>CM046879.1:107225096-112025096 GCA_025667525.1 Glebionis coronaria | reverse complement strand
GAAAATATAAAATAGTGAATCGAAAAGAGTTTAGGATAGAACCGGGAAGAAGTGGGCACGGAATAACGGGTCGTCAAGAATCATCAAGAGTGGATCATTGAAGCTCGAATCCCTGATTAAGAGAGAGGAGAGGAAAGCAAACCAAAGGGGCTCCCCCTACACTTATGATAAAGAAAGCGAAAAGATAGATGCATGGGTTGCCTCCCAAGAAGCGCTTGATTTTTGTTAACCGAGTCATTAGCCTGACTCGACCTTGATCATCAACGGAAGAAGCATGAAACATATCCACCAGGATCAAAGACATAGTTTTCGTCCATCAATAAGCACAAGCTTAAGGCGAACAAGGCAAGCCAAAGAAGAGTAGGCAAGGTTCCCTTAAGCAGCGATGGAGCACGGTGGAAGCAATGTTGAAGTGGTGCAAGCAGATTTCCATAAGTTCCAAAGATTTTTCCTTTTATTTCATCAGGTGGATACTGAGATGGCTGTAGAATGTCAATACCGGGGTCGAACACTTTTTCCTTTAGGGGAAAATAGCACTCAGGCTCAGCCGAGTGTGAAGAAGATCCGCGAAGAAGCACAACCTCGTCCTCAGAAGTGGGACAAAGAGGTGTTAAGTCATACGTGCTGCGGATTTCGGTGTCGACCGGTTTCTTCTCCTTAGAAAGAATGTGCTTCAAATCCAAAGTAGGATCAAGACGATAATCTTCAAAGTCATAAGGAGGAGCATCACTCTCATGAGGGAAGTAAGTGTTGAGAAATTCAGAGAAGTCTTCCTCAAATGAGTAATCGTCCAAAGTAGGATCGAGTGATGGCGGAGGATCTTCATCATGTGAAGAATCGCTCGAAAGAGTATCAGCCTCATCGAAATCATCATATGTGGGCAGCTCGGGATACTCAGAAGTAAGGTCATCAAAATCATCCGAATCTAAGCTAGAATCATCATCATAAGCATCAAAGACCGGTGGAGAATCATAAATGGGAGAAGCGTCCAAAGTGGAGCGAGAATCATCCACATCATCTTGAAAAAGTGGATTATCGATGCAAGAGTCGAATAGAGGATTGTCGTAGACGGTAAAGTCATCGAGCACATTAATCATATTCACTGATTCGCGGCCTCCAAAGGTTGTACTTGTAAGCTTCCCCATTTTAAAAACTTGTGCATCATCCCCGACTCTTAAGATTAACTCACCTTCGGCCACATCCACTAAAGCTCGTCCGGTTCTCAAGAATGGCCGACCAAGTATTAAAGGAATACGAGGGTCCATTTCATAATCAGCAACCACAAAGTCAACCAGGAAAGTAAATGTGCCAACTTTAATAAACACATCTTCGGCTATACCAACGGGGTAAGCGAGAGTGCGATTTGCAAGTTCAAGAGTCATCTTCGTTGGAGTGAGGTCGGGCAATGATAGTGTTTTCCAAACACTCAGTGGCATCAAATTAATACTAGCCCCGAGATCAGCAAGGGCAGTAAATTCTTTAGTTTTGTTGAACACGCAAGGCAACACAAAATGACCGGGATCTCCAAGCTTTTCTGGAAGTTCTTTAAGAATAACTGCAGAGCAGTTTTCATTTAATCCTGTGTTGGCGAGTTCAATCAGCTTCTCCTTCTTATTTAGCAATTCCTTAAATGCTTTCACAAATTTCGGCATGTGGACAAGTGCTTCAAGAAAGCTAATGTTGAAGTTCATTTGAGAAATCATCTTCACATAGCGTGTCACGTCGGAGTCCTCCTTGGTAAGCATTTTGGTCTTGCCTAAACGAGAGGGATAAGGGATATTGGGTTTGGGTGGTGAGGGTGCAGGTGTAGGTGGTAAAGGTTGAGATATTGAAGGGTCATTCGTGGAAACTTCATCACGTCGAGGCGGAGACGGTAATGGTGCACTAATACTAGGTGTAGGAGGAGTAGGGACACATGGTGGTGGAGGAGGTGTAGATGATGGGGGTGAGATTTGTGGTCCTACGATGGTGACTCCACTACGGGTAGTAATAGCACTCACATTGGCTCGCGGATTAGTGACGGTGTTTGAAGGTAGAGAACTTGAAGTAGAAGGTTGAGTGGAGGGCAAGAAACTAGCCAACATATTCTTTAATTCATTCGTTTGAGTGCTGAAGGAGGATTGAATATTATCGCGAACCTCGGATCTTATCTCATGTCCTTGCTTCGTGATATCTCCTTTCAAATTGATTATTTGGCTCTGTAGATTCTTGATTTGCTCACCTTGGGTTCTCATAATGGCTTCAACATCGGAGTTAATGGGTGGGTTTTGTTGGGCGGGTGGGTTATAAGGATTAGAAGCTCTTGGTGGGATTTGGTTGCTTCTATTGTAGTTGTTGGCGGGGTTTTGGTTTTGAGGAGAAAAATCGGGTGAAAGGTAGTTGTTGGATCGGTAACTCAGCAGATTTCTATCCCCTTGTTGTCGAGCTTGGTAATTTTCCGGTGAATAATTATCGTAAGCTGCATACACATTTTCCGGATTTCCTTGTGTCGAAGGACAATCGGTGTATGAGTGAGGACCGCCGCATGTTTCACAAGGATTAACAACCGCTTTAACTTGTTGTTGTTGGTTTGAAGCGAGAAGCGTAATACTTTTGCTCATTTCAGTCATCATGCGGGTGAGTTCGGTCATATCAGGGTTTGCTGAGGTGGAGGAAACATTGACTCTCGGGTTGTTCCTTGAAGAAGCAGAGGAATCCCAGTTTTTATGATGAGTAGTCATGTTCTCAATTAACTCTCTACACTCCTCGGGTCTCCTTTTCATGAATGTGCCATCGGTGGCTGCATTAATCGTATCACGATCTCGAAAGGTCAAACCGTTGTAGAAAGTATCCATTAAGGTCACAGGTAGCATGTTGTGGTTTGGACATCTATCGATCAAGACATTATATCTCTCCCAAGCATCAAAAAGAGATTCATCAGGGTCTTGCATGAAACCGCTGATTTGATTGCGAAGGCTCGTGACCATGGATGGTGGAAAGTAGCGCGACAAAAAGCGTTGAGTCATGTCATCCCAAGTGTGAATAGAATTCTTCGGGAGACGATCAAACCATTTCTCGGCATGATGTAATAAAGTATGTGGAAAGAGTTGTAGGCGAAGTTCATCCATTATGGCACCAGCCAACTTCATGCTTTGGGTGATTGTAATGAACTTATCGAGGTGTTTGTTGGCATCATCATCAGGCAATCCACGGAATGGGTTTGTTTGCACTTGCTGAATCATGTGGTGCTTCAACGAAAACTCAGGAGCGTTGATTTGCATCGGCGCAATCGGTCCTCCTCGTCCAAACATTGTAGGTTGACAAAGCTCTTCCATGGTCCGAAGATCGGGCTGTGGAAGAACATTGTTGTTATTATTAGGGTGCGGTGGATTATTGTTGTTTACACCTGACATAGCTAAATCTTCTTGAGGCTCGGGCTCTTGATAATTAGAAGATCTAGTACGCATGCACCTACAAAGACAAAAGAAAAAGAAACCAAACACAAAAACAATATATATACACAATAAAGATAAAATCTTTTTAGATTTTTGAAATTTTTAATTTTTATGATTTTTTTTGAATTTTTTATGCAAGAAAAATAACGCTCACAAGTGAACGGATCCCACAAAGCAACGCGTCTCTCACAGAAAACCGTTAATCTTTACGAAAAGAGCCGGCAGCGGCGCCATTTAATAACTAGATTTTACTCAGGTTAAAAAGTTCTTTGTCGTATGTCTCTTCGAATTGAAAAACTTATGTTTAATGTGTGACTCTATTGTTCTTTGGTGAAACAAATCTTTTTGGTTGGTTTTTAAATTTAAATGTGCAAAGACTTAAAAGTAAATGTCGTTGAAAGCAAAGGGCAAGTAATTTAAATCTAATTCTAATTAAACGTAAAGTGGTGCAATATTTAAAACTTTGACGAAAATTAAAATAATTAAATGACTAAAATTAAAAGCGTGACGGAAATTAAAATTAGACAAGTATTAAAATGAGAATGTAAAAATTAAACAAGACAAAGCATAAGTAAACAACTCCAATCGGAATATATTCCGATCAGCCACAATCGGAATGTCAAACCTGTCCAATCGGAATGTTGGTCGGAACCCAATCGGAATGCTGTCACTTACCAATCGGAATACCCAAAACGCTCTGATCGGAATGATTTTCTTACCTCTTGATCGGAATATGGACTTGGTCGGAATGCATATCGGAACCCTACGATCGGAATATTGTCACCTACCCAATCGGAATACCAAAGTAGCACCTCGATCGGAATGTTTAGAAATAGATTCAGATTGGAATGCTGTCACAATCCCCTGATCGGAATACCCAAACACTTGCCAATCGGAATACCAAAGTCCTCCTATTCGGAATACTGAAACACTTTCCAATCGGAAAGTTATAAACCCTTTTCCGACCAAGCAAGACACGCTGGTCGGAATGTGTAAACCCCTTTCCGATCGTAAGATCGGAATAAAGTAAAGAATACCAAAAATAAGCTAGAAAAATAAGCTAAAATCCTAATAAGCACAAGACGAAATTTCTAAGACAAAACTTGTAAAAATAAGCTACGAAACTGAAATTTTAAGACTTTTGAAACAAGAAATGAATAAGCTTTACTAAAAACAACTTTTTATACGAAAATAACTTTTGTAAAAACTATATAAAATTGAAAATAAACCAAATAAGCTATGAAAATAAATGATTTAAAACAATCAAAAGCATAAAAATGTAAACTTTAAACGAATCAACAAGACAAAAAGCTTAAAAATCAAAGTTTAAAGAAATGAAGAATGAGATCAACAAGATAAAGTAAAGGTGCGAGAATTAAAAAGAAAAACTTACTTGAAATTAAATGGTAAATAAGGTGCAAGACATGTAATTAAAGGTGCAAGTAATTAAAAGTGCAATAAAATAAAGATGGAAGAACTAGTTTGTCAATCTAGCCAACCATGGAAGAACTAATTGTCACTATTAGTCAACAAGAGTAAAATGATAATCCTAATGGCTATATATAGGAGATTAGAGAGTGGTTAGAGGAAGCTTCCTCCTCTCCTTCCTTTCTTGTTAATTGCACCATCAAGTCCTTCCTTCTTAATCTTTTTGTTAATCTTAGACTTTGATGACTTTTGTCTCGGGATTTCTTTGGACTCGTCTTTTAATTCTTCGATAAATAAGACTTGAGTTCCTCGGCTTTAAGTAAACTTCCGTCTTTTGACCTTTTCTTCGATAAATCTTCAGAATTGGTCTTGGACTTCCGTTCTTTTTGCACTCTTGACTTCTTGACTTCGTCTTTCATCTTTTTCTTCAATAAAAGTCCGTAAATGCCCGTGAATTCCTGTGTTTTCTCCACTTTTCACCTTTTCGTCCTAAATCACAACAAAAACACAAACCACGCATAATTCCGACATAAAAGACATAAAATACACGTTTTGGTCCGGTTATTATTGTAATTAAGTGGTAGAAAAGATGTGTGTTTTCACACATATCACCTATATAAACACATCAAAACCTTCATTATTTTTTTGACCTTACTTTCTCTTGTCTCTCTCCTTTTGGCTGATCAACTCCCACGAAACCCTAAGGGATTCGTTTGGTTTTGGTTTGGTTTTTGGTTTCTAATTGCGATCAACACCAAAAGGAAAAACACCTTTTTAGGGTTCATTTTATCCTTTGGTTTTGGTTTAGCAACAATCTAGTCCTAGCCCCTCTCTAGGGCTGTTGGGTAGATTTTTCACAAGCGTAGAAGCTCGGTTTACACGTGCTAGATTCACGGTTAGCTCGTTGTATTACGTGTGTAAAAGAACGTAACGTATCTTACTTTAGACTATATCTTGGTAGTATTCGTCATGAAACCTAATTGGTGATTTATTGGTGATCTTGTGGATCTTCGCTTGGATAAAGGTATGTAACCCTAATTCGATTAACTATAATTGTGTTATTATTATGATCTTGTTAAATTGCTTCCGCTATATGTGATTTGATCTCGTTTAGGGTTTTATATAATTGTTATGATGTTTATAAACCTTCAAAAACAAGCATTCGTTAATCGCACATGATGACTAAGCAATATTTTTGATGTGGTTTCGATAAATTGGACCTCAGCTCAATAGGTATCATTATGTTGCTATAGATGCTCAATTTATCGGGCAAATAAAAAATCAATTAAATGTTAATATTAGTTCGATCTCTACCAAGATTTTATTGAAGTGTTTGTTGGCATTAAAAGACACATAAAATCATAGTGTTTTAGTGTTTATGTTGTCGTACGTTTTCTTGTATTTAGATTTTAAGGCTACAAAGCAACTCGGAGGATTAAAGGCTCCAGGCGAAAATGGATTTCCTGGTATGTTTTACCAAAGGTACTGGAAATATTATTGGGGCTTCTGTTTGTCAAGCTGTTTGACATTTCTTTGAAGTCGG
Organism: Glebionis coronaria; assembly: GCA_025667525.1. NCBI lineage: Eukaryota > Viridiplantae > Streptophyta > Magnoliopsida > Asterales > Asteraceae > Glebionis > Glebionis coronaria. Next base: position 112,018,691 of record CM046879.1, on the reverse strand, counting down.
AAACATGCAATCTGAATTAAATAGGGCACTCGTTATCCTTATTCTAGAGACGAACTCCCTAGAAACGATTACCCAATTTCACCCGATTAGCCTTTGCAACTTTATTTACAAGATCATATCTAAAGTTCTTTCTAATCGCTTGAAACCGTTAATGAGCAAAATCATCTCTCCTCAACAGTCGGCTTTTATTCCTGAACGACAAATTCAGAATTGTATAGTAGTAGCTAATGAAGCTTTCCATTATATCCGGAACAAAAAGCACGGTGAACAAATGGTTATGGCTTTGAAGGTCGATTTGTACAAAGCTTTTGACAGAGTGGAATGAGATTTCCTATTTGTCGTCTTAAGAAAAATGGGAGTTGGTGATATTTGGTGCAGTTGGATACGGGCTTGACTCACCACTTACGAGCTTGAATTTATGGTGAATGGCGATTCAGTCGGAGTTATTAAGCCACAACGGGGACTTCGCCAAGGAGATCCAATCTCACCTTATGTTTTCATTATTGTTGCTGACGTGCTTTCTCGTCAAATCTACAATGTGACGTATTCACATACTTTATCCGGTATTAAAATGGCACGCAACTGCCCTTTTATCTCTCACATATTTTTTACAGACGAATCTCTTTCTTTTTAAAAGCTTCACATGTTGAATGCACTGCTCTTATTTCTATCCTAAACTCATATTGTCATGCTTCAGGCCAAACAATCAACTTTGAGAAATCACCTGCTTTCTTTTCACCTAACACCCCATCTTCTCTTTGTGATGATATATGTTCAGCTATTCGTGTACAACAAATGGATTCTAAAGCTAAATATTTAGGCCTCCCCTTAATTTTCAGCCAAAAGAAAACACAGATGTTTGCTTTCTTGTTGGACAAAGTGCTTCAAAAAATGCAAGGATAGAAGCAGAAACTTCTTTTCCAGTCAGGTAAAGAAGTTTTAATCAAGGCGGTCATTCAAGCCATCCCCACATACGCTATGCAATGCTTCCGATTTCCAACAAGCCTTCTAAACAAACTGATGGTTTATGTTCGTCGTTTCTTTTGGGGAGGCGACTCTCATGAACAACATATTCATTGGAAAAATTGAAAAAGACTCTTAGAGCCTAAGCATCAGGGAGAGTTAGGATTTCGGGACCTTAAAGCTTTTAACATGGTCCTTCTCGCCAAACAAGGGTGGAGGCTACTTATTAATCCTAACGACTCTTAGAGCCTGCTTCATGGTCGTGATTTGTAGTTACATGGTTTAAGATGGCAAGTTGGAAATGGCCGAAGTATTTCTTTCTGGACGCATAAGTGGGTTCCGTTTACTAAAAACTTTCATATTAGTTCACCTCTCTGACCCTTCTATAACTGCAACACCGTTGCCGACTTCATTGTAGACAGAGAGTGGAATGTTCCTATGTTGCGTGATCATATTTCGGCGGCTTCGTGCCGCACTGGAGTGATCCAATATGTGGTTCCGCACGTTCCACCACTTCTCCGTTCATTTCCAATACTGATCGTGAAACACCATGGGCTTCAGAAGCCGAAATGGTTTTACAGATTCCAATCTCACGTATCGATTCTACGGATAATCTTATTTGGCATTTTGATCATAAAGGTCAATATACGGTTAAGTCAGGCTACAAGCATGTTATTGCTTTCAAGAATACATGTGATCCGATTGGTGAAACTTCACAAGTACCAACCCATCATCCAAATTCTGGAAAGTTATATGGCGTATTCCCGTGCAACCGAAAATCAAATTATTTTTGTGGAAAGCCATTTCTAATGCGGTTGCTACAAAGGAGAATTTATTCAGAAGACTCTGCTCTCCTTCTCCGGCATGCCTAATATATGTTTGTCCCGAATCAGTCAAACATCTACTCTTTGAATGATCCTGGACACGCCTAATATGGTTCGGGTCTCCTTTATGTTTTCGACCTCCTTCACCACCAGGTACTAACATTTATAGCATTATACAAAGCTTCATTGATAACACCCATTCTAGTCACGATGTCTCTCGGGTTCTATCATTTGTTGCAACGATTTGTTGGTTTACATGGCGAACCCGTAATAGCTTTGTATTTGATAATGTACCTTTATCCCCACATAACATGTTAGCCTCCATCTCTGCTCAGGGTAGTGACTTCCAAAAGTTTGTTACATCTCGGTCTTCTTTAGGAGCTTCCGCATCGACCATCAACCTTGACTTCGCCTCGCAGTCTTCTCCGTAGTGGATACCACCTACGGCTTTTCGGTGAAGTTAAATTACGATGCTGCATTCAAGAATGATAATGCTGCTTTTGGAATCGTTGTTCGTGATTCTACAGGTTGTCTTCGTCATGCCCTTGGTAGTCCTTGCCATGCCATATCTCCTCTCCATGTCGAGGTTATCGCGATCTACAATGCTTGTGGACTAGCAATCAACCGAGGATGGTTATATGCTACTGTGGAATCTGACTCCCAATTATCTATCTCATTGTTAACTTCTGTTGAAACATCACCACCTTTGAGTTTAGCCGCACGTGGAAGATATCCGCTTATGGGCAGATAATATGCATTTGTCGTTTTCTTAGATTAATCGAGAAAAGAATAAAGTTGCCTATTGGGTTGCTCGTCATGCGATTTTACCTCGCTCGCGAGGAGTGATTTGTATGGACTTTAGTTTCTTTTAATACATGTTTCTTTTTCAAACGAAAAAAAGATTAAGGTAGTTTCTATTTAGATGCGTGTAATAAATAAATGTCAAGTAAAACTAAAATAGAAGTTCTAGACATTTGACATTAACCTTGAAATTTAAAGAATTCATAGGTTCAACAAAGTAGCTAAAATATATCAAGAGCATGCTAATCTTGCTTGACGAGATATGAAGAGTTAATTATTGATGCAATTATATTTGTTTATTTATTTATTTTTTGTTAGAACAAATCGCATAAAAATGTAGTCCGTATCAATCTTAGATCCAATATCAATTAAAAGTATTATTTATTTCTTCTCGGTTTAAGGCATTTAAGGCTGAGGACATCGCTGACGGAGTTCGATCTATAAAAACACTTAACACGCCAGCTTTCTTTTTTCGACGACCTAAAACGACATTTTTTCACATCAAGGCGGCCTACATTACAAAAAAACATACTACACACAGACACCTACATAACTAGGTCGCCCTTGCGGTCACTTCCCTCCTACGACCGAGTCACAACTCTGTCATTGCATTGGTATGATGGGGTTCGAAAATAGGATGACCTAGTGGACGCCCGAACCAATGTCACCAGCCTAAATAACATACAAGATCACGTATATATTAGCGATTAACATACCTCACTTTGCAATTGATGAATCGTAAAGAATAAACGATAAACCCTACGCCTTAAGGTTTAGATCTGACCTCCAAGAACACCAAGAGATTAATAGAGATTCAAAGTATGAATTGTGAGACCTCCAAATCTGACATGGAACAACTAGGCAACGAGGGGGTAACACGTCATAGTACAAGAAACAATGAATTACAGTTGACACAAAGCTGACGTAATAAAAGCATATATATCACATCATAAATGATCAGAGTTTTAAACATAGGTCCCAGAGTTTTATATGCGGAAAGATATATTATTTCATCATGATTTATAACATAAAGTTGCCCAAAAGATATAATAAATTTCTGACAGTTTATACTAAAACCAGTCTTTTAAAAGCATCACAGAAATCTCCAAGCTGCGATAATATCCTGCGGGCTCCCATCCAAGCAAAGCTAAGTAATAATACCTGAGATTAAACATGTAAAATCGTCAACACAAAGTTGAGTGAAATTCATAGGTTTAGCAATAAAAGTGTGGAACACAAGCATTCATTTGTAAAACAAGTAAATAGAGAAAATGGTTATGATCATTAACCATAGTCTGAAACCAATATTATTGTTGTTTAGTTCATGAACCGAAGCTTAACTCAAAGTAAGTTCCTCTAGGGAGTATTCAGCCTAAATACTCAAGTATAAACAAATGTAAGTGCGTCAAGGTAATCAGGACGGGGATTGTCAATCCCGATGGATCCACCCACAACATTCGCGCTTAGCGCAAAGCATACGGGACAATTAACGGTTCATGATCAAGAGAGGAAACTTAAGGCTATTAACTATAAGCAATAATATCAATGAAAACTGTTGGAAAGCATACAAGTCTGAATAGCATACAAGTTCTGAATAGCATACAGTTTTTTAAATGGATGTGTTCCACCATGTAAAATCTCACCCCGCGTTTAGAAACAATGTACAAGTAGTAAAAGGGGCTATGAACTCACCTTTAGTAAGTAATCACAAGGTAAAAGGGGCTGAGCAAAAATAAGTCTTCACGGACCTATGCAATGGTGACGCGCAATAAGAATGCGTTCAATGAAGCAATAACGTTTTAGAAGTGGTGGGACATAGTATGACTAGGTAACTTGCGTGCGATGGCGAGACCTAAGCTTAAGTTAAAATTTTGACCCAACACCTTGAACCTACTGTAATAACTTAATATCAACCTTGTATGATGGTCCAAGCATTTATGTGTGGGTTCCGAACACGTTTAAGACTCGGTTTGAAAAACCAAAACAAGGGACTGCATTCAGTTTTCTGAAAAAGGCTGAGAAGATTTGGTCATATCTAAAAATCTATAATAGTACAGGAGGTGAAATTTCTTGACATGTATAGGTATTTCTCTTACCTTTAAAAGTTGGGAAAGAACAGCCCTAGAACTATTTTCAATCAACGGGAAATGCACTTTTAGTGACAGACTATCAAAACAGAAAGTTGTAAACGTCTTTCGTACCTTACGGTAGATTAAGCATAAATCCCAATCGGTAAAAGATTTTGACACGAAACCAAAAAGAGAAGTTTTATTATATTTGTAGCTACTGTAAAAAGTCATAAAATCATAAATTAATCCTTTTTACCCAAGTCAATTTACCCATGTTTTAAGCATAACATTCAGATTTGACCTAGTTTAGTAAAACGACCGTTTCGGGCTCATCCGGACACTTCCCATTTCCATCCAACTCAACACATACTAATCACATCAGTGGGTATCCATTTTTCATATAAAAACAAGGTCATATGTTTAATAAAATTTTGCCATGACCTGTTTGTTTCTGTGGTGATTTCCATACTACAAAAACGACTCCATTTAGCTACCTAACCTCAATCAAGCAACACTTAGGATATACCAAATCGCCACGCAAGTGTCCTAAGTCCTAATATGCCCTAAGTATCTATAATCTCAGTGGGTTTCACCCAAGGAATTCAAAATCCATGAATAAAAAGAATCAAAGTACTAGTAACATCAAAACTAAAATGCTAGGAGTGACTATACCTTCATAACACGTAGGAATTAATCCAAACACGCAAATTAAACAATTCCTCCTCCTTGATCCTTAGAAATTTCGTGGCCCTTAGCCACGTGTTAAGTCAATCACGGTACTCAGCAACTGAGTAGAAACAATGTAGTGAGACGATCACCGACGATATGGATGCCCGGGGAAAACACGAAAACCGCAACCTATCACAATAAGGCGCGCGTTAAGACTCGAACTCAATATCGATATATATACCAAATATAACATGACTCAAATGTTTTCAAAGTATACACGTTTCAAAACCATTGACACGAATCAAATGAATTCATACTACCCATTTATCCAACGTTACTCGTTAAAACACTTGAACACTTGAAAATGACTCGTCATACGACGCCAAGTCAACGCAAGTCAAACTATCCTTTACCCTTATTTGGACCAGTAGCTAAGTCATTTATATAATGACTAAGCACTTGAGTAAGTCACCATGTCCGATGGTGAACACTCAAACTCACGCAACACAAGCATTGAACTACGTGTCCAAAATAAAAATCAGCAAGTACACTCCGAATGTACACACCGATCTACCCTATCTAGACTTGTCCGTTTTACATGAAAATTGGTGTCAAGGTCACTTATAACCTGTATAAGATCTCACCAAAATTTGAGCCAAAGTTCACACTTTAAAATCCATCAGCTCGACGCTTTACTCGACTCCAAATTTTAGGACAGATTTGTACACTTGTTTTGTAAAACCGTTTGGACCACTTTAAAAGTACTAACCCGACAATCCGTCTTTTGAAACCACTACTAGACTCATCAAACTCAGTTTGTAAACTTTGAAAATCAGTAGTATCAACTATCTAACCAAGCCTAAAGTCCCCGAGAGTCGACCCAAAATCAGCCACAATTTCGGATTGTGCCGACTTGCGTCTCCCGGTACACGAAAACTAAAACTAGCATAACTTTTGACTCGTAATGAGTTATAAGCTCTATCTTATACCAAAATGACCGTCTCGGAAAACTATACAACAATTTCTAATAATCTTAGTCTTTCACAGACCTTAAACCCACGAAACATACTGTTTAAGGCTGCTGTCTCAAATTAGCTTTTTAGAAAACATGACAAATCTATTTTTCACTCAAAACCAATCATTCCCATACCCCTAGGATCACTATACTATCATACCCATCAACCAAACACTCCTAAAAACACTTGTATGAAAAATCTAACAAAAATCAAAGATTAAAAACAAGACTTTTAAGGATCAAAACATGATAATCTTACCAAATATAACATATGCAAGATGATTACAACATCATACAACCATAAAATCATAAGTTCTTGAAATCTTGATGCATGTAAGAAATTTTTGTATCATTAGAATCACAATTAAATTTTAAGAATGGGTCTTTATTTAGATTTTGTTAAAACAAGATGGATGGTGGTGGTTTATGGTGGTGAAGTGGCGGCAACAATGGAGGGTGGGGAGAGAGTTTTTGTTTTGGTGTGTGTGTTTTATGAATAAGTGGAAGAAAAAATCTTTATATAGTGCTAGTTAAGTGGAGGGGCTAATATTGCCAATTTTGAAACTTGTGGACTTAAAAACAATTAATAGTTTTAAAAGGTAGAAAATGGTTATTGGTAAATATTAAAAATATTTACGGGGCTCGGGTTTCGTAAAAATACTTTTCAAAAGTGACAATGCATCATAAAAATGATTATATGATTTCCCGACACAACTTAATACGTAATTAAAACGAAATCGTCGAAAATATTAATTATCGAAACAATCGATAAATAAATGTAAACTTTTGGGCATCCGTCGGTATCACGATCACTAGGAAATTCTCGTTGTACATTGATTTGAATAAACTCGTTATAAAACGCAGGCGGGTGATTTTAAATCAAAAACTTTGATTTAAATTAAATATGAAAAAAAAAAATTATAATTCCATATGAAGCATTGTCAATGAACAAAATAATACTTAAAAGTATAATTTAAAAATCTCAGGATTTACATATAAAGTATTCAAGAAAACGTAATACATTAGAAAAATTCAAGAAGCACGAATAAAAAGAATAAAATAATGTTAGGAAAGTACGGGTTCTCACAGTCTTCCCCCCTAAAGGAACTCTGGTCCCCAGAGTTCTCCTGAAAACAGTAGAAGATGCAAACAAGAGGAGGTACAAAGTGTAGAACAAAATTCATTGCATCCCAGGTAAACTTCCGTACCATGACGAATCTTAACGGTTAGAATTCACTATGCTTCAGTTTCTTAACTCCTTTTCGTATAACTTTTCAATCTTGGATTAGGATAACGATCTTTCAATACGGAGATACATCGAGAGATAGAGTTGTTGGAAATACGTGCGATAAATTAACAAGAATGAACACAATAATCGCTTAAACAGGCAATGTGCGATAAAATGAACCAAGATTGTAAATAAACAAGGGGTCGCAAATCGTGCAACTGTAAAACGTGACAATCTTAAAACGTAAATAATCCAGTCACAAGCGAAATAGAAGGGAAAAGAAAATGAATAACATATGATCATTTAAAATATAAGTTGTCTCAATCAGTTGTCTAGCATTTTGGGATTACTTTAAAAACTCAGTTTAAATATTTTCTTAATTAAAAGAAAATTTTACCAGATGTAGTGATTTAAAAATCAAACTCTATATAAAATGAATGGGTAAACAGTTGTCAAATCTTTTTTTTCCTAAATCAGGACTTCAAAGTAAAAGTAGAACAGTTCAAAATAGTTATCCTGATCGGCTTAAGAACTTTTGGATGACCGCATGAAATTATTGTTAAAACCTCAGGTTTATCGTTACCATTAGAAAAATCAGTTTTTTTTTTCCAAGTTATTTTGAATCATTGTTAGAAATTATAAATTAATTTAAATAATTTCATTAGGTTGACAATAAAGTATGATATAATCAAATACTTTAAAAGATACAGCTTGATATCCTTTGAAACATTAGGTAAATTTACCAAAGAGGATATATAGATCCGATACTTAACTTGAAACAGTTATTTTGGTAATTTAAACATTTGATAAAATGTATAAAATGTTCTTAAAAATTAATAATAATTTTTTTTTAGAAATTAAAGAAAGTGTTTAAGATATCAAACGATAAACACGTAACAGTTTCTGGTTTTCAAAAGGTGACAAGACAGCAACGAATGTGAATCATATAAAGGTCAACAATCTGTATGCGAGCAATATACAAAGGAATAAGACGGAAGTCGTATCAATTCTTAACAAACGTGGTAGAATAGTCACGTCAATAATAAAAATAATAAGAAACAAGGATTATAGCAAGATTAATTCACGAGTGCGGTTGGCGTCACCAATAACGGCTTATTAAGTTCTCGGTGGTCGAAATACGATCGAAAGGGAAAAGCCACACAACGAATTTTCGAATCAAAGAAAATTCTTAAGAAGTCAATTGAGAGAAGTTCCAGTAAGATGAACAACATTAGCAATGAAAGGCGAAATCAACACATGATTCACACGAATGAAATTTCAAGACGATAGTATCTTAACACATATCATGGCAATTACACGTAATCATCGTTCACGTCCAGTCATAAATCACTAATCGCATCCAGAGACGTTTCGAAGGTCTACCAAAATAGATATAGATGGTCAATCGATGTAGGAGCATAGCAACGTTGAAACTTTCAAGTCGGGTATCAATGGTAAGAATTTAGGCAAATGGTAACGAAAATCGTATCATGAGGATGATGAGGTAACAGGTAAAACAAAGGTCGTTGAGTAAGGAAATATGTGCTCGAGGCATGTACTTAGTTCAAGAAAAGATAATGGTTCATATGTGTATGTTGCAAACTGTTGCTACTCGCATAAAATGTAAAAGTTTTCAAAACTTTATTTTATCAAACATTTTAAGCAACATAACTAAAAAGTTGATTCTAGGTTAAATATTTAAGGCGACTACTATTTGGCCTTGCATGGCTCCTTCTAAATTAAGCATAGGTGATCAGGCCATGCATAATTTAGGACTAGCAATGCGATGCTCATCTTCGTCAAACCAGTATTACAGGTCATATTATTTAAAATATGTATATAATGCCATTTGTAAAAACAGAAATCAAAATAGTTTATGAAACTATTTGCTAATAAGTTATTGGCTAACTGTTTTAAATCAACAATTCGTATAGTTACAAGGGTTCTTTATAAGACCGTATTAGAACAATTTGTGAAAATACATTGTAAAATTAATATAAGTTAATTTTATAAGATAGCAGACAACTATTTAAGAAAGCACAAATGAAACCTTTTGTAAAATGATTCGCAAACAAGACCAGTTTGAGTTGTATGGTAACATGACAATAGTTTATAAAGTAGCGAGTGGGTTACAAGAGGGAAATAAGGAGTAGTTCAAGACAACCAATAAAATGGTTACAAGGTGATTAGGTTTCAAGAGGTTTAGCCGAAATCGTCAGGAGACACGTGTCAAGATGATAACAAACGATATGAAAGAAAGATCTTCAAATCTCGGTCAAAATCAGTGGTACGATAGAAGCAAAGAAAGACAATGGAATGACAAATCAGTCATAAATAAAAGAAGGAATAAGGAATCCGTATGTGCACATCGTAATTTATTTGACAAAAATATACTTTTAAGAAAGTAGGGTATCAGTTAACAAATAGTACAATCACTTCGAAAAGCTTCTATATTAGGAAGTTACCGAATTTCAAAAGTTCAAGATCTAGGTACATGTATGACCGAACTCAAAGTTACTATTCTATTCTTTTCAAACGCAATCATTGTTTTTAGTTTGCAAAATATCATTAGTTAAAGTTTTACGAGCTCAAACGAACTCAAAAACGCTTCAATCCATGTTTTTAACTTTTATTAGTTTTGACCTTTGGGTTTGACTAGACCAATTAACTCACTAAACGATATTCTAAGACTCAAAGTCTAATGCATTTCGATGTAAAACAATGTTTTGAACAACTTTCTAGTTTTACCCGAGACTTGAAACGGAATAAAAATGGACGAAAATGCCCTAGCATTAAATCTGTTAACAAAATGATATTTTAGCATTATTCAGAAAATAACTTCTTAGATTTTACAATCTCAAATGAGCGTAACTTGCTCGATTTTAAAGTTTACTGGTCAAATTTTATGTCCTAAACGGACGTCTCAACATGTAGAAATATATATATTTTTATGTTTAAAGTTATAAAAATATTTTCTCGACACTGCTAAACTTCCTGTAAAGTTTCTGTACAAAGTATTTTTTGACACAGCTTGAAATTAAATCCAAATTTCATGATAACTCAAAATTAATGTACACATAGGACTTGTGGATTCCATAAAGACGAAAGAAGGTAAACTGTATAATTAGTCATGTAAAGAAAACACAGTATAGAAATGGTTCAAGAATGCCAACGATAATCGGAGACATAAAAAAAACGACGCATATCATCCGTGTCTTCGGCTGCAAGATGCAATGCAGAAAGGTCTCTTGGTGGCATGATTTCCAAAATCACAAGATATATCGAGAAAGAAACGGGACAATAACAAGTGGCATTCCTGGAGCAAAGAGGTTCAATGAAAAGGGAGGATACAAGTAGGATCGTATTCCAAACGATCATCACATAATAAATGACGATTATGTGTTCAAGGTACAACGGATGTTCTAAGTTGAAATCGAAACGTAGAATGGTCAATGAAGTAAGATGTAATCCATGTACAAGTGTCGCGTAAAACGGTGGCGTAAAGGTAAATCAAGATTATGAAAACCCACAATATTATTCAGCACTGATTTAACAAATTCTTCGAGATGTGAGACTCACACGATGTCCTTTAGTCTTTCTGGGAGACACATTGAGCTACACAATGGTCTATAGACTAGACATTCAATTATGAATGGTCAGAAAGAAAATCTGCGTATCTAAGTAGATATTTTAAGGGAAATAAACAATGAAAGCAACACACACGGTAGTAGAATGAAAATCAGAAGTTCATCGAAAACAACACTTATTCAATCCCGAACAATGGTATCGCGATAGTATGCACAACACGTATCAACGAGTCAAGAAAAACAGACGGTTCAAACCGAACGAGCATATAAAGTCAGTCGTATCACGCATAAATGAAATAGCAATAGTACTCAGAAAAACGAGTATGAAAAGTCGGCAGCAAACGCGCTCTGAATACAAGTATGTAACGTCATAACGATATAATATCATTGCAATAAGATCAATTCACAAGAACAAGAATTCAAGAAATACAGTATAGGCAGATGTAATCACAGTAACATTCAATGATAATTCATGAAGCACATAGGCTTTGAAAAGACATAGTAATTATCGTCATTAGCGTAAAGTAATATTTCAAAATGTAATCAAGAGATGAAATACTACAACGATAATTAAAAGTAAATAATAAGGATTAGAGAGTTACCCGCGAAGATATCGAACATCAATGGCAAATTCTGTGTTTGACACTTAGAAACAATAAAATATTTGAACTTTCGGTTATAGACTAAGTTTCGAAAAATGACTCAGTTCCCTATAACCATCGCTCTGATACCAATCTGTGAGACCCCCAAATCTGACATGGAACAACTAGACAACGAGGGGGTAACACGTCATAGTACAAGAAACAATGAATTACAGTTGACACAAAGCTGACGTAATAAAAGCATATATATCACATCATAAATGATCAGAGTTTTAAACATAGGTCCCAGAGTTTTATATGCGGAAAGATATATTATTTCATCATGATTTATAACATAAAGTTGCCCAAAAGATATAATAAATTTCTGACAGTTTATACTAAAACCAGTCTTTTAAAAGCATCACAGAAATCTCCAAGCTGCGATAATATCCTGCGGCCTCCCATCCAAGCAAAGCTAAGTAATAATACCTGAGATTAAACATGTAAAATCGTCAACACAAAGTTGAGTGAAATTCATAGGTTTAGCAATAAAAGTGTGGAACACAAGCATTCATTTGTAAAACAAGTAAATAGAGAAAATGGTTATGATCATTAACCATAGTCTGAAACCAATATTATTGCTGTTTAGTTCATGAACCGAAGCTTAACTCAAAGTAAGTTCCTCTAGGGAGTATTCAGCCTAAATACTCAAGTATAAACAAATGTAAGTGCGTCAAGGTAATCGGGACGGGGATTGTCAATCCCGATGGATCCACCCACAACATTCGCGCTTAGCGCAAAGCATACGGGACAATTAACGGTTCATGATAAAGAGAGGAAACTTAAGGCTATTAACTATAAGCAATAATATCAATGAAAACTGTTGGAAAGCATACAAGTTTGAATAGCATACAAGTTCTGAATAGCATACAGTTTTTTAAATGGATGTGTTCCACCATGTAAAATCTCACCCCGCGTTTAGAAACAATGTACAAGTAGTAAAAGGGGCTATGAACTCACCTTTAGTAAGTAATCACAAGGTAAAAGGGGCTGAGCAAAAATAAGTCTTCACGGACCTATGCAATGGTGACGCGCAATAAGAATGCGTTCAATGAAGCAATAACGTTTTAGAAGTGGTGGGACATAGTATGACTAGGTAACTTGCGTGCGATGGCGAGACCTAAGCTTAAGTTAAAATTTTGACCCAACACCTTGAACCTACTGTAATAACCTAATATCAACCTTGTATGATGGTCCAAGCATTTATGTGTGGGTTCCGAACACGTTTAAGACTCGGTTTGAAAAACCAAAACAAGGGACTGCATTCAGTTTTCTGAAAAAGGCTGAGAAGATTTGGTCATATCTAAAAATCTATAATAGTACAGGAGGTGAAATTTCTTGACATGTATAGGTATTTCTCTTACCTTTAAAAGTTGGGATAGAAAAGCCCTAGAACTATTTTCAATCAACGGGAAATGCACTTTTAGTGACAGACTATCAAAACAGAAAGTTGTAAACGTCTTTCGTACCTTACGGTAGATTAAGCATAAATCCCAATCGGTAAAAGATTTTGACACGAAACCAAAAAGAGAAGTTTTATTATATTTGTAGCTACTGTAAAAAGTCATAAAATCATAAATTAATCCTTTTTACCCAAGTCAATTTACCCATGTTTTAAGCATAACATTCAGATTTGACCTAGTTTAGTAAAACGACCGTTTCGGGCTCATCCGGACACTTCCCATTTCCATCCAACTCAACACATACTAATCACATCAGTGGGTATCCATTTTTCATATAAAAACAAGGTCATATGTTTAAGAAAATTTTGCCATGACCTGTTTGTTTCTGTGGTGATTTCCATACTACAAAAACGACTCCATTTAGCTACCTAACCTCAATCAAGCAACACTTAGGATATACCAAATCGCCACGCAAGTGTCCTAAGTCCTAATATGCCCTAAGTATCTATAATCTCAGTGGGTTTCACCCAAGGAATTCAAAATCCATGAATAAAAAGAATCAAAGTACTAGTAACATCAAAACTAAAATGCTAGGAGTGACTATACCTTCATAACACGTAGGAATTAATCCAAACACGCAAATTAAACAATTCCTCCTCCTTGATCCTTCGAAATTTCGTGGCCCTTAGCCACGTGTTAAGTCAATCACGGTACTCAGCAACTGAGTAGAAACAATGTAGTGAGACGATCACCGACGATATGGATGCCCGGGGAAAACACGAAAACCGCAACCTATCACAATAAGGCGCGCGTTAAGACTCGAACTCAATATCGATATATATACCAAATATAACATGACTCAAATGTTTTCAAAGTATACACGTTTCAAAACCATTGACACGAAACAAATGAATTCATACTACCCATTTATCCAACGTTACTCGTTAAAACACTTGAACACTTGAAAATGACTCGTCATACGACGCCAAGTCAACGCAAGTCAAACTATCCTTTACCCTTATTTGGACCAGTAGCTAAGTCATTTATATAATGACTAAGCACTTGAGTAAGTCACCATGTCCGATGGTGAACACTCAAACTCACGCAACACAAGCATTGAACTACGTGTCCAAAATAAAAATCAGCAAGTACACCCCGAATGTACACACCGATCTACCCTATCTAGACTTGTCCGTTTTACATGAAAATTGGTGTCAAGGTCACTTATAACCTGTATAAGATCTCACCAAAATTTGAGCCAAATTTCACACTTTAAAATCCATCAGCTCGACGCTTTACTCGACTCCAAATTTTAGGACAGATTTGTACACTTGTTTTGTAAAACCGTTTGGACCACTTTAAAAGTACTAACCCGACAATCCGTCTTTTGAAACCACTACTAGACTCATCAAACTCAGTTTGTAAACTTTGAAAATCAGTAGTATCAACTATCTAACCAAGCCTAAAGTCCCCGAGAGTCGACCCAAAATCAGCCACAATTTCGGATTGTGCCGACTTGCGTCTCCCGGTACACGAAAACTAAAACTAGCATAACTTTTGACTCGTAATGAGTTATAAGCTCTATCTTATACCAAAACGACCGTCTCGGAAAACTATACAACAATTTCTAGTAATCTCAGTCTTTCACAGAACTTAAACCCACGAAACATACTGTTTAAGGCTGCTGTCCCAAATTAGCTTTTTAGAAAACATGACAAATCTATTTTTCACTCAAAACCAATCATTCCCATACCCCTAGGATCACTATACTATCATACCCATCAACCAAACACTCCTAAAAACACTTGTATGAAAAATCTAACAAAAATCAAAGATTAAAAACAAGACTTTTAAGGATCAAAACATGATAATCTTACCAAATATAACATATGCAAGATGATTACAACATCATACAACCATAAAATCATAAGTTCTTGAAATCTTGATGCATGTAAGAAATTTTTGTATCATTAGAATCACAATTAAATTTTAAGAATGGGTCTTTATTTAGATTTTGTTAAAACAAGATGGATGGTGGTGGTTTATGGTGGTGAAGTGGCGGCAACAATGGAGGGTGGGGAGAGAGTTTTTGTTTTGGTGTGTGTGTTTTATGAATAAGTGGAAGAAAAAATCTTTATATAGTGCTAGTTAAGTGGAGGGGCTAATATTGCCAATTTTGAAACTTGTGGACTTAAAAACAATTAATAGTTTTAAAAGGTAGAAAATGGTTATTGGTAAATATTAAAAATATTTACGGGGCTCGGGTTTCGTAAAAATACTTTTCAAAAGTGACAATGCATCATAAAAATGATTATATGATTTCCCGACACGACTTAATACGTAATTAAAACGAAATCGTCGAAAATATTAATTATCGAAACAATCGATAAATAAATGTAAACTTTTGGGCATCCGTCGGTATCACGATCACTAGGAAATTCTCGTTGTACATTGATTTGAATAAACTCGTTATAAAACGCAGGCGGGTGATTTTAAATCAAAAACTTTGATTTAAATTAAATATGAAAAAAAAAATTATAATTCCATATGAAGCATTGTCAATGAACAAAATAATACTTAAAAGTATAATTTAAAAATCTCAGGATTTACATATAAAGTATTCAAGAAAACGTAATACATTGGAAAAATTCAAGAAGCACGAATAAAAAGAATAAAATAATGTTAGGAAAGTACGGGTTCTCACATGAATCTTCTATGGTTTCAGACACACGTTTGTCAGCAATTTAATTAAAATACTAGTTTTTGATAAACAATAAGGAAAGCAAATTACTTGATTTTAGATTAATCAAATCTAATTCTCAAGAGGAGTGGGAATCCATCGACTCTAAAAAAGTAAAGGGGAATAGAAAAAAAAGCTTTTTTTAAAGGATTTTCACGTACAAGATTAACCAAATAATGAATCATAATATTCATTATATAAGCATAATAACTTGGTGACCAAGCAAGCACTCCCACGTCCTTGTCCCCTCTGGGGAGGTGTTCAGCCAACCTAAGCAAGCCCAGGGGGCAAACCAAATCTTTCTTTTTACTTAATTTATTATTTAGTCCTTTATGTTAACTATAACGGTCAAATTTAGTTAAATAACAAATTAATTAAAGTTCATTATGCTTATTGTTTCATATAATTAATACAATAAATATATTAATTATATTTAATTAAATCAAAACGTATTGTGTGCGTCTCTATAAGCTCGAGACATTTCATGTACATATTATTTACATGTACAGATTCTTTCAAATACAGCACACAAAAGAAAACAAACATTTACCCTCCGGGGTGAGCCAGTCGTCTTGGCATCAGCAACGAAGACACCGTCTTGTGTACACCATCGTTTGGGTTGGTCGACCAGTTAACCTTATGGCACGATCCTAAGCCTCCAACTCTAACTAAAACACCAACTCAACCTAAGCAAGGTCACCAAACATAGCCAAAATTGTTCCAATATTAGAGCAAAGTAACAGAGGGTAACATCGTACTCTTCTTTCTTGGAAAACCTTACTATTTGATATTTATAAATGGGATTGTTGTAAATGCTCTTGAGAGAAGTTTCGGACCAAAATAAGGAAAATGACATTTGAAGGTACTTGATTTATACGTCTTGGAAGTACAAGGACTTGTCAACATCTTATTGGTAAAAGCCAAAATGCATATGGACATTGGACACACTTCCTTCTGGTAGTTTTTGGCCCATGGCCCCTATTGTTTTCATTCTTACACATCACCACCACTTAAAAACAAAATACCTCTTATAAATCAAAATTTAAATATCTCCATCGTTTTTTTTGTTATCAAAAGATCGCATGATATAGTTTTGAAACGTCTATATGATAATGGATGGGTAATTCTATTACCACTCGATTATTATCACGTCAATTTCTTTATGTTTCATAGCCAAAATTAGCAAACATGTTTCGTAGCAGAAGTTACCACTCGGTTATTAGCATATCGTTTTTTTTATGGAAAGATTTTAGAAAAATAAATAATGAGTTTAATCTCAACTCTTAGCTAAAAGCTCACTAAACAAGATGCTCGTTGCCTTAGGTTTGGTTCTTGAGAAATCCGTCTAGACTGTGAATTAGATATCACAACATTTGTACAAGCTGTTTAGATTAAATTGATTTTAACGTTAAACTTTGTGAGAGTGTAGATTGGTTATTACTTGTTAGCTAAGGTATGACATGGAAGGTCTATGCTTTCAAACATGATTTTCTTCAGTATAATTAGCCTTGAATAAAATACATTTAATCAATGAAATAATATAATCTTAACAACGTTAGTCTTGTTGAAAGGAAAAAAACAACTTTAGTCAACGATGTGAATCTCTTTTAAATATAATTTCCTCAATATGATTCGAAATGTTGTCTTGTTAAATAAACTAAGAAGAATAACTTAAAGCATCATAAATTATACAAAAGCTTTTTACTATTTTTTAAAGCTTTTAAAATAGCAGTAGTTTTTTTCTAGTAACATAATAACAATTTTATCAAATTAAATTTTTTTTAATGACAAGAAAACATATGAAATATTATGTGTAATAAACATATTTGTTTCAGTTATATATGACTCTATCTAAAGTACGATTCTTTATTCTGCCAATCTTACACATTTCTTTAATGCACGCGTAAGAAGAGTTCACAACCATTCATTGGATCAAGTGAAGCATGATACGGCAATTTGCACATCGGTAGATCTACAAAATGACTTATCGTTGAGCTCGGTATCCATGGCAAATATTTATACAATTTTCTTGGTTAAGGCTGGGGGAATGGTAAGAAAAACCCACCCGTGGGTTACATGTGGCAAAAAGCCACGCGTGGGTTGCCAAGAACCCCACTATCCCACCTCAAAAACCCACGCGTGGGTTGAGGTTCCCATGGCAAAAAAAAGTCGCTACAGGTGAGTTTCTCACCATTCACAATACCCCAAATCTTTCTTTTTCATCCCCATTTAATTCTATATAATCCTCATTTTCACTTCTTCTTTTTTTCATCTTCATCTTTTTTCTTTCTCACTCACAAAAAATCAACTTCTTCTCCCATATGAGATTTGAAGTGGTATTTTTTTTTTTACTTTGTATGTTTTTATTTTGGGTATTTTACGTTTTTATTTACCCGTGTATTATATTTTATTTTATGATATAAAAGTTTTAATTTATAAATAAATAAGGTTAAAGTGATAGTGGAAAGATGAGGTGGAGATGAGGTGGTGGTGAGTTTTTTTTTCTTTAAGAACCTTGAAAGGTGAGTTTTGAGTGGGTTAGTGAGATAAAAAAGAAAGCTGATGTGGCGCTGAGGTGACGATGAGTTTTTTATGCACCACTCCCCCCAGCCTAACAAGATACGGACTTACGTAGTATTATTATTCTAGACGGTATTATAGTTTAGGGAAAAAGTTGTATTTCAAAGTTATTATATGCCCATGCAAAAAAGATTTTAATACCAACGCTGCTTCAATTAGAGTAAAAAAAAACGGGTTAAAATACTTCATGAAAACTAGTTTCAATGTACGCCAGGTTTAATTCCCAACTAGACAACTAGTCTTTAAGGTTAGTGACAATGGTAACATAATCTGAGCTTTTTTCTTCTTATTATTTTAGTTTTTTTTTCGACGACTTATTAGTGATCTGTTTTCATATCAAGCCGACCTAATTTGATTTTTTATATAAAATTAAAATTCATTTATGAAATAAAAAAATATAACATAATAGTTAAAAATATTACATAAATTATAAAATTGTTAATCTATTTTCGAATCTGAATCTGATATTTCCTCAAAACTGTCTCTATTATAAACTAAACACGCATATTTTATAGACTAAATCAAACTCGTTTTAATTTATAATCGATCTTTGTAATATTTAAAAAAAAAAAAATAATTACTCAGATGTCCATATATCCGTGTATTTCATAATTCACAAGTTGATTACTAGCTATAATCTCCAAGTATACTTGTATCTTTAACGTTTTTTTTTTCGAGTTTTTAAATAAAAAAAAGACAAAAATGAAAAGAAAAAGAAGAAGAAATGAATTATATTTTAATTTTGTATATATCATGTTCTCGAGTTATAAAAGAAACAGAAAATAATTAGTAAAAAGAAAAGAAGAAGAGATGAATCACATTTTAATTTAGTTACCATGTTTTTATGGTTTTTCTTTAGATCATACTGTATGATTATAAAGATCATTGAAAAATAGAGTCATCATCAAATGTTTAAAAGATGTTTTTGATAGACCCCTAATGACTACATATAATAAGCATATTAGATCAAATCAATCTCGTCGTCAACTATTTCTATCATTTCATTGCTCCCGCATTTCTTGCAAAATCAAATGTTTTAATTTGTACGACTCTTATTTCAAATCAAATAATCATCTAATAGAGATGAAAGAGAAGAACGACATCTTATCAAAAATTCTGTCGGCTCTTTAAACATGCATTTATAAGGCTGAGATGTATAAAACTGAGAACAGTGGTCTTTAAGAGGCCTAAAATCTCGCTTTTTTTTTTCTATTAACAATTTTTTGGTTAGGCTGTCAAGATCGAGATATTACTCATGATCGTTTTTACACATGTAAGATCAAAATCGTAAGATTGAATCAAGATCATAAAATCCTATCATAATGACTTGTCGTGCTAATTGGCGCCGGGAGATCATAGTGTTAGGTGGTAAAACAGGCAGGCGGATGGGCACAGACGACGGGCTAAACGGACGAAAGACTAAACGGACGACGGGTCAAACGAAGACTGGCGAACGGGGGGCTAAACGAGCGTAAGCTAAAACGAAAAAAACATATAAAAACGTAAATTTAAGAAATAAAAATATTTGTTTGAAAAACGGGATAAAAGAATTAAATATAAAATATCCCCAAGTAACATAATTAGAATTTTACATGTGCGCCCATTAAGTTCAGTTAATTTTTTACATGTGCGTCCGTTTAGCCTATTAATAATACAGAATTGACAAAAAGTGCCTATATTTATCAAAATAAGCAAGATTTGACACATCTAGTTATACATTTATACATAAAATTTAATATTAAACACGAATTGATAGTATAGCGTAATAAATTCTTAACGTTTAAACATCATGATAATAAAAGTAGCAAAATACATTTAGTATGTTTAAGTTTTCATAAGTAGATTAAAATTTTAGTGAGGTAGAAAAAAAGACATTCAGTAACTTAATTTCGCACACTTAAATAATTTTTTTATTATTTTTTAGTATCATTCTCGACTTTGTAGGACAGTAAAATATAATTTTGTAAAACACTTTAGAACAAAAATACAATAGTATAAAATCATATAATAGTAAGAAAGAAGAAATACAAGTTTTATATAACGTTTTAATATAAAACAACAAGATAACTCGTCGAATTGGTAGGATCGAATCGAAAACCGATTTTACTATCTTATGTGCAATGTTACAATTTTACGTACTATCCTACACCACATACGAACAGGGGCGGAGTCAGGATTTTCGATGGGGTGTTGCACAAAAAAATTTTAGGCTACACAAATTTACACCCTAAGAAATTAAAGTAACACAATTTTTTCGGGGGTTGCACAAACCATAATAACAGCCGTTTTGCAGATTTTTTGCACGTCGCAACCTTAAAATGGGTGTAGCCCGTGCTACACCCGACACCTATGTAGCTCCGCCCATACATACGATCACATAGCGGTTCTACCGGATTCTTTTAGCTAATAAACACGTAAAATTATACGATTTTATAAGTTTACTCAGGGTCTTGAATGTGCATGTATTAATAAACTATGAAAAAACCATTTGACAAAAGAAAGAGAGATACATGAATGTGCACATGAGTATAAATGGAGGCACGTATGAAATGAATTGTCAAAGATGTGTATAGTTGTACTGCACAATGAAGGAAATGACCAATGAGACAGAGCAACGTGGCAGCAGGAGAACCAAATAAAGCTGACAGAAATAGTAAGTAGATTGTATAGAGTGGCCGACAAGCGGATAAACCCTGATCTGGGGTTTTGGAAAACTTCCGGCTTTGTGTCCGTACACGTGTTTCTTACTCGGTTTCCACCCCACGGAATGTACGGACCCCAATATTTGTTTGGCTAAACTCAAGATTTTTCATAATGAAAGTATGATATTTTCTTTGAAAATAAAATGTATGAATTTGTTTGGTTTATACCTTTATTTAACATTACTTTGAGAGGGCCGTCTCTAAATTTGGAAAAAATTACGAGGTCCTGTGCGAAATTACATATTAAACTTTTTCGAGACCGAATTTTCATAAAAATATGTCAGTATATGTCTATAATTGTTGACGTGACAAATTTTGAGGCCCTTAAAACATTTGGGACCCTGTGCGGTCGCCCACCTTGCACATCCTCAAAGACGGCCCGACTTTGAGTTAGTTCAAAAAAAAACATTACTTTGAGGTTTAGCTTCATTGTTAGAGAAGAGTTATTATAGATACCATACTTTTCTTTAGATATCAGGGGACCATTCCTACCATAATCTCATTTTCATCTAATTGATAAGATTAAGTATATATTTTATTTTTCACATGTTTTTTATAATTTAAATATCTCTTGAACTGTTAAGTATTAAACGAAAATAATTATACCATCGCGACGAGCATTTAATTATCTTTCTACCAATATGCAATATGATATACTTTCGAAGAAAAAAAATCGTTTTTTTTTTCTTCTTGTTAAAATTTACGTGAAATATCATATATGTTAATACTGTTTCATCATACATGATAACAGTGTTAAATCATATATGATATGGGTTTCTATCATATATGATATGTTATATCATATATGATACTAGTGATCCATCATATATGATATTAGTATCATATATGATAATCTTCTAAAACGTGAAAAAATGATAAAACAATTTTTTTATCGAAAGTGTTTCATATAGAATATCTATTGAAAGATAATTAAATGCTCTTTGTAACGGTATGTTTTTTTTCCGCATAACGATTAACGGTTTAAAAGATATTAGTGTTTGTAAAAAGAGAGTTAAAATATATATTTTTTTAATTTTATCCATGAGATTTAAATAAGATAAATGAGAGGATGAGTCTACTCATATAAAAAATAAGTATAATATTTAAATGAACTTAAATGTCATTGTTAAGTTTGTGTTTTCAGAATGAATGTACTCAAATTTTCTCGAGAACCATTCTCAAGCTGCTACATCAGATATATACCGGTTAAAGGATCACTACATCAAATTTATCACATATTTGTACTTTTTATCAGGCTTAAAAAAATGAACTTTATTTACAAGATATTTATAGTTACGTGTTTTAAACTTTTTCAAACACTAATAATTAAAAATGTGAAATATTAAAAATACACATACAAAAATATGATGAAATATTTTATAAAATATATTTGAAAATATAAATAATTATTTCAAAATCTTCAATAATTAGAAAGTTTATTAATGTAAAAATATTTGGTTTATCATCTCATCAAATTTAACATATTAATTCAACTGAGATTTTATTATAAAATCAATTGGTGATAGAAAAAATAGTTTACCAAGTTTATATGTTTATTTTAAAATTATGTTTATACAAGTGTGAGATATTAAGTTGGTACATTCTTTTGTCCTTTAATGGTGAAAGCTTATATGGTGAGGCTGTAACCAGTTTGGGAAGTGCTTAACCAAATTCAAACTTATCTATTTTTTATTAAAATATATTTTTAAAAGGAAAATATATTTAAAAATGTTTTGTCACGTTTTAACAAATTTGAGTTTTAAAGTAAATCACTTTTAATTATCACTAAACATGTTAGAAGTATGTTTATGCAAACCTTAAATTATTATGACCCGAATGAAAGTATTAAGTAATTCGTTTGCGAGTATCTTTTACGATAAATGTTTTTACACTTTTTCGTGATCAAAACATAGAAAGATTAATTATCACAAATAATGTTTTTATGTATCGTTTGCATTAATAATCTCCCTCTTTTTTATTACGACAAACTATAAATTTATTTATGTAAAAACAAGGCTTTCGAAGTATTAATGAGTTTACATTATTTCTCCTTATTTTGTCGAAGCAAAAAGGTAGCCAAAGTCTTGAGGAAGAAAAGAATCGACTTTGCTAAAAGCTTCCCCTTGGTGATTACTCTATCTAGATTGGAGCACCAAGTGATCGAGCTATGATGACAAACTACATATAAGGGTTAGGAGGAAAGAAGAAGTGCTCATGTATAGAAAAAAGTCACAAATGAATGCTTGATAATTTGAGAGGGAAAAAAGTCTCAAATTAAGGAGAAAAAAAATTGCTAAGTATGTCCAAAGATGATGAAGTCACAACATCAAAAAAAATAACACATACAACATTCATATTATATAGAATATAAAAAAGCATACACAGGAATATTCATACATAAGAAATATGCATATTGCAACAAATAAAACCTAAACATAATAAAATCTATAATAGATTTAGACTCTCAAGGTTTACTTAGATAGATTATTTTTTATTCAAAGGATTAAAACAAACAATTGTGAATTAATCGATAGAGGGGGATGAGGGAATTTCTTCTGAAGATTTGTTCACGAGAACAAAGACTCGAAGAGGAGGTTGAGTTAGAAGAAATTCAAGAAAGTTTAAACTTGTCAAAGATATGAGCAAGTTCAATGTATTTGTTCCATGATGCATGACATAGTCATAAGTAGAAGGAGGTGCATAATTTAGAGAAGCGTAAGGCAGTGCATGATTAGGTGTAGAAGGTGATTTTAGAGAAGATGAGAAAATGGTACTATCACAAAATTTTATGAGGTTAGGGTAGGAGTTGAGATCATTGAGTTGAGGGGTGTTGAAGAGTTTAGGAGATGGTGGAAGTGACTCTTTTTATCCGGTGATCGGATGATGGTGTACGACTCATTCCAATAATCAATTGGAGAGAAGGTAGAAGTCTTGAAGAGTTTAGGAGAAGAAGGCTCAATGGCTTCTTCATTTTTCTTGACCCAAATCGGCTTAGCCGAAATTTTGGGCTTTTAGCAAGCTTAGAAGAAGAAGTTTGAGGTTTATAATGAGAGAATTAATAGTGACAAAATGTTAATATAATATTTTGATCCAATTTTAATCAATTTTAAGGTGATAATAGATTATATTCAATTTTAATGTTAAATAAAAAGTAATTAAAGTATGTTAGAAGAGAATCAACAGAGAAGAAAAAGATTCAAATATCACAACAAGAAATACATGCAACCACATGTATTAAAACACATCTAGAAATAAAATACAACAATACAAGAAGAATAGAAATAACTAACAACAAGAGCTAGCTATTTTATTCAGTAGTGGATGATCTCTAAGCCCAATGACTCTAAAATTATCATAAAATTAAAAGAGACCATAATATCGACCCATAAGTGGATGAGGTGGAAGAAAAAGAAAAATCACAATGATATGCTATATCCTTGCATGAAAATGATGCATTTCCATCCTAAGGAAGTGGACGAGTTGATTGTTGTAAAGACAACATAGATTATCTTTGCCATGTCCCTCAAGAAAGGTAGAGAGGTAAGAGTCACCCATATGATAATAAATGGGGATACCCAAGAATGGAGAGTTTTGAGAAGGAGGCGGTGGCATGATAGGTGAGTTCATCATGTTGTCAAAAGGTGAAGTGGCAGAAGGGGCATGAAAGTCTTCCTAATAAGGAACGCTTGAATGGGTTGATGAATTTGTTGCAAGAATAGACTTGGAGAGAATGGAGAAGAGCTTCATTCAACCGAGATCAAAATGAATAAGAGGTAGAATCATAAGAGTGGTTTGTCCATTTGTTGAGGGTGTTTTGCAAGGAGCGTTTGGTGGTGATGGAGAAGAAGAAATAAGAATTGGAGAAGGGGTCATTTCATTATTTTATTTGAAGGTATCTGCGCATGAGCCCTTTTGGGAATTTTGATATTGATTTTAAGACTTGTGTGTTTTTTTAGTTTTTGGAAGAGGAAGAAACTTTAGTAAACACCATGGTTAAGGTTTAGAAGAATGAGCGATGAAGATGAATAATGATGAGGTGATGATTTAAAAAGAAGAGGGATACACTAAAGTGGCAATGGGTTTAAAATGATTTTGTGAAAACCAAAACATGTTATGCGTTAAGGAGAAAATCTGTAGTATTAGAAAAAAGTTTTGACCATGTTTACAGAAAAAGAGAGGGAACAGTGGAGGAAATATTCGTTTTTGAAAAAGGCCCCACGGTTCGTTAAATATTTCCACGGTTCGTTATACATAACGATCCGTGGAACAATAAAGAACCGCAAACATAAAGCATAGGAAAATGCATTTCTAGAAAATTTCTCAAATCCAAACTTTTTCCATATTTTCTATGACTAGTATTAAGCCTAAAGATCATCCACCAAAATATATAAAGTTAGGCAACACATATAATTCACATAAACATGTAATTTGGAAAACCAAAATCATAGCCATATCATAGAATAAATCAATCCAAACAAATAATACAAGAAAGAAAAATGTTTAGAGAAACAAAGTTAAGTTAAGGCTAAACTAGATAACCAAAATGATTAACAATTAGATCAAATCCCAAAATTCCAACCATGAAGAGTCATTTATTCTTCTTCCTCAAGCTTTTGAACATTTTCCCAATAGACCTAAACCATCCTCTTGTCTCATCCCCGTGCACATGGACGTCTTTACGAATTTGAAGGTTTTTTTGATACAGAGTCTCAAGGCTTATGTCTTGAGGGATATTGGAAGAGGTGGAATACATTGTGATGAGACTCTAACTATACATGTTCTCATACCTCAAAACAGGCTTAAAATACAGAAAATATCATCAAATGTGTGCCAAATACCGTTGTTTTCTCTATTTGTGTGTTTGTAGTCACGAATATCGTTAATTCACTTAAGGATCACAATATCAAGCAAAAACGAACACGAAAAACGAAGTCGTACAACAGAACCAAAGCCGGATGTGAAATTATCATTTTAACCTTTAAGATATGAAGATAAAAGAATGCTCCCTCAACTTTCAAAGTGTTAGGAATCTAAGTTTGTTAGATTCCATGTATCATAGATTTAAACATAAATCAAGCTGTTAGATAGTCACTTACCTGTGCCTAGGAGGCAGGCAAGTATCGCAAGACTCACAGAGATCTAAGTCTATGTGAGCAACCTCAGAGGAGTCCATGTCAGAGACATTGTCAAGGAAGTCGAAGATTACTTGAAGACATACTCATTGGCTGTGATGGATAACAGCCAAGATGTATCAGGGAATCTAAGGGGTTGAGGGTTAACAGGGGTGACAATACCCTGTTAACACTCAGCACACTTTGCCATTTGTGTGTACGAGACTATGAAGAAAATGGAAACTGTGTCAGCTCTGTTTCCCTAAAGTATTGTGGCAGACTACCAAGAATAGAAGAGAATCTTGTGACAAATGTCTGAAAAGTGAATGTCTTGTGTAGTCACCATCAACTAGTACTTAGGTCAACCTCGTATCACTATAAATAGGATGTGTAGCCAAGCATTAATGTTCAACACCTTGAGAATATTCACACATTAATGCTTAGAACTTATTGAATCAAACAGCTGTGACTGTATTCCTAAGTTAGGGTTTTTAGTTGTTCAAAGTGTGCACAACACATTGTCATTAAACGGTGTTATCCATAACACTTATAATTCTTTATTATACAATAATAAGTATTACGTTTGAAAAGTAATTACGTGTGTTGATTAGTCAAGTTTAGTGTTTCTAGCATAGTTTAGGGACTTTCAATTGGTATCAGAGCGGTGTTTGATATTAAAACCTTCAAGAAACATCGTTCTCAGTTTTATAATCAAGATCCACCATGCCGGAAACAACCAATGCACCACCATCGTCTTCTGGGAACACCAACAACAATGCACCACCAACTTCACCAAGACTCACTCCTCCACCTCCTAATGAAGATGATCTACCTCAACTTCTTGACTCAAGAGGCGGATCTCATGTCACCAGCGTACCAGTCTTTGATGAAGAAGATTTTGCTAGTTGGAAGAGTCAATTCCTCGTGTATCTCGATGGACTTGAACCATTTATTCTAGAAATTCTAGACAATGGTCCTTATGTTCCCATGACGCTTACCTCTACTGATGAGAACCCTCTTCCCAAACCTCTCAAACAATGGACTCTAGCTGATAGGAAATTGGCAAACCAAGATAAACGTCTCAAAAGCATCATCATATCCTGTCTTCCCAAACACATCATGAAGTCTGTCATTCAGTGTCCCACAACCAAAAAAATGTGGACAAACCCTTATCCTTGGTCATGAAAGACCCTCTGAAACCAGAGAAACCAAGATTCAGGCACTCAGACTTCAGTTCAATGCTTTCAAGGCACTTGAAGGTGAAAAGGTTCAACAAACATATACAAGGCTGAAGATTCTTCTCAATGACCTTGCTATGAATGATGTCACCATTGGTCAAGCTGAGATTAATGCCACATTTGTTAACAACCTTCGAATAAAATGGCTGAGTATGAATCAGACTCAGAGAGCCAATAACTCAATCAAGAATGACACCTTAGCTCAGCTTTATGGAAAGTACAATTATGAAGAAGGGCTGATTGATACTATATACAAATCAGAGACTGAAAGATTTGTAGTTCAAGGAGCAACTTCCAAAGCTTTGATCTCTACCCCACACCCTCATGACAGCGACTCTGATGTTGAAAAAGACACACGCAGCATCCAAGAGTTCTTGACAGACCTTAATGCTGAATTTCATGAAAGAGCTTTGCTAGCCAATCAAAGAAGATTCTACAAAAGATCAGGGAGAATAGGATCAGCTAGCAAACAAATTGACAGATCAAAAGAAACTTTCTTTGCCTGTGGAAAACTTGGACACTTCCCAAAAGATTGTCCTTCCACAAAGACATCCTCACCTTCTTATCCATCATCTTCCACCAAACCTTACAAGTTCAAATCACAACAAAACAACTCATCTCACCAATTTAACTCTTCAGACAATGAGAAGAAGGATTACAAGAACAATTATAAGGCACTTAAAGCTGAGTTAGAACAGATGAATTTGAAGCTTGAAGCTTTGTCTAAGAAGAAAGGGGGTGATAAAAAGACAGAGAAAGGGTTGGTAGCTGAAGCATATGATTGGAATGATGAGCCGCTGACTTTAGATGAGGAAGATACTACTAGAGTCAGGGCGTTCATGGCTATAGCTGAGGATGAACCAGTTGTTGGGAAAGGTGATGCAAGATCAGGACAATGGGTTGACATCACAATGAAAAAGGTACACACGCTTTTATCTATGTCTGATAGTGATAAACGCAAACATGTCCTTGATTACACCATTGTTGATTTGCACTTTGTTGAGGAACAAAGAAAGAACTTGCTTGATAAGTTTCACTCTGTTAAAAATGATCTGTTAAATGCTAAGTCTGAATGTGAAACTCTCAAACGGGTTAATTTAGAAAAAATATCCCTTCAAAACGAAGTCAATAGGTTAACCTTGAAGAATAGTGCCTTAAATGATCAAGTATCTGAATTAAACAAGGTCATTGAAAAATGGTTGTGCAGTAGGTTCACTATAGATCAATTGCTTAATGATGAACTACCTGCTGATATTAAAAGGGATGTATCTGCTAAGAAAAATAAGCTGAAAATTCTCACCAAACCCAAAGAGATTGTTTTCAAATCTACAGAGACAATTCATGTGTCAGATCCCATCTTGACTGATGACCCTGTCTCTGAAGATATGGCTGAATTACCACCCTTACCCAAACTCTCGGGAGTTGAACCCAGCAGTTCCTCTAGAGGAGCTAAGGGTGAACCTAAAACAGATATTGAGAAACCACCAGCTAAAGTATTTTCTGTACCTGCAAAACAATCTGTTAAGCAAGTTGCCTTTAAGCATGTCTCAACAAAATATGTGAACAAAGTTGATTCCTCAACTGAAGAACGCATGTTGTCTTTAATGAAAGAAGTAGAACTCTTAAAACAACACATTAAGCCTTCTACTGAATGCTCTACTTCTCGTGAATCTAAGTCTGTTCTAGGTGAACCCAAGGGTGAAAGGATAGTCAAACCTTATTGCAATATCTGTAAAAACTCTCATCACATGACCATAGACCATGATAGACAAATGGCTGTTAAAAGAGCTCAGATACCTTCTAGGGAGAGACAACAGGGTTCTAAGAGACAACTAGGGAACTATAGACTTTATCCTCCTTGTAAATTCTGCGGATTCACAGACCATCACTCAGATGAGTGTGGTGACTTCCCAGGGTGTGATATCTGTGGAAGTTTCACCCATGAGACAGCTAATTGTCCTTCCCATCGCCAAAAGTTCTACAGGAACTCAAGAGTTACTAATCAGCAATTCAGGGAACCCACTGGAAAGTGGGTTCACCATAGGAACTAACTTGTTTCTATCTATCTATGCAGAAACATCTTAAGGAATCGGTATGGTATCTAGACAATGGCTGTTCTAGACACATGACAGGGATTCGACAATACCTGCATAGATACTCAAAGGAGCCAGGTCCTAGAGTGGTGTTTGGGGATAATTCTTCAGGCGACACAGAGGGATACGACTCAGTGAACTGCAATGGGATAACTTTTACAAGGGTTGCATATGTGAATGGTCTTAAACACAATCTTATTAGCATTAGCCAATTGTGTGATGCTGACTACAAGGTTTTTTTTACTAAGACTCAGGGAACCATATTCAACAAGAACAATGATGTAGTGCTTATTGCACCAAGAAGGAGAGATGTATATGTCATCAACATGGCTGTTTGCTTTGAAGACAGCTCCAATTGTTTTCTAGCTAAAGCCTCTGAAAGTGTCAATTGGCTGTGGCACAAAAGACTGTCTCATCTCAACTTTAAGAACATCAACAAGATAGCCACACAAAACCTGGTTGCTAGTCTACCTTCAGTGATGTTTTCTAAAGACAAGACTTGTTCAACATGTGTCAAGGGAAAGCATCACATGTCTTCTTTTAAGACCACGCAATCATTTTCTATTGACAGGTGCTTACATCTCCTTCACATGGATTTGTTTGGGCCTGTCAAACCTCAGACCATTAATCACAACAAATACACCTTGGTCATAGTTGATGAGTTTTCAAGGTATACATGGGTTTTCTTCCGCATAAGGAAAAGTGATGCGGCTGATACCATCATGTCCTTCATCAGACAGGTTGAAAATATGAATGATGTTAGAGTCAAAGCTCTAAGAAGTGATAATGGGACTGAATTCAATAATCATCAACTTGAATCTTTTTGTGATGAAAAGGGAATATCACAAAACTTTTCTTCAGCTGGCACCCCTGAACAATATGGTGTGGCTGAAAGAAGAAACAGGACTTTGATTGAAGCAGCCAGAACTATGTTAAATGGTGCAGCCTTACCAAAGCAATTTTAGGGAGAAGCTGTTCACACTGCCTACTATACCCAAAATAGATCAATCATTGTCAAAAGACATGGTAAAACTTCATATGAAGTTTTCAAAAACAGAGCTCCAGATGTCATCTATTTCCATGTTTTTGGATGCCATGTGTTCATTTATAACTACAGGGATAAACTTGGAAAATTTGATGAAAAAGCTGATGATGGTTTCTTCTTAGGATACTCTCCCACAACCAAAGCCTTCAGAGTATTCAACACCAGAAGACAAGAAGTAGAAGAAACCTTTCATGTCAGATTCAATGAAGATGATGATGTCATACAAAGAACAGGAACAGAGGGAGATGAAATTGATTTTAATGAAAACGTGTCATTCCCAAGTGATGAATTATCAGAACCAAGACCTTCCTGTCATCACCATCATCACTCCAACACTCTCACTCCATATGTTCCTGCTTTTGACCCTCTGTCTACACACAACATTGAAGTTCCTACCTCAGGAACTTGATGAAGAAGAACCACAGCCTTCTTGTAGTCCCTCTTCCTCAACTGCTGTAGATGACTCACCAATTCTTCAAACCCTTGAAGACTCTCCTGCTGATAATGAATTTGTACCCCTTGATATGGCTGAAGTTGACTCAGATACTAAAGTCATCTTTGAAGAAAGCCCTCCTAGTCAGCAGGATGAAACTCAAATAGGACCAGCTACCCCCACAATTGTCCCTGTCCATGATTCCCCAGCTCCTCAAACTAAGTGGTCAAGAGATAAACACATTCTTCTCGTCAACATCATTGGGGAACTTGATGCAGGGGTTACTACTAGACAGCGAATTCATGACTCAGAGTCTGCCTCAGCCAACAAATGTCTCTTTGCTGAATTTCTCTTTCAAATTGAACCTAAGAGAGTAGCTGAGGCTCTTGTAGAAGATGGGTGGGTAGCTGTTATGCAGGAAGAAACTAACCAGTTTAAAAGAAACAAGGTTTAGACACTAGTGCCAGCTCCACCTGGTAAGAACATCACATGCACTAGATGGATCTTTAGAAATAAGATGGATGAAATTGGAAACATCATCAGAAACAAGGCTAGGCTGGTGGCACAGGGGTATACACAGACTGAAGGAATTGATTATGATGAAACGTTTGCTCCTGTGGCAAGACTTGAAGCCATCAGAATCTTCCTTGCTTATGCTGCATATATGAACTTCACTGTGTATCAGATGGATGTTAAGAGTGCCTTCCTCAATGGAGATTTGGCTGAGGAAGTATATGTTGAACAGCTTGAAGGATTCGAGAACAACGAGTTTCCCAATCATGTGTACAGATTACACAAAGCCATGTATGGACTGAAACAAGCTCCAAGAGCATGGTATGAAACTCTTTCTAATTTCTTAACTGAAAATAAATTTGTCAGGGGTTCTATTGATAAAACACTCTTTACCTTCAAGGATAAGAGTGATTTCATCATTGTGCAGATTTATGTGGATGATATCATCTTTGGGTCAACTAATGTTAATCTTAGTAAACGTTTTGCTAAATTAATGACCAAGAAATATGAGATGAGTATGATGGGTGAATTAACTTACTTTTTGGGTTTTCAAATTAAACAATGTCCTAAGGGAATTTCAATTTGTCAAGAAAAGTATGTTTAAGATTTACTTAAAAAATATGACTTAGCTGATTGTGCATCAGTGAAATGCCCCATGCTTCCACCCAACAACTTGGGTCCTGATGAGTCAGGGGTATCTGTTAATGAGACTTTATACAGAGGCATGACTGGGTCACTCATGTATTTAACAACTAGTCGTCCTGATATCCAATTCTCCACTTGTCTCTGCGCAAGGTACCAAGCTAACCCAAAAGAATCCCATCTAGCGATTGTTAAGAAATTTTCAGGTATCTCAAAGGAACAACCTCCCTAGGTTTATGGTATCCCAAGGAATCAGACTTTGATCTCAAGGCCTATTCAGATTCAGACTATGCTGGATGTTGTATTGACAGGAAAAGCACCTCAGGTAGCTGTCAAATCCTAGGAGAAATTGGTTGGATGGAGTGCTAAGAAGCAAAACTCTATGGCCATGTCATCAGCTGAAGTAGAATATGTCGCTGCTGCCAGCTGTTGTGCGCAGGTGCTCTGGATGAAAAGTCAATTGGCTGACTATGAGATCTTATATGACAAAGTGCCTATCTTTTGTGACAACATCAACGCCATTTCCATCTCCAACAACCCTGTTCTTCACTCTCGTACCAAACACATTGATATTAGGTATCATTTTATCAGGGATCACATAACGAATGGAGATATTGAGCTGCACTTTGTTCCCACAGAGCTGCAACTAGCTGATATTTTCACAAAGCCTTTGGCTGAACCTTCGTTCAACAGGCTAGTTGCTGAGCTAGGGATGCTCAATATCTCAAAGCCTGTGGCTTGATAATAAATGTGTTCATTAAATATCTGATTCAATATTAAATGTTTTTCACATGAAACTAGGTAGTTACTTTCCAAGTAAATGCTAAAAAACATTCTCATTATTTAATCATTTCTTTTCAGAATAACGAGGAGACAAATAGTTTTTGAAAGGTCAAGGGACCCACATGTGCAGTCATTTTCTCACTATGCATTAAATGCGGTTGAATAACTCTTTCAAATTTGAATATAAATATTGTCTCACGTCTCTCCTCACCTACCACTATTCTTATTTTACACAATCTCATCTCTCTCTCTAAGCTTTCTCTCTCTAAACCCATCCTCCATTTTCGTTTCTCTTCAACCTTGAATCCATGGCATTCCCAGTTCCCAAGGTAGCAAACATCAACTTTGAACTAAATGAAAGCATTCTTGCATCGAACAACTCCATTGGATGGCTCAAGGCTCCCAACGAATCCTACTCAGATCTGGTGAACTTCATGAAAAATTGTGATGCAAGTGAAGCACTCAGAAAGTCCCCAACCATTTTCTACCAAGAATACCTTAGGGAATTTTGGTACTCTGCTGAAGTTGTTGACGACACCATTACCTTTATCCTCTCATGCAACGAACACCCCTTTGACTTCTCACTAAAAGACTTTGCAAGTGTTGCTGGGTTAAGACATGGCAATGAATGCCTGAAGGTGGTTGACAAAAAGGCTGTAAAGGACGCCCTTGCCACACTTAAGCCCTCTCATGATGTAAACCCTGCTCTTACACCTGCTGAAGTTCTCTCCAAGTCTCCTATGAAGATCAAGTATTTTTCCCCTATGTGTCGTGTCCTCTTCACTCACATAGTCAAATCCCTAGGAGGAATGCAGGGATCCTAAGATCAGATGTCCTTGAATCACCAATCTATTGCTTATGGGCTGATCTTGGGCACGGACGTTGATGTAGGAAGTCTACTATTCTCCAAACTAGTGGAAAAGCTGAAGGGACCAAACTAGGTCAGGGAGAAAAACATCTGCTACGTTCGCTTTCTATCTCTCATCTTCGAAAGCCTGTTGGGTGACAGCCATCACAACTCTGCACTTACATCCCTGAAGCCCTATCGCATCACTGGAGCCATATACAAGGAGATTGGACCTGATGATGTCCCTGTCACCTCTCACATGCTGAACATAGCAAATAAACAACCCTCTGTTGTGAAGTTCTTGCTCCCTTCTTCTGAGAAGGTGAATACCTCTGATGTGTCTGGCAAGTCTACGTCTTTGACCTCTGGGCAGCACACCACGACGTCCAAGGTAACAACTGGCCAACAACCAAAGAAGAAGAAAAACACATCTTCTTCCCACACCAAAACTGTTGCAAAGGCCATGGCAAAAAAGAATGTAAACCTCACAACCTCCTCTGTTCCAGAGACTCCTGTGGAATCAGAGACTTCAGCTGACCAACAACAAGGGTCTAGTGTCTCGATGTCAGCCGAGACAACAGGGAACCCACCAAATTCTGCTGATATCGCACAGGTAATCAGTCTTATAATTTTTAGAGGTCCACAAGCAGCCACTCTCAAATGTCTGTAGGTGAGAGTGGTGAAGTTAGGGTAATCCTCGACCCATAGAAGTCATTGTATGCACTTAGATATCCTTAAGACTTCTGTACACCCTGTCTATGCACCAGGTAATGATTCATTTGTGTTTCTAAAGCACCCCGATGACCCTGCACCCTATAGACAGTATTCAGGCGAACAACAACCTGAATACATATATGTCTCGACCTTGAATAGTTGTACCTCACACAGCCTCTTGGTTCCCTCAGAAAAAGAATCCCAAAAGTTTTACTTTTAGGGGAGCTGAATAATCATCCTCAGCTCTTCTAGGGACAGCGTAACAAGATGATCTTAACCTATATATTTTTCACACTTAAAAGAATCCCAAAGGATTTATCCTTTCAGGGGGAGCTGAATCATCACCCTCAGCTTTCCTAGGGGCAGCGTAACAGACGATCTTTACCCATATATGTTTCATCCTTAAAAGAGTCCCAAAGGTTTCTTAACCTTTTGTGGGGGCTGAATAATCACCCTCAACCTTCCTAGGGGCAGCGAATGGCGATCCTTACCAACATATGTTTCACAATCAAAAGAGTCCCAAAGGTTTTAACCTTTTGGGGGGGCTGAATAATCACACTCAACTTTCCTAGGGGCAGCGAATGGCGACCATTAACCTCATACTTTTCACTCTTAAAAGAATCCTAAGGATTTATCCTTTAGAGTGGCTGAGTAATCACCCTCAGCCTCCCTGGGATAGTCAACTGGCAACCATTCCCCTTCTTTATTTCCCTGTTACTAATTTGAAACAATTTGTAGGCTGATATTGTACAGCCAAACATTGAATTCCTAGAGCAGCCAAAAAAAGTGTTGTTCCTAATCAATCCATAACACAAGATTCTTAGAGAGAGAAAGAGGAGAAAAATAGAGAGAGAGAGTAGAGAGAGAAGTGGAAGGTTTACACTAAAACTATGTGTTTAATGAAATGAACCAACACCCTCTTTCACATGTGAAAGAGGGTTATATACCCACGAACCAATGGGCTTTCCATGGGCCGTGGGTTTGTGACTTGGGCCGGGCTTGGCTTAGTCTTGGGCTTACGCCCCTAACTTAGACAATATTAGATTAAAGTCCAAGCCCGGTTTTCCCGACTAACCTATTACAATGCAATACCTTTTAACGACTAAGATGACCTATTACATTCTTGTTCGACTATATAAAATATAGGGCTAACAATCTCCCCCAATGTATCGGTCATCTTAAAAAGCTTAAAAAGCATAAGATGATTGAGTGAATACATTCTTGTAGAGGAGATCTTTCTGCTTTGGTCTTGTATCTTGGTCTTGATCTTGTTTGTAACAGCTTTGTTCCTTCATGCTTTCGTGATCTTTATCTTGAGCCTTTGTCATTTGACTTTGAGTGCTTGAGATCTTCATCTGTACTCCTTGTGACTAAGATGACCTATTACATTCGTACATTCTTAGGTATCTTGATTATCGCCATCTTGTGCTCTTGTGACTTCTGAATCGACATCGGTTGCACAGCTACGCCACCTTCTTGATATGCAGCAACATATATAGACACGGATGAAATGGCTTTGAACATTTCACCCTAACTCGGTAGCGTTTTACCTCCGGTCGGTGAAGACCGTTAAACGGTATTAAATACCGTACCTGTGATCAGATAGATTCGATTAAGAACCTCCTTGACAGGGTTTCCCGGCGGTAGTAGCCAGTTCTCTTTACTCGACCGTCTCAAAGCAGACTGCGAACGTAAAGAGTGAATCATAAGGATAAATTATCCGTCTGATTAGAGTCGTCAATTCAGATTTCCTGGAACAAGTTTGATTCTAAAAGAATCGCACCATTGTTGCTTTCCAGTTTGTCACAAGCTTGATTCATAGAGAATCTTGCGAGTTACCTACCGCAGTGCTGTTTGATGTTGACACTGGAAGGATTTCCATTGGTCACTGTGATCACTAATGAGTGTCACTCTGAATGTTCTGGCAAGATCACATGGATTTTGCGAAGAAACCTGGAATCAAGTTTGAATCAATTAAGAATCCAAACTTAGTTGCTTTCCAGTTCTCACAAGTTTGATTCGTGTAGAATCGCACAAGTTACCTACCATGAGCTTGTTTGATGCTGGCTCAAGCAGGATTTCCATCTTCATTGTGAATCGTATCACTCAGATGTTCTGGCAATATCACAAGGATAATGCGTAGGACTCGATTGTGTCCTAATGAGATGATAAATTGATCTCGTTTGGCTCTAGACTCAATAAGTGCATTTTTGGTAATCGGAGGCTGGAGCAGACTGCCACCTTTTCAATATTAACTGACTCGGAGTGAGAAAGTCAATAGATACGTGTTGATCTCCGTGACAATGAGACAAGTTTCTTTTGAGAAAAACTCGAATGGCTGGGGAAGGGTTGTGCATCGCATCACTGGGTCCATGACACTTGTCTTCAAAAGATGTGTTAACCCGGTTTCTACCTAAGTTGCACAGAATATTCAACTCCTTCAATGCTTACCAATACGTCATCATTAGCACCTTGTTGTGATTGTTCCAGTGCTAACTTAAGTACTTGGTCCGCATTCAGCTTCATTCCACTCCATCTTTCCTAAGGACAACTATTTCTAGCTATGGAATGTCCTTGGGTAGATCCCTCCGGTTCTGGTTGGATCATAGGACTTAGTTTCCTATCCTAAACCACCTTTTGACTCCATCGTTCCGTCGTGGATAGTAGGTTGTTTTGGGTATAGATCGTAACCATAAACCATTGAAAACCATTCAAAGTGTTTGATAAAAATCAAAACTTTTAACACTTGAAAGTTTTACATTTCCGAAAAGCTCCCCCTACACACATGCGTCGATATACGAAATAGTTTGGCATGTGAAGGAAAGAGTTGCACTTGAGTCTTTAAGATCACATGTTGCGATATATTACATTTTAATCACATTTTCTCCCCTATCTCTAATATAAAAATATAATATTAGAGATACCAATTGATTAAAATATGACATTTTCTGAAAAATCGACGGGAGAGAAACATGTGTGCACGCATGAATCATGGAACATTTTCAGTCGGGATGCTCCCCCTCAACAATATATGTGTGTCTTGAGACAAAATTTGACAAAATTTTAGAAAAACGACACCACAAAATATGCTGAGGTACGGAGTTGAGATGCCTTTTCCGATATAATATATTACATTTGACAATTTCATATTATTTTCGGAATGTGTTGGATACACAAAATATGACAATTTTAGAGATGTACCCTACAACATTAAAAGGCTTGAATTTAAAACGCTCCCCCTCAAAAATTGATCAAAATAACATATGACAATTTTGAGATATAAAAACCACTTATGAGGAAGGGAGTGTTGAACACACAATTTTGAAAGATTTAGAAAAACCTTTTGAGAAATTCTTGAAAAATTGTGTTCAACGGTTTTAAAATAATCAGGATAGAAGACTTCTCTTCTATTGATTAGGGAAAGCACACTGAAACGTACACTCCCCTTTCGGTTCCGTTTTTCATGAGCTCAAAACTTTGATTGTTTTGTGACTAGCTCATGACCGAGAAAAGTAAATTTCCCGTTGTGAAGGATAAGTTATCATCCGTGATAAACTTTCCTTAAGTTGAAGTTCGAGTTCTAAGCTGACATTTACTTAGAAATCGTTTTCATGAACTTAAAAACTTTGAATGTTTTTATGAGAAGCTCATGACCGAGAAATATGAATTTCTCGTTGAGAAGGATAAGTTATCGTCCGAGATAAACTTTCCTTAGTGGAGGTCCGAGTTCTAAGCTGTGATGCGCCTAGAAGTCATATACACGAGCGTAAAACTTTCGAATAGTTTTATTGTAAGCTCGTGTCCGAGAAATATTAATTTCTCGTTTTGAGGGTAACTTATCATTGAAGAGATAAAGTTCCCTTTCTTTGACGTTCGAGTTACAGTCTGATATGTGACTGTAAGTCATCTTGAATCTTACTTGTGAAACCCTTGAGACACGTATTTCTCTGATATCTGCTTCTTCAACAACCAAACTCTGAGAGTGTCTTTTGTTGAACGGTATGAATATGGAAAACCTTTGTGTTCTTGTTGAAACTTTACTTTATTACCTACACTTTCATCAGTAGTTTGTATGCTTGCATGTGGGTTAGCGATATCTTGATGAGAACCATGTGGGGGTTCACCTTGAACCTTTGTCGAGCTAGAGGGAAATATCTTTCCAGTAGGAACCCACCTAAGACCTATTGTTTTGAAGGTTCTACCCGTTGGTATCCACCTAAGACAAGGTCTAGGAGACATAGGTTTCTCATGCACAGCGGAAGACTTAGTTGGAGAAAACCTATTTCCTTTAGGGTTCCGTCTCTGAGGTGCTCTAGCTTTTTGGTTCACCTTGTTCAGGACTTTAGTGATACAATCTTCATGAATGGCATTAAACACGCATTTGTTACATTTCATGCAAACAAAGTGCTTAGCATCTGAGAAGGCTGTAGAGTTCCTAGGGTTGGTAGAATTATGCACATCATAGAAGGGTCTAGAATTCCTAGATGTGTGAACAACGCTCCTAGTTTGTGGTTTGGTCCTATCTCTTGCTTGTGTCTTGTTTTTAGCATCCTCTAGATAGCTTTTATGACCTGTGTCATTTGAACTACGCCTAGGCATGTTCTTGGAGCTAGATCTAAAGTTGCTTGAAGCATTCATGTGATCGGGTTTTGCAGAAGCAGTCTGTCTTAAGGTCGGTCTAGATTGTGGAGTGACTGGTTTAGGTAAATTGCTACGCACGTCAACTTGGGATACAAACCTCAGATTCGACGTTTTGAGTCGTTCAGATTTAAACGCATTCGGTTGTCTAGCAACTGAGTGGTTTCTGACTGGTTGAGAAGGAGGTTTCCCCAAGACTGACTGTGTTGCTAACTTAGTATCCACACTATTTCCTTTTCGTTTCCTTAATTCATTTTTCACCGCTGTCAGTGCAAAAACCTTTTCCTGAATCTGAGCCTTTAATTGCTCATTTTGTAGAAGTAATTGAGCGACACGTTGTTCTAACTTAATATTCATATTGTCAAATATGTCATTTTCTGCATTCGCGTCATTACTATCTACTGTGTCGATAGGTTGTACAGATAATTCAGTTAATGAAGCAGGCGGAGGACTTCGATTTTGAGAAGCCAACTTTGATTCTAATAAATTTATTTGTTTCACAAAATGTTCTTTTTCCACATTAAAATCTTGAATCTTACGATCCAATTTTTGTTCAAGAACAACATTTGCTTTTTCAATTTT
The DNA here is from genome assembly GCA_025667525.1 of Glebionis coronaria. Classification (NCBI taxonomy): domain Eukaryota; kingdom Viridiplantae; phylum Streptophyta; class Magnoliopsida; order Asterales; family Asteraceae; genus Glebionis; species Glebionis coronaria. The sequence continues at coordinate 111,978,830 of CM046879.1, read as the reverse complement.
TTCAAAGTAAGCCTCAAATTTGCTATTTTTCTTTGAAAAATCGAGTTTGGCATCCTCAAAATCTTTAGTCTTCTGAGCTAACAGAATTTCAAGCTCGTGAATCTTAGAATCAACATCCTGAGAAGTCTCTCCTCCATTAGTACTCGTATCTGATGAATCAGGTGTGGTATTGCTATCAACCTTTTCCACTAGATACGTGTCAATAATGGGTTCAGATTGCTCAGTATGTTGAGAAACATCGTATTCAGCATTTAAATGTACCATAGCCATTGGCTGATCATCATAATTGGGTCTGATATCCGCATCATTTGTTGTTTGATCATTCCCTGAGCTGGTACTGATATGCTGCGTTTCTGATTCTGTCCCGCTGCTCTCTGTATCAACTGAAGAAGCATCCAATGCTTGATCTATATCGACAGTGCTCTCTTTCGTCTACATCAGTCTTTGATTCACCCTTCTTTGAAAGTGCCTTTGATGGCGTGTTCTTTCAACAATTGACTTCTTTATATTGCTCATATGTTGAAGAAGTGTCTCTTTGAACGCTTGAAGATCTACGAGAGTATATTTGGTAAAGTATGTGCTTGTGAACTCTCGATCGTTTTTGGATAAGCCACTTGAGTCAATGAATTGCTGGAACTGATTGTTGAGAGCTAAAAGGACCTCCATGGATATATTCTCGTGAAAATCGTCTCTGTCAAGTTCTTGTTGAAGATGGTCCACATTAAGTAGCATCGTTCTGATGAATGTCTCAACATCTTGTCCAAATAGTAAAAAGAATACCCGTTTGAATCCAATTTCAAGACGAGTGCCTTTTAGGTCTTCTCTTGAAAGAACCTGAAGGTGTGACTGAAGCAACTTTATGTGTTCCATGCATCTTTCTTTTGCTTTCGACATCTTGTATTTGATTGCATGAACGGTTTTGGTGGTAGAATCCTTGTTAGAAGGTTTACTGATTGGAGTCTCAGTATTTGTCTGAACCTCTGGATTCTGCATCTTCTCTTTATTCATCTCAGTCATGGACGTTGTTGGTGTTGAATCCACGAAGATGTCCATTGAACGGATGTCTCGAAGAAGATATGATGTGTATGGATTACGGATCTTAGTGGATGTGTTGTGATTTGATTGTGGTTGAAATTCCGAAAATTCCAATTTTTTTCTCAGGCCGACAATAAATTCCTCAGTCCGACAAAACGGGAAGCCGAAAAATTTTGAATCACTAAATTTTGAAATCGGGTTAGAAATAGCCAAAAACTAATAGGGAAAAAAATTTGAAAAGTGAAAATTTTGACAAAAATAAAACCTAAAATTGGCCTAAAAATTTGAATTTTGGTCCGAAAATTCGAATTTTTGGTCGAAAAATTTTTCGCTTCGCCAAAATTTGAAATTGAAGCTTAAATGGCCTAAAAATGGTCTAGGAAAAAATAAAATTTTCTTGAGTTTTCCCGCCAAAAAACTCTTTTTTTTTTTTTTTTTTTTTTTTTTTTTTTTAATCTTCGTGTAAACTATGTTCCGAAACTAGTCTAGATAGTGGCTAAGACTAAAAATTAATCAAACAAAATATCCATCGGAATGTCCATCGGAATGTTCTATCGCAATGTTCAGATCGGAATGTCCTATCGCAATGCACAGTCGCAATGTCCAGATCGGAATGTTCTGTCGGAATGTTCAGATCGCAATATGCTGTCGCAATGTCAGATCGGAATGTGGCTGAGACAATTTGGACAGAGTAACGACTTAAAAAACTTCCTTATACCTGTCGGAATCCCAGATCGCAAAGTACGATCGGAATGTCCAGATCGGAATAAGTAATGAAATCCACGTATCGCAATGTAGAACCAAAACCCTTTCCGATGGTGATGGTTATTGCGATGGAAGCCCACTTTTCACTTGTACTTTCCGATGGCAACACCTGCTTGAATTTCGGAATGAAGAAAAACAAGAAATTTCGCAACTTTTGATCCAAAAAATTTTTGTTTTAGCCAAAACCAAGATACCCAAATCACTACTACTAGTATGTAGATGATTTGTATCAAGAAAAAGCCATAAAAACACAAAAAGAAAAATGGGACGTGAGATATGGATCAAAAAAGTCACGAAAATTCAAGAACACCACATACGAATCTTTAATCACCTATCCACTATAGGCTCTGATACCAAATGTTGTTCCTAATCAATCCATAACACAAGATTCTTAGAGAGAGAAAGAGGAGAAAAATAGAGAGAGAGAGTAGAGAGAGAAGTGGAAGGTTTACACTAAAACTATGTGTTTAATGAAATGAACCAACACCCTCTTTCACATGTGAAAGAGGGTTATATACCCACGAACCAATGGGCTTTCCATGGGCCGTGGGTTTGTGACTTGGGCCGGGCTTGGCTTAGTCTTGGGCTTACGCCCCTAACTTAGACAATATTAGATTAAAGTCCAAGCCCGGTTTTCCCGACTAACCTATTACAATGCAATACCTTTTAACGACTAAGATGACCTATTACATTCTTGTTCGACTATATAAAATATAGGGCTAACAAAAAGAAGCTGATGCAATAATTCAGGATCAGTTAAATGAAGAAGAGCCCCTGCTTGATATTGAAGAATAAGTGCTCTCATTAGTTGATGATTTCTCTAAACCCGAATCAATGCCTGAGGACGAGATTCTCCCTGAGGGGATGTTTGAGGAGGAGGACGATGAAGAAGATGATGACCATCAATCTTTGTCTCCTCCAAAATACATAGCTGTGTCCCAACCAGCTGATGATACCACTCCTCCTCCCAAGGAAGCTTTAGTAACTCCCACCTCTACTACCTCAGCCACTACAGTCTTCCAGAGACCTGCTTATGATCCAATAGCTGAGTTCCTCATGTTTGATCATCCTTCCCAAACCAACTTTGACATATTGCCAAGGGAGGATGATTACGCACAACAAAGCCTGAACATCCATAATCTTAAACCTGAACATCATCAATCAGATATGGAGCGCTTGTCAAGAAAGCTGGATGTTATCAAATCTGAGATGCATAATTTCACTGTCACCTTTCCAGGGATCATCAATCAGGCGGTTAGGGATGCAGTCACCGAACCTATCAAAGATGGTGCAAGAAAAGGAGTGTCCCAAGGACTTAGTCATTTGTCCACACGAATCAAGGATGCCATTGTAACAGAGGTCCCTGCCCTTTTTAATGCTCATGAGTTAACAATGCATAGAGAGTTTGAAGCTGTTCGTAGCAGGCAACTTCGTCACACAAACTTAATCATTGATCGTGTTCATCGCAACACAAATGGAAACTGAAACCTCCTGCTGAAGATTGCCAGAGCTTCAAGGACCAGGCAACGCGATATGGCTGCCTCTGTTGAACAGATTGCAAGGCACTTTCAGGCACGTTCATCCAAACGTTTGAAACGACAGGCTGAACGTGAGGGGGAGAAGGAAAAGGTACTTAACCTTGAATCTGCCAAACAGGGCTCAACCTCTGCTGATAACACTATTTCTTCACCTGTCCCTCTCCAAGTCATCACACCAGTGATCATACCCGATGATGATGATGAAAGTAAGGGGGAGCAACAGACAAATGATGAAGTTGATTCATCAAAGTCCCTGGCCCTGGTTAACACCAGCGAGTCTGTGGATGATGGTGAACCAGCTGGCAAGAAACTCAAGTTCACCGTTAGCTCCCTACCCAAGGCAATACAAACCCAAGCTCAGTCAGCGTTCATCAAAAGAGCTGAAGAGCTGAAAAACATGAGTGTTGAATCCTCTGTCTCGAAGAAAGGAAAGGAAATAGTTATGGTAGACACAGACGCCAAACTAAAGAAAATAGATGCGATGCTAGAGACAGGAGGATCAACCACAGACCTATCCCAATTTACAACCTTCACACCTTCTAATGAGAATCCTCTAACACCTGAAGAGATTGAGAAACAGGCTATTGAATTCGAGAGGCTGAATGAAATCAAGAAAGCCAAGGAGCTTAATGAGGAAACTCTGAGAAAGATGACTCCACCTGAAAGGGAGAAGCAAAGACAAAGGTTGAGGGAAATGGAAGCTAAACGCACAGAGGCACTAAAAAAGGTAAAAGCTGATTATGATGCCTGCGTCAACAATAGGTATGCACCTGGAAAGATCACCAAGTTCAAATACACCAGTCACAAGTCTACTAACATACCACAAATGATTTTGTGGAGAGATAACCAGCAGGCCATTATGGATGTCTTTGAGGACTTCAGGTTAAAGAAACTTGGATTATCTTAATGGTTTGAACTTGAAGCCTTGGCTGCTAAAAGAACTGGTCAGGCTAATTTTACTCTTCTTAAGACCCTCAAAGCTAAGTTTAACTGGGTTAAAGAAACAACAGCCAAGCTCAAAATAGATCCCCCACCACAGCTGTTTGAACAAGAACCCCCAAAGTCTGGAAAGAAAAGAAGAAGGATGACTCAACTTGTTAAGGAAACCTTCGTCACAGATGATGTTCAAGTGGATGGAATGCACAGGGATTTGGTACTACCAAATGGAATCATTGGTCCTATTGATGGTCAGACCTACACAGAGCCTGAAAGAGGTATGGCCTTCATGAAAAAAGCTTGCCAATATGCATTCCAAAGGGAAGATGAGCTAGGCTTAGCATCAACAATTCAGCTAATTTGTCTCAAAAAGGGACTCAAGATTAACACAGAGTATTCCAAGGTTTTTGCACAAGCTTTGCAAACTGAATTGGATACTAGGACAGACATAGCTGAAGCGGAATAAAAAATCAAAAATGATGACTATTGAAGGATTTTACAGCTAAATTTTACCTTCATATTTTATTTTACTATTGTATTGTACTTGTAATTTTCTTTAAGTATGAATAAAATCATGAGGTATGTTTGTTTAGATCTGTTATGAGTGAGAAGAAGTTGTTATCTCACTTACCTTAACTTAGATAGATCTAGCTGTATTTATGTTTAAATAGGGGGAGATTGTTAGGAATCTAAGTTTGTTAGATTCCCTGTATCATAGATTTAAACATAAATCAAGCTGTTAGATAGTCACTTGCATGTACCTAGGAGGCAGGCAAGTATCGCAAGACTCACATAGATCTAAGTCTCTGTGAGCAACCTCAGAGGAGTCCATGTCAGAGACATTGTCAAGGAAGTCGAAGATTACTTGAAGACATACTCATTGGCTGTGATGGATAACAGCCAAGATGTATCAGGGACTCTGAGGGGTTGAGGGTTACCCTGTTAACACTCAGAACACTTTGGACATGCCATTTGTGTGTACGAGACTATAAAGAAAAGGGAAACTGTGTCAGCTCTGTTTCCCTAAAGCATTGTGGCAGACTACCAAGAATAGAAGAGCATCTTGTGACAGATGTCTAAAAAGTGAATGTCTTGTGTAGTCACCATCAACTAGTACTTAGGTCAACCTCGTATCACTATAAATAGGATGTGTAGCCAAGCATTAATGTTCAACACCTTGAGAATATTCACACAGTAATGCTTAGAACTTATTGAAACAAACAGCTGTCACTGTATTCATAAGTTAGGGTTTTTAGTTGTTCAAAGTGTGCACAACACATTGTCATCAAACGGTGTTATCCATAACACTTGTAATTCTTTATTATACAATAATAAGTATTACGTTTGAAAAGTAATTACGTGTGTTGATTAGTCAAGTTTAGTGTTTCTAGCATAGTTTATGGACTTTCACAAAGATTGTCACTTTATACCCCTTAAATATCTAAAAGTACCACGGGGTCCCTAGGGTATCAAGAGTGTACAAGTTTAGTCCTTGAAGAAAGAAAAAATTGCAAAACAAGTCCTTGATATTGGTTTCATAAAGTTTAAGGACTATTTTTGCCAATTCACAAAGATAAATGAATGTTATCTTAACTATGTGAATGTTAACACAAGTGAGGGACTAGTTTATCATTCTTTCAAAGTAATGACAGAGGAACTATTCCTACCAACATCACAAAGTTTCATAATATCAAGTCAATACAAAGGTCAACAAAGTATTAGGGGGTGTTTGGTCGTTTTTGGAAGATACATAACAAAGGAATGGGACGTTTTGGCTTAACAAATTGAGAGGGACTGAATATGGAGTTTAAATATTAAGAATGAACGATTAACATCTTTTTATTTCCCTAAAAGGATTAAACAACAATGTTTATCCTTAAACCTAAATCGTCCCACTCAGTTTCAATAGCACACAAAATAAAGGGTAAATATGAATTAGCAATGTGGATCTAATCTTTACCATTTACCCAATACATCCCCCAACCCAGAAAACGACATCACCTCCTTTTGTCCCCTCACCAACCATCCTTCTTCATGTGATACTATATCAACTAACACCAAAGATCAAATTAAGGGTTTTGATGAAATGCCTTGTTCCCCACAACAACAATAGATGGTCAAGATGCATTTTAACAACTGACAAGTCACATGGGATCACAAGATGGCAAGAACAATATTCAAATTCAGGGAATCAACCAAGCATCTTCAAAGATACCTTCAAGGGAAATTTAGGAAGATTGTACACGAATTAGCGCTAGGGTTCTTCACTTGTACTTCTTTTCTTTGTAGTATAAATACTAGAGCTTAGTTATGTAGAAGCTTGTTCCAAGTTTTTGTAATTCTAATATTTTCTATGAATGAAATATTATGAACAATGTAACTATTTGAGTTCCATTTTATTTAATTATTGATTTTAAATTCCAGCTTTTACTTTTTACGCACTTTCAATTTCAGTTTATCAAAATACCTTTTCAATCTTTTGGTAAGTACTTTTGAGAACCAATTTTGAGCAACTTATTGGTAAACTAACAATTTAACCATGAATTAGTTTGTTGAAAGTTGTTAGTTTTCTATTTTAACTACTTTTGCAAAAAGTGTTTCACAAGTTTTCCAAAGATTTTTACCTAGTTCTGTCTATTTTTACTCTACATTGTGGCAATAAGCTCATATAAGCTGAGCTTATTGTGTTATCTTTCTTGTTTGTTGTTTGTGTTGTAATTACAGGGTACTAGGAGTGAAGAAATATTCAGCCTCCTATCATTCCATCTTTTTTCCTTTGGTACTATTGTAAAACCACCAACAAAGGATTCACATAAGCCATTCATAAGCCTGATAAGCACATTTAGCTGGTGGCATCAGCTTGCAAGGTTAGCCTGGATGTGGGTCAACCTAGGTAGCTTTGCCCCTATCTTTGATTTTTCTGTCCTTATATGAGCCTTGTGTGATTTGCTTATTGTTTGCTTAATGGTTGTTCTTGTTAGCTTAAATTCACTTATATGCCTATTGTTTAGTGTAATATGTGCTTATTTTCTCAGTTCCCTATTTAATTTTAATTTTCACATGCAATTTTTTTGTCTAGACATTAAGGGGTGTTTGGGTCTAGGTACTATCTAGGTTTAATCAGCTCTTGGTGCTTTGTGGATTTGCAGTCTCACTAGATATGGTAGAATTAATCTATCTTTGATTTTTTTTTCCAGTGTTTAGTGTAAAAATCACAAATCCCTTGTTTGCATTTTTGTTTGGTTTCTTGTTTATTTTATTGTCTGATATAGTCAAGTTGCATGTTAACTGGATATGTCCTTGCCTGATTTTAGTTGTATCTGAGGTGTAGGTGTTATCTGGTAAGACCAAATTGTTTGGAGTTCACTTGGTTGCATTTTGAGCACAAGACCTTGCCATTTTGTTCTTAGTTAGGAGCATAACACATCAGACATCTTAACTGCTTAGATTTTAGGTGTTAGGATTTGCCTTTTGGTTTATGGTTAGTTTAGGTTAGTTTCTTCATCTGTTTTTGGTTTAGATTGTATTTGAGTTTATCTGTTAGCTTATTTAGTAAGCCAAAATCCAACTTTTAACCTAAAGCAACTTTGTTCTAGTCCACTGTTAGCATTAGGTTAGATTTACTTGCATTTTATTTTCTCTTTGCGTTAACCTGTGATTGTGTGTTGCTTTAGAGTGTTTTTGTGCTTCTTTTGAACTGTTCTTAAAGCCTTAAGCCCAACTGGCTTATGTGGCTTATTGTAAAACCTCTGATTTTACCTCTTTGACCTTGTCACCTTATGTACTCATCCTTCATGAAATCTATGTATTTCCACTTTATTTGATTTTTATGAAACTTTAGTCTTTTATTTGATTACACTATCAGTTCATGTATATATATATATATATATATATATATATATATATATATATATATATATATATATATATATATATATATATATATATATATATATATATATATATATATATATATATATATATATATATATATATATATATATATATATATATATATATATATGTGGACTTTTAGTCACCTTTGACTACTTCAACTTTCACCTAGCCACATTATATCCGTTAAATATCTACAAACTACACCAATGAATATGAATACCTCCTATACTATAACTAAACCTAACTAAATAAATGATACTTGCCATACACTATACTAGAAACATTAAAAAGGTTACATTTCCCTCTTGAAACCATGTAGTCACACGAATTATGTGTACATACTAGTATACACATACTTAAAATCTATCTAACTTGAAAACTTGCTACCTACTTACTCCTCATCTCTAGATATTTTTGAAACACTCTTTTTCCCCCCACATGCTTCATGTAACACAAGGCTAGGAGAGCTCCAACCAACCAAAGCACAAACATTCCATCATCAAATCTAGTACTAGGATTGTGTAATTAAAGATTATACCATGATGTCTCCTTGTTTCCCTTTTGTAGCCGACTAACATAAACCCCCAAAAGGTAATGTACAAACTTTCATTAATGATTGTGTACTCCATATCACTATAGAAGCATACCCTTATACCATTTGCAACACCAAAAACCACTTTTTCCTTGCTATAACCTACGGCTAGGATACCATATATGGCAAGATTTCACAAAAACGTTGAACTCATACTTCATTTACTCCTCAATCATCACACAACACTTACACAACCATCTCTCATCTCATTTATTTCGGTCAAGAAAGCCATAAAGGGAAAGAGGGTCGCGGCTTATCTATAGCTAGGGTTCCATATCACTTTCCTAAGTAGATTCAAGGCACTAGCTTTTTCATCATCTTCCTATACTAATCAAGTAAGTACCATAATTCATATTTTTATTATCTACATTTAAGCATACACTTGTGTCTAAGATAAACACTTGCATTTTAAATACCATGAATAATAAAGCTTGAATAAATCTATGGAACAACTAAAACCTTGTCATAAGCCTCGACATGGATTTTTCTATCACATGAACACTTATATTTTGGCTAGATATTGTCATGGGACATAAGTATAACGTGTAGAATAGATTTAAAACAAGTGAAGCCAAAATGTATTACTAGTCGAGACCCATTAAAGCTTGTAGTGTGTTATGTATATTTTTCTAAGTCATGTCTAACCTATGAAACCCTAATCAGTTTTACTAGCTTATAACTTCCTATAATGAATGCATAAACATGGGTATAATGGGCCTTAAAGTCGATATGAACTTAACGGGACTAACCTAAGCCCAATAGACTTATGCCGAGAGCCACATAAGCCCACTAGGCCCATATGCGTATATTAGGCCCTAAATTATAAAGCCCATGCTTCTTGGACCCAAAATAGAACCGTAGGCCCAATAGGGTGCCCACGGCGCACTCTAAACATATGAAATGATTTTGGGCCGTATGAAGCCCAATAAGCTCAAACTAAGCCCATAAGCTCTTTTTAACTTATCGAATAAGTAAGGGTGATGTTTTTAGCTTATAATAACTTTTGAAACCTTAAAAACATATTATTAAAGTTTCGGACCAAAATGAAGAATTATAAAGTTTGAGGACTAAAACCGTCACTTTGAAAAGTTAAGTAGGGCGAAAAGAAAAACTACAAGGGTCGGGTGGAATTTTTATGAAACTATAGGAACCATTTAAGCTTTATTCGAAACTTAGAAAACCATAGGGATCATTTTTGCTCTCAACCAAAAGTTATTTTGGATAATTACAAACTTTAAGGGCTATTTGTGACAATAGCCGAGACTTATAGAAGCCCTAGGGGTCACTTTTATAAATATGATAAAGTTCTAGACTTGTTTTGTAACTCGAGGGATCATTTTTGCCCTATCTCGAAACATATACAAGCCCTAGGGGCTGTTATTGACAATTGAGGAAAGTTCTAAAAACCTAATTATACCCGAGGGGCTATTCCTGCCATATGCCGAAAGATATACAAGCCCTAGGGACTAGAATTGCCATTAACCGAAAGTTATATAATATCAAAATAGGGAGAGACTTGTTTTGCCAAAGCCCGAAAGTTTAATAAGCCCTAGATACATATTTAATTTATACATTAATATTTTGATAAAACCCTAAACTATAAGGATTAAAATCGTCATTTTCTTGAACTTATAATCAAAGGACTATTTAGTAAATCATTAAAACTTTGGAGACTTTAATCTAAATTAAATAACGAGTTATACATTGTATAAAAGTCATTTACATATGTTATATAAATAAACACGCGTATAAATTATAAAAGTAAAAATACTAAACATCTCACTATTCTCCATCGTTTTAAATAAGAATAAATCACTCTTTTTATGAATTATTTAGATTAATCTACGAAAGTAAGAGTAGGAGAATAATAAATAAACAATTTATTAACGGTGTTATCAACTACGTAGTTAGAATGGACATATTTCTTTAATACTTATACAACCATTAATTAAAAATACAGAGATCATAATAATATGCTTAAAACCAGTATAAGCATGCACGGATTTATTTAAGTCCCTTAAGCATTATTCTATGCATATACTGAGACTGTACTATTATTTAGGCAGTTGACTATATCGTGAGCATCTCGTTGGATTATTTGTGACTTATCCCTATTACCATTACTGAGGTGAGTTTATGGCCCCACATCATATATTGACAAACTTTTAAATCATTTATGGGAAAGAAATCATGCAACTTATTTTATGGATGTAAACTGAACTCTGTTAAACCTTGATTACATTTTCCTATTGTAGAATTTCTTATGAACCGTGAACTGAAACTGTTAAAATTGTTGAATTGCCTGAATGTTATAAATAGATCTATCTGGGATTGACCATCCCCGTCTAGGTGAGTAGCGCTAACTGTGCCTTGGCCGGGACAACAGATGTTTATCATGTCGGAACAGAATAATGGGTGCATTATTATAATGCGAAGGGTCCTCATTTGTTGAGGGCTTAACGTGTCAAAGTGTCGGTTTCGGGCAATAGGAAAAGTAGTTACCTTTAAGTATTGATGCTATGTGCATCACTACTTCAGTGAATGTTTTACTGTCCAAACTTATTTTATCAAACCTGTGAATTCACCAACTTTATGTTGACTCTCAAAGCATGTTTTTCTCATGAAATTGAAGCAGGTACTTATCATGTGCATGGAGACCAGCATCAGGATAGGCAGCATTATAGCACTCATCCGGGGATTTTATAAATGGGGAATAACAAACAATCTATTTATTTATGTTGAGACAATTTTAATAACAACTCGCACTAATGTTCATGTAATAAATGTTTGATAATCTTTTATCTGATGCTCTATGTATTCTCCGCTATTGATCCCCTACGTGAGACCCAAATGTTATTTCCGCTGTATTTGACCAATTTGGGGGTGTCATAGACTGGTATTAGAGTGATAGTTATAGAGAACCAGACCAAAAATAAAATAAATATAAAAATAATTTTTTTTATATAAACTGGACTATAACTGAATAAAAATCTTTTTGGGATTTTCTGGACTAGAATAGTTAAGCATATAGAACATAGAGCATGCATTTATTATGTGATCTGTGTGAGCATTGATTATTTACATTTGGATAAATAAACTTATAAGTATTAACTAAGCCTCTAACTTGTGATGTTAAAAGGACACTCACTACAACCCTTACAACTTAAAATAATTTTGAAACTTTTTAACTTGAGTAAGCTTATACTTACGTCAATTTAAAATGATGTTATTTTCATATTTACTACGACTTCACCAGTTACATCTCCGACTGCTGTACCAGAGGTAGACCCCACTCCGGTTATCCCACCGTCACCGACATTCGTGCTTCCAGGATGGCTGTCTGCCTCTGAGTCTGAGGACAATCAGACTGACGGAGTCGTCCTGACCGCTGATTCTCCACCTGTTGCTTTGGTTCCCCTGCCGAGGAGGAGGGCCAGATGACTTATACCTTACCACCTTTACCACCATCATCGTCTCTTAAGGGCTACGCTCCCAGATCTCTGCCACCTCGTAAGAGGAGGTACAAGACAGCCCCCGACTCCACTTTTAAGGTCGTAGAGACGTGTTGATCCCGTCCAGGCCCAGATTGCTGCATTGGCTTCCCGCCAGGCCCAGGACATGGCAGATGTCCACAACTTGTTGATAGCCGGCCAGGCTGGGCGCATCATCTTACAGGAGTGTGTGGATTCCCTTACTTGGACTACCTGGGCAAAAGCCCAAGTCGCACGAGGGACGTGGGCCACGGTCCACGATGCCCTACAATGGCTTATGGAGGAGAATGATTATCTCCGCCATCGTGTCTACACCTTGGAGAGCCTACAATATCAGACCCATACTTCCCTCTCATCTCAGGAGCAGACGTTATCCATGTTCTTTGACCTAGCAGTTGTTCGCCATGATGGATTGACTGCAGAGACAACTCATCTTAGAGGAGCTATGGACACTCTTCGAGCTCAGTTACTAGAGGCACTTCGACACATCAAGAGGACTCGAGTCGCTATGATCGCGTTACAGGATGCCATGCCAGCACCTGTAGCCCCACCAACACCACCTGCAACAGCCACTTCCAGCGGGTCTGTTAGGCGTGCATAGATTTGATGTACTAGATCTTGTGTAAATCTTGATAAGCTTATGGGTTGCATCCCACCTATCATGATATAGGACCTCATGTACTTTTATTTTTCATGCATCTTTTGTATCCAATCTTATATTGTACTCTCTTAGATAAGTGTCTGTATATATTGCACTTTAGACTGTGGGTACCACCATCCCAGACAGGCATGTTGTACATCTGTCTTGGATTGGTTGTGCCTGATGTTATGTTTACTTTCTACTAGAAATGACATATACGCACTCTCTTTTGTTATATATCATGTGTTGTGTTATATTATTGAAATCTTGACAGGTTATCCAATTTGTTATAAATTTTGTGCATGAGTATTCCCGTGCAAATAATATATCAATTGTACTAACACTGAAGCTAATGATCTCATTTCATGTATGACTACAGACAAATGGCAATCACTAGAACTAACCCCAACAATGCCGATGCTACCCATAACGTCACTACTGCCCAACTTAGGGAATTAATTGATCAGGGCATCGCCGCTGCTATGACCGCTAGCAGAAATATGGTTGATAGCCAAAAATCAATGCGCACAGGAATAACAATACCACTAGAGGCTGCTCTTACCCTGATTTCCTCAAATGCAAGCCCTCATACTACCGGGGCAGTGAAGGCATTGTAGAATTGATGCAATGGTTTGAAAGACTAGAGACTGTGTTCCGCATCAGCGACTGTGCTGACGACAACAAGGTCAAATTCGCCACTTGCACATTACTCGAAAGTGCTCTCACATGGTGGAACTCTGTGGTTGCTACCCTTGGACACGATGCTGCTTACACTCTTAATTGGACCAACCTGAAAGAGAGAATGACTGAAAAATACTGCCCAAGAGGTGAAATGAAGAAATTGGAAGTCGAGCTATGGGATATTAGGTGTAAGAACAATGACATTGTGTCATACAACCAGAGGTTTCAAGAGTTGACCTTAATGTGTACCAGGATGTTCCCCGAGAAGGAAGAAAAGATTGAGAAGTATGTTGGTGGACTCCCCGACGCCATTCATGATAGCGTGCTCGCATCTTGACCCACTACTCTTGAGAGTGCCATGGAGTTTGCTACTGAATTGATCAACAAGAGGGTCCACACCATATCTAAGAGACAGACTGAAAACAAAAGGAAAGCAGATGAAATGTTCGCAACCATTACCATCCGCCTCCTAAAAGAAAAAATACCGGACAGGTTTACAGTGCTATCGCCAGCGCAGGAACTAAGACATATGGAGGTACCAAACCTATGTGCCCGAGGTGCCACTATTATCATATTGTTGGTAGTCCTTGTCAGTCCTGGTACAAATGTGGACAGGTTGGTCATTTTGCCTGTACATGCCAAGTAAATGCTGTCACCAAGGTCCGACCCAACATTAATACTGGGAACAACAATCAATGCGGACATAATGCCCGTGGGAACGGGAATGGGCAGCAAGGAAACCGCAACACTACTGGAGGAAATAACAATGGTCTGAAGAAAGGAGTTATGTGCTACAAATGTGGAGCACCCGGACATATGAGACCAGGTTGCCCCAAGTTGGCCAATCAAAATAAGAACAATGGAGGAGCCTCATCAAAGGTGTACGTGGTGGGCAATGCGAAGGCCAATCCAGACTCCAACATTGTTACTGGTACGTTCCTACTAAACAATCGTTATGCATCCATTCTATTTGACACTAGAGCAGATAGAAGTTTTATATCTATTGAATTTAGTAATGTACTAGAAGTCATCCCATCAATTTTAGACCACCACTACTCTACAGAATTAACCGACGGTAAGATTGTAGAGGCTAATACCATCATTAGAGGTTGTACTCTGAACCTTTCCAAACATCCATTCAACATTGACCTAATCTCGGTAAACCTTGGCAGCTTCGATGTTATTATCGGCATGGACCGGTTAGCAAAGTATCACGCAGTCATTGTTTGTGACGAGAAACTAGTCCGTTTGCCATAGGGAAACGAGACCTTGATCATTCGAGGACACGGTAACACGGACATTACTGACACTAGACTTAGTGTTATTTCTTGTACAAAAGACCAGAAATATTTGTTGAGAGGATGCCCTATCTTCTTGGCTCACATCTCCCAGATTGACGAGGAAGACAAGCCTGAGAAGAAACAAATCAAGGATGTATCGATCGTTCGAGACTATCCGGAGGTCTTTCCTGATGAGTTGCCAGGTTTACCACCAACCCGACAGGTGGAATTTCAAATTGACTTGATTCCAGGAGCTACACCAGTGGCTAAAGCTCCATACAGGTTGGCACCATCAGAAATGAAAGAGCTAGCTGAACAACTTTAGGAATTATCAGACAAAGGATTCATCCGACCTAGTTCCTCTCTGTGGGGAGCTCCAGTGTTATTTTTCAAAAATAAAGATGGTTCCTTCCGAATGTACATTGACTATAGAGAACTGAATAAGTTAACTGTGAAAAATTGTTATCCACTTCCTCGCATTGACAACTTATTTGATCAACTCCAAGGATCAAGTGTGTACTCCAAGATCGATCTACGATCTGGATATCATCAGCTGAGGGTCAGAGAGGAGGATATTCCTAAAACATCTTTCAAAACTCGTTACGGCCATTACGAATTCCAGGTTATGCCGTTTGGGTTGACCAATGCACCAGCCATCTTCATGGACCTTATGAATCGTGTGTGCAGACCCTACCTGGATAAATTCGTGATAGTCTTCATTGAAGATATACTCATTTATTCCAAGAACGAACAAGGACACGGGGAACACCTTGCACAAGTACTAAAGGTGCTCAAGGAGGAAGAGCTTTACGCCAAATTCTCCAAATGTGAATTCTGGATCCCCAGAGTGCAATTCCTTGGTCACATTATTGATTGTGACGGTATTCACGTAGACCCAACAAAGGTTGAATCTTTCAAAGATTAAGCATCCCCTAAGTCATCGACATAGATCCGCCAATTTCTAGGCCTTGCCGGGTACTACCGCAGGTTTATTGAAGATTTCTCCAAGATAGCCAAACCGATGACCAAACTCACTCAGAAAGGAATAAAGTTCATTGGGGAGAGAAGGAGGAATCAACTTTCCAGCTGATCAAGCAGAAGCTGTGCAGTGCACCTATTTTAGCCTTACCCGAGGGCAACGACGATTTCGTTGTATATTGTGATGCTTCACACAAAGGCTTGGGTGCAGTATTGATGCAAAGAACGAAGGTGATCGCTTATGCTTCAAGGCAACTGAAGAAACACGAGAAGAACTACACCACACATGATCTAGAACTTGGATCTATGGTATTCGCTCTAAAAATCTGGAGACATTATCTTTACGGAACTAAGTGCACTGTGCATACTGACCATAAAAGTTTGCAACACATACTGGATCAGAAGGAGCTGAACATGAGGCAACGCCGTTGGATTGAGTTGCTAAGTAACTACGACTGCGAGATCAAATACCACTCTGGTAAAGCAAACGTGGTTGCTCATGCTCTAAGCCGTAAGGAAACGGACCCTCCTATGAGAGTCCGAGCACTGGTCATGACAATTAACCTGGACCTACCCAAGCAAATTTTGGAAGCTCAGACCCACGCTCAGAAACCTGAAAACCTTGTGAAGGAAGATATTGGGGGGAATGCTTAGAATCGACCTTACCAAAGAGATATTAGAGCCGAGAGCGGACAGAACCATGTGCCTGAACGTAAGGAGTTGGTTACCTTGTTATGGAGATTTGAGGAACGTGATCATGCATGAGTCTCATAAGTCCAAATATTCCATACATCCCGGATCTGAATAGATGTATCAACCACCTATGTTCAGAAGTGTTTGACATGCTCACGTGTCAAAACTGAACACCAGAGACCATCAGGTTTGCTAGTACAACCTGAGGTACCAAAGTGGAAATTAGAAAACATCACTATGGACTTTATTACCAAACTCCTAACGTCTTCCCACGGTTACGATACCATTTGGGTAATCGTCGACCGACTCACCAAGTCCGCTCACTTCCTACCAATTAGGGAAACTGATTCCCTGACTAAACTAGCAAAGACATACCTTAAGGAGATAAATACCAAGCATGGAATACCAGTCTCAATAATCTGTGATCGAGACGGTAGATTCACATCAAACTTCTGGAAGGCTTTCCAACGGGCCTTAGGGACGAACTTGGACATGAGCACTGCTTACCATCCGTAGACTGACGGTCAAAGTGAACGTACCATTCAGATCCTAGAAGACATGCTACGAGCATGTGTAATTGACTTTGGAAACGGATGGGTTGATCATTGATACAAGGCTTTTCGCCCGTATCTCGTGGTCTAATCGAATTGATCTAGGTTCTATGTGCGACTCTGCTGTCTTTGGTGAAACAAAAATGTGTCGTTGTAGTATTTAAAATAAAAGTGTAGAACAAATAAAGTAAATGACTTGAAAGTAAACCTAAGTCTAATTAAAATAAAAGTGCAAGTATTTAAATCTAATTCTAATTTAAAAGTAAAGGGCGAGTATTTAAAAGTTTGACTAAAATTAAACGGCACTAAACGTAAATAACGCAAACTTAAAACTATCTAAGGCAAACTTAAAACGCAACTAAAACTTAAACTAAGGCAAGGCTAAAATAAAACTAAGGCAATTAAACTTAAAGTGCGTCTAAGAAAAAGGCGGGAAAAATAAAGCTTGAAAAATAAAAAATAAAAACAGAAACTAAAAAGAACCTGAAAATACCTCACTTGGAATAATTACTCGTTCGGAATGTCACCTTCACCCGGAATAATTCTTCTTCGTTCGGAATAAATCAACACAAAACACTCATTCGGAACTTTGGTTCTGAACTTTTCCTTGATTCGGAACTTTTGCTTGATTGTGAACTTTTCCTTGATTCGGAACTTTTGCTTGGTTCTGAACTTTTCCTTGGTTAGGAACTTTTCCTTGATTCGGAATTTTTCCTTGATTAGGAACTTTTCCTTGGTTAGGAACTTTTCCTTGATTAGGAACTTTTCCTTGATTAGGAACTTTTCCTTGATTAGGAACTTTTCCTTGGTTAGGAACTTTTCCTTGATTAGGAACTTTTCCTTGGTTAGGAACTTTTCATTGGTTAGGAACTTTTCCTTGATTAGGAACTTTTCCTTGATTAGGAACTTTTCCTTGGTTAGGAACTTTTCCTTGATTAGGAACTTTTCCTTGATTAGGAACTTTTCCTTGATTAGGATTTTTGGCTTGATTCTGAACTTTTCCTTGGTTCTGAACTTTTCCTTGATTCTGAACGTTGGCTTGATTCGGAACTTTTCCTTGGGAAAGATCAGAAACAGGAAAACAAACACCCCCGAAGAACAGGGAACACAATAACACATAAATCTAATCACAATTTAACTAAATCAAACACAAGATTAAACCAAACTAATAACAAAACATCCAATAATCATAAACAAACTATCCAAATCAATAAAACTAACAAATCTAACCACAATAATCAAAACCCTCTTGAATCAAAATAAGAACATGAACATGAACATAAACATAAACATAAGAATCAAAGATTAAGAAAGGTAGATAGGAGATTAACAAGATAAAGTAAAGATTAACAAGAATTAAATGGAAAACTTACTTGAAATTAAATGGTAATTAAGGTGCAAGACAAGTTAATTAAATTTGACAAGTATTTAAATGACAAGGTAATTAAAGGTGGAAGAACTAATTGTAACTATTAGCCAACAAAGAAAAATGATTAACAACTAATCTATATATATAGGGGAGGATTAGGAAGCTTCCTCCCCTCCTTCATTTTCTCTTAATTGCATCATTAGGCCCTTCCTTCTTAATCTCTTTGTTAATTGCATGCTTAGTCCTTTTCTTCTTATCTTCTTTAATCTTGGACTTTTAATGACTTTTTGGCTCGGGATTTCTTTGAACTCATCTTTTAATTCTTCAATAAAGTAGACTTGAGTTCTTCGGCTTTAAGTAAACTTCCGTATTTTGACTTTTTCTTCGATAAATCTTCAGAATTGGTCTTGGACTTCCGTTCTTTTTGCACTCTTGACTTCTCGACTTCATCTTTCATCTTTTTCTTCAATAAAAGCCCGTGAATGCCCGTGTTTTCTCCACTTTTCACCTTTTCGTCCTAAATCACAACAAAAACACAAACCACGCATAATTCCGACATAAAAGACATAAAATACACGTTTTGGCTCGGTACTTATTGTAATTAAATGGTAAAAAGGATGGGTGTTTACACACCTATCAAATCCCCTACACTTGACCATTGCAATGTCCTCATGCAATGCATTAGTTACAAAGCACGTTTACACTTTTCATCATAATCAATCCATAGTGGCCTTTATTAAAGAGATAGAAAATTACAAACATTCAAAGTAAAGAAATCAAAAAGCATACCTTGGGTTTTGGAAATGTCATGAATAATCATCATCCTCAAGTTTTCACTTTCTCCAAACCAAGCTTAAAAACGAGATCATTGTTATTATAAGTTAGCAAACTAACACGAACTCATGTGGGCCAATTACTCACTTAGACTCCCTTATTCTTAGGGGCATCTCTTATATTTTATTGTTGTCTTGAATGATCACGAAGATGCATTTTGACTTATTTCGATAGTTATTTAGGCCGAAAATAAAGTGAAAGATTTAATCAATAGTTAGCTAAAGGACAAAATCTTTTAAAACTGCTTCTCGGGACCTCATAAAGTTCATATCTTGGCATAACTCGCTTCGCGATTTGAGACCTTTCTCGGACCGATATTTGGCAGCGACTTCATACTTCAAATCTTGAGAGACCTTCATGAAATAACGGCCTTCTCTTCATAATAGGAATTTCTTCACTTGAAGTTTTGAGAGATTCATACTTGGACCACGACTTCTTCATTTTTCTCCAATCTTTATTTTGGACTTTGATATAAAACGACCCGCCTCCTTTTTGACTTGGATCTATTGATCCTCATACCTTGCTAGGGTCTTTTCGGATACACTTCTCCATGACTTTTGGGTAGTTTTTGCTTTTCGTCGTGTGTCTCGATCCTTCATATTGATTTTCGATAAATGATTCTTCACATCACTTTGGATCTTTAGCAACAAAATATAGCCCTCATGTCTTGTTAGGACCTTTTCGGACTCGCCAATCTTCGCATCCCGCTTTAATAAGTTATGCCTTGGCTATGAACTCTAATCCATACCGAGCAACTTTTAAACGATCTTGGGCTAGAAGCTAAGTAACTTTTCAAATCGTACAACCTTATTTATTGCAGATAAATTTATTAGCAAGCGATGGGAGAATAGGCTTTTAATTAACTCACATAAATTCACGAAAGAATACCGAACTTATAATTGACTCTATCATCTCTCGTTCTCCACAGTTTAAAATCTCAAGGAATGAGACTCGTGGATGCTTAGCCTATTAAGTCAAAGTTTTGGGTTTTCGAGTCGCCTATAGGATCTTGCAAACTCTTAGACTTTTAAAGTTTAGAAATCGCATTTTAAAGTTCACTTGATAAACGACTCTCTAGGATCAATTATAGGAACTTGAGAAAAGTTCTTGTTCTTAACCCGTGAGAGTTAAGACTTTCGCGTTTTATAGCTCCCTATATAAAAGCCTAGCAAAAATTGACTTAAACACGTTAAGGATACTAGCTAGAGTAACTTAGACAAGTAAACTCGGGTTGAGTCAAAAGATTCACAACGTTTGAAAATTAAAACCACTTTATTAAACATTTATTCTAGCAAAGAAGGAAAAAATAACTATTCAAAGGGAAAAACTAATAGGCCAAAATAGATCAAAAATTTTGAAAAATGTCGAAAAATTGATTTTCCGGTTAAAATGAGGACAAATACAAGGAAAAGGCCACTTAACTTCGATAGAAGTCCCCCTTACACTTAACATAAACATTGTCCTCAATGTTTAAGCATGTGGGAGTAAACTCCCCTACACTTAGGACATTGTGCACTTTGTTTAAATCTCGCTAAGGAAGAGACAACTAAAGAGATTCCTATTTTAATATTGAGAAAATATAAAATAGTGAATCGAAAAGAGTTTAGGATAGAACCGGGAAGAAGGGAACACGGAATCACGGGTCGTCAAGAATCATCAAGAGTGGATCATTGAAGCTCGAATCCCTGATTAAGAGTGGAGAGGAAATAGCAAACCAAAGGGTCTCCCCTACACTTATGATAAAGAAAGCGAAAAGATAGGTGCATGGGTTGCCTCCCAAGAAGCGCTTGATTTTTGATTACCGAGTCGTGAGCCTGACTCGACCTTGATCGTCATAGGAAGAAGCATGAAACATATCACCAGGATCAAAGACATAGTTTTCGTCCATCAAATAGCACAAGCTTAAGGCGAACAAGGCAAGCCAAAGAAGAATAGGCAAGGTTCCCTTAAGCATCGATGGAGCACGATGGAAGCAAGTATGGTGAGGTGCAAGCATGCCTTCAATAGTTCCAAAGATTTTTCCTTTTATTTCATCAGGTGGATACTGAGATGGCTTAAAGATTTCAATACCGGGGTCGAACACCTTTTCCTTTAAGGGAAAATAGCACTCAGGCTCAGCAGAGTGTGAAGAAGATCCGCGAAGAAGCACAACCTCGTCCTCAGAAGGGGGACAAAGAGGTGTTAACTCATACGTGCTGCGGATATTGGTGTCGACCGGTTTCTTCTCCTTTGAAAGAATGTTCTTCAAATCCAAAGTAGGATCAAGACGATAATCTTCAAAGTCCAAAGGAGGAGCATCACTCTCATGAGGGAAGTAAGTGTTGAGAAACGTAGAGAAGTCTTCCTCAAATGAGTAATCGTCCAAAGTAGGATCGAGTGATGGCGGAGGATCTTCATCATGTGAAGAATCGCTCGAAAGAGTATCGGCCTTATCAAAATCATCATATGTGTGCAGCTCGGGATACTCAGAAGTAAGGTCATCATAATCATCCGAATCTGAGCTAGATTCATCATCATAAGCATCAAAGACCGGTGGAGAATCATAAATGGGAGAAGGTTCCAAAGTGGAGCGAGAATCGTCCACATCATCATGAAAAAGTGGATTATCGATGCAAGAATCGAATAGAGGATTGTTGTAGACAACAAAGTCATCATGCACATTAATCATATTCACTGATTCTCGGCCTCCAAAGGATTTGCTTGTAAGCTTCCCCATTTTAAAAACTTGAGAATCATCCCCGACTCTTAAGATTAGCTCACCTTCGGCCACATCCACTAAAGCTCGTCCGGTTCTTAAGAATGGCCGACCAAGTATTAAAGGAATACGAGGGTCCATTTCATAATCAACAACGACAAAGTCGACCGGGAAAGTAAATGTGCCAATTTTAATGAACACGTCTTCGGCAATACCAACGGGGTAAGCGAGAGTACGATTTGCAAGTTCAAGATTCATCTTTGTTGGAGTGAGGGCGGGTAATGATAGTGTTTTCCAAACACTCAAAGGCATAAGATTAATACTGGCCCCGAGATCAGCAAGGGCAGTAAATTCTTCAGTTTTGTTGAACACGCAAGGCAACACAAAACGACCGGGATCTCCAAGCTTTTCCGGAAGTTCTTTAAGAATAAATGCTATGCAGTTTTCATTTAAGCGTGTGTTGGCGAGTTCAATCAGCTTCTCCTTCTTGTTAAGCAATTCCTTGAATGCTTTGACAAATTTCGGCATGTGGACAAGTGCCTCAAGAAAGCTAATGTTGAAGTTCATTTGAGAGATCATCTTCACATAGCGTGACACTTCAGTGTCATCCTTGGTTAGCATTTTGGTCTTGCCTAAACGAGAAGGATATGGGATATTAGGTTTTGGTGGTGAAGGTGAAGGTGTAGCAGGTAGAGGTTGAGATGTTGAAGGGTCCTTCCTAGGTACATCGTCATGACGAGGCGGAGACGGTAATGGTGCACTAATACTAGGTGTAGGAGGAGTAGGGATAAATGGTGGTGGAGGAGGTGTAGATGATGGGGGTGGGATTGGTGGATCGACAATGGTAATTCCACTACGAGTAGTAATAGCGCTCACATTTGCTCGCGGATTGGTGACGGTGTTTGAAGGTAGAGAACTCGAAGTAGAAGGTTGAGCTGCGGGCAAGAAACTAGCAAGCATATTTTTCAAATCAGTCGTTTGATTGCTGAAGGAGGATTGAATATTATCTCGAAGCTCGGATCTAATCTCATTTCCTTGCTTGGTAATATCTCCTTTCAGATTGATAATTTGGCTCTGAAGATTCTTGATTTGCTCACCTTGGGTTCTCATGATGGCTTCAACATCGAGGTTAATGGGTGGGGTTTGTTGAGCAGGTGGGTGATAAGGATTAGAAGCTCTTGGTGGGATTTGGTTGCTTCTATTGTAGTTGTTGGCGGGGTTTTGGTTTTGAGGAGAAAAACCGGGTGAAAGGTAATTGTTGGATCGGTAACTCAGCAAATTTCTATCCCCTTGTTGTCGAGCTTGGTAATTTTCCGGTGAATAATTACCATAAGCTGCATACACATTTTCCGGATTTCTTTGAGTCGAAGGACAATCAGTGTATGGGTGAGGACCGCCGCATGTTTCACAAGGATTGGCAACCGCTTTAACTTGTTGTTGTTGTTGGTTTGAAGCGAGAAGCGTGATACTTTTGCTCATTTCAGTCATCATGCGGGTGAGTTCGGTCATATCAGGGTTTGCTGAGGTGGAGGAAACATTGACTCTCGGGTTGTTCCTTGAAGAAGCGGAGGAATCCCAGTTTTTGTGGTGAGTAGTCATGTTCTCAATTAGCTCTCTACACTCCTCGGGTCTTCTTTTCATAAATGTGCCACCGGCGGCAGCATTAATCGTATCACGATCACGAAAAGTCATTCCGTTGTAGAAAGTATCAATCAATGTGACTGGAAGCATGTTGTGGTTTGGAAAACGATCAATCAAGACATTATATCTTTCCCAAGCATCAAAAAGAGATTCATCGGGTTCTTGCATGAAACCGCTGATTTGATTGCGAAGGCTCGTGACCATGGATGGTGGAAAGTAGCGCGATAAAAAGCGTTGAGTCATGTCATCCCTAGTGTGAATAGAATTCTTCGGGAGACGATCAAACCATTTCTCGGCATGATGTGATAAAGTATGTGGAAAGAGTTGTAGGCGAAGAACATCCATTGTGGACCAGGCAACTTCATGCTTTTGGTGATTGTAATGAACTTGTCGAGGTGTTTGTTGGCATCATCATCAGGCATTCCTCGAAAAGGATTTGTTTGCACTTGCTGAATCATGTGGTGCTTCAACGAAAACTCAGGAGCGTTGATTTGCATCGGCGCAATCGGTCCTCCTCGTCCAAACATGGTAGGTTGACAAAGTTCCTCCATTGTCCGAAGATCGGGCTGTGGAAGAACATTGTTGTTATTGTTGAGGTGCGGTGGATTATTGTTGTTAACACCTGACATACTTAAATCTTCTTGAGCCTCGGGCTCTTGATAATTAGAAGATCTAGTACGCATACACCTGAAAATGCAAAAGAGAAAGAAACCAAACACAAAGAAAATATATATACACAATAAAGGTGAAATCTTTTTTGGATTTTTGAAATTTTTAATTTTTTATGGATTTTTATCTTTTTCTATTTTATTTTTTTATGATTTTTTGAATTTTTTATGCAAGAAAAATAACGCTCACAAGTGAACGGATCCCAAAAAGCAACGCGTCTCTCACAGAAAACCGTTAATCTTTACGAAAAGAGCCGGCAGCGGCGCCATTTTAATGAAATGATTTTGCTAGGTTCAATTGTTGTTCTCGGTATCTTAACGAATTGATTTCCGGCTTAAAGTATGACTCAATTGTTTTTGGTGAAAAAGAATATTTTTGGTTGTTTTAAAATAAAATGTGCAAAACAAATAAAGTAAATGACTTGAAAGTAAACCTAAGTCTAATTAAAATAAAAGTGCAAGTATTTAAATCTAATTCTAATTTAAAAGTAAAGGGCGAGTATTTAAAAGCTTGACTAAAATTAAAAGGCACTAAACGTAAATAACGCAAACTTAAAACAATCTAAGGCAAACTTAAAACGTAACTAAAACTTAAACTAAGGCAAGGCTAAAATAAAACTAAGGCAATTAAACTTAAAGTGCGTCTAAGAAAAAGGCGGGAAAAAAAAGCTTGAAAATTAAAAATTAAAAACAGAAACTAAAAAGAACCTGAAAATACCTCACTTGGAATAATTACTCGTTCGGAATGTCACCTTCACCCGGAATAATTCTTCTTCGTTCGGAATAAATCAACACAAAACACTCATTCGGAACTTTGGTTCTGAACTTTTCCTTGATTCGGAACTTTTGCTTGATTCTGAACTTTTCCTTGATTCGGAACTTTTGCTTGGTTCTGAACTTTTCCTTGGTTAGGAACTTTTCCATGATTCGGAACTTTTCCTTGATTAGGAACTTTTCCTTGGTTAGGAACTTTTCCTTGATTAGGAACTTTTCCTTGATTAGGAACTTTTCCTTGATTAGGAACTTTTCCTTGGTTAGGAACTTTTCCTTGATTAGGAACTTTTCCTTGGTTAGGAACTTTTCCTTGGTTAGGAACTTTTCCTTGATTAGGAACTTTTCCTTGGTTAGGAACTTTTCCTTGATTAGGAACTTTTTCCTTGATTAGGAACTTTTCCTTGGTTAGGAACTTTTCCTTGATTCGGAACTTTTCCTTGATTAGGAACTTTTCCTTGATTAGGAACTTTTCCTTGATTAGGAACTTTGGCTTGATTCTGAACTTTTCCTTGGTTCTGAACTTTTCCTTGATTCTGAACTTTGGCTTGATTCGGAACTTTTCCTTGGGAAAGATCAGAAACAGGAAAACAAACACCCCCGAAGAACAGGGAACACAATAACACACGAATCTAATCACAATTTAACTAAATCAAACACAAGATTAAACCAAACTAATAACAAAACATCCAATAATCATACACAAACTATCCAAATCAATAAAACTAACAAATCTAACCACAATAATCAAAAACCACTTGGATCAAAATAAGAACATGAACCTGAACATAAACATAAACATAAGAATCAAAGATTAAGAAAGGTAGATAGGAGATTAACAAGATAAAGTAAAGATTGACAAGAATTAAATGGAAAACTTACTTGAAATTAAATGGTAATTAAGGTGCAAGACAAGGTAATTAAATTTGACAAGAATTTAAATGACAAGGTAATTAAAGGTGGAAGAACTAATTGTCACTATTAGCCAACAAAGAAAAATGATTAACAACTAATCTATATATATAGGGGAGGATTAGGAAGATTCCTCCCCTCCTTCATTTTCTCTTAATTGCATCATTAGGCCCTTCCTTCTTAATCTCTTTGTTAATTGCATGCTTAGTCCTTTTCTTCTTATCTTCTTTAATCTTGGACTTTTAATGACTTTTTGGCTCGGGATTTCTTTGAACTCGTCTTTTAATTCTTCAATAAAGTAGACTTGAGTTCTTCGGCTTTAAGTAAACTTCCGTCTTTTGACTTTTTCTTCGATAAATCTTCAGAATTGGTCTTGGACTTCCGTTCTTTTTGCAATCTTGACTTCTCGACTTCATCTTTCATCTTTTTCTTCAATAAAAGCCCGTGAATGCCCGTGTTTTCTCCACTTTTCACCTTTTCGTCCTATATCACAATAAAAACACAAACCACGCATAATTCCGACATAAAAGACATAAAATACACGTTTTGGCTCGGTACTTATTGTAATTAAGTGGTAAAAAGGATGGGTGTTTACACACCTATCAATCACATCCCTTTGGTCGAATTCTCCTACAACAACAACTATCACGCTAGTATCAAGGCTGCCCCCTTCGAAGCACTATATGGTAGAAAGTGACGTTCACCTGTGTGCTGGGTAGAAGTAGGCGTTTCAGCTCACCGAACCCGAGCTAATCCCAGAGACTACCGACAAGATCGTCCTCATAAAGCAAAGAATTTAATCTGCCCGCGACTGACAAAAGACCTATGCGGACGGAAACATAAACCTATGCAATTTGAAGTAGGTTATCATGTTATGCTCAAGGTATCACCTTGGAAGGGAGGTGTACACTTTGGTAAACATGGAAAACTGAACCCACGTTATGTAGGCCCTTTCAAAGTGATAGCTAGGATCAGAGAGGTACCCTATCGTTTGGAGTTACCGCAACAATTGAGCCGAGTGCACTCCACCTTTCACGTGTCTAACCTGAAGACGTGCTATGCTAAAGAACCTTTAGCTATGCCATTAGAAGGGAGTTTGATTCGATGGCAAACTCCAGTTCATAGAAGAACCAGTATAAATCATGGAGAGAACGGTTAAGAAATTGTAACGCAACCGCATTCCATTAATCAAGGTACGATGGAACTAGAGAAGAGGTCTTGAGTTCACCTGGGAACGAGAAGACTCGTTCAAGACCAAGTACCCACAATTGTTCACCTGACCAGTGACGTCAATCTAAGCTTTGAGGACAAAGCTAAAAGAACGAGAATGTGCTGTAAACCCTCTCATTTTACCTCTTTGACCTTGTCACCTTAGGTACTCATCCTTCATGAAATCTATATTTCCACTTTACTTGATTTTATGAAACTTCATTCTTTTATTTGATTACACTATCAGTTCATGTTTATATATATATATATATATATATATATATATATATATATATATATATATATATATATATATATATATATATATATATATATATATATATATATATATATATATATATATATATATATATATATATATATATATATATATATATATATATATATATATATATATATATATATATGTGTGTGGACTTTTAGTCACCTTTGACTACTTTAACTTTCACCTAGCCACATTATATCCATTAAATATCTACAAACTACACCAATGAATATGAATACCTCCTATACTATAACTAAACCTAACTAAATAAATGATACTTGCCATACACTATACTAGAAACATTAAAAAGGTTACATTTCTCTCTTGAAACCATGTAGTCACACGAATTATGTGTATATACTAGTATGCACATACTTAAAATCTATCCTAACTTGAAAACTTGCTACCTACTTACTCCTCATCTATAGATATTTTTGAAACACTCTTTTTCCCCCACATGCTTCATGTAATACACGGCTAGGCGAGCTCCAACCAACCAAAGCACAAACATTCCATCATCAAATCTAGTACTAGGATTGTGTAATTAAATATTGTACCATGATGTCTCCTTGTTTCCCTTTTGTAGCCGACTAACATAAATCCCCAAGAGGCAATGTACAAACTTGCATTAATGAGTGTGTACTCTTTCTCACTATACAAGCACACCCTTATACCATTTGCAACACAAAAAACCACTTTTTCCTTGCTATAACCCACGGCTAGGATACCATATATGGTAAGATTTCACAAAAACCTTGAACTCATACTTTATTTACTCCTCAATCATCACACAACACTTACACAACCATCTCTCATCTCATTTATTTCGGTCAAGCAACCCATAAACGGAAAGAGGGCCTCGGCTTATCTATAGCTAGGGTTCCATATCACTTTCATTAGTAGATTCAAGGCACTAGCTTTTTCATCATCTTCCTATACTAATCAATTAAGTACCATAATTCATCTTTTCATTATCTACTTTTAAGCATACACTTGTGTCTAAGATAAACACTTGCATTTTAAATACCATGAATAATAAAGCTTGAATAAATCTATAGAACACCTAAAACCTAGCCATAAGCCTCGGCAATGGATTTTTCTATCACATGAACACTTATATTTCGGCTAGATATTGTCATGGGACATAAGTATAACGTGTAGAATAGATTTAAAACAAGTGAAACAAAAATGTATTACTGGTTGAGACCCATTAAAGCTTGTAGTGTGTTATGTAAATTTTTCTAAGTCAGGTACTAACCTATGAAACCCTAACAAGTTTTACTAGCTTATAACTTCCTATAATGAATGTATAAACATTGGTATAATGGGCCTTAAAGTCCATATGAACTTAATGGGCCTAACCTAAGCCCAATAGACTTATGCCGAGAGCCACATAAGCCCACTAGGCCCATATGCGTATATTAGGCCCTAAATTATAAAGCCCATGCTTCTTGGACCCAAAATAGAACCGTAGGCCCAATAGGGTGCCCACGGCGCACTCTAAACATATGAAATGATTTTGGGCCGTATGAAGCCCAATAATCTCAAACTAAGCCCATAAGCTCTTTTCAACTTATCAAATAAGTAAGGGTGATGGTTTAAGCTTATAATAACTATTGAAACCTTAAAAACATATTATTAATGTTTCGGACCAAAATGAAGAATTATAAAGTTTGGGGACTAAAACCGTTACTTTGAAAAGTTAAGTAGGGTGAAAAGATTAACTACAAGGGTCGGGTGGCATTTTTATGAAACTATAGGAACCATTTAAGCTTTATTCGAAACTTAGAAAACCCTAGGGATTTTTTGCCCTCAACCGAAAGTTATTTTGGATAATTACAAACTTTGAGGGCTATTTGTGACAATAGCCAAGACTTATAGAAGCCCTAGGGGTCACTTTTATATATATGATAAAGTTCTAGACTTGTTTGTAACTCGAGGGATCATTTTTGCCCTATCCCGAAACATATACAAGCCCTAGGGGCTGTTATTGACAATTGAGGAAAGTTCTAAAAACCTAATTATACCTAAGGGGGCTATTCCTTCCATATGCCGAAAGATATACAAGCCCTAGGGTCTAGATTTGCCATTAACCGAAAGTTATATAATATCAAAATAGGGAGGGACTAGTTTTGCCAAAGCCCGAAAATTTAATGCTCTAGATACCATATTTAATTTATACATTAATATTTTGATAAAACCCTAAACTATAAGGATTAAAACCGTCATTTTCTCGAACTTATAATCAAAGGACTATTTAGTAAATTATTAAAACTTTGGGGACTTTAACCTAAATTAAATAACGAGTTATACATTGTATAAAAATCATTTACATATGTTATATAAATAAAAACGCGTATAAATTATAAAAGTAAAAATATTAAACATGTCACTATTCTCCATCGTTTTAAATAAGAATAAATCACCCTTTTTATGAATTATTTAGATTAATCTACGAAAATAAAAGTACAAGAATAATACATAAACAATTTATTTATTTAAACGGTGTTATTAGCTACGTAGTTAGAATGGACATATTTCTTTAATACTTGTACAACCATTAATTAAAAATACAGAGATCATAATAATATGCTTAAAACCAGCATAAACATGCACGGATTTATTTAAGACCCTTATGCATTATTCTATGCATATACTGAGACTGTACTATTATTTAGGCAGTTGACTATATCGTGAGCATCTCGTTGGATTATTTGTGACTTATTGTTGATCCCAAACTTAGATCGATTTAGCTTTGTGTTAACGAGAGTAAATCAAGTTTAACACGTAGAGAAACTTTGTGTATTCAACAATCTAAGTGTTATGCAGAATTAACACTTAGAACAAAGAACAAAGCAAAACAATATAACCCAAACTTTCACTTTGATTAATGATGAAACTAGCGTACAATGAAAGTGTAAAACTTGTTATAAACTAAGAACCTTACGACCTCCTTTTATAGCACAAGGAGTCGTGTACAATAGTCTACCTATCAACTATTCTAGGTAAAGATAAATATAGAAAATAAAATATTGAACATATCTTTACTAGAATTACAAAACGTGTAGACTAAGTATTCCATTAGTGGTTGAACTTCCTTTTGTCAGCGCTCAAATATGCTTTGTCAGTGTTCACCTGTCAGCGCCTCTTTTACTCTTGTCAGTGTTCATGTTCTTCTTGTCAGCATCCCAGTGACTTAGTTAATTTTATTCCCAACACTTATTGCTATTACCATTACTGAGGTGAGTTCATGGCCCCACATTATATATTGACAATCTTTTAAATCCTTTATGGGTAAGAAATCATGCAACTTATTTTATGGATGTAAACTGAAGTGTGTTAAACCTTGATTACATTTGCCTATTGTAGAATTCCTCATGACTCGTGAACTAAAACTGTTAAAATTGTTGAATTGCCTGAATGTTATAAATAGATCTATTTGGGATTGACCATCCCCGTCTGGGTGAGTAGCGCTCACTATGGCTTGGCCGGGACAACAGATGCTTATCTTGTCAGAACGGAATAATGGGTGCATTATTATAATGCGAAGGGTCCTCATTTGTTGAGGGCTTAACGTGTCAAAGTGTCAGTTTCGGGCAATAGGAAATGTAGTTACCTTTAAGTATTGATGCTATGTGCATCACTACTTCAGTGAATGTTTTACTGTCCAAACTTATATTATCAAACCTGTAAATTCATCAACTTTTTGTTGACTCTCAAAGCATGTTTTTCTTAGGAAATTGAAGCATGTACTTATCATGTGCATGGAGACCAACATCAGGATAGGCAACATTATAGCACTCATCTGGGGATTTTATAAATGGGTAATAACAAACAATCTATTTATTATGTTGAGACAATTTTAATAACAACTCGCACTACTGTTCATGTAATAAATGTTTGATAATCTTTTATTTGATGCTCTATGTACTATCTGCTATTGATCCACCTACGTGACACCCAAATATTATTTTCGCTGCATTTGACCAATTTGGGGGTGTCACACTCATTGTCCAGAACCAAGCCTATAAGCATACTATCTAATAACTATAATTTTAGTTGATTAAAAATGTTGCTTTTGCAAGATCTTTCTTTGCGTTGCTCGTACCCAATTGATATATGTCGTTGTTTCGTTCTCGGTATCTTCTCGAATTGATCACGGTCAAAAGTGGAATCATTGTACTTGGTGACTAAAAAGGGGGAGCTTTGGTCTAAATCTACTAAAATGATAAATGCTAGAAATAATAAAATTAAACTAAAAGCAATTACTGAGAATAAAAATAAAGCTAGAATTTAAAGCTGGAAAAACTGGAATTAAACTGGCAATTTACCTTATTCGGAATAATGGCTTCTCAACTGAAAAACTCTATCCGGAATATCGGCTTATCCGGAATGTGTTAGTCTATCCGGAATCTTTGTGCTACTCGGAATGTTACAGCTATGCGGAATGTTGGTTCTACTCGGAATAATCAAGGCCATGCGGAATATTACCCTATGCGGAATGTTTTCAACAGAAACCTTATGTGGAATATTTCGAAAAGAAACCCTATGCGGAATGTTTGGATATTCCGAATAATTAACAAAATCCAAACCCTACGCGGAATGTTTGTGCTATGCGGAATGTTTCGAAAAGAAATCCTATGCGGAATAATTTTATAAGAAAGCCTATGCGGAATAATTTTGACAGAAACTCTATGCGGAATAATTTGCTTATGCTGAATAATGAGGTTATGCGGAATAGGAGCTCTACTCGGAATATTTTAAATATTCTGAATAAACAACAAAATTACACCTTGATCCGGAATAATTGATATTCCGAACCAACACAATCAAAGAACCTTTATCCGGAATAAATCTGGGTGAACACAGTAAAATAATGCGAAGAACACGAGATCGACTGAAACACAAATTTAACACAAAATTTTACCAAGTTTTTAATCAAAACTTAAACCAATTTAACCACTAATCATTTACCTAAGGTAAACATCAATCCAAAACCACAAAATCGCAAAACCCACTTAGTTTTTATGATCAAACCAATAAAATAAAACTTAAAGAACTTTGAATCACAAAGAGATGAAGAACAAGATGATGGAAAGATTAAAAGTAAACTTGTATTAATGATTTTGGATTCAACAAACAAAGTGGAAAGATTAAACTTACAAGATTGGAAGAAATCAAAGAAAAATGAAAACCACTCCTTAAGGGAGATGGTTCCTAAGAACTCGGAGAAAAATGTAACAGAAAGAGACTTCTGGAAATTTGTGAATGGGAGGAGTATTTATAGGCTTCTCCCTTTGTTGGTGAGTGGGCTTTCTTCCTTTCTTTTTTGTCTTCTCGTCTTTTCAGAAAAGTTGACGTTTTCGATTTCGATTCGGGATTTGTCGACGAATAAATTCAACTCGTCTTTTAATTTCTTCATTTAATAGACTTGAGTTTCTTCGACATAGGTAAATCTTCCGTCTTTGGTCCTTTTCTTCGATAAATCTTCAAATAGGCCCATTGACTTCAAATCTTTTGCATCTCTTGGACTATAGACTTCATCTTTTCGTCTTTTTCCTCGATAAAACCCGTGCCATCCCATGTTTTCTCCAATATTTATCCGGTTGGCTCTGAAAATACAACAAACACACAAACCACACATAATTCCAAACAAATGACATTAAATACGCGTTTTGGTCTTGTTTTAGCAAGAAATAAGTGGTAAAAGGATGGATGTTTTCACACCTATCAAATCCCCTACACTTAACCATTGCCATGCCCTCATGCAATGCTTAGTGATAAAGCAAATTTACACTTTTCTCATAATCAATCAACCTTGGCCTTATTAAAATACTACTAAACAAAAATTTAAATTCTAAGAGAAATTAAAACTTTAAAGGAGACAAAAGGATAGAAACCATTTTCACTTGAAAATAGCTATATGGAGATAACTTGCAAAGAGATCAAGGACTTACATTAGGGCTTTGGTGCTGCGAAGATTTATCACCCTCAAGTTTCACGTTCCCCAAACTAAGCTTAAAAACGAGATCATTGTTATTATAAGTTAGCAATTCAAACACTTACACACATGGCTTAATTATATGCTTAAACTCCCTTATTCCTAGGTGTATCTCTTATATTTTATTTTTGTCTTAGAATGATCATGAAGATGCATTTTTGGACTTATTTCGATAGTTTATTTAGGCTGAAAGCAAAGTAGGACGATTTGATCAATAGTTAGCTAAAGGACAAAATCTCTTAAAACTGCTTCTCGGGATATCAAAAAGTTCATATCTTGGCATAACTCGGTTCACGATTTGAGACCTTTCTCGGGCCGATATTTGGCATGTACTTCATACTTCATATCTTCGAGAGACGTTCTTGAGAAATGGTTTTCTCTTCGTTAATAGAGTTTCTTCACTTGGAGACTTTTGAGGGTACTCCAACTTTGTTGACCACGACTTCATGATTATTTCTTCAATCTCTAATTGGGATTTTGAGATACAACGATCCACCTCCTTTTCGGACTTGGATCTATTTATCCTCATACCTTGTTAGGGTCTTTTCGGATAGACTTCTCCATGATCTTTATCGGAGTTGATTGCTTTTCGTCGTGAGTCTTGATCCTTCATATCGATTTTGGGAATAATGCTTTTCACATCACCTTGGATCTTTAGCAATAAAATGGAGTCCTCATGCCTTGTTAGGGCCTTTTTGGACTCGCCAATCTTCTCGCCCCGCTTCATAAGTTATGCCTTGGCTATGAACTCTTATCATTACCGAGCAACTTTTAAACGATCTTAGGCTAAAAGATAAGTAACCTTTCAAATCGTACGACCTTACTTATTGCAGATAAATTATTAGCAAGTGATGGGAGAATAGGCAAATAATTACACCAAGTGAGCTTGTGCAAGAATACCGACTTATAATTGACTCTATCATTTCTCGTCCTCCACAATTTAAAATCTCAAGTAATGAGACTCGTGGATGCTTAGCCTAATAAACCAATTAAGGTCTACATGGTTAAGGATACTAGCTAGAATAAACTTGGATAAGTCTATTCGGGTTGAGTCAAAATAATCGCAACGGGCCTAATATGTCAAAGATTTCAAAACTAGCTACACCACTTTATTAATATTTTTGACTTTATTGCGGGATATATACATATGAAATCAACGATAAAAGTTTAAAAATTACGACTAAATGGCCAAAGTTAATTTAAAATTTGAAAAATGCTGAAAAAGATGATTTTCCGGTTAAATGAAGGCATTTTAATGGAAAAGTCCACTTAAAACTTCGATAGAAGTCTCCCCTACACTTAAGATAAACATTGTCCTCAATGTTTTAAGCATGTGGGAAAAAAAATTTCTCCCCTACACTTATGACATTGTGCACGTTGGTTAAATCAAGCTAAGGAGGAGACGACTAAAGTGATCAACTTCAAATGTGAGTGTGAAGACAATTGAATCACGATAGTTGAGAGATAGAACCGGTATTGCGGATAACATGGGAGCACGGTTCTTCAAAGATTCCAAGAGTGCACTTATCCCTGTAATCACATCACCATCCAAAGACAAGCAACCTATATAGCTCCCCCTACACTTAGGATGAAAAACGGGAAAGGGGGATAGATACTCGGGTTGCCTCCCGAGGAGCGCTTGTTTTTGTTAACCGAGTCGCGAGCCTGACTCGGTCCCGAACTAATTCATGGGAAACGTGGTGAGGGATGGAATCATCTCATGAGAGATGTCCTCACCAAGGTACAACTTCAAACGCTAGCCATTCACCTTAAAATTGGGCCCATTTGGCTGAGAAAGCTCAATGGTGCCATAGGGAAAGACATTAGCGATGGTGAATGGACCAGACCAGCGGCTCTTCAATTTGCCTGAGAAGATCTTCAACCGAGAGTTAAAGAGTAAGACTTGATCACCAACGTGGAACTCTCGGTTCTTGATTTTAGCATCGTGGATAATCTTGGTCTTCTCCTTGTAGATCAATGAGTTCTCGTAAGCTTGATTCCTCAATTCTTGTAGCTCGTTAGTTGAATCTTGCGAAGATCACCGGCTTTGTTGATGTCGAAGTTAGCCCACTTCAAGGCCCAATATGCCTTATTTTTCAGCTCGATGGGGAGGTGGCATGCTTTCCCGTACACAAGACGATAAGGTGTACAACCAATCGGTGTCATATAGGCGGTACGGAAAGCCCACAGAGCATCATCAAGTTTATCGGCCCACGAGGCACGATGCTCTCCCACAATACGTTCCAAAATTCTCTTCAATCCACGGTTGGATATCTCGGCTTGACCGTTGGTTTGAGGATGGTAAGCGGTGGAAAGACGGTGATTGACACCATACTTAGCCATGACTCTTGCAAATTGATCGTTGCAAAAATGAGTCCCGCGGTCACTGATAATAGCACGAGGAACACCGAATCGAGCAAACAGTTGTTTCAAGAAATTACAAACCACCCTTGCATCGTTAGTGGGTAAAGCTTTGGATTCAACCCATTTAGAAACGTAGTCGACAGCGACAAGGATGTATTTGTTTCCTTTAGAAGAAGGGAATGGCCCCGTAAAGTCGATGCACCATACATCAAAGATTTCACATTCTTGTATGAAATTTTGAGGCATCTCATCTTTATGTGTGATCTTGCCTTGTTTTTGGCAAGCATCACAATGTTTAACCATCTCGTGAGCATCACGGTAAATGGTGGGCCAATAGAATCCCGAATTAAACACTTTTTTGGCGGTGTAGTTGGGACCAAAGTGACCACTGGTGGGTCCTTTGTGGCAAGCCTGGAGAATGTCAAAAGCTGCCGGTCCGTCAACACATCGATGAATAATCAAGTCAGCGCATTGTTTGAATAGAAAAGGGTCATCCCAAAAGTAAGTCTTAACATCGTTCAAGAACTTCTTCTTTTGTTGGGATGTTAACCCTTTGATGAGAACACCACCCGCTAAGTAATTTGCAATATCGGCAAACCACGGGGTGTCATCAAGATTGAGATTTATAGACATTAAGGTCTCAAGGGGGAAAGAGTCATTGATCTCTTTGTTCGGATGATCCCCTTGATATGGATCCTTAAGTCTACTGAGATGATCCGCGACTAGGTTTTCAGCACCCTTCTTGTCACGAATTTCAGTGTTGAATTCTTGAAGGAGTAAAACCCAGCAAAGAAGTCTTGGCTTAGAGTCGTGTTTAGTCATCAAGTACTTCAACACAGAATGGTCCGTGTATACGATGGTGGTGGATAAAACAAGATAGGGGCGAAATTTTTCAAAAGCATAGACAACAGCTAAAAGCTCTTTTTCGGTTGTTGTATAATGCAATTGAGCCCCCGTCATTGTTTTGCTAGCATAGTGGATTGGTTGGAAGTGTTTGTTGATCCTTTGTCCCAAAACCGCACCAATAGCAAAGTCGCTAGCATCGCACATCAATTCAAAGGGTAGCTCCCAATTAGGGGTGACCAAGACCGGTGCCTCAGTTAGCTTATCCTTAAGAAGTTTGAAGGCTTCGATACACTCTTTAGAAAAGATAAAAGGAGTATCTTTTTCCAAGAGGTGGGTCATCGGGCGAGCGATTTTAGAGAAATCCTGAATGAATCGACGATAGAAGCCCGCATGACCCAGAAAACTTCTCACACCCTTGACGGTTGAAGGTGGAGGTAATTTGGCTATGACATCTACTTTAGCACGGTCGACTTCCAGACCGGCTTTAGAGATTTTGTGTCCTAGCACAATGCCTTCTTTTACCATAAAATGACATTTTTCCCAATTCAGAACAAGCCGAGTGTCTTCGCACCGCTTAAGCATATGTTCCAAATTGGCAAGGCAAGAAGAGAAGGAATCCCAAAAGACCGAGAAATCATCCATGAAAACTTCCATGGTTTGCTCAACCATGTCATGGAAGATAGCCAACATGCACCTTTGGAAAGTCCTGGGGGCATTGCATAAGCCAAAAGGCATCCTTTTGTAAGCAAATGTGCCATAGGGACAAGTGAATGTTGTCTTCTCTTGATCTTGGGGATCGATGGGTATTTGGAAATAACCCGAGAAACCATCAAGAAAGCAGTAATATTCATTACCCGCTAAACGTTCAAGCATTTGGTCCATAAAAGGTAGAGGGAAATGATCCTTTCTCGTGGGATCATTGAGTTTGCGGTAGTCTATACAAACTCTCCACCCAGTAACGAGACAGGTAGGAATCAAGTCATTGTTTTGATTGGGCACAACGGTGATTCCGCCTTTCTTAGGCACACAATGGACTGGACTAACCCATGGTGAATCTGAAATAGGGTAAATCATACCCGCATCAAGAAGTTTGATAACCTCTTTTTTGATGACTTCATGGATTTTAGGATTCACCCTTCGTTGGCTTTGAATTGTGGGCTTAAAGTCGTCCTCCATGAGAATTTTATGTGTGCAAAAGTGAGGATCAATTCTGCGAATGTCGGAGATTTTCCAAGCGATAGCTCTTTTATGCTTCTTCAACACGGCGATAAGTCGGGCTTTTTCTTCTTCTTTTAGGTCCTTTGCGATGATGACCGGTAACTTCTCGTTGTCTTCAAAGAAAACGTACTCAAGATGAGGAGGTAGGTCTTTAAGCTCAAGAGTAGGAGGATCCTCAATAGATGGTGTAACTAACGATGGATCATCATTAGTCACCTCTTTAGGAGAGGGAGGAGGAAACGGGTCTTCATTGAGAAGTCTCTCAATAGTACGAATGTCTTCATCCTAATTAGTGGAAGAATCATCATACTTAATATCGAGACGACCCAAGCTAGCTTCAAAATTATCCAAGTCACTTTCTCCAAAAGGAGTCAATGCCGGAGCAATTGAGGCAACGGTCTCAACATTAGGTAGAGAATAAACAGTAATTTTGCAAGCATCATGAAAATGTTCTTCACAAGCCTCATCGAGAACATCAATAGCATTAACACTCTCATATGAATAAGGTTGCTTAGAAATCTTACCCATGTTGAAGACAATTTTATCGTCACCAACTCTCATGATTATTTCGCCCGTGGCTACATCAATGAGAGTGCGACCGGTCCTCAGGAATGGAAGTACAACGATTAATGGAACACGGGGGTCCATCTCGTAGTCAACGACAACAAAGTCCGACGGGAAGGTGAATTTGTCAACGCCAACGAAGACGTCTTCGGCTATCCCCACTGGATAAGCAACCGTACGGTTAGCTAATTCCAAAGTCATTTTGGTGGGGACTAGCTCGGGGAGAGATAATTGCTTCCAAACACTTAAAGGCATTAAGTTTATACTAGCACCTAGATCGTCTAGGGCCATGCAATTCTCTACTCCCGGGAAGTTGCAAGGAATCAAGAACCGACCCGGATCACCAAGTTTGGTGGGCAATTTCTTTAAGAGCACTGCGGAGCAGTTCTCATTAAGTTGGGTCTGAGCAATGTCAAGAAGCTTCTCCTTGTCACTTAAAAGATCTTTAAACATCTTAGCGTATTTAGGCATGTGAGCGAGAGCCTCGGCAAAGGAGATGTTAAAATTCAACTGTTTAAACATTTTTAGAAAGTTTGAAACTTGAATATCATCCTTGCTCTTTTGCTTCTCTTTCCTCAACCTTGAAGGATAAGGTATATTGGATGAAGAAGAAGGCTTTAAGGGAGTAGGATCACTCACAACCATGGGTGGTGGGGAAATGGGGATAGAAGGCAAAGGAGGTGGGGAAAGTTGCTCTTTTTCCTTGTTCACAATCACGGGTGGAGGTGTAGGAAGCTCGGGTTCCGTATAACCTTTTCCACTACGAGTAGTGATTGCTTTCATCTCCCCTCTTGGATTTGCAACGGTGTTACTCGGAAGAGTACC
This sequence comes from Glebionis coronaria, assembly GCA_025667525.1. Lineage (NCBI taxonomy): Eukaryota > Viridiplantae > Streptophyta > Magnoliopsida > Asterales > Asteraceae > Glebionis > Glebionis coronaria. The sequence continues at coordinate 111,939,550 of CM046879.1, read as the reverse complement.
CGAAGAAGAGGGTTGATTACCTTGGATGAGCGAACCAATCATATCACGAATGTTAAGCGCTTGAGTGCTGAAAGAGTCTCTGATGTCTGCACGAATCTCATTGCTTTGTTTTGCCATGTCATTCCTTAGCTCGGCTCGAATATCGCTCCCTTGTTTTCCCATGTCATTCTTCAAGTTGACAAATTGACTCTGAAGATTCGTCACCATCTCTCGGTTAGTCTTCATGAACGTCTCGACGTCTGGATTCAATGCCATCGGTTGATTGAGAGGTGGAGCTTGGTAAGCTTGAGAATTTCCTTGATTTAGGTATGGGTTTCTTTGGGATTGATATTGATTTTGAGCATGAGGTTGGGATTGGTTGTTTCGGTTATAGCTTTGTTGTTGGTTTTGGGTTGATGGAGGGAAACCGGGTGGAGCAAGATAGTTGTTGGAATGATAACTTAGCAAGCTACGGTCTCCTTGAGGACGAGCTTGATAGCCTCCCGTGGGATAAGTATCGTATGTTGCGTTAACGTTTTCAGTAAAATTGCCTTGGGTAGAAGGACAATCATTATAAGAATGAGGACCACCACATGTGTCACAAGAAATAGCAACGACTTTAGCTTGTTGAAAGTGGTTTGTGGCCATGGACATGAAATCCTTGTGCATATTCGCGATTTGTCAGGTAAGTTCGGTTATCTCGGGATTGGAAGTAGTAGAAGAAACATTGACTCTCTGATTAGATCTTGAGGATGCAGATGAATCCCAATTCTTGTGGTGAGTAGTCATGTTTTCAATCAACTCTCGACACTCCTCCGGTCTCCTTTTCATAAAATTACCACCGGCGGCGGCATTGATCGTGTCACGATCACGAAAAGTGAGACCATTGTAGAAAGTATCAATGAGAGTGACGGGGAGCATGTTGTGATTTGGACAGCGGTCGATCAAATCATTGTATCGTTCCCAAGCATCAAAGAGCGATTCATCATTGTCTTGCATGAATCCACTAATTTGGTTACGAAGGCTCGTGACCATGGATGGTGGGAAGTAGCGCGACAAAAAGCGTTGAGTCATGTCGTCCCAAGTATGAATAGAATTCTTAGGGAGACAGTCAAACCATTTTTCGGCATGGTGAGAAAGCGAATGGGGAAAGAGTTGGAGGCGAAGTTCATCCATAGAAACACCGGGGGACTTCATGCTTTGGGTGATGGTAATGAAGTTGTCGAGGTGTTTGTTGGCATCATCATCCGGAATTCCGCGAAAGGGGTTAGTTTGCACTTGTTGGATCATGTGATGCTTCAACGAAAACTCCTGAGCCGTGACATGCATCGGTGCAATCGGGCCTCCACGTCCGTTCATCATGGGTTGACATAGCTCCTCCATGGTGCGTAGGTCGGGTAAGGGTGGATTATTCATGTTTTGGTGGGGTGGATTATTATTGTTGTTGTTTGGGAGGGGTGGATTATTATTGTTGTTGTTGTGTACACCGGCCATGTCTAAATCTTCGAGAGTCTCGGGCTCTGAATAAGACGTTGATCGAGTACGCATACACTAAAAAGAAAGTGCAAGAGAAAATATTTTTGATTTTTATAGGTTTTTTAATGTTTTTGTATTTTTGAAAATTTTATATTTTTTATGGGTTTTTGAAAATTTTTGTGCTTGAAAATAACGTTCCCGAAAGAATGGATCCCAAAATCCAATTTTTCTCACAAGAAACCGTTGATCCTTACGAAAAGAGCCGGCAGCGGCGCCATTTTAATACACGGCTTTTTGGTTGGTTAATAAAAAGGTTTTGCTTGCAAGATCTTTCTTTGCGTTGCTCGTACCCAATTGATATATGTCGTTGTTTCGTTCTCGGTATCTTCTAGAATTGATCACGGTCAAAAGTGGAATCCTTGTACTTGGTGACTAAAAAGGGGGAGCTTTGGTCTAAATCTACTAAAATGATAAATGCTAGAAATAATAAAATTAAACTAAAAGCAATTACTGAGAATGAAAATAAAGCTAGAATTTAAAGCTGGAAAAACTGGAATTAAACTGGCAATTTACCTTATTCGGAATAATGGCTTCTCAACTGAAAAACTATATCCGGAATATCGGCTTATCCGGAATGTCTTAGTCTATCCGGAATCTTTGTGCTACTCGGAATGTTACAGCTATGCGGAATGTTGGTTCTACTCGGAATAATCAAGGCCATGCGGAATATTACCCTATGCGGAATCTTTTCAACAGAAACCTTATGCGGAATATTTCGAAAAGAAACCCTATGTGGAATGTTTGGATATTCCGAATAATTAACAAAATCCAAACCCTACGCGGAATGTTTGTGCTATGCGGAATGTTTCGAAAAGAAAGCCTATGCGGAATAATTTTATAAGAAAGCCTATGCGGAATAATTTTGACAGAAACTCTATGTGGAATAATTTGCTTATGCTGAATAATGAGGTTATGCGGAATAGGAGCTCTACTCGGAATATTTTAAATATTCCGAATAAACAACAAAATTACACCTTGATCCGGAATAATTGATATTCCGAACAAACACAATCAAAGAACCTTTATCCGGAATAAATCTGGGTGAACACAGTAAAATAATGCGAAGAACAAGGGATCGACTGAAACACAAATTTAACACAAAATTTTACCAAGTTTTTAATCAAAACTTAAACCAATTTAACCACTAATCATTTACCTAAGGTAAACATCAATCCAAAACCACAAAATCGCAAAACCCACTTACTTTTTATGATCAAACCAATAAAATAAAACTTAAAGAACTTTGAATCACAAAGAGATGAAGAACAAGATGATGGAAAGATTAAAAGTAAACTTGTATTAATGATTTTGGATTCAACAAACAAAGTGGAAAGATTAAACTTACAAGATTGGAAGAAATCAAAGAAAAATGAAAACCACTCCTTAAGGGAGATGGTTCCTAAGAACTCTGAGAAAAATGTAACAGAAAGAGACTTCTGGAAATTTGTGAATGGGAGGAGTATTTATAGGCTTCTCCCTTTGTTGGTGAGTGGGCTTTCTTCCTTTTTTTTTTGTCTTCTCGTCTTTTCAGAAAAGTTGACGTTTTCGATTTTGATTCGGGATTTGTCGACGAATAAATTCAACTCGTCTTTTAATTTCTTCATTTAATAGACTTGAGTTTCTTCGACATAGGTAAATCTTCCGTCTTTGGTCCTTTTCTTCGATAAATCTTCAAATAGGCCCATTGACTTCAAATCTTTTGCATCTCTTGGACTATAGATTTCATCGTTTCGTCTTTTTCCTCGATAAAACCCGTGCAATCCTATGTTTTCTCCAATATTTATCCGGTTGGCTCTGAAAACACAACAAACACACAAACCACGCTTAATTCCAAACAAATGACATTAAATACGCGTTTTGGTCTTGTTTTAGCAAGAAATAAGTGGTAAAAGGATGGGTGTTTTCACACCTATCACTATCCAACATAAGGACCAAGGTTTTGACCTCAAAACCTTTCTCAGAACTTCACAAATCATTTTTTATAGTTTATACAAGTCGTGTTTCAGTTCCCTTTTCATTTTTCTTAGCGTTGACTTTTTGGTCAAACTGACCATATAAATCCTTTTTGGCTTATGTCATATTTCCAACTTATTCTATCTTGAAATAATTTTATTTTTTTACTCAACTTTATTTTTCTATCTTATTTAATCATTTTCCAAAGTTTCGGCTTTTGTTGTTAGCTATTAACTAGAAAATCGATTCTTATAGCTTATTTAAAAGTGCTTATTCCATTTTCAGCTTATTCTAGTTAACTTTTTACCATTTTTCTTCTTGATTCATCTTAATAAGCTTAAAAAAAGCCTCAGGTTCAAACCAGAAGCAAAATAGTCAAGGGAATAATAAACAAGACTATTTTGCCTTCTAGTAAAAACCAAAAACTTTTGGTTTGAGCTTATTTGTTAATCTATTTGAAAAATTATTTTTGCAAAGTCTTTTAATCCCAAAATATTGGGGTCTATCAAAAAGCATCTTATAATCTTGAGTTTTGAGCTTATTGGTCTTATTAGGTCCAATAAGCTAGCTTATAGCTTATTTCTGGCTAGGTTTCAACTTTCGGTCCGTTAGAAAATAATGTTTAAAATTACTTTTTAGTCAAAGTAGCCCTTTAGTTTTTTAATTTTCCAAACTTTTTCTTAATGGGCTTTTTGGCCCATTAAGGTTGATTGTTTTTGGTTTTGGACCATTTCAAGGCCCAAAACCCATTTTCAGGGATTTTTTTTCATTGTTAAATTTTTTAGGTTAAAATTACTTAGATTTTAAGTTTCTAATTTTTTTATTATTTTATTATTATTTTACCTCGATTTATGTGCCCGCGTAATTCGATTCAGTTTTTAACCGTCGTAGTGTAGCTTCGTCTTTATTTTTAAACCCATTCATTCCCAAATCCTTGACTAATCCAAATACATTTAATTGGCCATAACTATCTCCTGGTGTGCAACGAATCCGTCGGTTTTAATTAATTTGACGTTTTTCCTAAAACGTTATTTAATTTATACTGGACCCTATATTTTACAACTTATCATACTGGACGAGATGTTTCGGGTAAACCATTAACATAAGTGTATATTGATGGTATGGAGTCACTCGGGGAACCTACGCCGGCACTAGCTTCATCTTCATCATCTTGACGAGATGAAGATGATTCTTGCCCAACATCCTAGAGTGCTTCTCGATGAACATTTCTGATCATACCAATATCACTCCTAGGCTTAAGTGGACGATTCCTACGAATGGGAATCATCAGACGATCAACATAGTCATAGGAAAATAGTCCAAGGTGAGGAAAGTCGTGTTTAACCCTTTCAAAAAGGCGAGAGAGGAGCATGGCATATGGAAGATTTGTGTTGGGTTTTGGAAAGACAAAATTGATTCATTTAGTGATGAAGTTTGCGAGATTTTACTTAGTGGAGGTAGCAACACAATACATCATATGTGCTAGACATGCGGGTCTGTGATCGCAGTTACCACCAAGACAAAACGCATTCTCCTTAATGATTTCGGCCCATGACAACGTGCAATCTTTTATCTTGCTAGTGAATAATTCCCAAGGAGTGAGAGCACGAACAATTCCTTGAAATTTATGACGGATCAGACGGTCACGAGGTTTTTGGATTGTTTGAGTGATGTCTGTAGGGTAGGGAATGTAGGTGTCATAAGGTCTATCGATAAAGGCTGATTCCAAGGAGTCGAGACTCCAAGCGTCGGTGAACCAAGGTTGCCCTTCATAAGTCTCCTTGAGTAATTGACCAAATTCGGAACGGGAGTAGATGATGAGTTTACCCCTAACGGAAAACCTAATAAACATACCATCATCGTTGCAAATTATGGAATATAGACTAAAGAACTCGAGAAGAAACTGGGGATAGATTGGCTCAATGATTTCCAACAAACAAGTGAAACCAATAAAATCAAACACGACTCAAGTGTATTTGTATCCATCTATATCCGGATAGACCGGACGACCCTCGTGAAAGCAACGTTTTTTCGAGCAAAAGATATGTATTGCTAAGGGTATTGGGAGGTCAAGACTCAGAAAGAATGGGTATGTAATCACTCGTTCTTTGGTGGTCAACTTGAATTTCTAAAGGCATTTTTACCTATATTAGCAAAATATCCACAAATCACTCATTTTAAAATTAGTGCTTACTAATTTTCAAATAATAGGAATGTGGTTAATCAACAGAGTGATTATTCAATGAATTATTTCTATCATTCCTATGGTCATAATGTACCAACTTCATCATCGACTAATGCATACAAAATACAAGTCGATTTTGAACTTGACCATTAGTTTTTCCAAAATTCGTGTTTAAGTAAGCATTAACTATGCAATTACCAATTAATTCATGGGTTCATTTCTTTTACAAAATTAAATCATTCCATTTGGTCAATTTCATATTTTTCAAAAATCAAGGTTTAGATATTTCATGGATTTTATACCTACGAGATTCATAATAATTAAACCATGAATATCTTAATTCGTAATTGCTTCTAATTCATTTTAATTACAAAAATACCAATTATAAAATTAAGAACCCAAAAATGAATTAAGTATGATTGATTGTAAATACTTACAATTATTGATGAGTTATGGAGTGTGGATGAAACCCTTGAATTATAATCAATTAATTTGAGTGATTTGAGGTGTTTGAAGAAACTTTAATGGTGGTTTTGAAGGTTTTCGCCGTTCGGTGGAGAAGAAGGATAAAAGGAGGTTTTCATAAAATGAATAAAATAATAAACTCGGATCCTTTTTGTCTGTAGCTCCCACGATTTGATATATATAAAGAATCGTGGGTTAAGCCTAACAAATAAAGAACCATGGACAGAGTTAATAAGTGTGAAAACACTTATCCTTTTACCACTTAATACAAATAAAAACGAGACCAAAACGTGTGTTTAATGTCGTAAAAGTCGGAATTATGCGTGGTTTGTCTTTTTGTTGTGTTTTAGGACCAAAAGATGAAAAAGGAAGAAAACACGGCTTTCACGGGCTTTTATCGAAGATAAAGACGAAAGATAAAGTCAAAAGATCAAAAATGAAAAAAGAACGGAAGTCAAAGGCCTATTCTGAAGATTTATTGAAGAAAAAGACCAAAGACGGAAGTTTAACAAAGTCGAAGAACCAAATCTAATAAAAGAAGAAATTAGAAGACGAGTTCGTTCATCTACAAGTCCCGAGACAACGTCGAGAATGACGAATTAATTAAAAAAGACGAGAAGACAAAAAGAAAGAAGGAAGCACCACACCAACATACTCCTCCACCTATAAATAGACTCAAAATCTTTCATTTGTATTCATTAGGAGTTAGTTAATTTTAGGTTTTCATTAGAGTAATTAGGAGTAGGTGTAAACAAAACTCTCTCTCAATTTTCTTTAATCTTTCATCTTTAATCTTTCAATTGTCAAAATCTTTAATCTTTATCTTTAATTTCAAGCTTTTGATATAATCTCATTCTTCCTTTCTTGTTTTTAATTGTGTGAATTGGTTAATCATCATGTTAGCTTATTTGATCTTATTGCTTATTTGATTGATTTTCTTATTTCTTGTTTTTATTATTTTTATGTGGTTGATTTTTATAGCTTATTGTACTTATTGTTTATTTTATGTTAAGTTTATTTTATTTGAGTAGATTTGGTAGTCTAATGTTTTTAAAATAGATTTTATTTATTTTGCTTATTTGTTGCTTTTTAGAGTTTTAATTTTTGGCTTATTTTAGAAATAAACTTAACTTAATTTTTACTTATTTGCTTAATTAGTTTTAGCTTATTTTTTTATTTCCCGAATTATTCAAAATCCCATTATTCCGAATTATAAAACCCTCTTTTCCGAAATTATCTTCCTTTCATCTTTATTCCGAATTAAGTTCTCCATCTTTTTTTTTCGAATTACATTCCTAGTCCATATTCCGAATAAGGTTGAGAAGTTCAATATTCCGAATTAGGTAAAAGTTCATATTCCGAATTAGGTTGAGTTTTGACTCCGAATTATTTTCTTCTCTGATTCCGAATTGTTATTCGGAATATGTATTCCGAATTGTTTTCATAGAAATTATTCCGAATTAACTTCTTGTCTATTTATTCCGAATTAACTTCTTGTCCATTTATTCCGAATTAACCTCTTGTCCATAATTCGAATTATTATTCGGAATATCACATTACGAATTGCTTATTGTTTCTGGATTCCGAATTATATTTCAAATTTTATTATTCCGAATTATTTAAAGATTTTGTATTCCGAATTGTATTTAGATCTTTTATTCCGAATAGTTTTCAAAACTCCTCAAATTCCGAATTATTTTAAGATTTTTATTTTCCCGCCATTTTAGTTATGTTTTATTCCGAATTGTTTTGTTTAGTTTTTATTTCTAATTTTACTTTTTATACAGTTTTAATTTGTTTAATTTCTTTATTATTTGTCATTTGTTTATAATTTATTTTTAATATTTTTTGCATTTCCCTTTTTAGTAGACATAGATAACCATATTTTCTTTTATCCACCAAGAACGACTGAGTCACACTCTGAACCGAGATCAATTCGATTAGACACCGAGAGAACAAATTTCTCTTAATCAATATTCAGTTATTAAAATGGCGCCGCTTCCGGCTCTTTTTCGTAAAGATTAACGGTTTTTTGTGAGAGACGCGTTGGATTTTGGATCCATTCACTCGTGAACGTTATTTTTTCTTGCAAATTTCAAATTTTTTTCAAAAATCCCAAAAAATAAAAAATTCAAAAACCAAAAAACATTTAAAAATCATAAAAAACAATTCTTTCCTCAGTTTTGGAACCAAAAAATTAAAAACCACAAAAGTGACACTTTCCTAAGTTTTACACCAAAAAAATATTCCTCTTTATCCTCTATTGTGTTTAATTCTTTTTCTCAACCACTCTTGTTTTAATTTTTCATGGATTCGTATGTCGATTGTGTAGGGTGTGGGAGACCATCGTCTGGTAGTCAATCATTTCAATGGTGTTCATGCGAACGGTACGAAAGAGATCTCCCCAATTACGAATTTGGATGTTGTCTATCGTGCAATTTGATCAATTTATCCTTCACCTCTAATGACACTATCTCACCTTCTTCCATATATGGGGATCCGTATCCGCAAAATACACCGGGTTTTTCTCGATACCCGTGTTACAACAATTGTGTGGGCCTTCACGATACTTTTTCTTGTCAACCGATGAATTATTATGAGCCAAATCCGTGCTATAATTCCGGTTTTCATAATTTTGAGCCCCCACATTACACCCTCGATCATCAACCTTCTTTCAACCTCAAAGCCGAAGCACGAGCCCTTCTTTTTGAACTCCGTGACGGTTCGACTAAGCGAAACATTAGACGAGCAACATCGACAAGAGCAAGTATCTAGTCTTAGTGCTTATACCTCTACGCCTCTTGTGAGACCATATTGTTATGATGATGACGAGGATGATATTCTTGATCTCAACCTATATTCTGAGATTACTACTCCTACTCTTGATATCCCAAAGGACACTGATATATCGAGTGAGATTAGTAATTTTGATCTCGACAAATTCTTTGATGAGGTTTGTGATGTACCGACTTTTGCGGAGTTTACGGACGAGGTCGCTCTTAATGATGACATTTCTCCATGCTATGAGAATTTCACGTTTTGAAATTTCTCATTTTTCCCCATTTACTCCGGGAGATGAGGGCGATGTCGATTTATTTTCTTCGGCTTACGAGAAGTTCACCGATGAACTTGCTCTTTTAGATGAGGTGGAAGATGTTATTCTTCGCGACAAATTATTGAAAGTTCATCTTCTTATTGCTGAAATTGAAGCGTTGAATTCTACTCCTATTACCGAGTCTTTACCTCCGTCTCTTACTCGTGTTGAGAATAATGAAAAATTTATGGAGGAAATCGACATTCTCTCAATACCTCCGGTTATTGATGATGATGGCACGGAGGGGGACATTCTTTTTGATAATTTGATGCATGAATATATTGTCCCAAGTCCCCCTCCCGAGCACCTTTCATCCCATACTTTAGAGACCATTACTGAGGATGAGTGCTTTGACCCGGGAGGTGACATTGATTATTCTATGATTGATACCTTTACGGCTTTGCCGCTTAGTGATAATCATATGTATTTTGGGTATGACATTTTGATTCCTTTACCCACCTCACCTCGTATGTTAAGAGGACCTTTTTACCTTTCATGACCTATCCCCCGGCCTCTCATTTATTATTTTCCTCCGGGAACGAGGACAAGATTTTTGATCCCGGTATTGATATTAGAGGTTTTCTTTTGAATGCTTAATTCGGGGTCGAGTCAGGCTCGTGACTCGGTTAATAAAAACAAGCGCTTCTCGGGAGGCAACCCGAGGATATATCCTTCTTTATCTGTTTTCCATAATAAGTGTAGGCGGGAGCCACGTAGGTGTTTGTTGTTTTGTTGTTTCTTATGATGTGCAGGGATTGGAGCTTTCAAAGATCCACTTTTGATGATATTTGACGACCCGTGATCCCGTGTCCCATCATACCGGTTCTATCCTAACCTCTTGTGATTCAATATTTTATCAATAAATGTTGAAATAGGAATCCTTTTAGTTATCTATTCCTTAGCAAGATTTAAACAACGTGCACAATGTCCAAGTGTGGGGGAGTTTACTTCTAATGCTTAAACATTGAGGACAATGTTTATATTAAGTGTAGGGGAGGCTTCTATCGAAGTTAAGTGGGCTTTTCCATGAATATGTCCTCATTTTAACCGGAAATTGATTTTTTTTCGACACTTTTCAAAATTTTTTTATCTATTTTGGACTAGTAGTATTTTCCTTTCTTATTGTTATTCTCTTTCATCGTATGTATATATTCCATTTCTGTAATAAAGTCAAAATAAATAAATAAATAAAGTGGTTTTAACAAGTTTAGATGTCTTTGATATATTAGGCTCGTCGTGAATATTTTGACTCAACCCGAGTTTACTTATTTGAGTTTACTCTAGCTAGTATCCTTAACCATATGGAACTTAATTGGTTTATTAGGCTAAACATCCACGAGTCTCATTCCTTGAGATTTTAAATTGTGGAGAACCAGAGATGATAGAGTCAATTATAAGTTTTATATTCTTTCATGAATTTATGTGAGTTAATTATAAGCTTTTTGTAACACCCCATTTTGATAATGGAAATGTCACATGCAATTATGGCGTGTCATCAAAGCATACAAGGAAAAATGTATAAACATTACTTGACCATAAAAGGAAAATACCGGAATCAAACATCGGTAGTCCAAATGTAAAGCTCATCACACACAAACATAGTATAATAAAGGAAAGGACTAAACAATGTCACTAGCAAAAGTATCATAAGAAAGGAAATGCATAAAGTAAAGAAGGCTAGACAGCTTCCAGTCCATATGCACGTACTCTAAGTGTCTACGAGCGTCCCTGAGTACCTGTCGTTTTGGGAACATAGAAAAGGAAAACGGTTGAGCAAATACGCTCAGTGCACGGATGTACAATAAAGCATGAACAGGATAAGCATATAACATATAACAGCGGAAGAAAACTAAGTCCCGAGTAACCTGGTTAAGTCTTGATAAAACTGGTGTAATAGTTTGCAAAGTCTTATGTTTATCTTGTAAAAACTGTTTGTCATATTTTACCATTAGCCAATATAGGTCATGAAAATCCACCGTGCATGAATACTTGGAGGGGTGACCTCATCATGCAAATTAGAGGGGCTGCCTCTAATTTATTATACTGGTTTTGGGTAGGAGGGATCAGCTCCTTGTGAAGGATGCAAGGCACACACCACATTCACCATGAAATCCTGACTGAAAACATGTAACTAGGATGCACCCATACGCCCCATATGATAAATATAATATAAATGGCCAAAAGCTGAAGGGACGCCACGAGCAATCACTCCGCCATGGTGAAGTCATAACATCAGTGCCTCTAATGTTATGATTATGGTACCTCCATAACTAGGTGAAACTGGTCATGCATGTATATGGCTATAGGTATTCTTAATTAAACATAAGCAATCAAACACGTAACTTATACTACGGGAAAACAGTTGGCTGCATACGGAGAATCCTAATAAGGAAAGAATGTCCATACTGAAAGGACGGGAATCCGTACCTTATGTCCAGTGAACGAAGAAGATGAACTGAGAGGAATCCTACTTCCGTATCACTAGTGCTACATAAATACATACATGAATAAGTATCTGCTTACTAAATACGTAGCTGGTTTTATGTCATGTCTTAGCTTATTTTATGTGTTCTTACCATGTTTTACTGTTTAAAGCCTTAAACTGTGTTTATCTTATATTCTGTTTAATCTGATTAAGTATTTCTGGTATTTCATGTATTATTATACTTAATGTGTAATAATAAGTAACTTTCCAAAAATAGCAGGTTTCTTAAACTAGAAAGTTTCAAAAAATAGAAAGTTTCCAAAAATAGAAAGTTTCCAAAAATAGAAAGTTTCCAAAAATAGAAAGTTACCAAAAATAGAAAGTTTCCAAAAATAGAAAGTTACCAAAAATAGAAAGTTTCCAAAAATAGAAAGTTACCAAAAATAGAAAGTTTCCAAAAATAGAAAGTTTCCAAAAATAGAATTACTGCTTAAAATATATAAGTTTCTAAAAATAGAAAGTTTCCATAAATAGATTAGCTGCCTTAATTAAATAAGTTTCCATAAATAGATTAGCTGCCTGAAATAAATAAGTTTCTAAAAATAGAAGGTTTCTATAAATAGATTAGCTTCCTTATTTAGTTAAGTTTCTAAAAATAGAAAGTTTCCATAATTAGAAACAAGCTGGTTAAATAAGCTAAGTATATAAGCCTAAGTGTTTTCATGATTATTTTCTAAGTCATATGATATAATGTATAGTTTAGTAATTATTTCATGTAATTAAATTAAACTATAGGTTAAAATATTTAATTAAAGTATAACATGTTTTTAATTAAATAAAGTAAGTACTTAGGTTAAAACATGTATTATTATTTATTAATAATATAACCTAAGTCATGTTAATAATTAATTATATCCATGGTTTTTAAATAGTTAATTAATTATAAGTCTTAAATATAAAAATACTTAGGTTAATTAATTTCATGATTATTGATAATTAAAAATAACCTAAGTCTTGTTATTAAATTAATCATGTCATTTTATTAATTTAAATTTTAATATAAGATCATAAAAAAAATAAAACTAAACATACACCATGAACCAGATCTAGACTAAAAACCATGAACCGGACATGAAATCGACACCGTACCCCGAACCAAATCGGGGTACCCCTTGTCTTGATGCTGCCGTGGGACCCACACCAACCAACCGGGACCATATGGTCTCAGTGGTGGTCGGATGGCCAAACCGAAACCCCCCTTGGCTTCGGTGTAGGCTGCGGCTAAAACAAACACCCCTTAAAACCATACTTTTGATTTTATTAAACCCCAATTCATGTTAGATCCATGATTTTAATTAGGTTTTTATAAAAACATAACATGTTCTTGATTTATAAAAGATCAAATCAAAAGAAAAAGGTTTAAAAAGGATTTACCGAATTCGTGGATCAAAAGGACGAAGAACAAACACGATCACCAACTAATATTCCAAGATCCAAGATCAACAAACACCTCCTTGTGGTGTTTTTAGGGTGGCGGCCAAAAAGAGGAGAAGGAGTAGGGTTTTAGGTTTTTGCTAAAAATCTTCTGTAAAGTAAAATGAGTACTGTAAAATCTTTAACCCCCTTTAGTAAAATTTACAAATGGGCTTGGCCCATTTGTTCCTTGTAGCCACGGGTAGGGGGCCCCACATGAGGTACCCGTACCTTTTTCCGTGTCTCGATGTTAAGTTATTCGTTCGTGATTATTTGTGTTCGCGTTTTAAGTGTTCTCGTTACGTAATTATCGTGATCTAATATATTTATTTACGCTCGTAATAAATATATATACGTAATTAATAATAGTTCGTGTTTTAATTACGTTCATGATTTCATGATCGCATGTTCGTGATTAATTATTGTCAAATAATTATTTCGTGCTCGTGCGTAGTAAATACTTATCGTGTTCTAACACGTACGTAATATGTAAAATCCTAACACGTAACTGTAATCATGCTATATTAGGAAAGTTTTAATCTAGTACGTACGATCTTAAGGGTACTATTCATGGTAAAAGCATGCGGGTTTTACAACTCTTCCCCCCTAAAAAGAATAATTCGTCCCCGAATTATAGATAAAGTAAACTGGAAAAGAAGAACATACCCGAATTCAAAATATGAAATGAGGGTAAGAAGACCGGATAGACTCCTCTGTTTCCCAAGTGGCTTCCCGCTCGGTTTGATCCCTCCATAGAATTTTGACGAATGGAATCGTCTTCTTTCTCATGACTCGTTCTTGTCTGCCAAGAACTCGTTCGGGTTCTTCTATAAAAGTGAGATCTTCACGTATCTGTTCCAGTGGATACTGAACCATGTGAAGGGGATGATACTGGTACCCTCTGAGTAAGGACACAAGAAGCACATTGTGCACATGCGAAAGCTGCGGAGGTAACGCCAGTCGGTAAGATACTTCACTGACTCGTTCAATGATATCAAACGGTCCGATGAAACGAGGACTGAGTTTCCCTTTAATCTCGAAGCGTCTAACACCACGTGCCGGCGAAACCTTAAGGAAGACGTGATCTCCTACGTTAAAATGTATGTCCCTACGATGCTTATCGGCGTAACTCTTCTGACGTGACCGTGCTTCCTGAATTTTCTACTTAGCTACTGCGATCTTCTCATTGGTCATCTCTATGATTTCTGGTCCTTCAAGTGTTCGCTCGCCAACCTGATCCCAGCAGATTGGAGCGCGACACTTTCTGCCATACAACATCTCAAATGGAGCACACTTGATACTTGCGTGCCAACTGTTGTTGTATGCAAACTCCACCAAACAGATGTAATCGTCCCAATCACCCGTCCATTCCAACGCACATGACCTCAACATATCTTCCAATGTCTGAATGGTTCGCTCCGACTGTCCGTCCATTTGAGGATGAAAAGCCGTGCTAAGCTTAAGTTGTGTACCCCAAGCTTTCTGCAGACTTTTCCAAAAGCGCGAAGTGAATCGAGGATCTCTGTCAGAGACAATGCTGGATGGTGCACCGTGGAGTCTCATGATCTCTCTTCTGTACGAATCTGCGAGTTTACTTACCGGATCTTCCTTGCGGATCGGTAAGAAATGAGCTGATTTGGTAAGTCGATCAACGATAACCCAAATTGCATCGTGCTTCCTCTTGGTAGGCGGAAGACCGGTAACAAAATCCATGGTAATTTTGTCCCACTTCCACTCTGGAATATCTAACGGTTGAAGGAGACCTACAGATCGCTGATGCTCGATCTTAACCTGCTGGCAGGTAAGACATTTGGAGACGTAAGTGGCCACATCCTGTTTTATACCACTCCACCAAAAGTACTGCTTGATGTCATGGTACATCTTAGTCGAACCAGGATGTATAGAGAATGGGGAGCTATGAGCTTCAGCTAGCAAAGCTTCCCGGAGTTCTTGGTCATCAGGAACACAAAGTCTCGTGCCCTGCTATACGATACCATCTGCGTCTACTCTGAATTCCGTCTGCTTCTCCAAATTCTGTACTATCGCCCAGATTTCTCCGTCATCCTTCTGAGATTCCTTGATCTTAGAGAGTAACTCGGGTTCTACTCTAAGATTAGCCCAGTAACCGTGCTGTCCACGTACCATGATCTCGATGTCTAGTCGCTCCAAGTCTCTGATGATTTCCTCTTCGATTTTGATGCTGTTGATCATTCCGGACTTCCTGCTAAGAGCATCTGCTACTACATTTGCCTTTCTGGGATGATACTGTAGAGTAATGTCATAATCCTTCAACAGCTCTAACCATCTCCTCTGCCTCATGTTCAATTCACGCTGAGTGAAGATATACTTCAAGCTCTTGTGGTCCGTGAAAATGTCACATGATTCTCCATATAAGTAGTGCCTCCATATCTTCAATGCAAACACGACTGTAGCAAGTTCCAGGTCATGCGTGGGGTAATTTTCTTCATAAGGCTTAAGCTGCCGTGAAGCGTACGTAATCACTTTCCCATGTTGCATGAGAACACAGCCAAGTCCCTTCCTCGATGCATCGCTGTAGATTTGAAATCCACCCGTACCAGATGGTAGAGTAAGAATAGGTGCAGATACTAGCTTCTGCTTCAGGTCTTCAAAGCACTTCTCTCGATCTTCAGTCCAGACGAATTTCTCCCCTTTCCGCATCAGTTTGGTCAATGGTAGTGCTAGGCGGGAAAAGTTCTCCACGAATCTACGGTAATAGCCAGCTAAGCCTAAGAAACTACGGACTTCCGTCGCAGATGTCGGCCTTGGCCACTTAGTAATGGCCTCAACCTTCGCTGGATCCATAGTGATTCCTTCTGCTGATACAATGTGGCCTAAGAATGCCACCTTGTCTAAACAGAACTCACACTTGGAGAATTTAGCATACAGCTGCTTCTGTCGAAGAATCTGTAGTACTGTACGAAGATGGTCTTCGTGTTCCTCCTTGGACTTTGAGAAAATCAGGATGTCATCGATGAAGACAATGACGAACTTGTCCAGAAATTCATGGAAGATTCTGTTCATCAAATCCATGAACACTGCTGGAGCATTTGTTAGGCCAAATGGCATAACTACAAACTCGTAGTGGCCATAACGGGTACGAAAGGCAGTCTTAGAGATGTCCTGCTCCTTGACCCGTAGCTGATGATAGCCTTACCTAAGATCAATCTTGGAGAAGTGTTTGGCCCCTTGGAGTTGGTCAAACAGATCATCAATGCGTGGCAGTGGATATCTATTCCGAATGGTAATCTTGTTGAGCTCGCGATAGTCTATACAAAGACGCATACTGCCGTCCTTCTTCTTAACGAACAAGACCGGTGCGCCCCATGGAGATGCGCTCGGTCGAATGAAACCTCGTTCAAGAAGTTCTTGCAGTTGATCCTTCAGCTCCTTCAGCTCTATGGGAGCCATGCGATAAGGAGCCTTGGAGATTGGTTCAGCTCCTGGAATAAGCTCGATACTAAATTCCACTTCTCGTGCAGGTGGTATGCCCGGAAGTTCTGTTGGAAAAACATCTTGGAATTCCGACACTATAGGTTGATCCTGAATTGGTGGAGATTCAGCATCCATGTCGTGAAGCGTAGCTAGATAACCCTCGCAGCCATGTGACAGTAGTGCACGCGCTTGCAGGGTAGATATGACATGTACAGACCGTCCGGGTATGAACCCATTATGAACGTAGTCTGGTGCATTAACATCACCGAAGATAACTCGATATGAATGGCAGTCTATGGTAGCATGATGCTTGGATAGCCAATCCATGCCCAAAATCATGTCGAAGTCATTCATATCCAGCGGAAGTGCGTCAACAGGTCGAACCTTATCGTCAAATTCTAGGGGAAGACTCTTGTATATATGGGTGATTAATACAGAGTCCCTCAAAGGCGTGGAAATAGTAAGCCTATTTTCTAGTGGCAAGGGAGGCATCCTAATGTTCTTAGCATAAGCAGTAGAAATAACCGAGTGAGTAGAACCCGTATCGAAAAGAACAGATGCAGCTTGACCATACATATACAAGATTCCCGTGATGGTACTTGTGGACTTGTTGGCCTGGTCTCGAGATGTCGTGTAGACACACCCGGTAGTAGGAGGCGGCTTGGTATCAGCATGTCCCGATGTACCCTCCATCTCGCCCTTACGGCAATCCTTCATAATATGGCTAGGAAGGCCACACTTGAAGCACACATCAGTATTACGGCGACATGGTCCTGGGTGCCTACGGTGGCAAGTAGAGCAAAGAGGATGAGTGAATCCTCCAGCAGGTGCTCTAGCTGGCTGGGAACCTGATAAAACATTTTACTTAAGACATGATAATTGCATACAAAGGACAAAGCGGATAATCGTAAGATCGAATACCAGTGATAGCTGGACAGCTAGGCTGCGAACCTCTCTGGTTCTGGTCCCTACCGTTTCCATGGTTCCTGGTAGAAGTTTTGCTAAAGTGTCAGAATATGAGTTATAACATGAAATCATAAGGAAATGCTTAAGTATTAGGACCTGCTGCTGTTGGAGTGCCCAACGTTGTTACGGTAATTATCATTACCGCCACGCCTATCCATAGCAGAACGGTCGTTAGTCTGACCGTTTCCCTTGGGCTGATGAGGCTGCTGCTGAGTAGCCGGCTGAGATCGGTCCCCAGTTTTCTGCCTGGAAGATACATTTAAAGATATGAATAATTGACATATATTGAAAGTATCCGGATTGATCACCGCTTGAATACGAATGTTTACCTCTTGTCGGGTCTTTCAGCTTCCCCGAACTCATCTCTCTCCTACAGCATCTCCAGTTTTCGTGCTGCATCGGCCACTTGTGCTACCGTATCCAACGGAGCACCTGATAAGTTATTGGCGATCCTTGGATTAAGAGCCCAACGAAAATGTAGTGCTTGTTCCTCAGTGGTGCCTGCAGCTGCTCTCAGGACACCAGCATAGCGAAGGAAACGCTGCATGAAATCATTGGTGTCTTCGTCAGGTCGTTGTCTAAGAGTATAGTATTCCCTCATGAGCCGATTCCTTCCTTCCATGGGAAAGATGTTAGGCGGGGGAGGATAACCGTCGTTCTGATGAAGGGCGTCTTGCATTTCTGCATCAGCAGCTGCAAATATTGCCCAAAGATTGTTTGTGTTTTCCATCTGACAGTTTAACATAAAACATATGATTAAACAGATCAAAACATAAAATATATATATCTACATGAAAAAAAAATTTATACCAAAATTTCACGAGAAAAATTTTATGCAAGAAAATTTTGTGTATGAATGCATGATGCAGTTTTATGAAAACTTTTGTATGCTCGAGAGTGAACGCCTCTGGTCAGTTTACCCAAAACAAAAGACATAGCGAGGGGACGCCTATGGGTCGGTCCCAAATTTAAAAGTTTTGATAAAACACATGCGACTAAATAGGGCCAGTCCTGTACCAACCATTACTTAGTCAAAAATCTGCGACAGTGACATGTATATGTATGCTTAAAAATGATGAATGCATGAAAACAACTGTTAGTTCTAGGAAGACCGTAATGACTACCCACTAATCACAGGTCATATTTGAGAGCCTACAGGTCGAAGCCTTGGCTCTGATACCATAATTGTAACACCCCATTTGGATAATGGAAATGTCACATGCAATTATGGCGTGTCATCAAAGCATACAAGGAAAAATGTCTAAACATTACTTGACCATAAAAGGAAAATACCGGAATCAAACATCGGTAGTCCAAATGTAAAGCTCATAACACACAAACATAGTATAATAAAGGAAATGACTAAACAATGTCCATAGCAAAAGTATCATAAGAAAGGAAATGCATAAAGTAAAGAAGGCTAGACAGCTTCCAGTCCATATGCACGTACTCTAAGTGTCTATGAGCGTCCCTGAGTACCTGCCGTTTCCGGGAACATAGAAAAGGAAACCGGCTGAGCAAATACGCTCAGTGCACGGATGTACAATAAAGCATGAATAGGATAAGCATATAACATATAACAGCGGAAGAAAACTAAGTCCCGAGTAACCTGGTTAAGTCTTGATAAAACTAGTTTAATAGTTTGAAAAGTCTTATGTTTATCTTGTAAAAACTGTTTGTCATATTTTACCATTAGCCAATATAGGTCATGAAAATCCACCGTGCATGAATACTTGGAGGGGTAACCTCATCATGCAAATTAGAGAGGCTGCCTCTAATTTATTATACTGGTTTTGGGTAGGAGGGATCAGCTCCTTGTGAAGGATGCAAGGCACACACCACATTCACCATGAAATCCTGACTGAAAACATGTAACTAGGATGCACCCATACGCCCCACATGATAAATATAATATAAATGGCCAAAAGCTGAAGGGACGCCACGAGCAATCACTCCGCCGTGATGAAGTCATAACATCAGTGCCTCTAATGTTATGGTTATGGTACCTCCATAACTAGGTGAAACTGGTCATGCATGTATATGGCTATAGGTATTCTTAATTCAACATAAGCAATCAAACACGTAACTAATACTACGGGAAAGCAGTTGGCTGCATACGGGAAATCCTAATAAGGAAAGAATGTTCATACTAAAAGGACGGGAATCCGTACCTTATGTCCAGTGAACGAAGAAGATGAACTGAGAGGAATCCTACTTCCGTATCACTAGTGCTACATAAACATACATGAATAAGTATCTGCTTACTAAATACGTAGCTGGTTTTATGTCATGTCTTAGCTTATTTTATGTGTTCTTACCATGTTTTACTGTTTAAAGTCTTAAACTGTGTTTATCTTATATTCTGTTTAATCTGATTAAGTATTTCTGGTATTTCATGTATTATTATACTTAATGTGTAATAATAAGTAACTTTCCAAAAATAGCAGGTTTCCTAAAATAGAAAGTTTCCAAAAATAGAAAGTTACCAAAAATAGAAAGTTTCCGAAAATAGAAAGTTTCCAAAAATAGAAAGTTACCAAAAATAGAAAGTTTCCAAAAATAGAAAGTTACAAAAAATAGAAAGTTTCCAAAAATAGAAAGTTTCCAAAAATAGAATTACTGCTTAAAATAGATAAGTTTCTAAAAATAGAAAGTTTCCATAAATAGATTAGCTGCCTTAATTAAATAAGTTTCCATAAATAGATTAGCTGCCTGAAATAAATAAGTTTCTAAAAATAGAAGGTTTCAATAAATAGATTAGCTGCCTTATTTAATTAAGTTTCTAAAAATAGAAAGTTTCCATAATTAGAAATAAGCTGGTTAAATAAGCTAAGTATATAAGCCTAAGTGTTTTCATGATTATTTTCTAAGTCATATGATATAATGTATAGTTTAATAATTATTTCATGTAATTAAATTAAACTATAGGTTAAAATATCTAATTAAAGTATAACATGTTTTTAATTAAATAAAGTTAAGTACTTAGGTTAAAAAACGTATTATTATTTATTAATAATATAACCTAAGTCATGTTAATTAATTAATTATATCCATGGTTTTTAAATAATTAATTAATTATAAGTCTTAAATATAAAAATACTTAGGTTAATTAATTTCATGATTATTAATAATTAAAAATAACCTAAGTTTTGTTATTAAATTAATCATGTCATTTTATTAATTTAATTTTGAACATAAGATCATAAAAAAAAATAAAACTAAACATACACCATGAACCGGATCTAGACTAAAAACCATGAACCGGACATGAAATCGACACCGTACCCCAAACCAAATCGGGGTACCCCTTGTCTTGATACTGCCGTGGGACCCACACCAACCAACCGGGACCATATGGTCTCGGTGGTGGTCGGATGGCCAAACCGAAACCCCCCTTGGGTTCGGTGTAGGCTGCGGCTAAAACAAACACCCCTTAAAACCATACTTTTGATTTTATTAAACCCCAATTCATGTTAGATCCATGATTTTAATTAGGTTTTTATAAAAACATAACATGTTCTTGATTTATAAAAGATCAAATCAAAAGAAAAATGTTTAAAAAGGATTTACCGAATTCGTAGATCAAAAGGACGAAGAACAAACACGATCACCAACTAATATTCCAAGATCCAAGATCAACAAACACCTCCTTGTGGTGTTTTTAGGGTGGCGACCAAAAAGAGGAGAAGGAGGAGGGTTTTAGGTTTTTGCTAAAAATCTTCTGTAAAGTAAAATGAGTAGTGTAAAATCTTTAACCCCCTTTAGTAAAATTTACAAATGGGCTTGGCCCATTTGTTCCTTGTAGCCGCGGGTAGGGGGCCCCACATGGGGTACCCATACCTTTTTCCGTGTCTCTATGTTAAGTTATTCGTTCGTGATTATTTGTGTTCGCGTTTTAAGTGTTCTCGTTACGTAATTATCGTGATCTAATATATTTATTTACGCTCGTAATAAATATATATACGAAATTAATAATAGTTCGTGTTTTAATTACGTTCATGATTTCATGATCGCATGTTCGTGATTAATTATTGTCAAATAATTATTTCGTGCTCGTGCGTAGTAAATACTTATCGTGTTCTAACACGTACGTAATACGTAAAATCCTAACACGTAACCGTAATCATGCTATATTAGGAAAGTTTTAATCTAGTACGTACGATCTTAAGGGTACTATTCATGGTAAAAGCATGCGGGTTTTACACTTTTTCTCCCATCACTTGTCAATAAATAAATGCAGTAAATAAGGTCGTATGATTTGAAAAATTACTATTCATGGTAAAAGCATTCATTAAAGTCGGAAAGTTTTACTCTCCCATTGACTTTATCGTTGTAGACATTCCTATCGATCGAAAAGTTCCTCTCATTTTGGGTCGTTCATTTTTGGATACATCAAGAGCACTTATTGATGTTCATGCTCGAAAAATCACCCTTCGTTTTAATGAGGAAGAACTTGTCATCAATGAAACACAAAACTCTAATCTTTCTCATGTCTATTCTATTGCAACTTTAAACCATGGTGATTCAACCAATGTCGTTTGCAAAGAATTTTCACCAAGAGTTTTAGGAAATGTCGCCAAAAATAATTTACCATTTCCTTCGCCGGTGGAGGTTATGAGTGTAAAGCCTACAAAGAAGAAACCGTCAATACTTGAATCGAAAAATCCTTCGCCTCACCTCGAACATTCATTCTTGAAAAGTGTTGATAAGTCTCCGGTTTCTACGGAAGATATTTTGGATGACGAATATGTTGACCCCAATGGGGAGGTTTTCTTTGTCGATAAACATCATCACTTAATACTTACCGATTTTACGCCTTTTTCCTAAAAGGTGTAATTTACCACAATCATTTTGGCGCCGCTGCCGGGGAGGTGTGTCGTGATTAATTTGTCTTGTTGTTTTTAATATTAACCATAAATAGTATTTGTATTAGTAGAAATCTACTAATACGTATTATCGGTTTTTTCGTTTTTCTTGTGAAATTATTATTACTATATTGTATTAAGTATCACAATCAATTCAAAATATCTCCAAAAGTGTGAAAACACAACCTTAATTGTGATTTGATCTCCTAATTATTGTATTCGAATCTCAAACAAAAAGAAAAAGGCAATAATAGATAAATACTTTCGTGAAGCTCGATTTTGAAAAATACAAACTATAAGGTGGGTATAAGGCGTGTATTATAAAATATACCCTAAGGAAAAAGGCTCTTAAGTGCTTCGCGCCGCCTCGTTTCCCCGCTTGCTTGTGAGTATTTTGAGATTAAAGGCTAATCGAGGGTTTTGCCGCCCAAAGTATTATTACGTATCATATATATTTGCTTGGTTTCTTTGTGATTAACCCTCTTGAACAATTTGGTTTTCACCAAAGTTCTAAAGTCATCGAATGCGTTCACTCCACGTGATCGTTTTCATTCTTTTGAGGCTTCTTTAATCAAGAGTTTGATTCGAGGAGAGATTTGGTAGATTGTTGTCTACGAAGATACACAAAATCTAAAAAAAAAAATTAAAATTAAAAACAATCAAAAACAAAAAAAATTGAAAATTCACAAAACACCCAAAAAGAATCTTCTTTGCTCACCTCCCATTCTAAGTGAAGTTTATGCAAACTCGTAGTCAAGCAAAATGAGCTCGTAAATGTCATCAAAATCAAGGAAATCAAGAGACGTTGATTGAAGAACAAACTCCAATTGTTGAACCTATTGTAGAACAAGAAGTCGTCATGGCTAATCGTACTATGATGGAGTTGCTTCAAGCACCCACCGAGGGTTTTGGAGAAGCCATTGTGATTCCCGCTATCCTTGCGGAGAATTTCGAGATTAAGACGGGTTTAATGTCGATGTTGCAAGCACATAAGTTTAGAGGTCATGAAAAAGACAAACCGCATTACCACATAAGGAATTTTAATCGTCTCACCGCAACTAGCAAGTTTAAGAATGTTCCACATGACGCCATTAAGATGATGTTGTTTCCATACTCGTTAGATGGACCCGCTAAAATTTGGCTCGAGAAAGAACCGCCAAATTCGATTTTGACATGGAATGATCTCGTTTCTAAGTTTGTGAACCAATTTTTTCCACCATCTAAAACAACACATTTGAAAAATGAGATTTCAAGGTTTACACAAAGAAATAATGAGAGTTTTTCAATGGAATGAGAACGATTTAAGGAAATGTTACATGAATGTCCACACCATGATTTTTCGGAATTGCATCAAATTGATACTTTTTATAATGGGCTTAATGATCATTAACGAGATTATTTAAATTCCGCCGCGGGTGGTAATTTTTTGTGCAAAACGACCGATGAAGCTTTAAAGATTATCGAGAATAGATCTAAGGTTTACAACCCTAGTAACACACCGAGTGTTTCCAATATGGGTTCGTCATCGTCATCATCGTCTCGTAGCATTAATGCCTTACATGATGAAGCTAATGAGGAAAATCGGTTTTTCGATAGGTTTTCAAATCTTATGACTCCTTGGAAAGCACAAGATGCTTTGAATTCCGCTTCGGTTAAAGCGGTTGATAAGAGTTGTTTGTCTTGTGGGGGAGCTCATGATCTTTCTGCGTGCATTACCGCCGGTGGTAACACTTCGAGTGCTTACGTAGAAACGGGAACTTACAACCAAAACGGCCAAGGTTCCCGCCCAAATCAAGCTCCACCAAATCAAAATGCTAATAACTATCAAAACAGCAACCAAAATGGTGGTTATCAACGCAATTCACGTAACTACAACAAAGGGAATTATCAAAGTGGGAATGGACAAGTTGCTAATCAAAACCAAAACCGTGATTTTCAAAACACTACACAAGGTTTTCAAAATGCTCACACTAAAAATCTTCAAGGAGAATTTTTGGATTATGCTAAAGCAAATGATGCTAAATTTGATAACATGCAACGTGAGACGATTAGCTTAAGATCTGAGTTGAAAAACGAGCTTAAAAACGAACTTGCTAATGAACTTAAGACTTATGCAAATAAAATGGAAGGAAATGTCCAACGTCTTCAACAAAATCAACAAAAGATGGAACAAGGACAACATGAGATTAAGCAAGAACTGTTAAAAGCGGATTTAAGGCAATCAAAATTTGAAGACCGAATGGCAAAAATGTTTGAAGCAATCATGTGTAAACCCTCTTCCTCGGGTGGTCTTCCTAGTGATACCATTAACAACCCGAGGGGAGAAATGAAGGTTATTACTACTTGTAGTGGTAAAACTTTCAAGGAACCAATCTCTCGTCCAAGTACTTCTACGGAGAAGGAAATCGAGAATGAACCCGAGGTGATGGTCGAAAAGGAGCATATCACAAGCCCACGAAGTACCGCTCAAACCACACCAACGGTTGAACCAATACCAATCGTTGTCTCGTGGTTGTTTGTGATTGTGTTATCTAGATCATCATCATCATCTACGATTCAAGACTCTCGTGTTCGTTTACGTGAGCCTCCATTGTTTGCTTGAAAAAGTTATTCACGAATCCATGACATATCCTTTATTGTTCTAACTATTATCTTTTAGCATAACTCATAAACGACTTTAGATATATTGTTGATCACCCTTTCCATGTTAGATCCTAAGCATTCGACTCTTCGTCTTTAGTATGTGGGTGCTCCACCTTTAGACTCGAAACGTTGAGGACAATGTTTACTTTTAGTATGGGGGGTGAATAGGTACTTGCTTTGCTACGCCCTCACGTTTTCCAACTTTCAACGTTTTGTTTTGTTTTGTTGCGAATAAGGCTAAAAATGGCCAAATTTTAAAAATTTTCTTAGTTTTAATAAGTGTTTTTAAGACACGAATGTATATTTTCCGATGGGTAGAATAAGAACTAATTTTTGACTTGATGGGCATTTGGAGCCCTTTACATTCCTTAACCCGCTCAATTCAAGTTTTGCTAGACTTTTATATAGGGAACTTTAAAACGCGAAAGTCTCGCTCATTCGGGTTAAGAACAAGAACTTTTCGCAAGTTCTCATAATTGATCCTAGAAAGTCACTTATCAAGGGAACTATAAAATGCATTCTCTAAACTTGAAAAAGTCCAAGAAAGTGAAAGATCCTATAGGTGGCTTGAAAACCCAAAACTTTGATTTGATATAGTATTAATGAAAGCTAATACAAATTTGGCTTAATTTTGACTTGCATGGCTATGTATTCACGAGTCTCTTTAATTAGAGGTCTTTAAATAGTGAAGAACGAGAGATGATAGAGTTAGACAAGTGATCATGCTAAACGTAGAACATGAAAATGTTCTTTCAAAAACTCATATGTTTTTAATTGTGGCTTTTTCTCCCATAAGATCAATGCATTAGGAATAAAAATAATTGCAATAAATAAGGTCGTACGATTTGAAAGGTTACTTAGCTTCTGGCACAAGATCGTTTGAAAGTTGCTCGGGGTTGAATATAGTTCATAGCCAAGGCATAACTTATTGAAGCGGGATGCGAAGATTGGTGAAGATCCAAAAAGGCCCTTACAGGGCATGAGGATCTCTATTTTGTTGCTAATGATCCAAGATGATGTGAAGTATCATTATTCCAAAATCAATATGAAGGATCGAGACACACGACGAAAAGAAATTACTCCCCTAAAGATCATGGAGAAAGTCTATCCAAAAAGACCCTTACAAGGTATGAGGATAAATATATCCAAGTCCGAAAAGGAGGCGGATCGTTGTATATCAAAATCCAAAATAAAGATTAAAGAAAAATGATGAAGTCGTGGTCCAAGTATGAAGAATCTCTCAAAAACGTCAAGATATAAAGAGAAGACCATAATTTCAAGAACGTCTTCCCAAGATTTGAAGTATGAAGTACATGCCAAATATCGGTCCGAGAAAGGTCTCAAATCGTGAAACGAGTTATGCCAAGATATGAACTTAAGGAGATACACGAGAAGCCGTTTTAAAAGATTTTGTCCTTCGGCTAACTATCGATTAAATCGTGCTACTTTGCTTTCGGACTAATAAATACTCAAATAAGTCAAAATGAATCACTTGTGATCCATGAAAAATAGTTAAAAAATTCTAGTAACCCATTTCCTTTTATAATAACTAGGATTGCGAGGAGAAAAAGTATTACACAATTTGGACGTATGAGTAGTGTTAGAATTGTGACTTGTACCAACAATGATCTCGTTTTTGCACTTAGCATGGAATGTATGACAATCAAGGATGACGAAATTTACTCTATGGGACATTTACTAGTTTCTATTCATTGACCCTAAAAGTCACATTCGTGATGAAAATCATACATTATGTCTTTACACATCTTAGTAGTATTATTGCAAGTCTTTTACTTTTTAAAAAGGTTAATAAAATTGAATTTTGGTGATGCTTAGATACTTTATTCTAGCATTGCGTGAGGGCACGGCAATGGCTTAGTATAGGGGAGTGATGAGATGGCATTTATACATGATCTCATCGTTCTTTTCTGGCTTTAAATGCATTAAAATGTCATAATATACCATATATATGCTTGTATTTGTTTACTTGTGTATTTTAGGTATGGATATCGTGAAAAAGACAAAAGATCATAAGAAATAAGGAAAAACGGACACGAGAAACGAAGCCGTACAAAGAACCGGGCCCTAGTTCATGATTTATCCAAGAAAAACCCTTGAAGACGTGAATATGTACAAGATTGATCCTCAAAATATGAAGAAATGACACTTAAAACCCTTGTATATTCATAATTACAAGTTTGGTCCCTTAAGTTTGTCAAAATTACAAAATGGTCCTTCAACTTTAAAGAATTGGCAAGTTTAGTCCCTCAACAATTCTAAATTGTCAATTATGGTCCCTCATGAAGTCAAAGATACAATGAAGACCTTTAAAGATCAGGAATGTCCAAAATCAGTCCCTCAAATATTCAAACATGGCAAAAACAACCCTTGAAACCCTTTTACCAAAGTTTTGTGGCAAAACTATAAACTTTGAAAGTTTATTAACAAAGGAAAACGGGTTTAAAGGCTGAAAAACTTGTTTTACCACATTTCCCAAAATACAAGGACTACTATTGCCACACCAAACTTTCAAACCAGATAATTGCGCCAAACAAGTTACTTTCCCCCAATTTCAGATCAAAACAAGTTACTGTTTACCATCAAGAACCCAGGATTTACCTTCACTTAAACAAAGGGTAAATTGCAATTACCTTAACACACGCTTGATTCACACAAGCAGAAACCCATCCCACACACAAAACCCTCAATCTACCCAAGTGACCCCACACTCAACCTCGTCACCCAATCCCATCACAACTTCCTCTCCAAGGAATCTGACGTGGCCAAATCAACAACTTAGACTCATAGCTTAACTCCAAAGCTAAAATGAACGCCCCTGATGCATTTGGACAGCTCACAAACATCAAACGTCATCAAGCACTCAAGGGCATTTTTGAGATTTCACAACTAGGGTTTTCATGTATTTTAGCATTCTAGAATCGTGTACTAGTCCTATATAAGGAGACCTCAACTTGTGAGAGTCCCTTGTTCCAGATTTTAGCTATTACTTTGTAATTCCTTTTTATTGAAATAAAATTGAGTTTTCTGAAAATTGTGATTTTCTCTCTTGTTATTTATAAAAGTTTGGTGATTGAATAGCTGAAATCTGAGTTCCATATTCATGTTTGTAGTTTTTGAGGCAAGGTTTTAAGCAATAAAGCTTGTGTTTCAAAAAATCAGATTTTCATATTCACATGTTCATCCTTTTGGTTTGTTGATCTTATCAGGTACAAGGAAGCTGGTGCATGTTTTGCTAGCACCTCAGCTCAAACATTCCAAGGCTTGGGTGTAAGTCTTGGAGGTTT
Source organism: Glebionis coronaria (assembly GCA_025667525.1). NCBI lineage: Eukaryota > Viridiplantae > Streptophyta > Magnoliopsida > Asterales > Asteraceae > Glebionis > Glebionis coronaria. Next base: position 111,911,208 of record CM046879.1, on the reverse strand, counting down.
GCATCCCTTTTCCTTTTCATTTTTCTGATTTTCATTGAATTTTAGGTGATTATGCATGTTCTATTGTGAATCTGTGTTTTTATGCTTGATTTGAGTTTCTGAGATTGTATAAGAGTTGTTAGGGTGGATTGGATCTTGTTTGATAGGTTAAAACACAACAATCCTTTGGAAGATTGCAAAATCAGATTCCAAATGGGTGTTTGGGTTAACTGATTCAAAGGGATTTAAGCCTTCCTTTGTTGTGGTACTTGGTTCTATTGAGTTTGTACATGCTTATTTGTTCTTAAGTGTTCATTATCTGCAGGTTTTGTGGGCTTGAACAACCAAATCCAACAATAGGCTATAAAATCTTAAATACTTGGTAATATTGGCTGAAATTTAGAGGACACCTACATCTAATCATAGACTAGGGTTAAAAAGTGTTAAATCTAAGTTAATACAACCAGGGAAGTAGGATTTGAGTGCTGAATTTGGATTTGTGGTCATCTATATCAGATAAAGCATTTGTGTTCTTAAAGTTCATAATCAGAAACCTGCATATGCTTTGATCTGCTTGTAATCTTTGATTCAGTGATTGAAATAAGTTTGTTTGTGCTTATTAACAGTTATTATAGCTCGTGTATGCATTTGGTTCATTCTGGCTTGCTTATTCATGCTAAAATTGCTTAAGAGTGCATAACTGCTTATTTGCTAAGTCTGTGTCATATCTGGGCATTGTTGGCTTATTCTGTGCTTATTGGCTTATTAGAAGTGTGATTATTTGCTTGATTTTGACTCATTACAACTCACTGTTTGTAAGGGTGCCTTTGTTTTCCATCAAATCATAGTAAATCTCTCACAAATCACAATTCAAAAAGTCAAAGCAGTGGGAACCAGTTCCTACTGAAAGTTCCCCCTGCTAGTGTAATTTGGTGTCAGCTTATCAATAAGCTATTCCAGCTTGCTCAAACGTGCAACAACTTTAATTTTGTAATAGATGCTCCTTATTTGACCCATTTGTTCATACTGGAGCATTTGGAAGGTTGACTTTAGGCTTTGAATAGAAAACCAACTCATTTGACTTTTTCATAAGTTCTTATTGGCTTATCCAGCTTATTTGGCTTTGTTATTGAACTTTTCTTGATTGTTTTGTCTTAATTAAGTTGTTTAGAGTCTTTTGCAAGTTGAATCAAGTCTTGAGGTGGTCTAGAACTCCAAGTCGACTATTTTGTCCTTTAATGAAATTTTTCTTGGCTTATTTCTGGCTTATTGAGTGTGCTTTTTCAAAATTTCTTTTCACAGATCTCTTAGGCATCTCAAAAGAAGGTTGTGTGTTTAAGCAGAGCTTATGGCATTGGCTTATTGCTTAATGGGCTTATTGGCCCAATAAGAATAAGCTGTTGACCTTTTAAGCTGTGATACGCTCAAAATCAGCTTTTGGACCTTCAGAATTTTGTGTTTAGAATTGAATGTTGAGTCAGATAGGGCTTTTTCAGGTCATTTGGGTTTAGTTTGACTTTTTAGGCCAAAATGCACATTAAGGTTGACTTTTTTTGTTTTAGCCCATTAGGGGTATTTTGGTAATTTCACTTTCGTTTTCTGATTATTTAGGTTAAAATAAACTAGTTTGTAAGTTTTTAGAATTTTTAATAATTTTTGGATCTTTAATATTATTTTAATATTATTTTATTATTAAATTTCAAATTTCATATTTTTGCACTTTTTATATTTTTCTTAGCTTTAATACATTAAAATAGGATTTTTGCAACTCTTAGATTATTTTTATCATCATTAGATTAACTTTTATAATTATTTTAAGTTTTAATAGTTTTTAAATCATCTTAAATAGTTTTTCTTAGTTTAAAAATTTATAAAAATAGTTTCATTTTAGAGGTTTACCAATTGAAAAATCTTTATTTGGTCTTTTTGATAATTAATTTGATTTTTAGAGCTTTAATTAGCATTTAAAAATTAATATTTAATTAACTAAAAGGTTTGAAAAAGTTTTGATCATTGATAAACTCTTAGTTTATTTAATTTGATTTTTGGTAATTTTTTGGGAACTTTTAGAATTAATTTTTATTTTTACTCTTTTTACGGTTTTACGATTAGTCGTCGTAGTAATTAATTTCACGTCTTTGTCATTCTATGTTCTCATCCCCTTCTTTCAAATATTAATCTCAAATCAATTACGAATTATTTACACACATATACCTCCTTGGAAAACGAACTTCATTGGGTCATAAGTGTTTGATTTTCCTAAATCATCACTTAATACTTACCGCTTTTACGCCTTTTTCCTAAAAGGTGTAATTTACCACAATCATTTTGGCGCCGCTGCCGGGGAGGTGTGTCATGATTAATTTGTCTTGTTGTTTTTAATATTAACCATAAATAGTATTTGTATTAGTAGAAATTAACTAATGCGTATTATCGGTTTTTTCTTTTTTCTTGTGAAATTATTATTACTATATTGTATTAAGTATCACAATCAATTCAAAATATCTCCAAAAGTGTGAAAACACAACCTTAATTGGGATTTGATCTCCTAATTATTGTATTCGAATCTCAAACAAAAAGAAAAAGGCAATAATAGATAAATACTTTCGTGAAGCTCGATTTTGAAAAATACAAACTATAAGGTGGGTATAAGGCGGGTATTATAAAATATACCCAAAGGAAAAAGGCTCTTAAGTGCTTCGCGCCACCTCGTTTCCCCGCTTGCTTGTGAGTATTTTGAGATTGAAGGCTAATCGAGGGTTTTGCCGCCCAAAGTATTATTACGTATCATATATATTTGCTTGGTTTCTTTGTGATTAAACCATCTTGAACAATTTGGTTTTCACCAAAGTTCTAAAGTCATTCGAAGGCATTCACTCCACGTGATCGTTCTTTAATCAAGAGTTTGATTCGAGGAGAGATTTGGTTGATTGTTGTCTATGAAGATACACAAAATCCAAAAAAAATATAAAATTAAAAACAATCAAAAACACAAAAAATTGAAAATTCACAAAACACCCAAAAAGAATCTTCTTTTCTCACCTCCCATTCTAAGTGAAGTTTATGCAAACTCGTAGTCAAGCAAAACGAGCTCGTAAACGTCGTCAAAATCAAGGAAATCAAGAGACGTTGATTGAAGAACAAACTCCAATTGTTGAACCTATTGTAGAACAAGAAGTCGTCATGGCTAATCGTACTATGATGGAGTTGCTTCAAGCACCCACCGATGGTTTTGAAGAAGCCATTATGATTCCCGCTATCCTTGCGGAGAATTTCGAGATTAAGACGGGTTTAATGTCGATGTTGCAAGCAAATAAGTTTAGAGGTCATGAAAAAGACAACCTGCATTACCACATAAGGAATTTTAATCGTCTCACCGCAACTAGCAAGTTTAAGGATGTTCCACATGACGCCATTAAGATGATGTTGTTTCCATACTCGTTAGATGGACCCGCTAAAATTTAGCTCGAGAAAGAACCGCCAAATTCGATTTTGACATGGAATGATCTCGTTTCTAAGTTTGTGAACCAATTTTTTCCACCATCTAAAACAACACATTTGAAAAATGAGATTTCAAGGTTTACACAACGAAATAATGAGAGTTTTTCAATGGAATGAGAACGATTTAAGGAAATGTTACATGAATGTCCACACCATGATTTTTCGGAATTGCATCAAATAGATACTTTTTATAATGGGCTTAATGATCATTAACGAGATTATTTAAATTCCGCCGCGGGTGGTAATTTTTTGTGCAAAACGACCGATGAAGCTTTAAAGATTATCGAGAATAGATCTAAGGTTTACAACCCTCGTAACACACCGAGTGTTGCCAATATGGGTTCGTCATCGTCGTCATTGTCTCGTAGCATTAATGCCTTACATGATGAAGCTAATGAGGAAAATCGGTTTTTCGATAGGTTTTCAAATCTTATGACTCATTGGAAAGCAAAAGATGCTTTGAATTCCGCTTCGGTTAAAGCGGTTGATAAGAGTTGTTTGTCTTGTGGGGGAGCTCATGATCTTTCCGAGTGCATACCGCCGGTGGTAACACTTCGAGTGCTTATGTAGCAACGGGAACTTACAACCAAAACGGCCAAGGTTCCCGCCCAAATCAAGCTCCACCAAATTAAAATGCTAATAACTATCGAAACAACAACCAAAATGGTGGTTATCAAGGCAACTCACGTAACTACAACAAAGGGAATTATCAAAGTGGGAATGGACAAGTTGCTAATCAAAACCAAAACCGTGATTTTCAAAACACTACACAAGGTTTTCAAAATGCTCACACTAAAAATCTTCAAGGAGAATTTTTGGATTATGCTAAAGCAATTGATGCTAAATTTGATAACATGCAACGTGAGATGATTAGCTTAAGATCTGAGTTGAAAAACGAGCTTAAAAACGAACTTGCTAATGAACTTAAGACTCATGCAAATAAAATGGAAGGAAATGTCCAACGTCTTCAACAAAATCAACAAAATATAGAACAAGGACAACATGAGATTAAGCAAGAATTGTTAAAAGCGGATTTAAGGCAATCAAACTTTGAAGACCTAATGGCAAAAATGTTTGAATCAATCATGTGTAAACCCTCTTCCTCGGGTGGTCTTCCTAGTGATACCATTAACAACCCGAGGGGAGAAATGAAGGTTATTACTACTCGTAGTGGTAAAACTTTCAAGGAACCATCTCTCGTCCAAGTACTTCTACGGAGAAGGAAATCGAGAAAGAACCCGAGGTGATGGTCGAAAAGGAGCATATCACAAGCCCACTAAGTACCGCTCAAACCACACCTACGGTTGAACCAATACCAATCATGGAACCCGAGATTCCAAGGTCGTTGCCTAATGACCAACCCACACCGCCCTTACCTTACCCTTCGAGACGTAACAAGGAAAAAGCACAAGAATGGAATAATTATCAATTTGAACTTTTTATGAAAATGTTTCGTGACTTGCATTTTAACATAAGTTTTGCCGAGCTCTAATCATGATGCCTCGATTCGCCGCAAACTTCAAAAGTATGCTAAACAACAAAGAGAAGTTACAACAATCGTCTAGTTGTTCATCGGTTTTTCTTAGCCGCATACCACAAAAAGTCGGTGATCCCGGTAAACTTTTGATTTCGTGTGCAATTCAAGATATGGAGGAATGCTACGCCTTGGCCGATCTTGGTGCTAGTATTAATTTAATGCCTCTTGAGATTTTCAAATCGCTTTCGCTTCCGGCTCTTACTCCTTCGAACATGTCTATCGGGATGGCCGATCATTCTACGATTTTAGCATGTGGAGTAGCCGAGGACGTTTTCGTTAAAGTCGGAAAGTTTTACTATCTCGTTGACTTTATCGTTGTAGACATTCCTATCGATCGAAAAGTTCCTCTCATTTTGGGTCGTTCATTTTTGGATACATCAAGAGCACTTATTGATGTTCATGCTCGAAAAATCACCCTTCGTTTCAATGAGGAAGAACTTGTCATCAATGCAACACAAAACTCCAATCTTTCTCATGTCTATTCAATTGCAACTTTAAACCATGGTGATTCAACCAATGTCGTTTGCAAAGAATTTTCACCAAGAGTTTTAGGAAATGTCGCCAAAAACAATTTACCATTTCCTTCGCCGGTGGAGGTTATGAGTGTAAAGCCGACAAAGAAGAAACCGTCAATACTTGAATCGAAAAATCCTTCGCCTCACCTCGAACATTCATTCTTGAAAAGTGTTGATAAGTCGTCGGTTTCTACGGAAGATATTTTGGATGACGAATATGTTGACCCCGATGGGGAGGTTTTCTTTGTCGATAAACATCATCACTTAATACTTACTGCTTTTACGCCTTTTTCCTAAAAGGTGTAATTTACCAAAATCATTTTGGCGCCGCTGCCGGGGAGGTGTGTCGTGATTAATTTGTCTTGTTGTTTTTATATTAACCATAAATAGTATTTGTATTTGTAGAAATCTACTAATACGTATTATCGGTTTTTTCGCTTTTCTTGTGAAATTATTATTACTATATTGTATTAAGTATCACAATCAAGTCAAAATATCTCCAAAAGTGTGAAAACACAACCTTAATTGGGATTTGATCTCCTAATTATTGTATTCGAATCTCAAACAAAAAGAAAAAGGAAATAATAGATAAATACTTTCGTGAAGCTCGATTTAGAAAAATACAAACTATAAGGTGGGTATAAGGCGGGTATTATAAAATATACCCTAAGGAAAAAGGCTCTTAAGTGCTTCGTGCCGCCTCGTTTCCCTGCTTGCTTGTGAGTATTTTGAGATTGAAGGCTAATCGAGGGTTTTGCCGTCCAAAGTATTATTACGTATCATATATATTTGCTTGGTTTCTTTGTGATTAAACCCTCTTGAACAATTTGGTTTTCACCAAAGTTCTAAAGTCATTCGAAGGCGTTCACTCCACGTGATCGTTTTCATTCTTTTGAGGCTTCTTTAAACAAGAGTTTGATTCGAGGAGAGATTTGGTAGATTGTTGTCTACGAAGATACATAAAATCCAAAAAAATAAAAAAAATTAAAAACAATCAAAAACACAAAAAATTTGAAATTCACAGAACACCCAAAAAGAATCTTCTTTGCTCACCTCCCATTCTAAGTGAAGTTTATGCAAACTCGTAGTCAAGCAAAACGAGCTCGTAAACGTCGTCAAAATCAAGGAAATCAAGAGACGTTGATTGAAGAACAAACTCCAATTATTGAACCTATTGTAGAACAAGAAGTCGTCATGGCTAATCGTACTATGATGGAGTTGCTTCAAGCACCCACCGAGGGTTTTGGAGAAGCCATTATGATTCCCGCTATCCTTGCGGAGAATTTCGAGATTAAGACGGGTTTAATGTCGATGTTGCAAGCAAATAAGTTTAGAGGTCATGAAAAAGACAACCCGCATTACCACATAGAGAATTTTAAACGTCTCATCGCAACTAGCAAGTTTAAGGATGTTCCACATGACGCCATTAAGATGATGTTGTTTCCATACTCGTTAGATGGACCCGCTAAAATTTGGCTCGAAAAAGAACCGCCAAATTCGATTTTGACAGGGAATGATCTCGTTTCTAAGTTTGTGAACCAATTTTTTCCACCATCTAAAACAACACATTTGAAAAATGAGATTTCAAGGTTTACACAACGAAATAATGAGAGTTTTTCAATGGCATGAGAACGATTTAAGGAAATGTTACATGAATGTCCACACCATGATTTTTCGGAATTGCATCAAATTGATACTTTTTATAATGGGCTTAATGATCATGAACGAGATTATTTAAATTCCGCCGCGGGTGGTAATTTTTTGTGCAAAACGACCGATAAAGCTTTAAAGATTATCGAGAATAGATCTAAGGTTTACAACCCTCGTAACACACCGAGTGTTGTCAATATGGGTTCGTCATCGTCGACATCGTCTCGTAGCATTAATGCCTTACATGATGAAGCTGATGAGGAAAATCGGTTTTTCGATAGGTTTTCAAATCTTATGACTCATTGGAAAGCAAAAGATGCTTTGAATTCCGCTTCGGTTAAAGCGGTTGATAAGAGTTGTTTGTCTTGTGGGGGAGCTCATGATCTTTCTGAGTGCATACCGCCGGTGGTAACACTTCGAGTGCTTATGTAGCAACAGGAACTTACAACCAAAACGGCCAAGGTTCCCGCCCAAATCAAGCTCCACCAAATTAAAATGCTAATAACTATCGAAACAACAACCAAAATGGTGGTTATCAAGGCAACTCACGTAACTACAACAAAGGGAATTATCAAAGTGGGAATGGACAAGTTGCTAATCAAAACCAAAACCGTGATTTTCAAAACACTACACAAGGTTTTCAAAATGCTCACACTAAAAATCTTCAAGGAGAATTTTTGGATTATGCTAAAGCAAATGATGCTAAATTTGATAACATGCAACGTGAGATGATTAGCTTAAGATCCGAGTTGAAAAACGAGCTTAAAAACGAACTTGCTAATGAACTTAAGACTCATGCAAATAAAATGGAAGGAAATGTCCAACGTCTTCAACAAAATCAACAAAAGATGGAACAAGGACAACATGAGATTAAGCAAGAATTGTTAAAAGCGGATTTAAGGCAATCAAACTTTGAAGTCCGATTGGCAAAAATGTTTGAAGCAATCATGTGTAAACCCTCTTCCTCGGGTGGTCTTCCTAGTGATACCATTAACAACCCGAGGGGAGAAATGAAGGTTATTACTACTCGTGGTGGTAAAACTTTCAAGGAACCAATCTCTCGTCAAGTACTTCTACGGAGAAGGAAATCGAGAAAGAACCCGAGGTGATGGTCAAAAAGGAGCATATCACAAGCCCACGAAGTACCGCTCAAACCACACCCACGGTTGAACCAATACCAATCATGGAACCCGAGATTCCAAGGCCGTTGCCTAATGACCAACCCACACCGCCCTTACCTTACCCTTCGAGACGTAACAAGGAAAAAGCACAAGAACGGAATAATTATCAATTTGAACTTTTTATGAAAATGTTTCGTGACTACATTTTAACATAAGTTTTGCCGAGCTCTAATCATGATGCCTCGATTCGCCGAAAACTTCAAAAGTATGCTAAACAACAAAGAGAAGTTACAACAATCGTCTAGTTGTTCATCGGTTTTTCTAAGCCGCATACCACACAAAGTCGGTGATCCCGGTAAATTTTTGATTCCGTGTGCAATTCAAGATATGGAGGAATGCTACGCCTTGGCCGATCTTGGTGCTAGTATTAATTTAATGCCTCTTGAGATTTTTAAATCGCTTTCCCTTCCGGCTCTTACTCCTTCGAACATGTCTATCGGGATGGCCGATCATTCTACGATTTTAATGTGGAGTAGCCGAGGACGTTTTCGTTAAAGTCGGAAAGTTTTACTATCTCGTTGACTTTATCGTTGTAGACATTCCTATCAATCGAAAAGTTCCTCTCATTTTGGGTCGTTCATTTTGGATACATCAAGAGCACTTATTGATGTTCATGCTCGAAAAATCACCCTTCGTTTCAATGAGGAAGAACTTGTCATCAATGCAACACAAAACTCCAATCTTTATCATGTCTATTCTATTGCAACTTTAAACCATGGTGATTCAACCAATGTTGTTTGCAAAGAATTTTCAACAAGAGTTTTAGGAAATGTCGCCAAAAACAATTTACCATTTCCTTCTCCGGTGGAGGTTATTAGTGTAAAGCCTACAAAGAAGAAACCTCAATACTTGAATCGAAAAATCCTTCGCCTCACCTCGAACATTAATTCTTGAAAAGTGTTGATAAGTCGCCGGTTTCTACGGAAGATATTTCGGATGACGAATATGTTGACCCCGATGGGGAGGTTTTCTTTGTCGATAAATGTTTTTAGAACTTACCACCACCAAAACCAAAACGGTTTTCAAATGTGAGAATTTTTAGTGTGACTAGCATCGTCTTAGAAACACCAAATATTTTCGACATAATCAAAAAGGGTTTTCATAAGGAGAGTTTAAAAGGTAAAAAAGGAAAAGATTTTAAATGTGATTTAATTGATTTTCTACAAATCTAACTCCGTCATCACCACGTGTTTTGAGTGCTAAAAGCTCGTCTACTCCTTTTGTCAATGCTTTGTGTGGTTTTAGTATGGGGGAAGCCTCTTATGTTCCCTCATCCTTGTCCACCGAGAACGAGATATTCGATCCCGAAATCTATCATAAAGGGAAATCTCGGTCTTCCACCGATGCAATAAATTGAAAATATATCTATTTGCTTGGTGCGAGTCTACCTCGAGTAGCTCAAAAGTTTGTCTTACCAATTGTCCCACCCTTCTACTTCTCATCTCTTTTCTTCAAACTCTTTGAGTTTATGGCACGTGTTGAAGTGGCGTTGAATTGTTTATCCAATGAAAACGAAGACGCCATCTTCGATCCCGGTATTTTGCATCATTAAAGGACTTAGTCCTTAATACCGATTGCTTTTTGGGCCTTGTTTATCGTGTAAGCCCCATTAAAAATTAACCATACCATGATTTTCCCTAAATGTTCATATTTTGAGGGGATCGAGTCGAGCTCATGACTCGGTAATCAAAAACAAGGTGCCTCGTGGGGGAGATCCCATGCTTATCCTTTTATGATTTCTAATAAATAATGAGAGGGGATTTGTGCCCTTCCAACTCGTTGTCTCGTGGTTGTTTGTGATTGTGTTATCTAGATCATCATCATCATCTACGATTGAAGACTCTCGTGTTCGTTTACGTGAGCCTCCATCGTTTGCTTGGAAAAGTTTTTCACGAATCCATGACATATCCTTTATTGTTCTAACAATGATCTTTTAGCATAATTCATAAACGGCTTTAGATATATTGTTGATCACCCTTTCCATGCTAGATCCTAAGCATTCGACTCTTCGTCTTTAGTAAGGGGGTGCTCCACCTTTAGACTCGAAACATTGAGGACAATGTTTACTTTTAGTATGGGGGGGGGGGGGGGGGGGTGAATCGGTACTTGCTTTGCTACGCCCTCACGTTTTCCAACTTTCAACGTTTTGTTTTGTTTTGTTGCGAATAAGGCTAAAAATGGCCAAATTTTAAAATTTTTCTTAGTTTGAATAAGTGTTTTTAAGACACGAATGTATATTTTCCGATGGGTAGAATAAGAGCTAATTTTTGACTTGATGGGCATTTGGAGCCCTTTACATTCCTTAACCCGCTCAATTCAAGTTTTGCTAGACTTTTATATAGGGAACTTTAAAATGCGAAAGTCTTAGCTCATTCGGGTTAAGAACAAGAACTTTTTGCAAGTTCCCATAATTGATCCTAGAAAGTCACTTATCAAGGGAACTATAAAATGCATTCTCTAAACTTGAAAAAGTCCAAGAAAGTGCAAGATCCTATAGGTGGCTTGAAAGCCCAAAACTTTGATTTGATATAGGCTTAACGAAAGCTAATCCAAATTTGGCTTAATTTTAACTTGCATGGCTAAGTATTCACGAGTCTCTTTAATTAGAGGTCTTTAAATAGTGAAGAACGAGAGATGATAGAGTTAGACAAGTGATCATGCTAAACGTAGAACATGAAAATGTTCTTTCAAAAACTCATATGTTTTTAATTGTGGCTTTTTCTCCCATAAGATCAATGCATTAAGAATAAAAATAATTGCAATAAGTAAGGTCGTACGATTTGAAAGGTTACTTAGATTCTAGCACAAGATCGTTTAAAAGTTGCTTGGGTTGAATAGAGTTCATAGCCAAGGCATAACTTATTGAAGCAGGATGCGAAGATTGGTGAAGATCCAAAAAGGCCCTTATAAGGCATGAGGAGATCTATTTTGTTGCTAAAGATCCAAGATGATGTGAAGTATCATTATTCCAAAATCAATATAAAGGATCTAGACACACGACGAAAAGAAATTACTCCCCTAGAGATCATGGAGAAAGTCTATCCAAAAAGACCCTTACAAGGTATGAGGATAAATATATCCAAGTCTGAAAAGGAGGCAGATCGTTGTATATCAAAATCCAAAATAACGATTGAAGAAAAATGATGAAGTCGTGGTCCAAGTATGAAGAATCTCTCAAAAACGTCAAGATATAAAGAGAAGACCATAATTTCAAGAACGTCTTCCCAAGATTTGAAGTATGAAGTACATGCCAAATATCGGTCCGAGAAAGGTCTCAAATCGTGAAACGAGTTATGCCAAGATATGAACTTAAGGAGATACACGAGAAGCCGTCTTAAAAGATTTTGTCCTTCTGCTAACTATCGATTAAATCGTACTACTTTGCTTTCGGACTAATAAATACTCAAATAAGTCAAAATGAATCACTTGTGATCCATGACAAATAGTTAAAAAATTCTAGTAACCCATTTCCTTTTATAATAACTAGGATTGCGGGGAGAAAAAGTATTACACAATTTGGATGTATGAGTAGTGTTAGCATTGTGACTTGTACCAACAATGATCTCGTTTTTGCACTTAGCATGGAATGTATGACAATCAAGTATGACAAAATTTACTCTATGGGACATTTACTTGTTTCTATTCATTGACCCTAAAAGTCACATTCGTGATGAAAATCATACATTATGTCTTTACACATCTTAGTAGTATTATTACAAGTCTTTTACTTTTTAATAAAGGTTAATAAAATTTAATTTTGGTGATGCTTAGATACTTTATTCTAGCATTGCGTGAGGGCACGGCAATGGCTTAGTATGGGGGAGTGATGAGATGGCATTTATACATGATCTCATCGTTCTTTTCGGGCTTTAAATGCATTAAAATGTCATAATATACCATATATATGCTTGTATTTGTTTACTTGTGTATTTTAGGTATGGATATCGTGAAAAAGACAAAAGATCACAAGAAACAAGGAAAAACAGACACGAGAAACGAAGCCGTACAAAGAACCGGGCCCTAGTTCATGATTTATCCAAGAAAAACCCTTGAAGACTTGAAGATGTACAAGATTGATCCTCAAAATATGAAGAAATCACACTTAAAACCCTTGTATATTCATAATTACAAGTTCGGTCCCTTAAGTTTGTCAAAATTACAAAATGGTCCTTCAACTTTGAAGAATTGGCAAGTTTAGTCCCTCAACAATTCTAAATTGTCAATTATGCTCCCTCATGAAGTCAAGGATACAATGAAGACCTTTGAAGATTAAGAATGTCCAAAATCAGTCCCTCAAATATTCAAACTTGGCAAAAAAACCCTTGAAACCCTTTTACCAAAGTTTTGTGGCAAAACTATAAACTTTGAAAGTTTATTAACAAAGGAAAACGGGTTTAAAGGCTGAAAAACTTGTTTTATCACATTTCCCAAAATACAAGGACTAGTAATGCCACACCAAACTTTCAAACCAGATAATTGCGCCAAACAAGTTACTTTCCCCCAATTTCGGATCAAAACGAGTTACTATTTACCATCAAGAACCCAGGATTTACCTTCACTTAAACAAAGGGTAAATTGTAATTACCTTAACACACGCTTGATTCACACAAGCAGAAACCCATCCCACACACAAAACCCTCAATCCTACTACCCAAGTGACCCCACACTCAACCTCGTCACCCAATCCCATCACAACTAACTCTCTAAGGAATCTAGCGTGGCCAAATCAACAGCTTAGACTCATAGCTTAACTCCAAAGCTAAAATGAACGTCCCTGATGCATTTGGACAGCTCACAAACATCAAACGCCATCAAGCACTCAAGGGCATTTTTGAGATTTCACAACTAGGGTTTTCATGTATTTTAGCATTCTAGAATCGTCTACTAGTCCTGTATAAGAAGACCTCAACTGGTGAGAGTCCCTTGTTCCAGATTTTAGCTATTACTTTGTAATTCCTTTTTATTGAAATAAAATTGAGTTTTCTGAAAATTGTGATTTTCTCTCTTGTTATTTATAAAAGTTTGGTGATTGAATAGCTGAAATATGAGTTCCATATTCATGTTTGTGGTTTTTGAGGCAAGGTTTTAAGCAATAAAGCTTGTGTTTCAAAAAAATCAAATTTTCATATTTTGTGTTCATCCTTTTGGTTTGTTGATCTTAGCAGGTACAAGGAAGTTGGTGCTTGTTTTGCTAGCACCTCAGCTCAAACATTCCAAGGCTTGGATGTAAGTCTTGGAGGTTTGCATCCCTTTTCCTTTTCATTTTTTTGATTTTCATTGAATTTTTGGTGATTATGCATGTAGTATTGTGAATCTGTGTTTTTATGCTTGATTTGAGTTTGAGGTTGTATAAGAGTTGTTAGGGTGGATTGGATCTTGTTTGATAGGTTAAAACACAACAATCCTTTGGAAGATTGCAAAATCAGATTCCAAAGGGGTGTTTGGGTTAACTGATTCAAAGGGATTTAAGCCTTCCTTTGTTGTGGTACTTGGTTCTATTGAGTTTGTACATGCTTATTTGTTCTTAAGTGTTCATTATCTGCAAGTTTTGTGGGCTTGAACAACCAAATCCAACAATAGGCTATAAAATCTTAAATACTTGGTAATATTGGTTGAAATTTAGAGGACACCTAGATCTAATCATAGACTAGGGTTAACGAGTGTTAAATCTAAGTTAATACAACCAGGGAAGTAGGATTTGAGTGCTGAATTTGGATTTGTGGTCATCTATATCAGATAAAGCATTTGTGTTCTTGAAGTTCATAATCAGAAACCTGCATATGCTTTGATCTACTTGTAATCTTTGATTCAGTGATTGAAATAAGTTTGTTTGTGCTTATTAACAGTTATATAGCTTGTGTATGCATTTGGTTCATTCTGGCTTGCTTATTCATGCTAAAATTGCTTAAGAGTGCATAACTGCTTATTTGCTAAGTCTGTGTCATATCTGGGCATTGTTGGCTTATTCTATGCTTATTGGCTTATTGGAAGTGTGATTATTTGCTTGATTTTGACTCCTTATAACTCACTGGTAGTAAGGGTGCCTTTGTTTTCCATCAAATCATAGTAAATCTCTCATAAATCACAAGTCAGAAAGTCAAAGCAGTGGGAACCAGTTCCTACTGAAATTTCCCCGTGCTAGTGTAATTTGGTGTTCAGCTTATCAATAAGCTATTCCAGCTTATTCAAACGTGCATCAACTTTAATTTTGTAATAGGTGCTCCTTATTTGACCCATTTGTTCATACTAGAGCATTTGGAGGGTTGACTTTAGGCTTTGACTAGAAAACCAACTCATTTGACTTTTTCATAAGTGCTTATTGGCTTATCCAGCTTATTTGGCTTTGCTTGTTGAACTTTTCTTGATTGTTTTGTCTTAATTAAGTTTTTTAGAGTCTTTTGCAAGTTGAATCAAGTCCTGAGGTGGTCTATAACTCCAAGTCGACTATTTTGTCCTTTTGTGAAATTTTTCTTGGTTTATTTCTGGCTTATTGAGTGTGCTTTTTCAAAATTTCTTTTCATAGATCTCTTAGGCATCTCAAAATAAGGTTGTGTGTTTAAGTAGAGCTTATGGCATTGGCTTATTGCTTAATGGGCTTATTGGCCATATAAGAATAAGTTGTTGACCTTTTAAGATATGATAAGCTCAAAATCAGCTTTTGGACCTTCAGAATTTTGTGTTTAGAATTGAATTTTGAGTCAGATAGGGCTTTTTCAGGTCATTTGGGCTTAGTTTGACTTTTTGGACCGAAAATCTCATTAAGGTTGACTGTTTTTGGTTTTAGCCCATTTGGGGGCCCATTAGGGGTATTTTGGTAATTTCACTTTCATTTTCTGATTATTTAGGTTAAAATAAACTAGTTTGCAAGTTTTTAGAATTTTTATAATTTTTGGATTTTTAATAATTTTAATATTATTTTATTATTAAATTTCAAATTTCACATTTTTGCACTTATTATTTTTTTCTTAGCTTTAATACATTAAAATAGGTTTTTTTCAACTCTTACATTATTTTTATCACCATTAGATTAATTTTTATAATTATTTTAAGTTTTAATAGTTTTTAAATCATCTTAAATAGTTTTTCTTAGTTTAAAAATTTATAAAAATAGTTTTTAATCTTTTTAGGTCATTTTAGAGGTTTACCAATTGAAAAATCTTTATTTGGGCTTTTTGATAATTAATTTGATTTTAGGGCTTTAATTAGCATTTAAAAATTAATATTTAATTAATTAAAAGGTTTAAAAAAGTTTTGATCATTAGTAAACTCTTAGTTTATTTAATTTGATTTTTGGTAATTTTTTTGGGAATTTTTAGAATTAATTTTTATTTTTACTCTTTTTACGGTTTTACGATTAGTCGTCGTAGTAATTAATTTCACGTCTTTGTCATTCTATTTTCTCATCCCCTTCTTTCAAATATTAATCTCAAATCAATTACGAATTATTCACACACATATACCTCCTTGGGAAACGAAGTTCATTGGGTCATAAGTGTTTGATTTTCCTATATCATCACTTAATACTTACTGTTTTTACGCCTTTTTCCTAAAAGGTGTAAATTACCACAATCAGTTGATTACCATTAGGAGTGTGTTGAACTCTAGTGGTTGTTGGTTTACTAGGTTTTTAATACACATGGTTTACTTTCTGAATATTCCCTTTTTGCTTACCATCCCCTAGGTTGTTGGTTTGACCAACGTCATTTGAACCTTTAGATTCCTTTGTGGGCGTAAGAGTCACACACTTGCGAGTACTCTTAGAAGTAGTGCAAGGTGCTTTCACAGAGTTGTGTTTAGCAAGAGTGGGTTTTCTAAATGGAGGAACATAGGGTGATATGGCTGGTTTTGGTACAGTCGATGGCACATCCGTTTTAGGAGGTAACCTAGAAACATTAGAAGGCGGTTTTCCTAAGATAGATGGCTTTGGTACTTTGTACGCCTTGGGTTGTCTAACAACTGATTTTACAACCTTAGGTTCCACAGTTTTTCCACCCATCTTTCCAACAATCAACTCAGCAATCACGATGTCTTTGTCTTGCAACTGAGCTTTCAGATCAGAAATATCCTTACTCTTTTCATTCAATTCACGAAATGATTCAGAGAGTTTTACTTGTAAATTACTGTCATCAGGAAATTTTGCAACTTTGTTTTGCAAAGCAAGTTCAAGAGAATGACAATGTTTCTGAAGAAAATCATATCGATGTTGAAGAATCGTGAACTCTTTTTGATTAACATTTGTTGAAAGCTCACTGTCGCGACATTCACCTCCTAACTGAGCTTGCAGTTGTTCTATTGTTTGTTGCAGTTCATTGTAAGCTTTATCATGCGAGAGTTTGTCATCCTTACATTCTTCACATTTTTTGACATATTTATTCCAAAGATCGGTGAATTCGTTGTCCTTTTTGATGACATAAGACTCCATTTTCTCTTTCGTACGATCAAGGTCATTTTGGAGGGTTGCATTGTCTGACACAGAGATGTTTACCGCAACAGGGTTACTATCAACACAATCACCACTGTCACTTGCTTTCGAGAGACATGCAAGGTCGCTTTACAAAACTTTAATTCTATCAAGAGATTCATCAGCCTCCTTCGCCAAAGATTTAAAGTCTTTAACAAATTTGGCTAGTTCTTTTAGAAAAGCGTTCTCAAGATTGCCTATCCTCGCACCAACTTGATTAATAATCAGATTGATTTCAGTATGAAGCACTTTTTGTAACTCGACATGAACGGGTGATGTAAAGTTTCCTCCAGTCATTTTGGCGTTAACAACCCGTTTGAGAATGACAAAATTATCTTTGAGCTCGTTTAGATACCTACGTGTAATACTCGGTTTCGGAGGGTCATCAGACAATTCCTCACTTGGTAGCAAAAGCATTTCAGAACTCGTTTTAGACCGAACAAAAACAGTTGGAGGATTAACTTTCGGATAATAAACTTGTTTCATTTCTTTATCAAGTTTTTTCATTCTTAAACGAGTCTCTACTGCAAATTCAGTAGTTTCCTCGGAATCATGAACACTAGGAGGATCATGCTCATCAGACAAAAGCACACTACCATTATATAAGGTTTCATTAGTGGCCTGAACTTGCTTAAGATATCCTGGATTAGGAGGAAGGGGACAACCTAAGGCCAATTTGTATCGAGTGTAGTTTATCTCATTCACTTTTGGTGCGAGCATATTTATTGTCTGCATAGTTTGGACACGTTTTACAAAAAGGTTGTCTAATTCCCTAATCCTATCCTGAGCTTTGCAAAAATCCTCAAGAAGCCCATCTTCTCGAATTTTGAAATCATGTTTCAGCTTTTTTCGTTCTTCTTTTAAATCCAAAATGATAGATTTTTCAGTTGAAAGTTGTTTATTAAGAGAGGTGATTTCATCATTCAATTCACTTATCTTTTTAGCACTACTTAAATGTAAGGCATTTAATTTCTTTGTGGTGCATTTTTCTTGATAAACCGATGTAGCATGAGCTTGTTCAAGTTCCTTGATTTTAGCATGATGAATCTTAAAACTTTTCTCCTGTTCCTTATATCCCGCAAGCTTAGTGGTCAATTTGGCATTAGTTTCTCGAAATTTATTATTAACCACATTCGCATGAGCAACATCCTTGGCAAGATTATCAAATAATGATTTATAATACGCATGCGTCTCGTCAGGAAGGGTTGTATGTTGCGCTACTTGATCTCCACTAAGGTCCACAGTGGGCGCATTAGAAATAATATTGCTATTATTCGTTTGAACCCAGTGTGTCTCAGTGGAAGGCTCAAGTGACTCAGTATACTCTTCCTCTTGATTAGACATATTATATAACTCATTATCATTGAGACGTGGGTGTACCTCAGAGGAACCGTCTGAATCATACACAGGAGCTCTGTCAGGTTGAACTACCGATGTGGATGATTGCTGCGAATTAGCCATCAAGATGGAGTCGGTAGTCACCTCTTCTTCCTCATCATATGTTGCTGCAGATGCCATGAGATCAAAATCTTCAGCTAGAAGTGGAATTCCTGCTTCTTCCTTTTGTGCTATAAGAAGCTGAGACTGGAGATGGGCAGCATTCCTCTTCTTTCTTACATGGCTATCACGATGCTCAAAACCCGCAGCATCACTGTCTTGTTGATAAGTCATAGTAGAAGTCGTGTGAAAAACAGGATCTCAATTCGTAGAAAGCGTGTGTTGGAATATCAACAAAATCAAACTTTGCCTAAATTTTCCAGCCCGACAAAAAAATTCCTCAGTCCGACAAAACGGTAAGCCAAAAAATTTTGAAACACTAAATTTTGAAATCGAGTTAGAAATAGCCAATAACTAGTACGGAAAAAGTTTGAGAAAAATGAAATTTTTAATGAAAAATAAAACCTGAAAAATTTGAAATTTGGCCTAAAAATTTGAATTTTGGTCCGAAAATTTGAATTTTTGGTCGAAAATTTTTTCGCATTGCCAAAATTAGAAATTGAAGTTTAAATGGCCTAAAATGGTCTAGGAAAAAATAAATTTTACTATGGTTTTCCCGCCAAAAAACTCTTTTTTTAATCTTCGTGTAAACTATGTTCCGGGACTAGTCTAGATAGTGGCTAAGTCTAAAAAATACTCAAACAAAATTTACATCGGAATGTCCATCGGAATACATATCGGAATGTCCATCGGAATACATGTCGGAATGTCTGTCGGAATGTGCTATCCGAATACCTGTCGGAATGTGCTATCGGAATATCTGTCGAAATGTCTGTCGGAATGTTCTATATCGGAATACCTGTCGGAATGTACTATCGGAATACCTATCAGAATGACTATCGGAATAACGATCGGAATGAAGAAACCCTTTTCCGATGGAATTCTGTCGGAATATCCGTCGGAATATATAACCCTTTTCCGATGAAACCTGTCGGAATAGTACCAAATTCCCACTTTTCTAGGACAAAACCCAACCAATTCGAGATTTTAAGCCAAAATATGCTCAAAACACCCAAAAACTTTGAGTTTTTAGCCAAAGTTAGTATACCAAATCACTACCACAACAACTTAGAAGATATATGAACCACTAAACACAAGAAAAACAAGGACAACACCCAAGAGCTATCCATGAATCCCTTGGCGAATGATACCACTTGTAGGAATGTAGCACACGACTATATAGAACAAGAAATAAAGATGATGAAGAACAAGATAAAAACTAAGAATGGAATATTAGATTAAGATGAAGAAGAAAGAGAAATATACAAAGAGTGTTTCTAGTGAGAGAAACTAAGGAGAGTTTCTCTCTCTAAAACAAGAAGGAAGGAAAATACAAATAGGACACACACACAAATGAGGTTGATGTGCCTTTTATACTAAGGCTTACAAGGTTAGGAGGCCTTCCTCATTTGTGTGTTCGGGACTAATTCCCGTTACATACATAACAATAACAAGAACTCTCGACTCTGTTGAATAGCATTTTCCACGAGCTTCGCAAAGGTATATTATATGACCATCACTTTAAATACTTCTAACACCTTTAATCTTCATCTTTAATTTCAAGCTTTTGAATTAATCTCATTCTTCCTTTCTTGTTTTTAATTGTGTGAATTGGTTAATCATCATGCTAGCTTATTTGATCTTATTGCTTATTTGATTGATTTGCTTATTTCTTGTTTTTATTATTTTTTTATGTGGTTGATTTTTATAGGTTATTGTGCTTATTGTTTAGTTTATTTTTATTTGAGTGGATTTGGTAGTTTAATATTTTTAAAACAGATTTTATTTATTTTGATTACTTGTTGCTTTTTAGAGTTTTAATTTTTGGCTTATTTTAGAAATTACCTTAGCTTAATTTTTGCTTATTTGCTTAATTAGTTTTAGCTTATTTTTTTTATTTCCCGAATTATTCAAAACCCCATTATTCTAAATTATAAAACCCTCTTTTCCCGAATTATCTTCCTTTCATCTTTATTCCGAATTAAGTTCTCCATCTTTTTTTTCCGAATTACATTCCTAGTCCATATTCCGAATAAGGTTGAGAAGTTTAATATTCCGAATTAGGTATGAAGTTCATATTCCGAATTAGGTTGAGTTCTGATTCTGAATTATTTTCTTCTCTGATTCCGAATTGTTATTCGAAATATGTATTCCGAATTGTTTTCGAAGAAATTATTCCGAATTAACTTCTTATCCATTTATTCTGAATTAACTTCTTGTCCATTTATTCCGAATTAAGTTCTTGTCCATAATCCGAATTGTTATTCGGCATATCACATTCCGAGTTGCTTATTGTTTTTGGATTCCAATTATATTTCAAGTTTTATTATTCCGAATTATTTAAAGATTTTGTATTCCGAATTGTATTTAGATCTTTTGTTGTCCCTATATTTATTCACTTCACCATGGTTGATTTTATGACTAAGTGATGAGACTGCTTTTATACATAGTCTCATCGTCCAAATCGGGCTTAAAATGCATAAAATATCATTGAATATACCAAATATATGCTCGTGTTTGTTACTTGTGTATTTTTAGGTACGGATATTGAGGAAATGGCAAAAGATCACAAGAATCATTCAAAAACGAACACGGGAAACGAAGCCGCACAATGAACCGGACCCAAATCTGGAATTTCCAAAATGGACCTTGAAGAATTGAAGATTGGCAACTTTAGTCCCTCAATTTTTGAAGACTTGACAAGTTAAGACCTTGAAGAAATCAAGTTATGCAAGAATGGTCCTCCATGTTTGAAGATTATACAAGTTTTACCCTTGAAGAATCCAAAAATATGCATTAAAGGTCCTTATTACAAGCTTGAAAACAATATGTGCCAAA
Source organism: Glebionis coronaria (assembly GCA_025667525.1). NCBI lineage: Eukaryota > Viridiplantae > Streptophyta > Magnoliopsida > Asterales > Asteraceae > Glebionis > Glebionis coronaria. The sequence goes on along the minus strand of CM046879.1, from coordinate 111,890,049 downwards.
AATGTAAATCTGCCAAAGTCAAATTACAAAGGGAATGGAAGTTTTGTTGTTTTATTACAACATGAAAGAAACAAGGAACCTTGGGGGGCAATTCTGCCAGACAGCCAAACTTACCCATCCAGTCACATCTTGACACCTCACCATACCCACCCATTTACCCAAACCCTTACCCATTACCCAACCAAACCCGTAACCCACCCAACCAGGTTTATTAAATAAACCTGGTCAATTAGTCAACGAAATTTTCCCACTAAACACCTCATTTGAAAACTTCTTTACCTTTTTGGATTAAACCACACCCTGCTTAAACCCAAATTCCCATAAACCCTAATCCCTTAACTCCCTCAGATCAAGGGGTTTTTGTAAATTAACTTCCAGAATGTTAATTACCCTCCACCTCACCAAAACCCACCTCCCAAATCACCCCAAGACACACCCATGTGTCTTGGTGGTCCCTCCCCTGCAACATCACTTTCACCCAAACCCAATACCCGACCAATTAAACGTCCAGGATTCTTCTCCTTGGTCCCCAAGCAGATTTTGACGCCCAAGATCATCCCAAAGAGCTGACATCTTCACATGGCATAATTTGACCAAGAAAAAGACCAAGATTCGTTTTTCAAGATGAAGACTTCAAGGGCAACTTTGGCATTTCATGTGCTAGGTTTTTTAGGATTCTAGAATGATCTGTAGTCCAGTATATAAGGACGTGTAGGACTAGCATTTTTCCTTGTTCCAGTTTTTCTAGCAAACTTTGTAATTCCTTTTTTAATCAATATAAAGTTGGTAATTTTTAAGAAAAAAAAGTGTAATTCCTTTTATGATTTTTTAAAAAGTTGGTATCTGTTTAAGCTAGAAATTTGAGTTCCATTGGTATTTGTAAACACTTGTGTGTTTTGAATTTTCAGAAAAGGTTTTCTGAAAAAGGTAATTTGAGGTGAAAATCTTGTTCCAAGGTTTTGTTTTTCAGGATTTATCAGTTATTGTTAAGTGTATTTGAAAGGGAAATTGGTTGGAAAGTTTTTAAGAAAGGTTTTAAAAAGTTAGAAAAAAATCAGAAAGATAGTATTTTTGTGTGTTCATTGATCTTTGCAGGTTTGAGTGGAAGCTTGTTTATTCAAGGTCCAGCACAAGCCCGAGCTTGTGGGAAGTGGTTAAGCAACCACTGAGGGACCTGGATGTAGGTCCCTCTTGGTAAATCCTTTTGTCTATTTTCAGTTTTCAAAAAAAAGTGTATGGTTTATGTGATTTGTGGAAATTGCATGAAATCTGCTTGTTTGTTGGTTTAAGTGTTTGAGTTTGTTCATTTTAGGACTTAATGCATGTTAGAAGCTATTTAGATCACTTTGGTTGAGTTTTAAAAGATTTTGGTGTGTTAATTTTGATTTCAGTAACATTAAGGAGTGTTTGGATCTGCATATTAATTGAGCTTCTTTGGTTGTTTTGGGGATTAAACCTGTTTAGATTCACTCACTAGGTTGCTATAGGGTGTATGGTAGATTTAGTTTTCAGTTTGGGTGGGTTTTAAATCAAATTGCATGTTAAAATTTGAGAAACATAGCAAAAATCCAGTAAACTGCTTTTGTGACTGAAATTGTTAAAATTTGTGCCTCTAATTCATTAGGTTGTTAGGTTATAGGTCATAGCAGGATTGTGATCATTTGTATGCCATATAGTTGGATTGTTTACGAGATTTGAGCTTTTGAAAATCATCTTTGAGCAAGTATTCTAGTCCTATAGTCATCAGACCTGCATGAACCATCACAGAAACTTTCATTAGCTTATTTGTGTGATTTGTGGCTAAGAGACTTGTGCTTTTTTTGTGTTATCTTGACTCCTTATACTCCACAGAGTATAAGGGTGCCAATTGTCCATCAACAACCAACAGAACCAAGAATCAAGCCCTCTTGTTTCATTTATGCACAAGTGAAGAAACAAACTTTCTTCTTTGTGTTCTTCAAAAAGTTAAACTGCTCACGTTTTTGGCTTTGGAAGTGATACAATCCTGTTTAATTTGATTTGGAATTGTGATTTTGAGTTAAAAAGGGTATAAAGCTTGAGTTTATAAAGTTAAAAAAGAAAAAAAAATAAAAGAAGCAAAAAGGGGTTCGCCAGCCTCGACCCCTCGACCTCTCGCTCACAGCACCAACACCTCAACCAACTCTGCCCTTGGGTCTTTTACTGACCAAGGGTAGAATTAAAAGCTACTTAAGGGGTTTTCATTTTGGCTTTTCATTAAAAAGCCGTAGCTAAATAAGCCACCCACGGCTTATTGGCTTAGCAATTTGTCCAGTTTCTATTTTTCCTAGGGTTGTTATAGGGGTTAGGATTTTTCTTAGCTAAATTTGCATTTTTCCCTTTCTTTATTTATTTTTTATTATATTTTATTCATCCGGTTCTTATTAATTAGTTTAAAAATAGGAAAAAGTCTTTTAAAATTTTATAAAAATAGTTTTTAGGTTTTGATTTACATTCTTAATGTTTACAGCCCAAAAAGTTTTCAAAAAGTCTTATTTTTAATTTTATTTGATTTTAGGGTTTTTTACCAACTTTAAAATTTAATATAAAATTATTAAATAGGATTTAGAAACTTTTAATTTCATTTTTGTCTTAGTTACAATATTCTAGATTTTTGGTAATTTTTTAGAATTAATTTATAAACTTTGAATTTTTTTGATTATTTTAATATTATTTTATTATTAAAAATTGAAAGTTTGTTTTTTCTACTTTTTTCATTTTTCCTAGATTGTAGTCTCTAAATTAGTAATTTTGTAACTTTCCAAATATTTTTAGGACTTTTCATTTATTTTCTAGAATTAATTTAAGTTTTAATTGATTTTAATAGTTTTTAAGTGTTTAAAAATAGATTTATTTGGTTTTAAAATTTTAAAAAATACTTTTTAGCTTAGTTAGGGCATTTTTGAGGTTTACAAACTTTAAAATCTTGTTTAGGGCTTTTTAATAATTAATTGTGATTTTTAGGGCTTTAATTAGCATTAAAAAGTCATTATCTAATTAATTAAAAGGTTTTAGCAAGCTTGGATTTTTTGTAAACTCTTAGAATAATATTGTGGATTTTTAGTAATTTTTAGGAATTTTAGGTTAAAATTTTAATTTTTGTACTATTTACGGTTTTACGTGAACGCGTTTTCGTCTTAGTTAAATCCGTCTTCGTAACCGTCTTTCTCTTCTAATCTCATTTCTATTTTCTCTTTCTACTTAATAAAATCAAACATAAATCAATTCATTACACAACGCACTTGCCTCCTTGGGAAACGAACTTCGACTTATTTGGTCATTGGTGCTCGGTTTTCCTAAACCGACACTTAATACTTACCACTACTTTGCCTCTCTTTTTCTAAAGGGTTGGAAAAAGACACATCAATTTTGGCGCCGCTGCCGGGGAGGCGTGTTGTGTTTTGGTTGAACCATTGTTGTTTTTATACTAGCCATAATTAGTATTTGTATTAGTAGCACTCTACTAATACGTATTATCGTTTTTCGGTTTTTGTGTGAATTGATAGTCGTAGAAATACGTCTTTTAGGAAAAAGAGCGTATAATGGGCAAGTATTAAGTTGCACGTTTTAGGAAAAACGCGAAACCGAACAAATGCGGGTTCGTTCTCGAGGAGGTGTGTGGATTAATGTGCCAAAATATATAATCAAAGGTTTAGGGTAGTGTCGTTTTTGGATAAGAAAAGAAAGAAAACTAGAGACGAACTACGATTACAATTAACTACGACGAATGACGTAAAACGCGAACGTAAGTACGTAAAACGTGAAAATTTAAAAATTTTAAGCTAAAAACAAATTAAAAATGAAAAAGTAGTTCAAAATAATATAAATAAGGATAAAAATCCAATAAAAATATTTAAAAACCTTTTATTAATTAAATATTCAATTTTTAATGCTAATTAAAGCCCAAAAATTAAATATAATTAAGAAAAAGCCCAAAATATTATTTTATTGGACAAATAACTCACTTATATTATTTATAAACTAAAAAGTATTTTTCCCAAATTTTAATTACTATTTTCCTATTTTTAAAACACTAAAAACTATTTTAAAACTAAAATAATTATAAAAAATAACAAAATAATGCCAAAAATAATTTGACAATTTTAAAAATCCTAAATTACACTAATGAACAGTAGAAAATTGACAAAGTTTGAAAACTGTAAAAATTTGCACTAAAAGACAAAACTGATTAATAATAAAACGCTAATTAACTTAAATTAATTATAAAAAACGATTAAAAAAGTGAACAGTAATAAATTTTTAAACTAAAAACCTTAAAATACTTTTCTGAATATAAGAAAAATTTTAAAAGTGAAAAATATAACTTTTTTACACTAAATGCCAAAAATAGTAAGTAAAAAGTTAATTAAAAATAGCTATAAATCCTAAAAAATACTTAATGAACAGTAACTAGAAAATAAATTATACTAAAAAATCAGAAATAAAATAAGAAAAAGAATGGAAAAAGTTTGAACCCCTAATTCCTATTTAAGGTCACAAAAGACAAAAAATTAAGATTCTGAAAGTGACATGTGATTTGTTTCTGTCTTTTAGTGTAGCAGGGGTAACCAACAAACTAGCAGGGGGGAGTGAGTTCCCACTGCTAGTGCAAATAAAATGACAGCTTAATGAAAAGCTTAGGAAAGCTTTTTGATGGCTTTTTAATGGACAACAAGGCACCCCCACAACCAGTTGGGTTGTGGGGAGTCTATAATAACACAAAAATCAGCAAGTATATCACAAAAATCAAGCACAATAGCCACTCAAAGTTTCTGATTAACCTAGATGGTGTCTGTGAACATTGGACTGAACTTTTGTGCACAAATGATGAATTTTAAAGGCCAAGTACTAGGTTAATTCCCAACCAAATCACACACAAATGGTTACAAACCCTAAGTGCTCCTAATATCTAACAGATTTCAAAGATTGGTGAGCAATCATCATCAAAAACAAACAGAAAAAAGGCAAAATGAATTTAAGCTTTATCCTACCAAATTTTGAACAAGCAAATACCTTTAAAATCCTAACAAACTGAAAATGACCTAACTTAAAACCTATTCTAACCAAGTGGGAGTGTACTAGGAAGATTTTAACTCCAAACTTGTCACCAATTTAGCAAATACCCTAGTCCCAAACACCCCCTTAGTTGAATTTGGCAAATTTTAACACATTCAGTTTGAATTTAAAGTAAAATGAGGTGAAAATAAAACATGGACATATTAAATAAGCATGAAAATAAACATATTAAGCAAACATCACAACCAATAAGCATATAAGCACTAGAGAGGGTTTAAGCTCAAAATGGTAAATCTCACTTACAAAGGGGTCCAAGCCGTGTAGCTTTAACACACATCCTCACAAGATCTTTTTTCACCATCTTTCAACCAAAACCAAACCTAAAAGCCCTTAACTAGCTTATTGATCAGCTTGACCACCCAAAATTTATCTACCTTGGAAACTAAGCCAACATAAAACCAACTCCTTTCTTGAACACCTTGAAGAAAAGAAACCAACTCCTTTCTTGTAAACCTTGAAACCAGATGATATGAACCAACTAGGAACCAGGTTAGCTAGCTTATTTGAAGGATAAGCTATCCAACCAAATGCTGCTACAGAAACTCCTCAAACAAAAATGTGTTTGAGTGATAACCAAACTTTTGAAACCCAAACTTTGCAAGAATATAAATGACTGAAATTTAAAAGTGCAGGTAGGTAAATTGCAATGAAATTTAAAGATTAGAACTCAATTTTATTCAAGAAATCGTCTCATACAAAATTCTGAATAAGAATTGGAACAAGAAAAAAATGAAACCCCTATGGTGCTTTATATAACAGCATACAAGCTTCTAGAAACAAAAACATTAAGCTAAAACCCTACTTGATGAATGCCAAAAATACCCTTGGTCTTGAATCTTGTTCTTGGTCAAAAGCTAGACATGTGATCTCTGGATGTTGTACAGCTGTTCAAATCTCATCAAAACGGTTGGTTTTTACTTTGGGACCAAGTTTAAGAGCATAGCCGTTCATCTTGTCCCATTTTGATTTTTGGGACAAAAGTGATGGGTCAGGGGAGAGCTGAGTTGGCCATGTGGGTGTGGTAGTGATAGTTTTGAGGGGTGGGTTTGGTTTATGTGAGGGTAAATCAACATTATGGAAATTATAGGGTAAAAACCCCTTGTTTTTGTGGGTAATGAAATTAGGGTTTATGGGGATGAACTGGGTTAGGGGGAGTTTAATAGTTGTGTTAGATGAGGTTTATAGTTTAAACAAAGTGTTTCCCACGTTTACTTTATTTAAACCAGGATTTTTAAAAAAGTTGTTAATAATGGTTTGAGTGGAATGGGGACGTGGAGGAGAGGGGGGCGTTGATTGGTTGGAAGGGTGTTGGGGGATGACGTGGCGTAGTAGGAGTGGTGGGTTTAAGAATGTTTTCTGGCCAGGTTTGCCCCTTCTACTCCCTCTCTTCTGCTACTTTGTAATAATCAAGCAAAAACTTGTATCCCCTTTGTTATGTATTTTGACCAGCTCGTCATTTTTGGCCCTCCTTAGTTTCAAACTTTTATCAAGGATTAATTTTGTAATAAATGCATTATCCAAGGGTTATTCTTGATATTTCTTCAAATATGGAGGACCTTTCTTGCCAAATGATGATTTCTTCAAGGTCTAGTCTTGCCAAGTCTTCAAAAATGAGGGGCTAAAGTTGCGAATATTCAATTCTTCAAGGTCTATTTTGGAAATTCTAGATTTGGGTTCGGTTCTTTGTGCGGCTTCGTTTCCCGAGTTCGTTTTTGCTTCATTCTTATGATCATTTGTTGATTACACGATATCCGTACCTAAAATACACAAGACACAAATACAAGCATATATAGAGGTATTTTGATGATATTTTACAAAACGTTTTAAGCCCGATTTGGACGATGAGACTATGTATAATTACAGTCTCATCATGAATATTATTAATATATTGTATACGTAGAACAATAAATTCACAAGTACTCCAAATACGTGAGAAATCACAACCTTGACTTGGGAGGTCATTACCCAATCATTGTATTCGAATCTCAAACCAAAGAAAAAGGCAAAAATAGATAAATACTTTCGTGAAGCTCGATTTTGAAAAATACAAACTATAAGGTGGGTATAAGGCAGTTGTATTTCACAACCTAAAGGAAAAAGGCTCTTAGGTGCTTCGCGCCGCCTCGTTTCCTCCGCTTGCTTGTGCGTATTTGATTTTGAGAGTGAATCGAGGGTTTTGCCGCCCAAAGTATTATTACATATCATATATATTTTCTTGGTTTCATTGATTAAACCCTCTTGAACGATTTGGTGTTCCACCATCGTTCTAAAGTCATCGAAGGCGTTCACCTCACGTGATCGTTTTCATTCCTTGAGGCTTCTTTAATCGAGAGATTTGATTAAGGAGGAGATTTGTAGATTTTTGTCTACTTAATACATTCACCAGTTTCCAAAGTTAATACCATCAAAAAACCAAAAAAAAAAAATTGAAAAATACAAAATACCAAAAAGAATCTTCTTTGCTCGTCTCCTCGTTGTACGTGAAGTTTATGCTAACTCGTAATCAAGCAAAACGTGCACGTAGACGAAAAAACAAAACTCCCACTCCAACTCATTCTAGTGAGGAGTCTCCTATTGACGAACCCATTGTACGAGAAGCACCAACCATGGCGAATCGAACTATGATGGAGTTACTTCAAGCACCCACCGAGGGTTATGGAGAAGCTATTGTGATTCCCGCTATCCTTGCGGAGAATTTTGAGGTGAATACGGGTTTGTTGTCGATGATCCAAAACAACAAATTCCGTGGTGATGAGAAGGACAATCCCCACAACCATATCCGCCAATTCAATCGTCTTACCGCCACGTGCAAATTCAAGGATGTCTCGAATGACTCGATTAAGATGATGCTTTTTCCGTATTCCTTAGCGGGGCCCGCTAAAATTTGGTTAGAGAAAGAGCCACCCAATTCTATATTGACGTGGAAGGATCTCGTTTCAAAATTTGTGAACCAATTTTTTCCGCCCTCTAAGACTACGCATTTGAAAAATGAGATTTCTAAATTTTCACAAGAATCAAATGAAAGTTTTTCAACGGCTTGGAATAGGTTTAAGGAGATGTTACATGAATGTCCTCATCACGGTTTTTCCGACTTGCACCAAATAGACACGTTTTACAGTGGACTTAACGATCATGAAAGAGATTATTTGAATGCCACCGCGGGTGGTAATTTTTTGTGTAAAACGGTTGAAGAAGCTTTGGTCATAATTGAGAATAGGTCTAAGGTTTATAGCCCTCGTAACACACCGAGTGTTGCCAAATTGGGCTCGTCATCATCGTCTCGTAGTATCAATGCTTTACATGATGAGGCAAATTAAGAAAATCGGTTTTTTGATAGATTTGCTAGCCTTATGAACCATTGGAAAGCTCAAGAAGCTTCAAATTCCGCTTCGGTTAAAGCGGTTGCTAAGAGTTGTATTTCGTGTGGTGGAGCTCATGATCTTTCCGAGTGCATTGTCGCGGATGGTAACACTTCGAGTGCTTATGTAGCCACGGGAACTTATAACCAAATCAGTCAAGGTTCCCGCTAAAATCAAGCTCCACCAAATCAAAATGCTAATAATCATCGAAACAACAACCAAGGTGGTAATTACCAAGGAAATCAAAGGAATTATAACAAGGGTAATTATCAAAGTTGAAATGGGCAAATTTCAAACCAAAACCAAAACCGTGATTATCAAACTTCTACTCAAGGTTTTCAAAACGATCACACCAAAAATCTTCAAGGAGAATTTTTGAATTATGCTAAGGCTAATGATGCTAAGTTTGATAATATGCAACGTGAAATGGTTAGCTTAAGATCCGAGTTGAAAAACGAGCTTAAGAATGAACTTGCTAATGAACTTAAAACTTATGCTAATAAAATGGAAGGAAATGTTCAAAGACTCCAACAAAATCAACAAAAAATGGAGCAAGGTCAACATGAGATTAAGCAAGAATTGTTAAAAGCGGATGCTAGGCAATCTAAGTTTGAAGACCGTATGGCTAAACAATTAAAGCTATAATGTGTAAACCCTCTTCTTCGGGTGGTCTTCCTAGTGATACCATCGTGAACCTGAAAGGAGAGTTGAAGGTTATTACTACTCGTAGTGGTAAAACTTTCAAAGAACCCATTTCTCGTCCAAGTACTTCTATGGAGAAGGAAAAAGAGAAGAAACCCGAGGTGGTGGTAGAAAAGGAGCAAATTCCAAGCCCACGAAGTACCGCTCAAACCACACCTACGGTTGAACCCACACCAATCATGGAACCCGAGATTCCAAGGCCGATGCCTATACCTATGCCCCAACCCACACCACCTTTACCATACCCTTCAAGACGAGACAAGGAAAAGGCACAAGAACGAAATAATTATCAATTTGAACTTTTTATGAAAATGTTTCGTGACTTGCATTTTAATATAAGTTTTGCCGACGCCTTGGTCATGATGCCTCGATTTGCCGCGAACTTCAAAAGTATGTTGAATAACAAAGAGAAATTGCAAAAATCGTCTAGTTGTTCTTCGGTTTTTCTAAGGCGCATACCTAAAAAAGTCGGTGATCTGGAAAGTTTTTAATCCCATGTGCTATACAAGACATGGAAGAATGCTACGCCTTTGCCGATCTTGGTGCTAGTATTAATTTGATGCCTCTTGAGATTTTTAAATCGCTCAATCTTCCCAATCTCACTCCTTCAAGAATGTCAATCGAAATGGCCGATCATTCTACGATTCTAGCTTGTGGAGTTGCCGAGGACGTCTTTGTGAAAGTTGGAAAGTTCTACTATCCTGTAGACTTTATTGTTGTTGAAATTCCCATCGATCCTAAAGTTCCGTTAATTTTAGGTCGATATTTTTTGGATACCTCGAGAGCACTTATCGATGTGCATGCAAGGAAAATCACTCTTCGTTTCAATGAGGAAGAACTCGTCATTAATGCAACCCAAAACTCCACACTTTCTTATGTGTATTCTATCACGTCTTTGTACAATGTCAATCCCATCAAAAACATTTGCAAAAGAATTTCAAATAGAGTTTTAGGAGTTGTTGAGAAAAATGAAGTTCCGTCCCCTCCGCCGGTGGAGGTTAAGAGTGTTAAGCCTACGATTCCAATCTCGAGTGATTCTTCGGATGATGAATACGTTGATCCCGATAAGGGAGTTTTCTTTGTCGACAAACGTTTTGAAAACTTACAACCACCTTTGCCAAAACGGTTTCAAAATGTGAGAATTTTTAGTGTGACTAACATTGCTTTAGATACACCAAATATTTTTGACATAATCAAATCGGGTTTTCACAAGGAGAGTTTAAAAGATGAAAAAGGAAAAGACTTTAAATTGAATTTAAAAGATTTTTCTACAACTCTAACTCCATCATCACACGTGTATTGAGTACTACAAGCTCGTCTTCTCCTTTTGACGATGCTTTGTGTGGACTTAGTGTGGGGGAATCCCCTTATATTCCCTCCCCTTTCTCCACCGAGGATGAGATATTTGATCCTGGAATTGCTTATATAGGGAAATCTCGGTCTTCCACCGATGCAATAAATGGAAAATCTTTTTATTTGATTGGTGCGAGTCTACCTCGAGTAGCTCAATGTTTTGACTTACCCATTGTCCCACCCTTCTATTTCTTCTCTCCTATTTTCTTCAAACTCTTTGAGTTTTTGTTGACCATTGATGAAGTGGCGTTGATTTGTTTTTCCAATGAAAACAAGAGCGCCATCTTCGATCCTGGTATTTTGCACCATCTAAGGACTTAGTCCTTAATACCGGTTGTTTTTGGCCTTGTTTATCATGTAAGCCCCACCAAAAATTGACCATACCAAGATAATCCCTAAATGATCACATTTATGGGGATTCGAGTCGAGCTTTTGACTCGGTTATCAAAAACAAGGTGCCTCGTGGGGGAGACCCATGCTTATCCATGTACATATTATTGCTTTCTAATTAGTTAATGTGAGGGGATTTGTGCCCTTCCAACCTTTGTTCCGTGGTTGTTTGTGAATTGTGGTTTTTAGATCATGATCTTCACGATTGGAGCCTCTCGTGTTCGTTTTATGGGAGCACTCGATCGTTTGCTTTGGAGACATTTCTCAATATCCATATGAAATATCCTTTTGATGTTCTAACCATAGGTTTTTAGCACACTTCATAAACGGCTGTTAATTTATTGGTTACACCCTTTCCATGCTAGATTAGGCATTCGACTACGTCTCTAGTATGGGGGTGTTTGCACCCCTAGACTCGAAACATTGAGGACAATGTTTAACTTTAGTATGGGGGGGGGGGGGGGGGTGAATAGATACTTGCCTTGCCAAACCTTCACGCTTTCCAAAGTCTATCTTTTTGTTTATCATTTTTGTTGCAAAATAAGGCTAAAAATGGCCAAATTTTAAATTTTTCTCATGTTTTATAAGTGTTTGAAGACACGAATGTAGGTTTTCCGATGGCGAGAATAAGAGTAATTTTTGACTCGACCGTGCGTGTTGAGCACTTAGCTTTGATTCCTTAACTACCCATTAGGCTAAGTCTCTTAAATGAGGACGAGAAATGATAGAGTTAATTATAAGTTACTATGCTAAACGTAGAGTACTCGTATTCTTTCAAAAACTCATGTGTTCTCGTTGTTTGCTTATTCTCCTTTCGCATGTAAATATTTTTTGCTTAATAAATATTGACTTAGCGGTTTAGTTAGGATTGTTGGGTTTCTAGTCTTTTCTAGTAGCTTCCGTGTAATTAAATTGGGAAGACATTAAGGTATCGCCAGCGTCACGGTTTTGAAGTATTGGCACCCGAATAATCAAAAGCTTCACCCAATAATAAGATTTCAAGTGCTCACCTAAATCTAGCAAACAATTTGAAGCCCCACAAGGCCTAAAATCTATGCAAAATTGAAAGTGAATCAAGCCTTAATCTTCGAAGCTTTAAAGATCCAAAATTCGCTTTAGCGTGAGGATATACGTCTTTGGCTAATAAAACCACCGATGAGGCGGATAATAAAAGGCAAGGCAAGACCGAAGTCATAATAAAAGCTTCATGGCGAAGTTGAATAAAAGATGGAGGTAAACCAAAGATAATAAGGCCCTTCCGTTAGGGGGCGTATAAAAGTCTTGGTAATAAGTCTCATGTTCAAAACCGTTATAAAACCGTGTTTATCGATTCTTCTTGTCGACTTAACTTTTTAACATCGTTGTCTATTGGGAGGGGTTATTGATTTGATGGTCTTAGTTACACCGTTAGGACTCTATTTTTAGACCTAAATCTCTATTATCGCATAAGTCAAAAATGTATCCTCGTGAAACATTCAAGACAAAATAAAATATAAGAGATACAACTTAGGAATAATGGGAGGATAAGTACGTGATTAGGGCATATGAGTAGTGTTAGCATTACTAACTTATAATGACAATGATCTCGTTGCACGCTTGGCATGGAATTAAGGTGAAAATCGAGGACGACGAAATTATTTCTAACGAAGCATTCACGTGTTCTTATTCTATGAACCTAAACGTCTCATTTTGTGATGAAAATCATACATTATGTCTAAAACGCAAGTAGTAGTAATAGTAGTAGTGTAGCTAGTTTATCATTCCAATAAAGTGAATAAAAATGAATTTTGGAGGTGCTACGATACTTTATTCTAGCATTGCGTGAGGGCACGGCAATGGTTTAGTATGGGGGAGTGATGAGACTGCTTTTATACATAGTCTCATCGTCCAAATCGGGCTTAAAATGCATAAAATATCATTGAATATACCAAATATATGCTCGTGTTTGTTACTTGTGTATTTTTAGGTACGGATATTGAGGAAATGGCAAAAGATCACAAGAATCATTCAAAAACGAACACGGGAAACGAAGCCGCACAATGAACCGGACCCAAATCTGGAATTTCCAAAATGGACCTTGAAGAATTGAAGATTGGCAACTTTAGTCCCTCAATTTTTGAAGACTTGACAAGTTAAGACCTTAAAGATATCAAGTTATGCAAGAATGGTCCTCCATGTTTGAAGATTATACAAGTTTTACCTTTGAAGAATCCAAAAGTATGCATTAACGGTCCTTATTACAAGCTTGAAAACAATATGCGCCAAAAATGTAAATCTGTCAAAGTCAAATTACAAAGGGAATGGAAGTTTTGTTGTTTTATTACAACATGAAAGAAACAAGGAACCTTGGGGGCAATTCTGCCAGACAGCCAAACTTACCCATCCAGTCACATCTTGACACCTCACCATACCCACCCATTTACCCAAACCCTTACCCATTACCCAACCAAACCCGTAACCCACCCAACCAGGTTTATTAAATAAACCTGGTCAATTAGTCAACGAAATTTTCCCACTAAACACCTCATTTGAAAACTTCTTTCCCTTTTTGGATTAAACCACACCCTGCTTAAACCCAAATTCCCATAAACCCTAATCCCTTAACTCCATCAAATCAAGGGGTTTTTGTAAATTAACTTCCAGAATGTTAATTACCCTCCACCTCACCAAAACCCACCTCCCAAATCACCCCAAGACACACCCATGTGTCTTGGTGGTCCCTCCCCTGCAACATCACTTTCACCCAAACCCAATACCCGACCAATTAAACGTCCAGGATTCTTCTCATTGGTCCCCAAGCAGATTTTGACGCCCAAGATCATCCCAAAGAGCTGACATCTTCACATGGCATAATTTGACCAAGAAAAAGACCAAGATTCATTTTTCAAGATGAAGACTTCAAGGGCGGCAACTTTGGCATTTCATGTGCTAGGGTTTTTAGGATTCTAGAATGATCTGTAGTCCAGTATATAAGGACGTGTAGGACTAGCATTTTTCCTTGTTCCAGTTTTTCTAGCAAACTTTGTAATTCCTTTTTTAATCAATATAAAGTTGGTAATTTTTAAGAAAAAAAAAGTGTAATTCCTTTTATGATTTTTTAAAAAGTTGGTATCTGTTTAAGCTAGAAATATGAGTTCCATTGTTATTTGTAAACACTTGTGTGTTTTGAATTTTCAGAAAAGGTTTTCTGAAAAAGGTAATTTGAGGTGAAAATCTTGTTCCAGGGTTTTGTTTTTCAGGATTTATCAGTTATTGTTAAGTGTATTTGAAAGGGAAATTGGTTGGAAAGTTTTTAAGAAAGGTTTTAAAAAGTTAGAAAAAAATCAGAAAGATAGTATTTTTTTGTGTTCATTGATCTTTGCAGGTTTGAGTGGAAGCTTGTTTATTCAAGGTCCAGCACAAGCCCGAGCTTGTGGGAAGTGGTTAAGCAACCACTGAGGGACCTGGATGTAGGTCCCTCTTGGTAAATCCTTTTGTCCATTTTCAGTTTTCAAAAAAAAGTGTATGGTTTATGTGATTTGTGGAAATTGCATGAAATCTGCTTGTTTGTTGGTTTAAGTGTTTGAGTTTGTTCATTTTAGGACTTAATGCATGTTAGAAGCTATTTAGATCACTTTGGTTGAGTTTTAAAAGATTTTGGTGTGTTAATTTTGATTTCAGTAACATTAAGGAGTGTTTGGATCTGCATATTAATTGAGCTTCTTTGTTGTTTTTGGGATTAAACCTGTTTAGATTCACTCACTAGGTTGCTATAGGGTGTATGCTAGATTTAGTTTTCAGTTTGGGTGGGTTTTAAATCAAATTGCATGTTAAAATTTGAGAAACATAGCAAAAATCCAGTAAACTGCTTTTGTGACTGAAATTGTGAAAATTTGTGCCTCTAATTCATTAGGTTGTTAGGTTATAGGTCATAGCAGGATTTTGATCATTTGTATGCCATATAGTTGGATTGTTTACAAGATTTGAGCTTTTGAAAATCATCTTTGAGCAAGTATTCTAGTCCTAGAGTCATCAGACCTGCATGAACCATCACAGAAACCTTCATTAGCTTATTTGTGTGATTTGTGGCTAAGAGACTTGTGCTTTTTTTGTGTTATCTTGACTCCTTATACTCCACAGAGTATAAGGGTGTCAATTGTCCATCAACAACCAACAGAACCAAGAATCAAGCCCTCTTGTTTCATTTATGCACAAGTGAAGAAACAAACTTTCTTCTTTATGTTCTTCAAAAAGTTAAACTGCTCACCTTTTTGGCTTTGGAAGTGACACAATCTTGTTTAATTTGATTTGGAATTGTGATTTTGAGTTAAAAAGGGTATAAAGCTTGAGTTTATAAAGTTAAAAAAGAAAAAAAAATAAAAGAAGCAAAAAGGGGTTCGCCAGCCTCGACCCCTCGACCTCTCGCTCACAACACCAACACCTCAACCAACTCTGCCCTTGGGTCTTTTACTGACCAAGGGTAGAATTAAAAGCTACTTAAGGGGTTTTCATTTTGGCTTTTCATTAAAAAGCCGTAGCTAAATAAGCCACCCACGGCTTATTGGCTTAGCAATTTGTCCAGTTTCTATTTTTCCTAGGGTTGTTATAGGGTTTAGGATTTTTCTTAGCTAAATTTGCATTTTTCCCTTTCTTTATTTATTTTTTATTATATTTTATTCATCCGGTTCTTATTAATTAGTTTAAAAATAGGAAAAAGTCTTTTAAAATTTTATAAAAATAGTTTTTAGGTTTTGATTTACATTCTTGAGGTTTACAGCCCAAAAAGTTTTCAAAAAGTCTTATTTTTAATTTTATTTGATTTTAGGGTTTTTTACCAACTTTAAAATTTAATATAAAATTATTAAATAGGATTTAGAAACTTTTAATTTCATTTTTGTCTTAGTTACAATATTCTAGATTTTTGGTAATTTTTTAGAATTAATTTATAAACTTTGAATTTTTTTGATTATTTTAATATTATTTTATTATTAAAAATTGAAAGTTTTTTTTTTCTACTTTTTACATTTTTCCTAGATTTTAGTCTCTAAATTAGGAATTTTTTAACTTTCCAAATATTTTTAGGACTTTTCATTTATTTTCTAGAATTAATTTAAGTTTTAATTGATTTTAATAGTTTTTAAGTGTTTAAAAATAGATTTATTTGGTTTTAAAATTTTAAAAAATACTTTTTAGCTTCATTAGGTCATTTTTGAGGTTTACAAACTTTAAAATCTTGTTTAGGGCTTTTTAATAATTAATTGTGATTTTTAGGGCTTTAATTAGCATTAAAAAGTCATTATCTAATTAATTAAAAGGTTTTAGCAAGTTTGGATTTTTTGTAAACTCTTAGAATAATATTTTGGATTTTCAAGAATTTTTAGGAATTTTTAGGTTAAAATTTTAATTTTTGTACTATTTACGGTTTTACGTGAACGCGTTTTCGTCTTAGTTAAATACGTCTTCGTAATCGTCTTTCTCTTCTAATCTCATTTCTATTTTCTATTTCTACTTAATAAAATCTAACATAAATCAATTCATTACACAACGCACTTGCCTCCTTGGGAAACGAACTTGGACTTATTTGGTCATTGGTGCTCGGTTTTCCTAAACCGACACTTAATACTTACCACTACTTTGCCTCTCTTTTCCTAAAGGGTTGCAAAAAGACACATCACTAAGCAAGAATTAAAGATAGAGAAATAGATGGATTCTAGAGAGAGAAAGTAGTAAGAGAAAGTAGAGAGAAGGTGGAGAAAACTAGGTGAAATTAGATTAAGAAAAATGAAAAGCTTTGCCACCCTCCTAACATGCTAGGAGGGTGCTTATATAGTCCACCCACATGCGGGCTTTCTAATGGACTATATTGTTTTGGGACGGGCTTTAATAAATTCTTAGTACCTTGAAAGAGGCCTTTTAAGCTAGCCATCAAGCCCGTAATGTCACGACTATATTAACTAACTATTATAACGTTCTAATAAATATTACAATATAAACCTATGACCGAACATTCTTGTTTGACTCAATATTTTGAGGCTAACAATCTCCCCCAATGTGAGGTCATTCCTCTTTGATATTTGGAGTTCAATGGAGATTATGAATTTCGTCATAAATGAGTCTTGAACGTGTAATAGTAGTCTTGTTCCTTCATGCTATGATCTTTGAGCCTTTGTCATTGTCTTTCGACTTTGTCTTTTATCTTGAGATCTTCAAACTATCCTTGACTTGTCTTTTCCATCTTGCGATCTTGTGTCTTCATCCACATGCTCATACTTCGCACCATCTTGAAAGCTTGCTAACAATCTCCTTTGAAGAGAGGTCATTCCTCTACATTAATTGATAAGGAAGATTTTGATCATCAGAGTTGCGGAAGTCTTTAGCTTTCTTGATTGTTGAATATGTCTTAGAGCATGAGTATGTGATAATGAATCTTCGACTTTAATAAGTACACTGTAACATCACCTTCTCGAGACAAAACTTAGACACGGACTGAATGGCTTTGACATTCGTCCTAAATCGGTAGCGTTTTACCTCCGTTCGGTGAAGACCGTTACACGATATTAAATATCGTACTTGTGATTAGGTAGATTCAATGAAGAATCTCCTTGACAGGGTTTCGCGGTTGTACTAGCCATTCTCTTTACTCGACCGTCTCAAAGCAAGACTGCGAACATAAAGAGTGAATCAATTGGATACATATCCGCTTGATTAAAGTCGTCAATTTAAATTCCTGGAACAAGTTTGATTCATTAAGAATTTTAACATTGTTGCTTTCCAGTTGACACAAGCTTGATTCATGAAGAATCTCGCAAGTTACCAACCGTTGTGATGTTTGATGTTGACGCTAGAAGGATTTATTTCGTCAATGTCAATATTAATGAATATCACTCTGAATGTTCTGGCAAGACCATAAAGATATTGCGTAGAAACCTGAAACGAGTTTGAATCGATAAAGAAACAAACCAGTGTTGCTTTTCAGTTTTACATATGTTCAATACATAAAGAATCTTACACATGACCTATCGCAGTGCTGTTTGATGTTAACACTGGAAGGATTTCCACTCATCATTGTGAATACTAGGCAGTATCACTCTGAGTGTTCTAGTAATATCACAAGGATATAGCGTAGGACTCTCTTGATCGTCATCCGTGTGTCCTAACGAGATTTGACTGATCTCTTGGCTCTAGACTCGATTTGTGCACTTTTAGTAGTCGGAGGCTGGAGCAGATGCCACCTATTCAATATCAACTAACTCAGAGTGAGAAAGTCAATAGAAGTCGTGTTGATCTGCGTGACAATAAAACAAACTTCTTTTGAGAGAAGCCTGAGTCAGCTGGGGGGGGGGGTTGTGCATTACATCACTGGGTCCATGATGCGTTGTCTTCATGATGTGTTGACCCGATTTCTGCCTAAGTTGTATGGAGGGCTAATTTCTTTATACCCTTTATCCTTACATTTCTTTTTCATTCTTCAACCCCTTCAATGATTACCAAGACATCATTAATATCACCTTGTTGTGATTGTTTCAGTGCTATCATCAGTACTTAGTAGGCATTCAGCTACGTTCACATTCTACTCCATCTTTCCTAAGGACATCTAATAATCTATTGTATTGTCCCTGGGAACATCCCTCCGGTTCTGGTTGAATCATAGGACTTAAACCTAACCACCCTTTTGACACCAATAACATCGTGAATTAAAGATGTTGTGGGTATTTGATCGTAACCATGAGTGCTTGAGTCCTTAGATCACATATTTTAATCACATTTTCTCCCCTGTCTCTAATATATAAAATCGTTTGATATTAGAGATACAAAATTTGATTAAAATATATTTTGAAAAATAGTCTTGAAAATCTTCGAGAGAAAATTGTGTCAAACTTAACATGAATTTTGGAACGCTCCCCCTCAAAAATTGATCCAATTGAATTATCATTGTGAGGATATGATCCACATTTCGCTTTTTGAGGATAGGAGTTGTTGCACAATATTTGAAAGATTTTGAATAATCATTGAAAAACTCTTGAAAAAAATTGTGTTTAACGCTTTTTAAAAAACTCTATTTCTTTTTGGCGAAAAGGTTTTTCTAAAGCATAAACTTGAGTTCATAGACTTTGAATGTCTTGACAAATCCACTCAAGTGTAAGAAGATTTAACTTCTTTTGCTGAGGGTAAGGGCACTAAATCATACACTCCCCCGTGAATATAGATCCGCGTTGCAATCTGAAAGTGATTTCAAGCCGTTGTGTTGAGCTCAAGACGTTCAATGTTTTGTGACAAGCTCAACCCAAGATAG
This sequence comes from Glebionis coronaria, assembly GCA_025667525.1. Lineage (NCBI taxonomy): Eukaryota > Viridiplantae > Streptophyta > Magnoliopsida > Asterales > Asteraceae > Glebionis > Glebionis coronaria. The sequence continues at coordinate 111,870,879 of CM046879.1, read as the reverse complement.
ATTGCTCTACCCGTTGTTGGAAATATTGTACAAAAGAGACAAGTTCCTTTATAAAAGATAGAAATGACATGTTTTGAAAAATATTTACAACTTTCATTAGAGCTTTATGTACACACCTGTGTCGTTATTGAGCGACATTTCTAGGTACGTCCATATTATCAATACTGAAAGACATGTCGAGAAGAATCTTTTTGGATTTTGAAAGATTTTTTATTTTGTGTTTTGCTTTTATGTGTTTTATATTTTTGTATTTTGCTTTTTCAAAGTTATTTACAAGTAGATGTTTGATAGATGAATCAAGCAGGCTTCTTTGCCAGAATCTCCAGTTCTGCTGGAGTCAAACATCTCATACCAATTTGCCTAACTAGATACGCAAACCTCAATTTCGAAAGAGCTTTTGTAAACAAGTAAGCTAATTGATAATCAGTTCCAACAAAGTATAATTCAACGATACCCCCCTTTCAACTTGTTCCTTAATGGAGTGATATCTGACATCAATGTGCTTCGTGCGGGAATGCTGTACCGGATTGCAGGAGATTGCTATGGCGGACTTTGAGTCACAGTACATAGGTACTTTATCAAAGTGGAAGCCATAATCCGTGAGTTGTGTTCTCATCCAAAGAACTTGAGCACAACACGCAGATAGAGACACATACTCCGCTTCGGCTGATGACAGTGACGTGCAATCTTACTTCTTGGAAGACCATCCCACAAGCTTATCTTGACCTAGAAATTGTGCACCACCAGAAGTACTTTTTCGTGTATCAAGACACCCTGCATGATCAGAATCTAAATAGGTCGTTAGAAAGAAACCAGTTTCCGTCGGATACTAGAGTCCATGTGAATGGTATTCTTAAGGTACCGAAAGATCCGTTTAACCTCCTTGAGGTGCTTTTCAATGGGTCGTGCTTGATATCGTGCACAATAACACGTTGCATGTGATATATCTGATCGACTTGTTGTTAAGTACATGAGGGAGCCCATCATGGAACGATATTTTGTTTGATCTATGGCGTCTCCCTCCAAATCAGCATCTAGGGATACGGTTGATAATGGTGTCCCAACGGGGTCACATGAGGTCATACCATGCTTTTTGACTATCTCTTGACAATACTTAGCTTGGTTAATGAAGATACCAATTGGGGATTGGTGAACTTGAATTCCTTGAAAGAATTTTAGTTCTCCCATCATTGACATTTCAAATTTGCTGTGCATGACTTTTTTAAACCATTTTGAAAGTTTTGGGTTTGTAGACCCGAAAATAATGTCATCAACATAAATTGGCACAAGCAAAATGAAGATACCACTTGGGGATTGGTGAACTTGAATTCCTAGAAAGAATTTTAGTTCTCCCATCATTGACATTTCAAATTTGTTGTGCATGACTTTTTTTAACCATTTTGAAATTTTTGGGTTTGTAGACCCGAAAATAATGTCATCAACATAAATCTGCACAAGCAAAATGTCATCCCCATATTTATAAGTAAAAAAAGTTAGATCAATGGAACCTTTTGAGAAACCTTTGGATACCAGAAATTTCAAGAGCTCGTCGTACCACGCCCTTGGAGCTTGCTTGAGTCCATAAAGTGCTTTGTGGAGACGATACACCTTGTCAAGATAATGAGGATTGACGAATCCTTCCGGCTGCGTGACATAGACTTCTTCCTTCAAAGGACCGTTAAGAAACGTCGTCTTTACGTCCATTTGATAGACAATGAATCCTTTATGTGCAGCATAAGCAAGAAAAATCTTGACCGCTTCCATTCGAGTTACTGGTGCAAATGATTCTTCAAAATCAATACCCTCTTTCTGGCTATACCCTTTAGCCACTAGCCTAGATTTATTCTTGATGATCGTGTTCTCTTCATCCATCTTGTTTTTCCAGATCCATCGAAGATTTAATGGTATTACATTGTATGGTCTGTCAACAAGTTCCCAGACTTTAAGGGTCTTTCAAATTGTTGAAGTTCATCCGTCATCGATTCAATCCAAGCGTGATCTGCCAATTCTTCTTTGATATTTGTTGGTTCAGCTGTACTCACGGCGAGTGCGAACATACAAACATCACCATCGGTTTCAAGTTGTCGTCTTGTACGAACGGGCTGTGAAGGGTTTCCAATTACTTGAACCAAAGGATGATCTCGGGTCCAATGATGTGTTGAAGGATGTCGTTGATAAAAGGTATGCATATTTGACGTATCAACATGGCGAGTAGAAGACTCTCCAGTTTCGAGTACCGGTGTACCGAATGGGTTGATAAAATCGTCTTCGTCATTTAATGCATAGTCTGCTTGATTTGTGTTCTCTAGAGCAATGACAGTAGTTGTGGATGTTTTAGGAGCGGTTGTTGATGTGATATTCTAACGAGGTAAATCTGCAGCAACCCGTGTTGAAGTAGATAAAGTTGTATCCTTTTGTTGACGATGATCGGTATCATCATTCCTATCATGAGTGACAGCGGAAGACTTTGATACAACATGTTTCTCCTCCGTGAAATATTCATCACACATTGGTCCATATAACATTTCCAACTCTTCAATTGTCGTGTTGACTGTCATATCTGCTCTTAGAACATTTCCTTGAACCAGCTTTGAACTTGACGGTTCATTGTTGTGGTCTTAAGTTCGGAGTTCCCTACGGTTGTGAACTTAAGTTGTTTGTCGTTGTGGATCGAGACTTAAACAGTTTTGTTCAAGTGCCATTTCTTGTAATTCATCGAATCGGATGTGAATAGTCTCGACTATCAATTTTGTTCTCATGTTATACACTCTATATCCCTTATACTGATTTGCATATCCTACTAGAATACATGCATCACCTTTCTCTTTCATCTTGTCCAGATTTTCACCATCTCGAATAATGTAACACGTACATCCAAAAACGTGAAGGTGTTTGACTGAAGGTTTTCGATCATGAATTATGTGATATGGTGTCTTTTCGTGTCTTGGGATAATTAAGGATCGGTTTTGTGTGTAGCATGCGGTTGACACGGCTTCGGCCCAAAAGTATAATGGTAGTTTTGAAGTGGATAATAATGTTCGAGCAGCCTCAACCAAAGTACGGTTTCGTCTTTCAACAACGCCGTTTTGTTCGGGTGTTCGAGCAATATATGTTTCATGTTCAATTCCTTCAGCTTCAAAAAAGTTTCTCAGAGTTGAATTCAAAAATTTTGTGCCTCTGTCAGTACGAATCACTTTTATTTGAGCTTGAAGACCACGTTGTATCATTTTTAGGAAGTTGATGAGAACTTCGGGTGTTTCATCCCTGGACCTCGAGAAGTGAGTCCATGTGTACCTTCAGTAATCATCGACAATTACCATAACATATTTCTTTCCATTGATACTATGAACACGCATGGGACCACACAAATCTATATGAAGAAGATCTAACCGTCCTTTAGAGCTTGGTATAGTCTTTTTCTTAAAGCTACTTCGTTTAGCTTTACAAAGCTCACAAGAAGAACAAAGATGATCTTTGATGAATTTCAAGCTTGGAAGGCCTCTCACAATATCTTTCTTGGAAAGCAAGTTGATGGTATCAAAGTTGAGATGAGAAAGACGTTGATGCCATAACCATTCCTGAGTCGTTGAAGCTTTAGCCATAAAGCAAATTAGAGTTGATGAAGTTGTGTCTTGTAGTGAAATTGTGTAAAGATCAGTACCCCGTGTACCGGTAAGTAAGTCATTCCCATCATAATCACGAACAAAACATGTCTTCTTTCTGAAAGCAACCTCCAAATCTGCATCATAGAATTGACCAACCGAGAAAAGATTGTGATTGAGCCCTTCGACGTAGTATAACCCTTTTGATCATGATATTCCCCTGAACCAAATCTCCATATCCTAGGATGGTTGCAAATAGATCATTTCCAAATCGGACCGTACCCAGGAACTTCTCCACGAAGTTAATTAGAAGCTTGATATTCCCCGTCATGTGCTTCGTGCATCTGGAGTCCAGTATGAAGAGAATTATTTGTATCACCTACAGACGAGTTAGAACACGATGGAGCATTTGCTAAATTGGATACCACAGTAGTTGTGATTGTAGAATCATTAGTGTCCTTAGCAACATTTAAAGGCATACTAACACTCGTTGTCACATTTTCTGTCCTAACTTTAGGCATCCATTTATATCCTGGAGGACATTGATTAACAAACCACCATTTCCAATACTTACTAGTAGACTCATATAATTCCTTAATTCTGCTTCTAGGGTTCTTAGTGGTGGAGTCTGATGCAATACTTTGCTTAGTGGGGATTGCACCAGAATGGTTCTCTTTGCGTTTGGGATTACTAGTACTAATAGGCATCGCAACTTGCTTCTTAGTTCTAGTATCTACGCCTTTGACATTATTCATATCACACATAGAATGATTAGCATTAGCACATTTTCCACATTTGACACAAAAAATTTAACATTCAAAGCATTCAAATCATTCAAAGCATTCAAATCGTCATTACATGCGATTACAGACTTTTTATTCTTAAAAACATTCAAATTCCTAGGGTGTTCTTCTACTTCCTTCATCTTCCCTTGACTCTTATGTTTCCAGACCTTATCATTCACTTGAGTGCTTTTAAGCTGAGGTCGGCTAACACTAGTAGTGGAGACTACTCCTATAGTAGAAGACACACGAATATTAGTGTTTCTAGAAGTCTGAGGCGAGTGACTAACTTTGTTTGTGGGTTTAGTGGTCATTCTATACATCCCTGGTTTAATCACATTATTGTGCTTAACGCTTGGTGCTACAATATTCCTTATGGGTTGAGTATGTGGTAACCTTTCCTTTCCATCCATCTTGGGGGCAAGCACAGGTTTTGCAAACGAAGAATTTGAGAAAGCAGATGGTTTTCCCAAGATAGAGGATCTATTCACTTTAGAGGCATTCGGTTGTCTAACAACAGGTTTCTTAACGCTAGGTTCCACAACTTTCCCACCCATCTTAGCAACGAGTTTCTTCAACTCTGCTATTGCAATGTCTTTTTCTTGTAACTGAGCTTTCAAATCCGATATATCAAGACTTTTTTCGTTTAGTAATCGACATGACTCAGATAATTTTACTTCCAAAGGTGTATCATTTGAAAATCTGCCAACTTTCTTTTGCAAAGCAAGTTCAAGTGAGTGACAATGTTTTTGAAGATAATCATATCTATGTTGAAGTAATAAAAACTCTTTTTTGTCAACTTTATTCGAAAGCTCAGTTTCAAGACGTTCACATTCTTTAACTTGATCAAGATATTTGCATGCAACATCAGAATATTCATCAATATCAGCACAGGATGTAACATAAACACACATAATATCTTTTGAGAGACATTCGTGTAAGAGTAGATCGTATGTAGTAGAAAACTCGTCTCTTTCAGGTTGATGGTCGTTCACTTCTTGTTCAAGAGATTCCACATATTTCAAATCATCAAACATTTCTTGCTTAATTAATGTTTCAAATTCCAAAATATATTTTTGCGTTCTTTCCGCAAGAGGAATCAAAATACTTTTCACAAGCACAGTTATATTGTGAGGAATTTCTTTGTTTCCTTTCAAAAGTTCACGTTTTTTCAGTCATCATCAACAACCTATTTGAAATTTTCAATGTTACTCTTAAGAATACTAAGTGCTTGCTTACTCTTGCTGATAGAAGCTTTATATGGCAAGTACTCAATAAATTTTGAAACATTAGTTTTCTTAGTGACAAAAGCTTGTCTCCATTTAATTCTGATTTGTTCACATTCGAAAAATATTTGCTCACGATTCTTCTGTGTTTGCGGTTTGAAAAGACCATAAAGACTGTTTTCATAAGCATAATTATATGGTTTAACAAATTCTTTATTAACTTTTGGTCTACTCTCTTCTTCCAAATCGTTTGTCTCTTCACTATCGGGCCTAACGACAAGACAATCAAGATCGGTCCATTCGAACTCATCAAGATATAAGTGCTGATTCTCAGATTGAGCTTGCTCAAGGTACTTAGGATTTTCAAAACTAGGTCTATCCTTGAAAAACGAACGAGGTGCCAACATTCTCATGGTTTGAATTGATTGATTCGTTTTGTAAACAATTTTCATGTAAAAATCAATTTGAGTTCAAGTTCCACCATTTTTTCAATGTCATTCGCTTGTTTAGTTTTGAAATCCTTTTCCATCTTTTCAGCCACAACTTTCTTTTCATTAACAAGTTTAGTTTTATCCTCTTGAAGAAAACCATTTACTTGAGTTAGCTCATTGAATTTAGTGGTAGCAAGATACATTTTGTGACGTTCAGTACTTAAAGAGGTGTTATAATTACGTTTCTCTTGTTCTAGAAGCTTAAGAGTTTCGTTATATTTATGTTGAAAATCGTCCTTTTTGACATTAATTAAACACCCTTTGTACCCCTCAATCTCATTGGTCTTTTGAAGAAGTTGAGCTCTATAGCTAACAATTGTCTCACTAGATTTAATTAGAGCAGCTTTGCATTCTTCAAAATTTTGAGTGAGCATAGCATTTGCCTTCTTTAATTCCTTTTGACTTTTTCTAATTTCTTTGACATCTTTTTGTAAAGAATCAATTAAGTTAGCAAGCGCAATATGCTCTTCGTCATCATCATACTCATTTACATGTTGATCATCCTTAGACTCATTATTGCACATGTCTGATGAATTGGGTGTGGTATTATTATCAACCGTTTCCATCATACATGTGTCATTAATAGCTTTGGGTAGCTCACAATGCTCATGAGTATTACCAAACACATTATATTCCTCTTTAGTGTGTACCTTATCGATTGGCTCAGTATCAAAGATAGGACCATTGTCATCTTCAGTGACATTGAGAACTTCTTCAACCTTTGCCATGTACGAGTAATGTGCTTCAAGTTCTTTATCGGAGGCTTCATCATCAATATCATCAAGCATTTCTCCTTCCTCAGCCGACAATTTAACCCCAACTTCCATCTTCTTGCATAGGAGCATCTTTTCCTTATGATAGCCAGAGTCCCTAACCCGTTTCGGCTTCCTACATTCCTTTGCCATATGCTCATAGCCTTGACAATTAAAGCAATGAATCCCACTTTGCTAAACCACTTGAGTACCGACAGTTTCCCTATTCCCAACAGCAGTAGCAATCCTCTGAGTATCATATTTAGCATTTTGTCGATCATACCGTGCAGAACCCTCAACATGTGTTGGATTACATCGATCATACCTAGGAGGACTTTCATCACGTTGACGTGTGTCATACCTTCGAGGACTCTCAATATATTGGTTCCTTGTATTTGATGATGTTCGAAGATTGTTGTTGGTGGGTTTGAAGATTTTCTTGTAGGTCTTCATAATGAAAGCAATTTGTTGCTTCATCTCCCTATCCTTCTTAGCTAGTTCTTCATCACTGTCCTCTTCATATGATGGCTCAGGTGATGGTGATGGTGCTCTTGGTTCTTTGTCTCGTGATCTTATGGGAACTGAATACTTAGATGAAGTGGAGTATCTTGGTGAGGAGGATGTAGTGGAGTACCTTGGTGAGGAGGATGTAGTGGAGTATGACTTTGGAGCACGAGAGCGATGATCTTGGACGTGTTGAGTGGTAGACATCAAAGCAAGTGGATTATCAGTCTTTGCTATCCTTTCAGCTCGAAGTTCATTCGCCTCGTTCTGAAATTGTTTCAACATGTCAAAGAGCGTGTGATAGTTGACCTAGTCTAACTTACTCTGTTGTTTCACCAAAGTGACGAACCGTGTCCACTCTGGTTGAAGTTGTTGTAGAAATTGCACTTTGACTTGCATAGTGGAGACTTGCAAATTGTTTCTTGTCATGTCATTCATCATCTTATAGAACCTTGAGTAATATGAATCAATTGATTCCCCATCCAATGAAGTAAACTTACCAAAGTTCCAGAACAAGTTAGTTTTGACATCTTGCTTGTTATGTGATTCTCCTTGTTACAAGCGTTCAATGGAAAACCATATTTCTTTTGCAGTAGATCACGCATCAACCGTTGAGTAAATATCGTCCCCAATCCCACTTAGAATCAGATAGATTGCTTCCTTATCTGCATCAATCCAAGCACGTTTCTCTTTCGAAGTGTTCTCATATGTTTCCTCAATTGTTTGCTCATCGGAACCAGTCGTCGAGTCGGTTGCTGGAATTGCAGGAATGGTTATTGTAGTGAGAGTATAGGGTCCTTCTTTGATGCAACGTTGAAGAACATCACCATTGTGTTTAGTATCAAGATATCGAAGAAATCGTGATTGCCATTGTGCATATCGACCAGTCACAAGCATTGGTGGTCTCTCTTTATTACCCGCCACAATGATGTTGTTGTTTGTCACACGATATTCTTGAGTAGAATCCATGTCGGGAACTTTGAAATAGATGAAGTGAAAACGGATCTTAAGTAGATGTGTTGTGATTTTTGTTGTGAGAAAAGATGTTAAAATCCCCTAAAAATGTTCCCAATAATGCAAAAAATTCCAAGACAAACAAAAAACACAGGATCAAAATTTTTAAGTGTAAAAAAATGTTAACTTCGGAATACCTGCATATTAAGTGTGAACTTCGGAATGGTTGATCTTCGGAATAGCAACAAAATCTCTTTGCAATATACATCCCAAGTCACTTCGGAATTCCAACAAAACCAACTTCAGAATTCCCCCAAAAACGAACTTCGGAATAAGAGCAAAAAGTTACTTCGGAATAACTTCAAAAATCTACTTCGGAATAAACTTTCCAACACACTTCGGAATCCAAAAACAAGATCAACTTCGGAATCCCAAAAACAAAAACCAACTTCGGAATATTAGTAACTTCGCAATACTACACTTCGGACTCCAAACTTAAGTTACTTCGGAATATGAGGTTAGATCAACTTCGGAATAACTATAGTATGAACTTCGGAATCATTTTACTTTGCATCTTCGGAATACATTTCCCAGTTAACTTCGCAATATCGTTTGTTATATGATATCTTCGGAATACTAAAGTGAGGAACTTCGGAAAAATAACAAACTTGGTGACTTCGGAATATAGATGTACTTCAATTCGGAATATGAAATTGTTGAGAACTTCGGAATTGTGAAGTGATGCACTTTGGAATAAAGAAGTGATACACTTCGGAATAAAGTAAAAACCTTGTGACCACTTCGGAATAAAGGAAAACCCTCTTCACTACTTCGGAATATCCCAAAAATTCCAAAGTTAAGCAATCTGTTAGATACTTTCCGTGTTCTTCGCTTCAAGTAAACCAAATTCGTGATTTTAACCCAAAAATCGAACCAAACACCAAAATATTTTGCGATTTTAACCACAATAACTAACCAAAAATCCCTACCACAACTCTGTAGGAGATTAATATAAAGATTTAGAGCCCGAAAAAACTAAAAAAGTTTAATTCGAAATGATTTAAAGATCAATTCATACGAATCAAAATTAAAACCAAACAAACAATCACTAATCTACCCCGTGGCGATTGATACCAATTGTTGTCCCTATATTTATTCACTTCATCATGGTTGATTTTATGTTTAAGCAAGAATTAAAGATAGAAAAATAGATGGATTCTAGAGAGAGAAAGTAGAGAGAAGGTGGAAAAAACTAGGTGAAATTAGATTAAGAAAAATGAAAATCCTTGCCACCCTCCTAACATGCTAGGAGGGTGCTTATATAGTCCACCCATATGCGGGCTTTCTAATGGACTATATTGTTTTGGGTCGGGCTTGAATAAATGCTTAGTACCTTGAAAGAGGCCTTTTAAGCTAGCCATAAAGCCCGTAATCTCACGACTATTTTTAACTAACTTTTACAATGTTCTAATAAATATTACAATATAAACATATGACCGAACATTCTTGTTTGACTCAATATTTTGAGGCTAACATCTTTTATTCCGAATAGTTTTCAAAACTCCTCAAATTCTGAATTATTTTAAGATTTTTATTTTCCCGCCATTTTAGTTAAGTTTTATTCTGAATTGTTTTGTTTAGTTTTCATTTCTAATTTTACTTTTATTCAGTTTTAATTTGTTTAATTTCTTGATTATTTGTCATTTGTTTTTAGTTTATTTTTAATATTTTTCGCATTTCCCTTTTTAGTAGACATAGATAACCATATTTTCTTTTATCCACCAAGAACGACTGAGTCACACTCTGAACCAAGATCAATTCGATTAGACACCAAGAGAATTGAAAGTCCCTAAAACTAGCTTGAAACGATTAAGAAGGATAATTAACATAAGTAAATATTTTTCAAACGTAGTACTTTATTATTGTATAACAAGTATTACATGTGTTATGTATAACACAGTTTGAGGACAATGTGTTGTGTACACTTTGGACAAAATAAAGCTAACTCAAGAACACAAGCACAACTGTTCTTTCTCTGAGTTGTAAAGAGTTAATGTGTGTAATCTAACAAAGTGAACAACATTAAGTCTAGCCTACATATCCTATTTATAATGGTACGAGGTTTACTACTAGTACTGGTTGATGGTGACTACACAAAACAGACAATGTTAGACATCTGTCAAAAGATGCTCTTCTATTCTTGGTAGTCTGCCACAACGCTTTAGGGAAACAGAGCTGACATAGTTTCCCTTTTCTTCATACCTTGTACTTTAGGTTGCATAACTTCCCGCCTAAACACTTAGGTATGTCCAAAGTGTACTGAGTGTTAACAGGGTATTGCCACCCTTGTTAACACTCAATGACTCAGAGTCTCGGATACATGTTGGTTGTTATCCAACACAGTCAATGAGTATGTCTTCAAGTAATCTTCGACTTCCTTGACAATGTCTCTGAGATGGGCACCTCTGTGTTTGCTCACAGAGACATAGAACTCTGTGAGTCATGGGTTACTTGCCTGTCTCCTAGGCACAGGAAAGTTTATATCAAACAGCTTAATTTAAGTTTAAATCTATGACTAAGGGAATTCTAACAGACTTAGATTCCCAACAAGAACAAATTTCTCTTAATCAAAATTCAGTTATTAAGAGTCCCTATTTAAACCAAGAGAATGAAAGAAATTTTTTAAAGGGGTTTTTCCTAAAATAGTGAAAACATATTTTAGAAGGTTTAAAATTCATTTGATCGACCAAATAAGAGATCAGAATGCTCTAACGGAATATCACGAGTGGAGTCAAAAATGAGAAGAAAAGAAAAGAAGACTCGTGATAGGAAAGGGCGAGGAAGAATCAAAGAGGATTTGCTCAAGTCATAAGGTCGATGCTCAATAGATGAATGAAGAACACGAAGATGTCGAACTTGTGTCATATATAATGATTTATTTCATGCCTTTCTGACAAATGAAGAAACGGCTTTGGTAATGGATAATACCAAGCTCTTCTTGTTTCTTTGAGTAAGAACATTTAAATAAATATCTTAAACTCATACAAAAAGTGAGCGAATATATAAATCCACTTTCTCTTCTTCATGATCGGATTTAGAACATTGTTATGGGTGACAACGTTAATATCCTTGGAATATTTCAGTTCCAAATGTGTAGTGTCTTAACTACATTGTATGGTGTATTTAAGTGTTTGAAAGGATTTAATAATCATCTTAGAAATGAGCTTAATTGCACACACTACACATGATGTAGGGCCTACTTGTCGTGAACGATTGCAAACTATTAAAATCATGTCTCTATACTTTATACTTCAACTAACTCACATTACACCACTCGTGAGTCAAGTATCCAAGACAATGAAAGTTTGAGAGGGTAAGAGAAAAGAAGCAAGCAATACATATAAAGAATAGAGGCAAGGATGCCAGTACTAAACTAAGCATATAGTCAAGAAAGGATCAAGAGATTGATCATAGGGCATTCTACCATAACAAAGCGTATATTAGTCGCAAAGTGCATCCATAGTATTCTATGAACCAATACCCCATCATTCGAATAAACAATCACCAATCCATGAAAGTGAAGATCGAAGGAGACGAGCTTTGACTAGTGTATGTGACTCATGAGCAACAATCCATAATCAAATAAATGATTAGTCTTCATGAGTACCTACATCAAAATAAGATACAAACTGGTAGACACATTTCAAGAGAAAATCTAAAATGTACTAATACTAGTAAAATAATCGTAATCAAGATAAATTGATATAAAATTAATTTAAAGCTATCATTTGAAGAAAATAGTTTTAAGAAAAAGGCTTTGTTAAAAACATCACTTCTATGTAGTCAGAAACCATAGATCAATCAATCTTTAAAGTATAATATACTTTAAAAATCCCAAGTGGCGTTGGCTCTGATACCAATTGTAGAAACTAGAAGGGGGTTGAATAGTTTTTACCATTTGAAAACTTGTTTTATAATTGTTAAGTCAATATATAATAATCAAAAAAACATTTGCTATAACAAGTGATCTTGATCATGATTGACATAAGCTAATAGTAAGGAAAGAGACAACCTAAGGAAGACACCAAGGACTTATAGTGATTTGGCAATGAAGCTCTCTCTTTGTTCCTACTCCAATCCTCGAGTAACCATACTCGAGAGTTTTACTATATCAACAAGCTCCCTTCTTGGCGGAGAAACCGTACATATCGCTTACACCAATTTTCGACACTAAGTTAAATGTCGATTTCTAATCTTAGATAGAACCAATCTACACACGTCGGCTAATTCCATTTCCGATACAAGGCTAGATGTCAAGTTCTAATCTTAGGTAGAACCAATCTACACCCATCACTCACACTTACATCACTTTAAATCCAAGTGAGAACTTAGACACACAACACTTCTAAGTATACACACAACTTGGATCTACACAAGATAAAAAAGAATAAAATAGATTATCATGACTAGATCTTTAGAAGAGGGATCTTCATCAATGCTTCATCTTTTAACACTTCACAAAGATGCGGGTGATCTAAACTTTGGACATATGAAGAAAGGGATTAATAAAATAATCATATGTAAACATAATTAAAACATTAAGTGGTCATTTACAAATAATTGGAAAATAGATTTGGGAGCAGAAAAAAGAAGTCTCAAAGGGTTGAGGAGAACGAGAAATGATCTACTATTTATAGGGACAAAGAGGTCAACGAGTATATGCCCACAGTTCTTTAATATCCTCATAGTTCTTTATATTAAAAAAACATTGGACCCTACAGGGAACAATGTCGTAAAATACGCTCCCTTTTTGTCCTTTAATGGTGAAAGCTTATTTGGCCAGGCTGTAACCAGCTAGGGGAGGGCTTAACCAAATTCAAACTTATCAATTTTTCATTAAAACATTTTCTTAAAAGAAAAATATATTTGAAAATATTTTGTCATATTTTTAACAAAAGTGAGTTTTGAGGTAAATCACTTTTAATGATCATTAAACATGTTAGAAGTTTGTTTGTGTAAACCTTAAATGATTATGACCCTGATGGAAGTATTCTTTAAGTAATTCGTTTGTGATTATCTTTAACGATAAATATTTTTACCCTTTGTCATGATCAAAACATAGATAGATTAATTATCACAAATAATGTATTTAGACATCGTTTGTATTAATAAAGTCATAGGAAATGGTAAGAACTCCAATTTTTGGAATGATAAATGGTTGGGGGATTTTCGTTTGAAAGAAAAGTTCCGCAGGTGTTATAATTTGGATATCCAAAAGGACACTTATGTTGCCTTCAAGCAATCTAACATCCTTTACATCATTTTCATGTTCAGAAGGCTTCTAAGAGCGGGATTAGAGTTATCCCAGTTTAACGAGATTTTACAGCTGGTCTCATCGGTGGTCCTATCTTCCTCAGAAGATCGTTGGGCCTGGAAGCTAGACGAACATGGTGTTTTATCTATGAAATCTACTAGACAAGCCATTGATAAGCATATTCTTGATAAATCTTCTATTTCTACCAGGTGGTATAAGATTCTCCCCATAAAGATCAATATATTAAGTTGGCGTATGTTTCTTGACAAGCTTCATACAAAGTCTAACCTTTCTGCTAGGGATGTGTCTATTCCATGTACATTGTGCACAAATTATAGAAGGGTTGTTGAATCTCGAAATCACCTTTACTTTGAATGTTTAATGGCTTTGGGATTATTTCAGTTGTTGGGACGTTGGTGGAACATTCAAGTTCCTATGTTCTCCGACCCTTCCTAATAGGAATAATGGTTTATTAGCCTTAGGCTAAATAGCCTTCAAAAGCGCACGCTGGAAGCCTCTTTATTTCTCCTTATGGTGTCATATTTGAGTTTATTGGAATGAGACTTCTCTTCGAGAAGAAGCCTCTCAAAGGAATGGCCTTTGATAACTTTGTTTCACAAACGTTTATTTGGGTGAGTAATAGGTGTGGGAAGTTTAATTTTAATAGGTTGGGATGGTTAAAAGACCCGTTGAACGCTATTTTTATATAATTTCTTTGTAGTCTAGCTTCTTGCTAGCTTCTTCGTAATAAAATCTTTTGCCGTTCAAAAAAAAGATATCCATAGTTATATTACCAACATTCTGTAAATAAAAAAATTTACTTATCTATCTATACTATATATTAAAAGAAAACACCTTTTGTAGAAACTAGGAGGGGGGGGGGGTTGAATAGTTTCTCATCGGTTTATCTCCTAATTAAAATTCCTTTCAATTAGGTGATTGCACAAAACTATCTTTTACTTGAAAGCTAGTTGCATAATGATTACGTTCAATTGTAATGCATTAACAATGTATAGTAAGTGTAGTGATAATGAATGTAAGTAAAGAGTAAGGAAAGAAACAACCTAGTAGGAAGACACCAAGATTTATAGTGGTTCGGCAACGAGGCTCTATCCTCGTTCCTACTCCACTCCTCGAGTACACCTTACTCGAGATTTCCACTATATCCACAAGCTCCCTTCTTGGCGGAGAAAACCTTACAACGTCGCTTACATTATTTTCCGACACTAAGCTAAATGGCGAGACCTAATCTTAGCTAGGACCAATCTACACAACGTCGCCCACTTTACTCTTTTACGACACAAGGCTAGATGTCGAGTTCTAATCCAAAGGTAGAACCAATCTTCACAACGTTGCTTACTTCACCATTTTCCGACACAAGGCTAGATGTCGAGTTCTAATCTAAAGCTAGAACCAATCTTCACGACTCTTCACTTTGAAGCTAAGTGAGAACTTCACACAACACAACTACATATCACTTTATAGTTTAGTGAGAACTCACAAGACACAACCATATCACTTTATAGTTTAGTGAGAACTAACACAACTAATTACAACTCAACTAATCATATCCAAGTACACACATGTAGCTTGGATCTACACAACATAAATCCAAGCACACACATGTGCAATGGATGTACACAACTCTAATCCAAGTATTCACAAATAGCTTGGATGAACACAACTAGTCCAAGTTTTCACAAATACATTGGATCTACACAAGACACAAATAAACAAATGATGAACATGACTAGATATTTAGGAGAAGGTGATCATCATCAATGCTACATTTTTAATTACATCACAAGTGTGTGAGTGATCTTCTCTTTGGACAAGGTAAAGAAGGAGATCAAAAGTATAATCATGAGTAAACATACTTAACACATTAAGTGATCATTTACAAATGATTAGGATTAGATAAGAGAAAGAAGGCTAAAGAAGATGTCCAAAAAGGGTTAATGAGAATGCAGATTTGATCCACTATAAAACATCAAATGGCTATATATGCCCGTGGTTCCTTATTGGAGCCCGCGGTTCCTTATCGATAAGGAACCGCCGTAGGTGCTAAGTTACCGCCGGCGTAGAGTTCGCTCCTTTTTGTATTTTAGTGAATTTGAAATATATGAGGCTGTTTAAACCTTCAAAGTATATTCTTATGACATTTAGAATATGCCATATTCAAATTTGCATTCTCATCTTAATAAAACATTTTCTTAAAAATAAAGTTTATTAAAAATCTTTTGTTATGTTTGACAAAAGTGAGTTTTAAGGCTAATCACTTTTATGATCACTAAGAATGATTAATATATGTTAGTGTAATGATTATCACCTTGATGATAGTGTTTGTTAGATAATTCGTTTTATGATTGTATTTGACAATAAATGTCTTTGTAATTTGTCGTGATCAAAACTAAGAAACATTAATTAATACTAACAATGTTTTTAGGCATTGCTTTGCAATAACAATCTCCCCCTTTTTTATTACGACAAACTATAAACTCATTTACGTAATATACAAGTTTATTCGAATTATTAACGAGTTTATCACTATCATTTCTCCCCCTTTGTCGAAGCAAAAAGGTTAGCACAAGTCTTTGAAGAAGAAAAGAACCAGACTTTTGCTAGTAGCTCCCCTTGGTGCTTACTCCCCTTTGCTTGGGGCACCAAGTCAATGAGCTAAGGTGACATGCTACACAAAGGTTAGAAGAAAGAAAAGAAACACCAACATATATATGTGCCCTACTTACTAACTAACTTGAGAGGGAGAAGGAAAAGAAATCTCAAATTAGAAGCAAGCATTTGCTAAGTATGTCCAAAGAGTGTGTATTGACAACATCATAATTCAATTGGTGGAATAAAGGAAGAAAAGAAACATCCAAGCCAATCAAAGATGATTTAAAATGTCAATGGGTTAAAATTTAGAATTTATGGAATAACCCATAATTAATTTTAAGTTTTAACCATGATCAACTCTTTAACAAATGTGTGAAATAGAATTAGAGGGAAAGATAACACATTTATATTACAAAAATATGAAATAACATACAAGATAAATATTCATACACACAATATGAATATTTAAAGCAAAAAATATGGAAAATAGACCACAAAGCATAAACTACTCTAATAGTGATAATTTTCTAAGATTGCTTAAATTTTATTGACTCAAACAACTAAAGTACAAAATGTGCCTTAGTTGGAAAAGAAAGACGACAAAGCATCATTCGAAGTTTTGTTCACGGGAACGAAAACTTTGAGAGGAGGTCGAGTGAGGAGGAATTCAAGAAAATTTAGCTTGTCATAGATATGAGCAAGTTCAATTTGTTGAAAACAACAACAAGCACACGAGGAACCATGATGCAAAACAAAGTCGTTAGATGGGGGAGGTCCATCAAGATTAGAGGTTGGTGGAGAGGGAGATAATGGATAAGAGATGTTTTCACAATGCCTAGTGAGGTTAGGGAAAGAAGATAGGTCATTGAGTTGAGGAGAGTTGAAAGGTTTAGGTGGTCGTGGAAGAATTTCTTTTTCTCCGGTAATTGGATTTATGGAGTAAGTCTCATTCCAATATTGAATCGGATAGAAAGAGGAATTCTTGGAGGATTTTGGAGAAGAAGAATCATGAGGATTCTTGTTCTTTTTGATCCAAATGGGTTTAACCGAGATTTTCGGTTTCTTTGAAAGCTTAGAAGAAGAAGTTTTAGGTTGAGAAGTTTGTGACAAAGAAATGTCAAGGTTAGGAAAGGAAGAATTAGGCATTATGAGGGATGAAGGAAAGAACTCCCAAAAGAGAAGAATTTAAAGAAAATAGACAAGGCAAAGATTTGAAATGAAAAAGAAAGGTTTTAGGGAATGTTTAGCCAAATTGGGTAAACAAAGAATCTTAACCAAAACAATGGTCAAATAAGAAAGACCAAAAATAAGCCAATAACGGCCTTACTGGGCGCGGTTCTTTAAAGTAGCCCGCGGTTCCATATCGATATGGATCCGCCTGGAGGCTAAGGAACCGCGTCCAGTGGACTGCAAAACTTGATTTTCAAAAGTTTTGGAGAAAGATAAGACTTTTTCAAAATTTTGCAAATCTTGGATTTTTACCTCTTTTAGCACTAGAGTATGCTAGGGTTGCGTAAAAGCAACACATTCACAAATAATGTCTTGACAAAGGGTGACAAAATATTTAAATAACATTTTGGTCCAATTTTAAGTCAAGTTTTTAGAGGTTGTAATAGATTTGGGTTCAATTTTAAATAAACTGAAGTTGTTTAATGTGATCACATAGATTAAAGCACATACAAACTAAATCCATAAATCATCCACATGAGAAAATCATGAGAGAAAGGAAAGGAAATACAAGAATTAAAAAGACAATTAACTACTACAAAGATAGCTAACAACTAGGTCTTGAGTTCTTAGGTCTCTTTTAGCTTGATCTTCTTTTGAAAAGCATGTTAATTTTAAAGTCCATCATTTATCTCCTAGGAGGTGGAGGATTAGAAAATAGGTTCAACAAGAAGCTTTGCAACTTGATGTGAGCCCCAATCATCTCCAACCTAAGGATATCAATGAGGTGAAAGTTGTTCAAGCAACCAGGGCAATTAGTTCCATTGTGCATGAAAAAATCAAACAACTGTGGATCACCCAAGAGACGGGAAATAGGAAAACCCAAGAGAGGAGTGTTGGTGGTAGGAGGATGAGAGGAAGGCATGGTATCCAAGGGTGAAATAGGTGAGATGGGTGAACTTGGTGGAGTGAAGGGAAGAGGCTCAAAAACAAAGGGAATCCTTTGATGAGGTTGTGGTTGAGCATTCACATTTAAGGGAGGGCTAGAAATGAGTGGAGAGAAAAACTCATTCATTCTTGATTGGAATGAAGAGGAGGTAGAACCATGTGAATGGTCAGTACCATGGGTTGAGGTTATTTTCCATGAAGCAAGTGGTGGTGAAAGTGATGAGGAGATGAGAATAGGTGAGGCTTCACTTTTTGGTTTGAAAGAAGATGGAGAACCAAGTTTAGAAGACTTGAGATTCACCTTAAGGCTTCTTTTGGATGAGGAGGTTTTGGAGGAGTTGGATGTTCTAGTGGATACCATGGTTGAAAGTTGAGGTTAAGAGAAGAGTTGAAGGGATGAAGAACACAATCAACAAGAGAGGGTTTAAGAAGAGAAGGGGATGATCCAAACTAGTAATAGGTTAAAATCATTTTATGTGAACAATGAAATTAGGTAGCCTAGTTTAGGAAAGTGCAGTTTTTTGCAAAAGTTTTATCAAAGTTTTACATAGATTAAAGAAAACAGTGTAAAGTAAAGATTCTGTTGAAACAGTACTGCGCGGTTCCTTACGTAGGTCCGCGGTTCCTTATCGCTAAAGAACCGCGGCATTGATATGGAACCGCGACCAGAGGTGTTTGAAAAAAGCATTTCCTTAAACTTTTGCTAGCCCAGATTTTATACTAAGGTTTATCAAGCCAAAGAGAAATGATAATCAAATACTAGGAGGCTATCTAACACATAAGATGCATAGAGCCATGTAAATCGAAAAATCGATAACATGGATAATTAGGATTAAAATACTAGGTAATCCAAACACAAATTGTTAGATAAAGAATACACAACATCCTAAGAATAGAGATAAGAGAAGAGAAAAAGATCAACAATCCATACATGTTTACACACATGTTAGTCTCACAAGAGTGGTATATATCATTTATCTATGAGAATTTCCTCCTTGCCTTGATTCACTTCTGATTCGATCCTGAAGATGAAGATTGAGACAATACTAATAGTCTGAATCAATGTCTAGTGAAGACAATTGAGAGATAGATGATGACAAATCATAGCGAGAAATGAGAGAATTGTCTTGAGAGACATTTTAATCTTCATTTGAGTTATGTGTGAGAATTGAAGGGACATTTCCTTCAATGGGAAACATGACTCGAACCACGGAGTGAAAAGAAGGATTAAGAGGAGGGTGATCAAGAAGAACTCTCTTATGAAGCCGTGAGAGAATCATGGCATAAGGAAGAGTAGACCGAGATCCATTGAGAACAAATCTTATCCTTTTAGCCATGAAAAATACAAGGTTGTATGGAGTAGTGGTAACAACACAATACAACATATATGCAAGACAAGCAGGCACATGGTTGCGATCACCAACCAAACACATTGCATTTTCCCTAATAATTCCAGCCCAAGGAACCATAAAATCACTAAGATCGCTAGTTAGTAATTCCCAAGGAGTGAGAGCACGAAATTATCCTTCAAAATTACCAAGAATAGGATGTTCACGAGGTGAAGCGAGGGCACGAGAGATGGACGAAGCCGAAGGAATCTCAGTCAAGTAATGCACATCAACAGGGGCCGATTCTAATTGGTTAAAATCCCAAGCATCGGTGAACCTACATTGACCTTCGTATTAAACTCCGAGAATTTCACCAAATTCCTCGATAGTGTATACAAAGGTTTTCCCCTTGATGGAAAATCTTATCGATAGACTATTGTTGATGTGTATTAACTTGAATGAGTTAAAGAATTCCATGAGGAAAGAAGGAAAGATTGGCTCATCAATATCAAGCAAACAATCAAATCCAATGGTATTGAACATGAATGAATGAAATCAAGTCCACAAAGGTTAGAAGAAAAAATACGTCCTTCATGGAAACAACGAGATTCGAGATTATGATAAGTATTTTGAAAAGAACGAGTCTGATTTGTCAAAGAAGGATTAGGCATGTATCTTCTAGTGAGTAGATGGTCATTTTGATATCCTATGGTCATGATGATAGTACCTAAAAATAACATATAAACATATTTCTCCAATTACTCATATGTTACATATAAACCAAAAATCAAGAAAAGTGAGAATGTGTTTTATCAATCTCTTGATAAATCAAGGTTTAATCCTTATCATTATCATATTCACAATGTACCCATTTCACCATTGATCAAAACATATGAACTATGTAAGATCAACAATGAACTAGAACATTGGTTTTTCAAAACAAGGTTTTTAGGTAAGCATTTAACAATGCCATTACCAACTTGTTCATGAGTTCATATCAATTCCATCAATCAACCAAACTATTTAGTCAAAATTCGGATTTGTTCTACAAATGAGTTTTAATGAAATATTAATGAATATGAACCTAAGGAATCATAGTAACAATACTATGTCAACTCTTATTCCTAGTAAGGTTCTAATTCAATGTTAATTTTAAAAAGCCCCAATTATGAATGTATGAACCCTAGAAACAAATTAGATGAAATTGAAAGAAATAACATACAATTAATTGATCTTGGATGATGGATGAGTGAAACCCACGAACTTGAATCAATTAATTTGAGTGATTGAAGGTTTTTGAAGCTTCAACAATGGTGGAAAAACAAAGAAAAACAGTCTGCTGTGTGTGAAGGAAAGAGAAGGTCTAGTTTGAAAAAGTTATTTTAATAAAACTGGCGCTCTGACAAAAGCTACTGCCCCCGGTTCCTTATCGATAAGGAACCGCGCCTCTGAGCCGCCAGAGATAAAGAACCGCCTATAGAGGCAGGTTTTTATCAAAGAAAGACAATGAATTTTTGAAAACCAAAATTTTTAAAATACTTAAAAATATATCTTAAACCTTTTAGGATATCATTGGACCACCACAACACTAGGTAATAATGCCTTGTTGAAGGATTACGAGTTGAATTGAGATAGGAAAAGACCGAAACGAACAAACGACTACTCGTAGCAAAAAGGCAAAGGGAGAGGAGTCAAGAGAAGTGAATCAAGACCAAGAACATTGCTCAAGGACAAATGACATTTTTCAAATTGAGGAGGTGAAGAGATTGTGTCATATATAGTGGTTTAAGACGTGCCTTTCCGGCGATAGTCTAAACGGATTTGGTAATGAATTATACCAAGCAATTTTGATGCATATAATAAAATCATTTTCAAGAGTAGTTTTATTCTATTTCAAAATATGATCAAAGTATAGATTCACTTTCTCTCCCACATGATCGGATAATTATTGCTTGAATTAACAATAACAATATACTTGGAATATTTTAGTTCTAAATGTGTAAAATCCACCTACAACTTAATGAAGTAGTTTGGTATCTCAAGGGATTCACTAATCATCCTAGAGATGAGTTTAATTGCACAAGTTACACATGATATAGGGCCTACTAACCATAAGGGTGCAAACCATGGAAATCATGTTTGATACTTTAAGCTTCTACTAACTCACCCTACATCTCCATTGTGAGTCAAGTATCCAAGCAATGAAGGTTTGAGAGGGAAAAAGAAAAGAATCACAAACCACAAATAAATGTCAAGGCAAGGATGCCAAGAGCAAGCATATAGTTAATTAATGATCAAAAGAATGATCAATAGGGCGTGTGGAATAACGAAAGCGTACCTTGGCCACAAATTGCATTCCGAGCTTTCAAGGAACCGATGCAAAGCCCAACAATGACTAATAGTGACTACTAAGTCTTCAAAGACTAGTATCACTTCTACCCATTTTGATATCATCATTCAATGATGTTGGAAATCAAAGAAGATGAGTCTTTTACAAGTGTAAGTAACTCAATCCGCAATCAATTGAATGATTTATCTTCATGAGTACCTACACATAACAAGATGAAAACTAGTAGATACATTTCAAGAGTAAATCTAAAATGCATTAATACTACTAATTTAAGAAATATGCAATATTAACATTTTAAAAGGCTTATTTTCAACAAAAAAATAGTTTTGACCAAAGAAAAACTTTAGTACAACATAACCTTCTAATTTGAGGAGACAATGGATCGATCCAAGTTTTAAAGTATAATATACTTCAAAGATCTTGTGTTACCATCGCTCTGATACCAATTGTAGAAACTAGAAGGGGGGTTGAATAGTTTCTCATCAGTTTATCTCCTAATTAAAATTCCTTTCAATTAGGCGAGTGAACAAAACTATCTTTTACTTGAAAGCTAGTTGCATAATGATTAGGTTCAATTCTAATGCATTAACAATGTATAGTAAGTGTAGTGATAATGAATGTAAGTAAAGAGTAAGGAAAGAAACAACCTAGTAGGAAGACACCAAGATTTATAGTGGTTCGGCAACGAGGCTCTATCCTCGTTCCTACTCCACTCCTCGAGTACACCTTACTCGAGATTTCCACTATATCCACAAGCTCCCTTCTTAGCGGAGAAAACCTTACAACATCGCTTACATTATTTTCCGACACTAAGCTAAATGTCGAGACCTAATCTTAGCTAGGACCAATCTACACTACGTCGCCCACTTCACTCTTTTACGACACAAGGCTAGATGTCGAGTTCTAATCCAAAGGTAGAACCAATCTTCACAACATTGGCTACTTCACCATTTTCTGACACAAGGCTAAATGTCGAGTTCTAATACAAAGCTAGAACCAATCTTCACGACTCTTCACTTTGAAGCTAAGTGAGAACTTCACACAACACAACTACATATCACTTTATAGTTTAGTGAGAACTCACAAGACACAACAACATCACTTTATAGTTTAGTGAGAACTCACAAGACACAACCACATCACTTTATAGTTTAGTGAGAACTAACACAACTAATTACAACTCAACTAATCATATCCAAGTACCCACATGTAGCTTGGATCTACACAACATAAATCCAAGCACACACATGTGCAATGGATGTACACAACTCTAATCCAAGTATTCACAAATAGATTGGATGAACACAACTAGTCCAAGTATTCACAAATACATTGGATCTACACAAGACACAAATAAACAAATGATGAACATGACTAGATCTTTAGGAGAAGGTGATCTTCATCAATGCTACATCTTTAATCACATCACAAGTGTGTAAGTGATCTTCTCTTTGGACAAGGTAAAGAAGGAGATCAAGAGGATAATCATGAGTAAACATACTTAACACATTAAGTGATCATTTACAAATGACTAGGATTAGATAAGAGAAAGAAGGCTAAAGAAAATGTCCAAAAAGGGTTAATGAGAATGCAGATTTGATCCACTGTTTATAGGACAAAACATCCAACGGCTATATCTGCCCACGGTTCCTTATTGGAGCCGCGGTTCCTTATCGATAAGGAACCGCCGTAGGTGCTACGGTACCGCCGACGTAGAGTCTGCTCCTTTTTGTCTTTTAGTGAATTTGAAAATATTTGAGGCTGTTTAAACCTTCAAAGGATATTCTTATGGCATTTGGAATATGCCATATTCAAATTTGCAATTACATTTTAATAAAATATTTTCTTAAAAATAAAGTTTATTAAAAATCTTTTGTTATGTTTGAAAAAACTGAGTTTTAAGGCTAATCACTTTTATGATCACTAAACATGATTAAGATATGTTAGTGTAATGATTATTACCTTGATGATAGTGTTTGTTAGATAATTCGTTTTATGATTATATTTGACAATAAATGTCTTTATAATTTGTCGTGATCAAAAACTAAGAAAGATTAATTAATACTAACAATGTTTTTAGACATTGCTTTGCATTAACACCTTCTATTTTTAGAAATGTTACAAAATCAACTTTCAACACTATATGCATAATGTACAAGTATATAAACATAATTAGAAACAAATTCATACATAAATTAATACTCATTATTAACTAATTAATACATAATTTAATACTCATATTAAAACTAATTAATACATAATAATTAATACACACTTAAAATTATGAATACACCACATTATTTAGAAATACTAATATATATTCACATTGTATAACAATTAAAATAATATATATCTATAAGATCATACATATTGTCTACATAAAATAATGGGGTTCAACTAGAAACCGGAAATCAGAGTCACAGTTGGTTCAACTATCCAATAAAAACTGTCAGAAGACGAACCCGAGAGGACCCACCAAAATTGATAAAAATAAACCGTTAAATTAAATTGTACTACTTTTTTTGAACAACACACAAATTTGTACTACTTATATAAGAGATTGCACTCCCTCTCTCCAAAATTTTAAGTAGTCTAACGTTACAAGGTTTTGGTACAAACCTTTACAACACAAAAATTTCATAAATTTATTTCTATTTTAATTGATGGGTAATACACTTAAATGACAAAATTAATAAAAACTAATATGCAACATTACAAATGATTTCATGTTTTAAAATACAATTATTTAAATTAGTTTCTAATGTAAGTTTAATACATCACATTACTTAAAAATAATATTATATATTCACATTGTACAACAATTAAAATGATATATATCTACAAAATCGTACATAATGTCTACATAAAATGATGAGGCTCAACTGGAAACCGAAAGCCGGAATCATAGTCGGTTCAATTAGCCAATAAAAATTGTCAGAAGACGAACCGGAGAGGACACACCGAAATTAATAAAAACGAAACTGTTAAATTATATTGTTGTACTTTTTGAACAACACACAAATCTATACTACTTATACGGAGTATAAGAGATTGCATTCCCTCTCTCCAAAATTTTAAGTAGTACAACGTTACAATGTTTTGGTACAAACCTTTAAAATACAAAAATTTCATAAATTTATTTCTATATTAATTGATGGGTAATACATATTGAATAACGAAATTAATACAAATTAATATGCAACATACAAATGATTATTGTTAAAATACAATTGTTTAAATTGTTTGCAAATACAAGTTTAATATCAAATTTCTGTGTTTGATTTTGAATTATTTTCTTTATAAATTTGCATTTTCGAAGATATATGTGGTCTTTATATGTATTTAGTATAAATTTAGTGAAATATTGATTATTCTGCTAATTAATTCGATTAAAACGTATAAATCAAAGTAGAAAGATTTTAATATCATTATAATGTATAAAAACGTGTAAACATAAAAATTAAGAAGATTTTATATATTTATATGTCATATAATCAATGTTGTAAAACAAGGGCTAGGCGGTCAAAAAAGTAAAGAAGGATAATAAAAAGTTAATATATTTTTACAAAAAATTAAGGGTTTTCTTTTTAATATATTGTGCCCATATTTATTTTAACGTAACATCTTAAAATAAGAGATAAACGAATGATTATAAACATAAAGTAATGGGTTTTTCGTATGAAATTGGAACCAATCGAATTATATGTTCACGTTTGAAGTTTTAAGCACTTAATTTGTTATCTTTTATTTGTCTATTTTGCAAGAACTTTGAATTATTTATAATTAGAAGTATTTTTTATGTCATATATATTATTTATAATATTTATATGCATAAAATTCCAATCCGCCTAGGCGGCGCCGCCTAGATGAATTCCACCTCGAAGGTCGTAGACCGCCTCACTAGCACCTAGCGATTTCCGCAACCTTGCATATAATATTACGATGTTATATATTGTAGATACTTATCACCATCAATTATCACAATAATATAAAATGATTTATTATTACTAAAAGTTATTTCAATCTAAAGTTATAAACATTATTTATAAATATAACTATAAAATATTGTATTTGTAAAATCTTAGTTTCAGGTTACCCGCAATCTTAACAAACGAATATCTTATTTCTTACTTTTAATGATTTATTATTACTAAAAGTTATTTCAATCTAAAGTTATAAACATTATTTATAAATATAACTATAAAATATTGTATTTATAAAATCTTAGTTTCATTATTAAGGCTTAATGCTATTTCTTACTTTTAATGATACTTTTCACTTTTGTCAAAAACATTCGTAGTTACACACTCTTGGTGTGTACTAATGTTAACATTAATTATTTATTATTTGGACGATGTATATCATCTGACGGGAAGAAAAACAACGTGTAGTCGTTTCACAAAAAGAAGACTACAGGAATCTAAAGATGTAAGGTTGTGTTACTTCGGGAGAAATATGTCGTTTTTCACAAAAAAAAATTTTAAATAAAAAGACTGAAAAATTAGACAACTTTTTTTTATTAAAACAGAGGTTCATGTTTTAACGATGATACGCAATTATCGGTTACATAACACTAGGACCCAAAATTTGATGTCAATTTTGTAACGTTCGAAAATTTACATCGAAATTTGCCGACCCCTAGACCAAGAATTATTTTTCATTATTACGAGTGACGTGATGTTCATGAGAGTGCGAGCTACATAGGTAACTACACCTCTACCTACACCCATCGTTACTGTAAACTCTGTTCACCTATGTTTTATAGGGCTAGTTTAGTAATTCCCTCCTCATGCCACTATTCGCAATTCCCCATTTAACCCAAGGGCATTCTCATAATTTGTCACCATTTTATTCCTATACAACAATACTCCCAATTCCAATACTTGTGTTGCACAACACATAAGATATTTTCTCTAGCGAGAGAAACAAAACCCTCCAACAATCACTAATATTTCGATTGGTTTTCGATGCAAGATATACATTCTATAGGAAACAGTGGTGGTCCGAGGCTATTTGGTGGTGCTGGTGATGTAGACAGACGTGTACGACAACACCAGCACCACGGCCACCACGTTCCGCAGATGTTAAAATGCCCGCGGTGCGACTCATCCAACACGAAATTCTGCTACTACAACAACTACAACTTGTCTCAACCACGTCATTTTTGCAAAAGCTGTAGAAGGTATTGGACTAAAGGAGGCGTGCTACGAAACGTACCCGTTGGGGGTGGGTGCCGAAAAACCAAAAGATCGAAGCCCAAAAACCGTAATAGTAGCCGTGAAGACTCGGAGTCTCGAAAAGCAGCTAATTCGAATTCGAGCAGTGACAGTTCTAGCCTTACTGGCAACACTACTGTTTCAGCTTCTGCCCCAGTTCCTGCATCAGCACCAGCACCAGCAACAGCACCAGGGGCTTCTGCTTCAGCTTCAGCTTCTACATCAACTTTACTAAATTTTCAAAAACCTGATACTCAATTCATGTCTACAGACCCTAACTTTAACCCCGAAAACAACGAAAACACGTTGTTTTCGGATATTGGTACATTTACAAGCCTAATAACATCATCAACAACAACAACAACACAGCTACCCTTTTCGCCTTTTAAGTTGCACCATGAAAGTGGTGAAAAATCACAAGAAAATGATTGGACACATGGTGATGTGTTGAAGGGATCAGAAACGAGTCCTTTGGAGTTTATGGATGGTCAGAATTGGAATAATGGTACGGATCAAGGGTTGTTTGATTTGGGTCACCATGAGTCATACTGGAGTACGACTCAATGGGATGATCATGCTCATGACAATCAGCATGAGCATGATCACCAACTTCATTATCTTCGTTAACTAAGGTACTAGTATAATAATATAACAGAACAAGAAAATGGGGTATAATGACTTATGTAAATCTATATTTTCCATTTTTTTTTTGTTTTATTTATGATTTAAAGAGATGTTTTGGGTTTTATGTTCCTGTTTGTTAATCCAAAACCAACTCTTGTTTTTATTTTTGTTGGTTGTAAAATATTAGTATGGTGATTATGGGTTTGAATCACTTTATTTTTATTTTCAATATAGAGATTATAGTGTAATATTTACTTCTTGGTTAATATTTTATTAACATAGTTTATTGATTCTTATGATTTACTATGTAGTTTGTGGGTTGATTAATCATATGGTAAAGTGCGCTATATTTGAAACTGCTGGGAATTGTATTTCAAGATTGATTATGTCACCTTGTGTGGACATCAACATCTTGTTTAAATATTCAAGTATAGACAAGGAAATTCGTCACGCCTCTTTACGTGCCGTTGGTTTATGGAACCTGCATTATTCACACAATTTAGACTTCGGGTTATAATTGGTGTTGGGATGAGGCTTGAGGGATGGCCGGCTGCGGTTTATCTGAAAACGATCCATTTGACCCGTTTATTCAAATGGGTTAACTATGTTACACAGATTAAATAGGTTATACTGACTGATGTGTCGATTTGTTTGATCGTGAAGCCTATTTCAACCTGTATTACGCGTGTAACCGGTTAGAAATTTATTTTTTAGTTTTGTCTAAGCAGTTTAAGCCACCCTAAGCAGATCACAATCTGTTTAAGAATGGGCAGCCAACCCGAACGTGACCCAGACCTCGTGTTTACTCAGTATTGTGCTTCATATCGATCTCAGGTTGTGCTCGTGTCAATGTGTCATCATATCACGACACCTTTAATTCTGTTATTTTATGCACCACCAATGTGTTGAAAGTAAGGACTAGATATTGCGAGAGTATATATTTTGGTAATTTCTAATGAAATTTTACCATAAAATTGAAGAGAACCCCAAGTTGTCTTTCTATAATTCTCATTCGGTTCAGCTCTCAAGTGTAGGGTCTAGTCAATATCCATTCATGTCATGAACGATTTCTAGTGACGTTTAAAAAAGATTTCACTCTTGATTAAGACTCTCACGACATTGTTGCACTTAGTGGGAAATTTAGGTATTTCCATATTTGCAGTCAAATTTTCAAACCAATGCACGTAACCTCGACGAATTAGTCCAGG
Source organism: Glebionis coronaria (assembly GCA_025667525.1). Lineage (NCBI taxonomy): Eukaryota > Viridiplantae > Streptophyta > Magnoliopsida > Asterales > Asteraceae > Glebionis > Glebionis coronaria. Next base: position 111,841,800 of record CM046879.1, on the reverse strand, counting down.
TAATGGCGGAATATGATGCGCCAACAAGCAAGTCGTAACCCGTAGGGGTGTAGTTCTCCTTTTGGTAATCACGATCGATCCCGTATTGAATTAAAAGACTAGAGTATTATGCATTAGTTCTTTTATCATGTCATTCTTTTTCCTCTTTTCCCACCTCTGTATTTCTCCATTTGGTACTCATCACACGCTCTTAAATCAATTTTTCAACTTTGGTAACGAGTAAGGCCAATTCATTTATTGGTTCTTTTTCACAAAAATGTATCATGAATTGGGTTGAAGCTTATGACTATATGCGTCTCACAGTAAAGTGATGGTACTGAGTTATTTTGTCAACTTTACAACATTCATAAGTTAAAGCTAAGTTATAGTGAAATAATGAAGATTTTAATGACTACTTAGTCTCAAAAATAATCTGAACAACGAAATAGGTTCCTACGGAAATAACTTGATTGTCAAAGATTAAGAGAAAATGAGAAAACAAAGGTGAGGCTTATGTTACAAGAGTAAAGAATAGTTGTAGGCACGAATATACGGATCGAGCATTTAGTGTTAGAGGTAACAAGTACTTGACGAAATGATAATGTATCGTTGTTCACACTTGTTCCCATGAAATAGGTAACGATATATGTGTAAACATTTATCTGTGTAAACTACAAATTTCGTTCATTTACTTTATGAATTTAGTAAATATACTATCGAGAGCAAACTACGCTTAATTTTGCCACTATACTTGTAAATCTCGTGAAATTTTGCTACCGAGTTAATGATCTTTTACTTTTCGCCGTTTTCTCTGTTAACTCCCACACGTACCTCACACGTGTGGGTATATTCGTCATTTACACTCGTACCAAGGACACTAGCACTCTTCCAACTTTACCTTTGTGTAAAAAACGTTCCTGAAACATTATACCCACCTTTCGCTCCCGTCATTATTATACTGACATCTTTTGTTTTAGGGACGTTATTTGCACGAATGTAAACTTTTCATCTTATTCATAACCACACTATATTAGCTTAAAACGTGCGCGCACGCGCGCACACAGACACACACAAACACAAACTTTCCATCTTCTACTACCTTTCATTTACCTTTCATATAATGGCTCGACTTATTGAACTAATTGGTATGTCTGAGTCATTTCACCTAGATGAAATGATGGTAGCCTCGTACCGATAAGAGATTGATGAGGACATATGGCAGGCAAGAGAGTTAATGAATAACTCTCAACGGCTGACCGAACGGGTCATGCGTAGGTGGTAGTTGATGCTTGAGCTCCAAAATGGCAATCCTTCTAGATGTGCTAGGGAATATCTCAAAAAGCTCAAGGCACTCTAAAATGCCGACATGCGCAAGACAAGGATGTTGATGAAAATGGACACATATTCACAACAAGATTATTAACAAGATTGAGTTTTCATTGAGGCAGAGGGAGATGTGAACCGGTTGTTCATGAAGGGTTGCTGTTTCTAGATAAGGGTTGCCAATGACATGTCTTTTAGGTTGTTCAATATTAACCGAATGTTAATTACTGTGTTTTAGTTATAATTAAAGTGGTATGTTTTTAGTTTGAACTTTTAATGAAGGTGCTTTGTTAATTGTTAATTGTTAATCTGTGTTATGTTTTAGTTTGAACTCTAACCAGAAACGAAAAAGCCAAAGGTTAATAACCAGAAATGATAAAGCCCAAGGTTAATAAGAAGTAAAAAAAAAGTTTTGTTAATAACCAGTTACCCAATCAATAAACAAATAAGGTGTTAACAAGTAAGGTTTAGAGGTCTGCAAATATTTATGTAAAAGACCCAAGGGCGCTAACAATAATTGTTTGTGTTGTGAGGGTGATGTTGCAGGTTCGAGTCCATAGTTAACCATTCTTTTTTTTTTATTTTGATCAGTGGAATAAGAAAATACTGTTAACACATAAATAAGCAATCACAAGACAGCAATAAGTAAATTATAAGCTATAAGATATTTTTTAACAAAATCAGATCCCTAACACTCATCTCCCTAACATTATGAGTTCCCTAGGGTTATCTAGTTACAAAGTAGTCAGAATATTCATATTGGTACCCCTAATCATATACATTATCCCAAACACTCCTTGTAACAGCCATCTTCAATTCATTGGTTTCCCACATATGTTGGTGCTCTAAGACCTAGTACGTAATTCGTGATCTTAAAATCATGATACTCGTATAACTTGCTAGGAGCTCTTACACGAAGCACAACAAACCTTTTTTTATATGACCTTTATTTCTGGCCACATTATCAACAAAATCAGAACCCCCCACATTCAACTTGTTTTTAGACCTACTCCTAACATTCAAAGATCCACCTTCTCTAATGACTATACCAGTAGACCTTCGTATAACACCAACATTCGGGTTAAAACCCGAATCCTCTTCAACCATGATCCCTTTACCCTTTTCCGAAGCTTTATTCTTCTTCAACAATTAAGTCTCATGCTCAGTCTCACTGGCACCCTCATTCACAATTTTTTCCCTTTTCAAGTACTCATTTGTTTCCCCTATCTGTTCTTCTCTTTGCCTTTTCCAACACTATTTCTTTCTTTTGTTAGGACAACCGCTTTCTTCAATATTTTCTTCTTACCACCTTGAGTTTAGTTGCTATTGTTCCTCTTCCTTTTTTTGAAAAAGATGATCAGTCGCAAAAGGAGTTGAACAATAGCAACGCAACCTAGCATCATCTTCTACCCATCTCAAATAATCCCCATCTGAATCCCATAAATCAAAATCAAGGTTTTTGAAATAATACTGAGCTAGCTTTTGTTTCTTGTGAACAACATACAAATCAATCGAACTATTCCTACAACCCAGTTACAACATTGTATGCACATCATTGTTCGTGTAAATCAACTTCAAACCTTCTTATAGTGATTTGTTACACAAAGAAAAGAACAAAGCTCATTTTTTCACATTGACAAGCCTTCCAAAGATATGATATAGGCTAATTGTAAATATCCTAGCCTCAGAATAAACCCACAAATTTGGCTACGCTTGCTATTTATATACCTTAACGGACCATGTACAAAAAGCTCATTATTGTGCATTTTGAAAACGACTTCTTTCTGATACGCCATTAGAGCTACTTGATAATCAATTGAATTGAGTTTTGGGTTGGTAGTATGAATTTAAGTTGAACCAGTAGAGTATTGATAGTATAGGGTATTTAATGTCAAGATACTAGTGAAAGTTTCAATGTTGATGTTGCCAATTTAGTCCTTGAAAGTGTTAGCGGGAAGCTATGTTTCGGGGACATTTTATGCACAAAGGTAAAGGTGGAAGAGTGCTAGCGTCCTTGGTATAAGTGGAAATTACAAATATACCCACATGTGCCAGGCACGTGTTGGAGTTAACGGAGGAAACAATGAAACGTTAAAAATCGTTAACTCTCTGAGAAAATTGCATGAGATTTACAAGAATAGTGGCAAAATTAAGCGTAGTTTGCTCTCGGTGGCATATTTGCCAAATTCTCAAATTAGAGGGACAAAATTTGCAGTTTACCCCACTTATCTGTTGATTATAAATTGAAAGACGGGAAATAGTCGCTCAATTTTTTCTAATGTGTGCCGATTTAAAACACTTTAGTGCTTATTGGATATTTTGTTTTTTAAATAATAGTAAATATTTTATTTATATGCTTCTATTTTGATCCGATTTCATCGTTTTTTAACGTTTTTTTCCGGTTTTATATAATTTTTGTATGGTTTTGAATGTTATTATAACATTTTCTATGTTTCCGTACGTTTTAATGTTATTATACGTTTTGTACGTTTTCGCCCATTCTTCTACGTTTTTTACATCTTCATCCGTTTCATGCTTTTCTAATTCCTTTTTACGTTTTCTTACGTTTTTATACAATAACAACAAATAAAAACAGATACATGTGCGAAGGCGGAGAAAAAAATACAAAACTGTATGAAAATGCATAAAAGCGGACGAAAACCTACAAAAACGTACCTAGTGAAAAACCGTACAAAAAGGTACGAAAACGTAAAAAAATGTACAAAAACGAAAAAAAAACCCGTATCAAAACGTATAAGCGGGCAAAATTGACGAAAAAGTAAGTAGAAACAGATGAAAACGTACGAAATCAGATAAAAATATACAAAACAATACGAAAACAGTGAAAACGTACGAAAACAGAGAAAATGTAGAAAAACGTATGAAAATGGACAAAACAAATGAATAAGGACGAAAATATAAGAAATCAGACAATAAAGTACGATAACACGAAAAGATGTATGAAAACAGACGAGAACGAACGAAACAAATATATATGTGTAACTATTTATTAGTTAATTACTAAAAAAAATAAATGACGTGAAAATTTAGTTGGTTATCTTGATAACATTGTCACAAAACAAACAAATACATTAATAAAACTTTAAGTCATGTAATAAAAAAATAATTGTTTCAAATCCACACAAAGTAGTAAACAAAGCAAGAAGTAAGTGGCGATTTTCTGCTCACAAACTTATGTTGAAAAATGTTTTGCAAAATGGGTTTTTTCAATACTTTGGACATAATTTTATATATGTATATGTTATATGTATTCGTAGTACTTAGTAGCTTTGCGTTCTTCTCGAAGAGAGCTTCACAACGAGCTAAAGTATGTCCATGAGTTAATATGAACGAGATATCGTGTCTCAAAGTGAGTCACGTGAAACACAAATTCTGGAAAAAGAATTGGCCTATATCGCTCAAAACATGCAGTGAAAACATGTTTATAAGGAAATTTTGGTTTCTACCTTCAATATTCATTTGTGGGTTTTTACTCCCAAGCCTACGCGCGCGCAGGGAGGGGGGGGGGATGCAGAAAGTAAGATTTCTAGGCCAAAAATGGGTTCGAAGCTACTGAACTTGTGCATGAGCGCGTGACATGCGGACGCGAATGTAGCTCCAAAATTCGCCCGGGTGCGGGCAGATTCGGTATCTTTTTTGCTGCGAATTCGGATTTTCCAGAAAATTCTATACATCTATTTTAGGAATAGATATTAACTTAGTACCATAAGTTATACACAGACTATTTTTGTGTGTTAAGAAAATAGGAAAATCTGTATAGTTATAACAGATTTTTCTAACTATAGTATATATTTTCTTTGAGAGCAAGTCAAGTTTTCAATATAAATATAACCCTTCTCATTCAGTTTTCACAGACAGAAAAAACCACAACTCCATCACCAGTGTTGGGCCAATGAAAGTTCTAACTATGGCACAATCTAGATTTGTTTAAATTAGACTAAGTGTTATGACTCGTTGTGAAGACCAGCGACAGAGACTAGACCAGCTGAAGGCAAAGCCTCAACTGGCACACCAGGAACATTCAAGTTAAAGACAACGTCTGAGAAATCTAAAACTATCTGAAGTCATACTCACCAGCGGTTATGGACAAGCTGGGATGTAGAAGGAATGTACTGGTGTTTAAGGATCTTTGAGATGACAATACTCAGAGTTCACTTACAACCCTTTGAAGACCAAGCTAGCAGAGACTTGCATTACCTTTTATAGTTTAGGCGAGAGAATCTCTAAATCACTTTGGGCGGGAAAAAGTAGGAGATTCAAGATAAAGCCTAGTACGACCTAGTGGGATAAAGTGAACAGTTGGCAGAACTATTCACCTAAAGTTGTTTAAAGGTATGTCTCTTTATAGACATACATTTAATGCGTTGTACTACCTCCACACAGAAGTTGACACGTATCAACTACTCCCATTAAGGAAGCAACCTCGTACCACTATAAATAGGAGGGAGAAAGAAGATAAACACAACCCTCGTGCTTGGATAATTTATCTAAGTTCTTTCTCCTATTTAGAACCTCTGAGTCCCTCAGCTGTCTACCAGCGACTCTAAGGTTCTCTCGTAAACTTGAGTCTCGAATCAAGTTTACTTGTTCTAGGTTTCATTTCTTTATTGTTACTCAATGGGTGTATTCATATCACTTTGTAATACTTTGTTTATAAAGATTAATAAAGCATTGCGCGTTTGAAAAGTAATTCATATTGTGTTATCTTGTATACGAGACATTGTATCAACAATTGTTATATTTTGGGACTTTCAATTGGTATAAGAGCGGTTTGATTTATAAAACCTTTATAAAACCGTTCTTGTTTTTAAAATCAAGATCCTAATATGAATGATACCATGCCTCCTATAACCCCACCCTTTGGTCAAACCAACCAAACGAATACTGGGAACAACACCACCTCCACATCAAATACAACCGTGCCTACACCGGCTGCAAGAACTGATAATAATGATGACGACCTTCCTATACTTCTTGATGTTCGAGAGGGGTCAAATGTGTCTAATGTCCCAGCATTTGATGAAGAAGACTTTTCTAGTTAGAAAAGCGAATTTCTAATATATATATCTAGATGGCTTAGAACCTTTCTTGATAGAAATATTGGAAAATGGGTCCTATGTCCCCTTGGCTGTTTCGTCTACCCCTGAGAGACCCATCAAGAAACCTGTTAACCAGTGGTCTCCAACGGATAGACGTCTGGCAAACCAGGACAAGAGACTTAAAAGTATCATAGTTTCTTGCCTACCTAAGAATATAATGAAGTCTATCATCAAATGCAATTCTACAAAAGAGATGTGGACTGAATTAGTTCTAGGGTATGAAGGTCCAGAAGAAACAAAAGAAACCAAAATCCAAGCCCCGAGACTTAAGTTTAATGCTTTTAAAGCCTTAGAAACAGAAACTGTTGCTCAAACTTACACTAGGATTAAGATTTTGCTGAATGATCTAGGAAATAATTGTGTAGTTCTACCAAAGGCTGAGGTCAATGCTTCATTTGTTAACAGTTTGCCTAGGAAATGGGTTAGCTTAAACCAGACCTTAAGAGCAAATAATGCAATCAAGAATGTCAGGTTTACCACTCAGATCACTAGATCAAAAGCTCTGGCTCAACTATTTGGTAGATACAATTATGAAGAAGGTCTAATTCATTCAATCTATAAGTCTGAAACTGACAGGTTTACCACTCAGATCACTAGATCAAAAGCTCTTGTTGCTAACCATCCCTTTCAGGACAACGACTCTTATATAGAAGAAGATACTCGAAGTAGTCAAGAATTTCTTGATGAGTTGCATGCTGAATTCCATGACAGAGCTCTTCTCGCTGATCAAAAGAGATATTACAAGAGATCTGGTAGAGTTGGAGCTGCTAAAGTTGACAAGTCCAAAGTGATATGCTACACTTGTGGTAAAGCTGGTTGATTGTGGTAAAAATACGCTTTTAGGAAAAAGACGTATAATGGGCAAGTATTAAATTCGACGGTTTAGGAAAACCGACAAATCGAATAAATGTGAGTTCATTCTCGAAGGAGGTGTGTGATGTGTGCCAATACATAAAAAACAATGTTTGGATTAGTGACGTTTTTGAGAGAGAAAGATTGGAAAAGTAAAAGACGAGTTACACCACGATTAAACCACGACGAATAATTAAAACGTATACGTAAAGACGTAAAACGCGACGAAAATAAAAAATTTAAACTAAAAACAATTTAAAAATTAAAACCAAGTCTAAAATATTATAAATAAGAATAAAAATTTAATAAATAAATTTTAAAACTTATTATTAATTAAATATTTAATTTTAAATGCTAATTAAAACCCTAAAATTAAATATAATTAACAAAAAGTCCAAAATTATATTTTATCAAACCAAAATCTTACTAATATTAATTAATAACTAAAAAGTATTTTTCTAAAAATTTTAAAACTATTTTTCCATTTTTAAAAGGCTAAAAACTGATTTTAAATTAAAATAATGATAAAAAATAATAAAATAATGAGAAAAATATTTTTTCTTTTCTAAAAATCCTAAATTACTTATCTAAATAGTAGAATAATTAAAAAAGTTAAAAAAAGTAATTTTAATCCTAATAGGACAAAAACAGAGAGATTAAAAGCTAATTTTAAAGTAATTTAATGCTAAAAAATAACAAAATAAACTGAAAAATAAAATTAACTTTTCTAAAAATCTTAAAATAAATAACTTAAACTAGGAAAATTGAAAAAACAAGAAAAGGGTAAGTTTTAGCCACTAAAGACAAAAAAGGGAAAAACTGATTGTGAGATGAGATGGACTTTTGTCCTTATGCTAAGCAGTGGGAACAATAACACTAGCAGTGGGAACTTGGTTCCCACTGATGGACCTCAGAAAGATGTTTTTAGCCTTTTTGGTTTTGTTCAGTTGTTGTTTTTGGATAACAAAGGCACCCCCACACTCAGTGGAGTGTGGGGAGTCAATAGCAAGTGAAAAACAAGCAGAATCTAACACAAATAGCAAAAAAATCCAGCCAATGCAGTCACTGATATAAAAAAAGGGGGTCTGGTGGTGTGTTGCTGATATATATGACACCTAGGGTGAACTTTGGATGATCAAAGCTGACTATATGCTACACAAACCATAACTTAACTCACATACAATCCTAGACCTACCTCTATCCTAGTTGTGAACAAAATTTCAAACCTCAAACATTAATAAAATTAATCCTACAACCATGGTTATGAAGTTGACAGATTTTGGCATAAACTTGTAACTTTTTGTTCTACATTACCACAAACTTAACCAACTATCACAAACATTAAATCCACCCCAAATAAAAGGTTTGCAGGCAAGGGTGTGGTATTTTGTTGTCACCCAAAACACATTAAACACTTATCCAAACAACCCTTAAAATCAGTGATGACCAAAATTTTCAAAAGATTGCTTATAAAACACAACTAAACCTATCTTAAATCTATTTAACAAGTATCTAACAACAGATAAGAAAAAACAAATTACTAACACTTAGCATTTAAACAGATTTATCAAAAAGCACAAAATCAAATTTATGTTAACAAAGAGGGTTCAAGCCTTAGGATTATACCTTGTGGGACCCACATCCGGACCACACTATGGCTGAGGCCATTTCCATATTAGCTAAAAGTGAGCTTGTGGGCTTTGTGGAAGTTGTTTGATGCAAGAGTGAGGGAAGGAGGGACTACAGCAGTCCTAACAACCCAAGACTACAACAGTCAAGGGTTGTTATGTTCTTTTCTATGGTACCTGTTAACACACCAAACACAAGAACAAACTCAAGCTCACTAACCAGGCTAAAATCCAGTTGTCAAGTGGATTGTAGCTTGGTTTGATGAACTGTAAGTGGTAAAAAAAATGATAAATGAAAGATTTTTCAAAAATCTTGAAAACCAAGTTTTGTAAATAAGTAAGGTAACCAACTTAAAATAGTAACTATGCTCTATGTTTTCACAGCTTCTTGAGGTTGTCAATTTCAGCAAGCCATGATCAAACATAGACCTTAAGGTCTCAAAACAGATTTTGGACAACACATTTTTTGAACAAAAAAATGTTTTGATAAAACTTTTACTCTAACTGCAAGGTAAAGTAAATATCAAACTATAACAGAAAATAAATGGAACACAGAATTTTAACAATTGCAAGGTTTAACACTTCTTTCATTAATTCATGAAAAAGTTTACAATTGCTAAAAAAACTGGAACAAGAAAAAAATGAAACCTAAGCTGCCTTATATAGGGGCATACAATGTTTCTAGAAGCAAATAGAAAACCTAATTGCCCTTTGTAATTTGAATTCTCACTTGGTCAATTTGCTATCCCGTGATACTTGTGTCATTCTTGTGAGATGCCAGAAAGTCATAACTCATCTTGGTCGTCAAAAAAAGTGTGGAGATGAAGGAACATCAGCTGGCCATTGGATCTTTGTGGAAGAGTTTGCTTTTTTGTGAATAGTGGGGCAGGGTGTTGCTGGGGTGGTCACATGGGTGTAGTAAGAGGGAATCTTGGGGTGGGGTTTTGTTTTGGGAACCATTAATCTCAATTCTGGAAGAGATGGTGGATTATCATCATGAATCAAAGGTAAACCGGATTAGGGTTCATCAGTGAATAGTAGTGGGTTTTGATCTGGATTAGGGGGTAGATTGTTGTTTGCCGCCAGTTAATAATCAGTTTAAAAACTGATTATTATATGTAATTTAGGGGTTAGTGGGGTGATGTGGCCTGTGATGTGGAGGTCTGGGGTGATGTGGAGGTATGTGGTTGGTGGAGGGTATTTGTATGTCTGGCATGTTTGGCCCCTTTACTTCCAACTTTGTGTCATACAAAGTTTCAAACAGCAAATCACCATTTCCTTTGTATTATAGTTAGGCATATTTACAACTTTGGCCCTTTTCTTTAATAAAACATTGAACAAGGACTCAAAGTGTAAATTCTTCAATCTTCAAGGGCTTATATGGCATATTCTTGAAACATAAGGACCCCAATACAATTTCTGAGATTTGCAAGGGTCAAAAGTGACAAGTCTTCAAAATTTGAGGGACCAATCTTGACAAATCTTCATACTTCAAGGACTTCTTTGAAAAATCATGATTCGGGTCCGGTTCTTTGTGCGGCTTCATTTCCCGTGTTCGTTTTTGCTTGATTCTTGTTCTCTTTTGGTGAATTCATGATACCCGTACCTAAAATACACAATAAACAAACACAAACATATTTTGTGGTATTTTATGATATTTTAAGCGTTTTAAGCCCGATTTGGACGATGAGACTATGTATAAATGCAGTCTCATCACTCCCCATACGAAATCATTGTCGTGCCCTCACGCAATGCTAGAATTAAGTATCATAGCACTTCCAAAATTCATTTTTAGGTGACATTTATTGAAAACGTAACTTTAAATAAACTACTACATGCGTTTTAGACATAATATATTGTTTTCATCGCAAAATGGGACGTTTAGGATCATAGAATAAGAACACATGAATGCTTCGTTAGAAATAATTTTGTCGTCCTCGATTTTCACCCAATTCCATGCTAAGCGTGAAACAATATCATTGTCATTATAAGTTAGTAACGCTAACACTAATCATATGCTCTAATCACGTACTTAGACTCCCTTATTCCTAAGGTGTATCTCTTATATTTTATTTTTGTCTTAATGATCACGAGGATACATCATTGACTTATGCGTGAATAGAGATTAGGTCTAAAAATAGAGCCTTTACGGTGTAACCAAAATCATCGAATTAATAATTCATCCTAATAAACAACGATGTCAAAAAATTAAGTCAACAAGAAGGATCGATAAACACGGTTTTATAACGGTCTTGAACATGAGACTTATTACCAATTTGGAATTGGTTTAGCACCACCTTTTATGTAACTTCGCCATGAAGTGTTTATTATGTCTTTGGTCTTGCCCTTGTCTTTTATTTAACCTCGCCATGAGGTGTTTATTATGACTTGACGTATATCCTCACGCTAAAGCGAATTTTCGATCTTTAAGGCTTCAAGATTTAAGACATTCACTTTCAATTTTTGCATAGATTTTTGGGCCTTGTGAGCTTCAAATTTTTGCTTGATTTAGGTGAACAGGAACTTAAATTATTAATGGGGAAAACCTACATTCGTGTCTTAAACACTTATGAAAAACTAGAAAAATTTTAAAATTTGGCCATATTTAGCCTTATTTTGCATAAAATGTTAACAAAAAGATGAAAATTAGATTGCGTGATGACGTAAGCAAGATCAAGTATCTATTCACCCCTTATACCAAAACTAAACATGGTCCTCAATGTTTCGAGTCTAAGGGTAAAACACCCCCATACTAGAGACAAAAATTTGAATGCTTAATCTCGAGCATGGAAAGAGTAAAACGAATAACCTATAAGTCGTTTATGAAGTATGTTAATAAGATAAACGTTAGAACATAAAAGGATATCATCGGATATCAGAATATTCAAAGGCAACGATCGAAGCTCGAGTGATACGTAAAACGAACACGAGAGGATTCAATGATGACGATGAACCTAATAAATCACAATCACAAACAACCACGGAACAAAGGTTGGAAGAGCACAAGTCTCCTCACATTAAACTAATTAGAAAATAAAAAGACAATGAAAACAATAAAAGGATAGGCATGAGATTCCCCCACGAGACACCTCGTTTTATAACCGACTCAAGAGCTTGACTCGAGTCCCGATAAATGTGATTATTTAGGGATTATCAAGGGATGGTCAACAAACGTGGGTCTTACATGTAAACAAGGCCCAAAGAAACCGATAATAAAGGCAAAGCCTTTATACCGGGGTCAAAGATAGTATCCTCACATTTAGTGGAAAATGATAAAGGCAAAGCCGGAGGATACGTTTTGTAAGGAAGAAAACTCCTTACAACGTACTCGAAATACGTGTAGTCATGAGAACCGAGAGGGTGGGTAGGATTACTTTTAGACGAAGGCAAATTTGAAAGAGAATCAATAAAATGGGGGTCTCAAAGTCTCCTCCCGGTTCAAAGGCAAAGGCCTCATTGAAATCCTCATTCTCATTGAGAGGCGATCCATCGGTGAACCCCTCGAGAATGGAAGCATCACAAGTCAAAAGAGAAGGCTCATACAAATGAGAATTATGGAGGGTGACTAGCAAATCTGGCTTATCGAGTTTAGGATCCAAAGAATCCCCACTCTCGATGTCCTCGAACGTCTCATCAAAGAGAGGATTTACGTCACCGTAAACGAACTCTTCATCAAATTCAAAAAGGGAATTCGAGTAGATTTTAAATTCGTCGACACGAACGTCCTCATCGAGTAGTGACTCGTCATCACTAGTGTAAAAATCATCATCGAAAAGCGGGTTCGAAAAAGTCAATGATTCTCTACCCAAAGTGTCATTGGGAGAGACATCATCACATGAAATTGCATCACACTCACTATCATAATTTTCCTCGTTAGAATCTTCGTGGAAAGATTTATCGAGATCAAAATCACTTAACTCCTCATCAGAGACAACCCTTGGCTCACTTTGGATTAGAATAGGGATCTCAACACTAGGATTAGTGCTAAGATTCTTCTCCATCATACTTAGAGAGGCATCGGGTTCCGTTGGGAGCATGAGAGTAATGGTTTCACAAGACGAGGTGATATTAAAAATGTCGTTATCATCGTCGTCATCATAAATAGGAGGCGTGAGATCACATCTAGCTAGATGCTCCTCTCTTTCTAGTTCTCGTCTCTTATCACGAATATCGATGCTTAAGCCATTGTAATCTTGTAAAAGTTGTTTAGTTTTAATATCACAGTCTCTTTTGAACTCGTCACTTAGTTCTTCTTTACGATATCTCCTAATCCCGAGTTCATTAGTAATATCGTTTATTTCGTGATTGATTCGTCGTTTCTCCTCTTCCATATCTTTGATGCTTTTTTGATCACTTCGACGATTGAAAGTTCCTTTTTCTCCATAATTTGTTGAAAAACCAATTTAATTTCTTTAACTCCCTCGTCGACGCGACTTGCACCGAGATCATCATCGGAAAAATTTTGTGGAGGTGATTCGCCAAAACCAGAGAAGTGATTGTCCAGAGACGTATTTTGGTTCATCGGTTGACAATGATACCCATAATGAGGTGCTTTCCCACAAGACTCACATGAATATGACGGTGGATATTGCGAAGATTGGTCAAAGAAATTAGGATTCGGTTTGGGGTCATTATAATTCGTACAACAAAATCCGAAATCGTACTCCAAACCGCAAAAATCACACGAATAAGACGAAGGCGGTTGTGGAGTTTGGTCATAGGATTGAAATCCGTAACCATGGTCGTTTTGAGGAGAGTTGTAGATATACCCCTCCCTTTCTCCATAAATCTCACAGTTGAAGCAATTACCACCGTGGGGCGGACCTCTACAATATAGACAAGAGTACTATCCATCATTGGACATGACGAAACGAGAATGGTGTTACGAGAATTAAACACTAGAGGGTTAGAAAAAGAATTAATTGATAAGGGGAAAGAAGAATATTTTTCATTTTTGATTGTTTTTTTTAAGTTTTTTGGTTTTTTGGTGTATTACGTAGACTCAAATCTACAAATCTCTCCTCGAATCAATTTCTCGATTAAAGGAGCCTTAAGGAATGAAAATGATCACGTTGAGTGAACGTCTTCAATGACTTTAGAACGCTGGTGGAACACCAAAACGTTCAAGAGAGTTTAATCTTGAAAACAAGCAAATATATAAGATACGTAGATGATACTTTGGTTGGCAAACCTTCGATTACCCCTTTTTCTCAAAATACGCACAAGCAAGCGGAGGAATCGAGGCGACGCTAAGCACTTAAGAGCCTTTTTCATTTAGGTCGTGAAATACAACCGCCTTATACCCACCTTATATTTTGTGTTAATCAAAATTTTAGAAAAATACTTATATTAATTAATAACTAAAAAGTATTTTTCTAAAACTTTTAAAACTATTTTTCTATTTTTAAAAGGCTAAAAACTGATTTTAATTAAAATAATGATAAAAAATAATAAAATAGTGAGAAAAAATATTTTTTCTTTTAAATCCTAAATTACTTATCTAAACAGTAAAAAAATGAAAAAAGTTAAAAAAAAGTAATTTTAATCCTAATAGGACAAAAACATAGAGATTAAAAGCTAATTTTAAAGTAATTTAATGCTAAAAAATAACAAAATAAACAAAAAAAAATTAACTTTTCTAAAAATCTTAAAATAAATAACTTATGTTGATCCCAAACTTAGATCGATTAGCTTTGTGTATACGAGATTAGATCAAGTAATACACGTAGAGAAACATTTGTATATGCTTTATGAATCTAAGTGTTATGCGGAATTTAACACTTAAACAAGAACACACAAGATGTAAACAAACTTTCACTTTGATTATGAATATCGAACTTGCTTACAATGAAAGATGTTTACGAATGAAAACTTATATTTTAACATTAACCTAAAGGCCTTCTTTTATAGACATAAGAAGCCTTGTACAATAATCTACGTATCAGCTATTCTAGGTAAAGATAAATATAGAAAATACATTGTCGTTTCTATCCTTACTAGAAGTATTCTAGAATATAATAAACGTGTAGATTATATCTTCCATCAGTGCTTGTCTTCAATGTGTCAACGCTTGACTTTAACTTGTCAACGCTTGAGCTGTCAGCGCTTGTATTGTTCTTGTCAACGCTTGTTTTGTTCTTGTCAGCGCTCAAGTGATCTGGCCTTAATTTATTCCCAACAATCCTCCCCTAAACTTGATATCCACTCTTATGATCAAGTTTCTGAATAAGCATTAAGGACTAGGAGGAGTCTGACAAACCTTCTCATATTGGTAATGAATAAATCTGATCAAATCTTTTGCCACGTCACTTGAATAATCTATTTCCAGCTGAGTGTCCTTCATCTTTTCCAAAACAGCCTTGGATATGAAATACTGAGCATCCACAAGTAGATACTCAGCCAACTTTGTAGAACTCAAATGGTATACACCAGCAGCTGAATATAACCTCCATTGAAGACCACTGAGGTCATCTTCAAGATCCTTCCATATTGCAGGATCTTCATCTTTTGGCCCACACATTCTTTTGAATGTGGTCCAAAGTTTTATTCTATTAGCTGAAGTTGGTGCTTCAGCCTCATACTTGGTCTCCAGTAACCTCCAAAGGTCCACCAAGTCTTCTCTATCACAACTTGCAAATAAAGATATGAGAGTGGTAAAAGTGTGTACCTCCTTGCCAAATCTGCCAATCTTCCAGAACCCACATTCATCTTCCTCATAGCTCACAATTGGGTTCCTGGAATCTAATGGTAACACTTGCACCATATCTGAAGCTTCTAATGGGGAGAGCTTGAGGCTCTTTCTTATAACTGCTTCACTTGGATATAGTGGATCCATATCTTTTGGAAACTCAAATTTAAATCCCTTCTTCACTGGTCTGGGAACCATCATAGCTTTCTTGATTTCCATTTCTTCTGCAAGTTGCTCCTTTCTTTCATCTGAAAGAAGTCTGAGAGTGTTTGCTTCCTGCACTCTCACCCAAATGGGATAAGCCCTGTTTTCCAACTCATCAAATGTCAAAGCCTTCAACTTTTGATATGTCCATCCAACTCCATGACATCTGAGCAACATAAAGTAGAGCTCCCTTCTATCCCTTTTCAACTCTGAGAGAATATTGCTTGCCTTGTGTTTCAAAATTACCTTACAATCCTTCTGAACTCTAAGAAGAAGCTCCAAACCCCATATTTGATCTGAAATGGTCAAGTCTGGATTATCCATGCAGCTTTCTTCCCAAGAATTTTACATTTGAACCACCTCTGGCATGTCAAGTCAACCTGCAATTTCAACTCTCTCAGCTTCTCTTTGGCCAACTCATCTCCATACTCAAGCCTTTCAGGTTCTATAATCATTACACTTGAGTCTGAGCTAGCTCCATCACTTTCTTCTTCTGAAGTCACAACAAATGGTGACTTTTCCTTTTCATCTTGTTCCATCATTTGTGCAGCTAATCTTCTATCAAACTCAACTTGAGCTGCATCTTTTGGAACAAACTCTTCTACCATTTTACCCTTACCCTTATCTGATGGTGCAATGGTTGGTAAGGTAGATGGTAATACCTGAGTAGAAACTTCCTTGATGATAGATGATGACTTGGATACATCACCTTCATGTGCAGGTCTGTCAACGCCCAAATTTTTTCTATCAGCGCCCAAAATACTTCTATCAGCGTCCAAATTTGCCTTGTCAACGCTCAAATATTTTTCCTCAGCGCCTTGTGTAACCTCTCTCAACATAGCTGTAAATGATAAATTTAAGTTGGTGGGAGAGACTAAGGACGTATCAAAACCTGTTTGTTTCTTCAAAGTTGTAAGGGCTTCAGCAACATCCATTGATTGACCATCCTGGCTGCCCTTATCACTCAGATTTATTTGATCTTCCTCCCCTTTGGAAGACTCCTCCATACCCCTTCTAACACGATCACTTTCCAAAACAACAATCCTCTCCCTCAAGTGCTTGAGTTCAAGGCCTTGTGAGCTGACAATTTGTACTAAGTCTGCATTTTGCTTTTGCAAGCTAATGCAGACTGCCGTCAATTCCATAAGAGTCATTGGTTCCAGTCTGCCCTCTTCTAAAATGGGGATTTGACCTCCCAAGTCAGATTCATTGGGCATAGATGAGGACTTAATGATGGTGGGACTGCCTTGGCCAGCTTCTAAGCCAGAACCAATAGTCCCAGCCTCATCCAGGTCACCAGCCACACTTGTGGTGGTGGTTCTCTCTGCTTCATGGCTAGGACCACCAGAGGAGAACACTCCAGTAGTCCTTTGGCGTTTCATCAACCTATATTCAGGGGGTGTGGAAGATGGTGTGGAAGAATGGGTAGATGTGGGTTGGTTAAGGGGTGTTTGGGATTGTGAAGGTTGTGTGTCAGCGTTGGAAATAGGTACATCAACGCTAACATTTGATGTGTCAGCGTCAAAGGGTTCTTGGTCAAGTTGCATGTGTTCAGGTGAAGGTAAAGGTTCAGGAATGGGTTCAAGTTGTGGTTGAGGGTCAATTTGAGGTTGGGGGTCTGGTTGAGGTTGTGCTGCTGCAATAACAACAAGCATGGCTGGGGTTAAAGGTAAGTCTCTATGGGGTGGTGAATCCATCTTTATAAAAATAGCTTTCTTTTGCTCAGGGATCTTATAAAAATCATTGTGATCCATTGAGCAGTAACCTTGATCATCAAAAACCATTTGCAGAAAACGGGGATAAGCTAAAGTTATTTTTGTCCCCTTGTTTTTACACATCCCCTCAAAAATCATTTTAGAATAGTTATATTTTTGCCCTGTTGCAATGCACACAATAGCACTTGTAATGGATCTATTGATCTCATTGTGTGCAGTACATTTGGGACTCAAACATTGAAGGAGGACATGTATGAGGTACTTCCAGGCTGGGGGAAATTCCTGCTTATGATACTTGTTTAGAGTACCTTCATCAGGAAAGGGATATCCCAAAGCCCTAAGTCCTTGTTTATTTCATTTATAGGAAGGGTGGCTATACCATCAGCATAATTAAGATGCAAGGCTTGGCGTACCAAAGCCTCAGTAACCACCCAAGACCTCCCATGAACAATAGAAGTCAATGTGGTCACTCCATTAACTGTTGAGGAACTGACAGTGTTCCAAAACTGCTTAATGTGTGTGACTGGAATGAGTGGTGCATAAGAAAGAGCATACTTAGTGGGGATGCGTTCAAATACGCCACCATTTGTGTGTATTGGGGAAACAGAGCATCATCAGCTTCAAGATAAGCAATCATGTTGTGTTGTGATCTGAACCCCAATGCCAATTCTGCTGAGTTAAACTTTGGTGCCATTGATGAAAGCTGTTAATTTTAGGTGTAGAAGATGAAGTTGATAAGAGAAAAGTGTTAGACAAGAATTATAGATACCCTGTTTAAAATAGGATCCAAATTTATAGGAGAGAAAGAATGCATGTGATTGGCCCAAAAATAGGCAAAGATTTTCAAAAATCAATCATGAAAATATTGAAGAAGTTATAAGTTATCTCATGCATTAAATGAAAGTAACAACTCCTAAAATTAAGGCTTGAAAATATGTCAAAAAGTAACAACTGGGTAGGTCCCATTGAGTGTCAACGGTCAAAAATAACCTATCAACGCCCAACGGCTATAATCTTGTCAACGTTTTCCTAAAGCCATGTCAGCGTCCAATTTGGTCACAACAACGCTTGGAAAATTCTTGTCAGCGTCCAAAAATAAAATTATTTTAAAAAGTGAAAAATGACCTTAACAAGTAATTTATCCTAGAGAAGATAACCAAAAGCTGATAATTATCATAGGGCGGCAAGCACTGTCCAGTTATGCACACTTGCATAAGCAAGATAGACATAACAGTCCTCTAGTGTCCCTTGCTAACCAAAACTCTTAACAACAAAGTTACCTTATAAAATCCTTGTTACTCCCAGGTAAATCCCATATCAAAATCATTCCTAAGTCTCCCAACAGACCACAACCAATTCTAGGCCAAAAATGTCTTGGCAACATGCAAAGTTGATATACTATGCATGCTACAGTGCCTCATGATTTAGTAAAACTAACTCATACTCACCTGTGGACACAATCTAGAATTGTGATAAGAGTATCATATGGATACCCAAACATCCTAAAGGTTCCTAAAACCTCCCCTTAAACTATGATACAAAAAGTGTGCTAAAATCATGCATGAACATAAAAATTTATGTCAAGATAGGAATGAAACATTCCAACCATCATCCATAAATAAAAACTTGTCCAAATGCTTCTCCATTGATCCATAAGCAACTCTGTATCCAATGGTATACTGCTAACACCATCTGCACATTTAGATTGAAAACCACAAAACTAACATTGTTGCTGACAACGCCCCAATAACACATGACAGCGTTGAGGGAAGCTTTGTCAGCATTAGACAACTATATTGCTGACAACGTTGCAAAAACACTTATCAGCGTTCAAGCAACCTTTGTCAGTGTTAGAAAAATATAGTGGAAAATCTAAATCATCAATAAGACCAATAATAATAATGCATCATCCTATACATACTTTTACAAAAAGAATCCAAAACACATATTAAGTGAGATTAACCATTCCAATACTTGTTACCAAGTATTGAAATCTCCCAGCATCAAAAGGTTTAGTTAATAAATCTGACACATTTTCCTCAGTGTCAACCCTATCTGGTTGTATTAAACCTTTCTCAAAGCAATCTCTTATAAAATGGTGTCTAATTTCTATGTGTTTAGTTTTAGAATGATGTACAGGATTCTTAATGATGCATAAAGTACTATTATTGTCAACAAATATCTTAGTATGCATGAAGTTATACCCATAGTCCAACAGCTGGTTCTGAATCCACAACACTTGACCACAACATGCAGCTGCAGCCACATACTCTGCTTCAGTTGTAGAATTAGCCACCACTGTTTGTTTCTTGCATTGCCAAGATATTAACCTACTCCCAAGAAACTGACATCCACCAGTTGTGGATTTCCTATCAAACTTATCACCTCCATAATCACTATCTGAATATGCAATCAGCTCCAATGGTGAATCCTTTGGGTACCACAAACCAAGACTAGGATAACATCTTAGGTACCTAAAGATCCTCTTCACAGCATAAAGGTGACATTCTTTGGGAGTCACTTGATGGCGTGCACAAGCACACACAGCAAACATAATGTCAGGTCTGGAGGCATTAAGATACATCAAGGATCCAATCATGGATCTATAGTGCCTGACATCAACATCTTTCCCATCTCCAATCTTTCCCCAAGGGTGTTCTCTATCCATAGGAGTAGTAGCCCTCTTTTCATGTGGAGAAAAGCCAAACTTCTTCAAGATTTCAGCAACATATTTGTCCTGGGAGATGAAGATACCATCCTCTTTCTGCTGAACTTGTAAACCAAGAAAGAAGTTCATCTCCCCCATAGCACTCATCTTGAATTTGTCTGTCATAATCTTGGAGAAATCCTCACTCATCTTTGGATCAGTAGACCCAAAAATGATATCATCAACATAGACCTGCACAAGCAACACATCTTTTCCTTTCTTCTTGGTATACAGTGTCTGATCTATGGTGCCCCTCTTGAATCCATTGTCCACCAAATAGGTAGACAGAGTACCATACCATGCTCTAGGGGCTTGATGAAGGCCATACATAGCCTTTTTGACTCTATACACTTTATCTGGATGCTCTGGATCCTCAAAACCAGGAGGTTGCATTACATAAACTTCCTCAACAATGGTGCCATAGAGGAAAGCACTCTTGACATCCATTTGATAGACTGTAATGCCCATGCAGGAGGCATAGGCTAGAAAAATCCTAATAGCTTCAATCCTTGCAACTGGTGCAAAGACCTCCTCATAGTCTATCCCCTCCTCTTGTGTATAACCTTGAGCCACTAACCTTGCCTTGTTTCTGACCACAATGCCTCTTTCATCTCTTTTGTTCCTGAGAACCCATCTTGTCCCTATAGGTCTGACATATCTAGGACAATCAACCAGCTCCCAAACATCCTGAATTGCAAATTGGTGAAGCTCATCCTGCATTGCTTCCACCCAACTTGGTTCTTTGAGAGCATCAAATATTTTCTTGGGTTCTTCTTGTGACAGAAAACATGCAAACAAACATGCTTGCACAAGAGGGGTATCAACATTCTTGTGTATATTGGCAATAAACCCACCAAGACCTTGATGAGATCTTCTAGTCTGAACTGGAGTCATAATATCACCAATGATCTGAGATGTGGGGTGATTCTTCATTGTGGAAGTGAGAACCCCTCCTTCAAAAAGTCTGGTGTCCTCAACCTCACGCACCATGTTGCCAATATCTTCTTCATCAGACTCTCTTTGATCAACGTGAACTTCTTCAAGAATATTGGAAGGTCCACCTTGTTCAAAACTGGAAGAGAAAAGATGCCCATAAGTGTTGTCAACGTCTGAATCTTGGTTGTCAGCGTCTGGGCTAACAGCGCTTGAAATGTTGTTGTCAACGTCTGAGCCATCAACGTCTGAATTGGTCTTGTCAGCGCTAGATTTGCCTTTGTCAGCGCCTGAAGAACCATGCATGTTTGTATCTGGTGGTATTTGGAAACCACCATTATCTTGTCCAGCAGCAGCAGCAGCAGCAAAAGCATCTATCCAAATGGGAATTGTGACATATTCTAATATAGGAGATGCCTTTTCTGCTTGTGATCCAACCCTCTCATTAACCTGTGTACCTAAAACATTAACAACTTGTTCCGCCACAACATTTGAAGTTACCTTCACAATGTCCGGATTAGTGACAGGCATATAATTTAAAGTTCTAGATAAGGGTTCCAAATCAAAAAACCAATTAGGACCACTTTCAGGATCACTAGGTTTATTCTCTAAGAACCTAACATGTACTCTCTCAACTATACGTTTGTCCTCCTTAAGATAAACCCTATAACCCTTGCTCTGGACTGAATACCCCATGAAGTAACCCTCATCACCTTTTGCACTAAATTTCCCTAAGGCGTCACTAGTATCCAATACTACTACATAACAACCAAAAGGTCTGAGAAAACCAATATTAGGTTTTCTTCCCCAAAGTAACTCATAAGGTGTTTTGTTCTGAATTTTGTTAACCAATGCTCTATTTTGCACATAGCATGCTGTATTAACAGCCTCAGCCCAAAAGGCTATTGGAAAGTGAGCATCAGCCAACATTGTTCTGGCTGCTTCAATTAGGGTTCTATTTTTCCTCTCAGCAACCCCATTTTGTTGTGGGGTTCTAGCAATACTAAATTGCCTAGTAATTCCTTTCCTGGCACATAAATCATCTAGCTTCTTGTTCCTAAATTCTCCACTATTATCACTCCTAAGAATTTTAACCTCATTGCCAGACCTTTTCTCAATCTGAGTGATAAAATCAATAAGAACATCAGCTGTGTCACTCTTCATAGCTAGAAAGAATGTCCAAGTAAATCTAGAGAAGTCATCTGTGACAACAAAGCAATATGACTTACCATTCAAACTTTCTATATTTGTTGGACCAAAGAGGTCCATGTGAAGCATATAAAGAGGTCTGGAACTAGTATGCACCTGTTTGGACTTGAATGAGACCTTGTGCTGCTTGCCTTTAAGACATGCAACACAAGAGTGGTCATTGTGGAAGGCCTTCTTAGGCACACCATCAACTAAACCAAGCCTCACAAGTCTATTTATATTTTTAAAATTTATGTGCCCTAGTCTCCTGTGCCACAAATTACTCTCATCTACTGAGGCCTTAGCATAAAAACAAGACATATTTGTATTCAATTTAATCCCATTTAAATTCACATTATATATGTCCTTATGCCTAGGTGTTCTATACTCAATATATTTCTCATCAGGGATCTTAAAATCCTTGCTTAACACCAAACACTCAGTATCAGTAAAAAGAACTTTATTTTTGTTATCACAAACTTGTGATACACTAAACAGATTGTAATCAAGTTCTTTTACCAGGAAGACGTTCTCAAAACGCAGATTATTGGTGAGAAGGGTTCCTTTGCCTGTGATAGTTCCATATCCACCTCCAAAGTATACCTTGTCACCATCTTTAATAGGGGTGAAATTCGTCAGATAGTCTTCCTTCCCTGTCATGTGCCTTGAGCATCCACTATCCCAATATCCATAATCATTGATCTGTCTTTGATGCCCTGCACATAAAGAAAACAAATTAGTTTTCTTTGGGAACCCAAGTCTCAAAAGACTTGGATTCATCTGGTTGTTCAATAAGAACAGACTTAGTTCTCACAACAACCCCATTCTCATCCTTTTTAGGATGAAATACTCAGTTAACCCCAATAGGTTTTGTAATGACCTTTGAAATGTAATTAAATCTATTGCTAGTCATTGAAATCCCATTATCATTAGGGTTTTGATCTTTCTTGGGTCTCCATGTTAAGCTTGAAGAAGCTTTAGACCCCTTACCTTGTGGCTGCAAATATTTAGGTCTGGTCACGTTTCTGCCAGCGTTAGAATTTGTCCTGTCAACGCTGAAATTACCCTTGTCAGCGTTGAACCTAGGATTTGCTACAGAAACCCATTGCCTATTTGACCAGGTGTTTGTCTTTTGAAATGGTCTTTGTCCATGAGTGTTAGACCTTCTAGAAAAGAATGGGGCAGGTCTAATCACTTGTGGACTTTGCTGCACACAAGGTTTGGGTCTGACAACGTTTGACTTCCTAACAACGTTGACTTTCTTCCTGTTAGTGCTGAAATTGTTCCTGTCAGCGCTGGCTTTGGGAGCGTTGACACACTTGTATGCCAAATGTGAAAAGCTACCACAAGTGTAACAGGCTTTCTTAGACACAACGTTAGGTCTAGAAGAGAAGAAACCTGTTCCATGATTGCTAACTTGGCTCTTGGGTGACCTATTATTCCTATACATCTCTGCATATTTAATGGTAGGTCTTCTAACAGTGTTTGAGCCTAGGTCAACAACTTTACCAGTGATTGGGTGAGTAACCTTAATGGGTGGTGATTCATTGGGACTTTCACATAACAAACCTCCCTTAACAAATAAAGTAGGGTTAGCTTTCTTCCACTCATTTAGGTCAGTCAATTTTTGTTGATACTCTTCCACAGGAGTGACAACTCTTGGTGGAGGAATGAATTCCTCCTCTTGGAGCTCTGGTAAACCAGTCCAAGATAAGTCCCTTCGTTGGACACCATAGAAGTCACCAGCTGGTGGTGTAACCAGAGAGTAATCATTCATCCCAATCCCAGTCATGTCCTTAGGATCCCTTTGTTTAGCTACACAGTATCCTAGGGTTTGGGTGGCTCTATCAAATCTTTGAATTTTGAGGTCAACATTATCTTTATTCTTAATGGCCTCATCTAACTTAGCCTGTAATTCACTGTTAACCTTTTTCATGATGTTTCTAACATCCATACTACCCTCTAGCTCATGTTTTAAGATATTGATCTTATCTTTTAAGTCAAATTCCATTTTCTTGTATTCAGAAACAGTTTTCTCAGTTTCAGTAAGAGCTAGTTGGTAATTAGACAATTTACATCTGTCATCTTTTAGTTTTAACACCTCTTTGTTAAGTCTTTCAGTATTTAACCTACAACCTTTGCTACAAAAAGCATCATCATATACCTCATTATCAGATGAGGAGGAGGAGTGTGTCATTAGAGCATATTCAACATGCTCTTCTTCTTCAATATCAGCAACCAAAGCTTTATCCTCTTCAACATCCTTAGCCAGGTAGCTCCAATCCCATCCTGTACCATCAATTCCTTGAACTGCAACCATAGCTTTGGAATCCTGAGCTTTAACAACCTGACTTGAGGGTTTACCAGCATCAGATCTTCTAGGAGATCTGTATTCCCTCATGAAGTGTCCCATACGATGACAGTTGTAGCATTCAACTTTGGATTTATCAAATCCAGCTGTGTCTTTAGCATTGAAGGTCATCTTCTTTTTAAACCTTCTGTTCCACCTATTTGCTCTTATACTAGCAAGAGCCATGTTTCACTTGATGTCCATCTCTTCCAAGTGTTCATCACTTATCTGCTCAAGGTCCTCATATGTAATCACTGAACCATTGGGCAAAGAAGCAATGTAAGCAAAAACAGTATCCAAATCCAAACCAGCAGGTTTAACTCTTGGGGAGTCATTCTTGAATGTGTTAGCGTCTGAATAGGAGACGTTGACAGGACTTGTTCCAGCGCTGACATATGATGATCCAGTAACTGGATGCATATAAGAGTCCTTCTGATTGAATTGACCTTCACTATGAGAGAAGAAGGCCATGTTGCTGGTTGTAGATTTGCTTCCATGCTCTGAAAGAGTTTCATCTTCCAACAGTCTTAGTTTGTTGTAGATGTCATCAAACGAGGAGCTCTTGTAAGTATTGTTGGCAAGAATAGATCTTGCCTCAATCTTCCATGACTCACCAAGACTTTTAAGAAAGGTAGCATTGGTGTCAACATCACCAACTTGTGTCCCCATGAAGGACAACTTGCTTGTGATGTCAAGCAATCTGCTTCTCACACTACTCAGTTTCTCATTGGGTTGAGCTTTGAAGACAACATAATCATGCAGAAGTTGCTTTTTCTTTTCTTCCTTAGTGTCTGCATTGCCACCATATGCAACTTCAAGAGCTTCCCAAAGATCCTTAGCAGATTCATAGCCTCTATATTTATGCTGATTTTCTTGTCCCAAAGAGACTTTCAGAATATTTAGGGCTTTCATGTCAACCCTTTTCTTTGCAATATCATCAGCAGATACAGCTCTACCATCTCCAGGTTTTTCTTTCTTATCCTCTTCAGGGCATCCTTCAACAGCTGTTCTTTGACTAATGGCATCAAGAATCTTTTGAGCCTTATTGAATGTGTTTCCATATTCAATAATCTCCCAGAGTGTGTAGTCATAGATCCCCAGATATTGTTCAAAGTTGAACTTCCATAAGTCAAAGTTGGTTGCATCAAGCATAGGAATCTTGATGTTTGGTAAGGCTGAGGAGGAGGAGGTTATTGCTTCAGATATGATGTTGTTAGGGTTTCTGAGAAAATTAGGGTTTTGGTGTTTTAGGGTTCTGGTGTTCTTTAAAGATCAAAAGTTCCTCAACAAGCTCTGATACCACTTGTTGATCCCAAACTTAGATCGATTAGCTTTGTGTATACGAGATTAGATCAAGTAATACACGTAGAGAAACCTTTGTATATGCTTTATGAATCTAAGTGTTATGCGGAATTTAACATATAAACAAGAACACACAAGATGTAAACAAACTTTCACTTTGATTATGAATATCGAACTTGCTTACAATGAAAGATGTTTACGAATGAAAACTTATATAAAACTTATATTTTAACATTAACCTAAAGGCCTTCTTTTATAGACATAAGAAGCCTTGTACAATAATCTACGTATCAGCTATTCTAGGTAAAGATAAATATAGAAAATACAGTGTCGTTTCTATCCTTACTAGAAGTATTCTTGAATATAATAAACGTGTAGATTATATCTTCCATCAGTGCTTGTCTTCAATGTGTCAACGCTTGACTTTAACTTGTCAACTCTTGAGCTGTCAGCGCTTGTATTGTTCTTGTCAACGCTTGTTTTGTTCTTGTCAGCGCTCAAGTGATCTGGCCTTAATTTATTCCCAACAACTTAAACTAGGAAAATTGAAAAAAACAAGAAAATGGTAAGTTTTAGCCACTAAAGACAAAAAAGGGAAAAGCTGATGGTGACATGAGCTGGACTTTTGTCCTTATGCTAAGCAGTGGGAACAATAACACTAGCAGTGGGAACTTGGTTCCCACTTATGGACCTCATAAAGACGTTTTTGGCCTTTTTGGCTTTGTTCAATTGTTGTTTTTGGATAACAAAGGCACCCCACACTCATTGGAGTGTGGGGAGTCAATACCAAGTGAAAAAAAGCAGAATCTAACACAAATAGCACAAAAATCCAGCCAATGCAGTCACTGATATAAAAATAGGGGGTCTGGTGGTGTGTTGCTGATCTATATGGCAGCTAGGGTGAACTTTGGATGATCAAAGCTGACTATAATATTCTACAAAAACCACAACTTAACTCACATAGAATCCTAGACCTACCTCTATCCTAGTTGTGAACAAAATTTCAAACCTCAAACTTCAATAAAATTAATCCTACAGCTATGGTTATGAAGTTGACAGATTTTGGTATAAACTTGCAACTTTTTGTTCTACATTACCACTGACTTAACCAACTATCACAAACAATAAATCCACCACAAATAAAAGGTTTACATGCAAGGGTGTGGTATTTTGTTGTCACCCAAAACACATTAAACACTTATCCAAACAGCCCTTAAAATCAGTGATGACCAAAAATTTCAAAATTATAAAACACCACTAAACCTATCTTAAATCTATTTAACAAATATCTAACAGCAAATGAGCAAAAACAAATTACTAACACTTAGCATTTAAACAGATTTCTCAAAAAGCACAAAATCAAATTTTTGTTAACAAAGAGGGTTCAAGCCTTAGGATTATACCTTGTAGGACCCACATCTGGGCCACACTATGGCTGAGGCCATCTCCATATTAGCTAAAAGTGAGCTTGTGGGCTTTCTGGAAGCTGTTTGATGCAAGAGTGAGGGAAGGAGGGACTACAGCAGTCCTAACAACCCAAGACTACAACAGTCAAGGGTTGTTATGTTCTTTTCTATGGTACCTGTTAACACACCAAACACAAGAACAAACTCAAGCTCACTAACCAGGCTGCAATCCAGTTGTCAAGTGGATTGTAGATTGGTTTGATGAACAGTAAGTGGTAAAAAATGATAAATGAAAGATTTTTCAAAAATCTTAAAAATCAAGTTTTGTAAATAAGTAAGTTAACCAACTGAAAATAGTAACTATGCTCTATGTTTTCACAGCTTCTTGAGGTTGTCAATCTCAGCAAGCCATGATTAAACATAGACCATAGGGTCTCAAAACAGATTTTGGACAACACATTTTTTGAACAAAAAAACGTTTTGATAAAACTTTTATCTAAATGCAAGGTAAAGTAAATATCAAACTATAACAGAAAATAAATGGAACACGGAATTTTAACAATTGCAAGGTTTAACACTTCTTTAATTTATTCATGAAAAGTTTACAATTGCTAAAAAAACTAGAACAAGAAAAAAAAATGAAACCTAAGCTGCCTTATATAGGGGCATGCAATGTTTCTAGAAGCAAATAGAAAACCTAATTGCCCTTTGTAATTTGAATTCTCACTTGGTCAATTTGCTATCCTGTGATACTTCTGCCATTCTTGTGAGATGCCAGCAAGTCAAAACTCATCCTGGTCGTCAAAAAAAGTGTGGAGATGAAGGAACATCAGCTGGCCATTGGATCTCTGTGGAAGAGTTTGTTTTTTTGTGAATAGTGGGGCAGGGTGTTGCTGGGGTGGTCACATAGGTGTAGTAAGAGGGAATCTTGGGGTGGGGTTTTGTTTTGGGAACCATTAATCTCAATTCTGGAAGAGATGGTGGATTATCATCATGAATCAAAGGTAAACCGGATTAGGGTTCATCAGTAAATAGTAGTGGGTTTTGATCTGGATTAGGGGGTAGATTGTTGTTTGCTGCCAGTTAATAATCAGTTTAAAAACTGATTCTTATATGTAATTTAGGGGTTAGTGGGGTGATGTGGCCTGTGATGTGGAGGTCTGGGGTGATGTGAAGGTCTCTGGTTGGTGAAGGGTATTTGTAAGTCTGGCAAGTTTGGCCCCTTTACTTCTAACTTTGTGTCATACAAAGTTTCAAACACCAAATCACCATTTCCTTTGTATTATAGTTAGGCATATTTACAACTTTGGCCCTTTTCTTTAATAAAACATTGAACAAGGACTCAAAGTGTAATTTCTTCAATCTTCAAGGGCGTATATGGCATATTCTTGAAACTTAAGGACCCCAATGCAATTTTTGAGATTTGCAAGGGTCAAAAGGACAAGTCTTCAAAAGTTGAGGGACCAATCTTGACAAATCTTCATACTTCAAGGACTTCTTTGAAAAATCATGATTCAGGTCCGGTTCTTTGTGCGGCTTTGTTTCCCGTGTTCGTTTTTGCTTGATTCTTGTTCTCTTTTGGTGAATTCACGATATCTGTACCTAAAATACACAATGAACAAACACAAGCATATTTCGTGGTATTTTATGATATTTTTAAGCGTTTTAAGCCAGATTTGGACGATGAGACTATGTATAAATGCAGTCTCATCACTCCCCCATACTAAACCATTGTCGTGCCCTCACGCAATGCTAGAATTAAGTATCATGGCACTTCCAAATTCCTTTTTAGGAGACATTTATTGAAAACGTAACTTTAAATAAACTACTACATGCGTTTTAGACATAATGTATTGTTTTCATCGCAAAATGGGACGTTTAGGATCATAGAATAAGAACAGGTAAATGCTTCGTTAGAAATAATTTTGTCGTCCTCGACTTTCACCTAATTCCATGCTAAGCATGAAACAATATCTTTGTCATTATAAGTTAGTAAAGCTAACACTACTCATATGCTCTAATCACGTACTTAGACTCCCTTATACCTAAGATGTATCTCTTATATTTTATTTTTGTCTTAATGATCACGAGGATACATCATTGACTTATGCGTGAATAGAGATTAGGTCCAAAAGTAGAGCCTTAACGGTGTAACCAAAATCATCGAATTAATAATTCATCCTAATAAACAACGATGTCAAAAAATTAAGTCAACAAGAAGGATCGATAAACACGGTTTTATAACGGTTTTGAATATGAGACTTATTACAAATTTGGAATTGGTTTACCGCCACCTTTTATTCAACTTCGCCATGAAGTGTTTATTATGGCTTTGGTCTTGCCCTTGTCTTTTATTTAACCTCGCCATGAGGTGTTTATTATGACTTGACGTATATCCTCACGCTAAAGCGAATTTTGGATCTTTAAGGCTTCAAGATTTAAGACATTCACTTTCAATTTTCGCATGGATTTTTCGGCTTTGTGAGCTTCAAATTTTTGCTTGATTTAGGTGAGAGGAACTTAAATGATTATTAGGGGAAGCTTTTGATTATTCGGGTTGCCAATACTTCAAAACCGTGATGCTGACGATACCTTAATGTTTTCCCAATTTAATTACATGGAAGCTACTAAAACAAATTAGAAACCAACAATAGAGACTAAATCGCTAAATCAATATTTATTAACAATTTATTATAAAAGCGTATGGAGAATAAGAAATTAATTAAGACATATGAGTTTTTGAAAGAATACGAGTACTCTACGTTTAGCATAGCAACTTATAATTAACGCTATCATTTCTAATCCTCAATTTAATGAGACTTAGCCTAAAAAGTTAAGGAATCAAAGCTAAGTGCTCAACGCGCACGGTCGAGTAAAAAATTACTCTTATTCTCACCATCGGGAAACCTACATTCGTGTCTTAAACACTTATGAAAAACTAGAAAATTTTTAAAATTTGGCCATTTTTAGCCTTATTTTGCACAAAACATTAGCAAAAAGATGAAAATTGGATTACGTGATGACGTAAGCAAGGTCAAGTATCTATTCACCCTAATACCAAAACTAAACATGGTCCTCAATGTTTCGAGTCTAAGGGTGAAACACCCCCATACTAGAGACGAAAAGTCGAATGCTTAATCGAGCATGGAAAGAGTAAAACGAATAACCTATAAGCCGTTTATGAAGTATGCTAATAAGATAAACGTTAGAACATAAAAGGATATCATCGGATATCGGAATCTTCAAAGGCAACGTTCGAAGCTCGAGTGATACGTAAAATGAACACGAGAGGCTTCAATGATGACGATGAACCTAATAAATCACAATCACAAACAACCACGAAACAAAGGTTGGAAGAGCACAAGTCTCCTCACATTACACTAATTAGAAAATAAAAAGACAATGAAAACAATAAAAGGATAGGCATGAGATTCCCCCACGAGGCACCTCGTTTTTTATAACCGACTCAAGAGCTCGACTCGAATCCCGATAAATATGATCATTTAGGGATTATCAAGGGATGGTTAAAAAACGTGGGTCTTACATGTAAACAAGGCCCAAAGAAACCGATAATAAAGGCAAAGCCTTTATACCAGGGTCAAAGATCGTATCCTCACATTTAGTGGAAAATGATAAAGGCAAAGCTGGAGGATACGTTTTGTAAGGAATAAAACTCCTTACAACGTACTCGAAGTACATGTAGTCATGAGAACCGAGAGGGTGGGTAGGATAACTTTGAGACGAAGGCAAATTTGAAAGAGAACCAATAAAAATGAGGGTCTCAAAGTCTCCTCCCGGTTCAAAGGCAAAGGCCTCATTGAAATCCTCATTCTCATTGAGAGGCGGTCCATCGGTGAACCCCTCGAGAATGGAAGCATCACAAGTTAAAAGAGAAGGCGCATCCAAATGAGACTTATGGAGGGTGACTAGCAAATCCGGCTTATCGAGTTTAGGATCCAAAGAATCCCCACTCTCGATTACCTCGAACGTCTCATCAAAGAGAGGATTTACGTCACCGTAAACGAACTCGTCATCAAATTCAAAAAGGGAATTCGAGTAGATTTTAAATTCGTCGACACGAACGTCCTCATCGAGTAGTGATCGTCGTCACTAGTGGAAAAATCATCATCGAAAAGCGGGTTCGAAAAAGTCACTGATTCTTTACCCGAAGTGTCATTAGGAGAGACATCATCACATGATATTGTATAACACTCACTATCATAATCTGCCTCGTTAGAATCTTCGTGGAAAGATTCATCGAGAGCAAAATCACTTAACTCCTCATCGGAGACAACCCTAGGCTCACTTTGGATTAGAATAGGGATCTCAAGATTAGGATTAGTGCTAAGATTCTTCTCCCCCATACTTAGAGAGGCATCTGGTTCCGTTGGGAGCATTAGAGTAATGGTTTCACAAGACGAGGTGAGATTAAAAATGTCGCTATCGTCGTCGTCATCATAAATAGGAGGCGTGAGATCACATCTAGCTAGATGCTCCTCTCTTTCTAGTTCTCGTCTCTTATCACGAATATCGATGCTTAAGCCATTGTAATCTTGTAAAAGTTGTTTAGTTTTAATCTCACACTCTCTTTTGAACTCGTCACTTATTTCTTCTTTACGATATCTCCTAATCCCAAGTTCATTAGTTATGTCGTTTATTTCGTGATTGAATCGTCGTTTCTCCTCTTCCATATCTTTGATGCTTTTTTCGATCACTTCGGCGATTGAAAGTTCCTTTTTCTCCATAATTTGTTGAAAAAGCAACTTAATTTCTTTAAATCCCTCGTCGACGCGACTTGCACCGAGATCATCATCGAAAAAATTTTGTGGAGGTGATTCGTCAAAAACGGAGAATTGATTGTCGAAAGACGTATTTTGGTTCATCGATTGACAATCATACCCATAATGAGGTGCTTTTCCACAAGACTCACATGAATATGACGGTGGATATTGCGAAGATTGGTCAAAGAAATTAGGATTCGGTTCGGGGTCATTATAATTTGTACAACAAAATCCGAAATCGTGCTCCAAACCGCAAAAATCACACGAATAAGACGAAGGCGGTTGTGAAGTTTGGTCATAGGATTGAAATCCGTAACCATGGTCGTTTTGAGGAGAGTTGTAGATATACCCCTCCCTTCCTCCATAAATCTTGCAATTGAAGCAATTACCACCGTCGTGCGGACCTCTACAATATGGACAAGAGTAATATCCATCATTGGACATGTCGAAACGAGAATGGTGTTACGAGAATTAACCACTAGAGGGTTAGAAAAAAAATTAATTGATAAGGGGAAATAAGAATATTTTTCATTTTTGATTGTTTTTTTTTAATTTTTTTGGTTTTTTCGTGTATTGTGTAGACTCAAATCTATAAATCTCTCCTCGAATCAATTTCTCGATTAAAGGAGCCTCAAGGAATGAAAACGATCACGTTGAGTGAACGTCTTCTATGACTTTAGAACGTTGGTGGAACACCAAAACGTTCAAGAGAGTTTAATCTTGAAAAACAAGCAAATATATATGATACGTAGATAATGCTTTGGTTGGCAAACCCTCGATTAGCCTTTTTTTCAAAACACGCACAAGCAAGCGGAGGAATCGAGGTGGCGCTAAGAACTTAAGAGCCTTTTTCCTTTAGGTCGTGAAATACAATCGCCTTATACCCACCTTATAGTTTGTGTTAATCAAAATTAAGCCTTTCGAAAGTTATTATCTATTTTGCCTTTTTCTTTTTGCTTCGGATTCGAATACAATAACTGAGTGATGAAATCCCAATTAAGGTTGCGTTTTCACGCTTTTGGAGATATTGTAAATTTATTGTGATACGTAGTACAATATATTAATAATATCCACAAAGAAAAACGAAAACGAATATTTCTATAATATACTAAAAGATTGTTGTGTGTTTAATTTAGGAAAACTAAACACGATTTATTTGGATATCTATAATATAGTAGAAAAAATAACAAACGAGTATGTACGATATTTACGCTTTCCAAAAATGAAAAGCAAAAACGCACTACTCACACAAGCACGATATGTATAATGGCACTAAAAACACCTCCCCGACAGCGGCGCCAAAATGATTGTGGTAAAAATACGCTTTTACGAAAAAGACGTATAATGTGCAAGTATTAAATTTGACGGTTTAGGAAAACCAACAAATCGAATAAATACAAGTTCGTTCTCGAAGGAGGCGTCTGATGTGTGCCAGGCTGCAATCCAGTTGTCTAGTAGATTGTAGCTTGGTTTTTTGAACAGAAGTGGTAAAAAAAATGATGAATGAAAGATTTTTCAAAAATCTTGAAAACCAAGTTTTGTAAATAAGTAAGGTAACCAACTGAAAATAGTAACTATGCTCTATGTTTTCACAGCTTCTTGAGATTGCCAATCTCAGCAAGCCAAGATCAAACATAGACCATAGGGTCTCAAAACAGATTTTGGACAACACATTTTTTGAACAAAAAAACGTTTTGATAAAACTTTTACTCTAATTGCAAGGTAAAGTAAATATCAAACTATAACAGAAAATAAATGGAACACAGAATTTTAACAATTGCAAGGTTTAACACTTCTTTAATTAATTCATGAAAAAGTTTACAATTGCTAAAAAAACTGGAACAAGAAAAAAAATGAAACCTAAGCTGCTTTATATAGGGGCATACAATGTTTCTAGAGGCAAATAGAAAACCTAAACCCAATTTGTTGATCCCAAACTTAGATCGATTAGCTTTGTGTATACGAGATTAGATCAAGTATAACACGTAGAGAAACCTTTGTTGTATGCTTTGTGAATCTAAGTATTATGCGGAATTTAATACTTAAACAAGAACACAAGATGTAAACAAAACTTTCACCTTGATTATGAATGTCGAACTTGCTTACAATGAAAGATGTTTACGAATGAAAACTTAATGAAAACTTGATACTAAACATTAACCTAAAGGCCTACTAAGAAGCCTTGTACAATAAGTTACGTATCAACTATTCTAGGTAAAGATAAACATAGAAAATACATTGTCGTTTCTATCCTTACTAGAAGTATTCTAGAACATAATAAACGTGTAGCTTATATCTTCCATCAGTGCTTGTCTTCAATGTGTCAACGCTTGACTTTAACTTGTCAACGCTTGAGCTGTCAGCGCTCACTTTGTTCTTGTCAACGCTTGAGTTGTTCTTGTCAGCGCTCAAGTGATCTGGCCTTAATTTATTCCCAACAATCCTCCCCTAAACTTGATATCCACTCTTATGATCAAGTTTCTGAATAATCATTAAGAACTTGGAGGAGTCTGACAAACCTTATCATATTGGTAATAAATAAATCTGATCTAATTCTTTGCCACGTCACTTGTATAATCTATCTCCAACTGGGTGTCCTTCATCTTCTCCAAAACAGCCTTGGATATGAAATACTGAGCATCTACAAGTAAATACTCAGCAAACTTTGTAGAACTCAAATGGTATACACCAGCAGCTGAATATAACCTCCATTGAAGACCACTGAGGTCATCTTCAAGATCCTTCCATATTTCAGGATCTTCCTCATTTGTCCCACACATTCTTTTGAATGTGGTCCAAAGTTTTATTCCATTAGCTGAAGTTGGTGCTTCAGCCTCATACTTGGTTTCCAACAACCTCCAAAGGTCCACCAAGTCTTCTCTATCACAACTTGCAAATAAAGATATGAGAGTGGTAAAAGTGTGTACCTCCTTGCCATATCTTCCAATCTTCCAGAATCCACATTCATCCTCATCATAACTCACAATTGGATTCCTGGAATCTAGTGGTAACACATGCACCATATCTGAAGCTTCTAATGGGGAGAGCTTGAGGCTCTTTCTAATAACTGCTTCACTTGGATATAGTTGATTCATATCTTTTGGAAACTCAAGTGTAAATCCCATCATTCACAATGTAGTCTTAAAGTTGAGTCGTGTGTTCTAGACGTGTGTAACCTTGCAAACACGTCTAGGTTTGTTACTTGTAATCGTTTGAAGTTTAATACAAGTAATCGTTGGAAAAGAAACACCTTGTTCATAATCAATGTTCCATCATTTCCTTTTCACCTTGTTCCATCATTTGCTCAGCCAATCTTCTATCAAATTCAACCTGAGCTGCATTCTTTGGAACAATTTCTTCTACCAACTTACCCTTACCCTTATCTGATGGTTCAATGGTTGGTAAGGTAGATGGTAATACCTGAGTAGGAACATCCTTGATGATAGATGATGACTGGAATTCATCACCTCCATATGCAGATCTGTCAACGCCCAAATTTCCTCTATCAGCGCCCAAAATACTTCTATCAGCGTCCAAACTTGTCTTGTCAACGCTCAAATATTTTCCCTCAACGCCTTGTGTAACCTCTCTCAACATTGCTGTAAATGATAAATTTAGATTGGTTGGAGATATTAAGGACGTATCAAAACCTGTTTGTTCCTTCAAAGTAGTAAGAGCTTCAGCAACATCCAATGATTGACCATCTTGACTGCTCTTATCACTCAGATTTCTTTGATCTTCCTCCCCTTTGGAAGACTCCTCCATACCTCTCCTAGCATGATCACTCTCCAAAACAACAATCCTCTCCCTCAATTGCTTGAGTTCAAGGCCTTGTGAGCTGACAATTTGTACTAAGTCTGCATTTTGCTTTTGCAAGCTAATGCAGACAGCCGTCAATTCCAAAAGAGTCATTGGTTCCAGTCTGCCCTCTTCTAAAATGGGGATTTGACCTCCCAAGTTAGGTTCATTGGGCATGGATGAGGACTTAAATATGGTGGGACTGCCTTGGCCAGCTTCTAAGCCAGAACCAATAGTCCTAGCCTCATCCAGGTCACCAGCCACACTTGTGGTGGTGGTTCTCTCTGCTTCCTGGCTAGGACCACCAGAGGAGAACTCTCCAGCAGTCCTTTGGCGTTTAATCAACCTATATTCAGGTGGTGTGGAAGATGGTGTGGAAGAATGGGTAGATGTGGGTTGGTTAAGGGGTGTTTGGGATTGTGATGGTTGGGTGTCAGCGTTGGAAATAGGCACATCAACGCCCACATTAGATGTGTCAGCGTCAAAGGGTTCTTGGTCTATTTGCATTTGTTCAGGTGAGGGTAAAGGTTCAGGGATAGGTTCAAGTTGTGGTTGAGGGTCAATGTGAGGTTGGGGGTCTGGTTGAGGTTGTGCTGCTGCAATAACAGCAAGCATGGCTGGGGTTAAAGGTAAGTCTCTATGAGGTGGTGAATTCATCTTGGTAAAAATAGCTTTCTTTTGTTCAGGGATTTTATAAAAATCATTGTGATCCCTTGAACAATATCTTTGATCATCAAAAATCATTTGCAGAAAACGGGGATAAGCTAAAGTCATTTTTGTCCCCTTGTTTTTACACATCCCTTCAAAAATCATTTTGGAATAGTTATATTTTTGCCCTGTTGCAATACACACAATAGCAGTTGCAATGGATCTATTGATCTCATTGTGTGCAGTACATTTGGGACTCAAACATTGAAGGAGAATGTGAATGAGGTACTTCCAGGCTGGGAGAAATTCCTGCTTATGGTACTTATTAAGAGTACCTTCATCAGGAATTGGATATCCCAAAGCCCTAAGCCCTTGTTCTATTTCAGTTATGGGAAGAATGGTTATACCATCAACATCATCAAGATGCAAGGCCTGGCGTACGAAGGCCTCAGTAACCACCCAAGATCTCCCATGAACAATAGAAGTTAATGTGGTCACTCCATTAACTGTTGAGGAACTAACAGTGTTCCAAAACTGTTTAATGTGTGTGACTGGAATGAGTGGTGCATGAGAAAGAGCATACCTTAATGGGGATGCGTTCAAATACGCCACCATTTGTGTGTATTGAGGGAACAAAGTATTATCAGCAACAAGATAAGCAATCATGTTGTGTTGAGACTTGAACCCCAAATCCAATTCTGCTGAGTTAAATCTTGGTGCCATTGATGAAAGCTGTTAATTTGAAGTGTAGAAGATGAAGATTGATAAGAGAAAAGTGTTAGACAAGAATTATAGATACCCTGTTTAAAAATAGGAGCCAAATTTATAGGAGATAAACAATGCATGTGATTGGCCCAAAAATAGGCAAAGATTTTCAAAACCTAATTATGAAAATATTGAAAAAGTTATAAGTTATCTCATGCATTCAATGAAAGTAACAACTCCTAAAATTACGGCTTGAAAATATGTCAAAAAGTAACAACTGGGTAGGTCCCATTGAGTGTCAACGGTCAAATATAACCCATCAACGCCCAACGGCTATAATCTTGTCAACGTTCGCCTAAAGCCATGTCAGCGTACAATTTGGTCACAACAACGCTTGGAAAAATCTTGTCAGCGTCCAAAAATAAAATTGTTTTAAAAAGTGAAAAATGACCTTAACAAGTAATTTATCCTAGAGAAAATAACCAAAAGCTGATAATTATTATAGGGCGGCAAGCACTGTCCAGTTATGCACACTTGCATAAGCAAGATAGACATAACAGTCCTCTAGTGTCCCTTGCTAACCAAAATTCTTAACAACTAAGTTACCTTATAAAATCCTTGTTACTCCCAGGTAAATCCCATATTAAAATGATTCCCAAGTCTCCCAACAGACCACAACCAATTCTAGGCCAAAAATGTCTTGGCAGCATGCAAAGTTGATATACTATGCATGCTACAGTGCGTCATGGTTTAGTAAAACTAACCCATACTCACCTGTGGACACAATCTAGAATTGTGATAAGAGTATCATATGGATACCCAAAAATCCTAAAGGTTCCTAAAACCTCCCCTTAAACAAAGATACAAAGAGTTTGCTAAAAACATGCATGAACATAAAAAATTTATGTCAAGATAGGAATGAAACATTCCAACCATCATCCATAAATAAAAACTTGTCCAAATGCTTCTCCTTTGATCCATAAGCAACTCTGTATCCAATGATATACTGCTAACACCATCTGCACATTTAGATTGAAAACCACAAAACTAACATTGTTGCTGACAACGCCCCGATAACACATAACAGCGTTGAAAGAAGCTTTGTCAGCGTTAGACAATTATATTGCTAACAACGTTGCAAAAACACTTATCAGTGTTCAAACAACCTTTGTCAGTGTTAGAAAAATATAGTGGAAAATCTAAATTATCAATAAGACCAATAATAATAATGCATCATCCTGTACATACTTTTACAAAAGAATCCAAAACACATATTAAGTAAGATTAACCATTCCAATACTTGTTACCAAGTACTGAAATCTTCCAGTATCAAAAGGTTTAGTTAATAAATCTGACACATTTTCCTCAGTGTCAACCCTATCTGGTTGTATTAAACCTTTCTCAAAGCAATCTCTTATAAAATGGTGTCTAATTTCTATGTGTTTAGTTTTAGAATGATGCACAGGATTCTTAATGATGCATAAAGTACTCTTATTGTCAACAAATATCTTAGTATGCATGAAATTATACCCATAATCCAACAGCTTGTTCTGAATCCACAACACTTGACCACAACATGCTGCTGCAGCCACATATTCTGCTTCAGTTGTAGAATTAGCCACCACTGTTTGTTTCTTGCATTGCCAAGATATTAATCTGCTCCCAAGAAATTGACATCCACCAGTTGTGGATTTCCTATCAAACTTATCACCTCTATAATCACTATCTGAATATGCAATCAGCTCCAATGGGGAATCCTTTGGGTACCACAAACCAAGATTAGGGAAACATCTTAGGTACCTAAAGATCCTCTTCACAGCATAAAGGTGACATTCTTTGGGAGTCACTTGATGGCGTGCACATGCACACACAGCAAACATGATATCAGGTCTGGAAGCAGTAAGATACATCAAGGATCCAATCATGGATCTATAATGCCTGACATCAACATCTTTCCCATCTCCAATCTTTCCCCAAGGGTGTTCTCTATCCATAGGAGTAGAAGCCCTCATTTCATGTGGAGAAAAGCCAAACTTCTTCAAGATTTCAGCAACATATTTGTCTTGGGAGATGAAGATACCCTCTTCTTTCTGCTGAACTTGTAAACCAAGAAAGAAGTTCATCTCCCCCATAGCACTCATCTTGAATTTGTCTGTCATAAGCTTGGAGAAATCCTCACTCATCTTTGGATCAGTAGACCCAAAAATGATATCATCAACATAGACCTGCACAAGCAACACATCTTTGCCTTTCTTCTTTATAAATAGTGTCTGATCTATGGTGCCCCTCTTGAATCCATTGTCCACCAAGTAAGTGGACAAAGTACCATACCATGCTCTAGGGGCTTGATGAAGGCCATACATAGCCTTTTTGACTCTATACACTTTATCTGGATGCTCAGGATCCTCAAAACCAGGAGGTTGCATGACATAAACTTCCTCAACTATGGTGCCATACAAGAATGCACTCTTTACATCCATTTGATAGACTGTAAAGCCCATGCAAGATGCATAGGCTAGAAAAATCCTAATAGCTTCAATCCTTGCAACTGGTGCAAAGACTTCTTCATAGTTTATCCCCTCCTCTTGTGTATAACCTTGAGCCACTAACCTTGCCTTATTTCTGACCACAATACCTCTTTCATCTCTTTTGTTCCTGAGAACCCATCTTGTCCCTATTGGTCTGACATATCTAGGACAATCAACCAGCTCCCAAACATCCTGAATAACAAATTGGTGAAGCTCATCCTGCATTGCTTCCACCCAACTTGGTTCTTTGAGAGCATCAAATATCTTCTTGGGTTCTTCTTGTGACAGAAAACATGCAAACAAACATGCTTGCACAAGAGGGGTATCAACCTTCTTGTGTATATTGGCAATAAATCCACCAAGACTTTGATGGGATCTTCTTGTCTGAACTGGAGTCATAACATCACCAATGATCTGAGATGGGGGGTGATTCTTCATTGTGAAAGTGAGAACTCCTCCTTCAAAAAGTCTGGTGTCCTCAACTTCACGCTCCATGTTGCCAATATCTTCTTCATCAGACTCTCTTTGAGCAACTGGAATATCTTCATGGACATTGGAAGGTCCACCTTGTTCAAAAGTGGAAGAGAAAAGATGCCCATAAGTGTTGTCAACGTTTGAATCTTGGTTGTCAGCGTCAGGGCTGACAGCGTCTGAAATGTTGTTGTCAACGTCTGAATTGGTCTTGTCAGCGCTAGATTTGCCTTTGTCAACGCCTGAAGAACCATGCATGTTTGTATCTGGTGGTATTTGGAAACCACCATTATCTTGCCCAGCAGCAGCAGCAGCAGCAAAAGCATCAGTCCAAATGGGAATTGTGACATATTCAAATGTAGGAGATGCCTTTTCTGCTTGTGATCCAACCCTCTCGTCAACCTGTGTACCTGAAACATGAACAACTTGTTCCTCCACAACATTTGAAGTTACCTTCACAATGTCTGGATTAGTGACAGGCATATAATTTAAAGTTCTAGATAAGGGTTCCAAATCAAA
This sequence comes from Glebionis coronaria, assembly GCA_025667525.1. Classification (NCBI taxonomy): domain Eukaryota; kingdom Viridiplantae; phylum Streptophyta; class Magnoliopsida; order Asterales; family Asteraceae; genus Glebionis; species Glebionis coronaria. The sequence goes on along the minus strand of CM046879.1, from coordinate 111,800,955 downwards.
CAACCAATTAGGACCACTTTCAGGATCACTAGGTTTATTCTCTAAGAACCTAACATGTACTCTTTCAACAATACGTTTGTCCTCCTTAAGATAAACCCTATAACCCTTGCTCTGCACTGAATACCCCATGAAGTAACCTTCATCACCTTTTGCACTAAATTTCCCTAAGGCATCACTAGTGTCTAAGACTACTACATGACATCCAAAAGGTCTGAGAAAACCAATATTAGGTTTTCTTCCCCAAAGTAACTCATAAGGTGTCTTGTTCTGAATTTTGTTAACCAATGCTCTATTTTGCACATAGCATGTTGTATTCACAGCCTCAGCCCAAAAGGCTATGGGAAAGTGAGCATCAGCCAACATTGTTCTGGCTGCTTCAATTAGGGTTCTATTCTTCCTTTCAGCAACCCCATTTTGTTGTGGGGTTCTAGCAATACTAAACTGCCTAGTAATTCCCTTCCTGGCACAAAAATCATCTAGCTTCTTGTTCCTAAATTCTCCACCATTATCACTCCTAAGCATCTTAACCTCATTGCCATACCTTTTCTCAATTTGAGTGATAAATTCAATAAGAACATCAGCTGTGTCACTCTTCATAGCTAGAAAGAATGTCCAAGTAAACCTAGAAAAGTCATCAGTGACAACAAAACAATATGACTTGCCATTCAAACTTTCTATATTAGTTGGACCAAAGAGGTCCATGTGAAGCATATGAAGAGGTCTGGAACTAGTATGCACCTGCTTGGACTTGAATGAGACCTTGTGCTGCTTGCCTTTAAGACATGCAACACAAGAGTAGTCATTGTGGAAGGCCTTCTCAGGCAAACCATCAACTAAACCAAGCCTCACAAGTCTATTTATATTTTTAAAGTTTATGTGCCCTAGTCTCCTGTGCCACAAATTACTTTCATCTACTGAGGCCTTAGCATAAAAACAAGACATATTTGTATTCACTTTAATCCCATTTAAATTCACATTGTATATGTCCTTATGCCTAGGTGTTCTATACTCAATATACTTCTCATCAGGGATCTTAAAATCCTTGCTTAACACCAAACACTCAGTATCAGTGAAAAGAACCTTATTTTTGTTATCACACACTTGTGATACACTAAACAGATTATAATCCAGTTCTTTTACCAGGAAGACGTTTTAAAAACGTAGATTATTGGTGAGAAGGGTTCCTTTGCCAGTAATGGTGCCATATCCACCTCCAAAGTATACCTTATCACCATCTTGAATAGGAGTGAAGTTCGTCAGATAGTCCTCCTTTCCTGTCATGTGCCTTGAGCATCCACTATCCCAATATCCATAATCATTGATCTGCTTTTGAATGCCCTGCACATAAAGAAAACAAATTAGTTTTCTTTGGGAACCCAAGTCTCAGAAGACTTGGATTCATCTGGTTGTTCAATAAGAACAGACTTAGTTCTCACAACAACCCCATTCTCATCCCTTTTAGGATGAAATACCCAGTTAACCCCAATTGGTTTTGTAATGACTTTTGAAATATAGTTAAACCTATTGCAAGTCATTGAAATTCCATTATTATTAGGGTTTTGATCTTTCTTGGGTCTCCATGTTAAGCTTGAAGAAGCTTTAGACCCCTTACCTTGTGGCTGCAAATACTTAGGTCTGGTCACGTTTCTGTCAGCGTTGGATTTTGTCCTGTCAACGCTGAAATTACCCTTGTCAGCGTTGAACCTAGGGTTTGCTACAGGAACCCATTGCCTATTTGACCAGGTATTTGTCTTTTGAAAAGGTCTTTGTCCATGAGTGTTAGACCTTCTAGAAAAGAATGGGGCTGGTCTAATCACTTGTGGACTTTGCTGCACACAAGGTCTGGGTCTGACAACGTTTGACTTCCTAACAACGTTGACTTTCTTCCTATCAGCGCTGAAATTGTTCCTATCAGCGCTGGCTTTGGGAGCGTTGACACATTTGTATGCCAAATGTGAAAAGCTACCACAAGTATAACAGGCTTTCTTAGACACATTCTTAGGTCTAGAAGCAAAGAAACCTGTTCCATGATTGTTAACTTGGCTCTTGGGTGACCTATTATTCCTATACATCTCTGCATATTTAATGGTAGGTTTTCTAACAGTGTTGGAGCCTAGGTCAACAGCTTCACCAGTAACTGGGTGAGTAACCTTAATGGGTGGAGATTCATTGGGACTTTCACATAGCAAACCTCCCTTAACAAATAAAGTAGGGTTAGCTTTCTTCCACTCATTTAGGTCAGTCAGTTTTTGTTGATACTCTTCTACTGGGGTGACAACTCTTGGTGGAGGAATGAATTCCTCTTCTTGGCATTCTGGTATACCAGTCAAAGATAAATCCTTTCTAAGGACACCATAGAAGTCACCAGCTGGTGGTGGAACCATAGAGTAATCATTCTCATTCATCCCAAGCCCAGTCATATCCTTAGGATCTCTTTGTTTAGCTACACAGTCTCCTAGGGCTTGGGTGGCTCTATCAAATCTTTGAATCTTGAGGTCAACATTATCTTTATTCTTAATGGCCTCATCTAACTTAGCCTGTAGGTCTTTATTGACCTTTGACATGATATTTCTAATATCCATACTACCCTCTAGCTCATGTTTTAAGATATTTATCTTATCTTTTAAATCAAATTCCATTTTCTTGTATTCAGAAACGGTTTTCTCAGTTTCAGTAAGAGCTAGTTGGTAATTGTATAATTTACACCTTTCAGTGCTCATATCCTCTTTTAGTTTTAACACCTCTTTGTTAAGTCTGTCAGTGTTTAACCTACAACCTTTGCTACAAAAAGCATCATCATATACCTCATTATTAGATGAAGAGGAGGAGTGTGCCATGAGAGCATATTCAACATGCTCTTCTTCTTCAATATCAGCAATCAAAGCTTTGTCCTCTTCAGCATCCTTAGCCAGATAGCTCCAATCCCATCCAGTACCATCAATTCCTTGAACTGCAACCATGGCTTTGGAGTCTTGAGCTTTAACAACCTGACTTGAGGGTTTTCTAGCATCAGATCTTCTAGGAGATCTGCATTCCCTCATGAAGTGCCCCATGCGATGACAGTTGTAGCACTCAACTTTGGATTTATCAAATCCAGCAGTGTCTTTAGCATTGAAGGTCATCTTCTTCTTGAACCTTCTATTCCACCTATTTGCTCTTATACTAGCAAGAGCCATGTTCCACTTGATGTCCATCTCTTCCAAGTGTTCATCACTTATCTGCTCAAGGTCCTCATATGTAATCACTGAACCATTGGGCAAAGAAGCAATGTAAGCACAAACAGTATCCAAATCCAAACCAGCAGGTTTAACTCTTGGGGAGTCATTCATGAATGTGTCAGCGTCTGAAAAGGAGACGTTGACAGGACTTGTTCCAGCGCTGACAAATGATGATCCAGTAACTGGATGCATAAAAGAGTCCTTCTGATTGAATTGACCTTCACTATGAGAGAAGAAGGCCATGTTGCTGGTGCTAGCTTTGCTTGAAAGAGTTTCATCTTCCAACAGTCTTAGTTTGTTGTAGATGTCATCAAACGAAGAGCTCTTGTAAGTATTATTGGCAAGAATAGATCTTGCCTCAATCTTCCATGTCTCACCAAGACTTTTCAGAAAAGTAGCATTGGTGTCAATATCACCAAGTTGTGTCCCCATGAAGGACAATTTGCTTGTGATGTCAAGCAATCTGCTTCTCACACTGCTCAGTTTCTCATTGGGCTGAGCTTTGAAGACAGCATAATCATGCAGAAGTTGCTTTTTCTTTTCTTCCTTAGTTTCTGCATTACCACCATATGCAACTTCAATTGCTTCCTAAAGATCCTTAGCAGATTCATAGCTTCTATATTTGTGCTGATTTTCTTGTCCCAAAGAGACTTTCAGAATATTTAGCGCTTTCATGTCAGCCCTTTTCTTTGCAATATCTTCAGCACTTACAGCTCTACCATCTCTAGGTTTTTCTTTCTTATCTTCATCAGGACATCCTTCAACAGCTGATCTTGCCGTAATGGCATCCTGAATCTTTTGAGCCTTATTGAATGAGTTTCCATATTCAATAATGTCCCAGAGTGTGTAGTCAAAGATCCCCAGATATTGTTCAAAGTTGAACCTCCATAAGTCAAAGTTGGTTGCATCAAGCATGGGAATCTTGATGTTTGGTAAGGATGAGGAGGAGGAATTTATCGCTTCAGACATGATGTTTTTAGGGTTTTGAGAAAATTAGGGTTTTGGTGTTCGTATATCGTTCTGGTGTTCTTCAAAGATCAAAAGTTCCTCAACAAGCTCTGATACCACTTGTTGATCCCAAACTTAGATCGATTAGCTTTGTGTATACGAGATTAGATCAAGTATAACACGTAGAGAAACCTTTGTTGTATGCTTTGTGAATCTAAGTATTATGCGGAATTTAATACTTAAACAAGAACACAAGATGTAAACAAAACTTTCACTTTGATTATGAATGTCGAACTTGCTTACAATGAAAGATGTTTACGAATGAAAACTTAATGAAAACTTGATACTAAACATTAACCTAAAGGCCTTCTTTTATAGACTAAGAAGCCTTGTACAATAAGCTACGTATCAACTATTCTAGGTAAAGATAAACATAGAAAATACATTGTCGTTTCTATCCTTACTAGAAGTATTCTAGAACATAATAAACGTGTAGCTTATATCTTCCATCAGTGCTTGTCTTCAATGTGTCAACGCTTGACTTTAACTTGTCAACGCTTGAGCTGTCAGCGCTCACTTTGTTCTTGTCAACGCTTGAGTTGTTCTTGTCAGCGCTCAAGTGATCTGGCCTTAATTTATTCCCAACACAATTTGCATAATATTCCTCATTTGCCCTTTGTAATTTGAATTCTCACTTGGTCAATTTGTTATCCCGTGATACTTCTACCATTCTTGTGAGATGCCAGAAAGTCAAAACTCATACTGGTCGTCGAAAAAAGTGTGGAGATGAAGGAACATCAGCTGGCCATTGGATCTCTGTGGAAGAGTTTGTTTTTTTGTGAATAGTGGGGCAGGGTGTTGCTGGGGTGGTCACATAGGTGTAGTAAGAGGGAATCTTAGGGTGGAGTTTTGTTTTGGGAACCATTAATCTCAATTCTAGAAGAGATGGTGGATTATCATCATGAATCAAAGGTAAACCGAATTAGGGTTCATCAGTGGCTAGTAGTGTGTTTTGATCTGGATTAGGGGTAGATTGTTGTTTGCCGCCAGTTAATAATCAGTTTAAAAACTGATTATTATATGTAATTTGGGGGTTAGTGGGGTGATGTGGCGTGTGATGTGGAGGTCTCTGGTTGGTGGAGGGTGTTTGTATGTCTGGCAAGTTTGGCCCCTTTACTTCCAACTTTGTGTCATTCAAAGTTTCAAACAGCAAATCACCATTTCCTTTGTATTATAGTTAGGCATATTCAACTTTGGCCCTTTTCTTTAATAAAACATTGAAAAAGGACTCAAAGTGTAATTTCTTCAATCTTCAAGGGCTTATATGGCATATTCTTGAAACTTAAGGACCCCAATGAAATTTTTGAGATTTGCAAGGGTCAAAAGTGAAAGTCTTTAAAAGTTGAGGGACCAATCTTGACAAATCTTTAATCTTCAAGGACTTCTTTGAAAAATCATGATTCGGGTCCGGTTTTTTGTGCGGCTTCGTTTCCCGTGTTCGTTTTTTCTTGATTCTTGTTCTCTTTTGGTGAATTCATAATATCCGTACCTAAAATACACAATGAATAAACACAAGCATATTTTGGTGAATTCTCTCATAGAGGCTGCCAGAACTATGCTTAGGAAATCAAGACTTCCAAAGCAATTTTGGGGTGAAGCTGTATATACAACATGTTACACAAAAAACAGATCCATTATTGTGAAGAGACATAGAAAAACTGCTTATGAAGTGTATAGGAAGAGAGCCCCTGATGTAAGCTACTTCCACGTCTTTGGTTGCCCTGTTTTCATTCACAACTACAAGGATCATCTGGTTAAATTTGATGAAAATTCGGACGATGGGTTTTGTTGAACCCAAACTTAGATCGATTAGCTTTGTGTTAACGAGATTGAATCAAGATTAACACTTAGAGAAACTTTGTGTTATGAAACAATCTAAGTGCTATGCGGAATTTAACACTTAGAACAAGAACACACAAAACAGAATAAACCAAACTTTTTCTTTGATTAATTATCGAACTTGCGTACAATGAAAGTGTAAAACGTATATTAAACTAAAACCTAAAGGCCTCCTTTTATAGATTAAGGAGCCTTGCACAAGAGTCTAACTATCAGCTATTTTAGGTAAAGATAAATATAGAAAATACAATGTCGAACATATCTTTACTAGAAATACAAAACGTGTAGACTAAGTGTTCTATCAATGCTTGGACTTCTTCTCGTCAGCGCTTGATTTCTTCTTGTCAACGCTTGATCTGTCAACGCTTGATTTCTTCCTATCAACGTCCAATCAACTCTTGTCAGCGTCTAAGTGTCTTGGCTCATTTTACTCCCAACAATCCTCCCCTAAACTTGATATCTACTCTAGTAATCAAGTTTCTGAATAAAAACTAAGTACAAGGAGGATTCTTACAAATACAAATCACTTGTTAATTAGGAAATAAATAAACCTAATTAAATCAATGCCAACATCACTTGTGTAATCCATCTCCAGCTGTGTTGACACCATTTTCTTCAAAACTTCCTTGGACATGGGATATTCAGCATCCACAAGAAGATATTCAGAAAACTTTGTAGTAATCAAATGATAAACACCAGCTGCTGAATGTAGACGTCATTGAAGTCCACTGATATCATCCAGATCCAACCATATTGGACCTGCATCATTTGGCTCACACATTCTCTTGAATATGGACCAAATCTTTATTCCATTGACTGAAGTAGGTGCTTCAGCCTCATACTTGGCTTTCATCAATCCCCAAAGATCCACCAAGGCTTCTCTATCTAGGCTTGCAAGCAAAGAGATGAAAGAAGTAAAAGTATGTACCTTCTTTCCATATCTACCAATCATCCAAAACCCACTTGCATCTTCTTCATAGTGAACTATAGGGTTTCTGGAATCAGAAGGTAATACCTCTGCAATATGTGAAGCTTCCAAAGGTGAGAGCTTAATACTCCTTCTAATAACTGCTTCACTAGGATTCACTCTATCCAAAGTCTTTGGGAACTCAATTGGAAGTCCCTTCTTCACAGGCCTTGGTGCAATTAAAGCCTTTTGGATCTGCATCTCTTCTTCAAGTTCTTCCTTTCTTTCATCAGAAAGGAGTCTGATAGTATTCTCCTCTTGAATACGTGCCCATATGGGATAGGCACGAAATTCCAATTCATCAAAGGACAAATCCTGCAACTTCTTGAAAGTCCAACCCCCTTGATGACATCTGAGAAGCATATAGTAAAGCTCCCTTCTATCTTTCTTAGTCTGTGAAAGAACCTTGCTAGCCTTACACTTCAAGATTACCTTGCAATCTCTCTAAACTCTTAAGAGAATCTCAAAACCCCAAATTTGATCTGAAATTGTCATATCTGGATTCTCTATAACCTTATTCTCCCATGCAAAGTACATGCTGGCTACTTCAAGCATTTCATAATCAACTTGCATTTTCAACTGCTCAAGGCTTTCCTTTGCCAATTCATCTCCATATTCCAGCCTCTTTGGATCTTCAATGATCATGACACTAGAATCTGAGCTTTCATCATCACTACCAACTTTTTATATCTCTGTAGTAGTAGCCTAATCCTTTGCTTGTAGTTGTGCAGCCAAAGTTTGATCAAACTTAATCTGGGCTTCATTTTTCTTTATCTTCTTAACTTCCTCCAAGATTGCTTTACCCTTGTCTTGTGCTCCAATGGTTGGTAAAGTACTTGAAGATACATGTGTAGAGACATCCTTGATGATAGTTGATGGTTGGGATACATCAACTATGTTTGCAAGTCTCTCAGCATCCAAACTATGAGTGTTAACACTTAATTTACTCTTGTCAGCGCTTGACTTTGTGAACTGCTCCATCATTTCGGTAAAAGACACTTTGTAGGAGTAACCAATAAAGCATCAAAACCTGGTTGTCTCTTCAAATCTGTTAGAGCCTCAACTATACCCAAAGAATCACCAAAAGAAGTACCTTCTTGTGAGCCTTTGTCACTCATATGGACCTGTTCATCCTCCCCTTTGGAAGAATCCTCCTCTCTACGCCTAATGTTATCTCCTTCCAAAATAACTATCCTATCCCTCAATTGCTTGAGTTCGAGGCCTTGTGACTTGACAATCTGTACAAGGCCTGTATTTTTATTTTGCAAGCTAATGCAGACCACCGTCAATTCCAAAATTATGTAACGTTCTAATCTGCCCTCCTCTATAATAGGAATTTGACCTCCCAAAGTAGATTCATGGGGCATGGATGGGGTCTTAATAGTGTTAGGACTGTCTTGGTCTGCATCTAAGCTAGAACTAATAGTCCCAGCCCCACCCATGTCACCAACCACACTTTTAGTGGTGGTTCTCTCTGCTGCATGGCTAGGACCACTCGAGGAGAACACTCCAGTAGTCCTTTGGCGTTTTATCAACCTATACTCTGGTGGTGTGGAAGATGGAGTGGATTGAGTGTCTGTTTGAAGGTTAAGGGGTATTTGGGTTTATGGTAAAAGGTGTCAGCGTTTGGATTTGGAGTGTCAACGCCAACATTTGAAGTGTCAGTGTTGAATTGTTCTTGGTCAACTTCCATTTGCTGGGGTGATGGTGGTTGTGCAGGCAATGGGTCTGGTTGTGGGTGAGGGTGTGGGTTTCCTGCTTCAATAACAGCAAGCATGGCTTGGGTGAGAGGTAGGTCTCTAAAAGGTTCAGAGTTCATCTTCCCAAAAAATTGCTTTCTTTTGAACATGGATCGTATAAAAATCATTGTGATCCCTATTGCAGTATTCTTGTAAATCAAAAACCATTTGCAAAAACCTTGGGTAAGCAAGAGTCATCTTGTTACCCTTATTATGACACATGCCATCAAAAATCATTTTTGGAAAGTTATATTTTTTCCCAGTTGCAATACACACAATGGCACTCCTAATAGAACGGTTGATTTATTGTGTGCAGTACATTTGGGACTCAAACATTGAAGAATGACATGTATTAAGTACTTCCAAGCCGGGGGAAACTCCTGTTTTGAATATTTGTTTAAATGGCCTTCTTTGGGCAAAGGATAACCCAAGGCTTGGAGTCCTTGCTCTAACTTTGCAATGGGTAGGGTGGTTATACCATCTGCATCATTAAGATGCAAAGCTTGGCGAACCAAAGCTTTAGTAACCACCCATGGAACCCCATGGACAATAGCAGTCAATGTAGTCACTTCATTAACTGCTGAGGAACGGACAGTGTTCCAAAACTGTTTAATGTGTGTGACAGGGATAAGAGGAGCATGAGAAAGCGCATACCTTAATGGGGACGCATTCAAATACTCAACTATCTGAGTATATTGGGGAAACAGAGTATTATCAGCTTGTAAATAAGCTACCATGTTGTGTTGACTCCTGAACCCCAATTCCAAATCTGTAGGTTCAAAATTAGGCGCCATTGATGTAAGAAAGTTGTGATAAAAGTTATGGAAGATGAAGGTTTGAGAAATTTTAGTAAGACAAGAATAAGCAGTTACCTTGTTTAATAGAAATGAGCCAAATATATAGGAGAGGTTAAAATATGTGATTGGTCAAAACGTGAGGCAGTTATATTAAAAAAGTAATCATGAAAATCTTGAAAATATATAACTTATCAACGCCCAACGGCTATGTTCTTGTCAACGTTGGTAATGTGCCATGTCAGCGTTAAAATTGGTCTTATTAGCGTTTGGAAAGAAAAATGTCAGCGTCTAAAATAAAAAATAATTAAAAAGAAAAAGGACCTTAACAAAGAAATTTATCCTAGTGAAGATAACTTATAGACTGAAAATCACAAGAGGGTGGCAAGCACTGTCCAATCATGTACACTTGCTTAAGCAAGATAAACATAATTTTCCTCAAGTGTCCCTTGATAACCAAAGTTCTTAACAATGATGTTATCTCATATAAATCCTTTGTAACTTCCTAGGTAAGCCCAATAAAAACGTACCCAAGTCTCCCAACCGACCAAATCCAATTCTAGGCCAAAAAGTCTTGGCAGCGTGCATAGTATATCAACTTTGCATGCTACAGTGCCTCACGATTTAGAAAACTAACTCGTACTCACCAGTGGACACAATCTAGAATTGTAATGAGAGTATTATAAGAATACCCAAAAATCCTAAAGGTTTCCTAAATCTCCCCTTAAACTATGATATACAAGTTGCCAAAAATAAAATATGCAATAAAAATTTATGTCAAGATAGGAATATAAACATTCCAACCATCATCCATAAACTTGATCACACTCCTAGTAAGCTCCAAAGATCCATAAGCAACTTTGTATCCATTTGTACAATGCTCATAATGCCTGCATAATTAGATCAAAAACCACAAAACTAACATATTGTTGTCAACGTCCATTTTAACACTTATCAGCGTTAAAATAACCTTTGTCAGCATTAGATAAATAAAGTGGAAAACCTAATTTTGCACAAAGACCAATAACAGTGCATATCCTGTACATACTTTTACAATAAGCTTCAAAAACACCTTTTAGGTAAGATTGATCATGCCAATACTTGTTACCAAGTATTGAAACCTCCCAACATCAAAAGGTTTAGTTAACAAATCTACCACATTTTCTTCTGTGTCAACCCTATCTGGGTGTATTAAACCTTTTTCAAAACAATCTCTTATAAAATAATGTCTAATTTTTATGTGTTTTGTTTTAGAATGATGTACAGGACTTTAATAATGCATAATGTACTATTAATGTCTAAAAAAATCTTGGTATGCATAAAATTATACCCATAATCCAATTGTTGGTTCTGAATCCATAAGACTTGTCCATAACAAGCAGCTGCATCTACATATTCTACTTCAGTTGTAGAGTTGGCCACCACTGTTTGTTTCTTGCATTGCCAAGATATCAACCTGCTCCCAAGAAACTGGCATCCACCAGTTGTGTATTTTCTATCAAATTTGTCACCTCCATAATCACTGTCTGAATAACCAATAAGCTCTAATGGTGAATCCTTTGGATACCATAATCCCAAGGTGGGATAGCACCTAAGGTATCTAAAGATCCTCTTGACAACATGAAGATGACACTCTTTGGGAGTCACCTAATGGCGTGCACATGCACACACATCAAACATGATGTCAGGTCTAGAAGCTGTAAGATACATCAATGATCCAATCATTGATCTATAATGCCTGAAATCCACCTCTTTTCCATCTCCAATCTTTCCCCAAGGGTGTTCCCTATCCATGGTGTGTTAGCCCGTTTTTCATGTGGAGAAAAGCCAAACTTCTTCAAGATTTATGCTACATACTTGTCTTGAGAGATAAAGATACCATCTTCTTTCTGTTGAACTTGTAAACCTAGAAAGAAGTTCATCTCTCCCATTACACTCATCTTGAATTTGTCTGTCATGAGCTTGGAAAAGTCATCACTCATCTTTTGACTTGAAGAGCCAAAGATGATGTCATCCACATAGACCTGAACAAGTAGAAAGTCCTTACAGATATTCTTGGTAAATAAAGTCTGATCTATGGTGCCCCTCTTGAATCCATTTCCCACCAGATAAGTGGACAATGTTCCATACCATGCTCTTGAGGCTTGATGAAGTCCATACATTGCTTTCTTCACTCTATACACCTTGTCTGGATGTTCTGAATCTTCAAAACCAGGAGGCTGCATTACATAAACCTCCTCTGCAATTATGCCATAAAGAAAAGCACTCTTCACATCCATTTGATAGACTGTAAAGCCCATGCAAGAAGCATAGGCTAGGAAATTCCTTATTGCTTCAATCCTTGCAACAAGTGCAAAAACCTCTTCATAGTCTATCCCTTCCTCTTGTGTATAGCCTTGAGCAACTAAACATGCCTTGTTTCTGATCACAATCCCTCTTTCATCCTTCTTGTTTCTAAGAACCCATGTTGTCCTAATAGGTCTGACATATCTAGGACAGTCCACTAACTCCCAAACATCTTGAATAACAAATTGGTGAAGCTCATCCTGCATTGCTTCCACCCAACTTGGTTCTTTGAGAGCATCAAAAATCTTTTTGGGTTCCTGTTGTGACAGAAAACAAGCAAACAAACATGCATGTACAAGAGGGGTATCAACCTTCTTGTGGATATTGGCAATAAAACCTTCTTGATTCTGATGAGACCTTCTTGTTTGAACAGGAGACAACACATCACCAATGATTAGAGAAGGAGGATGATTTCTGATAGTAGATGTAAGTGTTCCTCCTTCAATAAGTGTGTTGTCTTCAATCTCAGTCTCTATGTTGCCAATATCATCTTCAAATTCTCCTCCATCATCACCAGAATGAGCCTCTTCATGAACTGTGGAAGGTTCACCTTGTTCAAAAACATTTGAAGAGAATAAATGGTCAAATGGATTGTCAACGCCTGAACTTGGCCTGTCAATGTTTGAGTTATCAATGCCTGAATTGGGCCTATCAGCGTCAGAATTGCCTTTGTCAACGCTTGAAGATTCATGCATGTTTTTATCAACTGGTTTTTCTTGTGGACCATCTTTCTCCTTTCCAACAGCAGCAGCAGCAAATCCATCAATCCAAATAGGAATGGTAACATACTCAAGTATGGGAGCTGATTTGACTGCATGTGATCCTTCTTCCTTGTCAATCTGTTTACCTGCAATCTCAACAATAGGTTCTTCCACAACATTTGAATCCACTTTCACAATGTTTGGATTAGTAACAGGCATATAATTCAAGGTTCTAAATCAAAGAACCAACTGGGTCCACTCTAAGGATCACTAGGTTTACTCTCTAAAAACTTAACATGTACCTTTTCAAGTATACGTTTTTCTTTCTTAAAGTAAACCCTATAGCCTTTACACTGCACTAAATAACCCATAAAATAGCCTTCGTCACCTTTAGCACTAAACTTTCCTAAGGCATCACTAGTATCCAATATCACTACATGACATCCAAAGGGTTTAAGAAAACCAATATTAGGTTTCCTATTCCAAAATAGCTCATAAGGTGTCTTATTATGAATTTTGTTGATCAATGCCCTATACTGAACATAGTAGGTTGTATTCACAGCCTCAGCCCAAAAAGCAATGGGAAAATGAGCATCAACCAACATTGTCCTAGCTGCTTCTATGAGTGTTCTATTCTTCCTTTCAACCACCCCATTCTGTTGTGGGGTTCTAGCTATGCTAAACTGCCTAGTAATCCCTTTATTAACACAGAAGTCATCTAGCAATTTATATCTAAACTCACCACCATTATCACTTCTAAGTATTTTAACCTCATTCCCAGTCTTTTTCTCAATCTGAGTAATAAAATTAATCAAAACTGTGGCAGTTTCACTTTTCAAATCCAAAAAGAAAGTCCAAGTAAATCTAGAAAAATCATCAGTTATGACAAAACAAAAAGATTTACCGTTTAAACTTTCTATATTAGTTGGACCAAATAAGTCCATATGCAGCAAGTGAAGTGGTTTAGAACTAGAGTGCATAAGTTTAGACTTAAATGAGACTTTGTGTTGTTTGCCTTTAAGACATGCAACACAAGAATGATCATTGTGGAAATCCTTTTCAGGCAAACCATCAACTAAACCATGTCTCACAAGTCTGTTTATGTTCTTAAAGTTTATGTGCCCTAACCTTATGTGCCATAGATTACTTTCATCAACTGAAGTCTTAGCATATAGACATGATAAATTATTATTCATCCTAATTCCATTAAGATTCACATTATAAATGTCCTTATGCCTAGGTGTTCTATAATCAATCAACTTCTTATCAGGTATTTTAAAGTCTTTGTTTAACACCAAGCATTCAATATCAGTAAAAAGAACCTTATTTTTGTTATCACAAACTTGTGATACACTAAAAAGATTATAATCAAGTTCTTTTACCAAAAATACTTTTTCAAAACGCAAATTATTGGTGATAAGAGTGCCTTTGCCAGTAATTGTATCATATCCTCCTCCAAAGTACACTTTGTCACCATCTTTAATGGGGGTAAAGGTGGTCAAATATTATTCCTTCCCCGTCATGTGCCTAGAGCATCCACTATCCCAATATCCATAATCATTTACCTGCTTTTGAATGCCCTACACATAAAGAAAACAAATTAGTTTTCTTTGGGAACCCAAGGCTGAGCAGACTTGGATTCATTTGGTTGTTCAATAAGAACAGATTTAGTACTTATAACAACCCCTTGTTCTTCCCTTTGAGGACTGAACACCCAGTTAACCCCAATTGGTTTAGTTATGACCTTTGAAATATAATGAAATCTGTTACATGTCATATAAATCCCATCAAAATTAGGGTTTTGGTCTTGTTTGGGTCTCCATGTCAAACTAGATGAAGCTTTAGACCCCTTTCCCTTTGGCTGCAAGTACTTGTTATTACCTGGTCTCACCGTGTTGGAAACATTCCTGTCAGCGTCAAAATTGTTCTTGTCAACGCTGAAATTGTACTTATCAGCGCCAAACCTAGGGTTTTCTACAGGAACCCATTGTCTATTAGATCATGTATTAGTCTTTTGAAAAGGCCTTTGTCCATGAGTATTAGACCCTTTAGTAAAGAATAGAGCTGGTCTAGTAACTTGTGGACTTGTTTGGACAAAAGGTCTGGGTTTGACCATGTTTGACTTTTTGTCAGCGTTGACTTTTGAAGCACTGACACATTTATACGCCAGATGAGAAAAACTCCCACAAGTATAACAAGCTTTTCTAGACATAACCCTAGGTCTAGATGAAAAGAACCCTGTCCCATTATCATTAACTTAGCTTTGTGGTGACCTAGGTTTCTGTCACACCCCACCATGGTGGAATATGGGGTGCGACGTATGGATATCATCACAACAAACGGTGTCTCTATAGAGAAAACTAAAATGCAAATATAATGTCATTAATGGCGACACAAATGTCATGACAATATCTCAACAATACATGAGTCTAGGTAAGTAGGTAACAGTCCTACCACTTACCCAAGACAAACAATAAACATAAACCAAACAAACATATAGGTGCCAACATGTATCACTTATCAAAAAACATAAAGGTAAACTAAGAAGGAACGGGGATTCTCCTTCTATATGCATTCCTAAGCTTCTCCAATCCTAGCCACTTATGTTCTCATGCTTAACCATAGTATCACCTGAAAGAGACACTAAAACACGTCAACATAAAGTTGGTGAGAGTCATAGGTTTAGACTCCAACGCTAAATCAGTTACAAGCTGTGAATAACAATCATCAACAAAAGAACATAGGGACAATATGTTACAATTATGTATTAACAACTATCAACCAAGAACAATCATACCAAACCAATCCAAGGCTCCTACCTTGCCAAACAACACCATGGTACCTTAGATGATCACCCTATGTACCTATCCCAAGGCCACTACCTTGGCAAACCACAAGGCCACTACCTTGTCAAACCACAAGGCCACTACCTTGTCAAACCACAAGGCCACTACCTTGTCAAACCACAAGGCCACTACCTTGTCAAACCACAATAACATATCAAAAATCGCATAGCAGTTAATCACATAAGTGTACACACAAGTCCATCACAACCATAAAACATTCACAGCAATAATTTAGAAACAACTCAACACAGTGTCTCTTCCATCCCATCTGGAAGTCAAAAACAAAAATAAATATGGGACTATGAACACTCACCAGATAGCTCCTTCACACGTCCTTGCACTAGCAACAAGCTAACAAACCAAAAACACGAAATCAATAAACGAACCAATCACTAAGATGGCTCATTAACCTATGATGGACATCTAACCCATTCTCACATATTTACCTCATTAATAAGCTCTAATTACCCCATTACCCGTCCTTAACAAGTCCTTAACTTGGTTAAGTTTAATAACTAACCCGTTCGTATTTTACCCAAAACAGTACCAGTTTTTAGGTCTCAAAACTTTAGGTCAAACGCCCACTTAAACCTACCCATGGTTTCTGTAAAAGGAATATTCACACCCTTACGTATGTTGGCTAACACCTCCCACTTGCCCTAACCTTAAAGCTACTGTTAAGGCCCCGATATATATATATCTACTTTCGTCATTCCAGATTTCCTGATTTTAAACGTACTAAAAGTTTGTTACCATTAAGGGGTCTTACCCTAAACCACCACCTTAGCCCAAGTGCAGATATTAACTACAATATATAAACCATCTCTCACGTTCGTGAGAAGATCCCAATGCAATCCTAAGTGCCCCAAACAACCCAAAACTTAAAAAGAAAACAGGCTGAATTCAAAACTGTTTTGACCTCCGACTGTTGTAACCTGTTTTTGACCCACTTCCCGACCTCCAATTTAGTTCTAGTTTCTTGCATTAGAAAGCCACTTCAATTACCTTTTCAGGGATACTTGGATCGCATCTTGAATGTTCTTAGAACTCCCGATATGATCAAAACAATTGACTCAAAATTCTGCCCAGTTTTTAAAAACGGGTTTAACAAAATCAACCACATTAATTAACCCTAATCACTCTAATTACAAGCCCTAATTTATGTGATCATCATATAATGATTATAACATCATTAATTTACTGATTTTATATAAACCCTAACCCTAATCCATCATAAGAATGATTAATTAAACATAAAAACAATTCAATCAAAAAGGTTTAAGAAGGTTTACCTTTGATTTATGAAAACCCCCAAATTTTATGAAGAACCCTAATTTTTTTATGAAACCCACGAATTTTCTTGGTTTCCAGTAGATAATAATGAATTTTTTTGTTTAGTATAACTTTATATAGGGTATGGGTGAATCCACTTTCCTTTTTTTCCTCCCTTTTTCCTTTTTTTTTTCTTTTCTGGCGTTCAAACCGACCCACACCCTCCTTAATTTCGTTTTTTTCTTTTTTTATTATTAATATATGTATTAATAATATTACCTTAATTTATCTTAATTTATTTCAGCTCCTAAAGCCTCCAAAACCTCAAAACCGTAAAACTAGTCAGTTTTTACGCGTTTTACCGAAAAAGTCGTAAAATATACACTTTTATAAAAAAACTCAAATTTTGAAATAAACTTTATAACTAAGTCCTAAATGACTTAAAACCATCCCGAAAAATACTCACATGACTAATTACCTCTTCCGAGACCTCTAAATGCTAAACCGTAAATCGTAAAAATACGATTTTCTATAATACATATACGTATACGTAAAACTACTAAATAACACCATTTCACTTCATAGTCACTACCATGTGAGCTCATGAACATGAAATCGTCACACATCGTTTCACTCACAAGGTACCCCGTACCGGAAACGATATCCAAACCATAATCTATACACACCAATTAGCACATAAACACGTAACTAGCACAAAATAAAACTAAGTGACGAACCTCACAACCAGGGTTGTCACATCACTCCCTCCTAATAGAAATCTCGTCCCGAGATTTACTCCTTAGGATCAAACACACAAACAACAAATCACATGAGGATACTTGTTCTAAACGAACTCCTCTCATTACCACGTGAACTTTAGTTCAAGTTTCAAAATACCACATATACAAACCAAAAATAATTAAAATCATTGCCAAACTCTTGACCTCATAGTCAATAAATCTCACAAATGACTCTTTGATAAAACAAAGACTCTTATTAACACAAGTCCCGAATAACCGTACATGCACAATGCATTCTCAAACAACATTTACCAATCTCAATACATGAAATGCATCATGTATACAACTCATTTTCCCCAGGTAATTCTATACTCATAAGCTAATGGTCCGATCTTTCCAAAGATCATAAATGGACCTACAAAACTCTACATCAACTCTTCTATTTTACCAAAACATACCACCCGTTACTATGGGTGAAACTTCATACATAACTCTGTCACTAACTCTAGTGGTTTCCTTCTTTATTCCCTACATCCTCATTAATAGGGAACATGCCCCTCTCACCGGTGACTCTCTCCTTGTAGGAGACTTCTTGCTGATGTAACGCGTTCTCCAACTATCTCCAAACCTCGCGCCAATGCTCTAGGCGCCTTTCTCAATTACCCCTATAATATACTCATACCAACCATTAGTCTATCAACGGTATACTACGCTTGCTTTCCATCGTTTCTTCCCTTGCCATAATCCTTCATAAGGCATTCCATACATATTAGGCTAACTTTTACACAAAACTTCCTATCCCATCGCATATGTACGCAATCCTTACAAATTCTCAACTATGTGACTTCTCATCCCTCTTGAAATATGTGATGAATTAGGCAGTCTATCGACTATCACCCTACTCTCATCGTACTTATTCCTCCACCCAATTATGCATCCCTTTCACCAACTTCGTCCTTACATCGCCCTTTCTAAGCTACTCCTATCTATGTAGGAAGTATAGTCTACGTCTCTTTTCTCCATATGATTATCCAAGCCACACAACATACATGTTGACGCGTTCTCTGCTTTAGACAACTCAACTTGTGCAACCTACATCCTTCATCCAAACCACCCTAATACGTCATCCATATAGTTCAAGTTCGTCTCCGCTTCACTTCATTCTTCTTATTCCATGTCTCATCAACCATGCTTGCCTTTCCCAGATGGTACTTGGCCTTGCAATTTTCTTTCATCAATTAACTCCACCCATCACCTTTGCCAAATGTTCAATCAAGATGATTGAATATGTGTTGGAGACGTTCATGATCCGTATAGATCATTCTCCACGTCTCGTACACCAAATGCCTCTAGCATTCTAGGCAGATATAACAGTCCAGCTCCACCAACTAAGTCTATCCAGTTCTTCCAAATCTTCAGTTCCTGCAACGTATAAGCGATCGCCTTTCTTTGTCTTCCTCGTACGCGTCCAAATCCTTGCTCCACGTATCGTCATGCTTCACGAATTCATCCGGTCCTTCTGATAATGCCAAGATCGGCTCATTATCCAATCCACCTCTTCAGCCTCCAAAACGCTTCCTCATCCTTCTTCACTTCGCCCCTTGCTGGTTCCATGATACGCCATCATCTCTAACTACTCATCATGGTAAACGTAATACTAAAAACTCACACTCGAAAATCTCACGTATAACTCCACTCCAAAACCAACGCATAATTCGCCTCACTCTCCTTCTCAGATTTGAGTAGTTCAAGATGTCGTCGACGTTCCCGATGACAACTCGTTTATACACGTTCATGCACACTTGGTTCATTGACACCATGAAAATCGCTAGTGCTTTGGTGAAGCCAAATACATAACCGTAAACCCAAAGCGTTCATACAACATCCTTAACAATTTCAACTATGTCCTCCTCACACCCTCTCTTAGCGGCAATACTAATAAATTCCTTGCAATTTCTAACAACTCTTGTTTTTAAATCACTCCATCAACGATTTGCCTTAGAAGGGCACTAACTACAACTCCTCTCACTACTCCTTCTTGCTCTATTTATGGTTCTACCTCACAATAATAGGCAAACCTACTAAATTTCAGGAAATTTTCGGAAAACTTACATTCCCTACGAACAATCATAAATACCTTTGAGGTATTACTTCCCCTTCCAACACTCTCTATGGCGCGTTACTTGTGCTAATATCCCACAAATCTCTATTCATCTCCTTGGTACTCCTAAGAGACCTCATGACCACACTAGTTCGTCTAGGAACTTATTTCCTCCCCACCAAGGGTATTCCGACCGTTCTCTCATGATAACCTACTTAAGCGTGTAGGCGCGACCAAGTCTTTCATACGACTACCTCAACGCTCCCGAACAATACGAAACCAAAACTACATCCTGAATCCATCAGATACAATCAACGAATCAAACCAACGGATAACTAACGACATTTCACGTGCACCAATTAAAACAAATCAAAAACCATGAGACTCCAAAGAAAACTCAAACCCAAAACATGTATCAATTTCCAAATGACCCATGACAACGAAAAAATAATCCAAGAAACACCCAATGGCAACCAAAACATATTACGCCCCGCCACATATTATTTAAACCGTGCAAAGATCGACTTTCCAAAAGAATATATATATATATTTTTTTTAAATTTACTATTACCTCCCACATCTATGTGACTCAAACAATCTACAAACAACCCTCTTGACGAACTCAAAACTCAACTCAAAAACTAGGTATCTCGTGCACCCCATATAAAAAAAAACTACTATTCAAACTCAACCTCTAACCCGACACTTGCACAATAATTTCGGCCAATATACTAACCTCCCATGACTATACATTCTGAATATTTGAAAAGTACGTTCCGAGTACATAATTTTTGGCTTTTGAATCACTCAAAAAGCTCTAAAAACGAACAAGTTATGACCAAATCAGTTTTATACTAGTTGTTTTAAAAAAACTAAAGAATAAACTTAATGATTAATGTAATTCTTTTAAATGACAGATATAATTGTACGTGTAACCTTTATAAACTCAATTTAACCTTGTATTAATAATTATAAATGACATGAATCAGTTAAATCCGATTATATAAACTATGTAAGTAGAAAGAAATTTTACTTCGCTTTATTTTAAAGAAAGTCTTTTAGAATTTGAAATAAATAAGTGTTGACTAAAAAGAAATCTTATATTACATCTTGTTTCAAACACGACCCCAACACCTTACCCTTATTTTACCGAATACGACCAACTATCTAACCCTATACTAGATTTCCAAGTCCCCTTTTTCCATATACCAACCAAAAGAAATGTAAGACTCAACACAAAAGATTTCATTATCTCAAAAGAAATCCCAGGTTATTTCAATAGACTTAAAACCAAGAACACCGTTTTAAAACGTACACGTGAAATACGAAACTCAAAGAATACGCTACAAGACACAGTTCAAAAGATTCAAAACGTCGTTGAAACTCCACCAAACTCCAGCACCATAAAACACGAACAAACACAAGGTACGTTCAAGTTATAATAACTAGTGAACGACCATATACCATAACTTAACACATAGTAGTATATATACATCCGCATATGTAATCGCTTTATACGCTCGTTTTTCCATACGAGTAATCACCATCTCACCGTGCCACACAAGGCATAATGCCCACCTCCAAAACCATATCGTGTGACCCCATAATCACACACCACAACTATAACCCAAAACATAAAACACAAAAAGAACAATAGCCATATCATAGGCAGTCATTACATAAATCCATATATAATACATATACCCAAATTCTACATCTCATCATATACAAGCATGTACTAACCCTCTTTCATGCAACCATACTTGGGAACCCATTGAAGTTGTGGTACTTGTATAACTATGTTGGCCACCATACTTATACAATTACCCTTTCCCCAATGCACTCCCTCCTATGATGACACTTATAAGAATCAATACAACATATAACACATAAATCCATCTACTCACATAAGCTCATAACCACATAACCAATAAGATCCAAAACTCCATCTATAAAAATAACATAATAAAACTCTTGGAATACAGAAATCCATAGTCTAGCTAAAACAGCCTAGACTAAATCCAAAACGAGAACATAATCAGTTATAAGTCATGTCGCCCATAAGAGTGGAAACGGCTTTAAATCCGTCCTACCTATGTACTCCTAGTAACTCGAACCACCACACGATTCTTAGGGAACATGACTTAAACATCAAAAGAAAAATATTGTACCTCAGGTACATAAAATAACCCAACAAAAGATAGAACTACCATGTACCAAATTATGTACTATAATGTACAATTTAAGCAAAATACGACAATGACTAGTGTGGACGATTATGGTTCGACCCGCACTAGTCACAACCCAAAAAGAAAATAACATGTGGCTAAGTATGAACTTACTATGGTTCAATTCATACTAGTCAAAACATCACAATAAATAACATTCAAACACATCAATTATAATAAAATGCACACATACTCCTATGACGCCTATATGCAGGGACCCTTAAGCTATAAACTAGGCTACGCGACTAGGCAACCTAATTCTCTATAACCATTGTCTCTGATACCATTCTGTCACACCCCACCATGGTGGAATATGGGGTGCGACGTATGGATATCATCACAACAAACGGTGTCTCTATAGAGAAAACTAAAATGCAAATATAATGTCATTAATGGCGACACAAATGTCATGACAATATCTCAACAATACATGAGTCTAGGTAAGTAGGTAACAGTCCTACCACTTACCCAAGACAAACAATAAACATAAACCAAACAAACATATAGGTGCCAACATGTATCACTTATCAAAAAACATAAAGGTAAACTAAGAAGGAACGGGGATTCTCCTTCTATATGCATTCCTAAGCTTCTCCAATCCTAGCCACTTATGTTCTCATGCTTAACCATAGTATCACCTGAAAGAGACACTAAAACACGTCAACATAAAGTTGGTGAGAGTCATAGGTTTAGACTCCAACGCTAAATCAGTTACAAGCTGTGAATAACAATCATCAACAAAAGAACATAGGGACAATATGTTACAATTATGTATTAACAACTATCAACCAAGAACAATCATACCAAACCAATCCAAGGCTCCTACCTTGCCAAACAACACCATGGTACCTTAGATGATCACCCTATGTACCTATCCCAAGGCCACTACCTTGGCAAACCACAAGGCCACTACCTTGTCAAACCACAAGGCCACTACCTTGTCAAACCACAAGGCCACTACCTTGTCAAACCACAAGGCCACTACCTTGTCAAACCACAATAACATATCAAAAATCGCATAGCAGTTAATCACATAAGTGTACACACAAGTCCATCACAACCATAAAACATTCACAGCAATAATTTAGAAACAACTCAACACAGTGTCTCTTCCATCCCATCTGGAAGTCAAAAACAAAAATAAATATGGGACTATGAACACTCACCAGATAGCTCCTTCACACGTCCTTGCACTAGCAACAAGCTAACAAACCAAAAACACGAAATCAATAAACGAACCAATCACTAAGATGGCTCATTAACCTATGATGGACATCTAACCCATTCTCACATATTTACCTCATTAATAAGCTCTAATTACCCCATTACCCGTCCTTAACAAGTCCTTAACTTGGTTAAGTTTAATAACTAACCCGTTCGTATTTTACCCAAAACAGTACCAGTTTTTAGGTCTCAAAACTTTAGGTCAAACGCCCACTTAAACCTACCCATGGTTTCTGTAAAAGGAATATTCACACCCTTACGTATGTTGGCTAACACCTCCCACTTGCCCTAACCTTAAAGCTACTGTTAAGGCCCCGATATATATATATCTACTTTCGTCATTCCAGATTTCCTGATTTTAAACGTACTAAAAGTTTGTTACCATTAAGGGGTCTTACCCTAAACCACCACCTTAGCCCAAGTGCAGATATTAACTACAATATATAAACCATCTCTCACGTTCGTGAGAAGATCCCAATGCAATCCTAAGTGCCCCAAACAACCCAAAACTTAAAAAGAAAACAGGCTGAATTCAAAACTGTTTTGACCTCCGACTGTTGTAACCTGTTTTTGACCCACTTCCCGACCTCCAATTTAGTTCTAGTTTCTTGCATTAGAAAGCCACTTCAATTACCTTTTCAGGGATACTTGGATCGCATCTTGAATGTTCTTAGAACTCCCGATATGATCAAAACAATTGACTCAAAATTCTGCCCAGTTTTTAAAAACGGGTTTAACAAAATCAACCACATTAATTAACCCTAATCACTCTAATTACAAGCCCTAATTTATGTGATCATCATATAATGATTATAACATCATTAATTTACTGATTTTATATAAACCCTAACCCTAATCCATCATAAGAATGATTAATTAAACATAAAAACAATTCAATCAAAAAGGTTTAAGAAGGTTTACCTTTGATTTATGAAAACCCCCAAATTTTATGAAGAACCCTAATTTTTTTATGAAACCCACGAATTTTCTTGGTTTCCAGTAGATAATAATGAATTTTTTTGTTTAGTATAACTTTATATAGGGTATGGGTGAATCCACTTTCCTTTTTTTCCTCCCTTTTTCCTTTTTTTTTTCTTTTCTGGCGTTCAACCGACCCACACCCTCCTTAATTTCGTTTTTTTCTTTTTTTATTATTAATATATGTATTAATAATATTACCTTAATTTATCTTAATTTATTTCAGCTCCTAAAGCCTCCAAAACCTCAAAACCGTAAAACTAGTCAGTTTTTACGCGTTTTACCGAAAAAGTCGTAAAATATACACTTTTATAAAAAAACTCAAATTTTGAAATAAACTTTATAACTAAGTCCTAAATGACTTAAAACCATCCCGAAAAATACTCACATGACTAATTACCTCTTCCGAGACCTCTAAATGCTAAACCGTAAATCGTAAAAATACGATTTTCTATAATACATATACGTATACGTAAAACTACTAAATAACACCATTTCACTTCATAGTCACTACCATGTGAGCTCATGAACATGAAATCGTCACACATCGTTTCACTCACAAGGTACCCCGTACCGGAAACGATATCCAAACCATAATCTATACACACCAATTAGCACATAAACACGTAACTAGCACAAAATAAAACTAAGTGACGAACCTCACAACCAGGGTTGTCACAGTTTCCTATACATTTCTGCATACTTAACACTAGGTTTTCTATTACTGGATGAGCCAAGGTCAACAGGTTTTCCAGTAGAAGGGTTGGCCACAATTATGGGTGTAGACACATTTGGACTCTCACTAAGCATCCCACCTTTAAAAAACAATGTAGGATTGGCTTTCTTCCATTGTTCTAGGTCAGTCACTTTGTGCTTATACTCCTCTACTGGAGTAAGAACTCTTGGTGGAGGAATGAATTCCTTTTCTTGGAGTTCTGGTATACCAGTCCAAGATAAATCCTTTCTAAGGACACCATAAAATTTTCCAGCAGGTGGTGGAATATCAGCATAGTCTTTATCCCAATCCCAGTCATATCCTTAGAGTCTCTTTGCTCACTTACACATTTTTCTAGGGTTTAAGAAGCATTATCAAACCTTTGAATTTTAAGCCCTACATCATCTTTGTTTTTAATGGCCTCATCTAACTTAGCTTGTATGACTCCTTTGGATCTCTCCAGTATGTCCCTAAGGTCAACACTAACTTTGAGGTCATGAGACAAAACATTAATTTGATCTTTTAGGTCAAGCTCCATTTTCTTATATTTTGAAACAGTCTTTTTAGTTTGAACAAGTGCCATTTGATAATTAGATAACTTGCTCTTTTCATCAAAAACATCTGACTTTAGCTTTATAATTTCTTTGTTAAGTTTTTCAGTGTTTAAACGACAACCTTTACTACAAAAAGCATCATCATATACCTCATTATCTGATGAAGACGAAGAATGTGCCATGAGAGCAAAGTGAACATGCTCTTCTTCTTCCTTCTCTGCTATCAAGGCCTTGTTCTCTTCCACCTCCTTTGCCATAAAGCTCCAGTCCCGTCCAACACCATCAATGTCTTGCATGGCGACCATAGCCTTTGTATCTTCAACCTTGATAATTTGGCTTGAAGGCTTTCCAGCATCAGATATTCTTGGAGATCTGCATTCCATCATAAAGTGACCCATCCTATGGCAATTGTAACACTCAATTTTGGACTTATCAAATCCAGCAGTGTCTTTAGCATTAAAGGTCATCTTCTTCCTGAATCTCCTATTCCATCTATTAGCCCTTATGCTTACAAGTGCCATATTCTACTTAATATCCATCTCCTCCAAATTCTCATCACTGATTTGCTCAAGGTCCTCATATGTAATCACCGAACCATCAAGCAATGCAACAATGTATGCACACACTATATCTAGATCAATGCCAGTAGGTTTAATCCTTGGTGAGTCAACATTGTATGTGTCAGCGTCTGAATGAGAGGCGCTGACAAAGGTTGATCCAATGCTGACACAAGGTGATCCAGTAATAGGATGCACGTATGATTCTCTATTATCAACTTGGGCATTACTATGTGAGAAGAAAGCCATGTTTCCAGAGGTAGATTTGCTTCCTTGATCCAAAAGGATTTCATTCTCTACAATCTTCAATTTATTGTAGACGTCATCAAAAGTAGAACTCATATGAGCATTAGTAGCAATAATAGACCTTGCTTCAATCTTCCATGCATCACCAAGACTTTTAATAAAAGTGGTAATGATATCAGAATCATTATACATTGTTCCCATAAAAGACAACTTGATTGTGATGTCAAGAAACCTGCTTCTCACCCCACTTAGCTTCTCATGGGAAGAGCCTTGAACACAGCATACTCATGCAATAGTTTCTTCTTCTTCTCCGAGGCAATATCATCATTACCACCATAGTTGACTTGAAGAGCTGCCCAAAGTTCTTTGGCAGACTCAAAACCTCTATACTTGTGTTGATTGCTTGGTCCCAAAGAAAGTTTTAGAATGCTTAGAGTTTTTATATCATTCCTTCTCTTTGCAATGTCCTCAGTTGAGACAGCTCTCCCATCTGAAGGTCTTTCTTTTCGATCCTATTCAGTTGAGCCCTCAATTGATCTTGCAGCAATAGCAGTATCAATCTTAGCAGCCTTATCGAATGTGTTTCCATATTCAATAATTTCCCAGAGAGTGTGATCATGAATTTGAAGGTACTGCTCAAAATTGAACTTACATAGCTCAAAGTTGCCAGGGTCTAGCATGGGGATTTTTAGGTTATGACTTGAGGAGGAGGTCATGTCCGGAGTAGACATCTTGTCTGATTTTTAGGGTTTCTTGAAAAATTAGGGTTTTTGGCGATTTAGGGTTTTTAGGGTTTCGTGTTCTTTAGATCAAAGTTCCTCAACAAGCTCTGATACCACTTGTTGATCCCAAACTTAGATCGATTAGCTTTGTGTTAACGATATTGAATCAAGATTAACACTTTGAGAAATTTTGTGTTATAAAACAATCTAAGTGTTATGCGGAATTTAACACTTAGAACAAGAACACACAAAACAGAATAACCAAAGTTTCACTTTGATTGATGATTGAACTTGCGTACAATGAAAGTGTAAAACGTATATTAAACTAAAACCTAAAGGCCTCCTTTTATAGATTAAGGAGCCTTGCACAAGAGTCTAACTATCAGCTATTTTAGGTAAAGATAAATATAGAAAATACAATGGCGAACATATCTTTACTAGAAATACAAAACGTGTAAACTAAGTATTCTATCAGTACTTGGACTTCTTCTCATCAGCGCTTGATTTCTTCTTGTCAACGCTTGATTTCTTCCTATCAACGTCCAATCAACTCCTTATCGGCGTCTAAGTGTCTTGGCGCATTTTATTCCCAACAGGTTCTTTCTTGGATACTATCCTACCTCCAGAGCATTTATAGTATTCAATATCCACAGGCAAGAGCTAGAAGAATCTATCAATGTCACCTTCAATGAAGCAGATGCTGTCATTACTCACACCAACTCAGATACTTGTGACATTAACTTCAATGAAGTTAAATCATATCCAAAGGATGATTTCTCAATCCCCAAGGAATCATCTCAAATATGTCACAAGGACTTCCCTTATGTTCATGCATTTGATCCCCGCTCAATCTTTTATCTCACTCCAGAGGTTGTAGTAACTGAATCACACACTCCACCTCCTGTAGTGGAAAATGTTGATCATGACTCTCAAATCTATCCAATAGATGAAGAGATCATGGATGAGGAAATTATATGTGACGAAACACCTTCATGCAATGAACCTACTGTGACTCTTGAACCCACAGAGACTCCTGCTCCTCAATCCAAGTGGAGTAGAAACCAAGATATTCTTCTTATGAATATTCTTGGTGAACCCTCTAAGGGAGTCACCACCAGAGGAAAATTAAGATCTCTGGAAACAGCCTCAGCAAATGAATGCCTTGTTCACTTATAGGTCCAAGAGTGATGTCATTATAGTACAAATATACGTGGATGATATAATTTTTGGGTCAACCAACGTTACCTTGAGCAAGCAATTTGCCAGACTTATGACTAAAAGTATGAAATGAGCATGATGGGGGAACTAACCTTTTTCTTAGGTTTTCAAATTAAACAAAATTCTAAAAGAATTTCTATTTGTCAAGAAAAATATGATAGAGACTTGCTTAAGAAGTATGATTTGTCTGACTGTGCATCGGTGAAATGCCTCATGCTTCCTCCCAACAATTTGGGTGTTGATGACTCAGGGGTCTCTATCAATGAGACCTTATACAGAGGCATGATAGGTTCACTGATGTATCTTACAGCTAGCAGACCAGATATCCAATTCTCCACATGTCTCTGTGCTAGATACCAAGAATTTTCAGGTACCTCAAAGGATCTCCCTCATCGAGTCTCTGGTATCCAAATGTATCAGGCTTCGACCTCAAAGCCTACTCATACTCAGACTATGATGGGTGCTGCCTTGATAGGAAGAGCACCTCTGGGAGTTGTCAAATCCTTGGAGGAAAGTTAGTATGTTGGAGTGCAAAGAAGCAAAACTCTATGGCCATGTCATCAGCTGAAACTGAATATGTCGTTGTCGTTGTCTGCTGTGCACAAGTCCTCTGGATGAAAAGTCAATTGGCTGATTATGGGATCAACTATGAAAAGGTTCCCATATTCTATGACAACACAAGTGCAATAGCCATCTCAAATAATCCGGTACTTCATTGCAGAACAAAACATATTGACATCAGGTATCACTTTATCAGAGACCATATTTTAAAAAGGTGATATTGAGCTTCATTTTATACCACTGAATACTAGCTCGCTGATATTTTCACCAAACTTCTGGATGAGCCAAGTTTTACTAGGTTGGTTGCTGAGCTGGGTATGCTCAATATTGTGAAATAAGTCTGATAAGTGATCCCTGTCTCTCGGCATTTAATGGAATTGAATGTAACTAGGTAGTTACATTCCAATGGGAATTAATATATTCTTGTATTTAATTTAAATGATTTCCTTTTGATGTCAACAACTTTCCCGCTTTCTAAGGGGACAAAGATCACATGAAAGGTCAAGGGGTCTCACGTTTTTCTCAAAAGGTAAATTTCGCATTAAATGCTTTAATTGGAAAACGGTAAAACTTTTCATTGCCCCTTGACTCAATTAGTTTTCCTTCTATCACTCTCATTCTCTCTCTCTCACACACACACACACACACACACTTTTCATCTCTCTCAAATCTTCAAAACATTCACCTTTTTAACAATGGTGTCTTTAACAGAAAACCAAAAGTTTTGCGTCTTGGTAGCATCAAACGTCGATTTTAGAATCAATGATGGGAAGATTGCCCTAAACAACTGTGTTGCACTTCTTGAACACCAAAACCCTCTCTACATACCACTGCTAAAGTTCTTGAAGAATTGCACCATCGCGGGGGCCATAAGCAGAACTCCTTCTTCCTGCTACTCACAATTCCTTAAGGAGTTTTGGTTTTCAGCCGAAGTGGACCAACCCTCTATGAGCATCACCTTCAACCTCTCCACTCATCCACATCCACTCACTTTTGATTTCACTGACTTTGCTAGAGTCATTGGATTGACTGTCAATGATGACATGGGCTCTGTGCCTAGCAGCGTTACGGTGAAGAAAGCTCTTGCAACCCTTAGACCACATGATGATGATAACAAGCCTTTCACAACCAGTGCCTTCCAAAACAAATCCCTGATCTAGGTCAATTACTTCTCACCCATTTGGAGAACCCTAATGTTGTATATTGTGAAATGTTTGGGAGGGAACCAGGGATCCCATGATCAACTGAATGGATCACAGCTGGCGATTGCCTACAGTCTTATTTGGGGGCAAGACATAGGGATCGCTCACATTCTTTATATCGATATCCTTGCTAACTTGGAAAACAAATGAAAGAAGCGCCGTCTTCCCACCATCTGCTACACCAGATATCTCTCTCTCATCCTTGAGGATATATTAGGAGATCACTATCACAATGAAGAACTCCACTCCTTCTCTCCTTTCCATATCACTGCTGCCTCATTAAAAAACCCTTCAGAGGATGAGGTACCAGTCACCAGGCACATGATGAAGGTTACTGGTCTGCTACTATCTGAGGATCCCTTGCTCCCTCAACATGAGGTGAATGCTGAAGGTTCGACTGACAAGTCTTTGTCCAAGACCTCTGTGCAGTCTTCCTCTCTGCCCAGGGGTCCTAAGGATAAGAAGAAAAAGAAGAGGAAATAAATCCCACTTTCCTCGGAAGCCCCTTCTGTTAATCCTCCTAAAAAGAAGAAAAGCAAGAAGATCTCATCCCCTACTCTGGTGGATGAGGAAAGAGAGCCTGCTGCTGACAAAAAACCAGAGTCTAGTGTCTCCAAATCAGCTGAGACGACTAAGAACCCTCTTGACGCTGATATCACTCAGGTATTAGTTTGCCCTTATTTTTTATTTTTGGAGTTCACAAGAAATCACTCTCAAAAGTCTGTAGAAGAGAGTGATGAAGTTTAGGATTTGCCTCAACCCTTAGAGTGTCTGTGTCTACACCTAGATCGTATAAGACCTATGTACACTCTGTCTCTGCACCTAGGAAGTGATTCATTTGTGCTCTTAACGCACCCCGATGATCCTTCACCCTCTGGATTGTACTCTGGCAAATAACAACCATAGTACTTATAAGTCCCGACCTAGAGTCTCTGAACTTCACTCAATCTCTAGGTCCCCTCATGATTAAAAGAGTCCCAAATAATTTATTCTTTTGGGGAGGCTGAATAGTCAACCTCAACCTTCCTAGGGGCAGCGATAAATGGCGACCTTTATATTCATATAATTCACACTTAAAAGAGTCCCAAGGAGCAATCCTTCAGGAGGAGCTGGATAATCACAACCAGTTATCCTAGGGGCAGAGAAAGGCGACCATTCCCATATCATGTTTCACTTAAAAGAGTCCCAAAGAGCAATCCTTCAGGGGGAGCTGGATAATCACACCCACCTATCCTAGGGGCACGAACGACGACCATTCACCATATAATGTTTCACAAATAAAAGATTCCCAAGGAGAAATCCTTAGGGGGGCTGGATAATCACACCTAACTTTCCTAGGGGCAGCGAATGATGATATTTCCCTTCATTATAAACTCACCAATTTTGTACTAATAACTTTCATAACAAGGATTGAATCTTCATGATGAACAACAGAATGATGATCCATTCACCTATGTTGGTGATGACAACGTTGAAGCCTCCACCATTGATCTCTCTGCCATCTCTGGCATTGACTCTATGCTCGATGACGAAGTCTGTATTATCGCGAAGATGAGAACACAATCTCTGGATTCGAGGATATGGAAAATGATGAGGATCAAGTATCATCTGCTAAGCTCAAGCCCATTCCCTTCCCCTCTATGATGAATGTACAGGAACTTGCTGCAAAGCAGATATGGAAGCAGAGACTAATTCCACCAACCCAGAAAGTGAGATTTATAGGCCAAAAATGGGTTCGAAGCTACTGAACTTGTGCATGAGCGCGTGACCTACGGATACGAATGCAACTCCGATCGCCTGGGTGCGGGCAGATTCGGTATATTTTTTGCTGCGAATTCGGATTTTTTCAAAAAAAATTGTACATCTATTTTAGGAATAGATATTAACTTAGTACATAAGTTATTCACATAATGTTTTCGTGTGTTAAGAAGATAGGAAAATCAGTTTAGTTATAACAGATTTTTCTAACTATATTTTATATTTTTCTTTGAGAAAAAGTTAAGTTTTCAATATAAATATAACCCTTCTAATTCAGTTTTCACAGACAGAAAAAATCACAGCTCTATCACCAGTATTATTCCAGCAGTTCGTCTATCAGAAACACACAAGGCTTCCGTGATCTTTTAGGCAAGTTTGTTCAGTCCGGCTGTACAACAGCTTTGGACGTTGTATCCTGGAAAACAGATGGCGAATCTGTTTTAAGATAAACGTGTTAAACACGTGCCTCGTCTTATTATTTACTGGTTTCTTTTATTATTAATTACTTTTTATCATTTAAATTTTGTCAATTTAATTTATGTTATTATATTATAAATTCGATTTTATATAATAAAAATGTGCTAAAAGTTCTATAAAGTCCCTATTTTTTGCAAAGTCCTTGTGGACTAATCCCCACCATCCAATCCATTTATCATCTAACGGCTCAAATTAAAAAAAACCCACTCAATCCCTTTTAATAAACGGTTTTATATTCTAATTGTTTCATTTCTCACACTCCATCCTCCATTAACACACACAACCGCGCCTCCATTAACACACACACAAATCCTCCATTAAAATACACACAATCCGCCGGAAAACACACACACACAATCCGCTGGAAAACACACACACACAATCCGCCGCCATTAAAACACAGACAATCCTCCATTAAAACACACACACACCATTGATTCCGATTAGAAACTTTTGATGTTAATATAACCCTAATTAGTTGATTCCGCCATTGATTCTGATGGATATCCGTGCAGAATTGGCTCTGGCTGCTATTAATGCGATTGGTTAGTAAACCCTAACCTAGTTTTCTGATTATTTATTATTTATTATTATTATGCTTATTTGTTGATCTGCCTGTTATTAATCAGTTATTAATCAGTTATTTTTTATGGTATCCCTATAATTAATCAGTTGTTATGGTTATTCGTTATGGTTATATGTTGTTAGTGGCGATTACATTTTCAATGTGTAGAAGCATATGTTAAGATGATGGCCTAGGAAAGAAATGAAATGCCGAAATAGTTTAGTATCCGTGGTTAGTTATCGACTGTATGCTAGTTAGCGGCGAATCATTTGTTAGTGGCGACTCTTAATGTTAGTGGCGATTCGTAATGTTAGTGGCGACTCGTAGATTAGTTAGATTATGATTCATTCATATCTGTTTGTTAGCGGCGAGTCATTCATATCTGTTTGTTAGTGGCGCCTCTTAATGTTAGTGGTGCCTCTTAATGTTAGTGGCGACTCGTAGATTAGTTAGATTATGATTCATTCATATCTGTTTGTTAGCGGCGATGCGTAATGTTAAGCTTACTGAATTTTATTCATCTTTTTGTTGCAGAGCTAACAGAAAAGGACAAAAGAAAACGTCATTCACCTTCAAAACGTAATCCTCTACCTAAATTCGAGATTGCCAAACGCAAACCTTCAACTGTTACAAATAAACGTCTAAAAGTGGATGTTGCGCAGGTAAAAGTTTAATAGTGTTTTTAACAGTTATCTGAGCCTGATTCATACATATATTCTGAGCCTGACTCATGCATGAGTCAGGTGACATATGCATGAGTCAGTTGACTCATGCATGTGTCAGGTGACATATGCATGAGTCAGTTGACTCATGCATGTGTCACTTGACATAGTCACGTCAAGTTTATATGATCTTTTGAGTTTTATGTGGATTCTCAGGCTGATGTGGATGTTGCGCATGTAAAAGAAGCTGGTGTGGATGTTGCGCATGTTAAAGAAGCTGGTGTGGATGTTGCGCATGTAAAAGAAGCTGGTGTGGATGTTGCGCATGTTAAAGAACCTGGCGTGGATGTTGCGCAGGTAAAAGAAGCTGGTGTGGATGTTGTGCAGGCTTTGATCGGTCTTAAAGAAAGTGGTAGTGGCCGTGGCAGTGAGAGTGAGAGTGAGAATGAGACTGAGAGTGGGAGTGGGAGTGGTAGTGGGAGTGGGAGTGGGAGTGAGGGTGGGGATGATGGTGATGGTAGGGGTGATGGTGAGGGTGGGAATGATGGTGAGGGTGGGGATGATGGTGATGGTGGGGGTGATGGTGGCAGTGAGACTAAGAGTGAGAGTCAGAGTGATGGCGATGGTGGGGGTGATGGTGACGGTGGGGGTGATGGTGAGGGTGGGGGTGATGGTGAGGGTGATGGTGAAAGTGAGAGTGATGGTGAGGGTGAGGGTGGGGGTGATGGTGATGGTGAGGGTGGGGTGATGGTGAGAGTGAGAGTGATGATGAGAAAGTGGACAGTCAACAGGGGTCGGATGATGGGAGTGGGATTCAGGATGATGAGGAGACAAGTGAGGAGGAGCTTATTATTACTAAGACTAAAAGGATTGGTAAGAAGTCAAGATCTAATTTTCATCCTAAGTTAGATCTTAAGAAGGAGCTAACAGAAAAGGTTAAAACAAACCCTTCTAAGAAACAGGAGGTTAAAAAGGAAGTGCAAAAGGAGGTCAAGCATCCTAAAAAAGAGATGGTAAAACAGGAAGTGAAAAAGGAGGTCAAGCCTCCTAAAAAAGAGATGGTTAAACAGGAAGTGAAAAAGGAGGTTAAACAAGAGTTCAAGCCTTCTAAGAAGCGTAAGGCTGTTAAAAAGGAGGAGGATGATGAAAAGCCTTCAAAGAAGATGAAGGAGGGGGAGGAGGGTGATATTACATTGCCTCTATTTTGTAGGAATGTACCTTCTTCCTTTTTTGAATGTGTCCGTGATGCTAATGTTGCGGGTATAGAAGAATTGATGGAGGAGATTGGTCTTGGTGCATTGTGTATTCGCAAGATAGATAAATTACCTAGTATTTTGGCTAGGTATGTGGTTAAGAATTTTAAACCAGAAACCTACAATCTGGAGCTTACAAATGGTAATATTCATGTCATACCTCAGACAGTAAAAGATATTCTAGGACTTCCTCTTGGTGGTACTAGCATTTATGATTTACCTGAAAGAGAGATGGATGATGAGTTTGTTAGGACATGGATTAAACAGTTTGAGCCAAGGAAGTTGAGAAAAGTCGGTCCAGCTGATATCGCGTTGAAGGTGATTGAAGCGGATAAAATTGACTTTATGTTTAAAGTCAACTTTCTTGAACTTTTTGCGTTGGTTTTTGGGAAAGGTGAAACAATGAATGCTTACCCAAGTTTGATTGCTGTTCGCCGAATTCGTGAAGATACAGATGTTAAGAACATTGATTGGTGTGGGTACATTCATAGGTGTCTTGAAACAAGTAAACTACCGACGACTTTGAATGGCTATTACAACGGACCATTGTGTTTTCTAATTGTAAGTGCATTAATCTGTTTTTTATGTTTTCTGATTTAATTATATATAACATATATGTTTTTTCAGATAACAAACATGTTTTTTTGTTTACAGCTTCTGTATTTAGATGCTACCAAGTGTGAGCGGGTTCCAGTTATTCGGTTGAGGCCAGCTATTCAAAGTTGGAACACAAGACTCATGATTAGCCGCCAAACTGTTGAGTTAAATGACGATCTTATGGGCAAATTGGAATTGTATGGAGAATGGACTCCGTCTGAAGCGAAACAAAGTGAGGGTTTTGTTTCAAAGCCTGATAGTGTTGGGACTGCAAAGCCTGCTAGTTTTGGGACTCCTAAGCCTGATAGTGTGCCTCCTACTGGAAAAATGGTTAGTATTAGCTTATTTTTATGTTTTTATTTTTATGCGACAGCCTGACTCATGCATGTGTCTCCTGACTCATGCATGTGTCGCCTGACTCATGCATGTGTCGCCTGACTCATGCATGTGTCGCTTGACTCATGCATGTGTCATATAAATTTGCAAGTGTTTTTTAAACACTTGTACATTTGAACATTTATGAATTTTCATTTTATATACAGAAAACGTTGAAGGATGTTGAAGAAAAGCTTTCTCTTATATCTAGAGAAAAAATTGAACTTGAAACCATGTTGAAGAATGCCAACACACAGTTTTCCCATGACGAAGATCTTCTAGTGTTGTATGATAGATATAAAGGAGTTTTTGGCGATTCTATTTCGATAGATATTGCTGTTAAACCTGCTGGTAACGAAGATGTTGGTAATGAAAATATAATACTTGATGATAGGTGGACTGATGAGAACATTGATTGGTATGCAGAGGTGATGGATCTTCTTGTTGACATATATCTTAATGTACTTTGTTATATCCTTGTTAGTTTTAAACTTTTTAATAAGTTGGCTTCTCATCACATGACTCATGCAAGAGTCTAAATGAGTCCATGAGTTGCCTGACTCATGCATGAGTTGACTGACTCATGCATGAGTTGCCTGACTCATGCATGAGTTTCCTGACTCATGCATGAGTTGCCTGACTCATGCATGAGTTGCCTGACTCATGCATAAGTCACTAACATTATGTGAGTTAGCATTAAAGTTTTTTTAATATTTCAGGAGGATGCGTATTTTGGGCCTCGGGATCATGAGCCAGTTAATGACGATCCTGTGCATCCTAGCACTCCTAAAAAGGTGGTTGCACGAAAGCAGTTTGCTAAGCGGAGTCCATACTTGCCTTCCCCTTTTATGCATCAGTGTTGTGATACTAGTAAGCTTCATAGGGTTGAGTTTGTTTTGGGTAATTCTTTATTTGCGATGGAAGAAGAAAATAGTAAGCATATTTTTTTTCTTTTTTCTTTTTGTGAACTTCATGTTTTTAGATTATCATATGATTTATTCTGATTGTGTTCCTTTTTTTAACGTGTAGTGAAACCATTTTCCGAGCAGAGCCTGTGTATGGTTATGTATTATCAGCTGTTCGATTAAATTTGGAAACATTGACACCAGGGTTGTGGTTAGATGCAAGTGTCGTTGATTGTTTGGTTACCATTCTAAATTTTGAGGAGTCACGGAAAGAGAATCCAGAACCAAGAAGAGTTTTTATGCCAACTGGATGTATCGTAAGTTTCACATGAAATATATCTTTTAGATTTTCAATAATTATTATCATTGTTTGGTAATACTGTATTTTTGTTAAACGCATGTACAAGGGATGATAGACAAAACAATGTCTGATGGTGAACAGTATAAATTGTTTTCAGAAGTCATTTCTGCGTATTTCAAAAATGATGCTGCTTCACTTTCTTTATCCGATACTGAATTGGTATTTTTACGTTCTTTTTTGAATATATAGGCATCAAGTTTTCATCATTTTGAATTTACATATAATACCTTTTTTTTTGGTTAAAATAGGTTTTCTTTCCAATTTGTGCTTCAAATCATTTTTTTGTTGTTGTTTTCTGCCTCAACAAAACTTCATCAATGATTATACTTGATAACATTCATGTTGGAAATCCAAATGCACCGAAGTACAAACGAGTCTGTGATCCTTTAGTAAGTTGTATACTTGATTATTGTCATTACTGTTTTATATGTTTTCACCTTAACTCATGCATGAGTCACTGACTCAAGCATGAGTCAGTGACTCATGCATGAGTCAGTGACTCATACATTGTAAATAACATGTTTCCCCCTAAATTGTTTGTTGTGTAGAAAAAATTATTGGCTAGATATCTCAAAGAAGTTAATCATCCGAAGCACAGTACTGTTTCTAAGCTCAAAGGACGCAATCCGCGTTTGAAATGGACTACTAAGGTTAACGAAGTGGATTGTGGTGTCTTTGCGATGGTACATTTGGAGTCTTATCAGGGTCTTGCTCCTGAAGAATGGGATGTTGGTTTGGTAGAAGAGTCGAGCATACACGAAACTCTTTTGAAGCGCTTGAGGTACAGGTTTGCAACAAACATTTTGTTGCACGAGCTCAATGCTGAAAGGCAGAAAATGTTTGATTTGGCTTACAAATTTGAGATGGCACATGATGAGCAAAAAAGGATCTCGATTATTTTGAATGCGATCAATAACAGGGATGTGCGTGATCCTCCTATAAATGCCGAGAGACCTGCAGCCCAGAAAGATGTAACCGAGAAGGCAGTGACCGCGAAGCCAGCAGTTGAGCAAGCAGCCAAGAAATCTGCAGCCGAGAATCCAGCAGTTGAGCAAGCAGCCAAGAAACCTGCAGCCGAGAATCCAGCAGTTGAGCAAGCAGCCAAGAAACCTACAGCCAAGAAACCTACAGCCAAGAAGCCAACAGTTGAGCAAGCAGCCGTGAAGCCAGTAACTGAGGAGGCAGCAGCCGTGAAGTCAACAGCCGGTCAAGTAGTAATCGAGAAGGCAAATGTTGATGCAACAGTAACCGAGAAACTAGTTGCCAAGAAGAAAGCTGCCAAGAAGAAACCAGCTGTCTAGAAATGTTGATCTACTTTGTAATACTTTATGATATTAAGTAATACTTGATTCTGATATCAGTTGTACTTGACTTTTTCGAACGAAGTTTGAAGTTTGACTTTGAATAACCTTGTTTGTTACAAGATGTGCAATATCGTTCCGTGTTTTTGAACACATATAAAACTGTTTGTGACTCATACAGTGACTATGTATAAGTGTTTATGAATATGTGTTTGTATATGTTTGTTATTGTCATGTGACTCATACATGAGTCATGTGACTCATGCATGAGTCATGTGACTCATGCATGAGTCAGGCGACTCATGCATGAGTCATGTGACTCATGCATGAGTCATGTGACTTGCATACATGAGTCATGTAAACACATACAAACATATATTACTATGACACATGCAAGTCACATGACTCATGTATGCAAGTCACATGACTCATGCAAGTCATGTGACATGCAATGCCTTGAAAAAGTTGCAAGAGTTACCTCGTATAAGGATTTCTTAGGGTATCGGCATTATTTTAGGCTCTTTCGTTTGCAAGTGTTGCAAGAGTTATCTCGTATACATGAGTCATAGTAGTATATGTTCCATTTTTGTCATGTAACTCATGCATGAGTCACATGACTCATGCATGAGTCAGTGACTCATGCATGAGTCACATGACTTGATATTTCAATACACAAATATTTCAATACACAGATATTTCAAGAGTACTAATATAGGAGTAATCATATTCATAGCATAATCAGATATTCTACAATGGTTTTCAACAGTTCAATAAAAGAAAAATAGAAAATTAAAAACATATATTCAAACAGTTGTTGTACTTGGTTCTCCTTTTTCCTGTGCCTGTTTTTTAGCAGCTGCAGCGATTTTCGCTAGTTTTGCGATATAGTATGGATTTAGTGGACATGTCATTTTTGTATGCTCGTTTGTCTTCTGTTTACAGTAACCACACGCACGAGGCTGTTTCTTTTTAGCCTTCATAGCTATTTCTCTTGCACTTTTTATACGCGCTCCTCTACGACCACCTTTGAGCCTAGCCCCAGTTGGATTTTTAATAAGATTTTTCTTTGGTTCCTCAATTGCATATATATCTTCAATAACGTCCTTTGTTTTCTTTGAAGGGGGCTTAGGCACTAAAACTTGATATTCTTTCTTTATATTATCCAGCTTTTGCACATATTCCGCCAGCTTTTTTGCATCTTTACTCAACCAAAACAAGCACTCGTCTACGTGGAAGTTAGCCTCATTTGTTAGTTTCTGAATTGTTTCATTCTTCTCTCCGTAT
Organism: Glebionis coronaria; assembly: GCA_025667525.1. NCBI lineage: Eukaryota > Viridiplantae > Streptophyta > Magnoliopsida > Asterales > Asteraceae > Glebionis > Glebionis coronaria. The sequence continues at coordinate 111,761,641 of CM046879.1, read as the reverse complement.
CTGTTTGTGTTTCTTCTTAATGAAAGCGGTATCAAATCCCTTCTCCAACGCCTTAAAATGTACTTGTCCGGAATTTCTTCAATATCACGGTTCTTGAAAACACAAAATATGTGGAGACAAAGAAAACCATAACGCATAAAATGCCTACAAGTGCACTCAACAGATCCATCTCCAGGATTACGGAGAACCTTAAACATATACATGAAACATATTAATAAGTGAGCATAACACATATGAGTCACATTGACTCATGCATGAGTCTGCGCGACTCATGCATGAGTCAGCGTGACTCATGCATGAGTCAGCGTGACTCATGCATGAGTCAGCGTGACTCATGCATGAGTCAGTGTGACTCATGCATGAGTAATTCATGTATCAGTTAAATGTTTCACTAACCTTGTAGGTTATTACTTTGTCTTCTTCCTGTACAACCATCTCTTTTCCTTCTTCTGTATACAGTGTTCTATAAGCACCCGCTCTCGTGTCTCGAACCTTAACCGTCTCAATACCCTCTTCCGTCTTAAATTCTTGTATTTGGCATGACCAAATTGATTCTACTATTTCAGCTTGAACCAAGAGAAATATTGTTCTAGTATAAACTTTACGCGCATGTTCTTCGATATTTAACTTCGTTTCAGGATTTGGAGCCGCGTCCCATGTTTTGAAGTCCAAAACTTCTTGCTTATGTCTTTGCCTTTCGATTGCCGATTCAAAGCACATCATAAAATTTACTAATGTTGACCCATGATTTGTGAAACTCTTAAAGAATGCATTTTCACTTTCAGATCTTGAAGTAGTTCTCATTAGTCCAAACAGTGGTGAGTCAATAAAATAAACCGGCAACCACAATTTACGAAGGTCATACATCTTTGTCATCCACTTGTGTGTTTCCAATCCAAAGCGTTCAATAAGTTCAAACCATCTTTTTTTGAAACTCTTCTGGCTCAATGAACATATTCCACACAAGTTTGTTGAAACGATCTTTAAAATCAGTTTCCTTGTAAATCTTTTCACATATCTGAAAATGAAGAATGTATGAATGTTAAGATATTTTGATATCATGTATTCACACTGACTCATATATGAGTCATGTGACTCATACACGAGTCATGTGACTCATACATGAGTCATTTGACTCATACATTAGTCATGTGACTCATATATGAGTCATATATATATATATTTATAACTCATGTATGAGTTATCTGAAAAATAACAAACAATCAGTACCTTTGCTGGGATTTTCTGCAAGATATGCCACATGCACAATCTGTGCTTAGATTCTTTCAAAACCGCTTCAATTGCTCGTTTCATTGCCCCATCTTGATCTGTTACGATCATTTTTGGTTGTTTTTTATGAGCTGTCATGAATGATGTTAGTAGCCACGTATAAGCTTCTGTATCTTCTCTTAAAAGCAATCCAGAGCCAACATTGACGCACTTTCTATGGTTATCTATCCCAGTGAATGGTACAAAAACCATGTCATACCTGCAAAACAGATACATTAAAAAGATATAATATTTCATACTATGACTCATGTATTAGTCAGTGTGACTTGCATACATGAGTCACAGTGACTCATGTATGAGTCATTGACTCATGCATGAGTCACATGTGATTTATGTGAAAAAGACAACTTACTTATTTGTTCGAAAAGTTGCATCAAAAGATATAATATCTCCAAACTCCTCGTAGTTGCGTTTATCAACTTCGTCTGCCCAAAACATCGCAACTAATACGCTATCTTCAATCTTATACTGAAATGTAAATCCCGGAACAAACTTCATCCTATTTTCCATCTTGTTAATAAGCATTTGTGCATCACTTTCTCCTATAATTGCATTAACATCCCTGATGTGATTCTTAAAATCATCACTAGTGCCATGAACATACTGAGATCCGCCTTTGATGCCAGATAACAAGGTATGTGCGTTTGTTGCGCCAAGTTTCATTGTTGAAGCTCTGACTACAAACAACCTTTCCGTTTGAGTCATCTTTCTTTGTTTCTTCGTTAGATGCTTATATTCTTTAGGAATCATGGGATGATTGTGCTTAGCAACAAACTTAGTCACAACATACTTTTTCCAGACATAATCTAAATCAACTTTTATTTGCGCCATGCAACCTGTTATACGGTGCCTCGTGTGCCTAGTTTGTTTTCCACTACTAACCAATGTGTTGATATTTATATCTTTTATATTCCCATGTCGGTTACACGTGATGTATTTACTTTTTACTTCACCACTTCTATTTCTTTTTTGTGTGTATTTTTTAACTTCAAATCCTGCTTTTTCAGCATAAGCTTCATAAAAGTCAATACTCTCCTCTATCGTTTTAAATTCTTTATCCTCAAGAGGCACGTACTGCTCATCAACATTTGGTTCCCAATATGTCGATCCTCCGGGTGACTCAAAATGAATGTATAAAGTAGGTTTTGGTGAATTATGAGCATCTGTTTCACAATCCAATAAAAGAATAGTTCAGGAATTGTATGAGTCATATATGACTCATATATGAGTCATATATGACTCATATATGAGTCACACTGACTCATGTATGAGTCACACTGACTCAAATATGAGTTATGTGGCTCATCTGTTACATAACTCATGCATGAGTCAGTGTGACTCATGCATGAGTCAACGTGACTCATGCATGAGTCGGCGTGACTCATGCATGAGTCGGCGTGACTCATGCATGAGTCAGTGTGCCTCAGCAACTACATTTTCAGTAACATATCTATTTCTGGTACAAAGTTATTACCTGTATTGGCTTCTACATTTTCTATAACATCAACATCGCCAACCACATTTTCAGCTTCTACATCAGCATCTTCTTCAATAGCATCAGCAAGTACATTTTCGCTAACATCATCAGCAACTTCTACATTTTTTCTAATATCAGCAACTACATTTACTGGATCATTGTCACTTGATGTGGAGGTTGTGGAACTCGCTGGGAGATGGTCATTTGTTATGGAGGTTGCCGGAAGTTGGATGTTTGTTGTGGAGTTGGCCGTAAAAGCGTCGTTTGTTGTATAAATCGACGGGAAAGGGTTGTTTGTTGTGTAGGTTGCTGGAAATTGTTGGGTTTGTTGTATAGGGCGCCAAAAACGTGGGTTTCGTATGGAAGTCGCCGGAAAATGGTGGATACGCTGTGGAACTCGCTGGAAAAGGGGTGGGTTTCGTATAGAAGTAGCTGGGAAACGATTGTTTGGTGTGGGTCTTGCCGTAAAATAATGGATTCTTGTGGGGGCTGCCGGAAAAAGGTTGTTTGCAGTAAAGGCCGCCGGAAAAAGGTGGGTTGGTGTGGATGACGCAGGAAGAAGGTTGGTTTGTTGTGGTGGTCGCGGGTAGAAGGTGGGGTTGTTGTGGTGGTCGCCTGAAAAAGGTGGAGGTGGTGGAGGTGGTTGTGGTGGTCGGCCGTTAGGTGGAGGTGGTGGAGGTGGTCGCCGGTTGGAGTGAGGATCGGGTTCCATCACCGGTGGTGGAGGTTGTTGGATGTTTTTTTTTTATTATTATTTATAAATAAAGATAAGTTATAAGAAAGGGGTTTTAATCACAGCCCTTAGATCATTTAGAGATAAAGGGTAGGGATTTATCCATGAAGACTTTGTTTAATAAGGGAGTGTGGGGGATCTTTTCCCATAAAAATGTATATTGTTTCCTACAACTTATTTAGCAATTATTTTTAGCAATTCTTTTTACAATCTTTAGAGTTAAAGCATGTCGATACTGTATGATGCGATTTACTAGCCTTATCGGCCTACATAATCAATGAGTGGTGCGCTTCATGGGATCCTGGTCCATATATATGTACTCATAACATGCTCTTATGATAAATATTCATACGATTCGTATCATATTAGTATTTTTCATGTCCTCTTTTTGGTCTTTCTATGAATTCCATGTGGAACTAATAGAAACTATTACCAACTCAATGATGGTCCAATGGAGGGAACTTGTAACATAGAGCAGGAATAATAAGTTCATATTTTGTCCTTGTGTCTCTTTATACTTAGTGTTACGCGAATCAACACTTTTAGACATTAGCTGTGAGTTAGTGACGATTATAGTCTATTAGGGTTTCTAATATATAAATATGGATAAATAATAAAGCTACACAACGAGGTTTATAGATTAATAACTTTAATAGACTTTAACCCTACACCACGCTTGAGCCATATTTAACCACACTAAGGCTATGTTTGACGTGTAAGTTTATCAAAGCTTATCGTAACATGAGCTTATTGTTTTGTAAAAATAAGCTACTATTAAAAATAAGTCTCGTTTGGACGACAGAGCTTAAAAGAGCTTGTTAAAAAAATAAACTCCTAAATAGCATGATAGTTAAAGTAGCATGTAAAAATAAGCTCAAGTTACATGCTCTAACTCTAACAACTCGTTCCAACGATCTGCTCCAGCTCCTAAGAATGTCAAACATACCCTAAAAATTGCATTCCAAACTTGAGTTGTCAATAGGCTATTTCCGTTTTTTGTCAGCATGTCTAAAGTTTGCATTCCAAACTCGACTAGTCGATATTGTTTATGATAACACACTGAAGAGTACATTCAATTATTTATCATCTTTAACGTAAATTTTTTTACTATCTATTATTCTATGGAGTGAAGCCTGGAAATGTGTTGGGGGCCATATAGGATGATATAGTACGTTAGCCATTTCAAACCAAGACATGTCATGTGGGGTTAAGTCTATAGAGAAGTGGTCTCAGCCTTCTAACCACTACTTCTACCTTAAAATGCATGATTCACGGCCTTTGTACTTAGCAATTTTGCATCACATGCATAAACTCTTACCAAAGTGAAATAATTCTAGCTAAATGGTTATATTAAACTAGCTATAGTTAGAAACCTTAGTTACAGTTTCATCATATTTGGTTTTGCTATAAAGAATTCTAATACCAAGTTTCAACGGATACAATGACATGGATATCAAAATATCGACAGTTTTTTATATTTAACAACCCAGTCAGGTCCCTTGGTAACACATCAATATCAATACTTAATGTACAACTTGATTTCGCCAAGCCTAACGATGCGAGTAGTCTCTTAGACTAGAAGCGGTATCAAATATCATCATTAGCAGAATGCACATGATACATAATTATATTTATCGCACAACTATTTATTGAGTCGAACGTGGTTATCATAAATATCTATATGTGTAGGATGGAAAGATCCATCAAAATGTGTATGGAGATTTACAATGACTTAAAAGTTGAGTTCCATTGTGACGTGAATTCATTCGTTTTGTTGTATATCTGTTAGAAATGTTTAAATTGTTCGTAATTTTGTTGCATATTGTAGTGCATTTTATGCTAAAATTGAAATAGTAAAACTGAATCAGTACCCAGAGGTGGAGTCAGAGTATAAAGTTATCGGGTGCACAAAATTCTTAATACAAGTATCTATATAGCACATAATTTTGAGACCGATTTTGTTTTAAAGAAATAAAGATTTTTAGCAAATATATATATTACGCGACAAAATTCCATCAAATTTCCGTGCATCTTCGGAAACCCCTTAGCTCCACACCCATGTACCTATACGTGCCCTTCCATATTAGAACTTCAAGAAAAACTTATAAAACTTACTATGTATCACTGATTAATTTCATGTATCACCAAAAAGTTTATGGATCAAAATTATAACTTTGGTAAGTGGTAACGATAAAAATATAACAAAAAATGGTAAAATAAATGTTCCAAAATTATGTACGTAGTATTATTTAGCATTATTTTAAAAGAAGATGAAAAGATGGGAAAAAAATATTCTGCCGATTTTAAAGAGTTGTGGGCCAAACTTGAAACAAGTTATGGGCTTATACAGAGGGCATCAATAATACTTGGCTTAGTGAAATTTGTTTCGAACTTTTCATTATAGAAACGCAAATTTTTTTTCACATCAATATATTTGAGTTGATGGAAAATCATAAGTTTTAAGTTGATAAAAAAACTCGCATACCAATAGACCGAAGGCTTTTAGAACACATGACCATTTCACTAAATAATATTGTCAATACAAAAGTTGGATTGAACCTATTTTACTCGAATTAGGGGTAATTCGGATGTTCAAGGCTCCGGCTCCTAGACCAAGTGAGTTTGTCGAGGATCATGCACAATGAGAAAACACCGTTAAGATTACCGTGGGATTTAAATCCCACGATTAGCCTCCAGCGTGAGAATAAGTAATCGATATAGGGTTATAATCGGCTAGGGATTATTGGTGAAGATATTGTACCTTGAATAGAATCATGGAGGTTCCTTTTATAGCCGGTGAATCCCAATTAGGCATCCCAAAATTTACGGCCCAAGAATAAGATATGTACTTGGGATCCTTATCCTTAAATAAGGAGAGTATATCCTTTCCTATCTTAGGCGAATCATAGTCCTTATTGGAGTATGATTGTGTATGATTACAATCGCGTGCGCTTCAACCGTGACCCGCTTGAACCCGCGTACGGCTCACCTCCATCTGATCCCTTTGGGCTATTTTCGGTATTCCAACCCATTCGTGATGGTTCGGATACGGATAGTGAGCACGAGTTGGGCCGAATGGTCCGACTGGGCACTATACGTCATCATGTCCCCCAGTCTAGTAGTTGTAGCCGCAACAGCGGTTTCTAGACTGAGCGGAATAGAAAAAACATCACCCATACGCACCGTACTACAATGCATCATATAGACACATAAAAAATGTAAACCGTCAGATCGACGTACCGTGTCGTCACATCGACGCAACCAATAACAAATAAGGAGGTAAGTTTATGAAACTATGAATAGTCGTGCCAACGTGTCAGATCGTCACGTAGACGTACCATTTCATAGAGTAAAAGAAAGCCCCATTTATAAAAAGTAACACATAGGCCTCACATCTCGAGACACGCAAGTTAACTCACCGATTAGACCCGTGGGTCCCAGCACCTTTTCAGCTACCCTCGTAGCCCCAACTATTGGACAAAGATTGTGGGTAACACGTGTTACTCATCGAGTGATGCATGCAAACCGAGGAATCAATATATATATATATATATATATATATATATTTGTAACTGCTACTATTCATTCTTCCACAATTTACCAAATTTATGCCCTTTTTAAAAATCTAAACTCTACACTCGTTGTTTTTTTTCACAGAACTTCCCCATCTCAGGTTAGCACACCACGCCCTTCCTATATTTTGTGTTAATGAAAAGCAATGCCTAAAAACGTTGTTAGTGCTAACTAATCTTTCTTAATTTTGATCACGACAAATTACAAAGACATTCAGCATAAAATATAATCGTAAAACGAATTATCTAACAAACACTATCATCAAGGTAATAATCATTACACTAACATATCTTAATCATGCTTAGTGATCATAAAAGTGATTAGCCTTAAAACTCACTTTTGTCAAATGTGACAAAAAAAATTAATAAACATTATTTTAAAGAAAATGTTTTATTAAAATGGAAATGTAAATTTGAATATGGCATATTCCAAATGCCATAGAATATCCTTTGAACGTTTTAAACTGCCTCGGATATTCCTACCCCACTAAAAGAAAAAGAGGAGCAGAGTCTACATCCGCGGTTCTTTAAGTACCTATGCGGTTGTTTATCGATAAGGAACCGCCTAGGGAGATAAAGAACCGCGCTCACATAGCTGTTGGTTTTTGTCTCCTATAAATAGTGGATCAAATCTGTATTTTCAACAACCCTTTTTGGACATCTCTTTCAGCCTTCTTTCTCCTTTCTAATCCTAATCATTAGTAAATGATCACTTAGTGTGTTAAGTATGTTTACTTATGATTATCCTCTTGATCTCCTTCTTTACCTTGTCCAAAGAGAATATCGTACACACTTGTGATGTGATTAAAGATGAAGCCTTGATGAAGATCATCCTCTCCTAAAAGATCTAGTCATGTTCATCATTTGTTTATTTGTGTCTTGTGTATATCCAATGTATTTATGAATACTTTGACTAGTTGTTTTCATCCAAGCTATTTGTGAATACTTGGATTAGTGTTGTGTAAATCCTTTGCATATGTGTGTGCTTGGATTTGTGTTGTGTAGATCCAAGTTACATGTGTGTACTTGGATATGTTTAGTTGAGTTGTAATAAGTTATGTAAGTTCTCACTAAACTATAAAGTGATGTGGTTGTGTCTTGTGAGTTCTCACTAAACTATAAAGTGATGTGTAGTTGTGTTGTGTGAAGTTCTCACTTAGCTTCAAAGTGAGGAGTCGTGAAGATTAGTCCTAGCTTTGGATTAGAACTCGACATCTAGCCTTTAGTCGGAAAATAGTGAAGTAGGGAACGTTGTGGAGATTGGTTCTATCTTTCGATTAGAACTCGACATCTAGCCTTGTGTCGTAAAATGGTGAAGTGGGCGACGTTGTGTAGATTGGCCCTATCTAAGATTAGGTCTCGACATTTAGCTTAGTGTCGGAAAATAATGTAAGCAACGTTGTAAGGTTTTCTCCGCCAAGAAGGGAGCTTGTGGATATAGTGGAAATATCGAGTAGGTGTAATCGAGGAGTGGAGTAGGAACGAGGATAGAGCTTCGTTGCCAAACCACTATAAATCTTGGTGTCTTCCTACTAGGTTGTTTCTTTCCTTACTTTTTACTTACCTTCATCATCATTACACTTACTACTTGTCATTTTTAATGCATTAGAATTGAACCTAATCATTATGCAACTAGCTTTCAAGTAAAAGATAGTTTTGCTACTTACCTAATTGAAAGGTGTTGTCCCATGTATTTGTGATGATTAAGCAATGAAGAAAGAAAGAATATAGATGAAGAAGAGATGAATTCCTAGAGAGAGAAAGTAGTGAGAGAAAGTAGAGAGAGGATGATTAACTTGGTGAGATTAGATTAAGAAAAGAAGTTACAAATGACCATCCACCCTCCTAACATGCTAGGAGGGTAGTATATATAGTCCACCCACATGCGGGCTTTAATGGACTATATATTGGGCCGGGCTTGTCTTTTGGACTTTAATTAGTTTAAATCCAAGCCCGTGAACCACGACTAAATAACTACTTATTACAACGTTCTAATAAATATTACAATAGAAACCTATGACCGAGCATTCTTGTTTGACTCAATATTTTGAGGCTAACAATCTCCCCCAATGTGAGGTCATTCCTCTTCGATATTTGGATTCCAATGGAGATTTATGAATTTCGTCATAAATGAGTCTTGAACGTGTAATAGTAGTTTTGTTCCTTCATGCTGTGATCTTTGTGCCTTTGTCGTTGTCTTTCGACTTTGTCTTTAAGTCTTGAGATCTTCAAATCATCCTTGACTTGTCATTGCCATCTTGCGATCTTGTGTCTTTATCCACATGCTCACACTATCAATTGTTGGATAAGTCTTTGGGCATGAATATGTGGTTGTGAATCTTTGACTTTGCTGAGTACACCGTGACACCACCTTCTCGAGACAAAACATAGACATGGACTGAATGGCTTTGATATTCGTCCTAAATCGGTAGCGTTTTACCTCCGGTCGGTGAAGACCGTTATACAATATTAAATATCGTACCTGTGATCAGGTAGATTCAATTAAGAATCTCCTTGACAGGGTTTCACGGCAGTACAAGCCGTTCTCTTTACTCGACCGTCTCAAAGCAAGACTGCGAACATAAAGAGTGAATCAATTGGATAAATATCCGCTTGATTAAAGTCGTCAATTCAAATTCCTGGAACAAGTTTGATTCATTAAGAATCTTACCATTGTTGCTTTCCAGTTGACACAAGTTTGATTCATAAGAATCTCACAAGTCACCTACCGTAGCGCTGTTTGATGTTGACGCTAGAAGGATTTCCATTCGTCACTGTGAATATTAATAAATATCACTCTGAATGTTCTGGCAAGACCATAAAGATATTGCGTAGAAACCTGAAACGAGTTTGAATCAATTCAGAATCAAACCACTGTTGCTTTTCAGTTTTACATATGTTCAATTCATAAAGAATCTTGCATATGACCTACCGCAGTGCTGTTTGATGTTAACACTAGAAGGATTTCCACTCATCATTGTGAATACTAAGTAGTATCACTCTGAGTGTTCTAGCAATATCGCAAGGATATAGCGTAGGACTCTCTTGATCTTCATCCGTGTGTCCTAACGAGATTTGATTGATCTCTTGGCTCTAGACTCGATTTGTGCACTTTTAGTGGTCGGAGGCTGGAGCAGATGCCACCTATTCAATATCAACTATCTCGGAGTGAGAAAGTCAATAGAAGACGTGTTGATCTCCGTGACAATAAAACAAACTTCTTTTGAGAGAAGCCTGAGTAGCTAGGAAAGGGTTGTGCTTCACATCACTGGGTCCATGATGAGTTTGTCTTCATGATGGGTTGACCCGGTTTCTGCCTAAGTTGTATGGAGGGCTTCTTTCTTTACACCCTTTATCCTTACATTTCTTTTTCATTCTTCAACCCCTTCAATGCTTACCAAGACATCATTACTAACACCTTGTTGTGATTGTTCCAGTACTAGCATCAGTACTTAGTCGGCATTCAGCTACGTTCACATTCTACTCCATCTTTCCTAAGGACTTCTAATAATCTATTGGATTGTCCCTGGGAAGATCCCTCCGGTTCTGGTTGGATCATAGGACTTAAACCTAACCACCCTTTTGACACCAATAACGTCGTGAAATTAAAGATGTTGTGGGTATTTGATCGTAACCATGAAAACCACTTTAAATTCTAACAAAGTGTTTGAAAAACATTTAACACCTTGCTAGTTTTGTCGTTTCAGAAAAGCTCCCCCTTCACATGTGCATCGATAATCGAAAGTGTTTCGCACATGTAGGTAAGAGTGAAAGTGCTTGAGTCTTATATTAGATCACATTTTAATCACATTTTCTCCCCCTATCTCTAATATATAAAATCTTTTGATATTAGAGATACCAAATTTGATTAAAATATATTTTGAAAAATAGTCTTGAAATCTCCGGGAGAAAGATGTGTTAATCTTTTGCATGAAGTTTAAAATGCTCCCCCTCAAAAATTGATCCAATTGAATTGTCATTGTGAGGATATGATCCACATTTCGCTTTTTGAGGATGGGAGTTGTTGAACACACAATTTTTGAAAGATTTTGAATATCATTGAAAAATTCTTGAAAAAATTGTGTTCAACGCTTTTTGAAAAATCAATTCTTTTTGTCGAAAGGTTTTTCTAAAGCATAAACTTGAGTTCATAGACTTTGAATATCTTGACGAATCCACTCAAGTGTAAGAAGATTTCTCTTCTTTTGCTGAGGGTAAGGGTACTAAATCGTACACTCCCCCGTGAATATCGATCCGGGTTGCAATCTGAAAGTGATTACAAGCCATTGTGTTGAGCGCAAAACGTTGAATGTTTTGTGACTAGCTCAACCCGTGATAGATTGCTCTACCCGTTTGTTAGGATATGGTATCTTTAAAGATACACTTTCCTTTATTTGAGGTTCGAGTTACAGTCTGACATTTAACTGTAAGTCGTTTACATGAGCTTAAAAACTTTGAATGTTTTTATCGATAGCTCATGACCGAGAAATTTTATTTTCCCGTTGTTGAGGATAAGTAATCATCGTGATCAACTTTCCTTTCTTTGAAGTACGAGTCACAATCTGAGGTAATTGTAAATCATTGAAATGACATGTTTTGAAAAATAATTACAACTTTCATTCGAGCTTTATGTACACACCCGTGTCGTTATTGAGCGACATTTCTAGGTACGTCCATATTATCGATAATGAAAGACATGTCGATAAAAATATTTTTGGTATTTTGAAAGTTTTTCCATTTTTTATTTTGTTTTTCTATGGATATTTACGTTTTATTATATTTATTTATTTTTTATTTATTTATTTATTTTATTTTTTTTTAAGTTTTTCGAAAATAATCAAAAATAGACTTTTGTAAAGCAGAAGAAGGTGATATCGAATGTACAGAATTGGAACCCTTTGAAGAAGGAGAAGTGGGTTCGGAATCCGCTGTTGTACCTGCAATCACAGAAGAAGAGTTTGCACAAATACTAGAATTAGGAGTAACAAATTCCTTTTCAGTGTGTAGAACAGTAGCATTAGTGCTGGTGCAGGTGTCATCACTCTTCTCTATGGGAATCCACTTAAGACCAACTTCCGTGAAGATTCGACCCGTTGGTTTCCACTGAAGACTAGATTTAGGAGTAGCTTTCTCTTGCACAGCGGAAGACTTCTTTGGAGAGAAACTATGTCCTTTTTTAATCCATGTTTCAGATTTGTTGTGGTTGCTTTTCTTTGCGACGGGTTTGTATCTCCTTGTTGTCTCATGGGATTCTGTATTCGATCTCCGTTCAAAGGAACGAGATTTGACCTCATAGAGGTATTGCAAAATGCAATGGTCATGATTTCCATTGTGAATGCCCTTTTTGCAAGTGGGACATACAGGGAATTTTGGATTCACGAAAGTACTTGTATTCCTTTGTTTTCCAAATCGTTCAGGCGTAGTGTTTGAAACACGACTATTCATGGATGGTTTCCAATTCCTAGATTGCGGAAGAGGGATCCTAGGTTTTGGTTGACTACCATTAGGAGTGTGTGGAACTCTAGCGGGATTTGGTGAACTAGGTTTTTCATACACTGGTTTGTCTTTCTGAATCTTCCCTTTTTGTTTCGCATCCTCTAGGTTGTGGGTATGAACGAGGTCATTTGAACCTATAGATTCCTTTGTGGACGTGAATGTCACACGTTTTGGAGGAGTCCTAGAAGTGCTAGGTGCATTCACATGGTTGGGTTTAGCAACAGTGTGCTTTCTAAATGGAGGAACATAGGGTGATATGGATGGCTTTGGAACACTTGGTTGCACATCAGTCTTAGGGGGTAACCTAGATTTCATATGAGAAGAATTGGAGAACGGAGTCGGTTTTCCTAAGATAGAAGGCTTTGGATCCTTGTAGGCATTGGGTTGTCGAACAACAGGTTTCTTAATGCTAGGTTCCACGATTTTCCCACCCATTTTAGCAATGAGTTTCTGCAACTCTGCTATCGCTCTGTCCCTATCTTGTAATTGAGCTTTCAACCCTTTAATTTCCAAATTCTGTTCATTCATTTCTCGAAATGTTTGCGAAAGTTTTTCTTGCAATTTATTATCATGTGGAAAACGACCAACGTCTTTTTGCAAAGCAAGTTCAAGTGAATGACAATGTTTTTGAAGGAAATCAGTTTTGTGTTGAAGTAACTCAAAAGCCTTTTTGTCAACATTTTCTTTCCGTTTCGAAAGCTCAATTTCAAGACGTTCACATTCTTTGAGCTTATCAAGATATTGGCATGCAACTTCAGAATATTCATCAATATCAGCACAAGATGTAAAATAAGCACACATAATATCTTTAGAAACACATTCTTGCAAGAGTAAATCATATTCATCAGAGAAAACGGACTTGTCCATTTGAAGATCATCAATTGCTTTCTCAAGAGACTCAACATATTGTAAATCATCAAACATTTCAGACCGAATTAAGCTTTCGAATTTAATAACATTTTCTTTTAGTGTGGCCGCGTTCGGTATTAAGATTTGTTTGACAAGCACAGTTATGTCTTGAGGAATTGGTTTCTTCCACTCGTCATTTTGTCGTTGTTTCCAATCATTATCAATAATGGACTTAATATTATCTATGTAATGAGTAAGAAACCCAAATATCTGCCTACTCTTGCTTTTAGAAGCATCTAGGGGCAAGTAGTTGATGAACTTAGAAACGTTTGTTTTCTTAGTGGCAAACGCTTTCTTCCATTGAATTCTCTTTTGCCTGCATTCTAAAAATACTTCCTCACGAGATTTCTGAGTTTGTTTGTGGAACATACCATAAAGACTATTCTCATAAGCATAATTATATGGTTTCACAAACTCCTTATTAACTGATGGTTGACTATCAGCATCCCAAAGGGCAGTCTCTTCACTATTGGCACTTAGAGGCATGCAATCAAGATCTGTCCTTTCAGTCTCATCAAGATAAAGATGCGGGTTCGCAGCTTGAGCTTTGGCAAGGTACTCAGGACTTGCAAAGCTAGCTTGACCCTTAAACATCGATGGAGGTGCTAGCATTCTTACGGATTGAATAGAATCATGCGTTTTATAAACAACGTTCTTCAAAAAGTCGACTTGTTCTTCTAGTTTCGTAACTTTTTCGGTTTCTTTATCATATCTACTTTTGAAGTCTTGTTTTAGCGCATCTACCTCTTGTTTCTTATCCTCTAGAATTTTAGCAGAATCAGTAGTGGTCATAGAGAGCTTTTGTTCAAGTTCATTAACTTTGGTATTGGCAAGGTACGTTTTTTGACGTTCATCCATTAAGAAAACATTATATTGACGCTTCTCTTTAGCTAATAACTCAAGAGTGGTATTATATTTGTTTTCAAAATCGTCCTTTTGACTTTTTAACGCACTTCCCTTGTACCCCTCAAGCTCTTTGGTCTTTTGAAGAAGCTCAGCCCTATTACTTTCAAGGGTCTCATTAGATTTAATTAGAGCGGCTTTACATTCTTCAAAGTTTTGAGTGAGCGCTGTGTTTGCCTTCTTTAATTGCTTTTGACTCTTTCTAGTTTCATTGACATCTTTTTGTAAACTAGCAATTAAATTAGCAAGCGCGACACGCTCCTCATCATCATACTCATTTGCATGTTGATCATCCTCAAACTCATTATTGCACATGTCTGATGAATTTGGTGTGGTATTGCTATCAACCTTTTCCGGCATACATGTGTCAATAAGGTTTGTTGTTTGATCACTATGCTCATGCGTATCGGCATTGGCAAACACATTAAATTCAGCATTGTGTACCTCTTCCAATGGCTCAGAATCATAAACAGGACCATTATCATAGGAAGGTGTATTGCTGATGACATTCTCAGAGTCGATGTGTTGTTTGCCAGAGCTGCTGTTGTCTTTCCTAGAGTTGTTGTCATCATTCCCTGAACTATGCGTTGGAGTCTCATATCTGCAGCTTGTATTCTCAACATCTGATGCGATACCACAACTGGTATGAAGTCTGTCATCAACCGTTTGTTGCGTCTGTATTGTGTGATTCACATAGGTTACAATGAAGTCGATGTTGCGGGTTATCTGATCTTTGTATGATAAAGCATCCATTCCATGATATCGCTTGAAGCACTCGTTGGTAAGCGAAGACTTGATGAAGTCAGAAGAAAACATCGTTTCAAGTGATGTCTTGAGATCAGTGAAAGTGATCTTGCATTCACTAGCAATGATTCTTTCGTTGACAAGTTGTGTTTGAAGTTTATCCATGGCATGAGTGAATGTTTTGCTGAATGTGCCAGTGGATTCACGTAGGTCGAACAAGACTTTTGAAAGATTCTGAAAAGAATCTTGAAGTACTCTAAAACCGTCCATGGCGTTTTTTCTCAAAAAACATATCTGTTGTTGTAGTCGTTCCATTTTGATGTCTTTCACGTCTGAACTTTCAGTAACCGCATTACTCGTTGGCATGATGATCGTCTCTCTCTGTGGATGAAGTGACTTTGGATCTTAAGTAGATATGCTGTGATTGAGTTGTTGTTGAAATTTCGAAAATTTGAAATTTTTCCTCAGTCCGACAATAAATTCCTCAGTCCGACTAAAACGGTAAACCGAAAAATTTTTTAATAACCAAATTTTGAAAACGAGTTAGAAATAGCCAATAACTAGTAGGGAAAAAAATTTGAAAAATGAAAATTTTTACGAAAAATAAAACCTAAAAATGGCCTAAAAATTTGAATTTTGGTCCGAAAATTTGAATTTTTGGTCGAAAAATTTTCCGCATCGCCAAAATTTGAAATTGAAGCTTAAATGGCCTAAAAATGGTCTAGGAAAAAATAAATTTTACTTGGGTTTTCCCGCCAAAAAACTTTTTTTTTTTTTTTTTTTTTTTTTTTTTTTTTTTTTGATCTTCGTGGAAACGATATTCTGAAACTAGTTTAGATGGTGGCTAAGTCTAAAAAATACTCAAACAAAATTTAGCAAAACACATCATCGGAATAACCAATCGGAATGTTATCGGAATAACCAATCGGAATGTCATCGGAATAACCAATCGGAATGTCAATCTGAATCACCAATCGGAATGTCAATCTGAATCACCAATCGGAATGACAATCTGAATCACCAATCGGAATGACAATCTGAATCACCAATCGGAATGTCAATCTGAATCACCAATCGGAATGCCAATCTGAATCACCAATCGGAATGACAATCTGAATCACCAATCGGAATGTCAATCTGAATGCACCAATCGGAATGCAAATCTGAATACACCAATCTGAATCAATAAACCCTTTTCAGATTATACCAATCGGAATGTATCCCCCTTTTCTCGGACAAAACTCAACCAATACGTGATTTTAAGCCAAAAAATGATCAAAAAACCCAAAAATTTTGTGTTTTTAGCCAAAGTAAATATACCAAATCACTACTACAACTATGTATAAGATGTAGATGATTAAGCAAAGCACGGAAAACACAAAAAAAATTTGAATCCGAGATGATTTATGGATTAAATCATTCGAATCAAATATAATAACACCAACCAATCACAAATCTACCCCGTGGCGATTGATACCAAATGTTGTCCCATGTATTTGTGATGATTAAGCAATGAAGAAAGAAAGAATATAGATGAAGAAGAGATGAATTCCTAGAGAGAGAAAGTAGTGAGAGAAAGTAGAGAGAGGATGATTAACTTGGTGAGATTAGATTAAGAAAAGAAGTTACAAATGACCATCCACCCTCCTAACATGCTAGGAGGGTAGTATATATAGTCCACCCACATGCGGGCTTTAATGGACTATATATTGGGCCGGGCTTGTCTTTTGGACTTTAATTAGTTTAAATCCAAGCCCGTGAACCACGACTAAATAACTACTTATTACAACGTTCTAATAAATATTACAATAGAAACCTATGACCGAGCATTCTTGTTTGACTCAATATTTTGAGGCTAACAAAAGGAATTTTAATTAGGAGATAAATCGAAGAGAAAATATTCAACCCCCCCCCCCCTCTAGTTTCTACAATTGGTATTAAAGCGATGGCGACACGAGATCTTTGAAGTATATTGTACTTTAAAACTTGGGTCGATCCATTGTCTCCTCAAATTAGAAGGTTAAGATGTACTAAAGTTTTTCTTTGGTCAAAACTATTTTTTTTATTGAAATAGGCCTTTTAATTGGTAATATAGCATATCATTTAGATTAGTAGTATTTATGCATCTTAGATTTACTCTTGAAATGTATCTACTAGTTTTCATCTTATTATGTGTAGGTACTCCTGAAGATCAATCATTCAATTGATTGTGGATTGAGTCACTTACACTTGTAGAAGACTCGTCTTCTTTGATTTCCAACATCATTGAATGATGATATCAAGATGGATGGGAGTGATACTAGTCCTTGAAGACTTAATAGTCACTTTAGTCATGGTTGGGCTTTGCATTGGTTCCTTGAAAGCTTGGAATGTATTTTGTGGCTAAGGTACGTTTTCGTTCTTCCACACGCCCTATTGATCATTCTTTTGATCATTAATTGACTATGTGCTTGTTCTTGGCATCATTGCCTTGACATTTGTTTT
Source organism: Glebionis coronaria (assembly GCA_025667525.1). NCBI lineage: Eukaryota > Viridiplantae > Streptophyta > Magnoliopsida > Asterales > Asteraceae > Glebionis > Glebionis coronaria. Next base: position 111,744,033 of record CM046879.1, on the reverse strand, counting down.
TGGTTTATGATTCTTTCCTTTTTCTCTCTCAAACCTTCATTGCTTGGATACTTGACTCACTATGGGATGTAGAGTGAGTTAGTAGTAGCTTAAAGTATCAAGCATGATTTCCATGGTTTTCACCCTCACGGTTAGTATGCCCTATATCATGTGTAACTTTTGCAATTGAGCTCATCTCTAGGATGATTGATTAATCCCTTGAGATACCAAACTACTTCATTAGTTGTAGTTGGATTTTACACATTTCGAATTGAAATATTCCAAGGATATTGTTATTGTTAATCCTAGCAATAATTGTCCGATCATGTGGGAGAGAAAGTGAATTTATACTTTGCTCACATTTTGATGTAGAGTAAGACTAATCTTGAAAGTGATCTTATTCTATGTATCAAAATTGCTTGCTATAGTTCATTACCAAAGCCGTTTAGACTTTCGCCGGAAAGGCACGTCTTAAACCACTATATATGACACAAGCTCTTCGTCTCCTCGACTTGAAGATTGTCATTTGTCTCTTGAGAATTATACTTAGTCTTGATTCACTCCCCTTGAATTCTCTCTTCTTTGCCTCTTTGCTACGAGTAGTCGTTTATCCACATCGGTCTTTTTCTATCTCGATTCAACTCGTAATCCTTTATAAAGGCATTATTACTTAGTGTTGAAGTGATCTAATGATTTCCATAAGGCTTGAGACATATTTTAAGGATTTTAGAAAAAATTGGTTTTGAAAAATTATTTGATTTTCTTTGATAAAAACTCGCCACTGTAGGCGGTTCTTTATATGTCACGGCTCAAATACGCGGTTCCATATCGATAAGGAACCGCGGTCAGTGCTTGGCACTAAAGTGCCAGACTTTTTATAAAAATCATTTTTCAAACAAACCTTCTCTCTCTTCTCCAATAGAGCGACGGGTTTCAATTTTTTTTCCACCATTGTTGCACCTTCAAAACCTTCAATTACTCAAGATTAATTGATTCCAATTTGTGGGTTTCACTCATCCTTCGTTCAAGATCAATTAATTGTAAGTTATTTCTTTCAATTTTATCTAGCTTTTTCTAGGGTTCATACATTCATAATTGGGGATTTTTAAAATTGATATTGAATTAGAACCTTACTAGGAATAAGAGGTGACATAGTAATCTTGCTATGATCCCTTAGGTTCATATTCATTAAGACTTAACTAAAACCCACTTCTAGAATAATCTGAATTTTGACTAAATAATTTTGGTTAATTGATGGAATTGATATGAACTCATGAACAAGTTGGTAATGGCATTGTTAAATGCTTACCTAAAAACCTTGTTTTAAAAACCAATGTTCAAGTTCATTGTTGATTTTACATGATTAATATATTATTGTCGATGATGAACTAGGAACATTGTAAACATGAGAATGATAAGGATTAATCTTTTGTTTGTCAAGAAATTGATGAAACACATTCTCATCTTTTTGATTTTTGGTTTATATGTAACAAATGAGTGATTGGGGAAATATTTTTGTGCTTATTTAGGTACTAATCATGCCTTTGGAATATCAACAAGATCACCAACGCACTAAACAATTTATGCCAAACCTAGCCGAAATGTGTCCTTCCCTTCAACTTGCAAATACCTACTCCTCACTCTAAAATCGTTGCTTTCACGAGGGTAGAGGTGTCCAAAATGATATTGAGGGCTATATATATACTCAGTCAATGTTTGGACAAATCGAGTTTGATTGTTTGTTGAACATCAAGGAGGATATACATCCCAAATTTCTTTTGGAGTTCTTTAGAACATATTCTCTCGTTTATGATAACGGTAGAGTATATGTTAGGTTCATCATTGATGGTAGACTCATTAAACTCTCTCTTAAAGACTTTGGTCAAGCTCTTTGTGTTCCATTTAGAGGCACTTGTCGATTTATGGATAAATGGAAGCTTGATTATCTCCTTGAACCCTTCTATTGTGCTCCAAATGAAAATGAAGAGATTGACCTTGACTTCATCCTTGATGTCATTTGTAAAGAGCGTAGTGGAAACGTTGTAAGAAGCCTCCACTCTAACAAGCGTCGGGTGAAATGCTATGAGGTTCTCTTAAGTGACCTTAATGATTGTATGGTCCGATGGGCCGACATCCTTAGGGAAACTGTGTTTTGTCTTGGTGGAAACCGGGATCATATTTCGGCGTGTATGGCGCACATGTTATGTTGCATCGTTACCAACGCCAAGTACAATCTCGCATATTTTATCGCTCGACGAATCACTTATGCTCTTTCCAAACCTAAAACAAATCTTCCCTATTCCATGCTCCTTAATCGCCTTTTTAAGAAGGTTGGTGAAGATTATCCCGACATTGATATTACTCGCTTTTGTTCGGTCAAACGAGTTATGCTACCTATTCAAAAGGTACAACCACGAAAGACTAGAAGTGATCGAGGTTCGAGAAAGTACGATCTACAAGAGTCCGATGATGAAGACTTTGATATGTCACCAAGTGAAGGTGGTGGCGTAGGCACTAGTACTCATGTTGGCTCTTCGAGTGACTCCCACCCATCCATAGACACTTTCATGGACGGGTTAGACGAAATTATCCCTCCTTCTCACTTTGCCACTAGTAGACTTCCGGATAACTTTGGACTTGAGGATGTCTATCGTGCTAATCTTAAAACCCAAGGTGAGTTGTATGATCATCGAGTGGAGTCAAAAGGATTGTTACAGAGCATAAGCAAAATTGATCAAGGGACTTGGCAAAAAGAAGAAGTGAAGCTTTGGTTTATCATGGTTAACATGTTTGGATTGTTGAACATTATTTCCTTTATCTTAATTTTTTAGGATGTTATGTTTTTTTAACTAATGCTATGTGTTTGGATTACTTAGTATTTTAATCCTAATTGTCTACGTGATCAATCTTTCGATTTACATAGCTTTGTGCATCTTATTTTTTGTTAGTTAGCTTCCTAGATTTTGATTAATAGTTCACTTTGGCTTGATAAACCTTTGTGTAAAATCTGGGCTAGCAAAAGTTTCAGGAAGTGCACATTTTCGAACCCCCTGGTGGCGGTTCTTTATCTTCCCCGCGGTTCTTTAGCGGTAACGAACCACGGCCCTACATAAGGAACCGCCGTCAGCTGTTTCGACAAAATCGTTGCATTACACTGTTTTCCTTAATCTGTGTAAACATTGATAATTTTTTTGCAAAAACCTGCACTTTCCTAAACTAGGCTACCTAATTTCATTATTCACCTAAAATGAGTTTAACCCATTACTAATTTGGATCATCCCTTCCTCTTCTTAAACCCTCTCTTGTTGATTATGTTCTTCATCCTTTCAACTTCTCTCTAAACCTAAACTCACAACATATGGTGTCCACTAGAACATCCAACTCTCCCAAAATTTCCTCTTCCAAAAGAAACCTTAAGATCAAGATTAATTTACCCAAACTTGGTTCTTCATCTTTCCATACACCCAAGAATGAGACTTCTCCTATTCTCATTTCTTCTTCACCTTCACCACCTCTTGCTCCATGCAAGACCAACTCAACTCATGGTACCAACCACTCACATGGTTCTACCTCCTCTTCATTTCAATCAAGAATGAATGAGTTGTCCTCACCTTTCACTCCTAGTCCTCCCTTGGATGTGAATACTCAACCTCAACCTCTACAAAGCATCCCCTTTGTAATTGAGCCTATGATTACCTCTCCTTTCACTCCACCCAATTCACCCATATCACCTTTGGACGCTATGCCTCCACCACCTCCTCCTCCTCCTTCAAATACGAATGCTCCTCTTTTGGGCATTCCTATTTCTCACTTCATGGGTGATCCTTACTTCTTTGGTTTTCTAGAAGCTCATGATGCTAATTGCCCATGTTGTCTCTATAATAACTACATCATTCAAAACCTAAGGTTAGAGATGCTTGGTCTTCATAGGAGGTTGCATGATTTCTTGATTACCTTTTTCTCCATGTCTCCTCCTCCTAGGAGATGAATGATAATTTTGAAAAATAAATGTTTTTTAAAGAAAGTCAAGCCAAACTTTTCTGGTTCACCCCAACATTCCCCACTTGTCCGACTGTTGCTGAGCAGTTTTGGATATCAAGCGGACCTCCCTAGAAGGGAAGACTATATCAAGAACTAGTTTAAGCTAACTTTGTATTAGTTAGTTGTTATTTCTTTTCTTGTATTTCCTTTCCTTCATGAGTTTTTTATGAAGATGTTCTACGGATTTAGTTTTATGTGTTTCAACCTATGTGGTCACATTCATCAACCTCAATTTATTTAAAATTGAACATAAATCTATCACAACCTCTAAAACTTGACTCAAAATTGGATCAAAATGTTATCTAAATATTTTGTCACCCTTTGTCAAGACACTCTTTGTGAGTGTGTTGCTTTTATGCAACCCTAGCATATTCTAGTGCTAAAAGAGGTAAAAATCCAAGATTTGCAAAATTTTGAAAGAGTCTTATTTTTCTTCAAAACTTTGAAAAATCATGGTTTCACGTCCACTGTACGCGGCTCCATATCGATATGGAACCGCCAGTTCCTTTAAGCAACCGCAAACAGCAAGTCCGTTTTTGGCTTATATTCTTTGACCACTGTCTTTGTTAAGATTCCTTGTTTACCTAATTTGGCTAAACATCCCCTAAAACCTTTTGTTTTCATTTAAAATCTTTGCCTTGTCTACTTTCTTCAAATTCTTCTCTTTTGATAGTTCTTCTCTTCACCCCTCACAATGCCTAACTCTTCCATTCCTAACCTTGACATATCTTTGTCACAATATTCTCAACCTAAAGCTTCTTCTTCTAAGCTTTCAAAGAAACCAAAAATCTCCGTTCGACCTATTTGGATCAAGAAGAACAAGAATCCTCATGATTCCTCTTCTCTAGAACCCTACAAGAATTCTTCTTTCTCTCCGATCAAATATTGGAATGACACTTTGTAACACCCCCAAATTTATACAACTCAGTACAGCGGAAGACTAGTTGGTGTTACGGGATAGCACATTACTCACATCATAGACAACGCATAAAAATCGCGTCGTTTATTAATAAAGCATTTCCATTCATAAATATCAAAGTTACATCGGTCCCAAGTCATTACATTTCATACAAAGTTTTACAAAGTGTTTGAATGGAAAATATTGTTTAAGTGTGGGCCATGAATTCTTGTCGTCTTCCCGAGAATTACCTTCAAGTACCTGAGATAAAACATGTTAAAAGAAAAGGTCAGCGATAACGCCGAGTGAATTCATAGAGTTTAATAAAATCCATCAATATAATATCAGTATAAAATTATTACTGAAAATCATTTTGTACAAATCATTTTAATAGGCCATAAAATAGCCAAAGTCATTTTATACAAATCTTTATCGAAAATCATAATATAGGCATTTGCCTTAAAAATCATTATACGAATCATTGTCGTTAAAAACACCATACAATACGTTTTGCAACGTTGTATAGATTAAATAAAACCGTTATATGAATATGGTTATAAAAAGCCTTAAAAATCATTATATGAGCCAATGTCGTAAAAACGTCATACAATACGTCTTACGACGTTGTATGAAAATAAAAACCGTTATATGAGTATGGTTATGAAAACCAAAACACAAACATAATATCAATAGTATGACCCAGTATTGCTAGTCAGGCAATACATCGTACTTCGGAGCGTCTAGTAGTATTTCGTTAGTCTTGGATTATTATAAGCCACATGACATTGTTACCTTACTAAACTAACAACGGGTAGCTAACCCGATACTCAATTTGCCCATCTAAAGTAGCGTGTCGTCACAAAGGTCACGCTATGGAAATCTTCTCATACATAAATTCGCTTACCAATCAATGTGGCACGACGGGGATCAACCGTCAAGGCGCGAACTGGGGTGATCGTCCCCAAATAGTACTATTAAATGCATAAGCGTCTACCAACTCCCGGTAGTTCACAATTCATGCTAATGGGACTTTTAGTGACATAACCTAACTTTAATAATCCATTTAATTTCATCTATCGGGTCCTTTAATCATTTATCGGGTCATACAATCGGGTCATTAAATCATTCGGGTCCAAATCAATAAACAAACAATCGGGACAAATGGTGTCCTATTTAATAAAAACTAACATGTTATCTCCCTCGCGGGTTTATAAAACATTTATAAAAACATTTAAAAGAGTGCGAGGCTATGAACTCACGTTGATGTGGGAAGGCGGGTTATCGACAATTCGGACGTACGGTGCGTGCTTCAATCACGGAAACCTAGACAAATAATACTCGTCTTAGACTCATGTCCAATGACTTTATAAAAATAACAATTATGTATACATATGATGATTATATATATATGATGATCAAGTGGGTTTACATATTCTCGTTTGCTCATTTTAGTGTTATGTGTCGGTAACGTTTATACTAGTTTACTAGTTTTACCTATTTACGTGTTTTGAGTCCAATAAACTTATTATAAGTTCTTTAACTTGTTTTAATCCATTTCATACTTATATTATCAGTATTTAAACTTTACAAGTTGGGCCTCAATGGGTCAAGCCCAACAATAAGTTTATAAGTGTTTTAGTCCATTTTTGTTGTATTATTAGTCCAATATGCTTAATTAGCTCGTAAATATCCATATTTCTTATAGTTCGGGTTTTATCGGTTTTTACTTGTTATACATGTCTATATATCAGTATATAAGTTTTATAAAGTTTTCATTAGACGGGTCCAACCATCTAGGTTTTATTTAACAAAAACGTTAATTTTACGGTATTAGCCGAAAAAGTCGTAAAAATCATGTTTATAGTTTTTATAACTTATAAAACATAACAAGTTACCATTTTTATAAAATGTCCACTTATTTATCATTGTACATATTTATATAAATAAAATCCAAGAGTTAGTGGGTTTTAATTTTACATTTTATACAATATAATTTTGAGTGCTTATATAATAGTATTATACTTTATTTCCAAAATCTGATTTTTATTTTCATCTTCACCAAAACTGTCATATCTTGAGTTCTATATGGAGATAGAAGCTCAAATTTTTATCACATAAACTACATGATATGTGCTACATTTAACTCTTCTATAGCTACTGTTGAATCATCTTCTAAATATTTTTTAAAAATCGTCCAAAACAGTGAACTCAGATTTATACCTTAAACTTGTTTTGATCATATCTCACTCATTACAATGATTCCATTGCATGGCCAACTCTCACATGTGTACAAGACTCATAGCTTACTGTAAATTCATTATACTTCATCATTTTATCAGTCCATGACCTGTTTCTTTACTGTTTTATACAGCCATGTAAATTAAGCATGATTTTAACCTTGTTTCTTATAGTTTTTCACCTTTTTAATCATATTTATCAACAACAAATCCCCACATAACATTTTTATCATCATATAATCATCATATACATATACAATAGGAAATAAAATACATGTTTACATAATCAAAATAACAAGAAGATGAGGAGGACAATCTTTATACCACCATGATGATGTAGGTTGTGATCAAAACATGGATTTTGATGGAGAAACTTGTGCATAGCCAAGACCATCTTCAAGACCATCAATCTTCATGATCACCTTGTAGAAAATCAGCCCCAAGACACTATGAATACTCCTCCTTGGATGTTATAAGTTGCACCAATCTTCATCTTTTTGAATGGAGATTTACATATGTTAATTATAACATATGTTTGTGGTTAAAAATTGTATGAATGGGGTGTTTTGATTAAGATATGGGAAGGCCAAAAATGGGGAGGAAGAGAGAATGTTGTGTGGTTTTGCATGTTGAAATGGATGGTATGTGAAAGTTGCTAGTTGTTTTAGATGAGTGTAAGCTTACATTGTAAGCAAAATGAACAAGTGTAGCATTTGTTTATGAGGTGTTGACACCTCATGGTGTAACTAGCTTATATGGCCGGTTTTGATGGGGGTGGGGCAAGTGTCCCACTTGTCTCATCCCTATTTATTTACGGGTACTCCTCGATTCTAGTTTCCTCGATTTGCGTGCCCTCGGGTCGTTTTACGAAAAACGTTTTTATAAATTATGAATCAATGTCACAAAACAAATCCAATAAAAATTGTCTCATCAAAAACGGAGTTCGAAAACGTAAATACGTAATCCTAAGGTTTCCGGTTTAGTCGTAAAGGACGTTAAAATAAAATCGTAAGTCTTAATCTCTTCTCGTAAATTTGTGAGTTTATGAACTAACACAAATTTAAAATTCCAAAATAATATTCACTGATAAATTTATTTTCTGAAGTGTCGGACTGTCACCAAAGACGGTGTATGTAAACGTAAGCACGTAACGCAGAATTCTCCGGTTTAAACGTAGTCGATGCTACCTCAAGACGTAAATCCAAATTTCTTCCCAAAAATAAGTGAGTTCATATTGTAACATTAAAATAATATTTTCAAATAATATTTGAGAATAAAATATCAATCGTAAATTGACGGATTGTCACAACATTTACCCCTAAACAGGATCTTTGTCCTCAAATATCATCTTACCTTACTACTTGCTTCTTATAGAGTTAAAGCCATGTGGGTATTTCCTCCACATTCGGTCTTTTCTCACAAGTGCAATTCATTACAATACGCGAGTTCTATCAAACATAACTACGGGAATAAGATCAGGTTTAATGTTGACTTACTTTCTCTATCCATGATGTTCACGGGTTTCTGATGAATGCAACTTTTTGCCGATCTAAGCTTTACTAAGAACAATCAGATTTTCACTTGATAGATATTCCATCAAGTTCGATTTACGAAACATAATTCACGCAGTTCTTGAAGTCCTAGGGTAGATCCAGTTTATATGCCTTTCAATCCAAACTTTTACGTCATCTCAATGGTCCCATACAACGGGGAATTATATCCCATGATTTGTCAGATCATGAATTCGTTTTTCCAAGGTTAAAATTTGTGGCATAACTTCGCTACCCATTTGGCACTTCAAGATCTATATTTTATATTCACATAACCTCCTGCCCACTATCGGCAGTTAATAATCAAATCCTAATTTCAACAATCATTTCAGATCTCGCGGGTCGGGTATTTTGCAAGGATAGGTTCGCCATCATAGGAAACCTTAAACCTAAGAGACATGTCCAACTTACAATGGATGTATGTCGGGTGTCTTCATCTCAACTCCGGCTTACAAATGCTCTAATATTTAGATCCTAACAAGATTCGATCTCAATCCTAATACGATGATTATCATTGATAATCTCTACAAAGGAAAACGATTATACAGTTTGTTGCCAAAGGTCAATCATTTAAACATAAAACAGCACTTATATTACTTTGCATCGTTACTTTACCTCGTCCCTTCGATTTGGGGTGGTATATAGCACTCTCATCAAGGTTCGTTCTCAATGATTTCTGAGCAAATCTCTAGAAATTCTATGCGAAGCGAGGATCTTGATAAAGATGTTCGATACAGACACACTATGTTTATATAACTCTTTTGCATTTATCATTAACGGGAATGATATTAGCAGATTTGGTCAGTCTGTCGACGATGACCCAAATCGAATCAAATTCAGATGATGACCTTTGCAATAGCTAGACGTTTACTAATGTACGAGGCGATGTCTGCCTTCATAATTTGCCATCAGTACAACTTCTTCTGATAATGATACATTAAGTCAAAAATGACATACATATAATACTTATACTTACAAATTCCAACATAACTATATCTCATAATCCTCCATATTTAGACAATCACATGTGGTCTTTTATACATTTAACGCCATCGGCTTCTTAATTCTAATGGTTTACACTAGCCGTGAAACCTTTTTATCATCTATATTATCCTTCTTACAAGCATCGTTTATTTTATATTGTTCGGCACTTTATTTTGCACCTTCATTATTAAGGAACATGTCCTAATTGTTTCTTTATCCTTTTTATATAATATGTCAGTATCTATATTATTCTCATGATGATGTAATTATTATGTCCACAATTCACTTAGATATTCTTTCTATATTATGCGTCAGTAATTACGTTCACCTTCCTGATGAAATAAATATCAAAACCGTATTTATTCAAAATTCTTTCTTCATATCTTTTATGTTTTAGTTTCGTCTTTACTATCATTTTTATCCATTTTACTCAATCCGTCGTCTAAAGCGTCAATAATTATTATAATTAATTAAATATTTATTAGTTAATTTTTATGAAGCGTAAACGTAAAAGTTTTAAATTTCTTAGTTCGACCAATTATATAAAATGTTCAAAATAAATTTGAGTTTTATTAACAAGATTTTCGTTGATTTATCGAAAATAAATAAGATTCGTAAATGTAAAAAAAATCTTTGGTTATACTTTGGTCAAAGTTTTCTTATTTGAAAAGCAAAAATTGTCGTTTAAAATTTCAAGTCATGGTATAAATGGTTTTACTCAATCCTTCTTAAGTTATCTTGAGGTATACACAAACATTTACCCCTAAACAGAAGTTTAGTTAAATGTTTAGTGTATAAGGGAATAATCCCTTTAAAATCCTTTGTTAAAACATTTGTTAAAACATATTTCCATTTCTTTTTGGTAAAATCCAAAGTCTTAAAAGGGCTCTTAATTTTGGAAGAGTCAATTTATATTCCATTATCCTTTTAATCACATAGTCAAATCATGTAAAGTATTAAGTCTTTAATCACGTGTTAATTATTCAAGGTACATGTTTTTATCGTTCGGCCAATTCAGGGCAATCTATAAATAATTATTAACTCATTCTTATTCTTATAAACAAATAAATGGTCCTTAATGATCACGAGCATGAATTTATTAAATTACAGCCTACACATGTGATTCACCAAATTTATGAATGCTACATGTGTATTAGTCAATCCAAACGTCACCACGTGAAACTCATAATGTTCATTACAAGTTCCGGATGTAGTGATTGGAATACATAATCTTATTCGCGGACGCGAAGTTGATGATAACCATGTCGTGAATCAAATCTTTAAAACATACGCTAGAACCTTGTAAGTGATCGAACAAATCTTCCATTTCGAGTTATAGATTTCGTTTTCGATTGTCAATTTACTCAGTCACAGTAACCTATAACTATAAGGAATGATAACACCATAGCTCTTCATGATGACAGGCTTGGTAGAATAAAATCTTTCTCCGACAACTCTCTCAGTGGTACGGTAATTCCTTAAATTCAGATGGTGCTAACGTACAGTGCACATGCCACGGGTGCAGCACCGGTTATATAATCAATACCAAATTCTACTTGCCTTGATGGCGAAAGTCTAGGTAATTCATCAACAAATACTTACTTAAAGTTTCAGATAAAAGAAACATCTTTTAATAAATTCATATTAGGTTCTTTCTAGATTAGAATATCTATGACTTATTCACAACCATTCACGTTATAATTTCAAGTCTAAATGCAGGATATGGTTACCCATCAAGAATTATTTAGATCACTTTTGATAATCAACATCTTATCATTTAGGGGAATTCAATTCGAGCTCCCATCAATTAAGACAATATCGTCATGTCATAATCAATCAATCCATTCTACTGGCACTATCAACTTTCCAGTTGCATTGCCGTCGACAAGATGTGAACTTCTCAAAAAGACTAATAATAATTCATAATCCTTCGCAAATTCAAGGATATATGAAGACACAACTACTATTAAAAGAGTAAGGTCAACGCATAATTTATGCGAGAGAATTTCAAATCAGATACAGGCGAAAACATTTAATGAATATGAATATATCCCATGTTTTCATAATTTGAGTACGCATTCGAAAGCTCCTCGGATCGTTACCCAGGTCATTCAAATGAAATCAAATCAAAATAAATGATAAGAACGTTAATACATCCAATCGGGTATCAACACTCGGTAATCAGATACTTTTCCTAAGAATCTCACTACGGGAGAATTGGACAAGAAAGATTCGTCAATTGTCAAATAAGACAATTTCCACAGATGAGTAAATTCGACTCATAAGAATAGATGGTACATGCACATATGTAGGTGTCCCTAACATTATGTCCCTATTTTTCACTTCTTGCAGATCTCATAAATATTAATCTTTCACAACCTTCAAAGAAAATGTAGTGTTTATTCATTAGTTTTATGGTGACTACTAATCAGCCTTGCATGGTCCTTTCCAAATTGTATGTAGGCGCGCAACTATATACAATTTCAAGATTAACGATGCAATACTTAGTTCGTCAAAATTTTATCATCATGTTTATAATAAAAACATCTTTATGCTTAATTCTTAAATAAGAATCAAAATTTAAATTTACAAAGATTTTCTTTGTTATGAAAACAATTAGGTTTTCCAAGGTGTTTTATAAACAACTTCATTTCAATAACAATCACTTATAAATCTCACTATGAATAATCCTTATAGTGATGAAAATTCAATTTTTCTCAAGGCATACTGTTTTATCTTATAAAAACAATGAGTGATCTGCAAAAGAGTGATGAAGAGTTGTTCACCAAGAATTAATTACAATATGATAGGAAATGAGCTTAGCCAATTAATCATGAGGTTCATGATCTCAATGGCACTCAAAAGAATAATTCGCGACGTAACTCAAATCAAGATGAGTACTTGCTCAATGGTTGCATCACTAATGTGAACATTAGGATGAAGCAATAAAAGATAGATATCATCGATACATGTAGAATTTAGTATTCAAAGGTAGTCTTTTTCATTAATCACAAACAAGTCAAATTGTACCGTAACACATTACATGTCACTATGTCATACAATTCTCGGAACTCATCCTACCAACTGATGTCTCAGTTAAGTTAGGGATTATTTTTAATAGATACCACAATGAATACTAATCTACAAGAGTCATTAGGTGTTCCACATGTCCCGGAAGATCCATCGGTCTCAATTCAGAAGAAGATTTCTTCAATTTATTTCTTGGACACTGGGCATCCTCGTCAGTGGACAATGGCCTAGGAACAACCCTTAACACGAACCTACAATCAATTAAAACCTTATAATTCAATCACAGAACTTAATGACTTCCTTGTAACAATTTCTTATTCCATACAGGTTAAATTTTTACTTTATTCAAGTCTTAACCAATTTTATACTCAATTCGATATCCTACATCATTCTCCAATACTTTCAATCTTATTCTTACACCTTGAAAGGGCAATAAAAGCTCGATATGATCAACACTTAATTTCCTTTCCTATAGTTCTTACAACAACAATTATCAAATTAGTCACTAGTATGAGATGACTCATACATTCAATTAGACTTCTCGGAAAGGTATTAGTGGCATGAGGCTTTTGGGTAATGGTTCCAATGACAGTCTCAAGTGCAACATTCACCCTTTCGATTTCAATTTTAAGAATTGGATGACAACGAATCAGATGACATCTTTCCAGGTGATAACGTTTTGTCAAACTCCACTCTATAAGGAAAGATCGTCATGACATCGATATCATATTTAATCTCGCCAATTCTTCTTCAGTATCACAATCAACTAATATCTACATTTCTACGAATATCAACCATTTGTTGGGATCATATATATCCACAACTTGGTTTAGATCTAGGATAGCTAGAATTCCTACGAGAATAGCTTCGATTAATTTACTAGGGGATTTAGGGTTACTTGTGACAATCTACGTCGTATAAATACCTCGTATAAATATCAAAATAATCATCAAACAATCATGTAATAAAATTACATCATATATATATATATATATATAATCCAAGTTATATATATATATATATTAAAATAACACTTCTCAGTCTGGCCTTGTCGGTAACTCGGGAATTCTTCGGCACCGTTATAGTCAAAAGATTTTTAGACATTTTGTGAAAAATGTTTATAGTTAAAAGATTTTGAAAAGTTTTATTCAAAACCTTAGTTTTAAAAATCTTTCGTTCTCTATAACGAGAGCTCTGGTACCAAACTGTAACACCCCCAAATTTATACAACTCAGTACAGCGGAAGACTAGTTGGTGTTACGGGATAGCACATTACTCACATCATAGACAACGCATAAAAATCGCGTCGTTTATTAATAAAGCATTTCCATTCATAAATATCAAAGTTACATCGGTCCCAAGTCATTACATTTCATACAAAGTTTTACAAAGTGTTTGAATGGAAAATATTGTTTAAGTGTGGGCCATGAATTCTTGTCGTCTTCCCGAGAATTACCTTCAAGTACCTGAGATAAAACATGTTAAAAGAAAAGGTCAGCGATAACGCCGAGTGAATTCATAGAGTTTAATAAAATCCATCAATATAATATCAGTATAAAATTATTACTGAAAATCATTTTGTACAAATCATTTTAATAGGCCATAAAATAGCCAAAGTCATTTTATACAAATCTTTATCGAAAATCATAATATAGGCATTTTCCTTAAAAATCATTATACGAATCATTGTCGTTAAAAACACCATACAATACGTTTTGCAACGTTGTATAGATTAAATAAAACCGTTATATGAATATGGTTATAAAAAGCCTTAAAAATCATTATATGAGCCAATGTCGTAAAAACGTCATACAATACGTCTTACGACGTTGTATGAAAATAAAAATCGTTATATGAGTATGGTTATGAAAACCAAAACACAAACATAATATCAATAGTATGACCCAGTATTGCTAGTCAGGCAATACATCGTACTTCGGAGCGTCTAGTAGTATTTCGTTAGTCTTGGATTATTATAAGCCGCATGACATTGTTACCTTACTAAACTAACAACGGGTAGCTAACCCGATACTCAATTTGCCCATCTAAAGTAGCGTGTCGTCACAAAGGTCACGCTATGGAAATCTTCTCATACATAAATTCGCTTACCAATCAATGTGGCACGACGGGGATCAACCGTCAAGGCGCGAACTGGGGTGATCGTCCCCAAATAGTACTATTAAATGCATAAGCGTCTACCAACTCCCGGTAGTTCACAATTCATGCTAATGGGACTTTTAGTGACATAACCTAACTTTAATAATCCATTTAATTTCATCTATCGGGTCCTTTAATCATTTATCGGGTCATACAATCGGGTCATTAAATCATTCGGGTCCAAATCAATAAACAAACAATCGGGACAAATAGTGTCCTATTTAATAAAAACTAACATGTTATCTCCCTCGCGGGTTTATAAAACATTTATAAAAACATTTAAAAGAGTGCGAGGCTATGAACTCACGTTGATGTGGGAAGGCGGGTTATCGACAATTCGGACGTACGGTGCGTGCTTCAATCACGGAAACCTAGACAAATAATATCGTCTTAGACTCATGTCCAATGACTTTATAAAAATAACAATTATGTATACATATGATGATTATATATATATGATGATCAAGTGGTTTTACATATTCTCGTTTGCTCATTTTAGTGTTATGTGTCGGTAACGTTTATACTAGTTTACTAGTTTTACCTATTTACGTGTTTTGAGTCCAATAAACTTATTATAAGTTCTTTAACTTGTTTTAATCCATTTCATACTTATATTATCAGTATTTAAACTTTACAAGTTGGGCCTAAATGGGTCAAGCCCAACAATAAGTTTATAAGTGTTTTAGTCCATTTTTGTTGTATTATTAGTCCAATATGCTTAATTAGCTCGTAAATGTCCGTATTTCTTATAGTTCGGGTTTTATCGGTTTTTACTTGTTATACATGTCTATATATCAGTATATAAGTTTTATAAAGTTTTCATTAGACGGGTCCAACCATCTAGGTTTTATTTAACAAAAACGTTAATTTTACGGTATTAGCCGAAAAAGTCGTAAAAATCATGTTTATAGTTTTTATAACTTATAAAACATAACAAGTTACCATTTTTATAAAATGTCCACTTATTTATCATTGTACATATTTATATAAATAAAATCCAAGAGTTAGTGGGTTTTAATTTTACATTTTATACAATATAATTTTGAGTGCTTATATAATAGTATTATACTTTATTTTCTAAAATCTGATTTTTATTTTCATCTTCACCAAAACTGTCATATCTTGAGTTGTATATGGAGATAGAAGCTCAAATATTTATCACATAAACTACATGATATGTGCTACATTTAACTCTTCTATAGCTACTGTTGAATCATCTTCTAAATATTTTTTAAAAATCTTCAAAAACAGTGAACTCAGATTTATACCTTAAACTTGTTTTGATCATATCTCACTCATTACAATGATTCCATTGCATGGCCAACTCTCACATGTGTAAAAGACTCATAGCTTACTGTAAATCCATTCTACTTCATCATTTTATCAGTCCATGACCTGTTTCTTTACTGTTTTATACAGCCATGTAAATTAAGCATGATTTTAACCTTGTTTCTTATAGTTTTTCACCTTTTTAATCATATTTATCAACAACAAATCCCCACATAACATTTTTATCATCATATAATCATCATATACATATACAATAGGAAATAAAATACATGTTTACATAATCAAAATAACAAGAAGATGAGGAGGACAATCTTTATACCACCATGATGATGTAGGTTGTGATCAAAACATGGATTTTGATGGAGAAACTTGTGCATAGCCAAGACCATCTTCAAGACCATCAATCTTCATGATCACCTTGTGGAAAATCAGCCCCAAGACACCATGAATACTCCTCCTTGGATGTTATAAGTTGCACCAATCTTCATCTTTTTAATGGAGATTTACATATGTTAATTATAACATATGTTTGTGGTTAAAAATTGTATGAATGGGGTGTTTTGATTAAGATATGGGACGGCCAAAAATGGGGAGGAAGAGAGAATGTTGAGTGGTTTTGCATGTTGAAATGGATGGTATGTGAAAGTTGCTAGTTGTTTTAGATGAGTGTAAGCTTACATTGTAAGCAAAATGAACAAGTGTAGCATTTGTTTATGAGGTGTTGACACCTCATGGTGTAACTAGCTTATATGGCCGGTTTTGATGGGGGTGGGGCAAGTGTCCCACTTGTCTCATCCCCATTTATTTACGGGTACTCCTCGATTCTAGTTTCCTTGATTTGCGTGCCCTCGGGTCGTTTTACGAAAAATGTTTTTATAAATTATGAATCAATGTCACAAAACGAATCCAATAAAAATTGTCTCATCAAAAATGGAGTTCGAAAATATAAATACGTAATCCTAAGGTTTCCGGTTTAGTCGTAAAGGACGTTAAAATAAAATCGTAAGTCTTAATCTCTTCTCGTAAATTTGTGAGTTTATGAACTAACACAAATTTAAAACTCCAAAATAATATTCACTGATAAATTTATTTTCTGAAGTGTCGGACTGTCACCAAAGACGGTGTATGTAAACGTAAGCACGTAACGTAGAATTCTCCGGTTTAAACGTAGTCGATGCTACCTCAAGACGTAAATCCAAATTTCTTCCCAAAAATAAGTGAGTTCATATTGTAACATTAAAATAATATTTTCAAATAATATTTGAGAATAAAATATCAATCGTAAATTGACGGATTGTCACAGACTTACTCTATAAATCCAATTACCGGATAAAAGGAAATTCTTTCACCACCACCTAAACCTTTCAACTCTCCACAACTAAATGGCCTATCTTCTTTCCCAAATCTCACTAGGCATTGTGAAAGCATCACTTATACATTATCTCCCTATCCACCAAACTCTCATTTTTATGGACCTCCCTCATCTAACGACTTTGTTTTGCATCATGGTTCCTAGTGTGCTTGTTGTCGATTTCAACAAATTGAACTTGCTCATGTTTATGACAAGCTAAATTTCCTTGAATTCCTCCTCACTCGACCTACTCTCAAAGTTTTCGTTCCCGTGAACAAAACTTCGAATGATGACTCGTCGTCTTTCTTTTCCAACTAAGGCACATTTTGCACTTTAGTTGTTTGAGTCAACAAAACTTACGCAATCTTGGAAAATTATCACTACTAGAGTAGTTTATGCTTTGTGGTTTATTTTCCATATTTTTTGCTTTAAATATTCATATTGTGTTTATGAATATTTCTCTTGTATGTTCTTTCATATTTGTGTAATATGAATGCTATGTGTGTTATCCCTTTCCCGCTAATTCTTTTTCACACATTTGTTAAAAGTTGATCATGGTTAAATTTAAAATTAATTATAGGTGATTCCATAAATTCTAAATTATTAACCCCTTGACATTTTAATCATTTTGATTGGTTTGGATGTTTCTATTCTTCCTTTATTCCGCCAATTTAACTTTGATGTTGTCAACGCACACTCTTTGGACAAACTTAGCAAATACTTACTTCTAATTTGGGATTTCTTTTCTTCCTCCCTCTCAAGTTAGTTAGTAGGTAGTGCACATATATACATTGGTGTTTCTTTTCTATCTTCTAACCTTTGTGTAGCATGTCACCTTAACTCACTCATTTGGTGCCCCAAGCAAGGGGGAGTAAGCACCAAGGGGGAGCTACTAGCAAAGTCCGGTTCTTCTCTTCTTCAAAGACTTGTGCTAACCTTTTTGCTTCGACAAAGGGGGAGAAATGATAGCGATAAACTCATTAATAATTCGAATAATTTTGTGTTTTACGTAAATGAGTTTATAATTTTTCGTAATCAAAAAAAGGGGAGATTGTTAATGCAAAGCAATGCCTAAAAACGTTGTTAGTGCTAACTAATCTTTCTTAGTTTTGATCACGACAAATTACAAAGACATTTAGCATAAATATAATCGTAAAACAAATTATCTAACAAACACTATCATCAAGGTAATAATCATTACACTAACATATCTTAATCATGCTTAGTGATCATAAAAGTGATTAGTCTTAAAACTCACTTTTGTCAAATGTGACAAAAGATTTTTAATAAACTTTATTTTTAAGAAAATGTTTTATTAAAATGAGAATGTAAATTTGAATATGGCATATTCCAAATGCCATAAGAATATCCTTTGAAGGTTTTAAACTGCCTCAGATATTCCTACCCCACTAAAAGACAAAAAGGAGCGGAGTCTACATCCGCGGTTCTTTAAGTACCTATGCGGTTCTATCGATAAGAAACCGCCTAGGGAGATAAAGAACAGTGCTCAGATAGCCGTTGGTTTTTGTCTCTAATAAATAGTGGATCAAATCTGTATTCTCAACAACCCTTTTTGGACATCTCTTTCATCCTTCTTTCTCCTTTCTAATCCTAATCATTTGTAAATGATTACTTAATGTGTTAAGTATGTTTACTTATGATTATCCTCTTGATCTCCTTCTTTACCTTGTCCAAAGAGAAGATCACTCACACACTTGTGATGTGATTAAAGATGAAGCCTTGATGAAGATCATCCTCTCATAAAAGATCTAGTCATGTTCATCATTTGTTTATTTGTGTCTTGTGTATATCCAATGTATTTGTGAATACTTTGACTAGTTGTTTTCATCCAAGCTATTTGTGAATACTTAGATTAGTGTTGTGTAAATCCTTTTCATATGTGTGTGCTTGGATTTGTGTTGTGTAGATCCAAGTTACATGTGTGTACTTGTATATGTTTAGTTGAGTTGTAATAAGTTATGTAAGTTCTCACTAAACTATAAAGTGATGTGGATGTGTCTTGTGAGTTCTTACTAAACTATAAAGTGATGTGTAGTTGTGTTGTGTGAAGTTCTCACTTAGCTTTAAAGTGAAGAGTCGTGAAGATTGGTTCTAGCTTTGGATTAGAACTCGACATCTAGCCTTGTGTCGTAAAATGGTGAAGTAGGCAATGTTGTGAAGATTGGTTCTATCTTTCGATTAGAACTCGACATCTAGCCTTGTGTCGTAAAATGGTGAAGTGGGTGACGTTGTGTAGATTGGTCCTATCTAAGATTAGGTCTCAACATTTAGCTTAGTGTCGGAAAATAATGTAAGCAACGTTGTAAGGTTTTCTCCACCAAGAAGGGAGCTTGCGGATATAGTGTAAATATCGAGTAGGTGTACTCGAGGAGTGGAGTAGGAACGAGGATAGAGCTTCGTTGGTGAACCACTATAAATCTTGGTGTCTTCCTACTAGGTTGTTTCTTTCCTTACTATTTACTTACCTTCATCATCATTACACTTACTACTTGTCATTGTTAATCCTTTAGAATTCAACCTAATCATTATGCAACTAGCTTTCAAGTAAAAGATAGTTTTGGTACTTACCTAATTGAAAGGAATTTTAATTAGGAGATAAATCGAAGAGAAACTATTCAACCCCCCTTCTAGTTTCTACAATTGGTATCAAAAGCGATGGTGACACGAGATCTTTGAAGTATATTGTACTTTAAAACTTGGGTCGATCCATTGTCTCCTCAAATTAGAAGGTTAAGTTGTACTAAAGTTTTTCTTTGGTCAAAACTATTTTTTATTGAAAATAGGCCTTTTAATTGGTAATATAGCATCTCATTTAGATTAGTAGTATTTATGCATTTTAGATTTACTCTTGAAATATATCTACTAGTTTTCATCTTGTTATGTGTAGGTACTCATGAAGATCAATCATTCAATTGATTGTGGATTGAGTCACTTACACTTGTAGAAGACTCGTCTTCTTTGATTTCCAACATCATTGAATGATGATATCAAGATGGATGGGAGTGATACTAGTCCTTGAAGACTTAATAGTCACTTTAGTCATGGTTGGGCTTTGCATTGGTTCCTTGAAAGCTTGGAATGCATTTTGTGGCTAAGGTACATTTTCGTTCTTCCACACACCCTATTGATCATTCTTTTGATCATTAATTGACTATGTGCTTGTTCTTGGCATCCTTGCCTTGACATTTGTTTGTGGTTTGTGATTCTTTCTTTTTTCCCTCTCAAACCTTCATTGCTTGGATACTTAACTCACTATGGGGATGTAGAGTGAGTTAGTAGTAGCTTAAAGTATCAAGCATGATTTCCATGCTTTGCACCCTCACGGTTAGTAGGCCCTATATCATGTGTAACTTGTGCAATTGAGCTCATCTCTAGGATGATTGATTAATCCCTTGAGATACCAAACTACTTCATAAGTTGTAGTTGGATTTTACACATTTGGAATTGAAATATTCCAAGGATATTGTTATTGTTAATCCTAGGAATAATTGTCCGATCATGTGGGAGAGAAAGTGAATTTATACTTTGCTCACATTTTGATGTAGAGTAAGACTAATCTTGAAAGTGGTCTTATTCTATGTATCAAAATTGCTTGGTATAGTTCATTACCAAAGCCATTTAGACTTTCGCCGAAAAGGCACGTCTTAAACCACTATATATGACACAAGCTCTTCGTCTCCTCGACTTGAAGATTGTCATTTGTCTCTTGAGCATTATACTTAGTCTTGATTCACTCCCCTTGAATTCTCTCTTCTTTGCCTCTTTGCTACGAGTAGTCGTTTGTCCACATCGATCTTTTGCTATCTCGATTCAACTCGTAATCCTTCATAAAGGCATTATTACTTAGTGTTGAAGTGATCTAATGATTTCCATAAGGCTTGAGACATATTTTAAGGATTTTAGAAAAATTTAGTTTTGAAAAATTATTTGATTTTCTTTGATAAAAACTCGCCATTGTAGGCGGTTCTTTATTTGTCACGGCTCAAATGCGCGGTTCCATATCGATAAGGAACCGCGGTCAGTGCTTGCGACTAAAGTGCCAGACTTTTTATAAAAATCATTTTTCAAACAAACCTTCTCTCTCTTCTCCAATAGAGCGACGGGTTTCAGTTTTTTTTTTCCACCATTGTTGCACATTCAAAACCTTCAATTATTCAAGATTAATTGATTCCAATTTGTGGGTTTCACTCATCCTTCATTCAAGATCAATTAATTGTAAGTTATTTCTTTCAATTTTATCTAATTTGTTCTAGGGTTCATACATTCATAATTGGCGATTTTTAAAATTGATATTGAATTAGAACCTTACTAGGAATAAGAGTTGACATAGTAATCTTGCTATGATTCCTTAGGTTCATATTCATTGAGATTTAACTAAAACTCACTTGTAGAATAATCTGAATTTTGACTAAATAATTTTGGTTAATTGATGGAATTGATATGAACCCATGAACAAGTTGGTAATGGCATTGTTAAATGCTTACCTAAAAACCTTGTTTTGAAAACCAATGTTCAAGTTCATTGTTGATTTTACATGATTAATATGTTATTGTCAATGATGAACTAAGAACATTGTAAACATGAGAATGATAAGGATTAATCCTTTGTTTGTCAAGAAATTGATGAGACACATTCTCATCTTTTTGATTTTTGGTTTATATGTAACAAATGAGTGATTGGGGAAATATTTTTGTGCTTATTTAGGTACTAATCATGCCTTTGGAATATAAACAAGATCACCAATGCACTAAACAATTTATGCCAAACCTAGCCGAAATGTGTCCTTCCCTTCAACTTGAAAATACCTACTCCTCACTCCAAAATCGTTGCTTTCACGAGGGTAGAGTTATCCAAAATGATATTGAGGGCTATATATATACTTAGTCAATGTTCGAACAAATCGAGTTTGATTGTTTGTTGAACATCAAGGAGGATATATATCCCAAATTTATTTTGGAGTTCTTTAGCACATATTCTCTCGTTTATGATAACGGTAGAGTATATGTTAGGTTCATCATTGATGGTCGACTCATTAAACTCTCTCTTGAAGACTTTGGTCAAGCTCTTCGTGTTCCATTTAGAGGCACTTGTCGATTTACGGATAAATGGAAGCTTGATTATCTCCTTGAACCCTTCGACTGTGCTCCAAATTAAAACGAAGAGATTGACCTTGACTTCATCCTTGATGTCATTTGTAAAGAGCGTAGTGGAAACGTTGTAAGAAGCCTCCACTCTAACAAGCGTCGGGTGAAACGCTATGAGGTTCTCTTAAGTGACCTTAATGATTGTATGGTCCGATGGGCCGACATCCTTAGGGAAAATGTGTTTTGTCTTGGTGGAAACCGGGATCATATTTCGGTGTGTATGGCGCACATGTTATGTTGCATCGCTACCAACGCCAAGTACAATCTCGCATATTTTATCGCTCGACGAATCACTTATGCTCTTTCCAAACCCAAAACAAATCTTCCCTATTCCATGCTCCTTACTCGCCTTCTTAAGAAGGTTGGTGAAGATTATCCCGACATCGATATTACTCGCTTTCGTTCGGTCAAATGAGTTATGCTACCTATTCAAAAGGTACAACCACGAAAGACTAGAAGTGATCGAGGTTAGAGAAAGTACGATCCACAAGAGTCCGATGATGAGGACTTTGATATGTCACCAAGTGAAGGTGGTGGCGTAGGCACTAGTACTCATGTTGGCTCTTCGAGTGACTCCCACCCATCCATTGACATTTTCATGGACGGGTTAGATGAAATTATCCCTCCTCCTCACTTTGCCACTAGTAGACTTCCGGATAACTATGGACTTGAGGATGTCTATCGTGCTAATCTTAAAACCCAAGGTGAGTTAATTGATCATCGAGTGGAGTCAAAAGGATCGCTCAAGAGCATAATCAAAATTGATCAAGGGACTTGGCAAAAAGAAGAAGTGAAGCTTTGGTTTATCATGGTTAACATGTTTGTGAACATGTTTGGATTGTTGAACATTATTTCCTTTATCTTTATTTTTTAGGATGTTATGTTTTTTAACTAATGCTATGTGTTTGGATTACTTAGTATTTTAATCCTAATTGCCTATGTGATCGATCTTTTGATTTACATAGCTTTGTGCGTCTTATTTTTTGTTAGTTAGCTTCCTAGATTTTGATTAATAGTTCACTTTGACTTGATAAACCTTTGTGTAAAATCTGGGCTAGCAAAAGTTTCAAGAAGTGCACTTTTTCGAACCCCCTGGTGGCGGTTCTTTATCTTCCCCGCGGTTCTTTAGCGATAACGAACCGCGGCCCTACATAAGGAACCGCCGTCAGCTGTTTCGACAGAATCTTTGCTTTACACTGTTTCCCTTAATTTGTGTAAACATTGATAATTTTTTTTCAAAAACCTACACTTTCCTAAACTAGGATACCTAATTTCATTTTCACCTAAAATGAGTTTAACCCATTAGTAGTTTGGATCATACCTTCCTCTTCTTAAACCCTCTCTTGTTGATTGTGTTCTTCATCCCTTCAACTTCTCTCTAAACCTAAACTTACAACCATGGTGTCCACTAGAACATCCATGTAAAACCCGTATTTAAAGCGGGAGATGTAAATACGCAGTTAATGAATTACACAATTTACGTGGAAATTATCGACGAAAACAAACGCGAGAAATTATGTATACACGTAAATAAATAAATAAATAAATAATAAATAAATAAATAAATAAAAGGAAAGTAAGGGGGCCGGTTTGTTTTTTTAAAAAAAAAGAGAAGAGAAGAAGTGGGCCAAGCCCATTTTGCTTACACAAATAAATCATACGGGAGTTTCTTTTCCCCCATAACAGTCAAAAAAAAAGGGAAGACCTAGGGTTTGTAGCCGCCGGCTTTTACAAAAAAAAGGGGGTCCAGGTTTTGATTGACTCTTGAATTCGAGCATACCATTTCCTAATCATTGTAAGTATATACAAATCGATTTACTGTTTTCAAAGAAACCGAGACCTAAAGTCTCGGTGTGCTCTTCTAGTTGCCAGCCGAATCCCAAGGGCCACCAAGAGGTGTCGGGATGTTTGGCTTAAAGGGAAAAACCGAGCCATAAGGCCTCGGTGACCCTGCCCTTGTCAGTCACGTGACCACAGCCTCATAGGGAGGGGCGTGGTGAACCATGATACCCAAACCGAGACTGTTAAGTCTCGGTGGTGGTGTTTTGTTTATTTTTCTCAGCCGAACAAAAATAGAAAAAAAGGGGGTGTCGGGTTGGAACCTAGTTCAACCGAGAGTCAAGGACTCTCGGTGATAGCTTTGTGATTACCAACTAAGGTGTGTTTTATTTATAAACCAGTGGGGAAATTGCAAGAACAAAAAGAAACCGAGAGTCAAAACTCTCGGCATAAATATAACAATAAGGGTGTGTTTGGGAAGGCAAAAAACATAAGGGTGCGTTTGGGTACATAAACAGTGGGAAAACATGACCAAACAGTGGGAACCATATGTAAAACCAGTGGGAAATTGGGACTATTAAATGGATATGTTTAATAACGTTAGCGACAGTTTTAGCGACAGTGTTTCTGTCGCAAAACTGTTATATGTATACAGTTTTTAAAAGAACAACTTTAGCGACAGTTTTTAGTGACACAGAATTCTGTCACAAATTCTGGTGGACAGATTTATATATGTAGATTTATCATTATTTGTTGATTTGTTTAGTGCGACCGAGATGGGATATCTCGGTAGGCTCGGGACATTATTATAAATAATAAAATAAATATTTTTATATTATACCTTTTTAAATTAAATTGTTTTATCAACGTTTAAAATATATTTTAAATGTATTATTTAATATAGTTCCTTAATATTTAAAAGGGTATAATTTTATTAAATAAATTAAATTATTTTGGGAACTTCTAAATTAAGAAACTTTTTATTTTAGCGGGATACTTAAGGTAGTATTACTATAGCGTCAGAAATACGTTGTACCATAATTAATAGTAGAAAATAATACATTAAAATGAATTATTATAAGTTCAGATTTATCAGTTGGTATACGTACAGAATTTCAGAATCAAAATAAAATGAATAAATAAGAAGCCAATAAGATCAGTAAAATTCCATAAACGAATATCAGTTAACTTATTCGCGTCCTTTATTCATGTAGCACGCGTGAAGCCCGAGTAGTATTCGTTCAGTCTTCCATTCAGTCAGTTACTGGACACGAGGTACGGATTTCCGTCCTTTCAGTAAGGACTTCCTTTCTATGCATGATTAGGATTCCCCGTCTTCAGCCAAATGTTTTTCCCCAGTATATATTTAAGTTTATCAGTAATCATGTTAATAACTAAATAAATTGCATGAGCATTATATACAAGCACGACCAGTTTATGTACTAGTTACGGAGGTACCGTAACCACGACACTAGAGGCACCGGTGTCGTGACTCACATGCAGGAGAGTGATATCCTGCATCGTCCCACTCAGCTCAGCTTGGCCATTTTATCAGTATTATTAGTGGGGCGTATGGATGCATCCTAGGCTTATATGTGTTACAAGTTATCAGGGTGAATGTGGTGTGTGCTCTACATCCTTTACATTGGAGCTGATCCCTCCACCCAGCATAGTTATTCAAAGGTCACCCCTCTATAGCATGACGAGGTCACCCCTCCAGTTATTCATGCACGGTTGTTACAGCACGTGACCTATATAAGCTCTGGCAAATAAAATACAGTAAATGCATGTTTTCAGAATTTATAGTTATATTTCAGTATCAGTATATATGAATCAGGTTTTTCAGATTTTATGCAGAGTTCTACCACATGTTACATATCAGTCCTATAGCTTCATTGTTGTCTTCTATTTCATTACTTTCAGTACACTCTCATCATGCTATATCCGCCCACTGAGCGTTATGCTCAGCCGTAGTTTCCTTTCATGTTTCCAAACAGCAGGTACACAGGGACGATCTTAGGACTTCTAAGAGAGTACGTCCTTTTGGATGGGAGCTATCCAGACTCCTTTATTTTATGCACACATGACGTTACTTTACTTTGGTTGTATGGACACTGTTTCGTACTTTTTCTTTCAGTACTTTATCTTTATATTTTTGAGCTTATGTTGGACTACCGATGTTTGATTCCGGTACTTCCGTTTGGTCAGTTAATGTTTAATACATTGCCTTGCATGCTTGATGACACGCCATAAATACACGTAACGGTCCATTTATCCAAGTGGGGTGTTACAATTATGGTATCAGAGCGCAAGGTTCGACCTGTAGGCTCTAAAACTTGACCTGTGACTAGTGGGTAGTCACAAAGAACTTCTTGTATTTTGGCGTCGTTATCTTCCATGCTACTCATGAATTTTATCTGTCGGATTTGCAAAATTTGGATTAAGTAAACGGTTGGTACAGGACTGGCCATACTTAATCGCATGTGCTTTTCAGCGAACATTTCGTTTTGGTGAACTGACCATAGGCGTTCACCCTTGCCGTTTAAATTTTTGTATGGATGAACTGACCATAGGCGTTCATCCTTACTCATGTCGGATTTATGTTTCAGTAAATTGTCATTTTGTGCACTGACCCTAGGCGTTCACCAGTATTCATGTCATATTTTATTGGCTATACCTTCATGAATTACACTATGCATATTCAGATTTATTACCCCAGATTTTGGCAGTTTTATCAACTTATCCTCTTTTATTTCAGATGCCACCCAGACGCGAAACCGAGAATGACCCTAACGCAGCTGCCATTGCTGCTGCTGTTCAGGCTGCTAGACAGGCCATGTTACCCCAAATTCGTGAGGAGATCCGAGCAGAATATCAAAATAGACCTCAGCAGAATAACAACCCTCCTGCTCCACCACCTGCCACTTTACCCGCTTGGCTGGATCTGTTTAACAAGAAGAAACCCCGACTGTTTGAGCAGACTGTAGCTCCAACTGACACAGAAGACTGGATCTACCATATAGAGAAATTTTTTGGAGCTATGGGTTGTGGTGATGTTTTCAAAGTTAGGCTTGCAGTTTACAAGCTGGAGGGTCATGCTCTGCATTGGTGGAGGTCTCAGAAACTGTCCAATGGGGGAGATGCTTGGGAGCTTACATTGACCTGGGCACGTTTCAAGACGATGTTCTATGACCAGTTTTTCCCGCATGCGGAGCAAGCTAAGATGAAGAGGGACTTCCACGTTATTCGTCAGAATCATGGCGAGAACAGTATAGAGTTCATGCACCGATACCTCAGGATGGTTGGATTCTTAGGGGAGGCTGAGGGTACCGCAGAGGAGCAAGCGAAGCAATTTCGCTGGGCTCTTCACTCTAGGACTGCAGATAGGCTGGTGAGTGCCACATTCACTAATGTGTCACAAGTAGCTAATGTAGCTCGGGACATCGAGATGCTTTTCGAGAGGGATGAGCTCGAGAATGTAGAGCGTCCGGAGAAGAGGTACATCTCACCCAACAGACTTAAACAATTTAGTCCCATTATTGCTTGTCAACTTATATGTTATGACTTATCCAATTTTAATCTTACAGACACAGAGGAGGAGACCGATCCCAATCGGCTACTCCGCATCAAAACTGCAGGAACCACGGTCAGTCTTATGACCGTAATCGATCAGATAAGAGGAGCGGCGGTGAAAATTACCGTGGTAGCTCCAACTCATCTGGCAGCTACAGGTGAGTCTTTAAGCTCCAGAAATACTAAACTATCGTGTAAAACAGATCTTAAATTTTTGTAAATTCCAACAGAGATGCTGGACAGGGGCGTGACCAAAACAACAGGGGTCAGCAGGTTGCCCGACCGGCAAATTCTGGTAATTTTAATATCAGTCAGACAGCCTCATTTCAGGTTAAGATATCAGAATCGTGACACGTGTTTATCATCGTAAATCAGGTTCTCAGCAAACCAGAGCTGCTTCTACCGTGTATACTTATCCCACTTGCATCACATGTGGAAAGAAACACACGGGACCGTGCCGTCATGGTACAAGTGGTTGTTTCCAGTGTGGCCACCCGGGCCATCTGAAGAGAGATTGCAAGAGCGGGAATGCTGCTGGTACCTCAGGCCAGATTCCTCAGATTTTACCTCCACCACCACCGATACCACCAACCACTGGTCGTGTCTACACTACTACCCGTGAACAAGCAAATAAGACCACAGGTACCATTACTGGCATTTTGTTTATACACGGACAGTCTGCATGCGTGCTTTTCGATACAGGCGCCACGCACTCAGTTATATCTACTTCATATGCTATTAGAATAAACATGACCCCTACGCCACTAGACAGTGTACTTAGTATATCTACCCCCATGCGAGACTCTATACTCATTACCCAGGTGTATAAGGATCTCCCTCTTGAGTTTGATGATAAAATCCGTCCAGTCAGTGCACTTCCTTTAGATATGTGTGAATTCGATGTTATTCTGGGTATGGTTGGTTGTCGGTTCATCGTGCCACCATAGACTGTCATGCTCACCAGGTTATCTTTGGTGATGTCCAGACACCAGAGTTTATTCACCACGGTTTCCTACCAGGAAGACATGTTCAGATCATTTCAGCTTTATAGGCTCGTACCTTACTATATCATGGTTGTGAGGGTTTCCTAGCTACAGTTCATGACACGACTTCTGAGGCACTTTCAATTCATGATCAACCAGTCGTGTCAGACTTTCCAGACGTCTTTCCCGAGGAACTTCCAGGTTTACCTCCCATGCGAGAGGTAGAATTTGGTATCGATCTCATTCCAGGTGCAGAACCAGTATCTAAGCTCCTTACCGTATGGCTCCTGTAGAGCTTAAGGAACTGAAAGATCAGCTTCAGGAACTGCTAGAAAGGGGTTTCATTCGTCCTAGCGTGTCACCTTGGGGCGCTCCAGTTTTGTTTGTCAAGAAGAAGGATGGTAGCATGCGTTTGTGTATTGACTACCGTGAGTTGAATAAGCTTACTATTCGTAACCGTTATCCACTTCCTCGTATTGACGATTTATTCGATCAGCTTTAGGGTGCCAAGCACTTCTCAAAAATCGATCTACGATCAGGTTACCATCAGTTGCGTGTAACCAAAACTGCTTTTCGCACGAGGTACGGTCATTACGAGTTTGTTGTTATGCCATTCGGTCTCACGAATGCGCCCGCAGTATTTATGGACTTGATGAACAGAGTATTCCACGAATTTTTAGACAAGTTTGTGATTGTATTCATCGATGACATCCTTATTTTCTCCAAATCTAAAGAGGAACATGAGGATCATCTCCGTACAGTGTTGCAGATTCTCAGACGAGAAAAGTTATATGCTAAATTTTCTAAGTGCGAGTTTTGGCTGAATACAGTGGCGTTTCTAGGCCATATTGTTTCTGCGGAAGGAATCACTATGGATCCTGCGAAGGTGGAGGCTATCACCAAATGGCCAAGACCGACGTCTGTCACAGAGATACGTAGTTTTCTTGGGTTGGCTAGTTATTACCGCAGGTTTGTGGAAAACTTCTCACGTTTAGCGTTACCATTGACCCAACTTATGCGAAAGGGTGAGAAGTTTATATGGACCGAGGAGAGAGAAAAGAGTTTTGAGGAACTCAAGCATCGATTGATCTCAGCACCGATACTCACTCTTCCATCCGGTACAGGTGGTTATCAGATTTACAGCGACGCATCAGGAAAGGGCTTAGGCTGTGTTCTTATGCAGCATGGGAAAGTCATTACTTATGCTTCGCGTCAACTGAAGCCGTATGAGAAAAATTATCCTACTCATGATCTAGAGCTCGCAGCAGTCGTTTTCGCCCTTAAAATCTGGAGGCATTATTTATACGGTGAGTCGTGTGATATCTTCACCGATCACAAAAGTCTCAAGTATATATTTACAGCGAGAGCTGAACATGAGACAGAGGCGATGGTTAGAACTGCTAAAAGACTATGACACTAATATCCAGTATCACCCAGGCAAAGCAAATGTAGTAGCAGATGCCCTTAGTAGAAAGTCAGGTATGATAAATGGCATCAAAGTTCAGGAAGAAATTATTCGGGATTTAGAGTGGTATGATATTGAGCTCTTAGTACGCGGACAGAGGGGATACTAGGCTAGTTTGAGGGTGGAATCAGATTTACTCTCTAGGATTAAAGTTGCACAAAAGGATGATGGTGAAATCTGGGCGATTATCCAGAACATTGACCAGCAGACCGAATTTCGCATCGATGACGATGGTATCGTA
This sequence comes from Glebionis coronaria, assembly GCA_025667525.1. Lineage (NCBI taxonomy): Eukaryota > Viridiplantae > Streptophyta > Magnoliopsida > Asterales > Asteraceae > Glebionis > Glebionis coronaria. The sequence goes on along the minus strand of CM046879.1, from coordinate 111,713,310 downwards.
TGGCAGGGTACCAAACTCTGCGTTCCAGAAGACCCTACTCTCAGAGAAGCCTTGATGACTGAGGCTCACAGCTCTCCATTCTCTATACATCCGGGTTCCACAAAAATGTACCACGATCTTAAGCAGCATTTTTGGTGGAGCGGCATGAAACAGGATGTCGCAACATTTGTGTCTAAATGCTTAACCTGTCAGCAGGTTAAGATAGAGCACCAGCGTTCCAGTGGTCTTCTCCAGCCATTGGATATTCCAATGTGGAAACGGGACAAGATCTCTATGGATTTTGTCACCGGACTACCACAGACTCAGCGGAGACATGATGCAATCTGGGTTGTTGTCGATCGTTTGACCAAATCGGCTCATTTCATTCCTATTCGCAAAGATTTCGCAGTCATAAATTAGCGAAACTATTCACCGAGGAGATCGTACGATCACACGGTACACCTTCAGAAATTATATCAGATAGGGATCCCCGTTTCACCTCTCACTTCTGGGAAGGTTTGCATAAAGCTTGGGGGACTAGGCTCAAGCTCAGCACAGCTTTCCATCCACAGACGGACGGTCAGTCAGAGCGTACCATCCAGACCTTGGAGGACATGCTACGCGCCTGTGCATTAGAATGGACAGGACACTGGGATGACTATATTTGCTTGGTCGAGTTCGCCTACAACAACAGTTGGCATGCTAGTATCAAGCGTGCTCCATTCGAGATGTTATACGGCAGGAAATGTCGTGCTCCTATTTGTTGGGATTAGGTTGGAAAACGTTTAATCGAAGGACCAGAATTGATAGAACTGACCAATGAAAAGGTCGCCATTGCTAGGGCAAAACTGCAAGAAGCGCGTACTCGCCAGAAGAGTTATGCCGACAAGCATCGCAGAGATCTATCATTTCAGACTGGGGATCGTGTGTTCCTCAAAGTATCACCCGCGCGCGGTGTCAGACGTTTTGGCCTCAAGGGCAAGCTCAGCCCTCGTTACATCGGACCGTTCGAAATCCTTGAACGTATCGGTGAAGTGTCATACCGATTGGCGTTACCACCTCAGCTTTCACACGTCCATAACGTGTTTCATGTATCATTACTCAGGGGGTAAAACTATCATGAGCTTCACAAAGTAAATTAACCACTCGATCAGATTCGGGAGGATCTATCTTATATTGAGGAACCCGAAGCAGTTTTAGATCGCCAGGATCGAGCCATGAGAAGGAAGACCATTCCTTTCGTCAAAATCCTGTGGAGGGACCATACCGAGCGGGAGGCCACTTGGGAAACAGAGGAGTCTATACGGACTTCTTATCCTCACTTTCAGTTTTGATTCGGGTATGTCTTTTCAGCTTTTATGTCTTCCAGCTTATTAGCATTTTCAGCTTTTACTCCAGTCAGCTTAAATACCTTACAATTCAGGGACGACTGCTTCTTTTAGAGGGGAAGAATTGTAAAACCCAGTATAGTCGTATCTTTAATTCGGGGACGAATTATTGTTTTTAGAGGGGAAGAATTGTAAAACCCGTATTTAAATCGGGAGATGTAAATACACAGTTAATGAATTACACAATTTACGTGGAAATTATCGACGAAAACAAACGCGAGAAATTATGTATACACGTAATAAATAAATAAATAAATAAATAAAAGGAAATTAAGGGGGCCGGTTTGTTTTTTTTTTAAAAAGAGAAGAGAAGAAGTGGGCCAAGCCCATTTTGCTTACACAAATAAATCATACGGGAGTTTCTTTTCCCCCATAACAGTCGAAAAAAAAAGGGAAGACCTAGGGTTTGTAGCCGCCGGCTTTTACAAAAAAAAGGGGGTCCAGGTTTTGATTGACTCTTGAATTCGAGCATACCATTTCCTAATCATTGTAAGTATATACAAATCGATTTACTGTTTTCAAAGAAACCGAGACCTAAAGTCTCGGTGTGCTCTTCTAGTTGCCAGCCGAATCCCAAGGGCCACCAAGAGGTGTCGGGATGTTTGGCTTAAAGGGAAAAACCGAGCCATAAGGCCCCGGTGACCCTGCCCTTGTCAGTCACGTGACTGCATCCTCATAGGGAGGGGGCGTGGTGAACCATGATACCCAAACCGAGACTGTTAAGTCTCGGTGGTGGTGTTTTGTTTATTTTTCTCAGCCGAACAAAAATAGAAAAAAAGGGGTGTCGGGTTGGAACCTAGTTCAACCGAGAGTCAAGGACTCTCGGTGATAGCTTTGTGATTACCAACTAAGGTGTGTTTTATTTATAAACCAGTGGGGAAATTGCAAGAACAAAAAGAAACCGAGAGTCAAAACTCTCGGCATAAATATAACAATAAGGGTGCGTTTGGGAAGGCAGAAAACATAAGGGTGTGTTTGGGTACATAAACAGTGGGAAAACATGACCAAACAGTGGGAACCATATGTAAAACCAGTGGGAAATTGGGACTATTAAATGGATATGCTTAATAACGTTAGCGACAGTTTTAGCGACAGTGTTTCTGTCGCAAAACTGTTATATGTATACAGTTTTTAAAAGAACAGCTTTAGCGACAGTTTTTAGTGACACAGAATTCTGTCACAAATTCTGGTGGACAGATTTATATATGTAGATTTATCATTATTTTTTGATTTGTTTAGTGCGACCGAGATGGGATATCTCGGTAGGCTCGGGACATTATTATAAATAATAAAATAAATATTTTTATATTATACCTTTTTAAATTAAATTTTTTTATCAACGTTTAAAATATATTTTAAATGTATTATTTAATATAGTTCCTTAATATTTAAAAGGGTATAATTTTATTAAATAAATTAAATTATTTTGGGAACTTCTAAATTAAGAAACTTTTTATTTTAGCGGGATACTTAAGGTAGTATTACTATAGCGTCAGAAATACGTTGTACCATAATTAATAGTAGAAAATAATACATTAAAATGAATTATTATAAGTTCAGATTTATCAGTTGGTATACGTACAGAATTTCAGAATCAAAATAAAATGAATAAATAAGAAGCCAATAAGATCAGTAAAATTCCATAAACGAATATCAGTTAACTTATTCGCGTCCTTTATTCATGTAGCACGCGTGAAGCCCGAGTAGTATTCGTTCAGTCTTCCATTCAGTCAGTTACTGGACACGAGGTACGGATTTCCGTCCTTTCAGTAAGGACTTCCTTTCTATGCATGATTAGGATTCCCCGTCTTCAGCCAAATGTTTTTCCCCAGTATATGTTTAAGTTTATCAGTAATCATGTTAATAACTAAATAAATTGCCTGAGCATTATATACAAGCACGACCAGTTTATGTACTAGTTACGGAGGTACCATAACCACGACACTAGAGGCACCGGTGTCGTGACTCACATGCAGGAGAGTGATATCCTGCATCGTCCCACTCAGCTCAGCTTGGCCATTTTATCAGTATTATTAGTGGGGCGTATGGATGCCTCCTAGGCTTATATGTGTTACAAGTTATCAGGGTGAATGTGGTGTGTGCTCTACATCCTTCACATTGGAGCTGATCCCTCCACCCAACACAGTTATTCAGAGGTCACCCCTCTATAGCATGACGAGGTCACCCCTCCAGTTATTCATGCACGTTTGTTACAGCACGTGACCTATATAAGCTCTGGCAAATAAAATACAGTAAATGCATGTTTTCAGAATTTATAGTTATATTTCAGTATCAGTATATATGAATCAGGTTTTTCAGATTTTATGCAGAGTTCTACCACATGTTACATATCAGTCCTATAGCTTCATTGTTGTCTTCTATTTCATTACTTTCAGTACACTCTCATCATGCTATATCCGCCCACTGAGCGTTATGCTCAGCCGTAGTTTCCTTTCATGTTTCCAAACGGCAGGTACACAGGGACGATCTTAGGACTTCTAAGAGAGTACGTGCTTTTGGATGGGAGCTATCCAGACTCCTTTATTTTATGCACACATGACGTTACTTTACTTTGGTTGTTTGGACACTGTTTCGTCCTTTTTCTTTCAGTACTTTATCTTTATATTTTTGATCTTATGTTGGACTTCCGATGTTTGATTCCGGTACTTCCGTTTGGTCAGTTAATGTTTAATACATTGCCTTGCATGCTTGATGACACGCCATAAATACACGTAACGGTCCATTTATCCAAGTGGGGTGTTACAATCCAACTCTCCCAAAATTTCCTCTTCCAAAAGAAACCTTTAGATCAAGATTAATTTACCCAAACTTGGTTCTTCATCTTTCCATACAACCAAGAATGAGACTTCTCCTATTCTCATTTATTCTTCACCTTCACCACCTCTTGCTCCATGCAAGACCAACTCAACTCATGGTACCAACCACTCACATGGTTCTACCTCCTCTTCATTTCAATCAAGAATGAATGAGTTGTCCTCGCCTTTCACTCCTAGTCCTCCCTTGGATGTGAATACTCAACCTCAACCTCTACAAAGCATCCCCTTTGTAATTGAGCCTATGATTACCTCTCCTTTCACTCCACCCAATTCACCCATATCACCTTTGGGCGCTATGCCTCCACCACCTCCTCCTCCCTCAAATACTAATGCTCCTCTTTTGGGCATTCCTTTTTTTCATCTTCATGGGTGATCCTTACTTCTTTGGTTTTCTAGAATCTCATGATGCTAATTGCCTATGTTGTCTCTATAACAACTAAATCATTCAAAACCTAAGGTGCTTGGTCTTCATAGGAGGTTGCATGATTTTTTGCTTACCTTTTTCTCCATGTCTCCTCCTCCTAGGAGATGAATGATAATTTTGAAAAATAAATGTTTTTAAAGAAAGTCAAGCCAAGGAAGACTATGTCAAGAACTAGTTTAAGCTAACTTTGTATTAGTTAGTTGTTATTTCTTTTCTTGTATTTCCTTTCCTTCATGAGTTTTTCATGAAGATGTTCTACGGATTTAGTTTTATGTGTTTCAACCTATGTGGTCACATTCATCAACCTCAATTTATTTAAAATTGAACATAAATCTATCACAACCTCTAAAACTTGACTCAAAATTGGATCAAAATGTTATCTAAATATTTTGTCACCCTTTGTCAAGACACTCTTTGTGAGTGTGTTGCTTTTATGCAACCCTGGCATATTCTAGTGCTAAAAGAGGTAAAAATCCAAGATTTGCAAAATTTTGAAAGAGTCTTATTTTTCTTCAAAACTTTGAAAAATCATGGTTTCACGTCCACTGTACGCGGCTCCATAGCAAGTCGCGCGGCTCCATATCGATATGGAACCGCCGGTTCCTTTAAGCAACCGCGAACAGCAAGCCCGTTTTTGGCTTTTTTTTGGTCTTTCTTCTTTGACCACTGTCTTTGTTAAGATTCCTTGTTTACCCAATTTGGCTAAACATCCCCTAAAACCTTTTGTTTTCATTTCAAATCTTTGCCTTGTCTACTTTCTTTAAATTCTTCTCTTTTGGTAGTTCTTCTCTTCACCCCTCACAATGCCTACCTCTTCCATTCCTAACCTTGACATATCTTTGTCACAATCTTCTCAACCTAAAGCTTCTTCTTCTAAGCTTTCAAAGAAACCGAAAATCTCGGTTCGACCTATTTGGATCAAGAAGAACAAGAATCCTCATGATTCCTGTTCTCCAGAACCCTACAAGAATTCTTCTTTTTCTCCGATCAAATATTGGAATGAGACTTACTCTATAAATCCAATTACCGGAGAAAAGGAAATTCTTTCACCACCACCTAAACCTTTCAACTCTCCACAACTAAATGACCTATCTTCTTTCCCAAATCTCACTAGGCATTGTGAAAACATCACTTATACATTATCTTCCTCTCCACCAAACTCTCATTTTGATGGACCTCCCTTAACTAACGACTTTGTTTTGCATCATGGTTCCTCGTGTGCTTGTTGTCGATTTCAACAAATTGAACTTGCTCATGTTTATGACAAGCTAAATTTCCTTGAATTCCTCCTCACTCGACCTCCTCTCAAAGTTTTCGTTCCCGTGAACAAAACTTCGAATGATGCCTCGTCGTCTTTCTTTTCCAACTAAGGCACATGTTGTACTTTAGTTGTTTGAGTCAATAAAACTTAAGCAATCTTGGAAGATTATCACTACTAGAGTAGTTTATGCTTTGTGGTTTATTTTCCATTTTTTTGCTTTAAATATTCATATCGTGTGTATGAATATTTCTCTTGTATGTTCTTTCATATTTGTGTAATATGAATGCTATGTGTGTTATCCCTTTCCCGCTAATTCTTTTTCACACATTTGTTAAAAGTTGATCGTGGGTAAAATTTAAAATTAATTATGGGTGATTCCATAAATTCTAAATTTTTAACCCCTTAACATTTTAATCATTTTGATTGGTTTGGATGTTTCTTTTCTTCTTTTATTCCGCCAATTGAACTTTAATGTTATCAACACATACTCTTTGGACAAACTTAGCAAATACTTACTTCTAATTTGGGATTTCTTTTCTTCCTCCCTCTCAAGTTAGTTAGTAGGTAGTGCACATATATACATTGGTGTTTCTTTTCTATCTTCTAACCTTTGTGTAGCATGCCACCTTAGCTCACTCACTTGGTGCCCCAAGCAAGGGGGAGTAAGCACCAAGGGGGAGCTACTAGCAAAATCCGGTTCTTCTCTTCTTCAAAGACTTGTGCTAACCTTTTTCCTTGAATTCCTCCTCACTCGACCTACTCTCGAAGTTTTCGTTCCCGCGAACAAAACTTCGAATGATGACTCGTCGTCTTTCTTTTCCAACTAAGGCACATTTTGCACTTTAGTTGTTTGAGTCAACAAAACTTACGCAATCTTGGAAAATTATCACTACTAGAGTAGTTTATGCTTTGTGGTTTATTTTCCATATTTTTTGCTTTAAATATTCATATTGTGTTTATGAATATTTCTCTTGTATGTTCTTTCATATTTGTGTAATATGAATGCTATGTGTGTTATCCCTTTCCCGCTAATTCTTTTTCACACATTTGTTAAAAGTTGATCATGGTTAAATTTAAAATTAATTATAGGTGATTCCATAAATTCTAAATTTTTAACCCCTTGACATTTTAATCATTTTGATTGGTTTGGATTTCTATTCTTCCTTTATTCCGCCAATTTAACTTTGATGTTGTCAACGCACACTCTTTGGACAAACTTAGCAAATACTTACTTCTAATTTGGGATTTCTTTTCTTCCTCCCTCTCAAGTTAGTTAGTAGGTAGTGCACATATATACATTGGTGTTTCTTTTCTATCTTCTAACCTTTGTGTAGCATGTCACCTTAACTCACTCATTTGGTGCCCCAAGCAAGGGGGAGTAAGCACCAAGGGGGAGCTACTAGCAAAGTCCGGTTCTTCTCTTCTTCAAAGACTTGTGCTAACCTTTTTGCTTCGACAAAGGGGGAGAAATGATAGCGATAAACTCATTAATAATTCGAATAATTTTGTGTTTTACGTAAATGAGTTTATAATTTTTCGTAATCAAAGAAATGGGAGATTTTTAATGCAAAGCAATGCCTAAAATCATTGTTAGTACTAACTAATCTTTCTTAGTTTTGATCACGACAAATTACAAAGACATTTAGCATAAAATATAATCGTAAAACGAATTATCTAACAAACACTATCATCAAGGTAATAATCATTACACTAACATATCTTAATCATGCTTAGTGATCATAAAAGTGATTAGCCTTAAAACTCACTTTTGTCAAATGTGACAAAAAATTTTTAATAAACTTTATTTTTAAGAAAGTGCTTTATTAAAATGAAAATGTAAATTTGAATATGGCATATTCCAAATGCCATAAGAATATCCTTTGAAGGTTTTAAACTTCCTCAGATATTCCTACCCCACTAAAAGACAAAAAGGAGCAGAGTCTACATCCACGGTTCTTTAAGTACCTATGTGGTTCTTTATCGATAAGGAAACGCCTAGGGAGATAAAGAACCGCGTTCAGATAGTCTTGGTTTTTGTCTCCTATAAATAGTGAATCAAATCTGCATTTTCAACAACCCTTTTTGGACATCTCTTTCAGCCTTCTTTCTCTTTTCTAATCCTAATCATTTGTAAATGATCACTTAATGTGTTAAGTATATTTACTTATGATTATCCTCTTGATCTCCTTCTTTACCTTGTCCAAATAGAAGATCACTCACACACTTGTGGTGTGATTAAAGATGAAGCCTTGATGAAGATTATCCTCTCCTAAAAGATCTAGTCATGCTCATCATTTGTTTATTTGTGTCTTGTGTAGATCCAGTGTATTTGTGAATAATTGGACTAGTTGTGTTCATCCAAGCTATTTGTAAATACTTGGATTAGTGTTGTGTAAATCCTTTGCATATGTGTGTGCTTGGATTTGTGTTGTGTAGATCCAAGTTACATGTGTGTACTTGGATATGTTTAGTTGAGTTGTAATAAGTTGTGTAAGTTCTCACTAAACCATAAAGTGATGTGGTTGTGTCTTGTGATTTCTAACTAAAATATAAAGTGATGTGTAGTTGTGTTGTGTGAAGTTCTCACTTAGGTTCAAAGTGAAGAGTCGTGAAGATTGGTTCTAGCTTTGGATTAGAACTAGACATCTAGCCTTGTGTCAGAAAATTGTGAAGTAGGCAACATTGTGAAGATTGGTTCTATCTTTCGATTAGAACTCGACATCTAGCCTTGTGTTGTAAAATGGTGAAGTGGGCGACGTTGTGTAGATTGGTCCCATCTAAGATTAGGTCTCAACATTTAGCTTAGTGTCGGAAAATAATGTAAGCAGCGTTGTAAGGTTTTCTCCGCCAAGAAGGGAGTTTGTGGATATAGTGGAAATCTCGAGTAGGTGTACTCGAGGAGTGGAGTAGGAACGAGGATAGAGCTTCATTGCCGAACCACTATAAATCTTGGTGTCTACCTACTAGGTTGTTTCTTTCCTTACTATTTACTTACCTTCATCATCATTACACTTACTACTTGTCATTGTTAATGCATTAGAATTGAACCTAATCATTATGCAACTAGCTTTCAAGTAAAAGATAGTTTTGGTACTTACCTAATTGAAAGGAATTTTAATTAGGAGATAAAGCAAAGAGAAACTATTCAACCTCCCATTCTAGTTTCTACATTTTGTATAAAAATGGTCAAGGGATACTACTACTTTCCATCCCGCACTCCTCATCTTATGTAGCTTTGCTCTGATTATTTTACCTCCGACGAATTTCATCCCGAACTCCCCGGTGAATTAGTTGTTATCATCGATGGCTCGGATGGGAAAATCGGTGTATACTGTAGGTTGTTCGATCCAACAAATTACCGCATACCCTTTTCTAGGTTTCTATTCAATCTATTAGATTATTACGGCGTCCACATCAAATGACACTATCATTCTTCATAAGTCCTCCTAGACTTCCATAATGAAGATGGTGATAACCTCCACATAGAAGGTGGTGAGGCTGCAACTATTTCTCCAACGAATGAACCAAATGATAATGAAGACACAAAAATCCCTTTTAGAACTTTCAAAAACACTTTTAGACATCTCTTTTTCATAACTCAACTCTCCTATAGGTTCCTTATTTCCATAAGCTAATCCAGTTTATCATAATAGCTCATTTGAGAATTTATAAGCTTACCTAAACTTTTAGAAGAATTTTGCTAGTTGACAAAAAATTATTTTTCATTCTTAAGCTTGACTTCTAAATCTTCATTTTCTTTTTAAGCATTCAATAGTTGTTTCTTAGTTGTTTTAAGTTTAATTTTCTTCTCATTCAAACTAAGAGACAAAAACTTAATTCGTTCTTCATAAACCTATTGAGCTTTTTGATAAAGAATTAGATTAACTTCAACCTTTTTCAATGCTTTTTCATAAGTCATTATATCAACACCATCATCACTTATTTTTCACATTGTTCATCAAAAGGTTTTTTAAGATCATAATATTTATTCACACATGTTTTAGAACAAGTTTGTACCTCATTGTCTGATCCATGTCCATTGTGAGAGATAACCATCATGGCATGTTCTTCTGAATCTGGATCTACAATCCAATCAACAGCTCTATCCACAGACATCAAAGCCTTGGGGTGCTCCATGCGTTGGAGATCTCTCGTTTCTTTTGAACACACTTCCTGTATACCCCCGTTTCCGTTCAAACTTCTTGGCTGTGCATTCCATAGAAAAATGTCCATGCTTGCGATAGTTATAACATTCTACCTTTGATTTATAAAACCCAAGAGGATCTTTTTAATCAAATTGTAATTGTCTCCATGTCTTCTTGTACAACCTGTTCAGCCTAACATATGCCATAACTGCTTGCCACTTCAAATACATTTCTTCTAAATCAACATCATCAAGGTCGTCCAGATCATCACAATTCATCTGAGGTCCACTATTTTTATTTTCAAAGAATGAATATATGATATCATCATTATATGATGATGTCTTCTTTCCATGAGATTTTGATTTAGAAGTAGATAAAGAACCGCTGGCGATACTGTAGTGAGAAGTACCGCTAGAGTTCTCAGACACAAATGCTATGTTTAGTGTGCTTGATGATGGTACAACAACTCCTTTAATGTCATATTCGAACATTTTGAGATTGTTGTACACACCATCAAAGGAGATAGTGTCAATGTCATTTTGGTCATCATAATAAAAGAAATAGGTTTCCATTCAGGTGGCACAGACCTTTGAAACTTCATGTGGTTTCCAACTGAGTCACCAACTTATGAAATCTATCATAACCTTTGTGAATTCCTTATGAGATTGATATTGAAAAGCTTTCACACTACTACTTTAATTGTTGGAATTTATAAAGTCCTCAACCATATTAACACGTTAATAAACACGAGTACATAGCGGAATATTAAGATCACGTTAAACAACCAATAAACGACACTTATCGAATCAATCTACAAACGAAGCCTTGTAGGTTTCTTGGTTCATCGACAACTGAAAACCAAACAACCATTTGGGTTGTGTCGTCCGATCACACCAAAAGAAGGAGAAGAGAGAAAGTGATTTTTAGGGATTACAAGTGAATAAGGAGGTATCCAAGACCTACTTATATACTTGTAATAACTTGGTGATCAAGCAACAAAGCCCAAAAGCCTGATGGGCTTTTGTTTCCTTTTTTCTTGACTTTTTTTTCTTGGTTTATTTGTTTAACTATAATTAATATTTAATACAATATTAATTATATATTGCTTAAAGATTTACGAGTGCGTCTCCTTAGGCTCGGGACGACTTCTGAACATATATTATTTCATGTACATATTCCTTCAGCTCCCACTTGGACATTCACAATAATATAATATAATAACATTGGTTAGCGTCTAGCAACAAGTCAATGCTCCCGAAAACTCTCGAGTGTAGTTTCCCATAAAATACATCTAAATGACTTAAACATTTACAATTCCTTTGTTTCTCAAATTCCATGTTAATAATGGATATGGATCGAATTTATTCCATTTTAACTATTATGTTTCTCGTATTACATAATTAAATCAAGATTACCAATTTAATTGAGACAAATCTAGATTACCATTGGGTACGACCGTATACACATCTGATTAATTAAACGAGGGGTCCAGTAGCATTATTCTTCAAGCCTTGTTGAATGAACAAATTATATCTTGACTACACGTGCCTCTTACATGTTTCAAGATACAAATGAGTATAGCCTTTATTACTACCTTGTTAAGGATAGCGTTGGAACTATAGCAAAAAGTACCATCCACATATGTAAGACATGCTTGCATCTCAAGTAAAAGGATTTAGTAATCTAAATCATTTACATGTTTCACTTGAAGACGACAAATCCATAAAGTGATTGACTTATTAATAGGAGATGTCCAATATGCAGCCTTTGGATATTGTGTAAGTTGGTGAACCGCTCTTACATATTCTACGAATATTACCATCACTCAAATATGTCTTAATTCAATTATATTCCCATATAATTGATCAACATAGACTATTTAGAATAACATATTATTCAAGGATTTAAACATGCAAAAATAGAACCAATAGATATAAATGAAAACCGAACATATCAAATACTTCAATTCATAAAAAAAATATTGTTTCACAATATTCTTTATTAAAATACTAAAAGATCAATGCATGATGACCCTAGTTGAAAAAATCATGCCCCAATATATAACGATCATACTTGTTGACTAGGCATAAATTTCATGAAATTCTACTAGGTTTGATCTTTGGAATTTTGAGAATACTTATTTCAAATTCACAATTGTGAAGATCCCTAAACATATATTATGATTGTTATTATGTACGCTTGTACATATGAACACATAACAAAATGGGAGTATTGTTGTTGTACATCCTATAAGGTGTGTAAGTCCAACAAAACACCTTATCAAAAACAATCCTTTTTAATAGCTTCTTAAACTATAAAGTATTAATTATTTTTTTAATATGTATTGCAACATTATGCTTAATTGAACATAACTAGTTCACATATTCATCACAAAGATGAAATTGTACTATGACAATTAGTGAGTGTTATCCCAATTAAACTATCATAAATATCTATAAACATCACTAAGATTTGTTATAGTCCATAAACTATAAATTATTACTATGATAATAGTTGGTGTCTTCTAAACTTTAAGTTTGTTGACAATGATAATTACATATTATTATCATACAGAATATTCATTACTTGCAACAATTCAAGTTAATAATGATTTTCCTATTCCAAACAAATCTTACCATAAAATTAGTACTAATCATCTAAATGATTTTCTCTTTAAGCAATCGTTGTGTCAAATCTTCTTGTACTTATACAAGTTTTACGATTATCTATATACACAATATGATTTCCATGATGAATCCCTTAAGTTTTCATCTTATGTCAACTCTCATTAAATGAGATATATTCATTGAGGCTTTCTAAATGCTATTTCATGTTGTGTTAGATTTTATTAACCATAAATGTTTATCTTAATAAACATATATAAAACAAAGTCATAAGTTTAATTTTTAAACCTTTTCGTATGAAACTTTATTCTAAGCTTAGATGAAATATAGTTTTTCATATGTTATACATCCTATTTGGTTTAAAGAAATAAACATAATACTCCCACTAGCTTTTAGAGGTACTCACAAGTTATCTTAGTTCTAATTAAAAATCAATAAATAGATTTAATAACTAAAGTTGAGATACATCCCTTAGATGCATGCATTTATCTATACATGGATTCTTGAATTATGTACACTACATAAATATTATTGTAATTTATAAATCATTTGATTACAATTTTCGTCACTAATGTAATCATACAAAAAGAGTTTAAATATTAAATTGTCATATTTATCAATATAAAACCATCATGATAATAAATCATCTTTATTAAATTAATGCGCATAGAACTTTCTATCACATATTGTGTATTAATCATGTGTAAAATATTATCCATATGAATCTTTCTCTAAAGAAACTTATATTCACCTCGCGGACTAACCGTTTGGTTAAAGATTAATCAAGTTTCCAAAAATTGATTATCTTTTATGGACTTGTATCTACTCATTCAAGACTCACTAATACATCTATACGGTTAACAGGTTCACCATGATCCTCTAACTTACATTCCTCAGTATTGACATATCAATATATTATTCAAGTACTAAACATATCCTCACGGATCTGTGAATGTGAGTTCTATCATCACGAGGTTTAACATTTTATGTCCAACCTCATTATGACATTCGCTAATATATTTAGAAGGTTGCGTATTTTTTTATTTTACCTCTTAAATATCTATGGGTCCTCCCACGTGATTTTGGTAATCAACGACTATTCTTCAAATACTTAGTATGTAGAGAATAACAAATTGTTATCTTTTGGGACACGTCACAAAATACTTTGATAGTTCTTGATGAATGCAAAACTTCAAATTTAAGACTTAATGTAAGTCATCACATTCCATAGCTTGATGGTGTCTTAGTTTCTTTCTAGGTCGGAGTAATATTAAAATATATACTTTGTATACTCAATTTCCAAACATTGACAATTTGGAGGTAAAGTATTTTAAGTTATCAAATCAAACAATTCTAAAGAATTATTTTATCTCTCAGTACATACCAAAACTATGTGGTATTCTATGAGTATTGAGATTGTGAGACTATATCACAATTTCTAAATAACTTAATACTCTTTAGATTAAATACTTATCAATTGTGTCAACAAAAAATTGAAAATATATAGCATTTAAAAGTCTAGTGCATGCTCTAACGTATACATCTTTAAATAGTTCAATAACTATATACATTATTTATCCTTTCAATAATTCAAAGACTTCAAGTTACTTGCTTACTTCATTATTTATTTATGTGCATTCCAAGAAACATTATAAGAAACATTTCAAGAAACTATAAACAAATTAGTTGAACTAGCTTGTTATTCATATCTTAACATTTTCTAAACAAGGCAACATACATTGACAATTAAATGTATAAGTGTTAATAGAATATTAGATTCTTATCTCGCGGTCAAGAAACCATTTGTCATATTATTGTGTGTTGTACCTTGCACATAATAAAGATGTCTCTCACTTGTGCATGGCACAATATCATGTATGCAGATAAACAATCACGAAACGCAATTGTTTATGTGAACAGTATGATAATGTCATGTCTATTTGAATAACTAGTAGAATGTCAACCATATAGTTTTATAAGGAATTGTGCATTATTATTATGTGGAAAATACTTCAAAAGCGATTATCATATAAAATATGATGCAATTATCCTTAAAATTATGGTTCTTCATATTCAAAAAGTAAGTTATTATTTCAAGTCAAACTAGAAATAATATGGATTACTACAAAGGCAAACAAACTTGTAGCTCCCACTGAATTAGACAACATTACATTAATGTATTTCCAGTAGTAAAACGTAATGATCCTACTGGATTTGACAACATTACAAATGTTACTTCACTAATTAAAACTAAATAGGGATTTATTTACTTTCCTACTCACTTTAAAAGCCCATAAGTAACAATTACTAATGTGTTATAGAGAATGTATGAATTTCTACCATGTAGATGAGAGACTATCCATCATGCTTTCATTAACTTTAAAACTGGCATGTAATTTCCTCCATATTAGGTATACCATTCAATAAGGGTGTTTAGTGCCTACTTTAGGTTAAAACATAATAACTAAGATAAATAAAGCTAGTTATCATAATCAGAATAAGTAAACAAAACACTTGTTTTGTTCTTATTGATTATGACCTTAAGGGGCATCGATATGTAAAGAACAAAGAAGGCATTGCTTGCCTAAAGATTGCTAAGCGACTTATTAGTTTGAAAGATTCTCAAAAACTCAAATAAGAGTAATGAGATCTACTTGAAACAATAAGTTGTGAAAAGCTACATAAACATTTAAGTTTGTATAAAGATTGATAATTACAATAATCTAATCTCACCTATTAATAGCTTTTCCTTGTAAGAAAAAATGATAGGTATATGTCTCTCTCTTTCTTACAAGAAAATGAGACTTTGTTTGTCGAACACACATAATTTTATGGAACTTCGTTGCAATAATACTTCTAAAAGAATCACAAAAATCAATTTTAGTATTTCGATAATATTAAAATTAAATACACATGCTTATAAATAAACAATTAATTTTTCTAAAAGTTAGAATCCACCAACACATACCACCACCGCATCAGTTGATATGCTAGTGATGATGTTATTCAAGGGGTAATTAACGTTCAATAGTTACATCCAATACAACTTCTAGAATTATGAGACTCTACCTAATGTACATCACTTGTGACAAATTCAAAAGTGAAAAGTGAGCATGTTTATGCCATCAATTGCCTCGAGTTAAGGTCTTATCTATCTTAACTTGCGTAAGTCGTCCAACCAAAAACTATGATTATGTAGCACCAACTTCTCACAATTAAGTGTATTATATCACATTGGGTTACATTTTCGCCACAGTCTCATGTATGGTGAAAGAGTAAGTGCAAGTGTTTTTACTAGTTGGATGACAAAATAATTTATTTCAAAGGGCATAATTTTGACAATTTCAAAACATGTACAAAAAATAATGCAACATCCTTGTATCATGAAAATTTAAGAAAAATTTACTCAATTTAATTATAGACATCACTAATCTAACTCACAAATCAGTTGTATAAATAGTGATATCATAAAAATTGATGATTCAACATGTTTTCTATTTAAAAAGTATAATTTTATCACGGAAAAGATTAAAGAATGAATAAAATCATTCAAACCCTATACCATTCACGGCTTCCTAAATAGTATGCAAGGTAAGGAAACTACAAGTATTCCAACATTATAAGGTAATGATATCTACAAGGCCGAAGTCTTAATGAGTCTCCCCGAACCTTATCCTTGCAACTACGTAGTACTTTTGCAAATAACGTCATTAATAAAATTTTACATCTTTAAAGTAGAAAACACATTATAAACTTGATTCTTGCTAGCCACAATGTGATTTAGATTTAAAACCAAGTAAGGGCGACTCATTTGTTGCCACATATGACCGTGCAAGAATAAGCTTATTATAAATCAAATTCCATATAGTTTTAGTCAAGTTTATTTTTATTTTCAAAAAACCCTTTCCTTTAAACATGATTCATAACAATTATAATCAAAAGCAAACAAATAAACAGTAACCTAAAACATATATTTAATTAACAATTAATCACATATCACATGCATACAAATTGATGATGAATCCAAGTCAAATAAATTAATTTCAATGCATATACATGAATAAGACTTTCACTTCTTATCAGAAGTGAGCCACATGCATGAAAAATTGATTGCGTAAGTCAAATTTAAGTATACACTACATAACACGTAAAGCTGTCTTACAATTTAAATTGACTTCAGGTCACGTTAGAGTATAACTTGGGTCTTTCCCAGCCTTAGCTCAAAACTACAAAGTTGTAGAACTTTGAGTCGTGGACCTCCCACAAAAGTTTTAATTTTTTCGACATCGTATGAATTTATTATAAAGTTTTTAGTGACGGGCGTCAAAACAAACCTTCTTAAAAATTACACAATAATTATGTCAAGATTCATCATAAACCATCAATTAAGCATATATAAACCATAACGATTAATTAAATTATGTATATCCATATCAAGAACACATGATCCATGATAAACTTGCATGATTACCATGGATCTGTCATATTAACAATTAATAATGCGATAAATAACGACTTATTAACAATTAACAACATATTTATCATTATAAATTTCATACAACATAGAGTTTGTCTAATTTATTTTATTAACCTTAATTAGGGTTTATGAAAAACTAATCATCAAATAAAACAATTATACAACATCATATTAAGTTTACATAATTTTAGATCTTTCGTTTTTTAATGTAAGTAAAAGCTATACGAACGGCTCGTGATGCCACTGTTGTAATCTTTAAAATTCTTAACCATATTAACACGTTAATAAACACAAGTACGCAGCGGGATATTAAGATCACGTATAGATCAGTAATTAACATACACGATAAAGAATCGTATACCTTTTTAGCAATGGATTAAATCACCTTTATCGAACAACCAATATAAACGAAAACCCAATTAAAGATCAAAGTATGATCTCTCTATGTAAATGCACACAATACGTTTAACAAGCAATAAGTATGCTAGTACGTAAGTGTTAAACAACCAATAAACCACGCTTCTGAAATCAATCAACAAACGAAACCTTGTGGGTTTCTTGCTTCGTCGACCGCAGAAAACCAAACAACCCTTTGGGTTGTGTCGTCCGATCACACCAAAAGAAGGAGAAGAGAGAGAGAGTGATTTTTAGGGATTACAACAGGAGTCAAGAGGATCCATCGTACTTTGTTTGGGCCTGTGTACCTCCCTTGATTACTCATTGTGTATGGTACTTGTAGTTTTTATTTTGTATAACAAACATTCCAAGGATGTCCGTGCATGAACAATGTAATTTTTATCCATACCAGCTTGTGGTACTTTGGACAATCGTTGTAACCTATTTTTTTAAAGGTCTCGATGTAACCTATTTATTTGAGCGGGTGTCTGCGAATTACGCATATAACTCATCATTGATACTTACAACACCACGAATATACGCCAATGTTACTTATTTGTAATGAGCTGGTAAAAATAGGGTCCTCGTTCGTTCGTGTCTTGATATCATTTGTTAATTTAGTTAAACGTTGCAAAGTGTGACTTTTATATTATCGCTCGCTTGTCACGAAGTTAATAGTGATTTATATCCAATGTCTTATGTATAAAGCGTTTAACATGGATTCATGTTCCACGGTCATTGGGGTTGCATCCCTCTTACACGACGAGCTAATTAGTAGGTTTTCTCGACCTTTCGGCCTCGCGTAGAGACGTAAGTACATGTACGCACGTAGGCACATAATATTGATTAAAAAAGGAATTAAGACAACAATTTAAAAGAGAAAGGGTTGCAGAACTAGCTAGGGACCACAATGTTTTATTAATACTTGCAAGAATTCAAAAAATAAATACATGGACAATTATTAGGGTGTTGACTACAACACAGGACATCCATGCTTGAGCCGTGACTAAAGATAACACCTCTTGAGGTTGCATATGTTCCACGTCCGTGGAAAGTCGCGCCCGTACATGTCGCGTAAATTGTACGCGCCTTTGCCCATGGCTTCCATGACTTCATATAGTCCTTCCCATTTGGGTCTGAGATTCCCTCCATCCTCTGCATGACTCGCGTCGTTAACGTGATACAAAAAATTTCCTGGCTTGAAAGAAACTCCTCGGAATTTAGCGTCATATAACCCTTCATTTTAGATTTTGCATTAGTTTCGTGGATTGCCACCCGTTCTCTCATTTCATCAAGTAAATCAAAGTTCACTTGAAGCTCCGTGTCGTTGGTTACGACATCTACCTCTGATGTTCGTTGAGTTGCCATTCCGTTCTCGGCTGGTATAACCGCCTCAGTCCCATAAGCCAAAGAGAACGTGGTATCACCGTTAGTGGTCTTGATCATCGTGTGATGTGCCCATAGGACGTGCGGGAGCTCATCCAACCACTTTTTACTTCTCTTATCCAAGCGCGACTTGATCCCCTGGCCTAAGCTTCGATTTGCCTGTTCTACCAGGCCATTAGTTTGTGGATGTTTTACTGAGGCAAATCGTTGTGTGATGTTCAATTCACACCAATCTTTGAATGGATTGCTATAGAAATGTTTCCCATTGTCCGAGACAATTTCTCCTGGCAACCCGAAGCGACACACGATGTTATCCCTAACGAATTTCTTTACTTGGTTACTAGTTATGGACGCATCTGTCTTAGCTTCTATCCACTTTGTGAAGTAATCCATGGCGACTATAAGAAATTTGACTCCTCCGGCTGCTTCAGGGAAGGGTCCTGCTATGTCAATTCCCCATTTGTAGAACAGCCATGGGGATGTGATGGGGTTAGTGGTTGTTGTGGGGTACGCAGAATTCAACGATGCACTTGGCAATCGTTACATTTTTTAAGAAGCTCACATGTGTCACGGTGCATAGTTGGCCCGTGGTAATCGGATCTCAAAGCCTTTGCCATCATCGATCTCGGTCTCGCATGCATATTGTAGGTTCCTTTGTGGATTTCCCTCTATCAGGAAGTCCATGATGGGGTAATCCAAGTAGGACCTTCTTCTTTTATGATGGTCGCTATCTCTTCTTCCAAGATAGATTTGTTATTTAGAATTTCCACTAGGACCTGCTTGGATAGATGTGCGAAACTAGTAGATGTAATCTTGCTAAGGGCACCCGCTTTCTTATTCTCACCTATAGGGACTTGTTGTATGGAGAAGTTTCCAAAACCATTAATCAGGGACTTGGTATTTTCCAAGTATCAAATCATGTTTTCGTCTTTTGATACGTACTCCCCCAATAGCTGGTTTGCCACTAGGCGCGAGTCAACATTCACTTGTAAGTTACGAACTCCTATCTGTGTCGCGGTTCGTACGATCCATCTATGAATAAGATCCATCCACACAAGAAGATCCGTCTATGAATAAGATTCATGATTCCTGGGGTACCTCTTCATTGGAAGAAACTATTTCGGATTCGTCCGCCTTTTCCACAATAAAGTCAACCAAGTTCTGACCGTAGTTCGCGACCTTTATGTTATGTTATGCTTCCCCAGCAGTACACCCCACTTCTATAACCGCCCTGCCACGTTGCTTGATGGGTTGATCAGCGATCAAAACTATTGGATGCGCCTGAAAGTACCGACGCAACCTTTTTACTGCATCGACTAACGACAAGACCAGTTTTTCCATTGGGCTATAGTTTAACTCAGGGCCTTTGCAATGTGTGACTAAATTGAGTTGATCAAGTGGCATGCCATTTCACTTTGTGGATTTTTCCTTGATAAACTCTTTATGCTTCTAGCAAAACTCTTTTTTTTTTAACTTAAGATAAAAACAGTTAAATAAGTAGTAACTAATTTAAAACCGTATATAAGAAAGTACAGTAAGAAACAAAACATTCGCATTAGAAAAAAGGAAATAAAAAAAGTATTTTCAAAACGGCAAGACAAGTAGAAGAAACACACATCTCACTTCCTTTTCCATTCAAAAGTCTCAATCCCTCTTTACCCTTCTCACCCATTTTGAAAATCACATTTTCTTGATCTGTAAAAAAAACCCATCAAGAAAATGTATCATCATCAACAACAACAACACTTTGATTTAGAGCAAGAAAACGGTGGTTTTGGTGGTGGTGGAGAAGCAAGTTCATGGCTTTCAGGTGGTGGTGGTGAAGATCTCATCCGTCCTTCAACCGGAAATGGAAATGGAAATGTCACTCGTCTTTTGTATAATGATCTTGTTGAGATTGTTCCCTTTGTTCAATCCTTAATTGTATGTACTTTCTATTTTTAGTATTTTGTCTAATTTGTTGGTGGCTTTATGTGTAGTTAGACTGTTTTATGGGATTATTTGGATTGGTTTATTTGATTATGGGTGTTTGTTTTATTGGTTTAATGAAGTTTGCTAATTGCGTTTTAATGTATTGGATAAAGGGTATTTGGGTTTTTGGTGAAACGAGCGGAATAACCAGTTGTTTCTTCCAACTGCTTACTTGATTCTGATTATTTTGTCATAGTTGCCAGAAACTTAAAAAAAAACGGGGTGTTGAATAATTGTGTTGCATTTTGTTGAAAATGAGTATGCAGAAGCATTTTTAATAAACAGGTGTTAAACGCTACTTGGTAGAACTGCTTGTCTGCTAAGTGTGTATTGCTATAAGCAGTTTTGGCTTTATGTGTAGTTAGGTTGGATTAAGGGATTATTTGGGATGTATAATGTAAGTGGTTATTGCGGTTTGATAATATGGATAAGGTTAGTTTCGAGAGTGTTTGAGATTGAATTATCTGATTATAGGTGTTTGGAATTGGTTTAATGAAGTTTAAATATTGCGGATATAGGATTTTTGGGAGTTTCTGCTGTTATTGCTTTTCTAAACGAGTAAACGGAATATTTGATAAAGTTGCGAGTTTGTTTGGTGAAATGAGTAGTTTTCAGAAAGCAGTTTGGGAGTTTTTTGGGTATACCTAGGTTTCCGACTCGACATTGCGAGCCGACTAATCCCAGGGCGACTACCCTTTTGGATAGCCCGGAGTCGTCGCAGGTGAACCTCCGTGGCCACCCCCAAGTGTACACACCTAGTTTGGGAGTTGTTTATTCCAAACTGCTTACTTGATGCTAGTTGATACTGATTATTTTGCCACTCAGCATAGTTGCCAAAAACTTTAAAAAGAATGGCTTGTCTGATAATTGTTTTTTGTTTACGGTAGAAGCAAATTCAGACACTCTCTAATGCGTTTCGTTTTGTTTCAATTAAGTATGCATAGGCATTTTCAAACACTGCTTGGTCAAATTGCTTGTTTGCTTATTGTGTATTGCTATAAGCAGTTTTGGAACTGTTCGGGATTGCTTGTTCTAATTGCTTATATGTTACAGTATATTTTAGTGGTATAAGTAGCAATAAGAAGTTTAGACAAGCAATCTCAAACACCCCCTAATTTTGGGATTTAATGCTTTTCTTATTTATGCTTGAATACAACTTTCACTAACGTATTATTATAATTGGTTTCATCCCAATATTTGGTTTCCTAATTTAAATTTTGGTTTGTTTTCTTACTGTAGGATCAGAAGGCAAATAGTTCATACACTCGTAGAGGGTCTATGATCAAAACCAAGACACCTTCAATCACTAAGGTATTTCTTTTCACATTGGAAACTTGGAATGTGTCAGCTTGCATTCTAGTTTGATGTTTTCATTAAATTTGTGATTTTGTTTTGCTTGCTATCAATTGGATTATTAGAATTTCCCACATGATAATAATATTATTATTATTAGTTGCAAGGTTCGCTTGGAGGATAAGAATGCAGTAGCGTAGTATTTTTACCTAGATGCATCCCTTGTTTTGTTTTTTAATGAATAACATGAGGTATCTATCTATACTTCTATATCTATATCTATATACTTCCTTATAAAAGAGCTATCTCAAAAGTGAAAACTTAATTTTAAGTTTTTATTTACGGAAAGACTGAAACATTTAATACATGGTTTTGAAAAGTTGAAAGTATTTTAGAAATAGGATATAATAGGAAATGTCAAAAAAATTAAATGGCATTCTTGAAAACCATAAACAAGTGTATCAGTCACCAGTCACGGGTTCGACTATTGTTCAATCTGGTCGAATCATCGAGTCACGGGTTCGACCACCGGGTCAACCCAGTCGAGTCACCGGGCCACAGGTTCGACCACCGGATCAACCCGGCTAAGTCACTGGGTCATCAGTTCGACCACCGGGTCAACCTGACCGTGTCACTAGGTTACCTGTTCGACCACCGGATCAATTGACATTTTGGTAACTATTTGTCGTTAACTATGTGTCGCTAGACAATTTCTGCCGCTATGCGCGGGTACACGTCTAGTATAGTATTGAAGCATGTAGAGGCTGAGTAAGTATGGTAGATGTTAGCATAGTTGGAATAGCATCGTGATAAGGTGTTCATATTATGATCTTGTCAGATGGCTGAAGGAAAAAGTAGGAATGCTCAATCAATTCCGGGGAAGAAACGCAGGGAAAATGCTGGCAACGAACAGGAAGGAGACGGTGATGGGTTATCCCTGTTTTCCAATGCAGTTATGACAAAGGAAAAGGAAGAATTGGCTGAATTAAAGGAAAAAGTGGAGAATCTTCAAAGACAGTTGTTAGAGAAAGATGAAACTTTGAAATCAGCTGAAGCATCAAAACATGAAATTAGTTCCATTCACAGCGTGCTAGATCAAGTGAAAAAGCAAGCATCAGAAAAGGAGGCTCTGCTGCGGTCTACTCAAGCACAGTTAGCCGATGTAAAGGTATGTGTTCAAGAGGGTGTTTGGGAATGGGTTTGCATTTGAAACTGATGTTCAATATATAAAATCACTTACAAAGTTGGTGAAAAAGAGGCATTGCATGAAATGAAATTAGAAGTCTCAACTCTCAAGTTAGTTCAAAAGAAGGGGCGATACATAATTTTTTTACCTATAGTATTACTTTTGTTGTAGTTTGTATGAGCGTGTGAAACTGTGAATGATCAGACAAGCCAAAAACAATATGTTTTTATCCAGACGCTAAATTAGTCATCCAAGTATACCCATTCTTAAACACAAATCCAAACACCCATACTAAGTCTATTTGTTTTTATGTCTTTACACTACCTGATATAAAATACGTAGATTATGTTGTTGATGGTCTTATCCGATACAGATTAAGCTCGCTGATAAACAAGCAGCTGTAGAGAAGTTACAATGGGAAGCAATGACGTCCAACCAACAGGTGGAAAAACTTCAGCAAGATCTGATTGCCATTCAAGGAGAGATGTCATCATATACATTATTATTCGAAGGCTTGTCAATTGACGATTCTACTATTTCAGACCAAGAGCACGATGTCACCCCACACTTTGTTCACCTTCCTGACATAGTAAGCTAAATGGCACAAGTAGCATTCCCATTGGTTAAAAAATATGCAAGATCTGTACATCGTCTAATATGGTCTGTAAAATGCAGGATGATATGGATGAGTTGGAAACAAGTAAAATGGAAGAGGCACAAGAAGCTTACATGGCTGCCGTTGCTGCTGCAAAAGAAAAGCAAGATGAAGACTCGATCACCGCAGCAGCCAATGCTAGGTTGCATCTGCAATCTTTTGTTCGAAGAAGTTGACTGGTGTAAAAGTCAAAGTTGTCAAGTATGGACTTCATCGTCAGTTCTAACTTCCCTGGTGTAGAAGTCAACAAGTTTGGAGTCGTTATAGTCTTATATGCTGGAAACCTTTGTGGTGTAATCATACTCTTTTAACTGTTATGTGATTTGGATTAATTATCCGCCTGTAACACTTATTCTTATTCTATCAGTAAAGAATATGAAAAGAGTATGTATTGACACGTGTGTATATGAGTTTTGTGTGAAATGGAGTTTGGTTTGACCTGAACAATGTTCAAATGTCGATTATATTACATAAATTGTTCTCTTATCAGATAAGTAGATTATAGAAGGAAGTATTTTATTTTCCGCTATAAACAGTCCTTTTGCAGCTATACATAGAAAACTGTTTTGCAACTTGAAAGTTGAAAAATGCAATAATCAGACAACCGCTTTTACAAATATCGCACACTGCCTTGATCCAAATCCAAGTTTCATTTCAAATAAGTGATGAGATAAATACATAGAACATGTGAAGTCTCTTATTCCGTCTTTGATCAGAATACTGTAACTCCAGAACAAGTTAACAATGATGTAAATAACCTATTTTGACTTTTTACATATATGAATTTTGATAAAATGACTCCCTGAGTCTATTGCAGTTTCATCAATGTGTCACTTAATTGTAAGTGTAACAATGGTTGGGTGTAAAGTACCCAAAAAATAACTGTGCCAGTATAACATCTCTAAACTGTGATTTCGTGAAGAAATTAGCGGAAATCTGTAGGCTTGCCAACGTTCATATTCTGCTCTTTCAAGAAGTCCAATATAGCATTTTTCTGCCAACTTTTGAAGCTCCTGCATTTGAATTAGTTCAAGTTAGAGATACATCACGAATATGACCCTTGAGTACAACCACCACAGTTCAGTTTCAAATTAATTTATGTGCAGAGAATTTAAGACTTGAACAAATCTATATTCTTGCAGATAATTTAAAACTTGAACAAATCTATATTCTTGCATATTGTAATTCTTCGTCAACATGATTCTTCCATCTGTAATTCAGTATGAATTTAGAGTTTGACTTATGACTTACGAGTCAAACGCTTGTAAATTTGTAATGCTAAATTAAGAGTCAAATGTTGTATTTTAGTGGGACATGAAAGTTATCTTGTGTGTGTTTAAAAAAAACCATTTCACTATATTTAGAAGTATCTTTTTATTTGAATCTTGTAATTTGAAATACGAGGTTGATGGTTAATTAAGTGATGTTTTATGTCTGACAGGTCAAAGAGATTGGGAAAAAAGATTTCACTGAAGCAGAAACGCTTAACATAGGTTGAATGATTCAAACCGGTCAAAAGTTATCCATAAAGTGTATGCATAAAACCTCCGAGCTTATATTTTTTTTTAATATTGAAAAAATAAATTAGATTACTAATGTTACAATATAGTTTTTGGGATAATAGTTAACAAATCAGTTATTTTTAAGTTGTAAAGAGAGTATGTCGGCCCAACCTCCCCCTACTCACAAGTTTTCCTCTTTACAACACTAGGAGAACTTAATGACTAACATATTATACTTGTCTTTTCACTCTTTTGTATGGATTTTACCACGTAAAATTTCATGGGAAATACTTACTTCTGATCAAGATGAACGAGAACTTCTCCACCCGGGAATGCTTTTTTAGTAACCTCGTAGGCAACTTTGATTGCTTCCCTCCAAGTTCCAGCTACTACTCCATCCCCATTCTCTTCCATTGGCAATGAATAACCCGATAGTAGGTGGCCCACCCAAAGATCATTTTTCCTGAAAAGGTTTGTTAGTTACGAGACAGAATTCAACTTACCGAGTTACTTTTAGGACTAAAGGGGTGGTTGGATGTGCATTTTGAAAGAGATAATACGGATTTTTAGTACAACGGGCTGCAGAATGTGTGAATCTGCTTTGTTGTTTCAAACTCTGATGATTAAATACTAGTCATATGGCATATCTATAGGAATTAATACACCACTGGATCAAACAAGAACAGATCACTAAAAAGTTACACTTAGAACAAGGTGACTCGGTCCTTAGACTCTTAAATGATGTTGACACTTGCAAGTTAAAAAAAGAAGTAAAAACTGACAATTTCTTATGTAGGACATTACGTTTGTTGTTCGCCATCTGCTCCTCTTACGAACAAAAACATTAAAGGATGATTTTGGCCCTTTGAGTATAATCTTACAGAAACGTAGAGACTAGGAAAGGTAGTGGCAAAGTTGGAAGTAAAGTTTTACAATTATGTTACCTAGGCACGCCTAATCCCAAGTTCCAACTTATTATATGTTTGATTATGATATAATTACACTATTTTCTTGCAGTATTACTTTATGATACATTATTTTTACCTAAACTTTATGTTCTTTTTAATTATATGGATATTTTTTTGGTAACCTGGGTTTCCAACTCGACATTGTGAGCCGACTAATCCCATAGCGACTACCCTTTTGGATAGCCCGGAGTCGGCGCAGGTGAACCTCCGTGGCCACAAGGGGATAAGTCTATAAGGTATTTTACTACTTACAAGTGTCTTCTTTAATATGGCGACTCTTATGAGTCGAGTCATGGGTCGAATTGTGAGTTAACTTAAAGGATGAAAAACCCCCCCAAAAAACACTTAAAATGCATAGACCTATTATTTTCCAACACTTCTCTGATCTCTCGAATGCGATCTATTGTTGTTATCAATCCTGGTGGCCAGTTAAGAAAAACACTTTGTCTACAAAACTACTCGGTTATAACACGTTGAGCAAATGCGGAGTATTATGATTGTAAATTTGATTGGATAAGGCACCCATGATGCCTCTAAACGTGAGCCAAAAGATATGACTAGAGATGAAAATGTTACAAAAGCAGTATAACTTACAAAACAATGTCCATATGTCTTGGAACATAGTGACCACCACCAACGCCTAGAAGAATTTTGTTTTTTCCAGTATTCCTACACCGTCATATTTAAGCAAAATAGTAAGAAAAGTTGCAAAGTTTTGTCAGAATCTTCACGATAGACAACTTTTATGGCATACAACTTGCTCCATATAGTAGCAGATACACAGATACACTACTATAACAAAAAAAAGACCCAAATTTTTATCACCATTCGAATAATTTCTTTTACAGCACAAAAACTTGCAAAATCATTTTTGGCTATATACACGTGCAACCCTGACTCCACAGTGGATTTGTACTACAAAAATAACGAGTTTTGAACAGTGACCTTTACCTGCGCCAATCTCCAGTAGGTACTCCTCCATCAAGACCCAGTCCTTTCCAAACTAACTTCAAAGCAAAATTAGTAACGAAGTGTTATTTAATATGCTTTGTTAAGCTCAGGCATCAGAACACCGCCAATTATTGAACTACAAAGAACTCAAATGAAACAGAAAATGTTTCTGTTATGTTTATTCTCCACAAGGGATATTTTTCATGGCTGAAAGAGGTAAAACACTATTTTATGGTACAGATAAGATTATGCTGAAAAGAGATACCGAACTAAAGCAATTGCTTGTGCTGCATCCTGCCTCTTCCAATACTCTTCTGTGCTGCCTACGATGATATGAAATTAAAATGAAAGTATTAATGCTTTCCGATTGGCTGTCAACTTTTCTTTGGCATAAAGAACAAATGAGTAAATGGTGTCCTTTTGGAGTTTATATGGAAACTGTAAAACCGAGTGTTCCCTTATGATACATACCAATTTCTACAAACATTGTGGGAGAATCAGTTAGAGGTCCATGATGTGTGGCCTCCAATGTAACCTATATCCCGTAACAGAGTAAGACAATCAATTATAATGTACAAAACATAGAGTCAAGCTAAGGAGTCTTCAATTTTGCATATTAAAAAAGAAATTTCAGGCATGTTTGGATGTGCGTTAAGAAATTGACTATGTAACATTCAGTGTCAAAAGTAACTAAAAATTGTAATTAAATAGTTACAGAGCATATTGGTTGTTTAAAGTTGCTAAAATCATCTTTCAGATAATTTAATGCTCATAATGCACTAACTTTTTAGAGACTAATTTATTACATGACCAAAAAGAACGGTTTTATGAAATTAATAAGAGATGTTTAATGAAATGATTGTAAAAGTCACTCAAATATATTACAATAAAAAAAGGGATTAATAGACAATTATATTTTGCCCTTGAATATCATGGCTGGCATGAAACCGATTCTTTGACCTGTTAAAATATAAAATATATATACCTCAAATTCAGGTGTTAGATTATGTGATTCCGCAATGGCCTTTAACAGTTGCAACCATGGCCCCATTCGGGGATTTGGAGGTGCAGCCCATCCAGGTTTACCACCCGCTGGTGGGACCTCATCATCTCGTAAATGAGGAACACCTAAAAGAATAAAAATATTCCTTATTTAACACACCTGTACAACCACAACAAATATAGCATGCCACACAAGTCTTGATTATTAAATCATATAACCATATACCGATTGGGTGAATGGTTAATGCAGGACGTTTGGATGCAGCTGTGTGTCTGCTAAGAAATATAACCTCGTCCACAACTTCTCCTGTTGCAGCCTCCCATCGTTTATCCAAATGATCCTCTCTGACATTTGAGTAATCATGCTTCAATAGCCTTACATCTTTGTTCACAAAACTTGTCATATCCTATACCAAAGAATTTACCATCAAAATCAGATATACAAAAAGGTATAACTGCACTTTTTTTCACCTCGATTGGTAAAACAATATAAATATGTTGCATTTTAGTGAAATCATTTTACTTCTTCCAATTGCAATATAATGTGCTTGTTATTATATGATGTAACTTATCCATATGGAAGTCGATTAAGCACAACAATTTTCAAAACTCAAGATTATCATTTCATGTGATTACTAAGGAAGTGTTTGGGATTGCTTATTAAAAACTTATCTCCTTAGTGCTTTCTAAAATAATAAAATTTTAAATTAGCTACTTAAAACTGCTCGTCCAAACAACTTATTTCAGCAGCACATATGCGGGTGTTAGGGTTGCTTAACTTTGGCTTATGCTTATGACTTTAAAGCACTTTCAAATAAGCATCTCTCGTGTGCTTATTTGAAAGTGCTCATTTCCAATAAGCAATTGCCAATGCTGAAACTTGCATAGTTCTTATTTCTTTGCTCATTTTTTCTGCTTATCTGCTATTTTCAGGTATAATAAAGGTAAAATAAGCAGATTCTGAAAAGCAGGAAGGAAGCTGCTAATTTCAAGTTGTTTCTTAGTGTCAAATTAACATTACTTTTCTTTAAACATATTCAGCTTAAAACATCTTATAAATGACTTTGATTAGAGTTTAAACTAATAACTATTCTTTCAAGTATTCTTCCCGCTTTCTAATACAAATAAGCAAATCCAAACATCATTAACCAAAATAGTTATTTTTAAGCAGAAAAAACAAGTAATCCCAAACACCCTTCTGTCATTGTAAATTGTAAGCAACATATCTGCTTTTTCCTAGAATCAGATAACATACATATATTTTTTTAAACAAATATTACACAATGCCCCTATAATTTTGGAAAGGCAATTTGACAATCCTATCGCAAGCTCGTATCGGTTCATAAGTCCAAATGTAAAACTCACTAAAAAAGCTAGCAATCCTATAGTTGGCCCGTGTGGGACGCAATCCTATAGTTGGACGATGTGGGACCACAAGTTAGTAACCCAAGGGACAGAGCCATGATCAAATATAACCGGATGCACAATTTTTTTTGAACTATAATATGGTAGAGTTAAATTTATTTATTTTTATATTTAACTATACTAACTAAATAAGATTGGAAATACATTTGGATACACCTATGCGCATTTAAGATGCATTTGAAAAAATGGATGTTTTTTCAAATATAAACACTATATAAACAAAATCCATAGGTGTCACGGTCACCCACGGGATAGCCGAGCTCACAACCTCTTTGCTCATTTTACATAGAAAAGTAAAAAAAAAATAGGTAACAATGAATAAACCTGAAGAGGAGGACCGGGGTGCCAGCCTGGCATGGACAAAAGAGCAGAGGCTGGGCCGATAGAGGCAGGGTCAAGGGTGGTTGCAACCACTAGAGTCACCATCTGTCGAACCTTGGTCCGAGAGAATGTGAGGAGGAGGATATTATTATTGGTTATGCGTCTGGTTAAATATGAAGAAAACATTTTGTCGAGCAGTTGGTGGTGGGTATTTGAAGCCCCTGCTTAAACTAATGCGACCAATAGGGAGGTGGTTATCCATTTCGATCCTTCACTTTATACTTGTTGTAAAGTAAGTCCCTCAATTAATTTTCATTAGGGCTTTGATTAACATGGCTTTAGCTTAGTTCGAGTAATATTTAAACTAGCAGGATATTCGCGCGTTGCGGATGCGAGTATCGTAAAATTCAAATTGTGTGAACGTAATAATTTATGAGTATACATATTTTATCAATAATAATTTTACAAATAATGATGATAGTTTTAAGTTGGAATAACTCTAACAAATAATAAACCACTTTATATAAAAATAGTATTACGAAATTATGATGATTGATCGTGAAAGATATTTGTTAATCTCTGTAACATTCATCATAATATCACATAACGTCTAAATATAGAAAAAATTTGTAGTTTATATGTGTACACGTTTTCATATATTATAATAATCTTCAAATCTTTTTATTTTGATATGTACGATTTAACTGAATTAATTAGAAAAATGATTAGTATTTCACTAAATTTGTACTAAAATACATACATAAACGATATGTGTTTTCGAATATGCAAATTTATACAAAATTGAATGATTTAAAAAATCAAATGCACGTTTAATATTAAACTTACATTGTGAATGATTAAAATAATTTTATGTAAAAATTGTAGTTTATAGCAATAATTATTTGTAAATATTACATATAATTTGTACTAATTTGTCATTTAATGTGTATTGCTCCTCATTTAATACAAAAATAAGTTTATAAAGTTTTTGGGTCATACAAGTTTGTACCAAAAGCTTGTAAGGGTGTACTAATTTAAATTTTGGAGAGAGAATGCAATCTCTTTTAAAAGTAGTATGTATTTATGTGTCGTTAAAATAGTACATATTTATGTAATGGGGCTGTTTTTATTGGTTTCGATGTGACCTCCTCGGTTCTTATTCTGACGGCTTTTTGGCTAGTCGAACCGATTGTGACTCCGGTTCCCAATTGAACCCGTTGGTCTGGTTTAACTAAAATCAACTCTCAACAATATGTGTGATAATGGAATAAACAAAAAAAAGCAATTAACACACATAATTAATCGTATTCAAGAAATATGAGAGCACATACATCAAAATATTCATATATGAAGATATGAATACAAGACATGAAATAATAAAATAAACAACATAAGCATAACAACTATTCTAGGAGAAGTAGTCTTCCAATATTTCTTATTTATTTTAGACTCAAACGATTAGAACACAACATGTGTTTTAACCGGTAAAATAAAACGACGGTGCATCTTTCGGAGATTTGCTTACGGGAACAAATACTCGAAGAGGAGGTCGAGTGATGAGAAATTCAAGAAAATTTAACTTCTCAAAGAGATGAACAAGTTCAATTTGTTGAAATATACAACAAGCACACAAGCTTCCATGATGCAAAACAAAATCATTAGATGGGGGAGGTCCATCATAAAAGAAAGAAGGTGGTGGAGGAAAAGGAGAATGAGGAGAAGAAAATGAGAGGTTACCATCACAATATTTAGTGAGGTTAAGGTAAAAGAGAGGTAGTTTAGTTGAGGTGTGTTGAAAGGTTTAAGTGGTGGCAGAAGAGCTTCATTTTCTCTGGTAATTAGATTGATTAAGACTCATTCTAATACTCAATTGGAGAGAAGTCAAATGCCTTGAAAGGTTTGGGAGAAGAAGGTTCATAGAGATCCTTGTTATTTTTTTATCCATACGGGTTTCACCGAGACTTTCAGTTTCTTGGAAATCTTAGAAGAAGAAGCTTTGGGTTTAGAAGGTTGTGACAAAGAGATGTCAAGGTTAAGTTAGAAGAAGAAGACATGGCGAGGGGTGAGAAGAGAGATCCCAAAAGAAGAGAATATAAAGAAAGTAAACAATGCAAAGAATTAAAGAAATTCAAAATATTTCAAGAAATGTTTAGCTCAAAGAGGCAAACAAAGAATCTTGAAGAAAACTGGTCAAATGAGAAAGGCCAAAAAACGAACAAAAACAGGGCTCCCTGCCCGCGTTTCGTAAAATGGGTCTGCGGTTCATTATTGGTAATGATCAGCGGGGCTGTTTATTGAACCGTCCATAGTAGACGCCAAAACATGATTTTCTGAAAGTTTGAGAAAAGACAATATTTTTTCAAATTTTTAGCAAATCTTAGATTTTTACCTCTATTAGGTTAGGCTAAGATTGCATAAATAGCAACATACTCACATGAGTATCTTGAAAGGGGGTGACAAAATATTTAAATAACATTTTGATCAAGTTTTAATCATGCTTTAGAGGTGTCAATAGATTTAGGTTCAATTTTAGATTTAAAATTAAAGTTGATTAATGTAAACACAAGCAAGTTATAACACATAAAACTAAATCTATTCATCATCTACATGAAAAACTCATGTAGAAAACAAGATACAAGACATGAAAGATAACTAACTAAACAATAAAGCTAGCTATTCTAATCTTAATTAGTTCATTATCTTAGCTTAATTCTTGAAAGTTTTTTTTTAGAAAAATATCATCATTTCATCCCCTAGGAGGAGGAGGATTGGTAAAAAAAGCTAGCAAGAATTCTTGCAACCTTGCATGAAGTCCGTACATTTTCATCCTAAGAGATTGGAGGATGTGGTTGTTATAAAGACAACATGGACAATTAGTACCATGTGCCTCAAGAAAAGCAAAGAAGTATGGATCACCCAAATGGTGGTAAAGAGGAACACCCAAAATAGGAGTGTTGGGACGAGGAGGTGGCATGGTGTCCAACGGTGATGGGTGAAGGCTCAACAAATTCATCCTCAAAAGAAATGCTTTGCAGTGGTTGAGGGTTCTCATCAAAGAGAGGACTTGAAGAGAAATGTAATGATAACTCATTCATTCTTGATTGGAATGAAGATGAGGTAGAACCATGTGAATGGTTAGTACCATGAGTTGAGCAAGTCTTGTATGGTGCAAAAGGTGGTGAAGGTGATGAGGAAATGAGAATTGGTATGATAGTTGTCTCATTCCTTGGTGTAAGAAAAGAAGAAGAACCTTGTTTAGGTATCTTAATCTTAATCTTAAGGCTATTTTTAGTGGAAGAGTTTTTGGAGGAATTTGAGGATCTTGTGGACACCATAGTTGAGTGTTTAAGGCTTAGAAATGGTGAGGAAGAAGAAGAAAAAGAAGGTTTAAGAACAGAAGAGGATGATCCAAAGTGATAATGTGATAAAAATATTTTTGGTAAACAATAAAAATTGTCAAGCTTAATTGGGAAAAAGTTGATTTTTTAGCAAAAGTTTTATCCATCTTTAAAAAGATTTAAAAGAAACAGTGTAAAGGAAATATTTTGTTCGAAAATATAACCATCGGCTCAATATTTATACATGCGGTTCAATATCAATAATGGATCGCAAGGTTTATTGATCCACGGACAGAAGGTCCAAAAAATGGCACTTCCAAATTTTTTTCAAAAGTACAGTTTTTACACACTTATTACTCAAGCCAAGATATATGTTCAACCAAAATCTAAATAGCTAAATAACACATAATTGCACACAAACATGTAATTAAAGATCAAACACATGCAACAAAGTTAGGATCTAAGTCTAGGAATCCAAACAATCTAGTACAATACATAATTAAAAGTGCATGAAATGAAAATGTCTAAACCAAGAACTAGTTCAACATAAGACTACCAACTAAGACTACCAACCAAGTCTTCCATGTAGCTTCAGTTTTTATTCTTGTCAAACTTCCTTAGCATCTTTCATATGGCTTTGAATTCCCCCTCGTTTCGACACGATGCTCGTGTAATTCCTTTCGGGTCTCAAGGTTAGAACGGTAAGCATGCTCAAGGCTAAAAACATGAGGAAGCTCACTAGAAGAAGAGGAAGGAGGACGAGGTATTTGGGTTAAACCATCCATGAAAGTGTTCAAAGATGGGGAGGAGCCACTCGAGGAACCTACGCCGACACTAGTTCCACCTTCATCATCATCATTAGATGAAGAGGAATCTTGCCCAACTTCGTAGGATGATTCCTGATGAATGCTTCTTCACCTACCATGGTCACTCCTAGTCTTACGTGGATGTTCCCTTTGAATGGGATGCATCACGCGAATGACATGCACATAAGTGGAGAGACGGAGGTGAGGGAAGTCATCATCAACCCTTTTGAAATGGCGAGTGAGGAGCATGGCATAATGAAGGTTTGATTTTGGCTTATGGAGTACGTAATAAATCCGTCAAGCGATAAAGTATGCAAGATTGTATGGAATGGAATGAGAAATACAACACATCATATGTGCCATGCATGCGGGAACATGATCCCGGTTTCCACCGTGATAAAATGCATTCTCCCTAATAATGTCGGCCCAAGGGACCATGCAAGTATTAAGGTCTCTTACGAGGATCTCATAGGGAGACAACACACGTTTCTCCGAATTAATACTACGTACAACGGGTCCATTACGGGGTTGGGTAATGGTGGCAAGGATGAAGTCTAGATCTTCAACGATAGTGTCATATGGAGCCACGTCAATGCACGTATACAAAGATTCAAGCTTCCATGTATCCTTAAATCGACATTGCCATGTATATGGCACTCTAAATATTCGACCAAACTCGGAAAAGGGAATAACTAACGGGTTGACCTCGAATGGCAAAGTTAACAAACATTCCAATTCCATTAGTGTGAATGGAATATGTGCTAAATAACTCCAGAAGAAATTAAGGATAGATTACCTCATTGATTTTGAGTAGGCAAGTGAAGCCATTATTCCCAAAAATCGTTTGAGTGTATTCCATTCCTTCAATGTCCGTATAGACAACCTGACCCTCATGAAAACAACGAGACTCCAGGGTACGAAGAGTGTTTGCAAGGTGGGAGGATTCACAGGTCTCAGAAAGGTTAGGCATATAACATTTAGTCTTTTGGTGGTCATTTTGATAATCCGAAGGCATTGTTTAGTGCCTATATTAAACCAAAAATAATTTCAAAATCATTCTATGTTACATATGAATTAGTAATTATTAAAACCATTAGAATGTGTTTAATCAATTACTTGACTAACCAAAGAATGATTCCTTATCATTCCTATATTCATAATGTAACACATTCCTTATTGACGAATGCATATACATTATGCACATCAACCATGAATTTGAATATTAGTTTTCAAAATTCGTTATTAGGTAAGCATTAACAATGCAATTACCAATATGTTCAAGGGTTCATATCAATTCCAACATTTAACCAAATTACTTTGATTAAATTTCGGATTTGTTCTATAAGTGGGTTTTATGAAATCTTAAGGAATATGAACCTAAATGAATCATAGCACTAAAACTATGGATATCCACATTCCTAATTTGGTTCTAATTCAATTTAATTTTGAACCCTAGAACAAATTATATGAAATTGAATGGAAATACTTACAATTAATTGATGATAGATGAAGGATGGATTAGACCCTTGTCTTGAAACCAATTAATTTGAGTGATTTGGAGGTTTAGAAAAGTGTCGAAGGAGGTTTTGGAGGAGTACCAGTCGCACTAGAAGTGAAGGAGAAGGACGGTGTTTTTGAAAAAGTGTAAAATAATAAATTTTGGAATAATTTATGCCTAGTGGGCCTGCGGCTCAATATCAATATTGAACCGCGGTGCAACAATTAATGAACCGCAGGCAGAACCCGCGTTAAGTTCATGAAAATGAAAGAAACGTTTCAAACCAAGTTCTTCTTAAATACTTAAAACATATTTTAAGCCTTTTGAAAATCATTTGACCAATTCAATACTAGGTTATAATGACTTAATGAAGGATTACAAGTAGAATCAAGACCGAGAAACTGAAACGAAGCAACGACTACTTGTGAACAAAGAGAGGAAAGAGAGAAACAAAGAAGAGTGAATCAAAGACATGTATCAATGCTCAAGAGTTGAATGACAGTCTTCAAGTTTTTGAGACGAAGAGCTTGTGTCATATATAGTGGTTCATGACGTGCCTTTCCAGCGTAAGACAAAACGGCTTTGGTAATGAATAATACCAAGCTCTTTTTGTTACATAGATCAAGAACACTTAAAACTAAATGTCTTAAACTTTCACAAAATATGAGCAAAGATATAGATTCACTTTCTCTCCCTCGTGATTGGATTAGTATCATTGTTAAGGATTACAATTACAATATCTTTGGAATATTTCAATTCCAAATGTGTAGTGTCCTAGCTACATCATATGATGTAATTTGGTATCTTAAAGGATTAATCACTCAACTTAGAGATGAGTTGAATTGCAAACACTACACATGATATAGGGCCTACTCGCCATATTAGGTTCCAAACCATATAAATTATGTTTAATACTTTAAGCTACTACTAACTCACTCTACAACACCTATGTGAGTCTAGTATCCAAGACCATGAAGGTTTGAGAGGGTGAAAGAATAGAATCACATATCACAAACAAATGTCAAGGTAAGGATGCCAAGATCAAGCACATAGTCACGTAATGATAAAAAGAGTGATTAAAGGGCGTGTAGAAGGAGGAAAACATACCTTAGTCGCAAAGTGCATCTGTAGTCTTCTATGGACTAATGCAACAATCAAACTTGACCAAGATGCATACATAGTCTTCTAAGGACTAGTGTTACATCCATCATTTTAGGTATCATCATCCCATGATGTTGAAGATCATAAGGAGATGAGTCTTCAACAACTGTAAGTAACTCAATCCATAAACAAATGAATGATTAACCTTCATGAGTACCTACACAAAAGATGATACAAACTAGTAGATACATTTCAAGTGTAATCTAAAATGTATAAAGACTACTAATAAGATCATAATCAAGATAATTTAATATACCTTCAATTTAAGGTTCATTTTTAAAGAAAAATAGTTTTGACCAAAAAGGAGACTATAGAGCAACTAATCCTTCTAGGTAGTAGAGACAATATATCGATCCAAGCTTTAAATCATAATATAATTCAAAGATCTTGTGTGACCATCGCTCTAATACCAATTGTAGAAACTAGAAAGGGGGGGGGGGGGGGGGGGTTGAATAGTTTCCCAATCTTAAAATTAAGTTCACCCTTAAAATGCCTTTTACTTAAAAACTTGTTTCATAATGGTTAGGTCAATTTCCAAAGTTTCAAAAGATTTGCTATATCAAGTTATCATCATGACGGAATGCTAAATGTAATGACAAGTATAAGTAAAGAGTAAGGAAGGAAACAACCTAAGGAACGACACCAAAGATTTATAGTGGTTTGGCAACGAAGCTCTTTCTTCGTTCCTGATACATGAACTTTTGGCCAGGTAAAAAGATTCGTTTAAGTATGTCTCTTCGAATTGAAAACTGTGTTAACTGTGCGACTCAGTCGTTCTTTGGTGAAACAAAAGTGTGTCGTTGTAGTATATTAAAATGTGCAAAACAATTAAAGTAAAAGTGCAGTAATTAAAATCTAAGTCTAATTTAAAGTAAATGGTGCAAGCATTTAAAAGCGTGGCTAAAATTAAAAGGCACTAAAAGTAAATAACGCAAACTTAAATCTAACTAAGGCAAACTTAAAACGCAACTAAAACTAAATCTTAAACTAAGGCAAGGGTAAAATAAATCTAAGGCAAATAAATTTAAAGTGCGACTAAATAAAAAGGCGGGAAAATTAAAGCTCGAAATTAAGAAAATTAAGAACTGAAATGAAAGAAGCTGAAAATTACCCCTATGCGGAATAAACCCTTATCCGGAATAAAGCCCCTATTCGGAATACTGTCACTATGCGGAATAGAGCCCCTATGCGGAATATCCCTTATGCGGAATATCCCTTATGCGGAATATCCTATGCGGAATACTTACTCTGTTCAGAATAAACCCCTATTCGGAACATTACCCCTACTCGGAATAACTTCTTATGCGGAATAATTACCCTTATGCAGGATAGTCCTCTATCCGGAATAAGATGCCTTATTCGGAATATTTGCTCTATGCTGAATATTTCCTATGCGGAATACTCAGACTATGCGGAATGTACCCCTATGTGGAATACTCAATATTCCAAATAGAGCACCTGTAAAATCCTTCGTTCAGAATATTGTTGGGCTTAATATGCACGAATTTAATCAAAAAAAGCTAAATCAGCCACAAGATTAAATCAAACAAACAAATAAACATCTATTAATCATAAGCAATCAATTCAAAACAACAAAACTCACGAAACTACTCAAGATAATCAAAACCCACTTTGATCAAAATAAGAACATGAACATGAGCATAAACATGAAAAAAAAAGATTAAAGAAAGGTAGGATGAGATCAACAATAAAGATAAAGATTAACAAGAATTAAAAGAAAAACTTACTTGAAATTAAATGGTAATTTAAGGTGCAAGACAAGTATTTAAATTTGACAAGTATTTAAATGACAAGGTAATTAAAAGTGAAAGAACTAATTGTCACTATTAGCCAACAAAGAAAAATGATTAACAACTAATCTATATATATAGGGGAGGATTAAGGAATGCTTAGGAAGCTTCCTCCCCTCTTTCCTTTCTTCTTAATTGCATCATTAGGTCCTTCCTTCTTAATCTCTTTGTTAATTGCACCATTAGTCCTTAAGCCTTTAAATCTTCTTTAATCTTGGACTTTAATGACTTTTGGCTCGGGATTTCTTTTAACTCGTCTTTTAATTCTTCAATAAATTAGACTTGAGTTCTTCAACTTTAAGTAAACTTCCGTCTTTCGAATTTTTCTTCGATAAATCTTCAGAATTGGTCTTGGACTTCCGTTCTTTTTGCACTCTTGACTTCTCGACTTCATCTTTCATCTTTTTCTTCAATAAAAGCCCGTGAATGCCGTGTTTTCTCCACTTTTCACAGTTTCGTCCTAAATCACAACAAAAACACAAACCACGCATAATTCCGACATAAAAGACATAAAATACACGTTTTGGATCGGTTATTATTGTAATTAAGTGGTAAAAAGAATGGGTGTTTACACACCTATCAAATCCCCTACACTTGACCATTGCAATGTCCTCATGCAATGCATTAGTTACAAATCACGTTTACACTTTTCATCATAATCAATCCACCTTGGCCTATATTAAAGAAATAGAAAATTACAAATATTCAAAGTAAAGAAATCAAAAGCATACCTTGGATTTTGGAAATGTCATGAATAATCATCATCCTCAAGTTTTCACTTTCTCCAAACCAAGCTTATAAACGAGATCATTGTTATTATAAGTTAGCAAACTATCACGAACTCATGTGGGCCAATTATTCACTTAGACTCCATTATTCCTAGGGGTATCTCTTATATTTTATTATTGTCTTGAATGATCACGAGGATGCATTGTTGACTTATTTTGATAGTTTATTTAGTCCGAAAATAAAGTAAACGATTTAATAAATAGTTAGCTAAAGGACAAAATCTTTTAAAACTGCTTCTCGGGACCTCATAAAGTTCATATCTTGGCATAACTCGCTTCGCGATTTAAGACCTTTCTCGGACCGATATTTGGCAGCGACTTCATACTTCAAACCTTGAGAGACGTTCATGAAATAATGGTCTTCTCTTCATAATAGGAATTTCTTCACTTGAAGCTTTGAGAGATTCATACTTGGACCACGACTTCTTCATTTTTCTCCAATCTTTATTTTGGACTTTGATATACAACGATCCGCCTCCTTTTTTACTTGGATCTATTTATCCTCATACCTTGCCAGGGTCTTTTCGGATGCACTTCTCCATGACTTTTGGGGAGTTTTTGCTTTTCGTCGTGTGTCTCGATCCTTCATATTGATTTTCGATAAATGATTCTTCACATCACTTTGGATCTTTAGCAACAAAATATAGCCCTCATGTCTTGTTAGGACCTTTTTGGACTCGCCAATCTTCGCATCCCGCTTCAATAAGTTATGCCTTGGCTATGAACTCTAATCCATACCGAGCAACTTTTAACGATCTTGGGCTAGAAGCTAAGTAACTTTTCAAATCGTACAACCTTATTTATTGCATATAAATTTATTAGCAAGCGATGGGAGAATAGGCTTATAATTAACTCACATAAATTCACGAAAGAATACCAAACTTATAATTGACTCTATCATCTCTCGTTCTCCACAGTTTAAAATCTCAAGTAATGAGACTCGTGGATGCTTAGCCTATTAAATCAAAGTTTTGGGTTTTCGAGTCGCCTATAGGATCTTGCAAAATCTTAGACTTTTTCAAGTTTAGAAATCGCGTTTTAAAGTTCCCTTGATAAACGACTCTCTAGGATCAATTATAGGAACTTGCGAAAAGTTCTTGTTCTTAACCCGTGAGAGTTAAGACTTTCGCGTTTTATAGCTCCCTATATAAAAGCCTAGCAAAACTTGATTTAAACACGTTAAGGATACTAGCTAGAGTAAACTTAGATAAGTAAACTCGGGTTGAGTCAAAAGACTCACAACATTTGAAAATTAAAACCACATTATTAAAGATTTATTCTAGCAACGAAAGAAAATAACTATACAAAAGGAAAAACTAATAGGCCAAAATAGATCAAAAATTTTGAAAGATGCCGAAAAATTGATTTTCCGGTTAAAATGAGGACAAATACAAGGAAAAGGCCACTTAACTTCGATAGAAGTCCCCCCTACACTTAATATAAACATTGTCCTCAATGTTTAAGCATGTGGGAGTAAACTCCCCTACACTTAGGACATTGTGCACTTTGTTTAAATCTCGCTAAGGAAAAGACAACTAAAGAGATTCCTATTTTGATATTGAGAAAATATAAAATAGTGAATCGAAAAGAGTTTAGGATAGAACCGGGAAGAAGGGAACACGGAATCACGGGTCGTCAAGAATCATCAAGAGTGGATCATTGAGCGTGAATCCCTGATTATAAGAAGAGATGAGAGGAAATAGCAAACCAACGGGTCTCCCCTACACTTAGGATAAAGAAAGCTAAAAGATAGATGCATGGGTTGCCTCCCAAGAAGCGCTTGATTTTTGATTACCGAGTCGTGAGCCTGACTCGACCTTGATCATCAACGGAAGAAGCATGAAACATATCCACCAGGATCAAAGACATAGTTTTCGTCCATCAAGTAGCACAAGCTTAAGGCGAACAAGGCAAGCCAAAGAAGAGTAGGCAAGGTTCCCTTAAGCAGCGATGGAGCATGGTGGAAGCAAAGGTGAAGTGGTGAAAGCATGTCTTCAATAATTCCAAAGATTTTTCCTTTTATTTCATCAGGTGGATACTGAGATGGCTTAAAGATTTCAATACCGGGGTCGAACACCTTTTCCTTTAAGGGAAAATAGCACTCAGGCTCAGCAGAATGCGAAGAAGATCCGCGAAGAAGCACAACCTCGTCCTCAGAAGGGGGACAAAGAGGTGGTAAATCATATGTGCTGCGGATATTGGTGTCGACCGGTTTCTTCTCCTTTGAAAGAATGTTCTTCAAATCCAAAGTAGGATCAAGACGATAATCTTCAAAATCATAAGGAGGAGCATCACTCTCATGAGGGAAATAAGTGTTGAGAAACGTAGAGAAGTCTTCCTCAAATGAGTAGTCGTCCAAAGTAGGATCGAGTGATGGCGGTGGAGGATCTTCATCATGTGAAGAATCGCTCGAAAGAGTATCGGCCTCATCAAAATCATCGTATGTGAGCAGGTCGGGATACTCAGAAGTAAGGTCATCATAATCATCCGAATCTGAGCTAGAATCATCATCATAAGCATCGAAGATCGGTGGAGAATCATAAATGGGAGAAGGTTCCAAATTGAATAGAGAATCATCCACATCATCTTGAAAAAGTGGATTATCATTGCAAGACTCGAATAGAGGATTGTTGTAGACGACAAAATCATCAAGCACATTAATCATATTCACGGATTCTCGTCCAAAGGATTTGCTTGTAAGCTTCCCCATTTTAAAAACTTGTGAATCATTCCCGACTCTTAAGATTAACTCACCTTCGGCCACATCAACTAAAGCTCGTCCGGTTCTTAAGAATGGCCGACCAAGTATTAAAGGAATACGAGGGTCCATTTCATAATCAACAACGACAAAATCGACCGGGAAAGTAAATGTGCCAACTTTGATGAACACATCTTCGGCAATACCAACGGGGTAAGCGAGAGTGCGATTTGCAAGTTCAAGAGTCATCTTTGTTGGAGTGAGGTCGGGCAATGATAGTGTTTTCCAAACACTCAAAGGCATAAGATTAATACTAGCCCCGAGATCAGCAAGGGCAGTAAATTCTTCAGTTTTGTTGAAAACGCAAGGCAACACAAAACGACCGGGATCTCCAAGCTTTTCCGGAAGTTCTTTAAGAATAACTGCGGAACAGTTTTCAT
The DNA here is from genome assembly GCA_025667525.1 of Glebionis coronaria. Taxonomy (NCBI): domain Eukaryota; kingdom Viridiplantae; phylum Streptophyta; class Magnoliopsida; order Asterales; family Asteraceae; genus Glebionis; species Glebionis coronaria. The sequence goes on along the minus strand of CM046879.1, from coordinate 111,670,579 downwards.
TTAAGCGTGTGTTGGTGAGCTCAATCAGCTTCTCCTTCTTGTTAAGCAATTCCTTAAATGCTTTAACAAATTTCGGCATGTGGACTAGTGCTTCGAGAAAGCTAATGTTGAAGTTCATTTGAGAGATCATCTTCACATAGCGCGACACTTCAGAGTCATCCTTGGTTAGCATTTTGGTCTTGCCTAAACGAGAAGGATATGGGATATTAGGTTGGGTGGTGAAGGTGCAGGTGTAGTAGGTAAAGGTTGAGATGTTGAAGGGTCCTTCCTAGAGACATTGTCATGGCGAGGCGGAGACGGTAATGGTGCACTAATACTAGGTGTAGGAGGAGTAGGGATAAATGGTGGTGAAGGAGGTGTAGATGATGGGGGCGGGATCGGTGGATCGACAATGGTAATTCCACTACGAGTAGTAATAGCACTCACATTTGCTCGCGGATTGGTGACGGTGTTTGAAGGTAGAGAACTCGAAGAAGAAGGTTGAGCGGCGGGCAAGAAACTAGCAAGCATATTCTTTAAATCATTGGTTTGATTGCTAAAGGAAGATTGAATATTATCTCGAAGCTCGGATCTAATCTCATTTCCTTGCTTTGTGATATCTCCTTTCAGATTGATAATTTGGCTCTAAAGATTCTTGATTTGCTCACCTTGGGTTCTTATGATGGCTTCAACATCGGGGTTAATGGGTAGGTTTTGTTGAGCGGGTGGGTGATAAGGATTAGAAGCTCTTGGTGGGATTTGGTTGCTTCTATTGTAGTTGTTGACGGGGTTTTGGTTTTGAGGAGAAAAACCGGGTGAAAGGTAGTTGTTGGACCGGTAACTCAGCAAATTTCTATCCCCTTGAGGTCGAGCGTGGTAATTTTCCGGTGAATAATTACCATAAGCTGCATACACATTTTCCGGATTTCCTTGTGTCGAAGGACAATCGGTGTATGAGTGAGGACCACCGCATGTTTCACAAGGATTGGCAACCGCTTTAACTTGTTGTTGTTGTTGGTTTGAAGCGAGAAGCGTGATACTTTTGCTCATTTCAGTCATCATGCGGGTGAGTTCGGTCATATCAAGGTTTGCTGAAGTAGAAGAAACATTGACTCTCGGGTTGTTCCTAGAAGAAGCGGAGGAATCCCAGTTTTTGTGGTGAGTAGTCATGTTCTCAATTAACTCTCTACACTCCTCGGGTCTCCTTTTCATGAATGTGCCACCGGCGGCTGCATTAATCGTATCACGATCTCGAAAAGTCAATCCGTTGTAGAAAGTATCAATTAATGTCACAGGGAGCATGTTGTGGTTTGGACAACGATCAATCAAGACATTATATCGTTCCCAAGCATCAAAAAGAGATTCATCGGGTTCTTGCATGAAACCGCTGATTTGATTGCGAAGGCTCGTGACCATGGATGGTGGAAAGTAGCGCGACAAAAAGCGTTGAGTCATGTCATCCCAAGTATGAATTGAATTCTTTGGAAGACGATCAAACCATTTCTCGGCATGATGTGATAAAGTATGATCAAACCATTTCCCCGGCAGCGGCGCCATTTGATACATGAACTTTTGGCCAGGTAAAAAGATTCGTTTAAGTATGTCTCTTCGAATTGAAAACTGTGTTAACTGTGCGACTCAGTCGTTCTTTGGTGAAACAAAAGTGTGTCGTTGTAGTATATTAAAATGTGCAAAACAATTAAAGTAAAAGTGCAGTAATTAAAATCTAAGTCTAATTTAAAGTAAATGGTGCAAGCATTTAAAAGCGTGGCTAAAATTAAAAGGCACTAAAAGTAAATAACGCAAACTTAAATCTAACTAAGGCAAACTTAAAACGCAACTAAAACTAAATCTTAAACTAAGGCAAGGGTAAAATAAATCTAAGGCAAATAAATTTAAAGTGCGACTAAATAAAAAGGCGGGAAAATTAAAGCTCGAAATTAAAAAAATTAAGAACTGAAATGAAAGAAGCTGAAAATTACCCCTATGCAGAATAAACCCTTATCCGGAATAAAGCCCCTATTCGGAATACTGTCACTATGCGGAATAGAGCCCCTATGCGGAATATCCCTTATGCGGAATATCCCTTATGCGGAATATCCTATGCGGAATACTTACTCTGTTCGGAATAAACCCCTATTCGGAACATTACCCCTACTCGGAATAACTTCTTATGCGGAATAATTACCCTTATGCGGAATAGTCCTCTATCCGGAATAAGATGCCTTATTCGGAATATTTGCTCTATGCTGAATATTTCCTATGCGGAATACTCAGACTATGCGGAATGTACCCTTATGCGGAATACTCAATATTCCGAATAGAGCACCTGTAAAATCCTTCGTTCGGAATATTGATGGGCTTAATATGCACGAATTTAATCAAAACAAAGCTAAATCAACCACAAGATTAAATCAAATAAACAAATAAACATCTATTAATCATAAGCAATCAATTCAAAACAACAAAACTCACGAAACTACTCAAGATAATCAAAACCCACTTTGATCAAAATAAGAACATGAACATGAACATAAACATGAAAAACAAAGATTAAAGAAAGGTAGGATGAGATCAACAATAAAGATAAAGATTAACAAGAATTAAAAGAAAAACTTACTTGAAATTAAATGGTAATTTAAGGTGCAAGACAAGTATTTAAATTTGACAAGTATTTAAATGACAAGGTAATTAAAAGTGGAAGAACTAATTGTCACTATTAGCCAACAAAGAAAAATGATTAACAACTAATCTATATATATAGGGGAGGATTAAGGAATGCTTAGGAAGCTTCCTCCCCTCTTTCCTTTCTCCTTAATTGCATCAATAGGTCCTTCCTTCTTAATCTCTTTGTTAATTGCACCATTAGTCCTTAAGCCTTTAAATCTTCTTTAATCTTTGAATTTAATGACTTTTGGCTCGGGATTTCTTTGAACTCGTGTTTTAATTCTTCAATAAATTAGACTTGAGTTCTTCGGTTTTAAGTAAACTTCCGTCTTTCGACTTTTTCTTCGGTAAATCTTCAGAATTGGTCTTGGACTTCCGTTCTTTTTGCACTCTTGACTTCTCGACTTCATCTTTCATCTTTTTCTTCAATAAAAGCCCGTGAATGCCGTGTTTTCTCCACTTTTCACAATTTCGTCCTAAATCACAACAAAAACACAAACCACGCATAATTCCGACATAAAAGACATAAAATACACGTTTTGGCTCGGTTATTATTGTAATTAAGTGGTAAAAAGGATGGGTGTTTACACACCTATCAGTTCCTACTCCACTCCTTGAGTACACTTTACTCGAGATTTCCACTATATCCACAAGCTCCCTCCTTGGCAGAGAAAACCTTACAACGCTGCTTACAATGTTTTCCGACAATAAGCTAAATGTCGAATTCTAATCCTAAGATTGAACCAATCTTCGTCACCCATCTTCTTTTCCGAGACAAGGCTAGATGTCGAGTTATAATACTTAGCTAGAACCAATCTTCACTCACAATACTTTCTAGTTAAGTGAGAACTCGAATACAAAATACAAATACATCAGTTTGTAGTTTAGTGAGAACTAACACACAAGACACATCCAAGTATGCACATATACTTTGGATCTACACAAGATTAATCAAAGTATACACATATACCTTAGATATACACAAGACAAATCCAAGTATATACATATACCTTGGATTCACACAAGACTCAACTAAACAATGTGATGAACATGACTAGATCTAAGAAAGGATGATCTTCATCAAGGCTTCATCTTTTATCACATCACAAATGTGTGAGTGATCTTCTCTTTGGACATATAAAGAAGGGTATAAAAGGGATAATCATAAGTAAAACATACTTAACACATTAATTGATCATTTACTAATGATTGTAATATAGAAATGAGATTAGAAGAATAAATATGTCCAAAAAGGTTCATTAGAAAACGGAGAAATGATCCACTATTTTTAGGATACAAGGCCCAACGACTAGTCTGAGCGCGACTCATTAAATAGGCATGCGGCTCATTATCACTAATGATCCGTGATAGTTGTAAATTCACACTCGTTTAGGAAAACGAGGGCAAATAGGGTAAGTACGACGATTTAGGAAAATCGTGCACAAATGACCCAAAGGTGAGTTCGTTCTCAAGGAGGCTTGGTGTGTGTGTTAAGACTTGATATAAGTTGAGATTAATATTATGAAAGAAAATGAGAAAGAAAATGATGACGATTACGATTTAAAATTAAACTACGATGAAAGACGTAAACGTAAAACCGTAAAACGTGACGAAAATTAAAATTACACTAAAAATTCCTAGAAAATCACAATAAATCCTAAAAATGAAATTAGAGTTTACCAAAAATCAAAACTTGTATATTTAATTAAATAATAAATTTTAATGCTAATTAAAGCCCTAAAAATCAATTTAATTAATAAAAAGCCCAAAATAAGATTTTTCAATTTGTAAACCTCTAACATAACTTAATTAAACTAAAAACTATTTTTGAAAATTTTAAAACTAATTAAAACTATTTAAAATGATTTAAAAATTAAAATTAAATAATAAATAAATATAAAAAATTCATAATTTATAAAAAATTCTAAAAACTTGTAAACTAATTTATTCTAACTTAAATAAACAGAAAATGAAAGTGAAATGACTAAATTACCCCTATTGGGCTTCCAAATGGGCCAAAAGTGAAAACATTCCAAGTTAAATGGGCTTTTTGGTCCAATAAGAAAAAGTCAACCAAATAAGCTGAAAAGTTCCAATTAAGCTTAAAATTCAATTTTAAACACAAAACTCTAAAGGCCCAAAAGCTGAAAGTAAGCTTATCACAGCTTAATAAGCAAACAGATTATTCTTAATGGGCTTTTTGGCCCATTAAGCCACAAGCTAATGCCATAAGCTAAAATTTGACATACATCCTTCTAATGAGATTATAAAGCTGTTTGTAAAAATAATTTTTGAATAAGCTCAAGAAATAAGCCTGAAATAAGCCAAAGCTCTCTACACAAAACGACAAAATAGTCATTTTCGAGTTCTAGACCACTTCAAGAGCTGATTCAACCTGCAAAAGGTTTTAAATCACTAAATTAAGATTAAGAATAAAAAAGATTTCAAATAAGCACACTGAATAAGCTGGAATAAGCAATAAGTTGTTTGGTAAAAAGTTAACTAGTTCGTTTTCTAGACAAAAGCTAAAACCAAAAGCTGTAAACTTCAAAACTGACTTATAAGATGAAAATAATAAGATCTATCACAAAAAAAAAGTTGTTGCACAATAAAATAAGCTAGAATGACTTATAAATAAGCTGATGAACAAAATACACTAGCAGTGGCTACTGCTAGCAGCAGTGGGAAAGGGTTCCCACTGCTTTGACTTTTTGACTTGCTGTTTTAGAGAGAATCACTTGGTATTGTTGGACAAACAAGGCACCCCTACAACCAGTGAGTTGTAGGGAGTTAATAACAAGCAAAAAAACACCAATCTAACAAGCCAATTAGTACAGTTTAATCAAAGATTGCACAGACATGACACAAACATGGTATAAGCAGATCCAGTGATATAAGTTAATGTTTAAGCTAGTATAAGCTGACCAACTTCACCAAAAACATACAATAGCAATAGCAGACTTAGTTACACACAAATAAACTCATATCATGCACTGATTACAAGATTTGAACTAGATTAAAGCTTTTGCAAGTTACTGATGAACAATGAACAAACAAAATGACCTATTGCTGATGTATTTGACCACAAATCCAATTTAAAACCCTCAAATCTACTTCTTAGGTTGCATAAAATTTGTTTTAGCACTTTTTAACCCTAATTTAGCATGCACTCTAGGTGTTCACCAATTTTCAGTTAAAAATGACCTAAAACAAGCTAGATAGACCAAGATTTAGATTTGATGTTTTGAAAGCACAAAATATGTAGATATCAGCACACAACCACTTGATTATCAGACACAAACAAAAACAATACCCTAATACCTACTCAAACTCATGCAGATTAGAACCAAATAGCAATCCCAAACACCCTTTTAACTTTGTGAATCAACATTTATCAAAGTAAAAGTATTCTCAAGACTGAATCAAGCTCAAACATACATCATAACAACATCCTCAAACACTTAGAACAAGATCTACGGCACAAGAACACACCAAACAACAACAAGAACCTCAAAATCACTTATCACCAAGATTTAACAGGTTTTTGGGATAAAAAGTTCAAACCTCATGAATGTACATCCACACTCACGTACGTTTAAGCTTATGTGCCTAGCTAAACAAGACACAAGCTTCCAATAAGCTGCTAAGAACAACAAGGTTAGTACAAACAGATTATATACAAAAAATGGAAAATAAAACAGATTAGTTCAAGATTTATACCCCACTCCTTGAATATCCTCAAGCCTAGATCTCACTCTACCTTGATAAGCTTCTTATCAGGGTGAGATGATCAATCAAAGCCCAAAAAAAATCAAGTGTTTGTACCAAAGACTTAGTAAAAATCAGATTTTTGAAAACTTTTGAACAACTTTCATAAAATTCAAACCAAACTTTGAAACTTCAAACAAATAACTTAAATCATTCAACAATAACAGGAAAAGTAAATTGGTGCTTGTAATTCATCACAAACTTCACGCATTTTTCGTTCCTTTGAAACAATGATTTATAGACTTTTGACCAAAGAAAACTAAGAACAAGTCGCTATGTGTAACCCTAATGCCTTTATATAGGCTACAATGTAAACTAAGAAGCTGATAAAAAAGCATGAAACCCTAGTTATGAAGTTCTAGAATTTCCCCTTTGAAGTTTGAATATCTTGAGTCCATGTGAAGATGTTTGGCGTTTTGCTGAGATGCCAGTGGGTGTAATTTGATCAAAGGGTTCCAAATGAGCTTAGGAATGAAGCTACATTTTGGCATGTTGATTTGTTGGCACTATTTGTCTTCTTCTCAAAGCATGTAGCAGGGGAGTATACATGTGACCATAGGAGTGATGAGGTGGCAGGTTTAAGAGTTGGGTTTTGGTTATTAGAACCTTAATCATAAATCTGGATGAGTTTAGGGTTTAATTTTCAGTGATTAGTAAAAACCCAATTTGGTGTTCTTGGTGAATAGTGGGTGATTTGATCCAGATTTATGTTTAAACTTGGTGTTAGGCGCCTAATTTAACTAATTAAATAAATTAGTTTAAACCGGGTGAGTGGGATTATGAGGTGGCAGGATGGTGGATTGTGATTGGGTGTGGGGATTGAGTGGGTGAGGTGGCAACATAGTATTGGTCTATGGGTCTTAGGTTGTCTTGGCAGTTTTAACCCTTCTTCTTTCTTCCTTCTTTCATTTGTGGTTTAAACATGCAAAACAGAATTCCCTTTGTAAAATAAGTTTTGTTTTTCATACTTTGACCACAAATACTTTTCAAAGGGTTTTCAAAGGACTTGTTTTGTAATATCTTGATATTTGAAGGGCTGTTTTTGGCATGTCTTCATACTTTGAGGTCTTCACTTGTATTACTGTCTTCATGGAGGACTAAAAGTGACAAGTCTTCAAATTTTAGGTACCATTCTTGCCAATTCTTCAAAGTTGAGGGTCCTTTTTGTAAATTTGACAAACTTTAGGGACCAAACTTGTAAATATGAATAAACAAGGGTATAAAATGTCAGTTCATAAATAATGAAGGACCTTTCTTGTACTATCTTCAATTCTTCAAGGACTTTTCTTAGAAAATCAACTCTGGGGCCCGGTTCATTGTGCGGCTTCGTTTCCCGTGTTCGTTTTTGATTGATTCTTGTGATCTTTTGTCATTTTCTCAGTATCTGTGACAACCGTGGTTTTGGGTTGGTCACTTGGTCTTACTTTTAGGTTATTTTATGTGTGCTTACTTGAATTGTGTGTTTACGTGTTTATTTTGTGTGAACGAGGTTGGTGTGGTTATCGTTTATGAGTATAGAGTACTCATAAGTAAATCGAGGAACGGTTATTTCATGTTCATGAGCTCACAAGTGGTGACTATGAAATGAAAATGGTGATATTGTGGTGTTTACGTATACGTATAAGTATTATAGTAATAGTATTTTTTTAGGATTTACGGTTTAGCCTTTAGAGGTCTCGGGTGAGGTAATTATCCATATGAATATTTTTCGGGATGGTTTTAAGTCATTTAGGACTTAGTTATAAAGTTTATTTCAAAATTTGAGATTTTTTTTAAAAGTGTATATTTTACGTCTTTTACGGTAAAACGCGTAAATTTGACTAGTTTTACGGTTTTGAGGTTTTGGGAGCTTTAGGAGCTGAAATAAATTAAGGTAAATTAAGGTAATATTAATAATACATATATTAATAATAAAAAGAAATAAAAACGAATTTTTATGGGTATAGGTCGGTTATGTGAAAAAAAAAGAAAAGAAAAGGGGAAAAAAGGGAAAAAGGGAACCGGGCTTTTGTATATGGGCCAAGGACATGTTAGGAAAGTATATAAAGTATTTTTATTAATCAAAACACTCATAAAATCCCTGGAGATCAAGGTTTGGTCGGCATAAATGGTGGTTTTAGGGTTCTTCATTAATTTTTCTTCTTTCAAAAATTCTAAGGTAAAATCTTTAATACTCTTTTTAATTAAATTGTTTTTATGTTTTCTTTAATAATCTTATGATGGATTTAGGTTAGGGTTTAATATAAAAACAGTAAATTAATGTTGTAATAATCATAATATAATGATTACATGGTTTAGGGCTTGTAAGTAGAGGGATTAGGGTTAATTAATGATGTTGATTTTGTTAAACCCGTTTTTATAAACTGGGCAGAATTTTGAGTCAATTGTTTTGATCATATCGGGAGTTCTACAAACTCTTATTTTGCGATCCACATACCTCTGAAAAGGTATTTGAAGTGGATTTCCAATGAAAGAAACTAGAACTAAATTGGAGGTAGGGAAGTGGGTCAAAAACAGGTTACAACAGTCGGAGGTCAAAACAGTTTTGAATTCAGCCTGTTTTCTTTTTAAGTTTTGGGTTGTTTGGGGTACTTAGGGTTGCATTGGGATCTTCTAACGAACATGAGAGATGGTTTATATATTGTAATAAGGATCTGCACTTGGGCTAAGATTGTGGTTTAGGGTAAGACCCTCTAATGGTAATGAACTTTTCATACGTTTAAAATCAGGAAAACTGGAATGACAAAAGTATATATATATATATATCAGGGCCTTAACAGTAGCTTTAAGGTTAGGGCAAGTGGGAGGTGTTAGCCAACATATGTAAGGGTATGAATATTCCTTTTACAGAAACCATGGGTATGTTTAAGTGGATGTTTGACTTAAAGTTTTGAGACCTAAAACTAGGACTGTTTTGTGTAAAATTGTGAACGGGATAGCTATTAAACTTAACCAAGTTAAGGACTTGTTAAGGAAGGGTAATGGGGTGTTTAGAGTTATAAATGGGGTATTTATATGAGAGGAGGTTAGATGTCCATCATAGGTTGATGAACCATTTTAGAGGTTGGTTCATGTATTGATTTATGTGTTTTTGGTTTGTTAGCTTGTTGCTAGAGCAAGGACTTTGGAGAAGCAATCAGGTGAGTTCATAGTCCCATTTTACTATGTTTTTAAATGTTTTTTTCCAGTATGGGATGGAGATGACACTTGTAATGTTCTTTAACATGATTTAGTACTATGTTATAAAATGTGTGGACATAAATGTGTTATTGTGTGACTTGCGTGCTTATGTGTTCTCATATGTGCTTTGGTACGTGTTCTGCTATATGAATCTTGTTTGGATTGTGATTGGCTTTGGTACATAGATGTATGGGCGTCTATGGGACCAGTTGTGATGTGTGTGGAGCGTGGGGCACGATCCGTCCTGAGTACTTGTGCATCGTCTCTTCGGAGGCAAGATATCTCGACGGGGATATAGTTCATCTTCCACAGGTGGTGTGGGAAAGATCCGGATAGTGTGGTGTGTGTTCTTGTGCATGTGACGGGATACTTCTTGATTGTTATAATGTGCTTTGTGAATTGTAGATGTGATTGGTACTTGGCTTGAGTTTTGTTGTGGATGCATGTAGCATGATTATCACATTATGGTCCATTACTATAAATTGTTTTTCTTCAACTTATTTACAGCGGATGTCAAGGTTTCTTATGATGTTCTAGATAACTTAAACCTATGTTCTCACCAACTTTATGTTGATAGATTTTAGTGTCATTTTCAGGTGAGGTAGTTGTGCAAGATGATGTTAGAAGTGGCTAGAGTATAGAGGCTGCTAGGATTGCATTCGGAGGAATCCCTTTCCTCTTAGATTTTATTTTGTGTTTGATTAAGTGAACGTTGTGGTACCTATATGTTTGATGTTTGTTTATTTGTATGTCTTTGGTAAGAGGTAGGCCTGTTACCTACTTACCTAGACGCCTGCATTGTTGAGATATTGTCACGACATTTGTGTCGCCATCTATGATATTTCAATTTCATTTAGTTCTCTCTATAGACACGCTGTTGTTGTGATGATATCCATACGTCGCGCCCCATATTCCACCATGGTGGGGTGTGACAGAATGGTATCAGAGCCAATGGTTATAGAGAATTAGGTTTCCTAGTCGTGTAGCCTAGTCTATAGCTTAAGGGTCCCTGCATATAGGCGTCATAGGAGTATGTGTGCATTTTATAGTAGTTGATGTGTTTGAATATTATTTTCGCAGAATTTGTTTGGTTATGAACTACTATGGTTCATACTTAACTACATGTTATTTTCTTTACGAGTTTTGATTAGTGCGGGTGGAACCATGGTCGTATACGCTAGTCATTGTTGGATTTCGCTTAATTATGTTTTCATGTTCTTTATACATTTTGAATTTTGTCTATGCTGGTTCAGCTGGACTACGAGTTTATGTGTTTCGTGCATTGGCTATGTTATTTTAATACATGGGGTTTTGGATCTTATCTTGTGTGGTTATGTGCTTGTGAGTTGTTGGATTATGTGTTATGTGTAGTATTAATTTCTTATAAGTGTCATCATAGGAGGGAGTACATTGGTGAAAGGGAACATTTATAATTATGGAGGCCTACATAATTATATATGTGCCACAACACCACTGGACTTTCAAGTATGATTGCATGAAAGAGAGTTAATACATGCTTGTATAGTATATGTTGGATGGATTTGAGTGTATGTACGCTTATGCCTATGTATGTAAAATTATTTTCTACTTACCGGTTGTATTCTTGGGATGGTTGCTAGCTCGTTTCTCTTTGAGATGTTCAACTTCTGTAGTAGCGCATTTCTCGGGTCCTCATTTCACGTGTTTGTTTGTACGGTACTTTTGGCGTGAAGGATTTTGAGATGGTGGAGATTTCTTTTTGGGGTAACGATGCCTTTTGTTTCGAGTTATACATGGTAAAAAAAATAGAACTTGCAAATTGAAAAAAAAATAGTTGTTGGTAGTCGATGAAATAAGGAAGTGTCGGGATCATGTTTCAAATAAGGTGGAATATAAATCTTTAACATATAAGCATGACTCGATTATTTTAAAATATTTTGGTTTTGATCACCTAAAGTTATTGTTCTTTAGTTAGAATTCTTGTTCTTATTAACTTAAGTATGTTAAATCATGTATTAATCATATGATGGGTGAGAGTTTAAATTTTCTAGAATTAAAATAAATTAGACCTTGAATTTTGTAATTAATAACGGGTTTTTTTAGGGTTTAAAAATCGTTTTTTTTTAATTTGGTATAAATCGGAGTAGGCAGAAACTGTCGCTAAACTGTCAAAATATGTCGCTAACTGTCAGAAACTGTCGCTAATGCCTAGGCAGATTTTGAGAAAAATCGTTTTGGTCATAACTTATTCGTTTTGAAAGGTTTTTGGGTGATTCAAAAGCCTAAAATTATGTACTCGGAACATAATTTTCAAATTATGCACTCGGAACATACTTTTCAAATATTCAGAAAGTTTCGTAATTGGAAGTCAATAGCTTGGTCGAATTAATTGTACAAGTGTTGAGTTCAAGGTTAATTTTTGGACAATATGGTTTAAACTCGTGTTTTGGGTATTTTGCGGTAATGAACACTTGGAGGGTTAACATAGAGATGAGTTGGGAAGGAATTTGAGAGTTCTTTAGACCTTATTATACGTGGTTATATTTTGATGAGTTTTGATTTATGGTACTTATGAGTAAGACTGAAATCGGGGTGACAGTGTTAAACCCGTTGAGTTATGTGACGGCTCCTAACTTGGTTTCAAGACAGTTCTTGTCTGATGAGTTGCGAGATTTAGTTAGGTTGGTTACATAACTTTATGGTTTTGATAAGTTTCCTCGCGGACGGTTAAGGCTCATGTGTTGTTGGTTGAGATTATTTTCGTGTAAACTGAGTTCACGTTTGAACGTGAAGGTTTTATCAGGGATATGCATCCTCGTTTGTTTGCTGAGAATAAGTTTGAGTTTGGGAGTGAATCTCGGGACAAGATTTCTATTAGGAGGGAGTGATGTGACAACCGTGGTTTTGGGTTGGTCACTTGGTCTTACTTTTAGGTTATTTTATGTGTGCTTACTTGAATTGTGTGTTTACGTGTTTATTTTGTGTGAACGAGGTTGGTGTGGTTATCGTTTATGAGTATAGAGTACTCATAAGTAAATCGAGGAACGGTTATTTCATGTTCATGAGCTCACAAGTGGTGACTATGAAATGAAAATGGTGATATTGTGGTGTTTACGTATACGTATAAGTATTATAGTAATAGTATTTTTTTAGGATTTACGGTTTAGCCTTTAGAGGTCTCGGGTGAGGTAATTATCCATATGAATATTTTTCGGGATGGTTTTAAGTCATTTAGGACTTAGTTATAAAGTTTATTTCAAAATTTGAGATTTTTTTTAAAAGTGTATATTTTACGTCTTTTACGGTAAAACGCGTAAATTTGACTAGTTTTACGGTTTTGAGGTTTTGGGAGCTTTAGGAGCTGAAATAAATTAAGGTAAATTAAGGTAATATTAATAATACATATATTAATAATAAAAAGAAATAAAAAACGAATTTTTATGGGTATAGGTCGGTTATGTGAAAAAAAGAAAAGAAAAGGGGAAAAAAGGGAAAAAGGGAACCGGGCTTTTGTATATGGGCCAAGGACATGTTAGGAAAGTATATAAAGTATTTTTATTAATCAAAACACTCATAAAATCCCTGGAGATCAAGGTTTAGTCGGCATAAATGGTGGTTTTAGGGTTCTTCATTAATTTTTCTTCTTTCAAAAATTCTAAGGTAAAATCTTTAATACTCTTTTTAATTAAATTGTTTTTATGTTTTCTTTAATAATCTTATGATGGATTTAGGTTAGGGTTTAATATAAAAACAGTAAATTAATGTTGTAATAATCATAATATAATGATTACATGGTTTAGGGCTTGTAAGTAGAGGGATTAGGGTTAATTAATGATGTTGATTTTGTTAAACCCGTTTTTATAAACTGGACAGAATTTTGAGTTAATTGTTTTGATCATATCGGGAGTTCTACAAACTCTTATTTTGCGATCCACATACCCCTGAAAAGGTATTTGAAGTGGCTTTCCAATGCAAGAAACTAGAACTAAATTGGAGGTCGGGAAGTGGGTCAAAAACAGGTTACAACAGTCGTAGGTCAAAACAGTTTTGAATTCAGCCTGTTTTCTTTTTAAGTTTTGGGTTGTTTGGGGTACTTAGGGTTGCATTGGGATCTTCTAACGAACATGAGAGATGGTTTATATATTGTAATAAGGATCTGCACTTGGGCTTAGATTGTGGTTTAGGGTAAGACCCTCTAATGGTAATGAACTTTTCATACGTTTAAAATTAGGAAAACTGGAATGACAAAAGTATATATATATAAATCAGGGCCTTAACAGTAGCTTTAAGGTTAGGGCAAGTGGGAGGTGTTAGCCAACATATGTAAGGGTATGAATATTCCTTTTACAGAAACCATGGGTATGTTTAAGTGGACGTTTGACTTAAAGTTTTGAGACCTAAAACTGGGACTGTTTTGTGTAAAATTGTGAACGGGATAGCTATTAAACTTAACCAAGTTAAGGACTTGTTAAGGAAGGGTAATGGGGTGTTTAGAGTTATAAATGGGGTATTTATATGAGAGGAGGTTAGATGTCCATCATAGGTTGATGAACCATTTTAGAGGTTGGTTCATGTATTGATTTATGTGTTTTTGGTTTGTTAGCTTGTTGCTAGAGCAAGGACTTTGGAGAAGCAATCAGGTGAGTTCATAGTCCCATTTTACTACGTTTTTAAATGTTTTTTTCCAGTATGGGATGGAGATGACACTTGTAATGTTCTTTAACATGATTTAGTACTATGTTATAAAATGTGTGGACATAAATGTGTTATTGTGTGACTTGCGTGCTTATGTGTTCTCATATGTGCTTTGGTACGTGTTCTGCTATATGAATCTTGTTTGGATTGTGATTGGCTTTGGTACATAGATGTATGGGCGTCTATGGGACCAGTTGTGATGTGTGTGGAGCGTGGGGCACGATCCGTCCTGAGTACTTGTGCATCGTCTCTTCGGAGGCAAGATATCTCGACGGGGATATAGTTCATCTTCCACAGGTGGTGTGGGAAAGATCCGGATAGTGTGGTGTGTGTTCTTGTGCGTGTGACGGGATACTTCTTGATTGTTATAATGTGCTTTGTGAATTGTAGATGTGATTGGTACTTGGCTTGAGTTTTGTTGTGGATGCATGTAGCATGATTATCACATTATGGTCCATTACTATAAATTGTTTTTCTTCAACTTATTTACAGCGGATGTCAAGGTTTCTTATGATGTTCTAGATAACTTAAACCTATGTTCTCACCAACTTTATGTTGATAGATTTTAGTGTCATTTTCAGGTGAGGTAGTTGTGCAAGATGATGTTAGAAGTGGCTAGAGTATAGAGGCTGCTAGGATTGCATTCGGAGGAATCCCTTTCCTCTTAGATTTTATTTTGTGTTTGATTAAGTGAACGTTGTGGTACCTATATGTTTGATGTTTGTTTATTTGTATGTCTTTGGTAAGAGGTAGGCCTGTTACCTACTTACCTAGACGCCTGCATTGTTGAGATATTGTCACGACATTTGTGTCGCCATCTATGATATTTCAATTTCATTTAGTTCTCTCTATAGACACGCTGTTGTTGTGATGATATCCATACGTCGCGCCCCATATTCCACCATGGTGGGGTGTGACAGTATCCGTACCTAAAATACACATTGAACAAACACAAGCATATATTTGGCACTTTTTATGATATTTTAACCATTTTAAGCCCATTTTGGATGATGAGACTATGTATAAAAGCAGTCTCATCACTCCCCCGTACTAAACCATTGTTGTGCCCTCACGCAATACTAGAATAATGTATCATAGCACCTCCAAAATTCATTTTTATGCACTTTTATTGAATCATAAACTACGCTACACTACTTGCTACTACTTGTGTTTTAGACATAATGTATGATTTTCATCGCAAAATGGGACGTTTAGGTTCATAGAACAAGAACACGTGAATGCTTCGTTAGAAATAATTTCGTCGTCCTTGATTTTCACCCAATTCCAAGCCAAGCGTGTAATGAGATCATTGTCATTATAAGTTAGTAATGCTAACACTACTCATATGCCTTAATCACGTACTTAGACTCCCTTAATCCTATTTGGTATCTCTTATATTTTATTTTTTTCTTGAATGTTCACGAGGATACATTTTTTACTTATGCGATGACAGAGATTAAGGGTCAAAAATAGAGTCATAACGGTGTAACCAAGACCACCGAATTAATAACCTCCCCTAATAGACAACGATGTCAAAAAATTAAGTCAACAATAAGGATCTATAAACACGGTTTTATTACGGTTTTGAACATGAGACTTATTACCAAGACTTTTATACGCCCCCTAACGGGTTGGCCTTATTATTATAGGTTTACCTCCATCTTTTATTCAACTCCGCCATGGAGCTTTTATTATGACTTCGGTCTTGCCTTGCCTTTTATTTAACCTCGCCATGAGGTGTTTATTATGGCCAAAGACATATATCCTCACGCTAAAGCGAATTTTGGATCTTTAAAGCTTCAAAGATTAAGGCTTAATCACTTTCAATTTTGCATAGATTTTTCGGCCTTGTGAGCTTCGAATTTTTGCTTGATTTAGGTGAGCACTTGAAATCTTATTATTGGGTGAAGCTTTCGATTATTCAGGGTGCCAATACTTTAAAACCGTGACGCTAGCGATACCTTAATGTTTTCCCAATTTAATTACATGGAATCTACTAGAAAAGACTAGAAACCAACAATCAAGACTAAACCGCTAAGCCAATACTTATTAGCAAAATATATATACAAGCGAAGGGAGAATAAGCAAATAATTAGAACACATGAGTTTTTGAAAGAATACGAATACTCTACGTTTAGCATAGTAACTTATAATTAACTCTATCATTTATCGTCCTCATTTAAGAGACTTAACATAATATAAGTTAAGGAATCGAAGCTAAGTGCTCAACACGCACGGTCGAGTAAAAAATTACTCTTATTCTCGCCATCGGAAAATCTACATTCGTGTCTTCAAACACTTATGAAACATGAGAAATTTTTTAAAATTTGGCCATTTTTAGCCTTATTTTGCAACAAAACGATAACAAAAAGATAAACTTCGGAAAGAGTGAAGGTTTGGCAGGGCAAGTATCTTGTAGAAACTAGAAGGGGGGGGGGGGGTTGAATAGTTTCTTAAAATCTACTTGTTAAAATATGGTTTCCAAAAATCCTTTTCAAAAAGCTTAGGCTTGAGGAAATATGTGAAATCTTCTTATGCACAAATATGAACAATGATAGAGTAGCTAAACTAATACTAACAAAAATATATCCACAAAGAATAAAGAATGATAGTGTAGCTAATCTAATATTAACACATGTACATGCAAAAAGTAATAAGGAATGTAAAAAGTTAAGGGTAAAGAAAGATCAAACCGAACACCAAGGATTTATAGTGGTTCGGCAACGAAGCTCACTCCTCGTTCCTACTCCACTCCTCGAGTACTCCTTACTCGAGAGTTCACTACACAACAAGCTCCTTATGGTGGAGAAAACCGTACACGTCGCTTAACCAATTTCCGACTCTAAGCTAAAAGTCGAGCCCTAATCGTAGCTAGGACCAATCTACACAACTATACTTAGTACATACACAACTTCCAAATAGACACAACTACTTGGATCTTCACAACTATGACACAACTACAAGTATATAAAAATTGATCTTCAATGGATCTTTGGTGGTGGACTCAACACTTCACTAGGATAGTGTTCTTCTCTTTGCACTTGGAGAGGAAGAGATGGAAGAACAAGATTCACTTCTTAAACAAGTAATAATAAAAAAAATGATCAACGATTTGAGTGATTAAAGAAGGGGTTTGAATCTGGAAATGAATGTGCAAAAGAGGTGAGGTGAAAAGCTGAGAATGGCCAACTATTTAAAGGACAAAGGAGCCAACGGCTAGTTCTGCCCGCGGTACCTTATCACAGCCCGCGGTACCTTATCGATAAGGTACCGCCTAGGTGCTAAGGTACCGCCGGACTAGACTCCGCTCCTTTTTGTCCTTTAGTGGTGGAGGTCTTATCTGGGTATAAAATATCCTGAAAGGATATTCTTTAACAGAATAAGAATATGCCATTTTCAAATTTCAAATAATTAATTTAATAAAACATTTTCTTAAAAATAAAGTTTAATAAAAACTTGTCACATTTAATAAAAAGTGAGTTTTAAGAAAAGATTAAATCACTTGATCACTTGATTAAGGTTAGTACTTGTTTATCCATACCTTAAGTGAAAATGGGTAAAATGAAAAATACTTGAACTCAAGAATTCGTTTTTCGTTGTTTTCGTAAATGCTTGTTTTTACATATTGTCGTAATCAAAACTAAGCGAGACCGAAAAATGCAAGTAACGTTTTTAGTCATTATTTCATTAACAATCTCCCCCTTTTTGATTCCGACAATACATAAACTCAATCACACAAAAACAAGATTTTCGAAGACGAGTTTATTCATTTCTCCCCCTTTGTCGAAGCAAAAAGGTTGCGTAATCCGGTGTTGAAGAAACGGACTTTGCAAAGACTCCCCCTTGGTGCTTACTCCCCCTAGCTTGGGGCACGGAATCGAGATATGGTGACAAGCTACATAGAAGGGTTAGTTGAACAAAAGAAACAACCAACAATATATAGCAATAGGTCACAAAAAAAATTAAAAGAGAAGAAAACACAAAGACAAAGATCCAAGATAGGTTACTAAAAGAACATCATACAAAGAAGTATGGAAAAAGAAACAAGCAAAAAGCATAAATCTAATCCTAGTTATTCTAGAATTCTAAGATTTGCTTGAATTTGGTGTCTTGAGGATAAGCAATCAATGCTTATATGAAAGACAAGGTAATAGCAGAGGGTGGTGGTGGTGGCTTGTTGGAGATCTCATAATCAAAGTGAAGAGGAGGCTTGATTAAGAGACTCTTGATGTAGCTCAACTCCTCATAGATGTGTGCCATAGCAAGATGTTGATATTGAAAACAATGACAATATGTTCCATGGTGCATGACATTATCATGAGAAGGAGGAAGAACACTAATGGGTGGTGGTGGAAGAAAGGAAGTTCCACAATCAACATTCTTGGTAGGAGAAATGTGATTAGGAGTGTTCTTGGGTGGGTTTGGATTGAAAGCAATTGGAGAAAATGGAGGAGATTCAAGGCTTTCATTGGGAGAATAAGACATTTTGAATGTGAAGTAATGCAAAATGCTTATGGTTTAAATAGGGAAGGCTTAGGGTAATTTTTGGGTGGTCAAAGGGTTTGAAACAAAGATTCTCAAAAAGGTTGGAGCAAATCTGGAGTTTCAGACAAAAACCCGAAAAGGAAGGCCACTGTAGGCGGTTCCTTATCTATAGTGGCGGTACCTTATCAATAAGGTACCGCGGCTCACTTATGGAACCGCCTATAGAAGCAGGGTTTGGTGTTTGGAGAAAGATTTTTCAGCAAATCTTATTTTTCTAGTCTAACTTATCATAGGGATGTGCTTAAAAGCAAATATAGACAAAGAAAATATATGTAAACTTACCAAATAGAGATTTGATTAAAATACATGGATTAAAAAATCAATGTAGGAGGTGTGTAAGACAAGACCTTAAGTCATGACACAATGATCCTCCATGATTCAATCTTGTTCTTGCTATGTTTGAGAGAATCATACATATGAATTATGTAAGCTCTATATTAATAGCGAGAATCTATGAAAAATCGTTTTTAGATTGAATTAACAATGTCAAACGAATTTCTCATCCATTTTCGAAAGAGACTTTGAGAGTTTTGAAAAGGAGATGGGAAGATTTTTCAAAGAAATATTAAAAGACTCAAGAACTCAAAGTGGTAATAGAAAACACACAATAAGAAAAGAATTTAAGGAAGATGTTCCATTAATCCTAGACCTAGACGCAAGTAATAAAAAGGTTCCCTCTTAAGTGGCTTAGTGAAGATATCGGCTAAGTTGTCCTCGGAGGGCACCTTTTCAATAGTAATGTTCCCCTTTTGAACATTATCCCTAAGGAAATGGTGTCTAATTTCTATGTGTTTGGTTCGCGAATGTTGCACGGGATTCTTGCTTAGGTCTATAGCGCCTTTATTATCGCACATGATGGGAACATCATCAAGAGGAATCTCGTAATCAACAAGCGCTTGCTTCATCCATAGAGCTTGTTGGCATGCTTTACCGACACTCACATACTCGGCTTCCGTGGTGGATATCGCAAGAGCGGTTTCTTTCTTGGAGAACCAAGAAGTTAAACAACAACCCATGAAGGTACAAACTCTACTAGTGCTTTTCCGGTCCACATAGTCTCCCGCATGATCCGAGTCCGCGTAGACAATGGTTTCTACGCCGGTCCCTTTAGGATACCATAATCCTAAATGTATAGTGCCTTTAATGTATCGGAAGATACGCTTAACCGCTTCAAGGTGAGAGGTTTTGGGAGCCTCTTGGAAGCGAGCACAAAGGCAAACACTAAACATGATATCCGGTCGACTTGTCGTTAGGTACAACAAACTACCAATCATACCTCTATATTTGGTGTTGTCTACCGACTCACAATCATCATCTACGGTGAGTTTAGTATCCGAGGCCATAGGGGTCTTCATTGGTCTAGATTCTTCTAATCCAAATTTCTTTAGCATTTCTTTAGCGTACTTAGATTGACTAAAGAAAATACCATCGTCCATTTGTTTAATTTGGAGACCTAAAAAGAAGTTAAGTTCTCCCATCATACTCATTTCAAACTCATCATGCATGATTTTGGCAAAGTCATCACACAATTCTTGACAAGTTGAGCCAAATATAATGTCATCAACATATATTTGTACGATTATGAGGTGAGGAACTTTCTTCTTTGTAAAGAGTGTATTGTCTACCATACCCATGGTATACTCATGTTTAACAAGAAACGCTTTAAGTCTATCATACCAAGCTTTGGGTGCTTGTTTGAGTCCATAAAGTGCTTTCTTAAGCTTGTAAACATGGTCCGGTTTCTCAAAATCAATGAAGCCGGGAGGTTGAGCCACATATACTTCCTCATTGATCAAAGCGTTAAGAATGCACTCTTTACATCCATTTGTTGAAGCTTAATATCTAAGGCACAAGCGTAGGCTAAAAGGATTCTAATTGATTCTAATCTAGCTACCGGTGCGTATGTCTCGTCATAATCAATCCCTTCTTGTTGATTATAGCCTTGAGCTACAAGTCTAGCCTTGTTACGAGACACAACACCATTCTCATCTAGCTTATTCCTAAATACCCATTTGGTTCCTATAATGGTAGAACTTCTAGGTGGAGGAACAAGTTCCCAAACATCATTGGCAACGAATTGATTCAATTCTTCTTGCATCGCAATGACCCAACTCTCATCCGTCAAGGCTTCTTTAACATTCTTAGGTTCAATCAAGGAGACAAAACAAAAGAAGTTGCTTTGGTTTTGGACTTGAGATCTTAGGGTCCTTTGATTTAAGTCACCAATGACATTATTGAGAGTATGATCCCTAGACTCCTTAATGTTTACTTCCTTTTCAACACTAAGGTCTTCAACTCCTATTTTTCTAACCTCTTTGGCTTTAACTACTTCTAATTCATCCAAGTCATCATCAACCAATGGTGGTGTCTTGGGTGAAGGAGGGGTTTCATCAAAGGTTACGTTGAGTGATTCTTCAATAACCCCTGAGGTTCTATTTAGGACTATGTAGGCCTTACTAGTTTGGGAATAACCTAAAAGGATACCTTCGTAAGACTTTGGGTCAAACTTGGTAAGGTAGTCTTTGGTGTTGAGGATAAAGCACTTGCTTCCAAACACCCTAAAGTATTCTAATGAGGGTTTCTTACCTTTAAGAATCTCATAGGGGGTCTTTCCTAGGAAAGGTCGAATAAGAATTCGGTTGAGAATATAAGTCGATGTATCTACGGCATTGCACCAAAACTTTTGAGGCAACGATTGATCGTTTAACATCGTCCTACTCATCTCTTGGAGAGTCCTATTCTTCCTTTCAACTACCCCATTTGATTGTGGAGTGCGAGGAGCCGAGAAGTTATGGGTAATACCATGAGCTTCACAAAAGGCACCAAATTGCACTTCATTATCAAATTCCCTACCATGATCCGTCCTAATAGAAACAATTGAACATCCTAGTTGATTTTGAATTCTCCGACTAAAGATTTCGATGTGATCGAAAGCTTCATTCTTAGATGCCAAAAATCTAGTCCAAGTGAATCTAGAATAGTCGTCAACTATAACTAGGGTATAAAGGTTACCTCCATAACTCCGTATGGCGGAAGGTCCAAAGAGATCCATATGTAGGAGCTCTAAGCACCGAGAGGTCAAAACCAAATTCTTGGCTTTGTGACTTGAGTGAACTTGCTTTCCAACTTTGCAAGCATCACAAAAGTGACTATCAAACTTAATCTTGGGGAGGTGTCTTACCAACTCCTTAGAGACTAAAGATTGAATTAAACGCATATTAGCGTGACCTAATCTCCTATGCCAAAGAGTAGAACTATCATCTATAGTCGCAAGACATATGTTGTCTTTTGACTTCTTATTAACCTTCATGACATAAAGCCCATGCTTTCTAACACCTTTTCCAATGACTTTTCCATCTTTTACGATTTCATTGTCATGTTCCGAAAAGATGACCTTACACTTATTATCACAAATTTGACCTATACTTAAAAGGTTAAAACCTAAGTTATCTACGTGCTCAACATTTTCAATGGTCATGGAGTCAAGAGAAACCGTACCTTTACCAATGATATTACCACGTAGACTACTAGCGAATGTGACGTTACCTCCATCATATGCTTTGTAATGCGAGAACAAACTTCGATTACCCGTCATGTGTTTAGAACATCCACTATCCTTAATCCACTCATCGAGCTCCAAATCAATTCCCAAGCATATCTCTTTAGAAGTGTGAGCCATAAGACATTTCTCCTCTTTGGGGTTGTCATCATCATCTTCACCGCTATCGCTCCAAGCTCCACTAACGAATGCCGTGTGGTTCTTATCACGAGCGGGCTTTGGACAATCACCAATGAAGTGATTTGGATCACCACATCTAAAGCAACTCCTATCACCTTTTTCGTTCTTGACAAACCGATTCTTTGACAATGGTTTCTTGTCATAGTTTGGTTGCCTAACGTGTTGACCTCGTCTCTTGAAGAACTTCTTGAAATCTCTCACCGCCAATGCATACTCCTCGTCATCACTTTCCGAGGAACTATCATGGTTACTTTGTGCCTTCTTGGCCTTAAGTGCAAGAGATTTCCTTTCACTCTTGGTTTTTACTAATTCCGAGTCCTTCAAAATTATCATCTCATGAACTTTCAAGTTTCCTATGAGTTCATCGAGTGATAAAGTTGAGAGATCTTTCGACTCTTCAATAGCCGTGACTTTTGCTCTCCACTTTGGATGTAAGGCCCTTAGAAACTTCCTAACATTGTTTTTGCTAGAAAAACCTTCATCAAGTGCTTTTAGACTAGTAATAATGGTGTTAAACCTAGCAAATGCACTATCAATAGTTTCATCTTCTAAGATGACAAATTGTTCATATTGTTGGACAAGAAGATCGATTTTACTTTCTTTGACTTGGCTATTACCTTGGTGGGTTACTAAAAGAGTGTTCCAAATATATTTAGCGGTTTCACACATAAAAATTCTTTCATACTCTTTCTTAGGCAAAGCATTATAAATCACCATTTTAGCCTCATTATTTTTTGAAAGTTTCTTTTTAGTATCATCATTAGCTTTGTCAAAAGTGACTAATTCTTTTGTTTTAGAAACTTCATTAAATTGAAAGGGTAAAAAATCACCATTGGTAATAACATGCCAAAGATCTAATCTTTTGATTTCACATAAGTTTCAAATCTATTTTTCCAATAAATAAAACTACCGGTTTCAAAAAGTGGTGGTCTTTGCATAGATTGCCCTTCTAGGTACTTGTTGGAATCCATAGATCGATTCAAGTTTTAAAATAAAATATACTTTAAAATTCTTGAGCAACCCGCTCTGATACCAATTGTAGAAACTAGAAGGGGGGGGGGGGGGGGGGGGGTTGAATAGTTTCTTAAAATTTACTTGTTAAAATATGGTTTCCAAAAATCATTTTTCAAAAAAACTTAGGCTTGAGGAAATATGTGAAATCTTCTTATGCACAAATATGAACAATGATAGTGTAGCTAAACTAATACTAACAAAAATATATCCACAAAGAATAAAGAATGATAGTGTAGCTAATCTAATATTAACACATGTACATGCAAAAAGTAATAAGGAATGTAAAGAGTTAAGGGTAAAGAAAGATCAAACCGAACACCAAGGATTTATAGTGGTTCGGCAACGAAGCTCACTCCTCGTTCCTACTCCACTCCTCGAGTACTCCTTACTCGAGAGTTCACTACACAACAAGCTCCTTATGGTGGAGAAAACCGTACACGTTGCTTAACCAATTTCCGACTCTAAGCTAAAAGTCGAGCCCTAATCGTAGCTAGGACCAATCTACACAACTATACTTAGTATATACACAACTTCCAAATAGACACAACTACTTGGATCTTCACAACTATGACACAACTACAAGTATATAAAAATTGATCTTCAATGGATCTTTGGTGGTGGACTCAACACTTCACTAGGATAGTGTTCTTCTCTTTGCACTTGGAGAGGAAGAGATGGAAGAACAAGATTCACTTCTTAAACAAGTAATAATCAAACAAATGATCAAAGATTTGAGTGATTAAAGAAGGGGTTTGAATCTGGAAATGAATGTGCAAAAGAGGTGAGGTGAAAAGCTGAGAATGGCCAACTATTTAAAGGACAAAGGAGCCAACGGCTAGTTCTGCCCGCGGTACCTTATCACAGCCCGCGGTACCTTATCGATAAGGTACCGCCTAGGTGCTAAGGTACCGCCGGACTAGACTCCGCTCCTTTTTGTCCTTTAGTGGTGGAGGTCTTATCTGGGTATAAAAATATCCTGAAAGGATATTCTTTAACAGAATAAGAATATGCCATTTTCAAATTTCAAATAATTAATTTAATAAAACATTTTCTTAAAAATAAAGTTTAATAAAAACTTGTCACATTTAATAAAAAGTGAGTTTTAAGAAAATATTAAATCACTTGATCACTTGATTAAGGTTAGTACTTGTTTATCCATACCTTAGGTGAAAATGGGTAAAATGAAAAATACTTGAACTCAAGAATTCTTTTTTCGTTGTTTTCGTAAATGCTTGTTTTTACATATTGTCGTAATCAAAACTAAGCGAGACCGAAAAATGCAAGTAACGTTTTTAGTCATTATTGCATTAACATATCTATTCAACCCCCATACTAAAGTTAAACAGTGTCCTCAATGTTTTGAGTCTAAGGGTAAGATACCCCCATACTAGAGACGAAGTCGAATGCTTAATCTAGCATGGAAAGGGTGGAACCATTAAATCAATAGCCGTTTATGAAGTGTGCTAAAAACCTAAGGTTAGAACAATCAAGGATATATCATATGGATATTGAGAAATTCTTCAAAGCAAACGATTGATTGCTCACGTAAAACGAACACAAGAGGATCCAATCGTGAAGATAATGATCATCTAAAAACCACATATCACAAACAACCACGAAACAAAGGTTGGAAAGGCACAAATCCCCTCACGTAAGCTACATTTGAAAGCGATAATATGTACATGGATAAGCATGGGACTCCCCCACGAAGCACCTAGTTTTTTATTACCGAGTCATGAGCTCGACTCGATCCCCTCAATACTAATTATCATTGGGGAAGGTGACTTGGTCGAGGTCGTTCAAAGAAGGAACTTCCCCACCAAAGTAGTGCTTCAACCTATGGCCATTCACCTTAAAGTTAGGACCATCATTTTGAGCTAGCTCGATAGTCCCACAAGGAAACACTTGGGTAATGGTGAATGGACCCGACCAACGGGATTTCAACTTGCCGAAAAATATTTTCAATCTCGAGTTAAAAAGCAACACTTGATCCCCAATGTTAAAAACCTGGTTTTTAATTTTAGAATCATGAAACTTTTTGGTTTTCTCTTTATAAATCAATGAATTTTCATAAGCAATGTCCCTTAATTCATCCAATTCATTCAATTGCATTTTCTGGTGTTTTCCCGTGGTCTCAATGTCATTATTACAATGCTTTAGGGCCCACTAAGCTTTGTGCTAGAGTTCAATTGGCAAGTGGCAATTCTTCCCATACACAAGCTTGTAAGGAGTACACCCAATGGGCGTCTTATGAGCGGTACGAAAGGCCCATAAAGCATCGTCTAACTTATCCGACCACGATTGTCGGTTCTCCCCTATCGATCTCTCCAAGATCCTCTTCAAAGCTCGGTTTGAAACATCGACTTGCTCACTCGTTTGTGGGTGATAAGCCGTAGAAAGCCGATGTGTAACCCCATATTTCTTTAGAACCCTTTCGAATTGGTCATTACAAAAATGGGTTCCACGATCGCTTATGATTGCACGAGGGGTTCCAAACCGAGGGAACAATTGCTTCAAAAACTTGACTACCACACGAGCATCGTTCGTGGGCAAAGCCTTAGCCTCCACCCACTTAGATAGGTAGTCAACGGCGACAAGGATGTACTTATTACCACGAGATGATGGGAACGACCCCATAAAATCAATTCCCCAAACGTCAAAGATCTCACACACTTGGATGATATTTTGTGGCATTTCATCATTTTGTGAGGTTTTTCCTTGTCGTTGGCATGAGTCACACGACTTGACAAGTGAATGTGCATCTCGGTAAATAGTAGGCCAAAAGAACCCGGCATCAAAGACCTTCTTCGCCGTAGATTAGCACCATGGTGACCACCCGTTGGTCCCTCGTGACAAGCTCTAAGGATATTAGAAGCTTCGGTGCCAAAAACACAACGTCGAATAATTTGATCCGCACAAGTCCGAAATAGGTAAGGTTCGTTCCAAAAGTAGAACTTGACGTCACGAAAGAATTTTCGTTTTTGTTGAGTCATCATACCCTTGATGATAAAGTTGCCCGCATGGTAATTTGCGATGTCTGCAAACCATGGGGTGGATGAGTCTTTCTTAGAATTCACTACACCAAGTGTCTTGAGAGGAAATGTTTCGGTGATTTCCTTGTTCTCGTACACACTTTGATGAGGATCTTCCAATCGAGAGAGATGATCGGACGCAAGATTCTCGGCTCCTTTTTTGTCAAGTATTGTGACATCAAATTCTTGAGCAGGAGAATCCAACGAAGCAATCTCGGCTTATCATCTTGTTTAGCCAAGAGATACTTGATTGCCGAATTATCCCTATACACTATGATTTTGGTCAAGACGAGGTAAGGTCGGAATTTCTCGAATGCATACTGATACAATGGTTTTCATTGGGTTCAGATTATGTCACGGAATCTTCTCGAATTGATCACGGTTCAAAGTAGAATAGTTGTTCTTGGTACTAAAAGGGGTTGGTTTTGGTTATCTGATTTAAATTAAAAGCAAGTATGAAAATGTCGTTGAGTGATATTAAAGTGTTTAAAAATTATTTAGAAAAGCACTTAAAACATAAAACTTTGCAAAACTTTAAAACTTAAAAACTTAAGCTATCGGAATATAACAACTCCTATCTATCGGAATGCACCATCGGAATAATTATCAAATCAAGCCATCGGAATATCCATGTGAAGGTCCATCGGAATAATCAAGATCAAATCTATCGCAATGTTGTCTTATCGGAAAGTCCTAGATTAGAATGTTTCAGATCGGAATACTTTAAATACCTCTGTCGCAATGTTGTTCTATCGGAAAGTTGTTGTCGAAAAATGGGCAGAGTTTCGTCTTAACAAGGACCTTAGTCCCGTCGAAATATGCGATCGCAATAAGCGATCGCAATCCAGATCAGAATAAGGGGAAAATGTCAATCGGTCGCAAAGTAAAACCCTAGTGGGTTATTGCGATCAAAACAAGTGATCCGTCGGAATGTGTAGAATCCCCAAGATTGCGATGGAAGCAATACTTATCCGAATTTGGTGGCCAGCTTAAAACTCAATGAGCATGTATAATAAGCTATCTTATCCGAATGTTAAACAACCTAAAAAGCTTAAATTTGACAACTTTTCAAAACATAAAATAAAACACTTTATGAAAGGAACTTTAAATTGACTAAAACTTCTAATAAATCCGAAAATCAATAAGCTAGAAACAAGAAATAAGCCAACAAGCATAGAGAGCCTATGGCTTAAACGTGTACGAGCTTTTGTAAGAACAAGAAATGAACTTTCTTATCATACAACCTCAACTTCAATCACGGATTATGAAGGATTCGGATCAAGATTAAGGGTTCGGATCAAAAATTAAGCAAGATCAAGAAATGTAGAAGGAGATTTAAGAAAACAAAGCTTAAACTTTAACTTGATTAATGGAAATTCAAATACACAAAGTTTAACCTTGCAAAATTAAAAGAAAGAAAAGATGAAAAATTTAGTGAGAGAAAGTTGGGAACTTTCTCTCTCTAAAACTAGAAAGAAGAATGAAAAACTAAAACTAGCTAACCTCCTAAATTGTAAGGAGAAGGCCTATTTATAGGTGTTGCTTGTGGGCTTGTAAATGGGTTTCTCTTATTCTTTCTTCTTTAGTCTTTACGTTTCTCTAAATAAATGTTTCCGACTTTGGATTTTGAGAAGTGTCGGTGAATAATTCCAACTCGTCTTATAATCTTTTGTTTAATAGACTCGAGTTCTTCGACATATATGAATCTCCCATCTTTGGCCATTTTCTTCGATAAATCTTCAAATAGGCACAATGACTTCAAATCTTTTGCATCTCTTGGACAATAGACTTCTTCTAACAACAACGATGAGTCTTTTTCTTCGATAAAACCCGTGCAATCCCATGTTTTCTTCAATATCTATCCGGTTAGTTCTGAAAACACAAAAAGCACACAAACCACGCATAATTCTAAACAAATGATATTAAATACGCGTTTTGGTCTTGTTTTAGCAAGAAATAAGTGGTAAAAGGGTGGGTGTTTTCACACCTATCAAATCCCCTACACTTAACCATTGCCATGCCCTCATGCAATGCTTAGTGATAAAGTAATTTTACACTTTTCTCATAATCAATCAACCTTGGCCTTATTAACATACTACTAAAACAAAAATTAAAGTACTAAGAGAAATTAAAACTTTAAAGGAAACAAAAGGTTAGAAAACCATTTTCACTGGAAATAACTTGCAAAGAGATCAAGGACTTACATTAGGGCTTTGGTGCTGCGAAGATTTATCACCCTCAAGATTCACATTCCCCAAACTAAGCTTAAAAACGAGATCATTGTTATTATAAGTTAGTAAAACAAACACTCACACACATGGCTTAATTATATGCTTAAACTCCCTTATTCCTAGGTGTATCTCTTATATTTTATTTTTGTCTTAGAATGATCATGAAGATGCATTTTTGGACTTATTGCGATAGTTTATTTAGGCTGAAAGCAAAGTAGGACGATTTGATCAATAGTTAGCTAAAGGACAAAATCTCTTAAAACTGCTTCTCGGGATATCTAAAAGTTCATATCTTGGCATAACTCGGTTCACGATTTGAGACCTTTCTCGGGCAGATATTTGGCATGTACTTCATACTCCATATCTTGAGAGACGTGCTTGAGATAATGGTCTTCTCATCGTTAATAGAGTTTCTTCACTTGGAGACTTTTGAGGGGTACTCCAACTTTGTTGACCACGAATTCATGATTATTTTTTCAATCGCTAATTGGGATTTTGAGATACAACGATCAGCCTCCTTTTCGGACTTGGATCTATTTATCCTCATACCTTGTTAGGGTCTTTTCGGATAGACTTCTCCATGATCTTTACGGGAGTTGACTGCTCTTCGTCGTGAGTCTTGATCCTTCATATTGATTTTGGGAATAATGCTTTTCACATCACCTTGGATCTTTAGCAATAAGATTGAATCCTCATGCCTTGTTAGGGACTTTTCGGACTCGCCAATCTTCGCGCCCCGCTTCATAAGTTATGCCTTGGCTATGAACTCTTATCATTACCGAGCAACTTTTAAACGATCTTGGGCTAGAAGCTAAGTAACTTTTCAAATCGTACGACCTTACTTATTGCAGATAAATTATTAGCAAGTGATGGGAGAATAGGCACATAATTACACCAAGTGGGCTTGTGCAAGAATACCGACTTTTAATTGACTCTATCATTTCTCGTTCTCCACAATTTAAAATCTCAAGTAATGAGACTCGTGGATGCTTAGCCTAATAAACCAATTAAGGTCTACATGGTTAAGGATACTAGCTAGAATAAACTTGGATAAGTCTATTCGAGTTGAGTCAAAATAATCGCAACGGGCCTAATATGGCAAAGACTTCTAAACCTGCTACACCACTTTATTAATATTTTTGACTTTATTGCAGGATATATACATATGAAAGCAACGATAAAAATTTAAAAATTACGACTAAATAGCCAAAGTTAATAAAAAATTTGAAAAATGTTGAAAAAGATGATTTTTCGGTTAAATGAAGGCGTTTTCATGGAAAAGTCCACTTAAAACTTCGATAGAAGTCCCCCCTACACTTAAGATAAACATTGTCCTCAATGTTTAAGCATGTGGGAAAAATCTCCCCTACACTTATGACATTCTGCACGTTGGTTAAATCAAGCTAAGGAAGAGACGACTAAAGTGATCAATTTCAAATGTGAATATGAAGAAAATTGAATCACGATAGCTGAGATAGAACCGGATTTTGGATAACACGGGAGCACGGTTCTTCAAAGGTTCCAAAAGTGTATTCATCCCTGTAATCACATCACCACACAAACGCAAACAACCTATATAGGTCCCCCTACACTTAGGAGGTTAAAACGGAAAAGGATAGATACTCGGGTTGACTCCCGAGGAGCGCTTGTTTTTTATAACCGAGTCATGAGCCTGACTCGACCCAAAATTAGTTCATGGGAAACGTGGTGAGGGATGGAATCATCTCATGAGAGATGTCCTCACCAAAGTACAACTTCACTCGTTGGCTATTCACCTTAAAATTAGGTCCATTAGGTTGAGCGAGCTCGAGAGTACCATATGGAAAATTTGGGCAATGGTGAATGGGCCGGACCAACGAGATTTCAGCTTGCCCGAAAAGATTTTCAACCGAGAGTTAAAGAGTAAAACTTTGTCTCCAACTTGGAACTCTCGGTTTTTAATCTTAGAGTCATGAATGAGCTTTGTTAATGCAATAATGACTAAAAATGTTACTTGCATTTTTCGGTCTCGCTTAGTTTTGATTACGACAATATGTAAAAACAAGCATTTACGAAAACAACAAAAACGAATTCTTGAGTTCAAGTATTTTTCATTTTACCCATTTTCACTTAAGGTATGGATAAACAAGTACTAACCTTAATCAAGTGATCAAGTGATTTAATCTTTTCTTAAAACTCACTTTTTATTAAATGTGACAAGTTTTTATTAAACTTTATTTTTAAGAAAATGTTTTATTAAATTAATTATTTGAAATTTGAAAATGGCATATTCTTATTCTGTTAAAGAATATCCTTTCAGGATATTTTTATACCCAGATAAGACCTCCACCACTAAAGGACAAAAAGGAGCGGAGTCTAGTCCGGCGGTACCTTAGCACCTAGGCGATACCTTATCGATAAGGTACCGCGGGCTGTGATAAGGTACCGCGGGCAGAACTAGCCGTTGGCTCCTTTGTCCTTTAAATAGTTGGTCATTCTCAGCTTTTCACCTCACCTCTTTTGCACATTCATTTTCAGATTCAAACCCCTTCTTTAATCACTCAAATCTTTGATCATTTATTTGATTATTACTTGTTTAAGAAGTGAATCTTGTTCTTCCATCTCTTCCTCTCCAAGTGCAAAGAGAAGAACACTATCCTAGTGAAGTGTTGAGTCCACCACCAAAGATCCATTGAAGATCAATTTTTATATACTTGTAGTTGTGTCATAGTTGTGAAGATCCAAGTAGTTGTGTCTATTTGGAAGTTGTGTATGTACTAAGTATAGTTGTGTAGATTGGTCC
Organism: Glebionis coronaria; assembly: GCA_025667525.1. NCBI lineage: Eukaryota > Viridiplantae > Streptophyta > Magnoliopsida > Asterales > Asteraceae > Glebionis > Glebionis coronaria. The sequence continues at coordinate 111,638,968 of CM046879.1, read as the reverse complement.
TAGCTACGATTAGGGCTCGACTTTTAGCTTAGAGTCGGAAATTGGTTAAGCGACGTGTACGGTTTTCTCCACCATAAGGAGCTTGTTGTGTAGTGAACTCTCGAGTAAGAAGTACTCGAGGAGTGGAGTAGGAACGAGGAGTGAGCTTCGTTGCCGAACCACTATAAATCCTTGGTGTTCGGTTTGATCTTTCTTTACCCTTAACTCTTTACATTCCTTATTACTTTTTGCATGTACATGTGTTAATATTAGATTAGCTACACTATCATTCTTTATTCTTTGTGGATATATTTTTGTTAGTATTAGTTTAGCTACACTATCATTGTTCATATTTGTGCATAAGAAGATTTCACATATTTCCTCAAGCCTAAGTTTTTTGAAAAAGGATTTTTGGAAACCATATTTTAACAAGTAAATTTTAAGAAACTATTCAACCCCCCCTTCTAGTTTCTACAATTGGTATCAGAGCGGGTTGCTCAAGAATTTTTAAAGTATATTGTATTTTAAAACTTGAATCGATCTATGGATTTCAACAAGTACCTAGAAGGGCAATCTATGCAAAGACCACCACTTTTTGAAACCGATAGTTTTATTTATTGGAAAATTTGATTTGAAACTTATGTGAAATCAAAAGATTTAGATATTTGGCATGTTATTACCAATGGTGATTTTTTACCCTTTCAATTTAATGAAGTTTCTAAAACAAAAGAATTAGTCACTTTTGACAAAGCTAATGATGATACTAAAAAGAAACTTTCAAAAAATAATGAGGCTAAAATGGTGATTTATAATGCTTTGCCTAAGAAAGAGTATGAAAGAATTTTTATGTGTGAAACCGCTAAAGATATTTGGAACACTCTTTTAGTAACCCACCAAGGTAATAGCCAAGTCAAAGAAAGTAAAATCGATCTTCTTGTCCAACAATATGAACAATTTGTCATCTTAGAAGATGAAACTATTGATAGTGCATTTACTAGGTTTAACACCATTATTACTAGTCTAAAAGCACTTGATGAAGGTTTTTCTAGCAAGAACAATGTTAGGAAGTTTCTAAGGGCCTTACATCCAAAGTGGAGAGCAAAAGTCACGGCTATTGAAGAGTCGAAAGATCTCTCAACTTTATCACTCGATGAACTCATAGGAAACTTGAAAGTTCATGAGATGATAATTTTGAAGGACTCGGAATTAGTAAAAACCAAGAGTGAAAGGAAATCTCTTGCACTTAAGGCCAAGAAGGCACAAAGTGACCATGATAGTTCCTCGGAAAGTGATGACGAGGAGTATGCATTGGCGGTGAGAGATTTCAAGAAGTTCTTCAAGAGACGAGGTCAACACGTTAGGCAACCAAACTATGACAAGAAACCATTGTCAAAAAATCGGTTTGTCAAGAACGAAAAAGGTGATAGGAGTTGCTTTAGATGTGGTGATCCAAATCACTTCATTGGTGATTGTCTAAAGCCCGCTCGTGATAAGAACCACACGGCATTCGTTAGTGGCGCTTGGAGCGATAGCGGTGAAGATGATGATGACAACCCCAAAGAGGAGAAATGTCTTATGGCTCACACTTCTAAAGAGGTACATTCCGAAACCGAATATTATAGCAATGATAGTTCCACTTTAGATGATATTGAATTTGAAGGCAAATATGATAGCTTACACAAACTTAGTCTTAAATTCATAGAAAAGAATAAAACCTTAAAATCAACCAAAACTAAGATTAGAGAATGATGATCTCAAGAGCACCTCCATTAAATTGGAAAAGTTCATGAAAGGTACTAGTGCTCTTGATGATATGTTAAACAAACAAGTTCATTCTAAGGAAAAACTTGGTCTAGGTTTTAACTCAAATGAAGCCTCAACTAGTGAACCAAAACAAGTCAGGTTTTCACAGAAAACACCTTCTGGACGCGGTTCCACATTGTATGGCGCGGTTCCTTATCACTATGGAACCGCGGCCATAGATAAGGTACCGCGGCCAGAAGTTGATTTTTGTGAAAATTCTGAACTTTCTGAAAAATCTAAGTTAAATGAAAAACCAAAACATCTTACTGTTAATAAGGTTCAATTACCCATACTTGACGACAATGCTATTAGTAAGTTCTATAAGCCGTTAAGTAAACCTCTCATGGGAAATAGAAGTTTATCTAGACTATCTTCTACTCCACCTAGAGTACGGAATGAGTCTAAGCCTAGAAGTAGAACGACAACGCCTACAAGAGATAATCAAAACAACTCACGAACTAGAAGTAAAACTCCAACATCTAGAAAGAATAATAATAACTCTAAACCTAGATCAAACACACCTAGGAGAAGTAATAAACAACAAAATGGTTACATGAATTACTACCCTCCTCCATTTTGTTCTCCATGGGGAATCCCCACCTCATTCATTCATCCCAACCAAATGCAAGGGATGTTTGGAACTAACAATTTTGGACCCATGAGATATTGGGGACCAAATGTTTGATCTTGTGTATTGTTACCTAGATATGCTTGGGAATTGATTTGGAGCCCGATGGGTGGATTAAGGATAGTGGATGTTCTAAACACATGACGGGTAATCGAAGTTTGTTCTCGCATTACAAAGCATATGATGGAGGTAACGTCACATTCGCTAGTAGTCTACGTGGTAATATCATTGGCAAAGGTACGGTTTCTCTTGACTCCATGACCATTGAAAATGTTGAGCACGTAGATAACTTAGGTTTTAACCTTTTAAGTATAGGTCAAATTTGTGATAATAAGTGTAAGGTCATCTTTTCGGAACATGACAGTGAAATCGTAAAAGATGGAAAAGTCATTGGAAAAGGTGTTAGAAAGCATGGGCTTTATGTCATGAAGGTTAATAAGAAGTCAAAAGACAACATATGTCTTGCGACTATAGATGATAGTTCTACTCTTTGGCATAGGAGATTAGGTCACGCTAATATGCGTTTAATTCAATCTTTAGTCTCTAAGGAGTTGGTAAGACACCTCCCCAAGATTAAGTTTGATAGTCACTTTTGTGATGCTTGCAAAGTTGGAAAGCAAGTTCACTCAAGTCACAAAGCCAAGAATTTGGTTTCGACCTCTCGGTGCTTAGAGCTCCTACATATGGATCTCTTTGGACCTTCCGCCATACGGAGTTATGGAGGTAACCTTTATACCCTAGTTATAGTTGACGACTATTCTAGATTCACTTGGACTAGATTTTTGGCATCTAAGAATGAAGCTTTCGATCACTTCGAAATCTTTAGTCAGAAAATTTAAAATCAACTAGGATGTTCAATTGTTTCTATTAGGACGGATCATGGTAGGGAATTTGATAATGAAGTGCAATTTGGTGCCTTTTGTGAAGCTCATGGTATTACCCATAACTTCTCGGCTCCTCGCACTCCACAATCAAATGGGGTAGTTGAAAGGAAGAATAGGACTCTCCAAGAGATGAGTAGGACGATGTTAAACGAGCAATCGTTGCCTCAAAAGTTTTGGTGCAATGCCGTAGAAACATCGACTTATATTCTCAACTGAATTCTTATTCGACCTTTCCTAGGAAAGACCCCCTATGAGATTCTTAAAGGTAAGAAACCCTCATTAGAATACTTTAGGGTGTTTGGAAGCAAGTGCTTTATCCTCAACACCAAAGACTACCTTACCAAGTTTGACCCAAAGTCTTACGAAGGTATCCTTTTAGGTTATTCCCAAACTAGTAAGGCCTACATAGTCCTAAATAGAACCTCAGGGGTTATTGAAGAATCACTCAACGTAACCTTTGATGAAACCCCTCCTTCACCCAAGACACCACCATTGGTTGATGATGACTTGGATGAATTAGAAGTAGTTAAAGCCAAAGAGGTTAGAAAAATAGGAGTTGAAGACCTTAGTGTTGAAAAGGAAGTAAACATTAAGGAGTCTAGGGATCATACTCTCAATAATGTCATTGGTGACTTAAATCAAAGGACCCTAAGATCTCAAGTCCAAAACCAAAGCAACTTCTTTTGTTTTGTCTCCTTGATTGAACCTAAGAATGTTAAAGAAGCCTTGACGGATGAGAGTTGGGTCATTGCGATGCAAGAAGAATTGAATCAATTCGTTGCCAATGATGTTTGGGAACTTGTTCCTCCACCTAGAAGTTCTACCATTATAGGAACCAAATGGGTATTTAGGAATAAGCTAGATGAGAATAGTGTTGTGTCTCGTAACAAGGCTAGACTTGTAGCTCAAGGCTATAATCAACAAGAAGGGATTGATTATGACGAGACATACGCACCGGTAGCTAGATTAGAATCAATTAGAATCCTTTTAGCCTACGCTTGTGCCTTAGATATTAAGCTTCAACAAATGTGTTATTCCCATTCAATCCATAACACAAGATTTAGAAGAGATATTTAGAGAGAGAAAGAGAAGAAAGTAGAGAGAGAAACAAGAGAGAATTTGGAAGGTTAAACACTTTTAGAGAGAGAAATAAAATGGTAACCAACACCCTCTTCCACACATGGAAGAGGGTTTATATACCCTTGGCCTTTTGGGCCGTGGGCTTTGTTTCCTTGGGCCGGGCTTGGCTTTGCTTTGGGCTTACACCCCTAACTTATACAATATTAGCTTAAAGTCCAAGCCCGGTTTTCCCGACTAACCTATTACAATACAAGACCTTTTAACGACTAAGATGACCTATTACATTCTTGTTCGACTATATAAAATATAGGGCTAACAATCTCCCCAATGTATCGGTCATCTTAAAAAGCTTAAAAAGCATAAGATGATTGAGTGAATACATTCTTGTAGAGGAGATCTTCCTGCTTTGGTCTTGTATCTTGGTCTTGATCTTGTTTGTAACAACTTTGTTCCTTCATGCTTTCGTGATCTTTATCTTGAGCCTTTGTCATTTGACTTTGAGTGCTTGAGATCTTCATCTGTACTCCTTGTGACTAAGATGACCTATTACATTCTTACATTCTTAGGTATCTTGATTATCGCCATCTTGTGCTCTTGTGACTTCTGAATCGACATCGGTTACACAGCTACGCCACCTTCTTGATATGCAGCAACACATATAGACATGGATAAAATGGCTTTGAACATTTCATCCTAACTCGGTAGCGTTTTACCTCCGGTCGGTGAAGACCGTTAAACGGTAATAAAATACCGTACCTGTGATCAGGTAGATTCGATTAAGAACCTCCTTGACAGGGTTTCCCGGCGGTAGTAGCCAGTTCCCTTTACTCGACCGTCTCAAAGCAGACTGCGAACGTAAAGAGTGAATCATAAGGATAAATTATCCGTCTGATTGGAGTCGTCAATTCAGATTTCCTGGAACAAGTTTGATTCTAAAAGAATCGCACCATTGTTGCTTTCCAGTTTGTCACAAGCTTGATTCATAGAGAATCTTGCGAGTTACCTACCGTAGTGCTGTTTGATGTTAACACTGGAAGGATTTCCATTCGTCACTATGAACACTAATGAGTGTCACTCTGAATGTTCTGGCAAGATCACATGGATTTTACGAAGAAACCTGGAATCAAGTTTGAATCAATTAAGAATCCAAACTTAGTTGCTTTCCAGTTCTCACAAGTTTGATTCGTGTAGAATCGCACAAGTTACCTACCATGAGCTTGTTTGATGCTGGCTCAAGCAGGATTTCCATCTTCATTGTGAATCGTATCACTCAGATGTTCTGGCAATATCACAAGGATAATGCGTAGGACTCGATTGTGTCCTAATGAGATGATAAATTGATCTCGTTTGGCTCTAGACTCAATAAGTGCATTTTGGTAATCGGAGGCTGGAGCAGACTGCCACCTTTTCAATATTAACTGACTCGGAGTGAGAAAGTCAATAGATACGTGTTGATCTCCGTGAGAATGAGACAAGTTTCTTTTGAGAGAAACTCGAATGGCTGGGGAAGGGTTTTGCATCGCATCACTGGGTCCATGACACTTGTCTTCAAAAGATGTATTAACCCGGTTTCTACCTAAGTTGCATAGAATATTCAACTCCTTCAATGCTTACCAATACGTCATCATTAGCACCTTGTTGTGATTGTTCTAGTGCTAACTTAAGTAATTGGTCCGCATTCAGCTTCATTTCACTCCATCTTTCCTAAGGACAACTATTTCTAGCTTTGGAGTGTCCTTGGGTAGATCCCTCCGGTTCTGGTTGGATCATAGGACTTTGTTTCCTATCCTAAACCACCTTTTGACTCCATCGTTCCGTCGTGGATAGTAGGTTGTTTTGGGTAAAGATCGTAACCATAAAAACCATTGAAAACCATTCAAAGTGCTTGATAAAAATCAAAACTTTTAACACTTTGAAAGTTTTATCTTTTCGAAAAGCTCCCCTACACACATGCATCGATATACGAAATAGTTTGGCATGTGAAGGAAAGAGTTGCACTTGAGTCTTTAAGATCACATGTTGCGATATATTACATTTTAATCACATTTTCTCCCCCTATCTCTAATATAAAAATATAATATTAGAGATACCAATTGATTAAAATATGACAATTTCTGAAAACCGATTGGGAGAGAAACATGTGTGCACGCATGAATCATGGAACTTTTTCAGTCGGGTCGCTCCCCCTCAACAATATATGTGTGTCTTGAAACAAAATTTGACAAAATTTTAGAAAAACGACACCACAAAATATGTTGAGGTACGGAGTTGAGATGCCTTTTCCGATATAATATATTACATTTGACAGTTTCATATCATTTTCGGAATGTGTTGGATAGATAAAATATGACAATTTTAGAGATGTACCCAACAATATTAAAAGGGTTGATTTTAAAACGCTCCCCCTCAAAAATTGATCAAAATAACATATGACTAATAGGTGTGTAAACACCCATCCTTTTACCACTTAATTCTGGCTAAAACAAGACCAAAACACGTATTTAATATCATTTGTTTGGAATTATGCGTGGTTTTTGTGTTTATTGTGTTTTCAGAGCCAACCGGATGGATAATGGAGAAAACATGGGATTGCACGGGATTTATCGAAGAAAAAGACTCAAGATGAAGTCTATTTTCCAAGAGATGCAAAAGATTTGAAGTCACTGGGCCTATTCGAAGATTTATCGAAGAAAAGGACCAAAGATGGAAGATTTACATAAGTCGAAGAAACTCAAGTCTATTAAACGAAGAAATTAAAAGACGAGTTGGATTTAATCGACGACAAATCCCGAATCAGAATCGAAAATGTCAACTTTTCTGAAAAGATGAGAAGACAAGAAGAACGGGAGAAAGCCCACTCACCAACCAAAGGGGACACCTATATAAAGGGATCCCCTCACACTTTCCATACAGTTTTTCAGTTTTTTTCTTCCTCCTTCTTTTCTCCTTTCTGTTCGTAGCATCACCAACACCACTAGGGTGTTTGGTGATTTTGATCTTTGTTTTTCAATCTTGTAATTTCATCCTTGTTTTGTGATTGTTAAAACCTTGTTGAATCAATACAATCTTTCCATTTTCATCTTGTTCATCTTCATCTATTTAGTTAAAAGTTCAAGTTCTTATTTGTTTGCTTTAATCTTTAAAAGTTGTTGGGTTTTATGTTTTTATTGTTGGGATTTGTAGTTATTGATTAGTATATCATTTGTGTTTAGTTTTATTTAAGTTTTGGTGGAAAACTTGGTGATTTTTGGCTTAAACTTGATTTCCCTGTTCTTCGGCTTAAGTTTCTGTTTTTGAGTTCCCCAGGTTCCGAATGAACCAAATGTTCCGGATGAACTGCATCTTCCGAATGAACACAAAGTTCCGGATGAACCAATAGTTCCGGATGAACCAATAGTTCCGGATGAAATAAAAGTTCCGAATCAGTCTTTAAGTTCCGAATCAGTTTTATCTTTTAAACTTCCGAATGAACCAAAAAGTTCCGGATGAACCAATAGTTCCGGATGAACTAAAAGTTCCGAATCAGTCTTTAAGTTCCGAATCAGTTTTATCTTTTAAACTTCCGGATGAGCAAAAGTTCCGAATGAGTTTCTTTTTGAAAAGTTCCGAATGAGTTTTTCCTTTAAAAGTTCCGGATGAGTAAAAGTTCCGGATGAGCAAAAGTTCCGAATGAGTTTCTCTTTGAAAAGTTCCGAATGAGTTTTTCCTTTAAAAGTTCCGAATGAGCTTAAAAGTTCCGAATGAGTTGATTGTTCCGAATAAACTTCCGAATCAAAGTTCCGAGTAAAGTTCCGAATCAAGCTTCCGAGCAAACTTCCGAGTGAAGGTTCCGAACGAAGTTCCGGATCAATAAACTTCCGAATCAAGGTTATTTCTGTTACTGTGTTATTGTGTTACTGTTTCTGTGTTATTGTGTTACTGTTTCTTACTCTTTATTTTATTTGAATTTTAATTCCAGTTTTATTAATTGTCATTAATTTAATTATTTTTTATTTAAGTTCTCATTTAAATACATTTAAACTTTTTAGTAGATTAGAAAACTAAACCCCCTTTTTTAGTAACCAAGAACAATCATTCCACTTAGAACCAAGATCAATTCGAGAGGATTTCGAGAGACATAATTGAACCCTAACAAAATGCTAGTATCAAATGGCGCCGCTGCCGGCTCTTCTCGTTAAGATCAAAAGTTTTTTGTGAGAACTTGGATTTTGGGATCCGTTCCCCGTGAACGTTACTTTTTCAAAAAAAATTCAAAAACACTAAAAAATATAAAATTTTCAAAAATCCTAAAAAGTAAAAAACATAAAAAACCAAAAATATTTTTGCTTTGTTTTTCTCTTGTTAGTTCTTTTGCAGGTGTATGCGCACTCGATCCACGTCTTATCAAGAGCCCGAGCCTCTCGATCACTTAGACATGGCCGGTGTACAAAACAACAACAACATACCACCTCCAAACAACAATAATAACAACAACAACCCACCCTTCAACAACATGAATAATAACAACAACAATGAGCCTCTACCGGATAATCGTCCGATGATTGAACTGCTGCAAGCTCACGTAGATGGCAACACTGATCCAATTGTTATACCAGCATTTGCAGCCAACAATTTTGAGCTAAAATCAGGCTTTATCCAGAGTGTCTCTGCTCAACCATTCTTAGGGCGTACCATTGATGACCCACATGACCATATCAAGAGATTCTTGCAACTCACCAACACGGTCAAATTCAATGGTGTTCCACAAGAGGTTATCAGGTTACAACTTTTTCCCTTTTCTTTAGAGGGACAAGCCCGACATTGGCTTGCTAAGGAACCGCCACAGAGTATTCTCTCGTGGACGGATTTGGAGACCAAGTTTATCAATTACTTTTTCCCACCCTCTCGTACTACCTCTTTGCGGAATGAAATCATAAATTTTGAACAAAAGTACGATGAGTCGTTCAGTGAATCTTGGGATCGTTTTAAAGATCTTTTAAGAAAATGCCCTCAACATGGTTTTACCAAAGTACATCAAATTAATACTTTTTACAATGGTTTAAGCATGAGTGACCAAGATTCACTAAACAGTGCCTCGGGGGGTAATCTTTTGGCTAAGACTTCCAATGCTGCTTGGGATATCATTGAGAATAAGTCTCGTGTGCAAACCAAGAGTGTTCGGACCAATGTCTCTAGTGCTAGCACTAATAACAGCGACAAGCGATTGGACAAAATCACTACGCTTCTTGAATCGCTTGTTACCCACACCGTCAACAACAACCACAGCAACAACGCTAAAAACGCTCAAGTCAATGCTGTTAGCCAACCATGCGAGATATGCGGGGGTCCTCACTCTTACACCACTTGTACTGCCACCCAAGACTACCCTTCAGAGAATGTGAATGCAGCTTATGGCACCTATCCTCAACCTGCTTATCAAGCTAGACCTCAAGGTGACCGTAATTTGCTTAGCTACCGCTCCAACAATTATCTTTCCCCACCCGGTTTTCCTCCTACCAACCCAAACCAACAACAAAACCTCAACCGCCCTCCTCAACAACAACAACAACCTCGTACACCATACATCCCTCCTCACAAGCAGCAACAACCACCTCAACGAAACAACCAAGTATACCAGCAACCTGCTTATCAACCACCCGCATACAATGCTCCTCCCAACCAACCCACCGCTCTTCACTAAGAAGTGGAAACTTATATGAGGACTAACGATGTGATCGTGGGAAATCTTCAGCGGGAAGTGCTCAACCTGAAAGCAGACTTGGTCAAACAAGGGAACGATTTGAGAGCCGACATGAGAAATACTTTGGATAGTCAAACGAATGACTTGAAGAACATGATGGCTAGTTTCTTCCAAGGTAATCAACCCTCTTCTTCGGGTACTCTTCCGAGTAACACCGTTGCGAATCCAAGAGGGGAGATGAAAGCAATCACCACTCGCAGTGGCAAAGGTACCAAGGAACCCGAGCTTCCTATACCTCCACTGGTGGTTGTGACTAAGGAAAACGAGTCACCTGCTACTATTTCTCATCCTTCTACCTCCCCAATTTCTCCGCCTCCTTCACCTTCTACCCCCATTTCCCCACCACCCGTGGTTGTGAGTGATCCTATTCCCCTAAAGCCTTCTTCTTCATCCAGTATACCTTATCCTTCAAGGTTGAGGAAAGAGAAGCAAAAGAGCAAGGATGATATTCAGGTTTCAAACTTTCTTAAAATGTTTAAACAACTGAATTTCAATATCTCCTTCGCTGAGGCTCTCGCTAACATGCCCAAATACGCTAAGATGTTTAAAGATCTTCTAAACGACAAGGAGAAGCTTCTTGATATTTCTAACACCCAACTTAATGAGAATTGCTCTACAGTGCTCTTAAGGAAATTGCCAACCAAGCTTGGTGATCCGGGTCGTTTCCTAATCCCTTGCAACTTCCCGGGAGTAGAGAATTGCATGGCCCTAGCCGATCTAGGTGCCAGTATTAATCTAATGCCTCTAAGCGTTTGGAAGCAATTATCTCTCCCTGAGCTAGTCCCCACCAAAATGACTTTGGAATTAGCTAACCGTACGGTTACTTATCCAGTGGGGATAGCCGAAGACGTCTTTGTAGGAGTCGACAAATTCACTTTTCCTGCTGATTTCGTCGTTGTTGACTACGACATGGACCCTCGTGTGCCATTGATCGTTGGTCGTCCATTCCTGAGGACCGGTCGCACTCTAATCGATGTTGAAGCCGATGAGCTTATCATGAGAGTGGGTGACGATAAGATCGTCTTCAACATGGGAAAGCTTTCTAAATAGCCTTATTCATACGAGAGTGTTAATTGTATTAACGTTCTTGATGAGGCTTGTGAAGAACACTTCAAAGATGCTTGTAAAAGTATTCCTACATCTCTTCCCAATGTTGAGACCGTTTCCTCTATCGACTCATCACTATCTCTATTTGGAGAAAGTGATTTCCTTTGGAAAGATTTGGAAGCCACCATAGGAGATGTGAATTTAGACAATGACGATTCTACTACCAATTGGGATGAAGATATCCGCCTCATTGAAAACCTTCTCAAAGAAGACAATCTTTCTCCTCTATCTCCGACGGTTACTGCTATTGATTCTCCTTCTCCTAAAGAGGTGACTAATGATGATCCATCGTTAGTTTCACCATCTATTGAGGATCCTCCCACTCTTGAGCTTAAGGACCTACCTCCTCATCTTGAGTACGTTTTCCTTGAAGACAACGAGAAGTCGCCCGTCATCATCGCAAAGGACCTAAAAGAAGAAGAAAAAGCCCGACTTGTCGCCATGTTGAAGAAGCATAAAACAGCTATCGCTTGGAAAATCTCCGACATTCGTGGAATTGATCCTCACTTCTGCACACACAAAATTCTCATGGAGGACGACTTTAAGCCCACAATTCAAAGCCAACGAAGGGTGAATCCAAAAATACATGAAGTCATCAAAACAGAGGTTATCAAACTTCTTGATGCGGGTATGATTTACCCTATTTCGGATTCACCATGGGTTAGTCCAATCCATTGTGTGCCTAAGAAAGGCGGCATCACCGTTGTGCCCAATGCAAATAACGAGTTGATTCCTACCCGTCTCGTTACTGGGTGGAGAGTTTGTATAGACTACCGCAAACTCAATGATGCCACGAGAAAGGATCATTTCCCTCTACCTTTTATGGACCAAATGCTTGAACGTTTAGCGGGTAATGAATATTACTGCTTTCTTGATGGTTTCTCGGGTTATTTCCAAATACCCATCGATCCCCAAGATCAAGAGAAGACAACATTCACTTGTCCCTATGGCACATTTGCTTACAAAAGAATGCCTTTTGGTTTATGCAATGCCCCCGGGACTTTCCAAAGGTGCATGTTAGCTATCTTCCATGACATGGTTGAACAAACCATGGAAGTCTTCATGGATGATTTCTCGGTCTTCGGGGATTCCTTCTCTTCTTGCCTTGCCAATTTGGAACGTATGCTTCAGCGATGCGAAGACACTCGACTTGTTCTGAATTGGGAAAAATGCCATTTTATGGTAAAAGAAGGCATTGTGCTAGGACACAAAATCTCTAAAGCCGGTCTTGAAGTCGACCGTGCTAAAGTAGATGTCATAGCCAAATTACCTCCACCTTCAACCGTGAAGGGTGTGAGAAGTTTTCTGGGTCATGCGGGCTTCTATCGTCGATTCATTCAGGATTTCTCTAAAATCGCTCGCCCGATGACCCACCTCTTGGAAAAAGATACTCCTTTTATCTTTTCCAAAGAGTGCCTTGAAGCCTTCAACTTGCTTAAGGATAAGCTTACTAAGGCACCCGTCTTGGTTACCCCTAATTGGGAGCTGCCTTTCAAGTTGATGTGCGATGCTAGCGACTTTGCTATTGGTGCGGTTTTGGGCCAAAGAGTGAATAAACACTTCCAACCAATCCACTATGCTAGCAAGACAATGACGGGGGCATAATTGCATTATACGACAACCGAAAAAGAGCTTTTAGCTGTTGTCTATGCTTTTGAAAAGTTCCGCCCCTATCTTGTCCTTTCCACCACTATCGTATACACGGACCATTCCGCGTTGAAGTACTTGATGACAAAGCATGATTCTAAGCCAAGACTTCTTCGCTGGGTTTTACTCCTTCAAGAATTCAACATTGAAATTCGTGACAAGAAGGGAGCCGAAAACCTGGCCGCGGATCATCTGAGCAGACTTGAGGATCCATATCAAGGGGATCATCCGAACAAAGAGATCAATGACTCTTTCCCCCTTGCGACCTTAATGTCTATAGATCTCAATCTCGATGGCACCCCGTGGTTTGCGGATATTGCAAACTACTTAGCGGGTGGTGTTCTCATCCAAGGGTTAACATCCCAACAAAAAAAGAAGTTCTTGAACGATGTTAAGACTTACTTTTGGGATGACCCTTTTCTATTCAAACAATGCGCTGACTTGATTATTCACCGATGTGTTGACGGACCGGCCGCTTTGGACATTCTCTAGGCTTGCCACAAAGGACCCACCGGTGGTCACTTTGGTCCCAACTACACTACCAAAAAAGTGTTTGATTCGGGATTCTATTGGCCCACCATTTACCGTGATGCTCACAAGATGGTTAAACATTGTGACTCTTGCCAAAAACAAGGCAAGATCACACATAAAGATGAGATGCCTCAAAATTTCATACAAGAATGTGAAATCTTTGATGTATGGGGCATCGACTTTATGGGGCCATTCCCTTCTTCTAAAGGCAACAAATACATCCTTGTCGCTGTTGACTACGTTTCCAAATGGGTTGAAGCCAAGGCTTTACCCACTAACGACGCGCGGGTGGTTTGTAAATTCTTGAAACAACTGTTTGCTCGATTCGGTGTTCCTCGTGCTATTATCAGTGACCGCGGGACTCATTTTTGCAACGATCAATTTGCAAGAGTCATGGCAAAGTATGGTGTCAATCACCGTCTTTCCACCGCTTATCATCCTCAAACCAACGGTCAAGCCGAAATATCCAACCGTGGATTGAAAAGAATTTTGGAGCATACTGTGGGAGAGCATCGCGCCGCGTGGGCCGATAAGTTAGATGATGCTCTGTGGGCTTTCCGTACTGCTTACAAGACCCCGATCGGCTTACGCCCTATCGTCTTGTGTACGGGAAAGCTTGCCACCTCCCTATCGAGCTGGAACATAAGGCATACTGGGCCTTGAAGTGGGCTAACTTCGACATCAACAAAGCCGGTGATTTTCGCAAGATTCAACTCAACGAGCTACAAGAATTAAGGAATCAAGCTTACGAGAACTCATTGATCTACAAGGAGAAGACCAAGATGATCCACGATGCTAAAATCAAGAACCGAGAGTTCCACGTTGGTGATCAAGTCTTACTCTTTAACTCTCGGTTGAAGATCTTCTCAGGCAAGTTGAAGAGCCGTTGGTCTGGTCCATTCACCATCGCCAATGTTTTTCCCTATGGCACCATTGAGCTTTCTCAGCCAAATGGGCCCAACTTCAAGGTGAATGGCCAGCGTTTGAAGTTGTAATTTGGTGAGGACAACTCTCTGGAGGTGATTTCATCCCTCACCACGTTCCCTATGAACTAATTTTGGGTCGAGTCAGGCTCGTGACTCGGTTATCAAAAACAAGCGCTCCTCGGGAGGCAGCCCGAGTATCTATCCTTTTATATTTTAACCTCCTAAGTGTAGGGGGACCTCTATAGGGTGTTTGTCTTTGTGTGGTGATGTGATTACAGGGATTAGTGCACTCTTGGAATCTCTGAAGAACCGTGCTCCCGTATTATCCGAAATCCGGTTCTATCTCTCAACTATCGTGATTCAATTTTCTTCATACTCACATTTGAAATTGATCACTTTAGTCGTCTCTTCCTTAACTTGAGTTAACCAACGTGCACAATGTCCTAAGTGTAGGGGAGACTTTTCCCACATGCTTAAACATTGAGGACAATGTTTATCTTAAGTGTAGGGGGGACTTCTATCGAAGTTTTAAGTGGACTTTTCCATGAAAATGCCCTCATTTAACCGGAAAATCCTATTTTTCAACATTTTTCAAATTTTTTATTAACTTTGGCCATTTAGTTGTAATTTTTAAATTTTTATCGTTGCTTTCATATGTATATATTCCGCAATAAAGTCAAATTTTAATAAAGTGGTGTTGATAGTTTAGAAGTCTTTGACATATTAGGCCCGTTGCGTTTATTTTGACTCAACCCGAATAGCCTTATCCAAGTTTATTCTAGCTAGTATCCTTAACCATGTAGACCTTAATTAGTTTATTAGGCTAAGCATCCACGAGTCTCATTACTTGAGATTTTAAATTGTGGAGGACGAGAAATGATAGAGTCAATTATAAGTCGGTATTCTTGCACAAGCTCACTTGGCGTAATTATTTGCCTATTCTCCCATCACTTGCTAATAATTTATCTGCAATAAGTAAGGTCGTACGATTTGAAAAGTTACTTAGCTTCTAGCCCAAGATCGTTTAAAAGTTGCTCGGTAATGATAAGAGTTCATAGCCAAGGCATAACTTATGAAGCGGGGCGCGAAGATTGGCGAGTCCAAAAAGGCCCTAACAAGGCATGAGGATTCCATTTTATTGCTAAAGATCCAAGGTGATGTGAAAAGCATTATTCCCAAAGTCAATATGAAGGATCAAGACTCACGACGAAAAGCAATCAACTCCCATAAAGATCATGGAGAAGTCTATCCCAAAAGACCCTAACAAGGTATGAGGATAAATAGATCCAAGTCCGAAAAGGAGGCAGATCGTTGTATCTCAAAATCCCAATTAGAGATTGAAGAACTAATCATGAAGTCGTGGTCAACAAAGTTGGAGTACCCCTCAAAAGTCTCCAAGTGAAGAAACTCTATGAACGATGAGAAGACCATTATCTCAAGCACGTCTCTCAAGATATGAAGTATGAAGTACATGCCAAATATCGGCCCGAGAAAGGTCTCAGATCGTGAACCGAGTTATGCCAAGATATGAACTTTTTGATATCCCGAGAAGAAGTTTTAAGAGATTTTGTCCTTTAGCTAACTATTGATCAAATCGTCCTACTTTGCTTTCAGCCTAAATAAACTATCGGAATAAGTCCAAAAATGTATCTTCATGATCATTCTAAGACAAAAATAAAATATAAGAGATACACCTAGGAATAAGGGAGTTTAAGAATTTAATTAAGCCATGTGTGTAAGTGTTTGATTTACTAACTTATAATAACAATGATCTCGTTTTTAAGCTTAGTTTGGGGAAGTGAAACTTGAGGGTGATAAATCTTCGCAGCACCAAAGCCCTAATGTAAGTCCTTGATTTCTTTGCAAGTTATTTCCATCCTTTTGTTTACTTTAAAGTTTTAATTTCTCTTAGTATTTTAATTTTTGTTAAAGTAGTATTTTAATAAGGCCAAGGTTGATTAATTCTGAGAAAAGTGTAAAATTGCTTTATCACTAAGCATTGCATGAGGGCATGGCAATGGTTAAGTGTAGGGGATTTGATAGGTGTGTAAACACCCATCCTTTTACCACTTAATTCTGGCTAAAACAAGACCAAAACACGTATTTAATATCATTTGTTTGGAATTATGCGTGGTTTTTGTGTTTATTGTGTTTTCAGAGCCAACCGGATGGATAATGGAGAAAACATGGGATTGCACGGGATTTATCGAAGAAAAAGACTCAAGATGAAGTCTATTGTCCAAGAGATGCAAAAGATTTGAAGTCACTGGGCCTATTCGAAGATTTATCGAAGAAAAGGACCAAAGATTGAAGATTTACATAAGTCGAAGAAACTCAAGTCTATTAAACGAAGAAATTAAAAGACGAGTTGGATTTAATCGACGACAAATCCCGAATCAGAATCGAAAACGTCAAATTTTTTGAAAAGACGAGAAGACAAGAAGAACGAGAGAAAGCCCACTCACCAACCAAAGGGGACACCTATATAAAGGGATCCCCTCACACTTTCCATACAGTTTTTCAGTTTTTTTCTTCCTCCTTCTTTTTCTCCTTTCTGTTCGTAGCATTACCAACACCACTAGGGTGTTTGGTGATTTTGATCTTTGTTTTTCAATCTTGTAATTTCATCCTTGTTTTGTGATTGTTAAAACCTTGTTGAATCAATACAATCTTTCCATTTTCATCTTGTTCATCTTCATCTATTTAGTTAAAAGTTCAAGTTCTTATTTGTTTGCTTTAATCTTTAAAAGTTGTTGGGTTTTATGTTTTTATTGATGGGATTTGTAGTTATTGGTTAGTATATCATTTGTGTTTAGTTTTATTTAAGTTTTGGTGGAAAACTTGGTGATTTTTGGCTTAAAATTGATTTCCCTGTTCTTCGGCTTAAGTTTCTGTTTTTGAGTTCCCTAGGTTCCGAATGAACCAAATGTTCCGGATGAACTGCATCTTCCGAATGAACACAAAGTTCCGGATGAACCAATAGTTCCGGATGAACCAATAGTTCCGGATGAACTAAAAGTTCCGAATCAGTCTTTAAGTTCCGAATCAGTTTTATCTTTTAAACTTCCGAATGAACCAAAAAGTTCCGGATGAACCAATAGTTCCGGATGAACTAAAAGTTCCGAATCAGTCTTTAAGTTCCGAATCAGTTTTATCTTTTAAACTTCCGGATAAGCAAAAGTTACGAATGAGTTTATTTTTGAAAAGTTCCGAATGAGTTTTTCCTTTAAAAGTTCCGGATGAGCAAAAGTTCCGGATGAGCAAAAGTTCCGAATGAGTTTCTCTTTGAAAAGTTCCGAATGAGTTTTTCCTTTAAAAGTTCCGAATGAGCTTAAAAGTTCCGAATGAGTTGATTGTTCCGAATAAACTTCCGAATCAAAGTTCCGAGTAATGTTCCGAATCAAGCTTCCGAGCAAACTTCCGAGTGAAGGTTCCGAACGAAGTTCCGGATCAATAAACTTCCGAATCAAGGTTATTTCTGTTACTGTGTTATTGTGTTACTGTTTCTGTGTTATTGTGTTACTGTTTCTTACTCTTTATTTTATTTGAGTTTTAATTCCAGTTTTATTAATTGTCATTAAATTAATTATTTTTGATTTAAGTTCTCATTTAAATACATTTAAACTTTTTAGTAGATTAGAAAACTAAACCCCCTTTTTTAGTAACCAAGAACAATCATTCCACTTAGAACCAAGATCAATTCGAGAGGATTTCGAGAGACATAATTGAACCCTAACAAAATGCTAGTATCAATGACAATTTTGAGATATAAAAACCACATATGAGGAAGGGAGTGTTGAACACACAATTTTGAAAGATTTAGAAAAACCTTTTGAGAAATTCTTGAAAAATTGTGTTCAACGATTTTAAAATAATCAGGATAGAAGACTTCTCTTCTATTGCTTAGGGAAAGCGCACTGAAACATACACTCCCCTTTCGGGTCCGTTTTTCATGAGCTCAAAACTTTGATTGTTTTGTGACTAGCTCATGACCGAGAAAAATAAATTTCCCGTGTGAAGGATAAGTTATCATCCGTGATAACCTTTCCTTAAGTTGAAGTTCGAGTTCTAAGTTGACATTTACTTAGAAATCGTTTTTCATAAACTTAAAAACTTTGAATGTTTTTATGAGAAGCTCATGACCGAGAAATATGAATTTCTCGTTGAGAAGGATAAGTTATCGTCCGAGATAAACTTTCCTTAGTTAAGGTTCGAGTCCTAAGCTGTGATGCGCTTAGAAGTCATAGTGAGAGAATATCAAGCAGCTTCATTTGCCAAAACCTCCAAGTCCTCTGGAGTCATATACTTCATACCAAGACGGCCAACGAGATACGCAAACCTATCTTTCGATAGAGCTTTTGTAAACAAGTCTGCCAGCTGGTACTCAGTTCTGACAAAGTATAATTCCACGATGCCGCGTTCCACTTGTTCCTTGATGAAGTGATATCTGACATCGATGTGCTTGGTGCGGGAGTGTTGAACCGGATTGCAAGATATGGCTATGGCCGACTTTGAGTCACAATACATAGGTATTTTATCAAAGTGGAAGCCATAATCCGTGAGTTGAGTTCTCATCCAGAGGACTTGAGCACAACACGCGGATAGAGCCACATATTCTGCTTCAGCTGATGAGAGCGAAGTGTAATCCTGCTTCTTTGATGACCAGCTGACAAGCTTGTCTTCCCCTAGAAATTGTATGCTACCAGAAGTGCTTTTACGACTATCAAGACAACCTGCGTGATCAGAATCTGAAAAAGCCGTTAGATGAAAACCAGTTTCCCTCGGATACCAGAGTCCCATGTGAATGGTATTCTTAAGGTACCGAAAGATCCGTTTAACCTCTTTGAGGTGCTTTTGAGTAGGTCTGGCTCGATATCGTGCACAATAGCATGTGGCATGATGAATATCAGGCCTGCTGGCTGTAAGGTACATAAGTGACCCGATCATACTGCGATATCGCGTTTGATCTACGGGATATGAGTACAAGTCAGCGTCTAGGGATGTGGTCGACAATGGTGTACCAACGCGAGCACATGAGGTCATACCATGCTTTTTAAGTATCTCTTGAGCATACTTAGCTTGGTTAATGAAGATACCACGTGGGGATTGATGAATCTGGAGGCCTAACAAGAATTTTAGCTCCCCCATCATTGACATTTCAAATCTGTTGTGCATTAATTTTTCAAAACGTTTTGAAAGTTTTGGGTTCGTAGAACCAAAAATAATGTCATCAACATAAACTTGCACCAACATTATGTCATCCCCATATTTATTAGTAAAGAGAGTAGGATCAATAGAACCTTTGGAGAATCCTTTGGACACCAAGAAGTTTGAAAGTTCTTCGTACCATGCCCTTGGAGCTTGTTTAAGTCCATATACAGCCTTCTTGAGACGATAGATTTTGTCAGGATGACGAGGATCGATGAATCCTTCCGGCTGATTCACATAGACTTCTTCCTTCAAATGACCGTTGAGAAAAGCTGTTTTAGCGTCCATCTGAAAAACCGTGAAGCCCTTATGTGCAGCATAAGCAAGGAATATCCTGACTGCTTCCAAACGAGCGACTGGAGCGAATGATTCATCGTAGTCTATGCCTTCTTGTTGACGGTATCCTTTAACCACAAGACGAGATTTGTTTTTGATGATGGTTTGTTCTTCATCCAGATTGTTTTTCCAGATCCATTTGAAATCTAAAATTGACATTCCATAGGGTCGGTCAACAAGTTCCCAAACATTTAGGCGTTCAAACTGATGAATTTCGTCTTGCATTGATTCAATCCACGCATGATCAGTCATGGCTTGTTTGATGTTTGTAGGTACATTTGAACTCACGGTGAGTGCATACATACACACATCGCCATCAGTTTCGAGTTGTCTGCGTGTTCGAACCGGTTTTGAAGGATTTCCAATGACTTGCTCCAATGGATGATCACGTGTCCAATGGTGAGTGGATGGATATGGTTGGTAGAATGTATGCATGTTGGACGGATCAACATGTTGAGTAGAAGACTCTCCGACTTCGTGTACCGGTGTACCGAACGGATTGATAAATTCTTCTTCGTCAGGTTGTACATCGACTGCTTGATTGTTGTGTCCTCCTTCAGCATTGACGGTTGGTGATGTTGGTTGTATGACTGTGTCTGGAGTTTGTTGAGTATCCAATGGAAGTGTCTCTTGAGCAACGATTGCTGAAGTAGATGCAGTTGTGTCTTTTTGACTTTGTTCGGGTGCATCAGTAGTGGTGACAGCGGAAGGCTTTGACACAACTTGATTGTTTCCATAGTAATATTCATCAAACATTGGATCATATAAATCAACCAACTCATTCATATGTGTCGTATTTGTCAAGTCTGCTGTAGGAGTACTTTGTTGACATTCTTGCACGGGACGTACACTATTTTGTGTAGGTGCCATTGCTGAACATTGAGGTGCAGGACTTGAGCTGTTGTGATCAAGTACCATTTGTGGCAATTCGTCAAAGTTCACATGAATTGTTTCGACAATAATCTTTGTTCTCTTGTTATAGACTCGATATCCTTTCGACAATGTAGCATACCCCACAAAAATACATGCATCACCTTTTTCTTTCATCTTGTCGAGATTCTCACCGTCTTTAAAAATGTAGCATAAAGATCCAAATACGTGAAAGAATTTAACCGTAGGTTTCCTGCCATTGATGATGTGGTAAGGTGTCTTTTCATGTCTTGGGATGACGAGAGAACGATTCTGAGTATAACAGGCAGTTGCAATTGCTTCAACCCAGAAGAATAGTGGTAATTTTGAAGCAGAAAGCATTGTTCGAGCAGCCTCAACCAAAGTACGGTTCCGTCTTTCGACAACGCCGTTTTGTTCAGGAGTTCGAGCAATAGACGTTTGATGTTCGATGCCTTCTTCTTGAAAGTAAGATTGCAGGTTCTTGTTCAAAAATTCAGTACCCCTATCCGTTCTTACGGTTAAGACTTGATCTTGAAGATTGCGTTGTATCATCTTGAGAAAGTTTTTGAGAACCTCTGGTGTTTCATCTTTGGACCTTAAGAAGAAAGTCCATGTGTATCTAGAGTAATCATCAACAATCACTAGAATATACTTTTTCCCGTTAATACTCTCTACACACATGGGACCACATAAATCCATGTGTAGAAGTTCCAATCGTCCTTTTGAGCTAGGGGTAGTCTTTGTTTTGAAAGACTTCCGTTTTGCTTTCCCCAACTCACAAGAAGAACAAAGATGGTCTTTGACGAATTTCAACTTAGGAAGACCGGTCACAATATCATTCTTCGAAAGCAAGTTGATGGTGTCAAAGTTGAGATGTGACAATCGTTGATGCCATAACCATGCTTGAGATGATGAAGCTTTAGCCATTAAGCAAATTGGATTTGTTGAAGATGTGTCTTGAAGAGTTACTGTGTAGAGATCAGAACCACGAGAACCTGTAAGAAGGTCATTCCCATCGTAGTCTCTAACATAGCAAGTAGATTTCCGAAAAGCCACTTCCAAATCCGCATCACAAAATTGACCAACCGAGAATAAATTGTGATTCAATCCCTCGAGGTAATAAACACGTTTTATAGTGATATTTCCTTGAACCAAGTCTCCATATCCGAGTATCGGTGCAAATTGATCATTTCCAAACCGTACCGTACCAGAAACTTCTCCACGAAGTTAATGAGAAGCTTGAGATTGCCCGTCATGTGCTTTGTGCACCCGGAGTCCATTATGAATAGGATGAGTTCGAAGAGCTGCAGAAGAATTAGAAGACAATGTAGCATTTGACAAATGGGAGCCCTTGATAGAAACGGGTTCCAAAATAGTAGTGGACCCTAGATTCTAAAGGCAAGCTAACATTCATAGACCCAATTAGAATGGGGGTGGTCTTAGGTACCCATTTGTATCCGGGTGGTGTAAATCTTGAATACCCCCGTGTACATGTCCTAATCATGTTCTCATAAAGCTTCTTTAACCTGCTTTGTTTACGTAGAGTAGTGGATTCTAACGCACTTAGTTTCTTAAGTGGTTGCTCAGTGTATTGGTTCAAAGTTCTTGTGGGTTCACTAGTACTAGTGGGCATACGAATAGGCTTCCTAGTTCTAGTATTCACGCCATTATAATTAAGAGCACAAGCATCATGATTGAAAGTACGAACACATTTGCCACATTCAACACAAACAAATTCAACATTCGAGGTCTTAGCATTTAAACTGTCATTACATGCAGTTATAGACGTTTTATTCTTTGAAAACTTAAAATTCCTACGGTGGTCTTCTACTTCCAACTTCTTTCCTTGACTATTGTTAGGCATGACCTTATCTTGCATTCTATTGCTCTTAAGCTGTGGTCCGCTAACGCTAGTAGTGGGGATTACTCCTGTAGAAGAAGACACACGTTGATTAGTTTTCCTAATATTCTCAGGTAATCACGATGTTCCAGTTTGAGTGGGCTTAGTGTTCATCTTATACATTCCTGGTGCAATCACATTTGTACTCTTATCATTTCCTATCTTAGGCAAAGTCTGTGTGGATTGTCCTAAAATAGATGATTTAGGGCATTTAACCGCATTCGGTTGACGAACGGCGGATGGTTTACCCAAAACAGACTTTCCTTTGATTTTCTCAATGAGTTTTTGTAACTTACTTATGGCTATGTCCCTTTCTTTTAGATGAGCTTTCAAATCATTTATTTCGAAATCTTTTTCATTTAGTAGACGAAACGAAGAAGCTGACATTTCTTGACACTTTTTATGATTATGAGATTTTTCACCTCTTTGTAAAGCAAGTTCAAGAGAAATGGAGTGTTTCTCAAGTTGAGAAAAACTTTTCGAAAGTTTGTTATATGACTGAATTTGTTTTGAAAGCTCTACTTCAAGATTGCGACATTTCGCGTCCGATTCTGACACTAGACATGCTACATGACAATATTGATCAAGATCGGTATACACACCAAGTATAGCATTCATATGGTCAGCATAAAAATATTCCTTAGAAAGTCGATCAATTTCGTTAGAAAGTTGGTGTTCTTGTGTCTTTAATTTAATTTGAAGAAAATCAACTTCATCTTCAAGAGATTTGACATAGCTTAAATCAGTTAACATTTCCTCAGTGAGAGCATTATAAAACATTTCCACATTTTTTGAAAGATCATCAATGGTTGGAACAATGCGTTATTGAATGACGACTTCTACTTGTGGGTTAGGTTTAATATTCCAAATGGTATCCCTAGAAACTTTTTCATAGTCGACGACACCTTTGTACAAATTTAAAACCCCTTGTTTTATAAACTCAAATTGCTGAACACTTTTGCTTTTCTCATCCCATTTACGTTTTTCATCCAAAATTCGCTTTTCTAACAAAATTGATTGCTTTTTGAAACTCCTTTTTAAAGAAACTTTCTTTTGTGGTTCATCACTTGGTGGTGGAACACTATTATACATCTTTTGTTCTTTTGAAAGTTCTTTTTGAGGGACAAACTTAATATGATTGTTAGAATCAGAAAGGTTTATTAAATCACTTAAGTTTGATCGACTTTCTTCTTGTTGACGAATGATTTCGTCGCAGTCAGGGGAAAGCATAAGAGCAAGATTATCAACATAACAACCGATATCATGAAGAGGAGGCTTGGTACTTTGAACTTTCTTGAGATATTCAGGCTTGACAAAACTCGTTTTCATATTTCTATTGAGCATATTCATAGTTTGAATAGACTGACCCGTTTTGTAAACAATGTTGTTTAACGTGTCGACTCTCTTTTCCAAAGCAAGAATTTTTTCAATATTCTTTTCTTCACGAGTTTTATAAAGCTCAGTTTGTTCTTTGTTAACCGACTCTAATTCAGTATTTTGGAGTTTATGTAGCAGCAGTTGTTCTTCAAGTTCCGATATCTTCTGTTTTGACATATGAATTTCGTGTGTTACTTCAGAACAATATTGTTCGTTGAGCACCTTACGTTCATATACTAAACCATTAGCTATTGCAACTCGTCGATCAGCTTCTTTTACATAATCACACTCTTTAAGCCTGTCTATCTCCTCGGCTAAGGATGTGTTTGCTTGCTTCAAACGTTTATTAGCATCTTTGTTTTCCTCAATTTCATGTTTTAAAGAATCAATTATAGACGCAAGCAAATCACGGTCCTCATCCGAGTCAGTATCCTGAGCAGCATTACCGTCATCATTACACATATGCTGTGAATCCGTAGAGATATTGCTATCCTCCGTGTCCATTACATATGTGTCATTGATGCTTTCGGGTTGCTCAGGATGCCGTCGTTCATTAGCAAACACATTATAGTTATCATTTGTTGGTACCTTTTCAATTGGCTCAGTATCAAAGATAGGTCCAGAAGTATCAGCAGTCTCTGGAAGCACTTCTTGAATCTTTGCCATGTACACATAATGTGCCTCTAGCTCTTGATCATCGGCTTCATCATCAGTGTCATCATGCCAGTCAACTTCATCTGCTGTGAGTGGAATTCCTGCTTCTTCTTTCTTACACAACAGCATCTTTTCCTTGTGATACCCTGAGTTCTTAACCCGTTTTGGCTTCTTGCATTCCCTAGCCATGTGCCCAAATCCCTTGCAGTTAAAGCATTGAATCCCAGTCTTCTGCACAACCGGAGTGCCTACAGTATCTCTAGCCCCAACTTGATTCAGCATCCTCTGATTATCATACCTAGCATCGCGATCATACCTAGGTGCATTATCAACTTCCTTATATCTAGCATTGGATGATGATCTGAGGTTGTTGTTGGTAGGTTTGTAGATCTTCTTATAAGTTGTGGTGAGTAAAGACATGAGTTCTTCAATCTTCTTGTCCCTTGAAGTTTGTTCATCATCACTGTCTCCATCTGACTCGGTGTCATACTTTGGAGGTGGAGTGGGGACAATTGCTTTTGCTTTGTGTTTAGCAGCAACTAGAGGTTTGGTGGATGAGCTTGATGACTTTGAGGAATGAGTAGGTGGTTGTTGACGGGGAACGGGTTTTGTTGAAGTAGCAGCCACAAAAGCAATAGAATTAGCAGACCGTTCTGCCTTTTCAGCCCTTAGTTCATTCACTTCATTTTGATGTTGTTTCAAGATATCATAAAGTTTGTGGTAAGATATAGTCTTGATATCCTCCCTTTGTTTGACCAAAGTCACAAACCTTTGCCATTCCGGTTTGAGTTGAAGTAGAAACTGAACATTGGCATGATGATTGGAGATGGTGCACTGATTTCTGACAAGCTCATTCATCATTTTGTAGAATCTCGAGTAATATGAGTCAATGGATTCACCATCTTCAGATGTGAATTTTCCAAACTCCCAAAGTAGATTAGTCTCGAGATCTTGAACATTGATTGACTCACCTTGCTTCAATCGATGAATTGCATTCCACATTTCCATAGCATTAGGACATGCATCAACTGTGGAATAGATATCGTTATCAATTCCAGTGAGTATGAAATTTACAGCATCAGCTTCAGCTTGGAGGAGTTTCTTTTTCTCAGCAGAACATGTGTCAAAATCCTCCATAGCTCGTATAGTTGATGAAGTACCATCCTCTGCCTGTGTGGTAATTGGTCTGAATTCAAAAACTGGAGGTGGATTCTCAAGGCAGTGACGAAGAGCAGTTCGGTTTTCTTTTCCGTCGAGAAATCTGAGAAAACGAGATCTCCATTGAACGTAGCAACCGGCAGTGAGCACAAGTGGATTACCGTTGCCACCTTGTTCCAAACGAATTTGATTAGCAGTTGCAATGTTGATGTTGTTGTTAGACATGGTGAATAGTTGTGAATGAATTGCAGATCTTAGTGGATTTGTTGTGATGAGGTGTGGTTAAAATTGAAATTCCGAAAATTCCAAAAAAAAAATTTCTCAGTCCGACAATAAATTCCTCAGTCTGACAAAACGGTAAGCCGAAAAATTTTGTATCGCCAAATTTTGAATTTGAGTTAGAAATAGCCAAACAAAATATCCATCGGAATGTCCATCGGAATAACCTTGTCAGAATGTCTTGTCGGAATGCCAAATCGGAATGTCAAATCGGAATACCCAATCGGAATGTCAAATCGGAATGACCAATCGGAATGTCAAATCGGAATACCCAATCGGAATGTCAAATCGGAATGACCAATCGGAATGTCAAATCGGAATGTCCAAACTGGAATACTCAAATCGGAATACCTAATCGGAATACCTAATCGGAATACCTAATCGGAATACCTAATCGGAATACCTGATCGGAATGTACTCAAAATCGAAATCCCTAAACCCTATTCCGATGACACTGATCGGAATGTCCTATAAACCCTTTTCCGATGACCTGATCGGAATAATTTCCACTTTTCTCGGACAAAACTCAACCAATTCGTGATTTTAAGCCAAAAAATGATCAAAACACCCAAAATTTTTGTGTTTTTAGCCAAAGTAAATATACCAAATCTCTACCACAACTATGTAGAAGATTTGTATCGAGAAAAAACCATAAAAAACACAAGAAAATTTTTGGGACGTGATATATAGATCAAGATGACCACGAAAAATCAAGAACACACCACACAAATCTTCAATCACCTATCCATTATAGGCTCTTGATACCAAATGTTATTCCCATTCAATCCATAACACAAGATTTAGAAGAGATATTTAGAGAGAGAAAGAGAAGAAATTAGAGAGAGAAACAAGAGAGAATTTGGAAGGTTAAACACTTTTAGAGAGAGAAATAAAATGGTAACCAACACCCTCTTCCACACATGGAAGAGGGTTTATATACCCTTGGCCTTTTGGGCCGTGGGCTTTGTTTCCTTGGGCCGGGCTTGGCTTTGCTTTGGGCTTACGCCCCTAACTTATACAATGTTAGCTTAAAGTCCAAGCCCGGTTTTCCCAACTAACCTATTACAATACAAGACCTTTTAACGACTAAGATGACCTATTACATTCTTGTTAGACTATATAAAATATAGGGCTAACAAAATGGATGTAAAGAGTGCATTTCTTAACGGTTTGATCAATGAGGAGGTATATGTGGCTCAACCTCCCAGCTTCATTGATTTTGAGAAACCGGACCATGTTTACAAGCTTAAGAAAGCACTTTATGGACTCAAACAAGCACCCAAAGCTTGGTATGATAGACTTAAAGCGTTTCTTGTTAAACATGAGTATACCATGGGTATGGTAGACAATACACTCTTTACAAAGAAGAAAGGTCCTCACCTCATAATCGTACAAATATATGTTGAAGACATTATATTTGGCTCAACTTGTCAAGAATTGTGTGATGACTTCGCCAAAATCATGCATGATGAGTTTGAAATGAGTATGATGGGAGAACTTAACTTCTTTTTAGGTCTCCAAATTAAACAAATGGATGATGGTATTTTCTTTAGTCAATCTAAGTACGCTAAAGAAATGCTAAAGAAATTTGGATTAGAAGAATCTAGACCAATGAAGACCCCTATGGCCTCGGATACTAAACTCACCGTAGATGATGATTGTGAGTCGGTAGACAACACCAAATATAGAGGTATGATTGGTAGTTTGTTGTACCTAACGGCAAGTCGACCAGATATCATGTTTAGTGTTTGCCTTTGTGCTCGCTTCCAAGAGGATCCCAAAACCTCTCACCTTGAAGCGGTTAAGCGTATCTTCCGATACATTAAAGGCACTATACATTTAGGATTATGGTATCCTAAAGGGACCGGCGTAGAAACCATTGTCTACGCGGACTCGGATCATGCGGGAGACTATGTGGACCGGAAAAGCACTAGTGGAGTTTGTACCTTCATGGGTTGTTGTTTAACTTCTTGGTTCTCCAAGAAACAAACCGCTCTTGCGATATCCACCATGGAAGCTGAGTATGTGAGTGCCGGTAAAGCATGCCAACAAGCTCTATGGATGAAGCAAGCGCTTGTTGATTACGGGATTCATCTTGATGATGTTCCCATCATGTGCGATAATAAAGGCGCTATAGACCTAAGCAAGAATCCCGTGCAACATTCGCGAACCAAACACATAGAAATTAGACACCATTTCCTTAGGGATAATGTTCAAAAGGGGAACATTACTATTGAAAAGGTGCCCTCCGAGGACAACTTAGCCGATATCTTCACTAAGCCACTTAAGAGGGAACCTTTTTATTACTTGCGTCTAGGTCTAGGATTAATGGAACATCTTCCTTAAATTCTTTTCTTATTGTGTGTTTTCTATTACCACTTTGAGTTCTTGAGTCTTTTAAAATTTCTTTGAAAAATCTTCCCATCTCCTTTTCAAAACTCTCAAAGTCTCTTTCGAAAATGGATGAGAAATTCGTTTGACATTGTTAATTCAATCTAAAAACGATTTTTCATAGATTCTCGCTATTAATATAGAGCTTACATAATTCATATGTATGATTATCTCAAACATAGCAAGAACAAGATTAAATCATGGAGGATCATTGTGTCATGACTTAAGGTCTTGTCTTACACACCTCCTACATTGATTTTTTAATCCATGTATTTTGATCAAATCTCTATTTGGTAAGTTTGCATATATTTTCTTTGTCTATCTTTGCTTTTAAGCACATCCCTATGATAAGTTAGACTAGAAAAATAAGATTTGCTGAAAAATCTTTCTCCAAACACCAAACCCTGCTTCTGCAGGCGGTTCCATAAGTGAGCCGCGGTACCTTATTGATAAGGTACCGCCACCATAGATAAGGAACCGCCTACAGTGGCCTTCTTTTTCGGGTTTTTGTCTGAAACTCCAGATTTGCTCCAACCTTTTTGAGAATCTTTGTTTCAAACCCTTTGACCACCCAAAAATTACCCTAAGCCTTCCCTATTTAAACCATAAGCATTTTGCATTACTTCACATTCAAAATGTCTTATTCTCCCAATGAAAGCCTTGAATCTCCTCCATTTTCTCCAATTGCTTTCAATCCAAACCCACCCAAGAACACTCCTAATCACATTTCTCCTACCAAGAATGTTGATTGTGGAACTTCCTTTCTTCCACCGCCACCCTTTAGTGTTCTTACTCCTTCTCATGATAATATGTCATGCACCATGGAACATATTGTCATTGTTGTCAATATCAACATCTTGCTATGGCACACATCTATGAGGAGTTGAGCTACATCAAGAGTCTCTTAATCAAGCCTCCTCTTCACTTTGATTATGAGATCTCCAACAAGCCACCACCACCACCCTCTGCTATTACCTTGTCTTTCATATAAGCATTGATTGCTTATCCTCAAGACACCAAATTCAAGCAAATCTTAGAATTCTAGAATAACTAGGATTAGATTTATGCTTTTGGCTTGTTTCTTTTTCCATACTTCTTTGTATGATGTTCTTTTAGTAACCTATCTTGGATCTTTGTCTTTGTGTTTTCTTCTCTTTTAATTTTTTTTGTGACCTATTGCTATATATTGTTGGTTGTTTCTTTTGTTCAACTAACCCTTCTATGTAGCTTGTCACCATATCTCGATTCCTCGGTGCCCCAAGCTAGGGGGAGTAAGCACCAAGGGGGAGTCTTTGCAAAGTCCGTTTCTTTAATACCGGATTACGCTGTTGGGAATAAATTATGGGTCAGTTCACTAGACGCTGATAAGAAGAATTCAAGCGCTGATAGGATGACATTGGACGCTGACAGCCAAGCGTTGACACTTGAAGAAGTCAACGCTGACAGCCTTGAAGATTGACACTGATGGAATATATCTTCATACGAATCTTTTTGTTTATTTGTTTCTTTATTTGTGTATGGTAAAGATAAGCTCGACATTGTATTTTCTATTATTATCTTTACCTAGAGTAGTTGATTCGTAGCTTATTGTTCAAGACTTCTTAATCTATAAAAGAAGATCTTTTAGGTTAATGTTAATCATCAGTTTTCATAAGTTTTCACAAGTTAAATCTCTTTCATTGTAATCAAGTTCGATCATTCTAATACAAGTGAAAGTTTTTTTAACATCTTTGTGTTTTAGATTAAGTGTTAATTCCGCATAACACTTAGTTACTTTATTCATAAGCAAAGGTTTCTCTACGTGTATTACTTGATCTAATCTCGTATACACAAAGCTTAATCGATCTAAGTTTGGGATCAACAAGTGGTATCAGAGCTTGTTGAGAAACTTTTGATCTTTAAGTAACGCAAGAACCCTAAAACACCAAAAACCCTAAAAACCCTAAATTTCTCAAAACCCTAAAAACATCATGTCTGGCACAGATCAACCTGCTGCTCCTGCTTTGCTACAAAACAACTCCACAAACCCTAGTATCAAAATTCCCATGTTTGATGCCAGGAACTTCGAGCTTTGGAAGTCTAATTTTGAGCAATATATAGCTATTCATGACTACACTCTTTGGGAGATTGTTGAATATGGGAACACATTCAGCAAAGCTCAAAAGATTGCTAATGCTATTGCCACAAGGATAGCTCTTCCTAATTGTCCTGAAGCTGATAAGAAGGAAAAGCCTGAAGATGGAAGAGCTGTATCTGCTGAAGATATAGCCAAGAAAAGGGTGGACATGAAAATCTTGAACATCATGAAACACGCCCTAGGTCATGAGAATCAGCACAAATACAAACGCTTTGAGTCTGCAAAAGAGCTTTGGGAAGCTCTTGAAGTAGCACATGGTGGCAATGCTGACACAAAAGAAGAAAAGAAGAAGCAACTCATGCATGAGTATGCTGTCTTTAAGGCTCAACCCAATGAGAATCTCAGCAGTGTGAGAAGTAGACTGCTTGACATCACAAGTCAACTTTCCTTCATGGGAACACAGATTGATGACCCTGACTTGAATGCTACTTTTCTCAAAAGCCTTGGTGATGTATGGAAGATTGAGACAAGATCCATTCTTGTCAATAACACCCACAAGACCTCCAGGTTTGATGACATCTTCAACAAACTAAGACTGGAGAATGAATGGCTTTTGGAGAGTGATAATAAATCTTCCAGTAGCAACATGGCCTTCTTCTCACAAAGTGAAGGCCAATTTGATTCCATGAACTCCTATGGACATCCAGTCACTGGATCTCAATGTCTCAACGCTGGATCACAGTCTGTCAGCGCTGGATCATATCCTGTCAACGCTTTATACTCAAGCGCTGACACACACAACTTTGGCGCTGATAGAATTAAACCTGCTGGTTTAGATCTAGATACTGTGTGTGCATTCATTGCTTCTTTGCCCAGTGATTCAAGGATTACATATGAAGATCTTGAGCAGATAAGTGATGAGCAATTGGAAGAGATGGACATCAAGTGGACTATGGCTCTTGTAAGTTTAAGAGCAAACAGGTTTAATAAAAGGTTCAAGAAGAAGATGACCTTTAATGCTAAGGATGTTGCTGGATTTGACAAATCCAAAGTTGAGTGCTACAATTGTCATAGGATGGGGCACTTTATGAGGGAATGTAGATCTCCAAGAAGATCTGATGTTGGTAAGCCTTAGCCAAATGGTTAAGAGCCAAGATCCCAAGGCCATGGTTGCTGTTCAACAAATTGATGGCGTTGGAGGATGGGACTGGAGCTGGAACTTTTTGGCCAAGGATGAGGAAGAGGACAGAGCCTTGGTTGCTGAAGTTAAAGAAGAGCATGTTGAATATGCTCTCATGGCACACTCCTCCTCTTCATCAGATAATGAGGTATATGATGATGCTTTCTGTTCTAAGGGTTGTCGTTTAAATACTGAAAAACTAAATCAAGAGATAGTAAAATTATTAGATGAGGCAAGTACTGAAAGATGCAAAGTATCTAATTATCAAATTGCTCTTACCCAAACAGAAAAGACAGTAGCTGAGTATAAGAAAATGAAGTTTGATTTAAAGGATAAAATAAATATCTTAAAACATGAGTTACATCAAAGTAAAGATATTCAAGATATCACAAACAGGGTTAATCTTGATTTGATAGCTCAGTTAGATGAGGCTAACAAAAATAAAGATAATGTGAGTCTTAAAATCCAGAGATTTGATAAAGCCACACAATCCCTAGGAGAGTGTGTTAGTAAACAAAGAGACTCTAAGGACATGAGTGGGATTGGGATGAAAGATTATACTGGTGTTCCACCACCAGCTGGGGATTTCTATGGTGTCCAATCAAAGGACTTATCTTGGACTGGCTTGCCAGAACTCCAAGAGAAGGAATTCATTCCTCCACCTAGAGTGACTTCCCCAGTTGAAGAATACAAACAAAAACTGACTGACCTAGATGAGTGGAAGAAAGCTAACCACACTTTGTTTGTTAAGGGATGGTTGTTGTGTGAAAGTCCAAATGAGCCCACACCAATCACGAGCCATGATCCTACACCTATTAAAATCACACACCCAACCACTGGCAAAGCTGTTGACCTTGGCCCACAAACTATTAGAAAACCTAGTGTTAAGTATGCAGAGATGTATAGGAATACTAGGTCACCAAAAAGCCAAGTTAGTAACCATGGAACAGGCTTCTTTGTTTCTAGACCTAAGACTATGTCTAGAAAAGATTGTTACTCATGTGGTAGCTTTTCACATTTGGCATACAAATGTGTCAACGCTTCCAATGTCAACGCTGATAGGAACCATTTCAGCGCTGACAAAAGTCAACATAGGTCAAACACTGTCAGACCCAATACCTTTGTGAACAAAAGTTCACAAATTGTTAGACCAGCCCCATTCTTTTCTAGAGGGTCTAACACACAAGGCCTAAGACCTTTCCAAAAGTCAAACACTTGGTCCAATAGGCAATGGGTTCCTGTAGCAAACCCTAGGTTCAACGCTGATAAAGGCAATCGAGGCGCTGACAAGAACAATTTCAGCGCTGACAGACACACTGCCAAACCTAGGTATTTGCAACCACAGGGAAATGGGTCTAAAGCTTCTACTAGCTTAACATGGAGACCAAAACAAGACCAAAACTCTAATTCTACTGGTCTCTCTATGACATGCAACAGGTTTCATTATATTTCAAAGGCCATGTCAATACCAGTTGGGGTTAACTGGGAATTTCATTCAAAAAGGGATGAAAATGGGGTTGTTATGAGAACCAAGTCTGTTCTTGTTGAACAACCAGATGAATCCAAGTCTTCCAAGGCTTGGGTTCCCAAAGAAAACTAATGTGTTTTCTTTATGTGCAGGGCATTCAGAAGAAGATCAATGATTATGGATATTGGGATAGTGGATGCTCAAGGCACATGACAGGAAAGGAAGACTATCTGACAAACTTCACTCCTATTCAAGATGGTGATAAGGTATACTTTGGAGGGGGCTATGGCACCATCACAGGAAAAGGAACCCTTATTACCAATAATCTACGTTTTGAGAATGTCTTCCTGGTAAAAGAACTGGATTATAATTTGTTTAGTGTATCACAAGTGTGTGATAACAAAAATAAGGTTCTTTTCACAGATACTGAGTGCTTGGTGTTAAGCAAAGATTACAAGCTCCCTGAGGAGAAATACATAGAATTTAGAACACCAAGGCATAAAGACATATATAATGTGAATCTTAATGGAATTAGGATGAATAATAAAATGATGTCATGTTTTTATGCTAAAGCCTCAGTAGATGAAAGTAATCTTTGGCACAGGAGATTAGGGCACATAAACTTTAAAAATATCAATAGACTTGTGAGGCTTGGTTTAGTTGATGGTTTGCCTGAAAAGGCTTTCCACAATGACCACTCTTGTGTTGCATGTCTTAAGGGCAAGCAGCACAAGGTCTCATTCAAATCTAAACAGGTGCACTCTAGTTCTAAACCACTTCACTTATTGCATATGGACCTCTTTGGTCCAACTAATATAGAAAGTTTGAAGGGTAAATCATATTGTTTTGTTATCACTGATGATTTTTCCAGGTTTACATGGACTTTCTTTTTAGCCAAGAAAAGTGAAACTGCCCAAAGTCTGATTAATTTCATTACCCAGATTGAGAAGAAGAATGGTAATGAGGTCAAAATTATTAGAAGTGACAATGGGGGTGAGTTTAGAAATCAGTTGTTAGATGATTTCTGTGCCAAGAAAGGGATTACTAGGCAGTTTAGCATAGCTAGAACCCCACAGCAAAATTGGGTTGCTGAAAGGAAGAATAGAACCCTAATTGAAGCAGCCAGAACCATGTTGGCTGATGCCCACTTTCCTATAGCCTTTTGGGCTGAAGCCTTGGTTCGCCAAGCTTTGGGCTCAAGCCTTTTGGGCTGAAGCTGTTAACACAGCTTGTTATGTTCAAAATAGGGCATTGGTCAACAAAATACATAATAAGACACCTTATGAGTTACTTTGGGGAAGGAAGCCAAATATTGGCTTTCTCAAGCCTTTTGGTTGTCATGTAGTTGTTTTAGAAACTAGTGATGCCCTAGGTAAATTTGATACAAAAGGTGATGAAGGCTACTTTATGGGTTATTCTGTGCAGAGCAAAGGATATAGGGTTTACATTAAAAAGGAAAAACGTATACTTGAAAAAGTACATGTTAGGTTTTTAGAGAGTAAACCTAGTGATCCTGAAAGTGGTCCAAATTAGTTGTTTGACTTGGAACCTTTATCTAGAGCTTTAAATTATATGCCTGTTACTGATCCAGACATTGTGAAGGTAACTTCAAGTGTTTTGGAAAAGAGAATTGGTAATGTTTCAGGTATACAGGTTGCTAAGAAGGATGGACCACCAGCAGTTGAGTCATCTCCCACACAAGAATATGTTACACTTCCTATATGGACAGATGAGTATTATGCTGCTGCTGCTGCTGCTGCTAGAAAAGATAATGGTGGTTTCCAAATACCACCAAATACAAACATGCATGGTTCTTCAGGCGCTGACAAAGGGAAATCAAGCGCTGACAAGAGCAATTCAGACGCTGATGGATCAGACGTTGACAACAACAGTTCAAGCGTTGTTAGCCCAAGCGCTGACAAACAAGGTTCAGACTTTGATGACACCTTTGCACATCTTTTCTCTTCCTATTTTGAACAAGGTGGACCTTCTAATGTCCATGAAGAGATTCCTGTTGATCAAAGAGAGTCTGATGAAGAAGATATTGGCAACATGGAGCGTGAAGTTGAGGACACCAGACTTTTTGAAGGAGGAGTTCTCACTTCCACACAAAAGGATCACCCCTCATCTCAGATCATTGGTGATGTTATGGCTCCAGTTCAGACAAGAAGATCCCATCAAAATCTTGGTGGATTTATTGCCAATATACACAAGAAGATTGATACCCTCTTGTACAAGCATGTTTGTTTGCATGTTTTCTGTCACAAGAAGAACCCAAGAAGATTTTTGATGCTCTCAAAGAACCTAGTTGGGTGGAAGCAATGCAGGATGAGCTTCACCAATTTGCTATACAGGATGTTTGGGAGCTGGTTGATTGTCCTAGATATGTGAGACCAATTGGGACAAGATGGGTTCTAAGGAACAAGAAAGATGAAAGGGGTATTGTGGTCAGAAACAAGGCACGTTTGGTAGCTCAGGGATATACACAAGAGGAAGGAATAGATTATGAAGAGGTCTTTGCTCCTGTTGCAAGAATTGAAGCTATAAGAATTTTCCTAGCTTATGCCTCTTGTATGAACTTCACTGTTTATCAAATGGATGTGAAGAGTGCTTTCCTCTATGGGACAATTGTTGAGGAGGTATACGTTATGCAACCTCCTGGTTTTGAAGATCCTGAGATTCCAGACAAGGTTTATAGAGTGAAGAAAGCTATGTATGGACTTCATCAGGCCCCAAGAGCATGGTATGGTACATTGTCCACCTACTTGGTGGAAAATGGTTTTAAAAGGGGCACCATAGATCAGACATTGTTCACCAAGAAGAAAGGTAAGGATGTCTTACTTGTCCAGGTCTATGTTGATGATATCATTTTTGGATCCACCAATCCAAAGATGAGTGAAGACTTTTCCAAGCTTATGACAGATAAATTCAAGATGAGTGCAATGGGTGAGATGAACTTCTTTCTAGGGTTACAAGTTCAGCAGAAAGAAGATGGTATCTTCATCTCCCAAGACAAGTATGTAGCTGAAATCTTGAAGAAATATGGTTTTTCTCCACATGAAAAGGATGCTTCCACTCCTATGGATAGGGAACACCCTTGGGGAAAAATTGGAGCTGGAAAGGATGTGGATGTTAGGCACTATAGATCAATGATTGGTTCATTGATGTATCTTACAGCCTCAAGACCTGACATCATGTTTGCTGTGTGTGCTTGTGCACGCCATCAAGTGACTCCCAAAGAATGTCACCTTTTTGCTGTGAAAAGAATTTTTAGGTACCTAAGATGTTATCCAGATCTTGGCTTGTGGTACCCAAAAGATTCTCCATTGGAACTTATTGCATATTCAGACAGTGACTATGGTGGTGACAAGTTTGATAGGAAATCCACAACTGGTGGATGTCAATTTCTTGGGAGTAGATTGATATCTTGGCAATGCAAGAAACAAACAGTGGTGGCAAACTCTACAACTGAAGCAGAATATGTTGCAGCAGCTGCTTGTTGTGGACAAGTCTTATGGATTCAGAACCAGTTGTTGGATTATGGGTATAATTTCATGCATACCAAGATTTTTGTAGACAATAACAGTACTTTATGCATTATTAAAAATCCTGTACATCATTCTAAAACCAAACACATAGAAATTAGACATCATTTTATAAGAGATTGCTTTGAGAAAGGTTTAATACAACCAGATAGGGTAGCCACAGAAGATAATGTGGCTGATTTATTAACTAAACCTTTTGATACTGGAAGATTTCAATATTTGGTAACAAATATTGGAATGGTTAATCTCACTTAATATGTGTTTTGGAACCTTTTTGTAAAAGTATGTACATGATAATGCATTGTTATTGGTCTTTGTGATGATTTAGATTTTTCCACTTTATTTTTCTAACACTGACAAAGGTAAATGTAACGCTGATAAGTGTTATTTTGCCGTTGTTAGAGATATTATTATTTAACGCTGACAAGAGTTCCTTCAACGCTGATACGTGTTGTCGGGGCGCTGTCAGCAACAAATGTTAGTTTTGTGGTTTTCAATCTAAATGTGTAGGTGGTGATAGCTTTATGCCATTGGATACAGAGTTGCTTATGGATCTTTGAAGAGCTATTTGGACATGTTTTGTTTATGGATGATGGTTGGAATATTTATATTCCTATCTTGACATAAATTTTTAATGTTCATATCTATTTTAAGAAACTCATGTATCATAGTTTAAGGGGAGGTTTAAGGAACCTTTAGGACTTTTGGGTATTCTTATAATACTCTCATCACAATTCTAGATTGTGTCCACAGGTGAGTATGGGTTAGTTTTACTAAACCATGAGGCACTGTAGCATGCAAAGTTGACGAACTATGCATGCTGCCAAGACATTTTTGGCCTAGAACTGGTTGTGGTCTGATGGGAGACTTGGGAATAGTTTTGTTATGGGTTTACCTGGGAGTTACAAATTTTTTTTGAAATAACTTTGTTGGTAAGTATTTTGGTTAGCAAGGGACACTAGAGGACATTTGTGTCTATCTTGCTTAAGCAAGTGTGCATAAATGGACAGTGCTTGCCGCCCAGTAATTATTATCAACTTGTAAGATATTTCCCTTAGGATAAATTACTTTGTTAAGGTCTTTTTCTTTTTAAATATTTTTTATTTTTTAGACGCTGACAAGTTTTTCTCCAAACGCTGTTACGTCCAATCGGGACGCTGACAAGGCTTTAGGCAAACGCTGACAAGAAAATATAGCCGTTGGGCGTTGATGGGCTATTTTTGACCGTTGACACCTAGTGGGCCCTACCCAGTTGTTATTTTTGACTAATCTTTGGCCGTAATTTTGGGGAGTTGTTACTTTTAATTAATGCATGAGATAAGTTATATTTGATTCAATATTTTCATCATTGCT
Source organism: Glebionis coronaria (assembly GCA_025667525.1). NCBI lineage: Eukaryota > Viridiplantae > Streptophyta > Magnoliopsida > Asterales > Asteraceae > Glebionis > Glebionis coronaria. The sequence continues at coordinate 111,600,826 of CM046879.1, read as the reverse complement.
CTTTGAATATAACTGCCTCATTTTTTACCAATCCAAATCATGCATCTCTCCTATAAATTTGGCTAAACTTTTTGTTCTGGGTATTCATATTTTCTTGTCTAACATTTTTTCTCCTAGATTTTTCCCATATCACATAACCTAAACAGCTTTAAACATGGCACCAAAGTTCAACTCAACCAATCTGACATTGGAGTTCAAGAGCCAACATAATATGGTCGCTTACTTGGCTGCAGATAATGATTTGTTCCCTCAGTACTCACAAATGGTGGCATTTTTAAATGCATCCTCTATAAGGTATGCACTTTCTCATGAACCATTGGTCCCTGTCGCACACATTAGACAGTTTTGGAATAATGCTAGTTCCACAACAGCTAATGGAGTGACCACATTAACATCTACTGTTCATGGAAGAACATGGGTGGTCACTGAAGCCTTGGTTCGCCAAGCTTTGCGTCTTGATGACGCTGATGGTGTGACTACTCTTGCCATTGCAACAATAGAACAAGGTCTTAGGGAATTGGGTTATCCTATTCCTGCTGGTAAAACTTTAAATAAATATCATAAGCAGGAATTTCCCTCTGACTGGAAATATTTGATACATGTCCTTCTTCAATGCTTAAGTCCAAAATGTACTGCTTTTAATGAAATAAACAGGTCCATTGCAAGTACTTTGGTTTGTATGTCACGTGGGCTTAAGTATAATTTTTCAAAAATGATTTTTGAAGGGATGTGTAAAAATAAGGGAAGTAAAATGACTTTGGCTTACCCAAGATTTTTGCAAATGGTGTTTGAGTTACAAGAATATTGTACTAGGGATCATGACACTTTTTATGAGATCCCTAAGCAAAAGAAAACCATTTTTGACAAGATGAGCTCCACAAACAGATCTATACCTCTCACCCAAGCCATGCTTGAAGTAATTCAGGCTGCTCAACCACAACCAGACCCTGCACCTCAACTTGAGCCTATCCTTGAACCATTACCTTCACCTGACCACATGGACGTTGACCAACCCAATGTCAACGCTGACACTCAAAATGTTGGCGCTGACACAGCCAATCCCAACGCTGATGCCATCCCTGAACAATCCCAAACACCCCTTAACCAACCAACACCCACACAATCTACCTCATCTTCCACCCCATTACAATCTAGGTTGAATAAACGCCAAAGGACTACTGGAGTGTTCTCCTCTAGTGGTCCTAGCCTTGTTACAGAGAGAACCACCTCCACAAGTGTGGCTGGTGACATGGATGAGGCTGGGGCTATTGACACAGGCTTAGAAGCTGGTCAAGACAATCCCAACATCATTAAGACCTCATCCATGCCCTATGATTCTCTTTTGGGAGGTCAAATCCCCATTCTAGCTGAGGGCAGATTGAAACCTATGACATTGAATGAATTGATGGCTGCTGTCATTAGCTTGTAAAAGCAAAATGTCAGCCTTGTACAAATTGTCAATAATCAGGGCCGTGAACTCCAAGTATTGAGGGAGCGGGTAACTGTTTTGGAGAATCCTAGTAGCAGGAGTAGAATGGAGGAATCTTCCAAAGGGGAGGATGAAGAGGATGAGCTGATTCATACAGCCAGTGAGAAGCGTTCACAATTTAGTGAATCTTTAAATGTTGCTGAAGTACTCACCAACTTGAAGAAGCACCCAATTATTGATACATCCAAGGTAACTCCATTGAACTTGGAAGGATCTTTCACAGCAACAATGGGCGCTGATACAGGTTTGAACGCTGACACATCCAGCGCTGACAAAGGTAATCGGGGCGCTGATAAAGGTAACTTGAACGCTGACAAAGTCGCAGGTGGTGTTGATGTATTCCAGTCATCAGCAATCATCAAAGATGTGTCCACACAGGTTTCTTCTTCTACCTTACCTATTATTGATCCAAAAGACAAGGGTAAGGGGATTATGGTTGAAGAAGATGTTCCAAAGAAAGATGCAGCACAAATTGCATTTGATGAACAGTTGGCTGCACAACTTTTGGAAAGAGATTTGAAGAGGAGTGGTAGATCACCATTTGTTGCCACTTCTGAGTGTGAGGAAGAAAGTGGTGATGAAAAAGAAGGAGATAGCTCAGATTCAAGTGTTCAAATTATTGAAGATCCAGAAAGACTTGAATATGGGGATGAGTTAGCAAAGGAAAGATTGAGTGATTTGAAGAATCAGATTGATTGGGACCTTCCAGAAATCACCAGAATGTACCATGCTTGGGAAGACAAAGTAATGGACAACCCAGGGATGAGCTTATCAGATCAAATTTGGGGGTTGGAAATTCTTCTCAGGGTACAAGATGACATAAAGGTGATTTTGAGGTTTAATGCACAAGAGGTCAAGACCTGGCTTAAAAGAGATAGAAGGCAGTTGTATTACAAGTTGCTTAGATGCCATCAACCTAGATGGACATACAAGAAGTTGATGGCTTTATCTTTTGAGGAGCTAGAGTACAGGGCACATCCTATTTGGAGGAATGTGCAAGAACAAAATGTCTTACAGTTTCTTTCAGAAGAAAGGAAACAAGAGCTTGCTGAGGAAATGCAGATTCAAAAGGAGATGAGGATTGCTCAAAGACCAGTGAAGAAAGGAGATCCTCTCCAATTTCCTAAAGATATGGATGTGTATTTTCCAACTGAAACTGTTATAAGGAAGCATCTCAATCTTTCTCCATTGGAAGCTTCAGATTTGGTTAATGTAGTACCTCTAGATGACAGAAATCCAATCATAAGTTTTGATGAAGATGAGTGTGGATTTTGGAAGATTGGCAGGTTTGGAAAGGAGGTACATACTTTCACTTCAATTATTTCTATCTTTGCAAGCATAGACAGAGAAGACTTGGTGCATCTATGGAGATTGATAGAGGCCAAGTATACAGCTGAAGCACCTACTTCAGCAAATGGAATAAGACTATGGCACACATTTTTGACTTTGTGTGGTCCAAGGGAAGCAGATCCTGCCATATGGAAGGATCTTGAAGATGATCTCAGTAATCTTCATTGGAGGCTTTATTCTACTTGTGGTGTATTTCATTTGAGCTCTACAAAGTTTTCAGAGTATCTACTTGTGGATGCTAACTATTTCTTGTCCAAAGAAGTATTGGAGAAGATGAAGGAGACACCCTTGGAGATTGATTATACTAGTGACGTGGCCAAAGACTTGATAAGATATGTTTATCACCAACATAAGAAGTTTTTGTAAGATTCCTCCTAAGCTTTAAGTTTTTATTCAGAAACTTGATCATTGGAATAGATATCAAGTTTAGGGGAGGATTGTTGGGAATAAATTATGGGTCAGTTCACTAGACGCTGATAAGAAGAATTCAAGCGCTGATAGGATGACATTGGACGCTGACAGCCAAGCGTTGACACTTGAAGAAGTCAACGCTGACAGCCTTGAAGATTGACACCGATGGAATATATCTTCATACGAATCTTTTTGTTTATTTGTTTCTTTATTTGTGTATGGTAAAGATAAGCTCGACATTGTATTTTCTATTATTATCTTTACCTAGAATAGTTGATTCGTAGCTTATTGTACAAGACTTCTTAATCTATAAAAGAATATCTTTTAGGTTAATGTTAATCATCAGTTTTCATAAGTTTTCACAAGCTAAATATCTTTCATTGTAATCAAGTTCGATCATTCTAATACAAGTGAAAGTTTGTTTAACATCTTTGTGTTTTAGATTAAGTGTTAATTCCGCATAACACTTAGTTACTTTATTCATAAGTAAAGGTTTCTCTACGTGTATTACTTGATCTAATCTCGTATACACAAAGCTTAATCGATCTAAGTTTGGGATCAACATACGCAACATTTTTGCTTCGACAAAGGGGGAGAAATGAATAAACTCGTCTTCGAAAATCTTGTTTTTGTGTGATTGAGTTTATGTATTGTCGGAATCAAAAAGGGGGAGATTGTTAATGCAACAATGACTAAAAACGTTACTTGCATTTTTCGGTCTCGCTTAGTTTTGATTACGACAATATGTAAAAACAAGCATTTACGAAAACAACGAAAAACGAATTCTTGAGTTCAAGTATTTTTCATTTTACCCATTTTCACTTAAGGTATGGATAAACAAGTACTAACCTTAATCAAGTGATCAAGTGATTTAATCTTTTCTTAAAACTCACTTTTTATTAAATGTGACAAGTTTTTATTAAACTTTATTTTTAAGAAAATGTTTTATTAAATTAATTATTTGAAATTTGAAAATGGCATATTCTTATTCTGTTAAAGAATATCCTTTCAGGATATTTTTATACCTAGATAAGACCTCCACCACTAAAGGACAAAAAGGAGCGGAGTCTAGTCCGGCGGTACCTTAGCACCTAGGCGGTACCTTATCGATAAGGTACCACGGGCTGTGATAAGGTACCGCGGGCAGAACTAGCCGTTGGCTCCTTTGTCCATTAAATAGTTGGCCATTCTCAACTTTTCACCTCACCTCTTTTGCACATTCATTTCCAGATTCAAACCCCTTCTTTAATCACTCAAATCTTTGATCATTTGTTTGATTATTACTTGTTTAAGAAGTGAATCTTGTTCTTCCATCTCTTCCTCTCCAAGTGCAAAGAGAAGAACACTATCCTAGTGAAGTGTTGAGTCCACCACGAAAGATCCATTGAAGATCAATTTTTATATACTTGTAGTTGTGTCATAGTTGTGAAGATCCAAGTAGTTGTGTCTATTTGGAAGTTGTGTATGTACTAAGTATAGTTGTGTAGATTGGTCCTAGCTACGATTAGGGCTCGACTTTTAGCTTAGAGTCGGAAATTGGTTAAGCGACGTGTACGGTTTTCTCCACCATAAGGAGCTTGTTGTGTAGTGAACTCTCGAGTAAGGAGTACTCGAGGAGTGGAGTAGGAACGAGGAGTGAGCTTCGTTGCCGAACCACTATAAATCCTTGGTGTTCGGTTTGATCTTTCTTTACCCTTAACTCTTTACATTCCTTATTACTTTTTGCATGTACATGTGTTAATATTAGATTAGCTACACTATCATTCTTTATTCTTTGTGGATATATTTTTGTTAGTATTAGTTTAGCTACACTATCATTGTTCATATTTGTGCATAAGAAGATTTCACATATTTCCTCAAGCCTAAGTTTTTTGAAAAAGGATTTTTGGAAACCATATTTTAACAAGTAAATTTTAAGAAACTATTCAACCCCCCCCCCCCCCCCTTCTAGTTTCTACAAGCTTAGTCTTTTCCTTATAGATCAAAGAATTTTCATAAGCCTCATTCCGGAGTTCATTCAGCTCATTGAGTTGGATCTTGCGTAGGTCACCGGCTTTGTTGATATCGAAATTAGCCCACTTCAAGGCCCAATAAGCCTTGTGCTCCAACTCAATGGGGAGGTGGCATGCTTTCCCGTACACGAGACGATATGGTGTACAACCAATCGGAGTCTTGTATGCGGTACGAAAAGCCCACAAAGCATCATCAAGTTTATCAGCCCATGAGGCACGATGCTCTCCCACGGTTCGTTCAAGAATTCGCTTTAATCCTCGGTTAGAGATTTCAGCCTGGCCATTAGTTTGTGGGTGGTAGGCGGTGGAAAGACGATGATTTACACCATACTTAGCCATGACTCTTGCGAATTGGTCATTGCAAAAATGAGTCCCGCGATCACTAATAATGGCACGAGGCACACCGAATCTAGCGAACAGCGACTTCAAAAAGTTACAAACCACCCTTGCGTCATTAGTGGGTAAAGCTTTGGCTTCAACCCATTTAGAAACGTAGTCAACGGCTACAAGGATGTATTTGTTTCCTTTAGAGGAAGGGAATGGCCCCATAAAGTCGATACCCCAAACATCAAAGATTTCACATTCTTGTATGAAATTTTGAGGCATCTCATCTTTATGTGTGATCTTGCTTTGTTTTTGGCAAGCATCACAACGTTTAACCATCTCGTGAGCATCACGATAAATGGTGGACCAATAAAATCCCGAGTCAAACACGTTTTTGGCGGTGTAGTTGGGACCAAAGTGACCACCGGTGGGTCCTTTGTGGCAAGCGTCAAGGATTTCTAAAGCTGCCGGTCCATCAACACATCGGCGAATAATCAAATCAGCCCATTGTTTGAATAGATACGGGTCATCCCAAAAGTAAGTCTTAATGTCTTTGAAGAACTTCTTCTTTTGTTGGGATGTTAACCCGTCAACGAGAATTCCACCCGCCAAGTAGTTTGCAATGTCCGCAAACCACAGGGTGTCATCAGAAGTCGAGTTGATAGACATTAAGGTTTCCAGGGGAAAAGAGTCATTGATCTCTTTGTTCGGATGATCCCCTTGATAAGGATCCTCAAGTCTACTGAGATGATCCGCGGCTAGGTTTTCAGCTCCCTTCTTATCACGAATTTCGATTTTAAATTCTTGAAGTAGCAAAACCCAGCGGAGAAGTCTTGGTTTGGAATCTTGCTTAGTTAACAAGTACTTCAACGCGGAATGATCGGTATAAACGATTGTGGTGGAAAGGACAAGATAGGGGCGGAACTTTTCAAAAGCATAGACAACAGCTAAAAGCTCTTTTTCGGTTGTCGTGTAATGAAATTGAGCCCCCGTCATTGTCTTGCTAGCGCAATGGATCGGTTGGAAGTGTTTGTTCACTCTTTGGCCCAAAACCGCTCCAATAGCAAAGTCACTAGCATCGCACATCAACTCGAAAGGCAGCTCCCAATTAGGGGTAACCAAGACCGGTGCCTTAGTTAGCTTATCCTTAAGAAGGTTGAAGGCTTCAATACACTCGTTGGAAAAGATAAAAGGAGTATCTTTTTCCAAGAGGTGGGTCATCGGGCGAGCGATTTTAGAAAAATCTTTGATGAATCGACGGTAGAAGGCCGCATGACCAAGGAAACTTCTCACACCCTTCACGGTTGAAGGTGGAGGCAATTTAGCAATAACATCAACTTTAGCACGGTCTACTTCAAGACCGGCTTTGGAGATTTTGTGTCCTAGCACGATGCCCTCTTTTACCATGAAATGACATTTTTCCCAATTAAGAACAAGGCGAGTGTCTTCACACCGCTTGAGCATACGTTCTAAACTGGCAAGGCAAGTAGAGAAAGAATCGCCATAAACCGAGAAATCATCCATGAATACTTCCATAGTTTCTTCAACCTTGTCATGGAAGATAGCCATCATACACCTTTGGAACGTCCCAGGAGCATTGAATAAACCAAAAGGCATACGTTTGTAAGCAAATGTTCCGTAGGGACAAGTGAATGTGGTCTTTTCTTGGTCTTTGGGATCGATGGGATTTTGAAAATACCCGGAGAAACCGTCTAAGAAGCAGTAATAGTCATTACCCGCTAGACGCTCGAGCATTTGATCCATGAAAGGAAGAGGAAAGTGATATTTTCTCGTGGCATCATTGAGTTTGCGGTAGTCGATACAAACTCTCCACCCAGTAACGAGACGAGTGGGAATCAACTCGTTGTGTTCATTGGGAACAACGGTTATTCCGCCCTTCTTGGGCACACAATGGACGGGACTTACCCATGGCGAATCTGAAATAGGGTAAATCAAGCCGGCATCAAGAAGTTTGATAACCTCTTGTTTGATGACGTCATGAATTCGAGGATTAACCCTTCTTTGGCTCTGGATTGCGGGTTTAAAGTCATATTCCATGAGAATCTTGTGAGTACAAAAGTTTGGATCAATTCCGCGGATATCAGAAATTTTCCAAGCAATTGCCTTCTTATGATCTTTAAGCACGGCGATGAGGCGAGATTTCTCTTCTTCTTTCAAGTCCTTCGCAATGATGACGGGCGACTTCTTCTCTTCTTCAAGGAACACATACTCGAGATGGGACGGCAACTCCTTAAGTTCTAAATCCGGAGGATTTTCGATGGGAGGCGTATTCAAAGTCGGTGCATCGATAGCAATAGCCTTGGAAGATGGTGGAGAAATATGGTCCTCTTTGAGAAGGTTCTCAATGAGACGAATGTCTTCATCCCAATCGGTGGGAGAATCGTCATGTTCTAAGTTCACATCTCCCATGGTGGCTTCCAAATCTTTCCAAAGGAAATCACTTTCTCCAAATAGAGATAGTGATGAATCAATAAAGGAAACGGTCTCAACATTGGGAAGAGAGGTAGGAATACTTTTACAAGCATCAATAAAGTGTTCTTCACAAGCTTCATCAAGAACGTCAATACAATTAACAATCTCGTATTCCCATGTTGAAGACGATTTTATCGTCACCAACTCTCATGATAAGCTCACCTGCTTCAACATCGATGAGAGTGCGACCAGTCCTCAGGAATGGACGTCCAACGATTAATGGCACACGAGGGTCCATATCGTAGCCGACCACGACGAAATCGGCAGGAAAAGTGAATTTGTCGACTCCTACAAAGACGTCTTCGGCTATCCCCACTGGATAAGCAACCGTACGGTTAGCCAATTCCAATGTCATTTTGGTGGGGACTAGCTCAAGGAGAGATAATTGCTTCCAAACGCTTAAGGGCATTAAGTTAATATTGGCACCTAGATCGGCTAGGGCCATGCAATTCTCTACTCCCGGGAAGTTGCAAGGGATTAAGAAGCGACCCGGATCACCAAGCTTGGTTGGCAATTTCCTTAAGAGCACTGCAGAGCAATTCTCATTAAGTTGGGTATTAGCGATATCAAGAAGCTTCTCCTTGTCGCTAAGAAGATCTTTGAACATTTTCGCGTATTTAGGCATGTGAGCGAGAGCCTCAGCGAAGGAGATGTTGAAATTCAATTGTTTAAACATTTTGAGAAAGTTCAAAACTTGAATATCATCCTTGCTTTTGAGCTTCTCTTTCCTCAACCTTGAGGGATAAGGTATATCGGAAGAAGAGGAAGGCTTTGGGAGAGTAGGATCACTCACATCCTTGGGTGGAGGAGGGGTAGAAGTAAGAGGTGGAGGAATTGGGGAAGTAGAAGGATGTGGAATAGGAGCAGGTGACTCGTTTTCCTTAGTCACAATCACCGGTGGAGGTATAGGAAGCTCGGCTTCCTTGGTACCTTTGCCACTACGAGTGGTGATTGCTTTCATCTCCCCTCTTGGATTCGCAACGGTGTTACTCGGAAGAGTACCCGAAGAAGAGGATTGATTACCTTGGAAGAAACTAGCCATCATGTTCCTTAAGTCATTCGTTTGACTTGCCAAAGTGTTTCGCATATCAGCTCGAAGATCGTTCCCTTGTTTCACCATGTCTGCTTTCAAGTTGAGCACTTCCCGCTGGAGATTGTCCACGATCACATCATTAGTCCTCATATAGGTTCCAATATCTTGGTGTAATGCGGTGGGTTGGTTGGGAGGAGCATTGTAGGCAGGTGGTTGATAAGCAGGTTGTTGGTAAACTTGGTTGTTTCTTTGAGGTGGATATGGTTGTTTGTGAGGTGGTTGGTATGGTGCACGAGGTTGTTGTTGAGTAGGGCGATTAAGGTTTTGTTGTTGGTTTGGGTTGTTAGGAGGAAAACCGGGCGGGGAAAGAAAGTTGTTTGAGCGGTAGCTAAGCAAGTTGCGGTCACCTTGAGGACGAGCTTGATAAGCGACCGGAGGATAGTTACCGTATGCTGCATTAACATTCTCAGAAGGATAGTCTTGGGTGGTGGTACAAGTGGTGTAAGAGTGAGGACCCCCGCATATTTCACATGGTTGGCTAACAGCATTGACTTGAGCGTCTTGAGCGTTTTTAGCATTGATGTTGTTGGTATTGTTAGCGGTGTGGGTAACAAGCGATTCAAGAAGCGTAGTAATTTTGTCAAGTCGCTTGTCGTTGTCACTAGTACTAGCACTAGCGGCATTGGTCCGAACACTCTTTGTTTGCACACGAGACTTATTTTCAATAATATCCCAAGCGGCATTAGAAATCTTAACCAAAATATTACCCCCCGAGGCACTGTTTAGTGAATCTTGGTTATTCATGCTTAAACCATTATAAAAGGTATTAATTTGGTGCACTTTGGTAAAACCATGTTGTGGGCACTTTCTTAAAAGATCTTTAAAACGGTCCCAAGATTCACTAAAAGACTCATCGTACTTTTGTTCAAAATTAATGATTTCATTCCGCAAAGCGGTAGTACGAGAGGGTGGGAAAAAGTAGCTTATGAACTTGGTCTCCAAATCCGTCCACGTCAGAATACTTTGTGGGCGTTCCTTTGCAAGCCAATGCCGGGCTTGTCCCTCTAAGGAGAAAGGAAAAAGTTGTAAACGGATTACCTCTTGTGGAACACCATTGAATTTGACCGTATTCGTGAGTTGCAAGAACCTTTTGATGTGGTCATGAGGATCATCAATGGTACGCCCCAAGAATGGTTGAGCAGAGACCATCTGAATAAAGCTGGATTTGAGCTCAAAGTTGTTGGCTGCATCGCGGGTATGACAATTGGATCGTTGTTGCCCTCCACATGTGCTTGCAAAAGTTCAATGATCGGGCGATTGTCCGGTAGAGGTTCATTGTTGTTGTTATTATTGTTGTTGAGAGGTGGATTGTTATTATTGTTATTGTTTTGAGGTGGGTTATTGTTGTTGTTGTGTACACCGGCCATGTCTAAGTCTTCGAGAGGCTCGGGCTCTTGATAAGACGTTGATCGTGTACGCATGCACCTACAAAAGAACTAACAAAGCAAACAAGAAATATTTTTGTCTTTTTTATGTTTTTTTTTTACTTTTTAGGATTTTTGAAAATTTTATATTTTTTAGGGTTTTTGAATTTTTTTATGAAAAAGTAACGTTCACGGTGAACGGATCCCAAAATCCAAGTTCTCACAAAAAACTGTTAATCTTTACGAGAAGAGCCGGCAGCGGCGCCATTTGATACAATGGTTTTCATTGGGTTCAGATTATGTCACGGAATCTTCTCGAATTGATCACGGTTCAAAGTGGAATAGTTGTTCTTGGTACTAAAAGGGGTTGGTTTTGGTTATCTGATTTAAATTAAAAGCAAGTATGAAAATGTCGTTGAGTGAAATTAAAGTGTTTAAAAATTATTTAGAAAAGCACTTAAAACATAAAAGGGTTAATATACACAAATGTTACTAAAGTTTGGCTAAAAATTCGATTTGGTTACTAAAGTTTAAAACCTAACAGATAGGTTACTCAAATATACATGTTTATCTTTTGGGTTACTGAACATAATAAAAGTTACACTCGTGTTACTCTTTTGAAGGGCTACCGGTTGGTAACTTGTTTGACTTGCCACATCAGACGTTAGTAGGCCCCACCCATTTAATAAGGCTGTAATGATGTAATTTAGGACAAAAATGATTTTTCAAATATACACACTAGATAATAAAATGGAAACGGGTTGCCATTTGAACGTGAAATAAAATTAATTAACGGATCATGCGAATATCAATAATAATGATGTTTATTATCACCCCTAGCGCTATACACTTGATTCATATCATTTAATCTTCTTTCAAAAAACAAAAAAACTTACCAGTTCTTCAACCTTTAGTTTCATTCATGAGCAAATCGTTTCCATTCACCATACACAACAGTGACAACACCATAATTATTTGTTTCCCGATCTTCTTTTTGAGACTCCATATTCACAGTCATGAGATGTTTATATTTTGGTGTTTCAAGAATACCTTACCATAATTTTGCACTGGATTGAACTTAACGAAATCTGCCGGTATGCCGTTACGTTAAATCGCATTGCTAAGTTTTTTATTTGCAAAAGATACTACTCGGTATAGAAAACTTATCCAAAGATACTTACAAGTCGTTGTCTATCAAAATTGAAAAAAGCCTCGAAAACCGTTCTTACCATAGTTCTGGATGTCAACCAGATGTTGTTACCAAACCAGGTTCTTATAAAGATTTAAAAGATCTGGTGATAGAGTTAATAAGGAAGATCTCAAGGCTGGAGTGCTCCGGTGGTTAACCACCGATGAAGTTACTTGAGGAGTTTATTATGTCTTTTATTTGAATGTGAATCTGTGTTGAATTTGTGTTTTGAGTTTTATATATATTTAAAAGAAATAATAAAAAAGGAAATGCAGTGGGGTTTAATCCATTGATGAATTAGTGTTATGGCTTTTCAGTTACAAAGAAAGAAGAAAGGCACCTAAACAGTTTAGTTATATGCCACGTATTTTTTTATAAAATATTGGTGTAAAAAAATCCACCTTATTTATCTGCCACGTAATTGATTACCGGTAGTAGTGGGTGAATAGGTAACCGGTAACCTAAATATCCAGTAAATCATAGTTGAGTAACCTGTTTGTTATGTTTTAAACTTTAGTAACTAAATCGAATTTTTAGTCAAACTTTAGTAACATTTGTGTATATTAACCCAACATAAAACTTTGCAAAACTTTAAAACTTAAAAACTTAAGCTATCGGAATATAACAACTCCTATCTATCGAAATGCACCATCGGAATAATTATCAAATCAGGCCATCGAAATATCCATGTGAAGGTCCATCGGAATAATCAAGATCAAATCTATCGCAATGTTGTCTTATCAGAAAGTCCTAGATCGGAATGTTTCAGATCGAAATACTTTAAATACCTCTGTCGCAATGTTGTTCTATCGGAAAGTTGCTGTCGAAAAATGGGCAGAGTTTCGTCTTAACAAGGACCTTAGTCCCGTCGGAATATGCGATCGCAATAAGCGATCGCAATCCAGATCGGAATAAGGGGAAAATGTCAACCGATCGCAAAGTAAAACCCTAGTGGGTTATTGCGATCAAAACAAGTGATCCGTCGGAATGTGTAGAATCCCCAAGATTACGATGGAAGCAATACTTATCCGAATTTGGTGGCCAGCTTAAAACTCAATGAGCATGTATAATAAGCTATCTTATCCGAATGTTAAACAACCTAAAAAGCTTAAATTTGACAACTTTTCAAAACATAAAATAAAACACTTTATGAAAGGAACTTTAAATTGACTAAAACTTTTAATAAATCCGAAAATCAATAAGCTAGAAACAAGAAATAAGCCAACAAGCATAGAGAGCCTATAGCTTAAACGTGTACGAGCTTTTTTATGAACAAGAAATGAACTTTCTTATCATACAACCTCAACTTCAATCACGGATCATGAAGGATTCGGATCAAGATTAAGGGTTCGGATCAAAAATTAAGCAAGATCAAGAAATGTAGAAGGAGATTTAAGAACACAAAGCTTAAACTTTAACTTGATTAATGGAAATTCAAATACACAAAGTTTAACCTTGCAACATTAAAAGAAAGAAAAGATGAAAAATTTAGTGAGAGAAAGTTGGGAACTTTCTCTCTCTAAAACTAGAAAGAAGAATGAAAAACTAAAACTAGCTAACCCCCTAAATTGTAAGGAGAAGGCCTATTTATAGGTGTTGCTTGTGGGCTTGTAAATGGGCTTGTACATGGGCTTCTCTTCTTCTTTCTTCTTTAGTCTTTACGTTTCTCTAAATAAATGTTTCCGACTTTGGATTTTGAGAAGTGTCGGTGAATAATTCCAACTCGTCTTATAATCTTTTGTTTAATAGACTCGAGTTCTTCGACATATATGAATCTCCCATCTTTGGCCATTTTCTTCGATAAATCTTCAAATAGGCACAATGACTTCAAATCTTTTGCATCTCTTGGACAATAGACTTCGTCTAACAGCAACGATGAGTCTTTTTCTTCGATAAAACCCGTGCAATCCCATGTTTTCTTCAATATCTATCCGGTTAGTTCTGAAAACACAACAAGCACACAAACCACGCATAATTCCAAACAAATGGTATTAAATACGCGTTTTGGTCTTGTTTTTGCAAGAAATAAGTGGTAAAAGGGTGGGTGTTTTCACACCTATCACATACACCACGGCAAGGAATTCCTTTTTCGTTGTGGTATATGTAAGTTGAGCCTTGATCATCGTCTTGCTAGTATAGTGAATAGGCAAGAAGTGCTTTTCATGAAGTTGCCCCAAAACGGCCCCAATAGCGTAATCACTTGCATCACACATTAGCTCAAAGGGGAGGTTCCAATTGGGAGCAACAAGAATGGGAGCTTCGGTAAGTTTCCTCTTAAGGATTTTAAAGGCTCGTACACAATCTTCGTTAAAGACAAAAGGAGCATCTTTTTCGAGGAGGTGTGTAATGGGTCGAGATATCTTTAAAAAATCCTTGATGAATCGACGATAAAAGCCCGCATGGCCTAGGAAACTCCTAACTCCCTTAACGGTTTTGGGATGAGGTAATTTGGCGATGACGTCAATTTTAGCTTTTTCTACCTCAATCCCCGCTTTCGAAACCTTGTGCCCTAAGACGATTCCTTCTTTAACCATAAAATGACATTTTTCCCAATTGAGCACAAGGTTGGTTTCCTCATAACATTTCAACATGTGTTTCAAATTTCCTAAGCATGAAGTGAACGAACTACCAAACACGGAAAAGTCATCCATAAAGACTTCCATTGTCTTCTCGATCATGTCATGAAAAATAGCTATCATACACCTTTGAAAAGTTCCCGGTGCATTGCAAAGTCCAAATGGCATTCTACGATAGGCAAACGTTCCATATGGACACGTAAACGTAGTTTTTTTATCACGAGGATCGATGAGGATTTGGAAGTAACCAGAAAAACCATCTAAAAAGCAATAGAAATCGTTTCCCGTAAGATGCTCCAACATTTGATCCATGAAGGGCAAGGGAAAATGGTCTTTACGAGTGGCATCATTTAACTTACGATAGTCAATACACACCCTCCAACCGGTCACGAGTCGAGTTGGAATTAACTCGTTGTCATCGTTTGGCACAACGGTCATTCCTCCCTTTTAGGGACAAAATGAATGGGACTCACCCAAGGGCTATCAGAAATAGGGTAAATCATCCCGCATCAAGGAGTTTAAGGACCTCCTTTTTGATGACGTTGTGAATTTTGGGGTTCACCCTCCTTTGGCATTGAATTGCAGGCTTGTAGTCTTCCTCCATTAAAATTTTGTGGGTACAAAATTTTGGGTCGATACCCTTAATGTCGAATAATTTCCACGCAATTGCTCCTTTGTGAGTCCTCAAGACATCGATAAGTGCGGTTTTTCATCATCCGAAAGATCCTTCGCAATAATAACCTATCGTCTCCTTCCAAGAATACGTATTCAAGATCAGGAGGAAGATCTTTCAACTCGAGGATTGGTGGTTCCTCGATTGAAGATTTGGTTTCGATACTCATAACCTCCACCGTCGGAGGAAATGGGAAATCGTTAAGAAAATCCTTGATAATCGAAAAGTCCTCATCATTGTTGAGGTCTTAGTTAGAAGTTCGAGGTACATCAAACTCTTCCAAAGTAAAACCACCTCCTTGTCAAATGGAGTGAAGGACGGTGTCGAGTTATCAAGAATAGGATCGAGCATAGTGGGATTGCCACTATTTTCTTCATCACCAAAACCTAAAAATTCTTGTGAAAATTCCTCACAAATGACATCGATCATATCGATATAGTTTATGGCCGCGATAGAATAAACATGAGAAAGTTTGGAGTTTTGCGTTGCATTTATAACAAGTTCCTCGTCATTGAAACGTAAGGTGATTTTCCTTGCATGCATATCAATCAACACTCTCGAAGTATCTAAAAACGAACGACCTAAAATGAGAGGAACTTGAGGATCCGTGGGAATATCGACTATGATAAAGTCTACCGAATAATAGAACTTTCCCACTTTCACAAAAACGTCTTCGGCCAATCCACATGCGGGGATCGTGGAATGATCGGCCATCTCGATAGACATTCTTGATGGAGTAAGATTAGGAAGATTGAGCGACTAGAATATGTCAAGAGACATCAATTTAATACTAGCACCAAGATCGGCCAAGGCATAGCATTCTTCTATATCTTGAATAGCACATGGAATCAAAAATTTACTGGGATCACCGACTTTTTGAGGTATGCGGTTAAGATAAACCAATGAACAACTAGACAATTGTTGCAATTTCTCCTTGTTGTTTAACATACTCTTAAAGTTAGCGGTAAATAGAGGCATCATGATTAAAGCATCGGCAAAACTTATGTTAAAATGCATATCACGAAACATCTTAATGAAAAGCTCAAATTGGTAGTTGTCACGCTCTTGCATTTTTCCTTACGAAGTCTCGATGGGTAAGGTAAGGGTGGTGTGGGTTGGGGAATAGGCATAGCCTTTGAAATCTCGGGTCCAATGATGGTAAAGGGTCAACCGTAGGTGTGGTTTGAGCAGTACTTCGTGGGATTGGGATATGCTTCTCTTCGACCACCACCTCGGGTTCTTCCTCAATTTCCTCCACCGTATGAGTAATTAGTTGAGGAGTCGGTTCCGTAAAGGTCTTACCACTACGTGTGGTAATCACTTTCATCTCTCCCTTCGGGTTTGACACGGTGTTACTAGGAAGACCACCCGAAGAAGACGGTTTACACATTATAGCCTCAAACATGCTTGAAATTCTATCCTCAAACTTAGATTGCCTCTTATCCGCCTTAAGCATCTCTTGTTTAATCTCATGTTGGCCTTGTTCCATTTTTTGTTGATTTTGTTGTAACCTTTGCACGTTACTCTCCATTTTGTTTGCATGAGTCTTAAGTTCATTTGCAAGCTCGTTTTTCAACTCATTTTTCAGATCATTCTTAAACTCGGATCTTAGGCTAATTATCTCCCTTTGTATCAAACCTAGCATCATTACCGTTTGCATAATCAACAAATTCATTTGGAAGATATTTCATGTTTTGCAAACCTTTGTTGTTGTTTTGAAAATCACGGTTTTGATTTTTGTTTTGCACTTGATTACTAGTCCCTTGATTCCCATAGTTGTTACCCTTATAATTGTTCCTTTGATTTCCTTGGTAACCAACTTGATTGTTTCGATAATTGTTAGCATTTTGATTTGGTTGAAAACCCGGTGGAGTCAATTGATTAGTGCGGGTAACTTGACCGTTTTGGTTGTAAGTTCTCGTGGCCGCGTAGGCCCTCGAAGTGTTACCACCGTTGGTAATGCACTCGGAGAAATCATGACCTCCACCATAATACACACAAGAAACATCAACCGCTTTAGCCGTAGCGGGATTGGGTTGTTCTCCAAGTTTAAACTCAATCAACAATCCCTTAAGCTTATCAAAAATCTTGTTTTCCAAATTAGCCTCTATTTGGCAAGCATCGATGGTATGTGAAAATGAAGGCGAAGATGAAGCCTTGTGATACTCGATGTGTTACGAGGGCTATAAACCTTGGAGCTATTCTCAATGATCAACAATGCTTCCTCGACCGTTTTGCACAAAAAATTACCACCCGCGGCGGCATTGAGATAGTCTCGCTCATGATCGTTCAATCCATTGTTAAACGTGTCGATTTGATGTAAGTCAGAAAAATCGCGATGAGGACATTCATGCACCATTTACTTAAACCGATTCCAAACCGTTGAAACTCTCATTGTACTCTTGTGAAAACTTTGAAATCTCGTTCTTCAAGTGCGTAGTCTTAGAGGGCAGGAAAAATTGGTTCACGAACTTCGAAACGAGATCCTTCCACGTCAATATAGAATTGGGTGGCTCTTTCTCTAACCAAATTTTAGCGGGCCCCGCTAAGGAATACGGAAAAAGCATCATCTTAATCGAGTCGTTCGAGACGTCCTTAAACTTGCAAGTGGCGGTAAGACGATTGAGTTGGCGGATGTGGTTATGCGGGTTGTCCTTTTCGTCACCTCGAAACTTGTTCTTTTGAATCATGGACAACAAACCCGTCTTAACTTCAAAATTCACCGCAAGGATAGCGGGAATCACAATCGCTTCTCCATGACCCTAGGTGGGTGCTTGAAGCAACTCCATCATAGTACGATTAGCCATGGGAGCTTCTTGTTCTACGATGGGTTCATCAATAGGAGATTCTTCACTAGAAGGTGTTCCTTCCTTTCGGTTTCTACGTTTACGTGCACGTCTTGCTTGGTTACGAGTTTGCATAAACGTCACGTACAACGTGGGGATGAGCAAAGAAGATTATTTTTGGTGTTTTACTTTTTCCAATTTTTTTGGGTTTTTGATTTTTTTTTTACTTTTTTGGATTTTTGTGATGTATTAGATAGACACAAATCTACAAATCTCTTCTCAAATCAAATCTCTCGATTAAAGGAGCCTCAAGGAATGAAAATGATCACATGAAGTGAACGCCTTTGATGACTTTAGAACGTTGGTGGAACACCAAAATGTTCAAGAGGGTTTAATCTTTGAAACCAAGAAAATATATAGATACGTAGATAATACTTTGGGTGGCAAACCCTCGATTAGCCCTTTTTATCAAAACACGCACAAGCAAGCGGAGGAAACGAAACGGCGCTAAACACTTAAGAGCCTTTTTTCCTTTAGGTCGTGAAATACAACCGCCTTATACCCACCTTATAGTTTGTGTTTATCAAAATCAAACTTCACGAAAGTATTTATCTATTTTGCCTTTTTTCTTTGTTTGAGATTCGAATACAATGATTGAGTGATGAAATCCCAATCAAGGTTGTGTTTTTACACTTTTTGAGTACTTGTAAATTTATTGTGATACGTATACACTATAGTAATAATATTTCACAAAAAACGAAAACCGATAATACGTATAATTAGATTGCTAATCACACAAATAGTAATTATGGATAATATCAAAACAAAATTTGTTCAAACTTAACACAACACGCCTCCCCGGCAGCGGCGCCAAAATTGATAGTTGTAAATTCACACTCATTTAGGAAAACGAGGGCAAATAGGGTAAGTACGACGATTTAGGAAAATCGTGCACAAATGACCCAAAGGTGAGTTCGTTCTCAAGGAGGCTTGGTGTGTGTGTTAAGACTTGATATAATCTGAGATTGATATTATCAAAGAAAATGAGAAAGAAAATGATAACGATTACGATTTAAAATTAAACTACGACGAAAGACGTAAACGTAAAACCGTAAAACGTGACGAAAATTAAAATTACCCTAAAAATTCCTAGAAAATCACAATAAATCCTAAAAAATGCAATTAGAGTTTACCAAAAATCAAAACTTGTTCAAACCTTTTATTTATTTAAATAATAAATTTTTAATGCTAATTAAAGCCCTAAAAATCAATTTAATTAATAAAAAGCCCAAAATAAGATTTTTCAATTTGTAAACCTTTAAAATAACTTAATTAAACTAAAAATTATTTTTGAAAAGTTTAAAACCAATTAAAGCTGTTTAAAATGATTTAAAAATTAAAATTAAATAATAAAATAATATTAAAAATTCAAAATTTATAAAAAACTCTAATAACTTACAAACTAATTGATTTTAACTTAAATAAACAGAAAATGAAAGTGAAATGACCAAATTACCCCTATTGGGCCTCTAAATGGGCCAAAAGTGAAAACAGTCCAAGTTAAATGGGCTTTTTGGCCCAATAAGCAAAAAGTCAACCAAATAAGCTGAAAAGTTCTAGTTAAGCTTAAAATTCAATTTTAAACACAAAAGTCTAAAGGCCCAAAAGCTGAAAGTGAGCTTATCACAACTTAATAAGCAAACAACTTATTCTTAATGGGCTTTTTGGCCCATTAAGCCATAAGCTAATGCCATAAGCTGAAATTTGACACACATCCTTCTAATGAGATTATAAAGCTGTTTGTAAAAAGAATTTTTCAATAAGCTCAAGAAATAAGCCTGAAATAAGCCAAAGCTCTCTACACAAAACGACAAAATAGTCGTTTTCGAGTTCTAGACCACTTCAAGAGCTGATTCAACTTGCAAAAGGTTTTAAATCACTAAATTAAGCTTACTAATAAAAAAGATTTCAAATAAGCATACTGAATAAGCTGGAATAAGCAATAAGTTGTTTGGTAAAAAGTCAACTAGTTCGTTTTCTAGTCAAAAGCTGAAACCAAAAGCTGTAAACTTCAAAACTGACTTATAAGATGAAAATTATAAGATCTATCACAATAAATAAGTTGTTGCACAATAAAATAAGCTAGAATGACTTATAAATAAGCTGATGAACAAAATACACTAGTAGTGGCTAGCAGTAGTGGGAAAGGGTTCCCACTGCTTTGACTTTTTGACTTGCTGATTTAGAGAGAATCACTTGGTATTGTTGGACAAACAAGGCACCCCTACAACCAGTGAGTTGTAGGGAGTCAATAACAAGCAAGAAAACACCAATCCAACAAGCCAATTAGTACAGTTTAATCAAAGATTGTACAGACATGACACAGACATGGTATAAGCAGATCTGGTGATATAAGCTAATGTTTAAGCTAGTATAAGCTGACCAAACTTCACCAAAAGCATACAATAGCAATAGCAGACTTAGTTACACACAAATAAACTCATATCATGCACTGATTATAGGATTTGAACTAGATTAAAGCTTTTGCAAGTTACTGATGAAAAATGAACAAACAAAATGACCTATTGCTGATGTATTTGACCACAAATCCAATTTCAAACCCTCAAATCTACTTCTTAGGTTGCATAAACTTTGTTTTAGCACTTTTTAACCCTAGTTTAGCATGCACTCTAGGTGTTCACCAATTTTCAGTCAAAAATGACCTAAAACAAGCTAGATAGACCAAGATTTAGATTTGATGTTTTGAAAGCACAAAATATGCAGATATCAGCACACAATCACTTGATTATCAGACACAAACAAAAACAATACCCTAATACCTACTCAAACTCATGCAGATTAGAACCAAATAGCAATCCCAAACACCATTTTAACTTTTTAAATCAACATTTATCAAAGTAAAAGTATTCTCAAGACTGAATCAAGCTCAAACATTCATCATAACAACATCCTCAAACACTTAGAACAAGATCTAAGACATAAGAACACACCAAACAACAACAGAATCTCAAAATCACTTATCACCAAGATTTTAACAGGTTTTTGGGAGAAAAAGTTCAAACCTCATGAATGTACATCCACACTCACGTATGTTTGAGCTTATGTGTCTAGCTAAACAAGACACAAGCTTCCAATAAGCTGCTAAGAACAACAAGGTTAGCACAAACAGATTATATATAAAAAAATTTAAAATGAAACAGATTAGTTCAAGCTTTGTACCCCACTCCTTGAATATCCTCAAGCCTAGATCTCTCTCCACCTTGATAAGCTTCTTATCAGGGTGAGATGATAAATCAAAGCCCAAAAAAAATCAAGTGTTTGTACCAAAGACTTAGAAAAAAAATCAGATTTTTGAAAACTTTTGAACAACTTTCATAAACTTCAAACCAAACTTTGAAACTTCAAACAAATAACTTAAATCATTCAACAATAACAGGAAAAGTAAATTGGTGCTTGGAATTCTTCACAAAGTTCACACATTTTTCATTCCTTTGAAACAATGATTTATAGGCTTTTGACGAAAGAAAACCAAGAACAAGTCGCTATGTGTAACCCTAATGCCTTTATATAGGCTACAATGTTAACTAAGAAGCTGATAAAAAAAGCATGAAACCCTAGTTATGAAGTTCCAGAATTTCCCCTTTGAAGTTTGAATATCTTGAGTCCATGTGAAGATGTTTGGCGTTTTGCTGAGATGCCAGTGGGTGTAATTTGATCAAAGGGTTCCAAATGAGCTTAGGAATGAAGCTACATTTTGGCACGTTGATTTGCTGGAACTATTTTTCTTCTTCTCAAAAGCATGTAGCAGGGGAGTATACATGTGACCATAGGAGTGATGAGGTGGCAGGTTTAAGAGTTAGGTTTTGGTTATTAGAACCTTAATCATAAATTTGGATGAGTTTAGGGTTTAATTTTCAATGATTAGTAAAAACCTAATTTGGTGTTCTTGGTGAATAGTGTGTGATTTGATCCAGATTTATGTTTAGACTTGGTGTTAGGCGCCTAATTTAACTAATTAAATAAATTAGTTTAAACCTGGTGAGTGGGATTATGAGGTGGCAGGATGGTGGATTGTGATTGGGTGTGGGGATTGAGTGGGTTCGGTGGCAACATAGTATTGGTCTATGTGTCTTAGGTTGTCTTGGCAGTTTTAACCCTTATTCTTTCTTCCTTCTTTCATTTGTGGTTTAAACATGCAAAACATATTTCCCTTTGTAAAATAAGTTTTGTTTTTCATACTTTGACCATAAAAACTTTTCAAAGGGTTTTCAAAGGACTTGTTTTGTAATATCTTGATATTTGAAGGGTTGTTTTTGGAATGTCTTCATACTTTGAGGTCTTCACTTGTATTCTTGTCTTCATGGAGGACTAAAAGTGACAAGTCTTCAAATTTGAGGGACCATTTTTGCCAATTCTTCAAAGTTGAGGGTCCTTTTTGTAATTTTGACAAACTTTAGGGACCAAATTTGTAATTATGAATAAACAAGCGTATAAAGTGTCAATTCATAAATAATGAAGGACCCTTCTTGTACAATCTTCAATTCTTCAAGTACTTTTCTTGGAAAATCAACTCTAGGGCCCGGTTCATTGTGAGGCTCCGTTTCCTGTGTTCGTTTTTGATTGATTCTTATGATCTTTTGTCATTTTCTCGATATCCGTACCTAAAATACACATTGAACAAACACAAGAATATATTTGGCACTTCATATGATATTTTAACCATTTTAAACCCGTTTTGGATGATAAGACTATGTATAAAAGTAGTCTCATCAATCCGCATACACCTATATTGAGTAGCAGACTCTAGACTACACTCCTTTTTGTCTTTTAGTAGGAGAATGTCATATGGTGAAGTTTATAACCAGAAAAGATATTCTTATATCATTTGGAATATGCCAAATTCAAATTTCCATTTTCCATTTTAATAAATTATTTTCTTAAAAATAAAGTTTATTAAAAATGTTTTGTCACATTTGTATAAATGTAAGTTTTAAGGTTAATCACTTTTAATGATCACTAAACATGTATAAGATATGTTTGTGTAAGACTTAAATGATTATTACCTTAATGATATGTTGGGAATTAATTTGATGACACAAAAACAAGAATAATGAAACAAGAAGGACTTATATGCAAATATCAAGCTTTACAAGAATATGGAGCCCTTTCATACAACAAGGAGGACTTATTAGCAAAAGATGAAAGGACTTCTAGTTAAAATAGATTTCTTGTAGAAAGGGGTATGTGTAGTATATAAACACATACACCCTACGTGAATTATCATTCCCATTATTCACAATGTAGTCATAAAGCGTGTGTCGTGTTCTAGGCGTGTAGTTTGCATTGTAAACACGCCTAGGGTTATTTATTTTAATCGTTAATGTTTAATACAAGTAATCGTTGGAAAAGAAACACCTTGTTCATAATAAATGTTCTAATTCTGCTATGTTTATCATTTGAACGTTGATTATCCTAGTAAGCTTAATCGATCCATGAATAATGGTTTCCATATGATAGTGTTTGTTAAATAATTCAGCTTACGGTTATCTTTGATGATAGATGTTTTTACACTTTGTCGTGATCAAAACAAAGAAAGATTAGTTATTACAAATAATATTTTTATGAATCGGTTGCATTCACAGGTGTTTTGGTTTTAGGCCCAATGGAGCGTGTTCATGCTATACGCCACCAGTACCCACCTGATGACGGCTCACTCACAAACCTAGGTCACACCGTGGCTTGGTAACTTATCCCATATGAATGAGTACTTATGTAAGGGACCATTGTCTCCCAAGTATCACTAACGGTTGAAGATGTACCATCTGAAACATGATTGTGGGGTGCATAATCAACACAACATTTTACGATCCATGGAGAATGGTCACACTTGTTAAAATGTTTATCTATAAACCCAATGATTCCCTAAGAAAGCATTCTTAGCTTACAAAAGTGAGTTCAATCATTTGGAAATAACTATTAAATAAGGTAACTCCTGTTATAAAGGTTATGGCTTAGCTAACGGTATATACCGACATAGGCAACGTTTGTCAAATCTTTTATGGTTGCACGAGATGGAAAGCATTGGTTTTTAAACGAAAATAATAAAGCGTAAGAAAGTATGACGAACGAGATTTCGGTGTTCTCCAAGGACGTTGGAGAATCATACAACAATCAACACGTTGTTTTCATGTCAACGAGATACGAAGAATCATGCATAGTTGCATCATATTGGATAACAATATTTGAAAAGATTAAAAGATTAATATAAGTGAATTCAATGAGATGTATGTTAGTCCACAACCAAACATGCAACGAACTTTTTACTTTATTTTTGTATATTTTTTATAAGTTTTTTTTTAATTTATAATTTTATTTAGAATGTATAAAATATTATTGTTTAAACAAAATATTAGTTCGAGATTAAGTGGAGAAACCCCTTTATCAATAAGCTACAAGGTAATTTATGCTTTTATTAATAGAAAATGTCATAAAAACTAATGTGATTGCATCCATAACTCGTGCCCCTAACCAATATCCAATGTTCTAAACGACACGTTTTTGCGGTGTCAAGGCAACGCCAATACGCGAAATATGGTCTTCATGTTACGAAAAGAATTTCGACGTTTGTTATGAGCATGACTTAGGACAAAGCGTGAAAATGCAGATAAAGGCACTAAGCATGTAAAACCCACATGCTTTTACCATGAATAGTACCCTTAAGATCGTACGTACTAGATTAAAACTTTCCTTTTATAGTATGATTACGTTAACGTATAAGAATTCTAAGTATTACGTACGTGTTAGAACACGATAAGTATTTATTACGTATGAACACACTATAATTATTTAAACAATAATTAATCACGAACATGCGATCATGAAATCATGAACGTAAATTAATCACGAGCTAATATTAATTACGTATATATATTTATTACGAACACGAATAAGTATATTAGGTCATGGTTAATAATTAACGAGATTACATAAAACACGAACGCGATAAAACACGAACGAACACTAAAATATTTAGATTCGGAAAATGGTACGGGTTACCCCAAGTGGGGCCCCTACCCACGGCTACACCAAGAGGATGGGCCAAGCCCATCTAATTTTTACTAACAAGGGGTTAAGGTAAAATCTTTAGTCATTTTTCATATTACAGTAAAATAACAAAAACCCTAAAAAGATTTTCTCCTTCTCCTTGTTCTCTCTTTGGCCGCCGGATATAAAGACACAAAAGGAGGTGTTCAATTGATTTTTGATCTTTAATTATGTGCAAACATTCGTGTGTGTTCATCCTCGTTTGATCCACGCATTCGGTATACTTTTTTTATCCTTTTCTTTTATGTTTTGATTTAATAAATTACATAAGATCATGGTGTTTTTTAAAAAATAATTAAAAACATTTATTAAACATGTAAATGGTTATGGGGTAAATCAAAACAAGGGATTTAGGGGTGTTTGATGTGGCCGACGCCTAAACCGAACCCCCAAGGGGTCTCGGCTTGGCTTATGGACCACCACCGAGACCTCATGGTCTCGGTTTGGTGGTTTGGGTCCCACGACAGCAGCAAACAGGGGAGAACCCCGAGGTAGTTCGGGGTATGGTGTTGATTACGGGTCCGGTTCATGATTTCTAGTCACGGTCTGGTTCATTGTTTATGTTAAGGTTTATGATTTTAATAATTATATGTTAAAAATTAAATTAATAAAACATGACATAATTAATTTAATTAACATGACTTAGGTTATAAATTTAATTATTAGATTATGAATTTTTAACCTAAGTATTTATATTTTCTAGACTTAATAATTAATTAATTATTAAAAACCATGATTATAATTAATTAATTAACATGACTTAGGTTATATTATTAATAATTAATAATACATGTTTTAACCTAAGTATTTAAATTTATTTAATTAAAAATATGATATATTTAATTAAATACTTTTAACCTATAGTTTATTTAAATTACATGTAATAATTAATAAACTATACCTTATATCTATATGACTTAGAATAATAATCAGAAAACACGTAAGCTTATATATATAGCTTATTTAACCAGCTTATATCTATTTATGGAAACTTTCTATTTTTAGAAACTTATTTAATTAAGGCAGCTAATCTATTTATAGAAACTTTCTATTTTTAGAAACTTATCTATTTTAAGCAGTAATTCTATTTTTGGAAACTTTCTATTTTTGGAAACTTTCTATTTTTGGAAAATTTCTATTTTTGGTAACTTTCTATTTTTGGTAACTTTCTATTTTAGGAAACCTGCTATTTTTAGAAAGTTACTTATTATTACACGGTAAGTAAAATAGTACATGAAATACAAGTAATAATTAATCAGAATAGAGAGAATATAAGATAAACACAGTTTAAAGCTTAAAACACTAAAACATGACATGAACGTATAAAATAAGCTAAGACAAGACATAAAACCAGTTACGTATTTAGTAAGCAAATACTTATACACGTATGTATTTATGTAGCATTAGTGATACCGAAGTAGGACTCTCTTCCGTTCGTCTTCTTCATTCACTGGACATAAGGTACGGATTCCCGTCCTTTAAGTATGGACATTCTTTCCTTATTAGGATTCCCCGTATGCAGCCAACTATTTTCCCATAGTATAAGTTTATATGTTTGATTGATTATGTTTAATTTAGAATACCTGAAGCCATATACATGCATGACCAGTTTCACCTAGTTATGGAGGTACCATAACCATAACACTAGAGGCACTGGTGTTATGACTTCCCCACGGCGGAGTGATTGCTCGTGGCGTCCCTTCAGCTTTTGGCCATATTATTATATTTATCATGTAGGGCGTATGGGTGCATCCTAGTTACATGTTTTCAGCAGATTACTCAGTGTGAATGTGGTGTGTGTGTTGCATCCTTCACAAGGAGCTGATCCCTCCTACCCAAACCAGTATATTAAATTAGAGGCAACCCCTCTAATTTGCATGATGAGGTCACCCCTCCAAGTATTCATGCACGGTGGATTTTCATGACCTATATTGGCTAATGGTAGAATATGTTAAACAGTTTTTATAAGATAAACATAAGGCTTTTTGAAACTATAAAACCAGTTTTACCAAGACTTAACCGGGTTATTCGGGACTTAGTTTCTTCTGCTGTTATGTGCTTATATGCTTATATTGTTCATGCTTTATTGTACATCCGTGCACTGAGCGTATTGCCCAGCCGTTTTCCTTTTCTATGTTCCCAAAACGGCAGGTACTCAGGGACGCTCGTAGACTTTAAGCGTGCGTGCATATGGACTGGAAGCTTTCTAGCCTTTCTTTACTTTATGCATTATCTTTACATTGATACTCTTTCCATGGGCATTGTTTAGTCCTTTCATTTACAGTACTTATGTTTGTGTGTGATGAGCTTTACTTTTGGACTACTGATGTTTGATTCCGGTATTATCCTTTAATGGTCATGTAATGTTTTAGACATTTATCCTTGTATGCTTTGATGACACGCAATAATTACGCGTGACATTCCATTATCAAAATGGGGTGTTACAATTATGGTATCAGAGCCAAGGCTTCGACATGTAGGCTCTCAAATTATGACCTGTGATTAGTGGGTAGTCACTATGGTCTTCCTAGAACTGACAGTCGTTTTCATGCATTCATCATTTTTATGCATTCATATATATGTCATTGTCGCAGGTTTATGACTAAGTAATGGTTGGTACAGGGCTGGCCCTATTTAGTTGCATGTGTTTTATCGAAACTTTTAAATTTGGGACCGACCCATAGGCGTCCCCTCGCCATGTCTTTTATTTTGGGTGAACTGACCATAGGCGTTCACTCTCGAGCATACAAAAGTTTTCATAAAACTGCATCATGCATTCATGCACAAATTTTCTTGCATAAATTTTTTCTCTTGATTTATTGGTATAAATTTTTTTCATGTATATATATTTTATGTTTTGATCGGTTTAATCATATATTTTATGTTATACTGTCAAATGGCAAACACAAACAACATTTGGGAGATGTTTGCAGCTGCTGATGCATATATGCAAGACATCCTTCATCAGAACGACAACTATCCTCCCCCGCCTAACATTTTACCCATGGAAGGAAGGAATCGGCTCATGAGGGAATACTATACCATTAGACAGCGACCTGATGAAGACAGCAATGACTTCATGCAACGTTTTCTTCGTTTTGCCGGTGTCCTGAGAGCAGCTGCGGGCACCACTGAAGAGCAGGCACTACATTTTCGTTGGGATTTTAACCCAATGATCGCCAATAACTTAGGAGGTGCTCTGTTGGATACGGTAGCACAAGTGGCCGATGCAGCACGTAGGCTGGAGATGCTGCAGGAGAGAGATGAGTTCGGGGAAGTTGAGAGACCAGAAAAGAGGTAAACATTCGTATTCAAGCGGTGACCAATTCGTATTCTTTCTATATATGTCAATTATTCATCTCTTAAATTGTATCTTCCAGGCAGAAAACTGGGGACCGGTCTCAACCGGCTACTCAGCAGCAGCCTCATCAGCCCAAGGGAAACGGTCAGACTAACGACCGTTCTGCTATGGATAGGCGTGGCGGAATGATAATTACCGTAACAACGCTGGACACTCCAACGGCAGCAGGTCCTAATACTTACGCATTTTCTTATGATTTCATGTTATAACTCATATTATGACACTCTAGCAAATCTTCTATCAGGAACCATGTAAACGGTAGGGACCAGAACCAGAGAGGTTTACAGCCTAGCCGTCCAGCTATCACTGGTATTTAATCTTACGATTATTCGCATTGTCCTTTGTACCCTATTATCATGTATCATGTAAAATGTTTTATCAGGTCCTCAGCCAGCCAGAGCACCTGCTGGAGGATATACTCATCCTCTTTTCTCTACTTGCCATCGTAGGCACCCAGGGCCATGTCGTCGTAACACTGACGCATGCTTCAAGTGTGGTCTTCCTGGCCATATCATGAAGGATTGCCGTAAGGGCGAGATGGAGGGCACATCGGGACATGCTGATACCAAGCCGCCTCCTACCACTGGACGTGTCTACACGACATCTCGAGACCAGGCCAACAAGTCTACAGGTACCATCACTGGATTCTTGTATATGTATGGTCAAGCTGCGTGTGTTCTTTTCGATACGGGTGCTACTCACTCGGTCATTTCTACTGCCTATGCTAAGAACATTAGGATGCTCCCTATGCCACTAGAGAATAGACTTACTATTTCCACGCCTTTGAGGGACGCTGTATTAATCACCCATGTATACAAGAGTCTTCCCCTAGAATTTGACGATAAGGTTCGTCCTGTTGACGCACTTCCACTGGACATGAATGACATTGACATGATTTTGGGCATGGATTGGCTATCCAAGCATCATGCTACCATAGACTGCCATTCATATCGAGTCATCTTCGGTGATGTTAATGCACCAGAGTACATTCACAACGGGTTCGTACCCAGAAGGTCTGTACAAATCATTTCTACCCTGCAAGCGCGTGCACTACTGTCACATGGCTGCGATGGTTATCTAGCTACGGTTCACGACATGGATGTTGAATCTCCATCAATTCAGGATCAACCAATAGTGTCGGAATTCCAAGATGTATTTCCAGCAGAACTTCCGGGCATACCACCTGCACGAGAAGTGGAATTCAATATCGAGCTTATTCCAGGAGCTGAACCGATCTCCAAGGCTCCTTATCGCATGGCTCCCATAGAGTTAAAGGAGTTTAAGGATCAACTGCAAGAACTTCTAGAACGAGGTTTCATTCGACCGAGCGCATCTCCATGGGGCGCACCGGTCTTATTTGTTAAGAAGAAGGACGGCAGTATGCGTCTTTGCATAGACTATCGCGAGCTCAACAAGATTACTGTTCGGAATAGGTATCCACTGCCGCGTATAGACGATCTGTTTGACCAACTCCAAGGGGCCAAACACTTTTCCAAGATTGATCTTAGGTCAGGCTATCATCAGCTACGGGTTAAGGAGCAGGACATCGCCAAGACTGCTTTTCGTACCCGCTTTGGCCACTACGAATTTGTAGTTATGCCATTCGGCCTGACTAATGCTCCAGTAGTGTTCATGGACTTGATGAACAGAATCTTCCATGAATTTTTGGACAAGTTCGTCATTGTCTTCATCGATGACATCCTGATTTTCTCAAAGTCCAAGGAAGAACACGAAGACCATCTTCGTACAGTACTACAGATTCTTCGCCAGATTCAGCTGTATGCTAAATTCTCCAAATGTAAGTTCTGGTTAGACAAGGTGGCATTCTTAGGTCACATTGTATCAGCAGAAGGAATCACTATGGATCCAGCGAAGGTTGAGGCCATTACTAAGTGGCCGAGGTCGACATCAGCGACGGAAGTCCGCAGTTTCTTAGGCTTAGCTGGCTATTACCGTAGGTTCATGGAGAACTTTTCTCGATTAGCACTACCATTGACCAAACTGATGCGCAAAGGGGAGAAATTCGTCTGGACTGAAGGACGAGAGAATAGCTTTGAAGACCTGAAGCAGAAGCTAGTATCTACACATATTATTACTCTCCCATCTGGTACGGGTGGATTTCAAATCTACAGTGATAGATCGGGGAAGGGACTTGGCTGTGTTCTCATGCAACATGGGAAAGTGATCGCGTACGCTTCACGGCAGCTTAAGCCTTATGAAGAAAATTACCCTACGCATGACTTGGAACTTGCTGCAGTCGTGTTTGCATTGAAGATATGGAGGCACTACTTATATGGAGAATCATGTGACATTTTCACGGACCACAAGAGCTTGAAGTATATCTTCACTCAACGTGAATTGAACATGAGGCAGAGGAGATGGTTAGAGCTGTTGAAGGATTATGACATTAATCTACAGTATCATCCCGGAAAGGCGAATGTAGTAGCAGATGCACTTAGCAGGAAGTCCG
Source organism: Glebionis coronaria (assembly GCA_025667525.1). Classification (NCBI taxonomy): domain Eukaryota; kingdom Viridiplantae; phylum Streptophyta; class Magnoliopsida; order Asterales; family Asteraceae; genus Glebionis; species Glebionis coronaria. Next base: position 111,570,110 of record CM046879.1, on the reverse strand, counting down.
GAATGATCAACGACATTAAAATTGAGGAGGAAATCATAAGAGACTTGGAGCGACTAGACATCGAGATCATGGTACGTGGACAACACGGTTACTGGGCTAATCAGAGTAGAACCCGAGTTACTCTCTAAGATCAAGGAAGCTCAAAAAGATGATGGAGAAATCTAGGCGATAGTTCAGAATTTGGAGAAACAGACGGAATTCAGAGTAGATGCAGATGGTATCGTATGGCAGGGTACGAGACTTTGTGTTCCTGATGATCAAGAACTCCGGGAAGCCTTCTTAGCTGAAGCTCATAGCTCCCCATTCTCTATACATCCTGGTTCGAATAAGATGTACCATGACATCAAGCAGTACTTTTGGTGGAGTGGTATGAAACAGGATGTGGCCACTTACGTCTCCAAATGTCTTACCTGCCAGTAGGTTAAGATCGAGCATCAGCGATCTGGAGGTCTCCTTCAACCGTTAGATATTCCAGAGTGGAAGTGGGACAAAATCACCATGGATTTTATTACTGGTCTTCCGCCTACCAAGAGGAAGCACGATGCAATTTGGGTTATCGTAGATCGACTTACCAAATCAGCTCATTTCTTACCGATTCGCAAGGAAGATCCGGTAAGTAAACTCGCCGATACGTATAGAAGAGAGATCATGAGACTCCACTGTGCTCCATCCAGCATCGTCTCAGATAGAGATCCTCGTTTCACTTCGCGATTTTGGAAGAGTCTGCAGAAAGCTTGGGGTACACAACTTAAGCTTAGCACGGCTTTTCATCCTCAAACAGACGGGCAGTCGGAGCGAATGATTCAAACATTGGAAGACATGCTGAGGTCATGTGCATTGGAATGGACGGGTGATTGGGACGATTACATCTGTTTGGTGGAGTTTGCATACAACAACAGTTGGCACGCAAGTATCAAGTGTGCTCCTTTCGAGATGTTGTATGGCAGAAAGTGTCGCGCACCAATCTGCTGGGATCAGGTTGGCGAGCGAACACTTGAAGGACCAGAAATCATAGAGATGACCAACGAAAGGATCGTAGTAGCTAAGTAGAAACTTCAGGAAGCACGGTCACGTTAGAAGAGATACGCCGATAAGCATCGTAAGGACATACATTTTAATGTAGGAGATCACGTCTTCCTTAAGGTTTCGCCGACACGTGGTGTTAGACGCTTCAGGATTAAAGGGAAGCTCAGTCCTCTTTTCATCAGACCGTTTGATATCATTGAACGAGTTGGTGAATTATCTTACCGGTTAGCGTTACCTCCGCAGCTTTCGCATGTACACAATGTGTTTCATGTGTCCTTACTCAGAGGGTACCAGTATCATCCCCTTCACATGGTTCAGTATCTACTGGAGCAGATACGTGAAGATCTCACTTTCATAGAAGAAGAACGAGTTCTTGACAGACAAGAACGAGTCATGAGAAGGAAGACGATTCCATTTGTCAAAATCCTTTGGAGGGATCATACCGAGCGGGAAGCCACTTGGGAAACAGAGGAGTCTATCCGGGCTTCTTACCCTCATTTCATATTTTGAATTCGGGTATGTTCTTCTTTTCCAGTTTACTTTATCTATAATTCGGGGACGAATTATTCTTTTTAGGGGGGAAGAGTTGTAAAACTCGCATGCTTTCACCATGAATAATACCCTTAAGATCGTACGTACTAGATTAAAACTTTCCTTTTATAGTATGATTACGTTCACGTATAAGAATTGTAAGTATTACGTACGTGTTAGAACACGATAAGTATTTATTACGTATGAACACACAATAATTATTTAAACAATAATTAATCACGAACATGCTATCATGAAATCATGAACGTAAATTAATCACGAGCTAATATTAATTACGTATATATATTTATTACGAACACGAATAAATATATTAGGTCACGGTTAATAATTAACGAGAACACATAAAACACGAACGCGATAAAACACGAACGAACACTAAAATATTTAGACTCGGAAAAAGGTACGGGTTACCCCAAGTGGGGCCCCTACCCGCGGCTACACCAAGAGGATGTGCCAAGCCCATCTAATTTTTACTAACAAGGGGTTAAGGTAAAATCTTTAGTCATTTTTCACATTACAGTAAAATAACAAAAACCCTAAAAAGATTTTCTCCTTCTCCTTGTTCTTGTCACACCCCCAATTTATCAGAGTAATTCAACACAATGGGGTGTGACGGTCATGACTATCAAGAGACATAGATACAAAGAACGACTATTTAAAAGCCGTTATAATTTAATTGAAAGCATAAAACTTGTTTCAGAAGCAAATTACACCAGATCATAATAAAACATTGTTTCAAAAGACTTTAACATTGATCCAAATATCCATACACTAGTCACGACCATTTTCATTTAAAAATCTCCCATGCATAACCACGTCACTCCTCCGTCTTGATACGTGAGAAAAAACATTGCTAAAGCGTCAACACTAAGGTTGGTGAGTTCATAGGTTTAAGTTTAAATAGTGTGATGAACCATAAGATTTTCAAGGCAACCGGCATATAATCTTGTAACAAATACAAAATTATAATCAAAAGTATACGTTTTGATCACCTACGCCTAAGCTCGTGACACCGAAGCGTTAACCTCAACCAACAAGAAATAATAAGAGCCCGAGCAAATGTGTTAACTTGGATTCACTAACAAGAGTAAAAGATCCGGAGGTCGGGGAGGATTAAAGAGATGTTTAGCCATTTTAGAGAGAGAAACAAGAGATACTAGAAAAGTGTGTTTATTTCTAGTGAGAGAAAGAAAAAGAAAGAAATGATAAGCCTCACCCCTCCATGGAAGTATGGAGGGGTATATATAGCACGGGACTTGGACTATTACATATGACAATATTAGTCCCTACAAGTCCCGGCTATGAACTAATGTAATTCCGTTAGTCGCACACATTTTAAGGCTAACAATCTTCCCCCAATGTGGTGACATACGGAATTACTTACAATGTTCCTAACAAATGCAAATACAACAAAAATATGACAATATTAAGTTTGCTTCCAATGCTGAGGATGACGTCGTTGTCTTCAAGTCTTCTAGAAAAACTTATACCTCAGTTTGAATCCTCTTTGTCTTTGCTTGTTGAGGAACCATTGTATCATGTATGAACTGGATTAACTTCCCCCCAATTCATACCACATGTCTTGAAAAGCTTTCTTCATAGACTTCTTTTTGACGAAGCTTCTGAATCAGCTTCCCCCCAAACCAAAATCCCTGTCTTGAGCAGAACCTGTAGCTTGAGCAATCTTCTATCTTAGACATTTAAAGTGCACAGCGGAATTTTGTAGAAGAAGAAGTAAACCCCACCAAGTAACTGCTACCTTGACATTTTTGGTCTTCATGATTATGTGTTTGGGGGAACATGTAAGAAATCAGCAACAAATCTTCTCACGCTTGTAGAATGCTTCCCCCTGGAAGTTGAACTAAGTACTCCAGAGTGGGAACTAAGTCTCCAAAGTACACGTTCTTCCCCCATGATGGTGACGAACTCTCGAAAGCATCATCTGACGTGTACGGTCAAAATCGCGAGATGTTCTTATAGAATGTATGATGGTGATGAACACTCGGTAGCGTTCTTGTCAAAAGAATGGTGGTTAAGAACACTCGGTAGCATTCTTGTCAAAAGTATGGTGGTTAAGAACACTCGGTAGCATTCTTGTCAAAAGTATGGTGGTTAAGAACACTCGATAGCATCATCTGACGAGTACAATCAGAATCGCGAGAAGTCCGTGTCTGAAGCAGTAATCTTTGTTGACATTCTGTAGCTCAAGTTGCACGTGAGAATTGGTTGCTGATCACATCTCTACTCTTGTACTCTCTGGCTAAACTTACCAACCTCGTATTCTTTCGGCTATCTGTAGTGACCACTGGTGAAGTAAACCTGATATTCCAAACTTGAAACTGAAGTACAATCTCCCAAATTTGTTACTTACGCTTAGCACTGTGTTGATTGAAGAACGATGCAGAGCAACGTCTCTTAGAATCTTATCATAAAGAGAGAGGTATAAGATGTAGAACACCTCTTGAAGTATCCACAACTCCCGGTGAGTGTGACACTGAGCACTACAACGTAACTCCTTAAGTGATAGTTGTCCATGTCGTCGACCATCCACCCCTTGACAGTGGAAACTAGATAAATCAAGTCTTAATCATTAATGCTGAAGAGAATCATCAATCGATAGAGGGGGTGAAAAGGCTCGATGATGAATTGAGTAGACGCCTTCGTGATATTCCACTTCATCTTCAAATAATAAATACCAAATCCACTTCGTAATCACTTGACATTACTTTGCCCGAATACTAGCCGTTTTGACAATTTTAGTGAATCTTAAAGGATCGTTTTGGTGTTTATTTGTTTTTGTTGTGTGTTTGTCGTGTTTAGTTGTGTTTGAGTGATTGTCGTTAACTAGGGAACCAACGATGACTAGAGAATGAGAAGTCGTCAACGTAGTCTAGCTAATGTTGACTTTTAAGCCCAAGTAATCAGTCATATACCCAACTGATGCGCGGATCGACCTCCGCGGTGAGGTCGTCGAAAAAAATTTCGGAAAAATATAGGTTCAAAACGAATGTTTTCTTTAATCGGAATAACCCGTAATCACCATATACCCATTTTCCGCACATCATAACTCGGAACAGCCCATATATCACTTGGCCCATGTTGATAATGACTCGAAATTTCAGCCGAAAATATTATAACAAAATATGGCCCATTCCATTTAAGTCATGTCAGGCCCTTACACGGCAAGACAAAATATTTTACTAACAAAATATGGCCCCAAGCTGTGTAATTTACGAGGCCCATGGTAGAAGTAAATAACCGGTCCATCAATGAGTGGATATAAGTCCCAAACCCTAAAACTGTGCTCACTAATCAAACCTAATCTCATTTTTTTTTTACTCGCCTCCATCCCATTCTAGTTATCTCCGTCCCACTTTTCTCTCCATCAACATCATCAAATCTCGAATAACTCAAAACTCATCAGCAGACACATTATCTCCCTATCTAACTCCTCAAAGCCATCAACTTTGAAACCTCTGTCCCATCTCAGCTTCCAAGATCCCATATCCATCTCAAAGATCACAAACTAAACAATCTCAATCCTATTCAATCTCATCCATAACTCACAAATTGAACCTGTCTCAATAATCATCCGAATTACATAAACCTGCCCTTACCAGATATATATTGAATGAATACCGCGAAGAAGAAGGTGCTACAAGGCCTCCCACTTGGTGGTCTCGGGTAGGTATTAGTGTAAGGTGGTTCGAATCGAATCGAAGAGATAGATATAACAAAGTTGTTATGATATATCCTTCAAATTCGAAAAACAGTAAAGATGGATTGCATCTATATCGATCAGTGATGAGGGTTCATTCGTGAAGGGATCTTCAAAGATCTCGATTAATCATGAAAGATAATCTGAGATCAAGATATAGGTTGGTTTGCATTCGAGTCTAGATGGGATGGGTTTTAGGAGACGATGGGTTAGGATATAGATGTGAGGTGTTGATTTTTGGAGTGATAAGGTTGGTTGTAGTTTCGTGCAATTCTCGACTCACTGAGTTGACCCGGTCAGCTCGGTAATTACCGAGTTGACTCGGTGAGTGATGTAGGTTGGGTTATGATATAACTGAGTCATCAAAATGTTTTCAAAAAAAAACATTACAATCTTTTTAGAAAGACATCGGAATAATGTGTGAAGTGTCCATTACAATATGTCAACCCATCGGAATCATTTACACATCCATCGGAATGTTTCTAAATGATCCATCGGAATGTTTCTTAATGATCCATCGGAATGTCAATAGAGAGTCCATCGGAATATCAAAATTGAGTCCATCGGAATAAATCAAACACCTCATCGGAATAATTATCTGAAAGCCCATCGGAATAAGCTGTCGGAAAACCCATCGGAATGCTTTATCGGAAAGCCCGTCGGAAAAGGGTTTTAAAAACCGAAAAAGGTGGATCTTGCCAGTTATTTTGTTATTTTATGTCCTTTTCCCCGTAACAAATTATATCTGATGATGTAAAGGACACAAAAAAACGTGTAGAAAGACAATGTTTTGATGGAACCAATAAAGAAAAGATTAAAAAATGGTAATAAAAGAACTGATGTGGAAGCATATTTAGACCGTGTAATGGATTCACAGAAAATGAAAAACCGTACCACATAAAAATTGATCCGACACATAAACACAACAAAACATCGAGACAAAAACACGAAACACCCCCGGTTAGCTCTGATACCAATTGTTAACTTGGATTCACTAACAAGAGTAAAAGATCCGGAGGTCGGGGAGGATTAAAGAGATGTTTAGCCATTTTAGAGAGAGAAACAAGAGATACTAGAAAAGTGTGTTTATTTCTAGTGAGAGAAAGAAAAAGAAAGAAATGATAAGCCTCACCCCTCCATGGAAGTATGGAGGGGTATATATAGCACGGGACTTGGACTATTACATATGACAATATTAGTCCCTACAAGTCCCGGCTATGAACTAATGTAATTCCGTTAGTCGCACACATTTTAAGGCTAACAAAATGCCTATCCCGGAGCATTTGTAAATCCTCAAATGTAAGTGTATCTAACTTTGGCCACACAACCAAATTAGATAGGGAGGTTAGTCCCGATAGATCTATCCATAACATTCGCCCTTACACAAAGTAATTAACGGTTCACGATAGTGGGCTAAAGCATCTAGGGATATCGCTACTTAGACATCATGTAGGCAAACGTATCAGTTTAAGGCACTTATGTTCATCCGTTAAAAACAAGCAATGTTCTCACCCCAAAATAGTTAAAACAATTAAAAGTGGGGCTATGAAACTCACCTCGATGAAGTAGTAAATATGATCAATAAAGATAGCACGGAAAATCAAGGCACGCAAAACAATGCGCAAACGATCTACCCGTAACCTAAGTAAGTATATGTACTTAGGCTAAATACAAGAAATGATAAGGTACAATGCACTTGGTTGATATTTCATACTTGCTATTGATTTATAAAATGTTTTCATACATTTCTCATGTTCATTCATTTTAGTCACGGGGTCGACTTTGGGTCAAGATTGCTCGTTAAATATTAGTCTGAAAAGTAAACGGGTTCTTGTTATAACAACCAAGCCGTGAGGTCTTCGATATTTGATAAATATCGCATTTTTACGAAGTCTTTAAGTCTAGCAAATAATTATGCAAAGTAGTCCACTCGTAAACAAAAATAAACAACTAAGGCTCAATTATTCCTAAGTGTCAAACAAGCATGTTTGGAAATAAATTTCGGGTTCATTAGTCGGCTTCAAGACAAACGGAAAGCTACGTTATAAACTAGGCCGTGTCAAGTTTACTAAGGTATTTATAGATTAAAGGGGCATGCTCGTTTGGCGATTTAAAAAGGGACGCAAAGAGGAGTCCTGGGGTCGAAGGAAAAATAATCCAAGTGACCAAAATGTGGCCTTCTGCCTATCAATTCCGCGTGTATTATTTTCAAGGATTGTAGCCCCTGTTTGGTGACTAGACTCGCAATATATATATAACATGATAATAATTTGTATGATGGCATTCTCACTTTTAGTCTAGTGTCTATATCACTGTTTACTCTTACACATAGTAGGTACTTGTTTTCACTTCTTTAACATTTAGTTCAAAATACATGCTTTGTACTATGCTAGAAAAGAAAAAGTGGGTTTTGTTTTCACACCATGGTTTATAACAATAAGCTTTTTGGATACAATACTTTCATACATACATGCCTCAAAACCATACATCCATGACATAGTAAAAAGGAGGTGTTTCGTTTACTGGTGGTTGTTGTCTACACCAACCATACGCAAGAAGTATGGGTCTTTACATAGTCTCGCATACATCATTCGTACATTACCATAATCAGAAAAAATGTGAATCCCTTTGTTGCGAACTTACTATACGCAGCTCTTGTTAAAAGAAAAAGAGTGTCATGTTTTCTTTACAACTTAACAATGTGCATACTTCATGGCAACCTATTTTCACATAGCATACAACTACTTACACCATAAGTCAAAAAGAAAGAAGATGATGTCCACTGTGCTTGTTGTGTTTCGTAGCTGGTGCCCTAAAAAGGGGAAATAGTGATTCCTACTAGTGCCTATATAACACACTCATGTTATTTCTTGTTTTATACCTTCCTGATTCACGTCATATATGCATAAAGATAATGGAAGTACTTCATACATGCTAAGATCAATAGTACTACTGTTTTTGTATGTCTTGTTTACAATCTTACGGCTAAACTTAAGTCCCCAACTTGTATACTATTGCTAAAGATGTCAAGTAACATTTGTATTATAAATTTTAACCCATAACTTACCCCACATGACAAGTAACCCAAAAAGAAACAAAAGAAGAGAGGACCACTGTCCTTGATTCTTACTTCTTACACACAGGCACATAAACCTCATACATGCACTACATCTTCATCAATAAGAAAAAGAAAGGTTTGTTGTTTCTTCCTGCTCGTTCACACACACCAACAAAATACACATTTTACCTTTGAAACGTTTGAATTACTTTGGTTCTCTCGGTGGTACACCTGCTCACACGCCGACCCTCATTTAATGTATGAAGTATATCTAACTAAGGTTTATGCACATGGTATTAACTCCTGCATACATACACACGTAACTTAGTGTATCTACTTATTCTATGAAACATTTTAAAGTACTCCAACATACACTCGTTTAATAGACACCCTTGTTGTGAGCACAAACTTACTGATGCAAGCATACATAAAATCACACATCTATTTCTCGTTAAGTCATACCCACTTCGATATGCACGGTTTCTCCTAGGTATAGCATATAGTCGACACACTTTGTGGATTCACACACAATCACTTTCATGGAGGTATAAAGAAAAGTACGTGACCAAGGTCTCATATTTTTATGTGTCGTGGAACTTATCTATGATCTTTGCATACAACCATACATATTTACTATGTAGGTTCACACTTCTTCATAAAATCACCCATTTAGTCCATTGTTCGTTCGTCTAGTTTGTTAATGGGTTTCTTTGTTGTTTCACGTAATCTAGTCCATCAAGTGATTCCCACGTCAACCCAAGCCGTGACTTATTTAATGAAAGTTTTTGTTCTCAAAATTTTATAGCAAGTATATTATCAACCAAAACATGAAAAAAAAACAAAGGCCAAGGTGACTTACAAAGGGTCCTTAGTAAATGTGAAGGAGTTAGAAGGACAAGGATCGTTCTCATGTTCTAAACCCAAAGTATTTTACTTGCTTAGTAACCAAGTGATATCATCACCCAAACCTACACTCCTTAGCTTTCTTATTTGGTAATGGCAGTGACTCCAGGGGGTTTTCTTTGAGTGTTGTAGTTTTTAATGTGTGTGTTTAATGAGTAACTTGTTGGCTATTTATAGGCAAGTAGTGTGTTCAAGAGTTCAAGTTAGGGTTTCAAGGCTTAGTTAGGAGTTTTAGTTAGTTTGTGACTAAGGTTTCCAAGGTAACTAACGTGGGAAATTGCACGAAAATGGGGAAGAGGCAAAGGTCTCGTTTCTTGCGTCTAGGTCAGAAACAAGGTTGTACAAGTGTACTTGGTTGACTATTCTTGGCTGTGTTGGTGGTAACATTAAGGCTCAAAGAAAATCCATGGGAGATTGGTATGTGTCCGTTGGTTTGGGAGAGAAAGAAAGGAGCAAGAGTACAAGGAATTAATTGGTGAGTGAAGGTACTACAATTTATAATATGTACCGTGGGTCTACATAACAAAACATGAGTTTGCATTTGGGATTATTAGAGCTAGTGTTTGGAGTGTAGTGACAAGAGAAGGAAAGTTGTTTTGCTTTTATTTTGGTAAATTGTCATTGTAGTTGTTGTATTTGTAATGTAGTGTAGATATTGTAAATGTTTAGATGTTTATATGTAGTCTAGAGTTTAGGAAAATCCAAGTAGTAGTTTCAAGACAGTTTGGTGAAATGAGAATACAGAGGAGTTTGTAAATGTATTGCACGTATTATTTGTTTTGTGTATTAGAACTCTTAAGTTACGTTGATGTAAATAAATGTCGCATTCTAAACTAAGAATCCCTATCATGTGACGTAAATGAATAATAACCATTCAAGTAATAATTAATCACGATTGTCATTCATAAAAATTTAAATTCGTAGATAAAATACGCGTAAACAATCGGGAACATCAATAGACAGACAAGTCTAACCCGAACTATTGCGTTTCACGTAAATTAAATAGATTCAAAATTCACGTTTGTGACATCCATAATCCCTTAAATTGAGTTTTGTCCTCAAAACTAGCACGTCGTTGTCGTTGTCAAAACAAGAGGTCAATTAAATTTTTACCTCCCTTTCATGGTGTTCAATGCGTTCGTTTTTCTTTAGTTTGTTGCTAAGATTAAAGTTACTATAATCTTGTTAGGATTAAAACAAACGAAAATTCTTTTCGACTTGTACGCGGTTCTATGGCATTCCCTAAGTCTTTACTTGTACGTCAAATTTTTCTCGACGACGTCGTTTTCGTTTAGTGAGTTTTCTCATTATTAACTTTCGCGTCGTCCCGCGTATTACTTCCAATTTAAAGTGTCGCGTATTACCATTTTCCACCTGGATGACTATATATCGCACATTCAAAAATCATTCCGTATAGTTTGATTAATCCCGTTCACATTAACCGTCTACTTGGTAGTGATAAGTAGCGTATGCGTCAAGGTTTTCTTGAATTGGTTTCCCAAAAATATAAGATAATTTATCGTCCTAACACATGGTGGTTAAGACGTTTCTTCCTTTTATGTGACATTCAATATTAGATAATTTCGTTAATTAATCAATTTGGTTTGCGTTCCTCCCTGTTTATCTCCTTTTTCATGGAGAGGAAAACAGGTGCATAATTTATAATATATTTAAATCATAGTTCGTTCGGATTTCCTTTTATGAAAGAAGTATATAATATTTCTTACGCTTATAAGTATGGTGTGATGCACAAACATCGTTAAATAGGTTTATTTATTTATTATTATTTTTTTTTTTGAGTGGTTTTGGTATTCCAAATTATACACAAAATCATGCTTACCTTGACCCAATTGTTCCTTAACATGGGTTAAGTCGCGACAATTTCTCAATATCCGTTTAAATTTTGAGTTTTACTCAAATGACTTTTCTTTCTTCTCATTATTATTTAAAATTGTTTCCATTTTCCAACTCTAATCTATTTGAATTTAGTGGTTGTCAAAAACAGGTGGTGCTCTTAGTATTTACGTGTCATAAACGCTTTTGTATGTAATAGTGGCGAAGAAAATACTTATACTAGGTTTACTCGTATCGCGTACTTGACGCTTTTACTTAAGATGGTATAAAGATGTTTGACGTTCATAGCACATAATAAATTTTTCTTTTTCGAATAGGACAACTTGAATATATTTTTTCTAGTACTAATATATTTCATTTTTAAGATGACTACTATGAGCATACTCGCGTTCGACCACGATCATACGTAGTTGATCAGGCTACGTACGCCCCGAGACAAACGGTTGCATCCTCCTTTTCATCACAGTTTGAGTCTTTGAGGTTGTAATTATATATTGGTAGTCCACAGTGCATTTTGTTCGTTACCATTATCCACTTTTCATAACCAACAAGTTAGTTCATAGTGCATTTCATTTGTTACCAATGCTCACTTTTCACAATCGACGAAATAATTCCCATAATTATTCGTACTAGTTCTCGTCGAGTTTATCAATAGTCTTTGTTCTCCATATTGAGTTGGTCGTCAAACCAGGTTCCAAAACTTTACATGGTAGTTCTTACCAAAAATATTTCGTTGTTAGTTGCGGTGTTTGATTAATAATACCTTTATTAATCTTCTAACTTACATTATTACAATTGTTATTATTCTCACTAATGAGTGTTTCCGATGGTAAAAAAAAAATTGATATTTTCTAAAGAATATTTTTACAAAAATCTTTTTAACGAAAAATTATTTTATTTACTTCTCTTCCATAGGTAAGGAGAATATTGTGGAAGAAAGTTCTTTCTTAAGTAAATTTTTTGGCGGATGAGGTTTTCTACGACACATGAAAAATAAAAATAAAGTTTTCTCGTTGTTTAAACAAAATAGGCTTTAAAAATAAAACAACACAATTTAATTGAAAACTTGGAGTACGGTTACATAGTTATGTTTTGTTGGTGGTAACATCGACGGACGTCGAGTCACTTGATTTGCATAAAAGTAAACTAGTTCATAATACATAAAAATCCACGCTCTATCCATGACGAGGGTAGAAACCCTTGGGTTGATACTTGAAGATTGTCGGCGCATCTTTCTTAAAAGACAAACGGTGTAAAACGTTGGTGGGGTATTGGACGCTCTTTGCCTTCGAGCTTCCTTCTTGGGAAATTTCAAGAATTTCTTGTCTTAAACGACATTCCTCCATGTAGCGTTCCTTCATTTTCTTCTCATGGGACTTTACCACTCGACAATCACCCTCCAAGTGCCCAAATTCATCGCAAAGCATGCAATGGTTAGCACAACTACCTTTGTGGTGGTAGTCACACTTGTGGTAATATGGTAGGTTACCGAGATACTTCTTGTTCAAGATCGGAGTTGTTTTGGGCACATCCTCCGGGAGATTTGTTCTTGCACGACATGTATAAGGTGGTAAGGTTGTTCCTTGTTGGACACGTGGCGTTTTCCACGAGTGATTCTTTGATTTAGTCATAGGGTGAGGGTTAAACCTTTCAGCACCTTGCTTCATGGTGTTAAACTTTGAGTGGTTCTTCAACATATAGCATCTCCTCTCATAAGGCCCTTTTCTTCCACTAATGGTATGATTTACCTTAGTTTTTGAAAGTGTCTTTCGAGGTCCAAAAGTGTTAACCGGAGAAGCACTTGTTTCCTTAGCCTTTTCGTAAACACTAGGATCCATGGTTTGGTCAACCGTGTGGATTCTAGCTTCAAACGCATCAACGGCCCTAATGGAATTTTGGTATTGACGAGTGATGACCTTTTTGAGGTCGTTGCATCCTTGTTCCGTCATTTCAACTTTTTTGTGTACATTATCGCACAAACGATGTATATTTTTGTTAGTTCTTTCATTGTTATCAATTCTTACGATTGTTCAATTTTGACCAAACTTTTCTTACGATTATCGTAATACAATTATCAAGGGATCGTATCATAAAGTTCTTGAACTGCGTTCCACACATAGTTTTGGAGCTTAGAGTACAAAATTTCATTCAACCAATGAATGACTTCTTTTAGTCTTGACAACACGTCATACATTTATTACAAAACATCATACTTTTATTAGAAAGGCGAGAAATCCTAAAGACCTAGGTGTTGTAGGATCTCTTGAATCTGAGCATGATCCGCAGCTTGCCTAGCCTCGGCATCATCGCTCCTCATTTGTAAAATGGCAATCTGGGACTCAGCAGCCTCAAGAGACTCTCGTAACTTGGCTATCACCAAGTCCTTGTCCTCATCTTGCTTGATAAGGCGATCCACATCAACCTCTACATCCTCCAGACGGCCTATCAGGTGTTCTGCATCGAATCCGAGTGCTTCTGAAGTAGGCTTGTCTTCTGGGGAAAAAGCAACATTAGGTGGTGGTGATGAAACACGGTTTCTTTTTCTAGAAGTTTCAGGCATTGTTGAAGGCATAGGAGTGGAGATTGGCATAGTAGTGGTTGTAGAAATATTTGGGATGATGGAAGGAAGTCCCGTAGTGACATTTGGCGTCATGACTGGCGGATCTTGCTCATCATCCGAATTTATTGTGATTACGCTCCGGATGGGGGTAATTTCCTTGTCGGATTCGGATTGCAAAATGACAAACGGATTGAGAGGCATTTTTTCCTTTTTCGCCTGTCACTAAATGTAAAATGACGGTTATTTAATGGGTAGAAACGAAGTATTTTTCTAAGGTTCTCAAAATAGAAACGAGTTGTATGATGTTTTGTAAATTTTCTTTTATTTAGAGTAAGTTCTCGTACATCGATCCATAAGTCTACTTAAATGTCCAAGTAGTCCTTACATGGAAAACAATAAGTGAATCGTGGAATGTTAAAGTCCTCTAACATGCTCTTCCACATACTTATTATTTATACTTTCTCTTAGTAGTGATTATGCACGGATGGATAAATACAGTTATCCTTAATCAATTCTTTCATCAATTTAGGTCTATTACGACGTTTATTTTTGTGCAATTTCCTCTTGTTAAACGTCTATTACTTGCAACTCAGATGAGTAAGTACGTTTTTGAGGTTTAGTTGGCTTACGGCTATTACGTAGCCCGTACTAGTTCTTGTTCATTCATAAGTCCTTCCTTAACTTAGTATTGCTAGTTCGTACACTTTCGACAATTTTTACACCTTGAAAAATTGTTAATTTGATTTAAACGAGTCGAGTACTAAAATTTTATCTCAAAAACTTCATCACAAGAATTGTTCCATGTGTTTCTAATCCGTAATCGTTCAAAATGTTCAATTCGAGCAATTATTTAATTTTATTACAAGAATTTCTCTGATTTTGGAATATGTTCCGTTATACCTTATATGTTCATTTATCTTGCTCTTGTCTGGCGTTTTGCTCGCAATCTTAGATAAACTTTACAGTCATTGTTGTATAGTTATACCTTGTATTTAAGATCTCAATATACGCCCACATTTCGCATCTGGGGTTCTCAAATATCACGCAACGCGATAATCCCTTTGATGTTGAAATTGGCATAATTGCTTAACCAAGGGCAAACCCTTTAATTTATATCTATATCGTAACTTGGAAATTTATAATAAAGTCATGATAACTTAGTCCCAACCAATGGACTAATAGAAACTTTGATTTGTCTTCGCATAGTTTATTTCCAAAAAACAATTTTTTTCGATAACCATTTTACTTACGCGTCAACGTATTTATGGATAGTTCATATATTGCGAAATTTATTCGTTCTTTGAATTGTAGTATTCTTTGGAGCATTACAAGAGTAATACATGTAATAAGTGTTTTATCATCATATGTCATTTTAAATAGTGACGTCATCGTCGTTCCTCGGTCGCATTCAATTTCAATTTCGAAACCGTTAATCAACGTAGGTCATCTTTCCTCAATCGAGTCTATTATAAATGTTTAGTGGGGTAACAATTTACCGAACCCAATAAATAGTTGCTCCTCTCGACATTTATAATAGTATCGCTTGATTCAAGTATTACTACAAATTAACATACTACCAAACACATGGTAAGTAAATATACTCGTATAGTTTTCGTTCTAGGAATCATGTCGATATTTTTAATTCGGCGTACAGTAATATGAAACACAAAACGTTTCGATAGTCGATAATAGTCTCGCGGACTATCTAAAATATGTTGAGCATAAGTATACGTACGTTTAATCCCAAAGGAAAATATATATATATATATATATATATATATATGGCACAAACCATTCAAATAAATATGGCACAAACCATTTAAATAAAGATGGCACAAACCATTCAAACGAATATGGCACAAACCATTTAAATAAAGATGGCACAAACCATTCAAACGAATATGGCACAAACCATTTAAATAAAGATGGCACAAACCATTCAAACGAATATGGCACAAACCATTTAAATAAAGATGGCACAAACCATTCAAACGAATATGGCAAAAACCATTTGCGTATCCTAACAATCCATACAAGGATGTTTTAAAAATCGTTTTATTACATGTCCCTATGGTTATCACTCAAACATGGGAGGGGTATACCTAATGCTAATAATACTTAGCAATCAAATTCAAAACTTAGCATTGCAAAAATCATAAACTATCTCAAGTCACAACTTACTTGTATCGAAGACGTGGAGTGAAGTGGTTTTGGAGATTTTTGAGAGACAGTTATAGTCTAGAATTATTTTTCCGATAAATAAATTTTTGACTCACATTTATAAAAATCATTTTGTAAAATAACCTAGTTCTCTATAACTACGGCTCTGATACCAATCTGTCACACCCCCAATTTATCAGAGTAATTCAACACAATGGGGTGCGACGGTCATGACTATCAAGAGACATAGATACAAAGAACGACTATTTAAAAGCCGTTATAATTTAATTGAAAGCATAAAACTTGTTTCGGAAGCAAATTACACCAGATCATAATAAAACATTGTTTCAAAAGACTTTAACATTGATCCAAATATCCATACACTAGTCACGACCATTTTCATTTAAAAATCTCCCATGCATAACCACGTCACTCCTCCGTCTTGATACCTGAGAAAAAACATTGCTAAAGCGTCAACACTAAGGTTGGTGAGTTCATAGGTTTAAGTTTAAATAGTGTGATGAACCATAAGATTTTCAAGGCAACCGGCATATAATCTTGTAACAAATACAAAATTATAATCAAAAGTATACGTTTTGATCACCTACGCCTAAGCTCGTGACACCGAAGCGTTAACCTCAACCAACAAGAAATAATAAGAGCCCGAGCAAATGCCTATCCCGGAGCATTTGTAAATCCTCAAATGTAAGTGTATCTAACTTTGGCCACACAACCAAATTAGATAGGGAGGTTAGTCCCGATAGATCTATCCATAACATTCGCGCTTACACAAAGTAATTAACGGTTCACGATAGTGGGCTAAAGCATCTAGGGATATCGCTACTTAGACATCATGTAGGCAAACGTATCAGTTTAAGGCACTTATGTTCATCCGTTAAAAACAAGCAATGTTCTCACCCCAAAATAGTTAAAACAATTAAAAGTGGGGCTATGAAACTCACCTCGATGAAGTAGTGAATATGATCAATAAAGATAGCACGGAAAATCAAGGCACGCAAAACAATGCGCAAACGATCTACCCGTAACCTAAGTAAAATATATGTACTTAGGCTAAATACAAGAAATGATAAGGTACAATGCACTTGGTTGATATTTCATACTTGCTATTGATTTATAAAATGTTTTCATACATTTCTCATGTTCATTCATTTTAGTCACGGGGTCGACTTTGGGTCAAGATTGCTCGTTAAATATTAGTCTGAAAAGTAAACGGGTTCTTGTTATAACAACCAAGCCGTGAGGTCTTCGATATTTGATAAATATCGCATTTTTACGAAGTCTTTAAGTCTAGCAAATAATTATGCAAAGTAGTCCACTCGTAAACAAAAATAAACAACTAAGGCTCAATTATTCCTAAGTGTCAAACAAGCATGTTTGGAAATAAATTGCGGGTTCATTAGTCGGCTTCAAGACAAACGGAAAGCTACGTTATAAACTAGGCCGTGTCAAGTTTACTAAGGTATTTATAGATTAAAGGGGCATGCTCGTTTGGCGATTTAAAAAGGGACGCAAAGAGGAGTCCTGGGGTCGAAGGAAAAATAATCCAAGTGACCAAAATGTGGCCTTCTGCCTATCAATTCCGCGTGTATTATTTTCAAGGATTGTAGCCCCTGTTTGGTGACTAGACTCTCAATATATATATAACATGATAATAATTTGTATGATGGCATTCTCACTTTTAGTCTAGTGTCTATATCACTGTTTACTCTTACACATAGTAGGTACTTGTTTTCACTTCTTTAACATTTAGTTCAAAATACATGCTTTGTACTATGCTAGAAAAGAAAAAGTGGGTTTTGTTTTCACACCATGGTTTATAACAATAAGCTTTTTGGATACAATACTTTCATACATACATGCCTCAAAACCATACATCCATGACATAGTAAAAAGGAGGTGTTTCGTTTACTGGTGGTTGTTGTCTACACCAACCATACGCAAGAAGTATGGGTCTTTACATAGTCTCGCATACATCATTCGTACATTACCATAATCAGAAAAAATGTGAATCCCTTTGTTGTGAACTTACTATACGCATCTCTTGTTAAAAGAAAAAGAGTGTCATGTTTTCTTTACAACTTAACAATGTGCATACTTCATGGCAACCTATTTTCACATAGCATACAACTACTTACACCATAAGTCAAAAAGAAAGAAGATGATGTCCACTGTGCTTGTTGTGTTTCGTAGATGGTGCCCTAAAAAGGGGAAATAGTGATTCCTACTAGTGCCTATATAACACACTCATGTTATTTCTTGTTTTATACCTTCCTGATTCACGTCATATATGCATAAAGATAATGGAAGTACTTCATACATGCTAAGATCAATAGTACTACTGTTTTTGTATGTCTTGTTTACAATCTTACGGCTAAACTTAAGTCCCCAACTTGTATACTATTGCTAAAGATGTCAAGTAACATTTGTATTATAAATTTTAACCCATACCTTACCCCACATGACAAGTAACCCAAAAAGAAACAAAAGAAGAGAGGACCACTGTCCTTGATTCTTACTTCTTACACACAGGCACATAAACCTCATACATGCACTACATCTTCATCAATAAGAAAAAGAAAGGTTTGTTGTTTCTTCCTGCTCGTTCACACACACCAACAAAATACACATTTTACCTTTGAAACGTTTGAATTACTTTGGTTCTCTCGGTGGTACACCTGCTCACACGCCGACCCTCATTTAATGTATGAAGTATATCTAACTAAGGTTTATGCACATGGTATTAACTCCTGCATACATACACACGCAACTTAGTGTATCTACTTATTCTATGAAACATTTGAAAGTACTCCAACATACACTCGTTTAATAGACACCCTTGTTGTGAGCACAAACTTACTGATGCAAGCATACATAAAATCACACATCTATTTCTCGTTAAGTCATACCCACTTCGATATGCACGGTTTCTCCTAGGTATAGCATATAGTCGACACACTTTGTGGATTCACACACAATCACTTTCATGGAGGTATAAAGAAAAGTACGTGACCAAGGTCTCATATTTTTATGTGTCGTGGAACTTATCTATGATCTTTGCATACAACCATACATATTTACTATGTAGGTTCACACTTCTTCATAAAATCACCCATTTAGTCCATTGTTCGTTCGGCTAGTTTGTTAATGGGTTTCTTTGTTGTTTCACGTAATCTAGTCCATCAAGTGATTCCCACGTCAACCCAAGCCGTGACTTATTTAATGAAAGTTTTTGTTCTCAAAATTTTATAGCAAGTATATTATCAACCAAAACATGAAAAAAAACAAAGGCCAAGGTGACTTACAAAGGGTCCTTAGTAAATGTGAAGGAGTTAGAAGGACAAGGATCGTTCTCATGTTCTAAACCCAAAGTATTTTACTTGCTTAGTAACCAAGTGATATCATCACCCAAACCTACACTCCTTAGCTTTCTTATTTGGTAATGGCAGTGACTCCAGGGGGTTTTCTTTGAGTGTTGTAGTTTTTAATGTGTGTGTTTAATGAGTAACTTGTTGGCTATTTATAGGCAAGTAGTGTGTTCAAGAGTTCAAGTTAGGGTTTCAAGGCTTAGTTAGGAGTTTTAGTTAGTTTGTGACTAAGGTTTCCAAGGTAACTAACGTGGGAAATTGCACGAAAATGGGGAAGAGGCAAAGGTCTCGTTTCTTGCGTCTAGGTCAGAAACAAGGTTGTACAAGTGTACTTGGTTGACTATTCTTGGCTGTGTTGGTGGTAACATTAAGGCTCAAAGAAAATCCATGGGAGATTGGTATGTGTCCGTTGGTTTGGGAGAGAAAGAAAGGAGCAAGAGTACAAGGAATTAATTGGTGAGTGAAGGTACTACAATTTATAATATGTACCGTGGGTCTACATAACAAAATGTGAGTTTGCATTTGGGATTATTAGAGCTAGTGTTTGGAGTGTAGTGACAAGAGAAGGAAAGTTGTTTTGCTTTTATTTTGGTAAATTGCCATTGTAGTTGTTGTATTTGTAATGTAGTGTAGATATTGTAAATGTTTAGATGTTTATATGTAGTCTAGAGTTTAGGAAAATCCAAGTAGTAGTTTCAAGACAGTTTGGTGAAATGAGAATACAGAGGAGTTTGTAAATGTATTGCACGTATTATTTGTTTTGTGTATTAGAACTCTTAAGTTACGTTGATGTAAATAAATGTCGCATTCTAAACTAAGAATCCCTATCATGTGACGTAAATGAATAATAACCATTCAAGTAATAATTAATTACGATTGTCATTCATAAAAATTTAAATTCGTAGACAAAATACGCGTAAACAATCGGGAACATCAATAGACAGACAAGTCTAACCCGAACTATTGCGTTTCACGTAAATTAAATAGATTCAAAATTCACGTTTGTGACAGTTCTCTCTTTGGACGCCGGATATAAAGACACAAAAGGGGGTGTTCGATTGATTTTTGATCTTGAATTTTGTGCAAGCATTCGTGTGTGATCCTCGTTTGATCCACGCATTCGGTATACTTTTTTTTATCCGTTTCTTTTATGTTTTGATTTAATAAATTAAATAAGATCATGGTGTTTTTAAAAAACTAATTAAAACATTTATTAAACATGTAAATGGTTATGGGGTAAATCAAAACAAGGGATTTAGGGGTGTTTGATGTGGCCGACGCCTAAACCGAAACCCCAAGGGGTCTCGGCTTGGCTTATGGACCACCACCGAGACCTCATGGTCTCGGTTTGGTGGTGTGGGTCCCACGGCAGCAGCAAACAGAGGAGAACCCCGAGGTGGTTCGGGGTATGGTGTTGATTACGGGTCCGGTTCATGATTTCTAGTCACGATCCGGTTCATTGTTTATGTTAAGGTTTATGATTTTAATAATTTTATGTTAAAAATTAAATTAATAAAACATGACATAATTAATTTAATTAACATGACTTAGGTTATAAATTTAATTATTAGATCATGAATTTTTAACCTAAGTATTTATATTTTCTAGACTTTATAATTAATTAATTATTAAAAACCATGATTATAATTAATTAATTAACATGACTTAGGTTATATTATTAATAATTAATAATACATGTTTTAACCTAAGTATTTAACTTTATTTAATTAAAAACATGATATATTTAATTAAATACTTTTAACCTATAGTTTATTTAAATTACATGTACTAATTAATAAACTATACCTTATATCAATATGACTTAGAATAATAATCAGAAAACACGTAAGCTTATATAATTAGCTTATTTAACCAGCTTATATCTATTTATGGAAACTTTCTATTTTTCGAAACTTATTTAATTAAGGCAGCTAATCTATTTATGGAAACTTTCTATTTTTAGAAACTTATCTATTTTAAGCAGTAACTCTATTTTTGGAAACTTTCTATTTTTGGAAACTTTCTATTTTTGGTAACTTTCTATTTTTGGTAACTTTCTATTTTAGGAAACCTGCTATTTTTAGAAAGTTACTTATTATTACACAGTAAGTATAATAATACATGAAATATAAGTAATACTTAATCAGAATAGACAAAATATAAGATAAACACAGTTTAAAGCTTAAAACAGTAAAACATGACATGAACGTATAAAATAAGCTAAGACAAGACATAAAACCAGTTACGTATTTAGTAAGCAGATACTTATACACGTATGTCTTTATGTAGCGTTAGTGATACCGAAGTAGGACTCTCTTTCGTTCGTCTTCTTCGTTCACTGGACATAAGGTACGGATTCCCGTCCTTTCAGTATGGACATTCTTTCCTTATTAGGATTCCCCGTATGCAGCCAACTGTTTTCCCATAGTATAAGTTTATATGTTTGATTGCTTATGTTTAATTTAGAATACCTGAAGCCATATACATGCATGACCAGTTTCACCTAGTTATGGAGGTACCATAACCATAACACTAGAGGCACTGGTGTTATGACTTCCCCACGGCAGAGTGATTGCTCGTGGCGTCCCTTCAGCTTTTGGCCATATTATTATATTTATCATGTGGGGCGTATGGGTGCATCCTAGTTACATGTTTTCAGCAGATTACTCAGTGTGAATGTGGTGTGTGCCTTGCATCCTTCACAAGGAGCTGATCCCTCCTACCCAAACCAGTATATTAAATTAGAGGCAGCCCCTCTAATTTGCATGATGAGGTCACCCCTCCAAGTATTCATGCACAGTGGATTTTCATGACCTATATTGGCTAATGGTAGAATATGTTAAACAGTTTCTATAAGATAAACATAAGGCTTTTCAAACTATAAAACCAGTTTTACCAAGACTTAACCGGGTTATTCGGGACTTAGTTTCTTCTGCTGTTATGTGCTTATATGCTTATATTGTTCATGCTTTATTGTATATCCGTGCACTGAGAGTATTGCTCAACCGTTTTCCTTTTCTATGTTCCCAAAACGGCAGGTACTCAGGGACGCTCGTAGAATTTAAGCGTGCGTGCATATGGACTGGAAGCTTTCTAGCCTTTCTTTACTTTATGCATTATCTTTACATTGATACTCTTTCCATGGACATTGTTTAGTCCTTTCATTTACAGTACTTATGTTTGTGTGTGATGAGCTTTACTTTTGGACTACCGATGTTTGATTCTGGTATTTTCCTTTTATGGTCATGTAATGTTTTAGACATTTATCCTTGTATGCTTTGATGACACGCCATAATTACGCTTGACATTCCATTATCATAATAGGGTGTTACAATTATGGTATCAGAGCCAAGGCTTCGACCTGTAGGCTCTCAAATTATGACCTGTGATTAATGGGTAGTCACTATGGTCTTCCTAGAACTGACAGTCGTTTTCATGCATTCATCATTTTTATGCATACATATATATGTCATTGTCGCAGGTTTATGACTAAGTAATGGTTGGTATAGGACTGGTCCTATTTAGTCGCATGTGTTTTATCGAAACTTTAAAATTTGGGACCGACCCATAGGCGTCCCCTCACCATGTCTTTTATTTTGGGTGAACTGACCATAGGCGTTCACTCTCGAGCATACAAAAGTTTTCATAAAACTGCATCATGCATTCATACACAAATTTTCTTGCATAAAATTTTTCTCTTGATTTATTGGTATAATTTTTTTTCATGTATATATATTTTATGTTTTGATCGGTTTAATCATATGTTTTATGTTATACTGTCAGATGGCAAACACAAACAACATCTGGGAGATGTTTGCAGCTGCTGATGCAGATATGCAAGACATCCTTCATCATAACGACAACTATCCTCCCCCGCATAACATTTTCCCCATGGAAGGAAGGAATCGGCTCATGAGGGAATACTATACCATTAGACAGCGACCTGATGAAGACAACAATGACTTCATGCAACGTTTTCTTCGTTTTACCGGTGTCCTGAGAGCAGCTGTGGGCACCACTGAAGAGCAGGCACTACATTTTCGTTGGGATCTTAACCCAATGATCGCCAATAACTTAGGAGGTGCTCCGTTGGATACGGTAGCACAAGTGGCCGATGCAGCACGTAGGCTGGAGATGCTGTAGGAGAGAGATGAGTTCGGGGAAGCTGAGAGACCCGAGAAGAGGTAAACATTCGTATTCAAGCGGTGACCAATCTGTATTCTTTCTATATATGTCAATTATTCATCTCTTAAATTGTATCTTCCAGGCAGAAAACTGGGGACCGGTCTCAGCCGGCTACTCAGCAGCAGCCTCATCAGCCCAAGGGAAACGATCAGACTAACGACCGTTCTGCTATGGATAGGCGTGGTGGTAATGATAATTACCGTAACAACGCTGGACACTTCAACGGCAGCAGGTCCTAATACTTACGCATTTTCTTATGATTTCATGTTATAACTCATGTTCTGACACTCTAACAAATCTTCTACCAGGAACCATGGAAACGGTAGGGACCAGAACCAGAGAGGTTCACAGCCTAGCCGTCCAGATATCACTGGTATTCAATCTTATGATTATTCGCATTGTCCTTTGTACCCTATTATCATGTCTCATGTAAAATGTTTTATCAGGTCCTCAGCCAGCCAGAGCACCTGCTGGAGGATATACTCACCCTCTTTGCTCTACTTGCCACCGTAGGCACCCAGGGCCATGTCGTCGTAACACTGACGCATGCTTCAAGTGTGGTCTTCCTGGCCATATCATGAAGGATTGCCGTAAGGGCGAGATGGAGGGCACATCGGGACATGTTGATACCAAGCCACCTCCTACCACTGGACGTGTCTACACGACATCTCGAGACCAGGCCAACAAGTCTACAGGTACCATCACTGGAATCTTTTATATGTATGGTCAAGCTGCGTGTGTTCTTTTCGATACGGGTGCTACTCACTCGGTCATTTCTACTGCCTATGTTAAGAAAATTAGGATGCTCCCTATGCCACTAGAGAATAGACTTACTATTTCCACGCCTTTGAGGGACTCTGTATTAATCAACCATGTATACAAGAGTCTTCCCCTAGAATTTGACGATAAGGTTCGTCCTGTTGACGCACTTCCGCTGGACATGAATGAGTTTGACATGATTTTGGGCATGGATTGGCTATCCAAGCATCATGATACCATAGACTGCCATGCATATCGAGGCATCTTCGGTGATGTTAATGCACCAGAGTACATTCACAACGGGTTCGTACCGGAAGGTCTGTACAAATCATTTCTACCCTGTAAGCGCGTGCACTACTGTCAAATGGCTGCGAAGGTTATCTAGCTACGGTTCACGACATGGATGCTGAATCTCCATCAATTCAGGATCAACCAAGAGTTTCGGAATTCCAAGATGTATTTCCAGCAGAACTTCCGGGCATACCATCTACACGAGAAGTGGAATTCAATATCGAGCTTATTCCAGGAGCTGAACCGATCTCCAAGGCTCCTTATCGCATGGCTCCCATAGAGTTAAAGGAGCTGAAGGATCAACTGCAAGAACTTCTAGAACGAGGTTTCATTCGACCGAGCGCATCTCTATGGGGCGCACCGGTCTTATTTGTTAAGAAGAAGGACGGCAGTATGCGTCTTTGCATAGACTATCACGAGCTCAACAAGATTACTATCCGGAATAGGTATCCACTGCCGCGTATAGAAAATCTGTTTGACAACTCCAAGGGGCCAAACACTTTTCCAAGATTGATCTTAGGTCAGGCTGTCATCAGCTACGGGTTAAGGAGCAGGACATCGCCAAGACTGCTTTTCGTACCCGCTATGGCCACTATGAATTTGTAGTTATGCCATTCGGCCTGACTAATGCTCCAGCAGTGTTCATGGACTTGATGAACAGAATCTTCCATGAATTTCTGGACAAGTTCGTCATTGTCTTCATCGATGACATCCTGATTTTCTCAAAGTCCAAGGAGGGACACGAAGACCATCTTCGTACAGTACTACAGAATCTTCGCAAGAAGCAGCTGTATGCTAAATTCTCCAAATGTGAGTTCTGGTTAGACAAGGTGGCATTCTTAGGTCACATTGTATCAGCAGAAGGAATCACTATGGATCCAGCGAAGGTTGAGGCCATTACTAAGTGGCCGAGGCCGACATCAGCGACGGAAGTCCGTAGTTTCTTAGGATTAGCTGGCTATTACCATAGGTTCGTGGAGAACTTTTCCCGCTTAGCACTACCATTGACCAAACTGATGCGGAAAGGGGAGAAATTCGTCTGGACTGGAGAACGAGAGAAGAGCTTTGAAGACCTGAAGCAGAAGCTAGTATCTGCACCTATTCTTACTCTCCCATCTGGTACGGGTGGATTTCAAATCTACAGTGATGCATCGGGGAAGGGACTTGGCTGTGTTCTCATGCAACATGGGAAAGTGATCGCGTACGCTTCACGACAGCTTAAGCCTTATGAAGAAAATTACCCTACGCATGACTTGGAACTTGCTGCAGTCGTGTTTGCATTGAAGATATGGAGGCACTACTTATATGGAGAATCATGTGACATTTTCACGGACCACAAGAGCTTGAAGTATATCTTCACTCAACGTGAATTGAACATGAGGCAGAGGAGATGGTTAGAGTGGTTGAAGGATTATGACATTAATCTACAGTATCATCCCGGAAAGGCGAATGTAGTAGCAGATGCACTTAGCAGGAAGTCCGGAATGATCAATGGCATTAAAATTGAGGAGGAAATCATAAGAGACTTGGAGCGACTAGACATCGAGATCATGGTACGTGGACAACACGGTTACTGGGCTAATCTTAGAGTAGAACCCGAGTTACTCTCTAAGATCAAGGAAGCTTAGAAAGATGATGGAGAAATCTGGGCGATAGTTCAGAATTTGGAGAAACAGACAGAATTCAGAGTAGATGCAGATGGTATCGTATGGTAGGGCACGAGACTTTGTGTTCCTGATGATCAAGAACTCCGGGAAGCCTTGTTAGCTGAAGCTCATAGCTCCCCATTCTCTATACATCCTGGTTCGACTAAGATGTACCATGACATCAAGCAGTACTTTTGGTGGAGTGGTATGAAACAGGATGTGGCCACTTACGTCTCCAAATGTCTTACCTGCCAGCAGGTTAAGATCGAGCATCAACGATCTGGCGGTCTCCTTTAACCGTTAGATATTCCAGAGTGGAAGTGGGACAAAATCACCATGGATTTTGTTACTGGTCTTCCGCCTACCAAGAGGAAGCACGATGCAATTTGGGTAATCGTAGATCGACTTACCAAATCAGCTCATTTCTTACCGATCCACAAGGAAGATCCGGTAAGTAAACTCGCCAATACGTATAGAAGAGATATCATGAGACTCCACGGTGCTCCATCCAGCATCGTCTCGGACAGAGATCCTCGTTTCACTTCGTGATTTTGGAAGAGTCTGCAGAAAGCTTGGGGTACACAACTTATGCTTAGCACGGCTTTTCATCCTCAAACAGACGGGCAGTCGGAGCGAATGATTCAAACATTGGAAGACATGTTGAGGTCATGTGCATTGGAATGGATGGGTGATTGGGATGATTACATCTGTTTGGTGGAGTTTGCATACAACAACAGTTGGCACACAAGTATCAAGTGTAATCCTTTCGAGATGTTGTCTGGCGAGCGAACACTTGAAGGACCAGAAATCATAGAGATGACCAACGAAAGGATCGCAGTAGCTAAGCAGAAACTTTAGGAAGCACAGTCACGTCAGAAGAGTTACGCCGATAAGCATCGTAGGGACATACATTTTAATGTAGGAGATCACGTCTTCCTTAAGGTTTCGCTGGCACGTGGTGTTAGACGCTTCGGGATTAAACAGAAGCTCAGTCCTCGTTTCATCGGACCGTTTGATATCATTGAACGAGTCGGTGAAGTATCTTACCGGTTAGCGTTACCTCCGTAGCTTTCGCATGTACACAATGTGTTTCATGTGTCCTTACTCAGAGGGTACCAGTATCATCCCCTTCACATGGTTCAGTATCCACTGGAACAGATACGTGAAGATCTCACTTTCATAGAAGAACCCGAACGAGTTCTTGACAGACAAGAACGAGTCATGAGAAGGAAGACGATTCCATTCGTCAAAATCCTTTGAAGGGATCATACAGATCGGGAAGCCACTTGGGAAACAGAGGAGTCTATCCGGGCTTCTTACCCTCATTTCATATTTTGAATTCGGGTATGTTCTTCTTTTCCAGTTTACTTTATCTATAATTCGGGGACGAATTATTCTTTTTGGGGGGAAGAGTTATAAAACCCGCATGCTTTTACCATGAATAGTACCCTTAAGATCGTACGTACTAGATTAAAACTTTCCTTTTATAGTATGATTACATTCACGTATAAGAATTGTAAGTATTATGTACGTGTTAGAACACGATAAGTATTTATTACGTATGAACACACAATAATTATTTAAACAATAATTAATCACGAACATGCGATCATGAAATCATGAGCGTAAATTAATCACGAGCTAATATTAATTACATATATATATTTATTACGAACACGAATAAATATATTAGGTCACGGTTAATAATTAACGAGAACACATAAAACACGAACGAACACTAAAATATTTAGACTCGGAAAAAGGTACGGGTTACCCCAAGTGGGGCCCCTACCCGCGGCTACACCAAGAGGATGGGCCAAGCCCATCTAATTTTTACTAACAAGGGGTTAAGGTAAAATCTTTAGTCATTTTTCACATTACAGTAAAATAACAAAAACCCTAAAAAGATTTTCTCCTTCTCCTTGTTCGCTCTTTGGCCGTCGGATATAAAGACACAAAAGGGGGTTTTCGATTGATTTTTGATCTTGAATTTTGTGCAAGCATTCGTGTGTGTTCATCCTCGTTTGATCCACATATTCGGTATACGTTTTTTATCCTTTTCTTTTATGTTTTGATTTAATAAATTACATAAGATCATGGTGTTTTTAAAAAACTAATTAAAAACATTTATTAAACATGTAAATGGTTATGGGGTAAATCAAAACAAGGGATTTAGGGGTGTTTGATGTGGCCGACGCCTAAACAGAACCCCCAAGGGGTCTCGGCTTGGCTTATGGACCACCACCGAGACCTCATGGTCTTGGTTTGGTGGTGTGGGTCCCACGGCAGCAGCAAACAGGGGAGAACCCCGAGGTGGTTCGGGGTATGGTGTTGATTACGGGTCCGATTCATGATTTCTAGTCACGGTCCGGTTCATTGTTTATGTTAAGGTTTATGATTTTAATAATTATATGTTAAAAATTAAACTAATAACACATGACATAATTAATTTAATTAACATGACTTAGGTTATAAATTTAATTATTAGACCATGAATTTTTAACCTAAGTATTTATATTTTCTAGACTTTATAATTAATTAATTATTAAAAACCATGATTATAATTAATTAATTAACATGACTTAGGTTATATTATTAATAATTAATAATACATGTTTTAACCTAAGTATTTAACTTTATTTAATTAAAAACATGATATATTTAATTAAATACTTTTAACCTATAGTTTATTTAAATTACATGTAATAATTAATAAACTATACCTTATATCAATATGACTTAGAATAATAATCAGAAAACACGTAAGCTTATATAATTAGCTTATTTAACCAGCTTATATCTATTTATGGAAACTTTCTATTTTTAGAAACTTATTTAACTAAGGCAGCTAATCTATTTATGGAAACTTTCTATTTTTAGAAACTTATCTATTTTAAGCAGTAATTTTATTTTTGGAAACTTTCTATTTTTGGAAACTTTCTATTTTTGGAAACTTTCTATTTTTGGTAACTTTCTATTTTTGGAAACTTTCTATTTTAGGAAACCTGCTATTTTTAGAAAGTTACTTATTAGTACACAGTAAGTATAATAATACATGAAATACAAGTAATACTTAATCAGAATAGACATAATATAAGATAAACACAGTTTAAAGCTTAAAACAGTAAAACATGACATGAACGTATAAAATAAGCTAAGACAAGACATAAAACCAGTTACGTATTTAGTAAGCAGATACTTATACACGTATGTATTTATGTAGCATTAGTGATACCGAAGTAGGACTCTCTTCCGTTCGTCTTCTTTGTTCACTGGACATAAGGTACGGATTCCCGTCCTTTCAGTATGGACATTCTTTCCTTATTAGGATTCCCCGTATGCAGCCAACTGTTTTCCCATAGTATAAGTTTATATGTTTGATTGCTTATGTTTAATTTAGAATACCTGAAGCCATATACATGCATGACCAGTTTCACCTAGTTATGGAGGTACCATAACCATAACACTAGAGGCACTGGTGTTATGACTTCCCCACGGCGGAGTGATTGCTCGTGGCATCCCTTCAGCTTTTGGCCATATTATTATATTTATCATGTGGGGCGTATGGGTGCATCCTAATTACATGTTTTCAGCAGATTACTCAATGTGAATGTGGTGTGTGCCCTGCATCCTTCACAAGGAGCTGATCCCTCCTACCCAAACCAGTATATTAAATTAGAGGCAGCCCCTCTAATTTGCATGATGAGGTCACCCCTCCAAGTATTCATGCACAGTGGATTTTCATGACCTATATTGGCTAATGGTAGAATATGTTAAACAGTTTTTATAAGATAAACATAAGGCTTTTCAAACTATAAAACCAGTTTTACCAAGACTTAACCGGGTTATTCGAGACTTAGTTTCTTCTGTTGTTATGTGCTTATATGCTTATATTGTTCATGCTTTATTGTACATCCGTGCACTGAGTGTATTGCTCAGCCGTTTTCCTTTTCTATGTTCCCAAAACGGCAGGTACTCAGGGACGCTCGTAGACTTTAAGCGTACGTGCATATGGACTGGAAGCTTTCTAGCCTTTCTTTACTTTATGCATTATCTTTACATTGATACTCTTTCCATGGACATTGTTTAGTCCTTTCATTTACAGTACTTATGTTTGTGTGTGATGAGCTTTACTTTTGGACTACCGATGTTTGATTCCGGTATTTTCCTTTTATGGTCATGTAATGTTTTAGACATTTATCCTTGTATGCTTTGATGACACGCCATAATTACGCGTGACATTCCATTATCAAAATGGGGTGTTACAAAGCATGACAAGTTCTTTTGAAGGATTTTGAAGATTTTTCTAACATCTTGAATTTGGTTTGCATTTTTTAATAGGGTTAATACATACGTAGGTAACTAACGTTTCCAAAAAAGTGCGCCTAAATTAATAACGTTTCAAATCGTTCACTCAATTTACTCAAGTATATGTTACCGGTTAATTGAGTTACTCATTTTTTTATTTACCCGCGTTAGCCGGTTTTAGTAACTTAGGCGCATTTTTTTGTAAACGTTAGTAACTTAAGCGCATTTTTTTGTAAACGTTAGGAACTTCTATATGTATTAAGAGACCAAGTTTGTGTATTAAATTCTTTGTGTAACCTACTTAGCCGGTAACCCTTTCACAAAATCCATTTATTATAAAGTTTAACAATCTTTAGTAACCTACTTAGCCAACCCGTATACTTAAGTAACTTGAGTGAACGACTTGAAACGTTATTACTTTAGACGCACTTTTTTTGGAAACGTTAGTTGCCTACGTATGTATTAACCATTTTTTAATATGTTCAATTAATGTTTATAATGCACACTAGGGGTGAGCATGGTGCGATTTGATGCGATTTTTGACTAAAATCAAACCACAATCACATTTGTAGTATCTATAAAAATAAAAACGCGCATCGCATTTTGCCGTTTGGTTTTCTGGTTTATACGAGTTTTGTGGTTTCAACCGCACCACACCAACTTATATAATTAATGTGGGTTCTTGCAATTTCTAGCTTACAATGTTAATTTTTCGATTATAACAATAACTCAGTCTAATATAACAAGCACATCGCTTACTAATAATAATATGCACTAAAAGCTTTATAACTGATAAAATAATCAATGTGGCGTTTTCAGTATTAAAAACTAATGTGCGGGGCGATGTGGTTTTATGGTTCGGTTTAACTAGTAAAACCGTAACCGCATCGCATTTTGCGAGTTTTTATTTTCTTAAAACCAAACCAACATTTTTTTTGAAGCGATTTTACAGTTTACGGTGCAGTTCTGCTCACCTCTAACACACATCTTAAAATTGCCATGCCATTAAGTTTGACATTAAAACCTAAAGCTTGATCGTACCATCACAACACATATAACAAACTAACTGTAAGTTGTTAACTAAAAAGTTGTTAACATGAGCTATAAGCTGTATTTTTTTATTAAGCATGTTTAGTATATTATCTGTTGATAGTAAAATTAAAATGTAAAATGATTTAAAATAACACATTTAAATAAATTAAAATATGGTTGAAAGGTATAACTTTAAGAGCTCTTGACAATTTTAAAAACTTTAAGAATCAATTTTTTATTTAAAAACTATTTGTTTAAAATAAAAAGCTAACAATTAAAAAAAACTGTTAGTACCAAATAAAACTATTAAACTATTATTTTTTTAATAAAAAAAACTAAATAAAAAAGTTTCTAAAGAGCTTTTACCTGTTGCCGAAATCAATAATCTCTAGTTGTTTAAAAAAAACAAAAAAAGAATCATAAGAAGCCTCACTAGATTCATTGCATACAGAGTGAATATTCTATGTCATCAAGCGATAATATAAAGTACAAGAATCTATAATTCTTGTTGAAACAAGAAAAAGTATAAAAAAGGAAAAAAGAGGGTGGGGGTTAGTAGTCAGAAATAAGACGTAAGCAAAAGAAAAGCATGGGATGGGCGATCGCTTTACACGGCGGAGCGGGCGATATTCCGAAGAACATGTCAGCCGAACGCCGCGAGCCACGTGAAACCGCCCTCCGTCGTATCCTTGACATCGGTGTCGCTGCTCTCAATGCCAAACGCTCCCCCTTAGACGTTGTTGAACTTGTGGTACCTTTCATTTCTAACCCGATTTTCCTATCTTTCAAATCACATCTCATTTTTGTGACTTATTAACGTTGACTAGAGTGCTAAATCTTGCCGAGCATTTTTTTGACACTTTTTTAAAAACGACATACACTTTTTGCTCATCCATTATTATATTATTGATGCGTTAAAACGGGTGCATATGTAAGACATTAAATGGGCTTAATGAACGTATGTAAAATACAAATTAGGCTACTAAGCGGATCTTTTATATTCAACTTTTTTATCCCGGCTTTCAAATAACTATTATTATTTTTTATTTATACGTTTTTATATGTTTTTTTCCCTCATTTTGGCTTGCGCCCGTCTGACCCGCCCGTTTAACCCGCCGCTCGTTTTGCCCACCGCCCATGCCCGGCCACCCGTTTTGCCACCTCGTCGGTGACACACTGACACTTATTCTCATTAAGTAACTTCGTTGAGGTCCCTCAAAAATTTCGGAAGAGCCGTATTTTTAGCTCATCTGTTTTTCATATATGTTGGAGACTTGGATCCTCATTCTGTTTTATCCGGCTCTCCCTAAATTGTGTGATGCAGCAAACAAGATTTTATCCAGCTCTCACTAAATTTAAGATGTATTTAGACTAAATCGATTTTTTTTAATCAAAAATTAACACTACATTAAAAAAATCCATGGGTGTCCCGGGATTCCACGGGAACCTAGTTCCGTCCCTGTTTGTATAATTTGCATATTTAAGATTGAGATAAGTTGTAACTTGTTATATGTTAGACCTTGGATGGTTAATGCTTTAACATGTCAGTTTTTTATTGCAGGAATATGTATAACTTTTCTGATATATTTCTTTCAAATTTTTGTTGGCTGAACCAAGTATCGGCTGGTTTGACCCCCTGAATTTAAAAACTGTACTGAGAAACTTGTAATAATGTAACTAATACACTACAAAACATGAAAAAGTAGCAAAATGTCGGAAATTTCATAAAGAGTTGAATAAGATGCTACCTTTGTTTATTGACATCCTTTACTAGTTCATAAGTTACATATACTGTTTGATTGTGAGTTTCATTCCTTGTTGCCCTTGCTATACGAAGATGGCCATTTACCCTTTATGCAGGTATTAGTACCCTTATCTTCTGTCAACCGCTGTATTATAGGTACGTGAACTGGAAAATTCACCGCACTTCAATGCTGGTAGGGGGTCTGTTCTGACCACCAATGGAACCGTTGAAATGGAAGCTTGCATCATGGATGGAAACACAAAGAGATGTGGTGCGGTTTCTGGTGTTACCACAGTTGTCAATCCCATTTCTTTGGCTAGACAGATCATGGAAAAAACTCCCCATATTTATCTGGCATTTGATGGCGCAGAAGCCTTTGCAAGAGAACAGGCAAGTGAAACAATCTTGTTTGATGCATCACAAATGTTTAATATATGAATTTCCCGTTATGATAAAACTTTCACAATTACATTATGTAGGGCCTTGAGACTGTAGATAAAAGTCATTTCATTACTCCTGAAAACGTTGAGAGATTAAAGCAAGCAAAAGAAGCAAATAGAGTTCAGGTATGCTCATTCTGTTTCAGTCTCATCATCACCTAATGAGACGGTACGGAAAGTTAGAGGTGACAGTGTTGACCAATTTAATATGCATGACCGCTTTGGGTTGTGATTTATCTTATATGGGTTTGAATTATGAACTTTAGCTAAATAGAAGTGCAATGGGTGGAAGGGGTACAAATCCCCACAAAGTTTAGATTTAATATATACAACTTCTTAAGATGTATTACTCAAGTTAGATTACTATTGAAATACTCTTATTTTTCTTAATCATAAACTTGACCAAAAGATGTTAATGGGTCAATCTAATCGGTACTAATTGATCCTTTAGCATGCTATATATCTATTTGATCCGTAACCAAACCTGCACAACTCACCAATTTTCTACTTCCAGTAAAAACATTAGTAGTTCATATATATTTCTTTTGCACGTGTCTTTCTTAACAAATCTATCATTTATCATGTAGCAAGATTATACACAACCTATGAACACCGAAGAAAAAAAAGAACCACTGATTCCTGATGGAATTAGCAAACTTGGCACCGTTGGATGTGTGGCTGTAGACATTCTCGGGAACCTAGCAGCTGCAACATCCACAGGTGGTCTGGTCAACAAGATGGTTGGAAGGATTGGAGACACACCCATCATCGGTGCAGGCACTTATGCCAATAAGTTTTGTGCTATCTCTGCAACAGGCAGAGGTGAAGCCATAATCCGGGAAACCGTGGCTCGAGATGTGGCTGCAGTTATGGAATATAAAGGTTTGGGACTGAAAGAAGCGGCTGATTATATAGTACATGAAGTTTCACCAAAGGGAACCACTGGTTTGATTGCTGTGTCTCCTATAGGTGAGGTTACTATGCCTTTTAATACAACTGGCATGTTTAGAGCTTGTGCTACTGAAGACGGTTTTACGGAAGTTGCCATCTGGCATTCTGAATGATTTCAGTGGCGTTTGGTTAATAGTTAAATACCCGCGGTTTAGGTTTAGTTATTTCCAGTGTATGTGAATCAAAGTACCTGATTATTATCATTATATCATCCCTTATTAGTGTTCATTTATGCATTATGATCTTGAACATTGAAACGGCATAAAAAACTTTAGTATCGACATTTTCTTGTGTTTGGTTGGTCAGAATATAATGAAATGAAGAAAAAGGTTGATTCAGAGTTAGGTTTTCGATTTTCGATTCTCTCATATCATCTTTTGGTTTTGACTAGTGCCTACTTGATGGAAACTCCTAAACATTACACCTAAATTGTTTTAATATCAAATACTTATAAATCAATAGGGGTGCTCATGGGGGTTCAGAGCGGAGAATCTTTTTTGATTCCAGCCGAGAACCCGTCGCTGTCTCGGCTGTGCTACCGGAGGATTGGGAAATTTTCTGAAATTATCTAGGCAGGTTGGTAACTACTAGTTACGAACCTACCGAACCATGAGGGGTAAGTATCATATCTTCAAGTCTCAGTCACCGACCGTAAGAGTCGACATTGCTTGTGGCAAGTCTTTCATTTGTGAAATAATATGAAAATATAGAGCATAGTAAAGTATAAACAAAAGATAGATTACTTGGCTCATAAAAGTAAGATCATACATCCTCAAACCTCTCTGGATCTTAATCTTTTGCTTGATATCAATATGAACAGCTTTGCACCTTAGTTGAGAGCATATTAACGCCTCAACCAGTGTCGGCGTTAATGAGCTTTAGAAGTTATCAAGAATACGCCCTCCAGTACCGTAAGCTGCTTCAGATGCCACAGTTGAGGTGGATTGCCAAGATATCTTTTGCCATTGCTTCAATTACTGAACTACACGAAACCTTGATTCATTCTTTCTCCACCAACCTAATATATCAAATCTGATATTCATATGTTCACATTCCTCACGTAAGTATCCTTTCAACTCATTTTGTTCACCTGTGGAACTTGAGGTCTCTTCCAATTGTGTTCGTACTCACTATTAAACTATGCCGATGATGCGACGAGTCATCATCAATATCCGTGGCAGAATAAAAGCTTTAGTCTTATCTTGTTCATAGCTTTTCCCAACAGTGAGGAACGCATAATACTTGTTGTGCCTTGGATCAGGAACCATTTTGATATGCTATATAAGAAGCAAAAAGTATTTCACACTTACTTTCAACCCATTTGCTATGAACAGATCAATTTTGGTTACCTGTTTGGAATAATTTTAACACGGCGTCACGATCCCAATCGGACCCGGAAACCAACATAACTAACATGTTCTGCTGTTTACCCAAATCCACCCATTGTACCAAATCTACTATTCTTTGCTTAAAAAAAACTTAAAAGCCAATACATACATAGAAGTGATTATATCCAGATAACAACCAATACATATATAGAAAGCCTAATTTAACCAGAAAGCACATAGGGACTAAGCGTATCTCTGGAGTTTTAGCAAGCCCAAAATCTACCATAACATCAATGTAAAAACAAACAGATAAAAAAGTTCAAATAAGAGTTAATAACAGGTACAGTAACAATTAAAGAGACAAACAAAAAAAGACGACATATACTACCAACCAGATTCTAATATAGTCCTATATCATGACACTAATTTGTAAGTTAAACACAGATAGCTTGTCACGTATACAATTAATCCTTGACGACTAGCGTCTAAATGCAGGTGTGGAAGTTGTAGAAGTAGATGTTCCCTCAAGGTTTTGACTAACGAGTTTCATCCGGCTTACTCATATACAGAAACCAATACAAGTTTACTTTTCCTGCTTCACCAAAAGCCAGACGACTTTTTATAGTCTCGGGTTCTAAGTCAACGGGATTACATAGTGCCATGTTCATTGGCTCATCATAAAAGTTAGAAAAGCTTTTCATAATATTAGACCATGAACTCACATAACTCAATGGTGGTTTAGTGAACAAACGCAGCAATGAAGCAGCTACGTATGAGTACACAGCAGCTTCTCGTGTCGGATCACCACTGGCTTCATAAGTCACACGATTACGTATGCCATACGTCATTTGATTTCATTGTAATCTTGTTCTAGCATCTTGCTAGTTTAATAAAAGTTTGCCGTTAAAAAAAACGTATGCCATAATCATATATGTCCTTGAACTCACTAACTGGAATACATTTAGTTATTGGTAAATTTTCATCTGAATTAAAGATATATGAGCCAAAACTGGTACCTGGTGCCTTGAGATGATAAGCTAATACAACATTTTTGAAACTCCTTGTGCATCAAAATCCGTGGATAACATAGGAGAATGACTGAGCTGCCAACTGAAGCAACGCGTTTATCAGGGTAGCATTCTGAGAATACTCCTGGTTTCTCGATCCACTGGTTTTTTAGAAAATCATATTTCACAGGAGTGTATGCAGCGGTGAGGTTTAAATTTGACATGGATTCTGGAAACTCTTGAAGCATCATTACAACTTCGTCCGTGTTTTCTACATGACATGAGTTTAAATATGTACACTTTTTAAATCCATATGTCTATTAAACCAGGACAATACTCCGGATATCCTTTCAGGCAGAGGATGTGACCCATTTTCAGATATAAACTCTTGAACTCTACCATTCAACTCAATACAACTCGCCCCGGATATTTTCTTTACACCATTATCCCTCATGGTTTTCCTTATCGATCCAGAATCATTCCAGTGACCCTCAGCAGCATATAAATTTGAAAGAAGCGAAAAATTCCCACTATTATATGGCTCCAGTTTTACCAATTGTTCCAAAGCCTTTTCACCAAGTTCAACATTTCCATAAAGTCTAGATGCTGCAAGAAGTGAACCCCAAATGGCAGCGTTTGGTTCAAAAGGCATTTGCTTTAGTAGTTCTTGTGCTTCAGATAAACATCCGGCTCGGCCTAGTAAGTCAATCAAGCAACCATAATGCTCGATCCTTGGTTTAATCCCGTACTTTGGAAGTAAATTGTTGAAATACCAACGACCAGATTTTACTAACCCACTGTGGCTACAAGCAGACAGGACTGCAATTAGTGTGACATCGTTTGGTTTTACACGACTTTTTTCCATTCTTGAAAGTATTTCAAGAGCTTCTTTTCCTAAACCGTGCAAAGCTAATCCAGCAATGACAGTAGTCCAAGTTATAACACATCGATC
Organism: Glebionis coronaria; assembly: GCA_025667525.1. Taxonomy (NCBI): domain Eukaryota; kingdom Viridiplantae; phylum Streptophyta; class Magnoliopsida; order Asterales; family Asteraceae; genus Glebionis; species Glebionis coronaria. The sequence goes on along the minus strand of CM046879.1, from coordinate 111,532,250 downwards.
CTTCATGTTCTCAAAAACATCCATAGCTTTCTGAATGCTGCCCGATTTCGCATACATGTCAATTAGTGCATTACTAAGCGACATACTTTTCCGTAAATTATATTCATCTATATACCCATGAACCCATTCACCGAGCTCCAAAGCACCTAACTGTGCACAAGCCGATAACACAGCCACCATCGTAACCTCATCAGGCTTCACACCACCCACTCGCATCCTTCTAAAAACCTCAACAGCCTCACACGCCCTATTCCCCTGAGCATACCCCGCAATCAAAGCCGTCCACGAGACCACATTCCTCTCCTCCATAACCTCAAACAACTCACGCGCTTTTTCCAATTCTCCCACTTTACAATACCCAGAAACCATCGCATTCCAAACCGCCACATCTCTCACACACATCCCATCAAACACTTTTCGCGCGTCCCTCACACACCCAACCGACGAATACATTTTAACCAACCATAACCCCACATTCACATCACAATCCAACCCGAAAACAATAGTTTCGCAATGAACCCATTTACCCAAACACGCCCCACTATCCCTTAACCCAATCACACCCTTTAAAACAAAAGGAACAGTATAAAAATCGGGTTTTAACCCATTATTTTTCGCCTTGTTATAAATACAAATCGACTCGTTAACACGTTTATGTGTCGAAAAAGCATTGATCATGGTGTTGTAAATGAATATATTCTTGTTTGGTTTATGATAAAAAAGATGAGTTGCGTATTTTAAATAATTTAAGTTTGAACAAAGGTCGATTAAACGACTGATAAAAAGGTTGTCAAGATCCAAAGCTCGAGTTAACATGAACCCATGTGTTTGATAAATGTGGTTTATGTTGGTACATTGGTCTAGTAACGAATAGATTATTGATTTTGTTGTTGTTCTAAACATGACTTTTAATGTTAGAAGAGAAGAGGGAAAATAACTAGTTTTTGAAAATGTTTTACTTCAATATTTCCACGTTCAAGGAAAACGTACATGAATAAACTCGAATATCATTTCCATTTTCAATTTGGTCACATAGCTGTCACATCAGCGCTGAATCAGCACAAAACAACTAATAAAAATATTTTTGCACTCACAACACACAAACCCTTCTTCACTTTGTCCTCACACACAAATTAAAATTCATTTCATTCAAATTAAAAACCATAAATACTTAAATAAAAATTACAAATACATAAATTAAAAATACGATACGAAATTTTTTTTTACGAAAATTTAGAAACAAAACAATAAAAATAAACTGCTAGTTTTGGGGTTGATAACGTTCTCAAATATGCTCAATAAGGCACCGCAGAAGCCTTCTATGTGTCGGTTTATCACGAAGTTCTTCTTGTTTTCTTTGGCGTACTACACAATGCTCGACCCATCTCCTTAATAAATTTGGCGGTGGAAAAAGATACATTTCAACCGCTTCAGATATCGCATACCCTTGATTTTTCAAAATCATGTTATGCAATATGATGCACGTGTACATGATACTACATAACTTGTTGACAGTAAATTGACGCGCCGGTTAAGTAATAATCTGTCATCTTCCTTGTAGGACACCAAATGCCCTTTCAATATCTTTTCGGGCACCTTCTTGACGGCGTTTAAACAAAGCATTTTTTTCATCGCGTGCAACACTGAATGATTTCACAAACGATCACCATTGTGGGTAAATCCCGTCTGCTAGATAGTACCCTCTATGAAATGTTTGCCCATTTACAACATATGGGGCCTCTGGTTCGTTTCCTTCCAAAAGGTCGTCAAATAATGGAGAATGATTCAGAACGGTAATATCATTATTCAAACCTGCGACCCCGAAAAATGCATGCCAAATCCACAAATCGTATGATGCAGTAGCCTCTAGTATTATGGTTGGGTATTTTTTATCACCTCTACCATATTGGCCGTGATCCTCTCGGACAATTAATTCATTCTCAGTGCATATAATCTATACTACCAAGCATCCCGAAACCCATGAATCCTTTATGCGCCTTATGCGCCACATATATGTTTTGAATGTCAACGAGTGTGAGTTTTCTTAAAAACTCAGGTTGAAACAAATCTATTATGCACATCATAAAATAGTCAAGACAATCGCGTGCGCAATGTGCACAAGTATTCATCTAATGAATCTGGCAGTGTACCGAACGCCGATTGGGGCAGATGTGCATTTCATAATTACACTATAACTTTTTAAACCAGTTGCATCAATACGAATAGTAGAAAAGTGAAAGTGTTTGTGTAGAGGATTGTTTGTTTGAATGTAATTTTCAATACCTTGAACTATCTCTAAAAATAGTTAACGCTGCATACGATATCGCTTTTAGAACTACTCCGCGTGATACATTGGATATGAACGGAAATATTCTGCCATTAAACGTGCTTCAGCAAGTTCACGTTGATTAATGTATCTACGTGTTCGTCTAACTTCGGGTTCATCTGCTTCGTTAAGCTGCATTAAGTAATCTAAGTCACCATATATCAGACAAATCGGCATAAGCTAATAAATCAGCTATTTTTGTATATGTTTTTGGTTGTTTGATGAAGAAATTATTTAGATGTGTGTTTTAAAGTAAAAAATGAAGATATATATAAGAATAAAAGTTTTTTTTTTAAAAAAAAGAAAAAAAAATGTTGCAACGGCTATTTTCAACTTTTCCAACGACTCTTTCCTTCACTCACAACATGTCGAAGGCTCGTTGGTTAATCTACGAGGTCACGGCGGGGGGGGGGGGGGGGGGGGGGGTCGGTGTGAAACGAGCCTCGGTGAAAGTCGGCGAGCAATCCAGCAGGGCACGGCGAGGGTGCTTCCGCCGTGATACCCTTCCCTATAAGATATCTCGCATGTAGTAACAATCTCTTAAAAATTTATTTGGTGACTAACTGAAACTAACAGTTTTTCTTTCTTTTTTATGTTATACAAGCATGATATTCATGTCGGGGTGTTTGGAATTACTTATTTAGAATAAATATTATTCGTTTTGAAAATAAATAATTAGTTTTTAAAATAATGTTTGGATTTAATTATTTCCTAAAAATAGTGTTTGAGGGTATTTTTGAAATTTTCAAGTAATTTAATACTTTACCAAAACTCCATTTTGAAGAATTAAGTATTCATCCATTTTTTCAAAACAACCTTTTAAGTCTTTCAAAACACAAATAAGTGATTTTTTGTTGCCAAACACTTATTTTATATTAACTTCATTTTTAAAATTAAATAAGTAAATAAGTTGGTTCATAACGTAAAAACAAACACCCTAATATTTCACATTGTCCAATTTGTAATTCAAATGTTGAGTCCACGAGACACTTGTGTTTCGCTTTTTATGTAGCTAGGGTATCTCCTCGAATATACTTAGCATCGTATGAAGATCGGGTTTATAAAGATCGGGTTGGTTGGATAGATTCATTGAAGCTAAGAAAAAGATAGAACAGGTATTTGGAAGCTACTTTTACCTTTTTGTTTCTAGAAAGGTGATTTAATTCGATGGTAATCAATCTATTGCTTGGCGGATCAGTTGGTTTCAAAGGCCGATGTTATGTTTATGAAAACCACAATGTGACTTATTATCTATAACAAAATTATAAAGCACTAGCATTGTATCTGCTCAATATGGTGGCGGATGCCCGGTGACGATTTTTGAGGTGACAAAAGTTACTATTTTTGCTCGTTAAACTTGTATTTAAAGATTGAAGTTATAAAAAAAGTTAAATCAAAATAATATAAAGGGTAAAATGCAAAAAATATCCCTGAACTTTTTAAAATCCGCAAATTTGCCCCTAAACTTTCATTTCGTGTGTATTTTTACCCCTGAGTCGACTATTTTTTACTTTTGCTAACCTTCCTCCGTTAACTCCCCTCATGTGCATGTCCCCCTCATGCGCCATGCACATGAGGGTATTTTCGTCTTTTCCACTCTTTCTTCCCCACTTTGTCATCTCATAGAAAGAAAGAGTTAGCTTACCCATCTGTGCGCTCAAGTCCCCCACTAGCCCGGCTAGCTAGTGAGTGGTTCTTTCGGGCGGGAAGCAGGCCGGGGGGCTTTGCTGGCTTGCTGGCTAGCTCGTGCAGACCCGAGCGGAAGTGCGATGTGTCTGGAAACTCACTTCTTCTTTCCCACTTAAATTATCTGAGAACACCACCACCACCACCTCCGCCGCCACTACTATTGTAGCAACATCGATCAGCATGCTTTCGTCGCCTTGAAAACAATATCCCATAAGTTTTACAAGATTTCGATGCTGAAGTTTAGCTATGAATTTAGATTTATTTTTTAACTCCAAAATCCCCTAGCCTGTCTTGAAGTTTCCGACATCCTTTTCACAGCTATTTCAGGTCCATCATCTAAAACACCCTAGATTTTACAGTATGTGCTGTTAGAAATCATGATCATTAAAATTGCCTAATCATCACTGCAACATCAAGTGACATTAATCTGCATAACATACCACTGTAATGTATGTTATGAAAAGAAGGAACTACTATAAATTTTAGAAGTTGTCGTTTTACCTTGTAAACCGGACCAAAACCACCTTCACCAAGCTTGTTGTCATTTGCGAAATCATTAGTATACTTCTGTATCTTAGAAATGCTAAAAGATGTTAACTCCGTATCATCCTCTTGGACCTCGATACTATACTCTTTATCAATAGTTTGAGCCGGTTCTTCTGTAAACATGATAACCAAATTACTCTATAACTAACAAAACGGATCCAAAATTGTGTTTGAACATAAAACATTAGTTTTGCTGAAGTAGTAAAAGAATGCATCATTCGCAGACAAGTGATAACTACCTGGAATTTTAACTAGAGGTCTTTTTTTCTTTCTCCAAGCATACAAGATCCCGAAAATCAAGATCACCATAACAAGACCGGATGAAAGTGATACAACAACTATGATTGTTTACCTCATTTTGTTGGAACTCGTTTTGGAGCCGGATCCCAGTTTAGATGTAACTAGTAGTAAATCATGAAGAAAACATGTTAAAAATGTCGACAGAACAACTTGATTCATATTTTAACTTCACACACCTATTTATGTGTGGGTACTAGTCAAATCGGATATAGCCTGAAAGTTTATGGACTTTAAAATCGATAGTCGTGTGATAGGATCGAACTCGAGATCACGGGATTGCACACATTACGTTAAGAGTTAATTTATTTATTAAATATATTTATTATATTTATTAAAACAAACTGTAGCTAACGATCGTTAAGTGATTAAAAGTTAAGTATTAAACGAACGTTATAGAATGTTAAAGAAGCTAAAAGAAGGTGTCGGAAAGTTCTGGAAACCCCCTTTTTAGCATGTGTATATCCGGCCAAATAAGAGAGAAAAGGATAAGGGATAAAAGATTTTGGCTTTATCTTGTTTAAACCTTGGAAGATAAGTTTCCAAGGTGTATATAAACAAACCTTAAGGCCTCATAATTTTTTACTCCATATTCTTCTTTTCTTGCTCTATACCGCCGGCCAAAACACACCCTTTTTAGGGTTCATCTTTGATTTTCTAAAAGCTATTTTAGATCTAGTCCTAGCCCCTCTCTAGGGTTGTTGGGTAGATCTTCCATAGACTTGGAAGGCTCGGTTTGGCTCGTGCTAGACTCACGGTTAGCTCATCGTATCACGTGTGTACAAGATCGTGGTGTGATCTTATTTTAGATTACATCCTGGTGGTGTTTGTGATTTATCTTTACCGGTGATCGTTCTGCTAGGATAAAGGTATGTAACCCTAGCCTTGATTAATTATAATTGTGTTATATAAAGATCTTGTTAATCTGCTTCCGTTGTATGCTCTTTGATCTATGTTAGGTTTTTTTTTATAATTGTTATGATCATAAACCTTCAGTGGCATCGAGAGCCGTTTTAACATGATTTTAATTATCAAGATCTAAAGTTTTTTAACTAATATTGATTTGTGTTAAAAATTACATGTTGTTTTTTTAGGTTTTATAAAAAATTAGGGTTTTGTTTTTTTTTATTGTTTTTTAAGAATCGGCTATAGCCGAATTTTATAAAATAAAAATAAAAATTTGTAAACCCTAAAATTACATGGTAATTAACTTTAGATGTATGCATGAATTAATTGTTATGTCATGTGTGGTTACGATCCGTAGTAGTTTTTTAATTGTTAAGAGAATATGGAAGATCCGTAATAAACATGCATGTTTTTACGGATCATATAATTTTGATTGCTATTTGCTTTATTTGATTCAAAGTTTTAAAAATAGGGAAGAATTTTTATGTTCATAAAAACCCTAGATTTGATGTTCTTTGAATAAATTGTTATGCATGTGGCTATTTGATTTAGTTTTTTTTTGTACTACTTGTTTTCATGCGTTTTTAACATTGTATGTTGTAAACAAGGGTAATTTTTTTTAAGAAAAAATAATATGGACTAAATCTTATCAAAATTAATGAATTGTTTTGAGATCTAAATTACATATGATTTGTGTTGATTAGAATTGCAATAGCAACTTAACGGCCTACTCAATTTTGACAAACTATAAAGTGGGTATAACACACCAATGGTCAAGTACCCGGTTAAGGAAGGAGGTGTTATGCTTCAGCGCTGACCAAATTCCCGGCTCGCCTGTGCGTCAAAATTGGAATTACCTACGGTTGTTATTGGTATAATTCTTTAAGGTTGTTTGGTTTAACCAATACCTCAACTTGCAAATATATGATGAACTTTTAGTCTCACCAAAAAGTTACTAAACGTTTTATTAAACTTATGCTATGGAGATGTATGCATGCTTCTCCATACATGATTTTGACACCAAAATCTATACCCTAAAATTTAAGTCATATGCCCTCTAATTGACGAACACTTGAAGTTACAATTGTCGTCATATAAGATATCGGACGATGTTGTAATGGAGAGAAAACTTCATGACTGAATAAGATTGCACATGAAGGTTTTACGTTCTTTAGATTAGTCGACTTAATTGAGTTACTCAGTGAGAACTGGAAACTTAAGGCATAAAGAAGGGATAAAACATTTTTACAATGCAAATGTTTTTGGCAATGTAAATCCCTGACATATCTAGAAATTGCAATATGATTTGGCAATTATTGTTCGACAAGTTACTGTGTTGAATACATTTGTCACTAGCAGATCAACTGATGTGATAAATCTATGTCAATATGGATTCTAGTTTTTCAAGGAAAATACTATGGTTTTATTACCGGGGTAATTTTATTTTCTTGAATTTTATTATCGAAAATACTAATGTTTGAACTTATTTCTGTAGAAATGGCTCAACCCGAAAACAATCTGACAATAAGCTCGGCGTTCAAAGCATTTTTTGAACGGCCTGAACTTACTGGCCCTAATTTCAATGATCGGTACCGCTCACTAAGAATTGTTCTGAGAGCAGCGGGTACCATCAATATCTTGGAAAATCCTTTTCTGGAGGATCTTGCTGAAGGAGCAACTGATGCGGAAAGGCTTCAACACGCTGCTAACGTTAAGAAGCACCATGAGGTGGCTGCTGTAATGTTAGGGAGAATGGCTCCATCACTTCAAAGGAAGTATGAACTAGCTTCTCCTCAGCAAATGCTTGATGAACTCAAGGCTGTGTATCAAACACCGCAAGCTGTAGAGATCTATGATCTGGTTGATGCTCTACATAGTTGCAAGCAAGCTCCTGGAAAGTCCGTAAGTGACCATTATATAGAGATGAGGGGTTATATGGAACAACTCATCGCACTAGGACAACCCTTTGATAATAATATGGCTATTAACTTGATCAATAGGTTCCTTAATAAGGACTTCAATGATTTCGTTCGTAACTATAATATGCATTGCACGGGGAAGACAGTTAATGATTTGCATGCAATGCTCATTGACTTTGAAAAGGGTTTGGAAGATAAGGCACCCACTGCTACTCCTCAAGTACTTTATGTACAAAAGGGTAGAGTGTCGAAACCAAAACCGCAAGTGAATAAGAAGCAGAAAGGCAAAGGCAAGGTTGATAAGAGCAAGCAAGTTGCGACTACATCAAAACCAAAGCAAAACTTTGCTAAGAAATCTCTGAAAGATGAGACTTGTCACTACTGCAAGATGACTGGACACTGGAAGAGGAATTTCTCTCTCTATCTCCATGAAATGGCAGAACATAAGAAGAAGGCTGAGCAAGTTGCTGCAGCACCATCTTCAGGTAACTTATTTATGATAGAGTTATTTTATCTTTCATACAAATCAAACTCCTGGGTATATGATACGGGATGTGGTATTAATATTTGTAATAACCTGCAGGGATTTGAGTTGAAGAGGAGACTTACCTATGGGGAACAATTTCTGCAAGTGGGCAATGGCGCACAAGCAGCAGTTGAAGCTATAGGAATATTTAAATTAGTTTTACCTTCGGGTTTAGTACTGTCTTTAAATAATTGTCATTATGCACCTATAATTGTTAGGGGTGTTATTTCCTTTTCTAGTATGTTGGATCTTGGATTTACTCACACGATTGATAATAATAGAATTTCTGTTTTCAAAGATGGTTTATTCTATTTTGATGCAATTTCTGTGAATGGTGTTTTTGAAATTAACATGCATGATAAAAATCCCAAGAGAAAAAATAATTCTGTTTTTAGCATGAATAAGAAGAGTAAGTTAGACAAGAACTCTTCTTATCTTTGGCATTGTAGGCTTGCCCACATTGGGAAGACTCGCATACAAAAGCTTCAACGTGATGGGCTTTTGGAAAGTATCAATGATGAATCATTTAATAAACGTGAATCTTGTATCTCTGGGAAGATGACCAAGAAACCTTTTAATAGCAATACTGAAAGGGCTACTGAACTACTTGGTTTAATACACACTGATGTGTGTGGACCACTTAGACATGTGTCAAGGAAAGGTGCTAGCTACTTCTTGACGTTTACGGATGATTATAGCCGTTATGGTTATGTTTATTTGCTTAAACATAAACATGAGGTATTTGAAGCATTCAAAACATTTAAAGCCGAAGTAGAGTTACAACTAGGAAAGAAGATTAAAGCTCTTCGTTCTGATCGTGGTGGTGAATATTTAAGTCAAGAGTTTAAAGATTATTTAAGTAAGAATGGAATTGTTCAGAAACTTACTTCTCCATATACTCCACAACAAAATGGTGTATCTGAAAGGAGAAATCGTACATTATTGGATATGGTACGGTCTATGTTTAATCTTACAACTTTACCATTATCTTTTTGGGATTATGATCTTGAAACTGCTGTTCGTATTCTGAATATGGTTCCCACAAAGAAGGTTGATAAGACACCATATGAACTATGGCATGACAAGAAGCCATATTTGTCTTATTTGAAAGTCTGGGGTTGTGAGGCGTATGTGAAACGTGACTCTGGAGATAAACTCCAACAACGCTCAGTTAAATGTATCTTTGTAGGTTACCCTAAGGAAACTATGGGTTACTACTTTTATTATCCGGCTGAGAACAAAATAGTTGTGGCTCGGTATAGAGACTTCCTTGAAAATGATCTTGTAAATCAAGAATTCAGTGGGAGAAATTATGATCTTGAAGAAATTCAAGAAGATACATTGCCTTCTGAAAATACTAGGGATGAAATTCCTGTAGAACCAGAAAGTCTGAGTGTTCCACCGGAATTAATTCCTCCACGTAGGTCTCAAAGGGCTATACGTGCGCCGGACAAACTATGTCTATACATAGAGGATGATGAGGAGGAAGTAGGGGATCTTGGTGAACCTGCTAACTATCGATCCGCAATGTTTGATCCAGAAAAGTCAAAATGGATAGTTGCGATGAATGAGGAAATGAAATCCATGGAAATCAATGATGTTTGGAGTCTTGTAGACGCACCTAAAAATGCTAAAGTAGTGAAAAATAGGTGGATCTATAAGAAGAAAACTGACATGGATGGTGATGTACAATCCTATAAAGCACGTTTAGTGGCTAAAGGTTTTACTCAAACTTTTGGCATTGACTACGAGGAGACATTCTCTCCTGTAGCAGACTTACGAGCTATTAGGATTCTCATAGCTATAGCAGCATACTATGACTATGAGATATGGCAAATGGATGTTAAAACTGCCTTCTTGAACGGTCGCTTAGATGAAGACATCTATATGCAACAACCGGAAGGGTATGTTGATCCTAAATATCCAAAACGCGTGTGCAAACTTCAAAGGTCTATTTATGGCTTGAAGCAAGCATCACGTCAATGGAATAAGCGATTTGATGAAGAAATCAAAAAGTTTGGATTTATTCAAAATCGTGATGAGCCATGTGTATACCGCAAAGCTAGTGGGAGTAATGTAGTGTTCCTAATTCTATATGTCGATGACATATTGATCATGGGAAGTAACATTCCAAGACTTAAGGAAGTTAAGGATTATCTTGGTAAATGTTTTTCTATGAAAGATTTGGGAGATGCTGCATATATTCTGGGAATTAAGATCTATCGAGATAGGAGTAGACGGTTAATTGGTCTTAGCCAAGATGCTTATATTGATAAGATATTGAAGAAATATAACATGCATAACTCTAAGAAAGGTTTCTTACCGATGGAGGTTAAGCATGAGTTAAGTCATGAGAAATATGCATCATCACCTGAAGAGGTGGCTTATATGAAGAAGGTGCCTTATGCTTCGGCTGTAGGATCTATTATGTATGCTGTAAGATGCACAAGGCCTGATGTGACATTTGCTCAGAACTTGGTCAGTAGATACCAACAAAATCCAGGAAAGTCCCACTGGACTGCTGTTAAGCATATTCTAAAGTATTTGAGAAGTACGAAAGATATGTTTTTGGTATTCGGGGGTAAACCAGACACATAATTGAATGTAATAGGATTCCGTGATGCGTCCTGGCAATGTGATAAAGACGATACGAAGTCTCAGACGGGTTACGTGTTTGTCATCAATGGAGGAGCAGTTGACTGGAAGAGCAGTAAGCAAAAAACCATTGCTATGCATGCGACTCAATCTGAGTACATGGCCGCTTCAGAAGCTGCAATGGAAGCTGTTTGGATTAGGAAGTTTATTGGAGATCTTGGAGTGATGCCTTCAATTAAAGAACCTATTGATATATATTGCGACAACTCTGCGGTAATAATATTCGCCAATGACCCTGGAGTCATGAAGGGCGCCAGACACTTTAAACGTAGATATCACTACGTTCGAGAACAAGTGGAAGCTCGAGAAATAAAATTAATAAAAGTTCACACAGATGATAACGTAGCTGATCCTTTTACTAAGGCTTTGTCTAGGCCAAAGGTAGTTAAGCATGCCAAGGCAATTGGGCTGCAACTAGCTAGCGAATTCATGCAATAAATCTGTTGATTAGTATTTGGATAAAGGATGTAAGACATTATTGAATTGATGAAATAAAGATTGAATTTCGTTTTTTTCTGTTATTTGATTTTGTATCATATTTTACATGTTTTAATCCGTGAGCATTATGATGTTTCTAAATGTCCGTTATCGATTAATAATGTGGGAGTATTATTAAATTAAGACAATTCAAAATTGTGACATAGTATACTTGAAAGTATATTGGTCAATTTTGGATGATATTTGATGGATCAAATATTGGACTTATCCCAACTATGTGATTTTACTTTATGGATCTTTGTCATTAAGTAAATCATAAATAGTTATCTTTAGACCTGAGATGCCAGAAAACTGCATTGAATATAGTGCATTTCTGTAAGGTAACCTAACGCTAAACGTAACTGGTAGTCATAAGGGTTATTTTCAGAAGTGTTGCGAAGTTCATGTGTTTTGCTTGTAGTCGAAATGGGATTCGTTTCCTTCAAATTATTATTTGAAGTATAAATACAACTGGGCCCCTCGGGGGAATAGTAAGATGCTTGTGTGGCCACACCCAAATGTGTTTTGGTAATCTTGCTATATCCGTAAACGAGAAACAGAATAGTTAATGAAGGAATGACTAAGATCCATATCCTTATTAACAATGTATTTGAAATGAAAGGATAATAATAATGGTTATATATCATTATAAGGTTTTGTCCAGGAAACCTTACTCGAGTTGTACTAGTGACATTGTTAGTGTAACTAGACGCTAATCAATGTGATCACGATATTCGAATTTTGTCCAAGTGGGAGCTGAAAGTTTATGGACTTTAAAATCGATAGTCGTGTGATAGGATCGAACTCGAGATCACGGGATTGCACACATTACGTGAAGAGTTAATTTATTTATTAAATATATTTATTATATTTATTAAAATAAACTGTAGCTAACGATCGTTAAGTGATTAAAAGTTAAGTATTAAACGATCGTTATAGAATGTTAAAGAAGCTAAAAGAAGGTGTCGGAAAGTTCCGGAAACCCCCTTTTGAGCATGTGTATATCCGGCCAAATAAGAGAGAAAAGGATAAGGGAGAAAAGATTTTGGCTTTATCTTGTTTAAACCTTGGAAGATAAGTTTCCAAGGTGTATATAAACAAACCTTAAGGCCTCATAATTTTTCACTCCATATTCTTCTTTTCTTGCTCTATACCGCCGGCCAAAACACACCCTTTTTAGGGTTCATCTTTGATTTTCTAAAAGCTATTTTAGATCTAGTCCTAGCCCCTCTCTAGGGTTGTTGGGTAGATCTTCCATAGACTTGGAAGGCTCGGTTTTGCTCGTGCTAGACTCACGGTTAGCTCATCATATCACGTGTGTACAAGATCGTGGTGTGATCTTATTTTAGATTACATCCTGGTGGTGTTTGTGATTTATCTTTACCGGTGATCGTTCTGCTAGGATAAAGGTATGTAACCCTAGCCTTGATGAATTATAATTGTGTTATATAAAGATCTTGTTAATCTGCTTCCGCTGTATGCTCTTTGATCTATGTTAGGGTTTTTTTCTATAATTGTTATGATCATAAACCTTCATAGCCATCCTTCGTAAAGATCTTGGCTATCATCAACCATTCGAATGTCCATCAACTCATCGAACCACATCAAGTATCTGTTTCCCTCCGTAATATCAATAGTCGAGTATGCTATACACTAGCAATTCCTCTCGCAAGCAGCCCCACATTGAGCAAGTGTCATGTTCCCGTTGTACCATGAATGTTTAGTGTTGGGAACTTCAACATTTTTAAACACACGAAATTCATCCCCTTTTGGACTGTTTAGAGGTGTTTTACGATGACAGCCGCTTGACCATTCGGATGCACTCCATTCGTTAGGGTTTTGTGGCATGAACCCTTCCATACAGCTACAAGTTGGTGAATTGTTCACGTTACACTTTCCATATGGACCACATAGCCCATATTGACTACAGCTGTCCATAAATATGTTCAAGTATAGGAACCACTGCTAAGTTCGATTAATCCAATTCATTCGTATGAAGTTACCTTCGGGGCTCACGATGACACGTGACACGACGGCTGAACTGTTAACAAGCGCGTACCTAATGATAATTTCCAAAACCACTGTTGAACTGTTAACAAGTGTGTACTCATTTAAGTGACGATGACAGTTTCATGTTCATCGGTGCTGATGTGAGTCACCAGGATGCATTTAATATGAAAATAAAATCGATTTAGAATTTATCATTATTATTATTGAATTTTTTTTATCTATTTATTATTATTTTTATAATTTAATTTCATCATATCTTTTAAAATTTTATACTTTTTAATTCAATATCTATTTTGATATATTTTTATGAACTTTTAGTTTTATTTCTTTAATAGTAAATTTATTTTAATTTGATTCACACTTTTAACATGGCCAAATGATAGAAAAAGGCATCCAACTTAGGGGTAATTCATAATTAAGGCATTAAACTTTTTTTTTTAGCATAAAAGGCACCTAACTTATTTTTTTTGCCAACTTAGATAATCCGTTAAATATTTAAGGATCATTTTTTAAAAATTTTACATTTTAAGTCCTCCACATTTAACACAACGACCAGCAATCATCGTCCCCACCATGCCTAATCACAAACATCAATGCCAAGCGCCGTCAAAGGCATTGCAGATTTCGTGATCTTAAATATCAAAACGTAAAATCGTTCACTATAACATATATCCATTGCCGAATATGAGTAACAAATTAAACATTTAGCTACAAACTAAAGAATAAAACTGAAAAAACACCATGCATGGCAGCTAATGAAACAGAAAAACCAATCAAATTACAAAGTGACTTGATTCTACAATTCAAGTGCATGGAACAGTATATAGATTCCGTACTAACAAGATCTATATATCATATCACATAAGTACATAACAATTATCTACAAAATAAAAAGAGTTGTAGTACATATAATAAGATATTACACTTGATTAGCTAATTAAAATACATGTAGACAGAGCATTATATAAAACACGTCTTTGTATACTAATGATAATAAACTAAATTTTAGTAAAATTCAAATCGATCGATAATATTAATAATGGTGGTGGGTGTATGGAATAGAGATGAGAAGACCAGACATTTTATATGTTTAACTTCATTGATTTGATTAACTGAATGATTATATTGTGAAACTTTAAATACTAGTTGTGTGATAAACAATATAATAAATGATAAACATAAAAGATACTAAACATATATCAAAACAAATAAAAGATATCTTGGTTCCTTTTGGATAGGCATGCAAAGATGTATCATTCCTCACTCCTTCGAATTCACCTTGCCCTCAAGGTGATGTCTTGAAAAGCTCGTGATTCCGGGATCCCATAATCTTCTTTGAATCGTAGCGCACTCCAGTCTTACAGTCCAAGAGTTCTCCACCCATATAGTTCTCCACCCTAGTACTCCAATATAAAGAGTTCTCCACCCAAGTTTGTTCTTTGTTATCTATGAGTATATGATCATCAATATCATTAACAACCTCGTTAACATTCAATTCTGGCGCCAACTCATCAATGGATATGGCGTCAAACACACTAAAACCCTTTTGTCCCATTAGCATCGGCATCATTTATGTTAGGGTTTTTCATAACTTTTTGATGACAAACAATATTAACGACTTCCTCCTCCTTAATGGGAAGTATATTCTCCTCAATTGCCTTAAAACGAGCCTCCATTATACGGGCACGAAAAAAAGTTTCTCCTAAAGTTGCAGGATTTGACCTCAATAATTCTGAGAGTTCTAGGTTCGTGAACCTTGTTTCTGCTGCCCGGGCTAATGAAAATGCTTCGTCTAAACTTGTGGGCTTTGACCTCAAGAGTAAAAATTGTAGAGATGGTTTAAATCCAGTGATATAATAACATGTAAGTAAACATTCAGAAATTCATGTCACTCGACTTGCAAGTATCACAAACTCACTCTCGTATTCGATCACCGTACCCGTTTGCAATAGCTTAGATTATGCATCCCGATCGCTAGTGCTTGATGCCATAAAAAATAAACTGAGAAAAATAAAAAAATATTATTTTTTTTATTGGTGAACAGTACCCGTGAATAGTACCGGATGAACAGTGCAACTGATTAACAGTTCGGTGAATAGTAGCGCGGTGAACAGTAGCCTCGGATGAACAGTGTTTCCGATGAACAGTACTTTTTTTTTTCTTTTTTGAAACCTTGATCAAAATCCCTCAACGAATTGAGGGCCCTCAATGAAAGCACCAATTGGTACGACCCTCTCGGGTAGTATCGGGATAGTGGCACCCCTTCAAGCGTGATGCTAGCTCCTTAAGAAATAGAGATGAGAAGACCAGACATTTCGTTTAACTTTAACTTTGATTAACTTGATTGATTACATTCATAACACTGAAAGACCTTAAATACTAGTTTAGAAGATAAAAATAAAAAACAAAAGATACTAAACGGATAAACATAAAACATAAACATTATCCTAAATAAATAAAAGATACTCATGCGTAACATTCCTCACTCCTTCGAATTCACCTTGCCCTCAAGGTGACATCTTGAAAAACACTCTTGATTCCCGGGTCCCAAATTTTGAAACGTTTCCTAAGCATTGGCACACTCCGTTCCAACTTGTTCTTTGGTTCAGGAAGTAACAAATTTTGAATTTTTGCTCGACACTCCTTCCATTCGGATTCGGATGTAACAAACCATGTGGCTCTCTTGGGCAATTCGTCAACAACAAGTTGTGATTCACTAACAACAAGCTACGATTTACTAACCATAGGTTGCGTTTCACCCACTATAAGTTGCGATTCATTAACTATAGGCTGCGTGTCATTAGTAGGCTGTTGCGATTCACGAATAAGGTGTTGTGATTCCCCAACAAGCTCAAGGTGATCTTTGTTAGGTTCAGATGTAACATTACCCACTTCGTCTCGTGCAACTTCTATTGCCACGGCCGGTGTTGTAGAAGAATCAACCGCTTTCTTTTCAATAGTTTGTTTTTCTTCTACAAATACCTCAAGAAGGGTCTCTACAATACGGGCTAAGTAGAAGGCTTCGCCTAACGTTGTAGGTTTCAGATAAAACCTCAACAATTCTAGTTGTAGCTTCGGTTTAAGTCCGGATATATAAAACGAGGCAAGTAAACTTTCAGAGATACCCATTACTCGAGTTATAAGATACTTAAACTCACTTTGATATTCAACCACCGTACCAATTTGCAAGAGTTTAGATAATGCATCGCGTTCGCTATTGCCCAATGCCATAAACAATAAATCGATAAAAAAATAATTTATTTTTTTTCACTGATGAACAGTACCCGTGAATTGTAACCAGATGAACAGTGCCACTGATGAACAGTAGCGCGATGAACAGTAGCCTCGGATGAACAGTACCTGTCGAATGAACAGTGCGACAGCTGAACAGTACTTTCCGATGAACATTAACCTTTTTTTTAAAGGTTGGAATCCTAAATCAAAACCCCTCAACGAGTTGAGGGCTCTCAATGAAAGCACCAATTCGTACGACCCTCTCGGGTAGTATCGGGATAGTAGCACCACTATAACGTGTGCGGGCTCCTTAAGAATGAGTGATGAAAAGACCAGACATTTTATATGTTTAACTTCATTGATTTGATTAAATGAATGATTACATTGTGAAACTTTAAATACTAGTTGTGTGATAAACACTAGAATAAATGATAAACATAAAACATACTAAACATATATCAAAGCATATAAAATATATCTTGGTTCCTTTTGGATAGGAATGCAAAGACGTATTAGTGTAGCCAGTGGTTTGCAGCAATGGTGGGTAGGGCTTGTGGTAGAGGTGGTGCTTGGCGGTAATGTTAGTGGGTTGGAGAAGGCGGCGATGATTGAGGGTGGTGGTAGCGGAGATGGACTTGGAATGCAACTAATAAGATGATTGTTAAATATCTAACGAATTACCTAAATTGGCCAAAAAATTTAGTTGGATACTTTTTATGAAAGAAAAAAAGTTTAGTACGTTAATTGGAAATTACCCTTAAATTAGATACCTTTTTATGCCATTTCCCCTTTTAACATTAATGTAAATTGAAATGGGTAAAAGAATAACATTTGTTCGCTTTAAAAATGGTCATTGGTACTCGCCGTCGTATTATGCGAGTATCATACTAGTATAAAATTATTACTTAAAATTATTATGTAAATTTTGTGTAATTCCTTTTTATTCAAAGGCCACGTGCAAACAAAAGAATGTTCATGTATTCTATACTATCTATAAGGACCTTGATGAGACTGCTTTTATACATAGTCTCATCGTCCAAAAAGGGTTTAAAATGCATTAAATATCATCAAAATACCCATATATATGCTTGTGTTTGTTGCTTGTGTATTTTAGATACGGATATTGAGAAAATGACAAAAGATCACAAGAATCATGCAAAAACGAACACGGGAAACGAAGCCGCACATTGAACCAAACCCTAATGAAGAAATTCCCAAGACAAACCCTTGAAGATTTGAAGATTTATGAAGAAGGGTCCTCCAATATAGAAGAATTGACACTTTATACCCTTGTATCTTCATAATTACAAGTTTGGTCCCTAAAGTTTGTCAAAATTGCAAAAAGGGCCCTCCACTTTGAAGAATTGGCAATTTTAGTCCCTCAACAAAACTAAAATGTCAATATTTATCCTCCTTAATTAAAATATACCAAGAAGGACTCCAAGTTACAAGAATCAAAAGTTTGGTCCTTTGAAAATATCAAAATTACCAAAAGGACCCTTGACTTTGAAGATTTGGCAAAAATGGTCCCTCATTTATCATGACTTGGCAATTTTAGTCCTCCAAAATGTCAAATATGCAAGTCAAGACCATTATCAATCAAGAAACTACCAAAGCAGTCCTTCAAGAATCACTAAATGGCAAGAAATACCCCTGAAAATACTTTGGAAAAGTATTTGGGGCAAGAGTGTGAAAAGTGAAACTTGAAATACAAAGGAATTCGGTTTTTGGGTGTTTATTTACAAAGTAGAAAAGAAAGAAGAATAGGAGGGTTTAAGCTGGCCAGACAAGAAAGTTACCTAGACTAATCCCCATCCAACACGTGTCCCACTCACAAAATCCACCAATCACATTACACCATTCATCCATGTCACACTCCACTTAATCCGGTTTAAATAATTAACAAACCTTGGCGCCTAAACATGGATTTAAATCCTAATTAACCCAAAACCGGATCAAACACCAAACTATTCACTCAAGAACATAAATTGGGGATTTTTGTTTTAGCAAAAATTAAACCTCCACCTTTTTCAGATTAGTGATTAATGATGTTTTAATCATAACCCAACCTTAAAAACTATTGCCACCTCACTCCATTATCCCACACAAGATTCCCCTGCTACAAGCTTGTGCATACTGCCAAAATTGGGACAGCAATCCAACGTTTGAGATTGAAGCTTACTTTTTAAGCTTGTTATAAGCCTTTGGATGCATACACACCATGCCAGCTCCACAAACAAACAAGAAAATGCCACATGATTCTCCAAGAGTTCAAACTTCACAAGGGCATTTCTGGGACTTCACAAGCTAGGGTTTACGTTTTTTTCAGCTTAACTAGTTCATTGTATGCCTATATAAAGGCCTTAGTTCATTACATTTTAGCTTGCTCTTGAATTTTCCTTGGTTCACTTTTCTGTAAATCCATTTTCAGTATTAATGAAATGTGTTTGAAATGTTGAAGAAAGCTCAAGTGCCATCCTTTATATCTGCTTATTATTGTTCTTAGTTTGATAATTTTGAATCTCAAAACCTGTTTTTAAGGAGTGTGCAAAAGTTTGCATATTTCCTTTCAAGCTTGATATTTTGCTAAGTTCTTGGTCTATCTTGGAGTTTTTGGGCTATAGGGCTGATCATAGCATCCTGATATTGTGTTATCAAGGTGTGGTGAAGCTTATAACTTAGGGATAATCAAGTGTGGAGGACAAGAGTTGCATTAATCAAGGCTTTTCACTTCTCTGATTTTACTATTTTGCTTCTAACCTTGTTGAATCTTAGCAGGCTTTGTTGTGGAAGCTTGTACTTGTTCTTGCTAGTACATAAGCTCAAAATTCATGGGTGTGGATGTACATCCATGAGGTACACACCCTTAATCTCAAAATCTGATAAAATATTGGATATTTTTGATATTTGAGTGTGACTTGTGTTCTTGTGAATTTTGTGGCTTAATCTTTCTTGAATCTGCTTATCTCATCTGTTATTGTGTTAATTTGGGCTTGGGTAACCTTAGAATGCATTTTTGCTTTGAAAATCTTGATTTGAAAAGTTAAACGGGTGTTTGGGATTACCTGTTTGAAATCATAACTTGGTATTTTGTGGATAGAAGTTTGTGTTTATGCTTGGTATCTGATATATGCTTGGTTGAGAGTTATTTGCTGCAAGCTTTTGGGCTTAAACCTTGAAATCAAAGATTGTGCTATAACTTGTTGAGTTTGACTGTTTTTGACCTAAAATTTTGGGAATACTTAGAGTATATGCATGTTTAGGGATATAAGCTGTTAAATCATTGTTATCATAACATATCTTAGAGATTTGAGTGTTTGAATCTGGCTTGTTGGTCAATTGCATCAGCAAAGTGAAAACTGCATGTGTTTGTGTTCATCAGTAACTTTAAGTACTTGAACCTTGCTTAATACTTTGAATCAGTGCATGAAACCTGTTTAGACTTACTTATTTAAGTTTAATATTGCTTGTGTATGCATTTGGTTAAGTTTGGCTGGCTGAATTGTGCTCTAAGTGCTTATTGAACCTCAACTGCTTATTTGTTCATGTCTGTGTCAGATCTGGTGATTGATTGATTAAACTATATCAATTGGGTGATTGTGATTGTGATTTTTTGATTGTTATTGACTCCTCTTGATCCACTGATCATTTGGGTGCCTTTGTGAAACTTGAATCTCCAAAAAAGTCACTAAAGACAAAAAAGTCAACAAGTCAAGCAGTGGAAAAAGTTTCCACTGCTCAACACCCAAAACTAGCCCCTGCTAGTGCAATTTTTCAGTTTGCTTATCAATAAGCCAATTTGGCTTATCCAGACCTGCAACAACTTATTTTTTGTGATAGATCTTCATTATTTGACCCATTTGATTGAACTGGAGCTTATTAGACTTTGACTTTGACTTTTTGCTAGACAACCAACTTATTTGACTTTTTCATAAGTGTTTATTTGCTTTTTCCAGCTTATTGAGTCAACTTATTTGAAAACTTTTTTGTTGATTTAGCTTATTTAAGTCATTTAAAAGCTTTTGCAATTTGAATCAGCTCTTGGGATAGCCTAGAACTCAAAAACGACTATTTTGTCGTTTTTTGTAGATTGCTTTTTGCATTTTCAGGCTTATTCCTTTGGCTTATTTCAAATTTCTTTTTACAGAAGTCTTAGTAAGCTCAAAAGAAGCTTGTGTGTCTAATTTGAGCTTATGGCATTAGCTTATAGCTTAATGGGCCAAAAAGCCCATTAAGAATAAGCTGTTTGGTATAAGCTTGCTTATTTCACATTTTCAGCTTTTGGGCCTTTAGAAAAAGTTGTTCAGAATCAAATTTTGAGTCAAGTAGTGGTTTTTGGGCTAATTTGGGCCACTTTTCTTATTGGGCCAATTCTAAGCCCATTAAGGGACTGTTTGGACTTTAGCCCATTTTCTAGGCCCAATAAGGGTATTTAGGTAATTTCAAGTTCATTTTCTGTTTATTTAGGTTAAAATTAGCTAGTTTGCAACTTTTTAGAATTCTTTAGGATTTTTGGATTTTTATTACTATTTTTAATATTATTTTATTATTAAAAATTAAAAGTCTGATTTTCTAAGTTTTTATATTTTTCCTAGACTCTAGACACTTAATTAGGAATTTTACAACTTTCTAAATATTTTTAGGGTCTTTCAATTATTTTCTAGAATTATTTTAAGTTTTTATAGTTTTTAATTGTTTTTAAATAGTTTTAATTAATTTTAAAATTTTCAAAAATAGTTTTAAATTAAGTTAGGTCATCTTAGAGGTTTACAAAGTGATAAACTCATTTTGGGCTTTTTGTTAATTAAATTGATTTTTAGGGCTTTAATTAGCATTAAAAAATCATTATTTAATTAAATAAAATGTTTGGGTGATTTTTGATTTTTTGTAAACTCTTAATACATTATTTAGGATTTATCGCAATTTTTTAGGAATTTTTAGAGTAAATTTTTAATTTTGGTGCTTTTACGGTTTTACGTGTACGACCCTTTCGCCTTATTGTAATCCGTCATCGTAACCGTCATTCTCTTCTTACCTCATTTCTATTTTCTTTTCTCATCATATATATAATCACATCACTAATCATTTCTCTACACAACACACAAGCCTCCTTGAGAACGATCCCCACTTTGGGTCATAACTCGTGGTTTTCCTAAGTCACTTGTTAACACTTGCCCTAATTACGCTCTTTTTCCTAAAAGAGTGGTAAAAACTCAACCATCAGACCTCCTCTTTTATAAGGATTGTAAAAAAGGCATCTCATTGTAAAATACGTAATATAGTGGGTGTTTTTTTATAAGTGGTTAGTGGGTCGAGTCGTACAGTGACATCAAATGAAACCTCTTAGTGGAACCTTAGTGAGCACAGTTGGTTGTAATATAGTGGGTGTTCCTCTTATTTCTTCTAGATTACTTCATAAGGATTGTAAAATTCTTACGGAACACGTTCAAAATGGATAGGGGATTGTAAAAATAAATCTCTACCTTTTGCGGGTCGACTTCAATTTAGCGGTTCAGTTATCTCTTCCATGCACGTGTATTGAGCTTCTGTTTATATTCTGCTGGTTACTATTATACACGATTGAACATTTGATGTGTCGTTTATTATGGTGTCAATGGGAATTACAAGAAAGCGAAAGTAGCATGGGATGATGTGTGTTTACTAGAGGTCGAAGGTGGGTTAGACATTCGGAAGCTTTAGAAAATTTAATGTTGCGTTTATGTCTTCTCATATTTGGAAAATTCTTACCAATAAGGAGTCCTTGTGGGTTCGTTGGATACATTTGTTTAAACTGAAAAATGGGAGTTTTTAGATGTAAATCTTGTAGCTAATGTGAGTTGGGGATGACGCAAATTGTTACAAATATGTAAGAGGATCTATTTCATGGAAGTCTATTGATGGTACATTTAAACCATTCTCGGTTAGCAATATGTGGAGTACCATTAGGAATCGAGGAAATGAAGTCCAATGGTCTTATATTGTTTGGTCTCGATACCGTATTCCTAGCCATGATGCTCATGCGTGGCTTGTTATGAGGCGTAGATTTAAAACTCAAGATCGTCTTAGACCATTGGACGTTCGTGAATATGTGGATTTCAGTTCTCTTCGATGCCCTCTTTGTAAGGTTCAACAAGATACTCATGATCAATTGTTTTTTGCTTGTAACTATTCCGTGGATAAAAATATCGTGTTAAAACGATGCTTATATTTTAACACTCTTAAGTTTTGTTAATGACAAAACATCAAACATATTTTTATGCTTGTAATACAAACAACACTAAAGCTTTGTATCTATGACTTTATGTTTCTAACTTTTGTAAAAAGTTCTCTACACTTATAAAGTATTTTGTAAAAACTTAGCATGATACTCTCTCCATATCTCTGATATATAAAACAATTCTAGTGCAATGATAATTGTGTGTGATCTTAGACAAGGCTTTTATGAAGCAACAAATGTTAGAGGTCACAGACCCAAATGTAAAGGGGCATACCCAAATGAAAAGGGTTCGTAGGGGTCCATGAGCTGCTGATGTTTTTCCTATAAATACTAAGCATTCTTCAAGCTTTTAACTCACCTATTTTCTCTCTAAATCTCTCTAATCTCTGATAATCTCTAACCCTCTAACCTTTATTATTCTCTCATTCTTGTCTCTTGTGATATAGATTTTACTTTTCTTGAAGATCATTTACAAGATCTCTATCCCCAAGTTTGATCATTCAAAGTTTACTTGTGTGATTGTGTTAAGTGTTATCTATACAATCATAATTGTTTTACCCATTCATCTATTACTTGTGTTGTAAAACCCGATTTACCATGAACAGTACACTTAGTAACGTACGCACATATTAAAAACTTTTCTTTTATAACATGAACACGTGTCACGATTAGTAATTACAGAAGTTATGTATGTATTATAATTACGACAAGTATTAAGTACGTGTTAGTACACGATAATTATTATCAATAATAATTATAATCACGAATATGAAATCATGAACGTAAGAATCACGAACATATAATTATGTATTTACGTATATTATTAATATGATTAATAACGTTACGTACAAGTATTTATAATAACACGAATAATTAATAATAACGTAACACGTAAACACGAACACACGAACACGTAATAATTAGACACGAGAAAGGCTTCGGGGTTCCCTTGGTGGGCCCTATAAGCCACGGCACAAGAGGAAGAGAGGGGCCGAGCCCATTTGATTTTTACTAAATAACAAATAAGAGAAACATTTATTTTCACTTTACAAAATTTTACAGAAAAATAAAAAACCCAAATCTCTTTATCTCTCTCTTTGGTCGGCGGCATCACAACACCATAAGGGGTGTTTGTTTGATCTTGATTAAAGATATCATAGGAGTGTGTTCGTGTAATCATTGTCCATTCATTCCACGTGTTTGGTAATCCCTAAACCCTTTTGTTTTTTTCTTTTATTTAATTATTGAAACATGAACATGTAATTAAATAAAAACATGGATAAAACATGTCATGGGATCAATGGGTAAAATTAAGGGTGTTTTCGGGTTGGTTGTTTCAGCTGACACACAAACCGAGAGCCCCATGGCTCTCGACGTGCTTTGTCACGACCACCAACCGAGATCTATGTCTCGGTGGTGTGGGTGTTCGGTTGACAGCAGGTACAAGGCACCCCGACTTGCGTCGGGGATGTCCTTGTGGTTTATGGGTCTCGACGGCAGCATCCACCACCACCGGCACACAGCCGGTGGCAGTTGTGGGTCAAGCAGGGGGAACCGCAGGCGGAGCAACAGGGGGCCACCGGCACACAGCCGGTGGGAACCCTTGTGGTCAGCGGATAGCCGAGAGCAGGGGAAACAATGACCACCCGCTTAAGCCGGTGGCAGTTTACCGAAAGCAGGGGCAACCGGCTCAGCCAGTTTGCCACTATTTTTGGGGGTGTTTGTTTCGGACCGATTCAAGGGTTTTCACGGGTCCAGTTCACAACATGTTTAATTAGATAACACACGGGTTCGATTTAGGATTATTTTTACAAGTCTAATTAATTTTACAAGTATATTATTTTTACAAGATAATTAAATCAATTAATACATGACTTATAATTAATTTAATTAAACATCGAACTTAGGTTATTATTATTACTAAATAATAAATGTTTAACCTAAGTATTTATTTATTTATTTTACACTATATTATTAATTAATTATTAAACATGACATATAATTAATTAATAATCATGACTTAGGTTATATTAATATAGTATTAATACATGTTTTAACCTAAGTATTCTTATACACTTTAATTTAATTAAATTATTCTTATATTTAATTAAATCGTATAACCTATAGTTTATTTAATTAACATAATATTATTAATAAACTATACTATAACTACATGACTCGTGATATTAATTCAGATTAATTCTAAATATGGAAACTTTCTAATTCAGGAAACTTACTATTTTTGGAAACTTTCTATTTTTAAAAACTAATCTATTTTAAGCAGTTAATCTATTTTTGGAAACTTTCTGTTTTTGGAAACTTTCTATTTTAGGAAACCTGCTATTTTTAGAAAGTTACTTGTTATTACACAACAAGTATAATAATACAAGAAATACTAGTAATACTTAATCAGAATATACAGAATACATGATAAACACAACATAACGTTAAAATCAGTAAAACAAGACATGAACATATAAAACAAGCTAAGACATGATATAAAATTAGCTACGTACTCAGTAATCTGAATACTTATATGTGACAACCCTGGTTTTGAGGTTCGTCACTTAGTTTTATTTTGTGCTGGTTGCGTGTCTTTACGTGTTTATGTGCTTATTGGTGTGTATAGATTGTGGTTTGGATATCGTTACCGGTACGGGGTACCTTGTGAATGAAACGATGTGTGATGATTTCATGTTCATGAGTTCACATGGTAGTGACTATGAAGTGAGATGGTGTTATTTGGTGGTTTTAAGTATACGTATATGTATTATATAAAATCGTATTTTTACGATTTACGGTTTAGCATTTAGAGGTCTCGGATGAGGTGTTTAGTCATATGGATATTTTTCGGGATGGTTTTGAGTCATTTAGGACTTAGTTATAAAGTTTATTTCAAAATTTGATATTTTTTTTAAAAGTGTATATTTTACGACTTTTATGGTAAAACGCGTAAATTTGACTAGTTTGACGGTTTTGAGGTTTTGGAAGCTTTAGGAGCTGAAATAAATTAAGGAAAATTAAGGTAATATTATTAATACATATATTAATAATAAAAAAGAAAAAAAACGAAATTAGAGGGGGGGTTAGTCGGTTTGGACGCAAGAAAGAAAGGGAAAAAGGGAAAAAGGGAAAAAAAGGAAAGTGGGCAATTATACTTGGGCTAGGATTTTTATACTATATAAAGAACACAACACATCATAACAAACGAAATTTTTCTTTCTCCTGGAGGTTTTGAGTCGGCCTTAATAGAAAAATTAGGGTTTCTTCATAATTTTGGGGGTTTTCATAAATTAGAGGTAAATCTTCATAACCCTTTTCAATTTAATGGTTTTAATGATTTCTTAATCATCTTATGATGGATTTAGGTTAGGGTTTAATTTAAAAACAGTAAATTGATGTTATATTAATGGTGTTATAATGATTATAAAAAATAGGGCTTGTAATTTGTGGGATTAGGGTTAATTAATGAGATTAATTTTGTTAAACCCGTTTTTAAAAACTGGGCAGAATTTTGAGTCAATTTTTTTGATCATATTGGGAGTTTTACAAACTCTTATTTTTCGATCCAAGTATCCCTGAAAAGGTAATTGAAGTGGCTTTCCAATGCAAGAAACGAGAACTAAATTGGAGGTCGGGAAGTGGGTCAAAAATAGGTTACAACAGTCGGAGGTCAAAACAGTTTTGTAATCAGCGTGTTTTCTTTTTAAGTTTTGGGTTGTTTGGGGTACTTAGGGTTGCATTGGGATCTTCTCACGAACATGAGAGATGGTTTATGTATTGTAGTAAGTATCTGCATTTGGGCTAAGGTTTTGGTTTAGGGTAAGACCCCTTAATTGTAACAAACTTTTAGTATGTTTAAAATCAGGAAATCTGGAATGACAAAAGTATATATATATATATATATATATATATATATATATATATATATATATATATATATATATATATATATATATATATATATATATATATATATATATATATATATATATATATATATATATATATATATATATATATATATATATATATATATATATATATATATATATATATATATATATATATATATATATATATATATATATATATATATATATATATATATATATATATATATATATATATATATATATATATATATATATATATATATATATATATATATATATATATATATATATATATATATATATATATATATATATATATATATATATATATATATATATATATATCGGGGCCTTAGCAGTAGCTTTAAGGTTAGGGAAAGTGGCAGGTGTTAGCTAACATATGTAAGGGTATGAATATTCCATTCACAGAGATCATGGGTGTGTTTAGGTGGGTGTTTTGGCTTATAGTTTGGAGACCTAAAACTGGGACTGTTTTTGATAAAATGTTAACGGGATGTGTTATGAAGTAAAACGAGTTAAGGTCTTTATAGAGGGGTGTAATGAGATGCTTAGAGCATATATATGAGGTATTTATATGGGAGTAGGTTAGATGTCCATCATAGGTTGATGAGCCATTTTAGTGTTTGGTTCATGTTTTGATTATATGTTTTTGGTTGATTAGCTTTTTGCTAGTGCGAGGACTTGTGAAGAAGCAATCAGGTGAGTTTCATAGTCCCATGTTTACTATTGATTCTTGACTTCCAGATGGGATGGAAGAGACACTGTGTTATGTTGTTTATAAATTGATGTTGTGAATGTTTTTAAGGTTTGAGATGGACTTGTGTGTACATTATGTGATTAACTGCTACGTGATTCTTGTTCGTGTATGATTTGGAAATTATGGTTGTTGGTAAGGCGTGATGCCTTGAAAATTATGGTTGTTGGTAAGGCGTGATGCCTTGGAAATTATGGTTGTTGGTAAGGCGTGATGCCTTGGCAATTGTGGTTATTGGTAAGGCGTGATGCCTTGGAATTGTGATGATTGATTGAACTTGAATGCTAGTGCTAATACATAATTGTAGCGCGTTGTCCATATGTTATTGTGTTGATGGTTGTTATTCACAACTTGTAACTGATTTTAGCATTGGAGTCTAATCCTATGACTCTCATCAACTTTATGTTGACGTGTTTTAGTGTCTCTTTCAGGTGATGCTTTGGGTAGGCGTGAGAACTTAAGTGGCTAGGATTGGGAGAGCGTAGGAATGCATATAGAAGGATATCCCCGTTTCCTTCTTAGTTTTTATTTGTTCATTTAATAAGTGATACCGTGGCACACATATATTGGTTTGGTTATGTTATTTGTTTGTCTTGGGTAAGAGGTAGGACTGTTACCGACTTACCTAGACTCCTGAGTTTGATGAGATATTGTCATGACTTTGTGTCTCCATTTTATGACATGTCTTATTTCATATAGTTATCTCTATAGACACGCCATGTTGTGATGATATCCATACGTCGCGCCCCATATTCCGCCATGGTGGGGTGTTACAGAATGGTATCAGAGACATTGGTTATAGAGAATTAGGTTGCCTAGTCGCGTAGCCTAGTCTATAGCTTAAGGGTCCCTACATATAGGCGTCATAGGAGTATGTGTGCATTTTATAATAATTGATGTGTTTGGATGTTATTTATTACGATGTTTTGACTAGTATTAATTGAACCGTAGTATGTTCATACTTAGTCACATGTTATTTTCTTTTCGGGTTTGTGACTAGTGCGGGTTGAACCATAATCGTCCACGCTAGTCACTGTTGTATTTTGCTTAAATTGTACATTATAGTACAAGGTAGTTTCTATCTTTTATCGAGTTATTTTACATACCTGAGGTATGTTATTTTTCTTTTGATGTTCAAGTCATGTTCCCTAAGAATCGTGCGGTGGTTCGAGTTACTAGGAGTAGGTGGATAGGAAGGATTTTAAGCTGTTTCCACTCTTACGAGCGACATGACTTATGACTGATTTTGTTTTCGTTTTGGATTTAGTCTATACTGTTTTAGCTAGACTATGGATTTTTTTATTCCAAGAGTATTACTATGTTATTTTAATAGATGGAGTTTTGGACTTTATTGTTTATGTGGTTATGAGCTTATGTGAGTAGATGGATTTATGTGTTATATGTTGTATTGATTCTTATAAGTGTCATCATAGGAGGGAGTGCATTAGGGGAAGGGTAATTGTGTAAGTATGGTGGCCAACATAGTTATACAAGTACCACAACTTCAATGGGTTCTCAAGTATGATTGCTTGAAAGAGGGTTAGTACATGCTTGTATATGATGAGATGTAGAATTTGGGTATACGTATAATATATGGATTTATGTAATGGCTGCCTATGATATGGATATGGTTCTTTTGTGTTATATGTTTTGGGTTATAGTTGTGTTGTGTGATTATGGGGTCACACGATACGGTTTGGTTTTGGAGGTGGGCTTTATGCCTTGTTGTGGCACGGTGAGATGGTGATTACTCGTATGGAAAAACGAGCGTATAAAGCGATTGATTGACTTGACATGTATGATAACGAGCATGTTTGGGCGATTCAATAGGTATACATATGCGGATGTATATATACTAGTAGATGTTATGTTATGATTTACAGTCGTTCAGTAGTTATTATAACTTGAACGTACCTAGTGCTCTCTTGTGTTTAGACCATTTATTAGAGCTCGAGTTTGGTGGAGTTTCAACGACGTTTTTAATCTTTTGAAGTGTGTCTTGTAGCGTATTCTTTGAGTTTCGTATTTCACGCGTACGTTTTAAAATGGTGTTCTTGGTTTTAAGTCTATTGGAATAACTTGGGATTTCTTTTGAAATAATGAAATCTTTTGTGTTGGGTCTTACATTTCTTTTGGTCGGTATATATTAAGAAAAAGGGGGACTTGGAAATCTATTATAGGGTTAGATAGTTGGTTGTATTCGGTAAAATAAGGGTAAGGTGTTGGAGTCGTGTCTGAAACAAGATGTAACATAAGATTTCTTTTAATCAACACTTATTTATTTCAAATTCTAAAAGACTTTCTTTAAAATAAAGCGAAGTAAAATTTCTTTCTACTTACATAGTTTATATAATTGGGTTTAACCGACTCACGTCATTTATAATTATTAATACAAGGTTAAATTGAGTTTATGAAGATTTCACATACAATTTTATCTTTCATTAATATAAAACTGTTTTGGTCATAACTTGTTCGTTTTTAGAGCTTTTTGAGTGATTCAAAAGCCAAAATTTATGTACTCAGAACGTACTTTTCAAATATTCAGAAAGTATAGTCATGGAAGGTCAGTATCATGGCCGGAATTATTGTACAAGTGTCGGGTTAAAGGTTGAGTTTGAATAGTAGTTATTTTTTTATGATTTGGGATGCACGGGATACCTAGTTTTTGAGTTGAGTTTTGAGTTCGTCAAAAGGGTTGTTTGTAGATTGTTTGAGTCACATAGATGTGGGAGGTAATAATAAATTTCCTGAAAAAAAGAAGAAAAGAGAGATATATTCTTTTGGAAATGTCGATCTTTTGCACGGTTTAAATAATATGTCGCGGGGCGTAATATGTTTTGGTTGCCATTGGGTGTTTCTTGGATTATTTTCGTTGTCATGGGTCATTTTGAATTGATACACGTTTTAGATTGAGTTTTCTTTTGAGTCTCATGGTTTTTGACGTGATTTAACTGGTGCACGTGAAATGTCGTTAGTTATCCGTTGGTTTGATTCGTTGATCGTATCTAGTGGATTCAGGATGTAGTTTTGGTTTCGTATTGTTTGGGAGCGTTGAAGTAGTCATATGAAAGACTTGGTCGCGCCTACACGCTTAAGTAGGTGACCATGAGAGAACGGTCGGAATACCCTTAGTGGGGAGGAAAGAAGTTCGTAGACGAACTAATGTGGTCATGAGGTCTCTTAGGAGTACCAAGAGATGAATAGAGATTTGTGGGATACTAGCACAAGTAACGCGCCATAGAGAGTGTTGGAAGGGGATACAATACCTCAAAGGTATTTATGATTGTTCGTAGGGTATGTAAGTTTTCTGAAAATTTCCTGAAATTTAGTAGGTTTGCCTATTACTGTGAGGTAGAACCATAAATAGAGCAAGTAGGGGAGGTGAGAGGAGTTGTAGTTAGTGCCTTTCCAAGGAAATTGTTGATGGAATGATTCCAAGAACAAGAGTTGATGGAAATTGCAACGGATGCAAGGTAAAAGTTGAGTTGCTTAGTAGTAGATTGGATGTGGAAAGCGGTTGAGAGGTCTGATGAGGGGAAGCATTGGTCTTTTTAAATGCGTGTAGAATTTTGCAAGTAGAACGAGGTAGAAATTTATTTGTATTGCTTCTAGGAGAGGGTGCAAGGAGGACGTAGTTGAAATTGCTAAGGATGTTGTATGAACGCTTTAGGTTTACGGCTATGCATTTGGCTTCGTCAAAGCACTAGCGGTTTTCATGGTGTCAATGAACCAAGTGTGCATGAACGTGTATAAACGAGTTGTCATCAGGAGCATAGACGACATCTTGATCTACACCAATTTGAGAAGGAGAGTGAGGCGAATTATGTGTTGGTTTTGGAGTGGAATTATACGTGAGATTTTCAAGTGTGAGTTTTAGTATTAAGTCTACCGTGATGAGTAGTTAGAGATGATGGCATATCATGGAACCAACAAGGGGCGAAGTGAAGAAGGATGAGGAAGCATTTTGGAGGCTGAAGAGGTGGATTGAATAATGAGCCGATCTTGGCATTATCGGAAGGACTGGATGAACTCGCGAAGCGTGACGATACATGGAGAAAGGATTTGGACGTTTACGAGAACGACAAGGAAAGGCGATTGCTCATACGTTGCAAGAATTGAAGATTTGGAAGAACTGGATAGACTTAGTTAGTGGAGCTGGAATGTTATATCTGCCTAGAATGCTAGAGGCATTTAGCGTACGAGATGTGGAGAATGATCTATACGGATCATGAACGTCTCCAACACATATTCAATCATCTTGATTTAACATTTGGCAAAGGTTAAGTGGTGAAAGAAAATCTGCAAGGCCAAGTACCATCTGGGAAAGGCAAGAATGGTTGATGAGATATGCATAAGAAGAATGAAGTGAAGCTGAGACGAACTTGAACTATATGGATGACGTATTAGGGTGGTTTGGATGAAGGATGTAGGTTGCACGAGTTGAGTTGTCTAAAGCAGAGAACGCGTCAACATGTATGTTGTGTGGCTTGGACAATCATATGGAGAAGAGGGACGTAGACTAGGAGTAGCTTAGAAAGGGCGATGTGAGGACGAAGTTGGTGGAAGGGATACATAATGCGGTGGAGGAATAAGTAAGACGAGAGTTGGGTGATAGTCGATAGACTGACTAATTCATCTCATATTTCAAGAGGAATGAGATGTCACATAGTTGAGAAGTTGGAAGGATTGCGTACGGACGTGATGGAACAGAGGGTGTTGCGTAAAAGTTAGCCTAATATGTATGGAATTGCTTGTGAAGGATTATGGAAAGGGAAATGGCACTGAACTATACTGATTGTTTGGGAGGCTTAGTATTGATAATCGAACGGACTGAAGGGAGTTGATGAACATGATTGGATATGAGTATATCCAGCTAACTGGAAAAGGATAGGCAAGTGAGGTATTTATACAACCTTAGGTGTTACACTAAGGGCATGAGTGATTGATTTAGAGGTAGTTAGGAAACTCGTTAGCGATGGCTGAGTTTTCGTATAATGATAGTTATCATACTAGAAGTCGATAAATGCCATTTGAGGCACTATGTCAAAGGACAGGGTGAGATGTCCCCATTGTGGGCTAGAATTGGTAAAAGAGGCTACTAATGTGGTTATGGTGTTTGTGGACAAAATGAGAGCAACAAGGGATGCTATGTGGAAAAGGAGGAAACCACTAGATTTAGTGACAAGGTTATGTAGGGAGTTTCACCCATAGTAACGGGTGGTATGTTTTGGTAAAATGGAAGAGTTGATGTAGAGTTTGGTAGGTCCATTTATGATCTTTGGAAAGATCGGACCATTAGCTTATGAGCATAGAATTACCTGGGGGAAATGAGTTGTATACATGATACATTTCATGTATTGAGATTTGTAAATGTTGTTTGAGAATGCATATTTGCATGTACGGTTATTCGGGGTTTGTGCTAATAAGAGTCTTTGTTTTATCAAAGAGTCATATGTGAGATTTATTGACTGTGAGGTCAAGAGTTGGCAATGAGTTTAATTATTTTTGGTTTGTATATGTGGTATTTTGAAACTTGAACTAAAGTTCACGTAGAAATGAGAGGAGTTCGTTTAGAACAAGTATCCTCAGTTGTTTGCTTATGGTACGTTTGATCCTAAGGAGTAAATCTCGGGACGAGATTTATATTAGGAGGGAGTGATGTGACAACCCTGGTATTGAGGTTCGTCACTTAGTTTTATTTTGTGCTGGTTGCGTGTCTTTACGTGTTTATGTGCTTATTGGTGTGTATAGATTGTGGTTTGGATATCGTTACCGGTACGGAGTACCTTGTGAATGAAACGATGTGTGATGATTTCATGTTCATGAGTTCACATGGTAGTGACTATGAAGTGAGATGGTGTTATTTGGTGGTTTTAAGTATACGTATATGTATTATAGAAAATCGTATTTTTACGATTACGGTTTAGCATTTAGAGGTCTCGGATGAGGTGTTTAGTCATATGGATATTTTTCGGGATGGTTTTAAGTCATTTAGGACTTAGTTATAAAGTTTATTTCAAAATTTGAGATTTTTTTAAAAGTGTATATTTTACGACTTTTACGGTAAAACGCGTAAATTTGACTAGTTTTAAGGTTTTGAGGTTTTGGAAGCTTTAGGAGCTGATATAAATTAAGGAAAATTAAGGTAATATTATTAATACATATATTAATAATAAAAAAGAAATAAAACGAAATTAGAGGGGGGGGGGTTAGTCGGTTTGGACGCAAGAAAGAAAGGGAAAAAAGGAAAAAGGGAAAAAAAAGGAAAGTGGGCAATTATACTTAAGCTAGGATTTTTATATTATATAAAGAACACAACACATCATAACAAACGAAATTTTTCTTTCTCCTGGAGGTTTTGAGTCGGCCTTAATAGAAAAATTAGGGTTTCTTCATAATTTTGGGGGTTTTCATAAATTAGAGGTAAATCTTCATAACCCTTTTCAATTTAATGGTTTTAATGATTTCTTAATCATCTTATGATGGATTTAGGTTTGGGTTTAATTTAAAAACAAAAAATTAATGTTATATTAATGGTGTTATAATGATTAAAAAAATTATGGCTTGTAATTAGTAGGATTAGGGTTAATTAATGAGGTTAATTTTGTTAAACCCGTTTTTAAAAACTGGGCAGAATTTTGAGTCAATTGTTTTGATCATATTGGGAGTTCTACAAACTCTTATTTTGCGATCCAAGTATCCCTGAAAAGGTAATTGAAGTGGCTTTCCAATGCAAGAAACGAGAACTAAATTGGAGGTAAGGAAGTGGGTCAAAAATAGGTTACAACAGTCGGAGGTAAAAACAGTTTTTTGTAATCAACCTGTTTTCTTTTTAAGTTTTGGGTTGTTTGGGGTACTTAGGGTTGCATTGGGATCTTCTCACGAACATGAGAGATGGTTTATATATTTTACTAAGTATCTGCACTTGGGCTAAGGTTTTGGTTTAGGGTAAGACCCCTTAATTGTAACAAACTTTTAGTATGTTTAAAATCAGGAAATCTGGAATGACAAAAGTATATATATATATATATATATATATATATATATATATATATATATATATATATATATATATATATATATATATATATATATATATATATATATATATATATATATATATATATATATATATATATATATATATATATATATATATATATATATATATATATATATATATATATATATATATATATATATATATATATATATATATATATATATATATATATCGGGGCCTTAACAGTAGCTTTAAGGTTAGGTCAAGTGGGAGGTGTTAGCTAACATATTTAAGGGTATGAATATTCCCTTCACAGAGATCATGGGTGTGTTTAGGTGGGTGTTTTGGCTTATAGTTTGGAGACCTAAAACTGGGACTGTTTTTGATAAAATGTTAACGGGATGTGTTATGAAGTAAAACGAGTTAAGGGATTTATAGAGGGGTGTAATGAGATGCTTAGAGCATATATATGAGGTATTTATATGGGAGTAGGTTAGATGTCCATCATAGGTTGATGAGCCATTTTAGTGTTTGGTTCATGTTTTGATTATGTGTTTTTGGTTGATTAGCTTTTTGCTAGTGCGAGGACTTATGAAGAAGCAATCAGGTGAGTTTCATAGTCCCATGTTTACTATTGATTCTTGACTTCCAGATGGGATGGAAGAGACACTGTGTTATGTTGTTTATGAATTGATGTTGTGAATGTTTTTAAGGTTTGAGATGGACTTGTGTGTACATTATGTGATTAACTGGTATGTGATTCTTGTTCGTGTATGATTTGGAAATTATGGTTGTTGGTAAGGCGTGATGCCTTGGAAATTATGGTTGTTGGTAAGGCGTGATGCCTTGGAAATTATGGTTGTTGGTAAGGCGTGATGCCTTGGTAATTGTGGTTTTTGGTAAGGTGTGATGCCTTGGAATTGTGATGATTGATTGAACTTGAATGCTAGTGTTAATACATAATTGTAGCGCATTGTCCATACGTTATTGTGTTGATGGTTGTTATTCACAGCTTGTAACTGATTTTAGCATTGAAGTCTAAACCTATGACTCTCACCAACTTTATGTTGACGTATTTTAGTGTCTCTTTCAGGTGATGCTTTGGGTAGGCGTGAGAACTTAAGTGGCAAGGATTGGGAGAGCGTAGGAATGCATATAGAAGGATATCCCCGTTTCCTTCTTAGTTTTTATTTGTTCATTTAATAAGTGATACTGTGGCACACATATATTGGTTTGGTTATGTTATTTGTTTGTCTTGGGTAAGAGGTAGGACTGTTACCGACTTACCTAGACTCCTGAGTTTGATGAGATATTGTCATGACTTTGTGTCTCCATTTTATGACATTTCTTATTTCATATAGTTATCTCTATAGACACGTCATGTTGTGATGATATCCATACGTCGCGCCCCATATTCCGCCATGGTGGGGTGTGACATTATACACGTATACTATTTATGTAGCATTAGTGAGATCGAAGTAGGACTCTCTTCTGTTCGTATTCTTCGTTCACTGGACATAAGGTACGGATTTCTCATCCTTTTAGTATGTACATTCTTTCCTTATTAGGATTCCCCGTCTACAGCCAACTGTTTTCCCATTATTTGTTTTATATGTTTGATACTTATGTTAGATTAAGAGCCTAAGCCATATACATGCATGACCAGTGTCACCTAGTTATGGAGGTACCATAACCATAACACTGGAGGCACCAATGTTATGACTTCCCCATGGCGAAGTGATTTCTCGTGGAATCCCTTTTCAGTTTTGGCCGTTATATTATAGTATCATGTGGGGCGTATGGGTGCATCCTAGTTACATGTTTAGCAGTATTATCAGAGTGAATGCGATGTGTGCCTTGCATCCTTCACTAGGAGCTGATCCCTCCTACCCAGACTAATTAATTAGAGGCAACCCCTCTAATTGCATGACGAGGTCTCCCCTCCAAGTATTCATGCACGGTGGAATTTAGCTAATTAAACAGATTTTCATATAAACATAAGTCTTTTCAAACTATAAAAACAGTTTTATGAACATGAATCCAGATTACTTAGAACTTAGAATATTCCGCTGCTACTAGTCTTATATGCTTACGTTATTCCATGTCATACTTGTATATCCGTGCACTGAGCGTTATGCTCAGCCGTTTTCCTTTCATGTTCCCAAACGACAGGTACTCAAGGGCGCTCGTAGACTTCAAGAGGTACTCAAGGGCCCACACCCCTAACAAGAAGCCGCACATGCCATCAATCGAGACAGAATTAGAAGTGGAACCACTTAGTGATGAATACCTCGCCCGTGTTCTCACGCAGAACTTTGACAGGATCTTCCCGGGTATCGCTTCAAAGTTGAGCCTAGATTGGAGGTTCCCTCCTAGGTTTAACCTTGATGCGATACCCGGGACGATCCTGTCAAAGTTCTACGTAAGAACACGGGGGAGGTCTTCATCACTAAGTGGTTCCACTTCTAATTCTGTCTCGATTGATGGCCTGTGCGGCTCTTTGTTAGGTGCATTAGGCGCACTCCCCGGATCATGATTATCCATGGTAATGGTTGGTGGTGGGGTATTGCCGGACGTGTCTGCCCCACCAAATGGCTGAAAAACGTTTCGGTTATTCGGTCCGCCTGTTTGGCTGCTAGGGGACTAGGTGGAGATGAGTATCCCATCCCCGTGGACTTTCGGTTCGCAGGATTCATGTTCCTGTGATTCCCTTGTAGATGTCCCTTCGTCATTAAAAGAGATCGTTGATTGAGGTTCTAGCTTAGTGTTTGGGTCCCACGGATGGCGCCAACTTGTTGATACAAAATTTAGATGATCCTTGCTAGACCCGAATTAGGCTTAATTCGGGTAGGTTGGGCTCCAGCTCTTGCACCAAGTGAATAACTTGCTGAGATCCTGCACACTAAAGCAACACGCGTTAGACTTATCGTGGGAGCGTGTCCCACGATTAGACTCCAACGTGAGATTAAGTAATCGGCTAGGGTTAGAAATCGGTTGTGAGTTGAGAGTATGGAGAATGTAATACCTTTGTAGAACCCTTGGGGGTTCCTTATATAGGAAGTGAAACCCTAATGGGCTCACTGTTTACTTCGGCCCCAAGCATAAGATAATCACCATATTTAGATTGATTGTTATCTTCTAATTTTGGTGAGTGTATAGCCTATTCTTTGAGGCAAATCCCAATCCTGATAGGATTGTGATTCTGTCTAACCCTGTTCCGGCCGTGCCGGGTCGTGGGCCGCACACATCTTATGCAGCCACTATTCATTCAAGCCCAGAAGCTAAAATGACATTAATCCAACCCATTCGTGATGGTCCGGATACGAGTAGTACCCGTGGGCCGGGTTCATAACCCGGTTGGGGACTATACGTCATCATCTATACTTTATGCATTTCATCATACATTTTGCTACTTATTTCTATGGACATTGTTTAGTCCTTTTCCTTTACAGTACTTATGTTTGTGTGTGATGAGCTTATACTTTGGTGTACCGATGTTGGTTTCCGGTATTTCCTTTTATGGTCATGTAATGTTTTAAGACATTTTTGTAACACCCCCAATTTGCGGTCATAACAACGGAAGGTTCTTTGGGTGTTACTATCATGGTTCAATCTCATAATCATAGAAAACGACTCTAAACAAGTTGTTTTAATAAACATCCATTCATTATCATTTAATAAAAGTACAATTTCATACAAGGTACCAATTAACTTCAAGTTTACAAAACTTAGTAAATGTTAAAAATTATTTGAATGGATATAATTTATAAAAGCGGGCCAAACTTTTCAAATAAGCAAGCTTCACGAAACCGCCTTCCTCGAGTGCCTTCCCAATGGACCTAAGATAAAACATGTTAAAAAGTCAGCAAAATTTTCCGAGTGAATCTATAGAGTTTAAATTTAAATAAACTCTATACAAGTGCGTATATTTCTCTTATACAATGCATCCGGTGTTTCATTACTAGTGCATCACAACACCACGCGAGAGCTAGTCGCGACCGGACTGGGCGTCACCCCGATAGATCTATCCATAGCATTAGCGTTATCTCGATTAACAATTCACGATTCATGGGTCTTTTAAGGCTAAACAAACTTATGTAATAACTTTCATCTAAACATACAATTAAGTTCTTTGTGTTTAATTTTAAAACAATCATGAGTTTACGACAACTTATAGTTGTGCATTTCAATTTCAATAATTACTTTTCAAGTAAATAGGGTTCCCACAACTTCTCGTTGCACCCATACTTTTCCAATTAGTAGGGTTCCACAACTCCTCGTTTTAACCTTTTATTTTAATAAAACAAGCATGTTATCCCCCTCGCGGGTTTTATAAAACAAGTAAACATGTTAAAAGCGAGGCTATAGACTCACCTTAGCCAATAGTGGTAATGAGATGATCGCCGACGATTAGTGATGCCCGTTTAAACACGAAAACCGCAACCTATCAAATAAGACACGTTCGTTAAAAATCGTCTTAAGTATAAATCATACTTAAATAATATAAAAATCAAAATTACAAAACCAAGACAATCTCGAAAAATTTAATAATACAAGTGTTGTTACTATACCCTTTTATTCAACACTATTCTTTTAAAAACTTGTACTTACGATATTGACCCGTCTTAAGACGCCAAGTCAACGAAAGTCAACTTATCATTTTACTTCACTCGGACCAGTAGCTAAGTCATTATAACTATAATAAAAAATGGGAATATTTTCGTAATTAAAAAAAAACAAAAAAACCGTCTCACATAAAAAAATAAAATAAAAACATGTTTGCACACGAAGATTTATCTTCGTGTTCCGGTCGAATCTTCGTGTTCTCACATAGGATTTATTCCCGTATCTCACACACGATTTTGCCATACTCACAATGAATTACACTAAACAAATTCTTCTCTCTAGGCGAACGCATCAATTGCGATTTAATTAGAATAATG
Organism: Glebionis coronaria; assembly: GCA_025667525.1. Taxonomy (NCBI): domain Eukaryota; kingdom Viridiplantae; phylum Streptophyta; class Magnoliopsida; order Asterales; family Asteraceae; genus Glebionis; species Glebionis coronaria. Next base: position 111,492,831 of record CM046879.1, on the reverse strand, counting down.
CTTTAATCTCCATAATCGACTGTTGGTGATTTGACTAATGCTTTTGCAACAATAGCGGCCACTGATGGTTAAGGTCAGGCATCACTTTTCAATTTTAGGCCTTTTTTAATTAGGTATTTCGAATTTATGTAAATCACTTAGGGGTTTTTAATTGGTATTTTTTTAATTACATGAAATTTAAGTGTATATCTACCATCGATGATTTATAATTTGTCTACTATATACAAATTTTTAAATGTTTTTTTTTCGAATCTGGGTACTAAAATTTGGGTTCAATTGTAGGTTCTGAAGATCAAAAGATTTGAAGAACTTGGTTGTTGCGAATGAGGTGATTTCAATAGTTTCTTTTACTGTTTCAATAGTTTCAATAGTTTTGATGTTTAAGTTTGTTTTACTATTTTTCTTATATTAGTGTATGTGATTTTGGGGTTATAGGCTATAGTGGCAGAGGTATGGGGGAGGCATGACAAAGACAAGTCAAAATCGCAGTATAGATCGGGTTATGGGAGGAGGCAGAAGGAGGATGAGACGCGAGAGTATGGATCGGTGTACGGGAGGAGGCAAGAGGAACAGACTGACGAGAGGTAGGGTAAATATAGGGATGAAAGGTATGGTGGAAGAAGGGAGGATGGGGAAGCCGAGTTACGGAAGACGTGATGAAGAGTAGAAGAATGAAGGATATGGTGGTCATAAGAAATATGTAAGTCACTAAGTTGAATAACCTTTTCCACATTTAGATACTAACTTTACAAACTTTATACCGTTACGTACATAATAACGCTAATAAAAGCCCAAAACAGTTTTGTAAGAAATGACCACCAGTTGACGGTGAACAATGTGTTTTATATTATTGCCTCAGCGGCTCAATGATATATAACTTTATCAATATCATGTTTAGTTGTGACAAATTAACGAGGGCAAATTAGAGCTTTAATATTAGAGTTTTAGGATATCTGGGTAATAGTAGTAGGCGTGAATAGTAACAAGTAAGTGAGAAAGATTAAATAACGATATACTACTATTACCCGTGATCTTTTATGCGAAAAAAGAAGTAGGGCTAATGAAATAGATTGTTTTTAAGGGCTAAGATAAGGAAAAGTCGTGACTTAATAATGAAACTTCACGACATCTACTAAGAGATGTTAGAGAGGTAATATATTTTGTCAATGTTAGGAGCGGGTATGGCGCGATCAATGTTGCTGGTGAAAAACATTTTTTGTAAAAACTATGGATGGTCATAAATTTGTACAGAATGCTACGACTAAATTTGTATAGAATGCTACGACTGGCTTGATTGCTTCGTGTGGTTATAGTTAATGCGTCATATTTGAGATCCATTTTTTTTGGAGATAGTATCAAATTCAATTTTGGAAGATGGATTTTAGGTAGGTGCTGATCTGGATGTTTAGGGCTCGGCTAAAGAACAACGCGCATACGAGTTATTAGTGTATAATACATGTTTTTAAGAACTAAATAAAGAAAATGTATATAAGTGACATATCCATATGCAGCGAGCTAGCAACGCATAATACTTTAGAGTTTGCAACCTATAAGTTTTCTTAAATAGTGTATTGTAAATCTTCGAGATACACCCATTATCAAACTTTAAGCCCCTGATATCATTCAACTCCATTTTGTAAAATTTATTTCTCCGAACTGAAGATTCCCTATCGTGCTTTCATTCACCTTGCAAATAGATTCGCCGCTCATGTACAAAGGGTGATTGAGTAAAAATCTAATAAGAAATTTTTAAACAACTCTACCCTTTTAGGCCTACAAGTTGTAGTCGGTCTTGACTGTACTTACATTAAAATACTAACTCAATAAATATGGTTCCATAAACACTAACAAATTTCATTCTGAGTGTGCATATGTTACAAGTTTTGCTTAAAGTATGAGCACGTTGGGCTATTTCCCACGGCTTCATAACTTTGTAGGCATCATTTTTCAAATCTATTTATCAGCTTGGATTTCAGTACTTTCTTTTGGTAGTCCTACAGTTTTGTGAAAGATGTGCACAAATACTGATGCTCACAACATACGCTTCGTAACTCAATGAATTGTCAAAAAGTCTCTTGCCGTCAAAATTTGTGTATCAAAACATTCGCTATCACAAGTTGCTGTGCAAAACATAGGCTGTTGTAACTAGCTGCTATGGTGATTTTTCTTTATTAGCTACTATCATTTGCATATTTTGTAATTGCTCTAAGTAGGATGATAGTCTGCATATTTGTAGTTGGTGTAAGTAGGATGATAGTCTGCTATAGTAATATCAAAAAGTAAAAATATAATATATTAGTCGTAGATTAAACAGCTGCAAGTAGGATTTGTCGTTTATTGACATTGTAGTGTTTGTTATCTGGTCAATTGCTGTTGTTGTAGCGTAATAAATGGTCAGGGTTGTGCTAACGGTTGTTTGGAGAGAAAAACTGCCAAAAAGTGTTATAGAAAAGCTTTGATACGGTTTCGATGCACCTTTTAAAGGGTGTTGTTTAGGATAACAAACATGTGCAGAAAATATGTTCTAGGAAAACGGCTTAGGGCTGTTTGGTCAGAACCCTTTAAAGGGGTTGTTTGGACAACCCTTTTATGGGTTGTTTGGACAACACATATGTGATGAGAAGTCGTATATTATATTGGACGAGTGGTGTAGTTAAAAGGCTCGGTTTATGAAATCAGATTGTTTACATGGAAAGGAGACGTCGTGGCGCATGTGAAGAAGTAAGTTTTATCTAAATATCATTCTGATATAGGGCTCATGTTCTTAAGTTCACTTTTTGTGGCTTATGGGGTGTTTGTTTTCGCTTATATGTTGTCTTATGAGCTTCTTTGATTTAAGCTTATACGTCGTAACCCTAATGTTTTGGCTTTATTTTGAGACTAATGTGCTTATATAAGTATTATTGTAGCGTAATGTAACTTATATAAACCGCAAGTCTCAAAATAAGCTAAAAATTTGGGGCTTATAAATTATAAGGCGAAATAAACAAGCTCAGAATCCAGCATAAGCATACACACATATAACTATATAAGCCGGAACAAACACCGTTACTTATATGCGGCTAAAAGTTTGAAAATAGTTCATAAAAATTGACCTTTAGAAAAAACAGACGGGCGGATTGATTCGACAAAAGGGATGTTTGAATTTGCATCAGCAGTGACTATTAAAATACTTTGACTCCTGCTTTTAGCCTTTGTTGTAATTTCAGAAGACCATTGATATTCTATATACTTTGTGTAGGCTCATGTTCCTTAATCTATAACTGTTCAATAAGTTGTATTGCATTCATTGACAGACTGGTATGCCAAAATCATTTGCAGGTGTCTTAAACGACAAAAAATTCAGCACCCCATAAAATTGAAACAAAGTCATAAATCCAAGAAATAGCAGCGGCCAATTCTTGATCGTTTTCCCCTGTCGACACAAGATTATTACTACTACTTTGTATAGCTCATCTGATTATTTTATAAAGTTTTCCTGAAACTATATCTTTAGGTAATGAATACAATAGATCATATATTTTAGATTTAAGATTGGCCAAGGGTAGTAAATCATTATAGCAACATAGCAGCAAACATAATGTAACTATAAACTCTTTTGTAAACAATTAGCTATGGTACTTTGAATGAATCCATATAGCTGCTAATACAGGTTAATGTAATGTTCCTAACAACTTTGTTATCCATATCATACGCGGATTAAAATCCCGTTGTTTGTTAACAACCCGCTGCGAAGCGCGGCCTTTATACCTTGTAGCAATAAAACTTCCCCAGCGTTTTCATGACAACGTTTAAGAGTACATTTGTAAACAGTACAATGAGTTAACAGTCATATCTTTTCACGAATAACCACCATCAACCGTCACCACAATACCTATAAATACATCTTTCACACTCACCATTTTCCGTACTCCCAAAATTCTTTCATACATACCTTCTATATAGCAGGCACTCCTCCTTCATCGCCAAAGAACAACGGCTCCGTGGAGCCCCGTTCCGCAAGTCTTGATGAGGTTGTGTCATCGCCACCAAGGACTGTTGTCAGGGTATCACCAACGGTAAGGGTAATATAATTATAGAAAAAACCCGACCTCAACCCATTTAGAAAGACTCAAACCATTTCGATCTCAGATTTAATTCAGGCTTTACAACCAATTGTTATGAACCCTTATAGATCCAAAACCACGAATTAAAAAGTCATCATCGATCAGTTAAAACACAAGACAAATTAATTAACCTACCCGAGACCTCGCAGGATCTTGAAGCCACACTCTTTAGTCACAAAAGAAAGAAGACTTATGTTTCGATTGAAAGAGTTTCGAAAATTGAATCAAGGTATTGGATAAATCTTCGTTTAATGAATGACTAATGGATTTATGATGTGTGATTCAGTTGATTGTTTGAGATGGAAGAGATGAATTTCACTTTTTATGTTACTTTGGAAGTATCGGTGTAGATGGGGCGGAGGTTTCAGAGGATATAGTTTTGAGAAGAAAATATGCGGCTGAAGATAATGGGTTTTGGTTAAAAATGGAATTATTAGGGTAAAAATAGTCCTATATTATCAATATGGATCGGGTTTAGGGCAGTGGTACTGGGCCGACTAAATTTATATTCCCTTCACGTGATTTTAAAGTCTTGGTTTCTACCCCTATCTGACTTTAGTACTAATTTTTACTGTATGTGTGTTTGTTTCATCCAAGAAAAAGCTGTCACATTAAAATAGCTATGGAAATAAAAATATGCATCGAAAAAAGTCATGTTTATTTTATTTTAAATGGAGATTTCATCTTCTACAAACAAGAGGATACCACAGACCGTGCCACCATTCCACGCCACTATCATAGTTTAACCAACACAACCACCGTCACTTTTGGCCAACCACCATTCTAAGCAGCAAAGCGCGGGTATCTACCCTATTGTAAAAATCTAACAGTTTGTCTCAGAACTACGTTTCTCACAACCAACATCCACAGAAAACCCGCGGCGGAGCGCGGGAATCTAGCCTCGTTGATATAATGACTAAGAACTTGAGTAAATCACCATGTCCAATAGTGAATACAAAACTCACGCCACGCAAGTATTGGACTACGTGTCCAAAATACCAATAAGCATGTACACTCCAAATGTACACACCAATCTACCCTATCTACACTTGTCCGATTTCGACAAAACTTGGTCACAAACTCACACATAATATGAAGAAGACTCAGTTCAAGTTTCATTCAAAAATATTACTTCTAAGACCTTCTGCCCGACACACCTTCATGTTATAAAAACCGGACAGATTTACGCCTTTGACTCGTAAAACTATTTTGACGTATCTAAACAACTCCATTTATAAAACCGACACTCGGGTTTGAAAATAGACTCATGACCTGAGGTTTAGACTTTAACATCAGTCCTTGAACATTTTTAAAAATCATTCTATAGTCCCCGAGATTCGATCCAAATATCGACAACAATTTTCGGATTGTGCCGATACTCGTCTCCCGGTACACAAATACTAAAACTAGCATAACTTTTCGCTCGTAATGAGTTAGAAGCTCATTCAAGCGGCAAAACGAGCGTCTTGAAAATTACTAAAACAATATCACATAATCTAAGCCTATATCAGAACTTAAACCCACGAAACAAGCTGTTATAAGCTGCTGTCCCAAAATACCCTTTTTGAAATCAAGTCAAATGAATTTTCCAACACAATCTACTTAATTCCACACTCCTAATATCATCATACTAACACTCTAACACCTTGATCAAACCCCTAACACACTTGCATGATCATCCAAAATTTTTCCCACTCAAAAATCCATACATGCAAGCACTCAAAATTTTAAATATAATAATATTAACACTACATACAAGCATAGAAATAGATCAAACAACCTTGTTCTTCAATAAAAATTTAAAAGATTAAAAAGTGGATGCATGTTAAAGAAAATTATACCAAAATGTAGCTCTTTCAAAATCTAGAATGGGACTTTTGTTAGATTTAAATGATTCAAGATGAATCAAAAATGGTGGTGGTGTTTTGCTCTTGGTGGTGGACGGCAAAAGAGAAAGGAAAGGGAGGGTGGATGTAGTCTTTATTTTTAAAATATTCTGTGTGTAAAATGGCTAGTGGAAATTCCTTATATAGTGGGATGGAGGGGTAGATTTTGCCAATTTTGCATAGTTTTGGTCCAAAATGCAATTAAATAGTTGTAAGGGTAGAAAATGTAAATATTAAAATTTGAAAATATTTACGGGACTCGGGTTTCGTAAAAATACTTTTTAAAAGTTAAAACGCTTCTTAAAAATAATAATATCACTTCGACACGACTTAAAACGTAATTAAATCGAAAACGTCGAAAATATAAATATCGAGACAATCGATAATAAAACATAAATTTTCGGGCATCCGTCCGTATCGTGATCATTAGTAGTTCTCGTCATTCGTTAAAACGTAAAATACGAGAAATAAAAATGAATACAATAAAATCATTCACATGATAAATTGAGAATATAATATCGATACTTAATGTATTTCTTGTCAGTTTTCATCGAAACGACATTCTTACATTAAGTTTCAAGCCATAACCTTCTCGGTTAATCGATAATTTAAAATTCTCATTAAAATAAACATATAATACTTATTAGTCGAGATTAAAATAACGACCTGAAATTGACGGATTGTCACATTATCCCCACCAAATTGGGATCTTCGTCCCGAAGATCAACTTGCGTTCTTTCTCGATCGCTCGTTGAAATCAAAGAGTTAAATGTATTTTGGTCCTCGTCTTGAGTTCCATCACACATGACAATAGAAATTTGACTTTGCTTCGGTTGCCTAACTTCCTTATCGATAATATTCAACAAGTACTTTGATGAAATGCAACTCACCGTCGATTCATACTTCATCAAGAGAGATAATAAGATCTTCGTCGGAAAGAAATTTCTTTAGGTTCGACATATGGAAAGTATTGTGAATTCGTTGTAGCTCTCGAGGTAATTTAAGTTTTCATGCCATCGGACCTACCATCGTTATCATCTCGAATGGTCCAAACTAACAGGGACTTATCTTCCCACGTTTTCCAAAATACATAACACCTTTTCTAATGGTGATAGCTTTGGCATAACTTTTCCACCTACCTCGATTTTCAAAGGTTTTCGCTTCACATTATCATAACTTCTATGTCTACTATGAGTGCTTCACAAACGATCCTTAATTAGCACGATCGATTTATTTATCGAAACAAAATGAGCAGAGTCAATCAATCAACATTGACAAAAATCGAGTCATATTCAGACTGAGTTTTCAAGAGCTTAACAATGAATCCATTGTAATTTGCTCCTACTTCACGAATGATAACGAATAACACAAACGTAATCACTTAAAGGCTAAGTTACCTCTTTTTTCCAGAATACATTGTAGGCTCTTACTATCGGTGGATACCGTACATTAGTGCCATACAATTAATGTCTCAATAGGCGAAGAGTAAAATCACCGCACCCAATTACAAGTCGTGGGTTGTGCAGTTTCCTCATTCTTCCTAGGTTTCCTACAAGCATATAAAAATCAAACAACTCTAAATCCTTCAAGAGATATATCACGATTAACAACAAAATCTTTACTTCTTTCGAGTAACGATAAGATCGGCGTGCTGTAGAGTTTTCTTTTCATGGCCTGAAAAGCTTTCTCTTCATCAATGCCGCACACATACGGTTCATTCTATTTAGTTAGCTTAGTTAATGGTTTTGATATCAAAGATAATCCTTTAATAAACCTTTAGTAATAACTAGCCAAACCTAGAATTTGTCGTACTTCAGTTGGAATAGTTGGAACATTCAAATCATCAATGGCTTCAATTTTCGCAGAATCAACATGTATGCCACATTTGTCAATCACATGACAGAGAAGTTGTACAGAACCAAGCCAAAAATCACACTTTAGGAATTTTGGGTACATCTTTTTGTTCTTTAACAAGTTCAAGATAATCCCTAAGTGTTCAACATGTTCTTCCTCGCTCTTCAAGCAGATTAGAATATTGATGACGTATAGTCCCCAGCCGGGTCATGAACCCGGCCCACGGGTACTACCCGTATCTGGCCCATCACGGATGGGTGGGAATAATGTCATTTGAGCTTATGGGCTTGGATGAACAGTAACCGCACACATGTGTGCGGCCCACGGTCCGACATGACCGGTACAGGGTTAGACAGAATCATATTCTATCTCTGAATATGATTCACTCCAAAGAAGAGGATATTCACTCACCATAATTAGAAGATAATAATCAATCTAATTCTGGTGCTTATCCTTTCCTTGGGGCCGAAGCATCAATGACAGCCCATTAGGGTTGTCACTGCCTATAAAAGGAACCCCCAAGGGTTCCACAAAGGTATTACGTTCTATATTCTCAACTCACTCAACTCCTATAAACCCTAACCGATTACTTACTCTCACGCCGGAGTCTAATCGTGGGAAACATTCCCACGGTAAGCCTAACGCGTGTTGTTTAGTGTGCAGGATCTCAACCAAATAGTTCACTTGGTGCAGGAGCCGGAGCCTAAGCCAACCCGAATTAAGCCTAATACAGGTCAAGCAAGGATCACCCAACTTTTGCATCAACAAGTTGGCGCCTTCCGTGGGACCCATTACACTAAGCTAGAGCAAAATCTCATCTTGAACTCTCAATGACGAAGGGGCATCCGCAAGCTAACCCCAGGAACACATATCCTGGAAATCGGAAGTCCCAAGGGAAAGGGATACTCATCCCCAATCAATCCCCTAGCCGCCCAGTGGGCGGACCTAGTAACCGAGGTGGTTTTCAGTCCATGGGGGTGACGAGCACGATCTCCATAACTCCCCCACCTACTTCTTCCCTGGACAACCCTGATCTAGGGAGTGCGCCCAATCCCCCTAACAAGGAGCCGCGCAGACCAGCGATTGAGGAGGAAGTGGAAGTCCAACCACTCAGCGAGGAGGATCTCACTAGAGTTCTCACGCAGAACTTTGATAGGATCATCCCAGGGATTGCATCAAGGTTGAATCTAGGGAGAAACCTCCAATCTAGACTCAACTTTGACAATACCGGACCAATCACATCTTCCCAAAATCAGAGGAAAAGGAAAACCCGGCCTCAGGAGCAGAGCACCTTCGAGGAAACCCCTTAACCTAGGAATGTGTTCGAACGCATAGGAGATCGCCTCATACAGGAACTAACGCAGTCTCGAGAAGGGGGAGAGAAGTCCGACGGTTCACCCGAGCGACCAGACCGAGAGCTGACCAGAGCCGCTCGCCGCACAAGTGTGTGGGATAGGATGGACACTGGGAAGAAGGCTCCTGGCTCTTATCAAAAGAGTGGTCCTCACCCAAAGGATGGGGCACCACCCCCGTCTCCAGATCTGTCGGGAGAGGACGCGGATGACCATCCACCCAAGCGTCGCCGACCTAGGCGTACCCCTCCACCACAACCAAACAATGATGAATATTATGGTGGCCCTTATTATCGAGAGGCAGAAGCGGAGGATATTTCCCGCCCATGCTGTGACCCATGGGATGACCCTAGGCTCACCCGTCCATGGGCGGATCCCAGGGAAGATCCTTTTACTCTCCGTATACGGAACTACTCCGAGGACACAAAACGTCGCATGCCAGCGTGTGTCAAGACCTATGATGGAACTGGTGATCTGGATGATCACCTCAAAATATTTGATACGTAGGCTAAAATTGAGCGATGGCCCATGCCTATATGGTGCCAAATGTTCAATTCGACTTTGATCGGCAATGCCCGTGACTGGTTTGAGGGACTCCCTCCACGAAGCATTGATAGCTTCACGGAACTACGCATTGCGTTCAAGAATAATTATACTCAGCGGAAGAAGTATAATAGGGATCCGGTCTCATTAGCAACTGTCAAGCAACGGCCGGGGGAGTCTACAGAAGCCTTCAATGAACACTTCAACGGCGAGTGCACACGCACAAAGACGATGCCGGAACTCCTGAAAATCTCCGACTACATGCACGCCATAACAGATAGGGAATTAATCAGGCGTCTCAATGACAAGCGTCCAGAGAAGTATGATGATCTCATGGAAAGGGTCAGAAACTTCATAGAGGGAGAAACAGCGGTTGCCGCGGCTTACCTTTCCAAAGGAAACGGCTACCGATCAAACGACCAGTCCCGGAGACAGTCGGGTGGTCAAAGCAATCAAAACAGTAGTAGGGGCTCAGACTACAAGAGCCAAAACAAAGGAGGACGGTCGGATGATAAGTTTACCCCCTAAAGATGTCCTACCGGGAGATCTTGCTGACGGAAGGGGCAAATTTTCCGAGACCTCCCCCAATGACAACTCCGCCGGACCGTCGTCAAGGAAATCGTTTCTGCGAGTTCCATAATGACAAGGGCCACGGCACAGAGGAGTGTATCCAGCTCAAGAAGCACATTGAGTCACTGATCAAGTCAGGTAAACTCAAGCATTTGGTTAAGGATTGGAAGGATGGAAAAGACAGCAAGAAGTATGATAAGAAGGATCCCCAAAAGGACAAACCTTCGACCATATACATGATCCAATCCAGACAACGCCGCACGAGGCAGAAAATTGGCCAAAAATTTTCACGCGATAGGGAAATCTCATTCCCTCCCATCACAGCAAGCGAAGTGATTGATGCGCCTCTCACTATTGAGATAAGCATTGGAACACACAATGTTCGTCCCATGTATGTGGATGGAGGATCATCAGCAGAAGTACTGTATGAACACTGTTTTGTGCAGTTACAGCTAGAAATAAGAAGCCAATTAGTACCGGCCACGGCGCCGCTCACTGGCTTTAGTGGAGACACCATCTGGCCGATAGGGCAACTGCGTCTGCTTGTAACCATTGGGAATGAGGAACACTCCACTACTGCGTGGATGAACTTCATGGTGATACGCTCACACGCTCCGTACAATGGGATAATAGGCAGACCAGTTATTCTGGCTATACGGGCGGTACCTTCCACGGCCCACGGGATGATTAAGTTCCCTGTTGAGGGAGGAATCGTCACCATTTACAACACAATCGTACCAGCATCCGAGTTTCATACCGTGACAACACCGGCTCCACCTGTTCCACCTAAGGATGGATCACCACCTCCCAATTGGAAGGTGGCAATCCATCCTGACTATCCGGAACAAGAGATATCCATAGGGGGCGCTCTCGGATAACGGCAAAAGGGCCATGTGCTCTCTTTTAAGTGAAAATCTAGATATATTCGCATGGGAGCCAAAGTATATGACAGGCGTACCACGCGCGATAGCAGAACATAAGCTCCAAATCCGCCAGGGGTACCAACCCGTCAAGCAAAAGAAGCGCGGCCAGGCGCCTGAGCGCAACCGAGTGATATTAGAGGAAGTACAGAAACTAGTGAACGCAGGTATCATGCGCGAGGTATACTACCACGAGTGGTTATCCAATCCGGTCATGGTCAAGAAACATGACGAAAGTTGTCGCATGTATGTGGATTTCACGGATTTGAACAAAGCCTGTCCACAGGATTGTTACCCGTTACCGGAGATTGACTGGAAAGTGGAATCCCTATGTGGATATCCCTTTAAGTGCTTCCTAGACGCATATAAAGGATACCACCAGATCTAGATGGCGGAGGAGGACGCAGAAAAAACGGCATTCCACACTAGTCAGGGCGTATACTGCTATACGAAAATGCCGTTTGGACTAAAGAACGCCGATGCTACATACCAGCGGCTTGTGGACAAAGCCTTTGACTCACAGATAGGCCGCAACCTGGAAGTCTATGTGGATGACTTAGTCATAAAAAGTCATACGGAGGATGCACTTCTCCGGGATGTCCAAGAGACATTTGACACACTAAGGAGGATCAATATGAAGCTAAACCCAAAGAAATGCACGTTTGGGGCAACGGAGGGAATGTTCCTTGGATATATGATTGATCCAAAGGGCATCAAACCTTGCCCTGAGAAAACGGACGCAGTAATACAGCTGCCATCCCCTCAGACACGGAAGGAGATACAATCCTTAAATGGGAAGCTGGCCGGGCTAAATAGGTTCCTATCAAAGTCCGCAGAGAAGTCATTACCCCTGTTTAAGACACTCAAGAAGTGCATTAGGAAGGGAGACTTCCAGTGGACAAAGGAAGCCGAGGAAGCTTTTGGCCAACTCAAGAAGCACCTTGCATCTCTCCTTATGCTAGTAGCTCCCCGGCCAAAGGAGGAACTTATTATGTATCTCTCAGCCACACATGGAGCAATAAGTGCGGTACTCATGACGGATATGGATACGGTACAAACTCTGGTCTACTTCATAAGTAGAACATTACAAGGGCCGAAGTCGAATTACTCCTCTATGGAAAAATTGGTTTTGGCACTAGTGTTTGCTACAAAGCGGTTGCGCCGATACTTTCAGGCGCACCCAATTGTAGTCATTACTGACCAACCAATAAAGCAGGTAATATCTAGACCGGATGTGGCAGGAAGGCTACAAAAATGGAGCATTCTATTGGGGGAGCATAATATATCTTATAGGCCAAGGACGGCTGTTAAAGGCCAGATCTTCGCAGATTTCTTGATAGAGAAGCCGGATGAGGAAGGACCAATCGTAAAACAAGACGAGACCCCAACAGAACCATGGGTGTTATTTACGGACGGATCTTCGTGTATGGATGGGTCAGGAGCTGGCCTCATCCTCACAAATCCGGAAGGAATGGAGTTTACGTACGCCCTCTGTTTTGAGTTCACAGCCACCAATAACGAAGCGGAATATGAAGCATTAATTGCGGGTTTAAAAATCGCCGCTAGAATGGGAGTCCGCAACCTTGAGGCCTACGTGGACTCACGGCTTGTCGCGAACCACATTCTAGGTGGATATGTGGCTAAGGTGGACAACATTGTTCGATACTTAGAGAAAGTCAAGTCGCTCATCGCGGCTTTCAGCAAGTTTTCCATCAAGCAGGTGCCAAGAGGTGAGACCAAGAAGGCGGACGCTCTTAGCAAGATTGCATCCACAAGCTTCGCCCACTTGTCCAAGCAAGTTTTGGTGGAAATACTCAAGGAGAAGTCTATAACAGAAGGGGAGGTCGCTACTATAGTTGAAGAGGATGGACCTACATGGATGACCCCGATTATCAACTATTTGACTAGCGAAACCCTTCCGGACGATGAAAAAGCGGCACGGCGCATTAGAAGGAAGTCGCAACACTTCGAACTCCGAGAAGGTATCCTTTATAAGCGCTCTTTCTTGCAGCCGTGGTTGCGGTGTGTTGGACCACATCAGGCTACCTATGTAATCAGTGAAATACATGAAGGGTTGTGCGGCATGCACGCAGGTCCACGATCCATGGTAGCTAGAGCCTTACGGACAGGATATTATTAGCCTACCATGCACAGGGACGCGCGCGACATGATTCGCAAGTGTAGTGATTGACAAGTGCATAGACCAGTGCCGCGACATCCGCAGCAGGAGCTTACGCCCATCACATCCCCATGGCTATTCTATAAGTGGGGAATCGACATCGCAGGACCATTTCCTGTAGCTGCGGGGGAGTTAAGTTCTTGATTGTCGCGATGGACTACTTCACACGATGGATAGAGGCCAAGGCAGTCAAATCCATCACAGGCAAACAAGTTAAAAAGTTTGTTTGGGAGCATATTGTGTGCCGTTTTGGCCTACCAGGAGAAATCATCTCGGACAATGGTAAACAGTTCGCGGATAATCCATTCAAGGACTGGTGTGCATCATTGAATATCAAGCGGCGCTTCGCGTCTGTTAAGCATCCGCAGACAAATGGCCTTGTGGAACGAGCAAATAGAAGCTTGGGAAACGGCATCAAGGCACGTCTGGATGAATGAAGTGCCAAATGGGTGGATGAGCTACCATATGTTTTATGGGCACATAGGACTATGATCCAAACAGCCAACGAAGATACTCCATTTGCATTGGCCTACGGCACTTAAGCTGTTATACCAGCGGAAATAGGAATGCCTACCATCCGCACGACGGAGGTTAATGTCGTCACGAACGACGAGCAACTGCGAATCAACCTGGATTTGTTAGAAGAAAAAAGTGAGATAACAACCATCAATGAGGCTAAGTCCAAGGCTAAAATGAAGGCTTATTATGACGCCAAGGTTAAAGGTGTTTCTTTTCGACCGGGAGATTATGTCTATCGTGCTAACGAAGCAAGTCGAGCGGAGAATACAGGAAAGCTGGGCCCTAAGTGGGAAGGGCCGTATGAGGTCACAGAAGCCTTAGGACGAGGCGCGTACAAGTTACGCGACATGGATGGCCGCAATCTAGAACGCACATGGAACATCTCCAATCTCAAAAGGTGCTATCTTTGAAAGCTACGGCTTCCGCATGGGTACTTCGCTATATGTGGCTTTAATGAAGATCCATGTACTCTATCTGTTTTGCTTCTTATGTTTTTTCTAAGTTCATTTTTTGATTTTTAGGACTTGTCATTCTTGTTCAAACAAAAAATGTAAACGTTCTAATAAAATGGCGTGGTGCCTAGCTAGTTCCACGGCTTGTTTTGTGCAAATTATTTCTTAGGATTTTGTTAGTCATGTGAATTTTAATTATAATATGCCATGTTTCATTCATATGCATTCATTCAAACACCGTACATGTACTATACGCCTCCAGGTGGGGTAAGAGGATTAAGTGAACCTACTAATTCAACCTACCGCGTAAGAGGGATGCAACCCCAGCTGCACGGATCATGTATCCTTACTAGACACCTTACTCACAAGACGTTGTGGTAAGTTTCGTATGCCGTACTCACGCAGTGCTTTGCATAGTAAAGACGCACGTCGCATGTCTAGTAAATTATAGACTTGTATGCATTTCCCCTTTTGTGTAAGACATGACATGTCATGCAGTATTGGTATACGATATTCAACAAAATAAAAATGCACAAGTTTCCAACTAAATAACAAAATGGCCGTGGTCATCACGGACTTACATACAAAGAACAGTTATTTTACACATGTCTTAGCCGTGTACATGCACGGACGAATAAAAGCTACAAATATTCAAAGGTTACAAACCAAATTGTCTGAAATAGATAATAAGGTAGGGGCACCCTACATAGAGGGGAGAAATTTACCTATCTCCACTTGTTCCGTAGCAAAGCAAGGCAACCTCTCACCACATTCCCTCCGCTTCAAGGCTTGAGCCGCATTGCTTAAGGGTTCTTCATCAAGCACGATCCTGGTTACGTCCTCATAGATAGGAAGCGTCAGGTGGCTGGGCGAGGGAGTAAAGGAAGCACGGGAATGACCCTCATCTTGGGAGAACGAACCAAGACTAAGATTTTCCATGATCTCCATGTTCGATGCATCCTTCGTAGCCTACAGCTCGGCCAAGAATGGATAATGTAGATCTCGCATCGCGGCCATGGAAGCAGTCATCTTGTTCGCAGCTTCAGGATTGAAGAAAGCATGCCTGGTGAAGTTCTTCTTTTTCTTGATTAGCTCTACGGCCTGGACCATTCCTTCGTGGCGGCCGTGGTCAATACCATATGACACAAGGCTTGCAAACTGTTGCACAAATTCAGGGGCCTCTAGTACCTTGGTGATGGCCAGACGTTCCCCATGTCCCACCATGCACCTACGGCCAGCAATGGCTGCTAGTAGTTGGGGGCATAGCACGTCGTCACGTTCGGCGGTAAGGGCATCTATCATCACATCTTTTTGGGCGGACGCCTCCTTTAGCTCCTTGGTCATAACCCTCTCATACGCAAGCTCCTCTTGTACCTTCTCCATGCTCTGGATTGTCATCTGAGCATCCTCAAGTTTTTTGGTAAGCACGGATACCTGGCTGGAGGAGGACTTGGCAGACGCCTCCGCTGCGGTCACCTATATGAGAGATTACTTGTTAGATTATGTTTCTTATGGAATAAGAGTGGTGCGTCGCGGATATGTACCTTGGTTGTCGCGGCATCCAGTTTTGCCTCGAGCTCGGCCACTTGTTGGTCATAAGCATTCGTACGGGCTGATTGCTCCTTCACGGTCGCCTCGGCACTAGCAAGTTGGGACTGAAGGGCAGCAATTTGAGCCTCACTCTCCACGATGATTATCTCCCTCCGTCCAACTTTCCTCTTGAGGGACTCCACATGCCCGAGCGCGGATTCGAATCTTACTCTCATTGAGGTGCCCATTGCCATTTGATGCACCAAGGCGCCGTTGTACTCATCCGCCAGGTCAGCATGGCTTAGTGCATTCACTTCTCGTACCAGGCCTGGTGGTATGCAGTTATTGAGGTACTCTCAGCATTCCCCGGCTTCCCTCATTCGTGACGCAGTGGTAATATTCCAAACATGGTTGAACGATTGAGGGGGGCCGGATGTTGGGAGGTCTTGGGAGGCTGTGGGGGTACCTTCTTCGAATACGGGACCGGATCTCGTGGCGGCCGTATGAAGCATAGGGTTTCTCTCCACTTGTTTTTCTTTTCCCTTCTCCATTTGGGCATCAGGTGGAGGCACGGCACCAGTTTGTTCATTCATGCAAAACAAGTATTTGGATAGATATTAAGTATTGCTTAAAGGGAGTTTGTCGCTCTTACTTAGCAAGATGGAGCGTTACATGTTATTCCCTGCTAATTCTGAGGTAGTCGGAGGAATCTGAGTAACTGGATCGACATGTGCGGCCCGGATCGTCTCGGAGGCCTGGGTGGTGCTCCCAACAGATTGATATAAGGGGTGATCCTCTCGAAGCTTTTTGGCGGGGGCATTGTGTTCGCCAATCTCGGCCGGAGTGGCTCTTCTTACCCGCTTGTTTTTTTCTGCGGGTACGTGATAACTTGATTTTACTCAGGTTAAAAAGATTCGTTGTACCAATCTCTTCGAATTGAAAAACTTGTGTTTAATGTGTGACTCAGTTTTATTTTGGTGGAACAAAAATGTGTCGTTGTAGTATATTAAAATAAAAGTGCGAAACTTTAAAGTAAAAGTGCAATTAAAGTAAATCTAAAACTAATTAAAATAATGGGCAAGTATTTAAAAACGTGACTGAAATTAAAGGGCACTAAAAGTAAAATAACGCAAACTTAAATCTATCTAAGGCAAACTTAAAACGCAACTAAAACTTAAACTAAGGCAAGTCTAAAATAAAGCTAAGGCAAATTTAAAGTGCAACTAAATAAAAGGCGGGAAAAATAAAGCTTGAAAATAAAAGACAGAACTTAAAAAGAAAAAACTAAAAAGAACCTGACAGAAACCCTTGATTCGGAAGTTCTTAAGTTCCGAATGAACAAAAAGATGTTGATCCGGAACTTCTTGATCCGGAACTTCTTCCGAATGAAACACTCTTGACTCGGAACTTCTTGAGTTCCGAATGAAAACTCTTGATCCGGAATTTTTGAGTTCCGAATGAAACCTTCTTGATCCGGAACTTTTCGTTCGGAAGTCTTGACTCGGAAGTTTTCGTTCGGAAGTCTTGACTCGGAAGATTCGTTCGGAACTTTCAATGTTCCAAATGAGATTGCTGATCCGGAACTTTTCCTTCGTCCAGAATTTTCGTTCGGAAGATTTCGTCCGGAACTTTCGAGTTGATCCGGAACTTTGTCCTTGATCCGGAAGTTTTCGTCCGGAAGTCTTCGTCCGGAAGTTTGTTCGGAACTTCTCCAAATGTTCCGAATAAGCTGCTTGACTCGGAAGTTTTTGCTCGTTCGGAACTTTTAAAGTTCCGAATGAAAGCTTCCCTTCTCTTGATCCGGAACTTCCTGGGAATCTCAGACACAGAAACAAACACCCCCGAAGAACAAGGGAACACAGTAACAAGTAGTATACCACATATTTAACCAAAGTCAAACAAACGATTAAACTAAACTAATAACAAAACATCAATTAATCATAAACAAACAATTTAAATCAACAAAACACACGAATTTAACCACAATAATCAAAAACCCACTTGATCAAAATAAAGACATGAACATAAACATAAACATAAACACAAAAATCAAAGATTAAGAAAGGTAGATAAGAGATAAACAAGATAAAATAAAGATTGACAAGAATTAAATGGAAACTTACTTGAAATTAAAGGAATTTAAGGTGCAAGACAAGGTAATTAAATTTGACAAGTATTTAAATGACATGAAATTTAAGGTGCAAGGTAAATAAATGGTGGAAGACTAATTGTCACACTTAGCCAACAAAGAAAATAATTAACTAGCCTAAACTATATATAGGGGAGGATTAGGAAGCTTCCTCCCCTCTTTCCTTTTCTCTTAATTACAAGATTAAGTCCTTCCTTCTTTAATCTTCATTAATTGCACCATTAGTCCTTTGTTCTTCTAATCTTCTTTAAACTTGGACTCTAATGACTTGTGGCTCGGTATTTCTTTTGAACTCGTCTTTTAATTCTTCAATAAAATAGACTTGAGTTTCTCGGCTTTTAGTAAACTTCCGTCTTTTGACTTTTTCTTCGATAAATCTTCAGAATTGGTCTTGGACTTCCGTTCTTTTTGCACTCTTGACTTCTTGACTTCGTCTTTTCATCTATTTCTTCAATAAAAACCCGTGAATGCCCGTGTTTTCTCCACTTTTCACCTTTTCGTCCTAAATCACAACAAAAACACAAACCACGCATAATTCCGACATAAAAGACATAAAATACACGTTTTGGCTTGGTTATTATTGTAATTAAGTGGTAGAAAGGATGGGTGTTTACACACCTATCAAATCCCCTACACTTGACCATTGCAATGTCCTCATGCAATGCATTAGTTACAAAGCACGTTTACATTTTTCATCACAATCAATCCATAATGGCCTTTATTAAAGAGATAGAAAATTAAAAACATACAAAGTAAAGAAATCAAAAACATACCTTGGGTTTTGAAAATGTCATGAATAATCATCATCCTCAAGTTTTCACTTTCTCCAAACCAAGCTTAAAAACGAGATCATTGTTATTATAAGTTAGTAAACTAACACGAACTCATGTGGGCCAATTACTAACTTAGACTCCCTTATTCCTAGGTGTATCTCTTATATTTTATTGTTGTCTTGAATGATCACGAGGATGCATTGTTTGACTTATTTCGATAGTTATTTAGTCCGAAAATAAAGTGAACGATTTAATCAATAGTTAGCTAAAGGACAAAATCTTTTAAAATTGCTTCTCGGGCCCTCATAAAGTTCATATCTTGGCATAACTCGCTTCGCGATTTGAGACCTTTCTCGGACCGATATTTGGCAGCGACTTCATACTTCAAACCTTGAGAGACGTTTCATGAAATAATGGCCTTCTCTTCATAATAGGAATTTCTTCGCTTGAAGTTTTGAGAGATTCATACTTGGACCACGACTTCTTCATTTTTCTCCAATCTTTATTTTGGACTTTGATATACAACGATCCGCCTCCTTTTATGACTTGGATCTATTTATCCTCATACCTTGTTAGGGTCTTTTCGGATACACTTCTCCATGACTTTTGGGGAGTATTTGCTTTTCGTCGTGTGTCTCGATCCTTCATATTGATTTTCGATAAATGATTCTTCACATAACTTTTGGATCTTTAGCAACAAAATATAGCCCTCATGCCTTGTTAGGGCCTTTTCGGACTCGCCAATCTTTGCGTCCCGCTTCAATAAGTTATGCCTTGGCTATGAACTCTAATCCATACCGAGCAACTTTTAAACGATCTTGGGCTAGAAGCTAAGTAACTTTTCAAATCGTACAACCTTATTTATTAGCAGATAAATTATTAGCAAGCGATGGGAGAATAGGCTCATAATTAACTCACATAAATTCACGAAAGAATACCGAACTTATAAATGGCTCTATCATCTCTCGTTCTCCACAGTTTAAAATCTCAAGTAATGAGACTCGTGGATACTTAGCCTATTAAATCAAAGTTTTGGGTTTTCGAGTCGCCTATAGGATCTTGCAAACTCTTAGACTTTTTCAAGTTTAGAGATCGCATTTTAAAGTTCCCTTGATAAACGACTCTCTAGGATCAATTATAGGAACTTGCGAAAAGTTCTTGTTCTTAACCCGTGAGAGTTAAGACTTTCACGTTTTATAGCTCCCTACATAATAGCCTAGCAAAACTCGACTTAAACATGTTAAGGATACTAGCTAGAGTAACTTAGATAAGTAAACTCGGGTTGAGTCAAAAGATTCACAACGTTTGAAAATTAAAACCACTTTATTAAACATTAATTCTAATAAGGAAAGAAAATAACTATACAAAGGGAAAAACTAATAGGCCAAAATAGATCAAAAATTTTGAAAAATGTCGAAAATTGATTTTCCGGTTAAAATGAGGACAATAACAAGGAAAAGGCCACTTAACTTCGATAGAAGTCCCCCCTACACTTAAGATAAACATTGTCCTCAATGTTTAAGCATGTGGGAGTGAACTCCCCTACACTTAGGACATTGTGCACTTTGTTTAAATCTCGCTAAGGAAGAGACAACTAAAGAGATTCCTATTTTAATATGGAGAAAATATAAAATAGTGAATCGAAAAGAGTTTAGGATGAAACCGGGAAGAAGTAGAACACGGCATCACGGGTCGTCAAGAATCATCAAGAGTGGATCATTGAAGCTCGAATCCCTGATTAAGAAGTATGGAGAGGAAAGCAAACCAACGGGTCTCCCCTACACTTATGATAACGAAAGCGAAAAGATAGATGCATGGGTTGCCTCCCAAGAAGCGCTTGATTTTTGTTAACCGAGTCATTAGCCTGACTCGACCTTGATCATCAACGGAAGAAGCATGAAACATATCCACCAGGATCAAAGACATAGTTTTCGTCCATCAAATAGCAGAGGCTTAAGGCGAACAAGGCAAGCCAAAGAAGAGTAGGCAAGGTTCCCTTAAGCAGCGATGGAGCACGGTCGAAGCAAGGATGAAGTGGTGCAAGCAGATTTCCATAAGTTCCAAAGATAGTTCCTTTTATTTCATCAGGTGGATACTGAGATGGCTGCAGAATGTCAATACCAGGGTCGAACACCTTTTCCTTTAAGGGAAAATAGAACTCAGGCTCAGCAGAGTGTGAAGAAGATCCGCGAAGAAGCACAACCTCGTCCTCAGAAGGGGGACAAAGAGGTGTTAACTCATACGTGCTACGGATATTGGTGTCGACCGGTTTCTTCTCCTTATAAAGAATGTGCTTCAAATCCAAAGTAGGATCAAGACGATAATCTTCAAAGTCATAAGGAGGAGCATCACTCTCATGAGGGAAGTAAGTGTTGAGAAACGTAGAGAAATCTTCCTCAAATGAGTAATCGTCCAAAGTAGGATCGAGTGATGGCGGAGGATCTTCATCATGTGAAGAATCGCTCGAAAGAGTATCAGCCTCATCAAAATCATCGAAAGTGGGCATCTCGGGATACTCAGAAGTACAATCATCAAAATCATCCGAATCTGAGCTAGAATCATCATCATCATAAGCATCAAAGACCGGTGGAGAATCATAAATGGGAGAAGCTGCCAAAGTAGGGAGAGAATCATCCACATCATCTTGAAAGAGTGGATTATCATTGCAAGACTCGAATAGAGGTTTGTTGTAGACGACGAAGTCATCATGCACATTAATCATATTGACTGATTCTCGGCCTCCAAAGTATTTGCCTGTAAGCTTCCCCATTTTAAAAATTTGTGAATCATCCCCGACTCTAACTCACCTTCGGCCACATCCACTAAAGCGCGTCCGGTTCTCAAAAATGGCCGACCAAGTATTAAAGGAATACGAGGGTCCATTTCATAATCTACAACGACAAACTCGACCGGGAAAGTAAATGTGCCAACTTTAATAAACACGTATTCGGCTATACCAACGGGGTAAGCGAGAGTGCGGTTTGCAAGTTCAAGAGTCATCTTTGTTGGAGTGAGGTCGGGCAATGATAGTGTTTTCCAAACACTCAGTGGCATCAAATTAATACTGGCCCCGAGATCAGCAAGGGCAGTAAATTCCTCAGTTTTGTTGAACACGCAAGGCAACACTAAACGACCGGGATCTCCAAGCTTTTCTGGAAGTTCTTTAAGAATAACTGCAGAACAGTTTTCATTTAAGCGTGTGTTGGCGAGTTCAATCATCTTCTCCTTCTTGTTAAGCAATTCCTTAAATGCTTTAACAAATTTGGGCATGTGGACAAGTGCTTCAAGAAAGCTAATGTTGAAGTTCATCTGAGAAATCATCTTCACATAGCGTGTCACGTCGGAGTCCTCCTTGGTTAGCATTTTGGTCTTGCCTAAACGAGAGGGATAAGGGATATTGGTTTTGGGTGTTGAAGGTGCAGGTGTAGGTAAAGGTTGAGATGTTGAAGGGTCATTCGTGGGAACTTCATCACGTCGAGGCGGAGACGGTAATGGTGCACTAATACTAGGTGTAGGAGGAGTAGGGACACATGGTGGTGGAGGAGGTGTAGATGATGGTGGTGGGATTGGTGGTCCTATGATGGTGACTCCACTACGAGTAGTAATAGCACTCACATTGGCTCGCGGATTAGTGACGGTGTTTGAAGGTAGAGAACTCGAAGAAGAAGGTTGAGCAGGGGGCAAGAAACTAGCAAGCATATTCTTCAAATCATTGGTTTGATTGCTGAAGGAGGATTGAATATTATCTCGAAGCTCGGATCTAATCTCATGTCCTTGCTTTGTGATATCTCCTTTAAGATTGATAATTTGGCTCTGCAGATTCTTGATTTGCTCACCTTGGGTTCTCATGATGGCCTCAACATCCGGATTACTGGGTGGGGTTTGTTGGGCGGGTGGATGATAAGGATTAGAAGCTCTTGGTGGGATTTGGTTGCTTCTATTGTAGTTGTTGGCGGGGTTATGGTTTTGAGGAGAAAAACCGGGTGAAAGGTAGTTGTTGGACTGGTAACTCAGCAGATTTCTATCCCCTTGTGGTCGAGCTTGGTAATTTCCGGGGAATAATTACCATAAGCTGCATACACATTTTCCGGATTTCCTTGAGTAGAAGGACAATCGGTGTATGAGTGTGGACCGCCGCATGTTTCACAAGGAGCAGCAACAGCTTTAACTTGTTGTTGTTGGTTTGAAGCCAAGAGTTGCATACTTCTGTTCATTTCAGTTAGCACACGGGTGAGTTCGGTCATATCAGGGTTTGCTGAGGTGGAGGAAACATTTACTCTCGGGTTGTTCCTAGAAGAAGCAGAGGAATCCCAGTTTTTGTGGTGAGTAGTCATGTTCTCAATTAGCTCTCTACACTCCTCGGGTCTCCTTTTCATGAATGTGCCACCGGCGGCTGCATTAATCGTATCACGATCTCGAAAAGTTAGACCGTTGTAGAAAGTATCAATTAAGGTCACGGGTAGCATGTTGTGGTTTGGACATCTATCGATCAAGACATTATATCTCTACCAAGCATCAAAAAGAGACTCATCGGGATCTTGCATGAAACCGCTGATTTGATTGCGAAGGCTTGTGACCATGGATGGTGGAAAGTAGCGCGACAAAAACCGTTGAGTCATGTCATCCCAAGTGTGAATAGAATTCTTCGGGAGACGATCAAACCATTTCTCGGCATGATGTAATAAAGTATGTGGAAAGAGTTGTAGGCGAAGTTCATCCATTGTGGCACCAGCCAACTTCATGCTTTGGGTGATTGTAATGAACTTGTCGAGGTGTTTGTTGGCATCATCATCAGGCAATCCACGGAATGGGTTAGTTTGCACTTGCTGAATCATGTGGTGCTTCAACGAAAACTCAGGAGCGTTGATTTGCATTGGCGCAATCGGTCCTCCTCGTCCAAACATTGTAGGTTGACAAAGCTCCTCCATGGTCTGAAGATCGGGCTGTGGAAGAACATTGTTGTTATTATTAGGGTGCGGTGGATTATTGTTGTTTACACCTGACATAGCTAAATCTTCTTGAGTCTCGGGCTCTTGATAATTAGAAGATCTAGTACGCATACACCTGAAAATGCAAAAGAAAAAGAAACCAAACACAAAGACAATATATATACACACTAAAAATAAAATCTTTTTGGATTTTTGAAATTTTTAATTTTTATGTATTTTTATCAATTTTTAATTTTTATGAATTTTTGAATTTTTTATGCAAGAAAAATAACGCTCATAAGTGAACGGATCCCAAAAAGCAACGCGTCTCTCACAGAAAACCGTTAATCTTTACGAAAAGAGCCGGCAGCGGCGCCATTTGATAACTCGATTTTACTCAGGTTAAAAAGATTCGTTGTACCAATCTCTTCGAATTGAAAAACTTGTGTTTAATGTGTGACTCAGTTTTATTTTGGTGGAACAAAAATGTGTCGTTCTATTATATTAAAATAAAAGTGCGAAACTTTAAAGTAAAAGTGCAATTAAAGTAAATCTAAAACTAATTAAAATAATGGGCAACTATTTAAAAACGTGACTGAAATTAAAGGGCACTAAAAGTAAAATAACGCAAACTTAAATCTATCTAAGGCAAACTTAAAACGCAACTAAAACTTAAACTAAGGCAAGTCTAAAATAAAGCTAAGGCAAATTTAAAGTGCAACTAAATAAAAGGCGGGAAAAATAAAGCTTGAAAATAAAAGACAGAACTTAAAAAGAAAAAACTAAAAAGAACCTGACAGAAACCCTTGATTCGGAAGTTCTTAAGTTCCGAATGAACAAAAAGATATTGATCCGGAACTTCTTGATCCGGAACTTCTTCCGAATGAAACACTCTTGACTCGGAACTTCTTGAGTTCCGAATGAACACTCTTGATCCGGAACTTTTTGAGTTCCGAATGAAACCTTCTTGATCCGGAACTTTTCGTTCGGAAGTCTTGACTCGGAAGTTTTCGTTCGGAAGTCTTGACTCGGAAGATTCGTTCGGAACTTTCAATGTTCCGAATGAGATTGCTGATCCGGAACTTTTCCTTCGTCCGGAACTTTCGTTCGGAAGATTTCGTCCGGAACTTTCGAGTTGATCCGGAACTTTGTCCTTGATCCGGAAGTTTTCGTCCGGAAGTCTTCGTCCGGAAGTTTGTTCGGAACTTCTCCAAATGTTCCGAACAAGCTGCTTGACTCGGAAGTTTTTGCTCGTTCGGAACTTTTAAAGTTCCGAATGAAAGCTTTCCTTCTCTTGATCCGGAACTTCCTGGGAATCTCAGACACAGAAACAAACACCCCCGAAGAACAAGGGAACACAGTAACAAGTAATATACCACAGATTTAACCAAAATCAAACAAACGATTAAGCTAAACTAATAACAAAACATCAATTAATCATAAACAAACAATTTAAATCAACAAAACACACGAATTTAACCACAATAATCAAAAACCCACTTGATCAAAATAAAGACATGAACATAAACATAAACATAAACACAAAAATCAAAGATTAAGAAAGGTAGATAAGAGATCAACAAGATAAAATAAAGATTGACAAGAATTAAATGGAAACTTACTTGAAATTAAAGGAATTTAAGGTGCAAGACAAGGTAATTAAATTTGACAAGTATTTAAATGACATGAAATTTAAGAAGCAAGGTAAATAAATGGTGGAAGACTAATTGTCACACTTAGCCAACAAAGAAAATAATTAACTAGCCTAAACTATATATAGGGGAGGATTAGGAAGCTTCCTCCCCTCTTTCCTTTTCTCTTAATTACAAGATTAAGTCCTTCCTTCTTTAATCTTCATTAATTGCACCATTAGTCCTTTGTTCTTCTAATCTTCTTTAAACTTGGACTCTAATGACTTGTGGCTCGGGATTTCTTTTGAACTCGTCTTTTAATTCTTCAATAAAATAGACTTGAGTTCCTCGGCTTTTAGTAAACTTCCGTCTTTTGACTTTTTCTTCGATAAATCTTCAGAATTGGTCTTGGACTTCCGTTCTTTTTGCACTCTTGACTTCTTGACTTCGTCTTTTCATCTATTTCTTCAATAAAAACCCGTGAATGCCCGTGTTTTCTCCACTTTTCACCTTTTCGCCCTAAATCACAACAAAAACACAAACCACGCATCATTCCGACATAAAAGACATAAAATACACGTTTTGGATCGGTTATTATTGTAATTAAGTGGTAGAAAGGGTGGGTGTTTACACACCTATCAGTACGCTTAGCGACGGGCTGAGCTGTGGCTTCTTCAACCTCCTCTTCGGTTTCTTTTTCAGCTTCCTCATCTTCTTCTTCGTTGACTTGCTGTACCTCTTCCTCATCGTCGCCCAGCATCTGGCGAAGGCTGGAGGTGGTCAAATCGATGTTGTCTCCTTGCTCTTCCCCGTGTGCGGGAGTGGAAGTCTTAGGCGGTGAGGAGGGTCCGGCTCCTCCTTCGAGCATCCTATTATCACCATCCTCGTTACTGAAGTCGACGGGAGTCCTCATCAGAGTTGTTTCTTCTTCGTCCGAGTGGGGGTCTGGCACGGCCTCAAGAGCAACCGTCACGTTCCGGGTATGCTCAAGGAGGGGTAATTCGTTCTCACGTCTGGGACGAGAGCCCTCTGGTACGAGCTTTGGGTCGCCTTGACGTAGAAGTCCAAAAAAGTTCATTTCTGCCACAAACAACGAAATATGTTATGCATTACAAAATAATTGAATGCGCTTTTTTAGTGTACGGATGCTAACCTACCTTCACCCTGCCTTCTCCAAAACACATGATATCTGTTGGACGAGCCGAAATAGTTACGGCTAATCCCTAGCAAACATAGAAATGCTTCGGGGAGGTTTCTATGGAATCCTGTCCGGTTCAGATCTATTTCTCGGGAGTGTTGGGGGTTATATGTACTAACGTGCGGCAAGGGGTCGTGGGATACCCTATGTTTGAAGGCATAATCAGCCGGCCATACTATCGCGTCAATGAAGAAGTAGTGGTCGTACCAGTTTTTTAATGAGTCCATGGGCTTATTATGCGACTGGGGGCTGTTAGGAGATCGTTTCTTAAAAGATAACCAACCATTTACTATGCTGGGGGTGTAAAATAGCCGGAATAGTTCTACGGTTGGGGGGATTCTTCTAGAACGGCAAAGAATCTCGAATTGACTTATCTTACATGCGCCTATATAGTGAAGCTGACTAATATGTACATCATAATATCCTAATAGATATATGAGGAAGCGGGTAAATGGAATACGGTAGTTGGCCGCATCAAAAAGGCGAGTGTATAGGCCAATTTTACCCTCCGGAGCCTTAGTTATGAGGTCTCCGGCGCCAGGAAGTGAGGAGTCTAGGTTGGTAGGGATGAAATAATTGGTACAAAAGTGATCTAGTTGCTCCTGGGTCATTACATTAAGTACGGATCCAATTGTGGGGTTGTTTCTGTGAGCCATTACTGAATAAAAAGGTAAGGACGTGGTATTCTCACCTGCGGAGGAAGTGATCCGTGCGTGATTAGGTGAAGCTAAGAAGAAAATCTTTAATGGCAGAAATGGAGATAAGTACTGTGTGTTTCACACAGCCGTAGGGGTGGCTTATTTATAGGGTTGCCTCGTGGGTCATGGCCTGTTGGATGCGTGACACGTGTTTGCCACTATTCTTAATCGTGTGGTTAGGGTGCAAGTGGCAAGTGAAACGTTAGGTGGGACCCACGGGTCACTTCTGACTCAGAAGATTATGTTGCTCGAGGTTCTGACTATTTGCACTTTGTCAGTCAAAGTGGCAGGTGAACAGTTATTTATGTCGGGATATGCGGCTCTTACGTAAGACCCGAATTCAATACTGCATTTAATTTGTCTCGGTCGTCACGTGCGGCTGAGATAATCATGGAATAAATTCCTAAATCAGGTTGCCACGTGCGGCCAAAACAAATTCTTGGACAACTTATCATTTCTTATTTTTTTCTTGGTACGTCCAGGGAGCGTCTTGATAGTCTAGAGGTCACGCCTATGGCTGTAACAACTAGACTGGGGGACATGATGACGTATAGTCCCCAGCCGGATAATGAACCCGGCCCACGGGTACTACCCGTATCCGGCCCATCACAGATGGGTGGGAATAATGTCATTTGAGCTTATGGGCTTGGATGAACAGTAACCGCACACATGTGTGCGACCCACGGTCCGGCATGACCGGTACAGGGTTAGACAGAATCATATTCTATCTCTGAATATGATTCACTCCAAAGAAGAGGATATTCACTCACCATAATTAGAAGATAACAATCAATCTAATTCTGGTGCTTATCCTTTCCTTGGGGCCAAAGCATCAGTGACAGCCCATTAGGGTTGTCACTGCCTATAAAAGGAACCCCAAGGGTTCCACAAAGGTATTACGTTCTATATTCTCAACTCACTCAACTCCTATAAACCCTAACCGATTACTTACTCTCACGCCGGAGTCTAATCGTGGGAAACATTCCCACGGTAAGCCTAACACGTGTTGTTTAGTGTGCAGGATCTCAACCAAATAGTTCACTTGGTGCAGGAGCCGGAGCCCAAGCCAACCCGAATTAAGCCTAATTCGGGTCAAGCAAGGATCACCCAACTTTTGCATCAACAAATATCATCAAAAAAAAAACAATTTCGAATTTATCAAGACACGACTTACACATACAATTCATTAAGTCAATGAATATAACAGGTGTACTGGTCAAACCAGAAGGCATAATCCTAAACTCATAATGATCATCACAAGTTCTAAACGCCGTAATAGGAATATCTCCCTCGCGTATGCGAAGTTGATGATAAGCAAAACAAAGATCAATCTTAGAGAAAACACCAGAATCTTGGAGAAAACACGAGAGTTTTGAAGTTGATCAAATAGATCTTCAATTCTTGGAAGCGGATAACATTTCTTGACCGTTAGCCTATGCAACTCTCGGTAATGGATACACATACGAAACGAATAATCCTTCTTCTTAGCGAATAGAATAGGATTTCTACAAACTGACGAGCTCGGTCGAATACAACATCTATCAGATAGTTCTTAATACTGCAAAAATAATTACTTCAACTCAGAGGGTGCTAATGAATATGGCTCATGTGCCACAGTTGTAGCACCAGAAATCAGATCAATTAAGAATTCTAGTTGCCTTGGAGGCGGAAGCCTTGGCAAAACTTCCAGAAACACTTCAGAATTGTCACGAATGACTAGAGCATTTTCTACTGACTTTCTTACGATTCCTTCTACGATACCTAAGCCAAGAATAATTCACAACCTTTTTCGATATACTTACGAGCTCTAATGCACGAAAAGAATTTTCAATTTGGAATTATTTTATCCTTCAGTAACCTCATCAGCCTTGCCTTGGATTATGTGTCCCATGAGCTAATAGGCCATGCAGACAGCTTCACAAATAGCAATTGGCTTAGAAGAAGTCACATCACCGCATTTATTCTTGGTCAGCCGTGAATATACTGCTTGACCTTGACGGTTCGGGTTCAACAATTCTTGGACATAAAGGAGTCAACTTGTGGAAACACTTAATATATCTACCAATGTTTGTTCCCTTCAGTTTCAGATTGTACAACACTTGCTCCATACACTGGAAATGCTTCGAGGACAAACTCATCAGTTAACCGCTTCCTCACCTTAGTCCATGGTGTCCCATAAGTAACGATACCTATGGAAGCAAGTCTGCCATTCCACCAAATTAATGCACGACCTCAGGGAGTAGCGATTTCAAACTGCACCTTATCCTCCTAATTAGGGTCACTTATTCGAAAGACTGACGCCAGCTTTTCAACAACTGACACAATCCTCCATCATCTTTAGTCTCCTTAAGAGTCTACGGTTTGCAATTAACGAATGCAGTGTAGTTATAGCCTCTAACTTCGGGCACATTTGTTCCATCCGTACCACGAAAATTATTGGCTCCAGCTTCAGCTCCACCGGTTCTAGTTCCACCAGTCTTAGCTTCAGCTTCAGATCCATCATTCATGTTGGCCATGAATTTAACTAAAGATACAACAACTTATTCACTAATAACTTGGCGCATTTGTGCTTCAGTCATAGCTTTCATTGACTGCATGAGTCGTGTGTAACGCAAATCAAATCATAATGAGTATTCATTCAATGATTGCATTATACCACATGAATTTACAAGAGAAAAGCAAAGAAAGATAATAATAGAACGATGTAGAATTAGGAATCACAAGATAGTCATTCCATTGATCACAAACTAGTACAAGTCTTATTGTCAAACATTATGGATAATCATCGTCTAATGCCATACAACTTAAAAGACTAGTCCTACTAACTGTTGTCACAGTTTAGTTAGGGATTAATGAGAAGATACTAAAATTGATAAACTAATCTACAAGAGTTACTGGGTATTTCACATGACTGAGAAAGCTCCTCGGTCCCACAAGAAGAAGATTTCTTTAGTGTTTTTCAGAGACGCTTGATATCCTCCTCAATTGGCGGTTTTGGAAAAGCCCTAATACAACCATTTCACGATCAAAGAATTAGAAGAACAAAATCAAAGAATGAGTCGAGCAAACGAATTATGAGTCAATAAGAGTTTAATCACGCAGATGCTATATGCTTAAGCCCACACATTTATGAATCATTATTTCCATGGATTGATCAAGTCCTTCTAAATACGATTCAGAAATTTGTAGTTCAACAATTTATAATTTCCTTGTTCAAATAAATGGCCAATTTATTTCAACGATTATAAATCACTTTATTCAAGCATCGCCAGCTCAACGCAAAAGATCAAGATCGAAACAAATGAGAAACTGATTTAACAGAAAATGATCAGTGATATGATATGGAATCCTGGTTGGCATGTGAATACCATACAAATCAATCTCAATTCCTAACAATCAATAGTACCATCTCAGACAAACATGTTTTTATCAAAATAGTATAATGTCGAAGATTAATGAAAATGCAAATTAAATTTGCTAAACGAAATGAACGAATCAATAAATCAAGATTAATAATCAAGGAAATCAAAATCCTTGTAACCAAAAGAATATCAGCAAGAATATTAACCGTTTTGTTGGGATCATGTATATCCACAACTTAGTTAATCTCGAGAATAACAGGATTCATTTAAGGAATAGCTTCAGCGCTAGCATTAAAATGACTAGGGTGGCTTCGTGACAATCTACGTCGTTTAAATATCTCGTATAAATATAAAATTATCATTTATAATTAAATAAATGAAAACATACCTTGTAATTCACAAGTTCAAATAATCGATAAAGATTACAACATATGTATAATCCCATATATATATATATATAAATATATATATATATATATATATATATATATATATATATATATATATATATATATATATATATATATATATATATATATATATATATATATATATATATATATATATATATATATATATATATATATATATATATATATATATATATATATATATATATATATATATATATATATATATATATATATATATATATATATATATATATATATATATATATATATATATATATATATATATATATATATATATATATATATATATATATATATATATATATATATATATATATATATATATATATATATATAAATACTATCATTCTCGTCCATTGGCAACTCGGAGGTTTCGCTTGCAACAATTATAATTAAAAGATTTCAAAAATTCATTTTTGGAAAATCTTTTCGTTCTCTATAACTTGAGCTCTAATGCCAATCTGTAACACCCCCAATTTTCGGTCATAACAGCGGAAGGGTCATTGGGTGTTACTATCATGGTTCAATCTCATAATCATAGAAAACGGCTCTAAACAAGTCGTTTTAATAAACATCCATTCATTATCATTTAATAAAAGTACAATTTCATACATGGTCCCAATTAACTTCAAGTTTACAAAACTTAGTAAATGTTAAAAGTTATTTGAATGGATATAATTTATAAAAGCGGGCAAAATGTTTCAAATAAGCAAGCTTCACGAAACCGCCTTCCTCGAGTGCCTTCCCAATGGACCTGAGATAAAACATGTTAAAAAGTCAGCAAAATTTGCCGAGTGAATCTATATAGTTTAAATTTAAATAAAGAGAACACAAGTATTCCAAATAACCTTCCATGGTTAATAATTTATCAGAGACAATTATGTTGTACGGACATAATTATCGTGTCATTACATAAGTCTCGTGACATTGAATGTTAACATATATTATTTCAGCCCAACACACCTAGCCAAGTGCGTATATTTCTCTTATACAATGCATCCGATGTTTCATTACTAGTGCATCACAACACCACGCGAGAGCTAGTCGCGACCGGACTGGGCGTCACCCCGATAGATCTATCCATAGCATTAGCGTTATCTCGATTAACAATTCACGATTCATGGGTCTTTTAAGGCTAAACAAACTTATGTAATAACTTTCATCTAAACATACAATTAAGTTCTTTGTGTTCAATTTTAAAACAATCATGAGTTTACGACAACTTATAGTTGTGCATTTCAATTTCAATAATTACTTTTCAAGTAAATAGGGTTCCCACAACTTCTCGTTGCACCCATACTTTTCCAATTAGTAGGGTTTCCACAACTCCTCGTTGTACCCTTTTATTTTAATAAAACAAGCATGTTAACCCCCTCGCGGGTTTTATAAAACAAGTAAACATGTTAAAAGCGAGGCTATAGACTCACCTTAGCCAATAGTGGTAATGAGACGATCGCCGACGATTAGTGATGCCCGTTTAAACACGAAAACCGCAACCTATCAAATAAGGCGCTTTCGTTAAAAATCGTCTTAAGTATAAATCATACTTAAATAATATAAAAATAAAAATTACAAAACCAAGACAATCCTGAAAAATTTAATAATACAAGTGTTGTTACTATACCCTTTTATTCAACACTATTCTTTTAAACACTTGCACTTACGATATTGACCCGTCTTAAGACGCCAAGTCAACGAAAGTCAACTTATCATTTTACTTCACTCGGACTAGTAGCTAAGTCATTGATATAATGACTAAGCACTTGAGTAAATCACAATGTCCAATAGTGAATACTCAACACACGCCACACAAGTATTGGACTACGTGTCCAAAATACCAATCAGCATGTACACTCCAAATGTACACACCAATCTACCCTATCTACACTTGTCCGATTTCGACGAAACTTGGTCACAAACTCACACATAATATGAAGAAGACTCAGTTCAAGTTTCATTCAAAAATATTACTTCTAAGACCTCCTGCCCAACACACCTTCGTGTTATAAAAACCGGACAGATTTACGCCTTTGACTCGTAAAACTATTTTGACGTATCTAAACAACTCCATTTATAAAACTGACACTCAGGTTTGAAAATAGACTCATGACCTGAGGTTTAGACTTTGACATCAGTCCTTGAACATTTTTAAAACTCATTCTATAGTCCCCGAGATTTGATCCAAATATCGACAACAATTTTCGGATTGTGTCGATACTCGTCTCCCGGTACACAAATACTAAAACTAGCATAACTTTTCGCTCGTAATGAGTTAGAAGCTCATTCAAGCGACAAAACGAGCGTCTTGAAGATTACTACAACAATATCACATAATCTAAGCCTATATCAGAACTTAAACCCACGAAACAAGCTGTTATAAGCTGCTGTCCCAAAATACCCTTTTTGAAATCAAGTCAAATGAATTTTCCAACACAATCTACTTAATTCCACACTCCTAATATCATCATACTAACACTCTAACACCTTGATCAAACCCCTAACACACTTGCATGATCATCCAAAATTTTTCCCACTAAAAAATCCATACATGCAAGCACTCAAAATTTTAAATATAGTAATATTAACACTACATACAAGCATAGAAATAGATCAAACAACCTTGTTCTTCAATAAAAATTAAAAAGATTAAAAAGTGGATGCATGTTAAAGAAAATTATACCAAAATGTAGCTCTTTCAAAATCTAGAATGGGACTTTTGTTAAATTTAAATGATTCAAGATGAATCAAAAATGGTGGTGGTGTTTTGCTCTTGGTGGTGGACGGCAAAAGAGAAAGGAAAGGGAGGGTGGATGTAGTTTTTATTTTTAAAATATTCTATGTGTAAAATGGCTAGTGGAAATTCCTTATATAGTGGGATGGAGGGGTAGATTTTGCCAATTTTGCATAGTTTTGGTCCAAAATGCAATTAAATAGTTGTAAGGGTAGAAAATGTAAATATTAAATTTTGAAAATATTTACGGGACTCGGGTTTCGTAAAAATACTTTTTTAAAGTTAAAACGCTTCTTAAAAATAATAATATCACTTCGACACGACTTAAAACGTAATTAAATCGAAAACGTCGAAAATGTAAAATATCGAGACAATCGATAATAAAACATAAATTTTCGGACATCCGTCGGTATCGCGATCATTAGTAGTTCTCGTCATTCGTTAAAACGTAAAATACGAGAAATAAAAATAAATACAATAAAATCATTCACATGATAAATTGAGAATATAATATCGATACTTAATGTATTTCTTGTCAGTTTTCATCGAAACGACATTCTTACATTAAGTTTCAAGCCATAACCTTCTCGGTTAATCGATAATTTAAAATTCTCATTAAAATAAACATATAATACTTATTAGTCGAGATTAAAATAACGACCTGAAATTGACGGATTGTCACAATTTTCCTTGTATGCTTTGATGACACGCCATAATCACGCGTGACATTCCATTTACCAAAATGGGGTGTTACAATTATGATATCAGAGCCAAGGCTTCGATCTGTAGGCTCTCAAAACATGACCTGTGATTAGTGGGTAGTCACTATGGTCTTCCTAGAACTGTATGTCGGTTTTCATGCATTCATTGTTTTCATGCACTCATGTATATGTCATTGTTACAGGTTTATGACTAAGTAATAGTTGGTATAGGACTGGCCCTATTTAGTCACATGTGCTTTTATCGAAACTTTTAACTTTGGCGTCCCCTCGCGATGTCTTTTGTTTTGAGTGAACTGACCACAGGCGTTCACTCTCGCGCATATAAAGTTTTCATAAAACTGCATCATGCATTCATATACTAGTTTTCCTGCATAAACTTTTTCTCATGATTTATTGGTATAATTTTTTTTTCATGTCTATATTTTATGTTTGATCAGTTTAATCATGTATTTTGTTTTATACTGTCAGATGGTTCTCACACGCCAGCAGGAACAACTCAATGCAGCAGTCCAAGCTGTGATGCAAGATTTGCTTCCTCATCTGAGGAACGAAATCAGAGCTGAGGTGCAGGCTGCCAACAATCAGCAACAACACCCAGTTCCTCCTCCTCCTCCTCCAACAACATTGGTCATATGGCTGGAGAGATTCAACAAGCAACGTCCTCGATCCTTCGAGAGAACCGATAGCCCCAGTGAAGCTGAAAGCTAGTTGCCTCACATCAAGAAGATATTCGATGCAATGGGCTGTGACCCCGTCTTCAAGTCGAGGTTGGCCTGTTACAAGTTCGAAGGTGATGTACTGGGATGGTGGAAGGCAGTCAAGCAGTCCGAGGGAGGTGACAATTGGGTGGCTGGTTTGACTTGGGCTCAGTTCAGGGAGTTAGTGATGGGACAGTTATTCCCCAAGGCTGAGCAAGACAAGCTGAAGAGGGAGTACCATGGAATTAGGCAGAGAGCTGGGGAGAACAACAACGAGTTCATGCAGCGCTTTCTTCGTTTGGCTGGTTTTCTTGGCGCAGCAGCAGGTACTTCTAAAGAGCAAGCATACCACTTCCGGTGGGCTCTTCGTACATCGGTCGCCAACAACTTGGTGTGTGCTACTTTCAACATGGTGGCACAAGTTGCCGATGAAACACGTAAGCTGGAGATACTGCAGGAAAGAGAGGAGTTTAGGGAAGCAGAAAGACCCGAGAAGAGGTATTTATTCGTTATTCAGCGGTGACCATTTCGAATTCATTTAGTATTATCCAATCTTTATATCTCTCTTTAAACACATCTTTCAGGCAAAATACTAGGGACCGGTCTCAGCCGGCTACTCAACAACAGCCTACTCAGCCCAAGGGTAATAGTCAGACTCAAGACCGTTCTGCTACGGATAGGCGTGGCGGTAATGATAATTACCGTAACAACGCTGGAAAGTCCAACATCAGCAGGTCCTTAAACTTACTCATTTCCTTATGTTACATGTGATAAGTCATAAGTCTGACACATTAGCAATCTTCTACCAAGAATCATGGTAACAGAAGGGAGCAAAACCAAAGAGGTTCACAGCCTAAGCGTCCAGCTATCACTAGTATTACATCTTACGATCTTCTGCATTGTCCTTTTGTACCTATAATCATGTCTCATGTGTACTTTTCCAAACAGGCTCCCAGCCAGAAAGGGCACCTGCTAGAGGGTATACTCACCCTCATTGCACTATCTGCAACTGTAGGCACCCAGGGCCATGTCACCGGGACAGCGACGCATGCTACAAGTGTGGCCTTATTGGTCATCGCATGAAGGACTTCCGCAAGGGCGAGATGGAGGGCACATCTGGACATGCTAATTCCAAGCCTCCTCCTACTAGTGGACGTATTTACACGACTTCTCGCGATCAAGCCAACAAGTCTACAGGTACCATCACTGGAATCTTGTATATGTATGGTCAAGCTACATGTGTTTCATTTGACACAGGTGCTACTCATTCGATCATTTCTACAGCTTATGCCAAGAATGTTAGGATATCCCCTATGCCATTAAAGAATGTAATAAACATTTCCACGCCTTTAAGAGACTCTGTATGCATAACCCATGTGTACAAGAGCCTTCCCCTAGAGTTTGACGACAAGACTCGTCCTGTTGACGCACTTCCTCTGTATTTGTGCGATTTTGACATGATATTGGGCATGGACTGGCTATCCAAACATCACGCCACCATAGACTGCCATACATATCGGGTCATCTTCGGTGATGTAAATGCACCAGAGTACATTCACAACGGGTACGTACCCGGAAGGTCTGTACAAATCATATCGACCTTGCAAGCACGTGCACTAATGTCACATGGTTGTGAGGGCTATCTTGCGACTATTCATGATTTGGAGGCTGAAGCTCCATCTATCAAGAATCAGCCGATCGTGTCAGAATTCCCATACGTGTTTCCAAATGAACTTCCGGGCATACCACCTGCTCATGAAGTGGAGTTTAATATTGAGCTCATCCCAGTAGCTGAGCCAATATACAAGGCTCCTTATCGCATGGCTCCTATCGAGATGAAGGAGTTAAAGGAACAACTACAGGAACTGTTAGAACGCGGTTTCATTCGACCTAGTGCTTCTCCATAGGGCGCACCTGTTCTGTTCGTAAAGAAGAAGGACGACAACATGCGTCTTTGTATAGATTATCGTGAGCTCAACAAGATTACCATCAGGAATAGATATTCGCTGCCATGCATTGATGACTTGTTTGAACAACTCCAAGGGTCCAAACATTTCTCCAAGATTGATCTGAGGTCTGGCTATCATCAGTTACAGGTTAAGGAGCAGGACATAGCCAAGACTGCTTTCCGTACACGCTATGGGCACTACGAGTTTATAGTCATGCCTTTTGGCCTTACCAATGCTCCAACAGTCTTCATGGATCTGATGAACCGTATCTTCCATGAGTTCCTGGACAAGTTCGTCATTGTCTTCATTGACGACATCCTGATTTTCTCTAAGTCCAAGGAGGAACACGAAGACCATCTTCGTACAGTATTACAGATTCTTCGCCAAAAGCGGTTGTATGCTAAATTCTCCCAGTGTGAGTTCTGGTTAGACAAGGTGGCGTTCTTAGGTCACATTGTATCTGTAGAAACTAGAAAGGGGGGGGGGGGGTTGAATAGTTTCTCATCGGTTTATCTCCTAATTAAAAATCCTTTCAATTAGGTGAGTGCACGAAACTATCTTTTACTTCAAAGCTAGTTGCATAATGATTAGGTTCAATTCTAATGCATTAACAATGTATATACGTATAGTGATAATGAATATGAGTGAAGAGTAAGGAAAGAAACAACCTAGTAGGAAGACACCAAGATTTATAGTGGTTCGGCAACGAGGCTCTATCCTCGTTCCTACTCCACTCCTCGAGTACACCTTACTCGAGATTTACACTATATCCACAAGCTCCCTTCTTGGTGGAGAAAACCTTACAACGTCTCTTACATTATTTTCCGACACTAAGCTAAATGTCGAGACCTAATCTTAGCTAGGACCAATCTACACAACGTCGCCCACTTCACTCTCTATCACGACACAAGGCTAGATGCCGAGTTCTAATCTAAAGGTAGAACCAATCTTCACAACGTTGCCTACTTCACCATTTTCCGACACAAGGCTAGATGTCGAGTTCTAATCCAAAGCTAGAACCAATCTTCACGACTCTTCACTTTGAAGCTAAGTGAGAACTTCACACAACACAACTACATATCACTTTATAGTTTAGTGAGAACTCACAAGACACGACCACATCACTTTATAGTTTAGTGATAACTAACACAACTAATTACAACTCAACTAATCATATTCAAGTACACACATGTAGCTTGTATCTACACAACATAAATCCAAGCACACACATGTGCAATGGATGTACACAACTCTAATCCAAGTATTCACAAATAACTTGGATGAACACAACTAGTCCAAGTATTCACAAATACATTGGATCTACACAAGACACAAATAAACAAATGATGAACATGACTAGATCTTTAGGAGGAGGTGATCTTCATCAATGCTACATCTTTGATCACATCACAAGTGTGTGAGTGATCTTCTCTTTGGACAAGGTAAAGAAGGAGATCAAGAGGATAATCATGAGTAAACATACTGTAAGACTTATACACACGACTAACCATACACGAATAACATCGTTGAGTAAACCAAAAAAGAAATATTAGATTATTAAGAATAAAAGAGAGGAACAAAAAGGTTGTGAATTCCTAGTGAGAGAAAGACAATTGTTTATCTCTCTACAATCTATGAAGTGGAAGACACATACACAAAAATGAGGTGTTTAGTGCCTTTTATACTACAAGTGTAAGAGTAGAAGGCCTTCCTCATTTGTGTGTTCGGGACTAATTCCTGTTACATACTGAACATTATACTAGAACACTCAACACCGTTAAGTAGCATTTTCCACGAGCTTCATGTAAAATCCATGATTTTACCATGATTTTATGTAATGAAGTTTCACCCATTAATCCTAGAACACATACTCATGTGTTATGTTCCTATAAGTTGTGTGTGAACTTGTCCGTTATGTACTTATACCCTTACATTCATAGTGGTTGTAAATAAGTTACATAGCTTAAACCTTGTACTTGAAACTAGGGTTAACAAGTAGTAAAATGTATAATCAATATTTGAAATATACAATACTTAATAAAAATTTGGAAATATACTACATTAGGTATTGTAGCCATGTATATGTGTGTATGTAGACTAAGAGTTTACTTAACTCTTGGACTAGCCCAAGAATAGATGCCATTTGTGTGCAAGCCCAACATAAGCCCAAGCCAAAGGCCCATTTCTCCTTTTGGCTAGCTAGACACGGCACCAAGGGTATGTGGAAGGAGAAGAGATGCATGGGAAACACAAAAGCCTACAATTGGCACAAGTGTTCTTACCAAGGCAATCATGCCTTTTGCATTCTCTTTCCCTCTCTCTTCTTTAAGCCGAAACACACACACATTCCCTTTTCACATACATGCAATCTTACTTCTCTCTTCATCTCTCTCTCTCAACATTTCGGCTATAAGCCACAAAAATCCAAAGTTGATTCATTAAATCAACTAAATATTTGTCCCATCTTGATTACAAATCATTTGATAGCATCAGTTCTTTTGGAATCACTATAAACAAGCCCTAGTCGAATCTTTAAGGCTACGACTTGGTTTATATTAGGGTTTTCATCATCAACTAG
Source organism: Glebionis coronaria (assembly GCA_025667525.1). Lineage (NCBI taxonomy): Eukaryota > Viridiplantae > Streptophyta > Magnoliopsida > Asterales > Asteraceae > Glebionis > Glebionis coronaria. The sequence continues at coordinate 111,453,069 of CM046879.1, read as the reverse complement.
ATTAGATCTCTAATCTCCTTGTTCATCTAGATCATCTTTGGTACTTTTAAGCAAGAAAGGTATACACCTCGTGCTCTTTCATTTCTTCATGCACGCATCATCATACATCTATAAACACAAGTAAATAACATGTTAAAATCAAGATTTGATAAAGCCATGACCGTTATAGGTCACGACATATTTATGAAAATCATATTCATGATTATAAATCTTTTAATAAGAAACCTATCGCTTGTATTCTATGTTTAAACTTGATTTAAAAACCATATGAGACATTTTATGAATCTAAATGTTGCATGGGTTACAAATCTTGTTTTATGGGACTTTGGTTAACTAATAATCATAGATCTCATAAAATGAACTTGTGTAACTTAAAAATAATGAAGACCATGACCTTAAAGGTCATGGCTAAAATGAATGATGACCATATGATTTGTCTACTAAGTTTTAATAATGGAATATGAAATGTTACATGTTAAATGGAATACTAAAAATCACAAAATATAACTTATGTGTATATATGTAACCGTGGGTTACATATGACCTAAAATGGTTAGATGTACATGCATGCTTTTATAAACCATAGATCTAATGATAGAGTTAACTTGAGAATAATAAACATAAAACAAGCTTATAAGAATCTTATGGGAACCTTGGGAGAAGATAATATAGCCGTAGGCTATATGTAGCCTTCTTGGAATAATAGTAACCTTGGAAACATGCATGTAACTTAGATAATCATGATGTATTTTTGTAAATATTTACGAGACATAAAATTAGCTAAAGTGTTCATCTTGGAAATACCAAGATTTAGAAATATAGCCATGGGCTATATATGAGTGTACATGGATCGATGATTGATTTTATGTCTAGACATAGTTTAGATCTCATTTTGAGCTTGTAACTTATTTTCTTGACTTGTACATTGCTAGATCTTAATTTAGACACATATAAGTACACGCAACCTTAAAATAAGACTTGACTCATCTTAATAAGCTATAACTAATTATAGCCGTGAGTTATAAGCTCATAATAGGGCTTATGACTTGCATGCAACCTTGTAACACACCTAGATCTAATTTGGAACATCACATAAAACAAACTATAAGTTTTATTCTTCTATTTAGATTTAAAACTAAATATGATTAAGCTCATAATAAACTCATAAGATATCCTAAGTTAATACTTACATAAAATATAAAGTAGTGTTAATGGACTATTTAAGCCCATGCAATGTTAATCCAAGACTTAATGGACCCAATAAGCCCATTTGATAAATCTTAGTATCTTAATGGACTTAAGATTACACTTAGGCCCATTTAACTAATTAAAGGACTTAAAAATGTATTTAATCCCAATAAATGATTTAAAGGCCCATTTAAATAAATTAGTGGACTTGAGATATATTTAGGCCCACTAGATAGCCCATTAGATGTTTAGCCCATTTAATGAGCCCATATAATCTTTGAATGTTAAAATAAAAGTTTTTATAATAAAATATAACTTATAAAAACTTTTTGGATTAAAATGACAATTTTTGAAACTTAAGGACTAAAACCGTAACTTATGAAACTTGTTTTGATAAACTAGTAAACACAAGGACTGAAAATGAAAATATCCGAAAGTCTAGGGTTTAATAAATACTATCCATGGCAAATTAAACCCTAGGGACCATTTTGGGAACTTTCTAAAAGTTATTTTGTCATTTTATAACCCTAAGGACCATTCTTGTAATTAGTCGAAACTTAAAGAAGCCCTAAGGGCTGTTTTTGTCATTTTAGTAAAGTTACAAAACCTAGATATAATTAAGGGGACTAAATCTGCCATAAGCCGAAACTTTAACAAGCCCTAGGTACCAAATGTGTAAAATCCGAAAGTTATGCTTGTTTAAAATATGGAAGGACTAGTGTTGCCATGTTCCGAAACATTAACAAGCCTTAACCCTAAAATCTATTTTAATTATAATAAAACATAATTAAAAACCTATACCATAAGAACTAATGTATAAATTCTTAAGTTTGTAATTAATAAATTATTTTATAAATGTTAAAATATTTTATGGAAACTTTAAAGTTAAATAAAGTATTATATTTTATTTTTCAAAATAAATATTTATATTTGCTTTAGGGAATAATTTGTATAAACCATTATGAATATGTATTATTAATGCATGAACTCATGTAATTTTAGAAAATAAAATTTATATGAACGTTGAATAAATTGAATACCAATATTTAAGTAGAACACCTTACGTTTACTTAAAATATGAAACTTAATTATAAGTTTAAATGATTATTACTAATACATGAACGGAGAACGTAAACTAATATTTTAAGTAGGACATTTTATGACTACTTTAATAAGAAACCTAATTGTAAGTTGAATGATTATTATTAATACATGTATGCTAACTGATGTTAAAAGCTAAACATTTTATGTTTACTTAGAAGTGAAACTTATATAAGTTTAAATGAATATTGTTGATACTTGAACTACGGTTATTTAGATAAATACCATAGCATAAATGAACTAACTAAAATCTTTATAAGCATACATATATGTTCTTTGTACTATCTATTAAGATTGTACTATTTGATTAGGCATAACTTTTGGCGTGAGCTTTATTTGGATATTCGTATTAAACAGCTATTGCCTACTCCCAGGTGAGTTTACAGCCCCATATAAACTTTTGATAAAACTTTTCCTCTATGGGAAACAAAACATGCAAACACTTAATGGACATAACAAAATTGTATAAACTTGACTATGATTGATTATTATTGGAACAGTTAAATTGTTGTAAATCGCCCGAATGTTATAAATAGATCTATTAGGGATTGACCATCCCCATCTGGGTGAGTCATGCTCACTGTGCCTTGGCCGGGGCAACAGATGTATACAATGTTGGAACTGGGTTGGGTGTCTTTTTGTAAGACACTACGTTCTCATCTGTTGAGGACTATGGAAGGTTAAGCTTCAGTTTCTAATAATAAACCAATGTAATATAAATTTTAGTAAGAATGCTTTGTGCATTGTTACTTCTATAATTATTGTATGTCCAAACTAATAAATGTTTAACCTGTAAATTCACCAACTTTATGTTGACCCTCTAGCATGTTTTTCACAGGAAAATGAAGTTAGTACGTGATGTGTGCATGGTCTCCAGCATCTTAGTAATCTGCATCGTAGGACTCGTCAGGGGTTCTATTTGGGAACCATAAACAATCACCTTTCATCATGTTTAAGACAATTTTTATTTATTTGTTTATCAAACATGTAATCTGATTTGAATAACTCTTTATCTTATGCTCTATGGACTATATGCTATTGATCCACCCTAGGGACATCTCTGTTGATATTTCCACATATTTTGACCCTACCCGGGGTGTCACAGAGAATGGTATCAGAGCATTAGTTATAGAGAACCAGATAAATTTTTAAATAAAATAAAAATAAAATGATTTTTCTTTTATTTAAAACTGGACTATAACTTATAGAAATATTTTGGGAATTTTATTTGGGACCGTATTAGTTAAGCATATAGATCTTAGGGCATTTCATGCTAGGTGAACTAAGTGTATATATTGTTACTAAAGTTGGTTATTAATACTGTTTAGTGTAATATTGTTATGGAAAATGTTAGATATGCTAAAATTGAAAATTTTACACTAAATAGTAAAATACTGAAATGAAAATATAGGTAATACTAAACCAAACCTTGCACTTACAAATTGTTAGATGAATTGCGTAAATGATAACATATATATATAAGTATTAATATATGTAACCTTAAAACATTATGATAATTGTTTAAAAGGGATATATTTCATAAAACATGTAATCTAAAATAATATTGTTCTTTGTTTGTAAGCTTATACTTACTTCAAACTCAAAATAATACTGTTTTAGAGCATCATGACTCCGCCTACTGCATCTTCGACTCTTCTACCCGTAGTAGCTCCTACTACAGTTGTTTGTTCATCTCCACGATCGACGTAGTGTGGATGGTTATCAACCTCGGATTCAGAGGATGACCCAACTATCGAAGCTGTACTCCCAGAGGACCCTTTTCTATCTCAGCATCAGCCATACTGGCCCCAACCTCTATGGAGGAGGACCGGGTCCTTCCTAGCATACCATCTTCCATGCCTCCATCTTTATCATCGGGCTATTTTTCCGGGTCCGTACCCGTCTCCACTTATGAGACCGGGGAAGGCTCCGGGGCAGGGCGTGTCGAATCCGTCTAGGCCCAGATCGCCGCACTGGCCGCACGCCAGTAGCGGGAGATATCCAACCTCTGCAGCCAGTTGACAGTCAGTCAACAAAGCCACGCCGTCATCTACGATCGTATCGACTCTCTCTTTCGCACTGTGAGAGGAGAATCCCAAACCGCTAAAGGCATCCAGGCTAGGATGGACGAGGCATTGAAGTGGTTATTAGAGGAGAAATACCGCCTCCACCAGCGCATTTAGGTCATGAAGGGTCTGCAGCATCAGACCCATGCTGCTCTTTTCACTCAGGAGCAATCATTATCCATTTTCTTTGATCTCTCCACTGTCCGGCATGATGGGGTTACTGGGGAGATGGCTTATCTCCGAGGGGTCGTCGATAGACTCCGGAACCAGCTACTATCAGCACTCCGTACGCTTAAGGAGACCCGAACGATAGTTCGAACTTTATGGAACACCAGGAGGAATTCTGTAGCTCCTCCAGCTCCATCAGCACCATCAGCACCAGCCTCATCTAGTGGACCATCTAGGCAGGATTAGTATAGACGTACTAGACTTCTTGTACGTCATGATAAGCTTACAGGTTGCATCCCGGCTATCATGACATAGGGCCTTTGTACTTTTATTCTTTTCAGCTTTTGGTGATGTAATCCCGTACTTTATCTTTTCTTTTCTTTTGGAAGTGTAACTTTGGGATGTAATGTTTTAAATATCGTGTGTATCATTACCTTGGACAAGGCACGACCGCCTATGACTTAGATTTTGTTATCCTAGATGAATGTTAAAATTCCTTATGGAAATAACATGTAATCACTTTCTTTATGATATTTGCTGTGCAATGTATTATATTATGAGATCTTGACAGGTTATCCAAATTTGTTATGAAATCAGTGCATGATTTTTTCCCGTGCAAATAATATAAAAACTGTACTAATGTTTGAACTAATAATCTCATTTTGTGTATGATTATAGACAAATGGTGATTACGAGATCAAATCCCAATAATGCAACCACTTCCAATGCTGATAATGCTGAATCCCTAGAAGCTACTCGAAATGTCACTGCCGCACAACTGCGGGAAATGATAAGTGAAGGCATCACAGCAGCCATGACAGCCGAAGGAGCTGACCCGAATGCAAACAATGATCCAAACTTCGATGCACGCAGAAACAACACCAACCGGGGTTGCTCATACCCCGACTTCTTAAAGTGCAAACCCTCATACTACCGAGGAAAAGAAGGAGTTGTTGAATTGATGCAGTGGTTTGAAAGACTAGAGACAGTTTTCCGCATCAGCGGTTGTGCTAACGAGAACAGAGTTAAGTTTGCTACATGCACCCTTCTCGAGAGCGCCCTTACCTGGTGGAACTCTGTGGTCGCCACCCTTGGACATGACACTGCTTATACTCTCCCTTAGGCCAATCTCAAGGAGAGAATGACTGAGAAATACTGTCCTAGAGGAGAAATGAAGAAGTTGGAAGTCGAACTATAGGATCTAAAGTGTAAGAACAATGATATCCTTTGGTACAACCAAAGATTTCAAGAGTTAAGCTTGATGTGCACCAGAATGTTCCTTCTAAGGAGTGACAAGATTGAGAAGTATGTCAGCGGACTCCCTGACAACATCCATGACAGTGTGCTAGCTTCACGACCCACTACCGTTGAAGGTGCTATGGAATTTGCAACTGAGCTGATCAACAAGCGAGCCCGCAATCTGTCCGAGAGGCAAACGGACAACAAGAGAAAATCCGATGAAAGCTCTCGTAGCCAGCACCAGCAGCCTTCAAAAAAGCAAAACGTTGGGCAAGCTGATGACACTACTCCCACAACCCGCACCAAGAACTACTCAGGGACCAAGCCTAAGCGGTTCAACGTGCAACTACCATCATGTTGCTGGAGGACAATGCCAAGGATGCTACAAGTGCGGCCAACAAGGCCATTTTGCTCGTGATTGTCAAACAAATGTTGCTACCCCGGGTCGATCCAATACCAATCCCGGAAACAGCAACACGGGCAACTCTAATGCACGTGGGAGTGGAAGTGGGCAGCAGGGAAACCGAAATTCCACAGGTGGGAGCAGTAGTGGACCGTAGAAAGTTGTGGTATGTTACGAGTGTGGAACCCCTGGGCATGTGAGACCCGATTGTCCCAAGTTGGCCAACCAGAAGAAGGACAACAAGGGAACTCCTTCGCAAGTGTACATGGCCGGCAATGCCCAAGCTAATCCAGGCTCCAACATCGTACCTGGTACGTTCTTACTAAACCAATGATATGAATCTATCTTGTTTGACACACGCGCAGACCAAAGCATTATATTTGCTAAATTTAGTAAGATATTGGAAATCCCTCCGTTAGTTCTAGACTCCTATTAAGCTGTAGAATAGTCGACGAAAAAGTTATGATGGTTAACACCATCATTCGAGGTTGTTCCTTAAAACTTTCCAATCACCCGTTTTACATCAATCTGATTCCTGTAAGTCTTGGTAGCTTTGATGTCATCATTAGCACGAATTGACTAACAAATATCATACAGTTATCCTATGCAATCAAAAATTGGTTCATATACCTTGGGGAAATGAAACCTTGATTATACTAGGGGACGGTAACCCCGATATAACTAACACTAGACATAGTGTCATTTCTAGCACCAAGCAAGCCAGTGAGTACTTGGTCCGGGGATGCCCCATTTCCCTAACCTGTTTCTCCAACCCTAAACCTAAAGGACACATCCTACTCACAATGGATGTATTTCGTAGGGTTATATCTGCCACTTAGGCAACCCTAAACCTGAAAGGCACATCCAATTCACAATGGGTGTATTTTGTAGGGTTATATCCGCCACTTAGGCAACCCTAAACCTGAAAGACACATCCAACTCACAATGGGTGTATTATGTAGGGTTATATCCACCACTTAGGCAACCCTAAACCTAAAAGACACATCCAACTCACAATGGGTGTACTTTGTAGGGCTGTGTTCGACATCCCTCGTAAACAGATGTTGAATGTCCCATGTTTTTGGACATAACTTTTTCTCTTCGGGTCTAATTAGTTCGACAATACCATCACCCACCAGACTCTGGGAGATGTGATTTCCTCTCTTTAGAAGTCAGAATTTGTGCAAATTTTGAACCAGTAATAGTGAATGCATGAACCTTGTTGTGGCACCCCGCAAGGCGCGCACTTCTTTAATCTCGGTATCTTCTTTTATTTCCACCATTTGAGGTACTTCTTTTTTGCGCCCCTCTCGCTCAGCCCCGCGGCGAATGAAGAAAATTCTTTGCAACTTCTCACCCAATTTCCATAAACAATAATCATAACCTCTCTGTTGGGTAGAAACTTTAGTACTATTAACTAATGTTTGTATCCCACAAGCTTGAGGTATAATTGTAAGTCTTTTCATAAAGCTGTTGACATAGGTGGGGTTATAGTTAAAATATTTTGTTCTATTTTACCTTCAACCCCCAATTTTCATCATTGGGTGTGGAGATATAACCTATGTCTCACCCGTGAAAAGAATGCAGATATAGTACATCCCTAGCGTCCCCAGCATATAAAACATGCTGGCGTGTCCTCCTCATACCAGAAACCATCTGCAGTGGATTTGCCCTCCTAACCAAATCCACAACACCATTGGTCCTCTCCCAGATCCTGGAAGGGTATAGCTGCGACCCCCGTTGAGAAGCCCGCGTCTATCCATCCATAGCAGCAGTCTCCTTTACTGCTCAATCGGATGTATAGTGTGATCCGAATAAAGATCTCTTTGCATTCCCTTCCTATCCATCCATAGCAGCAGTCTCCTCTACTGCTTAATCGGATGTATTGTGCGATCCGAATAAAGATCTCTTTGCATTCCCTTCCTATCCATCCATAGCAGCAGTCTCCTTTACTGCTCAATCGGATGTATAGCGCGGCCCGAATAATGATCTCTTTGCATTCCCTTCCTATCCATCCATAGCAGCAGTCTCCTTTATTGCTCAATCGGATGAATAGTGCGACCTGGATAAATATCTTTTTGCATTCCCTTCCTATCCATCCATAGCACCAGTCTCCTTTACTGCTCAATCGTATGAATAGTGCGACCCGGATAAAGATCTCTTTGCATTCCCTTCCTATCCATCCACAACAGCTGTCACACCCCACCATGGCGGAACATGGGGCGTGACGTATAGATATCATCACAACATGGCGTGTCTATAGAGACAACTATATGAAATAAGAAATGTCATAAAAATGGTGACACGAAGGTCATGACAATATCTCAACAAATGCAAGGGGTCTAGGTAAGTAAGTAACAGTCCTACTTCTTACCCAAGACAACAAATAACATACCAACAAACAAATGTGTGCCACAGTATCACTTATTAAAAGAACAATCAAATAAAACTAAGAAGGAAACGGGGATTCTCCTTCTACATGCAATCCTATGCTTCTCCCATCCTAGCCACTTATTTTCTCATGCTTAACCATAGTATCACCTGAAAGAGACACTAAAACACGTCAACATAAAGTTGGTGAGAGTCATAGGTTTAGACTCCAACGCTAAATCAGTTACAAGCTGTGAATAACAATCATCAACAAAAGAACATATGGACAATGTGTTACAATTATGTATTAACAACTATCAATCAAGACCAATCATACCAAACCAATCCAAGGCTCCTACCTTGCCAAACAACATTATGGTACCTTAGATGATCACACTATGTACCTATCCCGAGGCCACTACCTTGGCAAACCACAAGGCCACTACCTTGTCAAACCACAAGGCCACTACCTTGTCAAACCACAAGGCCACTACCTTGTCAAACCACAAGGCCACTACCTTGTCAAACCACAATAACTGAGACGGCGCGTGTCCCTCAATCCAAATCACACACAATCAAAAATCACATAGCAGTTAATCACATAATGTACACACAAGTCCATCTCAAATCACAAACACATTCACAACATCAATTTAGAAAATAACTCAACACAGTGTCTCTTCCATCCCATCTGGAAGTCAAAATCAATAGGAAACATGGGACTATGAAACTCACCTGATAGCTCCTTCACACGTCCTTGCACTAGCAACAAGCTAACAAACCAAAAACACGAAATCAATAAACGAACCAATCACTAAGATGGCTCATTAACCTATGATGGACTTCTAGCATATTCTCACATATATACCTCATTAATAAGCTCTAATTACCCCAATACCCTTCCTTAACAAGTCCTTAACTTGGTTAAGTTTAATAACTAACCCGTTCGTATTTTACCCAAAACAGTCCCAGTTTTAGGTCTCAAAACTTTAGGTCAAACGCCCACTTAAACCTACCCATGGTTTCTGTAAAAAGAATATTCAGACCCTTACATATGTTGGCTAACACCTCCCACTTGCCCTAACCTTAAATCTACTGTTAAGGCCCCGATATATATATATCTACTTTTGTCATTCCAGATTTCCTGATTTTAAACGTACTAAAAGTTTGTTACCATTAATGGGTCTTACCCTAAACCACCACCTTAGCCCAAGTGCAGATATTAACTAAAATATATAAACCATCTCTCACGTTCGTGAGAAGATCCCAATGAAACCCTAAGTGCCCCAAACAACCCAAAACTTAAAAAGAAAACAGGCTGAATTCAAAACTGTTTTGACCTCCGACTGTTGTAACCTGTTATTGACCCACTTCCCGACCTCCAATTTAGTTCTCGTTTCTTGCATTGGAAAGCCACTTCAAATAGCTTTCCAGGGGTACTTGGATCGTTAAATAAGAGTTTATAGAACCCCCGATATGATCAAAACAATTGACTCAAAATCTGTCCAGTTTTTAAAAACGGGTTTTAAACAAATTGAACTAATTAATTACCCATAACCCCATCTAATACAAGCCCTAGATTATATGATCATAATATTATGATTATAACATCATTAATTTACTGATTTTATATAAACCCTAACCCTAATCCATCATAAGAATGATTAAGAAATCATTAAAACAATTAAATTAAAAAGGGATTTGAAGGTTTTACCTTATGATTAATGAAAGATGAAAAACCCCCAAAATTATGAAGAACCCTAACTTTTTTTTACTGAAACCCACGAATTTTATTAGCTCCAGGGATTTATGTTTTTATTTTTTGTTTAGTAAAACATTATATAGTGTACACAAGAATCCTAGTCCAATTATAACACTTGTTTCCTTTTTTTTTTTTCCTCTTTTTCTTTTTTTTTCAAACCGACCTAACACCCCTAAAATTCGTTTTTTATTTATTTTTATTATTAATATATGTAGTAATAATATTACCTTAATTTTTCTTAATTTATTTCAGCTCCTAAAGCCTCCAAAACCTCAAAACCGTAAAACTAGTCAAATTTACGCGTTTTACCGTAAAAGTCGTAAAATATACACTTTTATAAAAAATCTCAAATTTTGAAATAAACTTTATATTTAAGTCCTAAATGACTTAAAACCATCCCGAAAAATATTCATATGACTAATTACCTCTTCCGAGACCTCTAAATGCTAAACCGTAAATCCTAAAAAAAATAGACTATTACTATAATACTTATACGTATACGTAACCACCAAAATATCACCATTTCATTTCATAGTCACTAATTGTGATCTCATGAACATGAATTAACCATTCCTAGATTTACTTATGAGTACTCTATACTCATAAACGATAATCACACCAACCTCGTTCACACAAAATAAACACATAAGCACAAAAATCAAGTAGTCACACATAAAATAACCTAAAAGTAAGACTAAGTGACGAACCTCAAAACCACGGTTGTCACATCACTCCCTCCTAATAGAAATCTCGTCCCGAGATTTACTCCTTAGGATCAACACACAGAGAACAAATCACACGAGGATACTTGTTCTAAATGAACTCCTCTCATTTCCACGTGAACTTTAGTTCAAGTTTCAAGATACCACATGTACAAACCAAAAATAATTAAACCCATTGTCAAACTCTTGACCTCACAGTCAATAAATCTCGCAAATGAATCTTCGATAAAACAAAGACTCTTATTAGCACAAAACCCGAATAACCGGACATGCAAATATGCATCCTCAAACAACATTTACCAACCCCAATACATGAAATGTATCATGTATACAACTCATTTCCCCCAGGTAATTCTATACCCATAATCTACTGGTCCGATCTTTCCAAAGATCATAAATGGACCTACAAAACTCTACATCAACTCTTCCATTTTACCAAATCATACCACCCGTTACTATGGGTGAAACTTCATACATAACTCTGTCACTAACTCTAGTGGTTTCCTCCTTTATATATAGCATCCCTTGTTGTACTCATCCTTTCCACAAACATCACTACCACATTAGTAGCCTCTTTTACCATTTCTAGTCCACAATGGGGACATCTCACCCTATCCTTTCACATAGTGCCTCAAATGGCATTTATCGACTTCTAGTATGATAACTATCGTTATATGAAAACTCAGCCATCGCTAAAGAGTTTTCTAACTCCCTCTAAACCAATCATCCATGCCCTCAGTGTAACTCCTAAGGTTGTATAAATATCTCACTTGTCTATCCTTTTCCCAGTTAGCTGGATATACTCATATCCAATCATGTTCATCAACTCCCTTCAGTCCGTACTCCAAACTACTTAAAAATTCCAATTTCCTTACAAAGTGACCTACGACGGTCTTTCATAGATCCATTAGTTCTTCCAACTTCCCAACTACGTGACTTCTCATTCCTCTGAAATAGGTGATGAATTAGTCAGTCTATCGACTATCACCCAACTCTCATCGTACTTAGTCGTCCAACGCATTATGTATCCCTTCCACCAACTTCTTCCTTACATCGCCCCTTTCTAAGCTACTCCTATCTATGTAGGAAGTATAGTCTACGTCCTTTTCTCCATATGATTGTCCAAGCCACGCAACATACATGTTGACGCGTTCTCTTCTTTAGACAACTCAACTCGTGTAACCTACATCTTTCATCCAAGCCGCCCTAATACGTCATCCCTATAGTTCAAGTTCGTCTTAGCTTCACTTCATTCTTCTTATTCCATGTCTCATCAACCATGCTTTCCTTTCCCAGATGGTACTTGGCCTTGCAATTTTCTTCCATCAATTAACTCCACCCATCACCTTTGCCAAATGTTCAATCAAGATGATTAAATATGTGTTGGAGATGTTCATGATCCGTATAGATCATTCTACACGTCTCGTACACCAAATGCCTCTAGCATTCTAGGCAGATATAACAATCCAGCTCCACTAACTAAGTCTTATCTAGTTCTTCCAAGTCTTCAGTTCTGCAACTTATAAGCAATCGCCTTTCTTTGTCGTTCTCGTACACATCCAAATCCTTGCTCCACGTGTCGTCATGCTTCGCGAATTCATCCAGTCCTTCCGATAATGCCAAGATCTGCTCATCATTGAATCCACCTCTTCAACCTCCAAAATGCTTCCTCGTCCTTCTTCACTTCGCCCGTTGTTGGTTCCACGATATGCCATCATCTCTGACTACTAGTCCTGGCCAACTTAATCCTAAAACTCACACTTGAAAATCTCACGTTTAACTCCACTCCAAAACCGACACATAATTCGCCTCACTCCCCTTCTTAGATTTGAGTAGATCAAGATGCCGTTGATACTCCCGATGACAACTCGTTTACATACGTTCATGCACACTCGGTTCATTGACTCCATGAGAACCGCTAGTGCTTTGGCGAAGCCAAATGCATAACCGTAAACCCAAAGCGTTCATACAACATCCTTAGCAATTTCAACTATGTCCTCCTCACACCCTCTCTTAGCGGCAATACGAATAAATTTCTTGCAATTTCTAACAGCTCTTGTTTTTAAATCACTCCATCAACGATTTGCCTTGGAAAGGCACTAACTACAACTCTTCTCACCTCTCCTACTTGCTCTATTCATGGTTCTACCTCAAAGTAATAGGCAAACCTACTAAGTTTTAGGAAATTTTCAGAAAGCATACATGCCTTACGAACAATATCCCCTCCCAACACTCTCTATGGCGCGTTACTTGTACCAATAACCATACATTCTGCAAACCTCTATTCATCTCCCTTGACACTCCTAAGAGACCTCATGACCACATTAGTTCGTCTACGAACTTCTTTCCTCCCCACTAAGGGCATTCCGACCGTTCTCTCATGGTCACCTACTTAAGCGTGTAGGCGCGACCAAGTCTTTCATACAATTACTTCAACGCTCCCGAACAATACATAACCAAAACTACATCCTGAATCCACCAGATACGATCAACGAATCAAACCCACGGATAACTAACGACATTTCACGTGCACCAGTTAAAACAAGTCAAAACCACGAGACTCAAAAGAAAACTCAAACCCAGTACGTGTATCAATTCAAAATGACCCATGACAACGAAAAATAATCCAAGAAACACCCAATGGCAACCATACATATTACGCCCCGCGACATATTATTTAAACCGTGCAAAAGATCGACTTTTCCAAAAGAATATATATCTTTTTTTTATTTACTATTACCTCCCACATCCATGTGACTCAAACAATCTACAAACAACCCTCTTGACGAACTCAAAACTCAACTCAAAAACAAGGTATCCCGTGCATCCCATATCAAAAAAAAACTACTATTCAAACTCAACCTCTAACCCGACACTTGCACAATAATTTCGGCCAAGATACTAACCTCCCATGACTATACATTCTGAATATTTGAAAAGTACGTTCCGAGTACATAATTTTTGGCTTTTGAATCACTCAAAAAGCTCTAAAAACGAACAAGTTATGACCAATCAGTTTTATACTAGTTGTTTTAAAAAAAAACTAAAGAATAAACTTAATGATTAATGTAATCCTTTTAAATGACAGGTATAATTGTATGTGTAACCTTTATAAACTCAATTTAACCTTGTATTAATAATTATTAATGACGTGAATCGGCTAAACCCAATTATATAAACTATGTAAGTAGAAAGAAATTTTACTTCGCTTTATTTTAAAGGAAGTCCTTTAGAATTTGAAATATATAAGTGTTGATTAAAAAGAAGTCTTATGTTACATCTTGTTTCAAACACGACTCCAACACCTTACCCTTATTTTACCGAACACAACCAACCATCTAACTCGATATATACCGACCAAAGAAATGCAAGACCCAACACAAAAGATTTCATTATCACAAAAGAAATCCCAAGTTATTTCAATAGACTTGAAACCAAAAACACCATTTTAAAACGTACACGTGAAATACGAAACTAAAAGAATACGCTACAAGACACACTTCAAAAGATTCAAAACGTCGTTGGAACTCCAACAAACTCCAGCACCATAAAACACGACAAACACAAGGTACGTTCAAGTTATAATAAGTAGTGAACGACCATATACCATAACCTAACACGTAGTAGTATATATACATCCGCATATATATACCTATCGAATCTCCCAAACATACCCGTTATCATACATGTCAAGTCAATCAATTGCTTTATACGCTCGTTTTTCCATACGAGTAATCACCATCTCACCGTGCCACAACAAAACATAAGCCCACCTCCAAAACCAAACCATATCGTGTGACCCCATAATCACACAACACAACTATAATCCAAAACATATAACACAAAAAGAACAATAGCCATATCATAGGCAGCCATTACATAAACTCATATATAATACGTATACCCAAATTCTACATCTCACCATATACAAGCATGTACTAACCCTCTTTCATGCAATCATACTTGAGAACCATTGAAGTTGTGGTACTTGTATAACTATGTTGGCCACCATACTTATACAATTACCCTTTCCCCAGTGCACTCCCTCTTATGATGACACTTATAAGAATCAATACAACATATAACACATAAATCCATCTACTCATATAAGCTCATAACCACATAAACAATAAGGTCAAAAACTCCATCTATTAAAATAACATAGTAATACTCTGGGAATACAAAAATCCATAGTCTAGCTAAAACAGCATAGACTAAATCCAAAACGAAAACATAATCAGGTATAAGTCATGTCGCCCGTAAGAGTGGAAACAGCTTAAAATCCTTCCTACCCGTGTACTCCTAGTAGCTCAAACCACCACACGATTCTTAGGGAACATGACTTAAACATCAAAAGAAAAGTAACATACCTCAGGTATGTAAAATAACTCGATAAAAGATAGAAACTACCTTGTACTAAATTATGTACTATAATGTACAATTGAAGCAAAATACAACAGTGACTAGCGTGGACGATTATGGTTCAACCCGCACTAGTCATAAACCCGAAAAGAAAATAACATGTGACTAAGTATGAACATACTACGGTTCAATTCATACTAGTCAAAACATCGCAATAAATAACATCCAAACACATCAATTATAATAAATGCACACATACTCCTATGACGCCTATATGCAGGGACCCTTAAGCTATAGACTAGGCTACGCGACTAGGCAACCTAATTCTCTATAACCATTGTCTCTGATACCATTTTGTCACACCCCACCATGGCGGAACATGGGGCGTGACGTATGGATATCATCACAACATGGCGTGTCTATAGAGACAACTATATGAAATAAGAAATGTCATAAAAATGGTGACACGAAGGTCATGACAATATCTCAACAAATGCAAGGGGTCTAGGTAAGTAAGTAACAGTCCTACTTCTTACCCAAGACAACAAATAACATATCAACAAACAAATGTGTGCCACAGTATCACTTATTAAAAGAACAATCAAATAAAACTAAGAAGGAAACGGGGATTCTCCTTCTACATGCAATCCTATGCTTCTCCCATCCTAGCCACTTATTTTCTCATGCTTAACCATAGTATCACCTGAAAGAGACACTAAAACACGTCAACATAAAGTTGGTGAGAGTCATAGGTTTAGACTCCAACGCTAAATCAGTTACAAGCTGTGAATAACAATCATCAACAAAAGAACATATGTACAATGTGTTACAATTATGTATTAACAACTATCAATCAAGACCAATCATACCAAACCAATCCAAGGCTCCTACCTTGCCAAACAACATCATGGTACCTTAGATGATCACACTATGTACCTATCCCAAGGCCACTACCTTGGCAAACCACAAGGCCACTACCTTGTCAAACCACAAGGCCACTACCTTGTCAAACCACAAGGCCACTACCTTGTCAAACCACAATAACTGAGACGGCGCGTGTCCCCCAATCCAAATCACACACAATCAAAAATCACATAGCAGTTAATCACATAATGTACACACAAGTCCATCTCAAATCACAAACACATTCACAACATCAATTTAGAAAATAACTCAACACAGTGTCTCTTCCATCCCATCTGGAAGTCAAAATCAATAGGAAACATGGGACTATGAAACTCACCTGATAGCTCCTTCACACGTCCTTGCACTAGCAACAAGCTAACAAACCAAAAACACGAAATCAATAAACGAACCAATCACTAAGATGGCTCATTAACCTATGATGGACTTGTAGCATATTCTCACATATATACCTCATTAATAAGCTCTAATTACCCCAATACCCTTCCTTAACAAGTCCTTAACTTGGTTAAGTTTAATAACTAACCCGTTCGTATTTTACCCAAAACAGTCCCAGTTTTAGGTCTCAAAACTTTAGGTCAAATGCCCAATTAAACCTACCCATGGTTTCTGTAAACGGAATATTCATACCCTTACATATGTTGGCTAACACCTCCCACTTGCCCTAACCTTAAAGCTACTGTTAAAGCCCCGATATATATATATATATCTACTTTTGTCATTCCAGATTTCCTTATTTTAAACGTACTAAAAGTTTGTTACCATTAATGGGTCTTACCCTAAACCACCACCTTAGCCCAAGTTCAGATATTAAATAAAATATATAAACCATCTCTCACGTTCGTGAGAAGATCCCAATGAAACCCTAAGTGCCCCAAACAACCCAAAACTTAAAAAGAAAACAGACTGAATTCAAAACTGTTTTGACCTCCGACTGTTGTAACCTGTTATTGACCCACTTCCCGACCTCCAATTTAGTTCTCGTTTCTTGCATCGGAAAGCCACTTCAAATAGATTTCCAGGGGTACTTGGATCGTTAAATAAGAGTTTATAGAACTCCCGATATGATCAAAACAATTGACTCAAAATCTGCCCAGTTTTTAAAAACGGGTTTTAAACAAATTGAACTAATTAATTACCCATAACCCCATCTAATACAAGCCCTAGATAATATGATCATAATATTATGATTATAACATCATTAATTTACTGATTTTATATAAAACCTAACCCTAATCCATCATAAGAATGATTAAGAAATCATTAAAACAATTAAATTAAAAAGGGATTTGAAGGTTTCACCTTATGATTAATGAAAGATGAAAAACCCCCAAAATTATGAAGAACCCTAACTTTTTTTTAGTGAAACCCACTAATTTTATTAGCTCCAGGGATTTATGTTTTTATTTTTTTGTTTAGTAAAACATTATATAGTGTACACAAGAATCCTAGTCCAATTATAACACTTGTTTCCTTTTTTTTTCCTCTTTTTCTTTTTTTTTCAAACCGACCTAACACCCCTAAAATTCGTTTTTTATTTATTTTTATTATTAATATATGTAATAATAATATTACCTTAATTTTTCTTAATTTATTTCAGCTCCTAAAGCCTCCAAAACCTCAAAACCGTAAAACTAGTCAAATTTACGCGTTACCGTAAAAGTCGTAAAATATACACTTTTATAAAAAATCTCAAATTTTGAAATAAACTTTATATTTAAGTCCTAAATGACTTAAAACCATCCCGAAAAATATTCATATGACTAAGTACCTCTTCCGAGACCTCTAAATGCTAAACCGTAAATCCTAAAAAAATACACTATTACTATAATACTTATACGTATACGTAACCACCAAAATATCACCATTTCATTTCATAGTCACTAATTGTGATCTCATGAACATGAATTAACCGTTCCTCGATTTACTTATGAGTACTCTATACTCATAAACGATAATCACACCAACCTCGTTCACACAAAATAAACACATAAGCACAAAAATCAAGTAGTCACACATAAAATAACCTAAAAGTAAGACCAAGTGACGAACCTCAAAACCACGGTTGTCACAAAAGCAGTCTCCTTTACTTCTCAATTGGATGAATAGTGCGACCCGGATAAAGATCTCTTTGCGTTCCCTTTTTATCCATCCACATCAGCAGTCTCCTTTACTGCTCAATCGGATGAATAGTGCGACCCGAATAAAGCTCTCTTTGCATTCCCTTTTTATCCATCCATAGCAGTAGCCTCCATTACTGCTCAACCGGACGTATAAGGGTAACCTAGGTGTATACCACTTCGCGTTCATGCCGCCATCCGTACCTGAGAGAGAGTCTGAAATGAAACATATACTTAGAACATCTTTCACTTAAAAGATAACTACGTTTTTAGTAGCTTTGAGGACAATGCTAAAATAACGGGGTGGTGTTGTAAAATCCATGATTTTACCATGATTTTATGTAATGAAGTTTCACCCATTAATCCTAGAACACATACTCATGTGTTATGTTCCTATAAGTTGTGTGTGAACTTGTCTGTTATGTACTTATACCTTTACATTCATAGTGGTTGTAAATAAGTTACATAGCTTAAACCTTGTACTTGAAACTAGGGCTAACAAGTAGTAAAATGTATAATCAGTATTTGAAATATACAACACTTGATAAAAATTTGGAAATATACTACATTAGGTATTGTAGCCATGTATATGTGTATATGTAGACTAAGAGTTTACTTAACTCTTGGACTAGCCCAAGAATAGATGCCATTTGTGTGCAAGCCCAACATAAGCCTAAGCCAAAGGCCCATTTCTCCTTTTGGCTAGCTAGACACAACACCAAGGGTATGTGTAAGGAAAGGAGATGCATGGGAAACACAAAAGCCTACACTTGACACAAGTGTTCTTACCAAGGCAATCATGCCTTTTGCATTCTCTTTCCATCTCTCTTCTTTAAGCCTAAACACACACACATTCCCTTTTCACATACATGCAATCTCACTTCTCTCTTCATCTCTCTCTCTCAATTTCGGCTATAAGCCATAAAAATCCAGGGTTGATTCATAAAATCAACTAAATCTTTGTCCCATCTTGATTACAAATCATTTGATAGCATCATTTCTTTTGGAATCACTATAAACAAGCCCTATCCTAATCTTTAAGGCCACAACTTGGTTTATATTAGGGTTTTCATCATCGACTAGATTAGATCTCTAATCTCCATGTTCATCTAGATCATCTTTGTCACTTTTAAGCAAGAAAGGTATACACCTCGTGCTCTTTCATTTCTTCATGCATGCATCATCATACATCTATAAACACAAGTAAATAACATGTTAAAATCAAGATTTGATAAAGCCATGACCATTATAGGTCACGGCATATTTATGAAAATCATATTCATGATTAAAAATCTTTTAAAAAGAAAACTATGGCTTGTTTTCTATGTTTTAAACTTGATTTAAAAACCATAAGAGACATTTTATGAATCTAAATATTTCATGGGTTACAAATCTTGTTTTATGGGAATTTGGTTAATTAATAATCATAGATCTCATAAAATGAACTTGTGTAACTTAAAAATCATGAAGACCATGACCTTAAAGGTCACGGCTAAAATGAAAGATGACCATATGATTTGTCTACTAAGTTTTAATAATGGAATATGAAATGTTACATGTTAAATGGAATACTAAAAATCACAAAGTATAACTTATGTGTATATATGTAGCCGTGGGTTACATATGACCTAAAAAGGGTTAGATGTACATGCATGCTTATATAAACCATAGATCTAATGATAGAGTTAACTTGAGCATAATAAACATAAAACAAGCTTATAAGAATCTTATGGGAACCTTGGGAGAAGATACTATAGCTGTGGGCTATATGTAGCCTTCTTGGAATAATAGTAACCTTGGGAACATGCATGTAACTTAGATAATCATGATGTATTTTTGTAAATATTTACGAGACATAAAATTAGCTAAAGTGTTCATCTTGGAAATACCAAGATTTAGAAATATAGTCGTGGGCTATATATGAGTGTACATGGATCTATGATTGATTTTAGGTCTAGACATAGTTTAGATCTCATTTTGGACTTGTAACTTATTTTCTTGACTTGTACATAGCTAGATCTTAATTTGGACATATATAACTACATGCAACCTTAAAATAAGACTTGACTCATCTTAATAATCTATAACTAATTATAGCCGTGAGTTATAAGCTCATAATAGGGCTTATGATTTGCATGCAACCTTGTAACACACCTAGATCTAATTGGGAACATCACATAAAACAAACTATAAGTTTTATTCTTCTATTTAGATTTAAAACTAAATATGAATAAGCTCATAATATACTTATAAGAATATCCTAAGTTAATACTTACATAAAATGTAAAGTAGTGTTAATGGACTATTTATGCCCATGCAATGTTAATCCAAGACATAATGGACCCAATAAGCCCATTTGATAAATCTTAGTATCTTAATGGACTTAAGATTACACTTAGGCCCATTTAACTATTTAAAGGACTTAAAAATGTATTTAAGCCCAATAAATGATTTAAAGGCCCATTTAAATAAATTAGTGGACTTGAGATATATTTATGCCCACTAGATAGCCCATTAGATGTTTAGCCCATTTAATGAGCCCATATAATGTTTGAATGTTAAAATAAAAGTTTTTATAATAAAATATAACTTATAAAAACTTTTTGGATTAAAATGACAATTTATGAAACATAAGAACTAAAAGCGTAACTTATGAAACTTGTTACGATATACTAATAAACACAAAGACTGAAAATGAAAATACCCGAAAGTATAGGGTTTAATAAATACTATCCATGGCAAATTAAGCCATAGGGACCATTTTCGGAAGTTTCTAAAAGTTATTTTGTCATTTTATAACCCTAAGGACCATTCTTGTAATTAGCCGAAACTTAAATAAACCCTAAGGGCTGTTTTTGTCATTTTAGTGAAGTTACAAAACCTAGATATAACTAGGGGGACTAAATCTGCCATAAGCCAAAACTTTAACAAGCCCTAGGTACCAAATGTGTAAAATCCGAAAGTTATGCTTGTTTAAAATATGGAAGGACTAGTTTTGTCATGTTCCGTAACATTAACAAGCCCTAACCCTAAAATCTATTTTAATTATAATAAAACATAATTAAAAATCTGGACCATAAGAATTAATGTATAAATTCTTAAGTTTGTAATTAATAAATTATTTTATAAATGCTAAAATAATTTATGGAAACTTTAAAGTTAAATAAAATATTATATTTTATTTTTCAAAATAAAATATTTATATTTGCTTTAGGGAATAAATTGTATAAACCATTATGAATATGTATTATTAATGCATGAACTCATATACTTTTAAAAAATAAATTTTATATGAACGTTGAATAAATTGAATATCAATATTTAAGTAGAACACCTTAAGTTTACTTAAAATATGAAACTTAATTATAAGTTTAAATGATTATTACTAATACATGAACGGAGAACGTAAACTAATATTTTAAGTAGGACATTTTATGACTAATTAAATAAGAAACTTAATTGTAAGTTGAATGATTATTATTAATACATGTATGTTAACTGATATTAAAAGCTAAACATTTTATGTTTACTTAGAAGTGAAACTTATATAAGTTTAAATGAATATTGTTGATACTTGAACTACGGTTGTTTAGATAAATACCGTAGCATAAATGAACTAACTAAAATCAGTATAAGCATACATATATGTTCTTTGTACTATCTATTAAGATTGTACTATTTGATTAGACATAACTTTTGGCGTGAGCTTTATTTTGATATTCGTATTAAACAGCTATTGCCTACTCCCAGGTGAGTTTACAGCCCCATATAAACTTTTGATAAAACTTTTCCTCTATGGGAAAGAAAACATGCAAACACTTAATGGACATAACAGAATTGTATAAACTTGACTATGATTGATTATTATTGGAACTGTTAAATTGTTGTAAATCGCCCGAATGTTATAAATAGATCTATTAGGGATTGACCATCCCCATCTGGGTGAGTCATGCTCACTGTGCCTTGTCCGGGACAACAGATGTATACCATGTTGGAAATTGGTTGGGCGTCTTTTTGTAAGACACTACGTCCTCATCTGTTGAGGACTATGGAAGGTTAAGCTTTAGTTTCTAATAATAAACCAATGTAATCTAAATTTTAGTAAGAAAGCTTTGTGAATAGTTACTTCTATAATTATTGTATCTCCAAACTAATAAATGTTAAACCTGTAAATTCTCCAACTTTATGTTGACCCTAGCATGTTTTTTACAGGAAAATGAAGTTAGTACGTGATGTGTGCATGGTCTCCAGCATCTTAGTAATCTGCATCGTAGGACTCGTCAGGGGTTCTATTTGGGAAACATAAACAATCACCTTTCATCATGTTTAAGACAATTTTTATTTATTTGTTTATCAAACATGTAATCTGATTTGAATAACTCTTTATCTTATGCTCTATGGACTATATTCTATCGATCCACCCTAGTGACATCTCCGTGGATATTTCCGCATATTTTGACCCTACCCGGGGTGTCACACTTCACAACGGTATATTATATGACCATCACTTTAAATACGGCTAACAATCTCCCCCTAAGGGGTGGTCATGTAATATGTGACTTCACTTCTTTGATGTTGCAGACTTTGAAGCTCGTTGTCTTGAGAGTTCTTTCATAGTTACTTTCATGACTTGTGATCTTGGATCTTTGATCTTTGCCTTGACTTGATCTTGAAACTTTGCCATCTTGTGTTCTTGTGTCATTCCCCACATACTCATATTTTATGTTGTCTTGACAGTTAGTTAACAATCTCCCTTGATTATCAAAGTAGCGAAATCTTTGTCTTTAGATGTTCTTGAGCTTTCTTCATTTACATGAGCATGTGGTCTCGAATTACGACTCTTGAGGTTACGCCACCGTTTGCATTCCTCTGGTTTCCCGTTATACAATACGAATACTGTACCTGTGAGTAGGTAAGTTCAAAGAACTTCCTTAACAGGGTTTCCGGCTGTGGTAGCCGTTCTTAATACTTGAATATATTGAAAGATAATTCAAAGTAAAGAGTGAATCATGCAGTTCCATTCTGCTGATTAAGTCGTCAATTCAATTTCCTGGAACAAGTTTGAATCAATTAAGAATCAAACCATTATTGCTTTCCAGTTGACACAAGTTTGATTCATATAGAGTCGCACAAGTTACCTACCCCAGTGCTGTTTGATGATGACACTAGAAGGATTTCCATTCGTCACTGTAAATACTAAAAATTATTACTCTGAATGTTCTGGCAAGATAATAAAGATATTGTGTAGAAACCTGGAACGAGTTTGAATCAAAATAGAATCAAACCACTGTTTCTTTCCAGTTAGCATATGTTTAATTCAAGTGAATCTTACATATGACCTACCGCAGTGCTGTTTGATGTCGACACTAGAAGGATTTCCAGTCGTCACTGTGACTACTAGAGAGTATCACTCTGAATGTTCTAGCTATACCACAAGGATAAAGCGTAGGACTCTGTAAATTATCGCTTGTGTTTTAGTGATGAACAACAATTAATATATGGAATAAGTGTCCTAATGAGATTTTTTGATGAATCTCGTTGGCTGGAGCAGACTGCCACCTATTCAATATCTACTATCTCGGAGTGAGAAAGTTGATAGAAATGAGTTGAACTCCGTGACAATAAAACAAACTTTATTAGAGAGAAGCTTGAGTAGGTTGGGAAGGGTTGTGCATTGCATCACTGGGTCCATGATGCTTTGTCTTCAATACCAGAAATCATCAACCTGATTTTGATATTAGATGTATTGACCCAGTTTCTACCTAATTTGAATGGAGGGATATTTTCTTTTCACCCTTTATCCTTACATTTCTTTTTCATTCTTCAACCCCTTCAATGCTTACCAAGACGTCATAACTAGCACTTTGTTGTGATTGTTCCAGTGCTACCTTAAGTCATTAGTCGGCATTATTCCCGTACACTCAACTGCTCCATCTTTCCTAAGGACTTCTAAGTTCTAATGGATTGTCCCTGGGAAGATCCCTCCGGTTTTGGTTGGATCATAGGACGAGTACCTAACCGCCTTTTTACACCAATACCATCGTGAGTTAATGTATTGAAGGGTATAGATATCGTAACCAGAAAAAACCAATTGAAAATGCAATCAAGATGTTTATGAAATCAATGTTTACACCTTGAAAGTTTTTTATATCACCAAAACGCTCCCCTTACATATGTGCATCATAAAATGAAAGGTTTTTGCACATATTAGGAAGAGAAAGCACTTATGTCAAAGATCTTATCCAAGATGACACATTTTGAACACATTTTAATCACTATTCTCCCCCTCAAAAATGTGATTGAAATTTTTGTGAAACTAGTGATGAAACATGGAGAGAATAATGTTGCATGAAAGTTTGTACTCCCCATCGAAAAGAAATTCTAATCAAAATAGGGGAGTATACGAGCACACAATTTTGAAATACCTTGAAAACTGAATTTCCCGTTGTTGAGGTAAAATGCACATAAATGAACATTTTCCTTGAGTTCATGATTTTTAAACTTTGAATGTTTACTATAAGCCCATGACCGAGAAAAATTAATTTCCCGTTAGATAAGTCATAGACTTTCCTTTCTTTGGGGAGCGGGTTATAGTCTGACATGTGACTATAAGCCATTATGAGAAGAAAGTAGAAAAGACATGTCTTGAAAACATTTGAACTCTCATTCGAACTTTATGTACGTACCTGTGTCGTTATTGAGCGACATTTCTAAGTACGTCCATATTATCGATCCTGAGAGACATGTCGGAGAAGAATATTTTTGGTATTTTTGAAAGATTTTCTCATTTTTTATTTTGTTTTTATAGGTTTTATATTTTTGTATTTTGATTTTCTGATAGATATATGCAAGATTACAGTGAATGTGCAAGACGTTCAAGTTCATCTAGAGTGAAACTACGCATACCAAGTCGACGAACCAAGAATTCAAATCTATCTTGAGATAGAGTTTTGGTGAAGATGTCAGCTAGTTGGTAGTCCGTCTTGACAAAATACAGTTCGATCGTTCCTCTTTCCACATGCTCCTTTATGAAATGGAATCGGACAACAATGTGCTTGGTCTTGGAGTGTTGGACCGGGTTGCATAATATGGCTATGGCTGATTGTGAATCACAATAAGTAGGAACTTTGTTAAAGTGAAAGCCATAATCCGTGAGTTGTGTTCTCATCCAAAGGACTTGAGCACTACACACGGATAGAGACACATATTCGGCTTCCGCGGTGGACAACGCCGTGCAATCTTGTTTTCTTGAGGACCAGCTGACTAGCTTTTCGCCTAAGAATTGTGCTCCACTGGAAGTGCTCTTGAATGTATCATGACACCCTACATGGTCGGCATCCCAAAACCCAGTTAGATTAAAACCAGAATCCTTCGTATACTAGAGACCCATGTGAATTGTTCCTTGGAGATAACGAAAGATCCTTTTAACCTCCTTGAGGTGCTTCTCGATTGGCTTAGCCTGATACCGAGCACATAAACAAGTAGCATGCACAATGTCTGGTCTGCTTGAGGTTAAGTTCATAAGGGACCCGATCATACTTCGGTATTTTGAAGCATCTACAAATGTCCCTTTATTATCTAAATCAAGCTTATATTTAGTGTCCATTGGAGTACCAATAGGATCACAGTTTTCCATTCCAAATTTCGTTCGAATCTCGAGCACATATTTGGACCGATTTATGAAAATACCACGGGGGATTGGTGAACTTGGAGACCAAGAAAGAACGTCATTTCCCCCATCGTGGACATTTCAAATCGGATTTTCATAAGGTCGGCAAATAATATGGAATATTTTGTGTTTGTAGAACCAAAAATTATATCATCTACATAGACCTGAGCCACCAAGATGTCGTTTCCGTAGTGCTTGATAAACAACGTTGGATCAATGGTTCCTTTGCTGAAGTGATTTTGGAGAAGAAATGATGATAATTCAGCGTACCATGCCCTCGGTGCTTGTTTCAAACCATAAATTTCCTTTTTCAACTTGTAGACATGGCTTGGATGTTCGTTGTTGATGAAACCTTCAGGTTGACATACGTACACATGTTCTTTTAACGGCCCATGCAAGAAAGCCGTCTTCAGATCCATTTGATACACAGTGAAGGATTTGTGAGCAGCGTATGCCAAGAAAATCCTAATAGCTTCCATTCGAGCAACCGGGACGAAGGATTCTGCAAAATCATTTCCCTCCTTCTGTTTATAACCTCTCACAACTAACCTAGTCTTGTTCCTGATGACCGTTTGCTCTTCATCCATCTTGTTTTTGAATAACCATTTTAGGTTAAGGGGATCGACATTGTCCAGGCGTGGTACTAACTCCCATACATCAAGCCTGACGAATTGATTGAGCTCATCTTTCATAGACTCAATCCATGATGCGTCGGTCATTGCTTCTTTAACACTTGTTGGTTCCATTGTGCTGACTGATAGTGCATAGATGCACATATCACCGTCGGTACGTAGCTGATTTCGTGTTGAGACTGGTCGTGAGAGATTGCCAATCACTTGAACCAAAGGATGATTCTTAGCCCATTTGTGTTCATGTGGAAGTGTATGAGAAACTTGATGCGAGCTCGACGGATCCACATATGGTGTTGAAGACTGAGTAGTACTTGTGGAAGCCGCAAATGGATTAACAAAATAATGTTCGTTGAGCATCGCATTGTTTGCATTTTCAGCAACTATTTCATTCTGAAAATGAACACGACTAGGAATTTGCTGAGAATGTTGTTGAGTTGCGTCAGCAGTCAGAGAAGCGGTTGGAATATTTGGAGGCAATATGGTTGAGGTTGACGTAGATGGTGCAAAAGTAGATGCCGCTTGTGTAGATACAATCGGAGGTTAACTACCGTAGCAGGTGCAGCCGGGGAATTGTAAGGAACACCAAATGACGAAGGACCCTCCATATATTCATCATAAATTGGCCCAAATAAAACTTCCAAGTCACGTTCCGAGGGTTGTAACGATGAGATTGCTAACGGTGCAAATTGAAGCGTGAGTCCTGAACTTACGTGTCAAGAAGTCTGACCTTGAGGCTCGGGATGTGAACTTCTATGTTGAGAGGACATACCCGAGAGTTCATCAAAGGTAACATTCATAGTCTCCATTACCTTTCTTGTCCTTCGATTATAAACCCTGTAAGCACAAGCAGTTGAAGAATAACCAATGAAAAAGCCAATATCACCTTTAGGTTCAAGTTTACCGATATCTTCATGATCATTCTTTGGATAACACAGAGCCCCGAATACATGTAGAAACGATATATCCGGTTTTCATCCATTAATGATCTCATAAGGTGTTTCGTTGAATCGGGTGTGAATAATGGAGCGGTTTTGTGTATAACATGCAGTTGCAATGGCATCAGCCCAAAGGAATAACGATGCACTAGAGGAGAGAAGCATCGTCCGAGCAGCTGATAAATGGAATTTTGCTTCGCATTTGTGTACTCGATATCGTTCTCGGTATCTAATCAAATTGATCATGGTTAATGGTGGAATTGTTGGTATTGGTCACTAAAAGGGGGAGCTTGGTTAACTAAGCCTACAAATAACATAAATATAAGAGCTATTAAAAGTAAAAGAGAACTTCTAACCTTGATTGCTTTCAGTATGAATGCTGCATAGTACAACTCGGTAAAAATGATTAAAAGGAAATTATCAAGTTTAAAATAAAGTAAAATGTAAAAGTCGTTGACTAAAAATTAAAGCTTTAAAACTAAAAATTTAAAGTTTAAAAAGTAAATTTTGATAACTTAATAAAAGTGAAAACTTTAAAATAAATCTAAGTTAAAACAAATAAAATAACACTTAAGAAAAATGGCGGGAAAAAAACAAGATTCAAAACTAAACAGGAAATTAAAACAGAATTCTGAATATCCCAATACAGGACCTAATTCAGAATCTGCTGGTACAATACCTAGTTCGGAATGACAATTCTTAGTGTAACTCGGAATATGTGTTTTGAAGTAGTTCGGAATCCTGAATTCTAGTGCAACTCGGAATGTGTAAACTTGATACAGTTCGGAATGTAGAATCCTTCACATAGTTCGGAAAACTTAAGTTCACACGTTATTCGGGAAACAGTCACACACACAATCTGGGATATGGGTTTTGGATATAACTCGGAATATGGGACTTCAGACCTAATTCGGAATGACAACAAGGTGTAGTTCGGAATACTTGTCAATGAACTAATTCGGAATAATAAACAATGACTTAATTCGGGAAACCAAACAAGTACATAATTCGGAATGTGGAATGAAGGATCTAATTCGGGATATGATGAACTTGATGTAACTTGGAATAAGGCATGTAGAATGCAATTCGGTAAATGAGATAGACTAATTCGGGAAAGTTTGTTTGAAGTAATTCGGGAAACGGGGTTTGGACACAATTCGGGAAACTAAACAGTAGGTAATTCGGAATACACTAGATTGGACCTAACTCTGAATGTGCTTCCTAATGTAGTTTGGAATGTGTTACTTGACTTAATTCGGGTACCAAAATTCGCATGTAATTCGGGAAAACACAACTAGAAAGTAACTCGGAATCCCAATTTCCCACTTAATTCGGGAAAATGAAGTATGAAGCTAACTCAGAATATGAAGCAAACATGTAATTCAGAAAGTGGAGATTGAACGTAGTTCAGAATTAGCTGGTAGATTATTTAGTTCGGAAAGCTAGGGTTTCTAAAACCCGAATTAAGACAAATAAGCAAAACCACAATAAGCACTTACCAAAACTTTCACCAAATCAATTTTTAGGAAAAGCTATTAAGACACAATTTAAAAACTTTTAAAAACACTAAATAAGAAAAAATTTAAAATCAACTTTTTTATAAAAATCTTAAACTACCAAAATCAACTTATTTTAAAAACTAATAAACATAAAAATTAAGCAATTAAGCACTTTAATCTAAAAACTCTCAACACACCAACTTAATAAGCACAATCAAATAAGCAAAACAATCACATCATAAACAAAATTAAACCAACTACATGATTAATTAAGCAAAAACAATAGATTATTAAGAAAGGTAGAATGAGAATTATGAAATATACTTGATTATATTGAAGATTAATATCAAAGATTACAAGATTAAGATGAAGGTTTGAAAAGCTTGAAAGGAAACTAGAGAGAAGAAAATTAAAACACACTTAAAAATAAAACTAGACAAATTAACTAACTAACTAACACCCTCCTAATGACATATTAGGAGGGTATATATAGGAGGTGGGGAGGGTCTTGTGTCTTCTCTCTTTCTTCTTGTTTTCTCGACTCGATTTAAATTCTTTCTCGACGTCGTCTCGGGATTTGTCGATATAAATGGAACTCGTCTTATAATTTTCTTCTCTAATTAGACTTGGCTCTTCGACTTCATTAAACTTCCGTCTTTAGACTTTTTCTTCGATAAATCTTTAGAATAGGCCTTGGACTTCCGTTCATCTTGCACTTTTGACCTTTTGACTTCGTCTTTTCTCGTTTTCTTCGATAAAAGCCCGTGATAGCCCGTGTTTTCTCCCTTTTTCATATTTTTGTCTTGAAACACAACAAAAACACAAACCATGCATAATTCCGACTTTTACGACATAAAATACACGTTTTGGTCTTGTTATTATTAGAAATAAGCGGTAAAAGGATAAGTGTTTTCACACTTGATATAAACATTGTCCTCAATGTTTAAGCATATGGGAGTAAACTCCCCTACACTTAGGACATTGTGCACGTTGTTTAAATCTCGCTAAGGAAGAGACGACTATGGTGATTTCAATGTGAACATATAAGATATGAAATATTGAATCACGACAGTTTAGGATAGAACCGGGAAGACGGGTACACGGGATCACGGGTCGTCAAATGTCATCAAAAGTGATCTCTAAAGCTTTAATCCCTGCACATCATAAGAAACAAGACAACAAACCCTATGTAGATCCCCCCAACACTTATTATGAAAACGGGTAAAGGATAGATCAACGGGTTGCCTCTCGAGAAGCGCTTGCTTTTATTAACCGAGTCACGAGCCTGACTCGACCCAGAACTAATTCAAGGGAAACGTGGTGAGGGATGGAATCATCTCATGAGAGATGTCCTCACCAAAGTACAGCTTCACACGCTGGCCATTCACTTTAAAAGTAGGCCCATTTGGTTGAGAAAGCTCAATGGTGCCATAAGGGAAAACTTTGGCGATGGTGAATGGACCAGACCAACGGCTCTTAAGCTTGCCTGAAAAGATCTTCAACCGAGAGTTAAAGAGTAAAACTTGATCACCAACGTGAAACTCTCGGTTCTTAATCCTAGAATCATGAATGAGCTTGGTTTTCTCCTTGTAAATCAATGAATTCTCATAAGCTTCATTCCTTAGTTCATTAAGCTCGTTGAGTTGAATCTTCTGAAGATCACCGGCTTTGTTGATATCAAAATTGTCCCACTTCAAGGCCCAATACGCCTTATGTTCCAGTTCAATAGGGAGGTGGCATGCCTTCCCATACACAAGACGATATGTAGTTCAATCAATAGGTGCCTTATTTGCAGTACGGAAAGCTCACAGAGCATCATCTAACTTATCGGCCCACGAGGCACGATGCTCTCCCACAATACGCTCTAATATTCTATTTAATCCACGGTTAGAAATCTCGTCTTGACCATTTGTTTGGGGATGATAAGCGGTGGAAAGAAGGTGATTGACACCATACTTAGCCATGACTCGAGCAAACTGATCATTGCAAAAATGAGTCCCGCGGTCACTGATGATAGCACGAGGAAAACCGAATCGAGCGAATAACTGCTTCAAAAAGTTCACAACCACCCTCGCATCGTTCGTAGGGAGAGCCTTTGCTTAAACCCATTTGGATACGTAGTCAACGGCTACGAGGACGTATTTGTTCCCTTTGGAGGATGGAAATGGCCCAATAAAGTCGATGCCCATACGTTAAAGATTTCACATTCTTGTATGAAATTTTGAGGCATCTCATCTTTATGTGTGATCTTGCCTTGGCGATGGCAAGCATCACAATGTTTAACCATTTCATGAGCGTCATGATAAATGGAGGGCCAATATAATCCAGAGTCGAACACTTTCTTTGTGGTGTAATTAGGACCAAAGTAACCACCGGTGTGTCCTTTATGGCAAGCTTCAAGGATTAATAAAGATGCCGGCCCATCAACACACCGATGAATGACAAGATCCGCACATTGTTTGAAAAGGTAAGGGTCGTCCCAAAAATAGTGTTCAATGTCTTTAAAGAACTTTTTCTTTTGTTGGGACGTTAACCCTTCCTTGAGAATTCCACCCGCTAAATAGTTTGCAATGTCCGCAAACCACGGGGTGTCATCAAGATTGGAATTGATAGACATTAAGGCCTCAAGGGGAAAAGAGTAATTGATCTCTTGATTCAGATGATCCCCTTGATAAAGATCCTCAAGTCTACTTAGATGATCCGCGGCTAGGTTTTTGGCTCCCTTCTTGTCACGAATTTCAATTTAAATTCTTTAAGGAGCAAAACCCAACGAAGAAGTCTTGGCTTATAATCTTGCTTTGTTAACAAGTACTTCAACGCGGAATGATTGGTGACACAATGGTGGTGGAAAGAACAAGATAGGGGCAGAACTTCTCAAAAGCATACACTATAGCTAAAAGCTCTTTTTCGGTAGTGGTATATGCAATTGAGCCCCCGTCATTGTCTTGCTAGCATAATGGATTGGTTGGAAGTGTTTGTTCACTCTTTGTCCCAAAACCGCTCCAATAGCAAAGTCGCTAGCATCACACATCAATTCAAAAGTTAACTCCCAATTAGGGGTAACTAAGACTGGTGCCTTAGTTAGTTTATCTTTAAGAAGATTGAAAGAGTCAATACACTCTATGGAAAAGATAAAAGGAGTATCTTTTTCCAAGAGGTGGGTGATCGGGCGAGCGATCTTAGAAAAATCTTGAATGAATTGACGATAGAAGCCCGCATGACCAAGGAAACTTCTCACACCCTTCATGGTTGATGATGGAGGTAATTTAGCAATCACATCGACTTTAGCACAGTCGACTTCAAGACCGGCTTTGGAGATTTTATGTCCAAGAACAATGCCTTCTTTTACCATGAAATGGCATTTTTCCCAATTAAGAACGAGACGAGTGTCTTCACACCGTTTGAGCATAAGTTCTAAATTAGCAAGGCAAGTAGAGAAAGAATTACCGTAGACCGAGAAATCATCCATAAAGACTTCCATAGTTTCTTCAACCATGTCATGGAAGATAGCCATCATAAACCTTTGGAAAGTCCCAAGAGCATTGCATAAGCCGAAAGGCATTCTTTTGTAAGAAAATGTTCCATAAGGACAAGTGAATGTGGTTTGATCTTGGTCTTTAGGATCGATGGGAATTTAAAAATACCCGGAGAAACCGTTTAAGAAGCAATAATAGTCATTACCCGCTAAATGCTCGAGCATTTGATCCATGAAAGGAAGAGGAAAATGATCCTTGCGAGTGGCATCATTGAGCTTGCGATAGTCTATGCAAACTCGCCAACCCGTGACAAGTCGAGTAGGAATCAACTCGTTGTTTTCATTTGGAACAACGGTTATTCCGCCTTTCTTAGGCACACAATGGACGGGACTAACCCATGACGAATCCAAAATAGGGTACATCATTCCGGCATCTAGAAGTTTGATAACTTCTTTCTTGATGACGTCATGAATTTTAGGATTAACCCTTCTTTAGCTTTGGATTGCGGGTTTAAAGTCATCTTCCATGAGAATTTTATGAGTACAAAAGTTCAGATCAATTCCGCGGATGTCAGAAATTTTCCAAGCAATTGCTTTCTTATGGTTCTTCAGCACGTCGATAAGTCGAGATTTTGCTTCTTCTTTCAAGTCCTTTGCGATGATGACGGGTAACTTCTTATTGTCTTCAAGGGAAACGTATTTGAGATGAGACGGTAATTCCTTAAGCTCTAAATCCGGAGGATTTTTGATGGAAGGCATAGTCAAATTCGGATCATCGATAGAGATTTCCTTAGGAGAAGGTGGAGAAATATGGTCCTCATTGAGAAGTTTCTCAATGGTACGAATGTCTTTATCCTAATCGGAGGGAGAATCGTCATATTATAAGTCCACATCTCCCAAAGTTGCTTCAAATTCTTTCAAAAGGAAATCACTTTCTCCAAATGAAGTTAGTGATGGAGCAATAGAGGCAACGGTCTCAACAATGGGTAGAGAAGAAGAACCACTTTTACAAGCGTCTTTGAAATGCTCTTCACAAGCCTCATCAAGAACGTCAATGAAATTAACGCTCTCGTTTTCATAAGGTTGCTTAGAAAGTTTACCCATTTTGAAGACGATTTTATCGCCACCAACTCTCATGATTAATTCGCCCGCTGCTACATCACTGAGAGTGCGACCGGTCCTCAAGAATGGACATCCAACGATTAATGGAACACGGGGGTCCATCTCGTAGTCAACGACAACAAAATCCGCCGGAAAGGTGAATTTGTCGACACCGACGAAGACATCTCCGGCTATCCCCACCGGATAAGCAACCGTACAGTTAGCAAATTCAAATGTCATTCGTGTGGGTACTAGCTCGGTTAGAGATAATTGTTTCCAAACACTTAATGTTATTAAGTTTATACTAGCACCTAGATCGGCTAGGGCCATACAATTATCTACCCCGGGGAAGTTGCAAGGAATGAGGAAACGACCCAGATCACCAAGTTTGGTTGGTAATTTCCTTAAGAGCACTGCGGAGCAATTCTCATTAAGTTGGGTCTGGGCGATATCAAGAAGCTTCTCCTTAT
The DNA here is from genome assembly GCA_025667525.1 of Glebionis coronaria. Classification (NCBI taxonomy): domain Eukaryota; kingdom Viridiplantae; phylum Streptophyta; class Magnoliopsida; order Asterales; family Asteraceae; genus Glebionis; species Glebionis coronaria. The sequence goes on along the minus strand of CM046879.1, from coordinate 111,418,863 downwards.
CACTGAGAAGATCTTTAAACATTTTAGCATAATTCGGCATGTGAGCGAGAGCCTCGACAAAGGAGATGTTAAAATTCAGTAGTTTAAACATTTTAAGAAAGTTAGAAACCTGAATATCATCCTTGTTCTTCAACTTCTCTTTCCTCAACCTAGAGGGATAAGGTATATTGTGTTGAGATGAAGGCTTTGGAATGGAATTCTCACTCACATCCTTAGGTCGTGGAGGGGTGGGGTTGGAAGGTAAAGGAGTTGGGGAAAGTTTTTCTTTTTCCTTAGTCACAATCACGGGAGTAGGTGTAGGAATCTCGGGTTCCTTATAACCTTTTCCACTTCGAGTGGTGATTGATTTCATCTCCTCTCTTGGGTTAGCAACGGTGTTACTCGGAAGAGAACCCGAACAAGAGGCTTGATTACTTCGGAAAAAACTAGCCATCATATCCCTTAAGTCATTCGTTTGACTGCTCATAGAGTTTCTCATATCGGCTCGAAGATCATTCCCTTGTTTCGCCATGTCATTCCTTAGCTCGGCTCGAATATCGTTCCCTTGTTTCGCCATGTAACCCTTCAAGTTAATGAATTGGCTTTGAAGATTCGTCACCATCTCTCTATTGGTCCTCATGTAAGTTTCGAGTTCTTGGTTCAATGCCGTGGGTTGATTGAGAGGTGGGGCTTGGTAAGCTGGATTATTTCCTTGAGGTGGATATGGGTTTCTTTGGGATTGATATTGATTGGCAGCTCGAGGTTGGCTTTGATTGTTGCAGTTGAAATTGTTTTGGTTTTGGTTTTGAGGAGGAAAACCGGGTGGAGATAGAAAGTTGTTGGAACGATAACTTAGCAAGTTACGATCTCCTTGAGGGCGAGCCTGATAGCCTCCCGTGGAATAGTTACCGTATGCCGCGTTAACGTTTTTACAAAGATTTCTTTGGGTAGAGGGGCAATCATTGTAAGAATGAGGACCACCGCACGTTTCACAAGAAATAGCAACAGCTTTAGCTTGTTGATTTTGGTTAGTTACCAAAAGTTGCATATTTTTGCTCATTTCGACCATTGCGCGGGTTATTTCGGTCATATCGGGGTTGGAAGAAGTAGAAGAAACATTGACTCTCGGGTTTGATCTTGAGGATGCGGATGAATCCCAATTATTGTGGTGAATAGTCATGTTTTCAATCAACTCTCTACACTTCTCCGGTCTCCTTTTCATAAAAGTACCACCGGCGGCGGCATTAATCGTATCTCGATCACGAAAAGTGAGACCGTTGTAGAAAGTATCAATGAGAGTGACGGGGAGCATGTTATGATTTGGACAACGGTCGATCAAAACATTGTAGCTTTCCCAAGCATCGAAAAGCGATTCATCATTTTCTTGAGTGAATCCACTAATTTGGTTCCGAAGGTTAGTGACCATGGAGGGTGGAGAGAAGTGCGGCAAAAAACGTTGAGCCATCTCATCCCATGTATGAATAGAAATTTTAGGGAGACAGTCAAACCATTTCTCGGCATGGTGGGATAAAGTGTGTGGGAAGAGATGTAGGCGAAGGAAATCCATAGTAACACCGGGAAGTTTCATGCTTTGGGTGATGGTAATGAACTTGTCGAGATGTTTGTTGGCATCATCATCCGGTAATCCGCGAAAAAGACAAGCGTTTTGAACTTGCTGGATCATGTGATGCTTCAACGAAAATTCAGGAGCCGTGATTTGCATCGGTGCAATCGGTCCTCCGCGTCCGTTCATGGTTGGTTGACAAAGCTCCTCCACTGTGCGTAGGTCGGGTGGGGGAACATTGTTGTTATTGTTATTGTTATTCAAATTGGGGTGAGGTGGGTTGTTATTATTGTTATGCACAGCGGCCATATCATATCTCTAAGAGTCTCGGGCTCAGGATAAGACGTAGATCGAGTACGCATACAGTAAAAGGAAATAAAATATTTTTGATCTTATAAGATTTGTAAAAAGAAATTTTGTAAAAGCACACTCAATAAGCCAGAAATAAGCAAAGTAAAAATCCACAAAACGACAAAATAGTCGGGTTTGAGATTTAGGGCACCTCAAAAGCTCTAGTTTGTTGCAAAAGCTCACAAATAGCTTAACTAAGAATAATCAATCAAGAAAATCACAAAAAGCCAAGTAGAATAAGCTGTAAGAACCAATAAGCTGGCAGAAAAAGCCAAATAAGCTAGTTTTCTAGCAAAAGCTTAACCAAAAGACTTGTAACCTTCCAGACTTGATATTAAGCTGAGAAAAATGAGTTCTATTACAAAAACTAAGTTGTTGCATGTACCAATAAGCAAAACAGATTCAATAAGCCTAGAAACCAAGTTTGACCAAAAGTCAAACGCTGATAAGTTAAAATCAAACGCTGACAGGAACAAAATGGACGTTGACAGACTTAAAGAAGTGTATGGACTTTTTTTTCACCCTGCTGGTCAAGGTTTGAGTGCAAACCTTGTGAATCAAAGCTTACCAATTGGGGGTGGGGTCCATTGTGAGTGGGAGTGAGGGTTTTGTGTGTGGGATGTGTTTTTGCATGTGTGAATCACACATGTGCCAGGGTAATTGAAAATTACCCTTTGTTTTAAGTGAGTACTTTCTGGGGGTGAAGAAGGGTGAATAGTGGTAACTTTGATCCGAAAATGGGGGAAAGTGAGTTGTTTGGCGCAATTTCGTTTCAAATGTTTCTTTTGCACACATTTGGCCCTTGTGTTTTGGGAAATATGGTAAAACAAGTATTTCAGCCCTAAAAACGATTTCCCTTTGTAAACAACTTTCACACTTTGGCAGTTTTGGCACAAAACTTTGGAAATAGGTTTTAAAGGGTTGTTTTTGCCATTTTGAGATATTTTAAGGGCTGATCTTGGACATTCTTGATCTTCAAAGGTCTTCAATGTATCTTTGGCTTGATGAGGGACCATAATTGACAATTTGGAATTCTTGAGGGACTAATCTTGCCATTTCTTCAAAGTTGAAGGACCATTTGTGTAATTTTGACAAACTTAAGGGACCAAACTTATAATTATCAATATACAAGGGTTTTAAGTGTCATTTCTTCAATAAATGAGGATCAATCTTGTATGTCTTCAAGTCTTCAAGGGTATTTGTTGAGTATTTCATGAATAGGGCCCGGTTCTTTGTACGGCTTTGTTTCTCGTGTCCGTTTTTCATTGTATCTTGTGATCTTTTGTCCTTTTCACGATATCCATACCTAAAATACACAAGTAAACAAACACAAGCATATATATGGTATTTTATGACATTTTTATGCATCAAAAACCCGAAAAGAACGATGAGATCATGTATAAATGCCATCTCATCACTCCCCCATACTAAGCCATTGTCGTGCCCTCACGCAATGCTAGAATAAAGTATCTAAGCATCACCAAAGTTCAATTTTATTAACCTTTATTGAAAAGTAAAAGACTTGCAACATACTACGAAGATGTGTAAAGACATAATGTATGATTTTCATCACGAAAGTGACTTTTAGGGTCAAAGAATAGAAACAAGTGAATGTCCCTTAGAGTAAGCTTCGTCATCCTTGATTGTCATACATTCCATGCTAAGTGCAAAAACGAGATCATTGTTGGTACAAGTCACAATGCTAACACTACTCATACGTCCAAATTGTGTAATACTTTTTCTCCCCGCAATCCTAGTTATTATAAAAGGAAATGGGTTACTAGCATTTTTTAACTATTTGTCATGGATCACAAGTGATTCATATTGACTTATTTGAGTAGTTATTAGTCCGAAAGCAAAGTAGGACGATTTAATCGATAGTTAGCCGAAGGACAAAATCTTTTAAAACGGCTTCTCGTGTATCTCCTTAAGTTCATATCTTGGCATAACTCGTTTCACGATTTGAGACCTTTCTTGGACCGATATTTGGCATGTACTTCATACTTCAAATCTTGGGAAGACGTTCTCGAAATTATGGTCTTCTCTTCTCATATTTTGAATTTCTTCACTTGACGTTTTTGAGAGTTTCTTCATATTTGGACCACGACTTCATCATTTTTCTTCAATCTTTACTTTGGATTTTGATATACAACGATCCGCCTCTTTTTCGGACTTGGATATATTTATCCTCATACCTTGTAAGGGTCTTTTTGGATAGACTTTCTCCATGATCTTTAGGGGAGTAATTGCTTTTCGTCGTGTGTCTCGATCCTTCATATTGATTTAGGAATAATGATACTTCACATCATCTTGGATCTTTAGCAAAAATAGAGCTCCTCATGCCTTGTTAGGGCCTTTTTGGATGATCGCCAATCTTCGCGTCCCGCTTCAATAAGTTATGCCTTGGCTATGAACTCTATTCAACCCCGAGCAAATTTTAAACGATCTTGCACTAGAGGCTAAGTAACCTTTCAAATCGTACGACCTTACTTATTGCAATTATGATTTATTCCTAATGCATTGATCTTATGGGAAGAAAAAGCCACAATTAAAAACATATGAGTTTTTGAAAGAACATTTTCATGTTCTACGTTTAGCATGATCACTTGTCTAACTCTATCATCTCTCGTTCTTCACTATATAAAGACCTCTAATTAAAGAGACTCGTGAATACTTAGCCATGTAAGTCAAAATTAAGCCAAATTTGGATTAGCTTTCATTAAGACTATATCAAATCAAAGTTTTGGGTTTTTAAGCCACCTATAGGATCTTGCACTTTCTTGGACTTTTTCAAGTTTAGAGAATGCGTTTTAAAGTTCCCTTGATAAGTGACTTTCTAGGATCAATTATAGGAACTTGCGAAAAGTTCTTGTTCTTAACCCGTATGAGCTAAGACTTTCACGTTTTAAAGCTCCCTATATAAAAGTCTAGCAAAACTTGAATTGAGCGATTTAAGGAATGTAAATGGCTCCAAATGCCCATCAAGTCAAAAATTAACTCTTATTCTACCCATCGGAAAATATACATTCGTGTCTTAAAAATACTTATGAAAATTAAGAAAAAATTTTAAAATTTGGCCATTTTTAGCCTTATTAGCAACAAAAACAAAAACATTGAAAGTTGGAAAGCGTGAGGGCGTAGCAAAGCAAGTAGCTATTCACCCCCCATACTAAAAGTAAACATTTTCCTCAATGTTTCGAGTCTAAGGGTGGAGGGCCCCCATACTAGAGACGAAGAATCGAATGCTTAGGATCTAGCATGGAAAGGGTGATCAACAATATATCTAAAGCCGTTTATAAAGTATGCTAAAAGATAATTGTTAGAACAATAAAGTATATGTCATGGATTCGTGAAAAACTTCTTCAAGCAAACGATGGAGGCTCACGTAAACGAACACGAGAGTCTTCAATCGTAGATGATGATGATGATCTAGATAACACAATCACAAACAACCACGAGACAACGAGTTGAAAGGGTACAAGTCCCCTTATTAGTGAATAGTAGCATAAAGGATAAGCATGGGATCTCCCCCACGAGGCACCTTGTTTTTGATAACCGAGTCATGAGCTCGACTCGATCCCCTCAATGCTAATTATCATTGGGGTAGGTGACTTGGTCGAGGGCAACCATTGAAGGAATTTCCCCACCAAAGTAGTGCTTAAGCCTATGTCCATTCACCTTGAAATTAGGACCATCATCTTGAGCTAGCTCAATGGTCCCATACGGAAACACTTGTGTAATGGTGAACGGACCCGACCAACGAGATTTCAATTTCCCGGAAAATATCTTAAGTCGAGAGTTAAAAAGCAACACTTGATCACCAACGTTAAAACCCCGGTTTTTAATCTTAGAATCATGAAACTTTTTAGTCTTTTCTTTAAAAATTAATGAATTTTCATAAGCATTATCTCTTAATTCATCCAATTCATTCAATTATATTTTCTGGTGATCTCCCGCGGTCTTCAAGTCAAAGTTTGCATGCTTAAGGGCCCAATATGCCTTGTGCTCCAATTCAATGGGCAAATGACAATTCTTCCCATAGACTAACTTATAAGGAGTGCAACCGATAGGTGTCTTATAAGCTGTCCTAAAGGCCCATAAAGCGTCATCGAGTTTGTCGGACCATGAAGCACGGTTTTCTCCAATTGACCTCTCTAAAATCCTCTTCAAAGCTCGGTTCGAAACCTCGACTTGCCCACTCGTTTGCGGGTGATAAGCCGTAGAAAGACGATGAGTAACTCCATATTTCTTTAGAACCTTTTCGAATTGGTCATTACAAAAATGGGTTCCACGATCGCTTATAATAGCACGAGGGGTTCCGAACCGAGAGAATAGTTGCTTCAAAAACTTCACTACCACACGAGCATCATTAGTAGGCAAAGCCTTAGCTTCCACCCACTTAGAAAGGTAGTCCACCGCGACGAGGATATATTTGTTGCCATGAGACGATGGGAGCGGCCCCATAAAGTCTATTCCCCATATGTCGAAAATCTCACACACTTGAATTATGTTTTGTGGCATTTCATCACGTTGAGACGATTTTCCTTGACGTTGGCACGAATCACACGACTTCACAAGTGCGTGTGCATCACGATAGATAGAAGGCCAAAAGAAGCCGGCATCGAATACTTTCTTAGCCGTGAGATTAGCACCGTGGTGACCACCCGTGGGTCCCTCGTGACAAGCTCTAAGGATATTAGAAGCTTCGACACCAAACACACAACGTCGAACGAGTTGATCCGCACAAACCCGAAAGAGATAAGGGTCGTCCCAAAAATAGAACTTGACGTCACGAAAGAATTTTCGTTTTTGTTGTGTCGTCATACCCTTGATTATGAAATTGCCCGCATGGTAATTTGCAATGTCGGCAAACCATGGGGTGGTGTCTTTAGAATTCACTACACCGAGAGTCTCAAGAGGAAATGTTTCGGTGATTTCCTTGTTCTCGAAAACATCTTTGTGAGGATCTTCTAGACGAGAGATGATCGGCCGCTAGATTCTCGGCTCCTTTTTTGTCAAGCACGGTGACATCAAATTCTTGGAGGAGGAGCATCCAACGAAGCAATCTCGGCTTAGCATCTTGCTTATCTAAGAGATACTTGATAGCCGAATGGTCGGTATACATGATGCTTTTAGTCAAGACGAGATAAGGTCGGAATTTCTCAAAAGCATAGACCACGGCAAGGAATTCCTTTTCTGTTGTGGTGTACTTTAATTCAGCCTCGGTCATCGTCTTACTAGCATAGTGGATAGGACGGAAATGCTTGTCATAACGTTGCCCTAAGACGGCCCCTATAGCATAATCACTTGCATCGCACATGATTTCAAAGGGTAATTCCCAATTAGGAGCAATAAGAATGGGAGCTTCGGTAAGTTTCCTTTTGAGAGTTTCGAAAGCTCTAACAAAATCCTCATTGAAGTTAAAAGGAGCATCCTTCTCGAGAAGGTGTGTCATAGGTCGAGAGATTTTTGAAAAGTCCTTGATGAAACGACGATAAAAGCCCGCGTGGCCTAGGAAACTCCTAACTCCCTTAACGGTTTTGGGATGAGGTAACTTGGCGATGACGTCTACCTTAGCTTTATCGACCTCAATCCCCGCTTTCGACACCTTATGTCCTAAGACGATTCCTTGTTTACACATAAAATGACATTTTTCCCAATTAAGCACAAGATTGGTTTCTTCACAACGTTTTAACATTTGCTCGAGATTAGATAAACACGACGTGAACGAATTGTCAAACACCGAGAAGTCATCCATAAACACTTCCATCGACTTCTCGATCATATCGTGAAAAATCGCCATCATACACCGTTGAAACGTACCCGGTGCGTTACAAAGTCCGAAAGGCATCCTACGATAAGCGAACGTTCCATAAGGACACGTAAACGTAGTATTCTCTTGATCACGAGGGTCGATAGGGATTTGAAAGTAACCGGAAAAACCATCTAAAAAGCAATAGAATTCATTTCCCGCGAGTCGCTCCAACATTTGATCCATGAAGGGCAAAGGAAAGTGGTCTTTACGAGTGGCGTCATTTAACTTTCGGTAGTCAATACACACCCTCCAACCGGTCACAACACGAGTGGGAATTAACTCGTTGTTTTCATTAGGCACAACGGTCATTCCTCCCTTTATAGGGACACAATGGATTGGGCTATCGGATATAGGATAAATCATTCCCGCGTCAAGGAGTTTCAACACTTCCTTTTTAATGACATCGTGAATTTTGGGATTCACCCTTCTTTGACTTTGAATTGCGGGTTTGTAGTCCTCCTCCATTAAAATCTTGTGAGTAAAAAATTTTGGGTCAATACCCTTAATGTCGGATATTTTCCACGCAATTGCCCATTTGTGAGCCTTAAGACTTTCAAGAGCTCGGTTTTTTCATCATTAGCAAGACCTTTTGCAATAATAACCGACAACTTGTCATCACCTTCCAAGAATGCGTATTGAAGGTGAGAAGGAAGATCTTTCAATTCAAGGATAGGTGGTTCCTCGATTGAAGATTTTGGTTCAACACTCATAACCTCCACCGGCGGAAGAAATGGTGGAATAGAAGTATCATCACTAATCAACACCTCATCTTCATTGTCAATTTAATTTGAAGTGGGATCGCCTCCTTGGAATGGAGTGAGATTTGGTGTGGAATTAGCAAGAATCGGATCCAAAATAGTGGGATTGCCACTTGACGAGCTATCGGAAAAACCTAACACTTCTTGTGAAAACTCATCGCAAACCACATCAACGATGTCAATGTGATTGATGGTAGCGATTGCATAAACATGGGAAGGTTTCGAGTTTTGAGTAGCGTTTATAACAAGTTCCTCTTCGTTGAATCTCAAAGTGATAGTTCTTGCATGAACATCGATAAGCGATCTCGAAGTGTCTAAAAATGAACGACCTAAAATTAGAGGAACTTGAGGATCCGCGGGGATGTCAACTACTATAAAATCAATGGAATAGTAGAACTTCCCCACTTTCACGAAAACATCTTCGGCTACTCCACATGCTAAAATCGTAGAATGATCGGCCATCTCGATAGACATGTTCGAAGGAATAAGAGCCGGAAGCGAAAGCGATTTCCAAATGGAAAATGGCATCAAATTAATGCTCGCACCAAGATCGGCCAAGGCGAGGCATTCTTTCATATCTTGTATGTCACAAGGAATGAGAAACTTTCCGGGGTCACCAAATTTTTCCGGTATGCGGTTAAGATAAACCGAAGAACAATTAGCAAGCTTTGAAAGCTTTTCCTTATCGCTCATCATACTTTTAAAAGTGGAAGAGAAACGAGGCATATATAACAACGCGTCGGCTAAACTCACATCAAAATGCACTTGTTGAAACATTTTTATAAAAAGCTCGATTTGTTGTTTGTTACGTTCTTGCAATTTCTCTTTGTTACGTCTCGAAGGGTAGGGTAAAGGTGGTGTGGGTTGGTCATTAGGCAACGGCCTTGGAAACTCGGGTTCCACAATTGGTATTGGTTCAACCGTAGGTGTGGTATGAGCGGTACTTCGTGGGATTGTAATGTGCTCCTTTTCGACCATCACCTCGGGTTCTTTCTCGATTTCCTTCTCCGTAGAAGTACTTGGACGAGAGATTGGTTCCTTGAAAGTTTTACCACTTCGTGTAGTAATAACCTTCATTTCTCCTTCGGGTTTGCAATGGTATCACTAGGAAGACCACCCGAGGAAGAGGGTTTACACATGATTGCTTCAAACATCTTAGCCATTCGGTCCTCAAATTTTGATTGCCTAGCATCCGCTTTTAATAACTCTTGCTTAATCTCATGTTGTCCTAATTCCATCTTTTGTTGATTTTGTTGAAGACGTTGGACATTTCCTTCCATTTTATTTGCATGAGTTTTAAGTTCATTAGCAAGTTCATTTTAAGCTCGTTTTTCAACTCGGATCTTAAGCTAATCATCTCACGTTGCATGTTATCAAATTTAGCATCATTTGCTTTAGCATAATCCAAAAATTCTCCTTGAAGATTTTTAGTGTGAGCATTTTGAAAACCTTGTGTAGTGTTTTGAAAATCACGGTTTTGGTTTTGATTAGTGACTTGTCCATTCCCATTTTGATAATTCCCTTTGTTGTAGTTACGTGAATTGCCTTGGTAATTACCACCTTGGTTGTTGTTTTGATAGTTATTAACATTTTGATTTGGTGGAGATTGATTTGGGCGGGAACCTTGGCCGTTTTGGTTATAAGTTCCCGTTGCTACATAAGCACTCGAAGTGTTACCATCCGCGGTAATGCACTCGGAAAGATCATGAGCTCCACCACAAGACAAACAACTCTTAGCAACCGCTTTAACCGAAGCGGAATTTGAAGCTTCTTGAGCTTTCCAATGGGACATAAGATTAGCAAATCTATCAAAAAACCGATTTTCCTCATTAGCTTCATCATGTAAGGCATTAATGCTACGAGACGATGACGATGAAGACGAACCCAAATTGGCAACACTCGGTGTGTTACGAGGGCTATAAACCTTAGATCTATTTTCGATGATTTGTAAAGCCTCATTTGTCGTCTTGCACAAAAAATTACCACCCGCGGCGGCATTCAAATAATCTCGTTCATGATCATTAAGCCCATTATAAAAAGTATCAACTTGATGCAATTCCGTAAAATCATGATGTGGACATTCATGTAACATCTCTTTAAATCGTTCCCATGCCATTGAAAAACTTTCATTATTTCTTTGCACAAATCGTGAAATCTCATTTTTCAAATGTGTTGTTTTAGATGGTGGAAAAAACTTGTTCACAAACTTAGAAACGAGATCACCCCATGTCAAAATCGAATTTGGCGGTTCTTTCTCAAGCCAAATTTTTGCGGGTCCATCTAACGAGTATGGAAACAACATCATCTTAATGACGTCATGTGAAACATCCTTAAACTTGCTAGTAGCGGTGAGACGATTAAAATTCCTAATGTGATAGTGCGGGTTGTCTTTCTCATGACCTCTAAACTTATTTGCTTGCAACATCGACATTAAACCCGTCTTAATCTCGAAATTCTCCGCAAGGATGGCGGGAATCACAATAGCCTCTCCAAAACCCTCGGTGGGTGCTTGAAGCAACTCCATCATAGTACGATTAGCCATAACGACTTCTTGTTCTACAATAGGTTCAACAATTTGAGGTTGTTCCTCAATCAAAGTCTCTTGATTGGCTTGCTTTTGAAGACGTCTACGAGCTCGTTTTGCTTGATTACGAGTGATCATAAACTTCACGAAGAATGGGAGGTGAGCAAAGAAGATTCTTTTTGGTTGTTTTGTGAATTTTCAATTTTTTTTTTGTTTTTGATTGTATTTAATTTTTTTGGATTTTGGTGTATCTTCGTAGACAACAATCTACAAAATCTCTCCTTGAATCAAACTCTTGATTAAAGAAGCCTCAAAGGAATGAAAACGATCACGTGGAGTGAACGCCTTCGAATGACTTTAGAACTTTGGTGAAAACCAAATTGTTCAAGAGGTTTTAATCACAAAGAAACCAAGCAAATATATTATATGTAATAATACTTTGGGCGGCAAAACCCTCGATTAATCTTCAATCTCAAAATACTCACAAGCAAGCGAGGAAACGAGGCGGCGCGAAGCACTTAAGAGCCTTTTTCCTTAGGGTATATTTTATAATACCCGCCTTATACCCACCTTATAGTTTGTATTTTTCAAAATCGAGCTTCACGAAAGTATTTATCTATTTTTGCCTTTTTCTTTTTGTTTGAGATTCAAATACAATGATCGAGTGATGAAATCCCGAATCAAGGTTGTGTTTTCACACTTTTGGAGATATTGTTTATTGATTGTGATACTTAATACAATATAGTAATAATATTTTCACAAGAAAAACCAAGAAAACCGATAATACGTATTAGTAGAGTTCTACTAATACAAATACTATTTATGGTTAATATTAAAAACAACAATGCAAATTAATCACGACACACCTCCCCGGCAGCGGCGCCAAAATGATTGTAGGAAAAATTACGTCCTTTAGGAAAAACCAAGTGTTAATGACCCAATGAAGTTCGTTTCCCAAGGAGGTATATGTGTGTGAATAAGATGTAAATGATTTAAGATTAATATTTGGTTTAGAAGGGGATGAGAAAAGAAGATGACGAAGACGTGAAAATAATACTACGACGACAAAACGTAAAACCGTAAAAACTACAAAAATAAAAATTAATTCTAAAAATTACCAAAAATTCACCAAAAATCAAAATAAATAAACTAAGAGTTTACCAATGATCAAAACTTTTTCAAACCTTTTAAATAATTAAATATTCAATTTTTAAATGCTAATTAAAGCCCTAAAAATCAAATAAATTATCAAAAAGCCCAAATTAAGATTTTTTAATTGGTAAACCTCTAAAATGACCTAAAAAGATTAAAAACTATTTTTAGAAAATTTTAAACTAATGAAAACTATTTAAAATGATTTAAAAACTATTAAAACTTAAAATAATTATAAAAATTAATCTGAAAGTGATAAAATTATTCTAAAAGTTGCTAAATTCCTATTTTAATGTATTAAACCTAAGAAAAATGTAAAAAGTTGGAAAATGTGAGATTTGAAAAATAATAATAAATAATATTAAAATAGTATTAAAAATTCAAAAATTATAAAAAATTCTAAAAATTTGCAAACTAGTTTATTTTAACCTAAATAATCAGAAAATCAAAGTGAAATTACCAGAATACCCCTATTGGGCCCTCAAATGGGCCAAAACCAAAAACAGTCAAACCAAATGGGCTTTTGGGCCCAAAAAGTCAAACTTGGCCCAATTGACTTGGAAAAGCCCTATCTGGCTCAAAATTTAATTCTAAGAACAAAACTCTAAAGGCCCAAAAGCTGAATGTGAGCTTATCACATCTTAATAAGCAAACAACTTATTCTTATTGGGCCTTTTAGCCCATTAAGCAATAAGCTAATGCCATAAGCTCTAATTTGACACACAATCTTCTTTTGGGATGCTTATGAGATCTGTAAAAAGAAATTTTGAAAAAGCACACTCAATAAGCCAGAAATAAGCAAAGTGAAAATCCACAAAACGACAAAATAGTCAGGTTTGAGATTTAGGGCACCTCAGAAGCTCTAGTTTGTTGCAAAAGCTCACTAATAGCTTAACTAAGAATAATCAATCAAGAAAATCACAAAAATCCAAGTAGAATAAGCTGTAAGAACCAATAAGCTGGCTGAAAAAGCCAAATAAGCTAGTTTTCTAGCAAAAGCTTAACCAAAAGACTTGTAACCTTCCAGACTTGATATTAAGCTGAGAAAAATGAGTTCTATTACAAAAACTAAGTTGTTGCATGTACCAATAAGCAAAATAGATTCAATAAGCCTAGCAACCAAGTTTGACCAAAAGTCAAACGCTGATAAGTTAAAATCAAACGCTGACAGGAACAAAATGGACGTTGACAGACTTAAAGAAGTGTATGGACTTGTTTTTCACCCTGTTGGTCAAGGTTTGAGTGCAAACCTTGTGAATCAAAGCTTACCAATTGGGTAAACTTGATGTGCTTTGGCACAAATAAGCCAATAAGCCAGTAGGCTTATAAGCTATGATCAAAACAATCCAAATAGCCAAATAATCTCACAAGCAGCACACAAATAGAATCCAAGCAGCAAAACAACAATCCTTAAACTAGAAATCAAAATGCAACACCAAATGAGGTGGTCACTTTGCTGATGCAAATGACCACTTCAGCCAACTTTGATAAGCTATAAAAATCACAATAAGCCACCAAATTCAACAACCAGATAACCAATAGATAGCTTATCACCCAAACTATTCCCAAACCTGATTTCAAACCTTAGATCCAAGTAACAAAGAAGTTATTGGATCTGATGTGTTTGACCAATTCCAAAACACTTTTTATCAGATTTTAGCAAAACTTCAAATCCTTTTTCCAAACTTTTAGAAACTTAACCAATGACTAAAACTTGTTCAAAATGACTTGTTTAGACCACCCAAACCCTAAGAACCAAGGGCTCAAGGCCACAAGGCCTTATGAACCAGTAATCCCAAACAGTCCTTAATCAACCACTTTTCAAAGCAACTTGTGATTTTTAAACACAACCTACTGATTTTAATGATCAAATAACTATACTAGGTGACAACTAATAGATTACAACCATAAAACACAAAGCACAAACACAAGAACACAAAATCAAAGCTCAAAATCCAAAACAGGCAGTAACATGAATTTTTGAGAGGAATCTTAACAAGGGGTTATACCTGCCCTCCATAACATCCTAGGAGGGCCAGCTATGCTCCTTGGACCTTGTTCAACAACTAGAACAAGACCAAGGTACTTCAACAAAGGAGATGCAAGACTGCCTTGGTTGATGGTTCAAAGTAGAACCTCAAAGACTTGATTTCTTCAACACAAGCAACAAACAACTCAACCAAGGGCTCTAATCCCTTCACAAGCTTGGTGTCAACAGGCTTGCAAGAGCTTATAGCTTATGGCTAAGGGTTAGTACACAATAATAAGCAAAATCAGAAACCTTCTTTCAAGCTTTTTCAAACTTGAAAAACTTACCAAACATAAACGTCCTTGAACCAAATGATTCAAGCACACTTATAACAATCAATGGAACTCAGAATCACCTTTAAACAATACCAACTTTCAAAAACATAAAAAGGAATTACAATTTTCTCAAAATACCAACTTTTATAAATTTCAAAAAGGAATTACAAGTTTAAAAGGTAAAGACTGGCACAAAGGGACTCTCACATGTTGAGGTCTCCTTTTATAGGTAAATGCCTGGATAAACACTATTCACAAACCCTAGAACTGAATTCCCTATTATGCCCTTGAGTCTTCTAGACGTTTTCTGAATTTGAGCTGTCCAAGTTGATTAAGGCTGTTCATTTTAGCTTTGGAATGAAGCAAGGATCCTAGGCTGTTGATTTGGACACGTCAGATTACTTGGAGAGTAAGTTGCATTCTGATTGGTTGAAAGGGAATTGTGGGTGGGGTCCATTGTGAGTGGGAGTGAGGGTTTTGTGTGTGGGATGTGTTTCTGCATGTGTGAATCACACATGTGCCAGGGTAATTGAAAATTACCCTTTGTTTTAAGTGAGTAATTTCTGGGGGTGAAGAAGGGTGAATAGTGGTAACTTTGATCTGAAAATGGGGGAAAGTGAGTTGTTTGGCGCAATTTCGTTTCAAATGTTTCTTTTGCACACATTTGGCCCTTGTGTTTTGGGAAATATGGTAAAACAAGTATTTCAGCCCTAAAAACGATTTCCCTTTGTAAACAACTTTCACACTTTGGCAGTTTTGGCACAAAACTTTGGAAATAGGTTTTAAAGGGTTGTTTTTTCCATTTTGAGATATTTCAAGGGCTGATCTTGGACATTCTTGATCTTCAAAGGTCTTCAGTGTATCTTTGGCTTGATGAGGGACCATAATTGACAATTTGGATTTGTTGAGGGACTAATCTTGTCATTTCTTCAAAGTTGAAGAACCATTTGTGTAATTTTGACAAACTTAAGGGACCAAACTTGTAATTATAAATATACAAGGGTTTTAAGTGTCATTTCTTCAATAAATGAGGATCAATCTTGTATGTCTTCAAGTCTTCAAGGGTATTTGTTGAGTATTTCATGAATAGGGCCCGATTCTTTGTACGGCTTTGTTTCTCGTGTCCGTTTTTCCTTGTATCTTGTGATCTTTTGTCTTTTTCACGATATTCACACCTAAAATACACAAGTAAACAAACACAAGCATATATATGGTATTTTATGACATTTTTATGCATTAAAAACCCGAAAAGAACGATGAGATCATGTATAAATGCCATCTCATCAGTACTCGATATCGTTCTCGGTATCTAATCGAATTGATCACGGTTAATGGTGGAATTGTTGGTATTGGTCACTAAAAGGGGGAGCTTGGTTAACTAAGCCTACAAATAACATAAATATAAGAGCTATTAAAAATAAAAGAGAACTTTTAACCTTGATTGCTTTCAATATGAATGCTGCACAGTAGAACTCGGTAAAAATGATTAAAAGGAAATTATCTAGTTTAAAATAAAGAAAATGTAAAATTCGTTGACTAAAAATGAAAGCTTTAAAACTAAAAATTTAAAGTTTAAAAAGTAAATTTAGAAAACTTAATAAAAGTGAAAACGTTTAAATAAATCTAAGTTAAAACAAATAAAATAACACTTAAGAAAAATGGCGGGAAAAAATAAGATTCAAAACTAAACTGGAAATTAAAACAGAAGTCTGAATATCCCAATACAGGACCTAATTCGGAATCTGCTGGTACAAGACCTAGTTCGGAATTCTTAGTGTAACTCGGAATATGTATTTTGAAGTAGTTCAGAATCCTGAATTCTAATGCAACTCGGAATGTGTAAACTTGATATAGTTCGGAATGTAGAAACCTTCACATAGTTCGGAAAACTTGAGTTCACACGTAATTCAGGAAACAGTCACACACACAATCTGGGATATGGGTTTTGGATATAACTCAGAATATGGGACTTCAAACCTAATTAGGAATGCCAACAAGGTGTAGTTCAAAATACTTTTCAATGAACTAATTCGGAATAATAAACAATGACTTAATTCGGGAAACCAAACTGGTACATAATTCGGAATGTGGAATGAAGGATCTAATTCGGGATATGATGAACTTGATGTAACTCGGAATAAGGCATGTAGAATGCAATTTGGGAAATGATATAGACTAATTCGGGAAATTTTGTTTGAAGTAATTCGGGAAAAGGGGCTTGGACAAAATTCGGGAAACTAAACAGTGAGTAATTCGGAATACACTAGATTGGACCTAACTCGGAATGTGCTTCCTAATGTAGTTCGGAATGTGTTACTTGACTTAATTCGGGATACCAAAATTCGCATGTAATTCGGGAAAACACAACTAGAAAGTAACTCGGAATCCCAATTGCTCACTTAATTCGGGTAAATGAATTATGAAGCTAACTCGTAATATAAAGCAAACATGTAATTCGGAAAGTGGAGACTCAACGTAGTTCGGAATTAGCTGGTAGATTATTTCGTTTGGAAAGCTAGGGTTTCTAAAACCCGAATTAAGACAAATAAGCAAAACCACAATAAGAACTTACCAAAACTTTCACCAAATCAATTTTTAGGAAAAGTTAATAAGACACAATTTAAAAACTTTTAAAAACACTAAATAAGCAAAAATTTAAAATCAACTTTTTATAAAAATCTTTAATTACCAAAATCAACTTATTTTAAAAACTAATAAACATAAAAATTAAGTAATTAAGCACTTTAATCTAAAAACTCTCAACACACCAACTCAATAAGCACAATCAAATAAGCAAAACAATCACATCATCAACAAAATTAAACCAACTACATGATTAATTAAGCAAAAACAATAGATTATTAAGAAAGGAAGAATTAGAATTATGAAATAAACTTGATTATATTGAAGATTAATATCAAAGATTAAAAGATTAAGATGAAGATTTGAAAAGCTTGAAAGGAAACTAGAGAGAAGAAAATTAAAACACACTTAAAAATAAAACTAGACAAATTAACTAACTAACTAAAACCCTCCTAATGACATATTCGGAGGGTATATATAGGAGGTGGGGAGGGTCTTGTGTCTTCTCTCTTTCTTCTTGTTTTCTCGACTCGTTTTAAATTCTTTCTCGACGTCGTCTCGGGATTTGTCGATATAAATTGAACTCGTCTTATAATTTTCTTCTTTAATTAGACTTGTCTCTTCGACTTCATTAAACTTCCGTCTTTAGACTTTTTCTTCGATAAATATTCAGAATAGGCCTTGGACTTCCGTTCTTCTTGCACTTTTGACCTTTTGACTTCGTCTTTTCTTGTTTTCTTTGATAAAAGCCCGTGATAGCCCGCGTTTTCTCCCTTTTTCATATTTTTATCCTGAAACACAATAAAACACAAACCACGCATAATACCGACTTTTACGACATAAAATACACGTTTTGGTCTTGTTATTATTGGAAATAAGCGGTAAAAGGATAAGTGTTTTCACACTTATTAGCAGCTTCAACTAACGTACGATTCCTCCGTTCCAAAACTCCATTCTGCTCTGGAGTTCTTACAGCCGAAGTTTGATGAGAGATACCAACTTCGTCAAAGTAAGCTTTCAGTTTCTGATTGGTGAATTCTGTGCCGTTATCCGTTCTCACAATAATGACAGGGGCTTTCAGTAGTACTGATGTTTTCTTCAAGAAGTTAATAATTACATTGGGGGCTTCATCTTTTGATGCAAGAAAATGAACCCATGTGTAACGAGAATAATCATCGACAATGACTAGGACATATCGCTTTCCATTAATGCTTTTGATTCTCATTGGGCCACACAAATCCATATGTAAGAGATGTAACCTATCCGTTGAGTTGGGAACAGGTTTGGGTTTGTGAGGCTTCTTCTTACTTTTACCTTGCTCACAGGAAGGACAAAGATGGTCTTTTGTATATTTAAACTTTGGAAGATCGGTAACTAGATCATCTTTCGCAAGTTGGGTGATGGCATCAAAATTGAGATGCGATAACCTTTGATGCCATAACCATGACTTTGTTGAAGTGGCCCGGGCCATGAGACAAATTGGAGAAGCAACAGACATTTGAAAAAGGTCAATGGTATAAAGGTTGGTGATCGATTTCCTTTCAACAAATCAATTCCTTCAAGATCCCTAACAAAGCATGTATGACTTCTGAAGGCTACCTACAAATCTGAATCACAGAACTGCCCAACCGAGAACAAGTTGTGTCTCAAGCCGTCAACAAGAAAGACTCTGGTGATGATTATATTTCCCCAATGAAGATCACCATAGCCTAGAATTGTAGCAACATGATCATTTCCAAATCGGACAGTTCCCATGAATCGCCAAACGAAGTTCTTGAGAAGGCTCTGATTCCCAGTCATATGTTTGGAACAGCCCGAGTCCACGCACCAGAGACAAATTTCAACAGCCTGCCAATGATAAGAGAAGAAAATATTTTGGCAACTGATGAAATAGGTTCCTGTAGGGTTAGAAGATAATTAAGCCGTATCACATACCGACGTTTCACTGTCAGTATGAGATCTACTAGTGTCGATAATTTTGCCACTACAGTCAAAATTTCTACCAGTAGGCAACCATTTAGAGGTGAATCTAGGGCTACTAGGCTTAGCAGGACTTTCTGTGGACCCTACATGCGTACTTTTTGGAACATACACCTTAGCCTTAGGAGTGCGTTGTTGTTCACTGACTGACAGCTTGTCAATTCGAGTGTAACCACCATAATTCAAACCATTCATAGTCAAACCACAAGCATCAAGACTAAAAGTAAAGAAACATTTATTACATTTAGCATAAATAACTTCAGATTTTTCATTCCGAATAGCAAGCTTAAAGTCATTACATTTAGATGAATTAAGTTTCTGATTATGATTAAAAAGCGGTAAATTCCTAGTTAGTTCTTCTACTTCCACATCATTGATCTTGGGGCGACTACTTCTAGAGGCAAAAGGGACCCTATCATTCCTTGTATTGCTTGTAGGCTGTAGCCTTCTGCTCTTAGTGTAGTTGTTTATTCCTGTAGAAGAAGACACTCGTCTATTGTAATTAGCACTTTTTAAATCAATGACTTGTGGTTGAGTTATAGTGGTCGGTTTTTTCCTAACGCTTGCTTTACGTTGTTTCCTAGACATAGAGTGAGAACTAACACATAACATTCCTGGGGAAATCACAGCAGTTTTCGTTCCAGCAACCTTGGGAAAAGGTGTCATAGCAATACGAGTGGGTCCCAAGGTTGCTGGTGACTGAATCGTACTAGGCTCAGAAATCGTATCTTTTAATAAGGCTTCTAACTTACAGTTCTCACAGATTTTATCCATAAGTTTCTGATAGACAGACTTACTTTGTTCAACAGCCCGCTTATATGAAACAACAACAGATTCTAAATCTGTAATTTTAGCCTTAAGCTTTTGAACATTCCCATCACTGGCCTTCTCTAACCCAGAAGAATCCAGATTGTTTCCCTGAGCACCTCCCAACTGAGCTGTCAAACGTACTATTTTTTGTTGCATTTCATTGTAAGCTTTTTCGTACGAAATCTTATCATATTTTAATTCATCACATTTTTTGACAAATTTATTCCAAAGATCGGTGAATTCTTTATCCTTTTTAATGACATAAGATTCCATTTTCTCTTTCATGAGATCAAGCTCAGTTTGGAGGTTTTCATTATGTGACACAGAGGTATCTAAGGCACATGGACTAGTGTGTATACTTTCACCATGATCACTAGCATTCGAGAGACTTCCTAGATCGTTTTCCAAAACTTTAATCCTATCAAGAGATTCATCAGCCTCCTTCGCCAAAGATTTAAAGTCTTCAACAAATTTGGCTAATTCTTTTAGAAAAGCATTTTCAAGATTGCTCATCCTAGCATCAACTTGATTAATAAGCGGATTAATTTCGGTGTGAAGAATTTTTCTAACTTCAGTGTGAACGGGGAAGTAAAGTTTCCTTCAGTAATTTTGGCGTTAACAACCTGTTTGAGAATGACAAAATTATCTTTGAGCTTGTTTGGAAATCGGCGAGTGATACTCGGTTTAGGAGGGTCATCATACAATTCTTCACTTGGTACAAAAACCATTTTAGTACTCGTTTTAGACCGAACAAACACAGTTGGAGGATTGACTTTCGGATAATAAACGGGTGTCACTTCTTTATTAAGCTTTTGCATTTTTAAACGAGTCTCCACAACAAGTTCTGTAGTTTCCTCAGAATCATGCACACTAGGAGGATCAGGCTCATCAGACAAGAGCACATGTCCATTATATAGAGTTTGATTTATGGCCTGAACATGCTTAAGGTATTCAGGATTGGGAGGAAGAGGACAACCTAAAGCCATTTTGTATCGGGTGTAATTTATCTCATTCAGTTTTGGTTCGAGCATTTTATCATCTGCATAGTTTGGCCACGTTTTACCAACATGTTGTCTAATTCCCTAATCCTATCCTGAGCTTTGCAAAAATCCTCAAGATGCCCATCTTCTCGAATTTTGAAATCATGTTTCAGCTGTTTTTGTTCTTCTTTTAAATCCAAAATAATAGATTTTTCAGTTGAAAGCTGTTTATTAAGAGACGTGATTTCATCATTCAATTCGCTTATCTTTTTAGCACTACTTAAATGTAAGGCATTTAATTTCCGAGCAGTGAATTTTTCGTTATAAACCGATGTAGCATAAGCTTGTTCAAGATCCTTAATTTTAGCATGATGGATTTTAAAGCTTTTCTCCCTTTCCTTATACCCCACAAGCTCAGTGGTCAGTTTGACATTAGTTTCTCTAAACTTATTATTTACCACCTTAGCATGGTCAACCTCCTTAGCAAGTTTATCAAATAATGATTTGTAATACACATGTGTCGTATCAGGAAGGGTTATAGGCTGGGCAACTTGAGCTTCACTAAGGTCCACACTTGGCTCATTCGAAAGAATATTACTATTATTTGTTTGATTCTCGCGTGTCTCAATGTAGGGCTCAAGTATCTCAGTATACTCTTCCTCCTGATTAGACATACAATATATATTATTATCATCAAAACATGGGTGTACCTCAGAGGGACCGTCAGAATCATAGACGAAAGGGATATCATCATGCATTCCTGAGGTAGATGCTTGCTGTAAGTTTTCCATCAAGATGTAGTTGGCATTCACTTCTTCTTCCTCGTCATATCCTGCTGCAGAAGCCATAAGATCAAATTCCTCAGCTTGAAGTGGAATCCATGCCTCTTCCTTTTGTGCTATTAGAAGCTGTGTTTGAAGATAAGCAGCATCCCTCTTCTTTTTGGCTGTGCAATCTCGAGCATAATGACCAAATCCCCTGCAGTTGTAAAATTGAACCTGACGATTGTTGTTTGCATTCCCCGTACCCGTATTCTCGGCCCTTGCACAACTATATTACCCATCTGATTACCAATTGTTGGAATGACATTTACCCCATTTTGATTACCCTGATTCTGACCACGGTATTGTCCAAACTGATTACCTGCATACTGACCACCATATTGATTCCTAGTGACGATCTTGATTCACATTCATCAATGGTTGAGCAATCTGCCTGTTTCTGGTGTTTGAGGAGATTCTTTGATTGTTGTTGGTTGGATTAATGGTGAATTTAAATGCTTAGCAAGCAGAGCAAGACCAGTATTTATCACATGAGTGGGATCGTTGATGTCATCAAGACAATCTGTGGGTTGTTGTAAGTAGTTCACATGATAAGGGACTTGATAATCATAAGTAGTGAGTTGTTGTTGTGGCATGAAGTTGCTTGAGGAGGGTTGATGATAAGATACCATGGGATATGACATAGATGATGAAGAGTTTCCCATAAAAGCCAATGGATCTTGTGTCTTGGCACGTCGTTCCGCCCTTACTTCGTTTGCCCCATCTTGATTCATCTTCAAGTAATCATATACTTGAGTGTAGTCCACAACATGAAGTTCCTTGGTTTGATTGACAAGAGTGACATATCGTGACCATTCAGATGGTAGATTATCAAGAAATTTGATGTTTGCAGCAATTTGTGCAGGTTCATGTTTGTTTCTTCTAAGATGGTTCATGAGGGTTGAAAAACGATGATAATAAGGTTTAATTTGTTCCCCTTCAGTGGACGTAAATTTATCCCATTCACGAAGCAACTTAGTCTCTTTCTCTTGTAAGCCAATTTCACTTCCCTTCATCATTTTCTGAATCCTGAGCCACATCTCGTGTGCGGCTCACAACTATCTACAGCAGCATACACATCTTCTGGAAGACCCATAAGAATGACTTGAGTTTCTTGATCATTTGCATCGAGTTGTTTTGATTCAGCTTCAGTTAATTCTTCATCCGTTTGCTCATGGCTAGACACAGCTATTGGGTTAGCAGTGTTCGTAGGATCCCCAGGTATAAAAATTGTTCTTCTAACATACGGACCTTCTTGAATCGATTTAACAATTAACTTTCCCAAAGTTTTACATTTTTTATAACGAAGATGACGACTAGCCCATGTAGTGTAATTCTCCTTGGTAAGCATGGGTGGACGATTCTTAGTACCCGCAGCATAAATATTTTGTTGAGACGTCATCGTAAAAGTCTTGTGAAAAACAGGATCTCAATTCGTAGAAAGCGTGTGTTGGAGTGTCAAAAAAATCAAACTTTGCCTAAATTTTCCAGCCCGACAAAAATACCTCAGTCCGATATAAAATACAACGAAAAAATGTTTAATCGCCAAATTTTGAAATCGAGCTACAATAGCCTAAAACGATAGTCCGAAACTAGTCTAGATACTGGCAAAGTCTAAAAATGTGTCGATCGGAATGCTTCGATCGGAATGGGATCGCAATACAGTGATCGCAATATGCTTGATCGTAACCCCTGATCGTAACTATTGATCACAACACGTTATTGTGACTGTGGATCATAACACGTGATCATAACAACTGATCGTAACTATTGATCGCAACACGTGATCGTGATTGTGGATCGTAACACGTGATCGTAACAACTGATCGCAACCACTGATCGCAACTACTGATCGCAAGAACTGATCGCAACGGTCGATCGTAACACGTGATCGCAACAACTGATCGCAACTACTGATCGCAACAACTGATCTCAACTGTCGATCATAACACGTGATCGCAAGTCCTGATCGTAACACTGATCGCAGTGTCAGATCGTAACACTGATCGTAGTGTCAGATCGCAACACGGATCGTAAGATGTGATCGTAATATTCGATCGCAAGTAGAAACCCCAGGTTTATGCGATCGCAATATTCAGATCCAAATGAATAAAAAGTTTGAGACTTTTAGGCAACAGGAAAGATGAGATTTTTACCTGCAAATCGCTACTACAACTACTTAGAAGATATATGAATCACGAAACACAAGAAAAAAAAAGACAACACCCAAGAGCTATCCACGAATCCCTTGGCGAATGATACCACTTGTAATACTTATACACACGACTAACCATACACGAATAACATCATTGAGTAAACCAAAAAAGAAATATTAGATTAAGAAGAATAAAAGAGAAGAACAAAAATGTTGTGAATTCCTAGTGAGAGAAAGACAAATGTTTCTCTCTCTACAATCTATGAAGTAGAAGACACACACACAAATGAGGTGTTTAGTGCCTTTTATACTACAAGTGTAAGAGTAGAAGGTCTTCCTCATTTGTGTGTTCGGGACTAATTCCCGTTACATACCGAACATTATACTAGAACTCTCAACACCGTTAAGTAGCATTTTCCACGAGTTTCACAAGAGTATATTATATGACCATCACTTTAAATACGGGTAACACATACTTAACACATTAAGTGATCAATTATAAATGACTAGGATTACAAAAGAGAAAGAAAGGTGAAGAAGATGTCCAAAAAGGGT
Organism: Glebionis coronaria; assembly: GCA_025667525.1. Lineage (NCBI taxonomy): Eukaryota > Viridiplantae > Streptophyta > Magnoliopsida > Asterales > Asteraceae > Glebionis > Glebionis coronaria. Next base: position 111,394,532 of record CM046879.1, on the reverse strand, counting down.
TAAAGAGAATGCAGATTTGACTCACTGTTTATAGGACCAAACATCCAACGGCTATATCTGCCCGCGGTTCCTTATTGGCACCCGCGGTTCCTTATCGATAAGGAACCACCATAGGTGCTAAGGTACCGCTGGCATAGACTCCGCTCCTTTTTGTCTTTTAGTAAATTTGAAATACCTGAGGCTGTTTAAACCTTCACAGGATATTCTTAAGGCAAATGGAATATGCCATATTCAAAATTGCATTTTCATTTTAATAAAACATTTTCTTAGAAATAAAGTTTATTAAAAATCTTTTGTAATGTTTGACAAAAGTGAGTTTTAAGGCTAATCACTTTTATGATCACTAAGCATGATTAAGATATGTTAGTGTAATGATTATTACCTTGATGATAGTGTTTGTTAGATAATTCGTTTTATGATTGTGTTTGACAATAAATGTCTTTGTAATTGTCGTGATCAAAACTAAGAAAGATTAACTAATGCTAACAATGTTTTTAGGAATTGCTTATGCATTAACAATCTCCCCCTTTTTATTTACGACAAACTATAAACTCATTTACGTAAAATACAAGTTTATTCGAATTATTAACGAGTTTATCACTATCATTTCTCCCCCTTTGTCGAAGCAAAAAGGTTAGCACAAGTCTTTGAAGAAGAAAAGAACCGGACTTTTGCTAGTAGCTCCCCCTTGGTGCTTACTCCCCCTTGCTTGGGGCACCAAGTCAATGAGCTAAAGTGACATGCTACACAAAGGTTAGAAGAAAGAAAAGAAACACCAATGTATATATGTGCACTACTTACTAACTAACTTGAGAGGGAGAAGGAAAAGAAATCTTAAATTAAAAGTAAGCATTTGCTAAGTATGTCCAAAGAGTGTGTATTGACAACATCATAGTTCAATTGGTGGAATAAAGGAAGAAAAGAAACATCTAAACCAATCAAAGATGATTAAAATGTCAATGGGTTAAAATTTAGAATTTATGCAATCACCCATAATTAATTTTAAGTTTTAACCATGATCAACTCCTAAACAAATGCGTGTAACAAAATTAGAGGGAAATGTAACACACATTACATTCATATTATAAATATATGAAATAACATACAAGATAAATATTCATACACACAATATGAATATTCAAAACAAAATTAAATATGGAAAATAGACCACTAAGCATAAGCTATTCTAATAGTGATAATCTTCCAAGATTGCAAAAAATTTATTCACTCAAACAACTAAATTACAAAGAGTGCCTTAGTTGGAAAAGAAAGACGACGAAGCATCATTCAAAGTTTTGTTCACGGGAATGAAAACTTTGAGAGGAGGTCGAGTGAGGAGGAATTCAAGAAAATTTAGCTTGTCATAGATATGAGCAAGTTCAATTTGTTGAAAACGACAACAAGCACACGAGGAACCATGATGCAAAACAAAGTCGTTAGATGGGGGAGGTCCATCAAGATTAGAGTTTGGTGGGGAGGAAGATAATGGATAAGAAATGTTTTCACAATGCATAGTGAGGTTAGGGAAAGAACTTAGGTCATTGAGTTGAGTAGAGTTGAAAGGTTTAGGTGGTGGTGGAAGAATTTCTTTTTCTCTGGTAATTGGATTTATAGAGTAAGACTCATTCCAATATTGAATCGGAGAGAAAGAGGAATTCTTGGAGGATTTTGAAGAGGAAGAATCATGAGGATTATTGTTCTTTTTGATCCAAATGGGTTTGACCAAGATTTTCTGTTTCTTTGAAACCTTAGAAGAAGAAGCTTCAGGTTGAGAAGAGTGTGACAAAGAAATGTCAAGGTTAGAAAAGGAAGAATTAGGCATTGTGAGGGATGAAGGAAAGAACTCCCAAAAGAAAAGAATTTAAAGAAAATAGACAAGGCAAATATTTGAAATGAAAAAGAAAGGTTTTAGAGAATGTTTAGCCAAATTGGGTAAACAAAGAATCTTAACCGAAACAATGGTCAAAGAAGAAAGACTAAAAGTAAGCCAAAAACGGCTTTACTAGGCGTGGTTCCTTAAAGAGGCCCGCGGTTCCATATCGATATGGAACCGCCTGGAGGCCTGAGAACCGCGTCCAGTAGACTGCAAAACCAGATTTTCAAAAGTTTTGGACAAAGATAAGACTTTTTCAAAAAAAATTGCAAATCTTGGCAATTTACCTCTTTTAGCACAAGAGTATGCTAGGTTGCATAAAAGCAACACATTCACAAAGAATGTCTTGACAAAGGGTGACAAAATATTTAAATAACATTTTGGTCCAATTTTAAATCAAGTTTTTAGAGGTTGTAATAGATTTAGGTTCAGTTTTAAGTAAATTGAAGTTGTTTAATGTGATCACATAGATTAAAGCACATAAAAACTAAATCTATAAATCACCCACATGAGAAAATCATGAGGGAAAGAAAAGGAAATACAATAATTAAAATACAATTAACTACTACAAAGATAGCTAACAACTAGGTCTTGAGTTCATAGTTCTCTTTTAGCTTGATTTTCTTTTGAAAAGCATGTTAATTTTAAACTCCATCATTTATCTCCTAGGAGGTGGAGGATTAGCAAATAGGTTCAACAAGAAGCTTTGCAACTTGATGTGAGCCCCAATCATTTCCAATCTTAGGATATCAATGAGGTGAAAGTTGTTCAAGCAACAAGGACAATTAGTTCCATTGTGCATGAAAAAATCAAACAAGCGTAGATCACCCAAGAGATGGGAAATGGGAACACCCAAGAGAGGGGTGTTGGTGGTAGGAGGATGAGGAGAAGGCATGGTATCCAAGGGTGAAATAGGTGAGATGGGTGAATTTGGTGGAGTGAAGGGAAGAGGCTAAGAAACAAAGGGAATCCTTTCATGAGGTTGTGGTTGAGCATTCACATTTAAGGGAGGGATAGAAATTAGTGAAGAGGTAAACTCATTCATTCTTGATTGGAATGAATAGGAGGTAGAACCATGAGAATGGTTAGTACCATGGGTTGAGTTTGTTTGCCAAGAGGCAAGTGGTGGTGAAAGTGATGAGGAGATGAGGATAGGTGAGGCTTCTTTTTTAGGTTTGAAAGAAGATGGAGAACCAAGTTTAGAGGACTTGAGATTCACCTTAGAATTCTTTTGGATGAAGATGTTTTGGAGGAGTTGGATGTTCTAGTGGAAACCATGGTTGAATGTTGAGGTTAAAAGAAGAGTTGAAGGGATGAAGAACACAATCAAAAAAAGAGGGTTTAAGAAGAGAAGGGGATGATCCAAACTAGTAATAGGTTAAAATCATTTTATGTGAACAATGAAATTAGGTATCCTAGTTTAGGAAAGTGCAGGTTTTTGCAAAAGTTTTATCAAAGTTTTAAACAAATTAAAGAAAACTGTGACAATCTAACATTTTCAGGTAGTGAAATATTTTCTCGTATAATATTTTGAAACTTATTTTTGTGTTGGTTGACGAACTCACAATTTACGGATTTACATTTGGGCTTACATGCATAATTTAGCGTCTTTTACGATTAAACCGGAAACCTTAGGATTACGTATTTACGTTTTTGAACTCCGTTTTTGATGAGACAATTTTTATTGGATTCGTTTTGTGACGTTGATTCATAATTTATAAAAACGTTTTTCGTGAAACGACCCGAGGGCACGCAAAGCGAGAAAATTAGAATCGAGGAATACCCGTAAATAGTGAAATGGGACAAAATACATTGTCCCACCCTACTAGCTTAAATGGGATGGCACCAACATGACACCACAACCATATGTGGCATCATGTTAGCTACAAAGTTACAAGTGTAACTAAGCTTACTCTTTAAGCTTACTCTTTCCCACTAACACAAAACCATTAACCACTTTTCACACATACCATTTACTTACAAGCAAACAACCTCAAATCCTCTCAAAACCTTTCACCCTTGCCATCCACTTTCAAGCTACAAACACCCCTTTTGATCTTTTCTAGCCATGAAATACATGTTAACTAGCTCTATCATGGAGTTATCTTGAAGCCTTGATCATTTGGTGGCCATATTAACAACATTGGAGGTGATTTGCTTGTGTCCTAGGGCTGATTTCTCAACTATTGTTCTTGGTGTTTGATGATCTTGGAGTTACTTTTGGTGTTCATCAAGTTCTTGTCTTCCAAAAACAAGAAATACACTTGGTTGGTAAAGAAGATCATCCTCTCCATTTTCTCTTATTATTTTTGTAAAGAACAAATGTATTTTATTTATTATTTTATATGTATATGATGTATATATGATGAGAAAAATGTTGTGTGGGGATCAAGTGTTGATAAATATGCTTAAAAAGGTTAATAACTATAAGAAATAAGGCTAAAATCTTGATTATTTAGTTGGCTGCATAAAACAGTATATAACTAAAACTTGAACTGATAGACTTGCATGGTATGATCCATTTACAGTAAGTACAATATGTTATACACATGTGAGAGTTGGCCATGCAATGGAATCATTATAATGAGTGAGATATGATAAAAACAAGATGAGTATGCTAATCTGAATAAGCAGTTTTGTAGGGACTGTTAAGGCAAGATAAACTTAAAATGAGCAGTAGCTATAACTAAGTTAAATGTAGCACATAATATGAAGATCATGCCACCCAAAAATGAGCTTCTAATTCATTATATAACTCTAGATATGATAAAAATGGTGAACATGAAGATAAAAATCAGATTTTAAGAATTAATGTTTATTATTATTATTATATAAGCACTCAAATTTTATTGTATAAAATGTAAAATAAAAACCCAATAACTTATGAAACTTATTTATATAAATATGTAAAAGGTTAATTAAATGGATAAATTATATAAATGGTAGTGGAATAATACTTATAAGTAATAAAAACTATAAACTTGATTTTTACGACTTTTTCGGCTATTACCGTAAAATTAACGTTTCTCGCCAATTAAAACTTAGACAATCAAACCCGTCTAATGTAAAGTTTTTAAAAGTCATATACTGATATATAAGTAACTAATACAAGTAAAAACCGATAAAACACGAACTATAGGACATACGGACATTAACGAGCTAACTAAACATATTGGAGTAATAATTGGACTAAATAAGTTAAACACTAATAAAAAGAACTTATTGGGCTTAACCCATTTGGGCCCAACATGGAAAGTATAGATACTGATAATATAGGTATAAAATGAATTAAAACAAGTTAAAGAACTTATACTAGGCTTATTGGACTTAAAATAGATAAATAGGTAAAACTAGCAAACTAGTAAAACGTTACCAAAACGTAAACACTAAAATGAGTAAACAAGGATATATAAACCCACTTGATCATCATCATATGTACAAAATCATCATATGTATATTGTTATTTTGATAAAAGTCATTGGACAAAGTCTAAGACCGCTTATTATTTATATAGGTTTCCGTGACCGAAGCACGCCCGTAGCCGATAATCCGCCTTTCATTATCAACGTGAGTTCATAGCCTCGCACTCTTTTAAATGTTTTATAAAATGATTTGTAAACCCGCGAGGGAGATAACATGCTATATTTTGATAAAAATAGAACACAAGTAGTCCCGATGGTATGCTTAATGAGATGGACCCGAATGATGCTATGACCCTAAAAACGAGACTAAAAGGATTATTAGTAGTTAGGTTATGTCACTTAAAGTCCCATTAGCATGAATTGTGAACTACCGGGATTTGTTAGACGCCTATGCATTTGATAGTAATATTTGGGGACGATCACCCCAGTTCGCGCCTTGACGGTTGATCCCCGTCGTACCACATTGATTGGTAAGCGAATTTATGTATGAGAAGATTCCATAGCGTGATTTTTGTGACGACACGCTAACTTAGATGGGCAAATTGTTGTCGGGTTCGCAGCCCGCTGTTTTCATAGTAAGGTAACAATGTCATGCGGCTAATAATAATCCTAATCCAAATAGAAATGTATCCTATACATAATAACGACGCTATTAACGATGAATATATTACCTATCATGGTAATATAGAGACTACGGTGTCATGGACGGTTTAAGATGTATGCTTGATTTATATATTGCCTGACTAACAATATGAGGACTTACTTTCGATATTATACTTGTGTTCTGATTTTAACGATTGTTTTATATAACGGTTTTTATTAAACTCTATGAATTCACTCGGCATTCGATGATATGATTTTTGCATGTTTTTATCTCAGGTGCTTGAAGGTAATCCGGATGGAGATCGACTCTGATGGCCCACATAATATTAAAAATGTTCATTCGATCTATGTTTTGTAAACTAAATGACCTGTATAATTTGGGACCTGTTGTACACTTTTAAACTTTTTATCGAATGAATGTATGATGAACCTTGTACAACCATTTTTATGTGTTTTCTATGATTGGAGTTATTGTGCTATCCGGTAACACTCTGAAAGACCCTTCCGCTGTACCGATACGAAAAATGATAGTGTTACAGTTTGGTACCAGAGCTCTCGTTATAGAGAACAAAAGATTTTAAAAACCAAGGTTTTGAACAAAACTTTTCAAAATCTTTTGACAATGAACATTTGAGAAAATAGTTGAAAAATCTTTTGACTATAACGGTGCCAGAGATCTCCGACGTTACCAACAAGCCCTATTGAGAAGATATATATTTTGATATATATAATTTAATTTATATATATGTATATATCGTGATTTCATTATGTAATTGTTTAACTAGTATGTTATCCTAATACGATATATATATATAAATGCAGATTGTCATGGTTGACCCTAATATTCCTGTAGAAAACCATGCTATTCCCGAACCTAATGTAGATGATGATCCTTATTTAGACTTAGTAGATTTTGATATGGATGATGAGGAGGAACCATTTGAGGATCCCGAGCCCGAGTTAGGACTAGGAGATTAGATTGCCCCTCAGGTTGACTTGGTAGAGAATGAGGTTGATAATGTTGATATAGAGAATGATGATGAGATTGGGTTAGATAATTTAGATGATGAGATTGACGACGAGGATGTCGAGGAGGATGTAGGTATAGACGTTGAGGTTGATGATGATGAGGAAGCCGAGCTTATTTATCCTTATGATGTTCCAGAGGGCGAGACTTTGCCCCCACCAGTTTATTTGTCTGATTCTGAGGTTGAGTTACCTAGGGATGAAATGTCTGAATCGTCTGAATCTGATTCTGAACCAGAGGAGGATGAGGATGATAATGCACCTGATGGTACTGATGGTATTGCTACTCGTAGACGTGAGATAGGAGAGTCGTCTAGTGCTCGAGAGGCTACTTATATTGATGGTCTTGCACCATGGGCCTTGAGACGTGATCTAGATGCTTCCCGTGTTAAGAGTTGTATGACAGAGATTGGATTAGGTGTTGTTCAGACTCAAGTTGCTTATTTGGAGTCGAAGACTAAGGATGGTGAGAAAGAGCGGGAGTTGCTTAGTTTGGATTTGACTGATGTAGAACGTGGTTTGAATGAGGCTTTTAGGAGGTTATCGGTGTTGGAAAGTGGTGAGTTTGCTAAAATAAAGAGAAAGGTGAATTCTATGGAGATTAAGTTGAGTGTAGCTCGTGCGATGCGTGAGAAAGCTGAAAAGGAGTTGAACATATCTGTGGGTTGGAACAATAGATTTTATGCTGACATGGTTGAAAGAGGAGTGATCCGTAAGCGCCCAGCTGAAGATGTGTCTAGTGATCGTCCGACGAAGATTCATAAGACGATGGATGATGGACCATCTGGCGGTTCTCAGTAGACCAGTCTGTATTTAGTAGTGACCTTTGTATCTTTTGTGCTTTTGTAGCTTTGACTGAACCGACTTGTTAGTAGTAGACTTGGCACGAATTTTGAGTGTATATAGTGTTAGAACTTTGATATGGGATGTAACTAAGACAATGCTTTTGTTTCAAATCGAATGAAATATGTATCTTGTCTTGAATTCCATATTGTGCCTTATTTGTACCTTGGTTATGAATTCAATCCATATTATATGAATCCTTGTTGGGTGAATGCTTAATACTTTGAAATTGTGAAATTTTAGAACTATGCCGCCCAAGAAGGCTGTGACTGAGAATGATGTACGTAGGATTATTACGGAGCAAGTTACCGCATCTATGACTGAATTTATGGCAAATGCTAGAAATGAAGCTGGCGGTAGTGGAGCTGGCGGTAGTGGAGCTGGCGGTAGTGGAATTGGCGGTACTAATGTGAATGTGAATGCTAATAACATGAATGCTAATGTTGGAGGAAATGTAGGGGACTTGGAACTAATGCACCTGAAGTTGGTGGCTGTACTTATGTGACGTTCATGAAGTGTGAACCTCTACCTTTTAATGGAATTGAAGGTGCTGTAGGATTAAGCCAGTGGATTGAGAAGATTGAGTCGGTGTTTCGGATTAGTAAGTGTAAGGAGGAAGATAAGGTGACTTTTGCCATGGCTACTCTTAAAGGTCGTGCGTTGACTTGGTGGAACGGGAGAATTGCTTTCATGGGTCTTGATGCTGCTAATGCTACTCCTTGGGCTGAAATTAAGAAGTGGATGACTTTGGAGTTTTGTCCTCGTAGTGTGATCATTAGGTTAGAACAAGAGTTGATTCATTTGAGAATGAAGGGTGTGGACATTGATAGTTACACGAACTGATTCCATGAGTTGGCCTTGCTATGTCCTCGATTGGTGGAACCCGAATAGATTCGAATTGAACAATATATTAAAGGGTTGACCAGGAATATCCGGGGGGACGTGACATCATCTAAACCACTAACCATTGATGATGCTGTTCGAATGGCTTACCAACTCATTGGACAGATAATTCAGGATAGGGAAGATGAAGCCCGTGTTGGTGAGAAAAGAAAGGGAGACGGTGATCGTGTAGATTAATAGGAAGAATTTCAATCGCCGTCAGAACCAGAGAAAGGGGAATGCAAATGCTCTTACCTACAACACACCGCGCAACGATGATAGATGTCCTAAGTGTGGCAACAAGAGGCATGCTGGCGACTGCTGGAAGTGCCAAAATTGCGGAAAGCTTGGACACAAGGTTGAAAGGTGTAAAAAGGGAACCATTTGCTTCAACTGTAGTGAAGAAGGTCATAGGAAATCGGAATGCCCCAAGTTGAAAGCGATTGTACCTGGAAGAAACCCCCAGGGTGGTATCTATCAACTTGGAACAATTGAGGTGAAGAAAGAGGATCCGACTGTCGTTACCGATACGTTTTTACTCAACAATCATTATGCTGTTGCTTTATTTGATTCGGGTGCTGATAGGAGCTTTGTATCCGCTAAATTTAGTGCCCTTATTGATATTGAACCTGTTGAGATAAGTACCAGTTACGAGGTGGAATTGGCTGATGGCAAATTAGTGAAAACTAATAAGCTATTAGAAGGATGCTCTCTAAATCTCTTAAACCATTCCTTTCCGATTAATTTGATGTTGATAGAATTAGGTAGTTTTGATATTATTATTGGTATGGATTGGTTGTCGTTGAATAATGCTACTATTTTATGTGGAGAGAAGAAGGTTAAGATTCCTCTTAGGAATAGGACGTTAGTAATTGATGGTAGTCGAGGTGAATCCCGTTCGAAAATCGTTTCATGTATTAAAGTCCAAAAGTACATCAGGAACGGTTGTGAGTTATTCTTAGCTCAAGTGACCAGGAATGAGTCTAGGGAGAAACGATTGGAAGATGTACCTATTATTTGTGAATTTCCTGAGGTATTTCCTAAAGATTTACCCGGACTTCCACCGATAAGGCAAATAGAGTTTCGAATCGATTTAATTCCTGGTGCTGCACCGGTGGCACGTGCGCCTTACCGATTAGCCCCTTCTGAATTAAAGGAGTTATCTGAGCAACTTAAGGAGTTGTCTGATAAAGGTTTTATTCGACCGAGCTCGTCGCCTTGGGCAGCTCCAGTCTTGTTCGTTAAGAAGAAGGATGGATCTTTTCGTATGTGCATTGATTATAGGGAACTGAATAAGTTGACAATTAAAAATAGATATCCTTTACCTAGGATTGATGATTTGTTTGATCAACTACAAGGATCTAGTGTGTATTCTAAGATAGATTTGCGGTCAGGATATCACCAACTTCGCGTCCGTGAAGAAGATATTCCTATAACTGCCTTTAGAACTCGTTATGGACACTATGAATTTCAAGTAATGCCATTTGGGTTAACTAACGCACCTGCGGTTTTCATGGATTTAATGAATCGAGTTTGCAAGCCCTACTTGGATAAATTTGTGATTGTGTTTATTGATGATATTCTACTATTCTAAGAATGAAGATGAACATAGAGAACATTTAAGGATTGTTTTGAAGTTGTTGAAAGATGAAAAGTTATATGCTAAGTTTTCGAAATGTGATTTCTGGTTAGATTATGTGCAATTTCTTTGTCATGTGATTAACAAAGATGGAATTCATGTTGATCCTGCAAAGGTTGAAGCTATTAAGAATTGGTCTGCACCGACAACGCCAACGGAAGTGCGACAGTTCTTAGGATTGGCTGGCTATTATAGGCGATTCATTAAAGAATTTTCTTTGATAGCTAAACCCTTGACTAAGCTTACCCAGAAGAATAAACCTTTCATTTGGGGAAGTGATGAAGATGGAGCATTTCAGACATTGAAGCAAAAATTATGTAGTGCGCCGATCTTATCATTACCCGAGGGGAGTAAAGATTTTGTAGTGTATTGTGATGCATCTCTTAGAGGCTATGGAGCTGTTTTGATGCAGAGAGAGAAAGTGATAGCTTATGATTCTAGGCAATTAAGGAAGAATGAGGAGAATTATACTACTCATGATCTTGAGTTAGGAGTTGTAGTCTTTGCTCTTAGGCTGTAGAGACATTATCTGTATGGCACCAAGTGTACGGTATTCACCGATCACAAAAGCCTACAGTATATTCTCGACCAGAAGGAATTGAACATGAGGCAACGAAGATGGATAGAGTTGTTAAGTGATTATGATTGTGGTATAAAATATCACCCAGGAAAAGCCAATGTTGTTGCCGATGCGTTAAGTAGGAAAGATAGAGAGCCTATCAGGGTACGTTCTCTAGTCTTGACCGTGTACAATAATTTTCCTGAGCAAATTAGAAATGCGCAAATAGAAGCTTGTAAGAAAGAAAATTTTGTTAACGAAGGGTTCCGAGGAGAAGGAGATCCTTTAGAGGTTAGAGCTGATGGAGTGAAATGCTTAAGAGGTCGTATGTGGATACCTAAGTTTAGAGGCTTAAGAGATTTGATTATGTTAGAATCCCATAAATCTAAGTATTCCATTCATCCGGGATCTGATAAGATGTACCATGATTTGAAGAAGTTGTACTGGTGGCCGAATATGAAAGCTGACGTAGCTATGTATGTTCTTCAATGCTTGACTTGTGCTAGAGTCAAAGCTGAACATCAAAAGCCATCAGGACTACTTCAACAACCAAAGATTCCTGAATGGAAGTGGGAGCGAATTACAATGGACTTTATCACCAAGCTTCCTAGAACATCATCTGGAAACAACTCGATTTGGGTTATTGTCGACAGACTGACCAAATCAACATACTTCATTCCGGTTAAAGAGCAGTTCTCACTGGAGAAGCTGACTCGTATATACCTTGATAATGTTGTATGCAAGCATGGTGTGCCTGTATCGATCATTTTAGATCGAGATCCTAGATTCGCATCGAATTTTTGGAAATCTCTCCAAAGACCTTTGGGAACGAATCTCGACATGAGAACTGCTTATCACCCCCAGACTGATGGGCAGAGTGAAAGGACGATACAAACACTAGAAGATATGTTAAGAGCTTGTGTGTTAGACTTTGGTAAGAATTGGGATAAACATTTGCCGTTCGTAGAGTTTTCGTATAACAATATTACCATTCTAGTATTAAGGCTGCACCGTTTGAAGCTTTGTATGGTAGGAAGTGTAGATCTCCTGTATGTTGGAGTGAAGTTGGGGATACCCAGCTCATGGGACCGGAATTGATCCAGGAGACAACGGAGATGATAGTTTAGATTAAGAATAGGTTGTTGACTGCCCGTAGTAGACAAAAAAGTTACGCGGATGTGTGGCGGAAGCCAATGGAGTTTAAAGTGGGTGACCGAGTAATGTTGAAAGTATCGCCATGGAAAGGCGTTATAAGATTTGGAAAGCAAGGGAAATTGAATCCCCGTTATATTGGACCCTTTAAGATTTTATCTAGAGTAGGTCCGGTGGCTTACAAACTAGAGTTACCCCCAGAACTTCATGGTGTTCACAACACATTCCATGTATCTAATCTGAAGAAATGTCTAGCAGTGAGTGATGAGAAAATTCCGTTAGGTAAGGTTCAAATAGATGGGAAGTTTCATTTTATCGAAGAGCCCGTAGAAGTTATGGACCGTGAGATAAAGCAACTGAAACAAAGTAGGATACCTATTGTCAAGATCCGATGGAATTCAAAGCATGGACCGGAGTATACTTGGGAACGAGAGGATGAAATGTGGAAGAAATATCCGCACCTCTTAGATTTCAATAAGAAACGGACATCCAAATGAAATGGATCACGAGGACGTTGATCTCTTTTATGAGGAAAAGCTGTGACAATCTAACATTTTTAGGTAGCGAAATATTTTCTCGTATAATATTTTGAAACTTATTTTTGTGTTGGTTGACGAACTCACAATTTACGGATTTAAATTTGGGCTTACGTGCATAATTTAGCGTCTTTTACGATTAAACCGGAAACCTTAGGATTACGTATTTACGTTTTTGATGAGACTATTTTTATTGGATTCGTTTTGTGACGTTGATTCATAATTTATAAAAACGTTTTTCGTGAAATGACCCGAGGGCACGCAAATCGAGAAAATTAGAATCGAGGAATACCCGTAAACTAGTGAGATGGGACAAAATACATTGTGCCACCCCACTAGCTTAAATGGGACGGCACCAACATGACACCACAACCATATGTGGCATCATGTTAGCTACAAAGTTACAAGTGTAACTAAGCTTACTCTTTAAGCTTACTCTTTCCCACTAACACAAAACCATTAACCACTTTTCACACATACCATTTACTTACATGCAAACAACCTCAAATCCTCTCAAAACCTCTCACCCTTGTCGTCCACTTTCAAGCTACAAACACCCCTTTTGATCTTTTCTAGCCATGAAATACATGTTAACTAGCTCTATCATGGAGTTATCTTGAAGCCTTGATCATTTGGTGGCCATATTAACAACATTGGAGGTGATTTGCTTGTGTCCTACGGCTGATTTCTCAACTATTTTTCTTGGTGTTTGATGATCTTGGAGTTACTTTTGGTGTTCATCAAGTTCTTGTCTTCCAAAAACAAGAAATACACTTGGTTGGTAAAGAAGATCATCCTCTCCATTTTCTCTTATTATTTTTTTAAAGAACAAATATATTTTCTTTATTATTGTATATGTATATGATGTATATATGATGATAAAAATGTTGTGTGGGGATCAAGTGTTGATAAATATGCTTAAAAAGGTTAATAACTATAAGAAATAAGGCTAAAATCTTGATTATTTAGTTGGCTGTATAAAAACAGTATATAACTAAAATTTGAACTGATAAACTTGCATGGTATGATCCATTTACAGTAAGTACAAGATGTTATACACATGTGAGAGTTGGCTATGCAATGGAATCATTATAATGAGATATGATCAAAACAAGATGAGTGTGCTAATCTGAATAAGCAGTTTTGTAGGGACTGTTAAGGCAAGATAAACTTAAAATGAGCAGTAGCTATAACTAAGTTAAATGTAGCACATAATATGAAGATCATGCCACCTAAAAATGAGCTTCTAATTCATTATAGAACTCTAGATATGATAAAAATGGTGAACATGAAGATAAAAATCAGATTTTAAGAATTAATGTTTATTATTATTATATAAGCACTCAAATTTTATTGTATAAAATGTAAAATAAAAACCCACTAACTTATGAAACTTATTTATATAAATATGTCAAAGGTTAATTAAATGGATAAATTATATAAATGGTAGTGGAATAATACTTATAAGTAATAAAAACTATAAACTTGATTTTTACGACTTTTTCGGCTATTACCGTAAAATTAACGTTTCTCGCCAATTAAAACTTAGACGATCAAACCCGTCTAATGTAAAGTTTTTAAAAGTCATATACTGATATATAAGTAACTAATACAAGTAAAAATCGATAAAACCCGAACTATAGGACATACGGACATTAACGAGCTAACTAAACATATTGGACTAATAATTGGACTAAATAAGTTAAACACTTATAAAAAGAAGTTATTGGGCTTAACCCATTTGGGCCCAACATGGAAAGTATATATACTGATAATATAGGTATAAAATGGATTAAAACAAGTTAAAGAACTTATACTAAGCTTATTGGACTTAAAATAGATAAATAGGTAAAACTAGCAAACTAGTAAAACGTCACCAAAACGTAAACACTAAAATGAGTAAACAAGGATATATAAACCCACTTGATCATCATCATATGTACAAAATCATCATATGTATATTGTTATTTTGATAAAAGTCATTGGACAAAGTCTAAGACCGCTTATTATTTATATAGATTTCCGTGACTGAAGCACGCCCGTAGCCGATAATCCGCCTTTCATTATCGACGTGAGTTCATAGCCTCCCACTCTTTTAAATGTTTTATAAAATGATTTGTAAACCCGAGAGGGAGATAACATGCTAGATTTTGATAAAAATAGAACACAAGTAGTCCCGATGGTATGCTTAATGAGATGGACCCGAATGATGCTATGACCCTATAAACGAGACTAAAAGGATTATTAGTAGTTAGGTTATGTCACTTAAAGTCCCATTAGCATGAATTGTGAACTACCGGGATTTGGTAGACGCTTATGCATTTGATAGTACTATTTGGGGATGATCACCCCAGTTCGCGCCTTGACGGTTGATCCCCGTCGTACCACATTGATTGGTAAGCGAATTTATGTATGAGAAGATTCCATAGCGTGATTTTTGTGACGACACGCTAACTTAGATGGGCAAATTGTTGTCGGGTTCGCGGCCCGCTGTTTTCATAGTAAGGTAACAATGTCATGCGGCTAATAATAATCCTAATCCAAATAGAAATGTATCCTATACATAATAACGACGCTATTAACGATGAATATATTACCTATCATGGTAATATAGAGACTACGGTCTCATGGACGGTTTAAGATGTATGCTTGATTTATATATTGCCTGACTAGCAATATGAGGACTTACTTCCGATATTATACTTGTGTTCTGATTTTAACGATTGTTTTATATAACGGTTTTTATTAAACTCTATGAATTCACTCGGCATTCGCTGATATGATTTTTGCATGTTTTTATCTCAGGTGCTTGAAGGTAATCCGAATGGTGATCGACTCTGATGGCCCACATAATATTAAAAATGTTCATTCGATCTATGTTTTGTAAACTAAATGACCTGTATAATTTGGGACCTGTTGTACACTTTTAAACTTTTTATCGAATGAATGTATGATGAACCTTGTACAACCATTTTTATGTGTTGTCTATGATTGGAGTTATTGTGCTATCCCGTAACACTCTGAAAGACCCTTCCACTGTACCGATACGAAAAATGAGAGTGTTACAAAAACAGTGTAAAGTAAAGATTATGTTGAAACGGTACTGGGCGGTTCCTTACGTAGGTCCGCGGTTCCTTATCGCTAAAGAACCGTGGGTTTGATATGGAACCGCGACCAGAGGAGATTGAAAAAGGCACTTCCTTAAACTTTTGCTAGCCCAGAGTTTATACTAAGGTTTATCAAGCCAAAGAGAGATAATAACCAAAGACTAGGAGCCAATCTAAACATATAAGATGCAAAGAGCCATGAAAATCGAAAAATCGATACCAGTTGGATTGAATCACACGACTATATATGATATAGAAATGTAGATGAAGATTAAACCAAAAAAAAGAAAGATTAGATTAGATGAAGGAAAAGAGAAAACAAAGTTGTGAATTCCTAGTGAGAGAAACACATATGTTTCTCTCTCTACAAAACAAATGAAATGGAAAACACACACACAAATGAGGCTTAGGAGGCCTTTTATACTAAGTAGTAAGTGTTTAGGAGGCCTTCCTTATTTGTGTGTTCGGGACTAATTCCCGTTACATAAACATTAATAACTAAGAACTCTCGACACCGTTGAATAGTATTTTTCACGAGCTTCGCAACTGTATATTATATGACCATCACTTTAAATACGGCTAACAATCTCCCCCTAAGGGGTGGTTATGTAATATGTGACTTCACTTCGTTGGTGTTGCAGACTTTGAAGCTCGTTGTCTTGAGAGTTCTTTCATAGTTCCTTTCATGACTTGTGATCTTGGATCTTTGATCTTTGCCTTGACTTGATCTTGTAACTTTTCCAGCTTGTGTTCTTGTGTCTTTACCCACATACTCATGTTTTGAGTTGACATGAAAGCTTGTTAACAATCTCCCTTGATCATCAGAGTAGCGGAAGTCTTTGTTTTAAGATGTTCTTAAGCTTTCTTCATTTAAATGAGCATGTGATCTTGAATTACGACGCCACCGTTTGCATTCCTCCGGTTTCCCGTTATACAGTAAGAATATTGTACCTGTGATTAGGTAAGTTCAAAGAACTTCCTTGACAGGGTTTCCGGCTGTGGTAGCCGTTCTCAATACTTGAATATATCGAAAGATAATTCATAGTAAGGAGTGAATCATGCATTTCCATTCTGCTGATTAAGTCGTCAATTCAATTTCCTGGAACAAGTTTGAATCAATTAAGAATAAAACCATCGTTGCTTTCCAGTTGACACAAGTTTGATTCATATAGAATCGCACAAGTTACCTACCGCAGTGCTATTTGATGATGACACTGGAAGGATTTCCATTCGTCACGATAAATACTGAATAGTATTACTCTGAATGTTCTGGCAAGATCATAAAGATATTGCGTCGAGATCTGGAACGAGTTTGAATCAATTAAGAATCAAAACACTGTTTCTTTCCAGTTAAAATATGTTTAATTCAAGTGAATCTTACATATGACCTACCGCAGTGCTATTTGATGTTAACACTGGAAGGATTTCCATTCATCACTGTGAATACTAAAGAATATCACTCTGAATGTTCTAGCAATACCACAAGGATAGAGCGTAGGACTCTGTAAATCATCGCTTGTGTTCTAATGATGAACAACAATTGATCTATGGAATAAGTGTCCTAATGAGATTTTGATGAATCTCGTTGGCTCTAGACTCTATAAGTGCACGTTTATTTGGTAATCGGAGGCTGGAGCAGACTGCCACCTATTCAATATCTACTATCTCGGAGTGAGAAAGTCGATAGAAATAAGTTGAACTCCGTGACAATAAAACAAACTTCTTTTGAGAGAAGCTTGAGTAGGCTGGGAAGGGTTGTGCATTACATCACTGGGTCCATGATGCTTTGTCTTCAATACCAGAAATCATCAACATGATTTTGATAGTAGATGTATTGACCCGGTTTCTGCCTAAGTTGTATGGAGGGCTTCTTTCTTTACACCCTTTATCCTTACATTTCTTTTTCATTCTTCAACCCCTTCAATGCTTACCAAGACGTCATAACTAGCACCTTATTGTGATTGTTCCAGTGCTAGCTTAAGTCATTAGTCGACATTATTCCCGTACACTCAACTACTCCATCTTTCCTAAGGACTTCTATTTTCTAATGGATTGTCCCTGGGAAGATCCCTCCGGTTCTGGTTGGATCATAGGACGAGTACCTAACCACCTTTTGACACCAATACCTTCGTGAATTTATGTGTTAAAGGGTACAGATATCGTAACCAGAAAAATCAATTGAAATTGCAGTCAAGGTGTTGATGAAATCAATGTTTACACCTTGAAAGTTTTCTATATCACCAAAAACGCTCCCCCTACATATGTGCATCATAAAATGGAGAGATTTTTGCACATATTAGGAAGAGAAAGCACTTATATCAAAGATCTTTGTGACAATCCGTCAATTTATGGTCGATATTTTATTCTCAATATTTGTTTGAAAACATTATTTTAATGTTACAATATGAACTCACTTATTTTTGGGAAGAAATTTGGATTTACGTCTTGAAGTAGCATCGACTACGTCTAAACCGGAGGATTCAACGTTACGTGCTTACGTTTACATACACCGTCCTTGGTGACAGACTGACATTTCAGAAAATAAATTTGTCCGTGAATATTATTTTGGAGTTTTAAATTTGTGTTGGTTCATAAACTCACAAATTTACGAGAAGAGATTAGGACTTACGATTTTATTTTAACGTCCTTTACGACTAAACCGGAAACCCTAGGATTACGTATTTACGTTTTCGAACTCCGTTTTTGATGAGACAATTTTTATTAGATTTGTTTTGTGCCGTTGATTCATAATTTATAAAAACGTTTTTCGTAAAACGACCCGACGACACGCAAATCGAGGAAACTAAAATCGAGGAATACCCGTAAATTAGTGGGATGGGACAAAACAAGTTTATCCCACCCCACTCAAAAGGGAGGCCAACTAATGCCACTACATCACTTGATGTGTCAAACTTGTAACTATAGCTTACACATGTAAGCTTAAGCTTAACATGTAAGCTACATCCTCCACCAAACCATCAAAACAGCTTCATTTTACCATTTGCTCTCATAACTCATGCAAACCACTCACCAAACTCTCTCCTCTATCTCTAAATTTCGTCCAAGAACAACCAAAGACTCCCATTTTGATCTTGTTTTAACCATGAAATCCTATGTTATTCATACATATGATGATTCCCTCTTGAACCTCTATTGAATGGTGGTGATTATAACATCCAAAAAGAAGTTTCCTTGGTGTCTTGAGGCTGATTTTCCACAAGGTGTTTATGAAGAATGGTGGTCTTGAAGATGGTCTTGGTGCATCACAAGTTTCTCCATCAAAATCCATGTTTTGATCACAACCTACATCATCATGGTGGTATAAAGATTGTCCTCCTCATCTTCTTGTTATTTTGATTATGTAAACATGTATTTTATTTCCTATTGTATATGTATATGATGATTATATGATGATAAAAATGTTATGTGGGGATTTGGTGTTGATAAACATGATTAAAAAGGTGAAAAACTATAAAGAACAAGGTTAAAATCTTGGTTAAAAGTAATGGCTGTATAAAACAGTAAAGAAACAGGTCATGGGCTGATAAAATGATGAAGTAGAATCCATTTACAGTAAGCTATATGTCTTGTACACATGTGAGAGTTGACCATGCAATAGAATCAAAATAATGAGTGAGATATGATCAAAATAAGTTAGGTGGTCTAATCTGAATAAGCAGTTTTGTAGGGACTGTTAAGGCAAGATGAACTCAAAATGGGCAGTAGCTATAACTAAGTTAAATGTAGCACATAATATGAAGAACTTGTCACCCGAAAATGAGCTTCTAATTCATTATAGAACTCTAGATATGGTAAAAATAGTGAACATGAAGATAAAAATCAGATTTTTGGAATTAATGTTTATTATTATTATATAAGCACTCACATTTTATTTTATAAAATGTAAAATAAAAACCCACTAACTTATAAAACTTATTTATATAGATATATAAAAGGTTAATTAAATGGACAAATTACATAAATGGTGGTGAAATAATATTTATAAAGTAATAAAAACTATAAACTTGATTTTTACGACTTTTTCGGCTATCGCCGTAAAATTAACGTTTTTAGCCAAATAAAACTTAGACGACCAAACCCGTCTAATGTAAAGTTTATAAAAGTCACATACTGATATATAAGTATCTAATACAATTAAAAACCGATAAAACCCGAACTATAAGAAATACGGACATTTACGAGCTAATTAAGCATATTGGACTAATAATTGGACTAAATAAGATAAAAACTTGTAAAAAGAACTTATTGGGCTTAACCCATTTGGGCCCAACATGGAAAGTATACATACTGATAATATAAGTATAACAAGGACTAAAACAAGCTAAAGAACTTATAATAAGCTTATTGGACCTAAAACACGTAAATAGGTAAAACGAGAAAACTAGTATAAAAGTTATCGACACATAACACAAAAATGAGTAAATGAGGATATGTAAACCCACTTGATCATCATATATATAAAATCATCATATGTATACATAATTGTTATTTTTATAAAGTCATTGGACATGAGTCTAAGACGAGTATTATTTGTCTAGGTTTCCGTGATTGAAGCACGTACCGTACGTCCGAATTGCCGATAAACCGCATTCCCACATCAACGTGAGTTCATAGCCTCGCACTCTTTTAAATATTTTATAAACCCGCGAGGGAGATAACATGTTAGTTTTTATTAAATAGGACACCATTTGTCCCGATTGTTTGTTTATTGATTTTGGACCCGAATGATTGAATGACTCGATTGTATGACCTGATAAATGATTAAAGGACCCGATAGATGAAAATAAATGGATTATTAAAGTTAGGTTATGTCACTAAAAGTCCCATTAGCATGAATTGTGACCTACCGGGATTTGTTAGACGCTTACGCATTTAATAGTACTATTTGGGGACGATCACCCCAGTTCGCGCCTTGACGGTTGATCCCCGTCGTGCCACATTGATTGGTAAGCGAATTTATGTATGAGAAGATTTCCATAGCGTGACCTTTGTGACGACACGCTACTTTAGATGGGCAAAATTGGTATCGGGTTAGCTACCCGTTTTGGTTTAGTAAGGTAACAATGTCATGCGGCTTATAATAATCCAAACTAACGAAATACTACTAGACGCTTCGAATTACGATGTATTGCCTAACTAGCAATACAGGGTCATACTAATGATATTATGTTTGTGTTTTGGTTTTCATAACCATATTCATATAATGGTTTTTATTTGATTTTATACAACGTTATAAGACGTATTGTATGATGTTTTTACGACATTGGCTCGTATAATGATTTTTACGGCAAATGCCTATATTATGATTTTCGATAAGGATTTGTATAAAATGACTTGGCTATTTTATGGCCTATTAAAATGATTTGTACAAAATGATTTTCAGTAATAATTTTATACTGATATTATATTGATGGAATTTATTAAACTCTATGAATTCACTCGGCGTTATCGCTGACCTTTTCTTTTAACATGTTTTATCTCAGGTACTTGAAGGTAATTCTCGGGAAAACGACAAGAATTCATGACCCGCACCTAAACTATATTTTCCATTCAAATACTTTGTAAAACTTTGTATGAAATATAATGACTTGGGACCGATGTAACTTTGATATTTATGAATGGAAATGATTTATTATTAAACAACGCGATTTTTATGCGTTGTCTATGATGTGAGTAATGTGTTATCCCGTAACACCAACTAGTCTTCCGCTGTACTAAGTTGTATAAATTTGGGGGTGTTACAGTTTGGTACCAGAGCTCTCGTTATAGAGAACGAAAGATTTTTAAAACCAAGGTTTTGAATAAAACATTTCAAAATATTTTAACTATAAACATTTTTCTCAAAATGTCTAAAAATCTTTTGACTATAACGGTGCCGAAGAATTCCCGAGTTACCGACAAGACCAGACTGAGAAGTGTTATTTTAATATATATATAACTTGGATTATATATATATGATGTAATTTGATTACATGATTGTTTGATGATTATTTCTATATTTTTACGAGGTATTTATACGACGTAGATTGTCACAAGAAACCCTAACTTCCCTAGAAAATTAATCGAAGCTATTCTCGTAGGAATTCTAGCTATCCTAGATCTAAACCAAGTTGTGGATATTTATGATCCCAACAAATGGTTGATATTCGTAGGAATGTTGTTATTAGTTGATTGTGAAATTGAAAAAGAATTGGCGAGATTAAATCTGATATCGATGTCATGACGATCTTTCCTTATAAAGTGGAGTTTGACAAAACGTTATCACCTGGAAAGATGTCATCAGATTCGTTGTCATCCAATTCTTAAATTGAAATCGAAAGAGTGAATGTTGCACTTGAGGCTGTCATTGGAACCATTACCCAAAAGCCTCATGCCACTAATACCTTTCCGAGAAGTTAAATTGAATGTATGAGTCATTTCATACTAGTGACTCATTTGATAATTGTTGTTGTAAGAGCTATAGGATTGGAAATTAAGTGTTGTTTATATTGAGATTTTATTGCCCTATTAAGGTCTAAAAATAAGGTTGAAAATATTGGAAAATGAGGTAGGATATCGAATTGAGTATAAATTGGTTGAAACTTGAATAAAGTAAAATTTAACCCATATGGAATATGAGATTATTAATAAAGTCGTTAGGTTTTGTGATTGAATTATAAGGTTTTAATTGATTGTTGATTCGTGTTAAGGGTTGTTCCTAGGCCATTGTCCACTGACGAGGATGCACAGTGTCCAAGAAATAAATTAAAGAAATCTTCTTCTGAATTGAGACCGATGGATCTTTCGGGACATGTGGAACACCTAATGACTCTTGTAGATTAGTATTCATTGTGGTATCTTTTAAAAATAATCCCTAACTTAACTGAGATATCAGTTGGTAGGATGAGTTATGAGAATTGTATGACATAGAGACACGTAATGTGTTACGGTACAATTTTGACTTGTTTGTGATTAATGAAAAAGACTACCTTTGATTACTAAATTTTACATGTATCGATGTTATATATCTCTTATTGCTTCATCCTAATGTTCACATTAGTGATGCAACCATTGAACAAGTACTCATCTCGATTTGAGTTACGTTGTGGATTATTCTTTTGAGTGCCATCGAGATCATGAACCTCATGACTATTTGGCTAAGCTCATTTCCTATCGTATTGTAGTTAGTTCTTGGTGAACAAGCTTTCATCACTCTTTTGCAGATCACTCATTGTTTTTATAAGATAAAACAGTATCAATTGAGGAAAGTGAATTTTCATCACTATAAGGATTATTCAAAATAAGATTTATAAGTGACTGTTATTGAAATGAGGTTGTTTATAAAACGCCTTGGAAACTTAATTGTTTTCATAACGAGGAAAATCTTCGTAAATTTATTTTGATTCTTATTTAAGAATTAAGCATGAAAATGTTTTTATGATGATAAAATTTTGACGAACTGAGTATTGCATCGTTAATCTTGAAATTGTATATAGTTGCGCGCCTACATACAATTTGGAATGGACCATGCAAGGCTGATTAGTAGTCACCATAAAACTAATGAATAAACACTACATTTTCTTTGAAAATTGTGAAAGATTAAATTTTATGAGATCTGCAAGAAGTGAAAAATAAGGACATAATGTTAGGGACACCTACATATGTGCCTGTAGCATCTATTCTTCTGAGTCGAATTTACTCATCTGTGGAAATTGTCTTATTTGAAAATTGACAATTCTTTCTTGTCTAATTCTCCCGTAGTGAGATTCTTAGGAAAAGTATTTGATTACCGAGTGTTGATACCGGACTGGATGTATCGACGTTCTTATCATTTCTTTTGATTTGATTTCATTTGAATGACCTGGGTAACGATTCGAAGAGCTTTCGAATGCGTACTCAAATTATGAAAACATGGGATATATTCATATTCGTTAAATGTTTTCGTCTGTATCTGATTTGAAATTCTCTCGCATAGATTATGCGTTGACCTTACTCTTTTAATAGTATTTGTGTCTCCAGATATCCTTGAACTGGTGAAGGATTATGAGTTATTATTAGTCTTTTGAGAAGTTCGCATCTTATCGACGGTAATGAAACTGAAAGGTTGATAATGCCGGTAGAATGGATTGATTGATTATGACATGACGACATTGTCTTAATTGATGGGAACTAGAGTAGAATTCCCTAAATGATAAGATGTTGATTATCAAAAATTATCTAAATAATTCTTGGTGGATGACGATATCCTGTATTTAGACTTAAAAATTATACCGTGAATGGTTGTGAACTAGTTATAGATATTATAATCTAGAAAGAACTTAATATGAATTTATCAAAAGATGTTTCTGTTATCTGAAACTTTAGTAAGTATTTGTTAATGAATTACCTAGACTTTTGCCATTAAGGTAAGTTGAATTTGGTATTGATTATATTTCCGGTGCTGCACCTGTGGCTTGTGCACTGTACGCCAGCACCATCTGAATTTAAGGAATTACCGTACAACTGAGAGAGTTGTCGGAGAAAGATTTATTCTACCAAGCATGTCATCCTGAAGAGCTATGGTGTTATCATTCCTTATATTTATAGATTACTATAAACTGAGTAAATTGACAATCGAAAACAATATGCATAACTCAAAATGGAAGATTTGTTCGATCATTTACAAGGTTCTTGCGTATGTTCTAAAGATTTGATCCACAGCATGGTTATCATCAACTTCGCATCTGCGGAAAAGATTATGTATTCCAATCACTACATCCGGTACTTGTAATGAATGTTATGAGTTTCACGTGATGTCGTTGGGATTGACCAATGCGCATGTAGCATTCATAAAATTGGTGAATCATGTGTGAAGGCTGTAATTTGATAAATTCATGCTCGTGATCATTAAGGACTATATGTTTTTTTATAAGAATAAGAATGATGTTAATAATTAATTATAGATTGCCCTTAATTGGCCGAATAACTAAAATTGTACCTTGAATATTTAACATAAGACTTAAGACTTAATTCTTTACATGATTTAACCGTGTGATTAATAGATAATGGAAGCTATATTGACTTTTTAAAGATTAAAACCATTAACGCTTAGGGATTAAAAACTTAATCCTTTACATAAAATGACCGTTGGATTAATAATGGTAAGATGTATGCATATAGACTCTTCAAAAATTAAGAGCCCTTTTAAGACTTTGGGTTTTACTAAAAAGAAAGTGCGAATATGTTTTGACAAATGTTTTAACAAAGGATTTTAAGGGATTATTCCCTTATACACTAAACATTTAACTAAACTTCTGTTTAGGGGTAAATGTTTGTGTATACCTCAAGATAACTTAAGAAGGATTGAGTAAAACCATTTATACCATAACCTGAAAACTTAAAACGACAATTTTTGCTTTTCAACTAAGAAAACTTTGACCAAAGTATAAACAAAGGTTTTTCGAACATTTACGAATGTTATTAAATATTTTCGATAAATCAACAAAAATCGTGTTAATAAAATTCAAATTTATCTTTGAACATTTTATATAATTGGTCGAACTAAGAAATTTAAAACCTTTACGTTTACATTTCATAAAAATTGAATATTTAATATTTAATTGGTTGTAATAATTATCGACGCTTTAAAAACGCCGGATTGAGAAAAACTGATAAAAATGATAGTAAAGACGAAACTAAAACATAGAAGATATGAAGAAAGAAATTTTGAATAAATACGGTTATGAAATTTATTTCATCAGGAAAGTGAACGTAATTACTGACGCATAATATAGAAAGAATATCTGAGTAAATTGTGGACATGATAATTACATCATCATGAGAAGTGAATATAGATACTGACATATTATTTAAAAAGGATAAAGAACCAATTAAGATATATTTCTTAATAATGAACATGCAAAAAAAAGTGCTGAACAATATGAAAATAAACGATGTTTGTAAAAAGGATAATATAGATAATAAAAGGGGTTCGCGTCTAATGTGAACCATTAGCTTTAAGAAGCCGATAGCGTTAAATATTTAAAAGACCACTTGTGATTGTCTAAATATGGAGATTGTGAGATATAGTTATGTTGGAATTTGTAAGTATAAGTATTCTATTTATGTCATTTTATGACTAAAAGTATCCTTGTCTGAAGAAGTTGTACTGATGGCAATTATGAAGGCAGACATCACCTCATACATTAGTAAACGTCTAGCTATTGCAAAGGTCATCATCTGAATTTGATTCGATTTGGGTCATCGTCGACAGACTGACCAAATCTGCTAATATCATTCCCGTTAATGATAAATGCAAAAGAGTTATGTAAACATAGTGTGCCTATATCGAACATCTTTATCAAGATCCTCGCTTCGCATCGAATTTCTAGAGATTTGCTCAGAAATCATTGAGAACGAACCTTGATGAGAGTACTATGTACCACCCCAAATCGAAGGGACGAGGTAAAGTAACGATACAAAGTAATATAAGTGTTGTTTTATGTTTGAATGATTGACCTTTGGTAATAGACCGTATAATCGCTTTCCTTTGGAAGGATTATCATTGATAATCATCGTATTAGGATCGAGATCGAATCTTGTTAGGATCTAAATATTAGAGCATCTGTAAGCAGGAGTTGAGATGAAGACACCCGACATACACCCATTGTGAGTTGGACCTGTCTTTTAGGCTTAAGGTTTCCTATGATGGCAAACCTAACCTTGCAAAATACCTGACCCGCGAGATCTGAAATGATTATTGAAATTAGGATCTGATTATTGACTGCCGGTAGTGGGCAAGAGGTTATGTGAATATGAAATGTAGATCTTGAAGTGCCAAATGGGTAGCGAAGTTATGCCACAATTTTAACTTTGGAAAAATGAATTCATGATCTGACAAATCATGGGATATAAGTCCCCGTTGTATGGGACCATTGAGATGATGTAAGAAGATTGGTTTGAAAGGCATATAAGTTGGATCTGCCCTAGGACTTCAAGAGCTGCGTAAATTATGTTTTGTATATCGAACTTGATGGAATATCTATCAAGTGAGAATCTGATTATTCTTAGTAGAGCTTAGATCGGCGAAAAGTTGCATTCATCAAAAACCCGTGAACATCATGGATAGAGAAGGTAAGTCAACATTTAGCCTGATCCTATTCCCGTAGTTATGTTTGATGAAACTCGCGTATTGTAATTAATTACACTTGCGAGAAAAGACCGGATGTGGAGGAAATAACCACATGGCTTTAACTCTATAAGAAGCGAGTAGTAAGGTAAGATGATCTTTGAGGACAAAGATCCTGTTTAGGGGTAAATGCTGTGACAATCCGTCAATTTATGGTCGATATTTTATTCTCAATATTTGTTTGAAAACATTATTTTAATGTTACAATATGAACTCACTTATTTTTGGGAAGAAATTTGGATTTACGTCTTGAAGTAGCATCGACTACGTCTAAACCGGAGGATTCAACGTTACGTGCTTACGTTTACATACACCGTCCTTGGTGACAGACCGACATTTCAGAAAATAAATTTGTCCGTGAATATTATTTTGGAGTTTTAAATTTGTGTTGGTTCATAAACTCACAAATTTACGAGAAGAGATTAGGACTTACGATTTTATTTTAACGTCCTTTACGACTAAACCGGAAACCCTAGGATTACGTATTTACGTTTTCGAACTCCGTTTTTGATGAGACAATTTTTATTAGATTTGTTTTGTGCCGTTGATTCATAATTTATAAAAACGTTTTTCGTAAAACGACCCGACGGCACGCAAATCGAGGAAACTAAAATCGAGGAATACCCGTAAATTAGTGGGATGGGACAAAACAAGTTTATCCCACCCCACTCAAAAGGGAGGCCAACTAATGCCACTACATCACTTGATGTGTCAAACTTGTAACTATAGCTTACACATGTAAGCTTAAGCTTAACATGTAAGCTACATCCTCCACCAAACCATCAAAACAACTTCATTTTACCATTTGCTCTCATAACTCATGCAAACCACTCACCAAACTCTCTCCTCTATCTCTAAATTTCGTCCAAGAACAACCAAAGACTCCCATTTTGATCTTGTTTTAACCATGAAATCCTATGTTATTCATACATATGATGATTCCCTCTTGAAGCTCTATTGAATGGTGGTGATTATAACATCCAAAAAGAAGTTTCCTTGGTGTCTTGAGGCTGATTTTCCACAAGGTGTTTATGAAGAATGGTGGTCTTGAAGATGGTCTTGGTGCATCACAAGTTTCTCCATCAAAATCCATGTTTTGATCACAACCTACATCATCATGGTGGTATAAAGATTGTCCTCCTCATCTTCTTGTTATTTTGATTATGTAAACATGTATTTTATTTCCTATTGTATATGTATATGATGATTATATGATGATAAAAATGTTATGTGGGGATTTGGTGTTGATAAACATGATTAAAAAGGTGAAAAACTATAAAGAACAAGGTTAAAATCTTGGTTAAAAGTAATGGCTGTATAAAACAGTAAAGAAACAGGTCATGGGCTGATAAAATGATGAAGTAGAATCCATTTACAGTAAGCTATATGTCTTGTACACATGTGAGAGTTGACCATGCAATGGAATCAAAATAATGAGTGAGATATGATCAAAATAAGTTAGGTGGTCTAATCTGAATAAGCAGTTTTGTAGGGACTGTTAAGGCAAGATGAACTCAAAATGGGCAGTAGCTATAACTAAGTTAAATGTAGCACATAATATGAAGAACTTGTCACCCAAAAATGAGCTTCTAATTCATTATAGAACTCTAGATATGGTAAAAATGGTGAACATGAAGATAAAAATCAGATTTTTGGAATTAATGTTTATTATTATTATATAAGCACTCACATTTTATTTTATAAAATGTAAAATAAAAAACCACTAACTTATAAAACTTATTTATATAGATATATAAAAGGTTAATTAAATGGACAAATTACATAAATGGTGGTGAAATAATATTTATAAAGTAATAAAAACTATAAACTTAATTTTTACGACTTTTTCGGCTATCGCCGTAAAATTAACGTTTTTAGCCAAATAAAACTTAGACGACCAAACCCGTCTAATGTAAAGTTTATAAAAGTCACATACTGATATATAAGTATCTAATACAATTAAAAACCGATAAAACCTGAACTATAAGAAATACGGACATTTACGAGCTAATTAAGCATATTGGACTAATAATTGGACTAAATAAGATAAAAACTTGTAAAAAGAACTTATTGGGCTTAACCCATTTGGGCCCAACATGGAAAGTATACCTACTGATAAAATAAGTATAACAAGGACTAAAACAAGCTAAAGAACTTATAATAAGCTTATTGGACCTAAAACACGTAAATAGGTAAAACGAGAAAACTAGTATAAAAGTTATCGACACATAACACAAAAATGAGTAAATGAGGATATGTAAACCCACTTGATCATCATATATATAAAATCATCATATGTATACATAATTGTTATTTTTATAAAGTCATTGGACATGAGTCTAAGACGAGTATTATTTGTCTAGGTTTCCGTGATTGAAGCACGTACCGTACGTCCGAATTGCCGATAAACCGCATTCCCACATCAACGTGAGTTCATAGCCTCGCACTCTTTTAAATATTTCATAAACCCGCGAGGGAGATAACATGTTAGTTTTTATTAAATAGGACACCATTTGTCCCGATTGTTTGTTTATTGATTTTGGACCCGAATGATTGAATGACCCGATTGTATGACCCGATAAATGATTAAAGGACCCGATAGATGAAAATAAATGGATTATTAAAGTTAGGTTATGTCACTAAAAGTCCCATTAGCATGAATTGTGAACTACCGGGATTTGGTAGACGCTTACGCATTTAATAGTACTATTTGGGGACGATCACCCCAGTTCGCGCCTTGACGGTTGATCCCCGTCGTGCCACATTGATTGGTAAGCGAATTTATGTATGAGAAGATTTCCATAGCGTGACCTTTGTGACGACACACTACTTTAGATGGGCAAAATTGGTATCGGGTTAGCTACCCGTTTTGGTTTAGTAAGGTAACAATGTCATGCGGCTTATAATAATCCAAACTAACGAAATACTACTAGACGCTTCGAATTACGATGTATTGCCTAACTAGCAATACAGGGTCATACTAATGATATTATGTTTGTGTTTTGGTTTTCATAACCATATTAATATAATGGTTTTTATTTGATTTTATACAACGTTATAAGACGTATTGTATGATGTTTTTACGACATTGGCTCGTATAATGATTTTTACGGCAAATGCCTATATTATGATTTTCGATAAGGATTTGTATAAAATGACTTGGCTATTTTATGGCCTATTAAAATGATTTGTACAAAATGATTTTCAGTAATAATTTTATACTGATATTATATTGATGGAATTTATTAAACTCTATGAATTCACTCGGCGTTATCGCTGACCTTTTCTTTTAACATGTTTTATCTCAGGTACTTGAAGGTAATTCTCGGGAAAACGACAAGAATTCATGACCCGCACCTAAACTATATTTTCCATTCAAATACTTTGTAAAACTTTGTATGAAATATAATGACTTGGGACCGATGTAACTTTGATATTTATGAATGGAAATGATTTATTATTAAACAACGCGATTTTTATGCGTTGTCTATGATGTGAGTAATGTGCTATCCCGTAACACCAACTAGTCTTCCGCTGTACTAAGTTGTATAAATTTGGGGGTGTTACAATCTTATTCAAGATAACACATTTTAATCACTATTCTCCCCCTCAAAAATTGCATGAAATTGAAATTTTTGTGAAACTAGTGATGAAATATGGAGAGAATAATGTGTCATGAAACTTTGGAACAAATGTTTATGAAATCATTATACTCCCCCTCGAAAAGAGATTATATTTAAATAGGGGAGTATATGAGCACATTGTTTTGAAATACTTTGAAAAATTGTGCTCAAAAGTCCTAGAAAAATTGTGTTCATGAGCTTAAAACTTTGAATGTTTTGATATAAGCTCATGACCGAGAAAAATGAATTTCTCGTTGTTGAGGATAAGTCAAAGACTTTCCTTTATTTAGGGACCGGGTTATAGTCTGACATGTGACTATAAGCCATCCTAAGAATACTAGGTAATCCAAACACAAATTGTTAGTTAAAGAATTCACAACATCCTAAGAATAGAGATAATAGAAGAGATAAAGAACAAAAATCCATAAATGTTAACACACATGTTAATCTCACAAGAGTGATATATGTCATTCATGTATGATTATTTCCTCCTTGCCTTGATTCACTTTTGATTCGATCCTGAAGATGAAGATTGAGACAATACTGATAGTCTAAATCAATGTCTAGTGAAGACAATTAAGAGATAGATGATGACAAATCGTAACTAGAAATGAGAGAATTGTCTTGAGAGACATTTTCATCTTCATTTGAGTCATGTGTGAGAATTGAAGGGACATTTACTTCAATGGGAAACATGACTCGAACCACGGAGTGAAAAGAAGAAGGATTAAGAGGAGGATGATCAAGGAGAACTCTCTTGAGAAGCCGTGAGAGAATCATGGCATAAGGAAGAGTAGACCGAGATCCATTGACAACAAATCTTATCCTTTTAGCCATAAAAATGCAAGGTTGTATGGAGTAGTGGTAACAACACAATACAACATATGTGCAAGACAAGCAGGCACATGGTTGCGATCACCAACCAAACACATTGCATTTACCCTAATGATTTCGGCCCAAGGGACCATGAAATCACTAAGATCGCTAGTTAGTAATTCCCAAGGAGTGAGAGCACGAAATTCTCCATCAAAATTACCAAGGATAGGATGTTCACGAGGTGAAGCAAGGGCACGAGTGATATCCGAAGCCGATGGAATATCAGTCAAGTAATGCACATCAACAGGGGCCGATTCTAAGTGATTTACATTCCAAGCATCAGTGAACCTACGTTGACCTTCGTATGGAACTCCGAGAATCTCACCAAATTCTTCGAGAGTGTATACAAAGGTTCTCCCCTTGATGGAAAATATTAAAGATAAACCATTGTTGATGTGTATTAACTTAAATGAGTTAAAGAATTCCATGAGGAAAGAAGGGAATATTGGCTCATCAATATCAAGCAAACAATCGAATCCAATGGTACTGGACATGAATCGAATGAAATCAAGTCCACAGAGTTTAGAAGGAACAATACGTCCTTCATGGAAACAATAAGACTCGAGATTATGATAAGTGTTTTGAAAAGAGCAAGATTGATTAGTCAAAGAAGGATTAGGCATGTATCTTCTAGTGAGTAGATGGTCATTTTGATATCTTGTGGTCATGATGATAGTACTTAAAATAACATATAAACATATTTCTCTAATTACTCATATATTACATATAAACTAAAAATCAAGGAAAGTGAGAATGTATTTTATCAATAACTTTACAAACAAAGGATTAATCCTTGTCATTCTCATGTTCACAATGTAACTAATTCACCATTGATCAAAACATATGAACTATGCAAAATCAACAATGAACTAGAACATTGGTTTTAAAAACAAGGTTTTTAGGTAAGCATTTAACAATGCCATTACCAACTTGTTCATGGGTTCATATCCATTCCATCAATCAACCAAAATATTTAGTCAAAATTCGGATTTGTTCTACAAGTGGGCTTTAGTGAAATCTCTATGGATATGAACCTAAGGAATCATAGTAACAATACTATGTCAACTCTTATTCCTAGTAAGGTTCTAATTCAATGTCAATTTTAAAAATCTCCAATAATGAATGTATGAACCCTAGAACAAATTAGATGAAATTGAAAGAAATAACTTACAATTAATTGATCTTGGATGATGGATGAGTCAAACCCACGAATTTGAATCAATTAATTTGAGTGATTGAAGGTTTTTGAAGG
The DNA here is from genome assembly GCA_025667525.1 of Glebionis coronaria. Classification (NCBI taxonomy): domain Eukaryota; kingdom Viridiplantae; phylum Streptophyta; class Magnoliopsida; order Asterales; family Asteraceae; genus Glebionis; species Glebionis coronaria. The sequence goes on along the minus strand of CM046879.1, from coordinate 111,361,972 downwards.
TTCAACAATGGTGGAAAAATAAGGGAAAACCGTCACTGTGTGTGAATGAGAGAGAAAGACTTGTTTGAAAAAGGTATTTTAATAAAACTGGCGCTCTGACAAAATCTACTGCCCGCGGTTCCTTATCGATAAGGAACCGCACCTTTGAGCCGCCAAGATAAAGAACCGCCTACAGAGGCAGGTTTTTATCAAAGAAAAACGATGAATTTTTGAAATTGATGATGTTAAGAGCTTGTGTCATATATAGTGGTTTAAGACGCGCCTTTCCGGCGATAGTCTAAACGGCTTTGGTAATGAATTAAACAAAGAAATTTTGATGCATAGAATAAGATCATTTTCAAGAGTAGTCTTATTCTATTTCAAAATATGAGCAAAGAATAGATTCACTTTCTCTCCCACATGATCGAATAATTATTGCTAGAATTAACAATAACAATATCCTTGGAATATTTCAATTCCAAATGTGTAAAATCCACCTACAACTTAATGAAGTAGTTTGGTATCTCAAGGGATTCACTAATCATCCTAGAGATGAGCTTAATTGCACAAGTTACACATGATATAGGGCCTACTAACCGTAAGGGTGCAAACCATAGAAATCATTCTTGATACTTTAAGCTTCTACTAACTCACCCTACATCTCCATATATTATTTCAGCCCAACACACCTAGCCAAATGCGTATATTTCTCTTATACAATTGCATCCGATGTTTCATTACTGGTGCATCACAACACCACGCGATAGCTAGTCGCGACCGGACTGGGTGTCACCCCGATAGATCTATCCATAGTATTAGCGTTCCTTTCGATTAACAATTCACGATTCATGGGTCTTTTCAGGCTAAACAAACTTTATATAACAACTTTCATCAAAGCATACAATCGGGTCCTTTGTGTTCAATTTTTAAAAGAAAGAGGGTTTACCACAACTTCTCGTTGTACCCTTCATTTATCAATAAATGTTTTTCCAATAATAAGGGTTTCCACAACTTCTCGTTGTACCCCTTTTATTTTACTAAAACAAGCATGTTATCCCCCTCGCGGGTTTTATAAAACAAGTAAACATGTTAAAGCGAGGCTATAGACTCACCTTGGTACGATAGTAGTAATGTGACGATCACCGACGATTTGTGATGCCCGTTAAACACGAAGACCGCAACCTACCAAATAAGGCGCGTTCGTTAATAAACGACTCAAGTATGAATAATACTTAAATAATACGAAAGTAAATTTCATAAAACCATGAAAATCCCGAAAAATTAACAATATAAGTGTACTTCTATACCCTTTTATTCAACACTTATTCTTTTAAACACTTGCACTCTCGACATTGACCCGTCATAAGACGCCAAGTCAACGCAAGTCAAACCATCATTTTACTTCCCTCGGGCCAGTAACTAAGTCATTTATATAATGACTTAACACTTGAGTAAGTCACCATGTCCAATAGTGAATACTCAACTCACGCCATACAAGTATTGAACTACGTGTCCAAAATACCAATCAGCATGTACACTCCAAAAGTACACACCAATCTAACCTATCTAGACTTGTCCGATTTCGATTAAACTTGGTGAAAAACTCACACATAATATGAATAAGGCTCAGTTTAAGTTTCATTCAAAAATATTGCTTCTAAGACCTTCTGCCCGACACACCTTCGTGTTACAAAAACCGGACAGTTTTACGCCTTTGACTTGTAAAACCATTTTGACTTATCTAAACAATTCCGTTTACAAAACCGACACTCTGGTTTGAAAATAGACTCATGACCTGAGGTTTAGCAACTTACAACAGTTCTTGATCATTTTTAAAACTCATTTTACAGTCCCCGAGATTCGATCCAAATATCGACAACAATTTTCGGATTGTGCCGATACCCGTCTCCCGGTACACAAATACTAAAAGTAGCATAACTTTTCGCGCGTAATGAGTTAGAAGCTCTACTTTAGCTCAAATCGAAGCTAACGAAATTCTATACGACCCTATCTTATTAGTTTACCAAGTTTATTACAGTAAGTATTTCAAAGATAGCCTTAAAGTTACTGCCTAAAATAGACCATCTAAAAATCATACCAAAACAAATTTTCAACCCATTCCAACAATTCCTATGGTCCTAATATCATCCTAATATCATACTAACACATCTAACTAACTCATAACACCCTCAAATTTAATCTCACAAAAATTAAATGAATTAAAAACCTTACATGCAACAACAACCCACTACTAATATAATAATATTTACACATCCATCACCATAAAAATGGATCAAACATGATGTTCATCATCAAAAATTGAAAATAAAAATTAAGTGGATGCATGTGGAAAAAAATTATACCAATAGGAAGCTCTTTGAATTTCCAAGATGGGTCTTGTCTTAGATTCTTTTTATTCAAAGTTAAAAATCAAAAATCAAATGGGTTAGGGTGTTGGGGTGGACGGTTTAAGAGAGAAAGAAGGAGAGAGATTTTTAATTTTTTTTTGTTAAATGAATTTTTAAATGAAAATGGTTAGTGGAAAAACCTTATATAGTGGGGTGAGGGTAGATTTTGTCATATTTGCATTCTTTTGGTCCAAAAATACAAGTAAATAGTTTACAAGGTAGAAAATGTAAATTGTAAATTTTAAAAATATTTACGGGGCTCGGGTTTCGTAAAAATACTTTTCGAAAGTTAAAACGCTTCAAAATATAATAACAAAGCTTCAACACGACTTAAAACGCAATTAAATCGAAAACGTCAAAAATATACAATATCGAGACATTCGATAATAAAACGTAAATTTTTGGGCATCCGTCGGTATCGCGATCACTAATAGTTATCGTCATTCGTTAAAACGTAAAATACGAGAAATAAAGATTAAATATAATAAAAATCATTTTTATGATTATTTGAGAATATAATATTGATACCTAACATATTCATTGTCGGTTTTTATCTAATCGACATTCTTACGCTAGTTTCAAGTCATAACCTTCTCGGTTAGTCAATAAATTTTAAAATTCTCATTAAAGTAAACACGTAATACGTAATAGTCGAGATTAAAATAACGACCTGAAATTGACGGGTTGTCACATCATCCCCACCAAATTAGGATCTTCGCCCTCGAAGATCAACTTGCGTTCTTGCTCGATCGCTTGTTGAAATCAAAGAGATGAGGGTAATTCTTCCACATTTGGTCTTCTCGTTCCCAAGTATACTCCGGTCCTCTCCGAGAGTTCCATTGAACTTTGACGATAGGTATTCGGCTTTGCTTCAGCTGCTTGACCTCGCGATCCATGATCTCGACCGATTCTTCAATAAAGTGCAACTTTTATCAACCTTAACCTCGTCTAACGGTATAATGAGTTCTTCATCGAATAAACACTTCTTCAGATTCGACACATGAAAAGTGTTATGAATCCCATACAGCTCTTGTGGTAGTTCAAGTTGGTATGCCACGGGTCCTACTCTAGATATGACCTTGAATGGTCCGATATAACGAGGACTCAACTTCCCACGTTTTCCAAATCATACAACACCTTTCCATGGTGATACCTTTAGCATAACCTTATCTCCCACGTTAAACTCCAATGGTTTTCTTCTCACATACGCATAACTCTTCTGTCGGCTTCGAGCAGACAACAACCTATTCTTGATTTGCACAATCATATCCGTCGTCTCCCTAATCAGATCTGGTCCAGTGAGTTGGGCATCTCCAAGCTCACTCCAGCTAACGGGTGATCTACACTTTCTCCCATACAGTGCTTCAAAAGGTGCAGCTTTAATACTCGCGTGATAAATGTTATTGTATGAGAATTCGACCAAATGCAGGTGCTTATCCCAGCTACTTCCAAAGTCTATCACACAAGCACGTAGCATATCCTCTAAAGTTTGGATTGTTCTTTCGCTTTGCCCATCAGTTTGCGGATGATAGCCTGTGCTCATATCCAAATTGGTTCCTAATGACTTTTGAAGTGATCTCCAAAATCCAGAAGCAAAACGACTATCTCTATCGGAAATGATTGAAATAGGAACACCATGCTTGCACACGATTTCCCTTAGATAAATATCGGCAAGTTTCTCCAAACCGAACCTCTCGTTGATTGGAATAAAATGAGCGGATTTAGTTAAACGATCGACAATAACCCAAATTGCATCGAACCCAGACGGTGTCCTTGGGAGTTTTGTGATGAAGTCCATCGTAATTCGCTCCCATTTCCAGACTGAAATTTCAGGCTGGACAAGTAATCCTGACGGCTTCTGATATTCAGCTTTCACTTTTGCACATGTTAAGCATTTCACGACGTATGTTGCAATATCAGCTTTCATATTCGGCCACCAGTATAACTTGTTCAAGTCTTGGTACATTTTGTCCGATCCAGGATGAATAGAATACTTGGACTTATGAGATTCTAACATAATCAAGTCTCTCAGTCCACCATATAATGGTAACCAAATTCGACCTCTCAAACATTTGATACCATCGGATCGCGTCTCAAATGTTTCACCGTCTCCTCTAAATCTTTCGGCTGCAATATTTTCCTTCTTGCACGCTTCAATTTGTGCGTTTCGAATCTGCTCAGGTAAGTTATTATGAACTGTCACCACCAAAGCACGCACTCGAATCGGTTTCTCCCTTTCCTTTCGACTTAACGCGTCAGCTACCACGTTCGCCTTTCCTGGATGATAACGAATTTCGCAGTCGTAATCACTCAAGAGTTCAACCCATCGACGTTGCCTCATATTCAGCTCCTTTTGATCCAATATGTATTGTAGGATTTTATGATCAGTGAATACTGTACACTTCGTGCCATACAGATAATGTCTCCAAAGTCGCAGAGCAAAAACCACAGCGCCCAATTCCAAGTCATGGGTAGTGTAGTTCTCCTCATTCCTCCTTAATTGTCTGGAGGCATATGCGATCACCTTTTCACGTTGCATGAGAACAGCACCGTATCCTCGAAGAGATGCATCGCAATAAACAACAAAATCTTCACTTCCTTCAGGTAACGATAAAATCGGCGCACTACAGAGTTTCATCTTCAAGGTTTGGAAAGCTTCTTCTTCATCATCGCCCCACACATACGGTTTATTCTTCTGAGTCAGCTTAGTTAATGGTTTCGATATCAAAGATAATCCTTTAATAAACCTTCGGTAATAACCAGCCAAACCTAGAAACTGTCGTACTTCAGTTGGGGTAGTCGGAGCACTCTAATTCTTGATGGCTTCGATCTTTGCAGGATCAACATGTACTCCACTTTTATCAATCACATGTCCGAGAAATTGTACAGAATTAAGCCAAAAATCACACTTTGAGAATTTAGCGTACAACTTTTCGTTCTTCAACAAGTTCAAGATAATCTTTAAGTGCTCGGCATGCTCTTCATTGCTCTTGGAGTAGATTAGAATATCATCTATAAAAACGATCACGAATTTATCAAGATACGGCTTACAAATGCGATTCATTAAATCCATGAATACAACAAGTGCATTAGTCAAACCAAAAGGCATAACCAGAAACTCATAATGACCATAACGAGTTCTAAACGCCGTAATAGGAATATCTTCCTCACGTATGCGAAGTTGATGGTAACCAGAACGAAGATCAATCTTGGAGAAAACACGAGAACCTTGACGTTGATCAAATAAATCATCAATTCTTGGAAGCGGATAACGATTCTTGATCGTTAGCTTATTCGGCTCTCGGTAATCAATACACATGCGAAACAAACCATCTTTCTTCTTAACGAATAAGACAGGAGCTCCCCAAGGTGACGAACTCGGTCGTATACAACCCTTATCAGATAGCTCTTGCAATTGCACAGATAACTCCTTCAGCTCGGATGGGGCTAAACGATATGGCGCACGAGCCACGGGTGCAGCACCAGGAATTAGGTCAATTTGGAATTCTACTTGCCTTGGAGGAGGAAGTCCAGGCAAATCTTCTGGAAACACTTCAGGAAAGTCACGGATAACAGGTACATCTTCAGCACGTTTCTCCTTCGATTCCTTCTCCACTACTTTAGCTAGGAATAACTCACAACCTCTTTCGATATACTTACGAGCCTTAATGCACGAAACGATTTTTAGTCGTGAATTATGCTGATCACCTTCGATAACCATGGTCTTGTCATCCAAGGGAATCCTAACTTTCTTTTCTCCACACAAGATAGACGCGTTATACTTGGATAACCAATACATTCCGATAATAATATCAAAACTTCCTAATTCGACAATCATCAAGTCTATCTTAAAAATACGGTTCAGAAGATTAAGAGAACATCCTAGGAGCGCACAATTGGTACTCACTAATTTACCATCCGCTAGTTCTACCTCATAACTCGCGTCTAGTTCGACCGGTTTGATATCAATTAAGGTACTAAAACTTGTAGACACAAAGCTTTTGTCCGCACCAGAATCAAATAAAGCTGTAGCATAACGGTTGTTCAGTAAAAACGTACCAGTGACAACTTTCGGGTTTTGCTTCGCTTCGGCTTCACCCAACTGATAAGCTTTTCCCTGGTTATCTCCACCACGTGCATTCTTCGGAGGTTGAGGGCATTGGTTCCTCATGTGACCTTTACCTTGGCAGTTAAAACACGTCACTCCCTTCTTTCCTGGTCCCCAACAGTCTTCAGTCTTGTGACCTAACTTGTTACACTTCCCACACTTAGCACACTCACCAGTATGAGACTTCTTGCAGCGTTGACATCTAGTTCCCTTATCAGCAGATGCAGTTTCAGTCATCGCATTAACATTACCCCTCCTTCGGTTTTGATTCCTATTGTGAGATTGACGGTTATTACCACGATCATCACCATCATTTTCAGTTCTTCTTTTGTTACCTTCAGAAACACCATCAGCCTTGTCTTGGATAATTTGACCCATTAGTTGGTAGGCCATACGAACAGCTTCATCAATATTGGCAGGTTTAGATGAGGTCACATCACCACGGATGTTGGTCGGTAAGCCTCGAATATACTGCTCTACCTTCAAGTATTCTGGGTTAACTTTGTTTGGACAAAGTAGAGCAAGTTCATGGAATCTGTTTGTGTATCCATCGATGTCAGTACCCTTCAGTCTCAGCTGATATAGTTCCTGTTCTAACCTCTGAATAACACTCCTTGGACAGAATTCCTCAGTCATCCACCTTCTTACTTCAACCCAAGGTGTAGCATAAGCAGCATCCATACCCATTGATGCCATTCTTCCATTCCACCAAGTTAATGCTCGCCCTTGAAGAGTAGCAGAGGCAAACATCACCTTATCTCCTTCCTCACTTCCACTAAATCGAAACACTGATTCCAACTTCTCAAACCATTGCATTAACCCAACAGCACCTTCAGTACCCTTAAAAGTTGGAGGTTTGCATTTCATGAACGAGGTATAATTTCACTTCTTGTTTTCAGGAATCACTAGTCTATCAGCATCACCATTTCCAGCACCAGCATTGCCAGCTCCCGTATTACCAGCTCCAGTATTATCAGCTCCAGTGTTACCAGCTCCAGTAGTGCCAGTTCCAGTGTTGCCAGCTCCAGTATCGCCAGCTCCACCAGATCCACCAGCTCCACCAGATCCACCAGCTCCACCAGATCCACCACATCCACCAGCTCCACCAGATCCACCGGCTCCATTATTCAAATTTGCCATAAATGCATTCATAGATATCTGAAATTGATCAGCTACTATAACACGTAACTGAGTCTCAGTCAACTGTTTTGGTGGCATGATCCTATTACACAATTCACATCAAAATGAGTATTCATTCAACGCTTGTGATAACAAAACATGAATAACACAAAATAAGAATAGATAGATGAAAAGAAACAAGAAAGGATGATAGAACGAAGAATAGAATTTAGACAAGGAACGAAGATTCACGAGGAATGAGTCAAAGACAGGGATTTCTATTGTGACAATCAGCGTCGTTTGTAAATCACGTATTAGTATTATAATAATCAAATAATAAACATTTATAAATGAATGTAATTTCATTATGCTTTAAGCATAATTAATAATTAAATATTTATAACGTATATATACTTTTCTTATTCTCGTCCATTGGCAACTCGGAGGTTTCACTTGCAGATGTTATAGTCAAAAGATTTCAAAAATTATATTTTTGGAAAATCTTTTCGTTCTTTATAACTTGAGCTCTGATGCCAATCTGTAACACCCCCAATTTCGGCTCATAGCAGCGGAAGGGTCATTGGGTGTTACTGTCATGGTTCAACCTCAATATCATAGAAAACGCCTCAAAATGAGTCGTTTTAACAAAACATACATCCATTCATTTGTTTAAAGATGAAACAGTTCACACATGGTCCCCAAATAGTTTTAAGGTTTACACAACCAACCAAACAATAAAGTTTCTTAGAATGGACATAGTTTAGAAAAGTGGGCCAAAACATTTTAATTAAGCAAGCTGCATGAAACCGCTTCCTTGAGTGCCTTCTTCATGGACCTGAGATAAAGCATGCTATAAAGTCAACAAAAATGTTTAGTGAATCTATAGAGTTTAAAATTTAATAAACGAACACAAGTATTCTGAATAAACCTTCCGTGGTTGACAATCATGTGGATCAGACATAATTATCGTTGTTATTTCATAAGTCTCGTGAAATTGAACGTTAACATATATTATTTCAACCCAAACACCTAGCCAAGTGCGTATATTTCTCTTATACAATTGCATCCGATGTTTCATTACTGGTGCATCACAACACCACGCGATAGCTAGTCGTGACCGGACTGGGTGTCACCCCGATAGATCTATCCATAGTATTAGCGTTCCTTTCGATTAACAATTCACGATTCATGGGTCTTTTCAGGCTAAACAAACTTTATATAACAACTTTCATCTAAGCATACAATCGGGTCCTTTGTGTTCAATTTTTAAAAGAAAGAGGGTTTACCACAACTTCTCGTTGTACCCTTAATTTATCAATAAATGTTTTTCCAATAATAAGGGTTTCCACAACTTCTCGTTGTACCCCTTTTATTTTACTAAAACAAGCAATTTATCCCCCTCGCGGGTTTTATAAAACAAGTAAACATGTTAAAGCGAGGCTATAGACTCACCTTGGTACGATAGTAGTAATGTGACGATCACCGACGATTTGTGATGCCCGTTAAACACGAAGACCGCAACCTACCAAATAAGGCGCGTTCGTTAATAAACGACTCAAGTATAAATAATACTTAAATAATACGAAAGTCAATTTCATAAAACCATGAAAATCCCGAAAAATTAACAATATAAGTGTACTTCTATACCCTTTTATTCAACACTTATTCTTTTAAACACTTGCACTCTCGACATTGACCCGTCATAAGACGCCAAGTCAACGCAAGTCAAACCATCATTTTACTTCCCTCGGGCCAGTAACGTACACACCAATCTAACCTATCTAGACTTGTCCGATTTCGATGAAACTTGGTGAAAAACTCACACATAATATGAATAAGACTCAGTTTAAGTTTCATTCAAAAATATTGCTTTTAAGACCTTCTGCCCGACACACCTTCGTGTTATAAAAACCGGACAGTTTTACGCCTTTGACTTGTAAAACCATTTTGACTTATCTAAACAATTCCGTTTGCAAAACCGACACTCGGGTTTGAAGATAGACTCATGACCTGAGGTTTAGCAACTTACAACAGTTCTTGATCATTTTTAAAACTCATTTTACAGTCCCCGAGATTCGATCCAAATATCGACAACAATTTTCGGATTGTGCCGATACCCGTCTCCCGGTACACAAATACTAAAAGTAGCATAACTTTTCGCTCGTAATGAGTTAGAAGCTCTACTTTAGCTCAAATCGAAGCTAACGAAATTATCTACGACTCTATCTTATTAGTTTACCAAGTTTATTAGAGTAAGTATTTCAAAAATAGCCTTAAAGTTACTGCCTAAAATAGACCATCTAAAAATCATACCAAAACAAATTTTCAACCCATTCCAACAATTCCTATGGTCCTAATATCGTCCTAATATCATACTAACACATCTAACTAACTCATAACATCCTCAAATTTAATCTCACAAAAATTAAATAAATTAAAAACCTTACATGCAACAACAACCCACTACTAATATAATAATATTAACACATCCATCACCATAAAAAAATGGATCAAACATGATGTTCATCATCAAAAATTGAAAATAAAAATTAAGTGGATGCATGTGGAAAAAAATTATACCAATAGGAAGCTCTTTGAATTTCCAAGATGGGTCTTGTCTTAGATTCTTTTGATTCAAAGTTAAAAATCAAAAATCAAATGGGTTAGGGTGTTGGGGGTGGACGGTTTAAGAGAGAAAGAAGGAGAGAGATTTTAATTTTTTTTTTTGTTAAATGAATTTTTAAATGAAAATGGTTAGTGGAAAAACCTTATATAGTGGGGTGAGGGTAGATTTTGTCATATTTGCATTCTTTTGGTCCAAAAATGCAAGTAAATAGTTTACAAGGTAGAAAATGTAAATTGTAAATTTTAAAAATATTTACGGGGCTCGGGTTTCGTAAAAATACTTTTCAAAAGTTAAAACGCTTCAAAATATAATAACAAAGCTTCGACACGACTTAAAACACAATTAAATCGAAAACGTCGAAAATATACAATATCGAGACATTCGATAATAAAACGTAAATTTTTGGGCATCCGTCGGTATCGCGATCACTAATAGTTATCGTCATTCGTTAAAACGTAAAATACGAGAAATAAAGAATAAATATTATAAAAATCATTTTTATGATTATTTGAGAATATAATATTGATACCTAACATATTCCTTATCGGTTTTTATCTAATCGACATTCTTACGCTAGTTTCAAGTCATAACCTTCTCGGTTAGTCGATAAATTTTAAAATTCTCATTAAAGTAAACACGTAATACGTAATAGTCGAGATTAAAATAACGACCTGAAATTGACGGGTTGTCACACAAGGGACCATGAAATCACTAAGATCGCTAGTTAGTAATTCCCAAGGAGTGCAAGCACGAAATTCTCTTTCAAAATTACCAAGGATAGGATGTTCACGAGGTGAAGCAAGGGTACGAGTGATATCCGAAGCCGATGGAATCTCAGTCAAGTAATGCACATCAACAGGGGCCGATTCTAAGTGATTTACATTCCAAGCATCAGTGAACCTACGTTGACCTTCGTATGGAACTCCGAGAATCTCACCAAATTCTCCGAGAGTGTATACAAAGGTTCTCCCCTTGATGGAAAATCTTAAAGATAAACCATTGTTGATGTGTATTAACTTAAATGAGTTAAAGAATTCCATGAGGAAAGAAGGGAATATTGGCTCATCAATATCAAGCAAACAATCGAATCCAATGGTACTGAACATGAATCGAATGAAATCAAGTCCACGAAGGTTAGAAGGAACAATACGTCCTTCATGGAAACAACGAGACTCGAGATTATGATAAGTGCTTTGAAAAGAGCGAGATTGATTAGTCAAAGAAGGATTAGGCATGTATCTTCTAGTGAGTAGATGGTCATTTTGATATCTTGTGGTCATGATGATAGTACCTAAAAATAACATATAAACATATTTCTCCAATTACTCATATATTACATATAAACTAATAATCAAGGAAAGTGAGAATGTGTTTTATCAATAACTTGGCAAACAAAGGATTAATCCTTGTCCTTCTCATGTTCACAATGTAACCATTTCACCATTGATCAAAACATATGAACTATGCAAAATCAACAATGAACTAGAACATTGGTTTTAAAAACAAGGTTTTTAGGTCAGCATTTAACAATGCCATTACCAACTTGTTCATGGGTTCATATCAATTCCATCAATCAACCAAAATATTTAGTCAAAATTTGGATTTGTTCTACAAGTGGGTTTTAGCGAAATCTCTATGAATATGACCCTAAGGAATCATAGTAACAATACTATGTCAACTCTTATTCCTAGTAAGGTTCTAATTCAATGTCAATTTTAAAATCAAAGCATACAAGGATAAATGTATAAAACATCCATGACCATAAAGTAAATACCGAAAACAAACATCGGTATCCCAAAAGTAGAACTCATCACACACAAACATAAGTACTGTAAATGAAAAGGACTATACAATGTCCATGGAAATGAGTATCAAAGTATAATGAAATGCATAAAGTAATGAAGGCTAGGACGCTTCCAATCCATATGCATGTACGCTTAAAGTCTACGAGCGTCCTTGAGTACCTGCCGTTTTAGGAACATGAAAGGGAAAACGGCTGAGCATAACGCTCAGTGCACGGATATACAAGTATAGCATGAATAATATAAGCATATAAGCATAAAGCAGCGGAAAAGACTAAGTCCTAGATAACCTGATATATCTTAGTAAAACTGGTTTTATAGTTTGAAAAGCCTTCTATTTATCTTATAAAGACTGTTTAACATGGTTACCATTAGCTAATACAGGTCATGAAATATCAACGTTCATAAATACTTGGAGGGGTGACCTCGTCATGCAATTAAAGGGGTTGCCTCTAATTAATATAAGTTTTTGGGAAGGAGGGATCAACTCCTTGTGAAGGATGCAAGGCACACACCACATTCAACTGAATAATCTGCTGAAAACATGTAACCTAGGATGCACCCATACGTCCCACATGATAATAATAGTAATATGGCCAAAAGCTGAAGGGACGCCACGAGCTATCACTCCACCGTGGTGAAGTCATAACACTGGTGCCTCCAGTGTTATGGTTATGGTACCTCCATAACTAGGTGAAACTCGTAATGCATGTATATGGCTTTAGGTATCTAATTAAACATAAGCGATCAAAACATATAAAACATATACTAGGGAAAACAGTTGGCTGCATACGAGGAATCCTAATAAGGAAGAATGTCCATACTAAAGGGACGGAGAATCCGTACCTTGTGTCTAGTGAACGAAGAAGACGAACGGAAGAGAGTCCTACTTCGATGTCACTAATGCTACATAAATAATATACGTGTATAAGTATCTGATTACTAAGTACGTAACTAGTTTTATATCATGTCTTAGCTTGTTTTATATGTTCATGTCTTGTTTTACTGATTTTAGCTTTATACTACCTTTATCTTGTATTCTTTCTATTCTGATTAAGTATTACTTGTATTTCTTGTATTATTATACTTGTTGTGTAATAATAAGTAACTTTTTAAAAATAGCAGGTTTCCTAAAATAGAAAGTTTCCAAAAAAATAGAATGTTTCCAAAAATAGAAAGTTTCAAAAAATAGATTTACTGCTTAAAATAGATAAGTTTCTAAAAATAGAAAGTTTCCATAATAGATTAGCTTCCTTATTAAGCTAATAATATAAGCTTAAGTGTTTACTGATTAATATTCTAAGTCATATGATTAAATAGTATAGTTTATTAATTATTTCATGTAAATTAAATAAACTATAGGTTAAAGTATTTAATTAAATATAACATGATTTAATTAAATAAAAGGTAATAATACTTATGTTAAAACATGTATTAATATTTATTATTAATATAACCTAAGTCATGTAAGTTAATTAATTATAAGACATGTTTAATAATTAATTAATTATATAGTCTAACTTAAATAATAAATACTTAGGTTAAAATCCATGTATTATTAATAGTAATAATAACCTAAGTCATGTTATAATTAAATTAATTATGTAACATGTTAAATTAATTTAATTAAGCTTGTAAATAAATAATCTTGTAAAATAACTAAACTTGTAAAATTCATTAAGTCATGAACCATGCCCGTGAACCCGTGAACCGGACCCGTGAACCGACCAACCAACCGGACCCTAAACAGTGGCAAACCCGGTTTGGCCGGTTGCCACTGTTTTCGCAAAAACAGCCACCGGCTGAGCCGGTGGTTCCCCCTGTTTTCTCGGCTGTAGCCGGTGGTTCCCCTACTGTCGTGGCTGTTCCCCCTGCTTTCCATATATAGCCACCAGCTTATGCTGGTGGTGTTCTTGTTTCTGCCGAGACCTAAAAAAACACCAAACCACACCCCGGCTTAGGTCGGGGTTCCCTTTGCTCTTGCCGCCGAAACACACAACCACACCGAGACCTCTTGGTCTCGGTTGTTGGTGCGAACAAAAGCAAGCCGAGACCTTTTGGTCTCGGTTCCTTGCGTCGGCCGAAACAAACACTCCTAAAAACCATGATTAATTACCCCCCCCATGATTCATTACATGTCATGTTAACTTGTTTTTAAAACCATATGATTTCATGTGTTTTTATTTAATAAAAACATAAAAGAAAAAAGGGGTTTAATAATTTACCGAATACGTGAAACAATGAATGATGAAAAACACGAACACCCTTGCAAGAATTGATCACCAAAAATCAACCAACACACCCCTTTTGGTGTGTTCTACCCGACGGCCAAAAGAAAGAGAGGAAAGGATTAGGGTTTTTGATATTTCTAATTTACTGTGATTATGAAAATATCCTTTTCCTTTTTCTTGTTTTAGTAAAGTTCAAAGTGGGCTTGGCCCTTGTCTTGTGTTGGTGCCGCGGGTAAGAGGGGCCCACAAGGGGTAACCCATTGTTTTCCGTGTCTAAATATTATATGTATTCTCGTGTCGTGTTTACGTGTTTTATTTAGTTATCGTTCGTGTCGTAACATATTTATTCATAATCGTAATAAATATTCGTAAATACATAATATTAAGTTCGTGATTATAAATGTTCATGATTTCATGTTCGTATGTTCGTGATTATAATTATTATTGAAATAATTATCGCGTCTTAATATGTATTAAATACTTATCGTGTTATAACACGTACGTAATACTTGTAAATCTTATTCGTGAAACGTAAACGTACTATAAAAGGGAAGTTATAATCATATACGTACGATCATAAGGGTACTATTCATGGTAAAAGCATGCGGGTTTTATAACTCTTCCCCCCTAAAAAGAATAATTCGTCCCCGAATTATAGATAATATAAACTGAAAAAGAAGAACATACCCGAATTCAAAATATGAAATGAGGGTAAGAAGCCCAGATAGACTCCTCTGTTTCCAATGTAGCTTCCTGCTCGGTATGATCCCTCTAAAGGATTTTGACGAATGGAATCGTCTTCCTTCTCATGACTCGTTCTTGTCTGTCAAGAACTCGTTCGGGTTCTTCCATGAAAGTGAGATCTTCACGAATCTGTTCCAGTGGATATTGAACCATGTGAAGGGGATGATACTTGTACCCTCTGAGTAAGGACACATGGAAAACATCGTGAACATGAGAAAGCTGCGGAGGTAACGCTAAACGATAAGATACTTTACCGACTCACTCAGTGACATCAAACGGTCCGATGAACCGAGGACTGAGCTTCCCTTTGATTATAAAACGTCTAACCCCACGTGCCGGCGAAACCTAAAGGAAAACGTGATCTCCTACGTTAAAGTGTAGGTCCCTACGATGCTTGTCTGCGTAAATCTTCTGACGTGATTGTGCTTCTTGCAGTTTCTTCTTAGCTACCGTGACCTTCTCGTTGGTCAACTCAATCATTTCTGGTCCTTCAAGTGTTCGCTCACCAACCTGATCCCAGCAGTTTGGGGCGCGACACTTTCTGCCATACAACATCTCAAATGGAGCACACTTGATACTTGCGTGCCAACTGTTGTTGTATGCAAACTCTACCAAACAGATGTAATCATCCCAATCTCCCGTCCTTTCCAACGCACATGACCTCAACATGTCTTCTAATGTCTGAATTGTTCGCTTCGATTGCCCGTCTGTTTGAGGATGAAAAGCCGTGCTAAGCTTAAGTTTTGTACCCCAAGATTTTTGCAGACTTCTCCAGAATCGCGAAGTGAACCGAGGATCTCTGTCTGAGACGATGCTGGATGGAGAACCATGAAGTCTCATGATCTCCCTCCTATAGGTATCGGCGAGTTTACTGACCGAATCTTCCTTGCGGATCGCTAAGAAATGAGCTGACTTGGTAAGTCGATCAACGATAACATAAATCGCATCATGCTTCATCTTTGTCTTCGGAAGACCGGTAACAAAATCCATATTGATCTTGTCCCACTTCCACTCTGGGATATCTAACGGTTGAAGAAGTCATCCAGATCACTGATGCTCGATCTTAACCTGTCGGCAGGTAAGACATTCGGAGACGTAAGTCACAACATCCGGTTTCATACCACTCCACCAAAAGTATTGCTTGATGTCATGGTACATCTTGGTCGAACCAGGATGAACAGAGAATGGGGAGCTATGAGCCTCAGCTAACAATGCTTCCCAGAGTTCTTGATCATCAGGAACACAAAGTCTCGTGCCCTGCCATAAGATACCATTTGCGTCTACCCGAAATTCTGTCTACTTCTCCAAATTCTGAATTATCGCCCAGATTTCACCATCATCTTTCTGAGCTTCCTTGATCCTAGAGAGTAACTCGGGTTCCACTCTAAGATTAGCCCAGTAACCGTGTTGTCCACGTACCATGATCTCTATGTCTAGTCGCTCCAAGTCTCTTATAATTTCCTCCTCAATTTTAATGCCGTTTATCATTTTGGACTTCCTGCTAAGTGCATTTGCCACTACATTCGCCTTACTGGGATGATACTGCAGATTAATGTCATAATCCTTCAACAACTCTAACCATCTTCTCTATCTAATGTTCAATTCACGTTGAGTGAAGATATACTTCAAGCTCTTGTGGAACGTGAAAATGTCACATGATTCTCCATACAAGTAGTGCCTCCATATCTTCAATGCAAACACGACTGCTGCAAGTTCCAAGTCATGCGTAGGGTAATTTTCCTCATAAGGCTTAAGATGCCGTGAAATGTACGCATCACTTTCCCATGTTGCATGAGAACACAACAAAGTCCCTTCCCCGATGCATCACTTTAGATCTGAAATCCACCTGTACCAGATGGGAGAGTAAGAATCGGTGCAGATACCAATTTCTGCTTTAGGTCTTCAAAGTTCTTCTCTCTTTCTTCAGTCCAGACGAATTTCTCCCCTTTTAGCATCAGTTTGGTCAATGGTAGTACTAAACGGGAAAAGTTCTCCACGAACCTACGATAATAACAAGCTAAGCCTAGGAAACTACGGACTTCAGTCGCTGATGTCGGTCTTGGCCACTTGGTAATAGCCTTAACCTTTGCTGGATCCATCGTGATTCCTTCTGCTGATACAATGTGACCCAAGAATGCCACCTTGTCTAATCAGAACTCATACTTGGAGAATTTAGCATACAGCAGCTTCTGGCGAAGAATCTGTAATATTGTACGAAGATGGTCTTCGTGTTCCTCCTTGGACTTTGATAATATCAGGATGTCGTCAATGAAGACAATGACGAACTTGTCTAGAAATTCATGGAAGATTTTGTTCATCAAATCCATGAAAACTGCTGGAGCATTGGTAAGGCCAAATGGCATGACTACAAATTCGTAGTGACCATAGCGTGTACGGAAAGCAGTATTGGCGATGTCCTGCTCCTTAACCCGTAGCTGATGATAGCCCGACCTTAGATCAATCTTGGAGAAATGTTTGGCCCCTTGGAGTTGGTCAAACAGATCGTCTATGCGCGGTAGAGGATACCTATTCCTGATGGTAATCTTGTTGAGCTCGCGATAATCTATGCAAAGACGCATACTGTCGTCCTTTTTCTTGACGAATAAGACCGGTGCGCCCCATGGAGATGGGCTCGGTCGAATGAAGCCTCGTTCCAGAAGTTCTTGCAATTGATCCTTCAGCTCCTTCAACTCTATGGGAGCCATGCGATAAGGAGCCTTGGAAATCGGCTCAGCT
Organism: Glebionis coronaria; assembly: GCA_025667525.1. Classification (NCBI taxonomy): domain Eukaryota; kingdom Viridiplantae; phylum Streptophyta; class Magnoliopsida; order Asterales; family Asteraceae; genus Glebionis; species Glebionis coronaria. The sequence goes on along the minus strand of CM046879.1, from coordinate 111,344,219 downwards.
CCTGGGATGAGGTTGATATTAAATTCTACTTCACGTGCAGGTGGTATGCCCAGAAGTTCTTCTGGATATACATCTGGAAATTCTGACACTATCGGCTGATTCTGAATTGATGGGGCTTCAGCATCCATGTCATGAACAGTAGCTAGATAGCCCTCGCAACCATGTGAAATTAATGCACGTGCTTGCAGCGTTGATATGATTTGTATAGACCTTCCGGGTACGAACCCGTTGTGAATGTACTTTGGCGCATTAACATCACCGAAAATGACTCGATATGAATGGCAGTCTATGGTAGCATGATGTTTGGATAGCCAATCCATGCCCAAAATCATGTCAAAATCATTCATGTCCAGTAGAAGTGCGTCAACAGGACGAATCTTGTCATCAAACTCTAGGGGAAGGCTCTTGTACACATGGGTTATGCGTACAGAGTCTCTTAAAGGCGTGGAAATATTCAGTATATTCTCTAGTGGCATGGGGAGTATCCTAACATTCTTGGCATAAGCAGTAGAGATGACGGAGTGAGTAGCACCCGTGTCAAAAAGAACACATGCAACTTGACCATACATATACAAGATTACAGTAATGGTACCTGTAGACTTGTTGGCCTGATCGCGAGATGTCGTGTAAACGCGTCCACTAGTAGGAGGCGGCTTGGTATTAGCATGTCCTGATGTGCCCTTCATCTCGCCCTTGCGGCAGTCCTTCATGCGATGGCCAGGAAGACCACACTTGAAGCATGCGTCACTGTCGCGGCGACATGGCCATGGGTGCCTACGGTTGCAGATAGTGCAAAGAGGATGAGTATATCCTCCAGCAGGTGTCCTGACTGGCTGTGAGCCTGATAAGAACAATATACATGAGACATGATAATAGGTACAAAGGACAATGCGGACAAATCGTAAGATGAAATACCAGTGATAGCTGGACGGTTAGACTATGAACCTCTCTGGTTCTGGTCCCTCCCGTTACCATGATTCCGGGTAGAAGATTCTCTAATGTGTCAGAATTAAGAACTCTAGCATGTAATCATAAGAAAGTGAGTAAGTATAAGGACCTGCTGCTGTTTGAGTGTCCAGCGTTGTTACGGTAATTATCATTACCGCCACGCCTATCCGTAGCAAAACGGTCGTGAGTCTGACTGTTTCCCTTGGGCTGAGTTGGCTGTTGCTGAGTAGCCGGCTGAGACCGGTCCCCAGTCTTCTGCCTGGAAGATACAGTTTAAAGAGATGTAAATATTAACATGTGCTGATAAGAATACGGTTTGGTCACCGCTGAATACGAATGTTTACCTCTTCTCGGGTCTCTCTACTTCCCCGAACTCTTCTCTTTCTTGCAGTATCTCCAGCTTACGTGACGCATCGACCACTTGTGCCACCGTGTTGAATGTAGCACACACCAGGTTGTTTGCGACCGATATACGAAGAGCCCACCGGAAGTGGTGTGCTTGCTCTTCGGGAGTACCTGCTGCTTCACCAAGAAAACAAGCCAAGCAAAGAAAGCGCTGCATGAACTCGTTGCTATTCTCCCCAGCTCTTTGTCGGATTCCATGGTACTCTCTCTTCAGCTTGTCTTGCTCAGCCTTGGGAAAGAACTGTCCCATCACCAAATCCCTGAACTGAGCCCAAGTCAAACCAGCCACCCAATTATCAGCTCCCTCAGACTGCTTCAGTGTCGTCCACCATGATAGCACATCACCTTCAAACCGGTAGCAGGCCAACCTCGACTTGAAGACGGGGTCACAGCCCATAGCATCGAAGATCTTCTTAATGTGAGCCAACCAACTTTCATCTTCACTGGGGCTATCTGTTCTCTCAAAAGCTTGAGGGCGTAGCTTATTGAATCTCTCCAGCCATGTGACCAATGTTGCTGGAGGAGGAGGAGGAGGTACTGGGTGTTGCTGCTGATTGTTGGCAGCCTGCACCTCAGCCCTGATTTCATTCCTCGGCTGAGGAAGCATAGCTGGCATTGCAGCTTGGATTGCTGCATTGAGTTGTTCCTGCTCGCGTGTGAGAACCATCTGACAGTATAACATAAAATACATGATTAAACTAATCAAAACATAAACTATATTCATGAAGAAAATTTATACCAATAAATCATGAGAAAAATTTTATGCAAGAAAATTAGTACATGAATGCATGATGAAGTTTTATGAAAATTTGTATGCGCGAGAGTGAACGCCTATGGTCAGTTCACTCAAAACAAAAGACATGGCGAGGGGACGCCAATGGGTCGGTCCTAAATTTAAATGTTTCGATAAAACACATGTGACTAAATAGGGCCAGTCTTGTACCAACCATTACTTAGTCATAAACCTCCGACAATGACATATATATGTATGCATGAAAATGATGAATGCATGAATACCGACTGTCAGTTCTAGGAAGACCATAGTGACTACCCACTAATCACAGGTCATTTTGAGAACCTACAGGTCGAAGCCTTGGCTCTGATACCATAATTGTAACACCCCATTTTGATAAATGGAATGTCACGTGTGATTATGGCGTGTCATCAAAGCATACAAGGATAAATGTATAAAAATCCATGACCATAAAGGAAATACCGGAAACAAACATCGGTACCCCAAAAGTAGAACTCATCACACACAAACATAAGTAATGAAGGCTCGGACGCTTCTAATCCATATGCACGTACGCTTAAAGTCTACGAGCGTCCTTGAGTACCTGCCGTTTTAGGAGCATGAAAGGGAAAACGGCTGAGCATAACGCTCAGTTCACGGATATACAAGTATAGCATGAATAATATAAGCATATAAGCATAAAGCAACGAAAAAGACTATGTCCTGGATAAACTGGTATATCTTAGTAAAACTGGTTTTATAGTTTGATAAGTCTTATGTTTATCTTATAAAAACTATTTAACATGGTTACCATTAGCCAATATAGGTCATGAAATATCAACGTGCATGAATACTTGGAGGGGTGACCTCGTCATGTAATTAGAGGGGTTGCCTCTAATTAATATAAGTTTTTGGGTAGGAGGGATCATCTCCTTGTGAAGGATGCAAGGCACACACCACATTCACCTGAATAATCTTCTAAAAACATGTAACCTAGGATGCACCCATACGCCCCACATGATAATAATAATAATATGGCCAAAAGCTGAAGGGACGCTACGAGCTATCACTCCGCCGTGGTGAAGTCATAACATTGGTGCCTCCAGTGTTATGGTTATGGTACCTCCATAACTAGGTGAAACTGGCCATGCATGTATATGGATTTAGGTATCTAATTAAACATAAGCAATCAAAACATATAAAACATATACTGGGTAAAACAGTTGGCTGCATACGGGGAATCCTAATAAGGAAGAATGTCCATAGTGAAGGGACGGAGAATCCATACCCCGTTTCCAGTGAACGAAGAAGACGAACGAAAGAGAGTCCTACTTCGATATCACTAACGCTACATAAATAATATACGTGTATAAGTATCTGATTACTGAGTACATAACTGGTTTTATATCATGTCTTAGCTTGTTTTATATGTTCATGTTTTGTTTTACTGATTTTAGCTTTATACTACGTTTATCTTGTATTCTGTCTATTCTCATTAAATATTACTTGTATTTCTTGTATTATTATACTTGTTGTGTAATAATAAGTAACTTTATAAAAATAGCAGGTTTCCTAAAATAGAAAGTTTCCAAAAAAATAGAAAGTTTCCAAAAATAGAAAGTTTCCAAAAATAGATTTACTGGTTAAAATAGATAAGTTTCTAAAAATAGATTAGCTGCCTTATTAAGCTAATAATATAAGCTTAAGTGTTTACTGATTAATATTCTAAGTCATGTGATTAAATAGTATAGTTTATTAATTATTTCATGTAAATTAAATAAACTATAGGTTAAAGTATTTAATTAAATATAACATGATTTAATTAAATAAAAGGTAATAATACTTATGTTAAAACATGTATTAATATTTATTATTAATATAACCTAAGTCATGTAAATTAATTAATTATAAGGCATGTTTAATAATTAATTAATTATATAGTCTAACTTAAATAACAAATACTTAGGTTAAAATCTATGTATTATTAATAGTAATAATAACCTAAGTTATGTTATAATTAAATTAATTATGTAACATGTTAAATTAATTTAATTAAGCTTGTAAATAAATAATCTTGTAAAATAACTAAACTTGTAAAATTTATTAAGTCATGAACCGTGCCCGTGAACCCGTGAACCGGACCCGTGAACCGGCCAAACAACCGCACCCTTAATAGTGACAAAACCCGCTTGGCTGGTTGCCACTGTTTTCGCAAAAACAGCCACCGGCTGAGCCGGTGGTTCCCCCTGTTTTCTCGGCTGTAGCCGCCGGCTGGGCAGAGTTCCCACTGGCAGTTAGTCGGTGGTTCGCCCTGCTGCCGCGGCTGTTCCCCCTGCTTTCCATATATAGCCACCAGCTTATGCCGGTGGTGTTCTTGTTTCTGCCGAGACCCAAACAAACACCAAACCACACCCCGACTTAGGTCGGGGTTCCTTTTGCTCTTGCGGCCAAAACACACAACCACACCGAGACCTCTTGGTCTCGGTTGTTGGTGCGAACAAAAGCAAGCCGAGACCTTTTGGTCTCGGTTCCTTGCGTCGGCCGAAACAAACACCCCTAAAAACCATGATTAATTACCCCCCATGATTCATTACATGTCATGTTAACTTGTTTTTAAAACCATATGATTTCATGTGTTTTTATTTAATAAAAACATAAAATAAAAAGGGGTTTAATAATTTACCGAATGCGTGAAACAATGAATGATGAAAAACACGAACACCATTGTAAGAATTGATCACCAAAAATCAACTAACACACCCCTTTTGGTGTGTTCTACCCGGCGGCGAAAAGAGAGAGAGGAAGTGATTAGGGTTTTTGATATTTTCAAATTTACTATGATTATGAAAATATCCTTTCCTTTTTCTTGTTTTAGTAAAGTTCAAATTGGGATTGGCCCTTGTCTTGTGTTGTTGCCGCGGGCAAGAGGGGCCCACAAGGGGTAACCCGTTGTTTTCCGTGTCTAAATATTATATGTATTCTCGTGTCGTGTTTACATGTTTTATTTAGTTATCGTTCGTGTTGTAACATATTTATTCGTAATCGTAATAAATATACGTAAATACATAATATTAAGTTCGTGATTATAAACGGTCATGATTTCATGTTCGTATGTTCGTGATTATAATTATTATTGAAATAATTATCGTGTCTTAATACGTAATAAATACTTATCTTGTTATAACACGTACGTAATACTTGTAAATCTTATTCGTGAAACGTAAACGTGCTATAAAAGGAAAGTTCTAATCATGTACGTACGATCATAAGGGTACTATTCATGGTAAAAGCATACGGGTTTTACAGTAAAGAAGGAGATCAAGAGGATAATCATGAGTAAACATACTTAACACATTAAGTGATCATTTACAAATGACTAGGATTAGAAAGGAGAAAGAAGGCTGAAGAAGATGTCCAAAAAGGGTTAAAGAGAATGCAGATTTGACTCACTATTTATAGGACAAAACATCCAACGGCTATATCTGCCCGCGATTCCTTATTGGCACCCGCGGTTCCTTATCGATAAGGAACCGCCGTAGGTGCTAAGGTACCGCTGGCATAGACTCTGCTCCTTTTTGTCTTTTAGTGAATTTGAAATATCTGAGGCTGTTTAAACCTTCAAAGGATATTCTTAAGGCATATGGAATATTCCATATTCAAATTTGCATTTTCATTTTAATAAAACATTTTCTTAAAAATAAAGTTTATTAAAAATCTTTTGTAATGTTTGACAAAAGTGAGTTTTAAGGCTAATCACTTTTATGATCACTAAGCATGATTAAGATATTTTAGTGTAATGATTATTACCTTGATGATAGTGTTTGTTAGGTAATTCGTTTTATGATTGTGTTTAACAATAAATGTCTTTGTAATTTGTCGTGATCAAAACTAAGAAAGATTAATTAATACTAACAATGTTTTTAGGCATTGCTTATGCATTAACAATCTCTCCCTTTTTTATTACGACAAACTATAAACTTATTTACGTAAAATACAAGTTTATTCGAATTATTAACGAGTTTATCACTATAATTTCTCCCCCTTTGTCGAAGCAAAAAGGTTAGCACAAGTCTTTGAAGAAGAAAAGAACCGGACTTTTGCTAGTAGCTCCCCCTTGGTGATTACTCCCCCTTGCTTGGGGCACCAAGTCAATGAGCTAAGGTGACATGCTACACAAAGGTTAGAAGAAAGAAAAGAAACACCAATGTATATATATGAACTACTTACTAACTAACTTGAGAGGAGAAGGAAAAGAAATCTCAAATTAGAAGTAAGCATTTGCTAAGTATGTCCAAAGAGTGTGTATTGACAACATCATAGTTCAATTGGTGGAATAAAGGAAGAAAAGAAACATCCAAACCAATCAAAGATGATTTGAAATGTCATTGAGTTAAAATTTAGAATTTATGGAATCACCCATAATTAATTTTAAGTTTAAACCATGATCAACTCCTAAACAAATGTGTGTAATAAAATTAGAGGGAAATGTAACACACATAACATTCATATTACAAAAATATGAAATAACATACAAGATAAATATTCATACACAGAATATGAATATTCAAAACAAAACAAAATATGAAAAATGGACCACTAAGCATAAGCTATTCTAATAGTGATAATCTTCCAAGATTGCTAAAAATTTATTGACTCAAACAACTAATGTACAAAGAGTGCCTTAGTTGGAAAAGAAAGACGACGAAGCATCATTCGAAGTTTTTTTCACGAGAACGAAAACTTTGAGAGAAGGTCGAGTGAGGAGGAATTCAAGAAAATTTAGCTTGTCATAGATATTAGCAAGTTCAATTTGTTGAAAACGACAACAAGCACACGAGGAACCATGATGCAAAACAAAGTCGTTAGATAGGGGAGGTCCATCAAGATTAGAGTTTGGTGGGGAGGGAGATAATGGATAAGAAATGTTTTCACAATGCCTAGTGAGGTTAGGGAAAGAATTTAGGTCATTGAGTTGAGGAGAGTTGAAAGGTTTAGGTGGTGGTGGAAGAATTTCTTTTTCTCCGGTAATTGGATTTATAGAGTAAGTCTCATTTCAATATTGAATCGGAGAGAAAGAGGAATTCTTGGAGGATTTTGAAGAGGAAGAATCATGAGGATTCTTGTTCTTTTTGATCCAAATGGGTTTGACCGAGATTTTCGGTTTCTTTGAAAGCTTAGAAGAAGAAGCTTTAGGTAGAGAAGAGTGTGACATAGAAATGTCAAGGTTAGAAAAGGAAGAATTAGGCATTGCGAGGGATGAAGGAAAGAACTCCCAAAAGAGAAGAATTTAATGAAAATACACAGGGCAAAGATTTGAAATGAAAAAGAAAATGTTTTAGGGAATGTTTAGCCAAATTGGGTAAACAAAGAATCTTAACCGAAACAATGGTCAAAGAAGAAAGACCAAAAATAAGCCAAAAACGGCTTTACTGGGCGCGGTTCCTTAAAGAGGCCCGCGGTTCCATATCGATATGGAGCCGCCTTGAGGCTTGAGAACCGCGTCCAGTGGACTACAAAACTAGATTTTCAAAAGTTTTGGACAAACATAAGACTTTTTCAAAAAAATTGCAAATCTTGTATTTTTACATCTTTTAGCACTAGAGTATGCTAGGGTTGCATAAAAGCAACACATTCACAAAGAATGTCTTGACAAAGGGTGACAAAATATTTAAATAACATTTTGGTCCAATTTTAAATCAAATTTTTAGAGGTTGTAATAGATTTAGGTTCAATTTTAAGTAAATTGAAGTTGTTTAATGTGATCACATAGATTAAAGCAAATAAAAACTAAATCCATAAATTATCCACATGAGAAAATCATGAGGGAAAGAAAAGGAAATACAAGAATTAAAAGACAATTAACTACTACAAAGATAGCTAACAACTAGGTCTTGAGTTCATAGTTATCTTTTAGCTTGATCTTCTTTTGAAAAGCATGTTAATTTTAATGTCCATCATTTATCTCCTAGGAGGTGGAGGATTAGCAAATAGGTTCAACAAGAAGCTTTGCAACTTGATGTGAGCCCCAATCATTTCCAACCATAGGATATCAATGAGGTGAAAGTTTTTCAAGCAACAAGGACAATTAGTTCCATTGTGCATGAAAAAATCAAACAAGCGTGGATCACCCAAGAGATGGGAAATGGGAACACCCAAGAGAGGGGTGTTGGTGGTAGGAGGATGAAGAGAAGGCATGGTATCCAAGGGTGAAATAGGTGAGACGGGTGAATTTGGTGGAGTGAAGGGAAGAGGCTCAAAAACAAAGGGAATCCTTTGATGAGGTTGTGGTTGAGCATTCACATTTAAGGGAGGGCTAGAAATTTGTGAAGAGGTAAACTCATTCATCATTTATTGGAATAAAGAGGAGGTAGAACCATGAGAATGGTTAGTACCATGGGTTGAGTTTTTTTGCCAAGAGGCAAGTGGTGGTGAAAGTGATGAGGAGATGAGGATATGTGAGGCTTCTTTTTTAGGTTTGAAAGAAGATGGAGAACCAAATTTAGAGGACTTGAGATTCACCTTATGACTTCTTTTGGATGAAGATGTTTTGGAGGATTTGAATGTTCAAGTGGATACCATGGTTGAATGTTGAGATTAAAAGAAGAGTTGAAGGGATGAAGAACACAATCAACAAAAGAGGGTTTAAGAAGAGAATGGGATGATCCAAACTAGTAATAGGTTAAAATCATTTTATGTGAACAATAAAATTAGGTAGCCTAGTTTAGGAAAGTGCAGGTTTTTGAAAAAGTTTTATCAAAGTATTACACAGATTAAAGAAGACAGTGTAAAGTAAAGATTATGTTGAAACGATACTGGGCAGTTCCTTACGTAGGTCTGCGGTTCCTTATCGCTAAAGAACCGCGGGTTTGATATTGAACCGCGACCAGAGGAGTTTGAAAAAGGCACTTCCTTAAACTTTTGCTAGCCCAGATTTTATACTAAGGTTTATCAAGCCAAAGAGAGCTAATAATCAAATACTAGGAGGCCATCTAAACATATAAGATGCAAAGACCCATGAAAGTCGAAAAATCGATACCATGGATAACTAGGATTAAAATACTAGGTAATCCAAACACAAATTGTTAGTTAAAGAATTCACAACATCATAAGAATAGAGATAATAGAAGAGATAAAGAACAACAATCCATACATGTTTACACACATGTTAATCTCACGAGAGTGATATATGTCATTCATCTATGATCATTTCCTCCTTGCCTTGATTCACTTCAGATTCGATCCTGAAGATGAAGATTGAGACAATACTGATACTCTGAATCAATGTCTAGTGAAGACAATTGAGAGATAGATGATGACAAATCATAACTAGAAATGAGAGAATTGTCTTGAGAGACATTTTCATCTTCATATGAGTCATGTGTGAGAATTGAAGGGATATTTACTTCAATGGGAAACATGACTCGAACCACAGAGTGAAAAGAAGAAGGATTAAGAGGAAGATGATCAAGGAGAACTCTCTTAAGAAGCCGTGAGAGAATCATGGCATAAGGAAGAGTAGACCGAGATCCATTGAGAACAAATCTTATCCTTTTAGCCATAAAACATGCAAGGTTGTATGGAGTAGTGGGTAACAACACAATACAACATATGTGCAAGACAAGCAGGCACATGGTTGCGATCACCAACCAAACACATTGCATTTTCCATAATGATTTCGGCCCAAGGGACCATGAATTACTAAGATCGCTAGTTAGTAATTCCCAAGGAGTGAGAAAACGAAATTCTCCTTCAAAATTACCAAGGATAGGATGTTCACAAGGTGAAGCAAGAGCATGAGTGATATCCGAAGCTGATGGAATCTCAGTCAAGTAATGCACATCAACAGGGGCCGATTCTAAGTGATTTACGTTCCAAGCATCGGTGAACCTACATTGACCTTCGTATGGAACTCCGAGAATCTCACAAAATCCCTTGAGAGTGTATACAAAGGTTCTCCCCTTGATGGAAAATCTTAAAGAAAAAACATTGTTGATGTGTATGAACTTAAATGAGTTAAAGAATTCCATGAGGAAAGAAGGGAATATTGGCTCATCAATATCAAGCAAACAATCGAATCCAATGGTACTGAACATGAATCGAATGAAATCAAATCCACGAAGGTTAGAAGGAACAATACGTCCTTCATGGAAACAACGAGACTCGAGATTATGATAAGTGTTTTGAAAAGAGCGAGATTGATTAGTCAAAGAAGGATTAGACATGTATCTTCTAGTGAGTAGATGGTCATTTTGATATCTTGTGGTCATGATGATAGTACCTAAAAATAACATATAAACATATTTCTCCAATTACTCATATATTACATATAAACTAAAAATCAAGGAAAGTGAGAATGTGTTTTATCAATAACTTGACAAACAAAGGATTAATCCTTGTCATTCTCATGTTCACAATGTAACCATTTCACCATTGATCAAAACATATGAACTATGCAAAATCAACAATGAACTAGAACATTGGTTTTAAAAACAAGGTTTTTAGGCAAGTATTTAACAATGTCATTACCAACTTGTTCATGGGTTCATATCAATTCCATCAATCAACCAAAATATTTAGTCAAAATTCGGATTTGTTCTACAAGTGGGTTTTAGTGAAATCTCTTTGAATATGAACCTAAGGAATCATAGTAACAATACTATGTCAACTCTTATTCCTAGTAAGGTTCTAATTCAATGTCAATTTTAAAAATCCCCCATTATGAATATATGAACCCTAGAACAAATTAGATGAAATTTAAAGAAATAACTTACAATTAATTGATCGTGGATGATGGATGAGTGAAACCCACGAATTTGAATCAATTAATTTGAGTGATTGAAGGTTTTTGAAGCTTCAACAATGGTGAAAAAATGAAGGAAAACCGTCACTGTGTGTGAATGAGAGAGAAAGACTTGTTTTGAAAAAGGTATTTTAATAAAACTGGCGCTCTGACAAAAGCTACTGCCCGCAGTTCCTTATCGATAAGGAACCACGCCTTTGAGCCGCCAAGATAAAGAACCGCCTACAGAGACAGGTTTTTATCAAAGAAAAACGATGAATTATTGAAAAACAAAATTTTTATAATACTTAAAAATATATCTTAAACCTTTTAGAATATAATTGGACCACCACAACACTAGGTAATAATGCCTTGTTGAAGGATTACGAGTTGAATCGAGATAGGGAAAGACCGAAATGAACGAACAACTACTCTTACCGAAAAGGCAAAGGGATAGGAGTCAAGAGAAGTGAATCAAGACCAAGGACATTGCTCAAGGACAAATGACATTCTTCAAATTGATGATGTGAAGAGCTTGTGTCATATATAGTGGTTTAAGACGTGCCTTTCCGGCGATAGTCTAAATGGCTTGGTAATGAATTAAACCAAGCAATTTTGATGCATAGAATAAGATCATTTTCAAGAGTAGTCTTATTCTATTTCAAAATATGAGCAAAGAATAGATTCACTTTCTCTCCCACATGATCGAATAATTATTGCTAGAATTAATAGTAACAATATCCTTGGAATATTTCAATTCCAAATGTGTAAAATCCACCTACAACTTAATGAAGTAGTTCGGTATCTCAAGGGATTCACCAATCATCCTAGAGAAGATCTTAATTGCACAAGTCAAACATGATATAGGGCCTACTAACCGTAAGGGTGCAAACCATGGAAATCATGCTTGATACTTTAAGCTTCTACTAACCCTACATCTCCATATTAAGTCAAGTATGCAAGCAATGAAGGTTTGAGAGGGAAAAAGAAAAGAATCACAAGCCACAAATAAATGTCAAGGCAAGGATGCCAAGAACAAGCATATAGTCAATTAACGATCAAAAGAATGATCAATAGGGCGTGTGGAAGAACGAAAGCGTACCCTGGCCACTAATTGCATTCCAAGCATTTACGGAATAGATGCAAAGCCCAACAATGAATAATAGTGACTACTAAGTCTTCAAAGACTAGTATCACTTCTACCCATCTTGATATCATCATTCAATGATGTTGGAAATCAAAGAAGATAAGTCTTCTACAAGTGTAAGTAACTCAATCCACAATCAATAGAATGATTTATCTTCATGAGTACCTACACATAACAAGATGCAAACTAGTAGATACATTTCAAGAGTAAATCTAAAATGCATTAATACTACTAATTTAAGTAATATGCAATATCAACATTTTAAAAGGCTTATTTTCAATAAAAAAATAGTTTTGACCAAAGAAAAACTTTATTACAACTTAACCTTCTAATTTGAGGAGACAATGGATCGATCCAAGTTTTAAAGTATATTATACTTCAAAGATCTTTTGTCACCATCTCTCTGATACCAATTGTAGAAACTAGAAGGGGTTGAATAGTTTCTCATCGGTTTATCTCCTAATTAAAATTCCTTTCAATTAGGTGAGTGTATAAAACTATCTTTTACTTCAAAGCTAGTTTCATAATGATTAGGTTCAATTCTAATGCATTAACAATGTATAATAAGTATAGTGATAATGAATATGAGTAAAGAGTAAGGAAAGAAACAACCTAGTAGGAAGACACCAAGATTTATGGTGGTTCGGCAACGAGGCTCTATCCTCGTTCCTACTCCACTCCTCGAGTACACCTTACTCGAGATTTCCACTATATCCACAAGCTCCCTTCTTGGCGGAGAAAACCTTACAACATCGCTTACATTATTTTCCGACACTAAGCCAAATGTCAAGACCTAATCTTAGCTAGGACCAATCTACACAACGTCGCCCACTTCACTCTTTTACAACACAAGGCTAGATGTCGAGTTCTAATCTAAAGGTAGAACCAATCTTCACAACTTTACCTACTTCACCATTTTCTGACACAAGGCTAGATGTCGAGTTCTAATCCAAAGCTAGAACTATTCTTCACGACTCTTACTTTGAAGCTAAGTGAGAACTTCACACAACATAACTACATATCACTTTATAGTTTAGTGAGAACTCACAAGACACAACCACATCACTTTATAGTTTAGTGAGAACTAACACATCTAATTACAACTAAACTAATCATATCCAAGTACACACATGTAGCTTGGATATACACAACATGAATCCAAGCACAGACATGTGCAATGGATGTACACAACTCTAATCCAAGTATTCACAAATAACTTGGATGAACACAACTAGTCCAAGTATTCACAAATACAATGGATCTACACAAGACACAAATAAACAAATGATGAACATGACTAAATCTTTGGGAGGAGGTGATCTTCATCAATGCTACATCTTTAATCACATCACAAGTGTGTGAGTGATCTTCTCTTTGAACAAGGTAAAGAAGGAGATCAAGAGGATAATCATGAGTAAACATACTTAACACATTAAGTGATCATTTACAAATGACTAGGATTAGAAAGGAGAAAGAAGGTTGAAGAAGATGTCCAAAAAGGGTTAAAGAGAATGCAGATTTGACTCACTCTTTATAGGACAAAACATCCAACGACTATATCTGCCCGCCGTTCCTTATTGGCACCCGCGGTTCCTTATCGATAAGGAACCGCCATAGATGCTAAGGTACCGCTGGCGTAGACTCTGCTCCTTTTTGTCTTTTAGTGAATTTGAAATATTTGAGGCTGTTTAAACCTTCAAAGGATATTCTTAAGGCATATGGAATATGCCATATTCAAATTTGCAATTTCATTTTAATAAAACATTTTCTTAAAAATAAAGTTTATTAAAAATCTTTTGTAATGTTTGACAAAAGTGAGTTTTAAGGCTAATCACTTTTATGATCACTAAGCATGATTAAGATATGTTAGTGTAATGATTATTACCTTGATGATAGTGTTTGTTAGATAATTCGTTTTATGATTGTGTTTGACAATAAATGTCTTTGTAATTTGTCGGGATCAAAACTAAGAAAGATTAATTAATACTAACAATGTTTTTAGGCATTTCTTATGCATTAACAATATCAGCAGAAGGAATCACTATGGATCCAGCAAAGGTTGAGGCTTTTACCAAGTGGCCAAGACCGACATCAGCGACTGAAGTTCCCAGTTTCCTAGGCTTAGCTAGTTACTACCTTAGGTTCGTAGAGAACTTTTCCCGTTTAACTCTGCCATTGACTAACCTGCTGCAGAAAAGGGAGAAATTCGTCTGGACTGAAGAAAGAGAGAAGAGCTTTGAAGACGTAAAGTAGAAGTCAGTATCTGCACCGATTCTTACTCTCCCATCTAGTACAGGTGGATTTCAAATCTATAGTGATGCTTCAAGGAAGGGACTTGGCTGTGTTCTCATGCAACATGGGAAGGTGATTGCGTACGCTTCACGACAGCTTAAGCCTTATGAGGAAAATTACCCTATGCATGACTTGGAACTTACAGTAGTCGTGTTTGCATTAAAGATATGGAGGCACTACTTGTATGGAGAATCATGTGACATCTTCACGGACCACAAGAGCCTGAAGTACATCTTCACTCAACATGAACTGAATATGAGATAGAGGAGATGGTTAGAGCTGTTGAAGGATTATGACATTAATCGGAAATATCATCCCGACAAGGCTAATGTAGTGGCAGATTCACTTAGTAGAAAGTCCGGTATGATAAACGACATTAAAATTGAGGAGGAAATTATAAGAGAATTAGGACTAGATATCGAGATCATGATACGTGGACAACACGGTTACGGGGCTAATCTTAGAGTGGAACCTGAGTTACTCTCTAGGATCAAGGAAGTTCAGAAGGATGATGGTGAATTTTGGGTGATCATTCAAAACATAGAACAACAGACGGAGTTTCGGTTGGATGACGATGGTATCTTATGGTAGGGCACTAGACTTTGTGTTCCTGATGATCTTACACTCAAAGAAGCGTTATTATCTGAAGCTCATAGCTCCCCATTCTCCATTCACCCTGTTTCAACCAAGATGTACCACGACATCAAGCAGTACTTTTGGTGGAGTGGTATGAAACAGGATGTTGCTACTTACGTCTCCAAATGTCTTACCTGCCAGCAGGTTAAGATCGAGCATCAGCGGTCTAGTGGTTTACTACAACCGTTAGACATTCTAAAGTGGAAATGGGACAAAATCACCATAGTTTTTGTTACCGGTCTTCCGCGGACAAAGAAGAGGCACGATGCGATTTGGATTATCGTTGATCGACTTACTAAGTCAGCTCTTTTCTTAGCGATCAGCAAGGATGGTCCGGTCAGTAAACTCGCCGACACTTACAAGAAGGAGATCATGAGACTTCATGGTGTTCCATCCAGTATCGTCTCGGACAGAGATCCTCGTTTCACTTTGCAATTATGAAGGAGTCTACAGAAAGCTTGGGGTACAAAACTTAAGCTTAGCACGGCTTTTCATCCTCAAACAGACGGACAATCGGAGCGAACGATTCAGACATTAGAAGATATGTTGAGGTCACGTGCGTTGGAGTGGACAGGAGATTGGGACGATTACATCTGTCTGGTAGAGTTTGCATACAACAATAGTTGGCACACCAGCATTAAGTGTGCACCATTCGAGATGTTGTATGGCAGGAAGTGTCGCGTTCCAATCTGATGGGATCAGGTTGGTGAGCGAAAACTTGAAGGACCAGAAATGATAGAGTTGACCAACGAGAAGGCCGCTGTAGCTAAGCAGAAATTGTAGGAAGCACGTTCATGTCAGAAGAGTTATGCCGACAAGCATTGTAGGGACTTACATTTTAACGTAAGAGATCACGTCTTTCTTAAGGTATCGTCGGCATGTGGTTTTAGACGTTTTGGAATCAAAGGGAAACTCAGTCCTCAATTCATCGGACCGTTTGATGTCATCGAGCGAGTCGGTGAAGTATCTTATCGTTTAGCGTTACCTCCGTAGCTTTCTCACGTTCATGACGTTTTCCATGTGTCCTTACTCAGAGGGTACAAGTATCATCCCCTTCCCATGGTTCAGTATCCACTAGAACAGATTCATGAAGATATTACCTTCATAGAGGAACCCGAACGAGTTCTTGACAGGCAAGAACGAGTCATGAGGAAGAAGACGATTCCATTCGTCAAAATCCTTTGGATGGACCATACCGAGCGGGAAGCCACTTGGAAACAGAGGAGTCTATCCGGGCTTCTTACCCTCATTTCATACTTTGAATTCGGGTATGTTTCTCTTTTAGTTTATTTTATCTATAATTCGGGGACGAATTGTTCTTTTTAGGGGGGAAGAGTTGTAAAACCCGCATGCTTTTACCATGAACAGTACACTTAGTAACGTACGTACATATTAAAAACTTTCCTTTTATAACATGAACACGTGTCACGATTAGTAATTACAGAAGTTATGTACGTATTATAATTACGACAAGTATTAAGTACGTGTTAGTACACGATAATTATTATCAGTAATAATTATAATCATGAATATGAAATCATGAATGTAAGAATCACGGACATATAATTATATATTTACGTATATTATTAATACGATTAATATCGTTATGTACAAGTATTTATAATAACACGAATAATTAATAATAACGTAACACGTAAACACGAACACACGAACACGTAATAATTAGACACGAGAAAGGCTTCGGGTTTCCCTTGTTGGGCCCTAAAAGCCGCAGCACAAGAGGAAGAGAGGGCCCCAGCCCATTTGATTTTTACTAAATAACAAATAAGGGAAACATTTATTTTCACTTTACAGAATTTTACAGAAAAATCAAAAACCCTAATCTCTTTGTCTCTCTCTTTGGTCGGCGGCATCACAACACCACAAGGGGTGTTTGTTTGATCTTGATTAAAGAAATCATAGGAGTGTGTTCGTGTAATCATTGTCCATTCGTTCCACGTGTTTGGTAATCCTTAAACCCTTTTGTTTTTTCTTTTATTTAATTATTGAAACATGAACATGTAATTAAATAAAAACATGGATAAAACATGTCATGGGATCAAGGGGTAAAATTAAGGGTGTTTTTGGGTTGGTTGTTTCGGCCGACACACAAACCAAGAGCCCCATGGCTCTCGGCGTGTTTTGTCACGACCACAAACCGAGATCTATGTCTCAGTGGTGTGGGTGTTCTGTCGATAACAGGTACAAGGCACCCGACTTGCGTCGGGGGTGTCCTTGTGGTTTATGGGTCTCGGCGGCAACAACCACCACCACCGGCACACAGCCAGTGGCAGTTGTGGGTCAAGCAGGGGGAACCGCAGGCAGCGCAGCAGGGAGCCACCGGCACACAGCTGGTGGGAACCCTTGTGGTTAGCGGCTAGACTAGAAGAGGGGAAACAAAGACCACCGCCTTAAGCCGGTGGCAGTTTACCGAAAGCAGGGGCAACCGGCTCAGCCGGTTTGCCACTATTTTTGGAGGTGTTTGTTTCGGACCGGTTCAAGGGTTTTCACGGGTCCGGTTCACGACATGTTTAATTAGATAACACACGGGTTCGGTTCATGATTATTTTTACAAGTCTAATTAATTTTAAAAGTATAATATTTTTATAAGATAATTAAATTAATTAATACATGACTTATAATTAATTTAATTAAACATGGAACTTAGGTTATTATTATTATTAAATAATACATGTTTAACCTAAGTATTTATTTATTTATTTTACACTATAGTATTAATTAATTATTAAACATGACATATTATTAATTATTAATCATGACTTAGGTTATATTAATATAGTATTGATACATGTTTTAACCTAAGTATTTTTATACACTTTAATTTAATTAAATCATGCTTATATTTAATTAAATCGTATAACCTATAGTTTATTTAATTAACAGAATATTATTAATAAACTATACTATAACTATGTAACACCCTATTTTGATAATGGAAATGTCACATGCAATTATGGCGTGTCATCAAAGCATACAAGGAAAAATGTCTAAACATTACATGACCATAAAAGGAAAATACCTGAATCAAACATCGGTAGTCCAAATGTAAAGCTCATTACACACAAACATAAGTATAGTAAAGGAAAGGACTAAACAATGTCCATAGCAATGTATCAAAAGAAAGGAAATGCATAAGGTAAAGAAAGGCTAGAAAGCTTCCAGTCCATATGCACGTACTCTTAAAGTCTACGAGCGTCCCTGAGTACCTGCCGTTTTGGGAACATAGAAAAGGAAAACGGCTGAGCAATACGCTCAGTGCACGGATGCACAATAAAGCATGAATAGGATAAGCATATAACATGTAACAGCGGAAGAAACTAAGTCCCGAGTAATCTGGTTAAGTCTTGACAAACTGGTTTTATAGTTTGAAAAGCCTTATGTTTATCTTGTAAAAACTGTTTATCATATTTTACCATTAGCCAATATAGGTCATGAAAATCCACCGTGCATGAATACTTGGAGGGGTGACCTTATCATGCAAATTAGAGTGGCTGCCTCTAATTTAATATACTGGTTTTTGGGTAGGAGGGATCAGCTCCTTGTGAAGGATGCAAGGCACACACCACATTCACCATGAAATCCTGACTGAAAACATGTAACTAGGATGCACCCATACGCCCCACATGATAAATATAATATAAATGGCCAAAAGCTGAAGGGACGCCACGAGCAATCACTCCGCCGTGGTGAAGTCATAACATCAGTGCCTCTAATGTTATGGTTACGGTACCTCCATAACTAGGTGAAACAGGTCATGCATGTATATGGCTATAGGTATTCTAAATAAAACATAAGCAATTCAAACACATAATTATACTACGGGAAAACATTTGGCTGCATACGGGGAAATCCTAATAAGGAAAGAATGTCCATACTGAAAGGACGGGAATCCGTACCTTATGTCCAGTGAACGAAGAAGATGAACTGAGAGGAATCCTACTTCCGTATCACTAATGCTACATAAATACATACATGAATAAGTATCTGCTTACTAAATACGTAACTGGTTCTATGTCATGTCTTAGCTTATTTTATATGTTCTTACCATGTTTTACTGTTTTAAGCCTTAAACTGTGTTTATCTTATATTCTGTTTACCCTGATTAAGTATTTCTGGTATTTCATGTATTATTATACTTACTATGTAATAATAAGTAACTTTCCCAAAATAGCAGGTTTCCTAAAATAGATAGTTTCCAAAAATAGAAAGTTTCCAAAAATAGAAAGTTACCAAAAATAGAAAGTTTCCAAAAATAGAAAGTTTCCAAAAATAGAAAGTTTATAAAAATAGAAAGTTTCCATAAATAGATCAGCTGCCTTAATTAAATAAGTTTCCATAAATAGATTAGCTGCCTGAAATAAATAAGTTTCTAAAAATAGAAAGATTCCATAAATAGATTAGCTGCCTTATTTAATTAAGTTTATAAAAATAGAAAGTTTCCATAATTAGAAATAAGCTGGTTAAATAAGCTAAGTATATAAGCCTAAGTGTTTTCATGATTATTTTCTAAGTTATATGATATAATATATAGTTTATTAATTATTTCATGTAATTAAAGTAAACTATAGGTTAAAATATTTAATTAAAGTATAACATGTTTTTAATTAAATAAAGTTAAATACTTAGGTTAAAACATGTATTATTATTTACTAATAATATAACCTAAGTCATGTTAATTAATTAATTATAACCATGGTTTTTAAATAATTAATTAATTATAAGTCTAAAATATAAAAATACTTAGGTTAATAATTTCATGATTTTTATAATTAAAATAACCTAAGTCATGTTATAAAACTAATCATGTAATGTTATTAATTTAATTTTAACATAAGATCATAAAAATAAAAATCTAAACATACACCGTGAACCGGATCTTGACTAAGAACCATGAACCGGTCATGAAATCGACAACATACCCCGAACCAACTCGGGGTTACCCTTGTCTTGATGCTGCCGTGGGACCCACACCAACCAACCGGAACCATATGGTCTCGGTGGTGGTCAACTGGCCAAACCGAGACCCTCTCGGGTTCGGTTTAGGCGCGGCCAAGAACAAACACCCCTTAAACAACCCTTTTGATTTATTCCAAACCCAAATTCATGTTAGATCTATGATTTAATTAGGTTTTATAAAAAAACATAACATGTTCTTAATTATTTAAAAGATTAAATCAAAAGAAAAAGGGTTAAAGGATTTACCGAATGCGTGGATCTAAAGAACGATGAACAAACACGAACACTAGCAATAATTCCAAGATCAAAGATCAACAAACACCCCTTTTGGTGTGTTGAAGGTGGCGGCCAAAAGAGAAAAAGAAGGAGGAGGAGAAGTTTTAGGTTTTCTGTAAAATCCTCTGTAAAGAAAAATGAGTAGTGTTTTTCCCCTTAACCCCCTTTAGTGAAAATTGAAATGGGCTTGGCCCATTTCTTCCTTGTAGCCGTGGGTAGGGGCCCCACATGGGGTACCCAGTACCGTTTTCCGTGTCTCGATGTTTAGTTATTCGTTCGTGATTATTTGTGTTCGCGTTTTTGTTCTCGTTAAATAATTACCGTGACCTAATATATTTATATACGCTCGTAATAAATATATATACGTAATTAATAATAGTTCGTGATTTAATTACGTTCATGATTTCATGATCGCATGTTCGTGATTAATTATTGTCAAATAATTATTACGTGCTCGTGCGTAGTAAATACTTATCGTGTTCTAACACGTACGTAATACGTAAAATCCTAACACGTAATCGTAATCATACTATAAAAGGAAAGTTTTAATCTAGTACGTACGATCTTAAGGGTACTATTCATGGTAAAAGCATGTGGGTTTTACAACTCTTCCCCCCCAAAAAGAATAATTCGTCCCTGAATTATAGATAAAGTAAACTGGAAAAGAAGAACATACCCGAATTCAAAATATGAAATGAGGGTAAGAAGCCCGGATAGACTCCTCTGTTTCCCAAGTGGTTTCCCGCTCGGTATGATCCCTCCATTGGATTTTGACGAATGGAATCGTCTTCCTTCTCATGACTCGTTCTTGTCTGTCAAGAACTCGTTCGGGTTCTTCTATGAAAGTGAGATCTTCACGTATCTGTTCCAGTGGATACTAAACCATGTGAAGGGGATGATACTAGTACCCTCTGAGTAAGGACACATGAACCACATTGTGCACATGCGAAGGCTGCGGAGGTAACGCCAATCGGTAAGATACTTCACCGACTCGTTCAATGATATCAAACGGTCCGATGAAACGAGAACTGAGCTTCCCTTTAATCCCGAAGCGTCTAACACCACGTGCCGGCGAAACCTTAAGGAAGACGTGATCTCCTACGTTAAAATGTATGTCCCTATGATGCTTATCGACGTAACTCATCTGACGTGACCGTGCTTCCCGAATTTTCATTGGTCATCTCTATGATTTCTGGTCCTTCAAGTGTTCGCTCGCCAACCTGATCCCAACAGATTGGGGCGCGACACTTTCTGCCATACAACATCTCGAAAGGAGCACACTTGATACTTGCGTGCCAACTGTTGTTGTATGCAAACTCCACCAAACAGATGTAATCGTCCCAATCACCCGTCCATTCCAACGCACATGACCTCAACATGTCTTCCAATGTCTGAATCGTTTGATCCGACTGTCCGTCCGTTTGAGGGTGAAAAGCCGTGCTAAGCTTAAGTTGTGTACCCCAAGCTTTCTGCAGACTCTTCCAAAAGCGCGAAGTGAATCGAGGATATCTGTCTAAAACGATGCTGGATGGTGCACCGTGGAGTCTCATGATCTCTCTTCTGTACGTATCTGCGAGTTTACTTACTGGATCTTCCTTGTGGATCGGTAAGAAATGAGCTGATTTGGTAAGTCGGTCTACGATAACCCAAATTGCATCGTGCTTCCTCTTGGTAGGCGGAAGACCAGTAAGAAAATCCATGGTGATTTTGTCCCACTTCCACTCTGGAATATCTATCGGTTGAAGGAGGCCGCCAGATCGCTGATGCTCGATCTTAACCTGCTGGAAGGTAAGACATTTTGAGACGTAAGTGGCCACATCCTGTTTCATACCATTCCACCAAAAGTACTGCTTGATGTCATGTTACATCTTAGTCGAACCAGGATGTATAGAGAATGGGGAGCTATGAGCTTCAGCTAACAAGGCTTCCCGGAGTTCTTGGTTATCAGGAACACAAAGTCTCGTGCCTTGCCATACGATACCATCTGCATCTACTCTGAATTCTGTCTGTTTCTCCAAATTCTGTACTATCGCCCAGATTTCTCCGTCATCCTTCTGAGCTTCCTTGATCTTAGAGAGTAAATCGGGTTCTACTCTAAGATTAGCCCAGTAACCGTGCTGTCCATGTACCATGATTTCGATGTCTAGCCGCTCCATGTCTCTTATGATTTCCTCTTCGATTTTAATGCCGTTGATCATTCCGGACTTCCTGCTAAGAGCATCTGCTACTACATTTGCCTTTCCGGGATGATACTGTAGATTAATGTCATAATCCTTCAACAGATCTAACCATCTCCTCTGTCTCATGTTCAATTCACGTTGAGTGAAGATATACTTCAAGCTCTTGTGATCCGTGAACATGTCACATGATTCTCCATATAAGTAGTGCCTCCATATCTTCAATGCAAACACGACTGTAGCAAGTTCCAAGTCATGCGTGGGGTAATTTTCTTCATAAGGCTTAAGCTGCCGTGAAGCGTACGCGATTACTTTCCCATGTTGCATGAGAACACAGCCAAGTCCCTTCCCCGATACATCGCTGTAGATTTGAAATCCACCCGTACCAGATGGGAGAGTAAGAATAGGTGCAGATACTAGCTTCTGCTTCAGGTCTTCAAAGCTCTTCTCTCGTTCTTTAGTCTAGACGAATTTCTCCCCTTTCCGCATCAGTTTGGTCAATGGTAGTGCTAAGCGGGAAAAGTTCTCCACGAACCTACGGTAATAGCCAGCTAAGCCTAAGAAACCGCGGACTTCCGTCGCTGATGTCGGCCTTGGCCACTTAGTAATGGCCTCAACCTTCGCTGGATCCATAGTGATTCCTTCTGCTGATACAATGTGACCTAAGAATGCCACCTTGTCTAACCAGAACTCACACTTGGAGAATTTAGCATACAACTGCTTCTGGCGAAGAATCTGTAGTACTGTACGAAGATGTTCTTCGTGTTCCTCCTTGGACTTTGAGAAAATCAGGATGTCATCAATGAATACAATGACGAACTTGTCCAGAAATTCATGGAAGATTCTGTTCATCAAGTCCATGAACACTGCTGGAGCATTTGTCAGGCCAAATGGCATAACTACAAACTCGTAGTGGCCATAGTGGGTACGAGAGGCAGTCTTAGCGATGTCCTGCTCCTTGACCCGTAGCTGATGATAGCCTGACCTAAGATCAATCTTGGAGAAGTGTTTGGCCCCTTGGAGTTGGTCAAACAGATCGTCTATACGTGGCAGTGGATACCTATTCTTGATAGTAATCTTGTTGAGCTCGCGATAGTCTATGCAAAGACGCATACTGTCATCCTTCTTCTTAACAAACAAGACCGGTGCGCCCCATGGAGATGCGCTCGGTCAAATGAAACCTCGTTCAAGAAGTTCTTGTCGTTGATCCTTCAGCTCCTTCAGCTCTATGGGAGCCATGCGATAAGGAGCCTTGGAGATTGGTTCAGCTTCTGGAATAAGCTCGATACTGAATTCCACTTCTCGTACAGGTGGTATGCCCAGAAGTTCTGCTGGAAAAACATCTTGGAATTCCGACACTATAGGTTGATCCTGAATTGATGAGGATTCAGCATCCATGTCGTGAACCGTAGCTAGATAACCCTCGTAGCCATGTGACAGTAGTGCACGCGCTTGTAGGGTAGATATGACTTGTACAGACCGTCCGGGTATAAACCCGTTATGAATGTACTCTGGTGCATTAACATCACCGAAGATAACTCAATATGAATGGCAATCGATGGTAGCATGATGCTTGGATAGCCAATCCATGCCCAAAATCATGTCGAAGTCATTCATGTCCAGCGGAAGTGCGTCAACAGGTCGAACCTTATCGTCAATTTCTAGGGGAATACTCTTGTATACATGAGTGATTAATACAGAGTCCCTCAAAGGCGTGGAAATAGTAAGCCTATTTTCTAGTGGTATGGGGGGCATCCTAATGTTCTTAGCATAAGCAGTAGAAATAACAGAGTAAGTAGCACCCCTATCGAAAAGAACACATGCAGCTTGACCATACATATACAAGATTCCAGTGATCGTACCTGTAGACTTGTTGGCCTGCTCTCGAGATGTCGTGTAGACACGCCCGGTAGTAGGAGGCGGCTTGGTATCAACATGTCCTGATGTACCCTCCATCTCGCACTTACGGCAATCCTTCATGATATGGCCAGGAAGACCACACTTGAAGCATGCGTCAGTGTTACGG
Source organism: Glebionis coronaria (assembly GCA_025667525.1). Taxonomy (NCBI): domain Eukaryota; kingdom Viridiplantae; phylum Streptophyta; class Magnoliopsida; order Asterales; family Asteraceae; genus Glebionis; species Glebionis coronaria. The sequence goes on along the minus strand of CM046879.1, from coordinate 111,319,823 downwards.
CGACATGGCCCTGGGTGCCTACGGTGGCAAGTAGAGCAAAGAGGGTGAGCAAATCCTCCAGCAGGTGCTCTGGCTGGCTGGGAACCTGATAAAACATTTTACATAAGACATGATAATTGGGTACAAAGGACAAAGCAGATAAATCATAAGATTGAATACCAGTGATAGCTGGACGGCTAGGCTGTGAACCTCTGTGGTTCTGGTCCCTACTGTTTCCATGGTTCCCGATAGAAGTTTTGCCAAAGTGTCAAAATATGAGTAATAACATGAAATCATAAGGAATTTCATAAGTATTAGAACCTGCTGTTGTTGGAGTGTCCAGCGTTGTTACGGTAATTATCATTTCCGCCACGCCTATCCGTAGCAGAACGGTCGTTAGCCTGATCGTTTCCCTTGGGCTGATGAGGATGCTGCTGAGTAGCCGGCTGAGACCGGTCCCCAGTTTTCTGCCTGGAAGATACATTTAAAGAGATGAATAGTTGACATATATGGAAAGTATACGGATTGATCACCGCTTGAATACGAATGTTTACCTCTTGTCGGGTCTCTCAGCTTCCCCGAACTCATCTCTCTCCTGCAACATTTCCAGCTTACGTGCTGCATCGGCCACTTGTGCTACAGTGTTGAACATAGCACACACCAGATTTTTTGCGACCGATGTGCGAAGAGCCCACCTAAAGTGGTGTGCCTACTCTTCAGGAGTACCTGCTGCCGCACCAAGGAAACCAGCTAAGCAAAGAAAGCGCTGCATAAACTCGTTGCTATTCTCCCCAGCTCTCTGTCGGATCCCATGGTACTCTCTCTTGAGCTTGTCCTGTTCAGCCTTGGGAAAGAACTGCTCCATCACCCTGTCCTTGAACTGAGCCCAAGTCAAACCAGCAACCCACTCGTCACCACCCTCAGACTGCATCAACGCTAACCACCAATTAAGCACATCGCCTTCGAACCGATAGCATGCCAACCTCGCCTTGTATGTGGGGTCACAACCCATAGCATTGAAAATCTTCTCGATGTGAGCCAACCAGCTTTCATCATCGTTGGGGCTATCTGTCTTCTCAAAAGCTCAAGGGCGGAGCTTGTTGAATCTCTTCAGCCATACTGCTAATGTCACTGGAGGAGGAGGAGGAGGTGCCTGATTATGCTGCTGATTGTTGGCAGCTTGAACTTCAGCCCTGATGTCATTCCTCAGTTGAGGAAGCAAAGCTTGCATAGCTGCTTGAATTGCAGCATTGAGTTGTTCCTGTTCGCGTGTGAGAACCATCTGACAGTATAACATAAAACATTGATTAAACAGAACAAAACATAATATATATATATATACATGAAAAAAATTTATACCAAAATTTCACGAGAAAAATTTTATGCAAGAAAATTTTGTGTATGAATGCATGATGCAGTTTTATGAAAACTTTTGTATGCTCGAGAGTGAACGCCTATGGTCAGTTCACCCAAAACAAAAGACATGGCGAGGGGACGCCTATGGGTCGGTCCCAAATTTAAAAGTTTCGATAAAACACATGCGACTAATGAGGGCCAGTCATGTACCCACCATTACTTAGTCAAAAATCTGCGACAATGACATGTATATGTATGCTTAAAAATGATGAATGCATGAAAACAACTGTCAGTTCTAGGAAGACCGTAGTGACTACCCACTAATCACGGGTCATATTTGAGAGCCTACAGGTCGAAACCTGGCTCTAATACCATAATTGTAACACCCCATTTTGATAATGGAAATGTCACATGCAATTATGGCGTGTCATCAAAGCATACAAGGAAAAATGTCTAAATATTACATGACCATAAAAGGAATATACCGGAATCAAACATCGGTAGTCCAAATGTAAAGCTCATCACACACAAACATAAGTATAGTAAAGGAAAGGACTAAACAATGTCTATAGCAATGTATCAAAAGAAAGGAAATGCATAAGGTAAAGAAAGGCTAGAAAGCTTCCAGTCCATATGCACGTACTCTTAAAGTCTACGAGCGTCCCTGAGTACCTGCCGTTTTGGGAACATTGATGGTTGAGTTTTTGTATACCCTTTAGGAAAAGAGTACCAAATAGGGTAAGCACGACGATTTAGGAAAACCGTGTGTAAATGACCCTAAAGTGAGTTCGTTCTCGAGGAGGCTAGTGCGTTGTGTAATGAAATGATTATATTTGTGATTTTATTGTTATGAGAAAAGAAAATACAGATGGGATAAGAAGAGAATGACGGTTACGATGACGGATTACACTAAGACGAAAAGGTCGTTCACGTAAAACCTTAAAAAGCACCAAATTAAAAATTAAACCTAAGAATTAATTAAAAGTTAAAACTAAGTCTAAAATAATATAAATAAGAATAAAAATCCAACAAAAATATTTTAAAACCTTTTATTAATTAAATATTCAATTTTAAATGCTAATTAAAGCCCTAAAATTAAATATAATTAACAAAATGTCCAAAATATTATTTTATTGAACAAATAACTCACTTATATTATTTAAAGGCTAAAAAGTATTTTTCCTAAATTTTAAAAACTATTTTTCTATTTTTAAAACACTTAAAACTATTTTTAAACTAAAATAATCATAAAAAATAATAAAATAATGCTAAAATGATTTGACAATTTTAAAAATCCTAATTTATACTAAAGAACAGTAGAAAAATGAAAAAGTTTGAAAAATATAAAATTTTGCACTAAAAGACAAAACTGATTAATATTAAAACCCTAATTAAACTAAATTAATTATAAAAAATAATTAGAAAGTGAATAGTAAAAAAATTTTAAACTAAAAATCTTAAAATATTTTCCTAAGTCTAAGAAAAATTTTAAAACTGAAAATTATAAGTTTTTACCACTAAAAGACAAAAACAGAAAGTTAAAAAGTAATTAAAAAATAGATATTTAATGGAAAAAATACTAAATGAACAGTAACTAAAAATTAAATTAAACTGAAAAACAGAATTAAAATAAGAAAAAGAATGAAACTAATTTCAAGTCCTTTGATCAGTAAAGACAAAAAAAAACAAGTTAACTGAAAGTGACATGTGCATAGGTTTTGTTTTTTAGTGTAGCAGTGGAAACCTTAACACTGGTAGTGCAAATTTTTGGTCAGGAAGGCAATAGGCTTAGGAAAGCTTATTTTGTTGGCTTATTTTGGACAATAAGGCACCCCTACACTCAGTGGAGTGTAGGGAGTCTAAATAATCACAAAAACACACAACTTTTCACAAAAATCAAACACAAATTCACAATTACAGTCACTGTATTGCCTTTGAGAGGTCTGATGAATAGTGAGCTGATCTACTTGGCACAAAAGTGAATTTCCAATGCTCAAATCATGCACACAACCTGGCCAAATCACATATAACTGATCTAAAACCCTAGATAGGCAGTACTTCTAACAACTTGCAAAAATTATCAAGAAAGTTAAGCTAAAAACAAGGCAGAATGGTGGTTTACTGATTTTAGGCCATATTACCCCAGTTTTCACATGCAATCTGTTTAAAAACCTATTTAAACTAATTCAATCAAACTAATATAACCTAACAATGTAAAATGAGTAAGTCTAAACTGGTTTTAACCCAAAAGCTTTTACCAATCTATCCTTAAACCCAAATCCAAACACACCTTATATTTCAGAAATCATTTTTTTTCAAACCAAATAAGATCAAAACTTAACCACAATGATTCAAATCTCCTATATCATGCTTACAAAGCCTAACTGAACATAAACCAATCAACCAAATAGCACTTAACAGTCACTAAGGTAAATCATCCACATCTCACAAAGATTCAGAAAAACTATTCAAAAAGGATCAAGCACTACCTTAGTTAGCTGATGCCATGTTTTGTCACTAGTTAAGAACCCACAAGAGTGTAGAGAAGGCCTGTTGCAGGAATCCAAGAAGGATCCTAGGCCATTAATATCTTCAAAAGAGGTAATTTATGGAAAATGGTCTTGTCTTGTACTCCTTTCCTGCATAAAACAGCAACCCAAGAGAAAAACCAGGCAAATAAGTTTGTCAATAAGCTCACTGTCAATGAGCTTATTGATGAGCTTATTGCCTTAAGCTATTAATAAACAGAACTGACCAAAGATGAATCTCAAAACCTTTACAACAGAAACTTGTTCAATCTTAGGCTACCAAAACTTTTTGGATATATGATACTCAAACAAGTTCAATAAACCTGGAAACTAGATTAAAAGTACAAGTTTTTATAAAAAGACACCCCCTTTTTAACACTTTGAAAAAAACGGATTATAACTTTTTTCTAAAAACTTGATCTAAAAATCAAAGGATGAATAATGGAACACAGATTTTCTTAACTAAAAATACCAGCTTTTAAATAAAGAAAAGGAATTACTTTTTACCAAAACACCAACTTTCATTCAACTTAAAAAGGAATTACAATTAACATTAAGAAAATCTGGAACAAAGCCTCTTCCACATGTTGGAGGGTCTTTATATACTAGCTAGAGGACTATTCTAGAACTAAAAACATATGAGAAACCCTAGCAATGATTTGCCTATAATGCCCTTGATGAAAAATTCAAACTTGGTCAATTGTGGTATCATGTGATGCCTGCTGTTGTGCCAGTTGTTTAGAGATGATAATAGTCGTTGGAAATGCCTTTGGGACCAAGAGATAGATCCAGCCACTCATCTTGTCTGATCCTAGAAATTGAGGGAAAGTGATGGGTGCAGGGGTGTCTCGTGTGGGCCCTACGTGTGAGCTGGAGGGAAAGTGAAAGTGGGGTTTAGTTTAGGCTGGTATCAATCAAGGTTTTGGAGGGTTTTGGTGAATACCCCTTTGATTTGCCTCATAATCAAATTAGGGTTTAAGTGAAGGATTAGGGGGTAATTAGGGGTGGGGGGATGAATAGGGAATGTTTCCCACGTAAATAGGTTTAAAATAGATTAATAAATTAATCTATTTAGTTAAGTTATAGTGGAATCGGACGTGGCATGGGAGGGTTTGTGATTGGCTGATGAAGGTGACGTGGAGGGAGTGTATTGGTGGGGTGAACTTTGTTGTCTGGGCAGAAACACCCCCTTACTTCCCAAAATGTTTACACACAAGGTTTGGCAGCTTAATTCTCCGAATCCCTTTATAGCAACTATACCCAAATGTCAAAATTAGTCCTTTTGTTTTTATCAAGCTTAGAATAAGGACTAATAATGTAACTGTTATGATCTTCAAGGGTTTGTTTTGTATATTATTCAAACATGGAGGACTTCTCTTGCCAATGATGATTTCTCCAAGGTCTTTTCTTGCCAAATCTTCAAAGATGAGGGACCAAAGTTGACATTCTTCAAAACTTCAAGGGTGATTTTGGAAATTCATGATTCGGGTCCGGTTCATTGTGCGGCTTCGTTTCCTGTGTTCGTTTTTTATTGATTCTTGTGATTTTTTTGTCATTTCCTCAATATCCGTACCTAAAATACACAAGCAACAAACACGAGCATATATTTGACATTTTTAATGATATTTAATGCATTTTAAGCCCAATTTGGACGATGAGACTATGTATAAAAGCAGTCTCATCAAACATAGAAAAGGAAAACGGCTGAGCAATACGCTCAGTACACGGATGTACAATAAAGCATGAATAGGATAAGCATATAACATATAACAGCGGAAGAAACTAAGTCCCGAGTAATCTGGTTAAGTCTTGATAAAACTGGTTTTATAGTTTGAAAAGCCTTATTTTTATCTTGTAAAAACTGTTTATCATATTTTACCCTTAGCCAATATAAGTCATGAAAATCCACCGTGCATGAATACTTGGAGGGGTGACCTCATCATGCAAATTAGAGGGGCTGCCTCTAATTTAATATACTGGTTTTTGGGTAGGAGGGATCAGCTCCTTGTGAAGGATGCAAGGCACACACCACATTCACCATGAAATCCTGACTGAAAACATGTAACTAGGATGCGCCCATACGCCCCATATGATAAATATAATATAAATGGCCAAAAGCTGAAGGGACGCCACGAGTAATCACTCCGCCGTGGTGAAGTCATAACATCAGTGCCTCTAATGTTATGGTTATGGTACCTCCATAACTAGGTGAAACTGGTCATGCATGTATATGGCTATATGTATTCTAAATTAAACATAATCAATTCAAACACATAATTATACTACGGGAAAACATTTGGCTGCATACGGGGAAATCCTAATAAGGAAAGAATGTCCATATTGAAAGGACAGGAATCTGTACCTTATGTCCAGTGAACGAAGAAGATGAACTGAGAGGAATCCTACTTCCGTATCACTAATGCTACATAAATACATACATGAATAATTATCTGCTTACTAAATACGTAACTGGTTCTATGTCATGTCTTAGCTTATTTTATATGTTCTTACCATGTTTTACTGTTTTAAGCCTTAAACTGTGTTTATCTTATATTCTGTTTACCCTGATTAAGTATTTCTGGTATTTCATGTATTATTATACTTACTGTGTAATAATAAGTAACTTTCCAAAAATAGCAGGTTTCCTAAAATAGAATGTTTCCAAAAATAGAAAGTTTCCAAAAATAGAAAGTTACCAAAAATAGAAAGTTTTCAAAAATAGAAAAATTCCAAAAATAGAAAGTTTCCAAAAATAGAAAGTTTCCAAAAATAGAAAGTTTCTAAAAATAGAATTACTACTTAAAATAGATAAGTTTCTAAAAATAGAAAGTTTCCATAAATAGATCAGCTGCCTTAATTAAATAAGTTTCCATAAATAGATTAGCTGCCTGAAATAAATAAGTTTCTAAAAATAGAAAGATTCCATAAATAGATTAGCTGCCTTATTTAATTAAGTTTCTAAAAATAGAAAGTTTTCCTAATTAGAAATAAGCTGGTTAAATAAGCTAAGTATATAAGCCTAAGTGTTTTCATGATTATTTTCTAAGTCATATTATATAATATATAATTTATTAATTATTTCATGTAATTAAAATAAACTATAGGTTAAAATATTTAATTAAAGTATAACATCTTTTTAATTAAATAAAGTTAAATACTTAGGTTAAATCATGTATTATTATTTACTAATAATATAACCTAAGTCATGTTAATTAATTAATTATAACCATGGTTTTTAAAAAATTAGTTAATTATAAGTCTAAAATATAAAAATACTTAGGTTAATAATTTCATGATTTTTATAATTAAAATAACCTAAGTCATGTTATTAAATTAATCATGTCATGTTATTAATTTAATTTAAACATAAGATCATAAAAAATAAAAATCTAAACATACACCATGAACCGGATCTTGAGTAAGAACCATGAACCGGACATGAAATCGACACCATACCCCGGACCAACTCGGGGTCACCCTTGTCTTGATGCTGCCGTGGGACCCACACCAACCAACCGGAACCATATGGTCTCGGTGGTGGTCAACTGGCCAAACCGAGACCCTCTCGGGTTCGGTTTAGGCGCGGCAAAGAACAAACACCCCTTAAACAACCCTTTTGATTTATTCCAAACCCAAATTCATGTTAGATCTATGATTTAATTAGGTTTTATAAAAAAACATAACATGTTCTTAATTATTTAAAAGATTAAATCAAAAGAAAAAGGGTTAAAGGATTTACTGAATGCGTGGATCTAAAGAACGATGAACAAACACGAACACTAGCAATAATTCCAAGATCAAAGATCAACAAACACCCCCTTTGGTGTGTTGAAGGTGGCGGCCAAAAGAGAAAAAGAAGGAGGAGGAGAAGTTTTAGGTATTCTGTAAAATCCTCTGTAAAGAAAAATGAGTAGTGTTTTTCCCCTTAACCCCCTTTAGTGAAAATTGAAATGGGCTTGGCCTATTTCTTCCTTGTATCCGCGGGTAGGGGCCCCACATGGGGTACCCGTACCGTTTTTCGTGTCTCGATGTTTAGTTATTCGTTCGTGATTATTTGTGTTCGCGTTTTATGTGTTCTCGTTAAATAATTACCGTGACCTAATATATTTATATACGCTTGTAATAAATATATATACGTAATTAATAATAGTTCGTGATTTAATTACGTTCATGATTTCATGATCGCATGTTCGTGATTAATTATTGTCAAATAATTATTACGTGCGCGTGCGTAGTAAATACTTATCGTGTTCTAACACGTACGTAATACGTAAAATCCTAACACGTAATCGTAATCATACTATAAAAGGAAAGTTTTAATCTAGTACGTACAATCTTAAGGGTACTATTCATGATAAAAGCATGCGGGTTTTACAAACTACATGACTCATGATATTAATTCAGCTTAATTCTAAATATGGAAACTTTCTAATTCAAGAAACTTACTATTTTGGAAACTTTCTGTTTTTAGAAACTAATCTATTTTAAGCAGTTAATCTATTTTTGGAAACTTTCTATTTTTTGGAAACTTTCTATTTTTGGAAACTTTCTATTTTTGGAAACTTTCTATTTTTGGAAACTTTATATTTTAGGAAACCTGCTATTTTTAGAAAGTTACTTGTTATTACACAACAAGTATAATAATACAAGAAATACAAGTAATACTTAATCAGAATATACATAATACATGATAAACACAACATAACATTAAAATCAGTAAAACAAGACATGAACATATAAAACAAGCTAAGACATGATATAAAATCAGTTATGTACTCAGTAATCAGAATACTTATACACGTATACTATTTATGTAGCATTAGTAAGTTCGAAGTAGGACTCTCTTCTGTTCATCTTCTTCGTTCACTAGACATAAGGTACGGATTTCCCGTCGTTTCAGTATGGACATTCTTTCCTTATTAGGATTCCCCGTCTGCAGCCAACTGTTTTCCCAGTATTTGTTTTATATGTTTGATACTTATGTTAGATTAAGAGCCTAAGCCATATACATGCATGACCAGTGTCACCTAGTTATGGAGGTACCATAACCATAACACTAGAGGCACCAGTGTTACGACTTCCCACGGCAAAGTGATTGCTCGTGATATCCCTTTTCAGTTTTGGCCATTATATTATATTATCATGTGGGGCGTATGGGTGCATCATAGTTACATGTTTAGCAGTATTATCAGAATGAATGCGATGTGTGCCTTGCATCCTTCACTAGGAGTTGATCCCTCTTACCCATACTAATTAATTAGAGGCAACCCCTCTATATGCATGACGAGGTCTCCCCTCCAAGTATTAATGCACGGTGGAACCTCATGACCTATATGGGCTATTTGGCTAATTAAACAGATTTTCATAGAAACATAAGTCTTTTCAAACTATAAAACCAGTTTTATGAACATGAATCCACATTACTTAGAACTTAGAATATTCCGCTGCTATTAGTCTTATATGCTTACGTTATTCCATGTCATACTTGTATATCCGTGCATTGAGCGTTATGCTCAAGTCGTTTTCCTTTCATGTTCCCAAACGGCAGGTACTCAAGGGCGCTCGTAGACTTTAAGCATACGTGCATATGGATTGGAAGCTTCCTAGCCTTCTCTACTTATGCATTTCATCATACATTTTGCTACTTATTTCTATGGACATTGTTTAATCATTTTCCTTTACAGTACTTATGTTTGTGTGTGATGAACTTATACTTTGGGGTACCGATGTTGGTTTCTGGTATTTCCTTTTATGGTCATGTAATTTTTTAAGACATTTAACACCTCCTTGTATGCTTTGATGACACGCCATAATCACGCGTGACATTCCATTTACCAAAATGGGGTGTTACATGTGTAATAGGTTGGTTAGTATTTTAGTCCTCAAAATACGTAGTATGTAGAGAGTTGTTGTACCCGTGTTAAAGAACACGACATCTTAGCTTAGGTGTTGGTAAAGATTGTAAGAGACATGTAAGGATTTCTCTACCGGTATAAAGGAGGTTGTTGATTAGTGAAATCAAACTCTCGAGTGGGTATTCAAGTTGTGAAATAGGGGCAAGATAAGTGAGATATTGCTAGGCCGGACCACTATAATTCCTTTGTGCATTGTGTTTTGATTTATTCTTTCTCTATCTCTATTACTTACTCAATAATACTTGATCTATATCCCCATTAATCACATAAATAGTTTCAAAGAAGTAAAACTAATCGATAAAACTATTCAAGCCCCTTCTAGTTTTCTACAATTGGCATCAAGAGCTACGTACTCAAAAAGTTTAAAGTATATTGTATTTTAAAACTTGACTCGATCCATGGATTCTGAAATTATAAGGAAGGGCAATCTATGTAAAGACCACCACTATTTGAAACCGATGGTTTTATATATTGGAAAACGTTTTGAAACTTACATGAAATATAAGGATATATATCTTTGCTACATAAGCATAGAAGGTGATTATCACCAACGGTCAAGTATGTCACCACAAACCTATTTGAATCAGTTCCGCGTGAAAAGTTAACCGATGATCAAAAGAAAAGGTTGGCAAAAAATAATGAATCCAGATGATGCTATACAATGCTCTACCTAAAAAGGAGTATGAAAGAATCTTTATGTGTCAAATGACCAAAGAAATTTAGCACTCGTTAATTGTCACAAATCAAGGAAGTTCACAAGTCAAGGATAATAAAATTGATAGTCTTGTCCAACAATACGAACATTTTTCTATCCTTTAAGAAGAGTCAATTGATGTGAGGTTTGCTAGATTTAACACCATCATTACTTCATTCAAAGCACTTGATGAAACTTTCCATACTAAGAACTTTGTCAGGAAATTTCTTAGATCACTTCATCTAAAATGAAGAGCTAAAGTCACATCCATCAAAGAATCTAAAGAGCCTCAAACTTATCGTTAGATGAGCTTATCGAGAATCTCAAGGTGTATGAGATGGTAACAGAAAAGGAATCCGAGATCATCAAAGGTAATAATGAGAAACAAAGATCAATCGCTTTGAAGGATAGAATTGAATCTAGTGATGATGATGACCATGATTCCGATAGAAACGATGAAGAATATGCCATGGTGGTTCGTGACTTTAAGAAATTCTTCAAAAGGCGAGGAAGATTTGTTAGGAAACCCGTTGATGACAAGATGGCGTCTCGGAAACCTTTCGATATCAAGAAAGGTAAAGAAGAAAGGTATCGCTACCGATCCGGTGATCCAAGTCACTTTATTGGTGATTGTCCAAAGCCTAAACAAAATACACAAAGAGCATTCATTAGTGGAGCTTGGAGTGCAAGTGACGACGAAAGAGACGACTCCAAGAAAGAAGAACTAGCAATCATGGCACATGAAACCAACGAGGTACATTATGACTCATCATTCATTAAATGATGATACCTTGAAAATAGAATACAACAAACTTTGTGAAATAAGTCTCAAAATAATAAACAAAAAAAACTTTTGAAAACCAAAAAGGAAATTTTAGAAAACGAGGGTTGTGAACTTAAAGCAAAGTTACAAATATTGGAACAAGGTAAATCATTCAATGATAAATGTGAGACATGTCAACAACTTGCTCTCGAAGTTGAAAAACTTAAATCAAATCAAGTTACGTTAATTAAACAAAACTCTAAGTTTATAAAGTTTAACAAAAACGCACATTGCATTGATGAGATGCTAAGTTTTCAAAGAGATATTAAAGATAAAACAAGACTAGGTTTTGGGAAATAGGACATACCTTCTAGCTCGAAAATACAACCACAAAACAACAAGATAAACGTCTATGTGAAAACTGTCACAGAGACTCACAGACCCTAACCATTTGGGTCCGCTGTTGAAAAAGGGTTTATGGGTCTGACATACCAGTAGAGACAAAATCGTGCCGAATTCATGGTTGCGCACCGTAAACCAAGACAAGTAAATCTATAAAAATATAATACAAGTATTAGAAACCTAGAAAGAAACACTAGCGCTAGAAATGTCCAATCTCGACCAAGACCATCTTATCCCAAACACCCATTTCCAAAAAGTGACCAAGGAGTACTAGGAAGGTATGGTAGAGTATCATTTAACTATGACTCTCAAAATCATTTTTCAATGGGAAACTTGATACCATGGGATGTGTTTGGTAACACTCCTTGGTATCACCATGAGAAGTGTGTTTAACCCAAACGAACCCAGGAGATAATGGGGACCAAACGTTTGAGTTCCATAACGATTAGGTATACTGATGCGTCCGTCGTGGTTGGATTGAAACAAGTGTTGATCCCAAACTTAGATCAATTTAGCTTGTGTAAACGAGATTAAATCAAGTTAAACACGTAGAGAAACTTTGTTGTATATGAAACAATTCAAGTATTATGCGGAATTAATACTTAAACAAGAACACACAAACAAGATAAACCAAACTTTCACTTTGATTGATTAATCGAACTTGTGTACAATGAAAGTGTAAAACGTATATCAAACTAAAACCTAAAGGCCTCCTTTTATAGATTAAGGAACCTTGTACAAGAGTCTACGTATCAGCTATTTTAGTAAAGAGAATCATAAGGAATACATTGTTGAACATATCTTTACTAGAAACATACTAGAAACATAAAACGTGTAGACTAAGTCTTCTATCAGTGCTTGACTTCTTTTTATCAACGCTTGACTTCTTCCTGTCAACGCTTGTCCTGTCAACCCTTGATTTCTTCCTATCAACGTCCAAATTGCTCTTGTCAGCGTCCAAGTGTCTTGACTACATTTTATTCCCAACAATCCTCCCCCAAACTTGATATCTACTCTAGTAATCAAGTTTTTAAATAAAAACTAGGAACTAGGAGGATTCTTACAAATTGCATTATATTGGAAATAAATATATCTAATTAAATCTTTGGCTATGTCACTTGAGTAGTCAATTTCCAGCTGTGTTGTCATCATTTTCTCCAAAACTTATTTGGACATAGGATACTCAGCATCCACAAGAAGATACTCAGAAACTTTGTAGTACTCAAATGATACACACTAGCTGTTGAATATAGACGCCATTGAAGTCCACTGATATCATCAAGATCCTTCCAAACTGGATCTTCTTCATCTGGTGCACACATCCTCTTGAATGTTGACCAAATCTTTATTCCATTGACTGAAGTAGGTGCTTCAGTCTCATACTTGGCCTGCGTCAACCTCCAAAGGTCTGCCAAGTCTTCCCTATCCAGGCTTGCAAACAAAGACATAAGAGTAGTAAAAGTATATACCTCTTTTCCATATCTGCCAATCATCCAGAACCCACTTGCATCTTCTTCATAGCTAACTATAGGGTTTCTGGAATCATGAGGTAATACTTCCATATGTGAAACTTCCAAGGATCAGAGCTTAATGCTCCTTCTAATAATAGCTTCACTAGGATTCACTCTATCCATATTTCCAGGGAACTCAAGTGGAACTCCCTTCTTCAAAGGTCTTGGTGCAATTAAAGCCTGTTGAATTTGCATCTCTTCTACAAGCTCTTCCTTTCTTTCATCTGAAAGAAGTATGATAGTATTCATCTCTTGCACTCTTGCCCAAATAGGATAAGCCTTATATTCCAATTCATCAAAGGACAATCCCTGCAACTTCTGAAAATTCCAACCCCCTTAATGACATCTAAGCAACATATAATAAAGCTCCCTTCTATCCCTCTTAGATTGTGATAAAACTTTGTTGGCCTTATACTTTAGGATTACCTGACAAACCCTTTGAATCCTGAGTAGAATCTCCAATCCCCAAATCTGATCTGATAAAGACATGTCTGGATTCTCCATGATATTATTCTCCCATGCAAAGTACATCTGGGTAACTTCAGGCATATCATAATCCACCTTCATCTTCAACTCTGCAAGTTTTTCCCTTGCCAACACATCACCATATTCAAGTCGTTCTGGTTCTTCAATAATCATAACACTTGAATCTGTACTCTCATCATCACTACTTTTCTTACTCTCAATAGCAGTTTCCTTCATCCTGTCTTCTTTCTCAAGTTGTGCAGCCAACATGAAATCAAATTTTACTTGGGCTGCATCCTTGGGAACCACTGTTTCTACCATAATTCTTTTACCCTTATCTAATGTATCAATGATGGGTAAAGATGATGATGGTACCTGTGAAGACACTTCCTTGATAATAGCTGGTGACTGGAATACATCAACCATACCTACAGGTCTATCAACGTCCAAAACCTGTGTGTCAACGCCTAACTTAATCTTATCAGCGCTTGGCTTGTCAGCGTCAAAAATCTGCTTGTCAATGCTCACCTTACTCTTGTTAGCTCTTCTTGTGAACTGCTCCATCATCTCAGTAAAAGATAAATTCAAATTTGTAGGGGTAACCAATGAAACATCAAAACCTGGTTGCCTTTTCAAATCTGTTAGAGCTTTAGCTATATCCAAAGATTCTCCTTCATGTGAGCCTTTGTCACTCAAATTAATTGGCTCGGTAGCAGCTTCCTCCCCTTTGTAAGAATCCTCTCATGATGAAAGGACTCTTGTATGCCTTCTCCTAGTCTCAGCAGCTTCTAAAACAACAATCCTCTCCCTCAATTACTTGAGTTCAAGGACTTGGGTAGAGACAGTATGTATAAGGTCTGCATTTTGCTTTTGCAAGCTAATGCAGACAGCCGTTAATTCCAACAATGTATAGGGTTCCAATCTGCCCTCCTCTAGAATGGGAATTTGACCTCCCAAAGTAGAGTCATGGGGCATGGATAGGGTCTTAATGATGTTAGGACTGGCTTGACTTGCATCTAAGCTAGTACCAATAGTCCTAGCCCCACCCATGTCACCAACCACACTTGTGGTGGTGGTTCTCTCTGCAACATGGCTAGGACCACCAGAGGAGAAGACTCCAATAGTCCTTTGGCGTTTTTCCATCCTAAAATCTGGGGGTGAAGAGGATGATGTGGATTGGGTTTCAGTTTGGAGGTTAAGGGGTGTTTAGGTTTGTTGTAGAAAGGTGTCAACGTTTGGATTTGAAGTGTCAACGCCAACATTTAACGTGTCAGCGTTGAAGGGATCTTGGTCAAGTTCCATATGTTGGGGTGATGGTGATGGTTCAGGTAATGGGTCTGGTTGTGGTTGTGGGTCAGGTTGAGGTTGTGTTGCTGCAATAACAGCAAGCATGGCTTGGGTAAGAGGTAATGTTGGAGCATAATTTGTCTAGGCCGGTCTGATGACTCTCATGGGCCGTTCGTCGTCTTCCCGGGTCCTGAGTAATGCTACAAACAAAGGTAAACCGGTTAGACGTGGACCCGAGGCCGGAGCCCCGGGGTCCACCTCCGACGGTCAAGTTAGTATTGATCGATATATTGTATAAGAGGTGTGGTTAAGAGAGAGAACATGTTGTATAATGAGACCCCTAGCCTTGTTTAAATAGTGCTAGGGTTTCTTGAAGGATAAGTTAGGTTTGTGTGGGCCGCGGGCCTGTTTGGCCGGGCCGAATACCGACTGTACGTCGAAATGTCCCTTAGTCTAGTATGATATGGTCCATGATCATGTTATGCTAGACTCATTTGTGTATCACGCTTACTAAACAACCGCGTGCGGCTTGTTGCTAGGATATCCTCGTGGGTCATCCGCAACATATTGCTCCACTCGTAATGGACTTCCTTTAGCAAAAAGATGATGGGCTGGGATTACGAATAGTAAGCATAGCCACTATACGCCATCATGTCCCCCAGTCTAGTACGCGAGGTTGTCACCGAGGTTACTAGACTTTACACCACATCCGCTACCTGTAAGCATATCCACGTCGAAAGAAAATGGGAAAACACGTATACGTAAGACAGGTGGTTGTGCTCGAATGCTTGGTTTCCCGTGTTTAGAAGGTAAGGACCCCGTAAGAAGAAAACATGTTCTATAGCCAGGGTAACACTGGCATTTCGCAAGGTTTAATTCTTTTTCATCTCTAACGTGAGGATGGCAAGAAGGTTTTGTGAAGGTGGAGTTGGACCCCGTATCTTGAATCGTGAACATTTTGAAGGCATACTTCTTATACCCACTAATGATGCAACATAATGCGAATGTGTCATTCGTCTTAAGGCCAACTGAAGACGTACCTCTGTGGAAAGGTGATGCGGATATTACATCCGTCTTACAGCCATGACATCCGATAGTGACTTCCAAAATCTAGTTACGGTTTTCCCTGAAGTTGATCAAGATCCATCTAATTAAGGTCAAACAATATAAGATTTGGAAACATTCCGTGGTCGGGCAAGGTAATTCGCCGTGGAAGGCGTACTTCCGTAGCAAAGATATGAGCCAACGGAAGACGTACTTACGCGGCAAAAGAGAATGAATAAACGGAAGGAGTACTTCCGCGGCGAAAACAACGCGCTAGTGGAAGGAATCCTTCCACGGCAAAAACAACATGCCAGTTGAAGGAATACTTCCACGGCGAAGGATAATGAGCACGTGGAAGAGTACTTCCACGGCGAAAGATAATGAGCACGTGGAAGAATACTTCCACGGCGAAACATAATGAGCATGTGGAAGAATACTTCCACGGCAAAAGGTAATGAGCACGTGGAAGAATAATTCCATGACGAAAGATAATGAGCCCGTAGAATAATACTTCCACAGCGAAAGATAATGAGCTAGTGGAAGAATACTTCCACGGCGAAAGATAATGAGCACGTGGAAGAATACTTCCACGACGATGATAATAAGCACGTGGAAGAGATACTTCCACGGCGAAAGATAATGAGCACGTGGAAGAATACTTCCACGATGAAAGATAATGATCCCGTGGAAGAATACTTCCACGGCGAAAGGTAATGAGAACGTGAAAGAATAATTCCACGGCGAAAGATAATGAGATCGTGGAAGAATACTTCCACGGCGAAAGATAATGAGCACGTGGAAGAATACTTCCACGGCGATGATAATATGCACGTGGAAGAGATACTTCCACGGCGAAGACAATAAGGACGTGGAAGAGATACTTCCACGGCGAAAGACAGTAAGCACGTGGAAGAGATACTTCCACGGAAAATTATAATGAGCACGTGGAAGAATACTTCCACGGCGAAATATAATGAGCACGTGGAAGAATACTTCCACGGCGCATGAATAAGCCAACGGAAGAGATACTTCCGTGGCAAAGGCATAAGCCAATGGAAGAAATACTTCAATGGCAAAGGAATAAACGCGCGGAAGGAGGACTTCCGTAGCGAAGGAAAAAGCCAATGGAAGAGATACTTCCATGGCGCAGAAACAAGCGCGCGAAAGGAGTACTTCCGCGGCGAAGGAGTAAGCCAATGGAAGGGATACTTCCATGGAAAAGGAATAAGCGCGCGGAAGGAGGACTTCCGTGGCGAAGGAAAAAGCGAATGGAAAAGATACTTCCATGGCGTAAAAACAAGCGCGCGGAAGGAGTACTTCCGCGGCGAAGAAGTAAGCCAATGGAAGAGATACTTCCATGGGAAAGGAATAAGCGCGCGGAAGGAGGACTTCCGTGGCGAAGGAAAAAGCAAATGGAAAAGATACTTCCATGGCGCAGAAACAAGCGCGCGGAAGGAGTACTTCCGCGGCGAAGGAGTAAGCCAATGGAAGAGATACTTCCATGGCAAATGAATAAGCGCGCGGAAGGAGGACTTCCGCGGTGAAGGAAAAAGACAATAGAAAAGATACTTCCATGACGAAGAAACAAGCGCGCGGAAGGAGTACTTCCGCGGCGAAGGAGTAAGCCAATGGAAGAGATACTTCCATGGCAAAGGAATAAGCCCGCGGAAGGAGGACTTCCGCGACGAAGGAAAAAGCCAATGGAAGAGATACTTCCATGGCGCAGAAACAAGCGCGCGGAAGAAGTACTTCCGCGGCGAAGGAATAAGCCAATGGAAGAAATACTTCCATGGCAAAGGAATAAACCGGCAGAAGGCGGACTTCTGCGGCAAAGGAATAAACCGGCAGAAGGCGGACTTCTGCGGCAACGGAATATATCCAAAGATATTTGTATGACGTGCACATAAATAGTGGTATTATTATATCCTAGTAGCCCCCCAAGTTTAATGGTGCTAGACTCGATTAGTAGTATTAAACTTAATCAAGTATTCAAAAAATAACGATCACGTAGACCAGCACGAATGGACGTACCATAGCCGCGTATGAAAGATAGAAATTGGGTTTGAACGTGCGAACCAACGCGGATGGGTCTTGCCATAACCGTGAATTGTCACATAGTATAAGACGTATCTTAACTAACTTATGGGATGAGCTATGCCACTACGTGCGCCGTACCGCATTTACCATAAGGACGGTCAAATTTTTGACAAAATGTTGTTAGACGTGCACAGTGTGTCTTTTGCATGTCCATTATGAGTCATGTGGTTTGCGTAACTTACTACAACGTCTTGATAGCAAGGTGTCTAACAAGGATACATGATCCGTGGTGGTTGGGTTTGCAACCCTCTTACACGATAAGTTAAATTATTAGGTTCACTCAATCCTCTTATTCTGCATGGGAACGATAAGTACATGTATGCCCGTAGGCTAAAGATGTCCGAACGTACGAACTAGAACGGATGGACATGCCATAACCGCAGATAAAAAATATAATATTCAAACTATAATATATATGTCATAATCGATGAATGTGCAGATGAGTGCGGATGAACGAGCCATGACTGCGAATCACGCTATATTACGTCGGGTCGCGACATATACAAAAAATATATTTATCAAATCAAAAGATATATGTATTATCTATTTTCCGATAAAAAAGATATATGTAGTATCTTTTTAAAAAATATCAATAATGTACTTTTTTAGAAGATATAGGTAATATCTAAATTTCAAAAAATATATAGGTAATATCTTGTTATCCAAAAAAAATGAACTTATCTAAAAATATAGGAATATCCCTTTTATAAGATAAATAATGTCTTTTATTAGTTAAAATATATGCGTAATATCCTCTATTAATATAAACAATATACCCAAACATG
Organism: Glebionis coronaria; assembly: GCA_025667525.1. Taxonomy (NCBI): domain Eukaryota; kingdom Viridiplantae; phylum Streptophyta; class Magnoliopsida; order Asterales; family Asteraceae; genus Glebionis; species Glebionis coronaria. The sequence continues at coordinate 111,300,997 of CM046879.1, read as the reverse complement.
CGGATTAATTACGGGAGACGCGGCTTATGACCGTAGTGAAAAAATAAAATATGACTGAACATATAGATAAACATGGCTGGACATACCATGGCCGTGAAATAAAAAATAAAATAATCGCTGAACGTGCAGACGAGTGCGGATGGACGAGCCATGACCGCGAATCACGATATATTTAATCAAATCAAAATATATATGTAATATCTTTTCTACGAATTAAAAATAATTGGTAATATTTGGTTACCAAAATAGATAGATAATATCTTTAGCAAATTTAACATATACAGTAAATCTTTCTATCAATAAAAAATTGATAATATTTTATACTAATTAAAAGATATTTGCATAGGCACTGATATCTACGGAATAACTTAACCAATTGCTCACAATCAACTATTTAAGCATATATTATTTTTTATGTCGTAACTAAGAATTAACCTCAAAAATCAATTAGACTTATGAATGGCTCATGAATGTTTGTTTAAATAATGCTAGAGACTTGTACTCATTGTTAGTCAACATATGCAACCTCCACATATTATCGTTAATGATGAAGAAAATGAAGCCATTTTTAGGTGAAAGAAGGCTAATGTTGTCATGCATGAGAAAAAAGATATTGCATCCGTATGTTATACGAGAACTATTTGCAAATAATGTATGCGTTAGATATGCATGACACATATTTGATCAATGCAAAAAAATTATATACATAGTTATCAAAAAAATAAAAAACTAAAACAATATTTACCAAATATTTTCCGCCTTTAAATATTGTAACTTTGCAGAATATTTTTTCCTTATTGGATATTATGGTGTTTATAAAACTATTGATCAATGAAAAATTTTGCAAAAGAATCTACTAAAACTTTAGACTTATTCTAAAATCACAAAACAGTTTTGATATAGCAAATAATATTCCATGGCATACAATGATATTGCATGTAGAAAGCTTTGTATGACGGCAGGATGCCACATGTATTGTGCAAATTTAACATGTATGACGGTAGAATGCTATATAATGGTATAATGCAATATGTAATTTGCAAATTAATATAGTATGTATTGGCGCAAATTCAATATTAAAATGCATGATATATCACGATGAAAGACGTAACTACGAAAGTGATAGAATTACCGAACTTCGATTTAGATCTTTGCTTTTCGGTATCATGAGAACACGAAACATAGCTTAGTTAGTGTCCCACGGATGACGCCAACTTGTTGGAGCATAATTTGGCTAGACCGGTCTGGCGACTCTCTTGGGCCGTTCGTCGTCTTCCCGGGTCCTGAGTAATGCTGCAAACAAAGGTAAACCGGTTAGACGTGGACCCGAGGTCGGAGCCCCGGGGTCCACCTCCGACGGTCAAGTTAGTATTGATCGATATATTGTATAAGATGTGTGGTTAAGAGAGAGAACCTGTTGTAGAATGAGACCACTAGCCTTGTTTATATAGTGCTAGGGTTTCTTGAAGGATAAGTTAGGTTTGTGTGGGCCGTAGGCCTGTTGGGCCGGGCCGAATACCGACTGTACGTCGACAGGTAAGTCTCTGTGGGGGGTGAATTCATCTTTCCAAAAATTACTTTCTTTTGCACAGGTATCGTATAAAAATCATCATGATCTCTGGTGCAATAACTTTGTTCATAAAAACCATTTGTAAAAATCTTGGGTAAGCCAGAGTCATCTTACTACCCTTGTTTCAGAATAATGAGCCAAATATATAGGAGAGGTAGGCACATGTGATTGGTCAAAAATTAGGTAGTTATTTTCAAAATATAATAATGAAAATCTTGAAAAGAAAATAACTTATCTTGTGCATTAATAAAAAGTTACCAACTCCTAAAATTACAGCCCAAATTTTCGTCAAAAATAACAACTGGGTAGGACCCAATGGTTGTCAACGGTCAAAAATAACCTATCAACGCCCAACGGCTATATTCTTGTCAACGTTGGAAAATGCCATGTCAACGTCAAAATTAGTCCTAACAACATTTGGAAATAAATATGTCAACGTCCAAAAATAAAAAGAATAAAAAATGAAAAGGGACCTTAACAAAGTGATTTATCCGAGTGAAGATAACCTATAAACTGAAAATTACCATAGGGTGGCAAGCCCTGTCCAATCATGCACACTTGCTTAAGCAAGATAGACATAACAGTCATCAAGTGTCCCTTGCTAACCAAAGTTCTTAACAGTGAAGTTATCTCATAAAAAACTTTGTAACTTTCCAGGCAAGCCCAATAAAAATCATACCCTAGTCTCCCAACAGACCACATCCAATTCTAGGCCAAAAAGTCTTGGCAGCGTGCATAGTATATCAACTTTACATGCTACAGTGCCTCATGAGTTAGTAAAATAATTCATACTCACCAGTGGACACAATCTAGAATTGTGATAAGAGTATTATATGAATACCCAAAAAGTCCTAAAGGGTTCCTAAACCTCCCCTTAAACTATAATACATAAGTTGCCAAATAAAATGCATATAATAAAAATTTATGTCAAGATAGGAATATAAATATTCCAACCATCATCCATAAACTTGAATATGCTCCAATAATGATCCAAGATTCCATAAGTAACTCTGTATCCATTTGTACAATGCTAAAAACGCATGCATAATTAGATCAAAAACCACAAAACTAACATGTTGCTGACAACGTCAATTTAACACTTGTCAGCGTTAAAATAACCTTTGTCAGCGTTAGATAAATAAAGTGGAAAATCTAATTTTGTACAAAGACCAATAACAAATGCATATCCTGTACGTACTTTTATAATAAGTTCCCAAAACACATATTAAGTAAGATTGATCATTCCAGTACTTGTTACCAAGTATTGAAATCTTCCAGTATCAAAAGGTTTAGTTAATAAATCAGCCACATTTTCCTCTGTGTCAACCCTATCTGGTTGTATTAAACCTTTTTTAAAACAATCTCTTATGAAATGATGTCTAGTTTCTATATGTTTTGTTTTAGAGTGATGTACAGGATTTTTAATAATGCATAAAGTGCTGTTATTATCTACAAAAATATTGGTATGCATAAAATTATACCCATAATCCAACAGTTGGTTCTGAATCCATAAGACTTGTCCACAACAAGCAGCTGCAGCTACATACTCTGCTTTAGTTGTAGAATTGGCCACCACTGTTTGTTTCTTGCATTACCAAGATATCAACCTACTCCCAAGAAACTGACATCCACCAGTTGTGGATTTTCTATCAAATTTGTTGTGACAACCGTGGTTTTGGGTTTGTCACTTGGTCTTACTTTTAGCTTATTTTATGTGTGCTTACATGAATTGTGTGTTTACGTGTTTATTTTGTGTGAACGAGGTTGGTGTGGTTATCGTTTATGAGTATAGAGTACTCACAAATAAATCGAGGAACGGTTATTTCATGTTCATGAGCTCACAAGTGGTGACTGTGAAATGAAAATGGTGATATTGTGGTGTTTACGTATACGTATAAGTATTATAGTAATAGTATTTTTTTAGGATTTACGGTTTAGCATTTAGAGGTCTCGGGTGAGGTAATTATCCATATGAATATTTTTCGGGATGGTTTTAAGTCATTTAGGACTTAGTTATAAAGTTTATTTCAAAATTTGAGATTTTTTATAAAAGTGTATATTTTACGTCTTTTACGGTAAAACGCGTAAATTTGACTAGTTTTACGGTTTTGAGGTTTTGGAAGCTTTAGGAGCTGAAATAAATTAACGAAAATTAAGGTAATATTATTAACATAATATTAAATAATAAAAATAAAGAAAAAAACGAATTTAAGGGGGTTAGGTCGGTTTGGAAAAGAAAAAAAAAAGGGAAAAGAGGAGAAAAAGGAAAGTGGGCTTATTCTTGGACTAGGATTTTATGTACACCCTATATATTGTTTTAATAACAATCAAATTCATTATTATTCCCTGGAGATATTAAAAAAACTCGTGGGTTACATAGAAGGTTTTTAGGGTTCTTCATAATTTTGGGGGTTTTCATAAATCAAAGGTAAAGTCTTTAATCCCTTTTTAATTTAATTGTTTTTATGTTTTTATAATCATCTTACGATGGATTTAGGTTAGGGTTTAATTTAAGAACAGTAAATTAATGTTATAATAATGAGTTCATAATTATTACATAAATTAGGGCTTGTAATTAGAGGGATTAGGGTTAATTAATGAGGTTGATTTTGTTAAACCCGTTTTTAAAAACTGGGCAGAATTTTGAGTCAATTGGTTTGATCATATCAGGAGTTCTAGGAACATTCAAGATGCGATCCAAGTATCCCTGAAAAGGTAATTGAAGTGGCCTTGTGATTTGACAAGGTAGTGGCCTTGTGGTTTGACAAGGTAGTGGCCTTGTGGTCTGACAAGGTAGTGGCCTTGTGGTTTGACAAGGTAGTGGCCTTGGGATAGGTACATAGTGTGATCATCTATGGTACCATGTTGTTTGGCAAGGTAGGAGCCTTGGATTTTGGTTTGGAATGATTGATCTTGAATGCTAGTTGTTAATACATAATTGTAGCACATTGTCCATATGTTATTGTGTTGATGGTTGTTATTCACAACTTGTAATTAATTTAGCGTTGGAGTCTAAACCTATGACTCTCACCAACTTTATGTTGACGTGTTTTAGTGTCTCTTTCAGGTGATACTATGGCTAAGCATGAGAACATAAGTGGCTAGGATTGGAGAAGCTTAGGAATGCATATAGAAGGAGAATCCCCGTTTCCTTCTTAGTTTTTATTTGTTCTTTTAATAAGTGATACTGTGGCACACATATATTTGTTTGGTTATGTTATTTGTTTGTCTTGGGTAAGCGATAGGACTGTTACCTACTTACCTAGACTCCTGAGTCTGATGAGATATTGTCATGACTTTGTGTCTCCATTTTATGACATTTCTTATTTCATATAGTTATCTCTATAGACACGCCATGTTGTGATGATATCCATACGTCGCGCCCCATATTCCGCCATGGTGGGGTGTGACAGAATGGTATCAGAGACCAATGGTTATAGAGAATTAGGTTGCCTAGTCGTGTAGCCTAGTCTATAGCTTAAGGTTCCCTGCATATAGGCGTCATAGGAGTATGTGTGCATTTTATAATAATTGATGTGTTTGGATGTTATTTATTGCGATGTTTTGACTAGTATGAATTGAACCATAGTATGTTCATACTTAGTCACATGTTATTTTCTTTTCGGGTTTGTGACTAGTGCGGGTTGAACCATAATCGTCCACGCTAGTCACTGTTGTATTTTGCTTAAATGGTACATTATAGTACATAATTATATATGTGCCACAACACCACTGGACTTTCAAGTATGATTGCATGAAAGAGAGTTAATACGTGCTTGTATAGTATATGTTGGATGGATTTGAGTGTATGTACGCTTATGCCTATGTATGTAAAATTATTTTCTACTTACCGGTTGTATTCTTAGGATGGTTTTCTAGCTCTTTTCTCTTTGGGATGTTCAACTTCAGTAGTAGCGCATTTATCGAGTCCTCATTTCACGTGTTTGTTTGTACGGTACTTTTGGTGTAGAAGCTATTGAGAGGGTGGAGATTTCTTTTTGGACTAACGATATCTTTTGTTTTGAGTCTTACATGGTAAAAAAATAAAACTTGCAAATAGTAAAATAAAAATAGTTGTTGGTAGTCGATAAAATGAGGGTAAAGTGTCGAAAACGTGTTTGAAATAAGGTGGAATATAAATGTTTTTTTAACATATAAGCATGACTTGTTTATTTTAAAATATTTTGGTTTTGATCACCTAAAGTTATTGTTCTTTAGTTAGAAATTTTGTTCTTATTAACTTAAATATGTTAAAATCATGTATTAATCATATGATGGGTGAGAATTTAAATTTTCTGGAATTAAAATAAATTAGACCTTGAATTTTGTAATTAATAACGGGTTTTTTTTAGGGGTTTAAAAATCGTTTTTTTTTTGTATAAATCGGAGTAGGCAGAAACTGTCGCTAAACTGTCAAAATATGTCGCTAACTGTCAGAAACTGTCGCTAATGCCTAGGTAGATTTTGAGAAAAATCGTTTTGGTCATAACTTATTCGTTTTTAAAGGTTTTTGGGTGATTCAAAAGTCTAAAATTATGTACTCGGAACATACTTTTCAAATATTCAGAAAGTTTCGTAACTGGAAGTCAGTAGCTTGGTCGAATTAATTGTACAAGTGTTGAGTTCAAGGTTAATTTTCGGACAACATGGGTTAAACTCGTGTTTTGGGTATTTTGCGGTAATGAACACTTGGGGGGTTAACATAGAGATGAGTTGGGAAGGAATTTAAGAGTTCTTTAGACCTTATTGTACGTGGTTATATTTTGATGAATTTTGATTTATGGTATTTATGAGTAAGACTGAAATCGGGGTGACAGTTTTAAACCCGTTGAGTTATGTGACGGCTCCTAACTTGGTTTCAAGACAGTTCTTGTTTGATGAGTTGCGAGATTTAGTTAGGTTGGTTACATAACTTTATGGTTTTGATAATTTCCTCGCGGACGGTTAAGGCTCATGTGTTGTTGGTTGAGATTATTTTCGTGTAAACTGAGTTCACGTTTGACCGTGAAGGTTTTATCAGGGATATGCATCCTCGTTTGTTTGCTGAGAATAAGTTTGAGTTTGGAAGTGAATCTCGGGACGAGATTTCTATTAGGAGGGAGTGATGTGATAACCGTGGTTTTGGGTTTGTCACTTGGTCTTACTTTTAGGTTATTTTATGTGTGCTTACTTGAATTGTGTGTTTACGTGTTTATTTTGTGTGAACGAGGTTGGTGTCGTTATCGTTTATCAGTATAGAGTACTCATAGGTAAATCGAGGAACGGTTATTTCATGTTCATGAGCTCACAAGTGGTGACTGTGAAATGAAAATGGTGATATTGTGGTGTTTACGTATACGGATAAGTATTATAGTAATAGTATTTTTTTAGGATTTACGGTTTAGAATTTAGAGGTCTCGGGTGAGGTAATTATCCATATGAATATTTTTCGGGATGGTTTTAAGTCATTTAGGACTTAGTTATAAAGTTTATTTCAAAATTTGAGATTTTTTATAAAAGTGTATATTTTACGTCTTTTACGGTAAAACGCGTAAATTTGACTAGTTTTACGGTTTTGAGGTTTTGGAAGCTTTAGGAGCTGAAATAAATTAAGGAAAATTAAGGTAATATTATTAACATAATATTAAATAATAAAAATAAAGAAAAAAACGAATTTAAGTGGGTTAGGTCGGTTTGGAAAAGAAAAAAAGGGAAAAGAGGAGAAAAAGGAAAGTGGGCTTATTCTTGGACTAGGATTTTATGTACACCCTATATATTGTTTTAATAAAAATCTAATTCATTATTATTCCCTGGAGATATTAAAAAAATTAGTGGGTTACATAGAAGGTTTTTAGGGTTCTTCATAATTTTGGGGGTTTTCATAAATCAAAGGTAAAGTCTTTAATCCCTTTTTAATTTAATTGTTTTTATGTTTTTATAATCATCTTACGATGGATTTAGGTTAGGGTTTAATTTAAGAACAGTAAATTAATGTTATAATAATGAGTTCATAATGATTACATAAATTAGGGCTTGTAATTAGAGGGATTAGGGTTAATTAATGAGGTTGATTTTGTTAAACCCGTTTTTAAAAACTGGGCAGAATTTTGAGTCAATTGTTTTGATCATATCGGGAGTTCTAGGAACATTCAAGATGCGATCCAAGTATCCCTGAAAAGGTAATTGAAGTGGCCTTGTGGTTTGACAAGGTATTGGCCTTGTGGTTTGACAAGGTAGTGGCCTTGGGATAGGTACATAGTGTGATCATCTATGGTACCATGTTGTTTGGCAAGGTAGGAGCCTTGGATTTTGGTTTGGAATGATTGATCTTGAATGCTAGTTGTTAATACATAATTGTAGCACATTGTCCATATGTTATTGTGTTGATGGTTGTTATTCACAACTTTTAATTGATTTAGCGTTGGAGTCTAAACCTATGACTCTCGCCAACTTTATGTTGACGTGTTTTAGTGTCTCTTTCAGGTGATACTATGGTTAAGCATGAGAACATAAGTGGCTAGGATTAGAGAATCTTAGGAATGCATAGAGAATCCCCGTTTCCTTCTTAGTTTTTATTTGTTCTTTTAATAAGTGATACTGTGGCACACATATATTTGTTTGGTTATGTTATTTGTTTGTCTTGGGTAAGCGATAAGACTGTTACCTACTTACCTAGACTCCTGAGTCTGATGAGATATTGTCATGACTTTGTGTCTCAATTTTATGACATTTCTTATTTCATGTAGTTATCTTTATAGACACGCCATGTTGTGATGATATCCATACGTCGCGCCCCATATTCCGCCATGGTGGGGTGTGACATTTTTCACCCCCATAATCACTGTCTGAATATGCAATGAGCTCCAATGGAGAATCCTTTGGATTCCATAATACCAGGGTGGAATAGCACCTACGATACCTAAAAATCCTCTTGACAGCATGAAGATGACACTCTTTGGGAGTCACTTGATGGTGTGCACATGCACACACAGCAAACATAATGTCAAGTCTTGAAGCTGTGAGATACATCAATGAACCAATCATTGACCTATAATGGCTGACATCCACCTCTTTTCCATCTCCAACTTTTCCCCAAGGGTGTTCCCTATCCATGGGTATGATAGCCCGTTTCTCATGTGGAGAAAAGCCAAACTTCTTCAAGATTTCTGCTACATATTTGTCTTGAGAGATTAAGATACCATCTTCTTTCTGCTGAACTTGTAACCCTAGAAAGAAGTTCATCTCCCCCATTGCACTCATCTTGAACTTGTCTGTCATGAGTTTGGAAAAGTCTTCACTCATCTTTGGACTAGAAGAGCCAAAGATAATATCATCCACATAGACCTGTACAAGTAAGAAATCCTTACAAGTCTTCTTTATAAACAAAGTCTAATCTATGGTGCCCTTTTTGAATCCATTTTCCACCATATAGGTGGACAATGTGCCATACCATGCTCTTGGGGCTTGATGAAGTCCATACATAGCTTTCTTCACTACCTTGTCTGGATGTTCTGAATCTTCAAAACCAGGAGGCTGCGTTACATAAACCTCCTCTGCAATTGTGCCATAAAGAAAAGCACTCTTCACATCCATTTGATAGACTGTAAATCCCATGTAGGAAGCATAGGCTAGAAAAATTCTTATTGCCTCAATCCTTGCAACAGGTGCAAAGACCTCCTCATAGTCTATCCCTTCCTCTTGTGTATATCCTTAAGCAACTAAACGTGCTTTGTTTCTGACCACAATTCCTCTCTTATCCTTTTTGTTTCTAAGAACCCATCTTTTCCCAATAGGTCTGACATGTCTGGGACAATCAACTAACTCCTAAACATCCTGAATAGCAAATTGGTGAAGCTCATCTTGCATTGCTTCCACCCAACTTTGTTCTTTGAGAGCATCAAAAATCTTCTTGGGTTCCTGTTGTGACAGAAAACAGGCAAACAAACATGCTTGAACAAGAGGGGTATCAACCTTCTTGTGAATATTGGCAATAAATCCTCCATGATTCTGATGAGACCTTCTAGTTTGCACATGAGTCATCACATCACCTATGATTAAGGAAGAAGGATGGTTTTTCATGGTAGATGTAAGTACTCCTCCTTAAATGATTATGTTATCATCAATTTCAGTCTCCAAATTATCAATATCTTCTTCAAATGCTCTTCCATCATCATCTGAATGAACCTCTCCATGTCTATTTGAGGGTTCACCTTGTTCAAAATCATTAGAAGAGATTAAATGGTCAAAAGAGTTGTCAACGCCTGAATTAGGGTTGTCAACGTTTGAGACATCAACGCCAGAATTTGTCTTGTCAGCGCCAGATTTTCCTCTGTCAGCGTTTGAAGAATCATGCATGTTTTCAACTGGTGATACTTGTGGACCACCTTTTTCCTTTTCAGCAGCAGCAGCAGCAAATGCATCTGCCCATATAGGAATGGTAACATACTCAAGTACGGGTGCTGATTTATCTGCTTGTGATCCAACCTCTTTATCAACTTGTTTACCTGAAATTTCAACAACTGGTTCTTCCACAACATTTGAAGTCACCTTCACAATGTCTGGATTAGTAACAGGCATATAATTCAATGTCATAGATAGAGGTTTCAAGTCAAATAACCAATTTGGACCACTCTCTGGATCACTAGGTTTACTCTCTAAAAACCTAACATGTACCATTTCAAGGATATGTTTTTCTTTCTTAATGTAAACTCTATATCCTCTACTCTGCACAAAATAACCCATAAAGTATCCTTCATCACCTTTAGCACTAAACTTACCTAAGGCATCACTAGTGTCCAAAACAACTACATGACATCCAAAAGGTTTAAGAAAACCAATATTAGGTTTCCTACCCCAGAATAGCTCATAAGGTGTCTTGTTATGGATCTTGTTGATTAATGCCCTATTCTGAACATAACAAGCTGTATTCATAACCTCAACCCATAAAGCAATGGGAAAGTGAGCATCAGTCAATATAGTCCTAGCTGCTTCTATGAGTGTTCTATTCTTTCTCTCAGCTACCCCATTTTATTGTGGGTTCTAGCTACACTAAACTGTCTAGTAATCCCTTTTTGGCACAAAAGTCATCTAACAACTTATTTCTAAACTCACCACCATTATCACTTCTAAGCATCTTAACCTCATTACCAGTCTTCTTCTCTAGTTGGGTAATAAAGTTAATCAAAGTATCAGTAGTGTCACTTTTCAAAGCTAAAAAGAAAGTCCAAGTAAATCTAGAAAAATCATCAGTGATGAAAAAACAGTAGGATTTACCATTTAAGCTTTCTATATTAGTTGGACCAAACAAGTCCATATGCAGTAAGTGAAGAGGTTTAGAACTAGAATGCACATGTTTAGACTTAAAGGAGACTTTGTGTTGTTTGCCTTTAAGGCATGCAACACAAGAATGGTCATTGTGAAAAGCCTTCTCAGGCAAACCATCAACTAAACCATGTCTCACAAGTCTATTTATATTCTTAAAATTAATGTGCCCTAACCTTCTGTGCCAAAGATTACTCTCATCAACTGAAGCCTTAGCATACAGACATGACAAATTATATTCATCCTAATTCCATTAAGACTCACATTATAAATGTCCTTATGCCTAGGTTTTCTATAATCAATGAATTTCTCATCTGGTATTTTAAAATCTTTGCTCAACACCAAGCATTCAGTATCAGTGAAAAGAACCTTATTTTTGTTATCACACACCTATGATACACTAAACATATTATAGTCAAGTTCTTTGACCAAAATCACATTCTCAAAACACAAATTGTTGGTGATAAGAGTGCCTTTACCAGTGATAGTTCCATATCCGCCTCCAAAGTACACTTTGTCACCATCTTTAATGGGAGTGAAGTTTGTTAAGTAGTCTTCCTTCTCTGTCATGTGCCTAGAGCATCCACTATCCCAATAGCCATAATCATTAACCTGCTTTTGAATGCCCTGCACAGAAAGAAACAAATTAGTTTTCTTTGGGAACCCAAGTCTGAGCAGACTTGGATTCATTTGGTTGTTCATCAAGAACAGACATAGTCCTCATGACAACCCCTTGTTCATCACTTTTTGGATTAAACACCCAGTTAACCCCAATTGGTTTAGTTATGACCTTTGAAATATACTGAAATCTGTTACAGGTCATAGAAATCCCATCTGAATTAGGGTTTTGAACTAGTTTAGGTCTCCAAAATAAGCTAGAAGAAGCTTTAGACCCCTTTCCCTTTGGTTGCAGATATTTGGCATTACTTGGTCTAGCAACGTTGGGACCATTCTTGTCAACGTTTAATTTGTTCTTGTCAACGCTGAAATTACCCTTATCAGCGTTGAACCTAGGGTTTGCTACAGGAACCCACTGTCTGTTAGACCATGTATTGGTCTTCTGAAAAGGCCTTTGTCCATAGGTATTAGACCCTTTAGTAAAGAATGGGGCTGGTCTAATGACTTGTGGACTTTGCTGGACAAAAGGTTTGGGTTGGACCATGGTTGACTTTCTATTAGCGTTGACCTTTGAAGCGTTGACACACTTATAAGCTAAATGTGAAAAACTTCCACAAATATAACAGGCTTTTCTAGACATAGCTCTAGGTCTAGATGAAAAGAAACCTGTCCCATTATCACTAACTTGACTTTTTGTGACCTAGGTTTTCTATACATTTCTGCATATCTAGTACTAGGTTTTCTATCAACGTTTAAGCCAAGGTCAACAGTCTTGCCAGTAGTAGGATTGGTTACTTTTATGGGAGTAGACTCATTTGGGTTGTCACTAAGCATGCCACCCTTGACAAACAAAGTATGGTTGGCTTTCTTCCATTGGTCTAAATATTTTAATTTATGCTTGTATTCCTCTACTAGGGTAAGAAGTCTAGGTGGAGGAATAAATTCCTCTTCTTGGAGTTCTAGAATACCAGTCCAAGACAGGTCCTTTCTAAGGACACCATAAAAGTTCCCAGCAGGTGGTGGAACACCAGCATACTCTTTCATTCCAATCCCACTCCTATCCCTAGAATCCCTTTGTTCACTAACACATTTTTCTAGGGTTTGTGAAGCTTTATCAAATTTTTGAATTTTAAGATCTACATTATCTTTGTTATTGATAGCCTCATCTAACTTAGCTTGTAAAACACCATTGGATCTCTCCAAAATGTTTCTAACCTCAACACTAGCATTTAAATCAAGAGTTAAAATATTGATTTGATCTTTTAGGTCAAACTCCATTTTCTTATACTCAGCTACAGTCTTTTCAGTTTGAGTAAGAGCGAGTTGATAATTAGATAACTTACATCTTTCATTAACAACATCTGCTGTTAATTTTAAAACTTCTTTGTTAAGCTTTTTAGTGTTTAGACGACAACCCTTACTACAAAATGCATCATCATATACCTTATTGTCTGATGAAGATGAAGAGTGTGCCATGAGAGCATAGTGAACATGCTCCTCTTCTTACTTTTCTACAACCAAAGCCTTGTTCTCTTCCTCATCCTTGGCCAAAAAGCTCCAATCCCATCCAACACCATTTATGTCTGGCATGGCAACCATAGATTTTGTATCTTCAACCTTGACGATTTGGCTTGAAGGCTTTCCAACATCAGACCTTCTAGGAGATCTACACTCTCTCATAAAGTAACCCATTCTATGACAATTGTAACACTCAACCTTGGATTTATCAAACCCAACAGTATCTTTGGCATTAAAGCTCATCTTCTTCCTAAATCTTCTATTGCATCTATTAGCCCTTATGCTTGGAAGTGCCATATTCCACTTCATGTCCATCTCTTCCAAGTGCTCATCACTAATTTGCTCAAGGTCCTCATATGTAATCACTGAACCATTGGGCAATGAATCAATGTATGCACACACTGTATCTAGATCAATACTAGTAGGCTTAACTCTTGGTGAGTCAACATTGTATGTGTCAGCGTCCGAAAGTGAGGCACTGACAAAGCTTGATCTAGCATTGACACAAGGTGATCCAGTAACGGAGTGCATGTATGACTCCCTTTGATTAAATTGACCTTCACTATGTGAGAAGAAGGCCATATTACCATTGGTAGACTTACTTCCTTGATTTAAAAGGATTTCACTTTCTACAAGCCTTAGTTTATTATAAACATCATCAAAAGTGAAACTTTTGTGAGTATTATTAGCAATCATAGACCTTGCTTCAATCTTCTAGGCATCACCAAGACTTTTAAGAAAAGTGGTGATGATATCAGCATCATCATGCACTGTTCCCATAAATGATAACTTGCTTGTAATGTCAAGAAGTCTGCTTCTCACTCCACTTAGCTTTTCATTGGGAAGGGCTTTAAATACAACATACTCATGCAAGAGTTGCTTCTTTTTCTCTGAGGCAGTATCATCATTACCACCATAAGCAACTTGAAGGGCTGCCCAAAGATCTTTGGCAGAATCATAGCCTCTATACTTGTGCTGATTGGCTTGTCCCAAAGAAAGTTTAAGGATGCTTAGAGTTTTCATGTCATTCTTTCTATTTGCTATGTCCTCAGCTGAGACAGCTCTCCCATCTTCAGGTTGTTCTTTTCGATCAGCTTCACTTGAGCCTGGATTTGATCTTGCCAAGATAGCAGCAGCAATCTTGCCAACCTTATTGAATGTGTTTCCATATTCAATAATTTCCCATAGGGTGTGATCATGGATTTAAAGATACTGCTCAAAGTTAAACTTCCACAGCTCAAAGTTGTCTGGGTCTAGCATGGGAATCTTGATGTTAGGGCTTGAGGAGGAAGAGGTTAACTCTGGAGTAGACATGTTGTTTTTCGGGTTTCTTGAAAATTAGGGTTTTTGGCGATTTAGGGTTTTTGTGTTCTTTAGATCAAAGTTTCTCAACAAGCTCTGATACCACTTGTTGATCCCAAACATAGATCGATTTAGCTTGTGTAAACGAGATTAAATCAAGTTAAACACGTAGAGAAACTTTGTTGTATATGAAAAATTCAAGTATTATGCGGAATTAATACATAAACAAGAACACACAAACAAGATAAACCAAACTTTCACTTTGATTGATTAATCGAACTTGCGTACAATGAAAGTGTAAAACGTATATCAAACTAAAACCTAAAGGCCTCCTTTTATAGATTAAGGAACCTTGTACAAGAGTCTATGTATCAGCTATTTTAGGTAAAGATAATCATAAGGAATAAATTGTCGAACATATCTTTACTAGAAACATACTAGAAACATAAAACGTGTAGACTAAGTCTTCTATCAGTGCTTGACTTCTTCTTATCAACACTTGACTTCTTCCTGTCAACGCTTGTCCTATCAACGCTTGATTTCTTCCTATCAACGTAATTGCTCTTGTCAGTGTCCAAGTGTCTTGACTACATTTTATTCCCAACAACAAGTTTTAAATTTATAAACACGAATTACCGGATGACTAAAAACGCACGGGCAAGTATGACCCTTTCGTTTGTGTATAGGTTTTATGTGGTAATACCGAGATCGTTCACGGGGATTTGGAAAGCCCATGATCATTCAAAAATCTACTATAATCTTTTGATTGTACCAATTGTAGACAAATAATAACAAGTAATATGATGAGATTAACAAAAAGATTAAAGGCAACACTTGGTAAAGACTAGTTTGGGCATCCATTGTGGTATGATTGTGATGACACATTTAACATGTATGATTATGATAATTAGATGCTTAATCCAATCTATTGTTTTCAAAAAGCTTCAATCCCCGTCAAGACTTTGGTTAAAGAAAACAAGCGTTAGACTCAATCACTCAATTCAAGACTTAATCCAATTTCAACTCATTCGATTCACGGTCGTTTCACGAATTTTCTAAAACTTATATTTATGTTTCTTGATAATCAGAACTTCTTAAGAAATGATCAATACAAAAGATAGCCAATCATAGACAAACCCGCTATGACTTGTTGTTAGAAAATAACCCTTTCGACCTATGTAATCTTTACCAACAAATTAAGTTTTAACAACAAATGTCACATGAAACATAAGTACCAATGGTTCATAGGAAATCTTGAAATTGATATAAACATAAATCACAATCACAACCACTACTACATACCACAAACATCATCCTACCAAGTGTAGAATGAGATTTAGCTACTCATAATGAACAATGAAATAAAATCTGAAATAATAGTCTTACAAGTCATAATCAAGAGTATTACAAAGTGAAAATATAGTGCTAATGATTAGGGTAATGATCCCTAAGAGTTTCGTGATGTTAATTTTGCTTTTCGGACTCCAAAAGTGACTTTTCTTGCACCACCTTGCTTAAATCCGGGAATGGTGTTTTGGACAAGGTTGAGAGAGTTTATTAACTAGCAATAACACACACAAGTATGTTATGAAAGTGGGATATGATGAGATATGAAAGTTGTGACCCCATGGGTCTTATTTATTCACAAAATTGAAGGCTAGGAGTGAATGCATGACTTGTTGGCAAAGGCTTATGCTTGGAGCCAAAGGAAGTCTATAATCTTCTTGTGTATTCTTGTATGATCATTTATAAGCCTCAATATTGCTTTTGTGTAGTCAAAAATCTACCAACATGAAAGTAGGTGGCAACTTTGGATTCTGCTAGTGGCAACTTTTAGAAATATTGGTGGCAACTTTAGATTCTGCTGGTGGCAACTTCCATGATAAGTGACTTGTAAACATCTTGAAAACACTTTTCTTCCACCCGAAATAGATCTTCAAAGGCTTGTAACTCGTACACGGGTCTTGAACTTGACTAGGATTCTTTGTACTCGTACTAATCTTTACATTTGCATTGCTTTAAACTTTATTCCTTCAATTGGCTACACAAAGACTTACAAACACATTTTGGCACAGATATGCACAAAAGCATTATAGAAATAACCAATATACATGTACAATAGTACGGATAACGCTCCCAAAAACATGTTAGATTTGGGCGTTATCAAATCCCCTCACACTTATGTTTTGCTTGCCCTCAAGCAAGAAGAAAAGAAAATTAAATCCAAAGGTACATGTATCTTATAAAAATCCGATGCAAGTCTACCAAGTACAAGTACAAGATAAAACTCGTCGGCTTATGTTTTTAAAGTTGAAAGATTGAGATATAAAGTCAATACCCATAAAAGTCTAAAAAGTCTTTTATTTCTAACTATACTATACTAGCAACATATGAATTGAAGCAACATGTATCACGACTTAGCACATTGGCTAATCGATACCTTTTATTCCTTCTTCTTCCTTCAACTTCATAACATTATAGCTCATTGGCTATTTATTTGTCTTTTTGACTTTTTCTTTCTTTTTCTTCTTTTTTTTTCTTGGCTAAAACTCGTAGCCATAGATCAACATACTGTAAAGTTCAAGTTGTATTGACAAACATTGAGCTTGCAACTTTCTCCTATTTTTTTATTTTTCTTCTACTATTATATGAGACTTTGACTTGGGTAAGTTTGACACAAAAATATATCTCAAATCTTCAAAAATTATAGATTGTATAATTTCTTAATTATTTATATACATTTTACTTGAAACTTTTTATATTTATGAGGGCAAACAAGAAAAAAAATATATTAAATAGCCCAAAAATATAGCAATTAAGCATCTTTTCTCGATTTTCCTACACCCCCCTCACACTTAAGTTTAGCATTGTCCTCAATATGATGAAACTGAACAAAAGTTAGGGAATAAGAGAAAAACCAAAAGCACGGGCATATCATTCTACATAAAGAACACACATGAGTCTTGTCTTCGCCTTCAACTTGCGGTACCTACAAAAAAGATAAATTCCACAAATACAAAACACTCTATTTTTTGTTTTTATAGGTTTTTATAAAAGCAACACACGCTACCCCCCCCCCCCCCCCCCCACTTAAGCAAAACACTAGTTAAAAATTGTGAGGTGTAAGCATGAATTTATTTAAAAAGGAAAATCACACTTAAAAATGAAAATTTAAAACACACGGGTTGCCTCTCGAGAAGCGCTTATTTTATTACTGAGTCATCAGCCTGACTCATGCTTCTTTTTAGTTTTCATTAATTTTATCGAGTGGAAAATGTTCACTCCACTCATCGTGATATAGTTTAACACGGTGTCCATTAACAATGAAGCTTCTTCCATTCTTGTCATATAATTTAACATAACCGGACGGGTATCCATGTGTTACAATAAAAAGAACCGTACCACTTTTGTTTAAGCTTTGGGGCTTTGAATTTATATCTCATGTTAAACAAGAGAACTTTATCACCTTTCTTGAATTCTTTTTGGATTCAAATTTTCTTATCATGATAAGATTTGGTACGAGCTTTGTACAATTTGGAATTCTCATAGGCTTGGAGTCTTAATTCATCGAGTTCGTGCAATTGCAGGAATCGGTTTTCTCTAACGACTTTGAGATCAGGATTACAACTTCTTAATGCCCAATAAGCACGGTGTTCAATTTCGAAGGGAAAATGGCACGTTTTACCGTACAACAAACGATAAGGTGTTGTGCCAATTGGTGTTTTATAAGCTGTTCGGAATGCCCACGGAGCGTCGTCAAGTTTCCTTGACCAAACGGAAGGATTGTCCTTAACCGTTTTTTCGAGTATTCGTTTTAAGGCTCTGTTGGTATTTTCAACTTGTCCACTCGTTTGTGGATGATACGCGGTGGCAAAGCGATGGGTGACTCCATAACGCTTTAAGATTTTCTCTATTTGTTTGTTACAAAAATGGGAACCTCGATCGCTAATTAAAGCTTTCGGCATTCCATAACGAGAGAAACGCTTTTTCAGATAATTGTTTACGGCGCGTGCATCATTCGTGGGTAAAGCCTCGGCTTCCGCCCATTTAGACACGTAATCAATAGCGACTAAGATATATTCGAACTTATGGGATTTGGGAAAGGGTCCCATGCAATCAATTCCCCATACTTCAAATATTTCTCTAACTTGGATGCTGTTTTGAGGCATCTCATCTCTTCGTGAGAGGCTACCAGTACGTTGGCAAGCATCATAATTTTCGACTAGAGTATGAGCCTCCTTAAAATTGTTGGCTAATAGAAACCAGCATCAAAGACTTTTTTCACGGTGGTGGAAGGACCATAATGTCCCCCAGTAGGGCCATGATGACATTCATCAAGGATCTTTCTTGTTTCTGCACTATAAACACATCTCCTAATCATGCCATCGAGCATACCTTAAAAAGATAGGGATCTTCCCATAAATAGTGTTTAAGATCGGAAAAGAATTTACATCGTTGGTGATAGGTTAAACCTTTTCTTAGAATTCTTCCAACGAGGTAATTTGCAAAATCTGCAAACCACGAAGATTCGTCCGTAGAGATTTTCATAAGAGTTTCATCGGGAAAATAATCATCGATATCTTCATCCCTTAACTCTTCCATGTTTTAATTTTCAAGTCGCGACAAATTATCGGCTGTGACGTTTTCTGCTCCTTTCTTATTTTGAATTTCAATGTCAAATTCTATGAATAGTAAAATCCATCTAATAAGACGTGGCTTAGCATCTTGTTTAGAGAATAAGTATTTCAACGCGAATGATCGGTGAATACAACCATTTTGATAACACGAGATAGGATCGAAATTTTTCGAAAGCAAAAACTACGGCAAGTAGTTCTTTCTCGTTGATTGTGTAGTTGAGCTGCGCGCTATTTAGGGTTTTGCTCGCAAAGTGTATAATACGGATCCTACAGCGAAATTGCTTGCATCACACATAAGTTCAAACGACCACGACCAATCAGGTGAAACCATGATCGGTGCATTCGTTAACATGTCTTTAAGCTTGTTGAATGCCTTTATGCATTCTTCGTCTAAATCAAAGACTATGCCTTTTTCAAGGAGTTTGGTCATCGGTCTAGCGATTTTGGAAAAGTCTTTTATAAATCGGCGGTAGAATCCCGCATGAACTAGAAAACTTCTAACAACTTTAACGTTAGTGGGTGGTGGTAATTTGGATATCACTTCGATCTTAGCCTTGTCTACCTCTAAACCGGCTCTGGAGACTTTGTGTCCAAGCACAATTCCTTTAGTTACCATGAAGTGACATTTCCCCTAATTGAGCACGAGAAGAGCTTGTTTGCATCGGATGAGCATGTGCTCTAGATTAAAAAGACAATACTCGAATGAGTTTCCGAAGACTAAGAAATCATCCATGAAAACTTCCATGGATACTTCAAGCATGTCTTGAAAGATCGTGATCATACACCTTTGAAAAGTAGCAAGTGCATTGCAAAGACCAAATGGCATACGCCTATAAGCAAACGTTCCAAAAGGACACACAAAGGTGGTCTTATCTTGATCGGATGGTTCGATAGGTATTTGGAAATATGCGGAAAAGCCATCGAGAAAAAAAAAGAATTTGTTCCCCGCATGTCTTCCCAACATTTGGTCCATGAAGGGAAAAGGAAAATGATCTTTTCGTGTGGCTTCATTCAATTTGAGGTAATCAATACAAACACGCCAACCGGTAACGTTTCTTGTAGGAACAAGTTCGTTATGTTCGTTGGTCACAACGGTCATTCCTCCTTTCTTTGGAACGCAATGGATAGGACTAACCCAAGGACTATCTTCTATGGCATAGATGATTCATGCCTCAAGAAGTTTGAGTATTTTGGTTTTTACAACGTCCTTCATGTTCGGGTTAAGTCGACATTGCCTCTCAATAATGGGCCTGGCATCTTCTTCATGATTGATTTTGTGTTTGCAAAAATTCGGGCTAATACCCGGTATATCGGCTGTTTTCCAAGCAAACGCTTCTTTGTGGTTTTTGAGCATAGAAACAAGGCCTTTCTTCTCATCTTCCTAGAGTGAGGCTGAGATAATCACCGGAAGGAGTGAATCCTTCTCTAGATAAGCGTACTCGAGATGTCCGAGAAGAGGTTTCAATTCAAGATCCGTCAGTGAGTCTTGAATAGATTTAGGAACTACAAAGTTCGATTTCGAAGGCACTACTTTGAAGGTTTTGTTTGTATCTTCCTCTTCTTCGAGAGTTACTTCAGAATCAAGGGTCATGAATTCTTCGAATTCACGATCACGATCGGTATCGCTAATAATTTTTTAAGTTGTTTGTGACAATCTAACATTTTTAGGTAGTGAAATATTTTCTCGTATAATATTTTGAAACTTATTTTTATGTTGGTTGACGAACTCACAATTTACGGATTTAAATTTGGGCTTACGTGCATAATTTAGCGTCCTTTACGACTAAACCGGAAACCTTAGGATTACGTATTTACGTTTTTGAACTCCGTTTTTTATGAGACAATTTTTATTGGATTCGTTTTGTGACGTTGATTCATAATTTATAAAAACGTTTTTCGTAAAACGACCCGAGGGCAGGCAAATCGAGAAAACTAGAATCGAGGAATACCCGTAAACTAGTGAGATGGGACAAAATACATTGTCCCACCCCACTAGTTAGCTTGGACGGCACACATGACACCACATCTTAGGATGTGGCATCATGTTAGCTAAATGTTTACAAGTATAAGCAAAGCTTACACCTTAAGCTATTCCTTCCACTTGCTAACTCAAAACCACTAGCAACTTTCACACACACCATTTACTTACATGCAAACCAACACAAAACTCTCTCAAAAACCACCCCTTTGCCGTCCACTTTCAAGCTACAAACACCCCTTTTGATCTTTTCTAGCCATGAAATACATGTTTACTAGCTCTATCATGAAGTTATCTTGAAGCCTTGATCATTTGGTGGCTATATTAACAACATTGGAGGTGATTTTCTTGTGTCCTATGGCTGATTTCCCAACTATTGTTCTTGGTGTTTGATGATCTTGGAGTTACTTGTGGTGTTCATCAAGTTCTTGTCTTCCAAAAACAAGAAATACACTTGGTTGGTAAAGAAGATCATCCTCTCCATTTTCTCTTGTTATTTTTGTAAAGAACAAATGTATTTTCTTCATTATTTTATATGTATATGATGTATATATGATGATAAAAATGTTGTATGGGGATCAAGTGTTGATAGATATGCTTAAAAAGGTAAATAACTATAAGAAATGAGGCTAAAATCATGCTTATTTAGTTGGCTGTATAAAAACAGTATATAACTAAAACTTAAACTGATAAAATTGCATGGTATGATCCATTTACAGTAAGTACAAGATGTTATACACATGTGAGAGTTGGCCATGCAATGGAATCAATATAATGAGTGAGATATGATCAAAACAAGTTGGGTGTTCGAATCTGAATAAGCAGTTTTGTAGGGACTGTTAAGGCAAGATAAACTTAAAATGAGCAGTAGCTATAACTAAGTTAAATGTAGCACATAATATGAAGAACATGTCACCCAAAAATGAGCTTCTAATTCATTATAGAACTCTAGATATGATAAAAATGGTGAACATGAAAATAAAAATCCGATTTTGAGAATTAATGTTTATTATTATTATATAAGCACTCAAATTATAATGTATAAAATGTAAAATTAAAACCCACTAACTTATAAAACATATTTATATAAATATTTAAAAGGTTAATTAAATGGATAAATTATATAAATGGTAGTGTAATAATACTTATAAGTAATAAAAAACTATAAACTTGATTTTTACGACTTTTTCGGCTATTACCGTAAAATTAACGTTTTTCGCCAAATAAAACTTAGACGATCAAACCCGTCTAATGTAAAGTTTTTAAAAGTCATATACTGATATATAAGTAACTAATACATGTAAAAACCGATAAAACCCGAACTATAAGAAATACGGACATTAACGAGCTAACTAAGCATATTGGACTAATAATTGGACAAATAAGATAAATACTTATAAAAAGAACTTATTGGGCTTAACCCATTTGGGCCCAACATGGAAAGTATATATACTGATAATATAGGTATAAAATGGATTAAAACAAGTTAAAGAACTTATACTAAGCTTATTGGACTTAAAATAGATAAATAGTTAAAACTAGCAAACTAGTAAAAAGTTACCAAAACGTAAACACTAAAATGAGTAAACAAGGATATATAAACCCACTTGATCATCATCATATGTACAAAATCATCATATTTATATTGTTATTTTGATAAAAGTCATTGGACAAGAGTCTAAGACCGATTATTATTTATATAGGTTTCCGTGACTGAAGCACGCCCGTAGCCGATAATCCGCCTTTCATTATCAACGTGAGTTCATAGCCTCACACTCTTTTAAATGTTTTATAAAATGATTTGTAAACCCGCGAGGGAGATAACATGCTAGATTTTATAAAAATAGAACACAAGTAGTCCCGATGGTATGCTTAATGATATGGACCCGAATGATGCTATGACCCTATAATCGAGACTAAAAGGATTATTAGTAGTTAGGTTATGTCACTTAAAGTCCCATTAGCATGAATTGTGAACTACCGGGATTTGGTAGAAGCTTATGCATTTGATAGTACTATTTGGGGACGATCACCCCAGTTCGCGCCTTGACGGTTGATCCCCGTCGTACCACATTGATTGGTAAGCGAATTTATGTATGAGAAGATTCCATAGCGTGATTTTTGTGACGACACGCTAACTTAGATGGGCAAATTGTTTGTCGGGTTCGCGACCCGCTGTTTTCATAGTAAGGTAACAATGTCATGCGGCTAATAATAATCCTACTACCTATATAATCTAAATATCCGATATGATACGATGCTAATAACGATGAATATATTACCTATCATGGTAATATAGAGACTACGGTCTCATGGACGGTTTAAGATGTATGCTTGATTTATATATTGCCTGACTAGCAATATGAGGACTTACTTCCGATATTATACTTGTGTTCTGATTTTAACGATTGTTTTATATAACGGTTTTTACTAAACTCTATGAATTCACTCGGCATTCGCTGATATGATTTTTGCATGTTTTTATCTCAGGTGCTTGAAGGTAATCCGGATGGAGATCGACTCTGATGGCCCACTTAATATTAAAAATGTTCATTCGATCTACGTTTAGTAAACTTAATGACTTGTATAATCTGGGATCTATTGTACGCTTTTAAACTTTTTATCGAATGAATGTATGTTGAACCTTGAACAACCATTTTTATATGTTGTCTATGATTGGAGTTATTGTGCTATCCCGTAACACTCTGAAAGACCCTTCCGCTGTACTGATACGAAAAATGAGAGTGTTACAGTTTGGTACCAGAGCTCTCGTTATAGAGAACAAAAGATTTTAAAAACCAAGGTTTTGAACAAAACTTTTCAAAATCTTTTGACAATGAACATTTAAGAAAATATTTGAAAAATCTTTTGACTATAACGGTGCCAGAGATCTCTGACGTTACCAACAAGCCCTATTGAGAAGATATATATTTTGATATATATAATTTAATTTATATATATGTATATATCGTGATTTCATTATGTAATTGTTTAACTAGTATGTTATCCTAATACGAGATATATATATAAATGCAGATTGTCATGGCTGACCCTAATATTCCTATAGAAAACCATGCTATTCCCGAACCTAATGTAGATGATGATCCTTATTTAGACTTAGTAGATTATGATATGGATGATGAGGAGGAATCATTTGAGGATCCCGAGCCCGAGTTAGGACTAGGAGATCAGATTGCCCCTCAGGTTGACTTGGTAGAGAATGAGATTGAGAATGTTGATATAGAGAATGATGATGAGATTGGGTTAGATAATTTAGATGATGAGATTGACGACGAGGATGTCGAGGAGGATGTAGGTATAGACGTTGAGGTCGATGATGATGGGGAAGCCGAGCTTATTTACCCTTATGATGTTCCAGAGGGCGAGCCTTTGCCCCCACCAGTTGATTTGTCTGATTCTGAGGTTGAGTTACCTAGGGATGAAATGTCTGAATCGTCTGAATCTGATTCTGAATCAGAGGAGGATGAGGATGATAATGCACCTGACGGTACTGATGGTATTGCTACTCGTAGATGTGAGATAGGAGAGTCGTCTAGTGCTCAAGAGGCTACTCATATTGATGGTCTTGCACCATGGGCCTTGAGACGTGATCTAGATGCTTCCCGTGTTAAGAATTGTATGACAGAGATTGGATTAGGTGTTGTTCATACTCATGTTGCTTATTTGGAGTCGAAGACTAAGGTTGGCGAGAAAGAGCGGGAATTGCTTAGTTTGGATTTGACTGATGTAGAACGTAATTTGAATGAGACTTTTAGGAGGTTATCGGTGTTAGAAAGTGATGAGTTTGCTGAAATGAAGAGAAAGGTGAATTCTATGGAGATTCAGTTGAGTGTAGCTCGTGCGATGCGTGAGAAAGCTGAGAAGGAGTTGAATATATCCGTGGGTTGGAACAGTAGATTTTATGCTGACATGGTTGAAAGAGGAGTGATCCGTAAGCGCCCAGCTGAAGATGTGTCTAGTGATCGTCCGCCGAAGATACAGAAGACGATGGATGATGGACCATCTAGCGGTTCTCACTAGACCAGTCTGTATTTAGTAGTGACCTTTGTATCTTTTGTGCTTTGGTAGCTTTGACTGAACCGACTTGTTAGTAGTAGACTTGGCACGAATTTTGAGTGTGTATAGTGCTAGAACTTTGATATGGGATGTAACTAAGACAATACTTTTGTTTCAAATCGAATGAAATATGTATCTTGTCTTGAATTCCATATTGTGCCTTATTTGTATCTTGATTATGAATTCAATCCATATTATATGAATCCTTGTTGGGTGAATGCTTAATACTTTGAAATTGTGAAATTATAGAAATATGCCTCCCAAGAAGGCTGTGACTGAGGATGATGTACGTAGGATTATTACTGAGCAAGTTACCGCATCTATGACTGAATTTATGGCAAATGCTAGAAATGAAGCTGGCGATAGTGGAGCTGGCGGTAGTGGAGCTGGCGGTAGTGGAGCTGGCAGTAGTGGAATTGGCGGTACTAATGTGAATGTGAATGCTAATAATGTGAATGCTAATGCTGGAGGAAATGTAGGAGTACTTGGAGCTAATGCACCTGAGGTTGGTGGCTGTACTTATGTGACGTTCATGAAGTGTGAACCTCTACCTTTTAATGGAACTGAAGGTGCTGTAGGACTAAGCCAGTGGATTGAGAAGATTGAGTCGGTGTTTCGGATTAGTAAGTGTAAGGAGGAAGATAAGGTGACTTTTGCTATGGCTACTCTTAAAGGTCGTGCGTTGACTTGGTGGAACGGGAGAATTTCTTTCATGGGTCTTGATACTGCTAATGCTACTCCTTGGGCTGAAATTAAGAAGTGGATGACTTTGGAGTTTTGTCCTCGTAGTGTGATCACTAGGTTAGAACAAGAGTTGATTCATTTGAGAATGAAAGGTGTGGACATTGATAGTTACACGAACCGATTCCATGAGTTGGCCTTGCTATGTCCTCGATTGGTTGAACCCGAAGAGATCCGAATTGAGCAATATATTAAAGGGTTGACCAGGAATATCCGGGCGGATGTGACATCATCTAAACCACTGACCATTGATGATGCTGTTTGAATGGCTTACCAACTCATTGGACAGATAATTCAGGATAGGGAAGATGAAGCCCGTGTTGGTGAGAAAAGAAAGGGTGACGGTGATCGTGTAGATATAGGTGATAATAGGAAGAATTTCAATCGCCGTCAGAACCAGAGAAAGGGGAATGCAAATGCTCTTTCCAACAACACACCGCGCAACGATGATAGATGTCCTAAGTGTGGCAACAAGAGGCATACTGGCGACTGTTGGAAATGCCGAAATTGCGGAAAGCTTGGACACAAGGTTGAAAGGTGTAAAAAGGGAACCATTTGCTTCAACTGTAAAGAAGAAGGTCATAGGAAATCAGAATGCCCCAAGTTGAAAGCGATTGTACCTGGAAGAAACCCCCAGGGTGGTATCTATCAACTTGGAATAATTGAGGTGAAGAAAGAGGATCCAAATGTCCTTACCGATACGTTTTTACTCAACAATCATTATGCTGTTTCTTTATTTGATTCGGGTGCTGATAGGAGCTTTGTATCCACTAAATTTAGTGCCCTTATTAACATTGAACCTGTTGAGATAAATACCAGTTACGAGGTGGAATTGGCTGATGGTAAATTAGTGAAAACTAATAAGCTATTAGAAGGATGCTCTCTAAATCTCTTAAACCATTCCTTTCCGATTGATTTGATGTTGATAGAATTAGGTAGTTTTGATATTATTATTGGTATGGATTGGTTGTCGTTGAATAATGCTACTATTTTATGTGGAGAGAAGAAGGTTAAGATTCCTCTTAGGAATAGGACGTTAGTAATTGATGGTAATCGAGGTGAATCTCGTTTGAAAATCGTTTCATGTATTAAAGTCCAAAAGTACATCAGGAACGGTTGTGAGTTATTCTTAGCTCAAGTGACTGAGAATGAGTCTAGGGAGAAACGATTGGAAGATGTACCTATTATTTGTGAATTTCCAGAGGTATTTCCTAATGATTTACCCGGACTTCCACCAATAAGGCAAGTAGAGTTTCGAATCGATTTAATTCCTGGTGCTGCACCGGTGGCACGTGTGCCTTACCGATTAGCCCCTTCTGAATTAAAGGAGTTATCTGAGCAACTTAAGGAGTTGTCTGATAAAGGTTTTATTCGACCGAGCTCGTCGCCTTGGGGAGCTCCAGTCTTGTTCGTTAAGAAGAAGGATTGATCTTTTCGTATGTGCATTGATTATAGGGAACTGAATAAGTTGACAATTAAAAATCGATATCCTTTACCTAGGATTGATGATTTGTTTGATCAACTGCAAGGATCTAGTGTGTATTCTAAGATAGATTTGCGGTCAGGATATCACCAACTTCGCGTCCGTGAAGAAGATATTCCTATAACTGCATTTAGAACTCGTTATGGACACTATGAATTTCAAGTAATGCCATTTGGGTTAACTAACGCACCTGCGGTTTTCATGGATTTAATGAATCGAGTGTGCAAGCCCTACTTGGATAAATTTGTGATCGTGTTTATTGACGATATTCTAATCTATTCTAAGAATGAAGATGAACATAGAGAATATTTAAGGATTATTTTGAATTTGTTGAAGGATGAAAAGTTGTATGCTAAGTTTTTGAAGTGTGATTTCTGGTTAGATTCTGTGCAATTTCTTGGTCATGTGATTAACAAAGATGGAATTCATGTTGATACTGCAAAGGTTGAAGCCATTAAGAATTGATCTGCACCGACAACACCAACGGAAGTGCGACAGTTCTTAGGATTGGCTGGCTATTATAGGCGATTCATTAAAGAATTTTCTTTGATAGTAATAAGTGTGAAAACACTTATCCTTTTGCCACTAAAATCAAGGAAAAACAAGACCTAATCATGTGTTTTATATCATAAATATCGGAATTACGCGTGGTTTTGTGTTCTTGTGTTAAAATAGGTACAAATGATCTAAAGGAAAGAAAACACGGGATTTCACGGTCAAGTATCGAAGAAAAGTCAAGAAAGAGTCAAGGACAAAGTCAAAAAGGTCAAAAGTGTGCCGACGATCACGAAACCTGACAAAGCCGACACGTTTTTGAAGAAACAATCGAGGAAGCCGAAATCGAGCTCAATTCTTAGCGGATTAATCTTTTTGAAAATATTCGAGCTTAGTGGGTCCCACGATCACTTATTAGGCCCAAAAGCCAAATAAACAAGTTAGCCTTATTCTCTTTTGGTAAAAAGCCCAATTCAAGCCCATTTGGAAGTATTTAATGGAAACTCGTTTTGGCCCAAGCCCATTTGGATTAAACAAATTGGAACAAATAAACATGGATGTGAAACGATGGGATTTAGTTTTAATGGGTCAAAGGCCCAAAGTTACTAATAAACAGTCAAAACCCCCGGTCAACCAATACACCTCCTCAACACACAAATTAAATAAACCCTCACACGTGTAACTTTCCACTCACCCCACAAATAAAACGTTTTGTTTTTACCCCATAATCCCATGTGATGAAAACAAGAAAAAAAATAAACCACCCACTACTTCTTCTCTCCTAAAACGCAGCTTCACCATTTACTTTTTACCCAACTTTCTCAAACCCTAATCTCCCAATACACCCATTTTACCCAACGAAATTTGGGGGTTTCACCAAATTCGTGTGATTCACACGCACACAAATAAAACCCCCAATTTTTCGGATCAAGCAATCACTAGATGGTCCTCACATCATTCCAACGTGGCAATCCGTGGGCAAGAGTATTTACAACCGTTTGATCAAAATAAGAAGAAAGAGAAGATGAAGAACGGTCAAGATTGATTGCTTAATTCTTAAGCTATGAAGATGGTTTTGAGGGTTTGCCTATAAAAACCCCCACATCATGTAATTGAGGGAATCATCAAGCTTTTCTTAAATTTTTATTTTTCAGTAAAATTAGATTAGTTTTAAATCTTGTAATTTTTAACTTCAGCACTTGTAATCTTTATTTTAAATTAATGAAAAGTTAATATTCAATTTTAATCTCGTCTCATTTTTTTCCAGTACTGTTTTTATCTCAAAATTTTTAATATGTTTTTATATTAATTGTTACTGTTCTCGGAAGTTATTATTATTCATATAAAAAAAGAAAAAAAAAAGAAAAAATATATATATTTACTGTTCTTCGAGAGTATTTGGTTCGAGAAGCATTTTGGGATAATGATGTTTTTTGATGATGATATTTGGTGGTATCGATTTCGGTTCATAGGGGGTGCAGCGCCCACCTACGTCCCAAAGGATTCGTCAAAAGGTTCTCCTTCCATTTTTAATTTTCTTGTTTTAGTTTAATTTGATTTAACTGTTTTTTTTTTTGAATCTGCTTGTGTTTGACTAGTTTGTTTTAAGAACTGTTAATTTGCTTACTTATATTGGTTTATCTATTTAATTATTATATCTGCTAGTTGAGATTTGTTTGGGAATTAAGTTTTCAAATTTGATTATGTTTATTTAAGTTTTGTTTGGACTCATATTGTTTGAATCTGCTTTTCTAGGTTAGAATAATTGTTTACTAGAGTCTGGTAATTGCTTATTGGATAAGTTTGCGTTTATTGATTTTCAGCTTATTAGTTTCGTTTGGAAGTAGGTTGTTTAGATTCGCTTATTAAGTTTTTTGCTTATAGATAGCTTATTTAATCTACCTTTTTGCTTATTTGGATTTTCAGCTTATTAAGTTTTAGCTTATGTGTTTTTGTCTTCTTATTTAATTCAAGTCTGTATTAGCTTATTTGTAGTTTAATGTCTACCTGTTCAGCTTTTCTTATTTGTTAGCTCAGCTTATTTGTAGTTATATTCTTATTCTTTTGCTTATTATTTTGTCTCAAGATATTAATTAGTTTATATTGCATTAAATTCGTGAGTTTTGGTTTCATTTTGTGTATTTGCTGAATTTGGTGTTTTAACATACATATACAACTTGTCTGTATGTTAGTTTTATTGTTCAGTTCCAAAAATTACAAGTAAACAAAATAAGTAGCTAAAAATTGTGTCTGTCCTGGGAGTCGAACCCAGGACCCCTCGTTTAACAACCATTCGCCCCAACCATCTGCTCTAGCACACTTTTTATGTTTGTCTTAACTTAGTTTAATTAATATAGGGATTTAATTTCTGGCAGTTTATTTTAATACTAGTCTAGTTTAAATTAGATTTTCAATGAATATTTTATTTAAATTTCGTTTTAAATTCAGTTTTTATAAAAAAAAAAGTAAAAAGATAAAAAAATATATATATTTTAATTTTTAATTTCTTTTAAAATTAGTTTAAATTTTATTAGTTTTAAAATTAGTTCTATTAAGTTTAACTAAAAGTTTTTTTTAGTCATTTAAAAGTTTTAGTTTAATTTTAGCTTTTACATTAGTTTTTAAATTGAGTTTTTTTAAATTTAGTTTCAAATTTACTTTTATTTTAAAATAGTTTTTATTCAAAAGTTTTTATTAGTTTAATTTTTAATTAGATTAAGTAGTGTTTTATTAAATAGTATTTAATTCATATAGATTTTAGTTTAAAATTTCAAACATACTTGACACCAAAAACAAAGTTTAATCTTACGTTAAACCGGAAATCAATTCGAGTCGAGTCGAGGAAAAACGAACTTAATTGTTAAAAATAGGATTGCAAAATTAAGTTTTTCAAATGGCGCCGCTGCCGCTTCGCTCGTACGATTGACGATTTTTCGTGAAGACGTTTGGATTTTGGGATCCGTTATTTTTGAACGTTACGTTTCTTGCACAAAAAATCAAAAATACAAAAAAAAATCAAAAACTTAAAAATACAAAAAAATTAAAAAATCATAAAAGCAATTTCTTTCCTAAGAATTGCACAAAAAAATTAAAAAAATCAAAAGTAATACTTTTTCCTAAAAGTATTACACCAAAAATATTACGTATTAGTGTTAATTTTTATTTCGATGTCTTTCGATTTTTCTTGTGAATATATATTTTTCTAAAAAAATACAAAAATATTTTTCATTTACTATAGTATATTACGTAGAACAATAATTTACCTACTTTTCAAATAAGCCTTAGTTGGGATTTCATCACCTAACTATTGTAGTCGAATCCTAAACAAAATAAAAAGGCAAAATAGATAAATACTAGTAAGACGTTTGAACTCGACATATACAAACTATAAGGTGGGTATAAGGCGACGCGCTATAAAAGGCCGTCTAAGGAAAAAGGTTTTTAAGTGCTTTGTGCCACCTCGTTTCCCCGCTTGCTTGTGCGTATATTGAGAGGGACGACCGATTATTGGTTTGCCGACTCAATTAGAACTTAAGTATATATTTTTGTAGCTTTTTACTATTGCACCTCGAGAGGGAAAATCCTTTTCCTCTCAAAGTCGACCGAGGTCACCAACCTCATTCCAAGTTTTAATTGTATGCGCACTCGCGCGCGTACATACATACCGAGTGGTGTACCAAACTCTTCCAATTCTTCCAAAAAGAAGAAGAAGAAGAAAAACAAAAAGACGGTCATTCAAGCCGATCCCGAGAATCGAGCTTTCGACATAACGATGGCAACGGATAATCGACCAATGATTGAGATTCTTCGATCTCACGTTGAAGGAAACGATGACGCGATTGTGGTGCCGACCATTGGAGCTAATCATTTTGAACTTAAACCGGATTTTATTCGAATGGTTTCCGCTACACCATTTTTAGGTCGTACTAATGATGACCCACACGCTCATATCAAACGATTCATCCAATTAGCAAATACCGTCAAATACAATGGGGTGCCACAAGAGGCCGTTCGCCTACAACTTTTTCCTTTTTCCCTCGAGGGACAAGCCCGGATTTGGCTTGATAAGGAACCACCCCAAAGTATTACCACATGGATCGACTTAGAGACCAAGTTCATTAATTACTTTTTCCCACCATCACGGACCACCTCTATAAGGAATGAAATAATCTCCTTTGAGCAAAAATATGGGGAAACTTTTAGTGAGTCTTGGGATCGGTTTAAATAGCTTTTGAGAAAATGTCCACAACACGGTTTCACCAAAGTGCATCAAATAAATACGTTTTACAATGGTTTGACTCTAAATGACCAAGAATCACTTAATAGTGCCGCGGGGGGCAATATTCTTGTGAAAACCATGAACGAGGCTTGGGCCATTATTGAAAACAAGGCTAAAGTACAAACCAAGAGTGTTAAGGCCACTATGGCAAGTGCTAGTTCTAGTGAGAGTGACAAGAGAATCGATAAACTCACTTCGCTTGTTGAAACACTCGCTTTAAAAACCGACGCCCTCACCACTCATGTGCATGCCGTGAAAGATAATAGTGAAACGTGTGAGACTTGTGGTGGACCACATTCATATTTCAATTGTGACAAGGTTTATAATCAACAACAACAAGTTTGTGCTTTTAATGGTAATGAAAGGGTTCCGTTTAAACCAAATGTTGATGTTAACCATTTGTCTTACAAGAGTAATAATTATTTGGCTCCCCCGGGTTTTGTAGCACCTCAAAGACCACCCCCACCCGCCCAAAATACCTAATACCAAAATAGGAACCAAGGTCCTCAAATGGGTAATTTTCAAGGGAATGCAAATCAAGGGATTTTTAATGGTCAAAATCAAGGGTTTCAAAATAATCAAGGTTTTTACAATAACAACGATTTTCAAACTCAATATCAAAATCAAAGTTTTCCTAATCAAGGGGTTAATAATCAAGGGTTCAATCAAATGAATATGCAAAACCCTCAAATGGACTTGGTTCTACAAAAATTGACCGAACATGAGAAAATCATGCAAGCTATGCAAGCATCTACTAGACAAATGCAAGAGTCCAACGATAAGAGATTTTTGACTATGTTGCAAACCCTTAGACCCCAAGGTGCCTTACCATCCAATACCGAGATTAACCCTCGTGCTAATGTGAGTGCTATCAATACTCGAAGTGGAGCCAATTTAGTGGGACCTTCCATCTCTTCGCCCATAAAGGAGAGACAAGGCCCGGAGGTCATAATGAGTAATCCTACTCCCCCTTCGGTGATTCCTCCCACTACCACTCCTAGTTCTAGTCCTCCATTGCCGAAAGAGCCTATTCCTACGGTTGTTCAAGAAGTCAGTCCTTCTCCTTCTCAACCTAAGCCTAATATTCCTTATCCATCTGGGTTAGGCAAGACTAAAGTGCTCACCAAAGATGACATTCATGTCTCTAATTTTTTGAAAATGATTTCCAATGTGAATGTTAACGTAAGCCTTATTGAAGCACTTGCTCAAATGCCAAAATTTGTGAAAATGTTTAAAGATTTGCTCAATAAGAAGGAAAAAATGGTTGAGCTCGTTAACACCCGTTTAAATGAGAATTGTTCCGCGGTTCTTCTCAAAGAGCTTCCCGAAAAGCTAGGAGATCCCGGACGATTCGTGTTACCTTGCTCGTTTCCTCAAATCGATGATTGTATGGCTTTAGCGGATCTCGGCGCTAGCATCAATCTAATGCCACTTTCGGTTTGGAAACAATTGTCATTACCCGACCTTGTACCGACTCGTATGACTTTAGAGTTAGCTAATCGAACTCTCGCACACCCCGTTGGTATTGCCGAAGATGTTTTTGTTCGAGTCGGTACATTCACTTTTCCCGTGGACTTTGTCGTCGTCGACTATGAGATGGATCCTCGTATTCCGTTAATACTTGGTAGACCATTCTTACGATCCGGAAGAGCCTTAGTTGACGTGGCCGAAAGGGAGTTAATTCTTAGGGTTCGGGATGAACAACAAATTTTTAAAATGGGAAAAATCACAACTAAATCAAATGGAAAAGAGTCGGTCAATATGATTGATGTTCTTAATTATGATAATGATGAGATTTTTATTAATCCTTTTGGAATTGAAAAGTCTACTCAAAATGATTTTGTGATAAACTCATCCCTTCCCTTAGAGCCTCAAATTTTTGAAACTCCTATTTATGACACCGATAGTGATGACACTTCTTCAAGTGATCACACTATCTTCGGCTTAGACGACTCGACTTTTGACCCACCCACTTTTGACCCACCCATTTATGATCAACCAATCTTTGATACCTACGATGATGACACTTCTTTAAGTGATCTCATTAATTTTGATGACCCACCCCATGATTTTAATGCACTTCATATCTCTATGAGTGATTCTTCCATGGAGACTCCTTTTGACTTCTATACTCCAATTTTAGAGGTCATGACTCTTGAGGAGGATCCTCCACTCTTAGAGATCATACCTACTTTAGAGGTTATTCCATTTGAGGAGGATTTAGATATCTTTCTAAATACCTATTTTCCTCATGAGGAAGAGTTTTCCTATGACTCCGACGATACTTATGTTTTCACATCAAGTTTGGAAGAGGATGACTTTCCCACTATGGATTTTGATGATATTTTGAGCTTAAATGTCGACACCTCTTGCTATTTTCCCATTAAGGAACCGGTGTTTGATCCGGGAATAGAGACTTTTGTGCTTTCATTGCCATACCACCTTACCCTTCCTAGTAAGAGACTTTTGCCTAAGGATACCCCACTTTTCTATGACTTGCGTACCACCTCGGGGTTTATTTCCTTTTGTGATGGAAATTATGTGTTTGACCCGGGTGGATTTTCATGGGGTATGACTTGTATGACTTTGTTTCACCTTTATCATGGAGAGATTTTCCTCCCTTGGAAATCTCGGTTGTTCCATGATTTTCCCATTTGAATGATGATATTCGGGAATTCGAGTCAAGCTAGAGACTCGTGATGAAAAATCAAGCATCGTTTAACTAGGATAGATTTTTACCTTTTCCACCCTTTTTACCCTTTTCCCCTTTTTCACCCATTTTCACCAATAAGTGTAGGGGGAGCCAAGTAGGTTGTTTATGTGTTGTGATGATTGTGTGCAGGGACATGTGCTTAAATGATCTACTTTTGGTACTATTGACGAGACCCGTGTTCCCGTGTTACCCATGTACCCGGTTCCTTCGATAAGTTTTTGCTATTGTCATTCAATCTTGTATAAAAATAAGACGAATAAATGTAATCACTTTAGTTGTCCTTTCCTTAGCTCGATTTTAAACAACGTACTCAATGTCCTACGTGTAGGGGAGTTTATTCTCCCACATGCTTAAACATTAAGGACAATGTTTATATTAAGTGTAGGGGGGATTTCTATCGAAATTTTAGTGGGCTTTTCCATGAATTTGACCCCATTTAACCGGAAAATTTAAAAAAATTTCAACGTTTTCCAAATTTTTGATCTATTTTGGCCTAGTAGTATTTTTATTTCCTTTTATTATCGCATCGAATAATTTCCATTTCAAGAATAAAGTCAAAAGTAAATAAATAAATAAAATGGTTTTAACAAGTTTTGATATCTTTGATATATTAGGCCCGTCGTGAATATTTTGACTCAACCCGAGTTTACTTATCCAAGTTTACTCTAGCTAGTATCCTTAACCATATGGACCTTAATTGGTTTATTAGGTTAAGCATCCACGAGTCTCATTCCTTGAGATTTAAAATTGTGGAGAACGAGAGATGATAGAGTTAATTATAAGTTTGGTATTCTTTCATTAACTTATGTGAGTTAGTTATGAGCTTTTTCTCCCATCGCTTGTTAATAAATATATTTGCAATAAATAAGGTTGTACGATTTGAAAAGTTACTTAGCTTCTAGCACAAGATCGTTTAAAAGTTGCTCGGTATTAATTAGAGTTCTTAGCCAAGGCATAACTTATTGAAGCGGGACGCGAAGATTGGCTTATCCAAAAAGGCCCTAACAAGGCATGAGGATACCCGAGTCCAAAAAGGCCCTCACAAGGCATGAGGATTCACGTTTTGCTAAAGATCCTAAGATGATGTGAAGATAATTAATCCAAATCAATATGATGGATCAAGACACACGACGAGAAGCAATTACTCCCCTAAAGATCATGGAGAAGTCTATCCAAAAAGACCCTAACAAGGTATGAGGATAAATAGATCCAAGTCCGAAAAGGAGGCGGATCGTTGTATATCGAAATCCTAAATAAAGAAGAGGATAAATGAAGAAGTCGTGGTCAACATTTGAAGCATCTTTCACTCCTTATGAAGATGTATACCAAAATGAAGAGAAGACCATAATTTCAAGATCGTCTCTCAAGATTTGAAGTTTGAAGTACAAGACAAATATCGGTCCGAGAAAGGTCTCAAATCGAGAAACGAGTTATGCCAAGATATGAACTTTATGAGGTTTCGAGAAGCCGTTTTAAAAGATTTTGTCCTTTAGCTAGCTATTGATTAAATCGTCCCACTTTATTTTCGGCCTTAATAAATTATCGAAATAACTCAAAAATGCATCCTCGTGATCATTCAAGACAAAAATAAAATACAAGAGACACACCGTAGGAATAAGGGGGTCTAAGTGATTAATTAAACCACATGAGTAAGTGTTGGTTGTGCTAACTTGTAGTAACAATGATCTCGTTTTTAAGCTTGGTATGGGGAACGTGAAACTTGAGGGTGATTAATATTCATGACACCAAAGCCCTAATCTAAGTCTTAGATTTCTTTACAAGTTTCTTCCATCAAATAATTTCCAAGTTAATAAATTCTTATAACTTTTGTTTCCTTTAAAGTTTTTATCTTTTCGTCGTAGTAATAATAGTTTATCTTAATAAAGGCCGAGATGGATTAATTATGAGAAAAATGTAACTTATGCTTTAAAATAATGCATTGCATGGGGTCATTGCAATGGTCAAGTGTAGGGGATTTAATAAGTGTGAAAACACTTATCCTTTTGCCACTAAAATCAAGGAAAAACAAGACCTAATCATGTGTTTTATATCATAAATATCGGAATTACGCGTGGTTTTGTGTTCTTGTGTTAAAATAGGTACAAATGATCAAAAGGAAAGAAAACACGGGATTTCACGGTCAAGTATCGAAGAAAAGTCAAGAAAGAGTCAAGGACAAAGTCAAAAAGGTCAAAAGTGTGCCGACGATCACGAAACCCGACAAAGCCGACACGTTTTTGAAGAAACAATCGAGGAAGCCGAAATCGAGCTCAATTCTTAGCGGATTAATCTTTTTGAAAACATTCGAGCTTAGTGGGTCCCACGATCACTTATTAGGCCCAAAAGCCCAATAAACAAGTTAGCCTTATTCTCTTTTGGTAAAAAGCCCAATTCAAGCCCATTTGGAAGTATTTAATGGAAATTCGTTTTGGCCCAAGCCCATTTGGATTAAACGAAATGGAACAAATAAACATGGATGTGAAACGGTGGGATTTAGTTTTAATGGGTCAAAGGCCCAAAGTTACTAATAAACAGTCAAAACCCCCGGTCAACCAATACAGCTCCTCAACACACAAATTAAATAAACCCTCACACGTGTAACTTTCCACTCACCCCACAAATAAAACGTTTTTTTTTACCCCATAATCCCATGCGATGAAAACAAGAAAAAAAATAAACCACCCACTACTTCTTCTCTCCTAAAACGCAGCTTCACCATTTACTTTTTACCCAACTTTCTCAAACCCTAATCTCCCAATACACCCATTTTACCCAACTAAATTTGGGGGTTTCACCAAATTCGTGTGATTCACACGCACACAAATAAAACCCCCAATTTTTCGGATCAAGCAATCACTAGATGGTCCTCACATCATTCCAACGTGGCAATCCGTGGGCAAGAGTATTTACAACCGTTTGATCAAAATAAGAAGAAAGAGAAGATGAAGAACGGTCAAGATTGATTGCTTAATTCTTAAGCTATGAAGATGGTTTTGAGGGTTTGCCTATAAAAACCCCCACATCATGTAATTGAGGGAATCATCAAGCTTTTCTTTAATTTTTATTTTTCAGTAAAATTAGATTAGTTTTAAATCTTGTAATTTTTAATTTCAGCACTTGTAATCTTTATTTTAAATTAATGAAAAGTTAATACTCAATTTTAATCTCGTCTCATTTTTTTCCAGTACTGTTTTTATCTCAAAAATTTTAATCTGTTTTTATATTAATTGTTACTGTTCTCGGAAGTTATTATTATTCATATAAAAATATATATATATATATACATATTTACTGTTCTTCGAGAGTATTTTGTTCGAGAAGCATTTTGGGATGATGATGTTTTTTGATGATGATATTTGGTGGTATCAATTTCGGTTCATAGGGGGTTCAGCGCCCACCTACGTCCCAAAGGATTCGTCAAAAGGTTCTCCTTCCATTTTTAATTTTCTTGTTTTAGTTTAATTTGATTTTACTGTTTTTTTTTTAATTTTTGAATCTGCTTCTGTTTGACTAGTTTGTTTTAAGAACTGTTAATTTGCTTACTTATATTGGTTTATCTATTTAATTATTATATCTGCTAGTTGAGATTTGTTTGGGAATTAAGTTTTCAAATTTGATTATGTTTATTTAAGTTTTGTTTGGACTCATATTGTTTGAATCTGCTTTTCTAGGTTAGAATAATTGTTTACTAGAGTCTGGTAATTGCTTATTGGATAAGTTTGCGTTTATTGATTTTCAGCTTATTAGTTTCGTTTGGAAGTAGGTTGTTTAGATTCGCTTATTAAGTTTTTTGCTTATAGATAGCTTATTTAATCTACCTTTTTGCTTATTTGGATTTTCAGCTTATTAAGTTTTAGCTTATGTGTTTTTGTCTGCTTATTTAATTCAAGTCTGTATTAGCTTATTTGTAGTTTAATGTCTACCTGTTCAGCTTTTCTTATTTGTTAGCTCAGCTTATTTGTAGTTATATTCTTATTCTTTTGCTTATTATTTTGTCTCAAGATATTAATTAGTTTATACTGCATTAAATTCGTGAGTTTTGGTTTCATTTTGTGTATTTGCTGAATTTGGTGTTTTAACATACAGATACAACTTGTCTGTATGTTAGTTTTATTGTTCAGTTCCAAAAATTACAAGTAAACAAAATAAGTAGCTAAAAATTGTGTCTGTCCTGGGACTCGAACCCAGGACCCCTCGTTTAACAACCATTCGCCCCAACCATCTGCTCTAGCACACTTTTTATGTTTGTCTTAACTTAGTTTAATTAATATAGGGATTTAATTTCTGGCAGTTTATTTTAATACTAGTCTAGTTTAAATTAAATTTTAATTGAATATTTTATTTAAATTTCGTTTTAAATTCAGTTTTTATAAAAAAAAGTAAAAAGATAAAAAAAATATATATATATTTTAATTTTTAATTTCTTTTAAAATTAGTTTAAATTTTATTAGTTTTAAAATTAGTTCTATTAAGTTTAATTAAAAGTTTTTTTTAGTCATTTAAAAGTTTTAGTTTAATTTTAGCTTTTACATTAGTTTTTAAATTGAGTTTTTTTAAATTTAGTTTCAAATTTACTTTTATTTTAAAATAGTTTTTATTCAAAAGTTTTTATTAGTTTAATTTTTAATTAGATTAAGTAGTGTTTTATTAAATAGTATTTAATTCATATAGATTTTAGTTTAAAATTTCAAACATACTTGACACCAAAAACAAAGTTTAATCTTACGTTAAACCGGAAATCAATTCGAGTCGAGTCGAGGAAAAACAAACTTAATTGTTAAAAATAGGATTGCAAAATTAAGTTTTTCAGATAGCTAAACCCTTGACTAAGCTTACTTAGAAGAATAAACCTTTCGTTTGGGGAAGTGATGAAGATGGAGCATTTCAGACATTGAAGCAAAAATTATGTAGTGCGCCAATCTTGTTATTACCCGACGGGAGTGAAGATTTTATAGTGTATTGTGATGCATCTCTTAGAGGCTATGGAGCTGTTTTGATGCAGAGAGAGAAAGTGATAGCTTATGCTTCTAGGCAATTAAGGAAGAATGAGGAGAATTATACTACCTATGATCTTGAGTTAGGAGCTGTAGTCTTTGCTCTTAGGTTGTGGAGACATTATCTGTATGGCACTAAGTGTAAGGTATTCACCGATCACAAAAGCCTACAGTATATTCTCGACCAGAAGGAATTGAACATGAGGCAACGAAGATGGATAGAGTTGTTAAGTGATTATGATTGTGATATAAAATATCACCCGGGAAAAGCCAATGTTGTTGCCGATGCGTTAAGTAGGAAAGATAGAGAGCCTATCAGGGTACGTTCTCTAGTCTTGACCGTGTACAATAATTTGCCTGAGCAAATTAGAAATGCGCAAATAGAAGCTTGTAAGAAGGAGAATTTTGTTAATGAAGGGTTCCGAGGAGAAGGAGATCCTTTAGAGGTTAGAGCTGATGGAGTGAAATGTTTAAGAGGTCGTATGTGGATACCTAAGTTTGGAGGCTTAAGAGACTTGATTATGTTAGAATCCCATAAATCTAAGTATTCCATTCATCCGGGATCTGATAAGATGTACCATGATTTGAAGAAGTTGTACTGGTGGCCGAATATGAAAGCTGACGTAGCTATGTATGTTCTTCAATGCTTGACTTGTGCTAGAGTTAAAGCCGAACATCAAAAGCCCTCAGGACTACTTCAACAACCAAAGATTCCTGAATGGAAGTGGGAGCGAATTACGATGGACTTTATCACCAAGCTTCCTAGAACATCATTTGGAAACAACTCGATTTGGGTTATTGTCGACAGACTGACCAAATCAGCACACTTCATTCCGGTTTAAAGAGCAGTTCTCAGTAGAGAAGCTGACTCGTATATACCTTGAAAATGTTGTATGCAAGCATGGAGTGCCTGTATCGATCATTTCAGATCGAGATCCTAGATTCGCATCAAATTTTTGGAAATCACTCCAAAGATCTTTGGGAACGAATCTCGACATGAGCACTGCTTATCACCCCCCAGACTGATGGGCAGAGTGAAACAACGATACAAACACTAGAAGATATGTTGAGAGCTTGTGTGATAGATTTTGGTAAGAATTGGGATAAACATTTGCCGTTAGAAGAGTTTTCGTATAACAATAGTTATCATTCTAGTATCAAGGTTGCACCGTTTGAAGCTTTGTATGGTAGGAAGTGTAGATCTCTTGTATGTTGGAGTGAAGTTGGGGATACCCAGCTCACGGGACCGGAATTGATCCAGGAGACTACGGAGATGATAGTTCAGATTAAGAATAGGTTGTTGACTGCTCGTAGTAGACAGAAAAGTTACGCGGATGTGCGGCGGAAGCCGATGGAGTTTAAAGTGGGTGACCGAGTAATGTTGAAAGTATCGCCATGGAAAGGCGTTATAAGATTTGGAAAGAGAGGAAAATTGAATCCCCGCTATATTGGACCCTTTAAGATTTTATCTAGAGTAGGTCCGGTGGCTTACAAACTAGAGTTACCCCCCAGAACTTCATGGTGTTCACAACACATTCCATGTATCTAATCTGAAGAAATGTCTAGCAGTGAGTGATGAGAAAATTCCGTTAGTTAAGGTTCGAATAGATGGGAAGTTGCATTTTATCGAAGAGCCCGTAGAAGTTATGGACCGTGAGGTAAAGCAACTGAAACAAAGTCGGATACCTATTGTTAAGATCCGATGGAATTCAAAGCATGGACCGGAGTATACTTGGGAACGAGAGGATGAAATGTGGAAGAAATATCCGTACCTCTTCGATTTCAATAAGAAACGGACATCCAAATGAAATGGATCACGAGGACGTTGATCCCTTTTAGGAGGAAAAGCTGTGACAATCTAACATTTTCAGGTAGTGAAATACTTTCTCGTATAATATTTTGAAACTTATTTTTGTGTTGGTTGACGAACTCACAATTTACGGATTTAAATTTGGGCTTACGTGCATAATTTAGCGTCCTTTACGACTAAACCGGAAACCTTAGGATTACGTATTTACGTTTTTGAACTCCGTTTTTGATGAGACAATTTTTATTGGATTCGTTTTGTGACGTTGATTCATAATTTATAAAAACGTTTTTCGTAAAACAACCCGAGGGCACGCAAATCGAGAAAACTAGAATCGAGGAATACCCGTAAACTAGTGAGATGGGACAAAATACATTGTCCCACCCCACTAGCTATCTTGGACGGCACACATGACACCACATCTTAGGATGTGGCATCATGTTAGCTAAATGTTTACAAGTGTAAGCAAAGCTTACACCTTAAGCTATTCCTTCCACTTGCTAACTCAAAACCACTAGCAACTTTCACACACACCATTTACTTACATGCAAGCCAACACAAAACTCTCTCAAAAACCACCCTTTTCCGTCCACTTTCAATCTACAAACACCCCTTTTGATCTTTTCTAGCCATGAAATACATGTTTACTAGCTCTATCATGGAGTTATCTTGAAGCCTTGATCATTTGGTGGCCATATTAACAACATTGGAGGTGATTTTCTTGTGTCCTAGGGCTTATTTCCCAACTATTGTTCTTGGTGTTTGATGATCTTGGAGTTACTTGTGGTGTTCATCAAGTTCTTGTCTTCTAAAAACAAGAAATACACTTGGTTGGTAAAGAAGATCATCCTCTCCATTTTCTCTTGTTATTTTTGTAAAGAACAAATGTATTTTCTTCATTATTTTATATGTATATGATGTATATATGATGATAAAAATGTTGTGTGGGGATCAAGTGTTGATAGATATGCTTAAAAAGGTTAATAACTATAAGAAATGAGGCTAAAATCATGCTTATTTAGTTGGCTGTATAAAAACAGTATATAACTAAAACTTGAACTGATAAAATTGCATGGTATGATCCATTTACAGTAAGTACAAGATGTTATACACATGTGAGAGTTGGTCATGCAATGGAATCAATATAATGAGTGAGATATGATCAAAACAAGTTGGGTGTTCTAATCTGAATAAGCAGTTTTGTAGGGACTGTTAAGGCAAGATAAACTTAAAATTAGCAGTATCTATAACAAAGTTAAATGTAGCACATAATATGAAGAACATGTCACCCAAAAATGAGCTTCTAATTCATTATAGAACTCTAGATATGATAAAAATGGTGAACATGAAAATAAAAATCAGATTTTGAGAATTAATGTTTATTATTATTATATAAGCACTCAAATTATAATGTATAAAATGTAAAATTAAAACCCACTAACATATAAAACTTATTTATCTAAATATGTAAAAGGTTAATTAAATAGATAAATTATATAAATGGTAGTGGAATAATACTTATAAGTAATAAAAAAACTATAAACTTGATTTTTACGACTTTTTCGGCTATTACCGTAAAATTAACGTTTTTCGCCAAATAAAACTTAGACGATCAAACCCGTCTAATGTAAAGTTTTTAAAAGTCATATACTGATATATAAGTAACTAATACAAGTAAAAACCGATAAAACCCGAACTATAAGAAATACGGACATTAACGAGCTAACTAAGCATATTGGACTAATAATTGGACTAAATAAGATAATTACTTATAAAAAGAACTTATTGGGCTTAACCCATTTGGGCCCAACATGGAAAGTATATATACTGATAATATAGGTATAAAATGGATTAAAACAAGTTAAAAAACTTATACTAAGCTTATTAGACTTAAAATAGATAAATAGTTAAAACTAGCAAACTAGTAAAAAGTTACCAAAACGTAAACACTAAAATGAGTAAACAAGGATATATAAACCCACTTGATCATCATCATATGTACAAAATTATCATATGTATATTGTTATTTTGATAAAAGTCATTGGACAAGAGTCTAAGACCGATTATTATTTATATAGGTTTCCGTGACCGAAGCACGCCCGTAGCCAATAATCCGCCTTTCATTATCAACGTGAGTTCATAGCCTCGCACTCTTTTAAATGTTTTATAAAATGATTTGTAAACCCGCGAGGG
The DNA here is from genome assembly GCA_025667525.1 of Glebionis coronaria. Lineage (NCBI taxonomy): Eukaryota > Viridiplantae > Streptophyta > Magnoliopsida > Asterales > Asteraceae > Glebionis > Glebionis coronaria. The sequence goes on along the minus strand of CM046879.1, from coordinate 111,257,292 downwards.
AGATAACATGCTAGATTTTATAAAAATAGAACACAAGTAGTCCCGATGGTATGCTTAATGATATGGACCCGAATGATGCTATGACCCTATAAACGAGACTAAAAGGATTATTAGTAGTTAGGTTATGTCACTTAAAGTCCCATTAGCATGAATTGTGAACTACCGGGATTTGGTAGACGCTTATGCATTTGATAGTACTATTTGGGGACGATCACCCTAGTTCGCGCCTTGACGGTTGATCCCCGTCGTACCACATTGATTGGTAAGCGAATTTATGTATGAGAAGATTCCATAGCGTGATTTTTGTGACGACACGCTAACTTAGATGGGCAAATTGTTTGTCGGGTTCGTGGCCCGCTGTTTTCATAGTAAGGTAACAATGTCATGCGGCTAATAATAATCCTACAACCTATATAATCTAAATATCCGATATGATACGATGCTAATAACGATGAATATATTACCTATCATGGTAATATAGAGACTACGGTCGCATGGACGGTTTAAGATGTATGCTTGATTTATATATTGCCTGACTAGCAATATGAGGACTTACTTCCGATATTATACTTGTGTTCTGATTTTAACGATTGTTTTATATAATGGTTTTTATTAAACTCTATGAATTCACTTGGCATTCGCTGATATGATTTTTGCATGTTTTTATCTCAGGTGCTTGAAGGTAATCCGGATGGAGATCGACTCTGATGGCCCACTTAATATTAAAAATGTTCATTCGATCTATGTTTTGTAAACTTAATGACCTGTATAATTTGGGACCTGTTGTACGCTTTTAAACTTTTTATCGAATGAATGTATGTTGAACCTTGAACAACCATTTTTATGTGTTGTCTATGATTGGAGTTATTGTGCTATCCCGTAACACTCTGAAAGACCCTTCCGCTGTACCAATACAAAAAATGAGAGTGTTACATTGTTTGTGAAAGTTTATGGACTTACATTTAATAGTCGTGTGATAGGATCGAATTCGAGATTACAGGATTGCACACAATATGTAAAGAGTTAATTTATTTAATAAATATATTTATTATATTTATTAATTTATTTAATAAATATATATTTATTATATTTATTAAATTAAACTGAGCTATAACTTTAACGATCATTAAATAATTAAGAGTTAAGTATTAACGAGCGTTGTGGAATAAATAGTAAGTAGAATAAATAGAAAGAAGAAAGGAAGGTTCCGGAACACCCCAAGGGGGTGTTTGGGCCATCGGTTATGGAGGCAAAGGGGAAGGGGAAAAACTTTCCTTATATTTGTTTTGGACTACAAGAATTAGGTCTATATAAACAAACCGCACCCTATAATTCATACACCAATCTCTCCCTTCTCTTCTCTCTTGTGATCGCAACACACAACCCACAACCCACAAAGGGTTTTGGTTGGTTTTTGTGTTCTTTCATTTTTACATATAATCTAGTCCTAGCCCCTCTCTAGGGTTGTTGGGTAGATTTTTCCACTAGCGTAGAAGCTCGGTTTCACGTGCTAGAATCACGATTAGCTCGTTGTATTACGTGTGTTCAAGAACGTAATATAGTCTTACTTTAGACTATATCTTGGTGGTATACGTAATAAACCCGAATTGGTGATTCGTTCTTTATCTTGTGGATTTGCTTTAGCGTAAAGGTATGTAACCCTAATTCGATTAATTATAATTGGGTTATTATTATGATCTTAATAAATCGCTTCCGCTATGTGTGATTTGATCTCATTTAGGGTTTTGTGTAATTGTTATGAACTATATAAACCTTCAGTGGCATCGAGAGCCGTTTTAACATGTTATAATTATCAAAAATCTAAATTTTTAACTAATAATTGGTTTGAGTTAAAATTACATGTTTTTTAGGTTTTCTTAAAAAATAAGGGTTTTTTTTTTAAATTAGGGTTTTGGCCAAATTTTGTAAGAAAAAAGAATTGTTTTTGAAACCCTAAATTACATGTTGGATAACTTTAGATTAAATTGCATTATTAGTTGTTATGTTATGTAAATTAAAGGTTACGATCCGAAGAGATTTAATTGTTGAGATTTGTGGGTGGATCCATGATTAACGTGCATGTTTTTATGGATCGTAAAATCATATGTTTATATGATTTTATGTTTTACTTGCTTTATTTGATTCAATAAATCTTGAATTAGGGAAGACGTTTATATAAATATAAAAATCTAGATTTAAAGATTATTGAATAAATCGTTTGCATGTGGCTATTTTATTTATTTATTGCACATATAAATTGTTATTATGTGTTTATGATTTAGTTTTTTCTTGTTTATGTTAAAAATTGTATGAATTGTTGTAAACAAGGGTTTTTTTAAGAAAAACAAATATGGACTAAATCATATTAAAATTAAGATTTGTTTGAGATCTAAATTGCATAGAATTATGTTGATTGGTGAATTGCAATAATAATCTCATGGCTATTCATTTTGACAAACTATAAAGTGGGTATAACGCACCAATAGTCATGTACCCGGTTAAGGAATGAGGTGTTAACCCATTAGTCGCTGACCAAATTCCCGGCTCGCCTGTGCGTCAAATTGTAATTACCTACGATTATTATTTAAATTATACCTTAAGGTGGATTTACCACAAAATTCACATCCGAATCACAAGGAATAAGGTTATTGCTTTGTGTTTTAGCCATAAGTACGTTGTGAATAGTTGTGGGTAAATTCTTTGATTGATTTAACCAATACCTCAACATAATTTATGTAGAAATTTAGTCTCGTGTAAAAGTTTACTAAATGATTTATTAAATTTATGTTATGGAGTTGTATGCATGCTTCTCCATACATTGATTTTGACATCAAATTTATACCCTTAAAATTTAATTCGAATGCTCCTAATTGACGAACACTTGAAATGAGTTTTTTGGATGATGTTGTGATGGAGAGAAAACTTTCATAGAATGAGAATTCGTATGATGGTTTTACGTTACTCAAATTAGACGACTTAATTAAGTTACTCAGTGAGATCTAGAAACTTAAGGCATTCAGAAGGGATTAAACATGTTTACTATGAAAAACATTTTTTGGCAATGTAAATCCCTTAAATATCTAGAAATTGAAAATTGTTTGTCAATTGAATTGTTCGACAAGTCGCTATGTTGAGTACATTCATTACTAGCATATCAACTGATGTAATGGGTCTATGTCAATATAGTTCTAGGATCCAAGGAAAATACTATGGTTTATATACCGGGGTAATTTTATTTTCTTAAAAGTATTTTATTATCGAAAATTCTAATATTTGAACTAATTTCTGTAGAAATGGCTCAACCCGACAATAACACTATAAGTTCTGCGTTTAAAACGTTTTTTGATCGTTCTGAACTTACTGGCCCAAACTTCTATGATTGGTACCGCTCACTAAGATATGTCTTGAGAGTAGTGGGTACTGTTGATATCTTGACTACTCCTTATCCGGAGGATCTTGTTGAAGGAGCTTCTGAAGCGCAAAGGCTTGAACACGCTATTAATATTAAGAAGCACTCGGAGGTGGCTTGCTTAATGTTAGGGAAAATCTCCCCTCCGCTTGAAAAGAAGTATGAGTTATTATCGCCTAAGCGTACGCTTGATGAACTCAAGGCTATGTTCGAGAAGCCGCAAGCTTTGGAGATCTACGACTTAGTAGATGCTTTACATAGCTGCAAGCAAACTACTGGAAAGTCTGTTAGTGCCCATTACATGGAGACGAGGGGTTATATGGAACAACGCATTGCACTAGGACAACCCTATGATCATAATATGGCTATCAACTTGATCAATAGGTCCCTTAACAAGGACTTCAATGATTTTGTTCGAAACTATAATATGCATTGCATGGGGTAGAGAGTTAATGATTTGCATGCAATGCTTATTGACTATGAAAATTGGTTAAAGGACAAGGCATCTAACTCTACTCCTCTTGTATTAGCAATACAAAAGGGTAGAGTGAGTAAGCCAAAACCGCATGCGAACAAGAAGAAAGGCAAAGGCAAAGGTGATAAGGGCAAGCAAGTTGCAACTTATTGGAAACCTAATTAGTATTTTGTCAAGAAGAATCAATCTTAGAAGGATGAGACTTGTCACCATTGCAAGGCAAGTGGTCATTGGAAGAGGAATTGTCCTCTTTACCTCGAAGAGTTGCGAGAAATAAAGAAGAAGTCTGAGCAGAGCGCTACAGCTTCAAGTACTTTATTTATGATCGAATTATTTAATTTGACATACAAATTAAATTTCTGGGTATATGATACGGGATGCGGTATTAGCATTTGTAATACGCAACAGGGATTTAATATGGAAAGGAAGCTATCCTAGGGGGAATAATTTCTGCAAGCGGGCAATGGCGCACAAGCAGCCTTGAACCTATAGGAACATTTAATTTAGTTTTACCTTCGGGTTTAGTACTGATTTTAAATGCTTGTCATTATGCACCTATAATTTTTAGGGGTGTTATTTCCTTTTCTTGTTTGTTGAATAATGGATTCGCTCACACTATTGATTATAATGGAATTTATGTTTGGAAAGATGGTAATTTCTATTTTAATGCAATTTTTGTGAATGGTGTGTTTGAAATAGACATGCATGAAAATGAATCCAAGTATAATAATAATTATGTATTTAGCATGAATAAGAAGAGAAAGTTTGACCAGAACTCTTCTTATCCTTGGCATTATAGACTTTCCCATATTGGGAATACTCTTATTCAAAAGCTTCAACGTTAAGGTCTTTTGGTAAATATTAATGATGAATCATTTGATAAATGTGTGTCTTATATCTCTAGAAAGATAACCAAGAAACCTTTTAATAGCAATATTGAAAGGGCTACTGATCTACTTGGTTTAATAAAAGAACCTATTGATATGTATTGCGAAAATTCTACTGCAATAATATTCGCCAATGATTCTGGAGTCATGAAAGGCGCCAAACACTTTAAGCGTAGACATCACTACGTCCGAGAACAAGTTGAAGCTCGTAAAATCAAATTAACTAAAGTTCACACAAATGATAACGTAGCTAATCCTTTTACTAAGGCTTTGCCAAGACCAAAGGTAGTTAAGCATGCCAAGGCTATTGGGCTGCAACTAGCTAGCGAACTCATGCAATAAATCTGTGATTAGTATTTGGATAAAGGATGCTAAGACATTATTATTTAATAAAATAAAATTGGGTTTCGTTTATTTTTATTACTTAATTTTGTATCCTATTTTACATGTTTTAATCCCCGAATAAATGGTTATGCTAAATGTGTGTTGTCAATTAATAATATGGCAATATAATTAAATTAAGACAAATCAAAATAGCGATTGAGTATACTTGAAAGTATATTGATCGATTTTGGATGATATTCTATGAATTGAATATTGGACTTATCCCAACTATATGATTTTACTTTATGGATCTTTGTCATCAAGTAAATCATAAATAGTTATCCTTAGACTTAAGATACCAGGAAACTGTTATGAATCTAGTGCATCATTGTGGAATAATCTAACGCTAAACGTAACTGGTAGCTATAAGGATTATTTTCGGAAGTGTTGCAAAATTCATAAATTTTGCTTGTAGTCAATATGGAATTTATTTCCTCCAATTTCGTTTTGGAGTTTAATACAGCTGGGCCCCTCGTGGGATTAGTAAGATGTTTGTCCGGCCGCACCCAAATTTGTTTTGGTAATCTTACTGAATATGTGAACGAGAAACAAAATAGTTAATGAAAGGAACGACTGAGATCCATATCCTTATTAACGTTGTATTAGAAATAAAAGGATAATAATAATGATGAATCATTAAAAGGTTTTATCCAGGAGACCTTACTCGAGTTGTACTAGTGACATTTCTATTGTAACTAGATGATAGTCAATGTAATCAAGATATTCGAAATATGTCCAAATGTGAGCTGAACGTTTATGGACTTATATTTAATAGTCGTGTGATAGGATCGAACTCGAGATTACGGGATTACACACAATACGTAAAGAGTTAATTTATTTAATAAATATATTTATTATATTTATTAATTTCTTTAATAAATATATATATTTATTAAATTAAACCGAGCTATAACTTTAACGATCGTTAAATAATTAAGAGTTAAGTATTAACGAGCATTATGGAATAAATAGTAAGTAGAATAAATAGAAAGAAGAACGGAAGGTTCCGGAACACCCCAAGGGGGTGTTTGGGTCGTCGGTTATGGAGGCAAAGGGGAAGGGGAAAAACTTTCCTTATATTTGTTTTGCACTACAAGAATTAGGTCTATATAAACAAACCCCCACCCTCATAATTCATACACCAACCTCTCCCTTCTCTTCTCTCTCGTGATCGCAACACACAACCCACAAAGGGTTTTGGTTGGTTTTTGTGTTCTTTCGTTTTTACTTATAATCTAGTCCTAGCCCCTCTCTAGGTTTGTTAGGTAGATTTTTCCACTAGCGTAGATGTAAAACCCGCTCTAAAAATCCTACGATTGTTTAATGCACAAAGTTACCGTTAAATTTAAAACTTATAATTAATTAATATACGCCATGTATCACGAACATTTAATACGAACAATATGTATATTAATTAATTATCATAAGTATTATGTACATAAACACGAATATTAATATACGATAAGTATGTACATACGATATAAAGAAAACGTTCATGTAATGAAAGCACGATAATTAAATACGTATGTACACGATAAATAATTAAAAAAGGAAAACAACACCAAAAGTAAAAGGGGTGTTGTTGGCGTCAGCTAGAAAGGAAGGGAAGGGGAAACCAGGCCTTGGCCCATATCCAATTAACCAATCCTAGTTTAATAAATAAATCACAGAGGATTCATAATCACTTTTTACAAGATTTAATCAAATCCCCAGCTCCTTGCCTCTCTTCTCTTGCCGCGGCACCCTTAGCATTCAAGGGGGATTTTTGGTGATCTAATTTAATTACGGGTATACATGTAATCCAAATCCTTGATCTTTTTACACTTACGGTATTTTTAGTCCCTTTCAATCTTTTTATAGTTATGATCATCACACAAGGTTATTAAAACAATCATAGAACATGTAATTAAAGATTAAAAACATGGGGATCGAGATTTATGTTGGATTTTGGTTTGGGTTACACCAAGACCGAGAGTCTCACGACTCTCGGTGGCTAAACCAAACCACCAGCCGAGATCCAATTGGGTTCGGTGGTGTGTAGTTCTCGTACATCAAGCGACCAAGACCCCACGATGGGGATCTTGGCCGAACAGTGGGAACCCGGCTGAGGTCGGGGTGGGTTTTGCCGAACAGTGGCCACCGGCTTGAGCAGGTGTGAACCAACGCGACCAGTGGCAAGCCACAACCACAGCCTAGGGCTGTTGGGCCGCCGGCTGGGTGGTGTTGGTTTGGCTTGTTGGTCCAGTTCGGTTGTTCTTCGGGTTGCAGGCTCGGGAACTTGGCTTTTCAAAAAATATGTAATTAAACCATTATGGAAATTATGATATGTTATGTTATGATTAATTAATTTTGTTTTAGTTAAATTAAAATTTATGTTATGTTTATTCAAATAAAACCATGATAAAATATATATGTACATTTATTTATATAAACTTAGGCTATAATAATTATTTGATTTAAATATTTAACATGGATTTAATTAATTAAAACTTAGGTTAAATTAATTAAATATTTTTTATGGTAAAGTTAATAACATGCATTATGTAATATTATTAATTAATAATAAACTTATAATAACATGACATGAAATTATTAATTAATCATAAGATAAATATTTATTAATTATTAAACTTTATAATATAATAATACATGATATGAAATATGCATATAATTAATTATGGAATTATATTATTTATGATAACATGATAAATATGGTAATATGATATTATAGTAATATACTAAATATGGTAATATGCTATTTATGGTAATACGTTAAATATGGTAACATACTATTTATAGAAACATGCTAAATATAGAAACTTTTTACTTTTGAAAACTTACTAAATATGGAAACTTTCTATATTTTGAAACTTACTATTTAAGGAAACTTACTATTTTTGGAAAGTTACTATATATAGAAACCTGCTATTTTTGGAAAGTTACTATATATAGAAACCTGCTATTTTTAGAAAGTTCCTCATTATGTTATAGCAAGTATAATAACACTTAAAACATGATACACATGAATCTAAAACCCATGACTTATAAGAAATACATGATTAAAACATGAAATAATAAGACAAGACAAGAACAAGTATAATAAGTATGAACACGTCAAGTAAACCAAATAACATGTATGTATAAGTAAGATCGGCTCTTATTCATTCCCTTCATTATGTAGCTATTATGAAGTCGGAGTGATCGTCTATGTTCGTTTTCATCTTCATTTACTAGACATAAGGTACGGATATTCCGTCCTTTAGTAAGGACATCTTTCCTATATTAGGATTCTCCGTTTGCAGCCATCTGGTTTCCCCGGTAGTTTAAGTGTCTTAAACACATCAGTATATGTATGATTATTTTAGATTGCTTGAGATATATACATGCATGCCAGTTTCACCTAGTTATAGGGGTTCCATAACCATAGCATTGGAGGCACCGGTGTTCTGACTCTTCTACGGTGAGAGTGATTGCTTGCAGCGTCCCTTTACAGTTTTGGCCAGTATTATGATTATCATGTGGGGCGAATGGGTGCATCCTAGGACAAGTAGTATGATTTCATGGTAACTGTGGTGTGTGTCTTGCACCCGTTACACGAGTTGTTCCCTCCACTCATTTTATATATCAATTAGAGGCAGCCCGTCTAAATGCATGACGAGGTCACCCCTCCAAGTATTCATGCACGTGGATATAACATGACCTATATGGGCTCTCGGCATATTTAAAATACGGATTTTCAAGATAAACTAAACATAAGTCTTTTCAGAAATATAAACTAGTCTTATGAACTTTAACCAGGTTTTCCAGGACATACATTTATTTCGTTGCTATGTTATTCATTTCATTCATTACTTGCTTATGTTTATGCTTTACATTCTATGTTATATATCAGCACACTGATCGTATTGCTCAGCCGTATTTCTCTTTCCATGTCCCAATACGGCAAGTACTAAAGGGCAAAGCTAGGATATCCAAGAGTACGTGCATGGAATGAGGCGCTAGCTTTCTTTCATTCTTTAATGCATTTACATACTTTTGCTTTGTTGGACATTGTTTAGTCCTTTCCTTACATTCTATACTTAGGTATTTCGTGTCTGGAGCTTATGTTGATCCGATGTTTGTTTCCGGATTCTTTTATGGTCATTTAATGTTTTAGACATTACCTTGTATGCTTTGATGATATGCCATAATTATCCTGTGATATTCCATTTATCAAAATGAGGTGTTATAATTATGGTATCAAAGCCAAGGCTTCGACCTGTAGGCTCTTAAAATTAACCTGTGACTAGTGGGTAGTCATCAGCGTTTTCTTAGAACTGACAATTTGTTTTCATGCATTCATTTCATGTATCATTGTTGAAGAAATTTTGACTAAGTAATGGTTGGTATAGGACTGGCCATATTTAGTCGCATGTTCTTTTAATCGAATCATTTTTCTTGGTGAACTGACCCATAGGCTTTCACATTAACTTATGTCATTTTTTTTGATGAACCGACCCATAGGCGTTCATCCTCGCTATGTCAATTTTGATTTCATGTCATTTGCATTTGGCTATGCCTTCATAAACTGTTTCATGAATCATTTCATTATGTTTACCATATGTTCTAATCAGATTAATCATTTCTCTTTCATTTTTTTTAACTGTCAGATGGTCATGACACACGAACAAGAGCTAGCAGCAACTGTCCAAGCAGCTCTGCAAGCCATGCTTTCCCAAATCAGAAACCAAATTCGGGCTGAATACTAGGACGCCTCGAATCAGAACAACAATCCTCCTCCTTCACCAGTTACTTTGCACACTTTGCTTGAGAGGTTTAACAAGCAGAAGCCAAGATCTTTTAACAAGGCCGAGACTTCATCTGATGCGGAAGACTAGATTTCGCATATGGAGAAGATTTTTGATGCTATGGGATGCGAGGGTGTCTATAAGGCAATGTTGGCTTGATATAAGTTTGAAGGTGATGCCCTGCATTGGTGGAGATCTTATAAGTTAGCTAATGGAGGTGATGATTGGCTAGCTGCATTGACTTGGGATCAGTTCAAGACATTGTTTTATGCGTAGTTCTTTCCAACTTCTGAGCAGGAAGGAATCAAGAGGGACTATCACTCTATTCGTTAGAAAACTGGAGAGACTAGCACTGAGTTCATGTAGAGGTTTCTTAGGTTGGTTGGATTCTTAGGTGCGGTTGTGGGCACTGCGGAAGAACAAGCCAAGCACTTTCGCTGGGCTATGCACGCCTCTACAACAGCTCGTTTACTTAGTGCTACATATGCTAATGTGGCACAAGTTAATGATACAGCACGTAGCTTAGAAATGCTTCATGAGCGTGATGGCTACGAGGAACAAGCTCGTCCTGAGAAGAGGTATAAATTTCATCCATCAAGCGTTATCATTTCATTTCAATCTTTATGTTCATTTATACCTTTTTCCTATCAAATTGTATCTTCAGGCAGAAGGGTGGAGACCGGTCCCAACCGGCCACTCAGCAGAATGCCAACAAGGGCCACGATCAATCTAACGACCGTTATGGATCTGACTAGAGGAACGGTAATGACAATTACCGTAACAACAACAGCCAGTCTAACAACAACAGGTCCCTTAACTCTTAAACTTTTCTATGTTAAGTTACTATATGTTTTTACATACTAACATGTCAGCATCATCAACAGGAACTCTGCGAGTGGACGTGGCCAAAATGCTAATATCTGGTAAACCATCGTTTAAACTTCAGTGAAGTCATGTTTATGCCAAGTAATCATGTCTCACGCATATTTCTTAAACAGACTCTCAGGTAGCAAGGGTACCTCCAAGATGTTACACCTACCCCGTTTGCACGACTTGTAGTCGTAGACATCTCGGTACATGCAGTAAGTCAACCGACGTCTGTTTCAAGTGTGGACTACCAGGATACATGTTGAGAGACTATAAGAAAGGAGACACTACTGTGTGATGGTACTTCTAGTGCTGCTCTTCCTAAGACACCAGTTTCGGGACGTGTCTACACTACCACAAGGGACCAAGCTAATAAGTCCTCAGGTACTATCACTGGCATCCTCTTTATGAACGGTCATGCTGCGTGTGTTTTATTTTATACTGGTGCTACTCATTCAGTTATATCCTCTACGTATGCCACTAGTATTAATAAAATTCCCACGCCATTAGAGAATATTTTATGTATATATATGCCTATGCGAGACTCTTTGCGAATTACCCAAGTGTACAGAGATCTTCCACTAAAATTTGATGACAAGATTCGCCCAGTAAACGCACTTCCTTTGGATATGTGCAAGTTTGATCTCATCTTAGGCATGGAATGTTTATCTAAGCATTATGCTACTATCGATTGTCATACCAATCGGGTTATCTTCGGTTATGTTCAAGCACCAGAGTACGTTCACAATGGTTTTATACCAGGAAAGTTCGTACAAATCATCTCTATGTTAGAAGCTCGTGCATTACTATCTCATGGTTGCGAGGGCTTCTTAGCTTCAATTCAGGGTATCACTGCCAAAGTTCCATCGATCCAAGATCAACCAGTGGTTTCATAATTTCTTGATGTATTCCCAGAAGAACTTCCGGGTATACCACCTACTCGAGAAGTAGAGTTTAACATCGAACTCATCCCAGGAGCTCAACTAATCTCTAAGGCTCCTTATCGCATGGATCCCATAGAGCTTAAGGAGTTGAAGGATCAGCTGCAGGAATTACTGGTGCGAGGTTTCATCCGTCCGAGTATATCACCATGGGGTGCACCGGTACTCTTTGTCAAGAAGAAGGATGGAAGTAAACGTTTATGTATTGACGATCGTGAGCTGAATAACATCACGATTAGGAACCGTTATCCATTACCAAGAATCGATGATCTGTTTGACCAACTTCAGTGTGCCAAACATTTCTCCAAGATTGATCTAAGATCCGGTTATCATCACCTGCGAGTTAAAGAGCGGGATATTCTCAAGACTGCTTTTCGCACCAGATATAGCCATTATGAGTTCGTAGTCATGCCTTTTAGACTCACTAATGCTCCTGCGGTTTTCATGAACCTTATGAACCGCGTCTTCCACGATTACTTAGACAAGATTTTTATCGTCTTCATCGATGACATCCTCATCTTCCCTAAATCCAAGGAAGAACATGAAGAACATCTACGTATTGTGCTACAGATTCTTCGTCAGAAACAGTTGTATGCCAAATTTTCTAAGTGTGAATTTTGGCTAAATAAGGTGGCATTCTTAGGCCATGTTGTCTTTGAAGAAGGGATTACTATGGATCCTGCGAAGGTTGAAGCTATCACTAAATGGCCAAGACCGACGTCTGCAACTGAGGTTCATAGTTTCCTAGGCTTTACTGGTTATTATCGCAGATTCGTGGAGAATTTTTCTAGGCTAACCTTACCTTTGACCAAGTTGATGCGGAAACGAGAGAAATTTGTTTGGACTGATGAGCGAGAGAGGAGCTTTGAAGAACTCAAGAAGCGGTTAGTATCTGCACCGATTCTTACTCTCCCATCAGGTACAGGTGGATTTCAGATCTAAAGCGATGATTTGGGTAAAGGATTGGGTTGTGTACTCAAGCAACATGGGAAAGTGATTGCATACGCATCACGTCAGCTAAAGCCATTTACAGTAAGTACAAGATGTTATACACATGTGAGAGTTGGTCATGCAATGGAATCAATATAATGAGTGAGATATGATCAAAACAAGTTGGGTGTTCTAATCTGAATAAGCAGTTTTGTAGGGACTGTTAAGGCAAGATAAACTTAAAATTAGCAGTAGCTATAACAAAGTTAAATTTAGCACATAATATGAAGAACATGTCACCCAAAAATGAGCTTCTAATTCATTATAGAACTCTAGATATGATAAAAATGGTGAACATGAAAATAAAAATCAGATTTTGAGAATTAATGTTTATTATTATTATATAAGCACTCAAATTATAATGTATAAAATGTAAAATTAAAACCCACTAACATATAAAACTTATTTATCTAAATATGTAAAAGGTTAATTAAATAGATAAATTATATAAATGGTAGTGGAATAATACTTATAAGTAATAAAAAACTATAAACTTGATTTTTACGACTTTTTCGGCTATTACCGTAAAATTAACGTTTTTCGCCAAATAAAACTTAGACGATCAAACCCGTCTAATGTAAAGTTTTTAAAAGTCATATACTGATATATAAGTAACTAATACAAGTAAAAACCGATAAAACCCGAACTATAAGAAATACGGACATTAACGAGCTAACTAAGCATATTGGACTAATAATTGGACTAAATAAGATAAATACTTATAAAAAGAACTTATTGGGCTTAACCCATTTGGGCCCAACATGGAAAGTATATATACTGATAATATAGGTATAAAATGGATTAAAACAAGTTAAAAAACTTATACTAAGCTTATTAGACTTAAAATAGATAAATAGTTAAAACTAGCAAACTAGTAAAAAGTTACCAAAACGTAAACACTAAAATGAGTAAACAAGGATATATAAACCCACTTGATCATCATCATATGTACAAAATTATCATATGTATATTGTTATTTTGATAAAAGTCATTGGACAAGAGTCTAAGACCGATTATTATTTATATAGGTTTCCGTGACCGAAGCACGCCCGTAGCCAATAATCCGCCTTTCATTATCAACGTGAGTTCATAGCCTCGCACTCTTTTAAATGTTTTATAAAATGATTTGTAAACCCGCGAGGGAGATAACATGCTAGATTTTATAAAAATAGAACACAACTAGTCCCGATGGTATGCTTAATGATATGGACCCGAATGATGCTATGACCCTATAAACGAGACTAAAAGGATTATTAGTAGTTAGGTTATGTCACTTAAAGTCCCATTAGCATGAATTGTGAACTACCGGGATTTGGTAGACGCTTATGCATTTGATAGTACTATTTGGGGACGATCACCCTAGTTCGCGCCTTGACGGTTGATCCCCGTCGTACCACATTGATTGGTAAGCGAATTTATGTATGAGAAGATTCCATAGCGTGATTTTTGTGACGACACGCTAACTTAGATGGACAAATTGTTTGTCGGGTTCGTGGCCCGCTGTTTTCATAGTAAGGTAACAATGTCATGCGGCTAATAATAATCCTACAACCTATATAATCTAAATATCCGATATGATACGACGCTAATAACGATGAATATATTACCTATCATGGTAATATAGAGACTACGGTCGCATGGACGGTTTAAGATGTATGCTTGATTTATATATTGCCTGACTAGCAATATGAGGACTTACTTCCGATATTATACTTGTGTTCTGATTTTAACGATTGTTTTATATAATGGTTTTTATTAAACTCTATGAATTCACTTGGCATTCGCTGATATGATTTTTGCATGTTTTTATCTCAGGTGCTTGAAGGTAATCCGGATGGAGATCGACTCTGATGGCCCACTTAATATTAAAAATGTTCATTCGATCTATGTTTTGTAAACTTAATGACCTGTATAATTTGGGACCTGTTGTACGCTTTTAAACTTTTTATCGAATGAATGTATGTTGAACCTTGAACAACCATTTTTATGTGTTGTCTATGATTGGAGTTATTGTGCTATCCCGTAACACTCTGAAAGACCCTTCCGCTGTACCGATACAAAAAATGAGAGTGTTACATTGTTTGTGAAAGTTTATGGACTTACATTTAATAGTCGTGTGATAGGATCGAATTCGAGATTACAGGATTGCACACAATATGTAAAGAGTTAATTTATTTAATAAATATATTTATTATATTTATTAATTTATTTAATAAATATATATTTATTATATTTATTAAATTAAACTGAGCTATAACTTTAACGATCATTAAATAATTAAGAGTTAAGTATTAACGAGCGTTGTGGAATAAATAGTAAGTAGAATAAATAGAAAGAAGAAAGGAAGGTTCCGGAACACCCCAAGGGGGTGTTTGGGCCATCGGTTATGGAGGCAAAGGGGAAGGGGAAAAACTTTCCTTATATTTGTTTTGGACTACAAGAATTAGGTCTATATAAACAAACCGCACCCTATAATTCATACACCAATCTCTCCCTTCTCTTCTCTCTTGTGATCGCAACACACAACCCACAACCCACAAAGGGTTTTGGTTGGTTTTTGTGTTCTTTCATTTTTACATATAATCTAGTCCTAGCCCCTCTCTAGGGTTGTTGGGTAGATTTTTCCACTAGCGTAGAAGCTCGGTTTCACGTGCTAGAATCACGATTAGCTCGTTGTATTACGTGTGTTCAAGAACGTAATATAGTCTTACTTTAGACTATATCTTGGTGGTATACGTAATAAACCCGAATTGGTGATTCGTTCTTTATCTTGTGGATTTGCTTTAGCGTAAAGGTATGTAACCCTAATTCGATTAATTATAATTGGGTTATTATTATGATCTTAATAAATCGCTTCCGCTATGTGTGATTTGATCTCATTTAGGGTTTTGTGTAATTGTTATGAACTATATAAACCTTCAGTGGCATCGAGAGCCGTTTTAACATGTTATAATTATCAAAAATCTAAATTTTTAACTAATAATTGGTTTGAGTTAAAATTACATGTTTTTTAGGTTTTCTTAAAAAATAAGGGTTTTTTTTTAAATTAGGGTTTTGGCCAAATTTTGTAAAAAAAAAGAATTGTTTTTGAAACCCTAAATTACATGTTGGATAACTTTAGATTAAATTGCATTATTAGTTGTTATGTTATGTAAATTAAAGGTTACGATCCGAAGAGATTTAATTGTTGAGATTTGTGGGTGGATCCATGATTAACGTGCATGTTTTTATGGATCGTAAAATCATATGTTTATATGATTTTATGTTTTACTTGCTTTATTTGATTCAATAAATCTTGAATTAGGGAAGACGTTTATATAAATATAAAAATCTAGATTTAAAGATTATTGAATAAATCGTTTGCATGTGGCTATTTGATTTATTTATTGCACATATAAATTGTTATTATGTGTTTATGATTTAGTTTTTTCTTGTTTATGTTAAAAATTGTATGAATTGTTGTAAACAAGGGTTTTTTTAAGAAAAACAAATATGGACTAAATCATATTAAAATTAAGATTTGTTTGAGATCTAAATTGCATAGAATTATGTTGATTGGTGAACTGCAATAATAATCTCATGGCTATTCATTTTGACAAACTATAAAGTGGGTATAACGCACCAATAGTCATGTACCCGGTTAAGGAATGAGGTGTTAACCCATTAGTCGCTGACCAAATTCCCGGCTCGCCTGTGCGTCAAATTGTAATTACCTACGATTATTATTTAAATTATACCTTAAGGTGGATTTACCACAAAATTCACATCCGAATCACAAGGAATAAGGTTATTGCTTTGTGTTTTAGCCATAAGTACGTTGTGAATAGTTGTGGGTAAATTCTTTGATTGATTTAACCAATACCTCAACATAATTTATGTAGAAATTTAGTCTCGTGTAAAAGTTTACTAAATGATTTATTAAATTTATGTTATGGAGTTGTATGCATGCTTCTCCATACATTGATTTTGACATCAAATTTATACCCTTAAAATTTAATTCGAATGCTCCTAATTGACGAACACTTGAAATGAGTTTTTTGGATGATGTTGTGATGGAGAGAAAACTTTCATAGAATGAGAATTCGTATGATGGTTTTACGTTACTCAAATTAGACGACTTAATTAAGTTACTCAGTGAGATCTAGAAACTTAAGGCATTCAGAAGGGATTAAACATGTTTACTATGAAAAACATTTTTTGGCAATGTAAATCCCTTAAATATCTAGAAATTGAAAATTGTTTGTCAATTGAATTGTTCGACAAGTCGCTATGTTGAGTACATTCATTACTAGCATATCAACTGATGTAATGGGTCTATGTCAATATAGTTCTAGGATCCAAGGAAAATACTATGGTTTATATACCGGGGTAATTTTATTTTCTTAAAAGTATTTTATTATCGAAAATTCTAATATTTGAACTAATTTCTGTAGAAATGGCTCAACCCGACAATAACACTATAAGTTCTGCGTTTAAAACGTTTTTTGATCGTTCTGAACTTACTGGCCCAAACTTCTATGATTGGTACCGCTCACTAAGATATGTCTTGAGAGTAGTGGGTACTGTTGATATCTTGACTACTCCTTATCCGGAGGATCTTGTTGAAGGAGCTTCTGAAGCGCAAAGGCTTGAACACGCTATTAATATTAAGAAGCACTCGGAGGTGGCTTGCTTAATGTTAGGGAAAATCTCCCCTCCGCTTGAAAAGAAGTATGAGTTATTATCGCCTAAGCGTACGCTTGATGAACTCAAGGCTATGTTCGAGAAGCCGCAAGCTTTGGAGATCTACGACTTAGTAGATGCTTTACATAGCTGCAAGCAAACTACTGGAAAGTCTGTTAGTGCCCATTACATGGAGACGAGGGGTTATATGGAACAACGCATTGCACTAGGACAACCCTATGATCATAATATGGCTATCAACTTGATCAATAGGTCCCTTAACAAGGACTTCAATGATTTTGTTCGAAACTATAATATGCATTGCATGGGGTAGAGAGTTAATGATTTGCATGCAATGCTTATTGACTATGAAAATTGGTTAAAGGACAAGGCATCTAACTCTACTCCTCTTGTATTAGCAATACAAAAGGGTAGAGTGAGTAAGCCAAAACCGCATGCGAACAAGAAGAAAGGCAAAGGCAAAGGTGATAAGGGCAAGCAAGTTGCAACTTATTGGAAACCTAATTAGTATTTTGTCAAGAAGAATCAATCTTAGAAGGATGAGACTTGTCACCATTGCAAGGCAAGTGGTCATTGGAAGAGGAATTGTCCTCTTTACCTCGAAGAGTTGCGAGAAATAAAGAAGAAGTCTGAGCAGAGCGCTACAGCTTCAAGTACTTTATTTATGATCGAATTATTTAATTTGACATACAAATTAAATTTCTGGGTATATGATACGGGATGCGGTATTAGCATTTGTAATACGCAACAGGGATTTAATATGGAAAGGAAGCTATCCTAGGGGGAATAATTTCTGCAAGCGGGCAATGGCGCACAAGCAGCCTTGAACCTATAGGAACATTTAATTTAGTTTTACCTTCGGGTTTAGTACTGATTTTAAATGCTTGTCATTATGCACCTATAATTTTTAGGGGTGTTATTTCCTTTTCTTGTTTGTTGAATAATGGATTCGCTCACACTATTGATTATAATGGAATTTATGTTTGGAAAGATGGTAATTTCTATTTTGATGCAATTTTTGTGAATGGTGTGTTTGAAATAGACATGCATGAAAATGAATCCAAGTATAATAATAATTATGTATTTAGCATGAATAAGAAGAGAAAGTTTGACCAGAACTCTTCTTATCATTGGCATTATAGACTTTCCCATATTGGGAATACTCGTATTCAAAAGCTTCAACGTTAAGGTCTTTTGGTAAATATTAATGATGAATCATTTGATAAATGTGTGTCTTATATCTCTAGAAAGATAACCAAGAAACCTTTTAATAGCAATATTGAAAGGGCTACTGATCTACTTGGTTTAATAAAAGAACCTATTGATATGTATTGCGAAAATTCTACTGCAATAATATTCGCCAATGATTCTGGAGTCATGAAAGGCGCCAAACACTTTAAGCGTAGACATCACTACGTCCGAGAACAAGTTGAAGCTCGTAAAATCAAATTAATTAAAGTTCACACAAATGATAACGTAGCTAATCCTTTTACTAAGGCTTTGCCAAGACCAAAGGTAGTTAAGCATGCCAAGGCTATTGGGCTGCAACTAGCTAGCGAACTCATGCAATAAATCTATGATTAGTATTTGGATAAAGGATGCTAAGACATTATTATTTAATAAAATAAAATTGGGTTTCGTTTATTTTTATTACTTAATTTTGTATCGTATTTTACATGTTTTAATCCCCGAATAAATGGTTATGCTAAATGTGTGTTGTCAATTAATAATATGGCAATATAATTAAATTAAGACAAATCAAAATAGCGATTGAGTATACTTGAAAGTATATTGATCGATTTTGGATGATATTCTATGAATTGAATATTGGACTTATCCCAACTATATGATTTTACTTTATGGATCTTTGTCATCAAGTAAATCATAAATAGTTATCCTTAGACTTAAGATACCAGGAAACTGTTATGAATCTAGTGCATCATTGTGGAATAATCTAACGCTAAACGTAACTGGTAGCTATAAGGATTATTTTCGGAAGTGTTGCAAAATTCATAAATTTTGCTTGTAGTCAATATGGAATTTATTTCCTCCAATTTCGTTTTGGAGTTTAATACAGCTGGGCCCCTCGTGGGATTAGTAAGATGTTTGTCCGGCCGCACCCAAATTTGTTTTGGTAATCTTACTGAATATGTGAACGAGAAACAAAATAGTTAATGAAAGGAACGACTGAGATCCATATCCTTATTAACGTTGTATTAGAAATAAAAGGATAATAATAATAATGAATCATTAAAAGGTTTTATCCAGGAGACCTTACTCGAGTTGTACTAGTGACATTTCTATTGTAACTAGACGATAGTCAATGTAATCACGATATTCGAAATATGTCCAAATGTGAGCTGAACGTTTATGGACTTATATTTAATAGTCGTGTGATAGGATCGAACTCGAGATTACGGGATTACACACAATACGTAAAGAGTTAATTTATTTAATAAATATATTTATTATATTTATTAATTTCTTTAATAAATATATATATTTATTAAATTAAACCGAGCTATAACTTTAACGATCGTTAAATAATTAAGAGTTAAGTATTAACGAGCATTATGGAATAAATAGTAAGTAGAATAAATAGAAAGAAGAACGGAAGGTTCCGGAACACCCCAAGGGGGTGTTTGGGTCGTCGGTTATGGAGGCAAAGGGGAAGGGGAAAAACTTTCATTATATTTGTTTTGCACTACAAGAATTAGGTCTATATAAACAAACCCCCACCCTCATAATTCATACACCAACCTCTCCCTTCTCTTCTCTCTCGTGATCGCAACACACAACCCACAAAGGGTTTTGGTTGGTTTTTGTGTTCTTTCGTTTTTACTTATAATCTAGTCCTAGCCCCTCTCTAGGTTTGTTAGGTAGATTTTTCCACTAGCGTAGATGTAAAACCCGCTCTAAAAATCCTACGATTATTTAATGCACAAAGTTACCGTTAAATTTAAAACTTATAATTAATTAATATACGCCATGTATCACGAACATTTAATACGAACAATATGTATATTAATTAATTATCATAAGTATTATGTACATAAACACGAATATTAATATACGATAAGTATGTACATACGATATAAAGAAAACGTTCATGTAATGAAAGCACGATAATTAAATACGTATGTACACGATAAATAATTAAAAAAGGAAAACAACACCAAAAGTAAAAGGGGTGTTGTTGGCGTCGGCTAGAAAGGCAGGGAAGGGGAAACCAGGCCTTGGCCCATATCCAATTAACCAATCCTAGTTTAATAAATAAATCACAGAGGATTCATAATCACTTTTTACAAGATTTAATCAAATCCCCAGCTCCTTGCCTCTCTTCTCTTGCCGCGGCACCCTTAGCATTCAAGGGGGATTTTTGGTGATCTAATTTAATTACGGGTATACATGTAATCCAAATCCTTGATCTTTTTACGCTTACGGTATTTTTAGTCCCTTTCAATCTTTTTATAGTTATGATCATCACACAAGGTTATTAAAACAATCATAGAACATGTAATTAAAGATTAAAAACATGGGGATCGAGATTTATGTTGGATTTTGGTTTGGGTTACACCAAGACCGAGAGTCTCACGACTCTCGGTGGCTAAACCAAACCACCAGCCGAGATCCAATTGGGTTCGGTGGTGTGTAGTTCTCGTACATCAAGCGACCAAGACCCCACGATGGGGATCTTGGCCGAACAGTGGGAACCCGGCTGAGGTCGGGGTGGGTTTTGCCGAACAGTGGCCACCGGCTTGAGCAGGTGTGAACCAACGCGACCAGTGGCAAGCCACAACCACAGCCTAGGGCTGTTGGGCCGCCGGCTGGGTGGTGTTGGTTTGGCTTGTTGGTCCAGTTCGGTTGTTCTTCGGGTTGCAGGCTCGGGAACTTGGCTTTTCAAAAAATATGTAATTAAACCATTATGGAAATTATGATATGTTATGTTATGATTAATTAATTTTGTTTTAGTTAAATTAAAATTTATGTTATGTTTATTCAAATAAAACCATGATAAAATATATATGTACATTTATTTATATAAACTTAGGCTATAATAATTATTTGATTTAAATATTTAACATGGATTTAATTAATTAAAACTTAGGTTAAATTAATTAAATATTTTTTATGGTAAAGTTAATAACATGCATTATGTAATATTATTAATTAATAATAAACTTATAATAACATGACATGAAATTATTAATTAATCATAAGATAAATATTTATTAATTATTAAACTTTATAATATAATAATACATGATATGAAATATGCATATAATTAATTATGGAATTATATTATTTATGGTAACATGATAAATATGGTAATATGATATTATAGTAATATACTAAATATGGTAATATGCTATTTATGGTAATACGTTAAATATGGTAACATACTATTTATAGAAACATGCTAAATATAGAAACTTTTTACTTTTGAAAACTTACTAAATATGGAAACTTTCTATATTTTGAAACTTACTATTTAAGGAAACTTACTATTTTTGGAAAGTTACTATATATAGAAACCTGCTATTTTTGGAAAGTTACTATATATAGAAACCTGCTATTTTTAGAAAGTTCCTCATTATGTTGTAACAAGTATAATAACACTTAAAACATGATACACATGAATCTAAAACCCATGACTTATAAGAAATACATGATTAAAACATGAAATAATAAGACAAGACAAGAACAAGTATAATAAGTATGAACACGTCAAGTAAACCAAATAACATGTATGTATAAGTAAGATCGGCTCTTATTCATTCCCTTCATTATGTAGCTATTATGAAGTCGGAGTGATCGTCTATGTTCGTTTTCGTCTTCATTTACTAGACATAAGGTACGGATATTCCGTCCTTTAGTAAGGACATCTTTCCTATATTAGGATTCTCCGTTTGCAGCCATCTGGTTTCCCCGGTAGTTTAAGTGTCTTAAACACATCAGTATAAGTATGATTATTTTAGATTGCTTGAGATATATACATGCATGCCAGTTTCACCTAGTTATAGGGGTTCCATAACCATAGCACTGGAGGCACCGGTGTTCTGACTCTTCTACGGTGAGAGTGATTGCTTGCAGCGTCCCTTTACAGTTTTGGCCAGTATTATGATTATCATGTGGGGCGAATGGGTGCATCCTAGGACAAGTAGTATGATTTCATGGTAACTGTGGTGTGTGTCTTGCACCCGTTACACGAGTTGTTCCCTCCACTCATTTTATATATCAATTAGAGGCAGCCCGTCTAAATGCATGACGAGGTCACCCCTCCAAGTATTCATGCACGTGGATATAACATGACCTATATGGGCTCTCGGCATATTTAAAATACGGATTTTCAAGATAAACTAAACATAAGTCTTTTCAGAAATATAAACTAGTCTTATGAACTTTAACCAGGTTTTCCAGGACATACATTTATTTCGTTGCTATGTTATTCATTTCATTCATTACTTGCTTATGTTTATGCTTTACATTCTATGTTATATATCAGCACACTGATCGTATTGCTCAGCCGTATTTCTCTTTCCATGTCCCAATACGGCAAGTACTAAAGGGCAAAGCTAGGATATCCAAGAGTACGTGCATGGAATGAGGCGCTAGCTTTCTTTCATTCTTTAATGCATTTACATACTTTTGCTTTGTTGGACATTGTTTAGTCCTTTCCTTACATTCTATACTTAGGTATTTCGTGTCTGGAGCTTATGTTGATCCGATGTTTGTTTCCGGATTCTTTTATGGTCATTTAATGTTTTAGACATTACCTTGTATGCTTTGATGATATGCCATAATTATCCTGTGATATTCCATTTATCAAAATGAGGTGTTATAATTATGGTATCAAAGCCAAGGCTTCGACCTGTAGGCTCTTAAAATTAACCTGTGACTAGTGGGTAGTCATCAGCGTTTTCTTAGAACTGACAATTTGTTTTCATGCATTCATTTCATGTATCATTGTTGAAGAAATTTTGACTAAGTAATGGTTGGTATAGGACTGGCCATATTTAGTCGCATGTTCTTTTAATCGAATCATTTTTCTTGGTGAACCGACCCATAGGCTTTCACATTAACTTATGTCATTTTTTTTGATGAACCGACCCATAGGCGTTCATCCTCGCTATGTCAATTTTGATTTCATGTCATTTGCATTTGGCTATGCCTTCATAAACTGTTTCATGAATCATTTCATTATGTTTACCATATGTTCTAATCAGATTAATCATTTCTCTTTCATTTTTTTTAACTGTCAAATGGTCATGACACACGAACAAGAGCTAGCAGCAACTGTCCAAGCAGCTCTGCAAGCCATGCTTTCCCAAATCAGAAACCAAATTCGGGCTGAATACTAGGACGCCTCGAATCAGAACAACAATCCTCCTCCTTCACCAGTTACTTTGCACACTTTGCTTGAGAGGTTTAACAAGCAGAAGCCAAGATCTTTTAACAAGGCCGAGACTTCATCTGATGCGGAAGACTAGATTTCGCATATGGAGAAGATTTTTGATGCTATGGGATGCGAGGGTGTCTATAAGGCAATGTTGGCTTGATATAAGTTTGAAGGTGATGCCCTGCATTGGTGGAGATCTTATAAGTTAGCTAATGGAGGTGATGATTGGCTAGCTGCATTGACTTGGGATCAGTTCAAGACATTGTTTTATGCGTAGTTCTTTCCAACTTCTGAGCAGGAAGGAATCAAGAGGGACTATCACTCTATTCGTTAGAAAACTGGAGAGACTAGCACTGAGTTCATGTAGAGGTTTCTTAGGTTGGTTGGATTCTTAGGTGCGGTTGTGGGCACTGCGGAAGAACAAGCCAAGCACTTTCGCTGGGCTATGCACGCCTCTACAACAGCTCGTTTACTTAGTGCTACATATGCTAATGTGGCACAAGTTAATGATACAGCACGTAGCTTAGAAATGCTTCATGAGCGTGATGGCTACGAGGAACAAGCTCGTCCTGAGAAGAGGTATAAATTTCATCCATCAAGCGTTATCATTTCATTTCAATCTTTATGTTCATTTATACCTTTTTCCTATCAAATTGTATCTTCAGGCAGAAGGGTGGAGACCGGTCCCAACCGGCCACTCAGCAGAATGCCAACAAGGGCCACGATCAATCTAACGACCGTTATGGATCTGACTAGAGGAACGGTAATGACAATTACCGTAACAACAACAGCCAGTCTAACAACAACAGGTCCCTTAACTCTTAAACTTTTCTATGTTAAGTTACTATATGTTTTTACATACTAACATGTCAGCATCATCAACAGGAACTCTGCGAGTGGACGTGGCCAAAATGCTAAGGGTCAGCAGTCCAACAACTCATCTTCATCTGGTAAACCATCGTTTAAACTTCAGTGAAGTCATGTTTATGCCAAGTAATCATGTCTCACGCATATTTCTTAAACAGACTCTCAGGTAGCAAGGGTACCTCCAAGATGTTACACCTACCCCGTTTGCACGACTTGTAGTCGTAGACATCTCGGTACATGCAGTAAGTCAACCGACGTCTGTTTCAAGTGTGGACTACCAGGATACATGTTGAGAGACTATAAGAAAGGAGACACTACTGTGTGATGGTACTTCTAGTGCTGCTCTTCCTAAGACACCAGCTTCGGGACGTGTCTACACTACCACAAGGGACCAAGCTAATAAGTCCTCAGGTACTATCACTGGCATCCTCTTTATGAACGGTCATGCTGCGTGTGTTTTATTTTATACTGGTGCTACTCATTCAGTTATATCCTCTACGTATGCCACTAGTATTAATAAAATTCCCACGCCATTAGAGAATATTTTATGTATATATATGCCTATGCGAGACTCTTTGCGAATTACCCAAGTGTACAGAGATCTTCCACTAAAATTTGATGACAAGATTCGCCCAGTAAACGCACTTCCTTTGGATATGTGCAAGTTTGATCTCATCTTAGGCATGGAATGTTTATCTAAGCATTATGCTACTATCGATTGTCATACCAATCGGGTTATCTTCGGTTATGTTCAAGCACCAGAGTACGTTCACAATGGTTTTATACCAGGAAAGTTCGTACAAATCATCTCTATGTTAGAAGCTCGTGCATTACTATCTCATGGTTGCGAGGGCTTCTTAGCTTCAATTCAGGGTATCACTGCCAAAGTTCCATCGATCCAAGATCAACCAGTGGTTTCATAATTTCTTGATGTATTCCCAGAAGAACTTCCGGGTATACCACCTACTCGAGAAGTAGAGTTTAACATCGAACTCATCCCAGGAGCTCAACTAATCTCTAAGGCTCCTTATCGCATGGATCCCATAGAGCTTAAGGAGTTGAAGGATCAGCTGCAGGAATTACTGGTGCGAGGTTTCATCCGTCCGAGTATATCACCATGGGGTGCACCGGTACTCTTTTTCAAGAAGAAGGATGGAAGTATGCGTTTATGTATTGACGATCGTGAGCTGAATAACATCACGATTAGGAACCGTTATCCATTACCAAGAATCGATTATCTGTTTGACCAACTTCAGTGTGCCAAACATTTCTCTAAGATTGATCTAAGATCCGGTTATCATCACCTGCGAGTTAAAGAGCGGGATATTCTCAAGACTGCTTTTCGCACCAGATATAGCCATTATGAGTTCGTAGTCATGCCTTTTAGACTCACTAATGCTCCTGCGGTTTTCATGAACCTTATGAACCGCGTCTTCCACGATTACTTAGACAAGATTTTTATCGTCTTCATCGATGACATCCTCATCTTCCCTAAATCCAAGGAAGAACATGAAGAACATCTACGTATTGTGCTACAGATTCTTCGTCAGAAACAGTTGTATGCCAAATTTTCTAAGTGTGAATTTTGGCTAAATAAGGTGGCATTCTTAGGCCATGTTGTCTTTGAAGAAGGGATTACTATGGATCCTGCGAAGGTTGAAGCTATCACTAAATGGCCAAGACCGACGTCTGCAACTGAGGTTCATAGTTTCCTAGGCTTTACTGGTTATTATCGCAGATTCGTGGAGAATTTTTCTAGGCTAACCTTACCTTTGACCAAGTTGATGCGGAAACGAGAGAAATTCGTTTGGACTGATGAGCGAGAGAGGAGCTTTGAAGAACTCAAGAAGCGGTTAGTATCTGCACCGATTCTTACTCTCCCATCAGGTACAGGTGGATTTCAGATCTAAAGCGATGATTTGGGTAAAGGATTGGGTTGTGTACTCATGCAACATGGGAAAGTGATTGCATACGCATCACGTCAGCTAAAGCCATATGTGGAAAATTATCCTACACATGACTTGGAGCTAGCAACAGTAGTCTTTTCACATAAAATCTGGAGACACTACCTTTATGGTGAATCATGTGATATCTTCACTGATTACAAGAGTCTCGAGTATATTTTCACTCAGAGGGAACTTAACATGAGGCACAGAAGATGGTTGGAACTAATCAAGGATTATGACATCAATATTCAGTATCATCCCGGTAAGGCAAATGTAGTGGCAGATGCTCTTAGCAGGAAGTCAGGTATGATAAATAACACGAAAGTACAAGAATAAATCATACGTGAATTTGAGTGATTGGACAATAAATTCCTAGTACGTAGATAGCATGGATATTGGGCTAATCTGAGAATTGAGCAAAACTTAATTTCTCGGATCAAGGTAGCTCAGAAATATGATGGTGAGATTTGGTCTATCATTCAGAATCTTGATCGGCAGACGGAATTTCGTGTAGACGAAGACGGCATCGTATGGGAAGGAACTAAGTTATGTGTTCCGGATGATCAGGAACTCCGGGAAGCCTTATTGAAAGAATCTCACAGCTCTCCATTCTCTATTCATCCAAGATACACCAAAATGTATCATGACATTAAACAACATTTCTAGTGGAGTGGCATGAAGCAGGATGTTGCTACTTTTGTATCCTAGTGTCTAACCTGCCAGTAGGTTAAGATCGAGCAGCAGCGGGCTAGTGGTTTACTACAACCGTTAGAGATTCCCGCATGGAAGTGGGACAAATTCTCCCTGGATTTCGTCACCGGACTTCAGCTTACTCAAAGAAGACATGATGCTATATGGGTCATAGTTGTTCGTTTAACCAAGTCAGCTCATTTTCTTTCAATTCGCAAAGACTTCTCAGTCAGCAAATTGGCAGATATATTCCTTAAGGATATCATACGAGTACATGGAACTCCTTCAGACATCATATCAGACAGAGATCCACGTTTCACGTCGAAATTCTAGAAGGGTATGCAGAAATCTTGGGGCACTAAACTTAAGCTTAGCACTGCCTTTCATCCTCAGACGATGTTCAATTAGAGCGTACGATTCAGACCTTAGAAGACATGTTGCGGGCTTGTGCACTGGAATGGTCAGGAAGTTGGTACGACCACATATGTTTGGTAAGGTTTTCCTACAACAATAGTTGGCATGCAAGTATTAAGTGTGCACCATTTGGGATGCTTTATGACAGGAAGTGTCGTGCTCCAATCTGTTGGGTATCAAGTTGGAGAACGAATCCTTGAAGGACCAGAAATAATAGAGGTGACCAATGAAAAGGTTGCCATCGCCAAGGTGAAACTACAGGAAGCTCGTGCTCGACAGAAGAGCTATGCTAATAAACATCATAGAGATATATCGTTTAATATCGGAGACCATATTTTCCTTAAAGTATCACCAACACGTGGTGTCAAGCGTTTTAGACTCAAGGGCAAGCTCAGTCCTCGTTTCATCGGACCTTTTGAAATCCTTGGACGTGTCGGTGAAGTCTCATATCGTCTATCTTTACCTCCGCAACTATCTCATGTGCATGATGCATTCCATGTATCCTTACTCAGAGGTTACAACTACCATCCATTGCATAAAGTTACGTATCCATTCGAGCAAATTCGAGATGATCTATCATATATCGAGGAACCCGAGAAGGTTCTCGATCGCCAAGAACGAGTCATGAGGAGATAGAAGATTCCATTCGTTAAAATCATCTAGAGGGATCATACCGAGCGGGAAGCCACTTGGGAAACGGAGGAGTCTATCCGGACTTCTTACCCTCATTTCTAGTTTTGACTCAGGTATGTCATTTCAGCGTTTAGCATCTTGTCAGCTTATGGTATCTCTAATTCGAGGAAGAATTGTTCTTTTAGAGGGGAAGAGTTGTAGAACCCGCTCTAAAAATCCTACGATATTTAATGCACAAAGTTACCGTTAAATTTAAAATTTATAATTAATTAATATACGCCATGTATCACGAATATTTAATACGAACAATATGTATATTAATTAAGTATCATAAGTATTATGTACGTAAACACGAATATTAATATACGATAAGTATGTACGTACGATATTAAGAAAACGTTCATGTATCGAAAGCACGATAATTAAATACGTATGTACACGATAAATAATTATACAAGGAAAACAAACACCAAAAGTAAAAGGGGTGTTGTTGGCGTCGGCTATAAAGGAAGGGAAGGGGAAACCCGGCCTTGGCCCATATCCAGTTAACCAATCCTAGTTTAACAAATAAATCACAGAGGATTCATAATCACTTTTACAAGATTTAATCAAAACCAAAGCTCCTTGCCTCTCTTCTCTTTCCGTGGCACCCTTAGCACACAAGGGGTATTTTTGGTGATCTAATTCAATTACGGGTATACGTGTAATCCAAATCCTTGATCTTTTTACGCTTACGGTATCTCTTAATCCCTTTTAATCTTTTTATCGTTATGATCATCACACAATGTTATTAAAAACAATCATAGAACATGTAATTAAAGGTTAAAAACATGGGGATCGGGATTTATGTTGGATTTTGGTTCGGGTTACACCAAGATTGAGAGTCTCACGACTGTCGGTGGCTAAACCAAACCACCAGCCGAGACCTAATTGGGTTATGTGGTGTGTGGTTCTCGGACAACAAGCGACCAAGACCCGATGGTGGGGATCTTGGCCGAACAGTGGGAACCTGACTGCGACCAGGGTGGGTTTCGCCGAACAGTGGCAACCGGCTTGAGCCGGTGTGAACCACGGCGACCAGTGGCAAGCCACGGCCATAGCCTAGGGCTGTTGGGCTTTCGACTAACACCACCAGCCGCTGGCTGGGTGGTGTTAGTTTGGCTTGTTGGTCCGGTTCGGTTGTTCTTCCGGTTACGGGCTTGGGAACTTGGCTTTCAGAAAATATATAATTAAACCAATTATGGAAATTATGTTATGTTATGTTATGATTAATCTATTTTGGTTTTGTTAAATTAAAACTTATGTTATGTTTATTTAAATAAAACCATGATAAAATATGTATGTATATTTATTTAAATAAAGTTAAGCTATAATAATTATTTGATTTAACTATTTATGAACATGTATTTATTTAATTAAAACTTAACTTAAATTAATTAAATATCTTTTATGGTAAAGTTTAATAACATGCATTATGTAATATTATTACTTAATAATAAACTTATAATAACATGACATGAAATTATTAATTAATAATAAGCTAAGTATTTATTAATTGTTAAACTTTATAATATAATAATACATGATATAAAATATGCATATAATTAATTATGGAATTATATTATTTATGGCAACATGATAAATATGGTAATATGAGATTATGGTAATATACTAAATATGGCAACATGCTATTTATGGTAATACGTTAAATAAGGTAACGTACTATTTATAGAAACATGCTAAATATGGAAACTTTTTATTTTTGGAAACTTACTAGTTATGGAAACTTTCTATTTTTTGAAACAAACTATTTCTGGAAAGTTACTATATATGGAAACCTGCTTTTTCTGGAAAGTTACTATATATAGAAACCTGCTATTTTTAGAAAGTTACTCATTATGTTATAGCAAGTATAATAACATTTAAAACATGAAACACATGAGTTATAAGAAATACATGATTAAAACATGAAATAATAAGACAAGACAAGAACAAGTATAATAAGTATGAACACGTCAAGTAAACCAAATAACAAGTATGTATAAGTAAGATCGACTCTTATTCATGTCCCTTCATTATGTAGCTATTGTGAAGTCGGAGTGATCGTCTACGTTCATTTTCGTCTTCAATTACTGGACGTATTTCCTATATTAGGATTCCTCGTATGCAGTCAAAAGTTCTCCCTAGTAGTTTAAGTGTCTTAAACACATCAGTATATGTATGATTATTTTAGATTGCCTGAGCTATATACATGCATGCCAATTTCACCTAGTTATGGGGGTTCCATAACCATAGCACTGGAGGCACCAGTGTTATGACTCTTCTACGGTGAGAGTGATTGCTCGTAGCTCCCTTTACAGTTTTGGCCAGTATTATTATTATCATGTGGGGCGAATGGGTGCATCCTAGGACAAGTAGTATGATTTCATGGTAACTGTGGTGTGTCTTACATCTGTTATAGGAGCTGATGCCTCCACTCATTTTATATATTAATTAGAGGCAGCCCCTCTAATTGCATGACGAGGTCACCCCTCCAAGCATTCATGCACGTGGACATAACATGACCTATATGGGCTCTCGGTATATTTAAAATATAGATTTTCAAGATAAACTAAACATAAGTCTTTTCAGAAATATAAACCAGTCTTATGAACTTAAACCAGGTTTTCCAGGACATACATTTATTCCGCTGCTATATTATTCATTTCATTCATTACTTTCTTATGTTTATGCTTTACATTCTATGTTATATATCTGCACACTGAGCATATTGCTCAGCAGTATTTTCTTTCCATGTCCCAATACGGCAGGTACTAAAGGGAAAAGCTAGGATATCCAAGAGTACGTGCATGGAATGAGGCGCCAGTTTTCTTTCATTCTTTAATGCATTTACATACTTTTGCTTTGCTGGACATTGTTTAGTCCTTTCCTTACATTCTATACTTATGCATTTCGTGTGTGGAGCTTATGTGGATCCGATGATTGTTTTCGGGTTCTTTTATGGTCATTTAGTATTTTAGACATTACCTTGTATGCTTTGATGATATGCCATATTATCCTGTGATATTCTATTAATCAAAATGGGGTGTTTCAGTAGAAGCTCGGTTTCACGTGCTAGAATCACGGTTAGCTCTTTCTATTACGTGTGTTCAAGAACGTAATATAGTCTTACTTTAGACTATATCTTGGTGGTATACGTTATAAACCTGAATTGGTGATTCGTTCTTTATCTTGTGGATTTGCTTTAGCGTAAAGGTATGTAACCCTAATTCGATTAATTATAATTGTGTTCTTATTATGATCTTGTTAACTCGCTTCCGCTATGTGTGCTTTGATCTCATTTAGGGTTTTGTGTAATTGTTATGAACTATATAAACCTTTAGTTTGGAATGGTGCATCGTCATCAAGGAATGCATCCAATTCTTCTTCTGTTACTTCATCGATAACATCCACGCGGAAGCATGTGTCATCATTAGAATGGGAATGTTGCATAACTTTGTCGACTAAGAATGTGACTCAATCGTCACCAACTCCAAGGTTGAGTTCTTTTTTCTTCACACTAATGATAGCATCGGCGGTGTTCAAGAATGGTCGTCCTAAAATGAGAGGGACTTGACAGTCTTCCTCCATTTCAAGGATTACAAAGTCAGCATGAAATATGAATTTGCCAACTTGAACAAGCATGTTCTCGGATATCCCAATAGGATATTGGTATGTATGGTTAGCCAAACGTATACTCATACTTGTAGATTTCAAAGTATTATTTGAAAGATTCTTGTATAATGAGTATGGCATAAGATTGATACCCGCGCCTAGATTGGCCAAGGCGTGACATTCAACATTGTTGGCTAGTGTGCATGGTATGAGAAAGCTTCCTGGATCTCTGAGCTTTGGTGGAAGTTTGCTTTGCAAGGCTGCAGAACATTCTTCATTTAGAAATGCAACATAAATTTGCTCCATTTTGCTATGATTGCTCACAAGATATTTGAGGAATTTCCTATAGTTGGGCATGCCGGTTAAGATATCAACAAG
Source organism: Glebionis coronaria (assembly GCA_025667525.1). Classification (NCBI taxonomy): domain Eukaryota; kingdom Viridiplantae; phylum Streptophyta; class Magnoliopsida; order Asterales; family Asteraceae; genus Glebionis; species Glebionis coronaria. The sequence continues at coordinate 111,224,887 of CM046879.1, read as the reverse complement.
GGGAACGTTGATCTTAACTTCTTTAATCATCTTTAAGAATTTGGCATTACGAGCCTCCATCTTTTCTTTTCTTATGTAAAATCCATGATTTTACCATGAATTTATGTAATGAAATTTCACCCATTAATCCTAGAACACTCATTTCATGTGTTATAACTTCTTAAGATGTGTGTAAACGTGTCAATCATGTAATTATACTTATACTTTTATCCTTGTTGAAAATAACTTCACAACTTAAACCATGAACTCACAACTAAGTAAAACAAGTAATGAAGTGTATTTTTAACTATAAACAACATTTAACAAATATGGAGAACATACTACACAATGTACATATAATGTATGTGTGCATGCATATTATAACATGCTTAAACTCTCATGGACTAGCCCAAGGTTGTGCTCTAGCCCAACATAGGCCCAACACAAGCCCATCCTCCCTTTTTGGTTAGCTTAACACGGCACCCCACCTTAGGTGGAAGGAGAAGAGTTGCCTTGGAAAGGCAAGAGGTGACACTTGGCATAATATGCCTTACCAAGGTGAATCATACCTTTTGCCCTTCTCTCTCTCTCTCTCTTCTCTTTTTAGCCGAAACACACACATACACATTCTCTCTACATGCAAACTCACTTCTCTCATCATCTCTCTCTCTACATTTCGGCTACAAACCACCAAAATCCAAAGTTGATTCATTAAATCAACTAAATCTTTGTCCCACCTTGATCACAAATCATTTGGTAGCATCATTCCTCCTATAAACAAGCCCTAGCTAAGTCATCAAGGTCGCGGCTTGGTTTGTTTTAGGGTTTTCTTCATCATCTTGAGTAGATCTCAAATCTCCTTGTTCATCTAGATCATTTGTGGTACTTTTAGGCAAGAGAGGTATACACATCATAATCTTTCATTTCTTCATGCATGCATCTTCATACATCTATAAACACAAGTGAATAACATGTTAAAAATCAAGATTTGGTAAGGCTATGGCCCTTATGGGTTACGACATATTTATACAAACCATGTTCATGATTCAAAATCTTTTAATAAGAAACTTATGACTTAGGTGTTATGTGTTAAACTTGATTTAAAAACCATATGAAACCTTCTATAAATCTAAGCATTGCATGGGGTACAAATCTTGTTTATGGGACTTTGGTTAACCAATAACATAGATCTCATGAAATGAACTTGTGAAACTTAAATATCATAAAAACCATGACCTTAAAGGTCACGACTAAATTTAATGGTGACCATATGATTTATCAACTTTGTTTTAAAGATGGATTATGAAATGTAACATACTAAATGGAATGTTAAAAATCACAAACACAACTTATATGTATAAATGTATCTGTGGGTTACACCAGACCTAAAATGGGTAGATGTACATGCATGCTTATATAAACCTAGATCTAATGATAAGTGCTAACTTAACATGGTATACATGAAATAAGCTAGTAGATCTTATGGGAATATTGGGAGAAACAATATAGCCGTGGGCTATACATTGTTTCTTGTAATAATAGTAGCCTTGGAAACATGCATGTAACCTAGATAATCATGATGTGTTTTTGTGAATATTTACAAAACTTAAAAACTAGCTAAAGGGATATCTTGGAAATACCAAGATCTAAAAATATAGCCGTGAGCTATATATGAGGGTACATGGATCTATGTTTGATTTTTAGGTGTAGACATAGTTTAGATCTCATTTTGAACTTGTGACTTGTTTTCTTGATTGTGTACATAGTTAGATCTAATTTTGTAACACTTATAAATCACATGCAGCCTTAAAATAAGACTTGACTTATCTTAATAAGCTATAACTAATATTAGCCGTGGGATATAAGCTCCTACTTGGGCTTATGACCTACTTGTAACCTTATGACACACCTAGATCTAATTTGGTATAATATATAAAATAAATTTTGAGTTTTATTCATCTATTTAGATTGAAAACTAAATATTAATAAGCTCATAATAAGCTTATAAAATATCCTAAGTTAAAACTTACATAAAATGAAAAGTAGTGTTAATGGACTATTTAAGCCCATGAAATGCTAATTCAAAACTTAATGGACCCAATAAGCCCATTTAATAAATCCTAGTAACTTAATGAACTTAAGATTACACTTATGCTCATTTAACTAATTAAAGGGGGCTTAAAAATGTATTAAGCCCAATAAATGATTTAAAGGCCCATTTAAATAAATTAGTAGACTTGAAATATATTTAAGCCCACTAAAATAGCCCATTAGATGTTTAGCCCATTTAATGAGCCTATATAAAGTTTAAATGTTAAAATAAAAGTTTTTATAATAAAATATAACTTATAAAAACTATTTTTGATGAAAATGACAATTTACAAAACTTAAAGACTAAAATCGTAACCTATGAAACTTGTTCTGATAAACTAGTAAGCAGAAGGACTGAAAAATGTAAATATCCAAAAGTCTAGGGTTTAATAATTACTAACCGTGGCAAATTAAACCCTAGGGACCATTTTGGGAAGTTTCTAAAAGTTATTTTGTCATTTTAAAACCCTAAGGACTATTTTTGTAATCTACCGAAACCTAAAGAAGCCCTAGGGGCTGTTTTTGTTATTTTATAAAGTTACAAAACCTAGATAATACTAGGGGGACTAAATCTGCCATAAGCCGAAACTTAAACAAGCGCTAGGTACCAAATGTGTAATAATCCAAAAGTTTACTCGTTTAAAAATATGGAGGGACTAGTTTTGCCACGTTCCGAAACATTAACAAGCCCTAACCCTAAAAGCTATTTTAATTATAATAAAACATAATTAAAAGTCTAGATCATGGGGATTAATCTATAAGCTTAAGTTTATGATAAATAAATTATTTTATAAATATTAAATAACTTATGAAAACTTTAGAGTTAAATAAAATAATATTATTTTTTGAAATATTTATTTATGTTTGCTATACAAAATAAATTATATAAACAAGATGAATATGTATTATTAAAACATGTACTCATATACTTTTAAGAAATAAAAATTATATGAACGTTAATTAAATTGAATGTTACTACGTAAATATATTATAAGTAAAACCCCTTATGTTTACTTAAATATAGATCTTGGTTATAAATTTAATTGGATGTTATTGATACAAGTACTATAAACATAGATTAATATTTTAAGTGAAACATTTTCTTTTATGTTTACTTAAATGTAAAACTTAATTGTACGATTGAATGATTACTATAAATACATGTATGCTAACTAATATTAATAGTTAAACATTTCGTGTTTACTTAAAGATAGAACTTATATAAATAAGTTTAATGAATATTGATAATACTTGAACTATGATAACTACCATAGTATGAATGAACTGAATAAAATCCATATAAGCATACATATATGTTCTTTGTAACATGAATATTAATATCAAAATGAATGCAGGACCTGAGACATCGATGTGAGATGAAAATAAATAGATGGCAACCTACATATTACAATAACATATATTTTTTTCAAGGTCGTTATATGTTACTAAACACACAATGTTTAGAAAATGATAACTAACATTTTAGTTAAACAAAGTCAATTTTTTTATGCAACAAATATTTATACAAAATATCAATTAATATTATCACATAATAAAGCATCGTACTTATTTAAGTATTAACAATTTAATATTGTTTTATAGAATAATATTAAGAATTACAAAATTATGAGTTTATAAATCGTGTATGTGTAAGATTGATGTAGATGATTTGTTGATTAATAATTAAGATATAACTATCTAGAATAAAAACATCAAAAGTAAAACGAGTATGAAATTTGAAAAATAAGAATTGAGGTGAGTTTATATTAATATACACAGTTCACAGCAAAACAATAACATAATCAAACATATAAACATTAGATGTTCTTAAAATATATATATAATATACATAAAATCACAATAACGATATTATTACTTAGTTTATCATTTATGTTCAAGTCCCGTGCGTGCACGAGCATTAAAACTAGTATATTTATCCATACAAAATATAACTCAGCTCAATTATGCTTATATGGTTTCTATTAATTCAGAAACGATGTCAACATATACTCAGTCAAAGTATTCCATATCGATACCATTTTCGAGCCTCAAATGTAAACTATTAAGTAATTCATTCAAAGAACTCGCATCAGAATTTGATGGAATACTTACATGTATCTAAACAAATGAAATATCAAGAAAGGGCATAAAGTTTTTCTACTGGTACACAATACTCCAAAAGCATAGTCAAATTTATGTGTCTAAGCTGACCCAACCTATTCATCTTGAACTGAAACTGCTTCTCATGAAGGTTACACTTATGCAGCCTCTTAACCGCAAGCATAGATCCATCCGATAAAATAGCCTTATACATCATCCCACTCTTCGTCCCTAAAATAACACTCTCCCTTCCAAAGCCATTCACCGCAATCATCAAATATGCTAGCTTAACCTTCACAAATCGCTTTTGAAACAACAAAACCTGCACAAGGTTATACCCCCCCACCCCAACCTATCTACCTAACTACTACTCTCATCATCTCTATCCACACCGCTCCCCTACACCCACCCTTTCTTCACACACTACCACCACAACCCAAAACCTAACAACAAAGAATTAATCGGCAAAACTCTTTTTACTCAAACTACCAAACTTCCATAACAACACAAAACACACTCCGCTACTTCCTTCAAAACTCTCCATAAACGTCCATAAACCACTCGGAATACTCCCATCAACTTATTATTCGCTATGGAAAACCTTGTCAACCGCCCAAAATTTGTCAACCTATTCGGTATACCTCTACTCAACTTATTACCATATAACATGACAATATTAAAAATAGTACAATTACTGAGAGTGTTAGCTATTACGCTGATCAATTTTCATTATCAAATAAATCTAAACGTACTAAATAAGGCAGTTAAACACATATATTAGTTGGTATCAAAACCGAATCCGTAAGCTTATTACCTGACACATATATGTTCCGCAAGCTCTTACACATCTCCAAAAAGAGTTTTGCTATTACTTCAAACAAGGGATGTGATAGTCATTTAAATTATCAACTGGATATGACTTATGTAGATATATGAAACATTAATGGTTATCAAAGAAAGGTATAACTTTTAGAATTATGGATTTTACTCATGGAAAAATTAGGTGGTGTCTTCTCTATTCTCCTGCTATGAACAACAGATACACCAACTCCGTCTGTTGTTATTCAGGAAGGGTTGCCGTGATTCAATTTGAAACTTAAAGTTTCTTCAATGTTAGGGTTTCTCTACAAAACCAAGAAGTGAAGATTGTGATACATCAAGTATAACAAGAACATTTTTTTTCAAAAATTGAAAAAAAATTAACCGAAAAGTACAAACCCTTTTAGAATATAAGTGAAGCCCTTAATCGAGAATTAAAGACATCAAAATTCATACCTTTAAGGAACTGGAATAATTTTTGTTCCTTCATAGATCGATTATTTTTTGGAATTACTATAACAACATAAAAAGAAAAATATTAATTTGGTATCATATGAATCGCAACTAAAAAACAAATAATCATACATTGATAGATTGATTTGGATAATATTAATACTTCAATCATAAATTCGTAATATACAATTTTAGTTCTTCAAAACAACCATTTGTATAGTTTATGGGATCGGGTAAGAATTAGGGAGAAGACTTTGTAAGGGTTTGTTTATAAGAATCACGATCACATAGAAAGTGGAAATATTTTACAAAGTTTATAAAGCCATTTAAAGAATGACTCGTGTCTCCTTATCAAAATATAACAAAAATTCTCGTCAAGGGTATTATAGTAATTTTCCACGGTTTTATATTTCACCACCAAACTTCGAACATAGATAGCTCTTAAAGGATAAACTTTTAGAAAAAATCAATTTCACCATAATTTCTAAATTTAATCCTCTTTGAACGGGTATAAATCTTGTTGAAAAATTTGAAACTTTTTTTACGTATTCGAGGTTTTTGATTTTTTTTACGTTTTTGGCCTTATCTTTCCGTCGAAAAGGTTGAATCATGAAAAACTTCAAACATGAAAATTGTAGAGTTTACTTCACTCTTTACCCATAATTTTGAATCACTCGAACTAGAGATTGTATGTGTAAAACCCGCATACTTTTACCATGAATAGTGCCCTTACGATCGTACGTACATGATTAGAACTGTGAGAAATCTAACATTTTCAGGTAGTGAAATATTTTCTCGTATAATATTTTGAAACTTATTTTTGTGTTGGTTGACGAACTCACAATTTACGGATTTAAATTTGGGCTTACGTGCATAATTTGGCGTCTTTTAAGACTAAACCGGAAACCTTAGGATTACGTATTTACGTTTTTGAACTCCGTTTTTGATGAGACAATTTTTATTGGATTCGTTTTGTGACGGTGATTCATAATTTTTAAAAACGTTTTTCGTAAAACGACCCGAGGGCACGCAAATCGAGAAAACTAGAATCGAGAAATACCCGTAAACTAGTGAGATGGGACAAAACACTTTGCCCCACCCCACTAGCTTATATGGGACGGCAAAATGACACCACCACACATAGGTGGCATCAAGTCTTAGCTAGTTACACAAGTGTAAGCTTGTGCTTACACTTTAAGCCAACTCATTTACCACTAAACAAAACTAGCAAGTAGTTTCATTCATACCATTTCCTTCCATGCAATCCACTCTAAAACTCTCTCAACTTACCCCTCCTTTCCGTCCACTATAAGCTAACAAACCCCATCATTGATCTTTTCTAGCCACAAACCACATGTTTACTAGTCCTATTAAGGTGTTTCCTTGAAGCCTTGATCATTTGGTGGCCATATAAACAACTTTGGAGGTGATTTGCTTGTGTCCTAGGGCTGATTTTCCAACATATGTTCTTGATATTTGATGGTCTTGGAGATACTTGTTGTGTTCATCAAGTTCTTGCCTTCCTAAAACAAGAAATCCACTTGGATTGGTAAAGAAGATCATCCTCTACATTTTTCTCTTATTATTTTGTAAAGAACAAATGTATTTTCTTTCATTTTGTATATGTATATGATGTATATATGATGATAAAAATGTTGTGTGGGGATCAAGTGTTGATAAACATGCTTAAAAATAATGATAACCATAAGAAATGAAGCTAAAATCATGACTAATTAGTTGGCTGTATAAAAACAGTAGATAACTAAATGATGAACTGATAAAAATGCATGGTTTGATCTATTTACAGTAAGTAGATGATGTTATACACATGTGAGAGTTGGCCATGCAATGGAATCAAAATAATGAGTGAGATATGATAAAAACAAGTTAGGTGGTACAATCTGAATAAGCAGTTTTGTATGGACTGTTAAAGCAACTTAGACTCAAAATGGGCAGTAGCTATGATAAAAATGGTGAATATGAAGTTAAACATCAGATTTTGGAAATAATGTTTATTATTATTATATAAGCACTCACATTATAATTTAAAATGTAAAATATAAACCCACTAACTTATAGAACTTATTTATATAAATGTATAAAAGGTTAATTAAATGGGTAAATTATATAAATGGTGGTAAAAATAATATTTATAAGTAATAAAAACTATAAACTTGATTTTTACGACTTTTTCGGCTATCGCCGTAAAATTAACGTTTTTCGCCAAATAAAACTTAGACGACCAAAGCCGTCTAATGTAAAGTTTATAAAAGTTATATACTGATGTATAAGTAACTAATACAAGTAAAAACCGATAAAACTCGAACTATAAGAATTACGGACATTTACGAGCTAAATAAACGTATTGGACTAATAATTGGACTTAATAAGATAAAAACTTGTAAAAAGAATTATTTGGGCTTAACCCATTTGGGCCAAACATGAAAGATATAAATACTGATCATATAGGTGTAAAATGGGTAAAAACAAGTTAAAGAACTTATAAAAGACTTAATGAACTTAAAACAGGTAAAATCGGTAAAACTAGCTAACTAGTAAGACGATACTAAAACGTAAACGCTAAAATGAGTAAATGAGGATTTATAAACCCACTTGATCATCATCATATGTACAAAATCATCATATGTATATTGTTATTTTGATAAAAGTCATTGGACCGAGTCTAAGACCGATTATTATTTATATAGGTTTCCGTGACCGAAGCACGCCCGTAGCCGATAATCCGCCTTTCATTAACAACGTGAGTTCATAGCCTCGCACTCTTTTAAATGTTTTATAAAATAATTTGTAAACCCGCGAGGGAGATAACATGCTAGATTTTTATAAAAATAGAACACAAGTAGTCCCGATTGTATGCTTAATGAGATGGACCCGAATGATGCTAGGACCCTATATTCGAGACTAAAAGGATTATTAGTAGTTAGGTTATGTCACTTAAAGTCCCATTAACAATAATTGTGAAATACCGGGATTTGGTAGACGCTTATGCATTTGATAGTACTATTTGGGGACGATCACCCCAGTTCGCGCCTTGACGGTTGATCCCCGTCGTACCACACTGATTGGTAAGCGAATTTATGTATGAGAAGATTCCATAGCGTGATTTTTGTGACGACACGCTAACTTAGATGGGCAAATTGTTTGTCGGGTTCGCGGCCCGCTGTTTTCACAGTAAGGTAACAATGTCATGCGGCTAATAATAATCCTATACAACGTATGCTATAAGACATAAATAATAAACGATAATGACGCTATTACGATGAATATATTACTTATCATGGTAATATAGAGACTACGGTCTCATGGACGGTTTCAGATGAATGCTTGATTTATATATTGCCTGACTAGCAATATGTGGACTTACTTCCGATATTATACTTGTGTTCTGATTTTAAATGATTGTAAATGATTGTTTTTATATAACGGTTTTCATTAAACTCTATGAATTCACTCGGCATTCGCTGATATGATTTTTGCATGTTTTCTATCTCAGGTGCTTGAAGGTAACCCGGATGGAGATCGACTCTGATGGCCCACACTTAATATTAAAAATGTTCATTCGATCTGTGTTTTGTAAACTTAATGACCTGTATAATTTGGGACCTGTTGTACACTTTTAAACTTTTTTATCGAATGAATGTTTGTTAAACCTTGTACAACCATTTTTATGTGTTGTCTATGATTGGAGTTATTGTGCTATCCCGTAACACTCTGAAAGACCCTTCCGCTGTACCGATACGAAAAATGAGAGTGTTACAGTTTCGTATCAGAGCTCTCGTTGTAGAGAACAAAAGATTTTAAAAATCAAGGTTTAAACAAAATTTTTCAAAATCTTTTGACAATGAACATTTAAGAAAATATTTGAAAAATCTTTTGACTATAACGGTGCCAGAGATCTCCGACGTTACCAACAAGCCCTATTGAGAAGATATATATTTTGATATATATAATTTAATTTATATATATGTATATATCGTGATTTCATTATGTAATTGTTTAACTAGTATGTTATCCTAATACGAGATAAATATATATATAAATGCAGATTGTCATGGCTGACCCTAATATTCCTGTAGAAAACCATGCTATTCCCGAACCTAATATAGAAGATGATCCTTATTTAGACTTAGTAGATTTTGATATTGATGACGAGGAGGAACCATTTGAGGATCCCGAGCCCGAGTTAGGACTAGGAGATCAGATTGCCCCTCAGGTTGACTTAGTAGAGAATGTGGGTAATGAGAATGTGGATATTGAGAATGTGGGTAATGAGAATGTGGATATTGAGAATGTGGGTAATGAGAATGTGGATATTGAGAATGTGGGTAATGAGAATGTGGAGATTGAGAATGCTGATATTGAGAATGAGGATGAGATTGGGTTAGATGAGTTAGATGATGAGATTGACGACGAGGATGTCGAGGAAGACGTAGGTGTAGATGTTGAGGTTGATGACGATGAGGAAGCTGAGCTTATTTATCCGTATGATGTTCCAGAGGGCGAGCCTTTGCCCCCACCAGTTTGTTTGTCTGATTCTGAGGATGAGTTACCTAGGGATGAAATGTCTGAATCGTCTGAATCTGATTCTGAATCAGAGGAGGATGAGGATGACGATGCACCTGACGGTACTGATGGTATTGATACTCGTAGACGTGAGATAGGAGAGTCGTCTAGTGCTCGAGAGGCTACTCATATTGATGGTCTTGCACCATGGGCCTTGAGACGTGATCTAGATTCTTCCCGTGTTAAGAGTTGTGTGACAGAGGTTGGATTAGGTGTTGTTCAGACTCAGGTTGCTTATTTGGAGTCGAAGACTAAGGTTGGCGAGAAAGAGCGAGAATTGCTTAGTTTAGATTTGAGTGATGTAGAACGTGGTTTGAATGAGGCTTTTAGGAGGTTATCGGTGTTGGAAAGTGGTGAGTATGCTGCCATGAAGAGAAAGGTGAATTCTATGGAGATTCAGTTGAGTGTGGCTCATGCGATGCGTGAGAAAGCTGAAAAGGAGTTGAATATATCCGTGGGTTGGAACAGTAGATTTTATGCCGACATGGTTGAAAGAGGAGTAATCCGTAAGCGCCCAGCTGAAGATGTGTCTAGTGATCGTCCGGCGAAGATCCAGAAGACGATGGATGATGGACCATCTGGCGGTTCTCAGTAGACCAGTCTGTGTTTAGTAGTGACCTTTATATCTTTTGTGCTTGTAGCTTTGACTGAACCGACTTGTTAGTAGTAGACTTGGCACGAATTTTGAGTGTATATAGTGTTAGAACTTTGATATGGATGTACTAAGACAATACTTTTATTTCAGATCGAATGAAATATGTATCTTGTCTTGAATTCCATATTGTGCCTTATTTGTATCTTGATTATGAATTCGATCCATATTATATGAATCCTTTGTTGGATGAATGCTTAATACTTTGAAATTGTGGAATTATAGAATTATGCCGCCCAAGAAGGCTGTGACTGAGGATGATGTACGTAGGATTATTACGGAGCAAGTTACCGCATCTATGACTGAATTTATGGCAAATGCTAGAAATGAAGCTGGCGGTAGTGGAGCTGGCGGTAATGAAGCTGGCGGTAGTGGAGCTGGCGGTAGTGGAGCTGGCGGTAGTGGAGCTGGCGGTAGTGGAGCTGGCGGTAGTGGAGCTGGCGGTAGTAGAGCTGGCGGTAGTGGAGCTGGCGGTAGTGGAGCTGGCGGTAGTGGAATTGGCGGTACTAATGTGAATGTGAATGCTAATAATGTGAATGCTAATGCTGGAGGAAATGTAGGAGGACTTGGAACGAATGCACCTGAAGTTGGTGGCTGTACTTATGTGACGTTCATGAAGTGTGAACCTCTACCTTTTAATGGAACTGAAGGTGTTGTAGGATTAAGCCAGTGGATTGAGAAGATTGAATCGGTGTTTAGGATTAGTAAGTGTAAGGAGGAATATAAGGTGACTTTTGCTATGGCTACTCTTAAAGGTCATGCGTTGACTTGGTGGAACGGGAGAATTGCTTTCATGGGTCTTGATGCTGCTAATGCTACTCCTTGGGCTGAAATCAAGAAGTGGATGACTTTGGAGTTTTGTCCTCGTAGTGTGATCATTAGGTTAGAGCAAGAGTTGATTCATCTGAGAATGAAAGGTGTGGATATTGATAGTTACACGAATCGATTCCATGAGTTGGCCTTGCTATGTCCTCGATTGGTTGAACCCGAAGAGATCCGAATTGAGCAATATGTTAAAGGGTTGACCAGGAATATCCGGGGGGACGTAACATCATCGAAACCATTGACCATTGATGATGCTGTTCGAATGGCTTACCAACTCATTGGACAGATAATTCAGAATAAGGAAGATGAAGCCCGTGTAGGTGAGAAAAGAAAGGGAGACGGTGAGCGTGTAGATAGAGGTGATTATAGGAAGAATTTTAATCGCCGTCAGAACAAGAGAAAGGGGAATGCAAATGCTCTTACCAACAATGCACCGCGCAACGATGATAGATGTCCTAAGTGTGGCAACAAGAGGCATCCTGGCGACTGCTGGAAGTGCCGAAATTGTGGAAAGCTTGGACACAAGGTTGAAAGGTGTAAGAAGGGAACGATTTGCTTCAACTGTAATGAAGAAGGTCATAGGAAATCAGAATGCCCCAAGTTGAAAGCGATTGTACCTGGAAGAAACCCCCAGGGTGGTATCTACCAACTTGGAACAATTGAGGTGAAGAAAGAGGATCCGAATGTCGTTACCGGTACGTTTTTACTCAACAATCATTATGCTGTTGCTTTATTCGATTCGGGTGCCGATAGGAGCTTTGTATCCACTAAATTTAGTGCCCTTATTGATATTGAACCTGTTGAGATAAGTACCAGTTACGAGGTGGAATTGGCTGATGGTAAATTAGTGAAAACTAATAAGCTATTAGAAGGATGCTCTCTAAATCTCTTGAACCATTCCTTTCCGATTGATTTGATGTTGATAGAATTAGGAAGTTTTGATATTATTATTGGTATGGATTGGTTGTCGTTGAATAATGCTACTATTTTATGTGGAGAGAAGAAGGTTAAGATTCCTCTTAGGAATAGAACGTTAGTAATTGATGGTAGTCGAGGTGAATCCCGTTTGAAAATCGTTTCATGTATTAAAGTCCAAAAGTACATCAGGAACGGTTGTGAGTTATTCTCAGCTCAAGTGACCGGGAATGAGTCTAGGGAGAAACAATTGGAAGATGTACCTATTATTTGTGAATTTCCTGAGGTATTTCCTAAAGATTTACCGGGACTTCCACCGATAAGGCAAGTAGAGTTTCGAATCGATTTAATTCCTGGTGCTGCACCGGTGGCACGTGCGCCTTACCGATTAGCCCCTTCTGAATTAAAGGAGTTATCTGAGCAACTTAAGGAGTTGTCTGATAAAGGTTTTATTCGACCGAGCTCGTCGCCTTGGGGAGCTCCAGTCTTGTTCGTTAAGAAGAAGGATGGATCTTTTCGTATGTGCATTGATTATAGGAACTGAATAAATTGACAATTAAAAATCGATATCCTTTACCTAGGATTGATGATTTGTTTGATCAACTGCAAGGATCTAGTGTGTATTCTAAGATAGATTTGTGGTCAGGATATCACCAACTTCGCGTCCGTGAAGAAGATATTCCTATAACTGCATTTAGAACTCGTTATGGACACTATGAATTTCAAGTAATGCCATTTGGGTTAACTAACGCACCTGCGGTTTTCATGGATTTAATGAATCGAGTGTGCAAGCCCTACTTGGATAAATTTGTGATTGTGTTTATTGACGATATTCTAATCTACTCTAAGAATGAAGATGAGCATAGAGAACATTTGAGGATTGTTTTGAAGTTGTTGAAGGATGAAAGGTTGTATGCTAAGTTTTCGAAGTGTGATTTCTGGTTGGATTTTGTGCAATTTCTTGGTCATGTGATTAACAGAGATGGAATTCATGTTGATCCTGCAAAGGTTGAAGCTATTAAGAATTGGTCTGCACCGACAACGCCAACGGAAGTGCGACAGTTCTTAGGATTGGCTGGCTATTATAGGAGATTCATTAAAGAATTTTCTTTGATAGCTAAACCCTTGACTAAGCTTACTCAGAAGAATAAACCTTTCGTTTGGGAAAGTGATGAAGATGGAGCACTTCAGACATTGAAGAAAAAATTATGTAGTGCGCCAATCTTATCATTACCCGACGGGAGTGAAGATTTTGTAGTGTATTGTGATGCATCTATTAGAGGTTATGGAGCTGTTTTGATGCAGAGAGAGAAAGTGATAGCTTATGCTTCTAGGAAATTAAGGAAGAATGAGGAGAATTATGCTACTCATGATCTTGAGTTAGGAGCTGTGGTCTTTGCTCTTAGGTTATGGAGACATTATCTGTATGGCACCAAGTGTACGGTATTCACCGATCACAAAAGCCTACAGTATATTCTCGACCAGAAGGAATTGAACATGAGGCAACGAAGATGGATAGAGTTGTTAAGTGATTATGATTGTGATATAAAATATCACCCAGGAAAAGCCAATGTTGTTGCTGATGCGTTGAGTAGGAAAGATAGAGAGCCTATCAGGGTGCGTTCTCTAGTCTTGACCGTGCACAATAATTTGCCTGAGCAAATTAGAAATGCGCAAATAGAAGCTTGTAAGAAGGAGAATTTTGTTAATGAAGGGTTCCGAGGAGAAGGAGATCCTTTAGAGGTTAGAGCTGATGGAGTGAAATGCTTAAGAGGTCGTATGTGGATACCTAAGTTTGGAGGCTTAAGAGATTTGGTTATGTTAGAATCCCATAAATCTAAGTATTCCATTCATCCGGGATCTGATAAGATGTACCATGATTTGAAGAAGTTGTACTGGTGGCCGAATATGAAAGCTGACATAGCTATGTATGTTCTTCAATGCTTGACTTGTGCTAGAGTTAAAGCTGAACATCAAAAGCCATCAGGACTGCTTCAACAGCCAAAGATTCCTGAATGGAAGAGGGAGCGAATTACGATGGACTTTATCACCAAGCTTCCTAGAACATCATCTGGAAACAATTCGATTTGGGTTATTGTCGATAGACTGACCAAATCAGCACACTTCATTCCAGTTAAGGAGCAGTTCTCACTGGAGAAGCTGACTCGAATATACCTTGATAATGTTGTATGCAAGCATGGAGTGCCTGTATCGATCATTTCAGATCGAGATCCTAGATTCGCATCGAATTTTTGGAAATCTCTCCAAAGATCTTTGGGAACGAATCTTGATATGAGCACTGCTTATCACCCCCATACTGATGGGCAGAGTGAAAGGACGATACAAACACTTGAAGATATGTTGAGAGCTTGTGTGTTAGTCTTTGGTAAGAATTGGGATAAACATTTGTCGTTAGCAGAGTTTTCGTATAACAATAGTTACCATTCTAGTATTAAGGCTGCACCGTTTGAAGCTTTGTATGGTAGGAAGTGTAGATCTCATGTATGTTGGAGTGAAGTTGGGGATACCCAGCTCACGGGACCGGAATTGATCCGGGAGACTACGGAGATGATAGTTCAGATTAAGAAGAGGTTGTTGACTGCCCGTAGTAGACAGAAAAGTTACGCGGATGTGCGGCGGAAGCCAATGGAGTTTGAAGTGGGTGACCGAGTAATGTTGAAAGTATCGCCATGGAAAGGCGTTATCAGATTTGGAAAACGAGGAAAATTGAATCCCTGTTATATTGGACCCTTTAAGATTTTATCTAGAGTAGGTCCGGTGGCTTACAAACTAGAGTTACCCCCAGAACTTCATGGTGTTCACAACACATTCCATGTATCTAATCTGAAGAAATGTCTAGCAGTGAGTGATGAGAAAATTCCGTTAGGTAAGGTTCGAATAGATGGGAAGTTGCATTTTATCGAAGAGCCCGTAGAAGTTATGGACCTTGAGGTAAAGCAACTGAAACAAAGTCGGATACCTATTGTCAAGATCCGATGGAATTCAAAGCATGGACCGGAGTATACTTGGGAACGAGAGGATGAAATGTGGAAGAAATATCCGCACCTCTTCGATTTCAATAAGAAACGGACATCCAAATGAAATGGATCACGAGGACGTTGATCCCTTTTAGGAGGAAAAGCTATGACAAATCTAACATTTTCAGGTAGTGAAATATTTTCTCGTATAATATTTTGAAACTTATTTTTGTGTTGGTTGACGAACTCACAATTTACGGATTTAAATTTGGGCTTACGTGCATAATTTGGCGTCTTTTACGACTAAACCGGAAACCTTAGGATTACGTATTTACGTTTTTGAACTCCGTTTTTGATGAGACAATTTTTATTGGATTCGTTTTGTGACGGTGATTCATAATTTATAAAAACGTTTTTCGTAAAACGACCCGAGGGCACGCAAATCGAGAAAACTAGAATCGAGAAATACCCGTAAACTAGTGAGATGGGACAAAACACTTTGCCCCACCGCACTAGCTTATATGGGACGGCAAAATGACACCACCACACATAGGTGGCATCAAGTCTTAGCTAGTTACACAAGTGTAAGCTTGTGCTTACACTTTAAGCCAACTCATTTACCACTAAACAAAACTAGCAAGTAGTTTCATTCATACCATTTCCTTCCATGCAATCCACTCTAAAACTCTCTCAACTTTCCCCTCCTTGCCGTCCACTATAAGCTAACAAACCCCATCATTGATCTTTTCTAGCCACAAACCACATGTTTACTAGTCCTATTAAGGTGTTTCCTTGAAGCCTTGATCATTTGGTGGCCATATAAACAACTTTGGAGGTGATTTGCTTGTGTCCTAGGGCTGATTTTCCAACATATGTTCTTGATATTTGATGGTCTTGGAGATACTTGTTGTGTTCATCAAGTTCTTACCTTCCTAAAACAAGAAATCCACTTGGATTGGTAAAGAAGATCATCCTCTACATTTTTCTCTTATTATTTTGTAAAGAACAAATGTATTTTCTTTCATTTTGTATATGTATATGATGTATATATGATGATAAAAATGTTGTGTGGGGATCAAGTGTTGATAAACATGCTTAAAAATAATGATAACCATAAGAAATGAAGCTAAAATCATGACTAATTAGTTGGCTGTTTAAAAACAGTAGATAACTAAATGATGAACTGATAAAAATGCATGGTTTGATCTATTTACAGTAAGTAGATGATGTTATACATATGTGAGAGTTGGCCATGCAATGGAATCAAAATAATGAGTGAGATATGATAAAAACAAGTTAGGTGGTACAATCTGAATAAGCAGTTTTGTAGGGACTGTTAAGGCAACTTAGACTCAAAATGGGCAGTAGCTATAACTAAGTTATATGTAGCACATATTATGAAGAAGTTGTCATCCAAAAATGAGCTTCTAAGTCATTGTAAAACTCTAGATATGATAAAAATGGTGAATATGAAGTTAAAAATCAGATTTTGGAAATAATATTTATTATTATTATATAAGCACTCACATTATAATTTATAAAATGTAAAATATAAACCCACTAACTTATAGAACTTATTTATATAAATGTATAAAAGGTTAATTAAATGGGTAAATTATATAAATGGTGGTAAAAATAATATTTATAAGTAATAAAAACTATAAACTTGATTTTTACGACTTTTTCGGCTATCGCCGTAAAATTAACGTTTTTCGCCAAATAAAACTTAGACGACCAAA
The DNA here is from genome assembly GCA_025667525.1 of Glebionis coronaria. Classification (NCBI taxonomy): domain Eukaryota; kingdom Viridiplantae; phylum Streptophyta; class Magnoliopsida; order Asterales; family Asteraceae; genus Glebionis; species Glebionis coronaria. The sequence goes on along the minus strand of CM046879.1, from coordinate 111,207,752 downwards.
GCCGTCTAATGTAAAGTTTATAAAAGTTATATACTGATGTATAAGTAACTAATACAAGTAAAAACCGATAAAACCCGAACTATAAGAATTACGGACATTTACGAGCTAAATAAACGTATTTGACTAATAATTGGACTTAACAAGATAAAAACTTGTAAAAAGAATTATTTGGGCTTAACCCATTTGGGCCCAACATGAAAGATATAAATACTGATCATATAGGTGTAAAATGGGTAAAAACAAGTTAAAGAACTTATAAAAGACTTAATGAACTTAAAACAGGTAAAATCGGTAAAACTAGCTAACTGGTAAGACGATACTAAAACGTAAACGCTAAAATGAGTAAATGAGGATTTATAAACCCACTTGATCATCATCATATGTACAAAATCATCATATGTATATTGTTATTTTGATAAAAGTCATTGGACCGAGTCTAAGACCGATTATTATTTATATAGGTTTCCGTGACCGAAGCACGCCCGTAGCCGATAATCCGCCTTTCATTAACAACGTGAGTTCATAGCCTCGCACTCTTTTAAATGTTTTATAAAATGATTTGTAAACCCGCGAGGGAGATAACATGCTAGATTTTTATAAAAATAGAACACAAGTAGTCCCGATTGTATGCTTAATGAGATGGACCCGAATGATGCTATGACCCTATATTCGAGACTAAAAGGATTATTAGTAGTTAGGTTATGTCACTTAAAGTCCCATTAGCATGAATTGTGAACTACCGGGATTTGGTAGACGCTTATGCATTTGATAGTACTATTTGGGGACGATCACCCCAGTTCGCGCCTTGACGGTTGATCCCCGTCGTACCACATTGATTGGTAAGCGAATTTATGTATGAGAAGATTCCATAGCGTGATTTTTGTGACGACACGCTAAGTTAGATGGGCAAATTGTTTGTCGGGTTCGCGGCCCGTTGTTTTCACAGTAAGGTAACAATGTCATGCGGCTAATAATAATCCTATACAACGTATGCTATAAGACATAAATAATAAACGATAATGACACTATTACGATGAGTATATTACTTATCATGGTAATATAGAGACTACGGTCTCATGGACGGTTTCAGATGAATGCTTGATTTATATATTGCCTGACTAGCAATATGTGGACTTACTTCCGATATTATACTTGTGTTCTGATTTTAAATGATTGTAAATGATTGTTTTTATATAACGGTTTTCATTAAACTCTATGAATTCACTCGGCATTCGCTGATATGATTTTTGCATGTTTTCTATCTCAGGTGCTTGAAGGTAATCCGGATGGAGATCGACTCTGATGGCCCACACTTAATATTAAAAATTTTCATTCGATCTGTGTTTTGTAAACTTAATGACCTGTATAATTTGGGACCTGTTGTACACTTTCAAACCTTTTTATCGAATGAATGTTTGTTAAACCTTGTACAACCATTTTTATGTGTTGTCTATGATTGGAGTTATTGTGCTATCCTGTAACACTCTGAAAGACCCTTCCGCTGTACCGATACGAAAAATGAGAGTGTTACAAGAACTTTCCTTATTTAGCACGTTTACGTTTCATGAATAGGAATTTACAAGTATTACGTACGTGTTATTACACGATAAGTATTTATTACGTATTAAGACACAATAATTATTATCAACAATAATTATAATCACGAACATGAAAATCATGAACGTAAATAATCACGAACCTAATATTATGTATTTACGTATATTTATTACGGTTACGTATAAATATATTTTACGGCACGAACGAACAATAATTAAATCACGTAAACACGACACGATAACACGTAAATAAGTAGAACACGGGAAAACAATGGGTTTCCCCATGTGGGGCCCACGTAGCCGCGACATAGAACATGGGGTGGGTCAAGCCCACCTTAAAATTTAACAAAAAGGAAAAAGAAGGAAAGGAGATTTTCATATTACAGAGTAATTAGAAAATCAAAACCCTGCTCCTCCTTTTCTTTCTTGTAGCCGCCGCCTATACACCACCAAAGGAGGTGATTGTTGATTTTGGTAGATCCAATTCATTGCTAGATCGTTCGTGTTAGTATTTCCTTTTGATCCACGAATCGGTAATCTTCTTAAACCTTTTCTTTTTAATTGTTTTTTAGATCTAAACACATGAAATCATGGGGTTATTAAAACAAGTTAATAAACATGTAGATCTAATCAAGTGGGATTAAAAACATACGGTTTAAGGGGTGTTTGGTTCGGCTAAAGGGGTGGAACCGAGAGCAAGGGCTCTCGGTGGTTGTGCGATCACCACCAACCGAGACCACAAGGTCTCGGTTTGGTTTTGGTGGCTCGGCCGAGAGGAACCAAGGGACCCCGACGCATGTCGGGGTTGGCCTTGGTGGTTTATGGGGTCTCGGCTGGAACACCCCACGCACCACCAGTTTAGGCCGGTGGCGGTTTGCCATGGTTAAGGGTGTAGATCCGGTTCAAGGGGTTCACGGACCGGTTCATGACATGTTTAGATTTAAAACACGGGTTCGGTTCACGGTTTATTTTTCAAGTTAATTATTTATTTTTTTACAAGTTAAATAATTACAAGATTTAATTAAATTAATTTAACATGCTATGTAATTAATTTAATTTGGACATGACTTAGGTTATATTATTATTATTAATAATACATGAGTTTAACCTAAGTATTTTATTAGTTAATTTAGACTAAGTAATTAATTACATATTAAAACATGACATATAATTAATTAATTTCCATGACTTAGGTTATGTTAATAATAAATATTAATACATGTTATAACCTAAGTATTATTTTTGCTTTTATTTAATTAAATCATGTTATATTTAATTAAATCTGTAAAACTCGCATGCTTTTACCATGAATAGTACCCTTATGATCGTATGTACAGATTAGGAATTTCCTTTTATAGCACGTTTATGATTCACGAACAAGATTTACAAGTATTACATACGTGTTAAGTCACGATAAATATTCAATACGTATTAAGACACGATAATTATTTCAATAATAATTATAATCACGAACATACGAACATGAAATCATGAACGTAAATAATCACGAGCTTAGTATTACGTATTTATGTATATTTATTACGATCATGAATAAATATAATAAGACACGAACGATAACTATTTAAATCATATAAACACGAACACGAGACACACTTAATATTAGACATGAGAAAACTATGGGTTACCTTGTGGGCCCCATCATACCCGCGGCTAGAAAACAAGACAAGGGCCAAGCCCATTTTAAATTTTTACTAATCAAGAAAAAGGGAAAACTTATTTTCATAATTATAGAAATTAGAAAATAAACAAAAACCCTAAAATATTTTTTCTCCTTCTTGTCTCCCTTGGCCGCCGGGTAGAACACACACCAAGAGGGTGTGTTGGTTGATTTTGGTGATTGATTTACTGCAAGGTTGTTAGTGTGTTCGTTCTCCTTTGATTCACGTAATCGGTAAATCCTTAAACCCCTTTTCTTTATGTTTTTATTTAAATCAAGAACACATGAAATCATGAGTGATATTAAAACAAGTCAATACATGTTAATAAATCATGGGGGTAAAATTAATTAGGGTTTAAGGGGTGTTGTTTTGGCCGACGCATGGAACCGAGACCAAGGGGGTCTCGGCTTGTTTTGTTTCGCACCAACCGGGACCTCAAGGTCTCGTTGCGGTGTTGTGTGTCTCGGCCGCAGGAACAAAGGGAACCCCGACCTTGGTCGGGGTGTGTTTTTGGCTTGGTGGGTCTCGGCTAAGAACAAGAAACCACCACCGGCTTAAGCCGGTGGCTAATTAAGGAAAGCAGGGGGAACTGCCGCTTGGCAGCGGCTAGCCAAGACTAAGGGAACCACCGGCTCAGCCGGTGGCACCTTATACGCAAGCAGTGGCAACCGGCCAAGCCGGTTTGCCACTGTTAAGGGTGCGTTTGGTTGGCCGGTTCACGGGTTAAAACTGGTCCGGTTCACGACATGTTTAGATTAAAACACGTGTTCGGTTCATGGGTTATTTTGCAAGTTAATTATTTTACAAGGTTAATTATTTTAACAAGATTTAAATTAAATTAATTAAAACATGTACATGGTTAATTTAATTTATGCATGACTTAGGTTATTAATATTATTATTATTACATGAATTTTAACCTAAGTAATTACCATTTTATTTAGACTATATAATTAATTAATTATTAAAATCATGACTTATAATTAATTAATTTATATGACTTAGGTTATATTACTAATAGATAATAATACATGTTTTAACCTAAGTATTTTTACCTTTATATAATTAAATCATGCTATATTTAACTAAATACTTTAACCTATAGTTTATTTAATTTATATGAAATAATTAATAAACTATACTATTTAATTACATGACTTAGAATATTAATCAGTAAACACTTGAGCTTATATAATTAGCTTAATATTCTAGCTTATTTCTATTTATGGAAACTTTCTATTTTTAGAAACCTATTTAATTAAGGCAGCTAATCTATTTATGGAATATTTCTATTTTTAGAAACTTACCTATTTTAAGCATTAAATCTATTTTTGGAAAATTTCTATTTTTGGAAACTTTCTATTTTAGGAAACCTGCTATTTTTAGAAAGTTACTTATTATTACACAACAAGTATAATAATACAAGAAATACAAGAAATACTTAATCAGAATAGACAGAATACATGATAAACACAGTATAAAGCTTAAATCAGTAAAACATGACATGAACATATAAAACAAGCTAAGACATGATATAAAAACAGTTACGTACTCAGTAATCAGATACTTATACACGTATGTATTTATGTAGCATTAGTGATACCGAAGTAGGACTCTCTTCTGTTCGTCTTCTTCGTTCACTGGACACAAGGTACGGATTCTCCGTCCTTTCAGTATGGACATTCTTCCTTATTAGGATTTCCCGTATGCAGCCAACTGTTTTCCCTTGTATATGTTTTATATGTTTTTGAATTGCTTATGTGTAGAACAATGATAATCTTGTGAAACAAGGGGGTTGATGTTTTTCTAGAGAGAGAAAGTTAGAGAGAGAAATGGAAGAAAACACATATATTAAAGTGAGAGAATAAAACAACCAACACCTCTTTCCATGGTGGAAAGAGGTTTAAATACCCCAAGTCCTTAAAGGACTTGGGCTTCCGGCCCATGAACATGCTCATGGGTCGGGCTATGTAATAAATAACACTTAACTTAACTACGAGCCTATAACTACATGGTTGGAGTGACCGAGACTTTCTAAATGCGTAAAACGTATTTCCAACAATCTCCCCCAAAGGGAGGTCACTCCAAGTTTACAAAGTCCTAATCTAGCATGTTAGATTCTGTTCTTGAGCTCGTAGTCTTCTTTTCTTTCTTTTTCTTTTCTTTTGTGAATATGCATTGAATGATATCAGCCTTTTTGCTTGGAACATGTTCTTTTGGCCTTGCACGTGCGATCTTTGCCTTTCTTGTGAATTTGCCTTCTCGTGACTCCATGTTCCACACACTTATGTCTTTTGTTGAATTCTCGAAAGTTTCAGAGTTTGGTGCAGCGGAAGACTTTATCTTGTACTTTCTTGAATTTTTGTTAAACTTTGATGCAGAAAGACATAAGCATGTGGGAACGACTTCTACAGGTACACCGCAACACCACCGTCTTCACTGGTACTCAGCAACGCCACCGTCTTCAACAGGTACACAGCAACGCCACCGTCTTTAACAGGTACACAGCAACGACACGAATAAAATGGCTTTGAACATTTTATTCTAATTCGGTAGCATTTTACCTCCGGTCGGTGAAGACCGTTGAACGATATTAGATATCGTACCCGTGACGGATAGTTTCAATTAAGTAACTTCCTGACAGGATTTCGCGGGTAAACCCGTTCTCTTTATTCGACCGTCCAAAGCTGACTGCGAACATAAAGAGTGAATCACTTGGATAAATTATCCTTGTGATTAAAAGTCGTCAATTCATGAAACCTGGAACAAGTGAATCTCAATTAAGATTTTCACCATCGTTGCTTTCCAGTTGTCACGAGCTTAATTCATAAAGAATCTTGCACGTCACCTACCAAGTGCTGTTTGATGTTGACACTAGAAGGATTTCCACTCGTCACTGTGGTCAATAAAGAGTCACTCTGAGTGTTCTGGCAAGATCATATGATAATACGAAGAGGCCTGGAACGAGTTTAAGTTCAATTAAGAATTAAACCACTGTTACCTTCCAGTTTTTCACAAGATTGATTCTAAAAGAATCGCACGTGTAACCTACCATGAGCTTGTTTGATGTTGGCTCAAGCAGGATTTCCATCTTCATTGTAATACTTACGTATTACTCGGATGTTCTGGCAATATTACAGGAATATTGCGTAGGACTCATGAAAATCTCTTACTTTTCACAGTGTGTGAGAAAGCAAGGAATAAATGAAAAGTGTCCTAATGAGACTTTTGATGATCTCTTGGCTCTAGACTCGATTGTGCGTTTTGATTTAGTGAGCGATGGCTGGAGAGGAGTGCCACCTTTTCAATACCAGTCTATTCGGAGTGAATAAACCAATAGATAACGTGTTGATCTCCGTGTGATTAAAACAAATACCTTTTGAGAGATATTTGAGTTAGCTGGGAAGGGTTGTGCATTGCATCACTGGGTCCATGATGTCTTTCTTCAATACCGAGAATCATTAGCAAAAATGACCTCAATAGCATATGTATTGACCCGGTTTCTGCCTAAAGTTGTAAGGAGGGCTTCTTTCTTTACACCCTTTATCTTTACAATTCTTTTTCATTCTTCAACCCCTTCAATGCTTACCAATACGTCATCACTAGCACCTTGTTGTGATTGTTCCAGTGCTAGCTTAAGTACTTGGTCGGCATTCAGCTACGTTCACATTCTTTCTCCATCTTTCCTAGGACTTCTAATTCTATCTAGGGAATTGTCCTTGGGAAGATTCCATCGGCTCTGATGAATCATTGGACTAAACCTATTCCTACCACCCTTTTGTCACCACATCCGTCGTGAATTAAGCGTGTTTTGGGAAGGAATTGCCACCATGAAAAATCATTGAAAATCACCTAAGGTACTTGTGATATTAAAATCAAAAGTTTTGTACCTTAGGTGTTTTGTTTATCAAAAACGCTCCCCCTTAACACGTGCTTTACACATATTAAGTTGGATTATCGTTAAGTCTTTTTCATCTTTTAGCCAAGTATCACTTAAGTCTCCTTAATCCCATTTTCTCCCCTTATCCAAAATGTTAACCATTAATATTTGGGATATTGAATGGATTAACCGGTCTTTGGGTAAAAATGAAATTGATGTTTGGCCATAGAACATGTTAATGCTCCCCCTTAATTAAATAAGGGATAGTTGTAGTGCTTTAGTATGATGTATTTTGAAAGATTTAGAATCTCGTGAGAAATTCTTGAAAAATTATCATACCTTAACACTACAACAAGCCACAAAAGTTGATAAAGTAAAAAGATAACATATTCACAATAATGTACATATGGAGTTGACCTGTAATGAGACGAACCTAAATTAATTGGTTCGTTCCGTAAGCCGATGGTGAGCTCCATATGGTCGTCCACCGACGAATCGTTCTATGCTTCGTAGCAATCGGCGCTTCCTTAGCACTTCCTCAATTTTCCTGATTGCATACGAAGATCCTTTTCTGCACTGGGCTGTCCAGGTGTATGTGACTGCCGGAAGAGGTAAGTTGGAATTGAGAACCGACAAATCATCTCGAACATTCTTTAGCGTTCCATCACTGAATTTGTGCAGTTCTGAGAATCGCATGTATTGCATGACGCCAGTCTGATTCGGATAAAAGATTCCTGCTTCCGGCTTGGTAGTTCCCATGTAGACCTTCTTGTCCTTGTGGAAGTTACTAAGTGGAGTCGTATGGGGAAGTTGCAGGTTTAACTTCTTCTGATAGCTTTCTACCCCAAGTTGAAAATCTTCCACCCGGTGTTGAATGACAATTTTCCTGGCATATTGACGAAAGTTTGAACTCAAGGCTATGACAATATCAGGTGATAGATGGTCAACTTTCTCTTGAGCCAAAAGCAGCAATAGATCTTCTATGTCTTCGAGTTGAAGGTACTGGAGATCACTTTCGTCAATGCGGAATTCTTTCTCATCGGTACGTTTGAGCAAGATTACATTTAAGTAATCGTAACCGAAAACCGTCTGGGTAGTTGCCCCAAGGATACTTTTGATTCTGTGAGATGAGACGATAGAAGCACCTCTCTTAGGACGATGGAAGTGATTATAGGCTAACTTCTTCTTTTTGTCCCAGTGAGATATGCCAAGTGAAGCATAGGTGTCATAAAATTTGAGCAGCTTCTTTCTCCAGATTGAGTCAGGCACTTTGTCTTCTATCCAAGGAACATTCTCCAAATTGACAGCCTTGAGCATTGTAAGTGACGTGGCATACTTCTTTGCTCCATTTTCAAGGTATTCAAGATCGTGAGAGACAAAATGCTCGATTGGGATAGTGGCAGAACTAGCGATGACCGTTGGTGTAAGAGGTTGCAATACGGGAGTTTGAATTCCTGTAGTTGTCGCTCTCATTGCTTTGGTAAGCTCATTCAGGTGATATTCTGCTTCATTATGGGTGATCTTTAAGGTATCAAAGAAGTCCACATTTGCAGCTGCCATTTTGATCAGATCCGGGGTCATCGTTGGTTTCCCATGAGAGTACCTTAGAAAAGCCGAGAAGTCGATAGGGTTGTTGAGGAATTGAGTCATCTCCATTACAGTTGCAGTGTCAAATGGATGATGTGGTGCTGCGTTTGTTAGCCAAAGTTGTTCTTGTATCGTATCATCAATGATAAGAGATTCAGCAAATGTCGGTTCTGGAACATGTAAATCTTCAACTTCCATGTCATCATCATGCTGAGCTGTAGAGGATGTGGAAGGTTGAGTTTGCGTCACCGGTATATCATCGTGATGTTCTTCTTCAAGCATTGTGTCTGTCGGTTCTTCTGCTTGCATGTATTCTACAGTCTCAATATGAGAATCAGTAGTGAATTCTGGTGCAGTAGATATACCTGAAGCAGCCTGCTGAGTTTCTGATACTGTTGTCTCCAGTGGCTTATCTGTGGTGTCAGCAACCGTTTCTGCAATGTCCTCGAAACCTTTCTCGGTGGCCGTTTCATTGTCATTCTTGTTTGTCTCGTCGGCATTTGTACCAGTGTTGTCATTCTTATCACCCTTGCTGACTTCATTACCCTTGTCATTATCGTCATCGTCATCCTGGTCATCATCTGTATCCTCGTCCTTGTCCTTATCGTCATCAACATTCTTATCCTTTCCTTGTTCATCCTCTTCATCCTCCTCATCGCCTTCCTTATCCTTATCCTCATTCTCATCATTCTTTTCGCCATGTTCCTCGTCATCTTCCTCTTCTAACACATTCTCATCATCAGACTCAGAGTCGGTAGTGTCTGCAGGATTCTCTTCATCAATTGCGTAGTTGAGATATTGCAGAACTTTGCGTTTGTATTTTGATTTATGAGCTCCCAAGTCTAGCAGACGTTTCTGAAGCAATGTCATGATTTGAAGAGTAGATAGACCATTACCGACCAGATGTGGTAATTGTTGATCAACATAAGATTTGACTTCGCGTTGAATGATCGCGGTCATCTGCTCGTCAATTGACCCGAGAAAAGCAGCGTTTTCTTTATCCCGAGTTTTCTTCTCTTTACGAAATGCTTTATGTTGTTCTTTGAGCTTTGACACTTTGTCTGATAATTTTTGAAGAATGGGCTCATCAGGATGCGGTTCCTTTGAAGGAGTAGCAAACCTTTCTGTCAACGTAGCTATTTGGGTAGCTTGAGCCTCTAGCTGTTGTTGAAGAGACATGATCAACGGATCATTGATTGTGAGAAAAGGATTTGATGTAGATGAAGCTTGTGGTTCTGTTGGTGGAGGTGTAACCAAAACCGTTAAAGTGGTCGTGGATGATACTGGTTGTACCGGGATGGGTGATGATGTCGATGCCGTGGTTAGGACGGTGGTTAATACAGGTTGTTCAACTGTAGATGCCGGTGTAGATTCCGTGGTAATGGTGGTGGTTGATACTTGTTGTTCAACGGTTGCAGGTGTGATGGTGGTGGTCGGGATCTCACTGATAATTGGGGTTGAAAGTAGGGAAGTGTTGGTCGATGTAATAGTGGTTATAGGGACATCCACCATTTGTTCGTTTGTTGACGGATCAGTGTTGGTGACCTCAACACCCTCCCCTTCGAAATTAAGATATTTCAACACATCATCAGAATTTGAAGTAGACTTACTTTGAAGTTGTGTGTCTGGAATGAAAGTTGCATGAGCATCTTCATTTAGTACCATGTGAGTCGGTTCAGGCAGAGATGTGGTGATGTTTGCATCCCGATACATCATACTTGTATCTGTGTCAGCACTGCTCTCACGTTCTTCACTTGGTTCCCGACTTTCAAGTTGAAAGGTATCAGTATCGTCATACTCAGCTTCATAAGTATCTTCTTCGTTGAAGAATTCCGTATCATCATCAGGATTACCAAAATCTTCTAAGTCATCAAATACCCTTGAGCCTGATCCACCAAAGGCTTCCTGTCGACTTTGTTGAAGAATAATACGAAGTCTTTTTTCTTCAGAAAGTTGTTGTTGAACAGGATCATTTTGAGCAACACTTGCCTCTTTGCCTTTAGCTTTCCTTGCTTTCTTAGGCCTGCGGAGTGGTACTTCTTCTTCTTGTTCATCTTCAGTGTGGATCAGCTCATCTTCATCATCTTCATCAACAATTTGCATTTTTCCTGAGCGTTTATCTTTAGGAGCAGCTGGTTGACGCTGTGACACTCGTTTCTTGCGTTTACCTTTTTGTTTCTCTGATGGTGGTAAATTTGCCCGCTTGAATTGTGCGTCGATGTCACGAAGCATTTCTTGGTATTTATCACTCTCCTTGATTCCATCATTAATCATCGTGTCAGGTACTAGTGCAGGAAGTAATGCATACTTTGTGGAATTTGTGTCTGCATTCATTGAGAGAATCACATAATCATCATCTTTCGTGTGATAAAAGAACTTCCCGCGAGTGTCAATGGTTGGGTCATTCTTCATAAAATAGTGGATAATGAGCTTGGTGAATCTCGGGAATGGGAGATGCACGGATTTCTTCTTTGTTCCAGTAATTTGATAGCAAAATTCTTGCCAGAGAAGAAGTGCATAATCGACTTTTGATGCAGTATACAATCCCCAAAATAAGTGAGCCTGTGGTGGTCTCATTGCATCGGTTCCCCTAGTTTTACCAGTGAGACACTTGACGATGATGGTGATAATTGCTTTCCAGGGTTGCCCTATGTGTGAAGTGTTAAATTGTGATGGACTGTTAATTTCACCCTCATAATTCATGGCACGAATAACTCGAAGCACTTCATCATTCTTTGGGTTAGGCACAAATTGTTCTCCTTGTGCCAACCTAGGGAGCTTAAACAATTTCCTAAAAATGCTCAAGTTGAGTACCCTTGGTGTTTTGTTCAGTTCGAAAGATATGATCTTGTTATCGAAAGATGCAGTATTCCAGAATTCATGGATGTAGACTTCGGGGACAGATGCAGTACGTCTGAGTGTGTCGCTGATGGGTGATATGTCTAGGATATCCGTGGCAATTTTGAAGGCAGGTAAAAGCGGATCAAAATCATCTTGCAACCTAGTGTTGTTCTCGGCATATGGGAGCCTATGACTGAGTGGGACAAGTTCAAGATCACGGATTCGTTGTTCTTCCTCGGTGATTGACATTTTCCTGCTTTGATGACATATTCACAAATGATATATACAACACATGTAGATATATTCAATCAATGCCAATTTTAAACACAGGAAAAATATCATTACACTTATTACCACAACATTCACACATACATCAGATGAACAAGGTCTTTACATATAGCAATGCACTTAGGAAAATAGCATGAATGCCAGTGATAATTTTATTCTAAGGAGAAACCGTCCTAGCCTTAGTTCTTACAATATTTGGATTTCTTGGTGGTCATGACCAAAACCTCAACAGGTTTTGGGTTGATTTCAACCAAAACTTCAGTGGGTTTTGATTTAGTTTCAACCACTACCTCAGTAGGTTTGGGTTTGATGTCTACTAACACCTTAGTAGGTCTTGGTTTGATTTCAACCAAAACTTTAGTAGGTTTTGATTTAGTTTCAACCACTACGTCAGGAATTGTAGGATTACCCTCAATCCAAATGATAGTGGGCTTGAACAAAGATGAAGCTTTGTCTGCCATGGCCTGGAAACATAAACCCAAGATATTGAGTAAGTAATTTGTATCTCTTTTGTTTACATCGGAATCAACTTATTAACTAAGATGAACTTTTGTAATAAGAAACCGTTCAAGTATTCTTATGAGATAAAAATTGGCTTATTTCAACAACACTTGGTTTCGTTTAAATGGCCCTAAGGAATTTAAAGCTAAAGAAGAATTAGTGCAATCTAGGCGAAACTCATGGTATATCCTAAGGCAATAGCATAAGAATAAGGGACCAAATTCCATCGCAATGTAGCAAACTATCAGAATCCTAGCCATACCATCGCAATGAAACATTCATCGTAATCCTAATGAAATCCTATCGCAATATCTAAGGCTATCGCAATATGTGCATTTCCATCGGAATAACTGAATAATCATCGCAATATACCCTATCGCAATACATAGTGCGAAACCATCGCAATGTCACATCGGAATGTGCCATCGCAACATTCCATCGCAATGAATCAACGAAAGTCCATCGCAATGAGCCTGTCGCAACAAACCATCGGAATGATTCGTCGCAACAACCCATCGCAATAGAACCATCGCAATGACTCATCGCAATGAGTATCGCAATGAGTCATCGTAATAACTCATCGCAATGCCCATCGCAACGAATCATCGAAATGACTCATCGCAATGATGTCATCGCAAAGTAGTATCGGAATCTACATCGAAATCCGTGACTGGGATTCGATCTCATGTTTGACTTCACGATCTGGAGTTTTAGGCAGCGTTTTAATCGATTCTGAACAAAACCATTGTGTAATAAAGTATCCTTAACAAATCCCAGCACTAAAAATACATGTTCATGGCACGAATTTAAGCCCTAAATCGAGGAACTTGAAACTATGGTTGCTGTGTTAAATCATGTAATACGAGATGAATTTAATCATAGATATGTTACCTAGGTTATGAAGCAATCAAGAGATAATCAATAAAACGTGGATCAAGATGAAGGTTGGAGGTCTTCAACAATGGCAGCAAAGTGTGTTTTTTTTTGTGTGTGTTTTGAATGCGACGGGAAGGAGGGGGGGGTTTGTTTTGTTGACTTGGTCAAAGTTTGATTCAAGCCCCTCCCATTTTTGCAAGATTTGCAAAACGGGTCCCCCTATTTTGTAAGTTTAAAAATGAGAGCTCAAGTTATCTTGGCACATGACAAACTTATTCCCCAAACACAAACACAAGTACTTTATGCCAAAGTGTTAATGACCTATCCAAAATATATTTAATTCACACATGGCACACATAGCGAAACTGAAGATGATGGGTAGCTAAAATTTTCTGAGTAACCTGTTGAACGACCAAGTTTGTTAACTTAAAGAATTAATATTTGCTCCCCCTTAATCCCTGACCCGTTTTCTAATTAAAGAGCTGTAATCAAAGATATTAGGGACACAACTATTAATGAGGACATCTGCCGATTAAGTGATTGTATAGAACGATTCTGGTGGAAATAAGATTTCTCTTATTTTAAACAAGATAAGTGCACTGACACGTACACGAATTTGTGTTAGACCAAGTTATTAAGTAAACTTGGCCCCTTACAAGGTTTTAAAGTAAAACCTTGCCCGAGAAACTTAATTCCCGTTGTGAGCCAACGTTTTCAAAAGAAATACGTGACTTTAATATGAAAAGCGGGTTGCAGTCAAAAATAACTACAAGCCATAATGGGCATGTTTTAAAACTTGTACAACTTTTATACGGACTCTATTTATGGCGCCGTGTCAATAGTAATCGACATTTCTAAAGCCGTAAATATTACCGTACTAAAATACATGCCCGATTTGAAACGAAAAATATTTTTGGGTTTTCTTGATTTTATATTTTTTATGGATTTTCTTGGTTTTATATTTTTTATGGTTTTTCTTGGTTTTATATTTTTGTATTTTGCTTTTGATGGTTTAAGTATGTACTATAATATACAAGATCACGATCAAAAGGATACTCGAGAATAGTTTACCAGTACTATTCTTCAGACTCTTCTGCCAACTCCTTAAGTGTCGCTGGTGAAAATGATTTCATGCCTAGCTTTTCGATCAAAAACTCGATGCGTGCTCGATCTAAGGCCTTTGTGAATATATCTGCCAGCTGATACTCAGTGTTGACGAAGTATAGTTCGATCACTCCATTTTCCACTTGCTCCTTGATGAAATGGTAGCGGATGTCAATGTGCTTTGCTCGAGAGTGTTGAACATAGTTGCAGCATAGAGCGATTGCACTTTTGTTATCACAGTACATCGGGATTTTGTTGAAACCGAGGCCATAGTCAGTCAATTGTGATCTCATCCAAAGAACTTGAGCACAGCAACCGGACATAGCTATGTATTCAGCCTCAGTACTTGATATCGCAGCGCTTTTCTGCCTTTTTGATGCCCAACTGATAAGTCTATCTCCAAGGAGTTGCACACTGCCAGAAGTGCTACGTCTTGTATCTTGACACCCGGCATAATCTGCATCTGCATATGAAATTAATGCAATAGAAGAATCCTTCGGATACCACAGACCACGATTAAGTGTTCCTTTTAGATACCGAAAGATCCTTTTCACAACATGTAAGTGCTTTTCGGTAGGCCGAGCCTGATACCGGGCACACATGCCTATAGCAAATTGCAAATCAGGCCTGCTAGCAGTCAGATAGAGAAGGGTGCCGATCATTCCACGGTAAAGTTTAGGATCGACAGCTATCCCTTCCTTATCTTCATCTAACTTGGATCGCTCCACCATTGGAGTATCCACGGGGTCACAGTTTTCAAAGTGATATTTCTTTAAGGATTCAAGAGCAAATTTGGATTGATTAATAAAGATGCCTCTGGGATTCTGAGAAATTTGCAACCCTAGAAAAAATGAAATTTTTCCCATCATCGACATCTTAAAGCGTGTGGACATAATTTTCTCAAAACGGTCAGACAAACGTTGATTAGTAGCAGCAAATATTATATCATCAACATAAATTTGTACCAGTATCATGTCGTTGTCCTCCTTGAGAATGAATAATGTGGGGTCCACTTTGCCTTTGGAGAAGCCTTTGGAGATGAGATACGTCGATAAGAGATCATACCACGCGCGTGGAGCCTGTTTCAACCCGTAAAGAGCCTTCTTGAGCTTGTACACATGATTAGGATACTCTGAATTGACGAATCCATTCGGCTGGCTTACATAGACATCTTCCCTTAATTCACCATTAAGAAATGCCGTCTTAACATCCATTTGGTAGACGATCATATTCATATGAGCAGCATAAGCAAGGAATAGTCTAATTGCCTCCAATCGTGCAACAGGAGCAAAGGATTCTTCAAAATCGATACCCAAAGCTTGTTTGTAACCTCTAGCGACCAATCTAGCTTTGTTTTTCAGCACACTACCTAACTCATCAAGCTTAACCTTATATACCCACAACAGTGTTAAGATTTCCACGTTGCTGGGTAACGGAACTAATTCCCACACTTCAAGACGTTGGAATTCATTAAGTTCCTCTTGCATTGCTTCAATCCATGATGATTTGGTCATGGCTTGTTGCCAGTTTTTAGGTTCAGTGTCTGACAGAAATGCATCAAAATAGCAATATAATGCATGTTCTTGGAGTTGATGACGTGTTAAGACTGGTCGATCGATGTCACCAATAATATTTCGGATTGGGTGATCCTTTGTCCATTTAGTGTTGTGAGTTTCAATCCTTGGTGGACGGGAGTGAACGATTGCAGGAGCTTCCTCTGAAGTAGACGCACCCGTAGGGTCATCAGGTATGTGTGAACCAAAGAAAGGAAGCTCTTGTAAGTGAGCGTATTCCAGATCGTGATCATATAATTCCTCTTCATCATCATTAGGAACGAGTGGGGGTGATGATTCAGGTGTTGTTTGAGAATTGGTAGGGGATGGTACATCTTGATCAAGAGTAACAGTAGTTGCCTCGGATTCATTTCCATTATCTTGAGCAACAGCTACGGGAATCGGAGCCACTGCTACGGGTACTGAAGAATCGTTACTCTGTGGATCAAAGAATTCATCAAACATAGGTTGAAATAACTTATCCCACTCGGACCTTGTTGGTGGTATGAATGATGGAGAAGTAGGGTTGTTGGGAAGTAAGCCGGAACTGATTGTACCGGTTCCCATCTCGTGTAAAGCGGGTTCAGAGCTGTGTTGCTCAGAAGCCATCGCTGTCAGCTCATCAAAATCGACATCCAAAGTTTCTACAATCTTGCCAAGACGACGGTTATAAATCCGGTAAGCCTTCTTTGCAGGTGAATAGCCAATGAAAATTCCAATATCAGCCTTCGGTTGAAGTTTTCCCAGATTTTCACTATTTGTATTTGGATAGAAAAGTGCACCAAACACATGAAGAAAGGAAATATCGGGTTTATGTCCATGAAGAAGCTCATATGGAGTTTTACCATGACGTTTGCGAATGATTGAGTGGTTTTGGGTATAACATGCGGTTGCCACTGCTTCGGCCCATAAGAATAAGGGAGCATTCGCATAAATTAACATAGTTCTAGCAGCTTCCATCAGTGTACGGTTACGTCTTTCAACGACACCATTTTGTTGTGGAGTGCGAGCCACAGATGTTTCATGAGAAATACCAACCTTTTCGTAATACGTTCGAAGAGTCTGATTAACGAACTCAGTGCCGTTATCAGTCCGAATGCGGCGAACAGTAGCATTCCGACGGACTTGGATCATTTTTAAGAAGGTAATGATACACTCTGGTGCTTGATCCTTAGATGCTAAAAACTTTACCCATGTAAACCTTGAAAAATCATCCACTATGACGAGGATGTATTTTCTACCACTCACACTAGCTGTACGCATTGGCCCACAAAGATCCATGTGCAAAAGATACAGTGGTTCTTGGTTGGTGTCTTCTGCTTTAGGTTTGTAAGATTTCTTGGTGCTTTTCCCCAATGAACATGCGGAACATAAATGATCCTTGTCGAACTTTAGTTTCGGAAGACCACGAACAAGTTCGTTTCTAGCCAAATGGTTGATAGCATCAAAGTTAAGATGAGATAACCGACGATGCCACAACCATGACTTGGTCTTAGATGCTTTGGAGAGTAAGCAAACAGGAGAGGCGGCCATCATGTTTTGAATAGACAAAGTATATAGATTATCCCCTCGAGAACCCTTTAACAAATCATTTCCTGCAAGATCGCGAATGAAGCAAGTATGTTGTCGAAAGGCCACTTCAAGGTTAGAATCACAGAATTGTCCTACTGAGAATAGATTATGACCAAGTCCCTCTACATAGTAAACCCTTGAAATCGTGACATTCCCAATTTGATATTCACCATAACCCATAATCTTTGCAATATGGTCGTTGCCGAATTTGACCGTTCCTAGAAACTTGCTGACGAAATTTTTGAGCATCGAGCGGTCTCCAGTCATATGTTTGGAGCACCCCGAGTCCAAATACCAAAGAATAATTTGGACGACCTGAAAATTTTACCAAACATAGACGATGTATCGGATTCTAATTGTTCTTCTGAGTTAGCAGGTACAGATATAGTTATCTTAGATTTGCTATCAGACAAAACTTTAGGTTTCCAGATTTTCTTACTAGTGATTGGCTTAGATTCTAGTTGTCTAGTATTCTGAGGTACTTTGTGACTGGGGACATTACCACTGGTAGGCACATTAGTGGAGGCAGACCTAGTTAAAGGGCGCTTGTTCCTTTTCTTAGTGCTAGTATTCCTATTTAAAGGACGCTTAGACCTAACTTCCGTGGATGTGATCCTAGTTAAAGGGCACGTAGTTCCATTTGCAGTAAAGGTCCTACCAGTGGGTTTCCATTGCCACCCAACGTGAGTAAATTTCTTACCTGTTGGCTTCCATTCAAGATTGTTCTTAATAGCATGCATTTCATTCACGTGATCAATAAGGCATAAATCATGATGCTTAGAAAACATACATTCGTTACAATTCCAACATTTAGCATTAGAATTCACATTTTGCTTAGGTTTCCACTCATAAAGAGGACCTTTTGTCTTAGCTACATGATTCTTTTTATATATAACTGAAACAACGTTCCTAGGGTGCACTTCTACTTTCTTCTTCTCAGTCCTATTAGTGGAAGGCTTGATCCTATCTTTCTTTCCTCGAGATCCTTTAGCCTTAGTGGACACTTTTACTCCTGTAGAAGCCAAGGGAACATTAGTGACAGATTTTAAAGGTGCCTTGCTTGATAGTGTCAATGACGGTTTTGCTCCTGGAGTCTTATTGAATGGAGTGACAGCAATGGGCTTATTATTAAGTAGTGCAGAACCTGGTGTACCTATGTATTGCAAATATGCTAGGCAATATTGAACTCGCTTAACATATTCATGAGCCGAATAATAGTCGCTACTTAAGGGATCTAAGGCATACAGATCGTCTAAAATATCCCTAAGAAGATCGACATGCTTAATGGCATTCCTCATATAATCATCATAGGTAACCTGGTTTCTCTTGTGAAGTGGATTCTTATAAAGCACTACTGACTTGGTTGTTGGAGCACTAGTGGACGGGGCAGAGTCAGTAGCTAAGTTATCAACAACTTCTTGTCGGGTGACGCGAAGTGTCTCCTTTAACTCGGCCAAAACCATGTTTTTATCTATGAGCTGAATTTTTAGGTCAGAGGTTTCCTCACATTTCTTGTTCAGTTTGTCAATTAAAGACTTTCGCTCTGTCGCATTAAACGCGATGTGTTCTTCTATTGAACCAGAAATTTGTGAGTCTCCCTGCCTTACTTGTTCACGCTCTCCTAGTATAGAATTAATTCTTGTTTCTAGGACATGATTATTAGACTCTGCAGCCTCTAGTTCCGTTTTTGTTTCTACTAATTCTCTCTTAAGTCTCATCATTTCATCTTCTAAATTTTGAACCATCTGAATCATCTTGTCACTTATCTCAACGGAGTTTCCACCTTCATTTAGTTTTGAAAGAGTTTCATTTATTGATTGATTCTCAATTTCAAGAGATATAGAATGTTGTTGAAGCTCGTTAAAACTTTTTGAAAGTGTATTATATAAATCCTGAAGCTTTAAAAATTCAGCGTTGGATTCATGACAAGAATGATTTTCTACAGTATTCACATGTTCAATATTATTCACAGATTTATGCACATCATCACAAATATTCACATTAGATGAAATTTCACGAGTATATTGAGTAGTAACAACTTGCATCACTTCAAGGGACACCATATGTTCTAAAAAGCAGTCATATTCTGATAAAATCTTTTCCTTTTCAATTAAGTGTTGTTCATAAGCATCATCCATGTTATTGAAAACTTTTTGAACTTCACCAAGCTCAAATTGTAAATTACACACTAGATCATAGACTCCTTGTTTAATATGGTTCACAAATGGAACGATCGCTTCTTCAAACACCGATTTCATGTGTTCGAATGCCCATTCTCCAGCAGTTTGAGCCGTTGAAGTCGTACATTCCAAGATGACCTTGTCAAAATCGGTAAGGTATTGCCCAATCTCTTCAATACTGAGCCTTACCGTACTAACCGGGGGAAGATTCTTAGGAATTTCCTTTGGTTTGTCCGAGTTGACAAGTGTAGGAATTATACTAAGGCATTCTCTAGTTGGCATGAAAGTGGATGTTTGGAGAGTTTTCTTTTTCATACTGAAACGAGTTCTAAGATCTATTGTGGCATTTTTTGCATTCATTGAAGCATAATCATATTCAGGATATGTCAAAAGTAATTTTAACTGCTTTTCATCGTATGGTGATATAGAATCACTTGAGAACACTATCGGGTCTAATGCCAAACCTAACTTTGTTGCATCATACAGTCGGGGGTTGTGGTTAAGTGCTTGCTTTGCATAACCCGGGTTAGGTGGTAAGTCTATGAGACGCGATAAGTTGAACTCTTTAAATGAAGCATGAAACAAGTGTACTAGATGTGAAGCGGCATATTGTTTTAAAAGCTTAAGTTCCGTTTCTTTTATTCTGTTAGACGTCTTAATTTCCAGTTCAAGCTGTTTGGATTCCAGAATTTCAAAATCTGTTTGAAGTTGTTGAAAATTAGTGACGACTGACTCTTTTTCTTTAAGCTCATTCGAAAGGTTTGCTCTTAAACTTTCAATTTCAAGCAGATTGTCCATTTGAACTTTCCTAAACCTATCAAATTCAGGATTGGTTAAGGTAGTGGACACAGGAGTCATTTCCAAGGTTTTTACCTTGTCTTTATGCAAAGCAAGCTCAGCAGATAAAGTCTGATTAGCATTAAGGGTTTCACGGACTGCAATATTCATTCTGCTAAGCAAAGATGCAGGGACCATAACCAAATCAGGTTGAGCAGACGAATTAATAGTCATAGGAGCTTCCGGTTGTGGTTCACTCAAAATCTGAGGACTTGCAATGTTATTGCTATCATTGTTTGTCTCATCGATTGAATTACTAACCACCGGAGGCTCTTCCGAATACTCAGACATTTGCTCAACTTGATAAGGTACAATGCTAGTATTTGTAGCAGTATTTGGTACCTCAGCAATAGTGTCAGTCCCATAGAGTGAAAGATTTGCCATAAGAGCTGCTTTAGCGGTGTTAAAATCATCACAATCCGAGTCATATGCATCCAAATCATCACATTGATAAGCAGCATTGTTGGTGATGACTGTTGTGGGATGATCAGTTTCCGCTACTCCTGGATCTGCAAGGAATGCCAATTCTTCTTCATCAAGCTCACGACCTTGGGCTTGAGCATTCACCAAGTAAATCTTTTCCTTAAACCAAGTGTCGTCCCTTCTCCTCTTAGGCTGCTTGCATTCTCGGGCCATGTGCCCTTCCCCTTTGCAGTTGTAGCAAATAACCACCTTCATTTTACCAGTGCTGTTGGCCCTTGTAGCCGTAGTATTGGATGAACGTGCACCAGCATTAGACGAATTTGATCTCCCTTGAAGTGGTTGCACCATGACCCTGCCGTCCTGAATTGTTGCTTGTTGTCGAGAGTTAGACGAGTTCCTTAACTGATTGTTAGTTGGTGCTGAACCTCGGTAACCTCTTTTGTTTAAAGTTTGACTTAAAAATGCAGACAACAGAGCTAGGACTTCAGTATGGCTATCTCCTTGTTTAAATTCAGGGACAGGGATGTCATCTTCACAGTATAATGCTGATGCTGGTTGAGCAACAAACTGATTGGTTGGAACATTTTCTTGATGTGAATAATGATGTTGAGGAGCCTCGAGTTGTGGATAGGTACTAACAGGGTTGGTAGGAGGTTGATACGGTGAATACTGGTGTGAAGCTCCTTGTGATGATGATGTTGCTTGTTGGTGATAAGATGTTGGTGGCGGTGGCAGAATCGAGTACTGTGGAAAGCTTGGTGTTTGATACACAGGTTGATATGAAGATTTGTGTCCTACAGCAAGCTGAGAGTTATGATATGATAGTGTAGGATGATTTGCCAATAATGCCATTGGTTCATGATAAGGTCCTTGAGAAATTCGGTTTTGGATCACATGCTTCTCATGTTGTTGTAAGAAAGCATATAGTTGATCTAAATTGGACTTGTGTAGATCACGAATCATTTTGACATCCGTCACATATTGACTCCATTCAGGGGGTAGTGTGTTCAAAAACTTGGTGTTTAACTGAAATTGTTCAATCCTTAGATTATAGACATTCATGTCATTCATCAGAGTAGTAAAACGCCAGTAAAAATCATGAAGAGTCTCCCCTGGAATGTATTGGAATCGATCAAACAAATCATATAATTGACATTCTCGTTCTTGCTTAGTGAGAGATGTCCCTTGTAGCAAAACCGCAAGTCGATCCCAAAGATTCTTAGCCACTTTATGTTCACTCACCATTCAGAAGATATCAGGTGGAAGGGCTTGAAGAATTGTTTGCACAGCCCTTTCATCGGCATCTGCAATGAGTTTGTTGGCATCGGTTAACTCATGATACTGCCTTGGCCTTGTCACATTGTTGACTGTAACCTCTCCCCAATCTAATGGACCTTTGTCAATTGATTCTAGCATAAGTCGACCACTTTGTTTGCCCATGATGTATGTTCTCATTCGACTTTGCCATGATTCAAATAAGTCTTTGATGAGCAAAGGCGGGCGAGTATCGGTACCCGAAATGATCGATATATCGGTGAGTGAAGTCATAGTTGGCATGAATGAATGTGAATTCATTTTGTGATCCCTTGAATAAGATTATCAAAGATGATCGAACAATGAAATAAAGGTTATGAGTTTTTTGTGTTGTTAACTAAAAGATGTTGTTATCTTGTTGTAGTATTAGCTTTTTGAACGTTTCCAAATTACCAAATTAAATGCCAAATAGAAGAAAATCCACTAAGTATATAAAACCAGTTCTGTCGCAATGTACTTTCTATCGGAATACCTAGATCGGAAAGTCTCACTATCGGAATCAGCTCAGATCGTAATGATTTTAGATCGCAATGTAACCCTGTGGCAATGATGATGGTATCGGAATATTTCAGATCGCAATACGATGCTATCGGAATGCTTCAGATCGCAATGCGATGTCTATCGGAATGCTTCAGATCGCAATACCTATCGCAATGATCTTAGATCGCAAAGTGGTTTGCAAAATTTGAGCAGAGTAACGACTTAACACACCTTCCTTATACCCGTCGGAATCTCAGATCGCAAAAAGCTATCGGAATGATTCAGATCGGAATAAGTAATGAAAATCCAGTGATCGCAAAGTAGGACCCTAACCCTTTCCGATGGTTAAGGTATTGCGATGGAGGCCAAAGTACTTTTTGTACTTTCCGATGGAAGCGTCTGCTGAAATTTCGGAATGTTGAAAAACACACTTTCTAGCACTTTTGATCCAAGAAACCTGAAGTTTTAATGAAATCTAAGATACCAAGAACACGTTTAAGCCCAAATTCCTATGTTACACTACTTACCACTATGATCAAATGAAAAAAAATTTGAAAGTTTCGGCCAAAAAGGTAGTTTACACTCTACGAATGTAAATACACAACCCAACACAAAGAACAAGCCTTTATCTCATCCCATGCTCTTGATACCAATTGTAGAACAATGATAATCTTGTGAAACAAGGGGGTTGATGTTTTTCTAGAGAGAGAAAGTTAGAGAGAGAAATGGAAGAAAACACATATATTAAAGTGAGAGAATAAAACAACCAACACCTCTTTCCATGGTGGAAAGAGGTTTAAATACCCCAAGTCCTTAAAGGACTTGGGCTTCCGGCCCATGAACATGCTCATGGGTCGGGCTATGTAATAAATAACACTTAACTTAACTACGAGCCTATAACTACATGGTTGGAGTGACCGAGACTTTCTAAATGCGTAAAACGTATTTCCAACATTATGTTTAATTAGATACCTAAAGCCATATACATGCATGACCAGTTTCACCTAGTTATGGAGGTACCATAACCATAACACTGGAGGCACTAGTGTTATGACTCCACCACGACGAAGTGATAGCTCGTGGCGTCCCTTCAGATTTTGGCCATATTATTATTATCAGGTGGGGCGTATGGGTGCATCCTAGTTTACATGTTTTCAGCAGATTATTCAGGTGAATGTGGTATGTGCCTTGCATCCTTTACAAGGAGCTGATCCCTCCTACCCAAACCAGTATATTAAATTAGAGGCATTCCCTCGAAAATGCATGACGAGGTCACCCCTCCAAGTATTCATGCACGTTGATAATTCATGACCTATATTGGCTAATGGTAAACATGTTAAACAGTTTTTACAAGATAAACATAAGGCTTTTCAAACTATAAAACCAGTTTTTACTAAGATATACCAGGTTATCCAGGACTTAGTCTTTTCCGCTGCTTCATGCTTATATGCTTATATTATGCATGCTTTACTTGTATATCCGTGCACTGAGCGTTATGCTCAGCCGTTTTCCTTTCATGTTCCCAAAACGGCAGGTACTCAGGGACGCTCATAGACTTTAAGCGTACGTGCATATGGATTGGAAGCTTCCTAGCCTTCTTTACTTTATGCATTTCTTTATACTTTGATACTCCTTTCCATGGACATTGTTTAGTCCTTTTCATTTACAGTACTTATGTTTGTGTGTGATGAGTTCTACTTTTGGGATACCGATGTTTGATTCCGGTATTTCCTTTATGGTCATGTGATGTTTAATACATTATCCTTGTATGCTTTGATGACACGTCATAATCACGCGTGACATTAATTTATCAAAATGGAGTGTTACAATTATGGTATCAGAGCCAAGGCTTCGATCTGTAGGCTCTCAAAACACGACCTGTGATTAGTGGGTAGTCACTACGGTCTTCCTAGAACTGACAGTCGGTTTTCATGCATTCATCATTTTCATGCATACATATATATGTCATTGTCGCGGGTTTATGACTAAGTAATGGTTGGTACAGGACTAGCCCTATTTAGTCGCATGTGTTTTATCGAAACTTTTAATTTTGGGACCGACCCATTGGCGTCCCCTCGCATGTCTTTTGTTTTGAGTGAACTGACCATAGGCGTTCACTCTCGCGCATACAAAAGTTTTAATAAAACTGCATCATGCATTCATGTACTAGTTTTTCCTGCATAAAATTTTTCTCATGATTTATTGGTATAATTTATTTTTTCATGTATATAGTTTATGTTTTGATCAGTTTAATCATGTATTTTATGTTATACTGTCAGATGGTTCTCACACGCGAGCAGGAATAACTCAATGCAACAATCTAAGCTGCGATGCAAGCTATGCTTCCTCAGCTGAGGAACGAAATCAGGGTTGAGGTTCAGGCTGCCAACAACCAGCAGCAACACCCAGTACCTCCTCCTCCTCATCCTCCTCTAGCAACATTGGTCACATGGCTGGAGAGATTCAATAAGCTCCGCCCTCAAGCTTTCGAGAGAACAGATAGCCCCATTGAAGTTGAAAGCTGGTTGGCTCACATTGAGAAGATCTTTGATGCTATGGGCTGTGACCCTGTCTTCAAGTCGAGGTTGGCTTGCTATAGGTTCAAAGGTGATGTGTTATCATGGTGGATGGCACTGAAGCAGTCTATGAGAGGTGATAATTGGGTGGCTGGTTTGACTTGGGCTTAGTTTAGGGATTTGGTTATGGGACAGTTCTTTCCCAAGGCTGAGCAAGACAAGCTGAAGAGGGAGTACCATGGAATCCGACAGAGAGCTGGGGAGAATAGCAACGAGGTCATGCAGCGCTTTCTTCGCTTGGCTGGTTTCCTTGGTGCAGCAGCAGGTACTCCTGAAGAGCAAGCACACCACTTCAGGTGGGCTCTTCGTACATCGGTCGCAAACAACTTAGTGTGTGCTACGTTCAACACGGTAGCACAAGTGGCCGATGCAGCACGTAAGCTGGAGATGCTGCATGAAAGAGATGAGTTCGGGGAAGCAGAGAGACTCGATAAGAGGTAAACTTTCGTATTCAACGGTGACCAATCCGTATTCTTTCAGTATATGTCAATATTTCATATCCTTAAACTGTATCTTCCAGGCAGTAGACTGGGGACCGGTCTCAGCCAGCTACTCAGCAACAGCCTTCTCAGCCCAAAGGAAACGGTCAGACTCACGACCGTTCTGCTACGGATAGGCGTGGCGGTAATGATAATTACCGTAGCAACGTTGGACACTCCAACATCAGCAGGTCCTTATACTTACTCATTTTCTTATGATTACATGTTATAATTCTTAATTCTGACACATTAGCAAATCTTCTACCAAGAATCATGGTAACTGGAGGGACAAGAACTAGAGAGGTTCACAGCCTAACCGTCCAGCTATCACTGGTATTCAATCTTACAATTATCCGCATTGTCTTTGTACCTATTATCATGTCTCCTGTATATTGTTCTTATCAGGCTCACAGCCAGTAAGGACACCTGCTGGAGGATATACTCATCCTCTTTGCTCTACCTGCTACCGTAGGCACCCAGGGCCATGTCGTAGCGACAGCGACGCATGCTACAAGTATGATGTTCCTGTCCATCGCATGAAGGATTGCCGCAAGGGCGAGATGGAAGGTACATCGGGACATGCTGGTACCAAGCCGCCTCCTACGAGTGGACGCGTTTACACGACATCTCACGATCAGGCCAACAATTCTACAGGTACCATCACTGGAATCTTGTATATGTATGGTCAAGCTGCATGTGTTCTGTTTGATATGGGTGCTACTCACTCGGTCATTTCTACTGCTTATGCCAAGAATGTTAGGATACTCCCCATTCTACTATAGAATATACTGAGTATTTCCACGCCTTTCAGAGACTTTGTACGCATAACCCATGTGTACAAGAGCCTTCCCCTAGAGTTTGACGACAAGATTCGTCCTGTTGACGCACTTCCGCTGGACATGAATGATT
The DNA here is from genome assembly GCA_025667525.1 of Glebionis coronaria. Lineage (NCBI taxonomy): Eukaryota > Viridiplantae > Streptophyta > Magnoliopsida > Asterales > Asteraceae > Glebionis > Glebionis coronaria. The sequence continues at coordinate 111,181,118 of CM046879.1, read as the reverse complement.
TTGACATGATTTTGGGCATGGATTGGCTATCCAAGCATCATGCTACCATAGACTGCCATTCATAACGAGTCATTTTCGGTGATGTTAATGCACTAGAGTACATTCACAACGGGTTCGTACCCGGAAGGTCTGTACAAATCATATCAACCCTGCAAGCACGTGCATTACTTTCACATGGTTATGAGGGTTATCTAGCTACTGTTCATGACATGGATGTTGAATATCCATCAATTCAGAATCAGCCGACAGTGTCAGAATTTCAAGATGTATTTCCAGAAGAGCTTCTGCGCATACCACCTGTACGTGAAGTAGAATTTAATATCGAGCTCATCCCAGGAGCTGAGCCGATTTCCAAGACTCCTTATCGCATGGCTTTCATAGAGTTGAAGGAGTTGAAGGATCAATTGCAAAAACTTCTGGAACGAGGCTTTATTCGACCGAGCGCATCTCCATAGGGCGCACCGGTCTTATTCGTCAGGAAGAAAGACGGCAGTATGCGTCTTTGCATAGATTATCGCGAGCTCAACAAGATTACCATCAGGAATAGGTATCCACTACCACGTATAGATGATCTGTTTGACCAAATCCAAGGGGCCAAACATTTCTCCAAGATTGATCTAAGGTCGGGCTATCATCAGCTATGGGTTAAGGAGCAGGACATCGCCAAGACTGCTTTCCGTACATGCTATGGCCACTACGAATTTGTAGTCATGCCATTTGGCCTTACCAATGCTCCAGCAGTGTTCATGGATTTGATGAACAGAATCTTCCATGAATTTCTGGACAAGTTCGTTATTGTCTTCATTGACGACATTTTGATATTCTCTAAGTCCAAGGAGGAACACGAAGACCATCTTCGTACAGTACTACTGATTCTTCGCCATAAGCAACTGTATGCAAAATTCTCCAAGTTTGAGTTCTGGTTAGACAAGGTGGCATTCTTATGTCACATTGTATCATCAGAAGGAATCACGATGGATCCAACAAAGGTTGAGGCTATTACCAAGTGGGCAAGACCGACATCAACGACTGATGTCCGCAGTTTCCTAGGCTTAGCTGGTTATTACCGTAGGTTCGTGGAGAACTTTTCCCGCTTAGCACTACCATTGACCAAACTGATGCGGAAAGGGGAGAAATTCGTCTAGATTGAAGAAAGAGAGAAGAGCTTTAAAGACCTAAAGCAGAAGTTAGTATCAGCACTGATTCTTACTCTCCCATATGGTACAGGTGGATTTCAGATCTACAGTGATGCATTGAGGAAGGGACTTGGCTGTGTTCTCATGCAACATGGGAAAGTGATCGCGTACGCTTCACGGCAACTAAAGCCTTATGAGGAAAATTACCCTACGCATGACTTGGAGCTTGCAGCAGTCGTGTTTGCATTGAAGATATGGAGGCACTACTTGTATGGAGAAGCATGTGACATTTTCACAGACCACAAGAGCTTGAAGTATATCTTCACTCAACGTGAATTGAACATGAGACAGAGGAGATGGTTAGAGCTATTGAAGGATTATGACATTAATCTGCAGTATCATCCTGGCAAGGCGAATGTAGTGGTAGATGCACTTAGCAGAAAGTCTGGAATGATAAACGGCATTAAAATTGAGGAGGAAGTTATAAGAGACTTAGAGCGACTAGACAGAGAGATCATGGTACGTGGACAGCACGGTTACTGGGCTAATCTTAGAGTAGAACCCGAGTTACTCTCTAAGATCAAGGAAGCACAGAAAGATGATGGAGAAATCTGGGCGATAATTTAGAATTTGGAGAAACAGAAGAATTCCGAGTAGACGAAGATGGTATCTTATGGCAGGGCACAAGACTTTGTGTTCCTGATGATCAAGAACTCTGGGAAGCATTGTTATCTGAGGCTCATAGCTCCCCATTCTCTATCCATCCTGGTTCGACCAAGATGTACCATGACATCAAGCAGTACTTTTGGTGGAGTGGTATGAAACAGGATGTTGTGACTTACATCTCCAAATGTCTTACTTGTCAGCAGGTTAAGATCGAACATCAGCGATCTGGCGGTCTTCTTCAACCGTTAGATATTCCAGAGTGGAAGTGGGACAAAATCACCATGGATTTTGTTACTGGTCTTCCGCCGACAATGAAGAAGCACGATGCAATTTGGGTTATCGTTGATCGACTTACCAAATCAGCTCATTTCTTACCGATCCGCAAGGAAGATTCGGTCAGTAAACTCATCGATACTTATAGGAGGGAGATCATGAGGCTTCACGGTGCTCCATCCAGCATCGTCTCAGATAGAGATCCTCGGTTCACTTCGCAATTTTGGCAAAGTCTGCAGAAAGCTTGGGGGACAAAACTTAAGCTTAGCATGGCTTTTCATCCTCAAACAGACGGGCAGTCGGAGCGAACGATTCAGACATTGGAAGACATGTTGAGGTCATGTGCGTTGGAATGGACGGGTGATTGGGACAATTATATCTGTTTGGTGGAGTTTGCATACAACAACAGTTGGCACGCAAGTATCAAGTGTGCTCCTTTCGAGATGTTGTATGGCAGAAAGTGTCGCGCCCCAATCTACTGGGATCAGGTTGGTGAGCGATGTAGGATATGTAAATCTTGCTTATATTTTAGATAGAGAAAGAGATAGAGAGATGGTAAGAACACACACACTTAGAGAGAGAAAATGAAAGAAAAACACTTTTTCACTATGTGTAAAAATGAGGGACACACACCCTCTCCATCAAAGGAGAGGGTTTATATACCCAAGCCTTGTGATGGGCTTAGGCTTACAATGTTGGGCCGGCCTACACATGTTGTAGGCTAGGCTTGACTTTGTTTGTTTAATAAAGACACGTAACTAAACTACGAGCTATTACATGGACTATCGTTGGAGTGACCGATCCTTCTTAATACGTAAAACGTATTTCCAACAATCTCCCCCTAAGGGAGGTCACTCCAAACAAGGGCGTTACCCAAGTTACAATAATAAAATAAACCTAGCATACTATGCTTGTCTTGAGCTCGTAGTCTTCGTCTTTCTTTTTCTTTTTCTTTTCTGGTGAACATGTTGATGTGATCTTTGATATCAGTCTTGAGCATTAATCTCTTTCCTTGATCTCGTGCATCCATCACTTGTGATCTCCGCCTCTTCGTGACACCATGTCCCACATACTTATACCTTTTGTAATTCTTTAATGCTTCAGAGTTTGATACAGCGGAAGACTTAACTTTTAGGCTTTCTTGAATTAGATGAGGTATTAAGTACATAAAGTATAAGCATGTGGGGACGACTTCTTCTTGGATTCCGCAACGCCACCGTCTTCAAATTCCGCAACATAAGTAGACACGAACGAAATGGCTTTGAACATTTCATACTAAATCGGTAGAATTTTACCTCCGGTCGGTGAAGACCGTTGGACGATATTAGATATCGTACCCGTGACGGATAGTTTCAATTAAGTAACTTCCTGACATGATTTTGCGGGTAAACCCGTTCTCTTTATTCGACCGTCCAAAGCTGACTGCGAACATAAAGAGTGAATCATTTGGATAATAATATCCGCATGATTTGAAGCTGTCAATTCATGTTCCTGGAACAAGTGAAATTCAATTAAGAACCGCACCATCGTTGCTTTCCAGTTGTCACGAGCTTGATTCGTATAGAATCTTGCAAGTTACCTACCAAGTGCTGTTTGAGGTTAACACTAGAAGGATTTCCACTCATCACTGTGAATACTAAGGTATCACTCTGAGTGTTCTGGCAAGATCACTAAGATATTGCGTAGAGGCCTGGAACGTGTTTAAATTCAGTTAAGAATTAAACCACTGTTGCTTTCTAGTTATCACAAGTTTGATTCATAAAGAATCGCACAAGTCACCTACCATGAGCTTTTTGATATTCGCTCAAGAAGGATTTCCATCTTCATTGTAAATACTTTCGTATTACTCGGATGTTCAGGCAAGATCATGAAGATTTTGCGTAGGAATCTTAAGATCTTTCTTACTTTTCACAGTGTGTGAAGAAGCAAGGAAATATGAAAGTGTGTCCTAATGAGATATTTGATGATCTCAAATGGCTCTAGACTCGATCGTGCATTTTGGATTTTAGTGATCGGAGGCTGGAGAGGAGTGCCACCTTTTTAATACCAATTTATTTGGAGTGAATAAATCAATAGATAATGTGTTGTCTCCGTGTGATTAAAATAAATATCTTTTAAGAGATATCTGAGTTAGCTGGGATGGGTTGTGCATTGCATCACTTGGTCCATGATGTCTATCTTCAATATCGAGCATCATTAAAATGATCTCAATAGCATATGTGTTGACCCGGTTTCTGCCAAAAGTTGTAAGGAGGGCTTCTTTCTTTACACCCTTTATCTTTACAATTCTTTTTCATTCTTCAACCCCTTCAATGCTTACCAATACGTCATAACTAGAACCTTGTTGTGATTGTTCCAGTGCTAACTTAAGTACTTGGTCGGCATTCAGCTACGTTCACAATCTTTCTCCATCTTTCCTAAGGACTACTATTTCTAGCTATGGAATGTCCTTGGGAAGATTCCTCCGGTTCTGGAAGAATCATTAGACTTAACCTATCCTACCATCCTTATGTCACCACAATCTTCATCGTCGTGAAATAAATGGGTTTTGGGTAAGTATATGTCACCATGAAAATCCATTTTGATATGTAAATCCGTTTTGCTCCCCCTTAACATATGCCATGATATTCGAAAACATTTTGCACATGTCGGGATGAGCCAGCACATTAAGTCAAACCATTTGTGATAATATCCCATATTAAATCACATTTTCTCCCCCATATTAAAAATATTAACCCAATCGATGTTTTTAATATCAATTGATTTAATGAAGTTTTAACAAAGGTTTTGGGAAGAAAAATGCAAGTCCGTTTTATCTTCATGATATCAAACGCATGAGATATGATACCGATTGGTAACATGATCACATATGCACCATATTAGAAAAGAATTGACAAGGTTGGACCAGATAGATGAGAAAATCGTATGATAAGATCAAATGGTTCTTGTTAGCATATGTTGGTCGCCTCGTCACGTCTGAAGTCATCTCTTGACACCACGTGTACGATTGGTATTGTTGTCTTGACACCAGTTAGTGAGCTTGGCACGTTCGGCATCGAAGATTCTGAATGCTTGACAATTGCTCCCCCTCAATTGTTGACTCGTGTTCTATTGAAAGAGTTGTAGTCGTCGATTGAGTAGTCGCAGCGTCGAGTATGTAGATACCAATTGTAGATTGCTATGGTTGTAGAGATGATAGCTTCATAAAAACAAGACTTCTCTTGTTTTAACAAATAAATTCACTGAGGCGTACATAGATTTGTGTTAGACCAAGTTATAAAGTAAACTTGATCCCTTACAAGGTTTTAAAGTAAACCTTGCCCGAGAAAATTAATTCCCGTTGTGAGCCAAAGCTTTCATAAGAAATACTTGACTTTAATGTGAAAACCGGGTTGCAGTCAGAAATAACTACAAGCCATTTAGGCATGTTTTATGAAATATTTACAACTTTTGTAGGAACTCTATTTATGGCGCCGCGTCAATATTAATCAACATTTCTAAGGCCGTAAATATTATCGTACCAAAAGACATGCCTTTGCTAAAATAAAGTAAAAATATTTTTGGATTTTTCGTAATTTTTAAATTTTTATGGTTTTTATATGGTTTTATATTTTTGTATTTTGCTTTTGTGGATAAAAATATAAACAATATATACATATGATCACCAAGGATACGGAGAATAGTTTTACCGCCACTATTCTTTCGCTTCATCTGCTAGTTCTTTTAGAGTCTCAGGCGAGAAAGTTCTCATTCCTAGCTTGTCGGCCAAAAACTCAATTCGAGCGCGATCTAAAGCCTTCGTGAAAATATCCGCCAATTGATACTCAGATCAGACAAAGTAAAGCTCTATTACTCCATTTTCCACTTGCTCCTTGATGAAGTGGTAGCGAATGTCAATATGCTTCGACCGGGAGAATTGAACATTGTTGCAGAATAAGGCAATTGCACTTTTGTTGTCACAGTACATCGGAATCTTATTGAAACCTAGACCATAGTCGGTTAATTGCGATCTCATCCAAAGAATTTGAGCACAGCAACCGGACATAGCTATGTATTCTACTTCCGTACTTGAAATTGCAGCACTTTTCTGCCTTTTCGATGCCCAACTGATTAGTCGATCTCGTATTAGTCGCAAAGTTCCACTCGTGCTACGCCTTGTATCTTGACAACTCGGGTGATCCGCATCTGCATATGCCATTAGTGCAATAGAAGAGTCCTTTGAATACCAAAGTCCCTGATTAATGGTTCCTTTAAGATATCGAAAGATCCTTTTAACAGTAGCCAAATGTAACTCAGTAGGTCGAGTTTGATACCTAGCACACATACATATAGCAAACTGAAGATCAGGTCGACTAGCTGTGATATATAGAAGAGTACCGATCATTCCACGATAAAGTGTCGGATCAACAGCAACTCTATGTGGATCTGCATCAAGTTTAGTTCGTTCCACCATTGGAGTATCCACGGGGTCACGAGATTCCATCTTATATTTTTTAAGCGATTCAAGGGCATACTTGGATTGATTGATAAAGATGCCTTTGGGACTCTGAGATATCTGAAGACCTAAGAAGAATGATACCTTGCCCATCATTGACATCTTAAACTTGGAAGACATGAGTGTCCCAAACTCATCTGATAATGTTTGGGTCGAGGCTGCAAATATAATATCATCAACATATATTTGTACCATAATCATATCTTTACCTCGTTTCTGAATGAACAGCGTGGGATCCACCTTGCCTTTAGCGAAGCCTTGCGTAATGATGAATTGTGACAAAATATCATACCATGCGCGAGGAGCTTGCTTCAACCCATAGAGAGCCTTCTTAAGCTTGTACACATGATTAGGATAATTAGGATTCACAAAACCATCCGGTTGTTGAACATAGACCTCTTCCTTGAGTTCACCATTAAGAAATGCCGTCTTAACATCCATCTGATAGACGATCATATTCATATGGGCTGCATAAGCGAGGAATAGTCTAATAGCTTCCAAACGGGCAACAGGTGCAAAGGATTCCATAAAGTCGATGCCCAATAATTGCTTGTATCCACGAGCTACTAGACGAGCTTTGTTCTTCAATATTCCGCCTAACTCATCGAGTTTCACCTTGTAAACCCATTTCAAAGTGAGTAACTGCACTTGATCCGGGCATGGGACAAGTTCCTAAACTTCAAGACGTATGAATTCATTAAGTTCTTCTTGCATAGCTTCTATCCAACAGGATTGAGTAAAAGCTTGTTGCCATGTCTTAGGTTCAACTTCAGTGTGAAAAGCATCAAAGTGACAGAACATTGCACTTTCTTGTAACTGACTTCGTGTGGATACCAGACGATTAGGGTCACCAATAATAGAATCTATAGGATGATCCTTTGTCCACTTGCTGTCATGTTCACGAATCCGTGGATTGGAGTAAACTGTAGAAGGAGCTTCCTCTGAGGTGGACGACCCGGCTTGATTAGGGTCGGGAATAGGTAAACCGAAGAATGGAAGTTCACGCATTTGAGCGAATTCCAAATCGTGATCATCATCATCCTCTTCATCATCAATAGGCATGACATGGGTAGTTGAAACATGTGTTGGTTGAGAATTACTTGTTGAAGGTATATCTTGACCAATTGTAGGTGCAGATGTATCTGATTGTGCAACGGTTGCTGGAGCGACAACTTCGGTTACCGGAGCTATTACTTCAGGTTCTGTAGCAACGATAGTTGGAGGAGTAAAGAATTCATCAAAGAATGGTTGAAACAACGTATCCCATTCAATCCTAGAAGGTGGTGTAAATGATGATGAAGTAGGGTTGTTTGGGACAAGACCAGAACTAATGTTACTGGGTCCCATTTCATGAAGTGCGGGTTCAGAGCTGCTTTGCTCAGAAGCCATCGCTGTCAGCTCATCAAAATCAACATTCATAGTTTCAAGGATCTTGCGAGAATTACGGTTGTAGATACGGTATGCCTTCTTTGCGGGTGTGTAACCAATGAAAATACCAATATCAGCCTTTGGTTGAAGTTTTCCCAAATTGTCACCGTCATTATTTGGATAGCAAAGAGAACCAAATACATGAAGATATGATAAATCTGGTACTTTTCCATGGAGAAGCTCATAATGTGTTTTACCATGACGTTTACGAATTAGTGACCGGTTTTGGGTGTACACTGCTGTAGATACTGCTTCTGCCCATAAAAACAATGGAGCCTTTGCGTAAATTAACATCGTTCGAGCAGCTTCCATAAGTGTGCGATTTCGCCTTTCAACGACACCGTTTTGTTGTGGAGTGCGTGCAACGGATGTTTCATGAGATATGCCAACTTCTTCATAATAATCACGCAAGATTTGATTAACAAATTTGGTTCCATTATCTGTACGAATGCGTCAGACAGTAGTGTTGAGACGCACTTGAATCATCTTGAGAAATCCGATGATGAATTTAGGTGCCTCATTTTTTACTTTAAGAAATTTCACCCATGTAAACCGAGAGTAATCATCGACAATAACGAGGATGTAGTTTTTGCCACTAAGACTTTCAACACGCATTGGCCCACAAAGATCCATATGCAACAGATAAAGTTTCTCTTGGTTGGTGTCTTCCGTCTTGGGTTTGTAAGATTTCTTAGTGCTTTTCCCCATTGTACACGCGGAACACAAATGATCCTTGTGAAATGATAGTTTAGGAAGACCACGAACAAGTTCGTTTTTCTCCAAGTGATTAATAGCGTCAAAGTTAAGATGAGATAACCGTCGATGCCATAACCATGACTTAGTCTTTGATGATTTGGAGAGAAGACATACGGGAGAAGCGGCCATCATGTCTTGTAGAGACAAAGTATACAAATTATTCCCTCGAGTACCTTTCAATAAATCAACCCCTTCCAAATTACGAATGAAGCAGGTATGCTCTCGAAAAGCAACTTCTAGGTTTGCATCACAAAATTGTCCCACAGAAAATAAGTTGTGACCAAGACCTTCCACGTAATACACTCTTGAAATTATAACATTCCCAATATGATATTCACCGTAACCCATTATCTTTGCAATATGATCATTTCCAAATCGAACCGTACCAAGAAACTTGCTGACGAAATTTCTGAGCTGAGAGCGATCTCCGGTCATATGCTTGGAGCAACCAGAGTCCAAATACCAGAGAACAATTTGGACCACCTGTTTTCAACAACAACAGTAGACAATGCATTGGAAACTATTGGTTCCGGAGTGTTAGCAGATACAGATAAAATATTATCAGAATTGCTAACATTTTTGTGACCCTTAGATTTCCTGCGTTTTCTAATGTGAGTTTTAGCACTAACAGGTTTTACAGTTCCAAATTTCTTAGGTTTTGTATTATCCGCGGGCACTACAGTGGGAGTAGACCTAGTTAAAGGTCACTTTGTTCCTACAGTAGTGTTGGTGTTCCTAGTTGAAGGACACGCTTGTGTTTTGGTAGCCTTGGTACTCCTAGTTAAAGGGCACTGATGAGATGGCATTTATACATGATCTCATCGTTCTTTTCGGGCTTTTAATGCATTAAAATGTCATAAAATACCATATATATGCTTGTGTTTGTTTACTTGTGTATTTTAGGTATGGATATCGTGAAAAAGACAAAAGATCACAAGATACAAGGAAAAACGAACACGAGAAACGAAGCCGTACAAAGAACCGGGCCCTAATCATGGAATTTTCATCAAATACCCTTGAAGACTTGAAGACAAAACAAGATTGATCCTCCAAGAATGAAGAAATGACACTTAAAACCCTTGTATATTAATAATTACAAGTTTGGTCCCTTAAGATTGTCAAAATTGCAAAAAGGTCCTTCAACTTTGAAGAAATGGCAAGAATAGTCCCTCAACAATTTCAAATTGCCATTTATGATCCCTCATGAAGATTAAGATGCAAGGAAGACCTTTGAAGATCAAATAGTCCAAGATCAGCCCTTGAAGAATCACCAAATGGCAAAAATCATCCTTGATAAGCTTTTGTCAAAGTATTGTGCCAAAATTGTAAAAGAGGGAAAGTTAAATACAAAGAGAAACCTGTTTTAGGGCAAAAATACTTTGTTTGCCAAAGTTTTCAAAACACAAGGACTGGAAGTGCCAATTTGGAAAGATTCAAATAAACTGGCGCCTAACACCCACCCTTCCCCCAAAATCGGATCTAAACCAGTACTGTACATCTTTTTTACAGCCCAGTTTTTACATCCACTTAACTTGGGTTAAAACCTAATTCACCTTGCACACGAGTAATTCACACCTGCCAAAACCCTTCCCACTCCTAAAAACCCCAATCCCACCACTTGAGGACCCCACCCCCAATTCCCTCTCAGCCAATCACATCATTCCTTTGGCTCCAAGGCACATGACGTGTCCCCAATCAATGGACATGATGATTTGCTTCATCACAACGCAAAAACACACGGCCAAGATCAAATTTGAGGAGAATACACCAAAAACGTCCAAGGGGTATTTTAGAGATTTCTAGTGATTAGGGTTTTATGTTTAAGAGCCTAGAATGTTCATTAGAGCACTATAAAAGGAGACCCAAGCTGTGGTGATCCCTTTGTTCCAGTTTCTAGCTAAACTTTATGTAATTCCTTTTTTACATTAATAAAAGTTGGTTTTTGTTTATGAACAATCTAATTCCTTTTTAGTCTTATAAAAAGTTGGTATTAAGTTGGTGCTAGATTCTGAGTTCCCATTGTTAATTGGTTAACTAATTTTGATTTTCAAAAAGTAGTCAAGGTTTTGGAAATTTGGAAGTTTTTGAGAAAAATTGTTCTAAGGATTGGTGTTAAGAAGGTAGGCTTAATTTGGTGATTAAAAGTGTAATAGAAACGATTTTAAGAAGTTTTTGGAAGGTTGAAAAGGTTTTGGAAGGTTTTAAAAAGAAAGAAAAAAAATCAGAAAATATATTATTGCTTGTTTTTGTGTTTTCTTCCTTTGTTTTGATTTGAGCAGGATCAAAGGGTGTTGTTGATTAAGTCTGCATGCACCCGGGTGCATAAGGAGGTGGTTAAGCAACCACTAGGACCCTTGGATGTAAGGGTCCTAAGGTAATCTTCTTTTATCTTTGGAAAAGTTCAGAAAATAGGCTGTTTATATGATCTTGTGTGATTTGTTGTTTAAGTGTGTAATAGCTGTTGGTTTTGTGTTCTTATGTGATTTGATGCATGTTTAGAAGATTGGTAAACAGTTTGGAAGTGTTTTGTAAGGTTTTGATGTGAAAAAAAATGGTTTTCAGATTTTAAAAGGGTGTTTGGCTAAGTGGATTAGCAGGACACAAGTTTTGATTAGAGCTTTTAAAAGGTGTTAGCTAGTTGAAAAAAGTTTAAGTTAGGTTAATTACTGGTTAGTAAGTAAGTTTGGAGAGTTTTGGAACAAGCTTGTGTGGTTTAATAGGAAAAGAGTTGCTAGAAATTTGCTTAGCCATAATCTGCTCATTTCTCTTGAATTTTTGGTGCTTGAATCCTGCTGTCTGCTTAGATTTAGGGTGTTTCAGGTTTGCAGTCTGCTTGTGCATCATTGTGTGGAGTTGTGTGACTAATTTGGGTCTTGGAAGTTCATTGAGGTGCTTGGAATCTGCTTAACAGTCCATTAGACCCTAGGTTTTGCATCAGAAACTGGTTATAGCTTGTGCAGGCCTTGCTTTTGATCTTTTGGTTTGTTATTTTGATTGCTAGGTGCTCATTCTTGTTTGTCATTGACTCCTTGAGCTTCAATTAGCTCAAGGGTGCCCCTGTCCAACAAATCCAACACCAAAATTGCACTTGCCAAGCCCTCTTGGCTCAAAAAGTGCACAAGTGTGCATACTCACACTTGTTCATCAGTTTTCAAAGTAAACTGGACGTTTTTGATCTTCAAAATTTGGACTTAATCTAGCTAAAAAAGGGAACTGAATTGTGTTATTGAGCTTTACAAGTGTCACTGATTGGTTTGAAAAAGCTAAAAAGAAAAAAAAATATAAACACAAAAAGGATGTGGCCAGGACTCGAACCTGCGCCACTCCTCTCACACACATAACACTTAACCGTTGCGCCCTTGGGTCTTTTACTGACTAAGGGTGCAAAGGTTATTAACTTAACCAGTTTTTCACTTTGTTAGCTTATTTAAAGCCGTGGCTTATTTCCACCATTTCTAGCTTATCTAATAAGCTTATTTCATTTGGCTTATTTTTCCTGAGTTAGTGTTAGGGTTTTTGATTTTTCAAAATTGGTTTCACATTTTTCCTTTTATTTGTTTATTTTCTAGAATTTATTTAATATCCGTTTTTTATAAAGTCAATAAAAAATAGAAAAAAGATTTTAAATTTTTAGGAAAAATAGTTTTTAGCTTTTTAAATATATTTTTGAGGTTTACATCTTATTTTGGTTTTATAAACTTTAATTTTTAATTTTATAATATTTTAAGGTTTTTTATAAACTTTAAGGATTTTTATAAAATTATTAAAAAAGGTTTAGAAGCTCTAATTAGTGTTTTTCTCTTAGTTATATTATTTAGGATTTTTAGAAAATTTTTAGAATTAATTTTAGAAACTTTTTATTTTTAGTATTATTTTAATATTATTTTAATATTAATATTTCAAAATTTTATTTTTCTTTATTTTTCATTTTTCCTAGGTTCTTTGTCATTAATTAGGACTATTTCCATTTTTAGAATATTTTTATAACTTTTAGATTTATTTTTATAATTATTTTAAGTTTAATTAGGTTTTAATCATTTTTAGAGTTTTAAAAATAGTTTTAATAGGTTTTAATTTTTAGAAAATTACTTTTTAGTCTTCTAATAATATAAGTTAAGTGATTATTCAATAAAATCATATTTTAGACATTTGAATTAGTTAAATTTAATTTTAGGGCTTTAATTAGCATTTAAAATTAATTATTTAATTAATAAAAGGTTTTAAAATATCTTTGTTGGATTTTTATCTTTATTTATATTATTTTAGACTTCTTTTTAGCCTTTTTAATTATTAATTTTGTTTTTGGTTTTAGATAATTTTTAATTTTTGTGGTTTTTCTACGGTTTTACGTTTTCGTCGTAGTTTAATTTTCACGTAACCGTCTTTCATCTTCTCATCCCCATTCTCTTAATATTAATCTCAAATAAATACAAGTTAATTCACAACACATATACCTCCTTGGGAAACGAATCCTTCATCTCTTTTAAGTGATTAAGGGTCATTACTTGTGGTTTTCCTAAATCACTCGTCGATACTTACCGCTATTTACGCTCTTTTCCTAAAGAGTAGTAAAACACTACAATCATTTTTGGCGCCGCTGCCGGGGAGGTGTGTTGTGCTTTAATTTGGAAACTTTTGTTTTTGATATTATCCATAAAATAGTATTTGTGTTAAGTGGAACTCCCTTAACACGTATTATCGGTTTTCTTGGTTTTTCTTTGTGAATATTATTAATATATTGTATTAAGTATCACAATAAAAATACAATATCTCCAAAAGTGTGAAAACACAACCTTAATTGGGATTTGATCTCCTAATTATTGTATTCGAATCTCAAACAAAAAGAAAAGGCAAAAATAGATAAATACTTTCGTGAAGCTCGATTTTAAAAGATACGAACTATAAGGTGGGTATAAGGCGGGTATTATAAAATATACCCTAAGGAAAAAGGCTCTTAAGTGCTTCGCGCCGCCTCGTTTCCCCGCTTGCTTGTGAGTATTTTGACATTGAAAGCTAATCGAGGGTTTTGCCGCCCAAAGTATTAATACGTATACTATATTTGCTTGGTTTTCTTTGTGATTAAACCCTCGTGAACAATTTGGTTTTCACCAAAGTTCTAAAGTCATTCGAAGGCGTTCACTCCACGTGATCGTTTTCATTCCTTTGAGGCTTCTTTAATCAAGAGTTTGATTCGAGGAGAGATTTTGTAGATTGTTGTCTACAAAGATACACCAAAATCCAAAAAAATTAAATATCATCAAAAACACACAAAAAAAAAAAAAAAATTGAAAATTCACAAAACAACCAAAAAGAATCTTCTTTGCTCACCTCCCATTCTTCGTGAAGTTTATGATCACTCGTAATCAAGCTAAACGAGCTCGTAAACGACTACAAAAGCAAGCAAATCAAGGATCGTTGATTGTTGAAGAACCTCCAATTGTTGAACCTATTATAGAACAAGAAGTCGTAATGGCTAATCGTACTATGATGGTGTTGCTTCAAGCACCCACCGAGGGTTTTGGAGAGGCCATTGTTATTCCCGCCATCCTTGCGGAGAATTTCGAGATTAAGACGGGTTTAATGTCGATGCTACAAGCAAACAAATTTCGAGGTCATGAGAAAGACAACCCGCATTACCATATTAGGAATTTCAACCGTCTCACCGCCACTAGCAAATTCAAAGATGTTCCACATGACGCCATTAAGATGATGTTGTTTCCATATTCGTTGGATGGACCCGCAAAAATTTGGCTCGAGAAAGAACCGCCAAATTCGATTTTGACATGGGCCGATCTCGTTTCTAAGTTTGTGAACAAATTTTTTCCACCATCGAAAACAACACACTTAAAAAATGAGATTTCACGATTTGTGCAACGTAACAATGAAAGTTTTTCAATGGCATGGGAACGATTTAAGGAGATGTTACATGAATGTCCTCACCATGATTTTTCGGAATTGCATCAAATTGATACCTTTTATAATGGGCTTAATGATCATGAACGAGATTATTTGAATGCCGCCGCGGGTGGTAATTTTTTGTGCAAGACGACAAATGAGGCTTTACAAATCATTGAAAATCGATCTAAGGTTTATAGCCCTCGTAACACACCGAGTGTTGCCAATATGGGTTCGTCATCTTCGTCACAATCGTCTCGTAGCATTAACGCCTTACATGATGAAGCTAATGAGGAAAATCGGTTTTTTGATAGATTTGCTAATCTAATGTCCCATTGGAAGGCTCAAGAAGCTTCCAATTCCGCTTCGGTTAAAGCGGTTGCTAAGAGTTGTTTATCGTGTGGAGGAGCTCATGATCTTTCCGAGTGCATTACCGCGGATGGTAACACTTCGAGTGCTTATGTAGCAACGGGAACTTACAACCAAAACGGCCAAGGTTCCCGCCAAAATCAAGCTCCACCAAACCAAAATGTTAATAATTATCGAAACAACAACCAAGGTAATTACCAAGGCAACACACGCAATTATAACAAAGGGAATTATCAAAGTGGGAATGGACAAATCTCTAATCAAAACCAAAACCGTGATTTTCAAAACACTACACAAGGTTTTCAAAATGCTCACACGAAAAATTTGCAAGGAGAATTTTTAGATTATGCTAAAGCAAATGATGCTAAATTTGATAATATGCAACGTGAGATGATTAGCTTAAGATCCGAGTTGAAAAACGAGCTTAAAAATGAACTTGCTAATGAACTTAAAACTCATGCAAACAAAATGGAAGGAAATGTCCAACGTCTTCAACAAAACCAACAAAAGATGGAATTAGGACAACATGAGATTAAGCAAGAGTTATTGAAAGCGGATGCTAGGCAATCAAAATTTGAGGACCGAATGGCTAAGATGTTCGAAGCAATCATGTGTAAGCCCTCTTCTTTGGGTGGTCTTCCTAGTGATACCATTAACAACCCGAGGGGAGAATTGAAGGTTGTTGCTACACGAAGTGGTAAAACTTTCAAGGAACCAATCTCTCGACCAAGTACTTCTACGGAGAAGGAAATCGAGAAAGAACCCGAGGTGATGGTCGAAAAGGAGCATATTACAATCCCACGAAGTACCGCTCAAACCACACCTACGGCTGAACCAATACCAAATATGGAACCCGAGTTTCCAAGGCCATTGCCTAATGACCAACCCACACCACCTTTACCCTACCCTTCGAGACGTAACAAAGAAAAAGCACAAGAAAGGAACAATTATCAATTTGAGCTATTCATGAAAATGTTTCGTGATTTGCATTTTAACATAAGTTTTGCCGATGCTTTAATCATGATACCTCGATTCGCCGCAAACTTCAAAAGTATGCTAAACAACAAAGAGAAGTTACAACAATCGTCTAGTTGTTCATCGGTTTTTCTAAGCCGCATACCACAAAAAGTCGGTGATCCCGGTAAATTTTTGATTCCGTGTGCAATTCAAGATATGGAGGAATGCTACGCCTTGGCCGATCTTGGCGCTAGTATTAATTTGATGCCTCTCGAGATTTTCAAATCGCTTTCGCTTCCGGCTCTTACTCCTTCGAACATGTCCATCGAGATGGCCGATCATTCTACGATCATGGCATGTGGAGTAGCCGAGGACGTTTTCGTTAAAGTCGGAAAGTTTTACTATCTCGTTGACTTTATCGTTGTTGACATTCCCATCGATCGAAAAGTTCCTCTCATTTTGGGTCGTTCATTTTTGGATACATCACGAGCACTTATCGATGTTCATGCTCGAAAAATCACCCTTCGTTTCAATGAAGAAGAACTTGTCATCAATGCAACACAAAACTCCAATCTTTCTCATGTATATTCTATTGCAACTTTAAACCATGGTGACTCGACCAATGTCGTTTGCAAAGAATTTTCACCAAGAGCTTTAGGGAATGTCTCCAAAAACAATTTACCATTTCCTCCGCCGGTGGAGGTTATGAGTGCTAAACCTACAAAGAAGAAACCATCAATACTTGAATCGAAAAATCCTTCGCCTCATCTCGAACATTCATTCTTGAAAAGTGTTGATAAGTTGCCGGTTTCTACGAAAGATCTTTCGGATGATGAATATGTTGACCCCAATGGGGAGGTTTTCTTCGTCGATAAACGTTTTGAGAACTTGCCACCACCAAAACCAAAACGGTTTCAAAATGTGAGAATTTTTAGTGTAACTAACATCGTCTTAGAAACACCGAATATTTTCGACATAATCAAAAAGGGTTTTCATAAGGAGAGTTTAAAAGATAACAAAGGAAAAGATCTTAAATGTGATTTAATTGATTTTTCTACAAATCTAACTCCGTCATCACCACGTGATTTGAGTGCTACAAACTCGTCTACTCCTTTTGACGATGTTTTGTGTGGTTCTAGTATGGGGGAAACCCCTTATGTTCCCTCATCCTTGTCCACCGAGGACGAGATATTCGATCCCGGAATTTCATGTAAAGGGAAATCTCGGTCTTCCACTGATGCAATAAATGGAAACTATATCTATTTGCTTGGTGCGAGTCTACCTCGAGTAGCTCAAACGTTTGTCTTACCAATTGTCTCACCCTTCTACTTCTCATCTATTTTCTTTAAACTCTTTGAGTTTATGGCACATGTTGAAGTGGTGTTAATTTGTTTTTCCAATGGAAACGAGAACGCCATCTTCGACCCCGGTATTTTGCATCATTTAAGGACTTAGTCCTTTATACCGGTTGCTTTTTGGGCCTTGTTTATCATGTAAGCCCCATTAAAAATTGACCACACCATGATATCCCTAAATGTTCACATATTGAGGGGATCGAGTCGAGCTCATGACTCGGTTATCAAAAACGAGGTGCCTCATGGGGGAGATCCCATGCTTATCTTTATGCTTTTATATTCACTAATAAGGGGACTTGTACCCTTCCAACTCGTTGTCTCGTGGTTGTTTGTGATTGTGTTATCTAGATCATCATCATCATCTACGATTGAAGACTCTCGTGTTCGTTTACGTGAGCCTCCATCGTTCGTTTGAAGAAGTTTTTCACGAATCCATGACATATCCTTTATTGTTCTAACAATTATCTTTTAGCATAATTAATAAACGGCTTTAGATATATTGTTAATCACCCTTTCCATGCTAGATCCTAAGCATTCGACTCTTCGTCTCTAGTATGGGGGTGCTCCACCTTTAGACTCGAAACATTGAGGACAATGTTTACTTTTAGTATGGGGGGGTGAATAGGTACTTGCTTTCCAACTTTCAATGTTTTGTTTTGCTAATAAGGCTAAAAATGGCCAAATTTTAAAATTTTTCTTAGTTTTCATAAGTGTTTTTAAGACACGAATGTATATTTTCCGATGGGTAGAATAAGAGTTAATTTTTGACTTGATGGGCATTTGGAGCCATTTACATTCTTTAACCCGCTCAATTCAAGTTTTGCTAGACTTTTATATAGGGAGCTTTAAAACGCGAAAGTCTTAATTCATTCGGGTTAAGAACAAGAACTTTTCGCAAGTTCCTATAATTGATTCTAGAAAGTCACTTATCAAGGGAACTATAAAAAGCATTCTCTAAACTTGAAAAAGTCCAAGAAAGTGCAAGATCCTATAGGTGGCTTGAAAACCCAAAACTTTGATTTGATATAGTCTTAATGAAAGCTAATCCAAATTTGGCTTAATTTTGACTTGCATGGCTAAGTATTCACGAGTCTCTTTAATTAGAGGTCTTTATATAGTGAAGAACGAGAAATGATAGAGTTAGACAAGTGATCATGCTAAACGTAGAACATGAAAGTGTTCTTTCAAAAACTCATATGTTTTTAATTGTGGCTTTTTCTTCCCATAAGATCAATGCATTAGGAATAAATCATAATTGCAATAAGTAAGGTCGTACGATTTGAAAGGTTACTTAGCCTCTAGCGCAAGATCGTTTAAAAGTTGCTCGGGGTTGAATAGAGTTCATAGCCAAGGCATAACTTATTGAAACGGGACGCGAAGATTGGCGATCATCCAAAAAGGCCCTAACAAGGCATGAGGAGCTCTATTTTTGCTAAAGATCCAAAGATGATGTGAAGTATCATTATTCCAAAATCAATATGAAGGATCGAGACACACGACGAGAAGCAATTACTCCCCTAAAGAATGGAGAAAGTCTATCCAAAAAGACCCTAACAAGGTATGAGGATAAGTATATCCAAGTCCGAAAAGGAGGCGGATCGTTGTATATCAAAATCCAAAGTAAAGATTGAAGAAAAATGATGAAGTCGTGGTCCTATATAAAGAATCTCTCAAAAATGTCAAGTGAAGAAATTCCAAAAATATGAAGAGAAGACCATAATTTCAAGAACGTCTTCCCAAGATTTGAAGTATGAAGTACATGCCAAATATCGGTCCGAGAAAGGTCTCAAATCGTGAAACGAGTTATGCCAAGATATGAACTTAAGGAGATACACGAGAAGCCGTTTTAAAAGATTTTGTCCTTCGGTTAACTATTGATCAAATCGTGCTACTTTGCTTTCGGACTAATAACTACTCAAATAAGTCAATATGAATCACTTGTGATCCATGACAAATAGATAAAAAATGCTAGTAACCCATTTCCTTTTATAATAACTAGGATTGCGGGGAGAAAAAGTATTACACAATTTGGACGTATGAGTAGTGTTAGCATTGTGACTTGTACCAACAATGATCTTGTTTTTGCACTTAGCATGGAATGTATGACAATCAAGGATGACGAAGTTTACTCTAAGGGACATTAACTTGTTTCTATTCTTTGACCCTAAAAGTCACCTTTTGGTAATGAAAATCATACATTATGTCTTTACACATTCTCGTGGTATGTTGCAAGTCTTTTACTTTTTCAATAAAGGTTAATAAAATTGAACTTTGGTGATGCTTAGATACTTTATTCTAGCATTGCGTGAGGGCACGGCAATGGCTTAGTATGGGGGAGTGATGAGATGGCATTTATACATGATCTCATCGTTCTTTTCGGGCTTTTAATGCATTAAAATGTCATAAAATACCATATATATGCTTGTGTTTGTTTACTTGTGTATTTTAGGTATGGATATCGTGAAAAAGACAAAAGATCACAAGATACAAGGAAAAACGAACACGAGAAACGAAGCCGTACAAAGAACCGGGCCCTAATCATGGAATTTTCATCAAATACCCTTGAAGACTTGAAGACAAAACAAGATTGATCCTCCAAGAATGAAGAAATGACACTTAAAACCCTTGTATATTAATAATTACAAGTTTGGTCCCTTAAGATTGTCAAAATTGCAAAAAGGGCCTTCAACTTTGAAGAAATGGCAAGAATAGTCCCTCAACAATTTCAAATTGCCATTTATGGTCCCTCATGAAGATTAAGATGCAAGGAAGACCTTTGAAGATCAAATAGTCCAAGATCAGCCCTTGAAGAATCACCAAATGGCAAAAATCATCCTTGATAAGCTTTTGTCAAAGTATTGTGCCAAAATTGTAAAAGAGGGAAAGTTAAATACAAAGAGAAACCTGTTTTAGGGCAAAAATACTTTGTTTGCCAAAGTTTTCAAAACACAAGGACTGGAAGTGCCAATTTGGAAAGATTCAAATAAACTGGCGCCTAACACCCACCCTTCCCCCAAAATCGGATCTAAACCAGTACTGTACATCTTTTTTACAGCCCAGTTTTTACATCCACTTAACTTGGGTTAAAACCTAATTCACCTTGCACACGAGTAATTCACACCTGCCAAAACCCTTCCCACTCCTAAAAACCCCAATCCCACCACTTGAGGACCCCACCCCCAATTCCCTCTCAGCCAATCACATCATTCCTTTGGCTCCAAGGCACATGACGTGTCCCCAATCAATGGACATGATGATTTGCTTCATCACAACGCAAAAACACACGGCCAAGATCAAATTTGAGGAGAATACACCAAAAACGTCCAAGGGGTATTTTAGAGATTTCTAGTGATTAGGGTTTTATGTTTAAGAGCCTAGAATGTTCATTAGAGCACTATAAAAGGAGACCCAAGCTGTGGTGATCCCTTTGTTCCAGTTTCTAGCTAAACTTTATGTAATTCCTTTTTTACATTAATAAAAGTTGGTTTTTGTTTATGAACAATCTAATTCCTTTTTAGTCTTATAAAAAGTTGGTATTAAGTTGGTGCTAGATTATGAGTTCCCATTGTTAATTGGTTAACTAATTTTGATTTTCAAAAAGTAGTCAAGGTTTTGGAAATTTGGAAGTTTTTGAGAAAAATTGTTCTAAGGATTGGTGTTAAGAAGGTAGGCTTAATTTGGTGATTAAAAGTGTAATAGAAACGATTTTAAGAAGTTTTTGGAAGGTTGAAAAGGTTTTGGAAGGTTTTAAAAAGAAAGAAAAAAAATCAGAAAATATATTATTGCTTGTTTTTGTGTTTTCTTCCTTTGTTTTGATTTGAGCAGGATCAAAGGGTGTTGTTGATTAAGTCTGCATGCACCCGGGTGCATAAGGAGGTGGTTAAGCAACCACTAGGACCCTTGGATGTAAGGGTCCTAAGGTAATCTTCTTTTATCTTTGGAAAAGTTCAGAAAATAGGCTGTTTATATGATCTTGTGTGATTTGTTGTTTAAGTGTGTAATAGCTGTTGGTTTTGTGTTCTTATGTGATTTGATGCATGTTTAGAAGATTGGTAAACAGTTTGGAAGTGTTTTGTAAGGTTTTGATGTGAAAAAAATGGTTTTCAGATTTTAAAAGGGTGTTTGGCTAAGTGGATTAGCAGGACACAAGTTTTGATTAGGGCTTTTAAAAGGTGTTAGCTAGTTGAAAAAAGTTTAAGTTAGGTTAATTACTGGTTAGTAAGTAAGTTTGGAGAGTTTTGGAACAAGCTTGTGTGGTTTAATAGGAAAAGAGTTGCTAGAAATTTGCTTAGCCATAATCTGCTCATTTCTCTTGAATTTTTGGTGCTTGAATCCTGCTGTCTGCTTAGATTTAGGGTGTTTCAGGTTTGCAGTCTGCTTGTGCATCATTGTGTGGAGTTGTGTGACTAATTTGGGTCTTGGAAGTTCATTGAGGTGCTTGGAATCTGCTTAACAGTCCATTAGACCCTAGGTTTTGCATCAGAAACTGGTTATAGCTTGTGCAGGCCTTGCTTTTGATCTTTTGGTTTGTTATTTTGATTGCTAGGTGCTCATTCTTGTTTGTCATTGACTCCTTGAGCTTCAATTAGCTCAAGGGTGCCCCTGTCCAACAAATCCAACACCAAAATTGCACTTGCCAAGCCCTCTTGGCTCAAAAAGTGCACAAGTGTGCATACTCACACTTGTTCATCAGTTTTCAAAGTAAACTGGACGTTTTTGATCTTCAAAATTTGGACTTAATCTAGCTAAAAAAGGGAACTGAATTGTGTTATTGAGCTTTACAAGTGTCACTGATTGGTTTGAAAAAGCTAAAAAGAAAAAAAAAATATAAACACAAAAAGGACGTGGCCAAGACTCGAACCTGCGCCACTCCTCTCACACACATAACACTTAACCGTTGCGCCCTTGGGTCTTTTACTGACTAAGGGTGCAAAGGTTATTAACTTAACCAGTTTTTCACTTTGTTAGCTTATTTAAAGCCGTGGCTTATTTCCACCATTTCTAGCTTATCTAATAAGCTTATTTCATTTGGCTTATTTTTCCTGAGTTAGTGTTAGGGTTTTTGATTTTTCAAAATTGGTTTCACATTTTTCCTTTTATTTGTTTATTTTCTAGAATTTATTTAATATCCTTTTTTTATAAAGTCAATAAAAAATAGAAAAAAGATTTTAAATTTTTAGGAAAAATAGTTTTTAGCTTTTTAAATATATTTTTGAGGTTTACATCTTATTTTGGTTTTATAAACTTTAATTTTTTATTTTATAATATTTTAAGGTTTTTTATAAACTTTAAGGATTTTTATAAAATTATTAAAAAAGGTTTAGAAGCTCTAATTAGTTTTTTTCTCTTAGTTATATTATTTAGGATTTTTAGAAAATTTTTAGAATTAATTTTAGAAACTTTTTATTTTTAGTATTATTTTAATATTATTTTAATATTAATTTTTCAAAATTTTATTTTTCTTTCTTTTTCATTTTTCCTAGGTTCTTTGTCATTAATTAGGACTATTTCCATTTTTAGAATATTTTTATAACTTTTAGATTTATTTTTATAATTATTTTAAGTTTAATTAGGTTTTAATCATGTTTAATCATTTTTAGAGTTTTAAAAATAGTTTTAATAGGTTTTAATTTTTAGAAAATTACTTTTTAGTCTTCTAATAATATAAGTTAAGTGATTATTCAATAAAATCATATTTTAGACATTTGAATTAGTTAAATTTAATTTTAGGGCTTTAATTAGCATTTAAAATTAATTATTTAATTAATAAAAGGTTTTAAAATATCTTTGTTGGATTTTTATCTTTATTTATATTATGTTAGACTTCTTTTTAGCCTTTTTAATTATTAATTTTGTTTTTGGTTTTAGATAATTTTTAATTTTTGTGGTTTTTCTACGGTTTTACGTTTTCGTCGTAGTTTAATTTTCACGTAACCGTCTTTCATCTTCTCATCCCCATTCTCTTAATATTAATCTCAAATAAATACAAGTTAATTCACAACACATATACCTCCTTGGGAAACGAATCCTTCATCTCTTTTAAGTGATTAAGGGTCATTACTTGTGGTTTTCCTAAATCACTCGTCGATACTTACCGCTATTTATGCTCTTTTCCTAAAGAGTAGTAAAACACTACAATCAGGCACGCTTTCTTCGCTTTAGTGGGAGTGATCCTAGTCAAAGGGCACGTATTTCCTACTATAGTGGAAGTTCTACCAGTGGGGCGCCACACCCAACCAACTTGGGTTAACACTTTCCCAGTCGGTTTCCATTCTAGTCCATTTTTCCGGGCATACATCTCATTCACATGGTCAATAAGGCAAGAATCATGACGACTATAAAACATACATTCATTGCAATTCCAACATTTTAAATTAGAATTCACAGTAGGCTTAGAACGTTGCACAACCGCAGAGCCTTTAGGTTTAGCTACATGATTCTTTTTATTCAAAACAGAAATAACATTCCTAGGATGGGCTTCTACTTTCTTCTTCACTTGACTACTAGATGGGGGCAAGATCCTATCATTCTTCTTGTTTCTTTTAAGCTTAGATCTTTGAGCCTTAGTAGTGGTTCTTACTCTTGTAGAAGGCAACACGGGAATATTAGAAGCTGGTTTTGATTCCGCCTTATCTTTAGTGACCAAAGTTTGAGATGGTTTAGTCCTAGGGCCCTTGTTAAGTGGTGTGACAACTATAATGTCACACCCCACCAATGGCGGAATATGGGGCGCGACGTATGGATATCATCACAACAAATGGTGTCTCTATAGAGAAGACTAAAATGCAAATATAATGTCATAAATTGCGACACAAATGTCATGACAACATCTCAACAATGCAGGAGTCTAGGTAAGTAGGTAACAGTCCTACCACTTACCCAAGACAAACAATAAACATAAACCAAACAAACATATAGGTGCCAACATGTATCACTTATCAAAAAAAACATAAAGGTAAACTAAGAAGGAACGGGGATCTCCTTCTATATGCAATCCTAAGGCATCCAAGTCTAGCCACTTCTATCCTCAAGCTTAACCACATTCTCACCTGAAAGAGACACTAAAACACGTCAACATAAAGTTGGTGAGAGTCATAGGTTTAGACTCCAACGCTAAATCAGTTACAAGCTGTGAATAACAATCATCAACAAAAGAACATATGGACAATGTGTTACAATTATGTATTAACAACTATCAATCAAGACCAATCATACCAAACCAATCCAAGGCTCCTACCTTGCCAAACAACACCATGGTACCTTAGATGATCACCCTATGTACCTATCCCAAGGCCACTACCTTGGCAAACCACAAGGCCACTACCTTGTCAAACCACAAGGCCACTACCTTGTCAAACCACAATAACATATCAAAAATCGCATAGCAGTTAATCACATAAGTGTACACACAAGTCCATCACAACCATAAAACATTCACAGCAACAATTTAGAAACAACTCAACACAGTGTCTCTTCCATCCCATCTGGAAGTCAAAAATAAAAATAAACATGGGACTATGAACACTCACCTGATAGCTCCTTCACACGTCCTTGCACTAGCAACAAGCTAACAAACCAAAAACACGAAATCAATAAACGAACCAATCACTAAGATGGCTCATTAACCTATGATGGACATCTAACCCATTCTCACATATTTACCTCATTAATAAGCTCTAATTACCCAATTACCCTTCCTTAACAAGTCCTTAACTTGGTTAAGTTTAATAACTAACTCGTTCGTATTTTACCCAAAACAGTCCCAGTTTTTAGGTCTCAAAACTTTAGGTCAAACGCCCACTTAAACCTACCCATGGTTTCTGTAAAAGGAATATTCACACCCTTACATATGTTGGCTAACACCTCCCACTTGCCCTAACCTTAAAGCTACTGTTAAGGCCCCGATATATATATATATCTACTTTCGTCATTCCAGATTTCCTGATTTTAAACATACTAAAAGTTTGTTACCATTAAGGGGTCTTACCCTAAACCACCACCTTAGCCCAAGTGCAGATATTAACTAAAATATATAAACCATCTCTCACGTTCGTGAGAAGATCCCAATGCAACCCTAAGTGCTCCAAACAACCCAAAACTTAAAAAGAAAACAGGCTGAATTCAAAACTATTTTGACCTCCGACTGTTGTAACCTGTTTTTGACCCACTTCCCGACCTCCAATTTAGTTCTCGTTTCTTGCATTGGAAATCCACTTCAAATAGATTTCCAGGGGTACTTGGATCGTAAAATAAGAGTTTATAGAACTCCCGATATGATCAAAACAATTGACTCAAAAATCTGCCCAGTTTTTAAAAACGGGTTTAACAAAATCAACCTCATTAATTAACCCTAATCCCTCTAATTACAAGCCCTAATTTATGTAATCATCATATTATGATTAATACAACATTAATTTACTGTTTTTATATTAAACACTAACCTAAATCCATCATAAGATTATTAAAGAAAACATAAAAACAATTTAATTAAAAAGGGATTTGAAGATTTACCTTGGATTTATGAAAACCCCCAAATTTTATGAAGAACCCTTATTTTTTATAAGACTCACGAATTTCCTTCATCTCCAGGAGAAAAATAATGAATTTGGTTTAGTATATACATTATATAGGGTATGGGTGAATCCTAGTCCAACCCAAAGCCCACTTTCCTTTTTTTTCCTTTTCTTCCTTTTTTTCTCTTCTAAACCGACCCAAACACCCCTAATTTCGTTTTTTTCTTTATTTTTTTTTCTTTTTATTGTTAATTAATATCTTATTAATATTACCTTAATTTGCCTTAATTTATTTCAGCTCCTAAAACTTCCAAAACCTCAAAACCGTAAAGTAGTCAAATTTACGCGTTTTACCGTAAAAGACGTAAAATATACACTTTTATAATAAATCTCAAATTTTGAAATAAACTTTATATTTAAGTCCTAAATGACTTAAAACCATCCCGAAAAATATTCATATGGATAATTACCTCACCCGAGACCTCTAAATGCTAAACCGTAAATCCTAAAAAAAATACTATTACTATAATACTTATACGTATACGTAAACACCACAATATCACCATTTTCATTTCATAGTCACCACTTGTGATCTAATGAACATGAATTAACCGTTCCTCGATTTACTTATGAGTACTCTATACTCATAAACGATAATCACACCAACCTCGTTCACACAAAATAAACACATAAGCACAAAAATCAAGTAGTCACACATAAAATAACCTAAAAGTAAGACCAAGTGACGAACCTCAAAACCACGGTTGTCACATCACTCCCTCCTAATAGAAATCTCGTCCCGAGATTTACTCCTTAGGATCAACACACAGACAACAAATCACACGAGGATACTTGTTCTAAATGAACTCCTCTCATTTCCACGTGAACTTCAGTTCAAGTTTCAAGATACCACATGTACAAACCAAAAATAATTAAACCCATTGCCAAACTCTTGACCTCACAGTCAATAAATCTCGCAAATGACTCTTCGATAAAACAAAGACTCTTATTAGCAGAAAACCCGAATAACCGGACATGCAAATATGCATCCTCAAACAACATTTACCAACCCCAATACATGAAATGTATCATGTATACAACTCATTTCCCCCAGGTAATTCTATGCTCATAAGCTAATGGTCTGATCTTCCCAAAAATCATAAATGGACCTACAAAACTCTACATCAACACTTACATCTTTCTAAATCATACCACCCGTTACTATGGGTGAAACTCCATACATAACTTTGTCACTAAATCTAGTGGTTTCCTCCTTTTCTACATAGCATCCCTTGTTGCTCTCATTCTGTCCACAAACACCATTACCACATTAGTAGCCTCTTTTACCAATTCTAGTCCACAATGAGGACAACTCACCCTATCCTTTCATATCGTGCCTCAAATGGCATTTATCGACTTCTAGTACGATAACTATCATTATATGAAAACTCAGCCATCGCTAACGAGTTTCCGAACTACCTCTAAATCAATCACCCATGTCCAATTACGTTCATCAACTCCCTTCAGTCCGTATCCCAAACTACTTTAAATTCCAATTTCCTTAAAAGTGACCTATGACGGTCTTTCACATATCCATTAATTCTTCCAACTTCCCAACTACATGACTTCTCATTCCTCTTGAAATAGGTGATGAATTAGTCAGTCTATCGACTATCACCCAACTCTCATCGTACTTAATCCCCCACCGCATTATGTATCCCTTCCACCAACTTCGTCCTTACATCGCCCTTTCTAAACTACTCCTATCCATGTAGGAAGTATAGTCTACGTCCCTTTCCTCCTTACGATTGTCCAAGCCACGCAACATAAATGTTGACGCGTTCACTGCTTTAGACAACTCAACTCGTGCAACCCACATCCTTCATCCAAACCACTCTAATACATCATCCCTATAGTTCAAGTTCGTCTCAGCTTCACCTCATCCTTCTTATTCCATGTCTCATCGACCATGCTTGCCTTTCCCATATGGTACTTGGCCTTGCAATTTTTCTTTCATCAATTAACTCCACCCATCACCTTTGCCAAATGTTCAATCAAGATGATTGAATATGTGTTGGATACGTTCATGATCCGTATAGATCATTCTCCACGTCTCGTACACCAAATTCCTCTAGCATTCTAGGCAGATATAACAGTCTAGCTCCACTAACTAAGTCTATCCAGTTCTTCCAAATCTTCAGTTCCTGCAACGTATAAGCGATCGCCTTTCTTTGTCTTCCTCGTACGCGTCCAAATCCCTGCTCCACGTATCGTCATGCTTCGCGAATTCATCCAGTCCTTTCGATAATGCCAAGATCTGCTCATCATCCAATCCACCTCTTCAGCCTCCAAAATGCTTCCTCGTCCTTCTTCACTTCGCCCCTTGCTGGTTCCACGATATGCCATCATCTCTGACTACTAGTCCTGGCCAACTAAATCCTAAAACTCACACTTGAAAATCTCACGTTTCATTCCCTTTACTAACAACTCCAAAACCAACACATAATTCACCTCATCCTCCTTCTAAGATTTGAGTAGATCAAGATGTCGTCGATGCTCCCGATGACAACTCGTTTATAGACGTTCATGCACACTCGGTTCATTGACTCCATGAAAACCGCTAGTGCTTTGGCGAAGCCAAATGCATAACCGTAAACCCAAAGCGTTCATACAACATCCTTAGAAATTTCAACTATGTCCTCCTCACACCCTCTCTTAGCGGCAATACGAATAAATTCCTTGCAATTTCTAACAGCTCTTGTTCTTAATTCACTCCATCAATGATTTGCCTTGGATGACACTAACTACAACTCCTCTCACTTCTCCTACATGCTCTATTCATGGTTCTACCTCAACGCTCCTAAACCATACAAAACCAAAACTACATCCTGAATACACCAGATACGATCGACGAATTAAACCCACGGATAACTAACGACATTTCACGTGCACCGATTAAAACAAATCAAAAAAACCACGAGACTCCAAAGAAAACTCAAACCCAAAACATGTATCAATTCCAAATGACCCATGACAACGAAAAATAATCCAAGAAACACCCAATGGCAACCAAAACATATTACGCCCCGCGACATATTATTTAAACCGTGCAAAAGATCGACTTTCCAAAAGAATATATATATTTTTTTTTTTAAAATTTTTTTTTCCTTACCTCCCCACATCTATGTGACTCAAACAATCTACAAACAACCTTCTAGATGATCTCAAAACTCAACTCAAAGACTAGGTATCCCGTGCATCCCAAATCATAAAAATAAAACTATTATTCAAACTCAACCTTGAACCCGACACTTGTACAACAATTCCGACCAGTCCACTGACCTCCCATGACTATACATTCTGAATATTTGAAAAGTACGTTCCGAGTACATAATTTTAGGCTTTTGAATCACCCAAAAAGCTTTAAAAACGAATAAGTTTTGACCAAAACAATTTTATGCTAGTTGTTTTAAAAACTAAAGAATAGACTTAGTGATCAATGCAATCCTTTTCAATGAAAGATATAATTTTATGTGAAATATTCATAAACTCCTTTTAACCTTGTATAGATAACTATAAATGGCATGAATCAGTTAAATACGATTATATAAACTATGTAAGTAGAAAGAAATTTTACTTCGCTTTATTTTAATGAAAGTCTTTTAGAATTTGAAATAAATAAGTGTTGATAAAAAAAACTTATGTTACATCTTCTTTCAAACGTGACTCCAACACCTTACCCTTATTTTACCGAATACAACCAACTATCTAACTCTATAGTAGATTTCCAAGTCCCCCCTTTTTCCATATACCAACCAAAAGAAATGTAAGACTCAACCCAAAAGATTTCATTATCCCAAAAGAAATCTCCATTTATTTCAACGGAATTAAAACCCAGAACAACATTTTAAAACGTACACGTGAAATATGAACTCAAAAAATACGCTACAAGACACAGTTCAAAAAATTCGAAACGTTATTGAAACTCCATCAACTCCAACACCATAAAACACGAACAAACACAAGGTACGTTCAAGTTATAATAACTAGTGAACGACCATATACCATAACTTAACACATAGTAGTATATATACATCCGCATATATATACCTATTAAATCACCCAAAACATACTCGTTACCATACATGTCGGATCAACCAATCACGTCATACACTCGTTTTTCCACACGACTAATCACCATCTCACCGTGCCACAACAAGGCATAATGCCCACCTCCAAAACCAAACCATATCGTGTGACCCCATAATCACACACCACAACTATAACCCAAAACATAAAACACAAAAAGAACAATAGCCATATCATAGGCAGCCATTACATAAATCCATATATAATACGTATACCCAAATTCTACATCTCATCATATACAAGCATGTACTAACCCTCTTTCATGCAACCATATTTGAGAACCCATTGAAGTTGTGGTACTTGTATAACTATGTTGGCCACCATACTTATACAATTACCCTTTCCCCAATGCACTCCCTCCTATGATGACACTTATAAGAATCAATACAACATATAACACATAAATCTATCTACTCGCATAAGCTCATAACCACATAACCAATAAGGTCCAAAACTCCATCTATAAAATAACATAATAAAACTCTTGGAATATAGAAATCCATAGTCTAGCTAAAACAGCCTAGACTAAATCCAAAACGAAAACATAATCAGTTATAAGTCATGTCGCCCATAAGAGTGGAAATAGCATAAGGTCCTTCATATTCACCTACTCCTAATAACTCGAACCACCACATGATTCTTAGGAAACATGATTTAAACATCAAAAGAAAATAATACCCCTCAGGTACATAAAATAACCCAGCAAAAGATAGAAACTACTATGTACCAAATTATGTACTATAATGTACATTATAAGTAAAATACGACAATGACTAGCGTGGGGGATTATGGTTAAACCCGCACTACTCACAACTCGAAAAGAAAATAACATGTGGCTAAGTATGAACTTACTATGGTTCAATTCATACCCGTCAAAACATCACAATAAATAACATTCAAACACATCAATTATAATAAAATGCACACATACTCCTATGACGCCTATATGCAGGGACCCTTAAGCTATAGACTAGGCTACGCGACTAGGCACCTAATTCTCTATAACCATTGTCTCTGATACCATTCTGTCACACCCCACCAATGGCGGAATATGGGGCGCGACGTATGGATATCATCACAACAAATGGTGTCTCTATAGAGAAGACTAAAATGCAAATATAATGTCATAAATGGCGACACAAATGTCATGACAATATCTCAACAATGCAGGAGTCTAGGTAAGTAGGTAACAGTCCTACCACTTACCCAAGACAAACAATAAACATAAACCAAACAAACATATAGGTGCCAACATGTATCACTTATAAAAAAAACATAAAGGTAAACTAAGAAGGAACGGGGATCTCCTTCTATATGCAATCCTAAGGCATCCAAGTCTAGCCACTTCTATCCTCAAGCTTAACCACATTCTCACCTGAAAGAGACACTAAAACACGTCAACATAAAGTTGGTGAGAATCATAGGTTTAGACTCCAACGCTAAATCAGTTACAAGCTGTGAATAACAATCATCAACAAAAGAACATATGGACAATGTGTTACAATTATGAATTAACAACTATCAATCAAGACCAATCATACCAAACCAATCCAAGGCTCCTACCTTGCCAAACAACACCATGGTACCTTAGATGATCACCCTATGTACCTATCCCAAGGACACTACCTTGGCAAACCACAAGGCCACTACCTTGTCAAACCACAAGGCCACTACCTTGTCAAACCACAATAACATATCAAAAATCGCATAGCAGTTAATCACATAAGTGTACACACAAGTCCATCACAACCATAAAACATTCACAGCAACAATTTAGAAACAACTCAACACAGTGTCTCTTCCATCCCATCTGGAAGTCAAAAACAAAAATAAACATGGGACTATGAACACTCACCTGATAGCTCCTTCACACGTCCTTGCACTAGCAACAAGCTAACAAACCAAAAACACGAAATCAATAAACGAACCAATCACTAAGATGGCTCATTAACCTATGATGGACATCTAACCCATTCTCACATATTTACCTCATTAATAAGCTCTAATTACCCCATTACCCTTCCTTAACAAGTCCTTAACTTGGTTAAGTTTAATAACTAACCCGTTCGTATTTTACCCAAAACAGTCCCAGTTTTTAGGTCTCAAAACTTTAGGTCAAACGCCCACTTAAACCTACCCATGGTTTCTGTAAAAGGAATATTCACACCCTTACATATGTTGGCTAACACCTCCCACTTGCCCTAACCTTAAAGCTACTGTTAAGGCCCCGATATATATATCTATCTACTTTCGTCATTCCAGATTTCTTGATTTTAAACGTACTAAAAGTTTGTTACCATTAAGGGGTCTTACCCTAAACCACCACCTTAGCCCAAGTGCAGATATTAACTACAATATATAAACCATTTCTCACGTTCGTGATAAGATCCCAATGCAACCCTAAGTGCCCCAAACAACCCAAAACTTAAAAAGAAAACAGGCTGAATTCAAAACTGTTTTGACCTCCGACTGTTGTAACCTGTTTTTGACCCACTTCCCGACCTCCAATTTAGTTCTCGTTTCTTGCATTGGAAAGCCACTTCAAATAGCTTTCCAGGGGTACTTGGATCGTAAAATAAGAGTTTATAGAACTCCCGAGATGATCAAAACAATTGACTCAAAAATCTGCCCAGTTTTTAAAAACGGGTTTAACAAAATCAACCTCATTAATTAACCCTAATCCCTCTAATTACAAGCCCTAATTTATGTAATCATCATATTATGATTAATACAACATTAATTTACTGTTTTTATATTAAACCCTATCCTAAATCCATCATAAGATTATTAAAGAAAACATAAAAACAATTTAATTAAAAAGGGATTTGAAGATTTACCTTGGATTTATGAAAACCCCCAAATTTTATGAAGAACCCTTATTTTTTATAAGACTCACGAATTTCCTTCATCTCCAGGAGAAAAATAATGAATGTGGTTTAGTATATATATTATATAGGGTATGAGTGAATCCTAGTCCAACCC
Organism: Glebionis coronaria; assembly: GCA_025667525.1. Classification (NCBI taxonomy): domain Eukaryota; kingdom Viridiplantae; phylum Streptophyta; class Magnoliopsida; order Asterales; family Asteraceae; genus Glebionis; species Glebionis coronaria. Next base: position 111,148,144 of record CM046879.1, on the reverse strand, counting down.
AAAGCCCACTTCCCTTTTTTTTTTCCTTTTCTTCCTTTTTTTCTCTTCTAAACCGACCCAAACACCCCTAATTTCGTTTTTTTCTTTTTATTGTTAATTAATATCTTATTAATATTACCTTAATTTACCTTAATTTATTTCAGCTCCTAAAACTTCCAAAACCTCAAAACCGTAAAAGTAGTCAAATTTACGCGTTTTACCGTAAAAGACGTAAAATATACACTTTTATAATAAATCTCAAATTTTGAAATAAACTTTATATTTAAGTCTTAAATGACTTAAAACCATCCCGAAAAATATTCATATGGATAATTACCTCACCCGAGACCTCTAAATGCTAAACCGTAAATCCTAAAAAAAATACTATTACTATAATACTTATACGTATACGTAAACACCACAATATCACCATTTTCATTTCATAGTCACCACTTGTGATCTCATGAACATGAATTAACCGTTCCTCGATTTACTAATGAGTACTCTATACTCATAAACGATAATCACACCAACCTCGTTCACACAAAATAAACACGTAAGCACAAAAATCAAGTAGTCACACATAAAATAACCTAAAAGTAAGACCAAGTGACGAACCTCAAAACCACGGTTGTCACATATAAGGTTCCTTTTGATTGCACTAGAGGACGATGCTGAGACAGTGGCTGCGTTATCCACAACATTCTTACCTTTTAGAGTACGAAGTGTTTCCTTTAACTCAGCCAAGACCAGATTCTTATCACAAATTTGTTCCCTCAAATCAGATATTTCCACCGACTTTCGATTCAATTGTTCAATCAATGATTGATTCTGTGCAGTGGTATCAACACATGCGGGCTTTACTGAATCGAAAAGTCGTGTATTTTTCTGTTTTAAGTTATCAACTTTGGACAAAATCTTGGAAACTCGATTATCTAGATCCAGTTTAAAATTCTCAGCGGCCTCAAGTACGTTCACGCAGTTAAGCTCCTTAGATTTATCTATTTCTAATGGCAGAGATGTAGCAACTTTGTCACTTGGCCGACGCTATTTTGATTGTAAATTCAATTGAAACTTCTTTTCAAAGTTTCATCATCGATATTAACACCTTGAAAGCGATGAATATGAGTCTTGAAGCTTTAAAAATTCAGCGTCAGATTCGTGACAATTACTATCTACCACATTATCCACAGATTCAACATTATACACAATAGAATCATTATCAACACTTGTATTCACACAGACAGAAACTATATCATGAGACATCACTTGATTCAGAAGCTGATCATTATGGCGTGAAACCCGTTCTATTTCAAGTAAACTGTTTTCATAAGCATTATCCATTTCATTGAAAACACGTCTAACTTCTTCTATTTCCAAAAGTAAATCCTGATCAAGATTACGAAGACAAGCCTTAACATTGTCTACAAACGGAACAATTTCATTTCGGAACGCAGCTCTAGTGTGCTCAAAGTTCCATTCACCTTCCGTTATGGCCGAAGCCGTCGTACGTTCCAAAATGACCTTGTCAAAATAGGCAAAGTGTTGGTGAACCGCATTTAAGTTAACGGACACCTTGCTTACCGGTGGAATTAACTTTGTTAAATCCGTTTTGACAAGTGTAGGAGACGTACTAGGAAGGTTTTCATTTGACAAACTTTGGGGCACAAGAACTGTCAATTCTGCTAATTCCTTTTGTAAGCGAATGTGTGTCTTTTTCAAAAATTGATCTTTGTTATGTTGATCATAATCAATTGTATGGAATTTTGAAAGCATTTTAGAATGAGTTTCATCCGCAAGTGATTGTGTCTCCTCAGTACTACGAACAAAAGGTGCTTCTTTCGATTTACCAATTATGGTCATATCATAAAGACCGGGAATATATTCCTGAGCTTGTTTTACATAACCGGGATTAGGTGGTAAATCTTGAAGACGTTTAAGTTCGAGTTCTTTAAATGATTTAGTTAAAAGATGAACCTTTTCTGTGGAAGCGTATTATTTTAAAAGCTGTTGTTCCTTGAATTTAAGAAGTTTGGTAGCATTAATTTCTGATCAACCTTTTTAGACTCGAGAGTTTCGAAATCCATTTTAAGTTTCTGAAAATCATTGACAACCGACTCCTTTTCTTTTAATTCATTAGAAAGATTAGCTTTTAATGATTCTATTTCTTTCAAGTGTTCAATCTTTTCAAAACGAAATTGGTCAAATTCAGAACATGTTATTTTCTCTTCTTGAGGGACCATTTCAAAAGCTTTGACCTTTTCTTTATGCAACGCAAGCTCAGCAGTTAGGGTGGAATTCGTATCTACGGATTGTCTGAGTGCCATATGCATTTGATCAATAATATGTTTAGGCACCAAGACCAAATCATGTTGAGCATAAGATTCCATACCCGTCGTAGCATTTGGTTGAGGTTCACTCAAATGTGTAGGTTTGGGTACCACATCATTTGAATTACTAGTTCCCGAATGCTGTTCGAGGTTATCATTTTCATGCCCAACTTGATGTTGGTTATCATCAATATTATTAGATGTGGTTGGTACCTCACTGATGACATCAGAACCGTAGTGAGAGAGATTAGCAACGAGAGCAGCTTGGGCAGAGTGAATGTCATCACAATCCGAATCATATGCGTCAAGATCATCTACTTGATAAGCTGCATTAGAAGTAGAAACGACTACAATGCCTTCAGTATCTGCTGCCCCTGGGTCTGCAAGAAATGCTAACTCCTCTGAATCCAAAATCTTCCCCTTAGACTGAGCATCAACCAAATACATCTTCTCACGAAACCATGCATCATCCCTCCTCCTTTTCGGCTGAGTGCATTCCCTAGCCATATGACCTTGTCCTCGGCAATTGTAGCAAGTCACAACCTTCTTAGGACCAATAGGACTCCCATTTCCACTAGCTTGAGAATTCACAGCTTGATTGTTCCCAGTCCTTGTAGGAGGTCCATATGAATTTTGACTTCCCTGAATTGGTTGCACCGTCACTTGACCATCTTGAACAGTGGCTTGTTGTCGAGGATTTGATGAGGTGCAGAGCTGATTGTTTGTTGGTGGAAATCCTCTAGTTGCAACAAGTTTTGACAAGTAGGCTGTGAGATGGTTTAGAACATCAGTTGGCGTATCATTTGGAGTAAAGACCGGTGCTTGGATTGGTGGAAGTTCATTAGAGTAGAAAGCTTGTGCTGGTTGTGCTTCTAATGGAAAATATCCTTGCTGAGGAGTATAGCCCATTGGAGAGGTGTTGGCTTGTGATGGTGATGTCTGATATGGTGGTTGCTGTGGAAAAGATTGTTGATGAACACTTTGTTGAAATGCTTGTTGTGGCATCACTAGTGGTGGATAAGATGGTTGCTGTGGTTGCTGATAGTTGTGTGGTGGTGTCTGCTGCAAGTATGATGGTTGTTGATAAGTATAAGCCATGTTTTGTTGAGAAGTATACATTGCAAGTGGATCATGAACTTGAGGTGTAGACAACCGAGCCTCGATCACATGGCATTCGTGTTGTTGAAGAAAAGCTTGAAGTTGATCCACATTGGTGTTATGCAAGTCCTTAGCCAATTTAACATCCGTCACGTATTTTTTCCATTCTGAAGGAAGAGTGTTCAAATACTTGGTGTTCAATTGAAAGGTAGGAATTGTCATGCCATAGATATTGAGCTCATTCAACAATAGGGTAAATCTCAGATAGTAATCATTGAGAGTCTCCCCTGGCACATAGGCAAACTTATCAAAAGTATCATAGAGCTTACACTCTCGTTCTTGTTTAGTTAACGAGGTGTCTTGCATGAGAACACGAATTCTATCCCATAACTCTTTGGAAACTTTATGTTTGCTGACGAGTTTGTAGACATCTGGAGGAAGGGCTTGGAGAATGATTTTTGTAGCATACTTATCACATTTGTCTTGAATCTTCATATCTCCAGTCAATTCACTCGTTGTGCGAGGACGAGTAGTTGTACCTTCCGTCACTGTACCATAATCTAATGGTCCATTGAGCACCAATGCCCAAATGAGATGTCCATTCTCCTTGTTCAACATATAAAGTTCCATTCGGGAAGCCCATTCCTCATACATAGTCTTCACCAACATTGGTGGACGATTATCCGTACCCGAGAGGATGGACTTATCCGTAAGAGATGTGTACTCCATTTCAATAAGTTAAGATTTACAAACGTTGATCGATCAATGAGAGAAAGTAAATGTGTTTGCAGTTGTGAGTTGAAGTCGAGAAACAATGTTAAAATCCCCTAAAATATGTTCTCAATAAACCAAAAATTCCAAGTCAAAATTACACACGATTCCTCGAAATTTTTTATGGAAAAATTTGTGATTATCGGAATGTTGATCGGAATAGTGATCTGAATGCTGATCGGAATGTCTTATCGGAATACTTCGATCGGAATGTCTTATCGGAATACCTTGATCGGAATACCAAATTGGAATACCTTAATCGGAATAAACCCCAATCGGAATGTCAAAGATCGGAAAGTCCTAAATCGGAATGAACCAAATCGGAATGTCCCTTTTCGAAATGCCAAATCGGAATACCTAATCGGAATACCTAGTCGGAATACCTAATCGGAATACCTAATCGGAATACCAAATCGGAATACCTAATCGGAATACCTGATCGGAATGTACCCAAAATCGGAATCCCTAAACCCTATTCCGATTACACTGATCGGAATGTCCTATAAACCCTTTTCCGATGACCTGATCGGAATAATTCCCACTTTTCTCGGACAAAACTCAACCAATTCGTGATTTTAAGCCAAAAAATGATCAAAACACCCAAAAATTTTGTGTTTTTAGCCAAAGTAACTATACCAAATCCCTACCACAACTATGTAGAAGATTTGTATCAAGAAAAAACCATCAAAAACACAAAAAAAAAAAAATGGTTCGTGTAAAAAGGGATCAAAATAGGCGTATGAATCAAGAACACAAACACATGAACAATACAATCATCCCATGGCTCTTGATACCATTTGTAGGATATGTAAATCTTGCTTATATTTTAGAGAGAGAAAGAGATAGAGAGATGGTGATAACACACACTTAGAGAGAGAAAGTGAAAGAAAAACACTTTTTCACTATGTGTAAAAATGAGGAACACACACCCTCTCCATAAAAGGAGAGGGTTTATATACCCAAGCCTTGTGATGGGCTTGGGCTTACAATGTTGGGCCGGCCTACACATGTTGTAGGCTAGGCTTGACTTTGTTTGTTTAATAAAGACACGTAACTAAACTACGAGCTATTACATGGACTATCGTTGGAGTGACCGATCCTTCTTAATACGTAAAACGTATTTCCAACAAGCGAACACTTGAAGGACCAGAAATGATAGAGTTGACAAATGAGAAGGTCACAGTAGCTAAGCAAAAACTGCAAGAAGCACGGTCACGTCAGAAGAGTTATGCAGACAAACATCGTAGGGACTTACGTTTTAACGTAGGAGATCAGGTTTTCCTTAAGGTTTCGCCGGCACGTGGTGTTAGAAGTTTTGGAATCAAAGGGAAGCTCAGTCTTCGATTCATCGGACCGTTTGATGTCATTGAACGAGTCGGTGAAGTATCTTACCGTTTAGCGTTACCTCCGTAGCTTTCTCATGTTCACGATGTTTTCCATGTGTCCTTACTTAGAGGGTACAAGTATCATCCCCTGTACATGGTTCAGTATCCACTGCAATAGATTCGTGAAGATCTCACTTTCATAGAAGAACCCGAACGAGTTCTTGACAGACAAGAACGAGTCATGAGAAGGAAGACGATTCCATTCGTCAAAATCCTTTGGGAGGGATCATACCGAGCGGGAAGCCACTTGGGAAAGAGAGGAGTCTATTCGGGCTTCTTACCCTCATTTCATATTTTGAATTCGGGTATGTTCTTCTTTTCCAGTTTACTTTATCTATAATTCAGGGACGAATTATTCTTTTTAGGGGGGAAGAGTTAAAACCCGCATGCTTTTACCATGAATAGTACCCTTATTATCGTACGTACATGATTAGTACTTTCCTTCTATAGCACGTTTACGATTCACGAACAAGATTTACAAGTATTACGTACGTGTTATGTCACGATAAGTATTCAATACGTATTAAGACATGATAATTATTTCAATAATAATTATAATCACGAACATACAAACATGAAATCATGAACGTAAATATCACGAGCTTAGTATTACGTACTTATGTATATTTATTATGATCATGAATAAATATAATAAGACACGAACGATAACTATTTAAATCATGTAAACAGGAACACGAGAACACACTTAATATTAGACACGAGAAAACTATGGGTTACCCTTGTGGGCCCCATCATACCCGCGGCTAGAAAACAAGACAAGGGCCAAGCCCATTTTAAATTTTTACTAATCAAGAAAAAGGGAAAACTTATTTTCATAATTACATAAATTAGAAAATAAACAAAAACCCTAAAATCTTTTCTCTCCTTCTTGTATCCTTTGGTCGCCGGGTAGAACACACACCAAGAGGGTGTGTTGGTTGATTTTGGTGATTGATTTATTGCAAGGTTGTTAGTGTGTTCGTTCTCCTTTGATTCACGTAATCGGTAAATCCTTAAACCTCTTTTCTTTATGTTTTTAATTAAATCAATAACATATGAAATCATGAGTGATATTAAAACAAGTAAATACATGTTAATAAATCATGGGGTAAAATTAATTAGGGTTTAAGGGGTGTTTGTTTTGGCCGACGCATGGAACCAAGACCAAGGGGGTCTCGGCTTGTTTTGTTTCGCACCAACCGAGACCTCAAGGTCTCGGTGCGGTGTTGTGTGTCTCGGCCGCAGGAACAAACGGAACCCCGACCTCGGTCAGGGTGTGTTTTTGGATTGGTGGGTCTTGGCTAAGAACAAGGAACCACCACCGGCTTAAGCCGGTGGCTAATTAAGGAATGCAGGGGGAACCGCTGCTTGGCAGCGGCTAGCCAAGACCAAGGGAACCACCGGCTCAGCCGGTGGCACCTTATACACAAGCAGTGGCAACCGGCCAAGCCGGTTTGCCACTGTTAAGGGTGAGTTTGGTTGGCCGGTTCACGGGTTAAAACCAGTCCGGTTCACGACATGTTTAGATTAAAACACGGGTTCGGTTCATGGGTTATTTTGCAAGTTAAATATTTTACAAGGTTAATTATTTTAACAAGATTTAAATTAAGTTAATTAAAACATGTACATGGTTAATTTAATTTATGCATGACTTAGGTTATTAATATTATTATTAATACATGAATTTTAACCTAAGTAATTACCATTTTATTTAGACTATATAATTAATTAATTATTAAAATCATGACTTATAATTAATTAATTTACATGACTTAGGTTATATTATTAATAGATAATAATACATGTTTTAATCTAAGTATTTTTACCTTTATTTAATTAAATCATGTTATATTTAATTAAATACTTTAACCTATATTTTATTTTATTTACATGAAATAATTAATAAACTATACTATTTAATTACATGACTTAGAATATTAATCAGTAAACACTTAAGCTTATATAATTAGCTTAATAATCCAGATTATTTCTATTTATGGAAACTTTCTATTTTTAGAAACTTATTTAATTAAGAAAACTAATCTATTTATGGAAACTTTCTATTTTTAGAAATTTATATATTTTAAGCAGTAAATCTATTTTTGGAAACTTACTATTTTAGGAAACCTGCTATTTTTAGAAAGTTACTTATTACTACACAACAAGTATACTAATACAAGAAATACAAAAAAATACTTAATCAGAATAGACAGAATACATGATAAACACAGTATAAAGCTTTAATCAGTAAAACATGACATGAATATATAAAACAAGTTAAGACATGATATAAAACCAGTTATGTACTTAGTAATCAGTTACTTATACACGTATGTATTTATGTAGCATTAGTGATACCGAAGTAGGACTCTCTTCTGTTCGTCTTCTTCGTTCACTGGACACAAGGTACGGATTCTCCGTCCTTTCAGTATAGACATTCTTCCTTATTAGGATTTCCCGTATGTAGCCAATTGTTTTCTCTACTATATGTTTTATATGTTTTAGAATTGCTTATGTTTAATTAGATACCTAAAGCCATATACATGCATGACCAGTTTCACCTAGTTATGGAGGTACCATAACTATAACACTGGAGGCCCCAGTGTTATGACTCCACCACGACGGAGTGATAGCTCGTGGCGTCCCTTCAGCTTTTGGCCATATTATTATTATCAGGTGGGGTGTATGGGTGCATCCTATTTTACATGTTTTCAGCAGATTATTCAGGTGAATGTGGTGTGTGCCTTGCATCCTTCACAAGGAGCTGATCCCTCCTACCCAAACCAGTATATTAAATTAGAGGCAGCCCCTCTAATTTGCATGACGAGGTCACCCCTCCAAGTATTCATTCACGTTGATAATTCATGACCTATATTGGCTAATGGTAAACATGTTAAACAGTTTTTACATGATAAACATAAGGCTTTTCAAACTATAAAACCAGTTTTTACTAAGATATACCAGGCTATCCAGGAATTAGTCTTTTCTGCTGCTTCATGCTTATATGCTTATATTATTCATGCTTTACTTGTATATCCGTGCACTGAGCGTTATGCTCAGCCGTTTTCCTTTCATGTTCCCAAAACGGCAGGTACTCAGGGACGCTCGTAGACTTTAAGCGTACGTGCATATGGATTGGAAGCTTCCTAGCCTTCTTCACTTTATGCATTTCTTTATACTTTGATACTCATTTCCACGGACATTGTTTAGTCCTTTTCATTTACAGTACTTATGTTTGTGTGTGATGAGTTCTACTTGTGGGATACCGATGTTTGATTCCGATATTTCAATTATGGTCATGTGATGTTTAATACATTATCCTTGTATGCTTTGATGACACGCCATAATCACGCGTGACATTCCATTTATCAAAATGGGGTGTTACATAACATATAGTTTATTTAATTTACATGTAATAATTAATAAACTATACTATATACCATATGACTTAAAATATTAATCATTAAAACTTAAGCTTATATTATTACCTTAATAATCAAGCTTATTTCTAGTTATGGAAACTTTCTATTTTTAGAAACTTATTTAATTAAGGCAGTTAACCTATTTATGGAAACTTTCTATTTTTAGAAACTTGTTTAATTAAGGCAGCTAATCTATTTATGGAAACTTTCTATTTTTGGAAACTTTTTATTTTTGGAAACTTTCTATTTTTGGGAACTTTCTATTTTTAGAAACAATCTATTTTTGAAAACTTTCTATTTTTAGAAACTTTCTATTTTTTGAAACTTTCTATTTTAGGAAACCTGCTATGTTTAGAAAGTTACTTATTATTAAACAACAAGTATAATAATACAAGAAGTACAAGTAATATTTAATCAGAATAGACAGAATACATGATAAACACAGCATAAAGATAAAATCAGTAAAACATGACAAGAACATCTAAAACAAGCTAAGACATGATATAAAACCAGTTACGTATATAGTAATCAGAATACTTATACACGTATATTATTTATGTAGAAATAGTGATATCAAAGTAGGACTCTCTTCCGTTCGTCTTCTTCGTTCATTGGACACAAGGTACGGATTCTCCGTCCTTTCAGTATGGACATTCTTCCCTTATTAGGATTCCCCGTATGCAGCCAACTGTTTTCCCAGTATATGTTTTATATGTTTTGAATTGCTTATGTTTAATTAGATACCTAAAGCCATATACATGCATGACCAGTTTCACCTAGTTATGGAGGTACCATAACCATAACACTGGAGGCACCAGTGTTATGACTTCACCACGGCGGAGTGATAGCTCGTGGTGTGCCTTCAGCTTTTGGCCATATTATTATTATCATATGGGGCGTATGGGTGCATCCTAGGTTACATGTTTTCACAGATTATTCAGGTGAATGTGGTGTGTTCCTTGCATCCTTCACAAGGAGCTGATCCCTCCTACCCAAAAACTTATATTAATTAGAGGCAGCCCCTCTAATTGCATGACGAGGTCACCCCTCCAATTATTCATGCACGTTGATATTTCACGACCTATATTGGCTAATGGTAAACATGTTAAACAGTTTTATAAGATAAACATAAGGCTTTTCAAACTATAAAACCAGTTTTACTAAGTTATGTCAGGTTATCCAGGACTTAGTCTTTTCCGCTGCTATATGCTTATATGCTTATGTTATTCATGCTATACTTTTATATCCGTGCACCGAGCGTTATGCTCAGCCGTTTTTCCTTTCATGTTCCAAAAATGGCATGTACTCAGGGACGCTCGTAGACTTTAAGCGTACGTACATATGGATTGGAAGCTTCCTAGCCTTCATTACTTTATGCATTTCTTCATACTTTTGATACTCATTTCTATGGACATTGTTTAGTCCTTTTTGTTTACAGTACTTATGTTTGTGTGTGATAAGTTCTACTTTTGGGGGTACCGATGTTTGTTCTAGTAATTCCTTTATGGTCATGTGATGTTTAATACATTTTTTCCTTGTATGCTTTTGATGACACGCCATAATCACGTGTGACATTCCATTTACCAAAATGAGGTGTTACAATTATGGTATCAGTGCCAAGGATTCGACCTGTAGGCTCTCAAAACACGACATGTGATTAGTGGGTAGTCATTATGGTCTTCCTAGAACTGACAGTCGGTTTTCATGCATTCATTGTTTTCATGCATACATATATATGTCATTGTCGCAGGTTTATGACTAAGTATTGGTTGGTACAGGAGTGGCCCTATTTAGTCGCATGTGTTTTATCAAAACTTTTAACTTTGGGACCGACCCATTGGCGTCCCCTCGCCATGTATTTTGTTTTGGGTGAACTGACCATAGGCGTTCACTCTCGCGCATATAAAAGTTTTCATAAAACTGCATCATGCATTCATGTATTGGTTTTTCTACATAAAATTTTTTTCATGATTTATTGGTATAATTTTTTTATGTATATAGTTTATGTTTTGATCAGTTAATCATGTATTTTTATGTTATACTGTCAGATGGTTCTCACACGCGAGCAGGAACAACTCAATGCAGCAGTCCAAGCTGCAATGCAAGCTATGCTTCCTCAGCTGAGGAACGAAATCAGGGCTGAGGTGCAGGCTGCCAACAATCAGTAGTAGCACCCAGTACCTCCTCCTCCTCCAGCAACATTTGTCACATGGCTGGAGAGATTCAATAAGCTACGCCCTCGATCCTTCGAGAAGACAGATAGCCCCAGTAAAGCTGAAAGTTGGTTGGCTCAAATTGAGAAGATCTTTGATGCCATGGGTTGTGACCCCGTCTTCAAGTCGAGGTTGGCCTGCTACCGGTTCGAAGGTGATGTGTTAGCATGGTGGAAAACACTGAAGCAGTCAGATGGAGGTGATAATTGGGTGGTTGGTTTGACTTGGGCTCAGTTCAGGGATTTGGTGATGGGACAGTTCTTTCCCAAGGCTGAGCAAGACAAGCTGAAGAGAGAGTACCATGGAATCCGAAAGATAGCTAAGGAGAATAGCAACGAGTTCATGCAGCGCTTTCTTCGTTTAGCTGGTTTTCTTGGTGCAGCAGCAGGTACTCCCGAAGAGCAAGCATACCACTTCCGGTGGGCTCTTCGTACATCGGTCGCAAACAACTTGGTGTGTGCTACGTTAAACACTGTGGCACAAGTGGCCGATGCAGCACGTAAGCTGGAGATGCTGCAAGAAAGAGAAGAGTTCGGGGAAGCAGAGAGACCCGAGAAGAGGTAAACATTCGTATTCAGCGGTGACCAAACCGTATTCTTTTCAGCATATGTCAATATTTACATCTCTTTTAAACTATATCTTCCAGGCAGAAGACTGGGGACCGGTCTCCGCCGGCTACTCAGCCCAAGGGAAACGGTCAGGCTCTCGACCGTTCTGTTACGGATAGGCGTAGCGGTAATGATAATTAACGTAACAACGCTGGAAACTCCAACAACAGCAGGTCCTTATACTTACTCATTTGATTACATGTTATAGTTGTTAATTCTGACACGTTAGAGAATCTTCTACCAGGAATTATGGTAACGGGAGGGACAAGAACCAGAGAGGTTCACAGCCTAACCGTCCAGCTATTAATGGTATTCCATCATACGAATTATCTGCATTGTCCTTTGTACCTATTATCATGTCTCATGTATATTGTTCTTATCAGGCTCTCAGCCAGCAAGGACGCCTGTTGGAGGATATACTCATATTCTTTGCACTACCTGCAACCGTAGCACCCAGGGCCATGTCGCCGCGACAGCGACGCATGCTTCAAGTGTGGTTTTCCAGGCCATCGCATGAAGGACTGCCGCAAGGGCGAGATGGAGGGAACATCTGGACATGCTGATACCAAACCGCCTCCTACTAGTGGACGCGTTTACATGACATCTTGCGATCAGGCCAACAAGTCTACAGGTACCATCACTGGAATCTTGTATATGTATGGTCAATCTGCATGTGTTCTTTTTGACACAGGTGCTACTCACTCGGTCATTTCTACTGCTTATTCTAAGAATGTTAGGATACTCCCCATGCCACTAGAGAATATACTAAATATTTCCACGCCTTTAAGAGACTCTGTACGCATAACCCATGTGTACAAGAGCCTTCCCCCAGAGTTTGATGACAAGATTCGTCATGTTGACGCACTTCCGCTGGACATGAATGATTTTGACATGATATTGGGCATGGATTGGCTATCCAAGCATCATGCTACCATAGACTGCCATTCATATCGAGTCATCTTCGGTGATGTTAATGCACCAGAGTACATTCACAACGGGTTCGTACCCGGAAGTTCTGTATAAATCATATCAACCCTGCAAGCACGTGCATTACTTTCACATGGTTGCGAGGGCTATCTTGATATTGTTAGTGACATGGATGCTGAATCTCCATCCATTCAGAATCAGCCGATGTGTCAGAATTTCCAAATGTATTTCTAGAAGAACTTCCGGGCATACCACCTATACGTGAAGTAAAATTTAATATCGAGTTCATCCCAAGAGCTGAGCCGATTTCCAAGGCTCCTTATCGCATGGCTCCCATAGAGTTGAAGGAGCTAAAGGATCAGTTGCAAGAACTTCTGGAACGAGGCTTCATTCGACCGAGCGCATCTCTATGGGGCGCATCGGTCTTATTCATGAAGAAGAAGGACGGCAGTATGCGTCTTTGCATAGACTATCGCGAGCTCAACAAGATCACCAGCAGGAATAGGTATCCTCTACCACGCATAGACGATCTGTTTGACCAACTCCAAGTGGCCAAACATTTCTCCAAGATTGATCTAAGGTCGGGCTATCATCAGGTACGGGTTAAAGAGCAGGAAATCGCCAAGACTGCTTTCCGTACACGCTATGGTCACTACGAATTTGTAGTCATGCCATTTGGCCTTACCAATGATCCAACAGTGTTCATTGATTTGATGAACAAAATCTTTCATGAATTTCTGGACAAGTTCATCATTGTCTTCATTGACGACATCCTGATATTCTCTAAGTCCAAGGAGGAACACGAAGACCATCTTCGTACAGTATTGCAGATTCTTCGCCAGAAGCAGTTGTATGCTAAATTCTCCAAGTGTGAGTTCTGGTTAGACAAGGTGGCATTCTTAGGTCACATTGTATCAGCAAAAGGAATCACTATGGATCCAACAAAGGTTGAGGCTATTACCAAGTGGCAAAGACCGACATCTGCGACTGAGGTTCGAAGTTTCCTAGGCTTAGCTGGTTACTACCGTAGGTTCGTGGAGAACTTTTCCCATTTAGCACTACCATTGACCAAACTGATACGGAAAGGGGAGAAATTTTTCTGGACTAAAGAAAGAGAGAAGATCTTTGAAGACCTAAAGCAGAAGTTAGTATCTGCACCGATTCTTACTCTCCCATCTGGTACAGGTGTATTTCAGATCTATAGTGATGCATCGGGGAAGGGACTTGGCTGTGTTCTCATGCAACATGGGAAAGTGATCGTGTATGCTTCACGGCAGCTTAAGCCTTATGAGGAAAATTACCCCACGCATGACTTGGAACTTGCAGTAGTCGTGTTTGCATTGAAGATATGGAGGCACTACTTGTATGTAGAATCATGTGACATTTTCACGGACCACAAGAGCTTGAAGTACATCTTCACTCAACGTGAATTGAACATGAGACAGAGGAGATGGTTAGAGTTGTTGAAGGATTATGACATTAATCTGCAATATCATCACGGCAAGGCAAATGTAGTGGTAGATGCACTTAGTAGAAAGTCCAAAATGATAAACGGCATTAAAATTGAGGAGGAAATTATAAGAGACTTGGAGCGACTAGACATTGGGATCATGGTACGTGGACAGCACGGTTACTGGGCTAATCTTAGAGTGGAACCCGAGTTACTCTCTAAGATCAAGGAAGCTCAGAAGGATGATGGTGAAATCTGGGCGATAATTTAGAATTTGGAGATGCAGACAGAATTTCGAGTAGACGCAGATGGTATCTTATGGTAGGGCACGAGACTTTGTGTTCCTGATGATCAAGAACTCCGGGAAGCATTGTTAGCTGAGGCTCATAGCTCCCCATTCTCTATTCATCCTGGTTCGACCAAGATGTACCATGACATCAAGCAATACTTTTGGTGGAGTGGTATGAAACAGGATGTTGCGACTTACGTCCCCAAATGTCTTACCTGCCAGCAGGTTAAGATCGAGCATCAGCGATCTGGCGGTCTTCTTCAACCGTTAGATATTCCAGAGTGGAAGTGGGACAAAATCACCATAGATTTTGTTACCGGTCTTCCACAGACAAAGAGGAAGCACGATGCGATTTTGGTTATCGTTGATCGACTTACTAAGTCAGCTCATTTCTTACCGATCCACAAGGAAGATTCGGTCAGTAAACTCGCTGATACTTACAAGAAGAAGATCATGAGACTTCATGTGCTCCATCCAGCATCGTCTCAGACAGAGATCCTCGTTTCACTTCGCAATTTTTGAGAAGTCTATAGAAATCTTGGGGTAAAAAACTTAAGCTTAGCACGGCTTTTCATCCTCAAACAGACGGGCAATCATAGCGAACGATTCAGACATTATAAGACATGTTGAGGTCATGTGCGTTGGAATGGACGGGAGATTGGGACAATTACATCTGTCTGGTAGAGTTTGTGTACAACAACAGTTGGCACGCAAGTATCAAATGTGCTCCATTCAAGATGTTGTATGGCAGGAAGTGTCGCGCCCCAATATGCTGGGATCAGGTTGGTGAGCGAACAATTGAAGGACCAGAAATGATCGAGTTGACCAACGAGAAGGTCGCAGTAGCTAAGCAGAAATTGCAAGAAGCACGGTCACGTCAGAAGAGTTATACCGACAAGCATCGTAGGGACTTACATTTTAATGTAGGATATCACGTCTTCGTTAAGGTATCGCCGGCACGTGGTGTTAAACGTTTTGGAATCAAAGGGAAGCTCAGTCCTCGATTCAACGGACCGTTTGATGTCATTAAGCGATTCGGTGAAGTATCTTATTGTTTAGCGTTACCTCTGCAGCTTTCTCATGTTCACGATGTTTTCCATGTGTCCTTACTCAAAGGGTATAAGTATCATCCCCTTCACATGGTTCAGTATCCACTGGAACAGATTCGTGAAAATCTTACTTTGATAGAAGAACCCGAATGAGTTCTTGATAGACAAGAACGAGTCATGAGGAGGAAGACGATTCCATTCATCAAATTCCTTTGGAGGGATCATACCGAGAGGGAAGCCACTTGGGAAACATAGGAGTCTATCCGGGCTTCTTACCCTCATTTCATATTCTGAATTCGGGTATGTTCTTCTTTTCCAGTTTATATTATCTATAATTCGGGGACGAATTATTCTTTTTAGGGGGGAAGAGTTGTAAAACCCGCATGCTGTTACCATGAATAGTACCCTTATGATCGTACGTGCATGATTATAACTTTCCTTATTTAGCACGTTTACGTTTCACGAATAGGAATTTACAAGTATTATGTACGTGTTATTACACGATAAGTATTTATTACGTATTAAGACACAATAATTATTATCAACAATAATTATAATCATGAACATGAAAATTATGAACGTAAATAATCACGAACCTAATATTATGTATTTACGTATATTTATTACGGTTATGTATAAATATATTTTACGGCAGGAACGAACAATAATTAAATCACGTAAACACGACACGATAACACGTAAATAAATAGAACACGGGAAAACAACGAGTTTCCCCATGTGGGGCCCACATAGCCGCGGCATAGAACAAGGGGTGGGCCAAGCCCACCTTAAACTTTAACAAAAAGGAAAAAGAAGGAAAGAAGATTTTCATATTAGAGAATAATTTGAAAATCAAAAACCCTGCTCCTCCTTTTCTTCCTTGTAGCCGCCGCCTATACACCACCAAAGGAGGTGATTGTTGATTTGGTAGATCCAATTCATTGCTAGATCGTTCGTGTTAGTATTTCCTTTTGATCCACGAATCGTTAATCTTCTTAAACCTTTTCTTTTTGATTGTTTATTAGATCTAAACACATGAAATCATGGGGTTATTAAAACAAGTTAATAAACATGTAGATCTAATCAAATGGGATTAAAAACATAGGGTTTAAGGGGTGTTTGGTTCGGCTAAGGGGTGGAACCGAGAGCAAGGGCTCACGGTAGTTGTGTGATCACCACCAACCGAGACCACAAGGTCTCGGTTTGGTTTTGGTGGCTCGGCCGAGAGGAACCAAGGGACCCTGACGCATGTCGGGGTTGGCCTGGGTTGTTTATGGGGTCTCGGCTGGGATGCCACACGTACAACCGGTTTAGGCCGGTGGCGGTTTTCCATGGTTAAGGGTATCCGGTTCTAGGGGTTCACGGACCGGTTCATGACATGTTTAGATTTAAAACACGGGTTCGGTTCACGGTTTATTTTTCAAGTTAATTATTTATTTTTACAAGTTAAATAATTACAAGATTTAATTAAATTAATTTAACATGCTATGTAATTAATTTAATTTGGACATGACTTAGGTTATATTATTATTATTAATAATACATGAGTTTAACCTAACTATTTTATTAGTTAATTTAGACTAAGTAATTAATTAATTATTAAAACATGACATATAATTAACTAATTTCTATGACTTAGGTTATATTAATTATAAATATTAATACATGTTTTAACCTAAGTATTATTTTACCTTTTATTTAATTAAATCATGTTATATTTAATTAAATCTTATAACCTATAGTTTATTTAATTTACATGTAATAATTAATAAACTATAGTATATACCACATGACTTAGAATATTAATCAGTAAAACTTAAGCTTATATTATTAGCTTAATAATCCAGCTTATTTCTAATTATGGAAACTTTCTATTTTTAGAAACTTATTTAATTAAGGCAGCTAATCTGTTTATGGAAACTTTCTTTTTTTAGAAACTTATTTAATTAAGGCAGCTAATCTATTTATGAAAACTTTCTATTTTTGTAAACTTTCTATTTTTGGAAACTTTCTATTTTTGAGAACTCTCTATTTTTGGAAACAATCTATTTTTGGAAAATTTCTATTTTTGGAAACTTTTTATTTTTGAAAACATTCTATTTTTAGAAAGTTACTTATTATTAAACAACAAGTATAATAATACAATAAGTACAAGTACTATTTAATTAAAATAGACAGAATACATGATAAACACAACATAACGATAAAATCAGTAAAAAATGACATGAACATATAAAACAAGTTAAGACATGATATAAAACCAGTTATGTATACAGTAATCAGAATACTTATACACGTATGTTATTTATGTAGCATTAGTGATATCGAAGTAGGACTCTCTTCCGCTCGTCTTCTTCGTTCTCTGGACACAAGGTACGGATTCTCCGTCCTTTCAGTATAGACATTCTTTCCTTGTTAGGATTCCCCGTATGCAACCAACTGTTTTCCCAGTATATGTTTTATATGTTTTTGAATTGCTTATGTTTAATTAGATACCTAAAGCCATATACATGCATGGCCAGTTTCACTTGGTTATGGAGGTACCATAACCATAACATTGGAGGCACCAGTGTTATGACTTCACCACGGCGGAGTGATAGCTCGTGGCGTCCCTTTAGATTTTGGCCATATTATTATTATTATTATTTTGTGGGGCGTATGGGTGCATCCTAGGTTACATGTTTTTACAGATTATTCAGGTGAATGTGGTGTGTGCCTTGCATCCTTCACAAGGAGCTGATCCCTCCTATCCAAAAACTTATATTAATTAGAGGCAGCCCCTCTAATTGCATGACGAGGTCACCCCTCCAAGTATTCATGCAGGTTGATATTTCATGACCTATATTGGCTAATGGTAAACATGTTAAATAGTTTTTATAAGATAAACATAAGGTTTTTCAAACTATAAAACCAGTTTTACTAAGTTATGTCAGGTTATCCAGGACTTAGTCTTTTCCGCTGCTATATGCTTATATGCTTATGTTATTCATGCTATACTTGTATATCCATGCACTGATCGTTATGCTCAGCCGTTTTTCCTTTCATGTTCCCAAAACAGCAGGTACTCAGGGACGCTCGCAAACTTTAAGCGTACGTGCATATGGATTGGAAGCTTCCTAGCCTTCATTACTTTATGCATTTCTTCATACTTTTGATACTCATTTCTATGGACATTGTTTAGTCCTTTTTATTTACAGTACTTATGTTTATGTGTGATGAGTTCTACTTTTGGGGTACCGATGTTTGTTCCGGTATTTCCTTTATGGTCATGTGATGTTTAATACATTTTTTCCTTGTATGTTTTGATGACACGCCATAATCACGCGTGACATTCCGTTTACCAAAATGGGGTGTTACAATATGAATGAAATATGGCACCTTAAATTTGACGTTTTATCATTTTTGTTGCATACGAGATGTTTGATAAAATGCCTAGATAAGATTTTTAATGTTTAAATTACGTTAAATGTACTATTTTTGTACCATAACAACCACTAGTCATTTCATTGATATAAGATTGCACCTATTATGTTCATCAGATAGCCTTGTTCATCAGTTCATTGGTTCATCAGTTCATCAGTCTTATTCATCAATGTTGTCGATAAACTGATGAACAACACAAATTAATGAATTGACGTTTCCTTATTCATCAATTAGTGTTGATAAGTGTTATTCATGAATTCATCCGATGAAAAACACTAACTAACTGATGAATAATAGTAAAAAAATTATTGATTTTAATAAGGTTGCAAAAATCGTGAATCGCTAGTCGGCCGGTCGAGCACCTTGTAACTTGTAATCGTTCTAGGCGTGATTAATCAGTGATTAATTGGATTGGAAGTTTTAGCTAATTTTTGGTATATCCGTCAAGTTTTAGGTATTTCTAACGAGTTTAAGATATTTTCAGCAATATTATCTTAAAATACAACTTATCATACATATAAATTGTTACTATAAGTTATAAAGAGAAGTTTCTAGTGAGTTTTCGGAAAGTTTGACCTCTCTTGACCGTCGTTGACCGTAGTTAACCGCCATTAATCATCTTTTCATTAATCGGCAAGGTTGAGGGCCTTTTAGCGATTAATTGGCGATTAATCGGCCTTGTAGCGATTAATCGGCCTTGTAAACCTTTTTTTACAACACTTCATTTTATCAATTAACATAGTTGTTCATCCATGTTACCAATTTTTTTTGTTAATTCATCAATTAGTTTTGTTCGTCAATTCATTAGTTAGTTTGATTTATCAATTAATTTGTTAGTCTTATTCATCAATTAATCTGTTAGTCTTGTTCACTAATAAAAATAATTATTAAAAGTTCTCTACATAAATAAAAATCATTGTTCATCAATAAAACAAGTTGTTCATTAATAAAAAAGTTTCTCATCACAATGTTCATCAGTTAAATCACATTGTTCATCAGTTCACTAGTTTATTAAAACAAATTTATGTTATCCATCAGTTCATCAGTTTTCTAAATAAATTATAATGTTTATCACTTAGTTTTCTTCATCAGATATTGTTCATCAGTTCATAAGTTAGTATTTTTCTTTACTTAATCTTGTTTATCAGTTAGTCTTGTTGATCAATAAAAACATTGTTCATCAATAAAAAGTTTTTTCGTAAATAAAAATCGTTGTTCATCAATAAAATGTTGTTCATCAGTTTTCTAAATAGATTACAAGGTTTATCAGTTCATCAGTTAGTCTTCTAGATCAGTTAATCTTGTTCATCAGTTCATTAGTTAATCTTGTTCATTAGTTAATCTTGTTCATTAGTTAATCTTGTTCATCAGTTATTCTTATTGATCAATAAAAACAATGTTTCATCAATAAAAAGTTTTCTTCGTAAATAAAAGTCGTTGTTCATTAATAAAATACCGTTCATCAATAAAAGTAGTTGTTCATCAATAAAAGTAGTTGTTCATCAATAAAATGATCATTCATCAACAAAAATAGTAGTCCATCAAAAAATGATTGTTCATCGATAAAAAATTGTAAGCATTCTTCACCGATAAGATTTATTTTAGACATTTTATCAAACATCTTATACACACTAAATATGCGTAAAACGTCATTTTCAAAATGTGAAATCTCACTCATATCATATCAAACTTGGGTGATTCAAATTTCTTGGTAAAGAACGACAAAAAAATTATGACCTTCGCGTTTTAAGTTTTGCATAATTCAACGTCCAAATTATACAAAATTAAGGCCGAAGTTGGCGAAAATTTCAAAAAAATAATAATCTACTAAAAATATAAAAGAAAAAAGTTGTGATTTATATATCAATATGTATATCAAATTAAATAGAATTAAAATTTTAGAATTATGGTGAAATCGATTTCTCGTAATAGTTTTTCTTTTAAAAGTTATGTGCATTTGAAGTTTGAAGGTGAAATTATAAAAAAGTCAAATTATTAAATTAATCTTACTTTTGTTAGTGTTATAATATAATTAATCTTACTTTTGAACTTTAAGCACTTTAAGGAGTTTAAGACATTTGCTAATTTTCAAGGATAAGAAGTAGATTTGAGGGAGGTAGAATGGATGAATAATACTGGTGTATGTATGTATTCAAATGGGGCAAACTTTACATTCACATCTTAGGAGTATTTATATAACAAATTCTCCTATTCATCAAACATACATGGCATCATACAAAGAAGCTTGGTCACTTGGATAAATAGTAGATATATGAGATTTGGCAAAATGATCATCCACATAGTATTCTTTGGTGACACCATAGCATGACTTTGGGACACCTAGCTTCAACTTGGGTCACATGCTTTTTCTCATATTATCATAACACTCCCCCTTGGATGATAATTTTGCAAATCGGAGTTCAACTTTAGAATACTACCTCGTTAAAAACCTTATTAAAGAAAACCCAGTGGGAAAAAACTTTAACTAAGGAAAAAAGAGTGTAGTGTATAGTTGACTCCCCCTGATGTTACCATGTGTAAATCATCACATTCTTTGAACATGTCGCATTCCAATATTATGAACGTGTTTCCTGAACATTGTTGTTGGAAGTGCCTTGGTGAAAAGATATGCCGAGTTGTTGCTAGACTGAACATATCTCATTTCGACCTGTTTCTCTTTTATGAGATCTTGTGTGTATGAAAAGAACCTTGGTGGTATATGTTTTGTTCTATCACTTTTGATATAACCTTCTTTCATTTGAGATACACAAGCCGAATTATCTTCGTAGATTAAAGTTGGATTTCCATCTTTCTCCAGTCCGCATGAAGTCAAAATGAGTTGTGTCATAGACCTCAACCATACACGCTCTCTATAAGCTTCGTGAAGTGCAATAACTTCAGCATGGTTTGATGACATTACAACAAGTGTTTGTTTCTGGGAACGCCATGAGATTGCGGTACCTCCATTCAAAAAAACGTATCCCGTTTGGGATCTTGCCTTATGAGGATCTGACAAATAACCTGCATCAGCATAACCAACTAGTCCTTCTTTTGAATCATTAGGATAAAATAAACCTAAATCGATAGTTCCTCGAAGATATCGAAGAATGTGCTTGATTCCATTCCAATGCCTCTTTGTGGGGGATGAACTAAACCTTTCTAATCAATTAACTGCAAAAGAAATGTCAGGCCTAGTACAGTTTGTTAAATACATAAGGGCTCCAATCGCACTGAGGTATGGAACCTCTGGACCAAGAACTTCTTCATCGTCTTCGCATGGGCGAAATGGATCATTGTCAACGTTAAGTGATCTTTCAACCATTGGGGTACTCAAATGCTTTGCCTTGTCCATATTGAATCCTTTTAGCAGCTTTTCAGTGTAATTGGATTGATGTATGATTATTCCATTATGCATATGCTCAATTTGTAAACCAAGGCAATATTTGGTTTTTCCAAGATCTTTCATTTCAAATTCCTTCTTTAATAGAATTATAACTTCTTGGATTTCCTTATTTGTCCCAATTATGTTTAAATCATCAACATATACAGCTATGATCACAAATCCTGATATTTTCTTTTTTATGAAGACACGTGGACAAATAAGATTATTTGTATAGCCTTTGTTAATCAAATAATCACTCAAACGATTGTACCACATTCGTCCAGATTGTTTCAACCCATATAATGATCTTTGTAATTTTATTGAGCACATTTCATTTGGTTTTGAACCTAGCGAATTAGGGATTTTAAATCCTTCTAGAATTTTCATATAGATATCGTTGTCAATTGATCCATATAAGTGAGCTGTAACAACATCCATAAGACGCATATCTAAATTTTTAGATACCGCTAAGCTGATTAAATATCTGAAAGTAATTACATCCATAACAGGAGAATAAGTTTCCTCATAGTCAATTCCTAGCCTTTGAGAAAAACCTTGAGCTACAAGTCAAGCTTTATACCTTGTAACTTCATTTTTCTCATTTCTTTTTCGTACAAATATCCACCTGTATCCAACAGGTTTCACATCATTAGGTGTGATAACAATAGGCCCAAAAACTTTTTGTTTATCAAGTGAATTTAACTCAGCTTGCATAGCGTCTTTCCATTCATCTCAATCTGGTCGTTTTTGACACTCACTTATAGATTTTGGTTTGGGATCATCATCACCGCTCATAATATCACTTGCTATAGAATAAGAAAATATCTCATCGATATCTCCTATTTCATTTCGGTCCCATACGATATGTGTTTGGCCATAATTGATTGACATTTCTTTATTAATATCATTCATTTCTTCCTCGGTTGAGGTTTTGACATCTTGAGTTTTATTAAGAACACTTTCCTCATAGCCAAAGTTCTTTTCAATTCCTTTTCTTTTACGGGGATTTTTGTCCTTTGAACCAATTGGTCTTCCACGTTTCAAACGTTTTTGAGACTCTTGAGCGATGGTATCATCAGCTTGTTTATTTGGTATTTCAACTCGAGTTGGGGCATTAGCAGCTGGTATATGTGATTTGGTCACTCGATGTGTATCTGTAAATGCATCTGGTAACTGATTTGCAATTTCTTGCAAATGCATTATCTTTTGAACTTCAGTCTCACATTGTTTTGTTCGAGGATCCAAATATAATAATGAAGGTTCACACCAAGTGACATCATTTTCTTGATTTTTCTTTACTCCTCCTAATGTCGGGAAAATTGCTTCATCAAAGTGGCAATCAGCCAAACATGTTGTAAATACGTCGCCTGTTAAAGGCTTAATATATCTTATGATAGAAGACGTTTCATATCCAACATAAATTCTCAATCTTCTTTGAGGATCCATTTTTGTGCGTTGTGGTGGTGCAATAGGAACATACACTACACAACCAAAAATTCTGAGATGGGATATGTCTGGTTCTTGGCCAGAAGCAAGTTGTATAGGAGAGCATTTATGATTTGCACTTGGCCTTATTCGAATAAATGATGCAGCATGCAAAATTGCATGTCCCCATATAGATACAGGGAGTTTAGTATTCATTATTAATGGTCTAGCTATTAGTTGGAGGTGTTTGATCAATGATTCGGCTAAACCATTTTGTGTGTGAACATGAGCAACTGGATGTTCTACAACAATTCCAACTGACATGCAATAACCATTAAAATCATGTGATGTGAATTCTCCTGCATTATCAAGTCTCAATCTTTTAATTGTATAATCATGAAAATGTGCCCTTAATTTAATAATTTGAGCAAGAACCCTTACAAAGGCCACATTACGAGAAGATAATAAGTAGACGTGAGACCATCTGTTGGATGCATCTATTAGAACCATGAAGTATCTAAACGGTCCGCAAGGTGGATGAATTGGGCCACATATATCACCTTGAATTCTTTCAAGAAACATAGGTGATTCATTTTCAACTTTAAGTGGTGAAGGTCTTGCAATCAGTTTTCCAAGAGAACAAGATGTACATAGAGGTACTTTATTTGTTTTAGGAAACTTATGATCTCTCAGTAGATGTCCATGTGTGTTTCAACTATCCTTTTCATCATTGTTGATCCTGGGTGACCTAATTTGTCATGCCATAAGCTAAATATACCAGGATCACAATATTTTTCTTTCACTGCCATATGTGCTTGAGGCACATTGATATGCGTATAATGCAAACCAGAATGGAGCATTGGCAGTTTTTCAAATACTTGATTCTCATTTATGATATGTAAATATTTCTTGTTTCCAATAGTCCTTGTCTGAGTATCATATCTGTTATGATATATATTTCTGAAACTTAGTAATTTTCTTTTGGATTTTGGGGAATATTAAGCATTCTCTATTAAGAGTTGTGTACCATTTGGTAACACCAAATTAGCTTTTCCCACTCCGTCTATCAAGTTTGTAGGGCCTGAAATTGTATCAATAGTTCCCTTTGTTGGTCTTAATTCAAAGAAATATTTCTTGGATTTAAGGATAGTGTGTGTAGCACCACTATCTGCTATACATAGATCTTCATCCTTTGCTTGATTTGGTGCTCCATTGAAATTCATTTTGAATATCTAATTTGAAAATAAAGAAAAGAATAATGAGTGCACACAATGGATTTTATTTATTTATTTTACATGAGACGAAAACTAATAATACATAGTTAAACAAAGTTACAAAAGGAAATTCATAATTATTTATTATACATATTTGTTAAGATCTAAACAACTTTTTATTTTAAAAGTTCCAAGTCATCGAAGAAGTCTGAGGCAATGAGCTCAGTGTTTGAGTTATCAAACTGGTCCACATGGTTCACTTCTTTCTCTTTTCCTTTACGAGATGCTTGGTAGAGTTCACATAGATGTGAAGGTGTGCGACAAGATTTTGACCAATGATTTGCACTTCCACACCTAAAACATGATCCTTCAGGGTTTTGAGAGGTACCAATTTCATTATTTTGTTGATTAAGATTATTAACTTGTGGGACATGGTAAGTGTAATTTCGTTGACCACAACCACGACCACGACCATTATAACTACCTCGATGGTAAGTATAGTTTTTGTTGGGAAAACGGTTTTGACCATAATGGCCACGCCCACGCCCACGAGGGTTACCTCTTCCTCTTTTGCTTCCAGAGTTTTTGTTATCATTATTGTTAATAGAATTTGCTTCTGGAAGTTCTAATGATCCTGTGGGACGAGTTTGATGATTTTTCATTAACAACTCATTGTTTTTCTCTACTACAAGAAGAAGTGCATTTAGATCAGAGTATCTTTTAAATTTTTGCAATCGATACTGTTGCTGCAAGTTTATGCTTGAAGCATGGAATGTGGAGAAAGTTTTCTCCAACATTTCCCCTTCAGTAACAGTTTGCCCACAAAATCTTAGTGTTGAGCATATTCTGAATAAAGCAGAGGTGTATTCGTTAACCCTTTTAAAATCCTGGAATCTTAAATTGTTCCATTCATCTCTAGCCATAGGGAGTAAAACTTCCCTTTGATGATCAAATCCGCTTTGTAAATCTTTCCATAAAACGCTTGGATCATCACAATTTGAATATTCAAATTCTAGTGTTTCATCAATGTGTTGATGGAGGAAAACATCAGCTTTTGCTTTGATTTCCTCTGTACATTCGTTACTTTCTTGTAACGCTGCTAAAGCACCCATTGATTTGAGATGCCTTTTAACATTTGCTGTCCATTGTATATAATTTGCTCTAATTATGTCAAGAGCTGGAAACTTGATTTTTTCAAGGTTCGACATTTTGTTGCTAAACACAAATTGAATAAATAACAAAGTCAATGATAAAATCCATATATATCAATAAGCAATGCAATACAATAAAGTGGGAGAGCTACAAGTAGATACATAACTAAGAATTCAAACTTGTTAATGCAAGTAATGCCTAAAAACATTATTAGTGTTAACTAATCTTTCTTAGTTTTGATCACAACAAACCATACAACACATTTAGTGTAGAAACACAAAATGAATTATTTAACTAACACTATCATCAAGGTAATAATCATATCACTAACCTTTCTTAATCATACTTAGTGATCATCAAAATGATTATCCTTAAAACTCACTTTTGCTAATAAGACAAAAGACTTTTTAATAAACTTTCTTTTTTAGAAAATGTTTTATTAAAATGGAAAATCAAAATTTGAAAATGGCATATTCCAAATGCTGTTAGAATATCCTTTGAAGGGTTTAAATACCTCAGATATTCCCACCCCACTAAAAGACAAAAAACGGAGCGGAGTCTAGTGGCGGTACCTTAAGTACCTACGCGGTACCTTAGCGATATGGTACTGCGGGGAGAGATAAGGTACCGCGCACAGTAGCCGTTATAGATCCGTTGTAACTTTGTCTCCTTTAAATAGTGGGTCAAATCTCATTTTCCAGCAAGCCTCTTGGACGTTTTTCTCAGCCCTTTTTCTATTTTCTATAGCATAATCATTAGTAAATGATCACTTAATTTGTTAAGGATGTTTACATATGATTATCCTCTTGATCCCCTCCTTTACCATGTCCAATGAGAAGATCACTCACTCACTAGTGTAGTGATAAAGATGAATTTATGAGCTAGTCATATTCATCATAATACCTTTGTGTTTTAGGTCAATCCAATGTATTTATGAATACTTGGACTAGTTGTGTTCATCCAAGTTATTTGTGAATACTTGGATTTGTTGTGTACATCCATTGCATATGTGTTTGCTTGGATTTGTGTTGTGTAAATCCAAGCTACATGTGTGTACTTGGATAAGTCTAGTTGAGTTGTAATAGATTTGATTATGAGTTCTCACTAAACTATAAAGTGATGTGGTTGTGTCTTGTGAGTTCTCACTAAACTTTAAAGTGATTAGTATTTGTGTTGTGTGAAGTTCTCACTTAGCTTCAAAGTGAAGAGTCGTGAAGATTGGTTCTAGCTTTCAATTAGAACTCGACATCTAGCCTTGTGTCGTAAAATGGTGAAGTAGGAAACGTCGTGAAGATTGGTTCTACCTTAAGATTAGAACTCGACATCTAGCCTTGTGTCGTTAAATTGTGAAGTAGGCAACGTCGTGTAGATTGGTCCTAGCTAAAGATTAGGTCTCGACATTTAGCTTAGTGTCGGAAAATAATGTAAGCAACGATGTAAGGTTTTCTCCGCCGAGAAGGGAGCTTGTGGATATAGTGGAAATCTCGAGCAGGTGTACTCGAGGAGTGGAGTAGAAACGAGGATAGAGCCTCGTTGTCGAACCACTATAAATCTTGGTGTCGTCTCACTAGGTTGTCTCCTTCCTTGCTCTTTACTTATTTCATTATCATTATACTTGCTTATTATTCTTGCTAGTGCATTTCAATTGAACCTAATCATTATGCAACTTAGCTTTAAGTAAAAGATAGTTTTGATACAAACCAAATTGAAAGAAATTTTAATTTGGTCACCAATCGAAGAGAAACTATTCAACCCCCCCCCCCCCCCTCCCCTTCTAGTTTCTACAATTGGTATCAGAGCGATGGTCACTCAAGATCTTTGAAGTATATTGTACTTTAAAACTTGGATCGATCTATTGTCTCCTCAAATTAGAAGGTCTAGTTGTACTAAAGTTTCTCTTTGGTCAAAACTTTGTTTTCCTTGAAAAATAGGTCTTGTAATTGATAACATTGCATCCCACTTAAGATTAATAGCCTTTATGCATTTTAGATATACTCTTGAAATGTATCTACTAGTTTGCATCTTGCTTTGTGTAGGTACTCATGAAGATCAATCACTTAATTGGTTGTGGACTGAGTTACTTGCACTTATAGAAGAATCATCTTCATTGATCTTTAACATCTTTGAATGATGATACCAAGATGATTGGGAATGATACTAGTCCTTGAAGACTTAGTACTCATCATAGTCATTGATTGGGCATAGCACTTATTCCTTCATGGATCGCTCTTTGTGGCCAAGGTACGCCTTCGTTCTCCCACACGCCCTTTGATCATTCTTTTGATCATTACTTGACTATGTGCTTGTTCTCGGCATCCTTGCCTTGACATTTATTTGTGGTTTGTGCTTCTTTTCCTTTATCCTCTCAAACCTTCATTGCTTGGATACTTGACTCACTATGGTGATGTAGAGTGAGTTAGTAGAAGCTTAAAGTATAAAGCATGATTTCCATGGTTTGCACCCATACGGTTAGTAGGCCCTTTGTGGGAGAGAAAGTGAATTAATACTTTGCTCATATTTTAGTTTAGACTAAGACTATTATTGAAAGTGATCTTAGTTTAGACTTGAATAATTGCTTTGTGCTCATTCATTACCAAAGCCGTTTATCGTTTCGCCGGAAAGGCACGTCTTTAACCACTATATATGACACAAGCTCTTCGTTTCAACTACTTGAAGATTGTCATTAATCCCTTGAGCATTGATCCTAGTCTTGATTCACTTCCCTTGATTTCTCTCCACTTAGTCGTTTTGCTACGAGTAGTCGTTTGTCCGTTTCGGTTCTTTTCGATCTTGATTTAACTCGTAATCCTTCGTTAAGGCATATTGCTTAGTGTTAGGATGATCCAATGATATTCTAAAAGACTCATGATTTAATTTTAAGTATTTTAGAAAAACTGGATTTTCAAAATTTGGCGTTTTTTTTTCAGAGATAGAAACCTGCCTCTACAGGCGGTTCCTTATCTCCGCATCTCAAACCCGCAGTTCCATATCGATAAGGTACCGCGGGCAGTAACTTTTGTTAGAGCGCCAGTTTGAGTTTTTTATTCTTTTTCAAACCAAACTCTCTCTCTCCCAAAAACACACAGCCGACGGGTTTTACCTTTTCCACCATTGTTGAAGCTTCCAAAACCTTCAATCACTCAAATTAATTGATTCCAAGTTGTGGGTTTCACTCATACTTCATCTAACATCAATTAATTGTAAGTATTTTCTTTCAATTTCATCTATTTTGTTCTAGGGTTCATCCTTTCATAATTGGGGATTTTTAAAATTGAAATTGAATTAAAACCTTAATAGGAATGTGGGTTGACATAGTTATTTTACTATGATTCCTTAGGTTCATATTCATTACGATTTCACTAAAACCCACTTGTAGAACAAATCCGAAATTAAGCTAAATGATTTTGGTTAAAGGACGGATTTGAGATGAACCCATGAACAAGTAGGTAATGACATTGTTAATGCTTACCTAAAAACCTTGTTTTGAAAAACCAATGTTCTAATCCATTGTTGATATAACATAGATCATGTGTTCTTGGTCAATGATGGAATAGACACATTGTGAACATGAAAATGATATGGATTCAATCCTATGTTTGTCAATAAATTGATATAACACATTTTCATTTTTCGTTTTCCTTTTTGATTTTCATATGAGTGATTGGAGAAATATTGTCTTGTGTTTGTATTTAGGTACTTAATCATGCCTTCTCAATATCAAAAAGATCATCAATTCACTAGAGATTATATGCCCGACATCTCTCAAACCTTTGTTTCCCCTCAACTCCAAAACGCTTTTCCATCCCTTTCCTCTCATTGTTTCCATGAGGGTAGGATTGTAGACTCAAGAATAGCGGGAGATAATTATATCAACTCTATGTTTAAGCTAATTGGGTTTGATTGTTTGCTTTACATAGACGAGGTAATTTATCCCTTGTTCCTTCTTGAGTTCTTTAGTACTTACTCCATGCTTGAAATCAACGACCAAATCTTTATCCGTTTCTTGTTGAATGGTCAAATCATTCAATATTCCCTCGATGACTTTGGTGATAATCTTGGTGTGCCATTTGAAGGCACTTGTCGTTTCACGGATAAGTGGAGACTAGATGCTCTCTTGGAGTCAAACGACAAACCTCCAAATGACACCACCGAAGTTGATCTAAATTTCATCCTTGAAATCATCACAAAAGAGCGTAGTGGAAACGTTGTGAGAAGCCTTCATACAAATGTGCGAAATGTGAATAGGTATGAAGTGCTCTCAAGCGACCTTAAGGATTATATGCTCCAATGGGCAAACATCCTTAGGGAAAATGTGTTTTGTCTTGGTGGGAACCGGGATCATATCCCGGCTTGCATGGGGCATATGTTGTTTTGCCTGTTTACTTCCACCAAGTACAATCTTGCATATTACATCGCTTGACGTATAAATTATGCTCTCTCCAAACCCAAAACAAACCTCCCTTATGCTATGCTTCTTACTCGCCTCTTTAGAAGGGTTGGTCAACATTTTCCTCAACTCGATCTTTCTCGCTTTCACCCGGTTCAACGGGTTATGTTGCCTATTCAAGAGGCGTATCAACGAAAGCCAAGAAGTGACCGTGGTTCGAGAAAATCCGACCATCAAGAGCCGGATGAGGAGGACACCGATATGCCACCAAGTGATGGTGATGGCATCGGTCCTAGTTCTCATTTTGACTCTTCGAGCAACTCCCATCCATCCTCAAATCAATTCGAGGATGATTTTGAAGACTTATCTCCTCCTCCTCACCCTTCTAGTGATGTTCCTGAAGATCTCAATATGGAGCATCTTTATCGTGAGAATCTTAGAACCCGGGGAGAATTACATGAACACCGAGTGGAGCCAAGAAAAGGGTTCAAGTATTTGGGAAAGATGATCAAGGGTTTAGGAAAGAAAAGGAGGTGAAGACTTTGAAGTTGTGTCAAAGTTTGGATTTGATGGTTTAACATTTGGTTATTAACACTTTGGTTTAGTTGTTTATTAACTTGTGTTGCATGCTTGGATTACCATTTATTTTGATCCTTAATGTTTATTATGCCATCATCTTTGTGTTTTACATAGCTTTGTGCATGTCCTTTGATAGTTAGCTTATTAGATTATGATCTGTAGTTAACTTTGGCTTGTGAAACCTTTGGGAAAAATCTGGGTTTATCAAAAACTGGAATGGGAAAATTTTGAAAACCTTCTGGGCGCGGTTCCATATCGACCCGTGGTTCCTTATCGATAAGGTACCGCCGGTCCTAGATAAGGAACCGTCGGCCACTGTGCACGACAGCATCTTTGCTTTACACTGTTTTCTTAATTTTGTGTAAACCTTGCATGATTTTCAGTAATAAACTGCACATTTCCTAAACTAGGGTATCTAAATTCATTATTCACTTAAAATGTTTTTAACCCATTACTAGTTTGGATCATCCCCTCACCCATTTAAACCCACCTTGTTTGCCATGTTCTTCACACATCAAACATACTTCCCTAAACCTTAAACCACCCTAATCAACCATGGTGTGTACCAAAACCTCAAACAATTAGTTAGTTTTACTTATCTTTGTACTTGTTTTCTCATTAATGAATGTTTCTTGTTGTTGTGTTATGGATTTAGCTTTGTGTGATTCTATCCTTTTATGCACACTAATCAACTTTAATTTGAAATTAAAATTGAACCTAAATCTATCACAACCCCTAAACTTGACTAAAATTGGTTCAAAATGATATCTAAATTATTTTGTCATCCTTTGTCAAGACATTCTTTGTGAATGTGTTGCTTTATGCAACCCTAGCATATTTTGGTTCTAATAGAGGTAAAAATTCCAAGATTTGCAACTTTTTGAAAAAGTCTTAGTTTTTCCCAAAACCCAGGAAAAACATTGTTTAAAGTCCACTGGACGCGGTTCCTTAAGGACCCGCGGTTCCTTAGTGGTATGGAACCGCCGGCCCATATAAGGTACCGCGGCCAGAAAGTGACTTTTGACGAATTTTTGGTCAAAACCTTTAAACCCTATTCCCAGTCAAGATTCCTTGTTTACTCAAATTGACTAAACATTCCTTGACAATACACATTTTGTATTCAAATTCTTACCTTGATTACATTTTACTTATACCCCAACCTTGAGATTTCATTCTCACACCTTCCCAACCTTGAGAATTCATTCTCACATAACCTTGAGATATCATTCTCACACTCTCACAATGCCTAACTCCTACATTCCTAACCTTGAAATTTCTTTGTCACAACCCCACTCACCCAAAGCTTCCTCATCCAAGCTTTCAAAGAAACCAAAAATCTCGGTTCGACCCGTTTGGGTTAAGAAGAATGAACCATCTTCGTCCAAACCACCCAAAAACCCTACCTTCTCTCCAATCAAGTATTGGAATGAGACTTATACCATAAACCCCATCACCAGAGCAAAAGAACATGTTCCACCACCACCACAATCCTTCAATACCCCCCAACTCAATGACCTTTCCACCTTCCCAAACCTCACAAGGCATTGTGAAAACATTCCCAAACCCCTTACCCCACCACCACCAAACCCTAAGTTTGATGCCATACCCCCATCAAACGATTTTGTGTTGCATCATGGATCCTCGTGTGATTGTTGCCGATTTCAACAAATTGAACTTGCTCATGTGTATGAGAAGTTAAATTTTCTTGAATTACTCCTCACTCGACCTCCTATTCAAGTTTTCGTTCCGGTGGACAAAACTTCGAATGATGCATCGTCGTCTTTTTAGTTTTATTTTATTTTTAGCAATCTTGGAAAATATCACTATTAGACTAGCTTATGCTTGGTGGTTTATTTTCCATATTTATTGCTTTAAGATACTCATACTATGTGTATGACTATCTTCTTTGTTGTATTTTTTTTTGTAACTTTTGTGTTATTTGTGTGCTATCTAATTAGTTCTATTTTTGAGTTGATCTTGGTTAAATTTTTACAATTGCTTATGGGTGATTCCATCAATTCTAAAGCTTTAACCCATTGACAAGCTTATCATCTTCATTTTATTGAAGTTTGATTTTGTCATTTACCTCTTTGGACATACTTAGCAAAATACTTGCTTCTAATTTGAGATTTCTTCTCTTTCTCCCTCTCAAGTTACTTAGTAGGTAGTGATCATATATACATTGGTGTTTATTTCCTTTCTACTAACATTTGTGTAGCATGTCACCTTAGCTTACAAACTTGGTGCCCCGAGAAAGGGGGAGCAACCACCAAGGGGGAGCTACTAGCAAAGTTCGATGCACTTCAAAGACTTATGCTAACCTTTTTGCTACGACAAAGGGGGAGAAATGAGAGTGATAAACTAGTTAATAATTCCATAGTTTGTGTTTATACGTAAATGAGTTTATCGTTTGTCGCAATCAAAAAGGGGGAGATTGTTAATGCAAGTAATGCCTAAAAACATTATTAGTGTTAACTAATCTTTCTTAGTTTTGATCACAACAAACCATACAACACATTTAGTGTAGAAACACAAAATGAATTATTTAACTAACACTATCATCAAGGTAATAATCATATCACTAACCTTTCTTAATGATACTTAGTGATCATCAAAATGATTATCCTTAAAACTCACTTTTGCTAATAAGACAAAAGACTTTTTAATAAACTTTCTTTTTTAGAAAATGTTTTATTAAAATGGAAAATCAAAATATGAAAATGGCATATTCCAAATGCTGTTAGAATATCCTTTGAAGGGTTCAAATACCTTAGATATTCCCACCCCACTAAAAGACAAAAAACAGAGCGGAGTCTAGTGGCGGTACCTTAAGTACCTACGCGGTACCTTAGCGATATGGTACCGCGGGGTGAGATAAGGTACCGCGCACAGTAGCCGTTATAGATCCGTTGTCACTTTTTCTCCTTTAAATAGTGGGTCAAATCTCATTTTCCAGCAAGCCTCTTGGACGTTTTTCTCAGCCCTTTTTCTATTTTCTATAGCATAATCATTAGTAAATGATCACTTAATTTGTTAAGGATGTTTACATATGATTATCCTCTTGATCCCCTCCTTTACCATGTCCAATGAGAAGATCACTCACTCACTAGTGTAGTGATAAAGATGAATTTATGAGCTAGTCATATTCATCATAATACCTTTGTGTTTTAGGTCAATCCAATGTATTTATGAA
The DNA here is from genome assembly GCA_025667525.1 of Glebionis coronaria. NCBI lineage: Eukaryota > Viridiplantae > Streptophyta > Magnoliopsida > Asterales > Asteraceae > Glebionis > Glebionis coronaria. Next base: position 111,113,868 of record CM046879.1, on the reverse strand, counting down.
TACTTGGACTAGTTGTGTTCATCCAAGTTATTTGTGAATACTTGGATTTGTTGTGTACATCCATTGCATATGTGTTTGCTTGGATTTGTGTTGTGTAAATCCAAGCTACATGTGTGTACTTGGATAAGTCTAGTTGAGTTGTAATAGATTTGATTAGGAGTTCTCACTAAACTATAAAGTGATGTGGTTGTGTCTTGTGAGTTCTCACTAAACTTTAAAGTGATAAGTAGTTGTGTTGTGTGAAGTTCTCACTTAGCTTCAAAGTGAAGAGTCGTGAAGATTGGTTCTAGCTTTCGATTAGAACTCGACATCTAGCCTTGTGTCGTAAAATGGTGAAACGTCGTGAAGATTGGTTCTACCTTAAGATTAGAACTCGACATCTAGCCTTGTGTCGTTAAATTGTGAAGTAGGCAACGTCGTGTAGATTGGTCCTAGCTAAAGATTAGGTCTCGACATTTAGCTTAGTGTCGGAAAATAATGTAAGCAACGATGTAAGGTTTTCTCCGTCGAGAAGGGAGCTTGTGGATATAGTGGAAATCTCGAGTAGGTGTACTCGAGGAGTGGAGTAGAAACAAGGATAGAGCCTCGTTGTCGAACCACTATAAATCTTGGTGTCGTCTCACTAGGTTGTCTCCTTCCTTGCTCTTTACTTATTTCATTATCATTATACTTGCTTATTATTCTTGCTAGTTCATTTCAATTGAACCTAATCATTATGCAACTTAGCTTTAAGTAAAAGACAGTTTTGATACAAACCAAATTGAAAGAAATTTTAATTTGGTCACCAATCGAAGAGAAACTATTCAACCCCCCCCCCCCCCCCCCTTCTAGTTTCTACAAAACTGATTAGGTGGAAGTTGAAAAAGTGGAATTAAAATTAAGATAAGCATAATGGTGACGGCAATGAGAAGCAGGTGGATCATCTTTGAAAACTTTTTAAGAAAATGCTCCGGTGATGTATTGTTTCCTAAGATTAAAAGATGTTGAGTTTTGAAAAATTAATGGATAAAAGAGTTGCCAATTTATAGAAAAGAAAAATACACGTTGTGTTGTTATGACCGTTATATAGCCATTGAGTAAATATAATTCAAATAATATTTTATTTATTATTATTATAAAAAAAATATTTTATAAAAATAATGGTCCGTTGTAAAATAAAAATTAGTTTCATCAAAGTGTTTACGAATTAAATGTTTTATCCCCTAGGTGATATAAATGTTTACGTTTGTTAATAGTTAATATTATTATTTGAATAAATATTACGTCAAATTGGTGTCTTAATTGTTTACGATATTTGCGCAAATTTGTATATCAGTTATGTAGAAACAAATATCAATTATGTAGAAACAAGACGAGTTCAAGATTCAAATATTTTTTTTAATTTTTGTTTACCGTATCAAAATTTGGTTTGCAAATTTATGTAACGAATTGTAAAATAAGAGTATACCTTTGATAACTACCTTGACAATCTCTTTGAATAGCGGTTCGTACTGATAAAGTGTTATAATATAATTAATCTTACTTTTGAACTTTAAACACTTTAAGGAGTTTAAGACATTTGCTAATTTTCAAGGATAAGAAGTAGATTTGAGGGAGGTAGAATAGATGAATAATACTGGTGTATGTATGTATTTAAATGGGGCAGACTTTACATTCACATCTTAGGAGTATTTATATAACAAATTCTCCTATTCATCAAACATACATGGCATCATACAAAGAAGCTTGGTCACTTGGATAAATAGTCGATATATGAGATTTGGCAAAATGATCATCCACATATTATTCTTTGGTGACAACGTAGCATGACTTTGGGACACCTAGCTTCAACTTGGGTCACATGCATTTTCTCATATTATCATAACAGTTAGCAGTTTTTGTTGGCTTTTTTGGTTGTTGGATGAATTTTAAAGGATTTAAGTTTATTTTCATATCAAACTTTATTTTTATATATTTAAGGACTAATCTCCAACCTTTATATTTATTTTAATTGAATTGATAAGATTAATGCAAAATCCATTTTCCTTTTTTTCTTCAAACATTAATATCTCTTAAACCGTTAATCGTTATGCGAAAAATATACCATCACGACGGACATTTAATTATCTTTCTACAGATATGTTATATGATATACTTTCGACAAAAAAAGTTCATTTTTTCACATTTTTTCGTTTTCGAAATCTATCATATATAAATACTCCATCTGTCCCAAATTTATAGTCCCTCTTTCCTTTTTCGGATGTCCCAAAATTATTGTCTCATATTAAAATAGATAGGAAAGTATGATCAAATTTACCATATTATGCTTGCTTTAAATAAGTATTACAAACTTTAAACAAGACTCTAATTAAATAGGTAAGGGTAAAACTGTCTTTCTTACAAAAAGTAAAAGAGAGAAGGATGTAATAAATGTATTTTTCTTAAGCTGTGTGTTTTTTGTCGGGAGAAAATAATTTTGATACGGAGGTAGTATCATATACAAGGTTGTAAATAGCGTGAAGCGTAGCGTAGCGGCATTGCCAAGCTTCAAGCTACACAAGCTATAGCGAAGCTATGGCGTTTTCCGAAGCGCGATATATAGCGGCACAAAATATTTATAAATTAATATTTATATAGCGATTTTACAAATGGAGCAATACTTTAATTCAAATATAAAAAAAATCGGCTAATAGTTACTTAAGAATTTTTCCCTATAGTAAAATTACTAAACCCAAGTCTACTAAATAGCCCAAAACTAGTAAATAAGCCCAAATTTTGTAAATTTGCAAAAAGATTAAAAAAAAGTGCCACGCTACGAGCTATAGCGCGCTATATCGCGCTTTATGACGCTTTTTAGCACGCAACGCCTAGAGGTGACGCTTTAGTCTGTTTCGTAACATGGAGGTCACGCTTCACGCTATAAGGCGCGCTATAGCGCGCTATTTAGAACCTTGATCATATATATAGCGCGCTATTTAGAACCTTGATCATATATGATAGTAACACCAGTATCATATATGATATAACTTATCATATATATGATATATACCAATATCATATATGGTTCAATAATAATTTGTAATCTAGCATTAAACACTTTATCATACATGATGAAACACTTTATCATATATTATATTTTACGCAAATTTCAAAAACGAAAAAAATAATAATTTTTTTTCTTCAAAAGTATATCATAGTGCACATTTGTAGTAAGCTAATTAAATGTTTGTCGCGATGGTATAACTTTTTTAGTTTAACACTTAACGATATAAGAGATATTTAAATTATAAAAATAAGTGAAATAATAAAATACTTTTAATCTTATTAATTAGATGAAATAGAGATGAATGGTGGAGATAAGTTATTAATATCCAAAATAAACATTTATCCAAAATAACTCTCCTCGTTTTAAAAAGATCCTACACTTTTTAGACTTTCTAATATTTGTATACTTTCCAAAGCATCACGCCTCTTTAGGGATAGCAACGGGTCGGGTTCGGGTCGGGTTTTACTGAATCCGTACCCGCATCCGTTTATAATATCCAAACCCGCATCCGCTCCAATACCCAACGGGTACCCGATTACTATTACCCAACGGGTTTTCGGTTTTACCCGCGGGTATCGGGTATCCACAATTAAATTTCGTTGGACATAATTGTACGTATAAAGTTAAAAAAAACAATGAAAAACAATCAAAATACCCTAATATAATTTTTTAAGTTTTTAAAAGATGAAGAATACTAATTCAATATAATATCATGCGATTTAATGCATCAAATAAATCATTGTTTTATTTAACGTTACAAAATCGAAATATGCTTGATCACAAACATTTTAATGCATACAAAATGTAACTAATATAAGCATTTCATTTGTTTAATAATCTTCGTCTACTATTTCGCATAAATTTAAAAATTATATAAAATAGCAATAAACGATACATATTTTAGTAAACGGGTAAACGGGGCGGGTATTACTGAAACCCGAACCCGAACCCGTACTCGCGATAAATAAAATATCTCAGCCCGAACCCGTATCCAAAACAGCCAACCCGAATCCGAACCCGACTCAATCGGTTCGGGTTTCGGTTTTCTCCATCGGTTTCGGGTGCTTTTGCCATCCCTACGCCTCTTGTTTATAATTGGATCTACACTGGAAGCTTGGTAGGTGATATGTTTCTATTTAGTTTATAGGTTTAAAAGATTTAGAAAAAAACCATTTCCAAAACTTTATAAATTAACCTTTGTTTTTTTCAAGTTTATTTTATTTTAATCGTGACACATCAATGTTTAAACGTATTTAAGAAACAAATTTTCATTATCATTGACTCGAAAGTATTATTAAACTTGATAAATTAAGAAATATTAGTTTTCTTTTATAATGTATACTAAAATAATAATCTGAAGGTCCCAGAAACACTATTAAATAAAGAAAGTTTCAAAAATCTTATGTTAAAAAATATTTTGCTTTATGGAGTAAAAAATTTACTCTTTTGTTTGTGATAAATATATTAGTGTTGTTACATTATGGACACATGCATTTAGATACACTTTGTTCAATTATTCTTTCACACGAATTCAGTCATTTATATATGTTTCTAAGTGTTTAAGAGACGAGTAAAATACAAAATAGACAATCAAAACAAATAATAATAAGTTGCAAGAAAAAACAAACCTGCTAATAGTTAATTTATTAACTTAAGAAATGTCTCACGTATGTGACCATGAAGTTCCGTCTTAAAAAGAATTATGGCGAACCAAACTCGTGAAACACGACTTGGATTAGAGGGTCGGGTTCGGGTCGGATTTTACTGAACCCGTACCCGCACCCGTTTATAATATTAAAACCCGCATCCGCCCTAATACCCGACGGGTACCCGATTACTATTACCTAACGGGTTTTCGGTTTTTACCCGCGGGTATCGGGTATCCACAATTAAATTTCGTTGGACATAATTGTACGTATAAAGTTTAAAAGAACAATTAATAACAATCAAAATACCCTAATATAATTTTTTAAGTTTTTAGAAAATAATGCGATTTAATATATCGAATAAATCATTGTTTTACTTAAAATTACAAAATCGAAATATGCTTGATTCACAAACATTTTAATGCATACAAAATATAACTAAAATAAGGATTTCATTTGTTTAATAATATTCGTTTACTATTTCGCACAAATTTAAAAATTATATAAAATAAGAATAAATGATATGTATTTTGGTAAACGGGTACGTATACGGGTAAACGGGACGGGTATTACTAAAACCCGAACCCGAACCCGTACCCGTGAAAAATAAAATATCCCAACCCGAACCCGCATCCAAACCCGTCAACCTGAATCCGAACCCGACCCAGTCGGTTCGGGTTTCGGTTTTCTCTATCGGTTTCGGGTACTTTTGTCATCCCTAACTTGAATCGAACAATATTTAAACTAATTTTTTTTATAAAATATACATCACAATATCACATACACTTTATGTCGAATTTCTAGATCCGCCAATGTTTCAACTGTCTACCTTTTTCATATATAGTCACGAATTTAGGTGGTTTATGTGAATTAAATAATATTTAATCCAAAACAGATTACATGAAATAAATTTTGGCTTATGTGAAATTCATTTGCAGATGAGATAATAGTTAATAGTTAGTAATCTCTCCTGTATAAGTAGTTTATCTCAAATATTAAAAAGTTGAAATTTTTTAATTTTTGTAAATATAAATTTAACATTGATTTTTTGACACAATATTATTGACTCATGTGTTTGATGAATTTGATTATCGGGTTAATCGAGTCGAGTTATCGAGTCGCATCATCGATTATCAGATCAACTCGATCGAGTTATCGGGTCATTGTTTTGACTATCAGATCAATTCGGTCGAGTCATGAGATCGACCACTAATTAGTCAACTCAGTCGTGTCACCAAGTCACGCGATCGACTACTTCATCAATTGGATCGAGTCATCGGGTCACGGATTTAACCACCGGTCAACCCAGTCGAGTCACCGGGTCACTGATTCGGTCATCGTGTTAACCTGATCGAGTCACCAGATCATTGATTCGACCACCTAATTAATTCGATCGAGTTACTAATTACTGATTTATCCACTTAGACAATTAGTATACGGTTAAGTATTTGCCGTTAAGTAATTTTCATAGTTATCCGTATGTAAACGTCTAATCATATATACTCCTCTCATGTATACATAAAAAATTTCTAGAAAAATGTATAAATATAAATCGATAAAACAAAATTGAGCGGACTTCACTAAACTTGGTTAGCAAGTAATAGTCTGAGGATAAACAACAAACCCGTCATTAAAAAACTTATTTTATTATATTATTCCCTTTAATCCAAAACGCCTTATAAATACCCCCATAAATCCCTCCCAAAAAAAACGATAAACCACAAGTTATTCGATCGAGCTCTTTAATTACACAAAAGGTATGTTATTTGTTTTATTTTTAATTTTTTATGAATTATTGTACAATATAGATTTTGATTTAAGTTTTTACAGTTCTGATTTGTGTCGAATATTGGGTTTTTTTAGGGTTTTTTTTTACGATTCTGAAACCAAGAAGTACCTAGGGTTTTACAGTTTCATCATGGATTTCTGTTAATCTTGGATTAAACACTGTTTTCGATTTGATTTTCAGACCATGCACTAGGGTTTTGCTTCGGTGATTAAATTTGACGATTTGACAATTAGGGTTTTTGGATTTGATTTTGACCAAGAAGTGTTTTTGGATTGGATTTGGAAACAACAACATCAAACTAAATACTGTTTTGGATTTGATTTTGACCAAGAACTAGGGTTTTACATTGAGTTTGAGGACTGTTTGGTTATTAGGGGTGATTTTACAATTAGGTTTTTGGATTTGATTATGACCAAGAACTAACGTTTTTGTTGGTTATTTGTGGTGATTTGGTTTTGACCTAACTTAGGGACCAACGGGGTTTGACTGTTTTTTACATTGCTCTGTATTAGAGGTGCTTTGTTCGTTTATCTAAAATGTCTTAAGATACTAGGTCTGGAGTTTGGTAAAGCGCTGAAACTCACTGTTTCTGTTATATGGACGCAATAGGTACCTAGATTACCATCTAGGTTCTGATATGTCAAGTAAACTGGATATTGCCTCTAGTTCTTATTGCTTTGAAACCACATAAAAGAGCTGGATTTATACTTTTTTGTATACATTGATTAGTCTAGCTTCTTGGAGTTGATGTATGACAATTGATGACTATGATCGTTCCTTATTTTGTATATGTTAACTTAGGTACCTATGGACTTTGACTGTTTCTTACTTCTGTATTAGAGGTGATTTGTTAGTTTATTTAAAACGTCTTAAGATACTAGGTTTGGAGTTTTGTGAGCAATCCGAAACGCTCTCAAATTGTTTGTCATTGGGATGGAATAGGTAAGTAGATAGATTACCCTCTAGGTTGTGATATTGTCAAGTAAAAGTGGATATTACCTTTATTTCTTTATTGCTTTGAAATGGCATAAAAGGGTTAGATTTTTTTTAATTTTTTTTATACATTGAGTCTAGCTTCTTGAAGTTGATGTATGACCCTACAATTTTTTCTTTGTTTACAGAAATACTACAATGGCTTTTCTTAGTGAACTTTCGAACAAGGCTTGTGTCTCTAAGGATAACATAAAGAAAAGGACCGCTTCTGAATCAGTGGGCACCACTTCTGTATCAGTGGGTAAATTAACGAAAAGGCAAAAGACAAAAAGGGATGAGGCACCAAAGATCGTTGCTGAGCCTCTTGCCAAGTGGATTGAATCTAACAAAGACGTGAAAGCGATGATGCCTAAAGTCCCTGCTAAGGGATCGAAAAAGGGGTGTATGAAAGGTAAAGGAGGGCCTGAAAATGGCGGGTGTAATTTTAGAGGTGAACCGAGCAAAGGTAAGATTAGAGGTGACAAGTTGTGGCTTGGGACTTTTGAGTCTGCTGTTCAAGCAGCTCCGGCGTATGATGAAGCTGCCAAAGCATTTTACGGCCAGTCTGCACGGCTCAATTTACCAAATTATCACGATAATACACCGTTGCCGTGTAAAGCTGCTACCAGTTGTAACTCAATTACTACCTACTCCGAGGGTAGTGAAGTTCAGGAGTCAAAGTCTGGGTTAGACTGGTGTTCACCTACACAAAATGAATGTCAACCAGTTAAAGTTATTACAAGTGTTTTTAATTGTTTCTATCAGTGCTATTCAGAGCACGAGATGATCGAATTGGATGAACTTCTGGGTCTTATCAATAAGAGTGAGGTTAACAATGAGGCAGCTGGTTATCCTCTGCAAGATGCATGGTATGAGAACAAACAAGATGTCAGCCAAAATGAGTCCATATACATGCAGCAGGATGCTTGTGCGGTTGCACCGAACTATAGTTTTGACTTCTTGGATGAAAAATTTGAAGTATGTAACTTCAACCTAGAGGAGTTTGGTCTGTCCTTAGATCCTACTGAATCGGTGTAGATTGATGAAGAGAAATGAACTGACTGTAGTGGTATTTTATTTGGGGTTGGTTCTCTGAAAGTTTATAGAAAAATTAGAGGATCTGGTTTTTGTACGGTTTTTAACCGAATGTAAGATGCACGTAACTTTAAGACCCCAAGAGGCTGATGCTTTCAGCTGGGGTAGTTTATGTTATGTTTATTTCTTTAATGAATTATGACATGTGATGGGTTTTATGTTCATTGTTTTAATGATTTATGATATATGCTTGATACATCTAAGAGATTGTGACATAATAATAGTCTTGTGTTTGCTTGTTAATGATTTGTGATATATGCTGTAGCTGTAATCTTAATTTTGTTTTTGAGAAATCCTAGTATACTTGACAAGTGTCAGACTGTTGTTCCTAACTGGGATGACTGCTTCATTCTTTTATTGTCTTTTGTATGGTTTTATAAATGAGTGAAGTGACTGGCCACCGTGAGACGTTCCTAACGGGGATGACTGGCGAAAGTAGCTGTCTGCGCGCGTTTTGTTCATAAACACTAGCTACAGTATGGCCAAGTCTTCTAACATGAATTGAATGGTTTTATAAATGCGTTTTGTATGGTTTTCTTGAACTGGAAATGATGTCTGCGTTTGACACAAGTACATTGGACCTGAGTATATGCATATTGAAATAGGATTGGTGTTTAGGCGAATTTTTTAGGTAGCTTATCTAGTTACAGCAGCATCTGTACAACACTGATGAATCAAATATAAGACACCAACAAGATTTAGTAATTTAAAAACAAACAAAGACCGAAACACTCGAAACTCTAGTGTTGTGAAATATAATATCGCTATTCAATCAGTGATTCTATTATTTTTAGAGACAAAGTCTTAAATGGTGAAGCAGAAATCTTAACCGAGACACTTTAGGATGGAAAATTTCTAAACGACTCTCGCTTACCCAAAACAACAGGACACACCACAAATGAAACTCGAAATACTCAAAACTGTAGTGCCTCTATAAACTACAACATCACGAAACCACCTATGATTCTATTACTTTCAAACACGAACAAAGCCTTAAACGGTCAGACACAAACTTTAAATGACACATTACGAATGATCATATCGACGCAAGGATTGGACGCACTGTATAAAAGGACACCTAAACCAACCCAAAATACGCAAAATCGCAACACCGAACAACAACGTCTAAAGCAGACATACCAAAACTTATAAAACTACAATATGTAGCAATCTTGCTTAAACAAATAACAATGGACATAAACACAACACTTTGTGTTGTGCCTACACTTTTTACCAACTACAATTTTTTTAGGGTTGACGTGTCGATTTGTTTACCTTTTCTTTTAAGCCGAACCTGGCCTGTTTAATAGACCAGTCAGATGGTTTGACTCAAAACCGACCCCGGAATCTATTTATACTCGATTCAAATCTGTTAATTTTCGTGTCGATTTCAAACCGAGTATCGTGTTTGTTAGAAATTGCCACCCTCGTAATCTCAAATTGTAACTCCTTATCTCACATTTATAATCGAATTATGTTGAATAAAAAAAAAACATTATCGAGATGAAAATATTGTGTTCCCCAATAGCGCTTAAGGAAAAATAGAAAAAGAATAGGGTGGAAGTCTCTTTTACATGATTTTTAAAGTAAAATGTTTACTTCTCTAAAATTGAAAGGAAAATGTTTATTTTACTTTACGTTATTTTTTTTTCTTATGATATAACTCCAGAATACAATGTCAGTCTAAAACGGTACAAATCAAAGTCAAAACAAGATTGTGTTAGATTATAAAAACCCCATGGTTATGATTTATTATTAACTTATTATAAATAGTGGTGAAATCCCAATAGACCCAACCCACAAATCAGGTTTAGGCCATTTATCTCTTAATACTGTCCGCAGTTCGAGCAGCGAAATCACGAAAGCTCAAACTGGAATAGGTTACAAGAAAGAAAAAAAATATAACATAACATCATCTTGACATCAAGATAGCAGGTCGATTCTTCTTCTTAAATTCCATCCAAACCAACACACATGCACAAAGCCCCAATGTTTTGAAACCCGGGTCGACCCGGCCGGTTCAACCGGTTGGACCGGTTTCGGCCGAGAAAACGGGTCAAATTGACCCGGGTCTTAAATTTTGGAAACCCGGTGTGACCCGCCGGGTTTGAAGCGACCCGGGTTGACCCGGTTCGTGCGACCCGGCCGGGTTTTGATTTTTTTGTTTTTTTTTTCGTTTTTTCGCGATATAATTATACGTATTTATAACGTAACTTTGTTTTTACGTGTTATATTTGTTAGTAAATTGTTTTTTGGGCCAAATATATGAAATATTCATGATTTATATTTATATATATATATATATTAATATTGGAAATATATAAATAATTTTTTTAATTGAAAACCGGGTCGACCCGGCGGTCCAACCGGTTGAACCGGTGACCCGGTGACCCGGTGGCTCGACCGGGTCGATTCAAAACCCGGGTTTTAAAACATTGTAAAGCCCTACACTATATGTGATTCATCTTCATAAACGGCTAATCGTGGATTGTGACCTTTGCACAAACAACCAACCAAATAGACAACTATGTAGATTTGTGACCTTAGCACAAAACCAACACACGAAGATGAAACAAACGAGTTTAGTTCTTTTGTAGAGTTGAGCGGAAGATTAAAAATTATAAGATTATTAAATCGAATATTGTACAGACAAGAAAAAAACACAAATAAAAAGACAAACCATTAATAAAGAAATAATGGAATAAAAGCAGCTGTCACCATGTTTTTTTTTCTCACGTCTTAATTCTTCTAGTGAAGCACAAAGATCTATATTTTGTGTGAATATGTAGACCTGTTATTTTTCACCATGATAGTAGACAGTATTGGTGACAAAGTAAAGGAGAAACAAGGAACGATTGGTTTAGGAAAAGAAAAAAAAAGTGACGGCTGTAACACCCCACTTGGATAAGTGAACCGTTAGGTGCATTTATAGCGTGTCATCAAAGCATGCAAGGCAATGTATTAAACATTAACTGACCATAACGGAATTAACGGAATCAAACATGGGTAATCCAAACATAAGCTTAAATATAAAGATTAAGTACTGAAAAAAAAAGGACGAAACAGTGTCCAAACAACCAAAGTAATGTATGAGTGCATAAAGTAAAGGAGTCTGGATAGCTCTCATCCGATGCACGTACTCTCTTAGAAGTCCTAAGATCGTCCCTGTGTACCTGCCGTTTGGAAACATGAAAGGAAACTACGGCTGAGCATAACACTCAGCGAACGGATATGAAGCATGGTAATAATATACGGGAATAGAACTGATAACAAATACTGAACTAAAACTGTGTAAAATCTGATATATCTGATTTATAAATATAAAACTGACTTATTAACTGTTAAATCTGTAAACATGCATTTACTGTATTTTAATTGCCAGAGCTTATATAGGTCATGTGTTGTAACAACTGTGCATGAATAACTGGAGGGGTGACCTCGCCATGCTGTAGAGGGGTGACCTCTAAATAATGTGTTGGGTGGAAGGATCAGCTCTAATGTGAAGGATGTAGAGCACACACCACATTCACCTGATAACTGTAACTGATAAGCCTAGGATGCATCCATACGCCCCACTAATAATACTGATAAAATGGCCAAGCTGAGCTGAGTGGGACGATGCAGGATATCACTCTCCTGCATGTGAGTCACGACACCGGTGCCTCAAGTGTCATGGTTAGGGTACCTCCGCAACTAGTACTACTGACTGGTCATGCTTGTATATAAGGCTCAGGCAATTTAACTTAATTATAAAACTGATCTCTGATAATTCTTATAACATATAAATAGGGAAAACAATTGGCTGCAGACGGGAAATCCTAATAATGCATAGAAGGGAAATCCTTACTGAAAGGACGGAAAATCCGTACCTCGTGTCCAGTAACCGACCGAGATCAACTGACAGAAAGTCTACTCTGATTTCACGCGAGCTACATGAATAAGGGACGCGAATAAGTAAACTGATATTCGTTTATTTAATTGACTGATCTTATTGGCTTTTCATTTATTTTTTTATTTCTGGAAATTTGTATGTATATTAGCTGATGAATATGAATTTATAATAATTCTTTCAATATTAATGACCTAATAAGAAATATGATACGAGCGTATTATGACATGATATTAATACTATAATAAGTGACTCGTAAATAATACAAGGTTTTCTAACTTGTAAAGTTTTCAGAATCATTTAATTCATATAATAAAATTATACCCTTTTAAAATATTAAAATTATTTTAATTTAACTCATTTAAAATACAATTTAAATCATTTATAAAACAATTAAGTAAAAAGGTATAATATAAAAATCTTCGTTTTATATGTATAAACTGTATCCCGAGCCTACCGAGATACCCCCATCTCGGTCGCACTAAACAATTACACAACTATATTAAATCTGTCTATATGAAATTATGACAGAAAACTGTCGCTAAAACTGTCACTAAAAGCTGAGTTTTAAAAACTTCACATATAACAATTCTGCGACAGAAAGTTCTGTTGTAAAACTGTCGCTAATTTCCTTTTAAAATGCCACTGTTTTTTGTCCATTTCTTCCCACTGACTTGTTACTACGTTCCCACTGTTTTTATATATTATTCCCACTGTTACAATAAACCAAACGCACCCTTATTTCTGAAACAACCCGTTTGGGTTTGTTTGGCAGTTTTGGGTCGATCACAGCCCGAGCCGCCCCTGTGTGGGTCACGGCTGGGCAAGGCTGAGGCCACCAAAACCTTGGGTCTCGGTCCCATTAAACCCAACATCCCGACACCCTTCTTTTTTTTTTTATTCGCACAGCCACAACACCCCATCATGTTGCGGCTGCCCCCTTTTGGGCTGCTGTTCTCGGTCGACCAAGGAAAAGACACCACCGAGACATGGTAGTGTCTCGGTGGTTGCTGAAACATCCCAAAACCGACCCTCCATTTCTTTTTTTCTTTTATTCGTGTATACATGAACCTCTCTTTTTTAAAAAAACCTCATCATTCGTGTGTTAAAGAAACCAAAATACGAATATTTGTTACCTTGTTCGATTAGTAATAGAAGATGAACAACACACAAGCTTCTTGAAGAATTAATCCGAAAATCTCCTTTTTTTTCCTTCTCTATAGGTGGCGGCACAAAAGAGTTTCCAAAACCCTAACTTGTTTTCTTTTTTTTTAGCAGCCGAATGGTATGAATTGGTAAGAGTGTGTTTTTGTCTTCAAGTAGTGTGAACAAAGAGTGGGCTGGGCTAAGCCCATTGTTTTTTTTCCTTTTCTTTTGTTTAACAACCAAACCGCCACCCCTTATTATTTATAAGGGTTTCGTTTTATTTTCGGTTTAACGTTAATTTTCACGTAACTCGTAATTTATTTCCCGTGTTTTATATTCGCAAGTATATTAAATATTGTATACGTAATATCCTTCTGAAACCGCCTATTAATTATTTCTGGATAATTAATATTTATATTATATTTTTCTGAAATCGAACGTGCGTATTTAATAATCAAGGATTCTTAAATACGGGTTTTACAATTCTTCCCTTCTAAAAAAATAATTCGTCCCCGAATTAAGGATACGACTGTACTGGGTTTTACAATTCTCCCCCTCTAAAAGGAAAATTCGTCCTCGAATTTTTGTATTTTAACCTGGGAAATATTTCTAACTGAACGACACATGCACTGAAAGAACGTGAAAGTTGAAATATATATAGACTGAAAGACGTGTAACTGAAAGACATACCCGAATTTAAACTGGAAGTGAGGATAAGAAGTTCGTATAGACTCCTTTGTTTCCCAAATGGCCTCCCGCTCGGTATGGTTCCTCCACAGGATCTTGACGAAAGGAATGGTCTTCCTTCTCATAACTCGATCCTGGCGATCTAAAACTGCTTCGGGTTCCTCAATATAAGATAGATCCTCCCGAATCTGATCGAGTGGATAATTCACTTTGTGAAGCTCATGAGAGTTGTACCCTCTGAGTAATGATACATGAACCACGTTGTGAACGTGTGAAAGCTGAGCCGGTAACGCCAACCGATATGATACTCCACTGACACGTTCAAGGATTTCGAACGGTCCGATGTAACGAGGGCTGAGCTTGCCTTTGAGGCGAAAACGTCTGACGCCGCGTGCGGGTGATACTTTGAGGAACACGCGATCCCCAATCTGAAATGTAGATCTCTGCGATGCTTGTCGGCGTAACTCTTCTGGCGAGTACGCGCTTCTTTCAGCTTTGCCCTAGCAATGGCGACCTTTTCATTGGTCAGTTCTATTAATCCTGGTCCCTCAATCAAACGTTCTCCAACCTGATCCTAACAAATAGGAGCACGGCATTTCCTGCCGTATAACATCTCGAATGGAGCACGCTTGATACTAGCATGCCAACTGTTGTTGTAGGCAAACTCGACCAAGCAAATATAGTCATCCCAGTGTCCTGTCCATTCTAATGCACAGGCGCGTAGCATGTCCTCCAAAGTCTGGATGGTACGCTCTGACTGACCGTCCGTCTGCGGGTAGAAAGTTGTGCTGAGCTTGAGCCTAGTTCCCCAAGCTTTATGCAAACCTCCTCAGAAATGAGAAGTGAAACGTGGGTCCCTATCTGATATAAATTCTGAAGGTCTATCGTGTAACCGTACAATCTCCTTGGTGAATAGTTCTGCTAATTTACTGACTGTGAAATCTTTACGGATAGGAATGAAATGTGCTGACTTGGTCAAACGATCGACAACAACCTAGATTACATCATGTCTCCGCTGAGTTTGTGGTAACTCGGTGACAAAATCCATAGAGATCTTGTCCCATTTCCACATTAGAATATCTAATGGCTGGAGAAGACCGCTGGTACGCTGATGCTGTATCTTAACCTGCTGGCAGGCTAAGCATTTAGAAACAAAGGTGGCGACATCCTGTTTCATGCCGCTCCACCAGAAATGCTGCTTAAGATCGTGGTACATCTTAGTGGAACCTGGATGGATAGAGAACGGAGAGCTGTGAGCCTCAGTCATTAAGGCTTCTCTGAGAGTAGGGTCTTCTGGAACGCAGAGTTTGGTACCCTACCATACGATACCATCGTAATCGATACGAAATTCAGTCTGCTGGTCAATGTTCTGTCCAATCGTCCAGATTTCACCATCATCCTTTTGTGCGGCTTTAATCCAAGAGAGTAAATCCGGTTCTATCCTCAGACTAGCCCAATATCCCCCTCAATCCGCGTACTAAGAGCTCAATATCATACCGCTCTAAGTCCTGAATAATTTCTTCCTGAACTTTGATGCCATTTATCATTCCTGACTTTGTACTAAGGGCATCTGCTAATACATTTTCTTTACCTGGGTGATACTGAATATTAGTGTCATAATCTTTTATCAGTTCTAACCATCGCCTCTGTCTCATGTTTAGCTCTCGCTGTGTAAATATGTACTTGAGACTTTTGTGATCGGTGAAGATATCACACGACTCACCGTATAAATAATGCCTCCAGATTTTAAGGGCGAAAACGACTACTGCGAGCTCTAGATCATGCGTAGGATAATTTTTCTCATACGGCTTTAGTTGACGCGAAGCACAGGCAATGACTTTCTCATGCTGCATAAGTACACAGCCTAAGCCCTTTCCTGAAGCGTCACTGTAAATCTGATAACCACCTGTACCGGATGGGAGAGTAAGGATCGACGCTGAAATTAAACGACGCTTGAGTTCCTCGAAACTCTTTTCTCTCTCCTTAGTCCATATAAACTTTTCCCCTTTACGCATAATTTTGGTCAACGGTAATGCCAAACGTGAGAAATTTTCTACAAATCTGCGGTAATATCCCGCTAACCCAAGGAAACTGCGGATTTTTGTGATAGATGTCGGTCTCGGCCACTTAGTGATAGCCTCCACCTTCGCATAATCCATGGTGATCCCCTCTGCCGAAACAATATGGCCCAAAAACGCCACTTTATTCAACCAAAACTCACACTTAGAAAATTTAGCATAAAGCTTCTCTCGTCGGAGAATTTGCAAAACTGAACGGAGACGATCCTCATGTTCCTCTTTAGATTTGGAGAAAATAAGGATATCGTCGATGAATACAATCACAAATTTTTCTAAGAATTCGTGGAAGACCCGGTTCATCAAGTCCATAAATATCGCAGGCGCATTCGTGAGACCGAATGGCATAACAACAAATTCGTAATGATCGTACCTCGTGCGAAAAGCAGTTTTGGATATATCCTGCTCTTTTACACGCAATTGGTGGTAACCTGATCGTAGATCGATTTTTGAGAAGTGCTTGGCACCCTGAAGCTGATCAAATAAATCGTCAATACGAGGAAGTAGATAACGGTTACGAATAGTGAGCTTATTCAGCTCACGGTAGTCAATACACAGTCGCATACTACCATCTTTCTTTTTTACAAACAAAACTGGCGCGCCCCAAGGTGACACGCTTGGACGAATGAAACCCCTTTCTAGAAGTTCCTGAATCTGATCTTTCAGTTCCTTAAGCTCTACAGGAGCCATACGCTAAGGAGCTTTAAATACTGGTTTTGCACCTGGAATGAGATCGATGCCAAACTCTACCTCTCGCATGGGAGGTATGCCTGGGAGTTCCTCTGGAAAGACATCTGGAAAATCTAACACGACTGGTTGATCATGAAGTGAAGGTGTCACAGAAGCAGTGTCATGAACTGTAGCTAGAAAACCTTCACAACCATGGTATAATAAAGTACGGGCCTGTAAAGCTAAAATGATCAGAACATGTTTTCCTAGCAGAAAACCACGGTGGATAAACTCTGGTGCTTGGATATCACGGAATATGACCCGGTGTGCATGACAATCTATGGTGGCATGATGAATTGACAACCAATCTATACCCAGAATAATATCGAACTCGCACATATCTAGAGGAAGGGCACTGACTGGACGGATCCTATCGTCAAACTCAAGAGGAAGGTCCTTATACACCTGGGTAATGAGTACCGAGTCTCGCATAGGGGTAGATATATTAAGTACACTGTCTAGTGGCGTAGGGGTCATGTTTATTTTAACAGCATATGAAGTAGATATAACTGAGTGTGTGGCGCCTGTATCGAAAAGCACGCAGGCAGCCTATCCGTGTATAAACACAATGCCAGTAATGGTACATGTGGTCTTATTTGCTTGCTCACGGGTAGTAGTGTAGACGCGACCAGTGGTTGGTGGTAGTGGTGGAGGTAAAATCTGAGGAATCTGGCCTGAGGTACCGGCAGTATCCCCGCTCTTGCAATCCCTCTTCATATGGCCCGGCTGACCACACTTGTAACAACCACTCGAACCACGACGGCAAGGCCCCGGGTGTTTCTTCCCACATATGATGCAAGTGGGATAAGAATACCCGGTAGAAGCAGCTCTGGTTTGCTGAGAACCTGATTTACGATATAAACACGTGTCACGATTCTGATAACATAACTGAAATAAGGCTGCTTGGTTGAAACTTAAAATTACCATAATTTGCCGGTCGGACAGACTGTTGACCTCTGTTGTTTTAGTCACGCCCTGTCCAGCATCTCTGTTGGAATAAACAAAAAAAATTAGGATCTGTTTTACACGATAGTCTAGTGTTTTTGGAGCTTAAAGGATCACATGTAGTTGCCAGATGAGTTTGAGCTGCCGCGGTAGTTATCACCGCCGCTCCTCTTATCGGATCGATTACGGTCATAAGACTGACCGTGGTTTGTTTAGTTCTGCTATGGAGTAGCCGATTGGGATCGGTCTCCTCCTCTGTGTCTACAAGATTATAATTGGATAACGCATGACATATAAGTTGACAAGTAATGATCAGAGTTAAATTGTTTAAGTCTGTTGGATGAGATGTACCTCTTCTCAAGACGCTCTACATTCTCGAGCTCATCCCTCTCGAAAAGCATCTCAATATCACGAGCTGCATTAGCTACTTGTGACACATTAGTGAACGTGGCACTCACCAGCCTATCTGCAGTCCTAGAGTGTAGAGCCCGGCGAAATTGTTTCGCTTGCTCCTCCACGGTACCCGCAGCCTCCCCCAAGAATCCAGCCATCCTGAGGTATCGGTGCAAGAACTCTATATTGTTCTCGCCATGATTCTGACGAATGACGTGAAAGTCCCGCTTCAGTTTAGCTTGCTCAGCATGCTGGAAAAACAGGTCATAGAACATTGTCTTAAACTGCGCCCAGGTCAAAGTAAGCACCCTCGCATCTCCCCCATTTGACAACTTTTGAGACCTCCACCAATGCAGAGCATGACCCTCCAGTTTGTAAACTGCAAGCCTAACCTTGAAAGCATCACCACAACCCATTGCTCCAAAAAATTTCTCTACATGATAGATCTAGTCTTCTGCGTCTGTTGGAGCTACAGTCTGTTCAAAAGGTCAGGGTTTCTGTTTGTTAAACAAATCTAGCCAGGTGGCTAAAGTGGCAGGTGGTGGAGCAGGAGGGTTGTTATTCTGTTGAGGTCCGTTTTGGTATTCAGCTCGGATCTCATCACGAATTTGGGGTAACATGGCTTGTATAGCCGTCTGAACAGCAGCAGTAATAGCAGTTGCGTTAGCATCATTCTCGTTTTCGCGTCTGGATGGCATCTGAAATGATAGAGGATAAGTTGATAAATATGTCAGAACCTGGAGTAATAAATTTGAATATGCATAGTGTAGTTCATGAAGGCATAGCCAACAAAATATGAAGTGAATACTCGTGAACGCCTATGGTCAGTTCACAAAATGACAATTTACTGAAACATAAATCTGACATGAGTAGGGATGAACGCCTATGGTCAGTTCATCTATACAAAATCTAAACAGGCAAGGGTGAACGCCTATGGTCAGTTCAGCAACACGAAAAGTTCGCTGAAAAGCACATGCGACTAAGTATGGCCAGTCATGTACCAACCGTTTACTTAGTCAAAATTTTGAAAACCCGACTGATAAAATAAATGAGTATCATGGAAGATAACGACGCCAAAATACAAGAAGTTCTTGGTGACTACCCACTGGTCACAAGTCAATTTTTAGAGCTTACAGGTCGAACCTTGCGCTCTGATACCATAATTGTAACACCCCACTTGGATAAGTGAACCGTTACGTGCATTTATGGCGTGTCATCAAAGCATGCAAGGCAATGTATTAAACATTAACTGACCATAACGGAATTACTAGAATCAAACATCAGTAATCCAAACATAAGCTCAAATATAAAGATTAAGTACTGAAAGAAAAAGGACGAAACAGTGTCCAAATAACCAAAGTAATGTATGAGTGCATAAAGTAAAGGAGTCTGGATAGCTCCCATCCGATGCATGTACTCTCTTAGAAGTCCTAAGATCGTCCTTGTGTACCTGCCGTTTGGAAACATGAAAGGAAACTACGGCTGAGCATAGCGCTCAGCGAACGGATATGAAGCATGGTAATAATATACGGGAATAGAACTGATAACAAATACTGAACTAAAACTATTATGACAATTTGGAGCGAACTGTGTAAAATCTGATATATCTGATTTTTAAATATAAAACTGACTTATTAACTGTTAAATCTGTAAACATGCATTTAATGTATTTTAATTGCCAGAGCTTATATAGGTCATGTGCTCTAACAATTGTGCATGAATAACTGGAGGGGTGACCTCGTCATGCTGTAGAGGGGTGACCTCTAAATAATGTGTTGGGTGGAGGGATCAGCTCTAATGTGAAGGATGTAGAGCACACACCACATTCACCTGATAACTGTAAACTGATAAGCCTAGGATGCATTCATACACCCCACTAATAATACTGATAAAATGGCCAAGCTGAGCTGAGTGGGACGATGGAGGATATCACTCTCCTGCATGTGAGTCACGACACCGGTGCCTCAAGTGTCGTGGTTACGGTACCTAATATGTGTGAAAACACTTATCCTTTTACCACTTATTTCCAATAATAACAAGACCAAAACGTGTATTTTATGTCGTAAAAGTCGGAATTATGCGTGGTTTATGTTTTTATTGTGTTTCAGGATAAAAATATGAATAAGGAGGAAAACATGGGCTATCACGGGCTTTTATCGAAGAAAACGAGAAAAGAGGAAGTCAAAAGATCAAGAGTGCAAAAAGAACGGAAGTCCAAGGCCTATTCTGAAGATTTATCGAAGAAAAATTCTAAAGACGGAAGTTTAATGAAGTCGAAGAACTAAGTCTAATTAAAGAAGAAAATTATAAGACGAGTTCAATTAATATCGACAAATCCTGAGACGACGTCGAGAAAGACAAAGAATTTAAATCAAGTCGAGATGAGAAGAAGGAAAAAGGAAGCAACACATGCACCTCCCCACCTCCTATATATACCCTCCTAATGACACATTAGGAGGGTGTTAGCTAGTTTATTTTTCTTTCTTTAGTTTTTATTTTTAGAGAGAGAAAGTTTTTAACTTTCTCTCACTAGAATTTCATCTTTTCTTTCTTTCATGTTTAAGCTTTAATTCACTCTTGTATTTTGGAATCATTATTCTACATGTTCAAGTTAAGCTTTCCATCTTCAATCTCTTTCTACCTTTCTTGATTTTTACTTATATTTGATCCGAAATCATCTTTGATTTTGTTTAGTCTTGATGTTTGATTGATTAAAAAGTTTATCTTTTGGTTTCTATCTAAGTTTTATACGGATTAAGCTTTGAGCTTATTATGCTTATTGGCTTACTTTGTATTTAGCTTATTAACGTTTAAGTTTTCTAAAAAGTTTCGTCTTTTTAAAGTTTGTTTTATAAAGTTTGCGTATTTAGTATTTCAAAAGTCGTCAAATTTGTGCTTATTGAGTTGGTTAAGTTTTTGTTGAGTGTTTTTTGGAAAAGTGCTTATTCGGGTTTTAGCTTATTGTATTCCATCCGAATATTGTGTCATTTCCATCACAATATCATTAGGGTTTCTATATTGTGACAGTACATTCAGACGGTTTCATTGCGATCGCAATAACCCTTAGGGTTTTACTTTGCGATCGATTATTCAGATAGAGTATTCCGATCACTTATTCCGATCGTTGGTTGCGATTTCTCCTGGCATCGTACATTGCGATCGGGTATAAGGCTTATTGCCACGAAACGCTGCCAAAATTTTAACAGCCATATTCCGACAGACTTCACATTCAGATAGAACTTTGCGATCAGTATTGCGATGGCTTAAACATTGCGACAGTTTATACATTGTGACAGCTTATGCATTACATTCCGATAGAATTGGGTTACTATTATTCCGACACTTTAATCATTATTCCGACAGAATCTCTTTTGACACATTCTGATGGGATTCCAATCAAGGGTATTCCGACGGGTTTAAGTTCTTGTTTTTACAAAGTTTTAAGTTTTAAATTCAATTTTAAGTTTTTAAGTTTTCAATCGTTTATTTTTAACTTGTAATTTTTAGTTTAATTTTTAAAGCTTTTATTTTTACTCAACGACATTTTCATATTTGCTTTTAGTTTAAAATAGATAATCAAACCACTTTATCTTCCACCAAGAACGACTGAGTCGCACTTTTAACTAGTAATCAATTCGAAAAGACTAGAATAACGAATCAATTTTAGACTTGGAAATTCCTAGTATTAAATGGCGCCGTTGCCGGCTCTTTTCGTTAAGAATAACGGTTTTTAGTGAGAGACGCGTTGGATTTTGGGATCCGTTCACTTTTGGACGTTATTTTTCGTGTTAAAATTTTTTTAAAAAATCCATAAAAACTAAAAAAAATTTCAAAAATTCAAAAAAAAAAAGAAAAATATAAAAAACCAAAAATATTTCTTGTCTATCTTTCATTTCTTTTTGTAGGTGTGTATGCGTACCCGTGCTCGTAAGAAGTAAGCAATTCAAGCCGAAGTCGTAACTCCACCTATTGTCACCATGGACAATCGACCAATGATCGAGATTTTTCAATCTCAAGTGGAGGGAAACACCGATGCTATTGTCATACCCGAGATTGGAGCCAACAACTTTGAGCTCAAATCCGGCTTCATTCAAATGGTCTCTGCTCAACCATTCTTGGGGCGTACACTTGATGATCCTCATGACCATATCAAAAGGTTCCTTCAACTCACTAATACGGTCAAGTATAATGGGTTTCACAAGAAGTAATTCGCTTGCAACTTTTTCCTTTTTCCTTAAAGGGACAAGCCCGACATTGGCTTGATAAGGAACCGCCACAAAGTATTCTTACGTGGTCGGATTTAGAGACCAAATTCATCAACTACTTTTTCCCACCCTCACGTACTACCGCTTTGCGGAATGAAATCATTAACTTTGAACAAAAGTACGGTGAGACATTTAGTGAATCTTGGGACCGTTTTAAGGAACTTTTAAGAAAGTGTCCACAACATGGTTTTACAAAAGTGCATCAAATTAATACTTTTTACAATGGTTTAAGCATGAATGACCAAGATTCACTAAATAGTGCCTCGGGGGGTAACATTTTGGTTAAGTGTTCTAATGCCGCATGGGATATTATTAAGAATAAGTCTAGAGTGCAAACTAAGAGTGTTCGGGCTAATGTGGCTACTGCTAGTACTAGTGACGCTGACAAGAGAATTGATAAGCTTACTTCGATTGTTGAAACACTTGCTCTACAAACCGCTAACAATACCAAAAGCATCAATGCGCAAGCTAATGCTTTGAGTCAGTTATGTGAAATATGCGGGGTTTCTCATTCATACACCGATTGTCCTTCGACTCATGACAATCCAAAAAATGTGTATGCCGCTAACGGTAACTTTTCCACGGGAGGCTATCAAGCACGTCCTCAAGGCGACCGCAATTTTCTTAGTTATCGTTCAAACAAATTCCTTTCACCACCCGGTTTTCCACCACAAAACCCAAACAACCTCAATCGCAATAATCAAAACCAACCTCGAGCTCCAAATCAATATCAAACCCAAAGAAACCCATATCCACCTCAAGGAAATAACCAAGTTTACCAACAACCCGCTTATCAACCACCTGCCTACCATGCTCTGCCTCCCACCCAACCCACCGCATTTAATCACGAGGTTGAAACTTACATGAGGACTAATGATGCGATAGTGCAGAATCTTCAGCGGAAAATCATCAACTTGAAAGGAGATATGGCGAAAAAAGTGAATGATCTTCGAGCCGATATGCGAAACTCTTTGAGCAGTCAAACGAATGACTTAAGGGATATGATGGCTAGTTTCTTCCAAATTAATCAAGCCTTTGGTGCGGGTTCTCTTCCGAGTAACACCGTTGCTAATCCAAGAGGGGAGATGAAAGCAATCACCACTCGAACTGGAAAAGGTTTAAAGGAACCCGAGCTTCCTACACCTACACCAGTGATTGTGACAAAGGAAAATGAGTCCCCTTCACCAATTCCTCCACCTTCTACTTCCACCCCTCCACCATCCAAGGATGTGAGTGAGAATTTCATTCCAAAGCCTTCATCTCAACCCAATATACCTTATCCCTCAAGGTTGAGGAAAGAGAAATTGAAGAACAAGGATGATATTCAGGTTTCTAACTTTCTTAAAATGTATAAACAATTGAATTTCAACATCTCCTTTGCTGAGGCTCTCGCTCACATTCCGAAATATGCTAAAATGTTTAAAGATCTTCTCAGTGCCAAAGAAAAACTCCTTGATATCACTCAGACCCAACTTAACGAGAATTGCTCCGCAGTGCTCTTAAGGAAATTACCCACCAAACTTGGTGATCCGGGTCGTTTTCTTATTCCTTGCAACTTCCCCGGGGTAGAGAATTGTATGGCCCTAGCCGATCTAGGTGTTAGTATCAACTTAATGCCTTTAAGCGTTTGGAAACAATTGTCTCTACCCGAGCTAGTCCCCACACGAATAACCTTGGAATTAGCTAACCGTACGGTTGCTTATCCGGTGGGGATAGCCGAAGATGTCTTCATCGGTGTCGACAAATTCACCTTTCCGGCGGATTTTGTTGTCGTTGACTACGAGATGGACCCCCGTGTTCCATTAATCGTTGGATGTCCATTCTTGAGGACCGGTCGCACTCTCATTGATATAGCCACAGGCGAATTAATCATGAGAGTTGGTGACGATAAAATCGTTTTCAACATGGGTAAACTTTCTAAGCAACCTTCTGAAAACGAGAGCGTTAATTTCATTGAGGTTCTTGATGAGGCTTGTGAAGAGCATTTCAAAGACGCTTGTAAAAGTGGTTCTTCTTCTCTACCCATTGTTGAGACCGTTGCCTCTATTGCTCCCTCACTGACTCTATTTGGAGAAAGTGATTTCCTTTTGAAAGAATTTGAAGCAACTTTGGGGGATGTGTACTTACAATATGACGATTCTCCCTCCAATTGGGATGAAGACATTCGTATCATTGAGAAACTTCTCAATGAGGACCATATTTCTCCACAGTCTCCTAAGAAAATCTCTATCGATGATCCGAATTTGACTACGCCTTCCATCGAAAATCCTACGAATTTAGAGCTTAAGGACATACCGTCTCATCTCGAATACGTGTTCCTTGAAGACAATAAGAAGTTACCCATCATCATCTCTAAAGGAATTGAAAGAAGAAGAAAAATCTCGACTTATCGCCGTGCTGAAGAATCATAAGAAGGCAATTGCTTTGAAAATTTCCGACATCCGCGGAATTGATCCGAACTTTTGTACTCATAAAAATTCTCATGGAGGATGACTTTAAACCCGCAATCCAAAGCCAAAGAAGGTTTAATCCTAGAATTCATGACGTCATCAAGAAAGAGGTTATCAAACTTCTAGATGCCGGAATGATTTACCCTATTTCGGATTCGCCATGGGTTAGTCCCGTCCATTGTGTGCCTAAGAAAGGTGGAATAACCGTTGTTCCAAATGAAAACAACGAGTTGATTCCTACTCTACTTGTCACGGGTTGGCGAGTTTGCATAGACTATCACAAGCTTAATGATGCCACTCGCAAGGATCATTTCCCTCTTCCTTTCATGGATCAAATGCTCGAGCGTCTAGCGGGTAATGACTATTATTGCTTCTTAGACGGTTTCTCTGGGTATTTTCAAATTCCCATCGATGCTAAAGACCAAGAGAAAACCACATTCACTTGTCCTTATGGAACATTTGCTTACAAAAGAATGCCTTTCGGCTTATGCAATGCTCCTGGGACTTTCCAAAGGTGTATGATGGCTATATTCCATGACATGGTTGAAGAAACTATGGAAGTCTTCATGGATGATTTCTCGGTCTATGGTGATTCTTTCTCTACTCGCCTTGCCAATTTGGAACATATGCTCAAACGGTGTGAAGATACTCGTCTTGTTCTTAATTGGGAAAAATGTCATTTCATGGTAAAAGAAGGCATTGTTCTTGGACATAAAATCTCCAAATCCGGTCTTGAAGTTGACCGTGCTAAAGTCGGTGTAATTGCTAAATTTCCTCCACCTTCAACCGTGAAGGGTGTGAGAAGTTTCCTTGGTCATGCGGGCTTCTATAGTCGATTCATTCAAGATTTTTCTAAAATCGCTCGCCCGATGACCCACCTCTTGGAAAAAGATACTCCTTTTATCTTTTCAAAAGAGTGTATTGAATCTTTCAATCTTCTTAAGGATAAACTAACTAAGGCACCTGTCTTGGTTACCCTAATTGGGAGTTACCTTTTGAATTAATGTGTGATGCTAGCGATTTTGCTATTGGAGCGGTTTTGGGCCAAAGAATGAACAAAAACTTCCAACCAATCCATTATGATAGCAATACAATGATGGGGGCTCAATTGCATTATACCACTACCGAAAAAGAGCTTTTAGCTATAGTGTATGCTTTTGAGAAATTTTGCCCCTATCTTGTCCTTTCCACCACCATTGTCTATACCGACCATTCTGCGTTGAAGTACTTGTTGACTAAGCAAGATTCTAAGCCAAGACTTCTTCGTTGGGTTTTGCTCCTTCAAGAATTTAAAATCGAAATTCGTGACAAGAAGGGAGCCGAAAACCTAGCCGCGGATCATCTAAGTAGACTTGAGGATCCTTACCAAGGGGATCATCCGAATCAAGAGATCAATGAATCTTTTCCCCTTGAGGCCTTAATGTCTATCAATTCCAATCTTGATGACACCCCGTGGTTTGCGGACATTGCAAACTACTTGGCGGGTGGTATTCTCATCGAAGGGTTAACATCCCAACAAAAGAAGAAGTTCTTCAAAGATGTTAAGACTTATTTTTGGGATGACCCTTATCTCTTCAAACAATGTGCTGATCTGATTATTCGTCGGTGTGTTGATGGACCAACAACTTTAGACATTCTCGAAGCTTGCCATAAAGGACCCACCGGTGGTCACTTTGGTCCCAACTACACCGCTAAGAAAGTGTTTGACTCGGGATTCTATTGGCCCGCCATTTATCGTGACGCTCACGAAATGGTTAAAAATTGTGATGTTTGCCAACGCCAAGGCAAGATCACACATAAAGATGAGATGCCTCAAAATTTCATACAAGAATGTGAAATCTTTGATGTATGGGACATCGACTTTATGGGGCCATTTCCATCATCTAAAGGGAACAAGTACATCGTCGTAGCCGTTGACTACGTTTCTAAATGGGTTAAAGCAAAGGCTCTCCCTACGAACGATGCGAGGGTGGTTGTGAACTTTTTGAAGCAGTTATTCGCCCGATTCGGTGTTCCTCGTGCTATAATCAGTGACTGTGGGATTCATTTTTGCAATGATCAATTTGCTAGAGTCATGGCTAAGTACGGTGTCAATCACCGTCTTTCCACCGCTTATCATCCCCAAACAAATGGGCAAGCCGAAATTTCTAACCGTGGATTGAAGAGAATTTTAGAGAGAACTGTGGGAGAGCACCGTGCCTCGTGGGCCGATAAGTTAGATGATGCTTTGTGGGCTTTCCGTACCGCATATAAGACACCTATTGGTTGCACTCCATATCGTCTTGTGTACGGGAAGGCATGCCACCTCCCTATTGAATTAGAGCATAAGGCGTATTGGGCCTTTAAATGGGCCAATTTTGACATCAACAAAGCCGGTGATCTTCAGAAGATTCAATTCAACGAGCTAAATGAACTGAGGAATGAAGCTTATGAGAACTCATTGAT
The DNA here is from genome assembly GCA_025667525.1 of Glebionis coronaria. NCBI lineage: Eukaryota > Viridiplantae > Streptophyta > Magnoliopsida > Asterales > Asteraceae > Glebionis > Glebionis coronaria. Next base: position 111,086,317 of record CM046879.1, on the reverse strand, counting down.
CTACAAGGAGAAGACCAAGATCATTCATGATGCAAGGATTAAAAACCGAGAGTTCCACGTTGGTGATCAAGTCTTACTTTTTAACTCTCGGTTGAAGATCTTCTCGGGCAAGCTGAAGAGCCGTTGGTCTGGTCCATTCACCGTTGCCAAAGTCTTTCGTTATGGCACCATTGAGCTTTCTCAGCCAAATGGGCCTAATTTTAAAGTGAATGGCCAGCGTGTGAAGCTGTACTTTGGTGAGGACATCTCTCATGAGATGATTCCATCCCTTACCACGTTTCCCTTGAATTAGTTCTGGGTCGAGTCAGGCTCCTGACTCGGTTAACAAAAACAAGCGCTTCTCGGGAGGCAACCCGTTGATCTATCCTTTACCCGTTTTCATAATAAGTGTAGGGGGAACCCCGTATGTGTTTGTTGTCTTGTTTCTTATAATGTGTAGGGATTAAAGCTTCAAAGAGCACTTTTGATGACATTTGACGAACCGTGATCCCGTGTACCCGTCTTCCTGGTTCTATCCTAAACTATCGTGATTCGATATTTCATATCTTATATGTTCATATTAAAATCACCATAATTTTCCTTTCCTTAGCAAGATTTAAATAAAGTGCACAATGTCCTAAGTGTAGGGGAGTTTACTTCCCCATGCTTAAACATTGAGGACAATGTTTCTATCAAGTGTAGGGGGGACTTCTATCGATGTAAGTGGGCTTTTCCATGAATTTGTCCTCATTTTAACCGGAAAATCTAATTTTTCGACATTTTTCAAAATTTTTAATCTATTTTTGCCTAGTAGTATATTAGTATTTTCCTTTGTTATCATTATTTACTTACTGTGTTAGAATAAATTTTTCATAAAGTGGTTTTAATTTTCTAACGTTGTGAATCTTTTGACTCAACCCGAGTTTACTTATCCAAGTTTACTCTAGCTAGTATCCTTAACGTGTTTAAGTCAAGTTTTGCTAGGCTTTTATACATGGAACTTTAAAACGCGAAAGTCTTAACTCTCACGGGTTAAGAACAAGAACTTTTCGTAAGTTCCTATAATTGATCCTAGAAAGTCGTTTATCAAGGGAACTTTAAAATGCGAATTCTAAACTTGAAAAAGTCTAAGAATTTGCAAGATCCTATAGATGACTTGGAAACCCAAAACTTTGATTTAATAGGCTAACCATCCACGAGTCTCATTCCTTGAGATTTTAAATTGTGGAGAACGAGAGATGATAGAGTCAATTATAAGTTTGGTATTCTTTCATAAATTTATGTGAGTTAATTATGAGCTTTTTCTCCTATCGCTTGCTAATAAATTTAATTGCAATAAATAAGGTTGTACGATTTGAAAAGTTACTTAGCTTATAGCCCAAGATCGTTTAAAAGTTGCTCGGTATTAATTAGAGTTCATAGCCAATGCATAACTTACTGAAGCGAGATGCGAAGATTGGCGAGTCCGAAAAGGCCCTAACAAGGCATGAGGGCTACATTTTGTCGCTAAAGATCCAAAGTGATGTGAAGAATCATTTATCAAAAATCAATATGAAGGATCGAGACACACGACAAAAAGCAAAGACTCCCGTAAAGATCATGGAGAAATCTATCCAAAAAGGCCCTGACAAGGTATGAGGATAAATAGATCCAAGTCCTAAAAGGAGGCGGATCGTTGTATATCAAAGTCCAAAATAAAGATTGGAGAAAAATGAAGAAGTCGTGGTCCAAGTATGAAGAATCTCTCCAAAAATTCAAGTGAAGAAATTCCTATTATGAAGAGAAGACCATGATTTCAAGAACGTCTCTCAAGATTCGAAGTATGAAGTCGCTGCCAAATATCGGTCCGAGAAAGGTCTCAAATCGTGAAGCAAATTATGCCAAGATATGAACTTTAAGAGGTCCCGAGAAGCAGTTTTAAAAGATTTTGTCCTTTAGCTAACTATTGCTTAAATCGTCCCACTTTATTTTCGGCCTAAATAAACTATCGAAATAAGTCAACAATGCATCCTCGTGATCATTCAAGACAATATTAAAATATAAGAGATACGCCTAGGAATAAGGGAGTCTAAAAAAATAATTGGGCCACATGAGTTCGTGTTAGTTTGCTAACTTATAATAACAATGATCTCGTTTTTAAGCTTGGTTTGGGGAACATGAAACTTGAGGATGATGAACATTCATGACAGCCAAAACCCCAATGTAAGTCGTTAATTTCTTTACTTGTTTTGTACATATTTATATCTTTTTAGTTTCCTTAAAGTTTAGTATTTAATAAAGGCCAAGGTGGGTTATTTATGATGAGAAATGTAAATTGTGCTCTGAAATTAATGCATTGCATGAGGGCATTGCAATGATCAAGTGTAGGAGATTTAATAAGTGTGAAAACACTTATCCTTTTAACACTTATTTCCAATAATAACAAGACCAAAACGTGTATATTATGTCGTTAAAGTCGGAATTATGCGTGGTTTGTGTTTTTATTGTGTTTCAGGATAAAAATATGAATAAGGAGGAAAACATGGGCTATCACGGGCTTTTATCGAAGAAAACGAGAAAAGAAGAAGTCAAAAGATCAAGAGTGCAAAAAGAACGGAAGTCCAAGGCCTATTCTGAAGATTTATCGAAGAAAAAGTCTAAAGACGGAAGTTTAATGAAGTCGAAGAACTAAGTCTAATTAAAGAAGAAAATTATAAGACGAGTTCAATTAATATCGACAAATCCCGAGACGACGTCGAGAAAGACAAAGAATTTAAATCATGTCGAGACGAGAAGAAAGAAAAAGGAAGCAACACATGCACCTCCCCACCTCCTATATATACCCTCCTAATGACACATTAGGAGGGTGTTAGCTATTTTATTTTTCTTTCTTTAGTTTTTATTTTTAGAGAGAGAAAGTGTTTAACTTTCTCTCACTAGAATTTCGTCTTTTCTTTCTTTCATGTTTAAGCTTTAATTCACTCTTGTATTTTGGAATCATTATTCTACAAGTTCAAGATAAGCTTTTCATCTTCAATCTCTTTCTACCTTTCTTGATTTTTACTTATATTTGATCCGAAATCATCTTTGATTTTGTTTAATCTTGATGTTTGATTGATTAAAAAGTTTATCTTTTGGTTTCTATCTAAGTTTTATACGGATTAAGCTTTGAGCTTATTATGCTTATTGGCTTACTTTGTATTTAGCTTATTAACGTTTTAGTTTTCTAAAAAGTTTCGTCTTTTTAAAGTTTGTTTTATAAAGTTTGCGTATTTAGTATTTCAAAAGTCGTCAAATTTGTGCTTATTGAGTTGGTTAAGTTTTTGTTTAGTGTTTTTTGGAAAAGTGCTTATTCGGGTTTTAGCTTATTGTATTTCATCCGAATATTGTGTCATTTCCATCACAATATCATTAGGGTTTCTATATTGCGACATTACATTCAGACGGTTTCATTGCGATCGCAATAACCCTTAGGGTTTTACTTTGCGATCGATTATTCAGATAGAGTATTCCGATCACTTATTCCGATCGTTGGTTGCGATTTCTCCTGGCATCGTACATTGCGATCGGGTATAAGGCTTATTGCGACGAAACGCTGCCAAAATTTTAACAGCCATATTTCGACATGCTTCACATTCAGATAGAACTTTGCGATCAGTATTGCGATGGCTTAAACATTGTGACAGTTTATACATTGTGACAGCTTATGCATTACATTCCGATGGAATTACATTCCGATAGAATTGGGTTACTATTATTCTGACACTTTAATCATTATCCCGACAGAATCTCTTTTAACACATTCCGATGGGATTCCGATTAAGGGTATTCCGACGGGTTTAAGTTCTTGTTTTTACAAAGTTTTAAGTTTTAAATTCACTTTTAAGTTTTTAAGTTTTCAATCGTTTATTTTTAACTTGTAATTTTTAGTTTAATTTTTAAAGCTTTTATTTTTACTCAACGACATTTTCATATTTGCTTTTAGTTTAAAATAAATAACCAAACCACTTTATCTTCCACCAAGAACGACTGAGTCGCACTTTTAACTAGTAATCAGTTCGAAAAGACTGGAATAACGAATCAATTTTATACTTGGAAATTCCTAGTATTAGTACCTCCGTAACTAGTACTACTGACTGGTCATGCTTGTATATAAGGCTCAGGCAATTTAACTTAATTATAAAACTGATTTATGATAATTCTTATAACATATAAATAGGGAAAACAATTGGCTGCAGGTCATGCATAGAAGGGAAGTCCTTACTGAAAGGACGGAAAATCCGTACCTCATGTCCAGTAACCGACCGAGTTCAACTGACAGAAAGTCTACTCTGATTTCACACGAGCTACATGAATAAGGGACGCGAATAAGTAAACTGATATTCGTTTATTTAATTTACTGATCTTATTGGCTTTTCATTTATATTTTTTATTTCTGGAAATTTGTATGTATATTAGCTGATGAATATGAATTTATAATAATTCTTTTAATATTAATGACCTAATAATAAATATGATACGAACGTATTCTGACATGATATTAATACTATAATAAGTGACTCGTAAATAATACAAGGTTTTCTAACTTATAAAGTTCTCAGAATCATTTAATTCATATAATAAAATTATACCCTTTTAAAATATTAAAACTATTTTAATTTAACTCATTTAAAATACAATTTAAATCATTTATAAAACAATTAAGTAAAAAGGTATAATATAAAAATCTTCGTTTTATATGTATAAACTGTATCCTGAGCCTACCGAGATACCCCCATCTCGGTCGCACTAAACAATTCCACAACTACATTAAATATGGCTATATGAAATTTACGACAGAAAACTGTCGCTAAAACTGTCACTAAAAGCTGAGTTTTAAAAACTGCACATATAACAATTCTGCGACAGAAAGTTCTGTCGCAAAACTGTCGCTAATTTCCTTTTAAAATGCCACTGTTTTCTGTCTATTTCTTCTCACTGACTTGTTACTACGTTCCCATTGTTTTTATATATTATTCCCAGTGTTACAATAAACCAAACGCACCCTTATTTCTGAAACAACCCGTTTGGGTTTGTTTGGCAGTTTTGGGTCGATCACAGCCCGAGCCGCCCCTGTGTGGGGGCACGGATGGGCAAGGCTGAGGCCACCAAACCTTGTGTCTCGGTCCTATTAAACACAACAGCCCGACACCCTTCTTTTTTTTCTTTTTTTTTTTTTTGATTCGCACAGCCACAACACCCCATCATGTTGCGGCTGCCCCCTTTTAGGCTGCTGTTCTTGGTCGACCAATGAAAAGACACCATCGAGACATGGTGGTGTCTCGGTGGTTGCTGAAACATCCCAAAACCGACCCTCCTTCTCTTTTTTTTCTTTTTTTTCGTGTATACATGAACCTCTTTTAAAAAAAACTCATCATTCGTGTGTTAAAGAAACCAAAAGAGGAATATGTGTTACCTTGTTCGATTAGTAATAGAAGATGAACAACACACAAGCTTCTTGAAGAATTTACCCGAAAATCCCCTTCTTTTCCTTCTCTATGGGTGGCAGCACAAAAGAGTTTCCAAAACCCTAACTTGTTTTCTTTTTATTTTAACAGCCGAATGGTATGAATTGGTAAGTCTGTGTTTTTGTCTTCAAGTAGTGTGAACATAGATTGTGCTGGGCTAATCCCATTGTTTTTTTTCTTTTCTTTTGTTTAACAACTAAACCGCCACCCCTTATTATTTATAAGGGTTTTTGTTTTATTTTCGGTTTAACGTTAATTTTCAAGTAACTCGTAATTTATTTCCCGTGTTTTATATTCGCAAGTATATTAAATACTATATACGTAATATCCTTCTGAAACCGCCTATTGATTATTTCTGGATAATTAATATTTATATTATATTTTTCGGAAATCGAACGTGCGTATTTAATAATCAAGGATTCTTAAATACGGGTTTTACAACGGCAGATTGTAGTTTAGGGTTAGAAAGAACTAGACATCGGTGTTTTTTTATTTTTTTATTGATAGTGTTAGGTTTTGAGGACCGGGGTATGACCTAATACCATGTTAGATTATGAAAACCCCATGGTTATGATTTATTATTCACCCATTATAAATAGTGGTAAAACCCTAATAAACCCAACCCAGAAACTGGGCTTGGGCCATTTATCTCCTAATACATTTTTTTCATCCTTAAAAGTTACAACGATTAGTTAAGTATATTTTTGGCCTTTATAGATTGTTGGATATAAAGTTTTGGTCCAAACGTTTAAAAAGTAATAGACCTGGTCTCGTACTCGACAACCCGTAATATTTTTGGTCTCAACTATAATAAGTTTGGCTTTTATGTTTTGTCAAGTATAACGGGGTGGTCAAGATTAGGACCACAACTGTTAAGAGTCATTGGATTATGATGTAGATTCCTTAGCTTTTAAATTTTTGAACCAAAACCATCATACCCGACACACTATAATGATAAAAGATACAATTAAGTCTAATGAATTCATTTTATTCGTTGCTATATAAGAGGAGTTGGTACGATTGTGCGATCCATGGCTTACCAGCTAAAAAAATGATGGCACATCACACCCCACTCTTTTGTCATAGTTATGCGTTGTAGTCATCAACCAATAAATGTTGGCCTTATAATTTTTTTAATTATTAAAGTGGAGTATATGGGACTCATCATACCACTTTGTACTCCTGTGACACCACTTTTTTCATGACTTATCACATCCATCAAAACACCCTAAATATGGTTTCATATCAATTCTAGTGTCATAGCTTGCGTGACAACACTTTTTGGCTGTGAAACTATTTTTCTTCTTCTATCACCCACACTGTGTTTTAAGAGGCTAATTTACGTCTGGATAGTTGCGTATTTCATATATACTTTACTCTTTAGCTTAGGGCCGAGCATGACAGACTTAAAACTGACCCGGATCGAAAAAATGGATCGGATCGTACTGGAAAATTTTAGTCCGGTCTTTGACTCGGGGTTTTAGACCATTTCAGTCCTCGGTATGATTAGTCTGGTCTGGTCTGATTCGATTCGACCGTACCAAAAATCTCGTCGATTAGGCTTAATAGGATCGAAGATTGAACCGGACCAGATCGACTCGGACTGGACGGACCATTTCAGCCCGATCTCGGTCCAAGGTTCCAGATTATTTCGATATTCAATCTGATCCAATCTTAACTAGTCTGGTCCGGTTTGAACCCGATGCTCATTTCTACTTTAGCTTATTTTATTTTATTTTGTGGCAATTATGTCTTTTCGTTAATCAAGTTAAATGATTAAAGATATAATACACATAAAAGGAACAACTTTTTCTTTGTCCTTATCTGTATAAAATAACAAAATCATCACGCACTAAAAATAAAGAACAAAGTAGTAGTAGAAGATAAAAGGAAGGTTGTTTAGTGCATGGAGTTGTAAGAACTAAGAATCATGAAATGGGCGATCGCTATACATGGTGGAGGTGGTGATATCCCCAGGAAGAACTTACCTGCCGAATGCCACGAGCCTCGTGAAGCTACTCTCCGTCGTGTCCTTGACATTGGTGTCGCTGCTCTTCATGCCAAACGCTCCCCCTTAGATATCGTTGAACTTGTGGTATAATTCATACATATGCTCATTTTTAGTACATATATCTTTTTTTTTTTGAGAAATGAGTGGCTTAAGGGTCCGTTGGGTTTGGAATCGGGTTTTACTTTGTATGTGAGTTTATAAAGTAGAGGGTTTAGGATTGAGTAGGGATGAGCATTTCGACCTGAATTCCGAATTGAACCCGAACTGTTCCCGGAACCGTACAGATTCCCGATACCCGAATCCCGTTCGGTACGGTACCGGGACTACCAAATAAGGTGAAAAAAAATCCGAGACCACAAATTCGGGACGGGACCGGTACCAAATCGGGAAATTCTCGAATAAAACGGGAAAATCCTGATTTCTTGGTACCGGTACCGATACCCGAATCCCGTTCGGTACGGTACCGGTACCATAAATTTATGCTCGGGAAATAATCAGTACCACTAATTCGGGACGGGCTCGGGACAAAACCGGTATCGTGCTCATCTCTAGAATTGGGTAAGATTTGGATTTTGAAATGGGTTTTGAGATATAATTAAGAAACAGAAAATTATAATAAAAGTATATATTATATATTTTTTAAATTAATATGTCATTTAACATTAAAAAATTTATTAATAAAAATGGAATGAGTGGTGAAGATGCTAAATTGGCCCACATACTAAATATGGATTTCAAAAGGAGGCATTTTGTTAGCAATTTATACAAAGCTCATTTAATGGGTGGTTACCAATTTCGGGGCCCATATTTAGATACCAAACAAGAGTTTTTACTCTAAACCGCCACAAAATATCCTATCAAACGGGCCCTAAATATATACAGTATGTGTTATGAAATATAGTGAATGAGAGATTGAGGAGGAAGAAGATGATTCTTATTATGTAGTGTACCAAATGAGTACAATGTGTCTCTTATTTATAAGGGCACATGAAGTGTAACATCTTAGCTAATTAACCACTAATTCATGGCTAGTGAATACACATTCAAGGTGAAGAGACACACATTATAAGGATATTTATAACACTCCTCCTTGGATATTCACCGGTCGTTATACGTCATCATCTGCCTCGTTAAAAACCTTATCAAGAAAAAACCCAATGTGATAAATACTTGATGAAGGGAAAAAGAGTGCAGTGCGTATAATGCTCCTCCTCAAATTAATGCATATCTTTCAAGCCTCAAATGACGGTCTTGTGAACATGTTGCTAAAAAACTTGTGTTGGCAAAGACTTTGTAACAAAGTCCACTAGATCATTGATGTTTAAGGTTATGTCCTGCAAAGATTAAAAAAAATACATGTAGCTTCCAAACCATTATAAAATACATTGGTTAGAAAATTCATATTGCTAATATAAAAATTAAAAATATACAATCTCATGACGCACATTGATTGCAAAATAGACATCAAAACTTTACTTGCACTTTTGGTACTTAAGGACCAAAAATTTTCTTTGAAACATGTGCAAAAATAAGATAATATGCGTCCAAATGATTATTTATCAATATAATAATTCATTCGGCTTGATCAAATAAGTTATTTAGAACTTTATCAAATATTTCCAGAAGTTGAAATTGTTTGACATGTTTGAGGCTTATGAATCCTTCGGAATATTAGAGCTCTAATAAAACGTATATAAGACAAACTAAAATACTTTTTAGATTGACTTGCTCATATAATATCAATAATATATTTACATCCACCTCTAGATAATATGATACTTAATAAGCAGATTCATGCTTTTGGGAATTTATATATTCCACAATTCATGTCTTAAAGCATGTAACTTTAGAGCTCTTAATTCGGTTGTGTACGCAACCCGTGTATATCCAATAGCTTTTGCACATTCATGTGTATGGACTTCATGTCCTAATATTTCTCTTATTTTCAAGTGACTAAATCTTTTCATGATGATCAATCAGTTTGTTGAGCTCACTTTTGAATAAAAATTAATTCATGATCCTCACTATGCATAATAATAAGCGCTATAAACAAATTATCGACGTCATTTTGTTTCGATTTCATATGAATCTAGACATGATAAAATTTATTGAGATCTCATTGGTTAATTTAATGTTCTTTTAAGAACCTTTATGTCTAGTATCTCTTTGTGAGAGACTATCATGGGGCCTTTTATACCTCGAAGAACCATCTTATTTTTATGCTCCATAGTTTATATCAAGGATTTTATTTGAAATCGATTAGTCTACCATGCTTGAGGCATGTCATAATTAAGTAGTGTCTTTGAGGGACAAAGTAGGAGCATGAGTAGCTGAAACTTTGTTATTTGCCAATGTATATGTATGGCTATTAGATTATCATTAAATAATAAATTCATAAAATTTCTATCGAGGATCAATAAAATATGGTAATTCATTCTGAATTTGTAGCTACTTATCTCCTCCTGAAAGAATTACACCTTCGTTTATATCCCGTATATTTTCATTTAGGTGGAGTAATACACAAAATATGGGATAAATTTGGTTTATAATCAAAACCAATTATGAAATGGAGGAATTGTAATAATATATTGGCATGATGCTAATTATGATTTTGTGTATATGATAGTATGACCCCATACAATAACAAAATATTTTCTCTCATAATCATTGGGTAATGTAGAAGTAATTCATCTCATATTCACAACGAATTACTTACTCTGGAATGTTATGCTCGCATTTTAATATAGCGAGCTATTAGTCGTGCAAACATGAAGTTGCAATTTTTATTACCATTTAGACGATGCATTGATTTATAGAATTATAAATCGTTCATACAATGGATATGTATGCAAACGTATATCCACTTGTTTTCTTTCCAGAAATTGAGGGATTGAGTCATCAATCTAGTTGGTAGATGAATAATAAACTTTCTTAGAGAGATAAAATATTAGATTGAAGAATCTAATCATTTTATAGTTTTACATCATTATTGACTCGTGATGGTATAACGAGTCATGCCAAAAAGATTATAACTATAGGCCATAAATTTATGTTATGGCTAGTGATAATATTTCACTGATTTATCTATAAGGTATGTCGAGGAAAATGCAACGTAATGCATAATTTTTATGAAATTTTATTCCTCGTAACAATTTTATATTTTGTTTTAGGAGCAACAATGTGTTAGCATAGATCCTTACATCTATGAATATAGTGTGTAATATTATTTTTTTTTTTGACACACTTGTATTTTTCATATATCACATTGTATTTTGCATAAATCATATTTTCGTCAGCTCCTTTTTATTTTGCCGCTGTTAGTGGTTTGTCATTTTCATATTACTTCTACCATATCATTTACCATGATAAATGGTTTTTGAAAATTTTCTATTACATCATCCTATTCACTTGAGGGAATGAATATCTCGATGTTGTTCATATTATCACATTCTCATGAGAGAATGAAGATCTTTAAGTTGATCATTTTATCACATTCACTTGAGGGAATGAAGATCTTTATTTTGAATTTCATCTCATTCACTTGAGGGAATGAAAATCTTTATTTGGATCATTTCATCTCATTCACTTGAGGGAATGAAAATCTTTATTTTTGATCATTTCATCACATTCGCTTGAGGAATGAAGATTTATAGATCCATTTTATATTATTGCATTCACATGAGAAAATGAGTATATTTTAGAACTCATTATATTCTTGCTTATTAGAAAGAGATGAACATGAATAAGGATACATGAACAAGAGTAAAAGGTCTTTGAGTTATTGCTACTATATGAGCAAGTTGTAAAAGTTATATTTGATAATGTCCAATAAACATGATTTTGATAAAACCATACGATCATTTAAAAAAAAATACTACATGATTTAAAAATGAAAATACATAATAACGCATGTAGAATATTAGAAGAAAAAACTACTAAACAAGTAATGAAGCATTTGTTTTTTTTTTCAATATGAGAGTATCATTGTAGGATTTATTTGCTTAAATGACTCGCATATTAAAGACAAATGTAATTCACATCATTCACTCGATAGTTGGAAAATAGTTTTATATACAATGGTGAAAAAGTTATTAACATATTTAAAAATTAGGTTAATATATAAACAAACGATATGAGAATACACCATAGTCATCAAAATTATGCTAAAATTCTGAAAAAAGATTTTAAGAAGTACACATCACACAATAATGCATTCTTTTAAACTAATATCCCGGTTTTTTTCGAACTAAACCGGTATACTTTAGAGAAAGAATTGAGTTGATGTTACTAATTATTTTGAAGGATCATAATAGAGCTTTAGGTTCTTTAAAATGGTTAATCACAACTTGATGCTATATTATTCTGATGTTGTTGATAAAATCTTAATTCAACTTAAGATTCATAATATAAAAACAATGAGGTTATGTTATTACGATTCACTTAAAGAAATTGTCATAAAACTTGAGGTTACTTACAAAATATTACAATATTTAACACCCCCAAATTTACACGCAGCGGAATATATCATTGGGTGCTAAACAATGGTGCAATAACACATAATTTATAAAGAACGACTCGAAAAGAGACGTTTTAAATTTATCGTTCCTCAAACATTTGTCAGAGTAGCGTAGTCCCAAGACATCGTAACCAAAGTACAACTAAAACAAAAGATTTATATTGTTTTAAGGAAAGGAACGATAAACATTCAAAGAGTTCAAAACAACAAAAGCAGTGCACAACTTCATTCCCGTGACCTCCAAGCTTCACACTCCTTGATTACCTGAAATACATGCTTAAAATCATCAACACAAAGGTTGAGCAAGTCTATAGGTTTTACAAATCATCATTTGAACACAAGAATTTTTAATCATCTCAAACTTATCACACAGACAAGTCATATATATAGATAAATGCATTAAGCTCACGCCACTGAACGTTAACCAACATGTCAAACCGAGTCACTTACGGCGCCCCTACTAACAGGTAATATTGTCATATACCAACGACCTCTTATACATAATATCCCTCTCAGGTGTTCACAAGGATACAAACCCTAGGATAAGGCTGTCAAACCAAATAGATCTATCATATGTATTAGCGTTTACCCCTTCGAGTAATTAACAGTGCATGAAATTCAGGGACTTCATAAGACAATGGTACTTATGCATTTATCATCTCATTCGGGTCCAGCATACCGAAAACAACTTGTGTTCATTTTATAAAATAGCATGTATCCCCCTCGCGGGTTTAACAAAACATTTAAAATAATAAAAGCGAGGCTATAAACTCACCTTAGCCATAAGAATATCGAACGAGAATAACGATCGAGATAATAGTGACTGGAGTGAAATGATGAAAAAAGATAAGCCGAGGAACCACAAGCTTCTAACGACGACCTAAAATAAAATGGGGTGTCTTAGAAATATAGACGACAACGTAAGAGAATAAACGAGTTTTATAAAATTTCCTTACAATATAGTTTGGATTAATTTTTAAAAAATAAAATAGACAAGGATCGAAAGTGTTACCTTAAAAAAAATATAATATTAATTTGTATACAAGTTTATACCTCGAGGATCAAAAGTGTATATATTCAATATAATAACATGTATTTGACGTCAAGATTACTTCTTCAATATATGAATTGCAATGGTTTTTACCAAATATGAAGATTATATTAGCAGCCATGATGTATAAAAGTAGCATCCTTCAGCAAGCTATCAACGCTTGAAATTTTGAGAAGAAAATTTGAGGATCATTTCGTCAATAATTGTTACCATGAGTCGACGAGTTCACTAGATTGAGAAAAGGGACGTTTGAACAATGATGAATAATGTGTTAGGATATTATAGAGTATAAGAAACGTGGCACTTACATACTCACATTTACACGCATGTAGATACGTGTATATTAGAAGAGAAATGATATTGTGAGTAGTAGTAGTAACGTCCAAGCCTATGCACCGACCAAAATGTGTAGAAACTTTTTTTTTTAAAATTGTAAATACTTGACAATTGGGTCATTTAGTATTATTTATTTGTCAATTCAAACGAATGTGATTTTCATTTGTGTAAGTGATTACGAGTTGATGTTGATTAAGTATATATATATATATATATTTGTTTTGTTCTATTATTGATAAGTCGGGTATTATCAAAACTCGATATTTTAAAAGTTACGTAATTTAAAAGTTAGATCTAAAACACGAAAAATAAACACTCAATACAAAATAGAAACTTTGACATTCGGAGGACATTTATATTTTGATAATTAAATGACTTAAAATAGTTAGTATGTCGAATGAACGAATGACACGTAAAGACTTAACATAAATTACGAAAAATAATTTTAAAATAAAATAAAATAAAAATTAAACGACAACAATAGAAAATATTAAACATCGAAACTATCGATAATAAAATGAGAAATTTTGGGCATCCCTCGGTATCGCTATCACTAATAGTCATCGTTACTCGTCAAAACATAAAAATAAAATGTTCAATATTGGTTTCAACTTAAACCGTTAAACATAATGGTATTTAACGCCATTAAATGTTTCAAAAATATTTGAAAGATAGAATTAAATAATGACCTTATTTTTCGGGTTTTACATCCTCACCACCTTAGGAGAGCACCGTCCCGGGGCTTACTTCTCTTTACGTCCATCTTTCATATATCAACAAGGAATGATCTTAAAGATAAATATAGTAAAATGACGCAAAATAATATACTCTAGTCACGTGGGGATCCACATGGCTTAGTTTACTGTGACTTGCTTGCAGCTGTGTAATCTGCTTCCTCCTCCTCGAATACGTAATTGAGCGGTGGTAAATTTGTAAAATAGGTATAAGGAAAAATGAAATAATTTCCAAAATTTAAATAAATATAGAAAATCCTTTAAATTAAATACAGGAAAATTTCATAAATTTATTTAAATAAATCATTAATAAATGATAAACTTTTATCGAAAAGTTTTAATGATATTAATATATATCGATCAGGGTTTATAGTATTTATTTATAAATACTTAGCAATAAGGGATACATAATAATGCATACTAAATTTATAATCCCAGGAGTAGCTTGAACCTGAAGTCACACGAAGTCATGCGCACCGACTCTTTGAAAAATAGAAACTGACAGTTATAGTTTAGGGTTTTCAGAAAATGACCTAGTTCTCTATAACTCATGACTCTTGATACCAATCTTTAACACCCCCAAATTTACACGCAGCGGAATATATCATTGGGTGCTAAACAATGGTACAATAACACATAATTTATAAAGAACGACTCGAAAAGAGACGTTTTAAATTTATCGTTCCTCAAACATTTGTCAGAGTAGCGTAGTCCCAAGACATCGTAACCAAAGTACAACTAAAACAAAAGATTTATATTGTTTTAAGGAAAGGAACGATAAACATTCAAAGAGTTCAAAACAACAAAAGCAGTGCACAACTTCATTCCCGTGACCTCCAAGCTTCACACTCCTTGATTACCTGAAATACATGCTTAAAATCATCAACACAAAGGTTGAGCAAGTCTATAGGTTTTACAAATCATCATTTGAACACAAGAATTTTTAATCATCTCAAACTTATCACACAGACAAGTCATATATATAGATAAATGCATTAAGCTCACGCCACTGAACGTTAACCAACATGTCAAACCGAGTCACTTACGGCGCCCCTACTAACAGGTAATATTGTCATATACCAACGACCTCTTATACATAATATCCCTCTCAGGTGTTCACAAGGATACAAACCCTAGGATAAGGCTGTCAAACCAAATAGATCTATCATATGTATTAGCGTTTACCCCTTCGAGTAATTAACAGTGCATGAAATTCAGGGACTTCATAAGACAATGGTACTTATGCATTTATCATCTCATTCGGGTCCAGCATACCGAAAACAACTTGTGTTCATTTTATAAAATAGCATGTATCCCCCTCGCGGGTTTAACAAAACATTTAAAATAATAAAAGCGAGGCTATAAACTCACCTTAGCCATAAGAATATCGAACGAGAATAACGATCGAGATAATAGTGACTGGAGTGAAATGATGAAAAAAGATAAGCCGAGGAACCACAAGCTTCTAACGACGACCTAAAATAAAATGGGGTGTCTTAGAAATATAGACGACAACGTAAGAGAATAAACGAGTTTTATAAAATTTCCTTACAATATAGTTTGGATTAATTTTTAAAAAATAAAATAGACAAGGATCGAAAGTGTTACCTTAAAAAAAATATAATATTAATTTGTATACAAGTTTATACCTCGAGGATCAAAAGTGTATATATTCAATATAATAACATGTATTTGACGTCAAGATTATTTCTTCAATATATGAATTGCAATGGTTTTTACCAAATATGAAGATTATATTAGCAGCCATGATGTATAAAAGTAGCATCCTTCAGCAAGCTATCAACGCTTGAAATTTTGAGAAGAAAATTTGAGGATCATTTCGTCAATAATTGTTACCATGAGTCGACGAGTTCACTAGATTGAGAAAAGGGACGTTTGAACAATGATGAATAATGTGTTAGGATATTATAGAGTATAAGAAACGTGGCACTTACATACTCACATTTACACGCATATAGCTACGTGTATATTAGAAGAGAAATGATATTGTGAGTAGTAGTAGTAACGTCCAAGCCTATGCACCGACCAAAATGTGTAGAAACTTTTTTTTTTTAAATTGTAAATACTTGACAATTGGGTCATTTAGTATTATTTATTTGTCAATTCAAACGAATGTGATTTTCATTTGTGTAAGTGATTACGAGTTGATGTTGATTAAGTATATATATATATATTTGTTTTGTTCTATTATTGATAAGTCGGGTATTATCAAAACTCGATATTTTAAAAGTTACGTAATTTAAAAGTTAGATCTAAAACACGAAAAATAAACACTCAATACAAAATAGAAACTTTGACATTCGGAGGACATTTATATTTTGATAATTAAATGACTTAAAATAGTTAATATGTCGAATGAACGAATGACACGTAAAGACTTAACATAAATTACGAAAAATACTTTTAAAATAAAATAAAATAAAAATTAAACGACAACAATAGAAAATATTAAACATCGAAACTATCGATAATAAAATAAATTTTGGGCATCCCTCGGTATCGCTATCACTAATAGTCATCGTTACTCGTCAAAACATAAAAATAAAATGTTCAATATTGGTTTCAACTTAAACCGTTAAACATAATGGTATTTAACGCCATTAAATGTTTCAAAAATATTTGAAAGATAGAATTAAATAATGATCTTATTTTTTGGGTTTTACATAATACCTTAGAACTTGAGGTTCTAATATTATATTTAAAATAAAATAAAATATATAAGACTTGAAATTTAGATCATTTTGAAAAGATCATATGAGGGAAAAAAAATAAACATAACATGAGTTATGCATATTAATTGTGTTAGGAATTTTAAACATTGAATCGAATCGTATAGAACAAGAGGTTCTTTAAAAAATTCAATCATAACATGAGGTTATGATGTTTCGACTTTAAGAGACTCATAAGAGACTAAGTCCTTAAAAATATAAAGTGATATATTTTTTTCTTTTGCGAGAAATGATATATTTATTCTTTTACGAGAATCATGATTAAAATAATAACTTGAGGTTATTATATTTTGATTATATTCATCATAGCATAACTTGAGGTTATAAATATGTGTAATCATAATATGAGATTATGATACATTTTGATTCTTTTTTTTTCATATAATTAATTATAATAGAATTTAAGATTCATACTTTTTTTATAGAACATGAGGTTATAATGTTTTGATTCATTTCTTGCAAGCACAATAAAATACTTATAGTAATTGTAAACTACAATATAGTTTTATTTAAATAAGAACAATATAAACAAATCAAGTTCACAAGTAACATAACCGTGTATCCAAAATTTTGAAGTGAAATAGAATCAATATGTATTAAAATGGATGTATAAAAACTAACATACCATTCAATAAGTATTATACCCAATTAAAATCTTTTCATAAATGATATTTAAATTGTAATTCAAATATGCATAACAGCACAACATGTTGAATGGCTTTAAGTTGTAGTTCAATGATATTTAAGTTATGTATTTGTTTTATCAAATGTATATTAAAATAAAATTTTATAGCTACTTGTTGTGTGATTCATATGCAATTCTCATAAAAAGTTCTACATGAGCAAAAAATATAAGATCATGAAAAAAATATATATATCCTAAATGATAATAATTTAAATAATAACAAAAATAAGAGTGATAGAACTTAAGGTTCTATAAAAATTACATAACAATTATAAGAAGTTATGTTTTGATTTTCTTGAGGGAATCATAACAAAAACATGAGGTTTTTATTATTAATTTTCTCTTTTTTATAGAATAGCATAACATGAGGTTATGATATTGAATCATACTAGAACATGAGGTTCTAACTATTTGTATTTTTTATTTTTCTCTTTAACATAACATGAGATTATGTCATTTGATTTGTTTTCGTGTAGCCACAACAAAATATTTGTTGTTCATGTAAACTACAAGAGACTTCAATAGTAGATGGAAACAAAAATGAATAAAAAAAATGGATTCTCTTTATGTAATCACAATAGAGCATGTAGTGCTCATGTATATTACAATAGAGATATTTCAAGAATCTCCTACCTAGTTTTGCTTAGAGCAAAAATCGTGCTGATAACGTGTTATGAAATATAGTGAATGAGAGATTGAGGAGGAAGAAGATGATTCTTATTATGTAGTGTACCAAATGAGTACAATGTGTCTCTTATTTATAAGGGCACATGAAGTGTAACATCTTAGCTAATTAACCACTAATTCATGGCTAGTGAATACACATTTAAGGTGAAGAGACACACATTATAAGGATACTTATAACAGTATGCACTTTGTTTTGTTTTGACCTCTTGTTTCTTAGCTTTTACTTTAATAATAAAAATATGTTTAAAACTCGATTTATTATACGAAGTATTATAGAAAATAATAATACTCTGTTTCAAAATTATTGTTTGTCGACAGAATCATGTAATTAAAGAAAATCATAATTACGATTTTATATTTCTTACTTTTTGAATACAAACAATTTTATGTTAAACTAATTAGTTTTAAACAATTTTAAAGTTTCTAACTATAACTTGTCAGGGTAATATAATAATTTCAATGTGAATTTCTTATTAATTTTTAAAAATAAACAATTAATTTGAAATAATTCGAATAAAATGTGCACTATAAATTTGGGACGGAGATATTAAAAAATAGATAACGTCAAAGTAAAGAAAAGTCAAAGCTAGTTAAGTTATTTTGGGTCAAAAGGAGTATTTGTTATTATCATCGTTGTGAAATTCGGGTTGGCTTGACCGGTTGAATTGTAAATTGGTCGAGTGATCGAAAGCTGGTTTTGGTCGAACAATCCGATTAAACCATCAGTTAAACCGGTTGAATTGTGACCCGATTGCTTGATCCGGTCAATTGAAAACCCGATTTTTAAAACATTGATTATTATGCCTAAAAATCGCATCATGTTGTTTGCAAGTAGGAGGCCCATTTTTTCAGAAAGGCATGAAATTAGTCACACATGTTCACGCCTCCGAATCATTTCTCTTCTTTTTATTTGTATCAAAAAGTTTTACGGGTTGGCCAAGGAAGGGTTTCCCGAAGGGTTAAAAACGGTCAAGGGGATACCCCGACTTGGCCGTGTACATGTGAGTCAAAGGCTCCCCCTCACCGGGTAACATTTGAAATGCAAAATGTCACTGACAGGATTTTAACCAAGGATGTAATTCGGACTTTAAAAGCTATATTATCAAACATACGAGTGAAACAACTGTTTGACTGTTTAATTAGACTGTTCTTCTGAAGGGTGTTAAGTGGTATTAATTATATGATCACGGCTAATCGGATCAGCCCTCTGTTCACGTGATCTTCTGTAATAATGTAACTTGACACACCTCATAATTCATTAAACAAAAGAAACAATAAGAATGGTGGCGATTATGGGTTAAAACAAGAAATTACAACCTTTATATTTGGTTAACCATGGTTTCTAACCTTTTGGCCGACGAATCCACGGGGTTTGAACCCACGGCCACACAGACTAAAACGAGGTAAAGCCCTCCCTTTTCCGACCTCTGTTCCTAATCATAGATTTGTTTTAAGGGATTCAGTTAGTTTCTTTGCTTGTTCTTTCTTTCATGATGCACATATGGTTTGAGTAATAGAAAGTTTTAACTTAGTTCACTGCTTGCCACCTTTGCAAGAAAAAAGATGGTAAAAGCATAGGACAATTGACGGCCTTTCGTTTGCTTATGACTCGTAATAAATCTCCTAAAACCATTGTATTGTAGGTCTGTGAATTGGAAAATTCACCACTTTTTAATGCTGGGAAAGGGTCTGTTCTGACCACCAATGGAACTGTGGAAATGGAAGCTTGCATCATGGATGGAAACACAAAGAGATGTGGTGCGGTTTCTGGTGTCAGCACAGTTGTCAATCCCATTTCCTTAGCTAGACGAATCATGGAAAAAACACCCCATATTTTCCTTGCATTTGATGCTGCAGAAGTCTTTGCAAGAGAACAGGCAAGTGTCACATTCTTGTTTGATGCATCAAAACAATTACTTCGTATAAAACACAAACCTCCTTAAGTGTATATTAACTGTTTTCAATGCATTTCCTGTTGTGAGAACTACTAACAATTACTTTTTTTAGGGTCTTGAAACTAAAGATAGAAGTCATTTCATTACTCCTGAGAACATCGAGAGATTAAAGCAAGAAAAAGAAGCAGACAGAGTTCAGGCAAGCTCTTTATATATTTGACGCATACAACCTCTTTAGTCTTTGTTTTTAAATAACTAAAACTATTTTTGTAAAACTCTTTTTTTTTCTTAGTCATAACTTATAACTAAGGCATACTAGTTAATCTTGTGTTTTCTATTTTCACATCATAAAATTGATCCATTTCAATCTAAACCCACGATTTTGCAACCTCTAGTAACAATGCTAGTACTTCATATATTTTTTTCCACAAGTGTCGCTCTTAACACGTCTACTATTTAACTTGTAGCAAGATGATACACAACCTATAAAAACTGAAGATCAAAAGGAGCCACCAATTCCTGATGGATTTAGCAAATTTGGCACCGTTGGATGTGTGGCTGTAGATAGTCTCGGGAACCTAGCAGCTGCAACATCCACCGGTGGCCGGACCAACAAGATGGTTGGAAGGATTAGCGAGACACCCATCGTCGGTGCAGGCACTTATGCGAATAATTTTTGTGCCATCTCTGCAACCGGCGTAGGTGAAGCCATAATCCGCGAGACAGTGGCTAGAGATGTGGCTGCAGTTATGGAATACAAAGGGTTAGGTCTAAAAGAAGCGGCTGATTATATTGTACATGAAGTTGCACCAAAGGGAACCGTTGGCTTGATTGCTGTCTCTCCTAAAGGTGAAGTTGCAATGCCCTTTAACGCAACTGCTATGTTTAGAGCTTGTGCTACTGAAGATGGGTATACGGAGGTTGGCGTTTGGCACTCTGAATGATTTTCACTGGCGTTTGGTTAATAGTCATATACCCCCTGGGTGAGATTTAGTTGATTCCCGTGCTTGTGAATCAAAATATCTTATTATCATTATCAAAATACCTTATTATCATTATCATTTCTTATTAATGTTCAAACTTGTAAAAGATTTCAAGCTTTTCCTCAGATATCAAAATGAACATCTTTGGACCTTAGCCAATTCTAACAGCATATTAACGCCTCAACCAATGTGGGCATTAATGAGCTTAAGGTTGTGAAAGCTGATTCAGAGGCTACAGTTCAGGCAAGAACTGCCAAAGATATCTCTCTGTTGCTGCGGTTACAGAACACCTTAATTCATTTTTTTTTCTCCAGCAACCTTTTATATCAAATTTGCAATTCATATGCTCATATACATGTCTTTGCATCTCATTTTGTAAACCTGTTGAGCTTGAGGCCTCTTCCAATTGTATAGTGTAATGACTATTCAAATACGCTGACGGGTTATCATCAACTTCAAAAACTTGGGAAGTGGTCCCATCATTTACTGTCATTCTTCTTTTAGAAAGGTATCACCTGCATGTATCCTTGGGATCATCATTTCTCTACACAATTCAGAAACACCTCCGGACTCCATACAAGTAGACGATATTTTCTCGAGTCCTAGTAAGTTCATTCGACTACATCATCTATTCTATTAATATTTGTTTGTTTTGCTCACTTGAATCTCTTTATACGACATAGCTCACTTGAATCTCTTTATATGACATCAATTCTTTGAGTTTTCTTGATTACCGTGATTAATATAAATGGAAATTTTAATATCGGTGTGCAATTTATGATGTATGGCTGATATAGAGATAGCATATGCATGTAGTGTCCGTTTTTTATGTCGAGTTGTTATGCATCTTTGTCCCCCATATAGACACCCATTTGATCTGCCATGAGAGACTACATAAGTTATGGTGGAATTCAGATACATAAAAAATATTGGGGGTAAATAGTTTTGAGATTGAACGATGGTTGCAACATAAGTTTGGAACTTTCTAGGGCTCGGGACTCAATTATGTTTTGATATCACTTTGATTCTTATAATTGGTCCTGAAAATGATTATGCAATATTTCTTTAATAAAGGTACTGTGAACAAATTATAAGAATGATTACACAGCCTACTATCAAACTCGGCCAGCAAGGGATTCCTAACTGCAACCATCATTCAGAGGGCCAAGTTGCAACCTCCATAAAGCCATCTTCAGTAGCACAAGCTCTAAACATACCAGGTGTATTAAAAGGCATAGCAACTTCACCTGTAGATGACACACAAACCACACCAGTGGTCCCCTTTGGTGTAACTTCATGTACAACATATGCAGCTGCTTCTTTTAGACTTAACCCTTTGTATTCTATAACCGCAGCCACGTCTCTAGCCACAGTCTCACTGATTATGGTCTCACCTATGCCAGTTGCAGATATGGCACATAGCTTATTCGCATAAGTGCCTGCACCGATTATGGGTGTGTCTCCTATCCTCCCCATCATCTTGTTGATCAGACCACCGGTGGATGTTGCAGCAGCTAGGTTCCCGAGACTGTCCACAGCCACACATCCAACCGTCCCACATTTGTTAGTTGCATCAGGAACTTGCGTCTCCTTCTGATTTACGGTTTTTGTAGGTTGTGCATAATCTTGCTACAAGTTAAATAATTGATGCATTAAGCACACACTGTTAACCTGGTTAATGTCAAGTTTACCCTTATATGATGCACACAAGTTGTACTAATTAAGGTTAAAATACGAAACTTGCTAGAGTATATTCGAAGTGGACATGTATTATGGGAGAACATTAAAGGTGATAAAGAGTGTGTCGTTTGTAAAATGAATCAAGTGGGTTTGGGTCATATTGGGTAATTTTAAGTGTGGAAACAGGTTGTTATCATAAAGTAGTAACAATTTAAGATAATATCATTGACATGAGAAAATATCATATTGGGTAATTTAAGATAAGGACGGCTTTGGACATGAGAAAAGATCGCACAAGAAAATATCATTGACAGAATGAGCATACCTGAACTTGGTTTGCCTCTTTTGCTAGCTTTAGTCTCTCGATGTTTTCAGGAGTGATGAAATGACTCATGTCTACAGTGTCAAGTCCCTAAACAGCGGAAATGTGAATAAGTATACATAAAACGAAAAGCTTTGGCAACAAGAAACCTTAATACCACGCGATTTCTGTTAGAAATTGGGATAACTTGTATCCGAGCTTATTATGAAATTCCATTGGTCTCTTGGTAAATCACAATTAACTAAAATAACTTATCACCGACAATTAACATTAGACGATTATTTTTATATTTTTGAAATGTGTATGAAGCATCAAACAGGAATATATAACTTGCCTGTTCTCTTGCAAATGCCTCAGCGCCATCAAATGCTAGGTAAATATGGGGAGTCTTTTCCATGACCCGTCTTGCTAAAGAGATGGGATTGACGACTGTTGTGACACCAGAAACTGCACCACATCTCTTTGAGTTTCCATCCATGATGCAAGCATCCATCTCAACTGTTCCATTGGTGGTTAGTACAGACCCTTTTCCAGCATTAAAGAGTGGACAATCTTCCAGTTCACGTACCTACAGGACAAATGGTGTAGACTGATAAGTGACAAGGAGTACTGCAGATAAAAAAAATTTGCAATGAACCAACATGCCTTTGGACTTGTAGTATTCCAGGTTCAAGTACCAAATGGCACAAGGTGTGTGAGTTTGTTGTTACAAATACATAAAAAAAATATATACCACAAGTTCCACGACATCTAAGGGAGAGCATTTGGCACCAAGAGCGGAGACACCAATCTGAAGGATGCGTTGCAGGGCAGCCTCTCTAGGCACACGGCTTTCAGCAGGTAAAGTGACCGGAACACCGGCTCCACCGTGAAAAGCTAGAGCCCATCCCATGCTGTTAAATATTCCATCTGAGCCAATGCTCTTTCCTTTTTATATTGGTTTTCTAGATTATCAATTTCAGTGCCTGATTCATTGTTTATCAATATTATCTAGTGAAGTCTTATGTATATGATATTTAAGCATTACATATCTTTCAACAAAGAAAACAAAATTCGTCTGATTTTGTATCTTTTATAGACTGCCAATGTATCATATTATACAAAGATCACACATGCACCTTCATTTCTTGGTGCTATGATCGCTAGTAAAGGTAAATCTAAGTTATGCATTGAATTCTCGTTCTCATTATACTATCTAGCTTCTTGCTAGTTTTATAAATGAAAATTTAGCCGTTCAAAAAAAAAAAAAAAAACATGCACCTTCATGATAGACTAAAAACACACATGTTATACATACACAGTGATTTATATTAGGCCTAACATATGAATAATTTAGCATTTTTACTAGGTCATTCCATTTGCTTTATATCAAAATGTGAATTTTAAAATCCACTTAAGAAGTCTCTGCAATGGTGGGCGACATGGAGCATAAAAAACACAGCTCATACGTTCAAATCGTGTGCATAAGTCGATGTTACGTGATTTACCTCCCGCGTATAGCCGCGAGACCTGTCGGTAGAGGCAGAAGGTCAACTTCCCTAAAATCTTAAGTTTAAAACGAGTTTTTTTCCTATCGAAAATTAGTTTTAAAAGACTAACATAAATCCTTACATACACATATCGGGTGCGTACGCATCATTGCCAACCAATTGGTATTACAAAAAGTCAAAAACTAAAGGGTGGGTTGAGTCAATTTTAAAGAATAAACTGCTTCGGTTGGTAGGAAAAAATATTATTTAAATTTCTTTTGTTAGGAAAAATATTTTTAAAGAATTAAATGAAGACAAAACAATTTAGGAAAGAATATATAGAATAGACCTAAATGAAAACAAAACAATTTTGGAAAGAATATTGGCACGTCAATTTTTTCACTTCCACATAAAAAAAAATCATCTTATAATCACACCATTTCCACATCATCACACCAATTTTTCCACTTATTTTCATAAAATACCCTAAACAATTAATTTATTTAAACATAATTTACTTTGTTCATTCACATAAAAAACATTGCATCATAAATTAAATCCTAACATACGAAATAAAAAAAAATCAGAATAAATGGGCCAAAAAATGCATCATAGATTATATGGGCAAAAAAATACCCAAATATAAATGAGCCAAGAAAACATTAAATCCTAACACCATTAGGTTATTTTCATAAACTAGCCTCCAAGCCCCCACCTACCATCTTCTTCTTCATCTCCCTTGCTGTTGAAAAAAAAATGTTTCATCTTCATCATTATCACCAGCTTCTTCATCAACTTATACCCAAATAAATGAATAAGTAAGTTTGAATGTTTTTTTTATCCTTTCGAATCCATAAGGGGTGTTTTGTAAGTTGAAAATGGGGGTTTGTAAAAAGAAAAACATAACCACGGGCGTGGTTGTGGCCACGGCGTCTTCCACGCTGGATCACGGTGTGGTCACGCCGAGCCACACCGTGGTGACTCCATGTGCTCTTAGATGGAATCCAAGCACTTCTTGTATTTAAAATTAGGATTTGTTATAAGGCTCTATTTAGTAGTCGTGAGAAAGCCCTCGTGAGAGCCTCGTAAAGATGATGGCGCGGGCGGTGTTACTAGGAGCATCGTTGGTCACGCGTAACGAAAATAGAAAACGACTCACTATGAGAAGCTGTTGATTTTTCGGCAAATATGAAAATGTAGGTAATAAGTGTGTAAACACTTATCTTTTTGCCACTAAAATCAAGGACAAACAAGACCTAATCATGTGTTTAACATCGTAAAAGTCGGAATTACGCGTGGTTTTGTGTTTTTGTGTGAAATAGATACAAAAGATCAAAAGGAAAAAAAACACGGGATTTCACGGTCAAATGTTGAAGAAAAGTCCAAGAAGAGACGAAGACAAAGTCAAAGACCAAAAGTGTGCCCAGGTTCACGAAAACCGGCTAAACCGACACGTTTTTGAAGAAACAATCAAGGAAGCCGAAATCGAGCTCGATTTTAGCGGATTAAATCTTTTTAAGATATTCGAGCTTTGTGGATCCCACATTTGGGTAAATGGGCCCAAAAGCCCATTTGAGGAAATGCTTATTTTCACTTGAGCAAAACAAACCACCAAGGCCCAAATTGAAATATGAGACGGATGAAATCAATATTGGGCTAAGCCCATTTTGTTAAATTGAACGAATTAAAAAGTGAAATCTTTTCACTTGGTTTGGTCAAAGAAACTGGTCAACTCACAACAAACACTCACACGCATACACAACCTTCCACACACTTTTTTTATTTTTACCCCCACCCCATTCATTCCTTCGATAATAACAAAGCAGTTTCACCTTTTCTCTCTTAACAAAGATACACAGCCACCACCATTCAAAACCATAATTTACCCCAATACACCAAAATCACCCACTAAAAACTGGGGGTTTTACCCAATTCGTGTGAATCACACGAATCTTAATTAAACCCTCAAGATTTCGGAGGTGAACACTACCAGTGGTCCTCATATCAATCCTGCGTGGCTAAATCCCTTTATCTTGATTGGTTATGACAACTAACACACACAAATCCACCAATCATGATCCTCCACCTCAGCATAAAGAAGCACAACAAACACACCTTCCATCCACTCTGGTGATCCGTGTGATGCAAGAGGTATTTTTAGCCGTTTGATCAAGAAGAGAAGAGAGAGAAAGAAGAAAAAATGTGTCTGACGGCTAGGATTTGATTACTTACTCTCGAAGATTCATGAAGAAGCATTGGGGGGAGGGGGGCTATAAATACCCCCAAATCATTCTGTAATGGGTGCCTTTCTTTTTAGTTTAATTTTTATTTTAATGAAAAATAGATGTTAGGTTATTTGTAATTTTCTTTTCAATCAAGTATGGTACTCAGTTTTTAATATTAATGAAATTTAAATTTTCTTAAATTTTGTCTCTGTCTAGTTTATTTGCAATTTAATCTTGTTTCGGTTTTTTATTAAATAAATATAAAAATAAAAAGTGGTAGAAATAACTTCCCCTACTGGGAAGTTCAAAATATTGGTTCGAGAGTTACTGTTTTTTTTGTTCGAGGAAGATGAATTGTTGATGGTGTTTGGGTAATAAGGAGATATTTGTTCGGTTTCGGTTTTGTTCATAGGGGGTTCAGCGCCACCCTACTGCCCAACGGAAATCGACACAAGGTTCTATTCTCTTTTTAATTTCTATTGTTAAATTTAGATTAATAATTGTTTGATTATTTGTTATATCTGCTAGTTTATGTTACTGTATTGTGTTTATGTGTTGAGCTTATTTTGAGATATCTGCTTGTGTTAAGTGCACTATTTGGATCTGCTTGGTATTAGTTTAAGTCTATTTAAATCTGCTTGTTTTGCTCATTTTAGATTCGTTCAGGTCTGTTTACATCTGCTCTTTTTGTTAAGTACTCAAGTTTATTGTGCTGAATGTTTAGTTTGATTTGCCTGGTATTGGTTTATTGAGTTTGTTTTAGTATTGGTGACTGTTTGTTTGGTTCGTTTATTTGGGTATTTTCAGTTTTTAGATTACTAATAATTTCGTTCATTTTGATCTGTTTTTAGCTTATTCTTGTTAATCTGCTTGTTGCCTGTTTTGGTAGTCTGTTTCCTGTTCAGTTTTATATGCTTATTTGATTAATTTACTTATTTGCTTATTGTCTCTCTAGTTATGCTTATTTAGTAGCTGTTATCTGTTAATTGTTCTTAGTGTCTGATTATCATCTTATTTGTTTGCCTGCTTATTTGGTTAAGCTGTTTAGCTTATTTTGGTTTATTATTACTGCATAAAAGCAACAGACACACTTGGTCTGCTGGTTCAAAAATCCAAAAATAATTTTAGCAAAAACGTCCCTAACCGGACTCGAACCCTGGACCTCCTGTTCAGCAACCAAGCGCCTTAACCATCTTAGCTAGACTTGTTTTTGTGTTTATTTATGCATCGTTTAATTAATATAGGGTAATAATTATTGGCAGTTTTAATTAAATAGCTTAATTCATAAGTTTTGTTTATTTAATTTTAATTAAAAAATATTTAAATAGTTTTCTTTTATACAATTTAAAAAAAAAGATAAAAAAAAATATATTTTAATTTCTTTAATTAATTGTTTTTTAAAATTTAATTTTAAAATTTAGTTTTCAAGTAATATATTTAAGTTTCAAAATAGTTTTATTTAAATTAGATTAAATTAGATTTTTAAATTAGTTTAAAATAGTTTTCAAAATTGTTTAAATAGTTTCAATAGTTAATTAAATTAGCTTTTTAATCAAGTAGTTTTTAATTAGTTTTAAAAATATCAAAAAGAGTAATTTTACCAAAAACAAAATAGTCTTACGTTTAGTCCGATTTCAATTCGAGTCGATTTGTGGAACGATAAATAGATCTAAAAAGAATTTGCAAAAAATTCAAACATTAGTAGGCGTCCTTCTCAAACGAATACTTATAAAAAAAACTTTTTGAACACCCAATTTATTCTTTATAAATACATTTTAAAACACTCTATTTTTTATGCAACAAAAAATACAATTTCTACACACACAACTTCAAATAATTTCCAACACAACTCAAACAAATCATGTGGATTTCCTAGAAGTTGAAAAAAATATTTGACGAAAGCGAAAAAGCAATCCAACGTGATTTGAAGTTTTTAAGCACAACGCTGTCGTTTTTGTTTGCTTATCAACAGCAAAGCGGCGAAAAAGGACTAACATACCTCGTGATTATAATGTTGCTCATGATCGTCTAGTCGCTGCCTACTTTAGTAACAGCCCGATGTTTCTGGCAGAATGTTTCGAGGAGAGGTTCTAAATGAGTCGAACGCTTTTTCACAAATATAGTTGACAAAGTCACAATTCATAGTGATTACTTTCGCGCGAAATAAAATTATGTCAGAAAACTACGGATTTCGCCGTTGTTAAAATGCACCGTAATAATACGTCAATTGGCACATGACACCGTTTCAGACGCCCTTGATGAATATTTGCAAATGGGTCATGACATTTCTCAAGAAGCCCTTGATTAATTTTATGATGCCGTAACGGAGGTTTTTGAACCAGAGTTTTTGCACAAACCAACTATCACTGATGTTGAAAAGCTATACGCGCATCACGAAGAAATACACGGGTTGCCGAGAATGCTAGGAAGTATTGATTGTACAAATTAGGCGTGGTTTGGTTGTCCAGTCACACAAAAAGCGTAATAATGTAGACTTGATCATGGACCGGATACATTTGTTTTGTTGGAGGCTAGTGCATCGAAAGACTTATAGATATGGCATGCTTTTTTTTGAGTTGCAGGATCGAACAACGACATCAACGTTATTTAGTGATCCTCGTTACTTAACGATCTTAAACTAGGAAAAGCACCAGAGATCCCCTTTGTGGCCAATGATGTAACCTACCTATATGGATAATATGTTTGTGACGAGATATATCATGAATGAGTTCCATTAGTTAAGTCGGTTACAAATTTAGCCGTTGATGACCACAAAAGGTAACGATATAAAGCAATCAATGAAGCAGTAAGGAAAGATGTAGAATGTGCTTTTGGTATCCTAAAAAAGCAATGGGCTATATTAGCCATGCCAGCAAGGGCTCACATCTAAGACAAATTAGCGCGTATAATGTATACATGCACCATATTGCATAATATGATTATTAAAGACCGTAAGGCGACAATAAGTTCAACATAGTATGAGGAGGAACAACATTCACCAAATGATCTCATTTGATCACATGAACAAAGGTATATAGTTATAAGGTACATCAAGTCATCATAAGCACATCAAAGGTTTAACGCAGACTTAATCGAACACGTTTCACGTAATATATAAATTTTTAATGTAATGTTTTTAATTTTTAATGTAATGTTTTTAATTTTTAATGTAATGTTTTTAAATACAAACTAATAAAAGTATTATTTCGAAAAAAAAATTGTGCGGTGAGGGTGTTCGGAGATTGATAAGAGTGAATTGTGAGAGTGAGTGAGTGTGAAAAGTAGGAGAGCCAAAGATGAGGTGGGCTGGTGTGTACGGTGATGGAGTGTTTCTCTAGTGATTGATAAAAACAACCTAAAATTGCATGTACAAATATTATGCAGTCTCGTTTTTTGTCTAGCTTTTCAATTAGTTTTTGTATATAATATTTTCCGTAATAAAATATGTCATACACAAGAGTGAGGAGCTATTCTCTTTAATCACCCCGAAGAAGGGTGAAACGTTGTTTGTATACCTCGTGCCCTCAAGAAGTAGAGTGAGCGGTGTCCTATTAGCGGAAAGGAATGGGCGGCAAGTTCCTATTTGCTATGCTAGCGAACCTACATGATGCCGAAAGGAATTATACCCCTTTGGATAAATTGGCCACATGTCTACTTCATATGACCCGTAGGTTGAGAAGATATTTTGAATCCCACGCGATACAAGTAATCACAGACCAACCGGTGAAACAAATCCTATACGAGCCAGAAGCCTCCGGTAAATTGGCAAAATACACCTTGGAGCTGGGAGCTTACAATGTTACATATATCCATCTAAATGCTATAAAGGGACAAGTGGTGGTCGATTTCCTCACAAATACTCCATAAACTAAAGAAACATTTTTATTGTCCGAAGAAGTAGCTGTCTCAGATGAATGGGTGTTGTATACTGACGGAGCATCAAGTGGCACATGCGTGGGGGCCAGTTTTGGTGCTTATTGACCCGACTAGATTAGAGTACACCTATGACCTTCGTCTGAACACTACAAGTTCCAATAATGAAGTTAAATACGAGGCCTTGTTGGCAGGTCTTAGAATAGTCGAGAAGATGAAAGTGGAATCATTAAAGGTAAAGATGGATTCAAAACTGGTGGCATGTCAAATCAGTGGAGATTTTGTATCTTGCAAAGGAAAATGGTACAATACTTAGCAAAGGAAAAGGAGAGAGTGAAAATCTTGAAAAATTTCTCTATCATTCCCTGAAACGAAAATCAGAAGGTAGATATCTTGAGCAATCTAACATATGTTGCATTTAACCATCTAACGAATGAGATACGAGTGGAGATTCTGAATTCCCGTTTGATTGATAGCGATCGCGTTAAAGAAATTGTAGAAGAGGAAGGGGACAGTTGGATGACACCCACCATACGGTGCTTGGAAGAATGAATATGGTAGAAAGATGAAAATGAGGCTCAGTAGCAAAAAATGAAGCTTAGTCGGTATGTCGTGATGGAGGATGTGCTTTTCAAAAAATCTTACTTAGCCCAAATACTAAGATGCTTATGAGCCATTGAAAGTTAATTACATAATCTAAGAGGTACATGAAGAAGCATGTGGTATGCACCCCAGGTCCCGGTCAGTCGTGGAAAAGATTATGAGGTAAGGGTATTATTGACTGACCATGCATCAAGATACATGTGAGGTAGTAAGAAAGTACGACTTATGCCAGATAGAAGCCCCGGTCCATAAGCTCCTAAAGACTTTTTTAACATCTATAATCTCCCCATGGTGATTCTATCAACGGGGACTAGACATTTATAATGGTCCAGGTGGTGGTGCCATAAGCGTTTACGTCATGGCCACCGCGCCCGTTATCTGTACTCTTGTATTCTTTTCATAGTTTTTAATTGTGACATTTATGAAATAAAACGGATAAAAATGGGCTTAAAAAAGTAGTCGTCATTTGAAAGGAAAACTAAATTTTTATTATTCTACGTTTAAAACTCTAAAAATATCATTTATTTATACCATTTTAACATACATTATTCCTTCAACACAATGTACTTATACATGAAGAAAAATGAATTTTTATTTAGTTTCCTTATGGATCCCAATTATTATTATTAATATATTTACTTTCAAGACGATCTAAGTAAATATGGACACTTTTCAATCTTATCAAGAATTTCAATCTTTTGAAACGAAAAAAAGAATTCAATCTTTAGGTAGGTAGTAAAGAAGTAGAAAGTTTAGGTCCTAATACAAGGACACACAATCCATGTGTGAACGAGAGGTTGCAGAACAACGGCTCTTAGATGACCCACCTAAATACCAAAAAGGAATATTAATGGGGCATGTCCCTTATAAGTTTCACTTATTTGAAAAACAATGCACTATATTTTCACCTACAATGTTGAACTACTCCTCAATACTTCCAACTTGTTTTTAACTTATATTGGATTGTACAATTCGGTTAAGTATTAGTCCTTTCGTGAAATCCACATAGGGTTACGCCAATTGGCATACGACACAACCTTCGATGCATTTGACTAGTATTTGCTAATTGATGAACATCGTGTGGGTGACAAGTATTTAAAAAGACCATATTTTTTATGACATCGAACATATAAAAGTATTGCATGAACAGAAAATATCGACTCCCAAGAAAGGGATTGAGAATGAACAAAATGTCTTAAATCATTACATGGATGATTTAAACGGCGTGATCATTATTACCCGAATTTAATGCTTGAATTTGTTGCATCATACGAATTATGGATTTGACATGCATATTTTTGATGTTGTGCTGGAAAATAATGACAAGGGTTCGTTTGATAGGATATAATGAAATATCAAATGAAAAGAATAAACGACGTAATAAAATAAATAGTGTAATGTAATGATTCATTAAAGTTATTAATCATGTACTGTTTGTGTGATAAGATGTAATAGAATCATAATAAAAAGACAAAAATACCCATTGATGATGAGAAGTTTATTTAACGTGGTTAATTAATAATAAAGTATTATGTAATTTTGATTTCATTACAATACATAAATGAAAAAAAAAGTAAGACACCCTTAAGGAATGGTTTTGATATATGAGTTATTACTTCTAATGAATCATTACATACTATAGATGTAACGCACAACATATCTTCATTACATCGTAATTATCTTTTCTATTCCAACTTTTATTACGTTATATCAAGCACTATTAATATTTATATTTAAGCCTACAAAATAAATCTACAAATAGACATACATCATTCATATTTTGCCAAGTGTCAAACACTAATCTCTCTCTTAACATTAACCAATTAAAATTTGAAATCAACCAATCATATTTGTAAGTACACTTTTAGGCAAGATTAGTCAATCATTTTTCAATATTTATATACTTCAAACTTATATTGTGATTCAAGAAAACCATTCATTCAATCAATCCAATTTATAATAAGCATAAATTGCTAGAATACTTATTCACTAACAATACCCAATTTATAATAAGCATACATTGCTTACTTTATCCAAAACATCTTCTTCTATTTGGCATTTATATAAAGGGCTAATTCTTGAAATGCCTCATGGTGTTATCATATTTCCCTTTTTGCACCCACCAAATGAGATTTTCCCTAAATGTCCTATGCAACCTATGTAACTTATGTAACTTATGCGACTTGGATTAAAATACAAGAAGTGTACTTTTATCTTTATGACACATGTCAGAATGTGTCATAAAAAGTACATATGTGTAAAAACTTGTCTCTTATTCAACTTACTTTGTTTTTTATGCGACTGTATTAAAAAATATTATTTTAATAAAAATTAAATTTAAACAAAATATTTTAAATTACTTATTTTGTATTTTGTTTTTATGCAACTTGTACCTTTATGTAGACAATAAAGTGACATATGAGTAAACTACTTTTTGATAAAATCTATAAAGTCTTTTTATGCTACTTGTATATATTAAAAAATAATATAAAGTAGCATGTAAATATGTGTAAAAGTAGGTAGGGTGTAAGTCTTTTCTTATGCAACTTTTATATAATTTTCTATGCAATTTTTATTTAGTAATTTTATTTTTTAAATTAATTTTTATTTATAAAATAAAAAATAATGTATTTATGAAATCAAAAACATTATTTGAAACACAAATAAAACATAGCCCATTAAGTTCTTTATTACCCTATCCTAAACTGTTGAATTATTTGAAACCCAAAAAACAAAAACCCAACAAAAACACACACACACAAACCCTGTTTCAATTAGTCGATCATAACAATTTATTATCTTTAAAACTATACTTTTCGATTAAACCCAGTGAGCTTTGGTGTTGATGGTGGATCAGGAACTCGGTGTTATTGCGGTGGATTAGGCATCTTATATACTTCAATCATGTCCTTGATGTTGGCTAAGGTAATTTATTCTTCAATCTTATTCTTTTAATCTCAAAACCTTTTTTCATGACTAATTGTTTTGAAATACTATATGTTGCACTTTGTTGATATTGCACTTTGGTGGAAGTTAATTATACGCTGCACTTTCTTTAGTCGTGATATTGCACTTTAGTTGGGTTTTAGTTAATTATATGATGCACTTTGTTTAGTCGTGATATTGCACTTTGTTGAATTACCATTAAGGCATGGCCATTAGAGTTGAAGTGTTAGTCGTGTTTAGTTAGTTGGGTTTTAGTTAATTTGGATAGAGTCAAAGTCGTGTTTGGTTTAAAAAATAACTCGAAACAAACCATATATAAATGCAGATATACATAGTTCCTCAATTATAATATGTAAAAGTAAATGCCACATATGTTAGTGAAACACTAAAAATGAACCATTAAAAATGAACCTATTTGTGGTTTATGTTAGTTATGTCGTTTATGTTAGCAAACATTGATGAGTTGTTTATTTTTTTAGGAATACGAGGGCAAAGTTATTATAAGAAGCAAATTGAACTATTTGAAGTTGATCAAAGACAAACTGGATGACAAAAGAAGGAAGTTGTTTAGGAAAACTTGTTTCGGCAGTTGGTTAGATCTTATTTATTTTGATCATGAACTACACTTGATTGATTATATGCTAAATAAACAATGTCGTGTAAATGATTCTCGCTATGATACGCTGTTAACATATTATGTCAATGGGCGCGGGCAACATTTTGGCCGGCGGGAGTTTTCTCTTATCACTGGTTTTAGGTTTGGCACAGTAACTTTTTCTTTTTATGATTCGGGTGAAATGGAATTTAGAAACAGGATGTTCCCGAATAAGGTTGGCATTCCAATTACAAGTTTAGATCTGTTTGGGGTAATTGAGAATGAAGAGTACTTTAACAAACTAATTGACTTAGACGTTGTTAGACTCAGCCTATTATTGTGTTTAGAGGTTGTATTTATGGGTCAGTTGTTGGTAAAATAAATTGACAACTCCCTTATGAGGCTGGTTGATTGTTTAGAATCATGGAATGCCTTTCCATGGGGAGAGCATATTTGGATGCATTTGTACGCTGAAATTATGAATGTAGTATCTAAGCATAAGGATGAACACCTTGAAGGATTGCATAAATCGCGCAACTATGTTCCTACGTATACAATCTCTGGTTTTGTTTGGGCATTCAAGGTAAGTGTTATGTTCATTATATTCATATAATGATGGTAACTATTATGAAGGGTATGTTTAATTAATCATTTGACTTAATCAAAGGTTTGGATTCTGGAGTCGTTTGAGAAGAGAAACCAATGGTGGAATAAAGATACCGAAGTTATACCCAGAGGTATACGATGGACTAAGAAGGCATTATTTAAAAGATCAGATTATTCCAGCCTATTTGCCAAGGTAACGTGTATTGCAGTAACTTAATTTATATTTAATTTATACTCATGTTAGGTATAGTTTTATCAAATACTTTATATGCATATATTACCATGTTGCATGATTCAGACATAATTTTTAATCTTATACCAACATTAGACGAGTACCATACTGACTGGTGGACGAGTAACATAGATTTTATTTAACAAAACGTGCCAAGGATTCCTACTAGACAACCGGATATTTATGATGCTTATCTACAAAAGCTTTCTGCTTGGCGCACATGTAATACGATTTTTGAAATACTGAGTACTCTGACTAATAACGTTGTTAGGAGCAAGATAAGCACGGTTAAAGATCACGTTATTAAAGAGTTAAATTATCATACATTCAAACTTAAGGCAATTATTCAGGTAAGTATTTTTTTATATGTATAACTACTAAGTATAACTTTTTAAAAAATACCAATATAACATACGAGGATATCAACTTTGCAGGTTATCGTTCGAGAAAGAAATGTTGGTATAGATTTTCAAAAACTTGAGTTCAGTGAGGCATTTCGTCATCTTGAGGATGATTTTTATGAAGAACTTAATCAAATATACATCGAGTTGTTTGAATCCCCAGTAGGTTATACCTTAGGGACCCCGTTAGATGTTAATATCGAAGACAATATTGATGAGGTAACTCATACATACTATGCTATTCCTAGTTATGTGAAAAGATGCGTATGTTTATAAATTCTTTTGCATTCCACAGGAGTATCTTCTTTTAGAGGAATTTAGGATGCAGGTGGAAGATGAGGAAAGATTATTGTTAGAAGAGGAAAGAAGAATTATTGAAGAGAAAAGGTTTCAGACTGAACAGGAAAAAAATTAAAGATAGAAGAAGAAAGGGCGCGTGAACAGAAGAAAAGGCTGGACGCTGATAGAAGGAAAAGGTCATACGCCCTTATGAACTCAGATCATATGAAACTAGCTATGTCTCGTTGCTTACCTAAAAAGAGATCACAAATGTCAGCTGTAAGAACCGGTAGTTGGTTGCAAGTATGTGATAAGTTTCAAAAGAAACAAGGCTCATTCTGTTTGGTTGATCAGAATATGACAGAATTCCTAAAAAATGTTACACCTTGGTCCGAGGTATAAATCTATTTCTCATTACCAAAAATATTTATTCTTTCCTAAAATTCTATATTTCTAATACTGTTTCACCTTTAATTAGGATCTTACCAGAATCAACAGATCCATAGATCATATTTGGATATGTGATGAATTTGATGAGTTTCTTGGTCGTCCCGACAATCTTCGATGTAAATTTCCTTGGTCTAAAGTTGTGAGTGTGGATAGTCGGTTTTGGGAGTCTTTAGTTTGTTTAGACCCTCCAAGACAGGGATATCTATTGGATGAAGTAAGTTAATCAGTTATAATCAAAAAATTAAGTTCATTTAAAATTTTTCTGGTTATTAAAAATGTCTTCGTATTTTGGTCTTTTGTAGCACATTGACTTGTGGGTAGAGTACATGTGGCATGTGCGTCCACAAGATGCTAATTGGGCAATGGTTAACGCTTATTTTGTTCAACTCCTGCTACAAAATACAATGCCACTATGGTAAGCTAATGGAGAGAGCTATCCTATTACATGGACCGAAGTTGATAAGGTAAAAATTATGTTTCAATCAGCTTTAGAGGCTTCATTAAGTGGACGAAAATTGATAGTCATAAGCAACCCTAGGGAACATAGCAGATTAGCAGAAAAAGTTGTAATCAACCCTAGGTAACATGGAAAACATCCTTCCCAAATATGAGCAGACTTAAATAGAAAACACGTAAATGATTTATACGTAAATGATTGGCATTAAACATGGTAGTATATATAGATGTTTTCTATATATAAGCTGCTTGTTTGATTAATTTTTTTTTCCAATGCATGTATTTATGCCTATCAATGAACCTGGAGCACATTGGTGTCTAGCAGTTTTTGATA
Organism: Glebionis coronaria; assembly: GCA_025667525.1. Lineage (NCBI taxonomy): Eukaryota > Viridiplantae > Streptophyta > Magnoliopsida > Asterales > Asteraceae > Glebionis > Glebionis coronaria. The sequence continues at coordinate 111,048,733 of CM046879.1, read as the reverse complement.
TCGTGTCTGGTGTGGTTACTTTCTATGATAGTGGGAACAGTTATGAGGTTGAATGTCGCCCTTGGTATATCGGTATGAGGACTTGCTTAAAGTTAGATTTTCTTAACCATTGTTTTTAATTTTCAATTAATACTTGTTAGGGATAATCTGTTAAGACTTTTGACAACCATATGTTTAGGATCGACTACCTGAAGTTTTAGGATAAGAAAGGGATTCACAAAAATGCTTACAACATTACATTTGAAATTGCCGAAAACGTGCCAAAGTAGGGGGTGTTTGGTGACTGTGGTGTTTGGGTGTGTATTTTTCTGTATCGTTTGGCGCACGACATATCATTGGATGTGGAGGATCCTATCCAAACTGTCCTTGCTTATCGTGAGCGTATGTCGCGCTTTTATTTTAATCACATGTATTAGAATTAGTTTCTATCTCATCAGTAGACTTAATGCATGTAATAATTGAATACTTGTTGTTTGGCACTTAAATTTATGAAATGAAATCATGGAATTAGACTAATCCATCAAGTTTACTAGTTACATAAAAATCCAAAGACATTGCATAGTTAAAAGGAAAGGAAATATTACATGCTAATATCATCTAAGTGCATCATGTGTAAACCGAATGGTGTTTCCCCATAAACTTGTTCTTGTTTGCTAGAATTAACATGATCTTCTTGAGTATTTTCCTGCAAATCTTAAGCAAGTTATCTACATTTGTTATAATATAAGTCAAATACTCTTCATAATGCGTATAAAAACTTACACCAAATTGTGATTGCAATGGTACATGACAAGCGTCCCGATTGTGTCCCTTTGTACCACACCTAGAACAACGGTATATTTGGGCTCCTCTCCTTGTGATCTTATTCTATCGTTAGCTTTTGGCTTACCAGGTTGTGGTTTCACCAACGCAGGTGGTAAAACAACTTGTAAATCGTTAGAAATTTCCCACACGGACTGATCAGGTATAGGATTCACCAACTCTTGGTATATATCTTTAAGAGTTCTTTTAGAAAACCATACTTTTGCCCATCTGTTACAACTACTCAGACCTAGAAACTTAGACATTGCACATAAATGTCCGCAAGGTAATCCCGAAAGTTGCCATTTTAAACAAGTGCATTCACCCTTGACCAAGTCAATAGTGTGTACTGTTTTATTATCTTTCACTTGGTAAACCTTGAGCCGTTCAACGCCGAAGACGGTCCATGTTTCACTTTTTAGCATTCAGGTGTTTACCTTTGCTGTTGCCCATCTTGATAATTCATGAGCTCCTGGTTCATCTAAAACAAAAAATTATCTTTAAATACTTATTTGATTTTTCGATAAACTAAAAACCATTAAATATAATATATTTATAAATAATTACCTTCACCAACGTATCGACGCTCATAATACCACTTTTGTAGTAGGTCTCTATACCAGTCCATTAGCATTGTGATTGGAAGTTTCCTCACTGTCTTCGTTAAAGCATTTATAGATTCCACGCACTTTGAGGTCATGTAGTTATATCTCTTAGTAGGGCAATGTGCTCTTGACCATTTATCAAACCCGGCTTCCTCTAGTTTTTTGTATGCTTCAGGTTTGACCGCCTAATACAAGCTTTTTGGCTAGTAAGAAAATTAAGTTTGTTATAGTGGTCTAATCGAATTGATCCTGGTTAACTATGCGACTCAGCTGTCTTTTGTGGAAACAAATGTTGTGTCGTTGTAGTAATTAAAAAGTGCAAAACTTTAACGTAAAAGGCGGGTAATTAAATCTAAACTAATTAAGACTTAAATGGTGCAAAGTTAAAAACGTTGAAAAGTAAATCTAATTAAATGACTTGACATTAAAGCGTGACGAAAATTAAATTTGACGAAGTATTAAAAATGTAACTTAAAAACAAAACAAAGCAAAATATAATTCTAAACCCCAATCCATCGGAATCCAGATCGGAAAGCTGTCAACAAGTCCATCGGAATGTCAGATCAGAAAGTGCCAATCGGAATGTATAAAACTAGGTCTATCGGAATGTTAAAAAGAGAAGTTATCGGAATGCAGTCTATCGGAATATATACAAGATATCGGAATGTTACTTCCATCGGAATATACCCATCAGAATGTGGTCCAGATCGGAATATTGCTCAAGAAAATTGGGCAGCACTTCGACTCAAAATACCTCAAGACCCGTCGGAATGTGCGATCGCAATGTGCGATCGCAATCCTAGATCAGAATGAGGGTGATGTAACTCTAGATCGCAATCCCGGATCGGAATGCAAAACCCTTGTCCCATGCTGTCACCATCGGAATGTGGGTGATGCTATCGCAATGTGTAATTTCCCTTCTTTTCGATGGAGAGCAAATTCGTAATAAGCACAAGAACCAAATAAGCTAGAACTAATAAGCAGTAACAAATACTAAAATGAAGTGGAAACAAAACGAGACAATAAGCTAAAAAGTTAAAACCTTTCGAAATTTAAAAGACGAAACTTAATGAAATGGAATTTAAAAGGTAAAACTTTCTAAGAAAAGCTTGAAAACACTTAAGCTAAATACCAAATAAGCACATAAGATTGTCAAACTTATGGCTTATCTCGTATGAAAACTTAAAGGGAAAAGAAAAGACAAAACTTTTAATCAAATAAGCAAAGGGATTAAGCAAACCTTGCTTAATCCGAATTTTAAAACAAACCAAAACAAGAGAAAGGTAGAAAGAGAATGATAAAAGGAACTTGATCAAAGGTAAATAAAGATTAAAGCAACAAAATTAAAAACACTTACTTGGAATTAAAATGAATTAAAGGTGTAAGACAATGTATTTAAATGACATGTAATTAAAGTGCAAGGTAATTAAAAATGGAAGAACTAATTGTCACTATTAGCCAAAAAGAACAAATGAAATGAAAATGAACACTATATATAGGGGAATTAGGGAGGTGCTTAGGAAGCTTCCTCCCCTCTTTCTTCTTTCTTTAATTGAACCATTAAGTCCTTAATCTTCTTAATTCTTTGACTTTAATGATTTTGTCTCGGGATTTCTTTTAAACTCGTCTTGTAATTCTTCAATAAATTAGACTTGAGTTCTTCGGCTTTTAGTAAACTTCCGTCTTTTGACTTTTTCTTCGATAAATCTTCAGAATTGGTCTTGGACTTCTGTTCTTTTTGCACTCTTGATTTCTTGACTTCGTCTTTCGTCTTTTTCTTCGATAAAAGCCCGTGAATGCCCGTGTTTACTCCCCTTTTCACATTTTCGTCCTAAATCACAACATAAACACAAACCACGCATAATTCCGACATTTACGACATAAAATACACGTTTTGGCTCGGTTATTATTGTAGTAAAGTGGTAAAAAGGATGGGTACCTATCAAATCCCCTACACTTGACCATTGCAATATCCTCATGTAATACATTAGTTACAAAGCAAGAATACACTTTTCATCACAATTAATCCACATTGGCCTTTATTAAAGAGATAGAAAATTATAAACATTCAAAGTAAAGAAATCAAAAACATACCTTCGGGTTTTGAAAATGTCATGAATGATCATCATCCTCAAATTTTCACTTTCTCCAAACCAAGCTTAAAAACGAGATCATTGTTATTATAAGTTAGCAAACTAACACGAACTCATGTGGGCCAATTATTTACTTAGACTCCCTTATTCCTAGGTGTATCTATTATATTTTATTGTTGTCTTGAATGATCACGAGGATGCAATGTTGACTTATTTCGATAGTTATTTAGGCTGAAAATAAAGTGGGACGATTTAATCAATAGTTAGCTAAAGGACAAAATCTTTTAAAACTGCTTCTCGGGACCTTAAAAAGTTCATATCTTGGCATAACTCGCTTCGCGATTTGAGACCTTTCTCGGACCGATATTTGGCAGCGACTTCATACTTCAAATCTTGAGAGACGTTCATGAAATAATGGTCTTCTCTTCATAATAGGAATTTCTTCACTTGAAGTTTTGAGAGATTCTTCATACTTGGACCATGACTTCTTCATTTTTCTCCAATCATTATTTTGGACTTTGATATACAACGATCCGCCTCCTGTTTGGACTTGGCTTTATTTATCCTCATACCTTGCTAGGGTCTTTTCGGATAGACTTCTCCATGACTTTTGGGGATTTTTTGCTTTTCGTCGTGTGTCTCGATCCTACATATTGATCTTTGATAAATGATTCTTCACATCACTTGGGATCTTTAGCAACAAAATATAGCCCTCATGCCTTGTTAGGGCCTTTTCGGACTCGCCAATCTTCGCATCCCGCTTCAATAAGTTATGCCTTGGCTATGAACTCTAATCCATACCGAGCAACTTCTAAACGATCTTGGGCTAGAAGCTAAGTAACTTTTCAAACCGTACAACCTTATTTATTGCAGATAAATTTATTAGCAAGCGATGGGAAAATAGGCTTATAATTAACTCACATAAATTCACGAAAGAATACCAAACTTATAACTGACTCTATCATCTCTCGTTCTCCACAGTTTAAAATCTCGAGGAATGAGACTCGTGGATGCTTAGCCTATTAAATCAAAGTTTTGGGTTTTCGAGTCGCCTATAGGATCTTGCAAACTCTTAGACTTTTTCAAGTTTAGAAATCGCATTTTAAAGTTCCCTTGATAAACGACTCTCTAGGATCAATTATAGGAACTTGCGAAAAGTTCTTGTTCTTAACCCGTGAGAGTTAAGACTTTCGCGTTTTATAGCTCCCTATATAAAAGCCTAGCAAAACTTGACTTAAAGGATACTAGCTAGAGTAAACTTAGATAAGTAAACTCGGGTTGAGTCAAAAGATTCACAACGTTTGAAAATTAAAACCACTTTATTAAAAATTTATTCTAATAAGGAAAGAAAATAACTATACAAAGGGAAAAACTAATAGGCCAAAATAGATCAAAAATTTTGAAAAATGTCGAAAAATTGATTTTCCGGTTAAAATGAGGACAAATACAAGTAAAAGGCCACTTAACTTCGATAGAAGCCCCCCCTACACTTGAGATAAACATTGTCCTCAATGTTTAAGCATGTGGGAGTAAACTCCCCTACACTTAGGACATTGTGCACGTTATTTAAATCTTGCTAAGGAAGAGACAACTAACGAGATTCCTATTTTAATATTGAGAAATATAAAATAGTGAATCGAAAAAAGTTCAGGATAGAACCTGGAAGAAGGGAACACGGAATCACGGGTCGTCAAAAATCATCAAGAGTGGATCATTGAGCGCTCGAATCCCTGAATATGAGAAGAGAGGAGATAACAAACACCAACGGGTCTCCCCTACACTTAGGGTAAAGATAGCTAAAAGATAGAAACATGGGTTGCCTCCCAAGAAGCGCTTGATTTTTGTTCACCGAGTCGTGAGCCTGACTCGACCTTGATTAGTATAGGAAGAAGCATGAAACATATCCACTGGGATCAAAGACATAGTTTTCGTCCATCAAATAACACAAGCTTAAGGCGAACAAGGCAAGCCAAAGAAGAGTAGGCAAGGTTCGCTTAAGCAAAGACGGAGCACGGCGGAAGCAAGGGTGAAGTGGTGCAAGCATATCTTCAAAAGTTCCAAAGATTTTTCTTTTTATTTCATCAGACGGATACTGAGATGGCTGAAGAATATCGATACCGGGGTCGAAAACCTTTTCCTTTAAGGGAAAATAGCACTCAGGCTCAGCAGAATTTGAAGATGATCCGCTAAGAAAATGCACAACCTCGTCCTTAGAAGGTAGACAAAGAGGTGTCAAAAGATATGTGCTGCGGATGTTGGTGTCGTCCGGTTGCTTCTCCTTTGAAAGAATTTTCTTCAAATCCAAAGTAGGATCAAGACGATAATCATCAAAGTCTAAAGGAGGAGCATCACTCTCATGAGGGAAGTATGTATTGAGAAAAGTAGAGAAGTCTTCCTCAAATGAGTAGTCATCCAAAGTAGGATCAAGTGATGGCGGAGGATCTTCATCATGTGAAGAATCACTCGAAAGAGTATCGGCCTCATCAAAATCATCATACGTGGGCATGTCGGGATACTCGGAAGTAATGTCATCATAATCATCCGTATCTGAGCTAGAATCATCATCATAAGCATCAAAGATCGGTGGAGAATCATATATGGGTGAAGGTTCCAAATTGGGGAGAGAATCATCCACATCATCTTGAAAAAGTGGATTATCAATGCAAGAATCGAATAGAAGATTGTTGTAGACGACAAAATCATCAAGCACATTAATCATATTCGCTGATTCTCTTCCTCCAAAGGATTTGCTTGTAAGCTTCCCCATTTCAAACACTTGTGCATCATCCCCGACTCTTAAGATGAGCTCACATTTATCCACATCAATTAAAGCTCTACCGGTTCTCAAAAATAGGCGCCCAAGTATTAACGGAATACGAGGGTCCATTTCATAATCAACAACGACAAAGTCGACCGGGAAAGTGAATGTGCCAACTTTGATGAACACATCTTCGGCAATACCAACGGGGTAAGCGAGAGTGCGATTGGCTAGCTCAAGAGTCATTTTGGTGGGTGTAAGGTCGGACAATGATAACTTTTTCCAAACACTTAACGGCATCAAATTAATACTTGCCCCGAGATCGGCTAAGACAGTAAATTTGTCGGTTTGGTTAAAAGTACAAGGAAGCACAAAACGACCGGGATCTCCAAGTTTCTCCGGAAGTTCTTTAAGAAGGACGGCAGAACAATTTTCATTCAATCGAGTATTAACAAACTCGGCCATCTTCTCCTTCTTACTAAGTAATTCCTTAAACATCTTAACAAATTTAGGCATTTGTGCTAGAGCTTCGACAAGGGGAAAAGTGACGGTCATTTCCGAAACTTTCTTCAAATAGTTTGACACTTGAATGTCATCCTTGGTGTGCATTTTGGCCTTGCCTAAGCGAGATGGATAAGGAATATTGGGTTTGGGTGGTGAAGGTGTAACAGGTGAAGGTTGAGTTGGTGAAGGTTGAGATGTTGAAGGGTTCTTCTTAGGTACTTCGTCAGGACGAGGCGGAGACGGTAATGGTGTACTAATACTAGGTGTGGGAGGAGTAGGGATAAATGGTGGTGGAGGAGGTGTAGATGGTGTAACTGGGGGTGGGATAGATGGTCCTACTAAAGTAACTCCACTACGGGTAGTAATAGCACTCACATTCGCTCTCGGATTGGTGACGGTGTTTGAAGGTAGAGAACTCGAAGTAGAGGGTTAAGTGGTGGGTAAGAAACTAGCCAGCATATTCTTCAAATCATTCGTTTGATTGCTGAAGGAGGATTGTATATCATTTCTGATGTAGCGAAAAATAACAAGTAACAAAGATAAGTAATTGGATCTGTTGATTCAACAAGAATGCCAGAAACAATTCTGCTAATAATCGTTGATTCTGAAGAATGCCTGAAAATTAGGGTAAAACACGGCAACTGAACGGCCAATGGTTTAACTTTTATTAAACTGATAACTGTCTTGCTAGGGTTACAGCAGATTCATTAAATAATGACTGCAAACAAAGAAAAACCCTAAAAATCCAACGGGCTGGACCGTAGCCCAATGACAAAGTCCAACTGAAAGTGAAAAAAACATAAAAATGCAAAAAACTGATAGTAAAAAGGCTTTTCGGGCCTTGAAAAATCCGCAACCAGCTAAAAGGTGGTTACAGCGTCGTCGGTCTCCTTTTTACGCACGTTTTGACAGGTCACGGGCTGAAAACGGACTTAGGATGCAAAAGTTATGCCCATTTTACTAAACCCCTCTTCGTCACGCGATCTCGGGCCTCCAGAAACAAGTCAGCCCGTTCTTCAATACTTGGGCCTCCATCAATTTCGAAGCTCGGACCTAATGTCATTCCCTTGCTTGGTGATATCCCCTTTCAGATTGATAATTTGGCTCTGTAGATTCTTGATTTGCTCACCTTGGGTTCTCATTAAGGTTTCAACATCTTGACCAATGGGTGGGGCTTGTTGAGCGGGTGGGTGATACGGATTAGAAACTCGAGGTGGGATTTGGTTGCTTCTATTGTAATTGTTGTTGGGGTTTTGGTTTTGAGGAGAAAAACCGGGTGAAAGATAGTTGTTGGACCGGTAACTTAGTAAATTTCGATCCCCTTGAGGTCGGGCTTGGTAATTTTCCGGTGAATAATTACCATAAGCTGCATACACATTTTACGGATTTCCTTGAGTAGAAGGACAATCAGTGTATGAGTGAGGACCGCCGCATGTCTCACAAGGATTGGCTACCGCTTTAACTTGTTGTTGATTTGTAGCGAGAAGCAAGATATTTTTGTTCATTTCTGCCATCATGCGGGTGAATTCGGTCATGTCGGGGTTTGCTGAAGTAGAAGAAACATTGACTCTCGAGTTGTTCCTTGAAGAAGCGGAGGAATCCCAGTTTTTATGATGAGTAGTCATGTTTTCAATAAGCTCTCTACACTCCTCGGGTCTCCTTTTCATAAATGTGCCACCGGCGGCTGCATTAATCGTATCACGATCACGAAAAGTCAAACTGTTGTAGAAAGTATCAATTAAGGGCACAGGGAGCATGTTGTGGTTTGGACAACGATCAATCAAAACATTATATCTTTCCCAAGCATCAAAGAGAGATTCATCATGTTCTTGCATGAAACCGCTGATTTGATTGCGAAGGCTCGTGACCATGGATGGTGGAAAGTAGCGCGACAAAAAGCGTTGAGTCATGTCATCCCAAGTATGAATTGAATTCTTCGGGAGACGATCAAACCATTTCTCGGCGTGGTGTGATAAAGTATGTGGAAAGAGTTGAAGGCGAAGAACATCCATTGTGGCACCGGGCAACTTCATGCTTTGAGTGATTGTAATGAATTTGTCGAGGTGTTTGTTGGCACCATCATCAGGCATTCCTCGAAGAGGATTAGTTTGCACTTGCTGAATCATGTGGTGCTTCAACGAAAACTCCGGAGCCGTGATTTGCATCGGCGCAATCGGTCCTCCTCGTCCAAACATGGTGGGTTGACAAAGCTCCTTCATTGTCCGAAGATCGGGCTGTGGAAGAACATTGTTGTTGTTATTATTGAGGTGCGGTGGATTATTATTGTTGTTAACACCTGCCATAGCTAAATCTTCTCGATTCTCGGGCTCTTGATAAGTAGAAGATCTAGTACGCATACACCTACAAAGGAAAAAGAAAACAATACCAAACACAAAGAGAATATATATACACTATAAAGAAAAATAAAATCTTTTTGAATTTTTGAAATTTTTTATTTTTTATGGATTTTTAACAATTTTTTAATTTTTTATGGGTTTTTGAAAATTTTAAGCAAGAAAAATAACGTTCACGAATGAACGGATCCCCAAAAGCAACGCGTCTCTCACAGAAAACCGTTAATCTTTACGAAAAGAGCTGGCAGCGGCGCCATTTGATACAAGCTTTTTGGCTAGTAAGAAAATTAAGTTCGTTACAGTGGTCTAATCGAATTGATCCTGGTTAACTATGCGACTCAGTTGTCTTTGGTGGAAACAAATGTTGTGTCGTTGTAGTAATTAAAAAGTGCAAAACTTTAACGTAAAAGGCGGGTAATTAAATCTAAACTAATTAAGACTTAAATGGTGCAAAGTTAAAAACTTTGAAAAGTAAATCTAATTAAATGACTTGAAATTAAAGCGTGACAAAAATTAAATTTGACGAAGTATTAAAAATGTAACTTAAAAACAAAACAAAGCAAAATATAATTCTAAACCCCAATCCATCGGAATCCAGATCGGAAAGCTGTCACCAAGTCCATCGGAATGTTAGATCGGAAAGTGCCTATCGGAATGTATAAAACTAGGTCTATCGGAATGTTAAAAAGAGAAGTTATCGGAATGCAGTCTATCGGAATATATACAAGCTATCAGAATGTTACTTCCATCGGAATATACCCATCGGAATGTGGTCCAGATCGGAATATTGCTCAAGAAAATTGGGCAGCACTTCGACTCAAAATACCTCAAGACCCGTCTGAATGTGCGATCGCAAAGTGCGATCGCAATCCCAGATCGGAATGAGGGTGATGTTACTCTAGATCGCAATCCTGGATCGGAATGCAAAACCCTTGTCCCATGCTGTCACCATCGGAATGTGGGTGATGCTATCGCAATGTGTAATTTCCCTTCTTTTCGATGGAGAGCAAATTCGCAATAAGCACAAGAACCAAATAAGCTAGAACTAATAAGCAGTAACAAATACTAAAATGAAGTGGAAACAAAACGAGACAATAAGCTAAAAAGTTAAAACATTTCGAAATTTAAAAGACGAAACTTAATGAAATGGAATTTAAAAGGTAAAACTTTCTAAGAAAAGCTTGAAAACACTTAAGCTAAATACCAAATAAGCACATAAGATTGTCAAACTTATGGCTTATCTCGTATGAAAACTTAAAGGGAAAAGAAAAGACAAAACTTTTAATCAAATAAGCATAGGGATTAAGCAAACCTTGCTTAATCCGAATTTTAAAACAAACCAAAACAAGAGAAAGGTAGAAAGAGAATGATAAAAGGAACTTGATCAAAGGTAAATAAAGATTAAAGCAACAAAATTAAAAACACTTACTTGGAATTAAAAATGAATTAAAGGTGCAAGACAATGTATTTAAATGACATGCAATTAAAGTGCAAGGTAATTAAAAATGGAAGAACTAATTGTCACTATTAGCCAACAAGAACAAATGAAATGAAAATGAACACTATATATAGGGGAATTAGGGAGGTGCTTAGGAAGCTTCCTCCCCTCTTTCTTCTTTCTTTAATTGCACCATTAAGTCCTTAATCTTCTTAATTCTTTGACTTTAATGATTTTGTCTTGTGATTTCTTTTAAACTCGTCTTGTAATTCTTCAATAAATTAGACTTGAGTTCTTCGGCTTTTAGTAAACTTCCGTCTTTTGACTTTTTCTTTGATAAATCTTCAGAATTGGTCTTGGACTTCCGTTCTTTTTGCACTCTTGATTTCTTGACTTCGTCTTTCGTCTTTTTCTTCGATAAAAGCCCGTGAATGCCCGTATTTTCTCCCCTTTTCACATTTTCGTCCTAAATCACAAGAAAAACACAAACCACGCATAATTCCGACATTTACGACATAAAATACACGTTTTGGCTCGGTTATTGTTGTAGTTAAGTGGTAAAAAGGATGGGTGTTTACACACCTATCACCGCCCTTATATCACCTATTGCTTTTTTCAAAGTCTGAAACCGAATAAGCTTTGCATGTTTTCCAGAAAAAAGCGTTATGCTTTTTTGATTTCAGTTTGCAGTTCATCAACAGATGACGTCAACAAAAACCATAAAAGCATTGAGGAAAACACTTTTACATGCAACGCCTATAGTGTAGTGTCTATCGGATATGATTGCCATGTTACGTGGCTCACCGATGCACTCTTTCAACTTTGTCAAAAACCATGTCCACGTTTCAATTGTCTCACCCTGCGAAACACCCGTAGCTATTGGTATTATTTGATTTGTTAGCATCCATGGCAACTGCAACCAAATTAGTACCAAGGTAGGTGCCTTTTAGATGTGCTCCGTCAATTTTTATTAACGGCCGCATGAATGACAAGAAACTACGAACCTGTACATTTAATTTATTTTAAATTATCTACCTCTTTCATAGATACAAATAAAAAATTAAATGAAGGTAAATTTACTTATAGCTACACCAAATGCTACAAAGCACATCTTAAAACATCCCACGTCATCTGTCTCTATATGCGTAACTGTCCCCTCGTTTTCCAGCTTTAAGTTATGGAAGTAGAATGGTAGTTGCTGGAACGAACTCTCTTGGGTCCCGTTCAACAAAGTTAGGGCTACGTTTTTACCCCTCCAAGCTCGTTTGTAAGAAATGTCTATTTTCCAATTCATTCATGTTGAAATCTTTTTGTATGTCGTGTGGTTTATAAATCCTTTTATCATCTCTCATTTTTTCTACAATCATTTGACCAATTACATTTTTTGTAGCATTACGATGAATTGGTATTATTTTTGTTTGGGAACATGTGTGATTGTTATCGAAGTTAGAAATGGCGAATGATGCATTGTTTTTAATCCTGCGTGCATAAACACACCAAGTACACCCTTCTTGTACACAACGGACACTATACCTTATAGGACAAGATTTGATTACCCGAAACTCAAACCCTTCCATTATTGATTTTAAGGCAATTGCATACATACATGCTTGCTTATCATCAAATTTTTGCCCCTCATTGAACGTAAATCGAACTAAATCGTTGTGTCTAGGTGTGTCTTTGATTAAAAGTTCTATGCCGGTGGACTAGGCATGTTTGTAAATGTGTTGTTTTCCCAGTTATGTAAATGAATGTTGTTTTCAAGTTTTTGTTTTTTAAAATAAGTGGGAACATTAAGATCAAAATCATGAACTTTTTTAAACAAAGCAGCCGTGCTTACCTCGGTGTAACCAATGAACAATTTAGGCACAACCACGTTTCCAGTAACCACATCATTCACAAAGCATTCTACGTCGTCATCATCCTCTACGTCTATCTTTTCTGAGCTATCTTCATACCACAAACAAATGTTGTCCTCTCCGGGGATTGAAAACTTCTTCTTGCAATACTTTACTAGGTTTTTGTATTTGATTTGTCTAGGAAGTAAAACTGATCGAGTTGATGTTTGAAAGACAAGGCGAGTTTTAAATTTTGACGAGTTGCTCATGTTATTTTTTAATGGATACACAAGCATGGATACACAAGCTTTTATATAGATAAGTATTAAATACGATCAGGTTCCATGTACTCGATCATGTCTTAATATTTATTTGATTCTTAGACTTATAGTTATCATTTAAAATTAGGATGGAATAATAGGTCTTTAATAAAGTTACTGTGAATGAAAACTAAAAATGATTATACACAGCCTACTATCGAATCCGCTAGCTAGCGATCCTAACTGAAAACCAAACACCACCATCATTCAGAGGGCCGAGTTGCAACCTCCACAAAGCCATCTTCAGTAGCACAAGCTCTAAACATACCGGGTGTATTAAAAGGCATAGCAACTTCACCTGTAGATGACACACAAATCAAACCAGTGGTCCCCTTTGGTGTAACTTCCTGTACAACATATGCAGCTGCTTCTTTTAGACTTAACCCTTTGTATTCTATAATCGCAGCCACGTCTCTAGCCACTGTCTCACGGATTATGGTCTCACATATACCGGTTTGCTGAGATGGCACATAAGTTATTGGCATAAGTGCCTGCACCAATTATGGTTGTGTCTCCAATTCTTCCAACCATCTTTTTGGGGTAAACACCAGTGGAAGTTGCAGCGGCTAGGTTCCCGAGACTGTCCACAGCTACACATCCAACCGTCCCACATTTTCTATATTCATCAGGAACTTGGGTCTCCTGATTTTCGGTTTTTGTAGGTTGTGTATAATCTGGCTACGAATTAAATAATAGACACATTAAGTACAGTACAGTCTTAACTTGGTTAATGTCAAGTTTACCCTATAATCATGCACAGACTCTTAAAGGCACTATTAATGTAATCTTCTCATTGGTTGTAGTTAAGGTTAAATTAGGAAACTTGGTAGCGTGTATCAGAAGTGGACATGTATTATGGGACAAGAGATACGGTAATGCAGTGTGGGTTTGGGTCATATTGGGTAATTTAAAGTGTGAAAACAGGTTTTTATGGTATATCATGAAGTAGTAACAATTTAAGATACACTAATGAGTTATGAAAGCTTCGTACATGATAAAAGATCATCATAATTCCAAGAAAAGATCACAGACAGAATGAACATACCCGAACTCGGTTTGCCTCTTTAGCTAGCTTTAGTTTCTTGATGTTTTCAGGAGTGATGAAATAACTCGTGTCTACAGTTTCAAGTCCCTAAGCAACGGAAATGTGAACAAGTATTCATAAAAGGAAAAGCTTTGGCAACAAGAAACCTTAATACCACACGATTTTTGGTTGGAAAATTGGTGTGAATAACGGATAACATTCTAAAGTGCCATACACACCAAAATAATTTATCACTTATATATTATTGAAATGTGTATGATGATGAATCAAACAGGAATGTATAACTTGCCTGTTCTCTTGCAAATTAAATGCCTCAGCGCCATCAAATGCAAGATAAACATGGGGAGTCTCTTCCATGATCCGCCTTGCTAAAGAGATGGGATTGACAACTGATGAGACACCAGAAACCGCACCACATCTCTTTGAGTTTCCATCCATGATGCAAGCATCCATTTCAACTGTTCCATTGGTGGTTAGTGTAGAACCTTTTCCAGCATTAAAGTGCGAACAATCTTCCAGTTCACGTACCTACAGGACAATGGTATTCGCTGATTAGTGATAAGGATTACTACAAAAAATTCAATTAACCAACATGCCTATGGACTAGAGGTATTGGAGGTTCAAGTTCCAAATGGCACAAAGTGTGTGAGTTTGCTGATATATACCACAAGTTCCACGACATCTAAGGGAGAGCATTTGGCACGAAGAGCCGAGACACCAATCTGAAGTATGCGTTGAAGGGCAGCCTCTCTAGGCACACGGCTCTCAGCAGGTAAATTCACCGGAACACCGGCTCCACCGTGCATAGCTATAGCCCATCCCATGCTGTTACATATTCCATCTGACCCAGTGCTCTTCCCTTTTTATATTGGTTTTTCTGGATTATCAATTACAGTGCATGATTCATTGTTTATTACTATCATCTAGTGAAGTCTTAATATTAAAACATTACAGTATCTTTTCAAGAACGAAAACAAATGAAGACTAATGCATCATCTATTAATATTTTATTATCTTTTATAGACTGCCAATGCATCATATAATTGAATTATTTACTGGTATCAGACCTGTTTACCTGTATACAAAGATCACATGCATCTTCATGTATGATAGACTAGAATACATGTTATACATACAAACGTACAAAATGATATTAGGCCTAATATATAAATAATGATGCATTTTGTTGATTGCTATATTGTCATTCCATTTGCTCTAAATCGAAATGTGAAGTATAAAATCCACTTAATGTTTGGTGTATATTCGTCCCAATCAGGGTATTGATAATCAAACCTAACTACGTACCAAACAACGGTTAACGGATATCACTTGGAATCGTGTGATCACTTTCCAAAGTAAACTATTATTCGACCTTATTGCCTGGGTATCACGAATACTTACTTGAGATAAGACCAAATGTATGTTATAGAATTAGGCACAAATCTATAACCATTTGCTGTAAAGTGTTTCTTGTTTTCTTTGTGTTTTTCATGCACTAGTGATTACCTTTTATAGGTATAAACTCATAACTGGTCAATGGTATTAAGAGAGATTAACGGGCCAATTAATTCTCTTAATAGTCTACATAATACCAGGACATGGTGATTACATGACCCATTAAACTTGGTCATTAAAGTAGTTGACTGCTACTTTGAATAGGTCAAAGACCGTTAAATGTTTCAGCACCAGCGTCGGTACTTACATCCTAGTACCGCTGGGCATATCACTAGCAGTACTTGCATATAACTAGAAGTACTTGCAGACAACTAGCGGTATATGCAAGTACCACTAGTGAAAACCAAGTACCTTTAGTATAAACTAAGTACCGCTGAAACATACTTAACCACTATATGAGACAGGGTGTTCAGGGACCAATGTGTGTATACTCCATACCTCCAAACCCATTACCAGGTGTGAACATAACCCACAATTGAACTATATTTCCGACACTTAAGAAGTCTGTGCAATGGTGGGCGACATGGAGCGTAAAAAAAAGAGGCCATGTTACGTTTAGTTATTTCCGTTATTTCTGTTTAATACTTTGTTTGATTTGGTTTTTATTTAGGGTCATTATGACTTGTTTGAATAACTTAGGGACCGATATGGATTTATGTAATTTTGGGATACTATATACCCTAATGTCGTATGGCTGAATGAGGAGATTATTATTCCACAATTTCTTCTTCTTCTTTATCAAGTTCTCTTAAAACATATCAAGGGTATCAGAGCCTTCCGATTCCTCGTCGAAAGTACTCTCGCTGCCATGACTACATGCAACCAGGAGATAGATAAGTCCTTTAAGGTTCATGAGAAGGCAATCTCTGACATTCAAGCTACACTTTCAGCAATGTTGAAACATCAAAAACAGGCGTCCACACAACAGGAACAAATTCTAAAGGCCATATACGACCATTCAAAAGGTGGCCCACAATCATCTTTATTCAACGATCTGGATTCTCGGGGTACCAACCGAACCATGCGTATCGGGAAGGTCGAATTCCCTCGGTTCTCGGGTGAAGATGTTGATGCTTGGGTGTATCGATGCGAGCATTTTTTCACCATAGACGAAACACCAGAAAACATGAAACTCAGGTACGCGGTTATCCATTTAGAAGGGGATGCTATACAATGGCATCACGCGTTTATGCGCACCCGAGGAGCAACAGTCTCTGAAGTTACGTGGGCGGATTATGTTCGAGCACTATCGGCCCGGTTCTCGAACGCTGTGTTCGAAGACCCGCTTGAGGAACTTGCATCACTTAACCAGACCGACTGACTCTATGAATATAATAATAAGTTTGATAGCCTGTTGAATAAAGTCACTCTTAGTGAATCACAAGTTGTTAGCCTCTATTTAAAAGGACTCAAACAGGAAATCAGAGGAACCATGAAGATGTTTAAGCCAAGTACCTTGCGTGAGGCGTACGGTCTAGCGAAAATCCAAAGTATGAATAATGACCACTCAGAGAGTAAAGGGGGATCATACAAATATAACAGCCATCCTAGAATAACGCCACCCTCCAACGCCACAAAACTACCCATATTACCAACCCCTACTCATGCCACCACAAATACCACTAAGCCAACTTCTACCCCTATCCGCAGACTCTCTAAAAAAGAGATGGAAGCTAAACGGGCTAAGAACGAATGTTTCTGGTGTACAGAAAAATGGATACGAGGTCATGATTGTCGCGGAAAAAATAAACGACAATTGTACCTCATTGAGGTTGAGGAGGAAGACGAGACAAGTGCAGACATTGGGGCTGATGACGACAATGGGAGATCAAGAGACTTAGTGGAAAAATACAATGAGTTCCAAATATCTATCCATGTACTTACAGGGTCACCGTCTTATTCAACAATGCGGGTGCAAGGAACAATGGGCACTCGTCAGTTACATATCCTCATTGACTCAGGATCGACCCATAGTTTTATTGACACAAGTTTGGCTCAGAACTTAAGATGTGAGGTTCAAAATATTTCGACACTTAGTGTGGGACTTGCAAACGGTAATAATCTTACTTGCACCCAAATCTGCCGGGAATTTCACTGGGTAATGCAAGGGCACTGGTTCACCACCGAAGTACTAGTAGTTCCGTTAGCCAGCTATGATACGATTTTGGGAGTCCAATGGCTATCGTCGCTTCATGACATCATTTGGAACTTTGAGAAACTAACTATGAAATTCGAAGTGGGAGGCCAGGTCTGCGAGCTAAAAGGGATTCAAAACAACACAATCTCAGTTTGCTCGGCAAAAAAGATGGAATCAATGCTACAAAAGTGTACGAGGGGACCCATTAAACTTTTTTAGTTTATATTTGAACCATTCTTAATTATCAGTTACATCACATGTGGGAAAAGAAGGGTCCGAAAAGGGGATGCACAACACTGGGCTAAGTTGCTAGAAGAATTCACATATGTTTTTCAAGTACCAAAGAAATTACCACCCGAACGACCATTTGATCATCGCATAACACTAAAAGATGGCACCCAACCTATCAGCCTAAGACCGTATCATTACCCTATAACTCGAAAAGACATCATTGAAAAAATGACCAGAGAACTCATTGAAAGTGGTGTAATTCGTAATAGTCATAGTTCTTTTGCAGCCCCGATCGTGTTGGTAAAAAAGAAAGATGGTCAGTGGAGAATGTGTATGGATTATCGTAGGCATAATGACGCAACAATTAAAGACAAGTTCCCCATTCCTTTAATTGAAGAGCTTCTCGATGAGTTGGGTCAAACAACTTTCTTCTCAAAATTAGACTTACGATCCGGCTATCACCAAGTCCGGATGGCAAAGGACGACATTCACAAGACGGCTTTTAGAACCCACGAGGGTCATTACGAGTTCCTCGTGCTGCCGTTTGGTCTTACAAACGCACCAACCACTTTCCAAGCTTTGATGAATTTTGTGTTCAAGCCACTAATTAGAAGAGGGGTACTTGTGTTTTTTTATGACATATTAGTATATAGTCGGACTAAAGAACAACATGAACAACATTTGGGGTATGTATTATCACTAATGAAGGAACACAAGTTGTTCGCCAAGGAGTTGAAATGCACCATAGGAGGCCGATCAGTTGAATATTTGGGTTATATAATTTGGGCTGAAGGGGTAAGGACCGATCCGTCAAAGATTGAAGCTATCCGAGTTTGGCCCCTTCCTAAGACGTTGAAACAACTACGTGGGTTTTTGGGGTTAGCAGGTTACTATCGCCGCTTCATAAGATCCTTTGGAATTCTGGCTAAACCATTAACTAACTTGTTAAAGAAAGATGCATTTCAATGGGGATCTGATGCACAAGAGGCGTTGAAAGATTGAAACAAGCGTTGTCCTCGTCTCCAGTACTCGCCTTACCTGACTTATCAAAGCCATTCGTCGTTGAAACAGACGCTTCAGCAGGTGGACTAGGAGTTGTTCTTATGCAACAACACCATCCCATTGCCTTCATCAGTAAGGCGTTAGCACCTAAACACCAAGCTTTGTCCGTATACGAAAAAGAATTGTTGGCTATCTTATTGGCGGTAAAACAATGACATTTTTACCTCATCACCAAACCATTTGTTATTAGAACGAATCAGCAAAGTTTAAAGTATCTCCTGACACAAAAAGTGACGACGCCATTACAACACAAGTGGTTAGCGAATCTTATGGGGTATGAATATTCTATTGAGTACAAGGAGGGTCGCGGAAATGTAGCAGCTGATGCACTCTCGAGGGTGCAAAATTCGCAACTTTTTAATATGGGGATATCAACCTTGGAGCCTCTCTTATTGCAACGAGTTATTAAAAGTCAAGAAATGACTCACAATTGCAAACCATCATTACACAACTTCAATAAGGAAAATCTATAAAAGATTGGAAATGGAAGGGACAATGGCTCACCAAGAAAAGTATGGTAGTAGGATCGGACATACCCCAACTGGAGGAGATTGTTCGAATTTTCCACGGGTCGTCAATGGGAGGCCATTCAGGAGTAACAGCCACTATTCAGCGGGTTAAGGGAATATTTTATTGGAGAGGAATAACAAAGGTGGTTAAGCGTATAGTCCGGGGGTGTGATGTATGCATGAGAGCCAAACATGAAAATGTAGCTTCACCAGGTTTGTTACAACCTTTGCCCATACCAGATGCTATTTTTTCTGACATCTCTATGGATTTTATCGGGGGGTTGCCAAGAGTGAACGAAAAAGATACCATATTTGTAGTCGTCAATCGGTTGACAAAATATAGCCATTTCATGCTTTTAGGTCATCCATTTACCGCTAAGTATGTAGCTCAAGTTTTCCTCGACAACGTATTTAAATTACATGGATGCCCAGTAACTATTGTATCCGACCGAGATCTGATATTTTTAAGTTCTTTTTGGAAGGAATTTTTGGAGCTGCAGGGTATAGCTAGCCACTTGTCTACCGCGTATCACCCCCAAACTGACGGCCAAACGGAGGTAGTTAACCGGTGTTTAGAGGGTTACTTACGATGTATGGTGATGGAACGACCCCGAACATGGGTCAAATGGGTAATTTTGGCAGAATGGTGGTATAACACGACATTTCATTCTTCTTTAGGAAGATCACCGTACGAAGCTTTGTATGGTTACCCGTCACCCTTACACATCCCCTATGTACTGAAGAATATTAGTGACGGGGACGCTAATGAGATGATGAGAAATAGGGAAGTTACTATTAAGCTCTTGAAGGAATCCTTATGTACTGCTCAAAATCGAATGAGACAACAGGCGAACAAAAAGAGATCAAGAGATCAGAAAGAGTCTTCCAAACAGGAACTTGGGTTTATTTAACGTTACAACCTTACATGCAGAAGTCACTCCGGGTGAACAAACATTCGAAACTTACGCCAAAGTATTTTGGTCCATTTTTTGTCGTAGAAAAGGTGGGTGAAGTTGCTTATCGATTGGATCTACCAAACGAGGCGCAAATACACCCCGTATTCCATGTGTCACTATTAAAGCAGGTGAGTGGTCTGTCGGATACGGTTATTCCCCTACCACGAGACGCTAGGTTCCACTTCCAACCAAGAAGCAATATTGGATAAGCAGATGGTTAAACGAAACAAAAGGATGGCTATGAAGGTGTTAGTGCATTGGAAGGGACAAAAAGATGCGACATGGGAGTTTTTGGATGAGTTCCAACTCAGATTTCCGGATTTTGCAGATTACCCTTTTTTAGGACAAAAAGCTTTGAAGGGGGAAGTATTGTTACGTTTAGTTATTTTCGTTATTTTCTTTTAATACTTTGATTGATTTGGTTTTTTATTTAGGGTCATTATGACTTGTTTGAATAAGTTAGGGACCGATATGAATTTATGTAATTTTGGGATACTATAAACCCTAATGCCGTATGGTTGAATGACCAGATTATTATTCCACAATTTCTTCTTCTTTTTTATCAAGTTCCCTTAAATCATATCAGGCCATATGTTCAAATCTTGTGCCTATAAATATTTTAAATTATGATGTTACGTAATTTACCTTGCGCATATAGGCCGTGAGACCGGTCGGTAGGGGCGGAAGGTCGACTTCCCTAAAATCTAAAGCTTAAAACGAGTTTTTTTTTGTTGAAAATTAGTTTTAAAACACTAACACAAATCCTTTACATATCTGGTGCATACGCGTCATTACTAACCAATCGGTATTACAAAAGCCAAAAGGGTGGGTTGAGTTAGTTAGAAAGTACTTCTTATATCAAATGTTCTATAACAAAATATATATATTTAGATGAAAGTTTAAAAGAAACTTTAAAATGTCAATAAATAACTAAATAAAGAAAATAAAGTGAAAAACTAACCCAATAAAAGCATTGGGAATCATGGTGCCACAGAGGTGGTGTCATGAACAAAAAGTATTGTCACGTCAGTAATGTGGGTTTTGGCACGAGAAATGTTATGCCACCATTTTTTAGAGGGAGTGGTGATTTGTGGTGCCATGTGGTATTTTTGTGTCATAAAGGGTATATACCCCTTAGATTCTAAAAAAAAAAAAAAAACTCAATGACGTGGGTTGGTATGGTTGGCACCAGACCAACAGCACGAGGACACGGAGTCCTGCGCCAAAGCAAAAAGTGGCACTATTCGTTGGCGCAGGGCGATAGCACGACGGTTCCAATTGCTCTAAGACTTTTTAGTAAGGTTGGACACTTTCGATTGTTGAACGGACTGGGCCGGAACTAGATCTAACCGAACTGAACGGAATTGAATGTATTTCGTCCGGTCCTCGGTCCATGATATTCGTGACATTTGATCTTTGGTCCGATTCAATATGATTCGCTTTTACAAAAAACCTAACGATTATGTTTTGCAGAATCGGACCGAAAATTAAATTAGATCTGACCAACCCAGACTCGAGGTTCAACTTTTTAAATTAATTCGATTTCGATCTGGTTCGATCTGATTTTCGAATAGCACCCATACTTTTAGTATAAGACGCTTATAAATTAAAATAAAAATGGAAAGAAATATTATTTTCCAAAATTCCTCTTTTTTTTCACTATGTTTTAATCCAATATCAAAAAAAAAAAACATCACAGTGAACAAAAAAACATCCATACCATTTACCCCAAAATGCCCCCCACAAGCCCCCATCGCCACCTCCTCCACCTAACCCTCTCCTGCCGCAAAATCTCAGCACACGTAACCACACCCACAACCAACTCCATAATCGCAATGGCATCTTCAACCGAACAAGAATTCATCCCTCACTACAAATCCAAACTCACCACTTTCCCTCGCTCCCACAAGCTCTGGGACGCCAAAATCGCTACCAGAATAGGTGAGAAACTAGGGGCTAGGTTGAATGATGTTGGTGTTTTCGATGTTGAGATTGATGTTGATGTAGAGATGGCTCGGTTGGAGTGTTACAGGAAGAGGGTTGGGCCGTTTTTGAGAGCTGTTCAGGAGGCGGGTGTTCGCGTTATTGGTTCGGATAAATTGGAGTAGAGTTACTAAAATGGTTTTTGCGGTTTGCTTAGATTCGTTGAAATCGTCTCTCTTCAAAAAGCTAATTGCGTAAATGGCCAGGAGAGAGAGAGGTGGAAATTAAGTGTATAAATGGCCGGGAGCTCCGGCCATTTATGCAATTATTCTCTCTCATGGACCATTTAGCAGTTAGTTCCAAGAGGAACGATTTTAAACAAATCGTAACAACTCTTTTAGTATTTACTCAATAGTTAGATACTTCTGTAACAGTTTTGTATAACTTATAATGATTTTAGTTGAGTTTTTTAATGATTTTTACATTTTTGTTGCCATGATATAATACAAGTACTAATTTTGTTTTAGCTTAGTCCTTCATTTCAGTCTTATCAAATAATGTGATCGGTTGATACAGGTCGAACGGTAATAGATTACTCGCAGCTTGCATTCACAAGAATAATGCATTTAGATGATGTATACAGGGAAAAGATAAGTGACCCGGAACACCCGCCTACCTGCAAATAAGCAAGAAATTAAGTTATCCCAAACAATATGTTAGCCATGGAGAAGTGGGGGTTTCTTTACATGTTCTCTATGTCTGATGTCCTTGATATGTTTAACTAAACCCGATAAAATATAACTAGTCTCTTCCCATTATGCATCTTGTGCACACAAATATAGGGAGCAACAGAGCTCGTACTTCAATTACTGCCAACATGACTATCAATGGTTTACAAACAAACCTCCAAGATTTGAATTTAGCCGAATCCATCTGGGCACTTGAACATTCATCAGCTGCTGCATGAATTTAATATATATTGCGCTAGTGCCAAGGCTAGTTTAGATGAGAATAGATCTTGGTATGGTTAAACTAATGCTAGTTTAAGAAAGATATTTGATTCCCATACTTCAGTTACAATACGGTGTTTCTAAAGATCCATTTAACAGTATGCAGAAAAGCATGTTTCGTTTAATTTTTGGGAGCTGAAATCAATATGATATTATTGATTTTGGCTGTAAGATTTTTGTTACCTGTGCTGGATTTTGGCTACTATTCATAATTTTTCTATAGAGAATATGAAACATTGTGATTATCATCTAAAATAACCCTTCTTTAGAATCAATCACATAATCTTCTGCAATCCAAGATTTATCAGTATTCTAAAATACTTGCCCACACTGGGACTCATGAACCTAGCACATTAAGAATTCCTTACCCTAGGTCCGCGAATGGGGCAATGCCCAATGTAAGTCTGCAAACAATCAAATTTTGTTTATAAAACTTAAACATGTTGTAAATTGCAGCCTTAGCCTATGCCATTTGAGCTTGGTAAACCATTATGGATAGACACATTTCTTCTAACTTGATTGTTAGCCGTCTTATAGATAGAAAGGCTCATTTTTCAGTGAGTCTGACTGACAACACAAACTTGAAAAAACCAATACTCAGAAGGAAAAGAAACACTGAGTTTTCCAGAAAGAAAAATCACACAGCATTTACTACAACTTATATATATACAACTGTAATAACATAGAATGTTCTTTACCATTTACTTCTGGAAACACATTACTTTAACCTGTTCCTGACGGAAATCATGTATGTTCTTATACATCATCTATGCATGCATAAAATTCGGAAAAACTTGCTTATAACATATATAAAAATCCATGTAAATCATCTACTGGTTGATTGATGTATTGAAGCATCCAATGTGGCATGGTGGTTAATGGCTGAATTTGTCCATGTGTTTCATCTATTTCGCCATTATCTCCGGCCTGGTACATCTCACTGCGTTGCATACGGATTTCATGAAATGCTGTTGTTTTTTTAAACCGACTATACTAGTATAGTTGTTACAAAATGAGGAAAAAGAAATTCTTAGCGGGTCAACCTGGCTTACCTGTAAGTATAAAAGGATTACCAAGGTTGACCAGTTTCATCATGAACCCGTTACCCGACCCACGCATCTTGCCCCTCTACTTTTGAGTAAGATGCACCCATAAATAATTTCCAGTTAAAATAACAAGTATTATACCACTAAAATGTTTTAGTCCAATATAATGAATTAATCGTTTTAAAAAATAATCGTACATTATAGCTTATACAATAATTTCAGTTTCATGCCAGGACCTGTGCCAAACTATGGTATCAACAACTAACAAGTCATTGTTCGCAATTATAGTTGTAAGATGCTAATAATAAAATTGAGGGAGGGAGAGGCTAACCCGAGGTTCAACTGAAATGGTGACATGCTCTCACGAGTTGGCTGCTCCACTGTAGGCGGTTAGTCTAGTTCTAGTTCTTTCACCTTTTCTCTAATCTGCTCAGTTTTTACAGATAGAAACATTATTCTATTTGCTAACCAGGTAACGAGTTCTTCAAACATGTGAATTGAATAATGCAAGGACAATCTATATGTTACCTCCTTCGAAAGCAAGTTATTTTGATCCTGTAATGCCTTGTCCTGAGTAAATATGAGTTTGGTTCAAAAATCATATGAAAATGTTAGCGTCATTTCAATACAGGCTAGCCGTATCTCCTGAACGAGAATCATCAATCACTTCTATTCCTACTCTATTAGTGATTCTAACACAGCAATTTGTACTTGCAAATATCTAGAAAAATATCATTACTTCAACCAAACAGGTGCAACTCAACCTACTTACAAGGCAAGCTGGTGACAATAAAAGTACACGAGACACTAAGAGACCCTTTAGTTCCATGTCAACCAGGAACTAAAAGGTCTAGCTTTTCCGATTCTATAAATTAACCCAGCTTACATAGAACCTGATGTCTTATTGCCACAAGGAATAATTTTGAAGTTACTCCTTAGATTCTACATGCCACATGATTTAAGATGCATATAACAAAATTGTCACGTCAACCTTGAGGAAGAATCAAGTTTAGATGCTCTTGGAAAATGGGCATACCTTCTTTTGAAGCTCAGAAATAGATTCAAGCATCAACTGGTACTGCAAATAAAGACTGTTGCTTTAAATCATGAAAGTAGTTTTTTAAAACTCAAACAGGGATATCATCACGGGGTGCTTGAGATTTTCTAATTAAAAACTTATCGATCTGTTTATGTGTTTTGAAATAAGCTTACCTTGTATAAAAAAAAGACAGCTTAAGAGGGTGTTTGGTTAAGCTTATAAGTGGGCGTAAGCATATATCATATAAGCAAATTATAGCTTTTATATAATAAGCTTATAAACTTTTGTTAAGTGTTTGGTTTAGCTTATATAACTAATATGGTAAAATGACAAAAAAATACATTAAAATAAAAAGGATTACGTATTAAATAAGGGTATAAAAGTCTTTTTAGGTAATATTTTTATATAAGCCCAATTAACTTTATATAAACCACAAATTCTTAGCTTACCAAAACCTACTTATATAAGCTTATAAGCCCACTTATATAAGCTTAACCAAACACTTGGTTTTGGCTTATAAGCTTATATAAGCTAATAAGCTTATAAGCCCACTATATATATAAGCTAAAACAAACACCCTCTAAATCGTCGTAACTAACTAGATAATTAAGCATGTGAAAGTTTATGGACATAAAATAAATAGTCGTGTGATAGGATCGATTCGGGATTACGGGATTGCACACAATACGTAAAAGGTTAATTAATTTTAATAAATATATTTATTATATTTATTAAATATAAACCGAGCTTAACTAACGTTCGTTAATAATTAATAGTTAAGTGTAAACGAGCTTTATAGAATTAAAAAGAATGGAGAAACGGAAGGTTCCGGAAGACACCCCAAGGGGGTGTCGACCGTCAGTTAAACAAAGGGGAAAAGAGGAAGTTTTTACTTTCCTAATTTGTTTATAACTTGGATAATAAGATTTGTCAAGCTTATAAATACAACCCCAAAACCTTCATTATTTTTGTCCCCCCCCCCCCCCCCCCCCTCCTTCTCTTCCTGCCATCGCAACAAACACCCCTTTTAGGGGTTTCGGTTTGTTTTCGATTTAGCTATTATTCTCAAGTGTTGAAGCTCCGGTTTGCAAGTGCTACCCTCACGATTAGCCTGTTGCATTACGTGTGTACAAGAGCGTAATATAGTTTCACTATAAACTATATCTTGGTATTCTTCATATAAACCCTAATTCGTGATTCGTCGGTGTTCTTGTGGAATTGCTCATATGTAACCCTAACTCGATTTATTATGAATGTGTTATTAATTATGATCTTGTTAAATCGGTTCCGCTATGTGTGCTTTGATCTTATTTAGGGTTTTGTGTAATTGTTATGAGCTTTATAAACCTTCAGTGGCATCGAGAGCCGTTTTAACATGTTATAATTATCAAGATCTAAAGTTTTTTTTAACTAATATTGATTTGATTTAAAATCACATGATGTTTTTTAGGTTTTCATAAAATTAGGGTTTTGTTTTTTAAATTAAGTCGGCCTAGCCGAATTTTTTTAAAAAAAAATTATTTTTTTATGAAACCCTAAAAAAATTACATGGTGATTGTCTTTAGATGTTTGCATGAAGTAATTGTTATGTCATGTATGGTTACGATCCGTAGAGAGATTTAATTGTTAAGATTATGTGGGAGATCCGTGATAAACATGCATGTTTTCAAGGATCATATGATTTTATATGCTATTTGCTTTATTTGATTCAAAGTTTTAAAATTAGGGAAGACTTTTTATGTTTATAAAAACCCTAGATTTTATGTTCTTTGAATAAATTGTTATGTATGTGGCTATTTGATTTAGTTTTTTTCGTACCTAATTGTTTTCATACGTTTTATATTGATTGTATGTTGTAAACAACGGTAATTTTTTCCAATAAAAATTAATATGGACTAAATCATATAAAAAATTAACGAATTGTTTTGAGATCTAGTTGACATATGATTTGCGTTGATTGGAATTGCAATAATAACTTAACAGCCTACTCAACTTTGACAAACTATAAAGTGGGTATAACGCACCGCTGGTCATGAACCCGGTTAAGGAAGGAGGTGTTATGCTTCAGCGCTGACCAAATTCCCGGCTTGCCTGTGCGTCAAAGTTGGAATTACCTACGGTTATTATTTACATAATTCCTTAAGGTTGATTTAACCGCAAATTCACATCCGAAACACAATGAATAAGGTTATTGCTTTGTGCTTTAGCTGATTTCTAGAAAAAGTATGGTGTGAATTTAGTTGTGGGTAAAATTTTTAATTGGTTTAACCAATACCTCAACTTGCAAATATATGGCGAAATTTTAGTCTCACCAAATGGTTTACTAAAAGATTTTATTAAACTTATGCTATGGAGATGTATGCATGCTTCTCCATACATGATTCTGACACCAAAATCAATACCGTTAAATTTAAGTCTTATGCCATCTAATTAACGGATACTTTAAGTTACAGTGTCGTCATGTGAGATCTTGGACGATATTATAATAGAGAGAAAACTTCATGACTGAATGAGATTGCACATGAAGGTTTTGCGTTCTTTAGATTAGTTGACTTGATTAAGTTACTAAGTGAGATCTGGAAACTTAAGGCATAAAGTAGGGATGAAACATGTTTACAATGCAAAATGTTTTTTTGGCAACGTAAATACCTAAAAATATCTAGAAATTGCAAATTTGTTTGTCAATTATTGTTCGACAAGTTACCATGTTGAGTACATTTATCACTAGCAGATCAACTGATGTGATAAGTTTATGTCAATGTGGATTCTAGTTTTCAAGGAAAATACTATGGTTTTAATTACCGAGGTAATTTTATTTTCTTGAATGGTATTATCGAAAATACTAATATTTTGAACTTATTTCTGTAGAAATGGCTCAACCCGATAAGAACACATTGAGTTCTGCCTTCAAGAGTTATCTTGAACGTCAGGAACTAACTGGTCCAAACTTCAACGATTGGTACCGCTCACTGAAATTCTCTTGAGAGTAGCGGGTACTTCTGATTACTTGACCAGGGCGTTTCATGCGCCCCTTGGCCCTAATGCTACTCCAGTTGAAAGACTGAATTATAAGGCAGAGGTTAAAAAGCACAATGATGTGGCTTGTTTAATGCTCGGAAAAATGGCTGCTTTTTTGCAAAGGAAATTTGAGTTATTTGCTCCAAATCAAATTCTTGAAGAGCTCAAGGCAATGTATAAGAAGCCTTAGGCTGTGGAGATCTACGACTTGATAGATGCTTTGTACAGTTGTAAGCAAGCCCCTGGGAAACCCGTAAGTGCACATTATCAAGAGATGAAGGGTTATATGGAACAGCTCATCGCACTAGGGAAACCCTACGACAATGATATGGCAATTAACCTAATCAATAGGTCTCTTAATCGGGAGTTCAATGATTTCGTTAGGAACTTTAATATGCATTGCGCGGGGAAGACAGTTAATGACTTGCACGCAATGCTCATTGACTACAAAAAGGGTCTAAAGGGCAAGGCAAGTACATCTACTTCTACCCCTCCTGTGCTTTATGTACAAAAGGGTGGAGTGAATAAGCCAAAACCACACAAGAACAACAAGAAAGGCAAAGGCAAGGGTGATAAGGGCAAACAAGTTGCGACTTATTCTAAACCTAAGCAGAACTTTGTCAAGAAGAGTAAATCTCAGAAGGATGAGACTTGTCACCATTGCAAAGCAAGTGGTCACTGGAAGAGGAACTGTCCTCTTTATCTCGAGGAGTTGCGAGAAATAAAGAAGAAGGTTGAGCTTAGTGCTGTAGCATCTTCAGGTAACTTTTATTTGATAGAGTTGTTTAATCTTACATACAAATCAAATTCCTGGGTATATGATACGGGATGTGGTACTAACATTTGTAATATTATGGAGGCATTTGAGTTGGAGAGGAAGCTTACCTATGGGGAACAATTTCTGCATGTGGGCAATGGCGCACAAGTAGCGGTTGAAGCTATAGGAACATTTAATCTAGTTTTACCTTCGGGTCTAGTACTGAGATTAAATAATTGTCATTTTGTACCTAAAATTGTTAGGGGTGTTATTTCCTTTTCTTGTATGTTTGATCTTAGATTTATTCACACTATTGATAATAATAGAATTTCTGTTTTCAAGGATGGTTTATTCTATTTCGATGGAATTTATGTGAATGGCATTTTTGAAATTAACATGCATGATAATAATTCTAAGAGAAAGATTAATTATGTTTTTAGCATGAATAAGAAGAGTAAGTTAGACAAGAACTCTTCTTATCTTTGGCATTGTAGACTTGCCCATATTGGGAAGACTCGCATACAAAAGCTTCAACGTGATGGTCTTTTGGAAAGTATCAATGATGAATCTTTGATAAATGTAAGTCTTGTATCTCTGGAAAGATGACCAAGAAACCTTTTAATAGCAATATTGAAAGGGCTAGTAAACTACTTGGTTTAGTACACACTGATGTGTGTAGACCACTTAGACATGTGTCAAGGAAAGGTGCTAGCTACTTTTTAACATTTACGGATGATTATAGCCGTTATGGTTATGTTTATTTACTTAAGCATAAACATGAGGTATTTGAAACATTCAAAGTATTTAAAGCAGAAGAAGATTTGCAACTAGGAAAGAAGATTAAAGCTCTTCTTTCTGATCGAGGTGGTAAATATTTAAGTCAAGAGTTTAAAGATTGTTTAAGTGAGAATGGAATTGTTCATAAACTTACTTCTCCATATACTCCACAACAAAATGTTGTATCCGAAAGGAGAAATCGTACATTATTAGATATGGTGCGATCTATGTTTAATCTTACAACTTTACCTTTATCCTTTTGGGATTATGCTCTTGAATCTTCTGTTCGTATTCTGAATATGGTTCCCACAAAGAAGGTTGATAAGACACCATATGAATTATGGCAAGGCAAAAGGCCATATTTGTCTTATTTGAAAATTTGAGGTTGTGAGGCGTATGTGAAACGTGACTCTAGAGATAAACTCCAACTACGCTCAGTAAAATGTATCTTTGTAGGTTACCCTTAGGAAACTATGGGTTACTACTTTTATTATCAGCCTGAGTACAAAGTTATTGTTGCTAGGTATGGAGACTTACTTGAAAATGATCTTGTAAATCAAGAATTCAGTGGGAGAAATTATGATCTTGAAGAAATTCAAGAAAATACATTACCTTCTGAAAATACTAGCGAAGAAATTCTAATAGAGCCAGAAAGTCTGGGAGCTCCACCGGAATTAATTCCTCTATGTAGGTCTGGAAGGACTATACGTGCACCAAGCAAACTATGTCTTAACATAGGGGATGATGAGGAGGAAGTAGGAGATCTTGGTGAACATGCTAACTATCGATCCGCAATGCTTGATCCAGAAAAGTCTAAATGGATAGTTGCGATGAATGAGGAAATGAAATCCATGAATATCAACGATGTTCGGATTCTTGTTGATGCGCGTAAAAATGCTAAAGTAGTGAAAAATAGGTGGATTTTCAAGAAGAAAACCGACATGGATGGTGAAGTACAATCCTATAAAGCACGTTTAGTAGCTAAAGGTTTTACTCAAACTTTAGGCGTAGACTACGAGGAGACATTTTCTCCGGTAGCATACTTATGAGCTATTAGGATTCTCATAGCTATAGCAGTATACTGTGACTATGAGATATGAAAAATGGATGCTAAAACTTCCTTCTTGAACGGTCGCTTAGATGAAGAAATCTATATGCAACAACCGGAAGGGTACGTTGATCCTAAATATCCAAAACGTGTATGCAAACTTCAAAGATCTATTTATGGTTTGAAGAAAGCATCACGTCAATGGAATCAATGATTTGATGAAGAAATCAAAAAGTTCGGATTTATTCAAAATCGTGATGAGCCATGTGTATATCACAATGCTAGTGGGAGTGATGTAGTGTTCCAAATTTTATATGTCGATGACATATTAATCATGGGAAGTCACATTCCAAGACGTAAGGAAGTTAAGGATTATCTTGGTAAATATTTGTCTATGAAGGATTTGGGAGATGCTGCATATATTCTGGGAATTAAAATCTATCGAGATAGGAAAAGACGGTTAATTGGTCTTAAACAAGATGCTTATATTGATAAGATATTAAAGAAGTATAATGTTGGGTCTATTAGATATAGATCTTGCTGCCTGTCAGGACCGGTGAATGACTTCTGTAATCACAAGTCAAATCACAAAGAGACTCTATACACAATATGAATGTAGAATATAAATATAAACAAGAGAAACAGAATAACTATGAAGACTTGATCCTTTCTAAGGATTTCTAATATTAATAAAGACTAGAACTACGTTTTGTGAATATCTCTCTAACCCTTCTGCCTAAGGTTCCTTTTATACTACAAGGAAACCCTAATACAGCTTACAAGAAAACATGTAAAACTGATATGCATATCTTCTCCTAATATAACTCATGCATATCCTAACAGAATATTAAGTAAATAACAATGTTTGACTTTGACTAGGACCAGGAGCAGGACTTGCTCCTACTACGACTAGGACCAGGAGGAACTACATACCTCCTAGTCTACCTATTACATATAACTATTACAATGGTCCTAACAATCCTCCCCTAAACTTGAATTTGACCTGTTGAGTTCAAGTTTCCTGGAAAACGCGCAAATAAAGCCCGAGGATTGTAGCAGCAAAACAAACAGCAACATCAATAAGATAAGAATCAGAAGAACAGCCGCACGAACCACTAGAAGCTTCTCCAAAGCTTGTAACAAATCAGCATCGTGTTGAATCTTCTCAGCAACATGAGCAGATTTGATGAGCCTTTACCAAGTAGCTGCTCGCTCTTGGGCTAGCTAGTCATTCTGGTGGAATAAGCATCACCCTGGGAGACTAGAACCCAGCCCAACTCTTAGAACGTGAATCAATGGTGAGTGGGGGTACCCTGATGATTTTAGGCAAACCATCACAGCCGTCAACGGATTTGATGCGTCTTTACCAGAAGCCGTACCCCTCTGGACTCGCCAACTCTTAGCAATTAAGCATCGGTGAGTTGAACACCCTATAGCTTTAAGCAAGCTATTACAGCTGTCAACGGATTTGATAAGATCTTTACCAAGAGCCGTACCCCCTTGGATTAGCCACTTTTCAGCCCAATACTATGGCAAGTGAAAACCATCCAGTTTTAGGTAACCTGGCAACCATCAACGGATTTGATAATCGCACCAGGAGCCGTACCCTCAAGGTGAATCAACTTTTTCTTGTCGATGAGACATGGTAAGTTGAGAACCATTTGTTGTGTGGACCACGTCCAACACCAAGTGAAACCAAGGACCAGAACCATCTCAAACCAGGAACCATAATTCAAACCATCCAAGGGATATTATGTACAAGTATAAAAGCTAAACTGTGTTAAAGTATAAGCAGATATTATATAAAATGTATATTTTTTTTTTTTTAACTATAAAGAATAAAAGTCACCAATTACTATACATATTGGTGAAAAGAATCAAAATAAGAACAAAAATCAAAGTATAATTACTTACAACCCATTCACCTTACACACCAGAAGCTGCCTTCTTATCCGCCAACAACCGTGCTTGAATACCCTCGACCAAAGATGTGGCCATACTCGACTCATTCCCAGAAGGAGCAGTAGAAATCTGCAAATGACTTGCCAACATTGCTTCCATGGAAGAAATAGTCAAAGGATACACAACATCCGTCAACATAAACGCCACATGACCAGAACCTAACTCCAACACATGTACTCCACAACCAGCATAGAGCTTCCAGCGAACAATCTCCCATTGCATTTGATCTTGCCATACACCCAAAGGAGTAGCAGATGGAGGAGGATCCAACATAAGCTTGAGATCAGCCCAAAGACGAATACCAGGCCAGGAAGACACCGCCATTGGGTCAAATGGCATACTAGAATCAACAAGCCCAAACAATGCCATAAGATCCATCCGGTCAGCCCATGATAACACACCCTGCAAACTCGTGACCAATCGCACAGTCCCATCACTCAAAGTAATCCGATGAGAGACGCCACCAGGAAGTGTTGTAGACCTCTCAACCGTATAACCCGTAATACTTCCATTGCCTAAAGGTAAGTCAGAATCACTATCCGAAGCTGCATCAATTAAGTTTTCAGGATCACGCTTCTCAAAAGGAACTGATTTACCGCGGCGAACACGACGAGTAAGTTTCTGGCGAGTGGAACGTCGAGGCGTGGGAGCCGAAGGAGTGGATTCAACCTTCACCTGAACTTCAGCAACAGCAGGAGAAGCAGTAGGAGTAGACTCAGGAACATGTCCACCCAAAGAACCACTAGGAGCTGCATCAGAAGTGGGAGTAGGTTGTGTTGCAGAAACTTGTGGTGATGAAGATGGCACATCAGATGGAGCAGCAACAGGTATGGTGGAATCAACAAAAGTGCCTGTAGAAACAGGAGTGGTGGAAGTACCAGGTGTGGTGGGGGAAGCATGAGTGGTGGTGGTTGTTACAAAGATAGTAGTAGCAGGACCAGTAGTAGAGCCAATAGGAGCAACCAAGGGTGAAGTAGAAGGACCAACAGAAACAGCACCAGAACCAGAAGAACTACCATTGGAACCAGGAATGGGCATGGATGAAGAAACAGTAGAAGTAGCAGGCATCGAAGCTGTCACACCACGAGGATGGTAAACAAATTTTTCCGGTATAGGTTGACTCGCACGCCTCACCATATTCTCATAAAGTTTCTTGAGCTCATCAAAAGTCAAAGCCCGCACCCGAGCCCAAGTCCAAGGAGCATTGAAATGAGCAGCAGATTGAAATTTGACATAACGTTGCATCTGCTGGCGCTGCTCAGCCTGAGAAAGAGGTCTGTTCCTACGCTGTTTCTTGAGTTCCTCAGCAAGAGTCAACTGATGCTTACGCATCATTACCATAGCACGCGGAATGCAGTTGTGTTCATCAACATCATCACCCAACAAATCTTTAAACTGAGCATAATCCCGAGTGAGAACAGTTAACACTTGCATCCATTCGCCATCAGTCCAGTGCATAGCATCATGCTGAATTTGCGCACGCCTTCGCTCACGGAGCTCTTCCTCAGCAGCAATGTCCTCCGCATCAAGCTCAGCCTGAACCCGACGAGCAGCCTCTTCACCAAGTCTGTCTTCTTCAAGCTGTCGACGAGAGCGCTTGCGGGTTGGAGATGGAGGATCAGTCATTGGAGCTTTGCCCTTTGGATCATGAGAGAGATCAGCATGAGAACCAGCAGCAGCATCAGAAGCACCACCCATAGAAGGGGGAACAGTACTGGAAGAAGGAGCATTGGAGGACATTGGAGGACCAGGCAGATCCTCATAAACTTTATCAGCAAAGGCAGCCTTTGCCAGCAATGTCAAGCCATCCTCAACATTCTCCGAACCCTCATCCTCAGGCTCGGAAAGAACCACATGCTTCTTTCGACGACGCTGTTGATTCTCCAATACCTTAATACGATCGGCCAGGGGAAGAACAAATTCCCGTGTGAGCTTCCGATGTTGGTTCAAGTCAGCTTCCAAGCAAATCATCCTCTCATGGTACCTGTGCATAAGATCTAGCAAAGATGTCAGTGTAGTAGGCTCCTCTGCCTGCCCACCAAGAGAGCTTGGATCATGGAAAGCATCACGGGAGCGCGACGTAACATTAGGGTCAATGTGTGGAGAACTAGCAGCAAAGGGGATATCAGTCGAGTGTGGGGCAGGGCTAGGAGGTGGAGTCTCCACAAATGGAGACCTTTGTAGAGCCGAGGAAGGACCAGCCTTGGGAGGGGATGGTTGTTCAACCACCACCTCCTCAACTAGCTCCTCCTCTACCACAGGAGTGGCATCACCAGCAGGAGCCTCCTCCTCCTCCATGGGGTCATCATCTAACACAACCAACTCAGGAGCCTCCTCCTCCTGACCTATAGGACCCTGAGCCAAGCCCATCATGGCTTCAGTCAGGGGCCTCCAGTACCCAGTAAACCCATGCATCATGTTGTAATACACTTTCGCTGTCAGTTTAGATGGTACATGCTCAGCCCTATCACGTGGAATGCAAACAAGCATTTCTTGAATAAACCTAGGGTACATAAGAAACTTTTTCCTAGAACCAGCAGTTGACAAATTACTAGCCATCCCCTCAAAGATATAATGTGAAAAGTTAAACACTCTACCCTGGGCTAAACATATAAGACCAGTAGCCAAAGGAGTAGGGAACGCATCCCAACTCCCCGACTTGGGACTCAGACAATGGATTAAATAGTGAACCAGAAGCTTCCACTGAGGGGAAAACCTATTCTTTTGGAAGTTAAACTTCCCCCCATGTTCATAACCTATGGCAGCCATACCCTCTAAAACTTCCGAATTGGGAAGTGATACAACACCCCCCTCATCCTGAAGATGAAGAGAAGAGCGAATAGATGCTTCAGTGACCACATAAGCACGTCCATCTATGGTAGCATGGAGTGCCCGTGGACGACCAGCCACATTCACAAGTTCAGCAGACGCCCAAAACTGACGTACCACACTATCATATATGGTAGGACAAACAGTAAATGCAAACCTTAAGTTAGAAGCTTCAATAAACTCCAAGATATCAGCAAAATGTTCACTATTAGGACCATCACCCAGATAAGCAACACGATTATGAGCAGGTTGATAAGCAAGAGCAGCCATGGATCTAGATGAATGGATTGAAGAAGGATTTGGATTGGGATGAGAGTAGTAGAAGCGGTTTTTGTGTGTGTTTTAATTGTAATGAGTGAATGTTGACCATATAGGAAGAAAATAGTAACTGTTCATTGACCCCTATTAATGGGGGGTTGCCCTTTCAAATTAAGCCATAATGGCATACTAACCACTTGCCCTTTTTAACATAATAACTTACCCCCAATTTAGTTGATGAATTCAAACTTGTAAATATCAGAATTGAAAGCGTTGACCAAAAGTCAAAGTGCACAATAGTCGGACCAGGAGCAAAACATGATTAGGAAAGGACAAAAGGAATGAACAGTAGCCAGACCAGTACCAGCACCCATAGCCAAACACCACTTGACTGGGAAGGATTTTAGACCACCAGAAGGCATCCAATCATAACTAGAAGCTGACCAAATAGGACCAGAAGCCAGTCATGTAAGGCCATATCCATCAGAAGAGAGCAAAAATCCTTCATCAGAAACACCACACACCACCAGAACCAAGAAAGTATGTTGTTAAATACGACGAATACGTTAGACGAACCTAATATGTACACAAAGCCTCCCCTTAGGCTTTGCCTCCCCTCAATCCTAGACTTCAAGGATTGACCATCCCAATATGAACCACCAAGTGGTTAAACCGAGGACCATCAAAAGCTTTAGTCAACAGATCAGCAATATTGTCATCCGTATGAACTTTAAGAACCTGTATCAGCTTCTTCTCATTGGCATCGCGTATAAAATGATGCCGAATCTCAATATGTTTCGTCCGCTGATGAAATACAGGATTCTTCACAATACAAATAGTGCTTTGATTGTCAATAAAAATTTTGGTATTCATAAAATTGAACCCATAGTCCAACATCTGATTTTGGATCCATAAAACTTGACCACAACAACTAGCAGCAGCCACATATTCAGCTTCTGTTGAAGAAGTAGCTACTATTGTCTGTTTCTTACATTGCCATGAAATAAGCCGACGACCCAAAAATTGACAACCACCAGTAGTTGACTTCCTATCATTATTAGCACCAGCATAATCACTATCACTGTATGCTTCAAGTACAAATGGGGATTCTCTAGGATACCATAGACCCAATTTAGGTTGAGCCTTGATATACTTGAAAATCTTCTTAACTGCATTTAAGTTCGAAACCGTTGGAGTCACCTGGTGTCTAGAACAAGCACTTACTGCAAACATAATATCCGGACGTGATGCAGTCAAGTACATGAGGGAGCCAATCATAGACCTGTACATATGAACATTTAGGGGTGGATCTGGCTCATTCTTAAGTTTGATTTTAGCAACTTCATAAGGAGTTGCTGCTGGTCGAAGAGGATCCATGTCAAACTTTTGAAGAATCTCATGAACATACTTATCTTGACTGATGAAAATCCCATCCGATTGTTGCTTGACCTGAAGACCAAGGAAAAATGACAGTTCTCCTATGGCACTCATCTGAAATTCGCCTTTCATCAAGTGTTCAAACTCATCACACCACTCCTTCCTAGTAGAACCAAAGATAATGTCGTCCACATAAACCTGAACAAGGATAATATCCTTGGAATTCCGCCGAAGAAATAGTGTTTTGTCAATAGTACCTCTTCTATAGCCATTCTTTAACAAGAAAGTGGAGAGACGCTCATACCAAGCTCTAGGAGCCTGATGTAACCCATAAAGAGCCTTGACCACCTTGTAGACTTTCTTTGGATGAAGTGGATCAACAAACCCCTTAGGTTGAGTAACATACACTTCTTCGTCAATTTTTCCATAGAGAAATGCACTCTTGACATCCATCTGGAACACTGTAAAGCCAACATAGGAAGCAAAGGCCAAAAACAGACGAATGGCCTCAATCCTTGCAACAGGCGCAAAGACTTCAATATAATCAATGCCCTCAATTTGAGTGTGTCCTTGTGCGACAAGCCTCGCTTTATTCCTGACAACAATTCCCCGTGCATCCTTCTTGTTTTTGAGAATCCATTTGGTGTTGATAGCTGTCTTCCCATCCGGTAAGTCAACCAGAACCCAAACATTCTGAAACAGGAATTGCTGCATTTCCTCCTGCATCGCCTCCACCCAACTTTGATCCTCAAGTGCATGAGAAACAGACCTAGGTTCCACCTGTGAAAGAAAACAAGCAAACAAACAGTGTTGAAAGTCCGTATGATTATTACGCTTTTGATCCTCAATATAACCCACAAGAGCGTGATGATCGGACGAGGCCTTCTGCTGCATTCTGCGTGTTTTGACGGTAGAAGCAGGATCTCCAATAATTTGAGTGGTAGGATGGTCTTTATGTGATTGCAAGACTGGATTGGAAGAAACCTCCACTTCTGGTGCCAAGTTATTGAGATCACCAATAAAATCAGCATCATATGAAGCGTTTTGGAAAATCCCGTCTACTGGTTGTTTATGTATATCATCCAGCTTGGTAGAAGACTTCTTTTCATGATTCCCCAAATCAGAAGGACTGGAGAAACGTGTATTTGAAGCAGACTCACTAGCCGGAGTACCAGTAGGTGTGTGACTAGCACTAGAAGCAGAAGCTGGAGTACTAGGAGCAGCTTTGTCAGTAGGCTCAACCAAGGGAAACTCAAAACTACCTTGAGCCGCCGCTTTAGTAGCTTCTTGTTGTTGCTTTAGAAGAGTATCAAGAGCTGCTTGGGAATCCTGTACTTCCAATGGAGTTGCATCACTAGGAGGAGTAGGAGAAACCGTGGTGGAATAGGATGGAACCACAAAAATGTCATCCTCATCATCTGAATCAGAAAGACTAGAAGGAACACCAGTACTAGAAGTTGCAAACACTTGTGGTCCTGCATCATGGTTAGTTTTGAAACGAAAATATCCTAACGAATCACTAAGATAATCAAGATCAAAATACCATTCTGGACCTGTTCCTTGTATGTTTGTCTTCTCCTCAAAATACCTGAGATTAATAGTTTCAACTATCCGTTTGGCTTGAAGATTGTAGACACGATACGCCCGAGAATGAGCTGAATATCCCACAATATATCCTTCATCAGCCTTGCCATCAAACTTCCCCAAATAGTCACTAGTATTCAGAATGGTGACTGGACACCCAAACGGCTTCAAATGAGCAATATTGGGAACTTTGCCCGTGAGTAGCTCATAAGGTGTTTTCTTGTGTGGATTGGTAATAGACACCCTATTCAAAACATAACTGGCCATATTAACAGCTTCTGTCCAGAACATGGTCGGAAGCTTGGAATCGGCAAGCATAGTCCTTGCTGCTTCTATTAGTGTCCGGTTCTTTCTTTCTGCCACACCATTCTGTTGAGGAGTCCGAGCAGCACTATAATCTCTTTTGATGCCCTTAGCATTGCAAAGTGCGATGAGGTCTCTATTTTTAAACTCGGTTCCATTGTCGCATCGAATACCTTTAACTTTCTTGGACAACTGATTCTCTATTAAGGTAAGAAAATCTCGAAGAATTGAGTAGGTCTCACTTTTGGTAGCCATGAAAAACACCCACGCAAACCTGCTATAACCATCAGTCACCACCAAACAGAATTGCTTGTGGTCTATGCTTCTGATGGAAGTAGGACCAAATAAGTCCATATGTAGAAGCTGCAATGGTTCAGTAATGAGACTTAAAGCAGTAATGGCCTTGAAGGATGCTTTGTGTTGTTTGCCTTTGCTGCAGGCAACACAATTTATGTCATTTCTAAACGTCTTGGGAGGTAAACCAGAGACCAGATTCAAATTGGCAAGCTTGTGAATGGTCTTGAAGTTCACATGTCCCATCCTTCGGTGCCATTTTATGGCTTCATCCTCCGAGGCTTTTGCAACCAGACATGCTAGTTGACCAGTAGGGTTGACTTCATTCAACTTGATGCTATAGAGATTGTGTCTTCTAGGGATTCTGAGTAAAACTTGTGAGTCATCCGGAAGCTTAAAATCTTTGGAGAGCACAAGTGCATCAGTATTGGTGAAGAGTACAAACTGCTTCTTATCACAAATCTGAGAGACCGATATCAAGTTGAAGTGTTGAAGTGCTTCCACATAGTAGACCTGCTCAAAATTGAGATTTGGAGTCTTTATCGTTCCCTTGCCAGTGATTCTGCCTTCACCTCCACCAGAATAGACCTTGCCCCCATAAAAGGGTACAAAGTTAGAGAGAAGGCCTTTATTGCCAGTCATGCTCCTGGAGCAGCCACTATCAACAATGCCTAGACTAGGATCCTGGTATGGAGTAACCTACAACAACAAGATTAATCACAATGCAAAAGTTAGTGTCTTAAGGGGACCCAAACCTTTTCAGGTTTGAGCCTGCCTTGTGGATCATTAGAAGAATGCCAAGAAGATTGATGAGATCCACCATTGTTCCTTGGTTGCCTATTCATCATAAGGGTATTATTATTTGACCAGGAACAACCTGCTGAGGGCTTAACAGCAGTTCCCAAATTTCCCAAACCAAAATACGTGTGGTCAAAATGATGCGCATAGTTTGGATTATAATTTGGAAAATAATTACTAGTTGTCTGGAATCCATTTTCTCTCCAATAATCAGACATGAAAGGAGAGGATAATCTAGAAGTATGAAACATTGGAGCACTAGGATTAAGTCTTCTAGTAGCATATGGAGCAGCTCCTGGTGATCCAGGAGCAAGTAAAGCATGATTAACAGATGCATGTGTGTCATAATAATCACAATCTTTAATTAAATGAAAGGGACTGCCACAAACAAAACATGTTTTGAAAGACCTTTTATTAGAATGAGACTGTTTCATACTGCCTACTTTATTACACACAGTTCTAGAAAAAACATTCTTCCTAGGACTCAATAAACAAGGACCAGACACACTTGACTTGACAGCGACTTTCTCTTCACACTTCCTAGCAC
The DNA here is from genome assembly GCA_025667525.1 of Glebionis coronaria. Taxonomy (NCBI): domain Eukaryota; kingdom Viridiplantae; phylum Streptophyta; class Magnoliopsida; order Asterales; family Asteraceae; genus Glebionis; species Glebionis coronaria. The sequence continues at coordinate 111,008,057 of CM046879.1, read as the reverse complement.
CAGTAGCAGTATGATCATTCGACTTGGAACTCGTAGGTCTTGACTCTTCACTTGAACCAGTAGATGCAGAGTCACCGGCTTTGTCACTGAAAGTACATGAGACAAAGTCGTTAGTATTAGTAGAACTGGTTGGGGACTCAAGCATCTGTGATCCATCCGAGTCATTATGCCATGAGGTGGGCATGAAAGTTCCAGTAAGAGGAGGAGGAACAGCATGCATTTCTGCTGCTGGTTTAAACCTATTGTAACTAGGTTTGCCCTCATCCTCTTTGTCGGCATCAAAGATGCTTGAGAAAGATAAATCAAATACATCTTCAGAATCAATATATTTTTCAAATCCTAAGCCTCTTTTAGTTCTGCCAGACATGCTACTATCAATTAATTTTGAAAGATTTTTAGGTGCCTTTTGCCATTTGTCAAATCTTAACATTGTAGCATCTAATTTAGCTTGCATCTCCTCTTTTTCTTTGATACTAGCATCTCTTTCAGTTTCTGTATATTTAAGCATATTTGTAGTGTTTTCTAAATCAATGCTTAGTATCCTGATTTTATCCTCATATGCACGTTGTGTATCTTGTAACCACTTCTTTTGTTGTTCCAATGTGTTTAATGAAGCTTTATAGGCTTGTACCTCTAAGTAATACTTATCATTTTGTTCATTTACTTCATTAAATTGGGACAACAGTTCTATGTATTTATCATGACAACCAAGGGGACAATGTTGTACCTGAGGTGAGATTCCCATTAGAGCAAACTCTTCTGCTTCTTCTGCATCAGAGAGATTCCCAGCAATCATTGCCAACACATCAGTCGTTGATTCCGCTGATTCCAGAGTAGAAGCCTGATGATCATTCCAGTTGACCATGGAGTCAACAGATACCAATGCTTTCTTGTCATCTTTAACCTCCTGAACTTTGAAAGCGGAGTACCTGCTCTTCTCCTGATCATTCTTGCTAGGGCACTCCCTAGCAAAGTGACCCTGTTGCTGGCAGTTATAGCACCGTACCTTGCTTCTATCGAATCTTGCTGGCTCCCGAGGGTTGTAATTAAACTTCCTTCCTGCTTTCTTCTCAAACTTGTGAACCCTCAGAGTAAGCATGGCCATCTGCCATTTAAGATCTATCTTATCCAGATCCAGCTTATCGATCTGTTTGAAGTCATCAAACGTAAGTTGTTGTTCAGCAGTAACATCAGTAACAAAAGAATGAAGAATAGCTTCTACCATACTACCAGACTTGGCAGGAGGATCAGAAGCAGAAGACATGGGGCTAGATGCATATGACATGGGACCAGTATGCTGAATAGTATGCTGGATAGTATGCTGGGGAGACACATTATTGCTCTGGCTACTTGCATATGTCATGGGACTAGATGCCATAGAGCTCACAAAGGCTAAATTAGTAGGAGTGGGAAAAGAGTCACTCGGATATCCTCTCACATGAGGTTCGAATGTTCTGAGCCTATGAAACAAATCATCAAAACTGAGATAATCAAGCCCACCTTTGGCTTTAAGAGAGATTACCACCTGGTTCCAAGAGTAGGGTAAGGCTTTAAGAAACCTTGCATTAACATCACCATCATCAGGCTTGGACCGAAGTTGATTCAACTGGCTCAATATCTTCTGGAACCGATCATACCCTTGATTCAGCCCTTCAGTTTCTGAGATTTTGAATTCTGTGAATTCATCTCTCAGCATGGACCTTCGCATTTTCTTTGACTCCTCATTTCCGCCAAACCTTCCTTTTATGCCGTTCCAGATCTCTCTGGCATCATCCAAATGGTAGAAGTCACCTATGTGATCTTCAGGAAGAGATTGAAGCAAAATTGTTTTTGCTTTTACCTCCTTCTGAATAGCGATGATTTCCTCATGAGTTTTAGGGTCAAGAAGAGTAATATTACCGTTCTTGTCTCGTCCAGTAAGCTTTCTGCTGTTTCCATTCAGAATGATCTTCCAAAGATCTTGATCAGTGTTGGTGATCCACCATTCCATCTTCATTGCCCAGTTGTCATATTCACCTTTCTTCAGAAGAGGGAATTTTCCATTCGTGTTGGAAACCGTAGCCAGGATCTGCTGAGGTTGCACAATTTTAGGAGTGCCTTCTTCTCCTGTTTGAGTAGAAGTTAAGGCAGACATGATAAACAGATTGTTAATAATAGGAGAACTTGATTCTTGTTGTATAGAGACCCTCCCAGGCTCTGATACCACTTGTTGGGTCTATTAGATATAGATCTTGCTGCCTGTCAGGACCGGTGAATGACTTCTGTAATCACAAGTCAAATCACAAAGAGACTCTATACACAATATGAATGTAGAATATAAATATAAACAAGAGAAACAGAATAACTATGAAGACCTGATCCTTTCTAAGGATTTCTAATATTAATAAAGACTAGAACTACGTTTTGTGAATATCTCTCTAACCCTTCTGCCTAAGGTTCCTTTTATACTACAAGGAAACCCTAATACAGCTTACAAGAAAACGTGTAAAACTGATATGCATATCTTCTCCTAATATAACTCATGCATATCCTAACAGAATATTAAGTAAATAACAATGTTTGACTTTGACTAGGACCAGGAGCAGGACTTGCTCCTACTACGACTAGGACCAGGAGGAACTACATACCTCCTAGTCTACCTATTACATATAACTATTACAATGGTCCTAACATATAACATGCACAATTCCAAGAAAGGTTTTCAACCTATGGAAGTTAAGCATGAATTAAGTCATGAGTTAGATGCATCAACACCCGAAGAGGTGGCTTACATACAGAAGGTACCTTATGCTTCGGCTGTAGGATCTATTATGTATGCTGTAAGATGCACAAGGCCTGATGTGGCGTTTGCTCAGAACTTAGCAGTCGATACCAACAGAATCCAGGGAAGCTCCACTGGACTGCTGTTAAACATATACTAAAGTATTTGAGGAGTACGAAAGATATGTTTTTGGTATTCGGGGGTAAACCAGCCTCAGAACTGAATGTTACAGGTTTCTGTGATGCGTCCTGGCAATGTGATAAAGATGATACGAAGTCTCAGACCGGTTACATGTTTTTCATCAATGGAGGAGCAGTCGACTGGAAGAGCAAGAAGCAGACAACCATTATTATGCATGCAAGTCAATCTGAGTACATGGCCGCTTCAGAAGCCGCAATGGAAGCTGTTTGGATTAGGAAGTTTATTGGAGATCTAGGAGTGATGCCTTATATTAAAGAACCTATTGATATGTATTGCGACAATTCTGCTGTAATTATATTCGCCAATGATCCTGGAGTCATGAAAGGCGCCAGACACTTTAAACGTAGATATCACTACGTTCGAGAACAAGTTGAAGATCGTGAAATAAAATTAATAAAAGTTCACACAGAAGATAACGTAGTTGATCCTTTTACTAAGGCTTTGCCTAGATCAAAGGTAGTTAAGCATGCCAAGGCGATTGGGCTGCAACTAGCTAGCGAACTCATGCAATAAATATTTTATTAGTATTTGGATAAAGGATGTTAAGACATTATTGAATTGATGAAATAAAGATTGAGTTTCGTATATTTTCTGTTATTTGATTTTGTATCCTATTTTACATGTTTTATATCCATGAATAATTGTTATGTTCTCAATGTCCGTTGTCGATTAATAATATAGGAGTATTATTAAACTAAGACAATTCAAAATAGTGACAGAGTATACTTGAAAGTATATTGGTCAATTTTGGATGATATTTGATGAATCAAATATTGGACTTATCCCAACTATATGATTTTACTTTATGGATCTTTGTCATTAAGTAAATCATAAATAGTTATCCTTGGACCTGAGATACCTGGAAACTGTCACGAATGTAGTGTGTTTCTGTGAGATAACCTAACGCTAAACGTAACTGGTAGCTATAAGGGTTATTTTCATAAGTGTTGCAAAGTTCGTAAGTTTCTCTTGTAGTCAAAATAGGATTTGTTTCATTCAAATTATTTTGAAGTATAATACAGTTGGGCCCCTCGGGAGTAGTAAGATGTTTGTGTGGCCACACCCAAATTTGTTTTGGTAATCTTGCTATATCCGTAAACGAGAAATAGAATGGTTAATGAAGGAATGACTGAGATCCATATCCTATTAACGTTGTATTTGAAATGAAATGATAATAATAATGATGTATCATTAAAAGGTTTTGTCCAGGAGACCTTGCTCGAGTTGTACTAGTGACATTGTTAGTGTAACTAGACGCTAGTCAATGTAATCACGATATTCGAATTTCGTCCAAGTGGGAGCTGAAATTTTATGGACATAAAATTAAATAGTCGTGTGACAGGATCGAACTCGGGATTACGGGATTGCACACAATACGTAAAGGGTTAATTAATTTTAATAAATATATTTATTATATTTGTTAAATATAAACCGAGCTTAACTAACGTTCGTTAATAACTAATAGTTAAGTGTAAACGAGCGTTATAGAATTAAAAAGAATGGAGAAACGGAAGGTTCCGGAAGACACCCCAAGGGGGTGTCGACCGTCGGTTAAACAAAGGGGGAAAAGGGGAAGTTTTTACTTTCCTAATTTGTTTATAACTTGGATAATAAGATTTATCAAGCCTATAAACACAACCCAAGGCCTTCATTATTTTTGTCCCTCCCCTCTCATTCTCTTCCTGCGATCGCAACAAACACCCCTTTTAGGGTTTTGGTTTGTTTTCGATTTAGCTATTATTCGCAAGTGTTGAAGCTCCGGTTTGCAAGTGCTAGTCTCACGATTAGCCCGTTGCATTACGTGTGAACAAGAGCGTAATATAGTTTCACTATAAACTATATCCTGATATTCTTCATATAAACCCTAATTCGTGATTCTTCGGTGTTCTTGTGGAATTGCTCTAGCTAAAAGGTATGTAACCCTAACTCGATTAATTATGAATGTGTTATTAATTATGATCTTATTAAATTGCTTCCACTGTGTGTGCTTTGATCTTATTTAGGGGTTTGCGTAAATGTTATGAGCTTTATAAACCTTCAGCATGTTGGATAAGCAATTCCAAACATCCTATATCAAAACTGCTTATCTAAGACGAAGATAAGCAAATAAATACATAATCCCAAACATCACTAAGTCAGTTAGTACCTTTCTCGACCTGAGGCGTCTTATGGCTGTTACAAGTTGCTGCTCTAAATTCTGAAGCTCCTTGAGGCTCAAGTAATCAAGGTCTTCTCCTACTAAATACCTAAAATTAGCAAATATAATATTATCGTTATTTACAGTATAAATGTATAATAGGCACTATTCTTGTAAGAAGGATGGCCAGAGAAGGTAATGAGTTCAGCTTAAAATGGCTCCCAAACACGTTTGTCCTTCTCTTCGGTTTTATAGATAGATAAATACTTAATAATTAAAAAAAACAAAAGCAAGCTGTGACAAGGTTAATTTAGCAAATTAGCCAACTTTAGACTATTTACTCATTTGAAAAAGTTAAATACAAAGTATAGAAGAAATCGACCAAAATGGTGCCATAACATTCAAATATTTACCTTTGGTTTTTCTGCAAGAGCTCCATTCTAGCCTTCAGTTTTGCATGTTCCAGAGTCCAGCTTCCCTAAAAGTATACATATGATTGTTCATTAGAAATTACTTGCATGCATTTTTAGTAGCATGAATTTGGTTAGAATTCAAAATATAAATGCAGCAATGACATTAATAGAATATATATATCTATACTATTATATAATGAGGTTAACTCCAAACATAACTTCGATCTTAATCCCAAACCAAAAATTAACAAACCTAACTCCAAACCAAAAATTAAGATAAAGAAATTTTTAAGCCATTAAATCATATTTTGTTAAATTAATCTCATCCATCTATATTTTTTGTAACAAACTTTTCTAACCACTTTTTTAACAAACTATTCAAGAAAACTTTTATTTTAAAATTGAAATATCTTTTTACTTATTTTTCTTTTTTAGAATTTAATTTCACCATGTTTTCTAAAATTTCGTGCCCTTTAATTCAACATCCATTTTGATATATTTTTTATTAATCTTTTGTTTTTTCATTTTTACTGAATTTATTTTATTTTATTTAACTTTTTTTACAACTTCAATTTTCATTTGAATACAAACTTGATTGGTAAAAATATAAAATTTCTTCGTAAAAAAAATCACCATGTACCCGTCGCTGCATTGCGCGGGTACCATGCTAGTATTATATAAAGGGGCTAACTCGATCTTAACTCTGATCTTAATCCTGAACCTAAAATTTCCAAACATAACTACAAACCAAAAAGTAAGATATGAAGGTTAAATTTAAGGGAAAAAGACCAATTTGGTCAAAATCACCCATCAAAAGTTAAAGCATTGTTAAGTTTTTTCATTTGGACAAATTTGGTCATACACAATTGCACAAATGCACAACTCCATCAAATGAACGCCACGTGTCAACTCAAACAATAATATCAAAATAACAAATTACAAAAACACCCTTACCCTTTCTCTTTATCTTTCTTCTTTCTTCAATCCAACTCTCTTTTCTTTCTTCCATTAACGAAATTCAGCAATTCAAGTGTTCAATTCTTCTCTCTAAAATTCTGTTACACTTTCATTTGATCTGCAATCTGTTCATGCGTTAGATTCGTTTGTTCTTAAATGCTTTTGAGATCGTTCAGCTCTTAATCAATAGCTAGTGGTGTTTGGATCAACTTATTACATGAGCTTAATAGCTTGTGTTATTCACTTGATCGTAAGTAGCAGCAGTTGATAGTTTATAGCTGTTGGAATGATGGATTCAGATAGTGAAAGAAGGAGTATTGTTAATTGCTCAGTCCAAGCTTAATGATTCCTATGGCGTTCAGTTAGGAGGTATATGTTTGCAGTTAGTTACAAGGTTGCTACATACTAGTTTCGGCTATTTCTGGTTGAGAACTTAGCACAGCTTTCGTCAACAGCGGGCAGGCCTGGATGCATAGGTCCTTTCATTTCTTTATTTCGATTTACTCATATTTTGTTAGTTGTAGTTTTTTCATTGATATGTAATCGGGAATGGATGCTGAAAGGACGGAACGATTTATTGCGGCTTTCCGCGAAGAAATTAGCTGATTCTAGAGCGAACGTAGGAGGAGTTTGTGCCATAACTTATGGAGGTCATTTCAAAGGGTTCTTCCAACAAAGGTATTGATCAAGATTCGTGCTATAGGTTTCAAAATTGTGATAGTGTAGATGATTTTATGATAAATGATGGTTATTGTGAGGTAAATTTGGGAAATATTGATTGTGTACATGAGGTATTTGATGAAATGCCACTAAAGGAAGCTCATAATCAAGAAGTGGTTGGAGAAGCGGATAATAAGATTGATGAAAACAAGGGTAAGATGGTTGATGAGGTGAGTAATGTTGACGATGATATGATTAGGAAGGTGAAGAATGGAACGGATGTTAGTAGTTTGGTTTCTGAGGGTGGGATCTTTGATACAGTTTGTAATGATACGGGTAAAGTTAGCGACATGGAGTCATACGGATCAAGTGAAGTTTCAAATGATCTTAGGGAAGTACTGTTTGATGTTTTTTATCCAGGCGGAAACCATGTTTGTAATGGAGTGAAATATGTTAGTGTACAATTTGATGTAAATTATGGAGATCGTTTAGTTGTATGCAATCAGTTGGTGCAAGAATGTCCAGGATTAGTGATGTTTGATGATTATGGTTGCGGTGGTATGGGAAACCGAACACGGGAACGGTCGTCTTCGAGGGGTTTAGTCCTTTGTTTTTTGTTGAAATTGGATGATTTTGGATTTGATGTTTTATTTTCGTCATCTTCAGCGGGTAATATTGTGGTTGAGCAGATTGCCAACACTCATGATTGGGGTTATGAGCCTAATAAGGGTGGAGAAGGTGGTATGGATGGATTGTGTACAGATGGTGTTAAAGAAAGAAACAATATGTTTGAAGCTAAAGGCGATTCGAGGCTACATAGGATTCGTACAACAAGAACCTGGTTCAGATCAGGCTAGTGAAGGGTGTTGTGCTTACACACTGTTTTATCAACAAGATGATTTTGGCACTTCACATATGAGGGCATTGAGTTAGTAACAAAAGGACGGTTTTTCTTGAGCCCCGACTTGACTCTTATAGATCATAAGAAATCAGTTGAGCAGTGGCGGTGGAGCAGTTAAGCAATAGCGTAGGAGCAGTTGAGCAGTGGTGGTGGAACAATTGAGCATGGCGGTGGAGCAGTTGAGCATGGCGGTGGAGCAGTTGAGCAGTGGCGGTGGAGCAGTTGAGCATGGTGGTCAAGCTGCGACAGCTTCTTCTTTGCGAGCAGCAAGTTGGTTCTGGATGAAGAAAGAAGATACAGTTGTGCCATTTTGCTATGAAATGGTGAATAATTCCATGTACATGGGATCCTGCGTATATACATTTACATGTCAATTACATGGGTCTTGTAGAAATGAAGCCTGTTCAAGCTTTTCCGGTGGCCGACACTAAAACATTTGAAACCATAGATACGATAACTCTGAAACCACCTCCCATGGATCATAAGAAATCATTTGATGACGATAATTTTTTAGCAATTCCTATTACTCCCAAGAAAGTAACCGTAGCTCCACCAGATGCCATATCCTACACAATAACCGATCTTCAAATAGCTACAGATAGCTTTAATGCTGACAACCTCATTGGTGAAGGTTCCACTGGACGTGTTTTCCGTGCTCAATTTGAAGATGGAAAGGTATAACATAATAGTATGTACCTCTGTTTCGCTTTTATGTGATGGCCTTATTTATAAGATATGGCATTGTAGGTTGTTGCAATTAAAACTCTGAAGCCATCTGCCATCCCCGGTCGATTATCAGATGATTTCATTGATATAGTTTCAGATGTATCGAGATTGCGCCATCCTAACGTCGTCGAGCTTGTTGGCTACTGCTCAGAATATGGACAACACCTCTTAGTTTACGAGTTCCTTATAAATGGGTCACTTTATGATTTTTTGCATCTCTCAGATGAATACAGCAAGCCATTAATATGGAATAGCAGTGTCAAGATTGCTTTAGGGTCTCGGTGGTGGAGCTAACAAATGGGTCTTCCGGTGAGCATAATAACTATCAAAGTTGTTATCTTGAGTATATTTATATCGTTTTGTTTCTAGATAATGCTGGCACTTCTGGTGCGGCAGTAGTCTAATTGTTCTGATATTCTTGCTTCGCAGAGGATGTTAAAGAGCCAACTAATGGCGATGCCCCTGAAAATAATCCTCAGTACACAACTGTATATGTTGGCAACCTTGCCCCAGAAGTATGAATGTTTTTACATTTGGACATTTGGTATACTATCATGACAAAATAAAAAGAATCGAATGAGATTAACCGTCTTGGTAAATTGCAGGTTACACAGCTTGAGCTTCATCGTCACTTTCATTCCCTTGGTACTGGGGTGATTGAGGAAGTGCGGGTGCAACGTGACAAAGCTTTTGGTTTTGTTCGATACATTAATCATGCTGAGGCTGCACTAGCTATTCGATTGGGGAACACCCAATCGGTTCTTTATGGCAAACAAATTAAGGTGCACATAGGTTTTATGAAACATTCTTAATCGAACTGTATTGGACTAATGTGGTTTTAGAGATGATTTGTTTGTTGTTTCTACGCATTGTAGTGCTCATGGGGCAGCAAGCCAACTCCTCTAGGAACAAGCTCAAATCCACTTCCCCCACCCGTGCCTGCACCTATGCTATCACATGCTGATTTATTGTCATATGAACGCCAACTAGCAATGAGTAAGATGGGTCTCATGCACCCTCAAGGGCAGCATCCATACAAACAGGCTAACATGGATCTGGTTGCTGCTGGAGCCAGTCAAGCAATATATGATGGTGGTTTTCAGAGTGTCGATGCTGCCCAACAGCTAATGTATTATCAGTGAGAACGTGTGGCATTAACCTTTTTTATTTAATTGCCGCCTTTTTCGTTTGCAGAGTGTTGTTCTGGTTGGTTTGCCATGTTGTAGGTAGCAATCTTGATTTTGCTCGTTTGGTTTACGCTGTTTTCTTTGTAACTTGTACATTTGCCTTCCGATTGGAAGACTGTTTTCGTACTATATATTTCTATTAATATGGATATATATTGTTAACGTATCTAGTGAACGTGACATTGTTGTTGAGATTACTATATTGTTAGGGGCAATTCTGAAATCGATAATGATTTTTGTTGGCTAAAATCTTGGGCGGAAGGATACATATAGGTCTCGAAAAACATACATGAAACATAGGTTTCAAGAAATAAAAGAAATGCAGTTGCGGGTTACTCCCGTCACAAACCATTACAAGACTATATAACAAAAATTTCGTTCTTGGTGTGGTTAAGAAACTGATCAATCTGCTTGTAATCTTGCAATGTATTGGTCATAGAAAGTTGCTGCTTTCTCGAGATCACCAATCTCAGTGTAACAATCAGCTATTGCACCGAATGCTTCTGTGTTTCCCGAGTCCCCTCCTTCTCTTTCTGAGATCGAAAGAACCATTTCATGGTATTTAACGGCATCTTGATGCTTTCCCTGCCTCTGCAATGATGCTCCTGAAATTTGTGGAACAATTGTCATATAACGGGTCATTAAAGATATGGATTATGAAAAGTACGAGAAAATAACAGCAAACCTAATCCTCTGGCAGCTTTCTTTTCTTCAATGGGATCTTTAATTTTCTGTACAAGCTCAAGTGCGATGTTTAACTCGGAAAATGCCTTCTCTAGATTTTGACTTAAAAAGGTTTTCCCATTTTTCAGATGGGATATCAACTCTTGCTTCCTTGGATCAATGATTACTTCATTCTCGGGTATTTTAGCAGCAACAGGAGCATAGCTTAAAGCGGGTGCATACGACTCTATCTTTGCTTGCCTTTTTAGAGCTGCATTGATTTGGCGAAGCTGTTCATTTAGCCTTAGCAGTTCTGCTTTTCTTTGTCGAGCAAGTAATCCTGCAATATGTGGTATATTGAAGTAAGCATACAAAATACTGATTATATGAAGACAATTCCTAAAGTGCATAGTTACCTCCAACAGTCGCCCCAATGAGGGGAACGAGTAGCAATACAGGCATGTTCATATTAAAGATAGACGGTTCTGCTTCACAAGTTTCTACTAGGGCTTCTAATGGTGTAGCTAATAACAATGCATTTGCAATAATGGCTCCTGCTGGTGAGGATCCTACCAACCCCACATTCTGCCATAAGGTATTCATGAAACTAGTAAACACCATCTATAGATCACAAAGTGTCCAACGAGAATGTTTATGGTTTGTGAACAACAAAAGCATATATTTGATGGCGTATGTCTAACTTGCAGTTACATTGTTTAAGCATAAAAATGTTGAAATTTAAACATAACTTGTGTGCTAACTCACCATCATACATGATGCAAAGTGGAGGTTTCATTCACATCTTTATCAAACGCTTGACCAATTTCACCCTTTCTTGATGAGCAGCAATGATGTAGCCTCTTATGCATAGCATTGATGCTGAGTAAAGTTCCATTGGTTTTGAAAGTTCTACCGCAGTCATCTCTAAGGAATGCCAAGTGTTGGACATTCATAACAAAAGAAACGAGCTTTCCTTCAAAACAAAATAAAAAACACGAAAAAGTAAGTATAACTTACTTATGCTTGAACGTCATGCTGGGAAATTAGAAAACAGGATAGGGGTGTTCAGCATTGCATTCTAAACTGATTATTGATTATCCTTATTCGAAGTTGCAGAATATCTTAAAGTATTTCAATGGTGAAACCGATCATCATACCAATTATGATAATTCAGTACTATTTTACTGTATATCATTATATTTATCAGTTGAACAAACTGTTGGAAATACGTTTTTACGTATTTAAAAAGGATCGGTCACTCCAATGATATTGGGCTCGTGATCCAATATAGCCCATATAGCCCACGTGTAGGGTGGGCTATATAAACCCCCCTCCTAGCATGTTAGGAGGGGTTGAACACTTACCATTTTCACATAATCAATCTTTCTTCTTCTTTCTCTCCTTTCTCTCTCTCCTTTCTCTCTCTAAGTTTTACCATTTCCTATCCATCTCAATAGTTAATCCATACATGCCTAATCCTTAGAAAAATACGATCCTACAATTGGTATCAAGAGCTTGGTTGATTCTTTGGATTGGCGCGTTTTTTTAATCTATTGATTTGGTCATAAAATTTTTTCTTTCTAAATTTTTTTTCTCGTTTCTCTTTCTTTTGGAGTTGCGTGGTTTTTATCATTATGTTTTCTATCATCAGTTGTTTTATTTTTTGGGAATCCAAACAAAACTATTGGTGTCTCAAACTTTAGTATAACTCTTTCCATCAACTTTTGTCCAAACAGTGGTGCTGGAATAATCTTATTCACAAAAGTATAAGTTTTTTGTATTCATACAAAGTATCAGTTTTTTTTAATTATTATTTTCTTTATTTATTCCTGTTGTCTGTTCATCTGTCGGAGAAGGGTTTATCGATACTCTTTCGGACACCTTTTCCGACGGTTACAAGTTGCCTTATTCCGATCTTTGTGCATTCTGATCGCAATAACCCTAGGGTTCTACTTTGCGATCACTTTTTCCGATAACCCTTATTCCGACATTGATTGCGATAGCACTTTGCGATCGTGATTGTGACGGGATTAAGGTGCATTGAGTCGAAACTCTACCGAAATTTTCATAGAGACTTTTCGATGGTTTATTGATATTGCGATGGCATAGTGAAAAGGTTGATATTGCGATGGAAAGTTCTAACTGTTTTGCGATGGGTTGTATGCTTGGTATTGCGATGGGATGTAGGTTGTATATTGCGATGGATTAATTGATTTTACTAACTGGCTAATTTGACTCGCCCTATATACTCGTCCTATACAAACACTAGACCTGAATTGACCCATAACTCAACCAAGACCTCGTTTGTATCACGACTAACCCAGACCAAAACAAAGGACCTCGACTCTCACACCCATCGACTCGACCACAACACTCGACACATACACAGATTTAGACTTGACTATTCAAACACCAAGACTCACCACAACCAACCTCATATCGACTCGACTCACCATCAACAGACCCTCATCTTACCCACACCCTCGTCTCATCTAACTCGAAACCACAAAGACACTCGACAAAACAGACGCAACACTTCTCTATTTTTTTTACTCTCACAAGTCTCGTTTTACATCAGGACTCGACCAAAACTGATCACAACTGGCCTCGACGACACAAAAAACTGACTCCATTTTTTTATCCAACCCATCACTCACGATTTCATCAAGAACCATCTCTTAAATCATTTTTTTACGAAATCAACTAAAGATTTATAACAAAATTGTTATAATCTTTATTCTGTTTCTTTTTGTCACACGTAAATCAAACATGCAATTAATCTTAGTACACCTTACCCGAGACCTTGTATACAAGACCTTGTGAGCAGAAACAACCTTGTGAGATTTAACTTTCGTGGGTTTCATGTCATTTTTTTGAGATTTAATTTCGTGGGTTTGAGATTTAGACACAAAGGTTTATAGCTTGATCTGGTTGTGTGATAAACTAGTGTGAGATTGGGATAATATTTGTTTGGTTGAGATTGATTTAGATTGATGGATGAGAAGAATATAATATGGGGGCAGAGACATATGAGTAGAAGATTTGGTGTATCTGTGAGAGTGATTAGGGGTGTTTGACCAGCTTTGATTTTATATCTTCTAGTCAGACGAAGGTTTCGAAGAATATACGTGGGTGAAAAGAAGCCACGCGTTTACTTAAATTACAAGATTGAGGAGGCCACGTTTTTCTTAATATTTTGACATATCACAACAGTTTTCTTTCTTTCTTTAAATCTCCAAACAAAAAGCTACGATTTTGACACAATATTTTTCTTAGTTTTATTTTTTCTTTTTTTTATTTTATTTGTTTTAGCTATGTATTTTTAATAATTTCAAAATTTTGTGTCAAATTTTTACAAAATATCGTTAGGCCACGTATCTATATCACATTGTGAAAAATATTGCGACGTTTTCAATATTTAAAAAAATTTAACTTTAAAAATATTCGGATTAATGGCATCGGGTCGAGTATAATGTGTCGGAAAATATAAAGAGTCGGCTTTAAGAGACATTATTTCTACACGGATTTCAAGATTCGAGTTATTTGGGCTTCAGACACACTTTGACGATTTCAAGCACCGTTTTATTTTTCCAATCAAAGATCCAAGAATTTGTCATCAAACTTCCAATGGTTTCGTTGAATTCGAAATTTCAAGAGGGCGAATTGCATATATTGCAAGACGCTACAAGAGGCAGTCACAAGAGAATAGAATCAGGAGGAAAACAGGAACCAAGTAGCATGTCAGGTACAGATAATATTCTTCATATGTTGTCTGAAATGAATGCGCTAATTAACAATCCTGCTAATCGTTTTACGACTGCTTCTTTAACCAATTTTGTGTCTAGGACTGAAGAGCTTGAAACCATTTTACCTCAGCAATCCAAAGAGCTTGAGGATGCCAAAATTGAATTTTCAAAGAAAACGGAGAAATTTGAAACATATTTTGAAAAACTTGAAAAGTCAAACGTTGTTCTTGAACGAAAATTAGATCAAACAGTTCTAGATTCTAAAGCTGAAAAGGATAATCTTTTGAGACAAATTAAGTTGCTTGAATCTAAGTTGGCATCCGAAGATGAATTGCTCAAAGAGAATGAGACTTTAAAGGCTCAAGTTCAAGAAAAGTTTTTTGCAATAGCGGCTCTGAAAAATGAGTTGAGGAAAACCAAAGGAACTAGTGTGGACACTAAGCTTGAAAAACCATCAATCTTGGGGAAACCGCCTACAAATCAGTTCATTCGACAACCGACTGCATTTAGATCCGAGCGATCACAATCCTCAAGACCGCGGTTTGCCTCCCAAGTTGATATGGTTCATCTTTCTAGAACAGTCACTCCACTATCTAGGCCCAATGTGACTAAAACAGCTTTTGCAAGACCTAATCACATGATTGCCTCTAGTTTCCCTAGACATAGTCCAAAGAACACGTCTCGAACTAGTTCAAATGACGTTCGCCATACATTTAATCTTATGGAAGCTAAGCAAAAGACACAAGTAAGAGATAGGAATTTCAAACCTAGTCAGATGCCTTCTAGTTTACACAACACTGCTAACCGTAGCATGTCACATCCTAGGAGCATCAATCAATCATCTAGGAATTCTAGATCTTACTCGGACATTAAATATGCTACTTGTAAAACATGTAGAAAATGTGTCTTTACGGCAAATCATGATTCTTGTATCAAGAGACTATTTAATGAGGTGAACTCCCGTGCTAGACTTAAATCCCAGTGGGTTGCCAAAATCAAACCCATTGGTAAAATGTGGCGCCCCACTGGTAGAACTTTCACCCTTGTAGAAAACGAGTGCCCTTTAACTAGGATAGTCTTCGATTCTATTAAGACTACTAGGGAGGAAATTAAAAAGGAGGATGCATCACCTAAGCCTGAACTTAAGGTTTTCTATAAAAGGAAACGTTTACCAGCTAAGACAAGTGAATCATCTCCTGAGAACACCTCTAGCACAAGAAAAGAAAACTGCGAAACCCCACTTGCTTCTAAGATAGATATCGCTAACCCATATCAAAGCATGCAAATTCCTAATGAGAATGCAGGTACCAAAGAGGATGTTCCAAAAGAACGAAGTTGTTGTTCCCATTTAATCCATAACACAAGATTCTTAGAGAGAGAAAGAGGAGAAAAGTAGAAAGAGAAAGTAGAGAGAGAAGTGGAAGGTTTACACTAAAACTATGTGTTTAATGAAATGAACCATGTGAAAGAGGGTTATATACCCCACGGCTCTAAGGCCTTTGTGGGCTTCATCTTGGGCCGGGCTTGGCTTACTTTTGGGCTTACGCCCCTAACTTATACAATATTAGCTTAAAGTCCAAGCCCGGTTTTCCCGACTAGCCTATTACAATACATGACCAATAACGACTAAGATGACCTATTACATTCTTGTTCGACTATATAAAATATAAGGCTAACAATCTCCCCCAATGTATCGGTCATCTTAAAAAGCTTAAAAAGCATAGGATGATTGAGTGAATACATTCTTGTAGAGGAGATCTTCCTGCTTTGGTCTTGTATCTTGGTCTTTATCTTGTTTGTAACAGCTTTGTTCCTTCATGCTTTCGTGATCTTTATCTTGAGCCTTTGTCATTTGACTTTGAGTGCTTGAGATCTTCATCTGTACTCCTTGTGATTAAGATGACCTATTTCATTCTTACGTTCTTAGGTATCTTGATTATCGCCATCTCGTGCTCTTGTGACTTCTGAATCGACATCGGTTGCACAGCTACGCCACCTTCTTGATGTGCAGCAACATATATAGACACGGATGAAATGGCTTTGAACATTTCACCCTAACTCGGTAGCGTTTTACCTCCGGTCGGTGAAGACCGTTAAACGGTATTTAAATACCGTACCTGTGATCAGATAGATTCGATTAAGAACCTCCTTGACAGGGTTTCCCGGCGGTAGTAGCCAGTTCTCTTTACTCGACCGTCTCAAAGCAGACTACGAACGTAAAGAGTGAATCATAAGGATAAATTATCCGTCTGATTAGAGTCGTCAATTCAGATTTCCTGGAACAAGTTTGATTCTAAAAGAATCGCACCATTGTTGCTTTCCAGTTTATCACAAGCTTGATTCATAGAGAATCTTGCGAGTTACCTACCGCAGTGCTGTTTGATGTTGACACTGGAAGGATTTCCATTCGTCACTGTGAACACTAATGAGTGTCACTCTGAATGTTCTGGCAAGATCACATAGATTTTGCGAAGAAACCTGGAATCAAGTTTGAATCAATTAAGAATCGAAACTTAGTTGCTTTCCAGTTCTCACATGTTTGATTCGTGTAGAATCGCACAAGTTACCTACCATGAGCTTGTTTGATGCTGGCTCAAGCAGGATTTCCATCTTCATTGTGAATCTTATCACTCAGATGTTCTGGCAATATCACAAGGACAATGCGTAGGACTCGATTGTGTCCTAATGAGATGATAGATAGATCTCGATTGGCTCTAGACTCAATAAGTGCATTTTGGTAATCGGAGGCTGGAGCAGACTGCCACCTTTTCAATATTAACTGACTCGGAGTGAGAAAGTCAATAGATACGTGTTGATCTCCGTGACAATGAGACTAGTTTCTTTTGAGAGAAACTCGAATGGCTGGGAAGGGTTGTGCATTGCATCACTGGGTCCATGATGACTTGTCTTCAATAGATGTATTGACCCGGTTTCTGCCTAAGTTGCATAGAATATTCAACTCCTTCAATGCTTACCAATACGTCATCATTAGCACCTTGTTGTGATTGTTCTAGTGCTAACTTAAGTAATTGGTCCGCATTCAGCTTCATTCCACTCCATCTTTCCTAAGGACAACTATTTCTAGCTATGGAATGTCCTTGGGTAGATCCCTCCGGTTCTGGTTGGATCATAGGACTTAGTTTCCTATCCTAAACCACCTTTTGACTCCATCGTTCCGTCGTGGATAGTAGGTTGTTTTGGGTATAGATCGTAACCATAAATCATTGAAAACCATTCAAAGTGTTTGATAAAAATCAAAACTTTTAACACTTGAAAGTTTTACATTTCCGAAAAGCTCCCCCTACACACATGCATCGATATACGAAATAGTTTGGCATGTGAAGGAAAGAGTTGCACTTGAGTCTTTAAGATCACATGTTGCGATATATTACATTTTAATCACATTTTCTCCCCCTATCTCTAATATAAAAACATCATATTAGAGATACTAATTGATTAAAATATGACAATTTCTGAAAACCGATTGGGAGAGAAACATGTGTGCCCGCATGAATCATGGAACATTTTTAGTCGGGACGCTCCCCCTCAACAATATATGTGTGTCTTGAGACAAAATTTGACAAAATTTTAGAAAAACGACACCACAAAATATGTTGAGGTACGGAGTTGAGATGCCTTTTCCGATATAATATATTACATTTGACAATTTTATATCATTTTCGGAATGTGTTGGATACATAAAATATGACAATTTTAGAGATGTACCCAACAACATTAAAAGGCTTGATTTTAAAACGCTCCCCCTCAAAAATTGATCAAAATAACATATGACATTTTTAGATATAAAAACCTATTATGAGGAAGGGAGTGTTGAACACACAATTTTGAAAGATTTAGAAAAAACCTTTTGAGAAATTCTTGAAAAATTGTGTTCAACGGTTTTAAAATAATCAGGATAGAAGACTTCTCTTCTATTGATTAGGGAAAGCGCACTGAAATGTACACTCCCCTTTTGGGTCCGTTTTTCATGAGCTCAAAACTTTGATTGTTTTGTGACTAGCTCATGACCGAGAAAAATAAATTTCCCGTTGTGAAGGATAAGTTATCATCCGTGATAAACTTTCCTTAAGTTGAAGTTCGAGTTCTAAGCTGACATTTACTTAGAAATCATTTTCATGAACTTAAAAACTTTGAATGTTTTTATGAGAAGCTCATGACCGAGAAAGATGAATTTCTCGTTGAGAAGGATAAGTTATCGTCCGAGATAAACTTTCCTTAGTTGAGGTCCGAGTTCTAAGCTGTGATGCGCCTAGAAGTCATTTTGAGAGAATATCAAGCAGCTTCATTTGCCAAAACCTCCAAGTCTTCTGGAGTCATATACTTCATACCAAGACGGCCAACGAGATACGCAAACCTATCTTTCGATAGAGCTTTTGTAAACAAGTCTGCCAGCTGGTACTCAGTTCTGACAAAGTATAATTCCACGATGCCACGTTCCACTTGTTCCTTGATGAAGTGATATCTGACGTCGATGTGCTTGGTGCGGGAGTGCTGAACCGGATTGCAAGATATGGCTATGGCCGACTTTGAGTCACAATACATAGGTATTTTATCAAAGTGGAAGCCATAATCCGTGAGTTGAGTTCTCATCCAGAGGACTTGAGCACAACACGCGGATAGAGCCACATATTCTGCTTCAGCTGATGAGAGCGAAGTGCAATCCTACTTCTTTGACGACCAGCTGACAAGCTTGTCTTCCCCTAGAAATTGTATGCTACCAGAAGTGCTTTTACGACTATCAAGACAACCTGCGTGATCAGAATCTGAAAAGGCCGTTAGATGAAAACCGGTTTCCCTCGGATACCAGAGTCCCATGTGAATGGTATTCTTAAGGTACCGAAAGATCCGTTTAACCTCTTTGAGGTGCTTTTGAGTAGGTCTGGCTTGATATCGTGCACAATAGCATGTGGCATGATGAATATCAGGCCTGCTGGCTGTAAGGTACATAAGTGACCCGATCATACTGCGATATCGCGTTTGATCTACGGGATATGAGTACAAGTCAGCGTCTAGGGATGTGGTCGACAATGGTGTACCAACGCGAGCACATGAGGTCATACCATGCTTTTTAAGTATCTCTTGAGCATACTTAGCTTGGTTAATGAAGATACCACGTGGGGATTGATGAATCTGGAGGCCTAAAAAGAATTTTAGCTCCCCCATCATTGACATTTCAAATCTGCTATGCATTAATTTTTCAAAACGTTTTGAAAGTTTTGGGTTCGTAGAACCAAAAATAATGTCATCAACATAAACTTGCACCAGCATTATGTCATCCCCATATTTATTAGTAAAGAGAGTAGGATCAATAGAACCTTTGGAGAATCCTTTGGACACCAAGAAGTTTGAAAGTTCTTCGTACCATGCCCTTGGAGCTTGTTTAAGTCCATATACAGCCTTCTTGAGACGATAGACTTTGTCAGGATGATGAGGATCGACGAATCCTTCCGGCTGATTCACATACACTTCTTCCTTCAAATGACCGTTGAGAAAAGCTGTTTTGACGTCCATCTGAAAAACCGTGAAGCCCTTATGTGCAGCATAAGCAAGGAATATCCTGACTGCTTCCAAACGAGCGACTGGAGCGAATGATTCATCGTAGTCTATGCCTTCTTGTTGACGGTATCCCTTAACCACAAGACGAGATTTGTTTTTGATGATGGTTTGTTCTTCATCCAGTTTGTTTTTCCAGATCCATTTGAAATCTAAAATTGACATTCCATAGGGTCGGTCAACAAGTTCCCAAACATTTAGGCGTTCAAACTGATGAATTTCGTCTTGCATTGATTCAATCCACGCATGATCAGTCATGGCTTGTTTGATGTTTGTAGGTACAGTTGAACTCACGGTGAGTGCATACATACACACATCGCCATCGGTTTCGAGTTGTCTGCGTGTTCGAACCGGTTGTGAAGGATTTCCAATTACTTGCACCAATGGATGATCACGTGTCCAATGGTGAGTGGATGGATATGGTTGGTAGAATGTATGCATGTTGGACGGATCAACATGTTGAGTAGAAGACTCTCCGACTTCGTGTACCGATGTACCGAACAGATTGATAAATTCTTCATTGTCAGGTTGTGCATCGACTGCTTGATTGTTGTTTTCTCCTTCAGCATTGACGGTTGGTGATGTTGGTTGTATGACAGTTTCTTGAGTTTGTTGAGTATCCACTGGAATTGTCTCTTGAGCAACGGTTGCTGAAGTAGATGCAGTTGTGTCTTGTTGACTTTGTGATGGTGCATCAGCAGTATTGACAGCGGAAGGCTTTGACACAACTTGATTATTTCCATAGTAATATTCATCAAACATTGGATCATATAAATCAACCAACTCATTCATATGTGTCGTATCCGTCGAGTCTGCTGTAGGAGTACTTTCTTGACATTCTTGCACAGGACGTACACTGTTGTGTGTAGGTGCCATTGCTGGACATTGAGGTGCGGGACTTGAGCTGTTGTGATCAAGTACCATTTGTGGCAATTCGTCAAAGTTCACATGAATTGTTTCGACAATGATCTTTGTTCTCTTGTTATAGACCCGATATCCTTTCGACAATGTAGCATACCCCACAAAAATACATGCATCACCTTTTTCTTTCATCTTGTCGAGATTCTCACCGTCTTTAAGGATGTAGCATAAAGATCCAAATACGTGAAAGAATTTTACAGTAGGTTTCCTGCCATTGATGATGTGGTAAGGTGTCTTTTCATGTCTAGGGATAACGAGAGAACGATTCTGAGTATAACAGGCAGTTGCAATTGCTTCAGCCCAGAAGAATAGTGGTAATTTTGAAGCAGAAAGCATTGTTCGAGCAGCCTCAACCAAAGTACGGTTCCGCCTTTCGACAACGCCGTTTTGTTCAGGAGTTCGAGCAATAGACGTTTGATGTTCGATGCCTTCTTCTTGAAAGTAAGATTGCAAGTTCTTGTTCAAAAATTCAGTACCCCTATCCGTTCTTACGGTTAAGACTTGAGCTTGAAGATTGCGTTGTATCATCTTGAGAAAGTTTTTGAGAACCTCTGGTGTTTCATCTTTGGACCTTAAGAAGAAAGTCCATGTGTATCTAGAGTAATCATCAACAATCACGAGAATATACTTTTTCCCGTTAATACTCTCTACACGCATGGGACCACATAAATCCATGTGTAGAAGTTCCAATCGTCCTTTTGAGCTTGGGGTAGTCTTTGATTTGAAAGACTTCCGTTTTGCTTTCCCCAACTCACAAGAAGAACAAAGATGGTCTTTGACGAATTTTAACTTTGGAAGACCGCTCACAATATCATTCTTAGAAAGCAGGTTGATGGTGTCAAAGTTGAGATGTGACAATCGTTGATGCCATAACCATGCTTGAGATGATGAGGCTTTAGCCATTAAGCAAATAGGATTTGTTGAAGATGTGTCTTGAAGAGTTACTGTGTAGAGATCAGAACCACGAGAACCTGTAAGAAGGTCATTCCCATCGTAGTCTCTAACATAGCAAGTAGATTTCCGAAAAGCCACTTCCAAATCCGCATCACAAAATTGACCAACCGAGAATAAATTGTGATTCAGTCCCTCGACGTAATAAACCCGTTTTATAGTGATATTCCCTTGAACCAAGTCTCCATATCCGAGTATCGGTGCAAATTGATCATTTCCAAACCGTACCGTACCCAGAAACTTCTCCACGAAGTTAATGAGAAGCTTGAGATTGCCCGTCATGTGCTTTGTGCACCCGGAGTCCATTATGAATAGGATGAGTTCGACGAGCTGCAGAAGAATTAGAAGACAATGTAGCATTTGACAAATGGGAGCCCTTGATAGAAACGGGTTCCAAAATAGTATTGGACCTAGATTCTAAAGGCAAGCTAACATTCATAGACCCAATTAGAATGGGGATTGTCTTAGGTACCCATTTGTATCCGGGTGGTGTAAATCTTGAATACCCCCGTGTACATGTCCTAATCATGTTCTCATAAAGCTTCTTTAACCTGCTTTGTTTACGTAGAGTAGTGGATTCTAATGCACTTAGTTTCTTAAGTGGTTGCTCAGTGGATTGGTTCAAAGTTCTTGTGGGTTTACTAGTACTAGTGGGCATACAAATAGGCTTCCTAGTTCTAGCATTCACGCCATTATGATTAAGAGCACAAGCATCATGATTGAAAGTACGAACACATTTGCCACATTCAACACAAACAAATTCAACATTCGAGGTCTTAGCAGTTAAACTGTCATTACATGCAGTTACAGACGTTTTATTCTTAGAAAACTTAAAATTCCTACGGTGATCTTCTACTTCATTCTTCTTCCCTTGACTATTGTTAGGCATGACTCTATCTTCAATTCTAGTGCTCTTAAGTTGTGGTCCGCTAACACTAGTAGTGGGATTTACTCCTGTAGAAGAAGACACACGTTGATTAGTTTTCCTAGTATTTTGAGGTAACTGCGTTGTTCCAGTTTGAGTGGACCTAGTGTTCATCTTATACATTCCAGGTGCTATCACATTAGTGCTCTTATCATTTCCTATCTTAGGCAAAGTCTGTGGGGGTTGTCCCAAAATAGATGTTTTAGGGCATTTAACCGCATTCGGTTGACGAACGGCAGATGGTTTACCCAAAACAGACTTTCCTTTCATTTTCTCAATGAGTTTCTGTAACTCACTCATGGCAATGTCCCTTTCTTTTAGCTGAGCTTTCAAATCATTTATTTCGAAATCTTTTTCATTTAGTAGACGAAACGAAGAAGCTGACATTTCTAGACACTTTTTATGATTATGAGATTTTTCACCTTTTTGTAAAGCAAGTTCAAGAGAAATGGAGTGTTTCTCAAGTTGAGAAAAACTTTTCGAAAGTTTGTTATATGACTGAATTTGTTTTGAAAGCTCTACTTCAAGATTGCGACATTTCGCGTCCGATTCTGACACTAAACATGCTACATGACAATATTGATCCAGATCGGTATACACACCAAGTATAGCATTCATATGGTCAGCATAAAAATATTCCTTGGAAAGTCGATCAATTTCGTTAGAAAGTTGGTGTTCTTGTGTCTTTAATTTAATTTGAAGAAAATCAACTTCATCTTCAAGAGATTTGACATAGCTTAAATCAGTTAACATTTCCTCAGTGAGAGCATTATAAAACATTTCCACATTTTTTGAAAGATCATCAATGGTTGGAACAATGCATTGTTGGATGACGACTTCTACTTGTGGGTTAGGTTTAATATTCCAAATGGTATCCCTAGAAACTTTTTCATAGTCGACGACACCTTTGTACAAATTTAAAACCCCTTGTTTTATAAACTCAAATTGCTGAACACTTTTGCTTTTCTCATCCCATTTACGTTTTTCATCCAAAATTCGCTTTTCTAACAAAATTGATTGCTTTTTGAAACTCCTTTTTAAAGAAACTTTCTTTTGTGGTTCATCACTTGGTGGTGGAACACTGTTATACATCTTTTGTTCTTTTGAAAGTTCTTTTTGAGGGACAAACTTAATATGATTGTTAGAATCAGAAAGGTTTATTAAATCACTTAAGTTTGATCGACTTTCTTCTTGTTGACGAATGATTTCGTCGCAGTCAGGGGAGAGCATAAGAGCAAGATTATCAACATAACAACCGATATCATAAAGAGCAGGCTTGGTACTTTGAGCTTTCTTGAGATATTCAGGCTTGACAAAACTCGTTTTCATATTTCTATTGAGCATATTCATAGTTTGAATAGACTGACCCGTTTTGTAAACAATGTTGTTTAACGTGTCGACTCTCTTTTCCAAAGCAAGAATTTTTTCAATATCCTTTTCTTCACGAGTTTTATAAAGCTCAGTTTGTTCTTTGTTAACCGACTCTAATTCAGTAATTTGAAGTTTATGTAGCAGCAGTTGTTCTTCAAGTTCCGATATCTTCTGTTTTGACATATGAATTTCGTGTGCTACTTCAGAACAATATTGTTCGTTGAGCACCTTACGTTCATATACCAAACCATTAGCTATTGCAACTCGTCGATCAGCTTCTTTTACATAATCACACTCTTTAAGCCTGTATATCTCCTCGGCTAAGGATGTGTTTGCTTGCTTCAAACGTTTATTAGCTTCTTTGTTTTCATCAATTTCACGTTTTAAAGAATCAATAATAGACGCAAGCAAATCACGGTCCTCATCCGAGTCAGTATCTTGAACAGCCTTTCCGTCATCATTACACATATGCTGTGAATCCGTAGAGATATTGCTATCCTCCGTGTCCATTACATATGTGTCATTGATGCTTTCGGGTTGCTCAGGATGCCGTCGTTCATTAGCAAACACATTATAGTTATCATGTGATGGTACCTTTTCAAGTGGCTCAGAATCATAGATGGGTCCAGAAGTATCATCAGTCTCTGGGATCACTTCTTGAATCTTTGCCATGTACACATAATGTGCCTCTAACTCTTGATCATCGGCTTCATCATCAGTGTCATCACGCCAGTCAACTTCATCTGCTGTGAGTGGAATTCCTGCTTCTTCTTTCTTGCACAGCAACATCTTTTCCTTGTGATATCCCGAATCCTTAACCCGTTTTGGCTTCTTACATTCCCTAGCCATGTGACCAAATCCCTTGCAGTTGAAGCATTGAATCCCAGTCTTCTGCACCACCGGAGTGCCTACAGTATCTCTAGCCCCAACTTGATTCAGCATCCTCTGATTATCATACCTAGCATCACGATCATACCTAGGTGCATGATCAACTTCCTTATATCTAGCATTGGATGATGATCTGAGGTTGTTGTTGGTAGGTTTGTAGATCTTCTTATAAGTTGTGGTGAGTAAAGACATGAGTTCTTCAATCTTCTTGTCCCTTGAAGTTTGTTCATCATCACTGTCTCCATCTGACTCGGTGTCATACTTTGGAGGTGGAGTGGGGACAATTGCTTTTGCTTTGTGTTTAGCAACAGCTAGAGGTTTGGTGGATGAGCTTGATGACTTTGAGGAATGAGTAGGTGGTTGTTGACGGGGAACGGGTTTTGTTGAAGTAGCAGCCACAAAAGCAATAGAATTAGCAGACCGTTCTGCCTTTTCAGCCCTTAGTTCATTCACTTCATTCTGATGTTGTTTCAAGATATCATAAAGTTTGTGGTAAGATATAGTCTTGATATCCTCCCTTTGTTTGACCAAAGTCACAAACCTTTGCCATTCCGGTTTGAGTTGAAGTAGAAACTGAACATTGGCATGATGATTGGAGATGGTGCACTGATTTCTTACAAGCTCATTCATCATTTTGTAGAATCTCGAGTAATATGAGTCAATGGATTCACCATCTTCAGATGTGAATTTTCCAAACTCCCAAAGTAGATTAGTCTCGAGATCTTGAACATTGATTGACTCACCTTGCTTCAATCGATGAATTGCATTCCACATTTCCATAGCATTAGGACATGCATCAACTGTGGAATAGATATCATTATCAATTCCAGTGAGTATGAAATTTACAGCATCAGCTTCAGCTTGGAGGAGTTTCTTTTTCTCAGCAGAACATGTGTCAAAATCCTCCATAGCTCGTATAGTTGATGAAGTACCATCCTCTGCCTGTGTTGTAATTGGTTTGAATTCAAAAATTGGAGGTGGGTTCTCAAGGCAGTGACGAAGAGCAGTTCGGTTTTCTTTTCCATCGAGAAATCTAAGAAAACGAGATCTCCATTGAACGTAGCAACCGGCAGTGAGCACAGGTGGGTTACCGTTGCCACCTTGTTCCAAACGAATTTGATTAGCAGTTGCAATGTTGATGTTGTTGTTAGACATGGTGAATACTTGTGGATGAATTGCAGATCTTAGTGGATTTGTTGTGATGATGTGTGGTTAAAATTGAAATTCCGAAATTTCCAGAAAAATTTTTTTCTCAGTCCGACAATAAATTCCTCAGTCTGACAAAACGGTAAGCCGAAAAATTTTGTATCGCCAAATTTTGAATTTGAGTTAGAAATAGCCAAAAACTAGTAGGGAAAAAATTTGATTTTACCTGACCTAAAAATTTTTAACTCTTTTTTTTTTTTTTTTTTTTTTTTTTTTTTTTTTTTTTTTTTAATCTTCGTGTAAACTACGTTCCGAAACTAGTCTAGATAGTGGCTAAGTCTAAAAATTACTCAAACAAAATATCCATCGAAATGTCCATCGGAATGTTCAGATCGGAATGTTCTATCGCAATGTTCAGATCGGAATGTATTATCGCAATGTACTTTCAGATCGGAATGCTCTATCGCAATGCTCAGATCGCAAAGCCTGTCGGAATACTCAGATCGCAAAGTCTATCGGAATACTCAGATCGCAAAGTCTATCGGAATACTCAGATCGCAATGCTCAGATCGCAATGTGGCTGACAAAGTTCAAGCAGAGTAACGACATAAAGTACTTCCTTATACCCGTCGGAATCTAGATCGCAAAGTACGATCGGAATGCCAGATCGGGATTAAGTAACAAAATCAAACGATCGCAATGTAGAACCAAACCCTTTCCGATGGTAAGGTTATTGCGATGGAAGCCCAAGTACAATTTGTACTTTCCGATGGTAGCACTTGCTTGAATTTCGGAATGAAGAAAAACAAGAAATTTCGCAACTTTTGATCCAAAAAATTTGTGTTTTAGCCAAAACCAAGATACCCAAATCACTACTACTAGTATGTAGATGATTCGTATCAAGAAAAGACCATAAAAACACGAAAAAAGAAATGGGACGTGAGAAATGGATCAAAAAAGCCACGAAAAATCAAGAACACCACATACGAATCTATAATCACCTATCCACTATAGGCTCTGATACCAATTGTTGTTCCCATTTAATCCATAACACAAGATTCTTAGAGAGAGAAAGAGGAGAAAAGTAGAAAGAGAAAGTAGAGAGAGAAGTGGAAGGTTTACACTAAAACTATGTGTTTAATGAAATGAACCAACACCCTCTTTCACATGTGAAAGAGGGTTATATACCCCACGGCTCTAAGGCCTTTGTGGGCTTCATCTTGGGCCGGGCTTGGCTTACTTTTGGGCTTACGCCCCTAACTTATACAATATTAGCTTAAAGTCCAAGCCCGGTTTTCCCGACTAGCCTATTACAATACATGACCAATAACGACTAAGATGACCTATTACATTCTTGTTCGACTATATAAAATATAAGGCTAACAGAAGTGGTCCAATCATTGTATACCATTCAATTAAGGACACTCTCAGAGTTTAGTTGCTGAAGCAGCTGATATCTAAGAAACAAGTGTCTCAGGGGATTTGCAGTTAAGCTTGTAGTGTGTCAAGGACTTACAGTCACATAACAGACTGTAACTCGCTCTCAAAAGACAGGAAAGTTCATCCCGATGATGACTTATCCTCAAAACGAGAAATTAATTTTTCTCGGACACGAGCTTACATTTAAAACTAGTCAAGGGTTTTAAGCTCGTGTAAAAGGACTTATAGTCACATCACAGACTATAACTCGATCTTCAAAGAAAGGAAAGTTTATCGCCGATGATAAACTTATCCTAACAACGAGAAATTAATTTTTCTCGGGCATGAGCTTATATCAAAAACATTCCAAGTTTTTAAGATCATGCACTATGGCTCCTCGTTAACTGACAGACGATGACCCGGACTTTAGAGACAGGGAAGTTTATCTCCGCAACGATAACTTACCCTCTTAACAAGAAATTAAGTTTTCTTGGACACGAGCTTATCCTAAAACCATTCAAAGGTTTTAAGCTCGTGTATAAGGCTCATCATTAAATATCAGATGATCCGTTCTTCAAATAAAGGAAAGTTTATCGTCGATGATAAACTTATCCTCATTAACGAGAAATTAAATTTTCTCGGACACGAGCCTACGTTAAAACCATTCAAAGGTTTTAAGCTCGTGTAAATGGTGTATAATTATATTTCAGATTATGCCCCGGACTTCAATTAAAGGAAAGATTATCTTTAAAGATAGCTTATCCTTGTAACGAGAAATTAATTTTTCTCGGTCATGAGCTTGTATTAAAACATTCCAAGTTTTAAGCTCATAAAGAAAAGTGTATCTTTTAAATAAGATAACTTTTCTTCTTAACGAGAAATTCATATTTCTCGGTCATGAGCTTTATGTTAAAACTTTCAAAAGTTTTTCAAGCTCATGAAAACGACTTCTAAGTAAATGTCAGCTTAGGACTCGTTCTTCAGTTAAAAGGAAAGTTTATCGCCGATTGATAGGTGTGAAAACACCCATCCTTTTTACCACTTAATTACAATAATAACCGAGCCAAAACGTGTATTTTATGTCTTTTATGTCGGAATTATGCGTGGTTTGTGTTTTTGTTGTGATTTAGGACGAAAAGGTGAGAAGTGGAGAAAACACGGATATTCACGGGCATTTACGGACTTTTATTGATGAAAAAGATGAAAGACGAAGTCAAGAAGTCAAGAGTGCAAAAAGAACGGAAGTCCAAGACCAATTCTGAAGATTTATCGAAGAAAAAGTCAAAAGACGGAAGTTTATTAAAAGCCGAAGAATTCAAGCCTATTTTATTGAAGAATTTAAAGACGAGTTCAAAGAATTCCCGAAGCCAAAAGTCCCTTAAGTCCAAGTTTAAAGAAGATTAGAAGAAAAGGACTAAGTATGCAATTAATTAAGATTAAAAGAAGGAGGGACTTAATGACGCAATTAAGAGAAAAGAAAAGAGGGGAGGAAGCTTCCTTCCACTAATCCTCCTCCTCCCCTATAAATAAATCATTAGGACTTCATATTGTAGTTGTTAGCTAATTTTGACAAAATTAGTCTTTCCACCATTTTCATTACTTGTACCTTTTAATTTCTTGTCACTTTAATTTCATGTCTTAAATTTCGTACCGTTTAATTCCAAGTAAGTTAATTTAATTGTTGGATCTTAATTTCCCTTTTATCAAGCTTTTATTTATCTTTCTCATCCTACTTTTCTTGTTTTTGATTTGATTTTGGTTCGGATTAAGTTTTGGTTTTGCTTAATCATATTGCTTATTTGAGTAAAAAGTTCACCTTTTTACTTCTATATAAGTTTTCGTATGAAATAAGCTATAAGTTTGACAATCTTATTGGCTTATTTTGTACTTACCTTATTTGCTTTTTAGTTTTCTTAAAAAGTTAGTCTCTTTAAAGTTTGCTTATTTTGTTTTCTTATTTTGTGTTTTTATAAAGTTTATGAATTTCGTCTTTTAAAAGCTTTCAAATTTATGCTTATTAAGTTGTTCAAGTTTTGGTTTAGTGTGCTTATTGAAAGTGCTTATTGAGATTTTTGCTTATCTCCATTTTCGGATTTGTTGGTGTTCATCGCAATATTGAGGGTTTTATCACATTCCGACGGTTTCTTGATTTGTATCGCAATAACCCATTAGGGTTTTACTTTGCGATCGGTTGGATCTTCCCCCTTATTCCGATCTGGGTTGCGATCGCTTATTGCGATCGCATATTCCGACGGATCTTAAGGACTTGGTTAAGACGAAGTGCTGCCCATTTTTCGATAGAGTCATTGCGACAGCATCATTCCGATAGGTGTGCATTGCGACAGAAGTGTTTTCTTAAGTATTCCGATCTGAACTCGATCATCCCGATGGTTAATGTTAGTGATATTCCGATGGTTGCTATTTTGGTGTATTCCGATGAACATGAATTGTTTTATTACTATTGATTAAGTTTTTAAGTTTTTCAAAGCTTTAAGTTTTAAGAATTTTCATAAATTAACTTTAAGTTTAATTTTGTCAAAGCTTTAAATTACTCAACGACACTTTAATTACTTGCTAATAGTTTAAATTAGATAAACAAACCAAACCATTCTCTTGATTCACCAAAAGACGATTGAGTCGCACTTAAGACCGGTTTTCAATTCGAAAAGCTTCGGAACTATAACGAACTTTCATACTAGGCCTCAAAAGCCATACATTAAAATGGCGCCGCTGCCGGCTCTTTTCGTGAAGATTAACGGTTTTTTGTGAGAGACGCGTTGGCTTTTGGGATCCGTTCACTTGTGAACGTTATTTTTCGTGTCCAAAAATTTTCAAAAATTCAAAAACATTTGAAAAATTATAAAAAGCATTTCTTTTTCAAAGTTTTGCACAAAAAAATATTCTTCTTGCTCATCTATCTTTCTTTATGGATTTTTATGTCCATTGCGTCCGGTGTGGGAAACAATTATCTGGGAACAACTCTTGTCAATGGTGTACATGTGAGCGGTGCGGAAACGATATCGACAACACACAATTCGGATTTTGTCCTTTGTGCAACTCGACTAATTCGTCCTTTTTGAACCCACCTCCTATTCCCACGTGCACCTATTGTGGAAGCGATTCTCATTGGCATATTTCGTGCCCGGTTCCATACCCGTATGATCACGGGCAAGAACCGAGGTACAATTATGACTATGATAATAGCTATCCACAAGACGCACCCAATCTTTCTCCTCAACCGTTCTGCAACAACTGTGGGGGTCCTCACGATACTTCCTATTGTCAACCAATGAATTGTTATGAGCCAAATCCGTGTCCTCAGTTTTCTTCACCTATGGATTATTATGAACCAAACCCGGTTTCTAATTATTCTCAACCGATGAACAACTATGAGCCTCAACCTTGCTATAATTCCGGTTTTCAAAATCTTGAGCCCCCACCGCACTCACTCGATCATCAGCCTCGTCACGGGATGAGTTACCAAGAACCAATTGTCGATCTTGCTACAGCCCTTCAAGAACAAAGAAACGATCTTGCTGTAGCTTTTCAAGAACAAAGCAAAGAGCTTTTACACACGCTGCAAACTTATATGGAGTCACTTTTACAGCAGCGAGATCAGACGAGTACTCATATCCCTGAGCTTACTATTGGCCCTTTAGGTAATGAGGAGAGCGATGACGATATTGAGGTTATTTTCGACGAGGAGGAATTTCTAAAGCAAAGTAAGACTTCTTCCCTTCCTCCTTCGTCTATTGCTATCACACCCGAGGAGCCCGTTGGCTCTCTCATCGTGGAGGATGAGCATATTGACGTTATCTCGGCAACTGAATCGGACAAATTCCTAAAGTCTCGTGTCGAGGAACTCGTCGTCATCCCAAGTGAGCCTGCAGGTATTCCGGAAAATCTGTGTGATGTGCCGACTTTTGCGGAGCTTAAGGACGAGGTCGATTTGACAGTCATTGATCACATAATCACAAATCCACAAGCGCTAATTGATTTTCCCAACAAGAGTTCAACTTGTGGTGAGTATGATGGTTTCGTCTTCGAGCCCGAGATTGCGGAAATTATCGATCGAGAGCTAGCTCTTTTGCCTCCGCTTCCACCTACAAGCGAGGTCGACTTTTCCAACATCGATGCCGAACTTGATGAGTTGGAACGTCTTATTTTTCATAATAATGACGAACCAACTCACATGCCCAAATATCCTATTCTCGAGGAGTTACCTAATCAACACTCCTCTTATGAGAATTATGTTTACCACATTCGTGAGGATTTAACTTATCAACAATCCCCACAAATGAATGATGGTTTCGTACTTGATCGTGGTCTTCTCAAACGAGTTTCTACACTCCTTCTCTACGATCATGAGGATAAATGCTTTGACCCGGGAGGTAACATGGACCATTCTATGATTGATACTTCTACGGCTTTGCCAATTGGTCTGCCTCCATTATCTTTGGAGGATGACAATGTGATTCCCTTACCCACCCCACCTCCCGTCAATCTGGACTTCACTTGCTTTTCTGGTATTGAGAGGACCTTTTTACCATTCAAGACTTATCCTCCTGCCTCTCCTTTATTGATGTCCTCCGGGAACGAGGACAAGGTCTTTGATCCCGGTATTACATACGAGGCTTCCCCATGGACCATTTAATTCGGGGACGAGTCAGGCTCGTGACTCGGTTAACAAAAACAAGCGCTTTTTGGGAGGCAACCCAATTATCTATCTATCTTTCCTATTTTCACCATAAGTGTAGGGGGAGCCCCGTTGGTGTTTCTTGTTCTCTTTCTTATCATGTGCAGGGATTAGAGCTTCAAAGACACACTCTTGATGACTTTTGACGAACCGTGATTCCGTGTTCCCTTCTTCCCGGTTCTATCCTAAACTCTTTTCGATTCACTATTTTATATTTCTTAATATTAAAATAGGAATCTCTTTAGTCGTCTTTTCCTTAACGAGATTTAAACAAAGTGCACAATGTCCTAAGTGTAGGGGAGTTTACTCCCACATGCTTAAACATTGAGGACAATGTTTATATTAAGTGTAGGGGGGACTTCTATCGAAGATAAGTGGTCTTTTCCTTGTATTTGCCCTCATTTTAACCGGAAAATCAATTTTTCGACATTTTTCAAAATTTTTAATCTATTTTGGCCTAGTTGTAGTCTCCTTTATTTTTTGTTACTTTCTAGCATTTTAATAAAACGGTTTTAGCAAGTTTAGATATCTTAGATATATTAGGCCCGTTGTGAATATTTTGACTCAACCCGAGTTTACTTATCCAAGTTCACTCTAGCTAGTATCCTTAACCATGTAGACCTTAATTGGTTTATTAGGCTAAGCATCGACGAGTCTCATTCCTTGAGATTTTAAATTGTGGAGAACGAGAAATGATAGAGTTGGTTACAAGTTTGGTATTCTCTCATTAACTTATGTGAGTTAATTATGATCTTTTTCTCCCATCACTTGCTAATAAATTATCTGCAATAAGTAAGGTCGTACGATTTGAAAAGTTACTTAGCTTCTAGCCCAAGATCGTTTAAAAGTTGCTCGGTAATGATAAGAGTTCATAGCCAAGGCATAACTTATGAAGCGGGGCGTGAAGATTGGCGAGTCCGAAAAGGCCCTAACAAGGCATGAGGATTCAATTTTATTGCTGAATATCCAAAGTGATGTGAAAAGCATTATTCCCAAAATCAATATGAAGGATCAAGACTCACGACAAAAAGCAATCAACTCCCATAAAGATCATGGAGAAGTCTATCCGAAAAGACCCTAACAAGGTATGAGGATAAATAGATCCAAGTCCGAAAAGGAGGCGGATCGTTGTATCTCAAAATCCCAATTAGAGATTGAAGAATAATCATGAAGTCGTGGTCAACAAAGCTGGAGTACTCCTCAAAAGTCTCCAAGTGAAGAAACTCTATAACGAAGAGAAGACCATTATCTCAAAAACGTCTCTCGAAGATATGAAGTATGAAGTACATGCCAAATATCAGCCCGAGAAAGGTCTCAAATCGTGAACCAAGTTATGTCAAGATATGAACTTTTTGATATCCCGAGAAGCAGTTTTAAGAGATTTTGTCCTTTAGCTAACTATTGATCAAATCGTCCTACTTTGCTTTCAGCCTAAATAAATTATCAAAATAAGTCAACAATGCATCCTCGTGATCATTCAAGACATCAATAAAATATAAGAGATACTCGTAGGAATAAGGGAGTTTAAATGATTAATTGAACCACATGAGTAAATGTTTGTTATGCTAACTTGTACTAACAATGATCTTGTTTTTAAGCTTGGCATGGGGAACGTGAAACTTGAGGGTGATGAACATTCATGACACACAAGCCCTAATGTAAGTCTTAGATTTCTTTACAAGTTTCTTCCTTGTTGCATCTTGTTATTTTCTATCTTTTTTATTTTCTTTAGTTGTTTAATAAAGGCCAAGGTAGGTTGATTATGATGGAAAGTGTAAAACGTGCTTTGTAACTAATGCATTGCATGAGGACATTGCAATGGTTAAGTGTAGGGGATTTGATAGGTGTGAAAACACCCATCCTTTTTACCACTTAATTACAATAATAACCGAGCCAAAACGTGTATTTTATGTCTTTTATGTCGGAATTATGCGTGGTTTGTGTTTTTGTTATGATTTAGGACGAAAAGGTGAGAAGTGGAGAAAACACGGATATTCACGGGCATTTACGGACTTTTATTGAAGAAAAAGATGAAAGACGAAGTCAAGAAGTCAAGAGTGCAAAAAGAACGGAAGTCCAAGACCAATTCTGAAGATTTATCGAAGAAAAAGTCAAAAGACGAAAGTTTATTAAAAGCCGAAGAATTCAAGCCTATTTTATTGAAGAATTTAAAGACGAGTTCAAAGAAATCCCGAAGCCAAAAGTCCCTTAAGTCCAAGTTTAAAGAAGATTAGAAGAAAAGGACTAAGTATGCAATTAATGAAGATTAAAAGAAGGAGGGACTTAATGACGCAATTAAGAGAAAATGAAAGAGGGGAGGAAGCTTCCTTCCACTAATCCTCCTCCTCCCCTATAAATAAATCATTAGGACTTCATATTGTAGTTGTTAGCTAATTTTGACAAAATTAGTCTTTCCACCATTTTCATTACTTGTACCTTTTAATTTCTTGTCACTTTAATTTCATGTCTTAAATTTCGTACCGTTTAATTCCAAGTAAGTTAATTTTTTGGATCTTAATTTCCCTTTTATCAAGCTTTTATTTATCTTTCTCATCCTACTTTTCTTGTTTTTGATTTGATTTTGGTTCGGATTAAGTTTTGGTTTTGCTTAATCATATTGCTTATTTGAGTAAAAAGTTCACCTTTTTACTTCTATATAAGTTTTCGTATGAAATAAGCTATAAGTTTGACAATCTTATTGGCTTATTTTGTACTTAGCTTATTTGCTTTTTAGTTTTCTTAAAAAGTTAGTCTCTTTAAAGTTTGCTTATTTTGTTTTCTTATTTTGTGTTTTTATAAAGTTTATGAATTTCGTCTTTTAAAAGCTTTCAAATTTATGCTTATTAAGTTGTTCAAGTTTTGGTTTAGTGTGCTTATTGAAAGTGCTTATTGAGATTTTTGCTTATCTCCATTTTCGGATTTGTTGGTGTTCATCGCAATATTGAGGGTTTTATCACATTCCGACG
Organism: Glebionis coronaria; assembly: GCA_025667525.1. Taxonomy (NCBI): domain Eukaryota; kingdom Viridiplantae; phylum Streptophyta; class Magnoliopsida; order Asterales; family Asteraceae; genus Glebionis; species Glebionis coronaria. The sequence continues at coordinate 110,972,848 of CM046879.1, read as the reverse complement.
GTTTCTTGATTTGTATCGCAATAACCCATTAGGGTTTTACTTTGCGATCGGTTGGATCTTCCCCCTTATTCCGATCTGGGTTGCGATCGCTTATTGCGATCGCATATTCCGACGGATCTTAAGGACTTGGTTAAGACGAAGTGCTGCCCATTTTTCGATAGAGTCACTGCGACAGCATCATTCCGATAGGTGTGCATTGCGACAGAAGTGTTTTCTTAAGTATTCCGATCTGAACTCGATCATCCCGATGGTTAATGTTAGTGATATTCCGATGGTTGCTATTTTGGTGTATTCCGATGAACATGAATTGTTTTATTACTATTGATTAAGTTTTTAAGTTTTTCAAAGCTTTAAGTTTTAAGAATTTTCATAAATTAACTTTAAGTTTAATTTTGTCAAAGCTTTAAATTACTCAACGACACTTTAATTACTTGCTAATAGTTTAAATTAGATAAACAAACCAAACCATTCTCTTGATTCTCCAAAAGACGATTGAGTCGCACTTAAGACCGGTTTTCAATTCGAAAAGCTTCGGAACTATAACGAACTTTCATACTAGGCCTCAAAAGCCGTACATTACCGATGATAAACTTATCCTTAACAACGAGAAGTTTACAACTTCTCGGACTTGAGCTCGTTTTATAAGATATTCAACATCTTAAGCTCAAGTAATTGGTTTTCAAAACTTTGAACACAATTTTTCGAGAATTTCTCAAAAGGTTTTTCTAAATCTTTCAAAATTGTGTGTTCAAAAATGTTTTGATAAAAAGAGCATGTCTTCTGGAATCGATAATATTTACGATACTAGAAATGTCATTCAATAATGACACGGGGTTGTAAATAAAGTTCGCGCAGAAGTTCAAACATTTTAAAACATGCTCAAAATGGTTCGCTATTATTTCAGATAGTAACCCCTAATCCTTAGAAAAACACGATCCTACAATAAATGGTTTGACTTAACGTGATAGCTCATCCCGACATGTGCGAAATGTTTTCGGGTATCGTAACATATGTTAAGGGGGAGAAAAATAGATTTGCACTTCAAAATGGATTTCATGGTGACATACACTTACCCAAAACATCTTTATTCATGATGGTGAAGATTGTGGTGACATAAGGATGGTAGGATAGGTTAAAGTCCAATGATTCCTCTTGAACCGGAGGAATCTTCCCAAGGACATTCCATAGCTAGAAATAGTAGTCCTTAGGAAAGATGGAGAAAGATTGTGAACGTAGCTGAATGCCGACCAAGTACTTAAGTTAGCACTGGAACAATGACAACAAGGTGCTAGTGATGACGTATTGGTAAGCATTGAAGGGGTTGAAGAATGAAAAAGAATTGTAAAGATAAAGGGTGTAAAGAAAGAAGCCCTCCTTACAACTTAGGCAGAAACCAGGTCAATACATATGCTATTAAGATCATTGTTTAATGATTCTTGATATTGAAGACAGACATCATGGACCCAGTGATGCAAGGCACAACCCATCCCAGCTAACTCAGATATCTCTTAAAAGATATTTGTTTTAATCACACGGAGACAACACATTATCTATTTATTTATTCACTCCGAATAAATTGGTATTGAAATGGTGGCACTCCTCTCCAGCCTTCGATCACTAAAAATCCAAAATGCACGATTGAGTCTAGAGCCATTTGAGATCATCAAATATCTCATTAGGACTGATAGGTGTGAAAACACCCATCCTTTGACCACTTAAATCGGGCTAAAACGAGACCAAAACACGTATTTAATATCATTTGTTTGGAATTATGCGTGGTTTTTGTGTTTATTGTGTTTTCAGAGTCGACCGGATGAATATTAAAGAAAACATGGGATTGCACGGGTTTTATCGAAGAAAAGGGCTCAAGACGAAGTCTATTGTCCAAAAGGTGCAAAAGATTTGAAGTCATGGTGCCTATTTGAAGATATGTCGAAGAACTCGAGTCTATTAAATAAAAGATTATAAGACGAGTTGGAATTATTCATCGACACTTCTCAAATCCAAGTCGGAAACGTTTATTTAAAGACGCATGAAGACTTAAAGAAGAAAGAAGAAAAAGAAGCCCAAATCAAAGCCCAATCAAAATCCCATCAACACCATACACACGCCTATATAAAGCCTTCACCTCACAAATTTTCACACACTTAGTTTTAGACTTAGTTTTTAGTTTTTCATTTCTCTAGTTTTCTAGAGAGAGAAAGTTTCATACTTTCTCTCACTAAACTTTTCCTTTGTTTTTCATCTTTTAATTCAAGCTTTCTTGTACTTTTGATTTAATTAATCTTAATCAAGTTTATGCTTTTAAGTTCTTTAAGCTTTTCCTACTTTTCTTGATTTGTCAAAATCCTTGATCCGATTGTTGAATTCCATGCGGTTTGGATTATTGGATTAGCTCGTGTTAAAAGTTTAATGTTTACTTGTTTCTTTTTAAGCTCTACGTAAATAAGCCATAAGCCTTCCATGCTTTTTGGCTTATTGTTTGTTAAAGTTCATTGTTTTCGGATTTATTCAAGTTTTAATCATTCAAAAGTTTTGTTTATTAAGTTTTAAAGTTTCTTATTTTCAAAAGTTATCAAATTTAATCTTGTTGAAGTGTTAAAGTTTCGGATCACTTGGCTTATTGCTTTTGCTTATTGAGATTTTAAGTTTCCTTCAATTTCGGAACAAGATTCCTTCCATCGCAAAAGAGGGGTTTTAACACATTCCGATGGATCTTCGTTGCTTGGTATCGCAATAACCCAAAAAGGGGTTTTACTTTGCGATAGGATTGTAAGTTCCCCCTATTCCGATCTGGGATTGCGATCGCATATCGCGATCGCACATTCCGACGGGTTTAGGTCCATTTTCTAGTCGAAACTCTGGCCAATTTTTGTCTTCCATATTCCGATAGAACTAATATTCCGATCTGGGACATTCCGATAGCCTCATTCCGACAGCTTGATTTTAAAGTATTCCGATGGTGATTGTTAGAAACATTCCGATGAACTTTCACGTGAGATATTTCGATGGATCATTTTAATTGCATTCCGATAGTAGTAATTTTCAACACTCCGATAAGAACAAGTTTTTAAGCATTAATTCAATTAAGTTTTCAAAGTAATTTTCTAATCTTTCCTTTACGTTTTCAAGCACTCAATTTTAACTTGTCAATTTAGTTAATCTTCCAAAGTTTTAAATTACTCAACGTCATTTACATTTAATTGTTATTAGTTTAAAAATAGATAAACAAACCAACTCCTTTTTAGTAACCAAGAACAAATCATTCCACTTTAAACTGAGATCAATTCGAGAGGATATCGAGAGAACTTTAATCTAAACCCGTTGTAAATCTGAATATCAAATGGCGCCGCTGCCGGCTCTTCTCGTTAAGATCAAAAGTTTTTTGTGAGAACTTGGATTTTGGGATCCGTTCCCCGTGAACGTTACTTTTTCAAAAAATTTCAAAAACAACAAAAAAATACAAAATTTTCAAAAATCCTAAAAATTAAAAAACAATAAAAACAAAAAATATTTTTGCTTTGTTTCTCTTTGTTCGTTCTTTTGCAGGTGTATGCGCACTCGATCCACGTCTTATCAAGAGCCCGAGCCTCTCGATAACTTAGACATGGCTGGTGTACAAAACAACAATAACATACCACCTCCGAACAACAATAATAACAACAACAATCCGCCTTTCAACAACATGCACAATAACAACAACAATGAGCACCTTCCGGATAATCGCCCAATGATTGAATTGCTGCAAGCTCATGTCGATGGCAATACGGATCCAATTGTTATACCACCAATTGCCGCCAACAATTTCGAGCTAAAGTCAGGCTTTATCCAGATGGTCTCAGCTCAACCATTCTTGGGACGAACCATTGATGACCCACACGACCATATCAAGAGATTTCTACAACTCACCAACACGGTCAAGTTCAATGGAGTGCCACAAGAAGTGATAAGGTTACAACTTTTTCCCTTTTCTTTAGAGGGACAAGCCCGGCATTGGCTTGCTAAGGAACCGCCACAGAGTATTCTCTCGTGGACGGATTTGGAAACAAAGTTTATCAACTACTTTTTTCCACCCTCTCGTACTACCGCTTTGCGGAATGAGATCATAAATTTTGAACAAAAGTACGATGAGTCATTCAGTGAATCTTGGGATCGCTTTAAAGATCTTTTAAGGAAATGCCCACAACATGGTTTTACCAAAGTACATCAAATCAATACTTTTTACAATGGTTTAAGCATGAGTGACCAAGATTCACTGAATAGTGCCTCGGGGGGTAATCTATTGGCTAAGACTTCCAATGCTGCTTGGGACATCATTGAGAACAAATCTCGTGTGCAAACCAAGAGTGTTCGGACCAATGTTGCTAGTGCTAGCACTAATGACAGCGACAAGCGACTTGACAAAATCACCACGCTTCTTGAATCGCTTGTTACCCACACCGTCAGCAACAACAACAGCAACAACGCCAAAAACGCACAAGTGAACGCTGTCAGCCAACCTTGTGAGATATGCGGTGGTCCCCACTCTTACACAACTTGTACCGCCACCCAAGATTACCCTGCTGAGAATGTGAATGCGGCATATGGCACCTACCAACAACCTGCTTATCAAGCTAGACCTCAAGGTGACCGTAACTTGCTTAGCTACCGCAGCAACAACTATCTTTCACCACCTGGCTTTCCTCCTACCAACCCAAACCAACAACAAAACCTTAACCGCCCTCCTCAACAACAACAACAACCTCGACAACCATACATCCCACCTCACAAGCAACAACAACCACCTCCACGTAACAATCAAGTCTACCAACAACCTGCTTACCAACCACCTGCATACAATGCTCCTTCCAACCAAACCACCACTGCATTACACCAAGAGGTCGCAACCTACATGAGAACCAATGATGTGATTGTGGGAAATCTCCAAGAGGAAGTGCGAAATTTGAAAGCAGACTTGGTCAAGCAAGGAAATGATTTGAGAGCTGACATGAGAAACACGTTGGATAGCCAGACTAATGATCTGAGGAACATGATGGCTAGTTTCTTCAACAGTAATCAACCCTCTTCTTCGGGTACTCTTCCGAGTAATACCGTTGCGAATCCAAGAGGGGAGATGAAAGCAATCACTACTCGAAGTGGTAAAGGTACCAAGGAACCCGAGCTTCCTATACCTCCACCGGTGGTTGTGACTAAGGAGAACGAGTCACCTGCTCCTATTCCTCATCCTTCTCCTTCCCCAATTTCTCCACCTCTTCCTTCTACCCCTCCTCCACCCAAGGATGTGAGTGATCCTATTATTCCAAAGCCTTCCTCTTCTTCCAATATACCTTATCCATCTAGGTTGAGGAAAGAGAAGCTCAAAAGCAAGGATGATATTCAGGTTTCAAACTTCCTTAAAATGTTCAAACAATTGAATTTCAATATCTCCTTCGCTGAGGCTCTCGCTCACATGCCTAAATATGCTAAAATGTTTAAAGATCTTCTGAGCGACAAGGAAAAGCTCCTCGATCTCGCCAACACCCAACTTAATGAGAACTGCTCTGCAGTGCTCTTAAGGAAATTGCCAATCAAGCTTGGTGATCCGGGTCGTTTTCTTATCCCTTGCAATTTCCCGGGAGTAGAGAATTGCATGGCCCTAGCCGATCTAGGTGCCAGTATTAATCTCATGCCTCTAAGTGTTTGGAAGCAATTATCTCTCCCAGAGCTAGTCCCCACTAAAATGACTTTGGAATTAGCAAACAGTACGGTTGCTTACCCAGTGGGGATAGCCGAAGATGTCATTGTAGGAGTCGACAAATTCACCTTTCCTGCTGATTTTGTTGTCGTCGACTACGAGATGGACCCCCGTGTGCCACTTATTGTTGGTCGTCCATTCTTAAGGACCGGTCGCACTCTCATTGATGTTGAAGCCGGTGAGCTTATCATGAGAGTGGGTGACGATAAAGTAGTCTTCAACATGGGAAAGTTGTCTAAACAGCCTTATTCATATGAGAGCGTTAATTGTATTGACGTTCTCGATGAGGCTTGTGAAAAACACTTTAATGATGCTTGCAAAAGTATTCCTACCTCTCTTCCCACTGTTGAGACCGTGTCCTCCATTGATTCATCGTTGTCTCTATTTGGAGATAGTGATTTATTTTGGAACAATCTTGAAGATACCATGGGAGATGCGAATTTAGCTACTAATGATTCTCCTGTCGATGGGGATGAAGACATGAATTTCTTTGACAATCTTCTCACCGAAGACAATCCTTCGCTTCCATCTCCCACGGTCATTGCTATCGATACTCCGACTTTGAATACGCCTCCCATCGACAATCCTCCGGATTTAGAACTTAAGGAGTTGCCGCCTCATCTCGAGTATGCGTTTCTTGAAGAAGAGAAGAAGTCACCCGTCATCATCGCTAAGGACTTGCAAGAAGAAGATAAAACTCGTCTCATCGCTGTGCTTAAAGCTCATAAGAAGGCAATTGCTTGGAAAATTTCCGATATCCGCGGAATTGATCCGAACTTTTGTACTCACAAGATTCTCAAGGAAGATGACTTCAAACCCACAATCCAGAACCAAAGAAGGGTTAATCCTAAAATTCATGACGTCATCAAACAAGAGGTTATCAAACTTCTAGATGCCGGCTTGATCTACCCTATTTCAGATTCGCCATGGGTAAGTCCCGTCCATTGTGTGCCCAAGAAGGGCGGAATAACCGTTGTTCCCAATGAACACAACGAGTTGATTCCCACTCGTCTCGTTACTGGGTGGAGAGTTTGTATTGATTATCGCAAGCTCAATGATGCCACGAGAAAAGATCACTTTCCTCTTCCCTTCATGGATCAAATGCTTGAGCGTCTAGCTGGTAATGATTATTACTGCTTCTTAGACGGTTTCTCCGGGTATTTTCAAATTCCCATCGATCCCAAGGACCAAGAAAAAACCACATTCACTTGTCCCTATGGAACATTTGCTTACAAACGCATGCCTTTTGGTTTATGTAATGCTCCTGGGACATTCCAAAGGTGTATGATGGCTATCTTCCATGACATGGTGGAAGACACTATGGAAGTATTCATGGATGATTTCTCGGTCTATGGCGATTCATTCTCTGCGTGCCTTGCCAATTTGGAACGTATGCTCAAGCGGTGCGAAGACACTCTCCTAGTTCTGAATTGGGAAAAATGCCATTTTATGGTAAAAGAAGGCATCGTCCTAGGACATAAGATCTCGAAAGCCGGTCTTGAAGTAGACCGTGCTAAAGTCGATGTTATCGATAAGTTGCCTCCACCTTCAACCGTGAAGGGTGTGAGAAGTTTTCTGGGTCATGCGGGCTTCTACCGTCGATTCATCAAAGATTTTTCTCAAATCGCTCGCCCGATGACCCACCTCTTGGAAAAAGATACTCCTTTTATCTTCTCCAAAGAGTGTCTTGAAGCCTTCAACTCTCTTAAGGATAAGCTTACTAAGGCACCCGTCTTGGTTACCCCTAATTGGGAGCTGCCCTTTGAGTTAATGTGCGATGCTAGTGATTTTGCTATTGGAGCGGTTCTGGGACAAAGAGTGAACAAACACTTCCAACCGATCCATTACGCTAGCAAGACAATGACTGGGGCACAATTGCATTACACGACAACAGAAAAAGAGCTTTTAGCTGTTGTCTATGCTTTTGAAAAGTTCCGCCCCTATCTTGTCCTTTCCACCACCATTGTGTATACCGATCATTCCGCGTTGAAGTACTTGTTGACAAAGCAAGATTCCAAACCAAGACTTCTTCGCTGGGTTTTGCTGCTCCAGGAATTTAAAATCGAAATTCGCGATAAAAAAGGAGCAGAAAACCTAGCCGCGGATCATCTCAGTAGACTTGAGGATCCTTACCAGGGGGCTCATCCGAACAAAGAAATCAACGATTCTTTTCCCCTGGAGACCTTAATGTCTATAAACTCGACTGCTGACGAAACCCCGTGGTTTGCAGACATTGCAAACTACTTGGCGGGTGGAATTCTCAAGGAAGGGTTGACGTCCCAGCAAAAGAAGAAGTTCTTTACCGACATCAAGACTTACTTCTGGAATGACCCGTATCTTTTCAAACAATGTGCTGACGTGATTATTCGCCGATGTGTTGATGGACCGGCAGCTTTCGAAATACTTGATGCTTGCCACAAAGGACCCACTGGTGGTCACTTTGGTCCTAACTACACCGCAAAAAAGTGTTTGATTCAGGATTTTATTGGCCCTCCATTTATCGTGACGCTCACGATATGGTTAAAAAATGTGATGCTTGCCAGAAACAAGGCACGATCACACATAAAGACGAGATGCCTCGGAATTTCATTCAAGAGTGTGAAATCTTTGATGTTTGGGGTATCGACTTTATGGGGCCATTTCCTTCATCTAAAGGAAACAAATACATCCTTGTTGCCGTTGACTACGTCTCCAAGTGGGTTGAAGCCAAAGCTTTACCTACTAATGATGCAAGGGTGGTTTGTAACTTTTTGAAATCGCTGTTCGCTCGATTCGGCGTCCCTCGTGCTATTATCAGTGACCGCGGGACTCATTTTTGCAACGATCAATTTGCAAGAGTCATGGCAAAGTATGGTGTCAATCACCGTCTCTCCACCGCTTATCATCCCCAAACCAATGGGCAGGCCGAGATATCCAATCGTGGATTGAAGCGAATTTTGGAGCGTACTGTGGGAGAGCATCGTGCCGCGTGGGCCGATAAGTTAGATGATGCTCTGTGGGCTTTCCGTACTGCTTACAAGACCCCGATCGGTTGTACACCTTATCGTCTTGTGTACGGGAAAGCATGCCACCTTCCCATCGAGCTGGAGCATAAGGCGCACTGGGCCTTAAAGTGGGCTAACTTCGACATCAACAAATCCGGTGCTCATCGTAAGATTCAACTCAACGAGCTCAATGAACTAAGGAATGAAGCTTATGAGAACTCGCTGATCTACAAAGAGAAGACGAAGATCCTCCATGACGCAAAAATCAAGAACCGAGAGTTCCATGTTGGTGATCAAGTCTTACTTTTCAACTCTCGGTTGAAGATCTTCTCTGGCAAGTTGAAGAGCCGCTGGTCTGGTCCATTCACCGTCGCCAACGTCTTTCCTTATGGGACCATTGAGCTTTCTCAGCCAAATGGGCCCAATTTCAAGGTGAATGGCCAGCGTCTGAAGCTGTACTTTGGTGAGGACATCTCTCAGGAGATGATTCCATCCCTCACCACGTTCCCCATGAACTAATTTTGGGTCGAGTCAGGCTCGTGACTCGGTCATCAAAAACAAGCGCTCCTCGGGAGGCAGCCCGAGTATCTATCCTTTTACGTTTTAACCTCCTAAGTGTAGGGGGGCCTGCATAGGTGTTTGTTTTTGTGTGGTGATGTGATTACAGGGACAAGTGCACTCTTGGAAACTTTGAAGAACCGTGCTCCCGTGTTATCCGAAATCCGGTTCTATCTCTCAACTATCGTGATTCAATTTTCTTCATACTCACATTTGAAATTGATCACTTTAGTCGTCTCTTCCTTAACTCGAGTTAACCAACGTGCACAATGTCATAAGTGTAGGGGAAACTTTTCCCACATGCTTAAACATTGAGGACAATGTTTATCTTAAGTGTAGGGGGACTTCTAACGAAGTTTTAAGTGGACTTTTCCATGAAAGTGCCTTCATTTAACCAGAAAATCCTATTTTTCAACATTTTTCAAATTTTTAATTAACTTTGGCCACTTAGTCGTAATTCGTAAATTTTTATCGTTGCTTTCATATGTATATATCCCGCAATAAAGTCAAAAATTTTAATAAAGTAGTGTAGCTAGTTTAGAAATCTTTGACATATTAGGCCAGTTGCGTTTATTTTGACTCAACCCGAATAGACTTATCCAAGTTTATTCTAGCTAGTATCCTTAACCATGTAGACCTTAATTGGTTTATTAGGCTAAGTATCCACGAGTCTCATTACTTGAGATTTTAAATTGTGGAGGACGAGAAATGATAGAGTCAATTATAAGTCGGTATTCTTGCGCAAGCTCACTTGGTGTAATTATTTGCCTATTCTCCCATCACTTGCTAATAATTTATCTGCAATAAGTAAGGTCGTACGATTTGAAAAGTTACTTAGCTTCTAGCCCAAGATCGTTTAAAAGTTGCTCGGTAATGATAAGAGTTCATAGCCAAGGCATAACTTATGAAGCGGGGCGCGAAGATTGGCGAGTCCGAAAAGGCCCTAACAAGGCATGAGGATTCAATTTTATTGCTGAAGATCCAAAGTGATGTGAAAAGCATTATTCCTAAAATTGATATGAAGGATCAAGACTCACGACGAAAAGCAATCAACTCCCACAAAGATCATGGAGAAGTCTATCCGAAAAGACCCTAACAAGGTATGAGGATAAATAGATCCAAGTCCGAAAAGGAGGCGGATCGTTGTATCTCAAAATCCCAATTAGAGATTGAAGAAATAATCATGAAGTCGTGGTCAACAAAGTTGGAGTACCCCTCAAAAGTCTCCAAGCGAAGAAATTCTATTATGATGAGAAGACCATTATCTCAAGAACGTCTCTCGAAGATATGAAGTATGAAGTACATGCCAAATATCGGCCCGAGAAAGGTCTCAAATCGTGAACCAAGTTATGCCAAGATATGAACTTTTTGATATCCCGAGAAGCAGTTTTAAAAGATTTTGTCCTTTAGCTAACTATTGATCAAATCGTCCTACTTTGCTTTCAGCCCTAATAAACTATCGAAATAAGTCCAAAAATGCATCTTCATGATCATTCTAAGACAAAAATAAAATATAAGAGATACACCTAAGAATAAGGGAGTTTAAGCATTTAATTAAGCCATGTGTGTGAGTGTTTGAATTACTAACTTATAATAACAATGATCTCGTTTTTAAGCTTAGTTTGGGGAACGTGAAACTTGAGGGTGATAAATCTTCGCAGCACCGAAGCCCTAATGTAAGTCCTCGATCTCTTTCCAAGTTATTACCACATAAGTTATTTTCTATTCTCTTGTTTACATTAAAATTTTAATTTCTTAGTACTTTAAATTTTTGTTTAGTAGTATTTTAATAAGGCCAAGGTTAATTGATAATGAGAAAAGTGTAATTGTGCTTTGTCACTAAGCATTGCATGAGGGCATGGCAATGGTTAAGTGTAGGGGATTTGATAGGTGTGAAAACACCCATCCTTTGACCACTTAAATCGGGCTAAAACGAGACCAAAACACGTATTTAATATCATTTGTTTGGAATTATGCGTGGTTTTTGTGTTTATTGTGTTTTCAGAGTCGACCGGATGAATATTAAAGAAAACATGGGATTGCACGGGTTTTATCGAAGAAAAGGGCTCAAGACGAAGTCTATTGTCCAAAAGGTGCAAAAGATTTGAAGTCATGGTGCCTATTTGAAGATATGTCGAAGAACTCGAGTCTATTAAATAAAAGATTATAAGACGAGTTGGAATTATTCACCGACACTTCTCAAATCCAAGTCGGAAACGTTTATTTAAAGATGCATGAAGACTTAAAGAAGAAAGAAGAAAAAGAAGCCCAAATCAAAGCCCAATCAAAAGCCCATCAACACCATACACACGCCTATATAAAGCCTTCACCTCACAAATTTTCACACACTTAGTTTTAGACTTAGTTTTTAGTTTTTCATTTCTCTAGTTTTCTAGAGAGAGAAAGTTTCATACTTTCTCTCACTAAACTTTTCCTTTGTTTTTCATCTTTTAATTCAAGCTTTCTTGTACTTTTGATTTAATTAATCTTAATCAAGTTTATGCTTTTAAGTTCTTTAAGCTTTTCCTACTTTTCTTGATTTGTCAAAATCCTTGATCCGATTGTTGAATTCCATGCGGTTTGGATTATTGGATTAGCTCGTGTTAAAAGTTAAATGTTTACTTGTTTCTTTTTAAGCTCTACGTAAATAAGCCATAAGCCTTCCATGCTTTTTGGCTTATTGTTTGTTAAAGTTCATTGTTTTCGGATTTATTCAAGTTTTAATCATTCAAAAGTTTTGTTTATTAAGTTTTAAAGTTTCTTATTTTCAAAAGTTATCAAATTTAATCTTGTTGAAGTGTTAAAGTTTCGGATCACTTGGCTTATTGCTTTTGCTTATTGAGATTTTAAGTTTCCTTCAATTTCGGAACAAGATTCCTTCCATCGCAAAAGAGGGGTTTTAACACATTCCGATGGATCTTCGTTGCTTGGTATCGCAATAACCCAAAAAGGGGTTTTACTTTGCGATAGGATTGTAAGTTCCCCCTATTCCGATCTGGGATTGCGATCGCATATCGCGATCGCACATTCCGACGGGTTTAGGTCCATTTTCTAGTCGAAACTCTGGCCAATTTTTGTCTTCCATATTCCGATAGAACTAATATTCCGATCTGGGACATTCCGATAGCCTCATTCCGACAGCTTGATTTTAATGTATTCCGATGGTGATTGTTAGAAACATTCCGATGAACTTTCACGTGAGATATTTCGATGGATCATTTTAATTGCATTCCGATAGTAGTAATTTTCAACACTCCGATAAGAACAAGTTTTTAAGCATTAATTCAATTAAGTTTTCAAAGTAATTTTCTAATCTTTCCTTTACGTTTTCAAGCACTCAATTTTAACTTGTCAATTTAGTTAATCTTCCAAAGTTTTAAATTACTCAACGTCATTTACATTTAATTGTTATTAGTTTAAAAATAGATAAACAAACCAACTCCTTTTTAGTAACCAAGAACAAATCATTCCACTTTAAACTGAGATCAATTCGAGAGGATATCGAGAGAACTTTAATCTAAACCCGTTGTAAATCTGAATATCAAGGACACACTTTCATATTTCCTTGCTTCTTCATACACTCTGAAAAGTAAGAACGATCTTAAGAGTCCTACACAAAATCTTCATGATCTTGCCTGAACATCCGAGTAATACGGAAGTATTTACAATGAAGATGGAAATCCTTCTTGAGCGAACATCAAAAAGCTCATGGTAGGTGACTTGTTCGATTCTTTATGAATCAAACTTGTGATAACTGGAAAGCAACAGTGGTTTAATTCTTAAATGAATTTAAACACGTTCCAGGCCTCTACGCAATATCTTAGTGATCTTGCCAGAACACTCAGAGTGATACCTTAGTGCTCACAGTGATGAGTGGAAATACTTCTAGTGTTAACCTCAAACAGCACTTGGTAGGTAACTTGCAAGATTCTATACGAATCAAGCTCGTGACAACTGGAAAGCAACGATGGTGCGGTTCTTAATTGAACTTCACTTGTTCCAGGAACATGAATTGACGGCTTCAAATCATGCGGATATTATTATCCAAATGATTCACTCTTTATGTTCGCAGTCAGCTTTGGACGGTCGAATAAAGAGAACGGGTTTGCCCGTGAAATCTTGTCAAGGAGGTTCTTAATTGAAACTACCTGCCACAAGTACGATAGTTAATATCGTCCAACGGTCTTCACCGACCGGAGGTAAAATGCTACCGATTTAGAATGAAATTTTCAAGGCCATTTCATCCGTGTATATGTTTTGTTGCTAATTGTCTTATGCAGCGTAACAAGAAGGTGGCATTGCGGTGTACAATCCTGAAGAAGTCGTCACCACATGCTAATACTATATGCACTTAATACTTCATCAAATTTTAGAAAGTCTAAAAGTCAAGTCTTCCGCTGTATCAAACTCTGAAGCTTTCAAGAATTTATAAAAGTATAAGTATGTGGAACATGAAGTCACGAGGAGGCAAACGTCACAAGTGATGAATGCATAAGGTCAAAGCAAGGACACATGCTCAAGACCAAAGTCAAAGATCTCATCAGCATATTCACAAGAACAAGATCGAAGACTAAAGCATAGTATGCTATGTTTAAGATTTTGTAAAATGGTGTGACCTCCCTTTGGGGGAGATTGTTGGAAATACGTTTTTGCAAGGAAAGTCTCGGTCACATCATTATTAGCATAGATCACGAGCTATAGACTATTTAGGACATTGTAACTTGGAGTGACCTCCCTTTGGGGGAGATTGTTGGAAATACGTTTTTACGTATTTAGAAAGGATCGGTCACTCCAAATATAGACACAAGTATTGGGCTTGTGATCCAATGTATTAAGATATAGTCCACCAAAGCCCACATGTAGGGTGGCTATATAAACCCCCTCCTAGCATGTTAGGAGGGGTTGGTCATTCACTTTTCACACACTTAATCTAATCTTTCATTTTTCTCTCTAACCTCTCTCTAGTTTCTCTCTCTACATCTTCATCTATCTCTCTCTCTAATAATCATCTCCATAGTTAGATAATCCAAGGATTACGATAAACTAACAATTGGTATCAGAGCCTCGGTTCCATCCTTGGATCGTTCTTGTTTTCAATTTAGGTGGTCTAAAATTTTTTTTAGTGTCTCGTTCTATTATCTTTTTGGTCCGTAAGTCTTTTTTTGTCACGATGGTGTTAATGGTTTCTTTTTTATGGAAACATTGTGTTAATTGTATGTCACATTTATTGTCCCAATGGTCAAATGTATTTGTCTCACAGTCCATATCTGATCTTCTCAAAACCACAACTTTTCACAATGGTTTTTAGTCCCTGGTTTCACGATTTCAAATTGGGTCAAATATTTACTGTTTCTGGACTTATCTTTTATATGATATCATTTTTTCTGGGTTTTTATTGTTCTTTTTGAAGATGTAGTTACCCAGAAAAGTGGACAGATTCACAAGTTCCTGAAAATATGGAATAAGGACAGTACTTTTGGATAAGTTTTTTTGAGAAGGTAACATTCATATCGGAATATTGCGATCGCAAAAACCATTGGTTTCTACATTGCGATCGAATATTCCGATGGAACACTTTCGGTGCATTCCGATGGAACGCATTCCGATAGGGTGTAGAGGAGACATTCCGATGGAATCATTTTGATAACATTGCGATGGAAAAACAAAACATTGCGATGGGTTTACACTTTGACATTGAGATGATTTTTTTAGAAATCATTGCGACAAGTTTTTAACACAAACAGTATATTTGTTTATAAAAACAGACTGTGACCAAGAGTTGACCAGTACCAATACCAACAGTTCACATCCCACCTTATTACTCCCAATCAACACCATTAATCTACCTAATCCCATCGTCTCCTATACCCCCATAGACTCTAGACTTTAAACAAAAACATAAACTTGATCTCAGATTGTTTCGTGTGACCATCAAAGTCTGTTGAATACGAAACCTTCATCACAGATTCGTGTTTGGTACTAAACCATTTTTAATATACGAAATCAAATAAAGATCTATAACAAAATTGTTATTATCCTTATTTTGTTTCGATTCCTTAATCAAAACCAACATGCAATTAGTAAAAACCCTACCCGAGACCTTGTGGCAAGATCTTGAAGATGATTCTTCATGATTTTTGACTCCTGGAACGAGATTCGATTATTACAAATCGATCTATGGCCTGGTGTTATCATAATTATATGATTTGGTGGTGTGTTTTTTTTAATTAAACAAAGATTTAAGGTCGTTTTGTTTACTTTTCTGATGAGATTGAGGATCTATGCTCGGTTTATGAAGATGATATATGTTCATCTTTGATGGATGTGTATTGATTATGGTGGCTGGGATGATAAAGAAATGGTGAGCGGAGGTTTTCATGTGGATTGACTGGGAAGAGATGAAGTTTGGTAGGAGAGTGGGGCGGATTTATCTAAGATGTGAGGATTAGGTATAAACTGTGAGTGAAATTAGGGGTTGGGGAGTGTTTTATTCCCAATTGATGGACCGGGTATATCATTTTTGATATGGGCCATGGACTCACGTTTTGATTAACAAAGATATGGGCCATGGACTCTCAAATGGGCCGGGTATACACACAATTTTTAAACACAAAATTTTTATTCTTGTATAAATTTTGTGTATATTATGTTATACTTCGGTCATCATCGGGACGAGACAACAAGTGACGTGACAAAGTGTCGAGACATTGTGACGAGATTTATTTTGACGAGACTAAGAAAAATTTGGGTATATTTTTAGTGACTACAGATTTCGTTTGATCGGGTATAAATTATGTGAAGTTGGAGACGGATTTTTCGAAGGCGTGTATCTATTTTATCTTTCAAAGATAACTTGCTCGTGCTTAATCTTAGAATGAAGACTTGTTTATCTGGTTTCCGGGTTCGGGGTGGATGGTTGATGACTCAGATAACTATCACTTAAAGGGGTTACATTGTTGTACTCAGTGTCACACGCTTAGTCGACGTGGATAATTTCAAGAGGTGTTGTGCTTATAGACTTCTTCAGTGATGCATTGAGTACTTAGAGATTTCTCCACCGTTCTTCATTCAACAATTGTGCAAGCTTAAGTCACAAGATCGAAGGATTTTTATTCAGTTTCACGTTTGATGTATCTGGCTCATTTTATCATTGGTCACTTCAAATTGCTTTCAAGTGGGTTGGTAAAGATGGCCATAGAGAGTTTATGAATAGAGATTTTCGATCAACAGCTGATTCTCACCGAATATAATTAAGCTTATTTATTATTCTCTCGAGATTTTCAGGTTCACGTGCTTACGATTTATTGATGGTTCCGACTTTTGAAACCATCAAGGGGGAAGAAGAAGACACATTGAACGCACAACGAGTACACGTGATGAACTTCATACCTTCTTTTGATTTGAAGACATTCCGGGATGACATTTGTCATAGCTGTAGAGAAAATCAGTGTTTTAACTCGTGACGTTATCAATCTCTAAACGGTACACTACTGATTCGATGTTTAATTGTTTGGTTGTTGCAATTATTCATCATCATTATCCTATATGCATTCCCGGGACTTAATTGTCTCTGGTGCATCTCCGGAAGAAGATATGTGCATTTCTGGGACTTAATTGACTCTGGTGTTACGATGTCAACTTCATGAATGGGATAAAGTGTCCATCTCAGTATTTGAGCTTCATAATTGGAATTGATTTACTTTCTTCAACTATGTGGGGGAAGAAATGTCTTGGTTCTTTCTGGTATGCATAACTTGAACTCTCAGGGGGAAGAAAAATTCAGAAGAATTATTTCAAGCGTGAGAAGAGAAGTGGTTGATCAACTTGGTGTGCCCCAAACTTTCAATCCCTCTTAGCAATGTTATCATGTTATATGATGGGATTTTCTTGTTAGATTCTGCTGTGCGCTTAATCATTCTAAGCTTTATTCAAAGCTTTGGAGTTGCTTACGAGGATTGTCGGTTTAGGGGGAAGCTATTTAAAAGCTTCTACATCAAGTTTATGTGGCATGAATTAGGGGGAAGTTAATTCAGAAGCTTCTCCTTAACCAGAAGTATATGGATTACTTAGCTCGTGCCGTTATAGTATTCCTACTACAAGTTATAGATGAGTCGTTTTGAAGTCAAAGGCCTCAGAAGACATCATCAGCATTGTACGCTTCATGAAAGCTCTTGTTCTTAATCATTATGTACTTGTTAGGAAAAATATTGTAAGGAATTCTACACGTCGTCCCATGGGGGAAGATTGTTGGAAATTCACTTTATGTGACGACATTTAAGAATTCCCATTAGTTATGATAGTCACACACGCTTAGACTAGACTAGGTATAATGTATAGTTTAAGGGTCGTGTGTGACTATATATACCCCTCCTCAGCTTCCAAGGAGGGGTGTTGATTGTGTTTCTTTTTCACTTTTATTACATTTTTCCTTTCTTTCATCTTTACACATACAACCTCTCTTCTCTCTCTCTCAACAATGGCTACCACCACCATCTACCACCATGTTAGACCACCGGATCTATAATAGCAAATCCTCACAAACACTGAAACAACGGATTATATGATTATCACAGCTTCGAATAGCACAAACACATCCAAACAATTGCAAAACCGAATATAAACCTAAGATCATTCAACATGACAAGTACGTTTATCACAACTTGAAATAGCATAACTACATCCAAACATACAAGAGTCAAGCTATCTCTAATACATATTCAACGCACGATTGTGGAGTCTTTCAGAAAAGGCTAGTTGAACCTTTAGAAAACAGATGCACAAACGATTGTGGAGTCTTAAAGTGAAACTTGTTTAGGTGAGACCGCGCATAATTCACATGATGATCATGTGAAATTGCCTGCTGATTAATAAGTAAACGAAAGAGTATACACAGTGTAGAGAAAAAACCTTATATATCTCCTTCATAGTTTACACAACATGTTCTTTTATAGTGTATGACTTTTTGGAATATAGTAAATTTTAGAAAGCTATGTACGATTGAGGTTTATATATGTTACTTTTTAATGACAAGTCAAAAAACGGTCACATATTAATATTAAGTTATTTTCAGACTATTTCATGGCTTACCCAACCCTAAATGATCTTTAAATGAGTTCAATATTGTTTGTATTCAACAACCCTCTCTCCACAGAGTGCATAGAATGAAGAAGACGAACGAAAAAAATAGGTTTCCTTTACGCCTAGTAGCAATTTAATATAATATGCTGAAACAGATTTCATATGACAAGTTAAGCAGTCAAATATTAAGTATTAGACGATTAGAATAATTGATAGTGTATATGTTTTCCTTTGGTGTGTATCAACTGAATAGACACCCTACACTTCATATTGCATAATCCTATGCTGTTCATAAAAGAGTGCTACATAAACTGCAGTAAAAGCTGCACCTGTTTAATGTTAGGCATTAGCATCAGGAACCACATAAAAAAGATTAGCCTTACACTGATTGTCGATGTCGGCTTGAATCCTATTCTCATGTAATGGTCTCTTCATTAGATATACCTCCCTGTAAATAAGCAAAATTAGAGGTGAGCGGTGACCTGATATATACTGAACTCTCAATCTGACCCCCTCCCTTCGTACAAACAGCTGACTAGAGCACAGATAACATACCTATATCCCACCTGAGCGGTTTGTTCTTGTCCTGACCCGCCCTTGTTGATCCATATAAAACTCGTCATTATGTTCACTATCAGTAAAAAAGGTACCTACATTTTATCATTCATAAGAAATCAGAATCACACATTTCTAGACAAGTAGCACCTAGCTACTAGTTTGTCTAACTTGTCTACTAGTATTAGGTAGGTAGGCATATTAGGCAGGCCATAATTCTTAAGAAAACATTTTAGGAGATATTAAGCTTTAAAATTCACCCGTCACCCATTTGCCTATTTTCTTTAAAGTTGGTTTTTGTTTTATTTTACCCATTTGTCCTGTTAGAGATTAACATAAACTGAATTATCCCATCGCAAATGAATGTGTAGAGCTTGCCACCTTATATGCATGCTATAGACCTCTAGTGATGCTACAATACATGCGAATCCACTACCAAATTCAAAGGCCTTGGTTGCAGGTAGCAATAAAGCTGCCTTAGCCAATTCAACTTCCAGCAATAAGCAACCTGATTCTTACCTTTCCGTCTTTAGAGGTATCTTCAGTTGGTGGTTCAGGCTCGCGTGTGAGCAAAGGAACTTCTTCACGGGGGTGCCACTACTTTTTGGAGCAGCTTTTATGGGAAGACTGCTATCGACAATGTCAAACGAACCTGAGGGTGGAGGTGCAAGCATCCAAAATACATAAGTGTAGAGAACTATAGCTCCAACCTGAAATAGATAATCGTTGATAATGATTATCAACAGTACCAAATCCAGTATAAATATACACTTGAAAATGCAAAATAAATCTTACCCACTGCCCGAAAGAGATTTGACGGTTTTATCACCCACCACTAATTTACTGTAGTCTTAATCATGTCATTCTCAAAAACTGCAAACAAAACTCTCTAGCATTAAAGCAAACACTTACGGTTGTATCAAGGATCCTAGTAATGTTATTAATACGATGCACTGATCTAAGCAAAATAAATCCAATTAAGGTTCTATCAAGGATCCTAAACATAGCTCTAATCAAGAAAAATCATAATTCACTTAATCAGTTGTTAGAATGATTATTAAAAACTGTTATCATATATTAAATCGAATATAAATAAAATCAATGATTAGAAGATTTGGCAAATAAAAATCCCCGATTCAAATAGTATTAAAATTTGGCAAATAAAAACAATTTAATATAAAACATACCTGAACAATGAGATTCACTGGTGATTGCAATGGGCGTAGTTCGTTGGAATCGAGAGTTAGATAAAAAAATACATGTTGAAAAAACCGTATTTGAGATCGAAGAATAGAAAAGTGCCAGATGTATATATGACGTAAGAATATGAAGGATGAGAAGGAAGAGAAGGAAGAGATGCAGAAGAAAGCAGATGAAAGAAGAAGAGAAAGAGATAAGAAAAAGATTAAGGGTATATTTGTCATTTCAATATTTTAATAATATAATAAATATTCTGTCAGTCAGACACATTGCAATAAAGTAGTGGAGTTGTGCATTTGTGCAGTTGTGAAGTGCTCAACATGACCATATTGGTCTTTAGTTGGAAACTTGACCATGATAAGGTTATGAAGTGATCAAAATGACCAAATTGGTCTTTTTCCCAAAATTTAAACCCTTAGATCATATTTTGTTAAACTGATCTCATTCATCCATATGTTTTATAACAAACTTTTGTAACAACCTTAGTAACAAACAATTAAGAAAACTTTTATCTTTAAATTGAAATATCTTTTGATATATTTATTCTTTTATAATCTAATTTTACCATATTTTCTAAAATTTCGTGCTCTTTAATTCAACATACATTTTGATATAATTTTATTAAATTTTAGTTTTTTCGTTTTTAATGAGTTTATTTAAGTTAATTTATTTTTTTACTACTTTAACCTTAATTTAAACCTTAGTAAAATTGTAATATTTGTTCGCTAAAAAAGTAGTTATCGGGTACTCGCCGCTGCATTGCGCGGGTACGATGCTAGTAGAATATAAAACCACGACATACTTGAGACTGAAGTTCGCTTGCATCGATCTGCTACCTTTCTGTATATGAGTGCTGTTCATACCTCTCAAGAATCCTTTCCATTCTACTGCCAAAATAGTTTTAAATTACGGATTTATGATTGAAACTAAAGTATTGTGGTACAGAAGTTTACTTCAAGATCGAGTTCAAGGATCATCAAACCATAGGAAAGTCACTTTATTTTTCAAGCTGATTAAACAAATGCACTCTTATACATCTATATTAAAAGTTTAAAACAATCAATACATGTACACTTATACTAGCTAGTATATGTTAGGAAATCTTATGGACACATGTGAATATGTGATCGATTTTTAGAGGGAACTCGGATGATCCCATTGCATTAACCTTTATTATTCTGCGTGCAACAAATCAATCTGTTTATTACCATGACCAGGTTATATTGATACAAATCAATCTCAGCTTTGTATCTTAGGGTATATAGTTAGATTGTGCATCTCAAACCTACGGGATTCTTAAAATATTAAAGAAAACCAGCTAGTGTACGTACGAACACACTATACTTTAACCCTGAATGATCAAATTACCCTTTATATTAAAGAGGGAATCACGTTTCCATAGAAACAGTGATCCCCTCACACCCTTAATAAACAAGTATTAACTTTCCTCCTCACAAACCTTCCCCTCTCTCACAAACTTTACACACACAACCCACACATCGTTGGATTTCTGTCCCGTTTTCCACAACCTCCGTTCCTCCGTTCGTCATTAATGGTGTTATGGCCTTTTCTTGCGTTTGCCCCTTGGCCCCTTGGGCATTAATTGGATGTTTAACCCTTTGTATTAATTGAAGGGTTGCTTCCCCTTTCTGATTAATAAAGGGTTGCTGCCCTTTTCTGATTAATAATGCCCTTTATTTGTCTCTCACATTTTAATACCTAAAATGATCTCTCTCTCTCATCTCATCTCATCTCATCTCATCGTATCTACACAATCTGATTTGATCAGTTTTGAGGCGGTTTAATTGGTTTTGATCTAGTTGAATATCACTGTTTCGATATGATATATATATGGGTTTCGTTGGTTTTGATCTAGACGATCTAATTTTGATGGGTTTTGATCTCTATATGGGTTTCATTCGTTTTGAACTATCCCATCACCCCGTTCGTTGCCACTGTATATGGCGGGTAGCGATTCATTCGTTGCCGCTATATATGTCGGGTAATGGTTGTGGTTGATGTTTGAAAAATGGTGTGTTATTAGCTGGAAAAAGGATTCCATTCTAGCTAATGTTGTTACGGTATTTGACGGTGCTCACTTTTTGTGGCTGTTTTTTTGTTGTATGGACCTTCAGCTAAATAAGGTATATTGTATTTGCTTCCACTGGTCATTATACATGGTGTTTTTGGGTGTTTGGTAGATGTTTTTGTGCCTTAGAAGCTTTGATTAATTGTTTGATTTTTAAGTTAGGGTTGCAGCCATTAGTCCCAACCGCGCATTTTTGTTTGTGCTTCGTTATTTAACCTAG
Source organism: Glebionis coronaria (assembly GCA_025667525.1). NCBI lineage: Eukaryota > Viridiplantae > Streptophyta > Magnoliopsida > Asterales > Asteraceae > Glebionis > Glebionis coronaria. Next base: position 110,950,430 of record CM046879.1, on the reverse strand, counting down.
GAAATGATGAATAAAAACAAGTTTTATTAGAGTTGCGAACGTCCGTGTATCGGCGAGGCAAATTATTTATTTTGCAGCCATGCCGGATGTCCACTTTTTTTATCATGAACCTTTAGTCTGAGCCTCATATCATGAAGCGAAAGGCAAAATGGTTTAAAAAAATATACCCGCACAACGCCTACTTTGTTGGGAATTTTATGTGTTGGCAGCTTATGTAAATCCATGAATGGGTCAGTTGGGGCGATTCTTAGAATAGGTTGTGTCATTATAAAAAGTGGAAGGATGGTTGAGTGCGCGCAGAGCTCGTATTGGTAACCTCCACGAACGCATAAAGGACACCAACCAACCCCTATCTGAGCCTACCATGTTCTTTCTCTAGAAAGTAAGTGATATGATCAGTTATATAACGTGGGAGGGTGATGCTTTACTTCATTTATGTTTGTGTGGATCGTAATGGTGCCAATCCTTTTGTTGCTGCCACTTATGGCAGGTGGCACTGGCGATGGGTGTGTGACCATACTGATCGTCTCATAAGCGAAAGAAAAAATGTTTTTTTTAGGAACGATGGTCTTTGGCCGAGGTGACGTTTTAAGGTTGCCGGCATACAAACTGCTTTGGACATTATTAGGCTATCGACTATGTGTACATTTTTCATTTAATAAAAGAGGGTTAACACAATCATGGGTTTGCATCAATGTCCAATTGTGATTCTGAGAAAATAAGCACTATATTAAGATTTACAGATTGGGCATGTTTCTCGCTTACATATGTCACTGTTCGACCTTTCTGTTTCTGATGAATGGTATGTGTTCAGATTATCACCAAAGACAACACGTGAGGAATTGTGATTTTCGACGGTAGTGTTTCACAGTTTTTGGTTGGACGCATACGAAGTAGGCGATGATGAGACCGTTTTGGCAAGTGTAGTTCGCCAGAATCCGTATCTTGGCGGGGCAACCACGTGGTTGCAACCATGTCGGGTTCTAGGTGCTGCTTCTATACTTAAAGACCCGAGCCTCATGAATTTGCATTTACTACCTACGCTTTTTGTTTCCAAATGGGAGCTAAAAGGAGAGGGGTTTTCGGCAAGGGGTCACGATGTACAATCCGGTAATTGTTCAGAATTGGTGTGTATACACGAGGTACGTATGCAGATTATGTCCTATCTTACAAACGTTTAGATGGAATAATATTACGATTCTGAAACTATGTTGCCAAACAGAATTCTTATGTTTTTGCATTTTGTAAATATCATTACATAAAAATATATTTTATTCGGTTTCTTGCTTGGGGTACTAATACTAACATCTGAGGTGCATTACTGACAGTCAAATATGTCAATCCTCTCGCTAAAGTATGCATTATCCGAGCTTCAAGGGATGATCATCAAAAAGTTTGGCCTGCAATTACCATGGTCAGAAGTGTAGGAATTTGTCCTTTGGTTTTCAACTTATTGGATCTTAGCGGCGAGTACATAATAATCTGAGTAGCTGAACAGGTTAGTGATAAAAACTGTGTAATTTAGCGTGGGTCAGGTCGGGTTAACCCAAAAAAATTTTTATCCAAAAATTAAACTTCGTCATTTATAACATTTACAAAAGGTTTCTTATTGCAACAATAATTTTATCTTTGGATAAAGTCATTTAGTATGATCTGGGCATCAAATATTTACTTTGGGCGACTTTCGACATGGTCCATTTTATTTTAGGTACTTTTACCAATTTGCGCTGTTAGAGATTAAACATAACATGAATCGCCCATCCATTGTTAAGGTGTCAAATTACTACATATAGTGAATTACTGAACCATTCTATTATTAACTGAACATTATGTAACAATTTTAATTTTTTGATTCAGGAAACATCAAGGCCTGCAAATCCGCAGCTTTGAAGATTGAAGGTTCAAAATTTGAACATTTCAAGACCGTCCTTGGGATCCCGGACACAAGATGTTAACAAACATATGCAGAATATTGAGAGAATCAAGATGTTAGAGCACTGAATGCTTAAATTATTGCATACTGTTTCTAGGTAAGTTAATATCATCATTCATGTTGCTGATTACATTGCTTAGTTTCAACCCAAAGGTTGCCAAGCATATCATTATACCCTTCTTTGCCGCCTGAACCAAAAGCAACTCATGGTCTCCTATAAAAACAGACCACACTCAGTTAAAACTGGCACTTGTTTGAAGTTAAGGAAGGCTGAGTTGGGTTGAGCTGTAACCACTTTGTATACCTTTTTAAGTAGATTTAATGTTTTAGATATGATTGAAAAACTTCATACTTATAATATTTAGTATGTTTAACCCTTTTACTTAAACTCATCCCTTTTAGTTTCATTATATGACCTGGTTTGAGATAAACTATAAACAGTTTTGTTTCTTGGTCCGTGTAATTTAGGCTCACGCTATTGCGAGAAAACCATAAATCAGTGAACTAAATCTGGAATTTATGCTCGAAAGCCACAACAATAGATGGATAATATGCATGTTTCGCCACAGATAAAGATGCCAAGACAGTTCACAATCTATGTGCAATCCGGTTTCTCAAAATACACATATTGAAGCTCAGTGTGTGCAAGTCTATTAACCGAGGTTTGCGTTTATTCTTGCTTTTTAAGCAACTCTTAATTATTAGACAATCTGCAAGGGATAGGGCTTTATAAGATGAGATGATTTTCGATAGTTATAAGGGATGCTTGGGATTTCTAATCAAGAAAACATGATATGATTTGGAATATAAAGGTTCAAACCCACAAAGTTATTTTACGAGAAACAGCCATAGAAAGTTAAGCTGTGAGCTGCTCTAAACAATCAGTCATAATACCTGATTTAGGGGTGTTTGGGAATAACTTTATTAGTTGAGTCCAAGTTTGTTTGGAACTGTCTTTAATAGATGAATTTGGGGGGTCTGCGGGTAAAAGAGAGATGTATGATGCAATTCAAGGTCCAAGTAAGTATATCAGAACCTTGACAAGCATTACAAAAGGCTTTTGGCTTTTACGCATCGTCTAAATTTGCTTAATATAGTGTAAATTTAGGTGCACGCTTCAATATCAACATTGTAATACTTGACAGGGTGTCCAAGGTTTTGCATTTACAGCCCCCGAAAAAAATATTAACTTAACATTTTCCAAATTTGGGTCAACAGTAAGAAAATTTAGGGTATGCGTAAAAAATACATTAACTTAACATATGTGAGTTGCCTAAGAAAACCCCTACATACGCATCCTTTTAGTGTGAATCAAACTGATTATATACGATTAGTGTGAATCCTTTTAGTGCAGTAAAAAAACTAGCACAAACACCCCTGTATAGTGTGCTATATGGTCATTTTGTTGTTGGTTAGTTAGGATTGACCACGTTTGAAACAACAGCTTCACAACAATCATGAACACTACTACAACAGGCAGTTCCAAACGACCCTTAAATTGTATTAATCACCCTTTTGAAATTTTGCATGCGTCGTGTTTATTTGAAAGCCATAAGGTCATGTATGTGAATCAGATATTATATTAATATCTTGCTATACCAGACCATACGTAAACTCCTAGGCCACCATTATTTAGTAATTCTGAAATGAGATTTCTTGAAAAGTAAGACAAACTGTTATATATGACATGTTCATTTTTCTAATGATATGTTTTAAAGGTTATAAAATGAGCAGGTACATGATGTTGAAACAAATTTAATCTTCGTTAACTACATAAATTAGAGTAATAATGAATTACAAACAATGAGTAAAGTTCTCTAAAATGAGGTGATTTAGGATCATTTACAGCCTTTTGTTGATTTAACCTGGACGCGGTTGTTTCGGAATGTGACATTTGCAGAAAATAAAAGAATTTCCAATCTTCACGCACATTCTGAAAGGTGGAATACTTTCTGAAAGGTAACATCTTATGACACATATGACACATACAAAAATAACTACTATAAATTTTGAGTATAGTGTTTGATTGTTGTCCATAGGATCAAACTTTCATATGAAAGATTCTTCTCAATTTTAAGAATTCATTTTAATTTTAATAAAGAAAGAGTTGAAAATATTTTAGGACTGACCAGCTTGCTCAGCTTCCTTTCTTTCCAATTGTATCTCGGGAAGATTTTTGACAGCCTTTGAAACAAATTCAAGAAATTCAAGATACTCTTACTGCATATGGAATGTGTTTCACGTATGCAAGCTTAAGGAAGGTGATTACTATTTTTAGTACAATGTTACAAACTTTCTATTTTGGATCTGTTGGTAATTGATTGACTATAGGGGTGTAATCGAGCCGAGCCAAGCTCAAACTTAGTAGGGCTTGAGCTTGGCTTGATACTAAAATTGTAGGCATGAGCTTGGCTTGATAGCTTGTCAAGCTTTATCAAACCAGGCTTGAGCTTGGCTTGATAAGGCTTGATAAAAGCTTGAGCTTGGGTTGAAAAGCTTGAATGTATATAAATTTAATTTTTTTATAATAAAACTTATCAATAAACATATGTATAAAAAACAAAAATCATTACTTAAAGCAAATTTGATTTATTTAACATTAATAAAACCAATAAAAAGTTATCGTATAATCTTGATTTCAAAATATGTTTTGCACTCCAAAGCGATTAAGGTCCCAAAGGCCATTGCATGATGTGAATGCGAGCACAATTTAGACACGTTGTGTTTAGTATTAAGAATTATACACATATTGTATTTCACCAAGTATCGAGTAAATGCAATAATTAAATTGACAAAAATTAAGAATCATTTAAAATACAAAGAACTAAAATATAAATGTAATCATAGTTAAAAGTCCTTATAAAATATATGATTTATTTATGAAATTAGCCCTTAAAATTAGGTTAACACTCAAATTAACAATTAGTTGCTTATATAAATTCATCATAAAAACATATTTTTGATAGAGCTTGAAAAAGCTTGATCGCCGAGCTATCAAAAGCTTGAGCTTGAGCTTGATATAGTTTCGAGCTATTTTTTAGGCTTGAGCTTGGGCTTGAGCTTGATAAAATCTTAGCTTGATCGAGCCAAGCTCGAGCTCGAGTTGCTTGATAAAAGCTTGGCTTGATTACACCCCTAATCTCAATGTTTTCTTCTGGGTCATTTCTATTTTTAGTATAAATTCTCAACTTCTGAATTGGCTGAACAATTAATATTGAATCTTGATCAGGAGAGGAGTAATGAGCAGTATTGAACGCCGATATTAGACCTTCAGCTGTGTACTTGAAAAAGTTGCCAAAAGCGCCCGCACAACGCCGCAGCGAAGCACGGGTACAAATCCTAGTAAATATTACTTAGTAAATATTTGATGCCCTAGACTTGTGCAACATTGAGTAGTTGATGAGGACTTGAGTCCTATGTCCTTCCTGATGTCTAAATTGTATATTCTTTTTTTATACAGTATTAGGCTTTGTTTGGTTTTTTAAAAAACCTCTTTTTATTTCTTTTGTCTTTTTTTCTCTAAAGCGGGCAGATCTTTTTTATTTGTTTTTTTAGACAAAAGAGCTAAAAAGCTCTATTTTTCTTTTCATAATATATAGTTATATACTATTATCTTCCTCTTTTTTCTTCCTTTTTTCTCTCTTAAAACACAAACCCTATCACCACTATCTCAACAACACCGTTTTTCTTCTCTTCAAAAGTAAAATAAAAATAAAAATTATCTTCTTTTTGCAGATGAATACTTTAGATATACCTCTTCTTTTTCTGTAGGCATGATTTGCAGATAAAAAAAAAGCTTTTAAAAAACAAACAGAGCCTTATTTTACTTGTAAACATATATGTAATTTCATTTTCAATGACGGTTTCACTATAAGATACTTATACTCATACATATGTCGGTCACTAGTCATTCATATCAGGTCATTTGATTTTGCTTAATTTGCGTCTATTTGGCCCGTACCTGTTTGTTCCACGCCCGTTTTGCTCATGGTCCATTTGACCTGTTGTCCAAACCCGTCTGACCCATCTATTTTGCCACCTTTACATGTAACTTATAATAATAATCTCTAACACCATATCTGTTTTTAGCACCATCTCTAATTTTCGCCAAACATAACACTTCTAGAAACTTGCTTGACACGAAACTACCTCTCATTGCCGCAAGTATTCTACTTCGATAACACGAGTCTCCACAACTCAACATGTTTAGCCAACTTTCCCGATCCTAGATGACTTACCCATGAAGCTAACTTGTATCTTAAGTAATCCTAGCTCTGATATGTCTTAATTAAATATTACAAATTGATATACATGTTGAGGATTGAAACAAGAAACACTATATATGATTTCTACATACACACTGATCGAAAGGGTGATGCAAGGGAGAATTATGGTTCTAGGAATCCATAGTTATGGATATGCTTACAACTTCTGACGATGGACAAATATGTCGTTGTTGTCGTGATTTAAGATACTACATTAACAATTAATGTTACGAGTATGCATCGAATATAGATTTAGTTTAGCACATATGATTAACACACAATTAAATATAAAAGGTAAATAGAAAACTAACAGTCGGAGACAACAGCAAATAAATAAAATGGTTAATATACCACTTCTACGGTTTCTTCTAGTTTAACTTTGTGGAATAGTGTTCCAAAAAAGGCCTACAATGCCGATTAATCTCCATCTAGACGTTACAGGGCCACCAAACTTTCTGTGGCCGATGAATCGGCCAAACAATAAGCCAAGTATGGTCAAACTTGCTGGAAACATACAAAGGTTAATAGAAATTCCCAAAACTCATCTTAAACTAATCACATGATAATTGTTTATATCGATTATAAGTTAGGTTTTAAGAAAAAACCTTTCCAAAATACATAAAATTATCCAAAAAAACCCATAACTAGCCAAGAAAGACAATCTGATTAATCCCCTAGATCGATTACAAGCTAAAGGATGTCAAAAGCCCGACTAATGATTCACATTCTTGCAACTTTGTTGGAAGGTATGAATGCTATGCTTGAAAATGGGCCTACGTTTATTCAAAATAACCCAATTGAATGCCTACTAAAAGATGATGTTGGTATTTTGGTTTGGGTTAAATTGCATGGCGTTCCTATGCCAGCCTTTAGCGAGGATGGTTTAAGTGTCATTGCTACAAAACTTGGTACTCTCTTGATGCTTGACTCTTATACTTTTGTTATGTGTAAGGAATCAATGTGTAAGTCAAGATATGCTAGAGTAATATTCGAGCTTCGTGCTGATGCGGAATTGAACTATACTATTGTGGTGGCTATGCTTAAACAAAAAGACAAGGGTTTCTATTTGAGCACATTTCGTGTTGAATACGAGTTGAAACCTCCTAAATGTTTGAGTTGTAGATTTTGGTCATGTGTTTAATAATGTTCTAATGTTACGAGATTAGATGGTGTAAATAATGTAGAGAACCCTAAGCACCCTGTTAAGAGTATGTTTGTTAGTTTAAGGTGAATCATTAACTTGTTAACCAAGAGTATATAATGGTTTAAAAGAAAAATGCCAATACTAGTGATGAAAAGAAGCATTATGGGTAAAGAGGTTAGTATATCAAGTTCTTTTGATGTGCTTAATTTTATTGACAATGATGATGATTTGGCTTCAACTAAGGGAACTGCTAACTTGGTTGATTCATAGAATCAGTTAGAACAGGCTGATAGTGGTTCTTTTTATGTGGATACTAGTTCTACCTCTATTATTAAAAACTTTGATAAGATTGAAAAGAAGATCTTTGAAGGTAATTATTCTTGTGGATGATGAAGGCTATGTTTGGCACGGAGCGGTGGAGGAGCATTTTGAAGCGGTGAGCGGTGAGCAAGAGCATTTTGATTTTCATTTCATGTTTGGTAAAATGAGCGGTGAGGTTTTTCATTTTTAATGATCGTTTGGCAAATGAGCGGTGAGCGGTGAGATTTTTTAGGAAGGCTACTTTTTCCAATGCTTATTTGTGAAGCTGTGGCAAATGAGCAGTGAGCTGTGCAACTACTGCTCTCTCCTACTGCTCACTGCTACTGCTCACAGCTACAGCTCACTGCTCCTGCTCACAGCTCACGGCTCCTGCTCACAGCTCACTGCTCCTGCTCACTGCTCCTGCTCATTTAACAAACACACCCGAAGGGAAGCTGGTTCCTAAGAAGATGGTTGACTTTTCAAGTATGCTTGATGATTAAGATGTTGTTAAACTTGTGGTAATGATATGGCTAAATTTATGGTTGCTAAATTATTTGATATGGTATATGAGATTAATAGTATGTGGGAACAATAAAAAGAATCCATTCAGAATTTTGATGTACACTACGACCCATTATGATATGTATAGAGATCATGATATTCCGAATCATGTCAAGGTTATAGATAGTGCGACGTAGCGTCATGACCAAGCCTAGCAATTTTGCGAGCCATGACGAGTCATGTTGTTTTTAAGGCGTGAATTAAAGTGCCACAAAATATGAAAAAATATATATATTTGTATATATTTATATGATACTATAAATATATTGAGCTCACAAAAAGTGTTATAAATAAGAAATAAAGTTAAGAAAATATATTTGAATGTAATCTTGTGACAACCCAAAACAGAGCTCATTGCTTAATCTTATTTCACGATTATTTTTGAAATTTTTAGATGAGTTTGAATGATATTTATTTTTGGAGGTTTAAGTTTAAACCGATGTTGGAAGGTTTATATTTTATATTTAATAAGTATAAGGAGTATTAGCAAGCGTTATGTCGATGGATGCCAAATATTTTACGTCTTATTGACGGTTGTTCGATTTTTGTCATTTTTAAGGAGTCGATATTATTATATTTGAGGTACGTTTTAAATTTTTAAAAGTATCTTTATGAAACCCGAGCCCCGTAAATATTTTCAAAATTGACTAATAGTTATTTCTCGCTTTTTAGCTAACTATTTTCATTTTGAGCCATAACTATTGCAAAATTACAACATTGGTCCCTCAACCACTATATATAAGCTTAAAAATCACACATACACTTAATAATTCCACTCAAAAAAATTTCATCTCTCTCTCTCTTGTCTTCTCTTTTCAGTTGTGACCTCCCAACCCACCAAAACACCTCTTTGATCAAATTTTGCTCCATTTCCACAATGATTTGAGCTAAACTAACACCAGACCCTATCTTATAATTGCACAAGGATCATTTTGGTGTAAGACTTTTACACATGCAAGGGTTTTTATTTTTTTCAAGTTGGTAGGTGAAAGCCATGATCATGCATGTTGTTTTTGGCATGATCCATGGTGTTCTTGCTAAAAATCTTGTTAAAAACTTGATTTTGATTTAAAGGTTTTGATTTTTATGATGATTTGAATGTTATGATTGATATATGTTAGTGTTAGGGTATCGGGATGAACATTTCCATGGTTGGTTTTGGTCAAAAATGTGATTTTGTACAAGATTTTGATTTTTATGATGATTTGAATGTTATGGTTGATATATGTTAGTGTTAGGGTATTGGGATGAACATTTCCATGGTTGGTTTTGGTCAAAAATGTAATTTTGTACAAGATTTTGATAGTCATTTTATAACAGTAAGTAAACTATAAATTCGGGATTTTTATGTTTTGATAATGGCTTAACTTATAGCCTAGGGTTGTAGATAATTTGATTAGCTTCAATTTGATATAAAGTAGAGCTTCTAGCTCCAAACGAGCGCGAAGTTATGATGTTTTGATTATTTATGTACCGGGAGACGAGTATCGGCACTACATATAGTTGTTGTCGATATTTGGATCGAATCTAGGGGACTATAAATTGAAGTTTTGAAATGTGTAACCTACTGATAATGAAGTGTGAACCTTAGAGGGTGATTTTACTTTAAACCCCAAGTGTCGTCTTTGTAAACGGAGTAGTTTAAAAAAGTTAAAACGGTTGTATAAAAAATTAACGTAAATCTGTCTAGATTTTTTAGTTTGAAGATGAGTCGGGTAAAGGACTTTAAAAGTAATTTCATTTGATAAACTTGTAGACGGACTTTCTATATATAGTAAGTTAGTTTATCGGGTCGTTTTATAAACGTTTGACGAGTTTAAAAGGGGTAAATAAGCTAGTACATGTAGTATGTGCCGGCGGATTTTGTTAAAAGTGTAAAATGGTAAAGTAAATGTGTTGTAGAGTGTAATAGAGTTATTTATATCGTTTTCTCTCGAGTTTATCGTGACTTTATGAGTTTGAGTTTGATGTTGTTATGTATGATTTATTTCTTGAGTCATTATTAATGAACGAGCCTTATTTGATAGGTAGCGGTTCTCGTGTTTGAAAGGCATCCATTATCATCGACGATCATCTCGCTAGATCTCTTATACTAAGGTGAGTCTGTAGCCTCGCTTTTCATGCTAGCTACTAAATGTTTTATTACCCGCGAGGGGGATACATGCTGTTTGAAAATAAATGAACACAAATCATGAGTAATTGTTGGACCCGAATGTTGGCTAAGTTGTTTACATTGTATTGAGTACCTTGTTGCTAAAGACCCTAAATTCATGAGCCGTTAACTATCTTCTGACTTGATGTTGTGAGTCCGGAATAGCCGCTTATTCTAATGATAGTACTATTGGGTTGACCACCCTATCTGAGACCAGGGCATTACGTTGAGTAACTTCTGGGAAGGATAATTTACGGGAATAAGAATGTGGTATTCTAGAAACTGATACCCTAGAGGGGCAATGTTTTTATTCTAGTCATGCCGGCATTTGGCGTGGGTGACTATTTGGTTAAGGGGTCGGTGTCATGAGCTTAAATACAATGTTTTGCCTTGAATATAGATTGTGTGTACGGCAATTTTATAAATGATTATGATTGATTTTCTTCTTGTGTTCAGATGTGATTTGATAAACCTATAGACTCGCTCAACATTATTGTTGACTCGTTTTAGCATGTGTTTCAGGTAATAGGAAGTGATGGAGCATGGAGCTTTGCTGTGGAGGTTGTGGCTTGGCTTTTGGATGAATGTTGGTCTAAAAACTATTTCTATCCTTTACTATTGAACAATTTATTTTATGTTTGTGTACTGTACTAAACTTGTGTTGGTTGTTGGTTGATACAAGGATTTTTGCCCGTATAAAAATTATCGTTCTCGTGTGTTGGTCTAATCGAATTGATCAAGGTTCTCTATGTGACTCAGTTTTATTTTGGTGAAACAAAAAATGTTGTCGTTGTAGTATAATTAAAATGTGCAAAGACTTAAAAGTAAATGTCGTTAAAATAAAATGGCGTTAAAATTAAATCTAAGTCTAATTAAAAGAAAGGTGCGATATTTAAAAACTTTGAAAAATAAAATAACTAAATGACTAAAAATAAAAGCGTGACATAAACTAAAAATTAAACAAGACAAAACATAAAAACCACTCCAATCGGAATATATTCCGATCAGAATCAATCGGAATACCAAAACCTGCCTGTCGGAATATTGGTCGGAAACCCAATCGGAATATGTCACCTTTTCTCTGATCGGAATAACCAAGCTTAAACCTCCAGATCGGAATGTATACACCTACCTGATCGGAATATCAATCTTACCTTTGATCGGAATAAGGTATGACTCCTGGTCAGAATGTTCATTGAAAACCTAGATCGGAATATCGTCACTATACCTAATCGGAATAACCAATCAACACCTCAATCGGAATATGGAATAGCCTCCCAATCGGAATACTGTCACTTAACCCAGATCGGAATAACCAAGCCACTCCCCAATCGGAATACCAAAAGGAATGTCAAAACCCTTTTCTGATCATGCCAATCGGAATGTAAAACCCCTTTCCGATTACCAGATCGGAATACCGTAGAAATAACCAAAAATAAGCTAGAAAAATAAGCTATAATCCGAATAAGCTCAAGACGAAATTCCTAAAGTAAACCGTATGAAAATAAGCTACTAAACTGAAATTTAAAGACTTTTAAAACAAGAAATGGATAAGCTTTAAGAAAAACAACTTTTTATACGAAAACAATTTTTATAAAAACTTTATAAACTTGAAAATAAACAAAATAAGCTATGAAAATAAATGATTTAAAACAATCAAAAGCATAAAAATGAAATCTTTAAATAAATAAACGAGACAAAAAGCTTATAAATCAAAGATTAAAGAAAGGTAGAATGAGATCAACAATATAAAGTAAAGGTGCGAGAATTAAAAGAAAAACTTACTTGAAATTAAATGGTAAATAAGGTGCAAGACATGTAATTAAAGGTGCAAGTAAATAAAGGTGCATAAAAGTAAAGGTGGAAGAACTAATTGTCACGATTAGTCAACAAAACTTAATGAAATGAAAATGAGAGGTATACATAGGGGATTAGGAGGGTGGTTAGAGGAAGCTTCCTCCCCTCCTTCCTTTCTTCTTAATTACGCCATTAAGTCCTTCCTTCTTAATCTCTTTTTAATCTTGGACTTTGATGACTTTTGGCTCGGGATTTCTTTGGACTCGTCTTTTAATTCTTCGATAAATAAGACTTGAGTTCCTTGGCTTTAAGTAAACTTTCGTCTTTTGACTTTTTCTTCGATAAATCTTCAGAATTGGTCTTGGACTTCCGTTCTTTTTGCAATCTTGACTTCTTGACTTCGTCTTTCATCTTTTTCTTCAATAAAAGTCCATAAATGCCCGTAAATGCCCGTGTTTTCTCCACTTTTCACATTTTCGTCCTAAATCACAACAAAAACACAAACCACGCATAATTCCGACATAAAAGACATAAAATACACGTTTTGGCTCGGTGATTATTGTAATTAAGTGGTAGAAAAGATGGGTGTTTTCACACCTATCAAATCCCCTACACTTGACCATTGCAATGTCCTCATGCAATGCATAAGTTACAAAGCACGTTTATATTTTTCATCATAATCAATCCACGTTGGCCTTTATTAAAGAGATAGAAAATTATAAACATTAAAAGTAAAGAAATCAAAAAGCATACCTTGGGTTTTGGAAATGTCATGAATAATCATCATCCTCAAGTTTTTACTTTCTCCAAACCAAGCTTAAAAACGAGATCATTGTTATTATAAGTTAGTAAACTATCACGAACTCATGTGGGCCAATTACTCACTTAGACTCCCTTATTCCTAGGTGTATCTCTTATATTTTATTATTGTCTTGAATGATCACGAGGATGCATTTTTTACTTATTTCGATAGTTATTAAGTCTGAAAATAAAGTGAACGATTTAATCAATAGTTAGCTAAAGGACAAAATCTTTTAAAACTGCTTCTCGGGACCTCATAAAGTTCATATCTTGGCATAACTCGCTTCGCGATTTGAGACCTTTCTCGGACCGATATTTGGCAGTGACTTCATACTTCAAACCTTGAGAGACGTTCATGAAATTATGGTCTTCTCTTCATAGTTGGAATTTCTTCACTTGAACTTTTTGAGAGATTCATACTTGGACGACGACTTCTTCATTTTTCTCCAATCTTTATTTTGGACTTTGATATATAACGATCCGCCTCCTTTTATGACTTGGATCTATTTATCCTCATACCTTGCTAGGGTCTTTTCAGATACATTTCTCCATGACTTTTGGGGAGTTTTTGCTTTTCGTCGTGTGTCTCGATCCTTCATATTGATTTTCGATAAATGATTCTTCACATCACTTTGGATCTTTAGCAACAAAATGTAGTCCTCATGCCTTGTTAGGGCCTTTTCGGACTCGCCAATCTTCGCATCCCGCTTCAATAAGTTATGCCTTGGCTATGAACTCTAATCCATACCGAGCAACTTTTAAACGATCTTGGGCTAGAAGCTAAGTAACTTTTCAAATCGTACAACCTTATTTATTAGCACATAAATTATTTAGCAAGCGATGGGAGAATAGGCTCATAATTAACTCACATAAATTCACGAAAGAATATCGGACTTATAATTGGCTCTATCATCTCTCGTTCTCCGCAGTTTAAAATCTCAAGGAATGGGACTCGTGGATGCTTAGCCTATTAAATCAAAGTTTTGGATTTTCGAGTCGCCTATAGGATCTTGCAAATTCTTAGACTTTTTCAAGTTTAGAAATCGCGTTTTAAAGTTCCCTTGATAAACGACTCTCTAGGATCAATTATAGGAACTTGCGAAAAGTTCTTGTTCTTAACCCGTGAGAGTTAAGACTTTCGCGTTTTATAGCTCCCTATATAAAAGCCTAGCAAAACTTGACTTAAACACGTTAAGGATACTAGCTAGAGTAACTTAGACAAGTAAACTCGGGTTGAGTCAAAAGATTCACAACGTTTGAAAATAAAAACCACTTATTCAAAGATTTATTCTAGCAAAGGAAGAAAATAACTATACAAAGATAAAAACTAATAGGCCAAAATAGATCAAAAATTTTGAAAAATGTCGAAAAATTGATTTTCTGATTAAAATGAGGACAAATACAAGGAAAAGAGCCACTTAACTTCGATAGAAGTCCCCCCTACACTTAATATAAACATTGTCCTCAATGTTTAAGCATGTGGGAGTACACTCCCCTACACTTAGGACATTGTGCACGTTGTTTAAATCTCGCTAAGGGAAAGACAACTAAAGAGATTCCTATTTTAATATTGAGAAAATATAAAATAGTGAATCGAAAAGAGTTTAGGGTAGAACCGGGAAGAAGTAGAACACGGAATCACGGGTCGTCAAGAATCATCAAGAGTGGATCATTGAAGCTCGAATCCCTGATTAGTAAAAGAGAGGAAAGAGCAAACACCAACGGGTCTCCCCTACACTTATGATAAAGAAAGCGAAAAGATAGATGCATGGGTTGCCTCCCAAGAAGCGCTTGATTTTTGTTAACCGAGTCATTAGCCTGACTCGACCTTGATCATCAACGGAAGAAGCATGAAACATATCCACCAAGATCAAAGACATAGTTTTCGTCCACTAAATAGCACGAGCTTAAGGCGAACAAGGCAAGCCAAAGAAGAGTAGGCAAGGTTCCCTTAAGCAGCGATGGAGCACGGTGGAAGCAATGTTGAAGTGGTGCAAGCAGATTTCCATAAGTTCCAAAGATTTTTCCTTTTATTTCATCAGGTGGATACTGAGATGGCTGCAGAATATCAATACCGGGGTCGAACACCTTTTCCTTTAGGGGAAAAAAGCACTCAGGCTCAGCAGAGTGGGAAGAAGATCCGCGAAGAAGCACAACCTCGTCCTCAGAAGGGGGACAAAGAGGTGTTAACTCATATGTGCTGCAGATATTGGTGCCGACCGGTTTCTTCTCCGTTGAAAGAATGTGCTTCAAATCCAAAGTAGGATCAAGACGATAATCTTCAAAATCTAAAGGAGGAGCATCACTCTCATGAGGGAAGTAATATTAATAAATGCAGAGAAGTCTTCCTCAAATGAGTAATCGTCCAAAGTAGGATCGAGTGATGGCGGAGGATCTTCATCGTGAGAAGAATCGCTCGAAAGTGTATCGGCCTCATCAAAATCATCATATGTGGGCAGCTCGGGATACTCAGAAGTAAGGTCATCATAATCATCCGAATCTGAGCTAGAATCATCATCATCATAAGCATCAAAGACCGGTGGAGAATCATAAATGGGAGAAGGTTCCAAAGTAGGGAGAGAATCATCCACATCATCTTCAAAAAGTGGATTATCATCGCAAGACTCGAATAGAGGATTGTTGTAAACGACAAAGTCATCGAGCACATTAACCATATTCACAGATTCTCGTCCTCCAAAGTATTTTCCTGTAAGCTTCCCCATTTTAAAAAACTGTGAATCATTCCAGACTCTTAAGATTAACTCACCTTCGGCCACATCCACTAATGCTCGTCCGGTTCTCAAGAATGGCCGACCAAGTATTAAAGGAATACGAGGGTCCATTTCATAATCAACAACGACAAAGTCGACCGGGAAAGTAAATGTGCCAACTTTAATAAACACGTCTTCGGCTATACCAACGAGGTAAGCGAGAGTGCGATTTGCAAGTTCAAGAGTCATCTTTGTTGGAGTGAGGTCGGGCAATGATAGTGTTTTCCAAACACTTAATGGCATCAAATTAATACTAGCCCCGAGATCAGCAAGGGCAGTAAATTCTTCAATTTTGTTGAACACGCAAGGCAACACGAAATGACCGGGATCTCCAAGCTTTTCCGACAGTTCTTTAAGAATAACTGCAGAGCAGTTTTCATTTAAGCGTGTGTTGGCGAGTTCAATCAGCTTCTCCTTCTTGTTAAGCAATTCCTTAAATGCTTTAACAAATTTGGGCATGTGGACAAGTGCTTCAAGAAAGCTAATGTTGAAGTTCATCTGAGAGATCATCTTCACATAGCGTGTCACTTCAGAGTCATCCTTGGTTAGCATTTTGGTCTTGCCTAAATGAGAAGGATATGGGATATTGGGTTTGGGTGGTGAAGGTGCAGGTGTCGGTAAAGGTTGAGATGTTGAAGGGTCATTCGTGGGAACTTCATCACGTCGAGGCGGAGACGGTAATGGTGCACTAATACTAGGTGTAGGAGGAGTAGGGACACATGGTGGTGGAGGAGGTGTAGATGATGGGGGTGGGATTGGTGGTCCTACTATGGTGACTCCACTACGAGTAGTAATAGCACTCACATTGGCTCGCGGATTAGTGACGGTGTTTGAAGGTAGAGAACTCGAAGTAGAAGGTTGAGCAGGGGGCAAGAAACTAGCCAGCATATTCTTTATATCATTCGTTTGAGTGATGATGGAGGATTGAAGATTATCTCGAAGTTCAGATCTAATCTCATTTCCTTGCTTGGTAATATCTCCTTTCAGATTGATAATTTGGCTCTGCAGGTTCTTGATTTGCTCACCGTGGGTTCTCATGATGGTGTCAACATCGGGGTTAATGGGTGGGAGTTGTTGAGCGGGTGGGTGATAAGGATTAGAAGCTCTTGGTGGGATTTGGTTGCTTCTATTGTAGTTGTTGGCGAAGTTTTGGTTTTGAGGAGAAAAACCGGGTGAAAGGTAGTTGTTGGATCGGTAACTCAGCAGATTTCTATCCCCTTGAGGTCGAGCTTGGTAATTTTCCGGTGAATTATTACCATAAGCTGCATACACATTTTCCGGATTTCCTTGTGTAGAAGGACAATCGGTGTATGAGTGAGGACCGCCGCATGTTTCACAAGGAGCATCAACAGCTTTAACTTGTTGTTGTTGTTGGTTTGAAGCTAAGAGTTGCATACTTCTGCTCATTTCGGTCAACACGCGTGTGAGTTCGGTCATATCAGGGTTTGCTGAAGTAGAAGAAACATTGACTCTCGGGTTGTTCCTTGAAGAAGCAGAGGAATCCCAGTTTTTGTGGTGAGTAGTCATGTTCTCAATTAGCTCTCTACACTCCTCGGGTCTCCTTTTCATAAATGTGCCACCGGCGGCTGCATTAATCGTATCACGATCTCGAAAAGTCAAACCGTTGTAGAAAGTATCAATCAATGTGACGGGAAGCATGTTGTGGTTTGGACAACGATCGATCAAGACATTATATCTTTCCCAAGCATCAAAAAGAGATTCATCGGGATCTTGCATGAAACCGCTGATTTGATTGCGAAGGCTCGTGACCATGGATGGTGGAAAGTAGCGTGACAAAAAGCGTTGAGTCATGTCATCCCAAGTGTGAATAGAATTCTTCGGGAGACGATCAAACCATTTCTCGGCATGATGTGATAAAGTATGTGGGAAGAGTTGTAGGCGAAGAACATCCATTGTGGCACCAGGCAACTTCATGATTTGGGTGATTGTAATGAACTTGTCGAGGTGTTTGTTGGCATCATCATCAGGCATTCCGGCGAATGGATTAGTTTGCACTTGCTGAATCATGTGGTGCTTCAACGAAAACTCAGGAGCGTTGATTTGCATCGGCGCAATCGGTCCTCCTCGTCCAAACATGATAGGTTGACAAAGTTCCTCCATTGTCCGAAGATCGGGTTGTGGAAGAACATTGTTGTTATTATTGAGGTGCGGTGGAATATTGTTGTTGACACCTGACATACTTAAATCTTCTTGAGTCTCGGGCTCTTGATAATTAGAAGATCTAGTACGCATACACCTGAAAATGCAAAAGAAAAAGAAACCAAACACAAAGACAATATATATACACAATAAAGATAAAATCTTTTTGGATTTTTGAAATTTTTAATTTTTATGGATTTTTAACAATTTTTTAATTTTTATGGTTTTTTGAATTTTTTAGGCAAGAAAAATAACGTTCACAAGTGAACGGATCCCAAAAAAACAACGTGTCTCTCACAGAAAACCGTTAATCTTTACGAAGAGAGCCGACAGCGGCGCCATTTCATACAAGGATTTTTGCCCGTATAAAAATTATCGTTCTCGTGTGTTGGTCTAATCGAATTGATCAAGGTTCTCTATGTGACTCAGTTTTATTTTGGTGAAACAAAAAATGTTGTCGGTGTAGTATAATTAAAATGTGCAAAGACTTAAAAGTAAATGTCGTTAAAGTAAAATGGCGTTAAAATTAAATCTAAGTCTAATTAAAAGAAAGGTGCGATATTTAAAAACTTTGAAAAATAAAATAACTAAATGACTAAAAATAAAAGCGTGACATAAACTAAAAATTAAACAAGACAAAACATAAAAACCACTCCAATCGGAATATATTCCGATCAGAATCAATCGGAATACCAAAACCTGCCTGTCGGAATATTGGTCGGAAACCCAATCGGAATATGTCACCTTTTCTCTGATCGGAATAACCAAGCTTAAACCCCCAGATCAGAATGTATACACCTACCTGATCGGAATATCAATCTTACCTTTGATCGGAATAAGGAATGACTCCTGGTCGGAATGTTAATTGAAAACCTAGATCGGAATATCGTCACTATACCTAATCGGAATAACCAATCAACACCTCAATCGGAATATGGAATAGCCTCCCAATCGGAATACTGTCACTTAACCCAGATCGGAATAACCAAGCCACTCCCCAATCGGAATACCAAAAGGAATGTCAAAACCCTTTTCTGATCATGCCAATCGGAATGTAAAACCCCTTTCCGATTACCAGATCGGAATACCGTAGAAATAACCAAAAATAAGCTAGAAAAATAAGCTATAATCCTAATAAGCTCAAGACGAAATTCCTAAAGTAAACCGTATGAAAATAAGCTACTAAACTGAAATTTAAAGACTTTTAAAACAAGAAATGGATAAGCTTTAAGAAAAACAACTTTTTATACGAAAACAATTTTTATAAAAACTTTATAAACTTGAAAATAAACAAAATAAGCTATGAAAATAAATGATTTAAAACAATCAAAAGCATAAAAATGAAATCTTTAAACAAATAAACGAGACAAAAAGCTTATAAATCAATGATTAAAGAAAGATAGAATGAGATCAACAATATAAAGTAAAGGTGCGAGAATTAAAAGAAAAACTTACTTGAAATTAAATGGTAAATAAGGTGCAAGACATGTAACTAAAGGTGCAAGTAAATAAAGGTGCATAAAAGTAATGGTGGAAGAACTAATTGTCACGATTAGTCAACAAAACTTAATGAAATGAAAATGAGAGGTATATATAGGGGATTAGGAGGGTGGTTAGAGGAAGCTTCCTCCCCTCCTTCCTTTCTTCTTAATTGCGCCATTAAGTCCTTCCTTCTTAATCTCTTTTTAATCTTGGACTTTGATGACTTTTGGCTCGGGATTTCTTTGGACTCGTCTTTTAATTCTTCGATAAATAAGACTTGAGTTCCTCGGCTTTAAGTAAACTTTCGTCTTTTGACTTTTTCTTCGATAAATCTTCAGAATTGGTCTTGGACTTCCGTTCTTTTTGCAATCTTGACTTCTTGACTTCGTCTTTCATCTTTTTCTTCAATAAAAGTCCATAAATGCCCGTAAATGCCCGTGTTTTCTCCACTTTTCACCTTTTCGTCCTAAATCACAACAAAAACACAAACCACGCATAATTCCGACATAAAAGACATAAAATACACGTTTTGGCTCGGTTATTATTGTAATTAAATGGTAGAAAAGATGGGTGTTTTCACACCTATCAAATCCCCTACACTTGACCATTGCAATGTCCTCATGCAATGCATAAGTTACAAAGCACGTTTACATTTTTCATCATAATCAATCCACGTTGGCCTTTATTAAAGAGATAGAAAATTATAAACATTAAAAGTAAAGAAATCAAAAAGCATACCTTGGGTTTTGGAAATGTCATGAATAATCATCATCCTCAAGTTTTCACTTTCTCCAAACCAAGCTTAAAAACGAGATCATTGTTATTATAAGTTAGTAAACTATCACGAACTCATGTGGGCCAATTACTCACTTAGACTCCCTTATTCCTAGGTGTATCTCTTATATTTTATTATTGTCTTGAATGATCACGAGGATGCATTTTTGACTTATTTCGATAGTTATTAAGTCTGAAAATAAAGTGAACGATTTAATCAATAGTTAGCTAAAGGACAAAATCTTTTAAAACTGCTTCTCGGGACCTCATAAAGTTCATATCTTGGCATAACTCGCTTCGCGATTTGAGACCTTTCTCGGACCGATATTTGGCAGTGACTTCATACTTCAAACCTTGAGAGACGTTCATGAAATTATGGTCTTCTCTTCATAGTTGGATTTTCTTCACTTGAACTTTTTGAGAGATTCATACTTGGACCACGACTTCTTCATTTTTCTCCAATCTTTATTTTGGACTTTGATATATAACGATCCGCCTCCTTTTATGACTTGGATCTATTTATCCTCATACCTTGCTAGGGTCTTTTCAGATACATTTCTCCATGACTTTTGGGGAGTTTTTGCTTTTCGTCGTGTGTCTCGATCCTTCATATTGATTTTCGATAAATGATTCTTCACATCACTTTGGATCTTTAGCAACAAAATGTAGTCCTCATGCCTTGTTAGGGCCTTTTCGGACTCGCCAATCTTCGCATCCCGCTTCAATAAGTTATGCCTTGGCTATGAACTCTAATCCATACCGAGCAAGTTTTAAACGATCTTGGGCTAGAAGCTAAGTAACTTTTCAAATCGTACAACCTTATTTATTAGCACATAAATTATTTAGCAAGCGATGGGAGAATAGTCTCATAATTAACTCACATAAATTCACGAAAGAATACCGGACTTATAATTGGCTCTATCATCTCTCGTTCTCCGCAGTTTAAAATCTCAAGGAATGGGACTCTTGGATGCTTAGCCTATTAAATCAAAGTTTTGGGTTTTCGAGTCGCCTATAGGATCTTGCAAATTCTTAGACTTTTTCAAGTTTAGAAATCGCGTTTTAAAGTTCCCTTGATAAACGACTCTCTAGGATCAATTATAGGAACTTGCGAAAAGTTCTTGTTCTTAATCCGTGAGAGTTAAGACTTTCGCGTTTTATAGCTCCCTATATAAAAGCCTAGCAAAACTTGACTTAAACACGTTAAGGATACTAGCTAGAGTAACTTAGACAAGTAAACTCGGGTTGAGTCAAAAGATTCACAACGTTTGAAAATAAAAACCACTTATTCAAAGATTTATTCTAGCAAAGGAAGAAAATAACTATACAAAGATAAAAACTAATAGGCCAAAATAGATCAAAATTTTTGAAAAATGTCGAAAAATTGATTTTCCGGTTAAAATGAGGACAAATACAAGGAAAAGAGCCACTTAACTTCGATATAAGTCCCCCCTACACTTAATATAAACATTGTCCTAAATATTTAAGCATGTGGGAGTAAACTCCCCTACACTTAGGACATTGTGCACGTTGTTTAAATCTCGCTAAGGGAAAGACAACTAAAGAGATTCCTATTTTAATATTGAGAAAATATAAAATAGTGAATCGAAAAGAGTTTAGGGTAGAACCGGGAAGAAGTAGAACACGGAATCACGGGTCGTCAAGAATCATCAAGAGTGGATCATTGAAGCTCGAATCCCTGATTAGTAAAAGAGAGGAAAGAGCAAACACCAACGGGTCTCCCCTACACTTATGATAAAGAAAGCGAAAAGATAGATGCATGGGTTGCCTCCCAAGAAGCGCTTGATTTTTGTTAACCGAGTCATTAGCCTGACTCGACCTTGATCATCAACGGAAGAAGCATGAAACATATCCACCAGGATCAAAGACATAGTTTTCGTCCACTAAATACCACGAGCTTAAGGCGAACAAGGCAAGCCAAAGAAGAGTAGGCAAGGTTCCCTTAAGCAGCGATGGAGCACGGTGGAAGCAATGTTGAAGTGGTGCAAGCAGATTTCCATAAGTTCCAAAGATTTTTCCTTTTATTTCATCAGGTGGATACTGAGATGGCTGCAGAATATCAATACCGGGGTCGAACACCTTTTCCTTTTGGGGAAAAAAGCACTCAGGCTCAGCAGAGTGGGAAGAAGATCTGCGAAGAAGCACAACCTCGTCCTCAGAAGGGGGACAAAGATGTGTTAACTCATATGTGCTGCGGATATTGGTGTCGACCGGTTTCTTCTCCTTTGAAAGAATGTGCTTCAAATCTAAAGTAGGATCAAAACGATAATCTTCAAAATCTAAAGGAGGAGCATCACTCTCATGAGGGAAGTAAGTATTAAGAAATGCAGAGAAGTCTTCCTCAAATGAGTAATCGTCCAAAGTAGGATCGAGTGATGGCGGAGGATCTTCATCGAGAGAAGAATCGCTCGAAAGAGTATCGGCCTCATCAAAATCATCATATGTGGGCAGCTCGGGATACTCAGAAGTAAGGTCATCATAATCATCCGAATCTGAGCTAGAATCATCATCATCATAAGCATCAAAGACCGGTGGAGAATCATAAATGGGAGAAGGTTCCAAAGTAGGGAGAGAATCATCCACATCATCTTCAAAAAGTGGATTATCATCGCAAGACTTGAATAGAGGATTGTTGTAAACGACAAAGTCATCGAGCACATTAACCATATTCACAGATTCTCGTCCTCCAAAGTATTTGCCTGTAAGCTTCCCCATTTTAAAAAATTGTGAATCATTCCAGACTCTTAAGATTAACTCACCTTCGGCCACATCCACTAAAGCTCGTCCGGTTCTCAAGAATGGCCGACCAAGTATTAAAGGAATACGAGGGTCCATTTCATAATCAACAACGACAAAGTCGACCGGGAAAGTAAATGTGCCAACTTTAATAAACACGTCTTCGGCTATACCAACGGGGTAAGCGAGAGTGCGATTTGCAAGTTCAAGAGTCATCTTTGTTGGAGTGAGGTCGGGCAATGATAGTGTTTTCCAAACACTTAATGGCATCAAATTAATACTAGCCCCAAAATCAGCAAGGGAAGTAAATTCTTCAATTTTGTTGAACACGCAAGGCAACACGAAACGACCGGGATCTCCAAGCTTTTCCGGCAGTTCTTTAAGAATAACTGCAGAGCAGTTTTCATTTAAGCGTGTGTTGGCGAGTTCAATCAGCTTCTCCTTCTTGTTAAGCAATTCCTTAAATGCTTTAACAAATTTGGGCATGTGGACAAGTGCTTCAAGAAAGCTAATGTTGAAGTTCATCTGAGAGATCATCTTCACATAGCGTGTCACTTCAGAGTCATCCTTGGTTGCGAAGGCTCGTGACCATGGATGGTGGAAAGTAGCGCGACAAAAAGCGTTGAGTCATGTCATCCCAAGTGTGAATAGAATTCTTCGGGAGACGATCAAACCATTTCTCGGCATGATGTGATAAAGTATGTGGGAAGAGTTGTAGGCGAAGAACATCCATTGTGGCACCAGGCAACTTCATGCTTTGGGTGATTGTAATGAACTTGTCGAGGTGTTTGTTGGCATCATCATCAGGCATTCCGGCGAATGGATTAGTTTGCACTTGCTAAAACATGTGGTGCTTCAACGAAAACTCAGGAGCGTTGATTCGCATCGGCGCAATCGGTCCTCCTCGTCCAAACATGATAGGTTGAAAAAGTTCCTCCATTGTCCGAAGATCGGGCTGTGGAAGAACATTGTTGTTATTATTGAGGTGCGGTGGAATATTGTTGTTGACACCTGACATACTTAAATCTTCTTGAGTCTCGGGCTCTTGATAATTAGAAGATCTAGTACGCATACACCTGAAAATGCAAAAGAAAAAGAAACCAAACACAAAGACAATATATATACACAATAAAGATAAAATCTTTTTGGATTTTTGAAATTTTTAATTTTTATGGATTTTTAACAATTTTTTAATTTTTATGGTTTTTTGAATTTTTTAGGCAAGAAAAATAACGTTCACAAGTGAACGGATCCCAAAAAAACAACGTGTCTCTCACAGAAAACCGTTAATCTTTACGAAAAGAGCCGGCAGCGGCGCCATTTGATACAAGGATTTTTGCCCGTATAAAAATTATCGTTCTCGTGTGTTGGTCTAATCGAATTGATCAAGGTTCTCTATGTGACTCAGTTTTATTTTGGTGAAACAAAAAATGTTGTCGGTGTAGTATAATTAAAATGTGCAAAGACTTAAAAGTAAATGTCGTTAAAGTAAAATGGCGTTAAAATTAAATCTAAGTCTAATTAAAAGAAAGGTGCGATATTTAAAAACTTTGAAAAATAAAATAACTAAATGACTAAAAATAAAAGCGTGACATAAACTAAAAATTAAACAAGACAAAACATAAAAACCACTCCAATCGGAATATATTCCGATCAGAATCAATCGGAATACCAAAACCTGCCTGTCGGAATATTGGTCGGAAACCCAATCGGAATATGTCACCTTTTCTCTGATCGGAATAACCAAGCTTAAACCCCCAGATCGGAATGTATACACCTACCTGATCGGAATATCAATCTTACCTTTGATCGGAATAAGGAATGACTCCTGGTCGGAATGTTAATTGAAAACCTAGATCGGAATATCGTCACTATACCTAATCGGAATAACCAATCAACACCTCAATCGGAATAAGGAATAGCCTCCCAATCGGAATACTGTCACTTAACCCAGATCGGAATAACCAAGCCACTCCCCAATCGGAATACCAAAAGGAATGTCAAAACCCTTTTCTGATCATGCCAATCGGAATGTAAAACCCCTTTCCGATTACCCGATCGGAATACCGTAGAAATAACAAAAAATAAGCTAGAAAAATAAGCTATAATCCTAATAAGCTCAAGACGAAATTCCTAAAGTAAACCGTATGAAAATAAGCTACTAAACTGAAATTTAAAGACTTTTAAAACAAGAAATGGATAAGCTTTAAGAAAAACAACTTTTTATACGAAAACAATTTTTATAAAAACTTTATAAACTTGAAAATAAACAAAATAAGCTATGAAAATAAATGATTTAAAACAATCAAAAGCATAAAAATGAAATCTTTAAACAAATAAACGAGATAAAAAGCTTATAAATCAAAGATTAAAGAAAGGTAGAATGAGATCAACAATATAAAGTAAAGGTGCGAGAATTAAAAGAAAAACTTACTTGAAATTAAATGGTAAATAAGGTGCAAGACATGTAATTAAAGGTGCAAGTAAATAAAGGTGCATAAAAGTAAAGGTGGAAGAACTAATTGTCACGATTAGTCAACAAAACTTAATGAAATGAAAATGAGAGGTATATATAGGGGATTAGGAGGGTGGTTAGAGGAAGCTTCCTCCCCTCATTCCTTTCTTCTTAATTGCGCCATTAAGTCCTTCCTTCTTAATCTCTTTGTTAATCTTGGACTTTGATGACTTTTGGCTCGGGATTTCTTTGGACTCTTCTTTTAATTCTTCGATAAATAAGACTTGAGTTCCTCGGCTTTAAGTAAACTTTCGTCTTTTGACTTTTTCTTCGATAAATCTTCAGAATTGGTCTTGGACTTCCATTCTTTTTGCAATCTTGACTTCTTGACTTCGTCTTTCATCTTTTTCTTCAATAAAAGTCCATAAATGCCCGTGAATGCCCGTGTTTTCTCCACTTTTCACCTTTTCGTCCTAAATCACAACAAAAACACAAACCACGCATAATTCCGACATAAAAGACATAAAATACACGTTTTGGCTCGGTTATTATTGTAATTAAGTGATAGAAAAGATGGGTGTTTTCACACCTATCATTGGTAGAGATCCATGAGGACTAAACGCTTTACTCTGGTGTCGTTTTAGTACAATTATGGGATGAAATTATGCTTTAGACCTATTATGAAAATCATGTTTATATTTATGTGTAAACGTCTCCATTTTGAGTCGTTCAATATACCTTGTGTGATGATGCTTGTGTCTAGCACCCAATTGTGTATTTCCGCTGCGCAATGTAAATTGGAGGTGTTAGAGATTGGTATCAGAGCTGCAAGTTATAGAGAACTGGGTCGATTTTGAAAATTGTCCTAAACTATAACTTTGGTGTCGAAAGTATTTATTCTTCAAAAGCACACAACTCCTCTACAACGCTCCGGTAAGATCACTTTTAGTTTTGTTTTGCATTATAGATGTATCCCTCATAACTGAAATGATTTCCCGAGTATTTATTAAGTAAATACTATGATATTGTATTGGAATTATTGAAAGTACGCTGAGTGCTTGTCAGTATCATATTTATTTTTTTTGCGAGCATTTCATAAACATCATTTGCATTGTGTTGCATAATATGGATTATGTATGACATTTGCATAAGCATGGCATACTAATTTTTATTTTATTAACAATGACCTTAAGTATCCTTCAACCCTTATAATTGTAGAAAATGGTTGGTTTACCTCGTGAGGATGGATGGATTGATATGACTAATGTATTAGACGGTGAGGAAGTAGATAACTTTTGTGCTAGTGACGATGAGGAGCCTTTTGAGTATTTAGATGACGGGATTCCACCTACTGCAGTTGGTCAGACCGAGCCTGAATTGATTCAAGGTAGTTATGTTTCAAGGGTTAATGTTGTGCCACAGACTGTTCCGGATTGTCAGCGACCTGTTGTTCGTTCTTCGACGCCTACTTGCGATGCCTATGTTAGCAGTTTTCCTGGGATTGTATTTGCTAGGGGTGATGTTCCTGTTGAGTCGAGTAGTACTGCTAGTGCTTGTCTATTCATGATGGCATATCTAAGGTTTATTGTCCAGGTCCTAGGTCTTATGATGATATTTTCTGGTTTCTCAAGAAGTTTGATAGGTCTTTATTTGCAAGGTATTTGGTTGAAACCCGTGTGATTAGGAGGTTTGAGCAGAATGAGAATAATTTTGACAGGTTTATTAGTAGTGTGAGGAGATCAGAGTTTGTTAGAGCAAGATAAATGGATGAAGTTGTTAGGTTAAGATCTATGGTGTTGAATTTGAGTGGGAAAGTTGAAAGGTTACGTGAGGAGTAAGAAAGGAATGAAAGGTTGAATGCATGGGGTTTACCGATGAGATATTTTCCTAGTCGAGGTGTAGTGATTCGTGATGTGACAAGTCAGGTTGAAGCTCAGGTGTTGGTGAAGCCAAGTGAAGGAGGAAGTCGAAAGGGAAAGGAAAAAGTGGAAGATTCTGAGGAAGATGATAGCAGCAGTGATGATGAGCCGATGTACAAGAAGCTGCGGGGATCTGATGTTTAGTTCTTATATGTTGTTTTTATTAGCATTTGTTAATGCAATAATGCCTAAAAACGTTACTTGCATTTTTCGGTCTCGCTTAGTTAAGATTACGACAATATGTAAAAACAAGCATTTACGGAAACAATGAAAAACGAATTCTTGAGTTCAAGTATTTTTCATTTTACCCATTTTCACTTAAGGTATGAATAAACAAATACTAACCTTAATCAAGTGATCAAGTGATTTAATATTTTCGTAAAACTCACCTTTTATTAAGTGTGATAATTTTTAATTAAACTTTCTTTTTAAGAAAATGTTTTATTAAATTAAATATTTGAAAATTTGAAAATGGCATATTCTTTTTTAATTTGGAATATTCTTTCAGGATATTTTATAATCAGATAAGACCTCCACCACTAAAGGACAAAAAAGGAGCGGAGTCTACTCTGGCGGTTCCCTAGTGCCTAGGCGGTTCCTTATCGATAAGGTACCGCCGGCTGAGATAAGGAACCACGGGCAGATATAGCCGTTGGCCCTTTGTCCTATAAATAGTGGACCTTTCTCAGATTTTCTCTTCACCTCTTTTGCACATAAATTTCCAGATTCAAACATACTTCTTAAATCACTCAAATCCTTGATCATTTGATTGATTACTACTTGTTTAGAAATGAATCTATCTCATCCATCCCTTCCTCTTCAAGTGCAAAGAGAAGAACATTATCCTTGTGAAGTGTTGAGTCCACCACCAAAGATCCTTTAAAGATCAAATCTTATACATTTGTTGTTGTGTCATAGTTGTGAAGATCCAAGTAGTTGTGTCTATTTGGAAGTTGTGTATGTACTAAGTATAGTTGAATAGATTGGTCCTAGCTACGATTAGGGCTCGACTTTTAGCTTAGAGTCGGAAATTGGTTAAGCGACGTGTACGGTTTTCTCCACCATAAGGAGCTTGTTGTGTAGTGAACTCTCGAGTAAGGGGTACTCGAGGAGTGGAGTAGGAACGAGGAGTGAGCTTCGTTTCCGAACCACTATAAATCCTTGGTGTTTGGTTTGATCTTTCTTTACCCTTAACTCTTTACATTCTTTATTCTTTGTGCACATATATTAGTTAGTATTAGTTTAGTTACAATATCATTGTTCATATTGTGCATAAGAAGATTTCACTTATTTCCTTAAGTCTAAGTTTTTGAGAAAAATGATTTTTTTTTAAAACCATCATTTAACAAGTAAATATAAGAAACTATTCAACCCCCCCCCCCCCCCTTTAGTTTCTACAATTGGTATCAGAGCGGGTTGCTCAAGTATTTTTAAAGTATATTATATTTTAAAACTTGAATCGATCTATGGATTCCAACAAGTACCTAGAAGGGCAATCTATGCAAAGACCACCACTTTTTGAAACTGATAGTTTTATTTATTGGAAAAATAGATTTGAGACTTATGTGAAATCAAAAGATTTAGATCTTTGGCATGTTATTACCAATGGTGATTTTTTACCTTATCAATTTAATGAAGTTTCTAAAACAAAGGAATTGGTCACTTTTGACAAAGCTAATGACGATACTAAAAAGAAACTTTCGAAAAATAATGAGGCTAAAATGGTGATTTATAATGCTTTACCTAAGAAAGAGTATGAAAGGATTTTTATGTGTCAAACCGCTAAAGATATTTGGAACACTCTTTTAGTAACCCACCAAGGTAATAGTCAAGTCAAAGAAAGAAAAACCGATCTTCTTGTCCAACAATATGAACAATTTGTCATCGTAGAAGATGAAACTATTGATAGTGCTTTTGCTAGATTTAACACTATTACTACTAGTCTTAAAGCACTTGATGAAGGTTTTTCTAGCAAGAACAATGTTAGGAAGTTTCTAAGGGCCTTACATCCGAAGTGGAGAGCAAAAGTCACGGCGATCGAAGAATCGAAAAATCTCTCAACTTTATCACTCGATGAACTCATAGGAAACTTGAAGGTTCACGAGATGATAATTTTGAAGGACTCGGAATTGGTGAAAACCAAGAGTGAAATGAAGTCTCTTGCACTCAAAGCCAAGAAGGCACAAAGCGATCATGATAGTTCCTCGGATAGTGATGACGAGGAGTATGCATTGGCGGTGAGAGATTTCAAGAGGTTCTTCAAAAAACGAGGTCAACACGTAAGGCAACCCAACAATGACAAGAAACCATTCTTAAAGAATCGGTTTGCCAAGAACGAAAAAGGTGATAGGAATTGATTTAGATGTGGTGATCCAAATCATTTCATTAGTGAGTGTCCAAAGCCTTCACGCGATAAGAATCACACGGCATTCGTTAGTGGTTCTTGGAGCGATAGTGGTGAAGATGTTGATGACAACCCCAAAGAGGAGAAATGTCTTATGGCTCACACTTCTAAACAGGTACATTCTGAAACCGAATATTATAGCAATGATAGCTCCACCTTAGATGATATTGAATTAGAAGGCCAATATGATAATTTACACAAACTTAGCCTTAAATTCATAGAAAAGAACAAAACCTTAAAATCAACCAAAACTAAGCTTAAAAATGAGATCAATGAACTTAGGGAAAAATTATCCAAGCTTGAGAAAAATAAAGAAGTTGATTTAGGTTGCGTAAGTTGTGAGAAACTTAGATTAGAGAATGAAGATCTCAAGAGCACCTCCATTAAACTGGAAAAGTCCATGAAAGGTACTAATGCTCTTGATGATATGTTAAACAAACAAATTCATTCTAAAGAAAGACTTGGTGTAGGTTTTAACTCAAATGAAGCATCAACTAGTGAACCTAAACAAGTCAGATTTTCAGAAAAACTGTCTGTTGTACGCGGTCCCAGATTGTATGGGCGGTTCCTTATCACTATGGACTTTCTGAAAAGTCAAATTTAGGTGAACATCCTAAGCATCTTATTGTTAACAAGGTCAAATTACCCATACTTGACGACAATGCCGTTGAAAAGTTCTATAAGCCTTTGAGTAAACCTCTAATGGGAAATAGAAGTTTATCAAGACCATCTTCTACTCCACCAAGAGTACGGAATGAGTCTAGGCCTAGAAGTAGAACGACAACACCTAGAAGAGATAGTCAAAACAATTCACGACCTAGAAGTAAAACTCCAACACCTAGAAGGAATGACCACAACTCTAAACCAAGAACAAATATACCTAGGAGAAATAATGAACAACAAAATGGTTATATGAATTATTATCCACCTCCCTTTTGTTCCCCATGGGGAACCCCTCCTCCATTCATGCATCCCAACCAAATACAAGGGATGTTTGGAATTAACAATTTTGGAACCATGAGATATTGGGGACCAAATGTTTGATGATGTGTGTTGTTACCTAGATATGATTGGGAATTGATTTGGAGCCCGACGAGTGGATTAAGGATAGTGGTTGTTCTAAACACATGACAGGTAATCGAAGTTTGTTCTCACGCTATAAAGCATATGATGGAGGTAACATCACATTCGCTAGTAATCTACGTGGTAATATCATTGGCGAAGGTACGGTTTCTCTTGACTCCATGACTATTGAAAATGTTGAGCACGTAGATAATTTAGTGTTTAACCTTTTAAGAATATGTCAAATTTGTGACAATAAGTGTAAGGTCATCTTTTCAGAAAATGACAGTGAAATCGTAAAAGATGGAAAGGTCATTGGAAAAGGTGTTAGAAAGCATGGGCTTTATGTCATGAAGGATAATAAGAAGTCAAAAGACAACATATGTCTTGCGACTATAGATGATAGTTCTACTCTTTGGCATAGGATATTAGGTCACGCCAATATGCGTCTAATTCAATCTTTAGTCTCTAAGGAGTTGGTAAGACACCTTCCCAAGATGAAGTTTGATAGTCACTTTTGTGATGCTTGCAAAGTTGGAAAGCAAGTTCACTCAAGTCACAAAGCCAAGAATTTGGTTTCAACCTCTCTGTGCTTAGAACTCCTACATATGGATCTCTTTGGACCTTCCGCCATACGGAGTTATGGAGGTAACCTTTATACCCTAGTTATAGTTGACGACTACTCTAGATTCACTTGGACTAGATTTTTTGGCATCTAAGAATGAAGCTTTCGATCATTTCGAAATCTTTAGTCGAAGAATTCAAAATCAACTAGGTGTCCAATTGTCTCTATTAGGACGGATCATGGTAGGGAATTTGATAATGAAGTGCAATTTGGTGACTTTTGTGAAGCTCATGGTATTACCCATAACTTCTCGGCTCCTCGCACTCCACAATCAAATGGGGTAGTTAAAAGAAAGAATAGGACCATCCAAGAGATGAGTATGACGATGTTAAAAGAGCAATATTTGCCTCAAAAGTTTTGGTGCAATGCCGTGGTCACATCGACTTATATTCTCAACCGAATTCTTATTCGACCTTTCCTAGGAAAGACCCCCTTTGAGATTCTTAAAGGTAAGAAACCCTCATTGGAATACTTTAGGGTGTTTGGAATCAAGTGCTTTATTCTCAACACCAAAGACTACCTTACCAAGTTCGACCCAAAATCTTACGAAGGTATCTTTTTAGGTTATTCCCAAACTAGCAAAGCCTACATAGTCCTCAATAGAACCTCGGGCGTAATTGAAGAATCACTTAACGTGACTTTTGATGAAACCCCTACTTTAACCAAGACACCACCATTGGTTGATGATGACTTAGATGAAGTAGAAGTAGTTAAAGCCAAAGAGGTTAGAAAAATAGGAGTTGAAGACCTTAGTGTTGAAAAGGAAGTAAACATTAAGGAGTCTAAGGAGCATACTCTTAAAAATATCATTGGTGACTTAAATCAAAGGACCCTAAGATCTCAAGTCCAAAACCAAAGCAACTTCTTTTGTTTCGTCTCCTTGATTGAACCAAAGAATGTTAAAGAAGCTTTGACGTGAGAGTTGGGTCATTGCGATGCAAGAAGAATTGAATCAATTCGTTGCTAATGATGTTTGGGAACTTGTTCCTCCACCTAGGAGTTCTACCATTATAGGAACCAAATGGGTATATAGGAATAATCTAGATGAGAATGTTGTTGTGTCTCGTAACAAAGCTAGACTTGTAGCTCAAGGCTATAATCAACAAGAATGGATTGATTATGACGAGACACATGCACCGTGTTGGAAATTCACTTTATGTGACGACATTTAAGAATTCCCATTAGTTATAAGAGTCACACACGCTTAGACTAGACTAGGAAACAATGTATAGTTTAGGTGCGTTGTGTGACTATATATACCCCTCCAAGGCTTCCAAGGAGGGGTGTTGCTTGTGTTTCCATTTGTGTTTTTAATACATTTTCTATATTTTCACACACAACCCTCTATCTCTCTCTCCACCATGGCATTCATCTTCCACCACCACCCTAGACCACCGGATTATAGTAAAAAGCAAATCCACAATTGGCATCAGAGCCTCGGTTCAATCCTTGGATCGTGTTTATTGTTATTGATTTGGTTGTCAAAAAATTTTTTGGTCCGTTCTGGTTAACTTTTTGTGTCACTTTTATACGATTATTTATGTCTGAATCTATTATCCTATCAGTGTCACAATTTATCAATTCATTTGGTAAACTATTTTGTCACGGTGGTGGTTTTGTCATATTTATCAAGTCGTTGTTCTTGTCTCATTCATTTGTTTTGTCCAAACAGTCAACCTTTTAAGATCTGGTCTCATCATTTTTTCTAGTCAACATTTATCTGGTCTAAGTCTTGCTGCCGATATCAGATATGGTTCTATAGATATGGTTCTCACTGGTTGTGTTATGCTTTTCTGGTATTTTTTTAAGATGAAGATCTGCCAGAAAAACCCAGATCCAGAAAACTCCGATCCAGACAAAAAAGGGGAAAAAGTACTTTTGGATAAGATTTTTCAGATGGTCACATTCCAATCGGAATATTGCAATCGCATAAACCAGGGGTTTCTACTTGCGATCGAATATTCCGATAGATCACATTCTGGTTGATATATTCCGACGGATATATTTCGATGGATATATTCCGACGGATATATTTCGACGGGTATATTCCGACGGATATATTCCGACGGATTTATTCATTCCGATGGGACTTACTCATATTCCGATGGAATGTATTGACACAAAACATTGCGATGCCTTTTTTAGAAATCATTCGGATGGAAGAAACAGACTGAAAACATTGAGATGGCTTTAGTATTAAACATTGTGATGGGTTTTAATTTTTACATTGTGATGGGTTTGAAAATAGAACATTGCGATGACTCACTGTTTGTTTTCAGAGAATAATTTGACCAGTTTAACAAGACCTAAACGACTTGACCAGAACCATAACTTTACCATATCATCAACCTTATATCATCTCAACATCAAATCTAATCCTATATCCCATCGACACCTAATCCCATCTACAAACACATATTCAATCTAACTAAAATAGAAAATTAAAGATTTCAGTTCTTTCATTTGATTGTATCTTTCAAAGATGTATAAGACCTTTTTTAGATCTTTAAAAATCGAAATCAATAATCATCACAGATCCATGTTTGGTTTCCCACTTTAATATACGAATTAAAAGAATGATTTGTAACAAAAATGTTATAATCAATCTTCTTTTAGATTTAACTCTTTAAGAAACCAACTTAAACAGACATGCAGTCACGAATTTATAACCTACCCGAGATCTTTTCAAAGATCTTACTGTCGTTTCTCTTGTGATTGAGTGTTATAGCTTCTGATTCGATTACTGACACAGTAATTTGAATAGGGATTAATTGGTTTTCATGTATTTCTATGACGATGAGGGTCACGGAATGAAAGAGATAGATTAGATTGATAATCTATGATCGATTATTAAGATGGTGATGTTAGATGAGGGTGTGAAAAGGGGGCAGATTGTTTTAGGTGGGAGAGAAGTATAAGAAAATGGCTGATGAATGTGTGTGATTAGGTTTTTCTATGAGAATAATTAGGGTAAAGCTAGGTTATTTATATCCCTAAATCTCATTGAAGGACCGAGTATAGTTCTGATGGGTCAATTGGGTCTGATTGACATTATGGGCTATGTTGCCATAGTTTATTTCGTTATCGAGCATCAAGGTTCACTGACTTTCATTAAAGAAAAATTGGGCCTTGGTGATAAAGTTTGGCAAGTGGAGGTGAAAAATATGCTAAGTTTTGATAAATATCTATCGTTGCTAAATGATAAATATTCTATCGTTCATAAACTTTGGCAAATGGTTGTGTGTATTCATTAGGCCAACTGATCAATTTCTTGTCAGCTCATAATGCAACGAGATTTATATCATGTTGCCATTTATATCAACTTTTTATCCTATTTTTTGTCAAAAGTTGCTAAATTTGACAATAAATTTTGATATTGAACGATTTAATGGCTTATGGTTATATAGTTTTCGGCATTTAAACGTGACAAAGAGACGAGACAACGTGACAAAAATTTATTTTGACGAGACCAAAGAAAGATAGGTATATTTTTAGTGGCTACAGAATTGTTTGATCGGATATTAATTATGTGAAGTTAAAGACGGATTTTTCGAAAGCGTGTATTTATGTTATCTTCAAAGATAACTTGCTCGTGCTTAATCTTAGAATGAAGACTTGTTTATCTAGTTTCCAGGTTCGGGGTGGTTGGTTGATGACTCGGATAACTATCACTTAAAGGGGTTACATTGTTGTACTCATTGTCACGCGCTTAGTCGACGTGGATAATTTCAAGGGGTGTTGTGCTTATATACTTCTTCAGTGATGTATTGGGTACCTAGAGATTTCTCCACCGTTCCTCATTCATCAATTGTGCAAGCTTAAGTCACAAGATCGAAGGATTCTTATTTAGATTCATGTTTGGTATATCCGGTTCATTCTATCAGTGGTCACTTCAAATTGCCTACAAGGGGGTTGGTAAAGATGGCCATGGAGAGTTCATGAGTAGAGTATCTCGATCAGCAGCTGATTCTCACAAAATATATAATTCTGCTTATTTATTATTCTTGCGAGACTTCAGGTACATGTGCGTACGATTTATTGCTGGTTCCGAGTTTCGAAACCATCAAGGGGGAAGAAGAAGACACATTGAATGCGCAACGAGTACATGTGATGAACTTCATACCTTTCTTTTGATTTGAAGACACTCCGGGAAGACATTTGTCATAACCGTAGAGAAAATCAGTGTTTTAACTCGTGGCGTTATCAATCTCTAAACGGTACACTACTGATTCGATGTTTAATTGTTTTGTTGTTGCAATTATTCATCATCATTATCCTATATGGAGAGATATGCACTTCCGGGACTTAATTGACTCTGGTGCATCTCCGGAAGAAGATATGTGCATTTCCGGGACTTAATTGACTCTGGTGTTACGATGTCAACTTCATGAATGGGATAAAGTGTCTACTTCAGTATTTGAGCTTCATACTTGGGATTGGTTTATTTTCTTCAACTATGTGGCGGAAGAAATGTCTTGATTCTTTCTAGTATGCATAACTTGAACTCTCAGGGGGAAGAAAAATTCAGAAGAATTATTCAAGCGTGAGAAGAGACGTTGTTGATCCACTTGGTGTGCCCCTTACTTTCAATCACTCATAGTAATATTATCATTTCATATGATGGGGTTTGCTTGTTAAATTCCGATTTGCGCTTAATCATTCTAATCTTTATTGAAAGCTTTAAAGTTGCTTATGAGGATTGTCGGTTTAGGGGGAAGCTATTTAAAAGCTTATACGTCAAGTTTGTGTGGCATGAATTAGGGGGGGAGTTAATTCAGAAGCTTCTCCTTAACCAGAAGTATATGGATTACTTAGCTCGTGCCGTTACAGTATTTCAACTACAAGTTACTTTAAAGATAAGTCGTTTTAAAGTGAAGACTTGAAGTCAAAGGCCTCAAAAGACATCATCAGCATTGGACGCATCATGAAAGCTTTTGCTCTTAATCATTATGTACTTGTTAGAAAAAATATTTTAAGGAATTCTACACGTCGTCCCATGGGGGAAGATTGTTGGAAATTCACTTTATGTGACGACATTTAAGAATTCCCATTAGTTATCATAGTCACACACGCATAGACTAGACTAGGAAACAATGTATAGTTTAGGTGCGGTGTGTGACTATATATACCCCTCCAAGGCTTCCAAGGAGGGGTGTTGCTTGTGTTTCCATTTGTGTTTTTAATACATTTTCTATCTTTTCACACACAACCCTCTATCTCTCTCTCCACCATGGCATTCATCTTCCACCACCACCCTAGACCACCGGATTATAGTAAAAAGCAAATCCACATGTATTATTATCTATTAATAATATAACCTAAGTCATGTAAATTAATTAATTATAAGTCATGATTTTAATAATTAATTAATTATATAGTCTAATTAAAATGATAACTACTTAGGTTAAAATTCATGTATTAATAATAATATTATTAATCTAAGTCATGTAAATTAAATTAATCATTTCATGTTTTAATTAATTTAATTTAAGTCTTGTAAAAAATAAACTTATACATATAATTGATCTTGTAAAAAAATAACCCATGAACCGAACCGTGTTTTAATCTACACCTGTGTGAACCGGACCCGTGTTTTAACCCGTAAACCGGGCCCAATTGCACCCTTGGTCAAACTAGCCGCTGGCTAGCCAAGGGTTCCCACCGGCTAGCTGGTGTTTCCCTTGCTGTCGTGGCCCACCCGAGCACAACCATGCCCCGACGGAGGTCGGGGTCTCCCTTTCTTGCTGCTGCCGAGACACGAGGCCACCACATCGAGACCTTGAGGTCTCGGTGGTGCAAACCAAAACAAACCGAGACCCCTTTCGGGCTCGGTTTATGTGTCGGCCAACAAACAAACACCCCTTAACCTTTAATTAATTCTACCCCATGATTAAAATAACATGTGTTTACTTGTTTTTAATTTGTTATTAAAAACATTCATGATTTCATGTGATTAATAAATCAAAACATAAAAAAAGAGGTTTAGGGTTATACCGATCACGTGAATCAAAGAGGATGAACACACTAACGATCCTTGCAATAAATCAAACACCAAAATCGACCAATCACACCCTTGGTGTAATGCATACCCGGCGGCCAAAGAGCAAAGGAGAAAGGAGAAAAGATTTTTAGGGTTTCTTGTATTTTCTAAATTTTGTTAATATGAAACTAAATTTTCCCTTTTCCCTTGTTTAGTAAATTTTGCATGGGCTTGGCCCATGTCTCTTGTTGTGTCCGCGGGTAACGGGCCCACATAGGGGTAACCCGAACATTTTTGGTGTGTCTAAATAAAAAGTGTGTTCTCGTGTTCGTGTTTTACGTGATTTAAATTGTTATCGTTCATGACTTAATATATTTATTCGTGATCGTAATAAATATATATACATACGTAATATTAAGCTCTTGATTAATTACGTTCATGATTTCATGTTTGTGTGTTCGTGATTATAATTATTATTGAAATAATTATCGTGTGTTCATACGTAATACTACCTCCGTCCCAATATTATTGTCTACTATTCCATTTTTGGTTGTCCCAAAATTATTGTCCACTTCCAAAACTTCTAAAATTAGATAGAGATTTTTGGTTGAGTTTACCATATTAGCCTCACTTGAGGTTATTATTACAAACAATAAAGAAGTATAAATTTAATTGGTTAAGGGTAAAACTGTCATTCTGTAAAAAGTAAGAGAGAGAAAGCTAAAAAAATGATGTTTTTCTAAAACTGTGTGTTTTTTGTCTGTGGAAAATAATTTTGGGACGGAGGTAAAAATACTTATCGTGTTATGACACGTACGTAATACTTGTAATTCTTGTTCGTGAAACTTAAACGTGCTATAAAAGGAAAGTTCTAATCATGTACGTACGATCGTAAGGGTACTATTCATGGTAAAAGCATGCGGGTTTTATAGAAGAGGAACATGAGAAGCATTTGAGGATAATATTGGAACTGTTGAAGAAAGAGAAGTTGTATGCGAAATTCTCTAAGTGTGAATTTTGGTTGAAATCAGTGCAATTGCTGGGGCACGTGATTGATAGTGAAGGTGTTCCTGTGGATCCAGCTAAAATTGAGGCAATTAAGGATTGGTCAGTGCCGACGACGCCGACTGAAGTTCGCCAATTTCTTGGTTTAGCTGGGTATTATAGAAGGTTTATCGAGAAGTTTTCGCTAATTGCTAAGCCGTTGACCAAGCTTACAGAAAAGAATTGAGTGTTTGAATGGGGATTAGAAGAGGAATCTGCATTTAGTACGTTGAAGGATAAGTTGTGTTCTACGCCGATATTGTCTTTGCTAGAAGGATCTGAAGATTTTGTAGTGTATTGTGACACGTCTCATAAAGGATTTGGGGCTTTGTTGATGCAAAGGGATAAAGTAATAGCTTATGCATCGAGACAATTGAGGAAGCATGAAGAGAATTACACTACTCATGATTTAGAACTTGGGGCTGTTATTTTTGCTTTGAAGCTTTGGAGACACTACTTGTATGGAACCAAGTGTGTGGTGTTCACTGATCATAAGAGTTTGCAATATATTTTGGATCAAAAGGAATTGAATATGAGGCAAATGAGATGGGTTGAGTTGCTGAGTGATTATGACTGCGAGATTCGTTACCATTTTGGTAAAGCGAATGTGGTAGCTGATGCACTTAGTAGAAAGGAAAGATATAAGTCTATAAGAGTTAGAGCTTTGGTAATGATGGAAAGTGTTGATTTGACAGAAGCGATATTGCAAGCTCAGGCTAATGGTTTGAAGGAAGAGAATGTTGAGGAAGAAAATTTGGGTAGAATGTTGAAACCATTGTTTGAAGTATGGTCAAATGGATTGAGGTATTTTGAGATAGGATTTGGTTACCTTTGTGTTCGTCTGAGAAAGGTTCTTTAGGAGTACGAGATTTAGTGATGAATGAATCTCATAAGTCGAAGTATTCAATACATCCTGGATCGGACAAGATGTATCAAGATCTTAAGAAAGTTTATTGGTGGCCGAATATGAAGGCAGATATAGCAAAGTATGTTAATAAGTGTTTAAATTGTGCGAAAGTGAAGGCTGAACATAAGAAACCATCTGGATTATTAGTTCAACCTGAGATTCCTAAGTGGAAATGGGAGAAGATTACTATGGATTTTGTGACCGGTTTGCCAAGGACTGCAAATAGTTGTCATATGATATAGGTGATTGTAGATAGATTGACTAAGTCTTCTCACTTTTTGCCAATGAAGAAGATGAATACTATGGAGAGGTTAACAACAGTGTATGTGAAGGATATTGTTTGTCGACATGATGTGCCTTTGTCGATAATTTCCGATCGTGATAGTAGGTTTACTTCAGAATTTTGGAAGTCTTTGTAGAAAGCAATGGGAACGGAGTTATGTTTGAGAGAACGATTCAAACGTTAGAGGATATGCTTCTTGCGTGTGTGATTGACTTTGGAAATGGTTGGGATAAGCATTTGTCATTGGTTGAATTTTCATACAATAGCAGTTATCATGCTAGTATTAAAGCCGCTCCATTTGAAGCTTTGTATGGACGTAAGTGTAGATCTCTAGTGTGTTGGAGTGAGGTAGGAGAGAGTCAATTGACTGGGCCTGGAATGATATTTGAGACGACTGAAAAGATTGTGCAAATTAAGAAGCGTTTGTTATCTGCCAGAAGTAGACAAAAGAGTTATGCTGATAAAAGAATGAAACCGTTGGAAGTCGAAGTAGGAGACATGGTTATGTTGAAAGTATATCCGTGGAAAGGAGTAATACGTTTTGGAAAGAGAGGAAAGTTGAGCTCGAGATATATTGGACCATTTAAGATTATCCAAAGGATTGGATTGGTGGCTTATAAGTTAGAGTTGCCTGGATTAACTTAAGGCTATTCATAATACTTTTCATGTGTCTAATCTGAAGAAGTGTTTAGCTGAAAAGGATGTGGTGATTCCATTGGAGGAAATTCAACTTGATGATAAGTTGCATTTTATAGAGGAACCTGTAGAGATAATGGATAGGGAAGTTAAGAAGTTGAAGCATAGTAGGATTCCAATTGTGAAGGTGAGATGGAACTCTAGACGTGGACCATAGTTTACCTGGTAACGTGAGGATTTCTTTAAGGACAAGTATCCTCATTTTTTTAGGAAGGATTAAGCACCGCAAATGTCGCTTCTTTTAAGAAGGGGGGGGGGGGGGGGGACGTGACAACCCAAAACCGAGGTCATGGCTTAATCTTATTTTACGATTATTTTTGAAATTTTTAGATGAGTTTGAATGATATTTATTTTTGGAGGTTTAAGTTTAAACCGATGTTGGAAGGTTTATATTTTATATTTAATAAGTATAAGGAGTATTAGCAAGCGTGATGTCGATGGATGCCAAATATTTTACGTCTTATTGTCGGTTGTTCGATTTTGTCATTTTTGATGTTAAGTCGAGTCGGGAGTCGATATTATTATATTTGAGGTACGTTTTAAATTTTTAAAAGTATCTTTATGAAACCCGAGCCTCGTAAATATTTTCAAAATTGACTAATAGT
Source organism: Glebionis coronaria (assembly GCA_025667525.1). NCBI lineage: Eukaryota > Viridiplantae > Streptophyta > Magnoliopsida > Asterales > Asteraceae > Glebionis > Glebionis coronaria. Next base: position 110,909,550 of record CM046879.1, on the reverse strand, counting down.
TATTTTCCGCTTTTTAGCTAACTATTATCATTTTGAGCCATAACTATTGCAAAATTACAACATTGGTCCCTCAACCACTATATATAAGCTTAAAAATCACACATACACTTCATAATTCCACTCAAAAAAATTTCATCTCTCTCTCTCTTGTCTTCTCTTTTTAGTCGTGACCTCCCAACCCACCAAAACACCCCTTTGATCAAATTTTGCTCCATTTCCACAATGATTTGAGCTAAACTAACACAAGACCCTATCTTATAATTGCACAAGGATCATTATAGTGTAAGAATTTTACACATGCAAGGGTTTTTATTTTTTTCAAGTTGGTAGGTGAAAGCCATGATCATGCATGTTGTTTTTGGCATGATCCATGTGTTCTTGCTAAAACTCTTGTTAAAAACTTGATTTTGATTTAAAGGTTTTGATTTTTATGATGATTTGAATATTATGGTTGATATATGTTAGTGTTAGGGTATTGGGATGAACATTTCCATGGTTGGTTTTGGTCAAAAATGTGATTTTGTACAAGATTTTGATAGTCATTTTATAACAGTAAGTAAACTGTAAATTCGAGATTTTTATGTTTTGATAATGGCTTAACTTATTGCCTAGGGTTGTAGATAATTTTATTAGCTTCGACTTGATATAAAGTAGAGCTTCTAGCTCCAAACGAGCGCAAAGTTATGATGTTTTGATTATTCGTGTACCGGGAGACGAGTATCGGCACTACATATAGTTGTAGTCGATATTTAGATCGAATCTCGGGGACTATAAATTGAAGTTTTGAAATGTGTAACCTACTTATAATGAAGTGTGAACCTTAGAGGGCGAGTTTACTTTAAAACCCGAGTGTCGGTTTTGTAAACGGAGTCGTTTAAAGAAGTTAAAACGGATGTATGAAAAATTAACGTAAATCTGTCCGGATTTTTTAGTTTGAAGATGAGTCGGGTAAAGGACTTTAAAAGTAATTTCATTTGATAAACTTGTAGGAGGACTTTCTACAGATAGTAAGTTAGTTTATCGAGTCGTTTCATAAACGTTTGACGAGTTTAAAAGGGGTAAATAAGCTAGTACATGTAGTATGTGCCGGCGGATTTTGTTAAAAGTATAAAATGGTAAAGTAAATGTGTTGTAGAGTGTAATAGAGTTATTTATATCGTTTTCTCTCGAGTTTATCGTGACTTTATGATCTTGAGTTTGATGTTGTTATGTATGATTTATTTCTCGAGTCATTATTAATGAACGCGCCTTATTTGATAGGTAGCGGTTCTCGTGTTTGAAAGGCATCCATTATCATCGACGATCATCTCGCTAGATCTCTTATACTAAGGTGAGTTTGTAGCCTCGCTTTTCATGCTAGCTACTAAATGTTTTATTACCCGCGAGGGGGATACATGCTATTTGAAAATAAATGAACACAAGTCATGAGTAATTGTTGGACCCGAATGTTGCCTAGGTTGTTTACATTGTATTGAGTACCTTGTTGCTAAAGACCCTAAATTCATGAGCCGTTAACTATCTTCTGACTTGATGTTGTGAGTCGGGAATAGCCGCTTATTCTAATGATAGTACTATTGGGTTGACCACCCTATCTGAGATCAGGGCATTACGTTGAGTAACCTCTGGGAAGGATAATTTACGGGAATAAGAATGTGGTATTCTAGCAACTGATACCCTAGAGGGGCAATGGTTTTATTCTAGTCATGCCGGCATTTGGCGTGGGTGACTATTTGGTTAAGGTGTCAGTGTCATGAGCTTAAATACAATGTTTTGCCTTGAATGTAGATTGTGTGTACGACAATTCTATAAATTATTATGATTGATTTTCTTCTTGTGTTCAAATGTGATTTGATAAACCTATAGACTCGCTCAACATTATTGTTGACTCGTTTTAGCATGCGTTTCAGGTAATAGGAAGTGATGGAGCATGGAGCTTTGCTGTGGAGGTTGTGGCTTGGCTTTTGGATGAATGTTGATCTAAAAACTATTTCTGTCCTTTACTATTGAACAATTTCTTTTATGTTTGTGTACTGTACTAAACTTGTGTTGGTTGTTGGTCGAGATCCATGGGGAATAAACGCTTTACTCTGGTGTCGTTTTAGTACAATTATGGGATGAAATTATGTTTTTGACCTATTATGAAAATCATGTTTATATTTATGTGTAAACGTCTATATTTTGAGTCGTTCAATATACCTTGTGTGATGATGCTTGTGTCTAGCACCCAATTGTGTATTTTCGATGCGCAATGTAAATTGGGGGTGTTAGAAATCTTTTTTTCATTTCTATATAAAAATATGTTTTTTACCGAAATTAAATTAAAAAAATTCCTCACGCATCTCGTTTTATCGCGTCTTATCACGTTTTTTCACTCATCATCTCAAGTCAAGCCTTATGCTCAAGCCTTGATTTATTGCGTTGCGTGAAAGTCATGTCTCGCGCCTTTGCGAGACCTTAGTGAGGCCATGGCGAGCTTTTAGAACTATCAAGATACGAATTCATATGTATTGTCCCAATTATATAATGATATATTAAAGAAATGAGATGAATAAGATATGAATTTCTATAGAAAGAAAGTAGAGAGAGATGATTAACTATGTGAATATTAGATTGAGAAAAATGAGAACTTCCAACCCTCCTAACAATGTAGGAGGGTGCTTATATAGTCCACCCACATGCGAGCTTTCTATTGGACTATATCTGTTTTAGGTCGGGCTTGAATAAATGCTTAGTACCTTAAAAGAGGCCTTTTAAGCTAGCCATCAAGCCGGTAATGTCACGACTATTTTAACTAACTATTACAACGTTCTAATAAATGTTACAATATAAACCTATGACCGAACATTCTTGTTTGACTCAACATTTTGAGGCTAACAATCTCCCCCAACATGAGGTCATTCCTCTTCGATATTTGGAGATTATGAATCTCGTCATAAATGAGTCTTGAACGTGTAATAGTAGTCTTGTTCCTTCATGTTGTGATCTTTGAGCCTTTGTCATTGTCTTTCGACTTTGTCTTTTATGTTGAGATCTTCAAATTATCCTTGACTTGTCTTTTCCATCTTGTGATCTTGTGTCTTCATCCACATGCTCATACTTCGCACCATCTTGAAAGCTTGCTAACAATATCCTTTGAATAAAGGTCATTCCTCTACATTAATTGTTAAGGAAGATTTTGATCATCAGAGTTGCGGAAGTCTTTAGCTTTCTTGATTGTTGAATGTCTTTAGGCATGAGTATGTGGTTTTGAATCTTTGACTTTGCTGAGTACACTGTAACACCACCTTCTTGAGAAAAAACATAGACACGGACTGAATGGTTTTGACATTCTTCCTAAATCGGTAGCGTTTTACCCCCGGTCGGTGAAGACCGTTACACGATATTAAATATCGTACTTGTGATTAGGTAGATTCAATTAAGAATCTCCTTGACAGGGTTTCGCGGCAGTACTAGCCGTTCTCTTTACTCGACCGTCTTAAAGCAAGAATACGAACATAAAGAGTGAATCAATTGAATAAATATCCGCTTGATTAAAGTCGACAATTCAAATTCCTGGAACAAGTTTGATTCGTTAAGAATCTTACCATTGTTGCTTTCCAGTTGACACAAGCTTGATTCATAAGAATCTCGCAAGTTACCTACCGTAGCGTTGTTTAATGTTGACGCTAGAAGGATTTCCATTCGGCATTGTGAATATTAATAAATATCACTCTGAACGTTCTGGCAAGAACATAAAGATATTGCGTAGAAACCTGAAACAAGTTTCAATCGATAAAGAAACAAACCATTGTTGCTTTTCAGTTTTACATATGTTCAATTCTTAAAGAATCTTACACATGACCTACCGCAGTGCTGTTTGATGTTAACACTGAAAGGATTTCCACTCATCATTGTGATACTAGGTAGTATCACTCTGAGTGTTCTAGCAATATCGCAAGGATATAGCGTAGGACTCTCTTGATCGTCATCCGTGTGTCCTAACGAGATTTGATTGATCTCTTGGCTCTAGGTTCAATTTTTGCACTTTTAGTGGTCGGAGGCTGGAGCAGATGCTACCTATTCAATATCAACTATCTCGGACTGAGAAAGTCAATAGAAGTCGTGTTGATCTCTGTGACAATAAAACAAACTTCTTTTGAGAGAAGCCTGAGTCAGCTGGGAAGGGGTTGTGCATTACATCAGTGGGTCCATGATGCGTTGTCTTCATAATGTGTTGACCCGGTTTCTGCCTGAGTTGTATGGAGACCTAAATTCTTTACACCCTTTATCGTTACATTTCTTTTTCATTCTTCAACCCCTTCAATGCTTACTAAGACATCATTACTAGCACCTTGTTGTGATTGTTCCAGTGCTAGCGTCAGTACTTAGTCGGCATTCAGATGCAATTTAAATACATGTCATTTACTTAATTGTCTTGCACCTTAAATTCATTTAATTTCAAGTAAGTTTTCTTTTAATTATTGTCAATCTTTACTTTTATTGTCATTCTCTTATCTTCCTTTCTTGTTAATCTTTAATCTTTATGCTTTATTGTTTATGTTCATGTTCTTGAGTTTTATTTGATTTAATTAAGTGGGTTTTGATTTTGTTGGTGTTTGATTGTTAGTTTTATTGATTTAAATTGTTTGTTTATGATTAGTAAATGTTTATTGATTAGTCTTGTTTAATCTTTTGGTTTATTTTGATTGATTTTGATTAGATTCGTAGCTTTTTCCTTTCCCCGTGTTCTTCGCTGTCTGTTTGTTTTCCTAGGTATATTCCGAATCAAGCCAAGGTTGTTCCGGATCAATGTTTTGTTGTGAGTATTCCGAATAAAGAACTTATTCCGGATCAGTGGATATTCCGGACCAAGAAGATATTCCGGATCAAGGATAGTTCATTCGGATCATTCCGAATAAAAGGTTGTTCATTCGGAATATTCAATATTTCGGATCAAGAAATTCATTCGGAACATTCCGAATCGAGTAGACATTCCGGACCAAAGAAACATTCCGAATCAAGGGAGTTGATTCGGAATATTCCGAATCAAGGTCATTTCTTCCGAATCAAGGTTTTGTCTCATTTATTCCGGATCAGTGAAGCATTATTCCGAGTGAAGGGTTTATTCCGGATAAGTGACATATTCCGGATGAATCAATATTCCGGATGAGCCAATTGTTCCGAATGAATGTTTTATGTTAATTTATTCCGAACGAAGAAGAATTATTCCGGGTGAAGGTGACATTCCGAACGAGTAATTATTCCGAGTGAGGTATTTTCAGGTTATTTTAAGTTACTGTTTTTAAGTTTTAATTTTCAAGCTTTACTTTTCCCGCATTTTTACTTAGTTGCACTTTAAGTTTACTTGCCTTAGATTTATTTTTTAGCCTTGCCTTAGTTTAAGTTTTAGTTGCGTTATAAGTTTGCTTTAGATAGTTTTAAGTTTGCGTTATTTACTTTAAGTGCCATTTAACTTTCCGTCACGCTTTTAAATTCTTGTTATTCATTTTAAATTAGATTTTAGATTTAAATTTACCTGCTCTTTACATTAACGTTTTGCACTTTTTAATTACTACAACGACACAACTTTTGTTTCCACCAAAGAACGACTGAGTCGCATAGTTAACCAGTTATCAATTCGATTAGACCAACATCAACGAACTTTAATTTTTATATGGGCAAAAGCCTTGTATCAACGCTCACATTCTTTGATTTTATCAAGATATTTGCATGCAACATCAGAATATTCATCGATATCAGCACAAGATTGAAGAGTAACACACAAAATATCTTTGGAGAGACATTCTTCTAAGAGTAAATCATATTCATCTGAAAAAACGGACTTGTCCATTTGAAGATCGTCAATTTCTTTCTCAATAGACTCAACATATTTTAAATCATCAAACATTTCACACCGAATTAATCTTTCAAATTCAAGCATATTTTCTTTTAATGTGGTCGTGTTCGGTATTAAGATTTGTTTGATAAGCACAGTTATATCTTGAAGAATTGGTTTTTTCCACTCGTCATTTTCTCGTTGTTTCTATTCATTGTCAATAATGGATTTAATATTATCAATGTAATGTTGTAGAAAACCAAATCTCTGCCTACTCTTGCTTTTAGAAGCATCAAGAGGCAAGTAGTTGATGAACTTAGAAACGTGTGTTTTCTTAGTAGCAAAAGCTTTCTTCCATGAATTCTTCTTTGTTTGCATTCTAAAAACAATTCCTCACGAGACTTTTGTTTTTGTGTAATGAAAAGACCATATAGACTATTCTCATAAGCATAATTGTATGGTTTCACAAACTCTTTATTGACCGGTGATCTACTCTCCTCTTCCCAAAGGGATGTCTCATCATAACCAAGAGGATATTCGGGATCGGTCCATTCGGACTGATCCATATAAAGGCGCGGGTTCGCAGCTTGAGCTTGGGCAAGATAATCAGGACTTGCAAAGCTAGCTTGACCCTTAAACATAGACGGAGGTGCTATCATTCTTACGGTTTGAATAGAGTCATGCGTTTTATAAACAACTTTCTTCAAAAATTCGACTTGTTTTTCTAGTTCCGTTACTTTTTCAGTATCTTTTTCATGTCGACTTTTGAAATCTTGTTTTAACGTTTCAACCTCTTGTTTCTTAACATCAAGAATTTTATCAGACTCGGTGTTATCCATCGAAAGCCGTTTTTCAAGTTTGTTAACTTTGGTGGTAGCAAGGTACGTTTTTTGACGTTCATCCATTACCAAAACATTAAATTGGCGTTTCTCTTTGGTTAATAACTCAAGAGTTTCGTTGTATTTCTTTTCAAGATCGTCCTTTTGACTTTTTAACGCACTACCCTTGTATCCCTGAAGTTCTTTGGTTTTCTGAAGAAGCTCACTTTATAGTGTTCAATGGTCTCACTGGATGTAATTAGGGCGGCTTTGCATCCTTCAAAATTTTGAGTGAGCGCTGTGTTTTCCTTCTTTAATTGCTTTTGACTTTTTAGTTTCATTGACATCTTTTTGTAAACTGGCAATTAAATTAGCAAGCGCGACACGCTCCTCATCATCATAATCATTTGCATGTTGATCATCCTCAAACTCATTATTACACATGTCTGATGAATCGGGTGTGGTATTGCTATCAACCTTTTCCGTCATACATGTGTCATTAATGGCATTGGGTAGCTCACAATGCTCATGAGTATCACCAAACACATTATATTCATCAGTGGTGTGTACCTTATCGAGTGGCTCAGTGTCAAAGATAGGTCCATTGTCATCTTCAGTGACGTTAAGAACTTCGTCAACCTTTGCCATGTACGAGTAATGTGCTTCTAATTCTTGGTCAGAGGCTTCATCATCAGTATCATCAAGCATTGCTCCTTCCTCAGCCGACAATTTGACCCCTGCTTCCATCTTCTTGCATAACAACATCTTCTCTTTATGATAGCTAGAGTCCCTAATCCGTTTCGGCTTTCTGCATTCCTTTGCCATATGCCCATAACCTTGGTAATTATAACACTGAATCCTACTTTGCTGAACCACTTACGTTCCAACAGTTTCTCTATTCCCAGTAGCAGTAGCAATTCTCTGAGTATCATACTTGGCAGTTTGTCGATCATACCTTGCAGAACCCTCAACATGTGTTGGATTATGTCGATCATACCTAGAAGGACTTTCACCACGTGGACGTGTGTCATACCGTGAAGGGTTCTCAACATATTGGTTCTTTGTGTTGGATGATGTTCGAAGATTGTTGTTGGTGGGTTTGAAGATTTTCTTGTAGGTCTTCATAATGAAAGCAATTTGTTGTTTCATTTCCCGATTCTTCTGAGCTTGATCTTCATCACTATCCTCTTCAGATGATGACTCAGATGGTGGTGATGGTGCTCTTGGTTCTTTGCCGCGTGATCTTGTGGATAATGAAGACTTGGATGATGTGGAATATCGTGGGGAGGATGATTGAATGGAATATGACTTTGGAGTACGAGATCGATGATCTTGAGTGGTAGACACTAGAGCAAGTGGACTAGCCGTCCTTGCAACTCGTTCAGCTCGAATTTCATTTGCCTCATGCTGAAATTGTTTCAAGATATCAAAGAGAGTGTGATAGTTTACCTTGTCTAACTGCTTCTGTTGTTTCACCAAAGTAACAAAACGTGTCCACTCTGGTTGAAGTTGCTGAAGAAATTGCACATTGACTTGCATGGTGGAGACCTCCAGGTTGTTTCTTGTCATGTCGTTCATCATCTTGTAGAATCGTGAATACTAAGACTCAATTGATTCTCCATCCAATGCAGTAAACTTACCAAAATTCTAAAACAAGTTTGTTTTAACATCTTACTTGTTGAGTGATTCTCCTTGTTGCAAGCGTTCAATAGCCGTCCACATTTCTTGTGCCATAGGACATGCATCAACCGTGGAATAAATATCATCTCCAATTCCACTTAGAATCATATAGATCGCTTCTTTTTCTGCATCATACCAAGCACCCTTCTCTGGTGTAAGATCAGATAACGTTTCTTTTCTTGTGGTTTCGGGTACTTCTATGGTAGTGTCAGTGGCTGGTGTATGAGGAACAATGATATCGGAGAAAACATATGGTCCATTGTTAATACATTGCCTCAATGGATCACCATTGGGTCTTGTATCAAGATAACGAAGAAAACTTGATTGCCATTGAGCATATCGACCGGCCACAAGCATTGGTGGTCTCTCTTTGTTACCCGCCACCATTATGTTGTTGTTCGTCACACGATATTCTGCAGTAGAATCCATCTCAAAATTCTCTGAAATGATGAAGTGAATATGGATCTTAAGTAGATATGAGTGATTGAGTTGTTGTTGAAATTCCGAAAATTTCTATTTTTTCTCAGTCCGACAATAAATTCCCCAGTCCGACAAAACGGTAGACCAAAAAATTTGTAATCGCCAAATTTTGAAATCGAGCTAGAAATGTTCTAAATCTAGTATGGAAAAAATTTGAATTTACTTAACGGAAAAAATTTAACTCTTTTTTTTTCTTTTTTTTAATCTTCGTGTAAATGATGTTCCGAAACTAGTCTAGATGGTGGCTAAGTCTAAAAATTACTCGAACAAAATTTAGCTAAACATGTCATCGGAATGTCCATCGGAATGTGCCATCGGAATGTCCATCGGAATGCTGGCTGTCGGAATGTAGGTTCTATCGGAATGATTGCAAGTATCGGAATGTTGCTTTTGTCGGAATATCAATCTATCGGAAAGTCCTTCTGTCTGAATGCTTAGATCGCAATGTTTACCTGTCGGAATGCTTAGATCGCAATGCACTGTCGGAATGTTTACCTATCGGAATGCTTAGATCGCAATGCACTGTCGGAATGTTTACCTGACGGAATGCTTAGATCGCAATATGGCTAATACAAATTGGACAGAGTAACGACTCAATATCCCTTGAAACCGTCAGAATCCCAGATCGCAATGTACGATCGGAATGTCTCGTCGGAATAAGGTATCAAAATCTTGTGATCGCAAAGTAGAACCAAATGGTTATTGCGATCAAGCCACGCTAACTTGTACTTTCCGATGGAGACACTTGCAGGAAATTCGGAATGAAGAAAAACAGAAGTTTTTGGACGTTTGATCCAAGAAAGTTTGTGTTTTAACCAAAACCAAGATACCCAAATAACTACGACACGAATAAAGAAGTTATACGACTTGAAGAACACTAAAAAACATAAAAAAATCTTGAATTCGTGGAAGAAATAAGGATTAAATCAAATAAATCAAATGAAAACACAACAACCAATCACAAAACTACCCTATGGCGATTAATACCAATTGTTGTCCCTAATATATGATGATTCTATATGATTAATGAAGAAAGAAAGGTAGATATGAGATGAATTCTAGAGAGAGAAAGTAGTTAGAGAAAGTAGAGAGAATGGTTGAAGAAACTAGGTGATATTAGATTAGAGAAAATGAATAACCAACACCCTTCCTAACATGCTAGGAAGGGTATTTATAGCCTTTACTTACATGTAGCATAATGAGCTATATGATCATGGGCCGGGCTTTCCTTTTGGGCTTTGGTTACTTATGAATGAACCTTAGCTTAAAGTTAAGCCCGTTATACACGAGTAACATACTACCTATTACAACGTTCTAAAATACGATACATAATAAACATATGACCGAGCATTCTTGTTTGACTCAATATTTTGAGGCTAACAATGTTCAATTGCAAACCACGTCTCTTTACCAGTAGAGCATGCATCAACCGTTGAGTAAATATCATCCCCAATCCCACTTAGAATCAGATAGATTGCTTCCTTCTTTGTATCAATCCAAGCACGGTTCTCTTTCGAAGTATTCTCATATGTTTCCTTAATAGTCTGCTCAACAGCACGTGGCGTCGATTCGGTTGCTGGAGTTGCAGGAATGGTAATTGTAGTGGGGGTATAGGGTCCGTCTGTGATGCAACGGCGAAGAACATCACCATTAGGTTTTGTGTCAAGATATCGTAGTAATCGTGATTGCCATTGTGCATATCGACCGGGCACAAGCATTGGTGGTCTCTCTTTGTTACCCACCACCACGATGTTGTTATTAGTAACACGATATTCAGTAGTAGAATCCATCTCGAAAATGAAGTGTTGAAGTGAATAGGACCTTAAGTAGATGTTGTTGTGAGTAGGTTGTGGTTGATATTTCGAGAAACTTTGTGAAAAACCCTAAACAATGTCTTCGTAAGAAACCAAAAATTCACGTTTTTGAAAATGTTATAACATAACAATTCTGAATATATCTTTAACAATGTCGAAATGTTTGGTATTAGAAGTCGGAATCTAAAAAGTATAAGAAGTCGGAATCCAAATGATGTAGTATAAGTCGGAATCCCAACTATGTAGCATAAGTCAGAATCCAAACTATGTAGTATAAGTCCGAATCTGAACGATGTAGTATAAGTCGAAATCCTCAATCAGATACACAAGTCGGAATCCTCATTTAGATACACAAGTCGGAATCTAAAAGTCAGAATCCTCAATCAGTTACACAAGTCGGAATCCACAATCAGATACACAAGTCGGAATCCACAATCAGATACACAAGTCGGAATCCATAATCTGGATTAGATGTCGGAATTCGTAATCCGGAATGTGGTTAATTGGTTTAATACGGAATAAAGGTTTAATCCGGAATCTATGTTTTTCATGGTTTAATCTGGAATACGTAATCCGGAATGCTATGTTTACTTGGTTTAATCCGGAATCTATGTTTACTAGGTTTAATCCGGAATACTACACAAGATCACAAGTCGGAATACATATTGTACTATTCGGAATATAGTATAAGTCGGAATACGATATAAGAACAATTCGGAAAGAGGAATATGGTGACAATAAGTCGGAATAACCAATTATGCCAAACAGTTCAGAATGTGCTAAACCCATTTATTCCGACTTGTACTCCCAAAAAAAACTTAATATTTCAAACTTTTTACCCAATAATCAAGCCAAAACTGCCAATTTTTCGTAAAAATCAGCAAGATGAATAACAAAAATTCCTACCACAACTTTGTAGGCAATTTGTATGAAGATTTAGAGCTCGAAAACACACAAAAAAATAATTTTTTGAGACGAGATGATTTGATGATAAAAAAAATACACGAATCAACAACAATAACCACAAACTAAACACGAATTTACCCTATGGCGAGTGATACCAATTATTGTCCCAATTATATAATGATAGATTAAAGAAATGAGATGGAAAAGATATGAATTTCTAGAGAGAGAAAGTAGAGAGAGAGATGATTAACTATGTGAATATTAGATTGAGAAAAATGAGAACTTCCAACCCTCCTAACATGCTAGGAGGGTGCTTATATGGTCCACCCACATGCGGGCTTTCTATTGGACTATATTTGTTTTGGGCCGGGCTTGAATAAATGTTTAGTACCTTAAAAGAGGCCTTTTAAGCTAGCCATCAAGCTCGTAATGTCACGACTGTTTTAACTAACTATTACAATGTTCTAATAAATGTTACAATATAAACCTATGATCAAACATTCTTATTTGACTCAATATTTTGAGGCTAACAGTATGATATTATAGTGTTTTTTATGTTTAATGTGAATTTGTAGTTTGTTATTATATTTTTTGTTGGTCGCTAATATAACAGGAGAAAATGTGAAAATCGCCCGCATTATTACTAGGCACATCATCTTGTACCATATAAACATAGAATCATCTTTACTAACCTTATACTTTTGTTATGTGTAAGCAATAAATGGGTAAGTCAAGATATTCTAGAGCAATGTTTGAGCCCCGTGCTGATGCGGAGTTGAAAGATACTATTGTGGTGGTGATGCTTAAACAAATAGACCAACGGTTTCTATTTGAGCACTATCTGTGTTGAATATGTGTGAAAACCTCCTAAATTTTCGAGTTGTAAGATTTTAATCATGTGTTTGATGAATGTTCTAAGATTACGAAATTAAATGGTTTAAGGAATGTAAAGAACCCTAAACACACCGTTAAGAGTATGTTAGTTGGTTTAAGGTGAATCTTAAACCTATTAACGAGGAGTATATAATGTTTCAAAAAAATCTCTTTTAACAATAGAAATAGCATTATCTTATACCGTATAAACATCATTAAAAGCAACCACTACAAGTTAAAATAATAGTGACGAGTAACACATCTTAATACCTTATAAAATATCTAAGTCATTTTCTATTATTAGAAGTCTTAACTTTTTAAGCCTCTAACATTTCTTGTTATAGAAAGATTGTTGTTACTTTTGTATTCATTGCACAAATAAATTTTATTAATTTCAATTCAATAAAGTCATTAATGGGCTTAATTTTAAAACGTCAGTTACACATAACATTAAAACTCGTTTTAATGGGCTAATTTTGTAACGGCTGTTCAAAATATATATAAAAACAACACACACAACTTTGTATTCATCATTTCTCTTAGTTCTCTCACAAAAGGAAAACACACTCTCCCACTCACTTCAATAAAATAATCATCACTGCCGAAAACTCTTTGACTTAGATCACAACGCCGAAACTCTATTTATCACTAAAAGGTGCTTTCAAGTTTTTTATTAGATCCATATTTTTTTATTGATCTATATGTTTGTTTATCACAAAATTAATCGCCGTGTACCCGCCGCCGCATTGCGCGGGTATCCTGCTAGTGCATTATTAATATTAATCATAATTCTAGGGTAAATTAAACTTAATGATAAATATAATTCCAACTTGAAAGTATATATTATTTTTGTACTATGACACTAAAAATAGTGCCACGCTTCCCTATAATTCTATAAGAGACATTGTCAAGTTATTTCATCATAGCCATCCATTCGTAAAGCTTGTGATAAGTAAAAAAGTACTCCTAATTGATATTTCGTTTTTAAATTATTTCAAAAAATTTGTTCAGTTTTAAAAGTATAAAAAAATTAGATTAAATTTATAATATCTCCATATTTTGAAAAAATATAAATCAATTGGTTGAAATGAAAAGTAAGAGAGAAAATTATAAAAATGATGAGTTTAATTAAATTGTGTGTTTTTTTATAGATAGTTATAATTATGAAAGTTAGTAAATTGTTCTCGTAGGATCCATGACATGTACATTAGGGTTTCTAAGACAATATTCTATTAGTATTAAAGAAGAAGAATAAAAAAATAAAGTGCTAGTGGATACAACACATAAACTTGTGTTCCGATGTTTTTTTCTAAATGGCGATATGTATTAAAAGAGGAAATTGCATGTTTGCTCCCTGTGGTTTGCCAAAATTGCATGTTTGCTCCCTAACTTCATTTAAATGCAGGCGGCCTCCTGGAGGACGAAGGTAAGTAGCAACGAGCCTCCCTGGATCTAACTCTCGTTACTTTTTGCTAGTTAAATTTTCTTTGTTCAAGGGTATTGATGTCCTTTCATAATTTCTTTTTAACCTAGCTTAATTTCATTGCATTGTTACTCCTTGTGGTTTGCAATTAAATAACCTTCCTTAACACATTTACAAACACACGCATAGATCAAATCCCCTTTTTTAAAAAACACACAAACCCTAAATATAAACTGCTTTTCTGGGAACCAATCCATTGTTCGTACATCATGGACAAACACTAATCCTGGAAGAAGATTTCATTGTTGTCTTTATAATACTTGTCAATTTTTTTTGTGGGTTGATCCCCTAATGTGTGCTCGAGCTGTAGCGATTATTCCAGGGTTGTTAAGATCAAGAAATGCACTTGAAGAATCATTGAATGCAATGGAGGCTGGTAATCGAAGGTTGAAGATTTGTTTGATTTGCAGTTGGTTGTTATTTTGTTTCTGCTACTTGATGTAATGTGTCAATGGTTGACTAATATTATGTTGTATTGAACTAATTGCCCAGCTATTGTACTGGTCAATAATTTTCCTTAATGAAGTTCATATTATGATATGTCATGACTTTTGTTATGTTGTTGTTTATGATCTAATGTTATGTTATTCAGTATAAGCTAATGCATTCATTCATTCCATAAAAGCCATTACATTGTAGTCCCAAAACAGAAAAACATCAGCATACTAAACATGAACTTAAAGGTAGATAAGCATACAAATAAAAGTGAAATAACACAAGCAACAAAGCACATTAGATTTTGCCTTTTCCCTTGTCCTTTCCATCCTTGTTGTTCAAAGGCCTCTTCCTAAGTTTTTCTTCAATGGAAGACCAAGTCCTTTGACAGGGTAGTCCTAGCACGACCCCAGTGATGGCTTTAGGGCTTTTGATGATTGTCTTTGATGAGGTCCTTTTGCAAAGAGGAATGTACTTACCAGCTAAGCTTACATCACTGGATTTGCTAGCAGCATGTATGTTAGGCTTTGATGATTGGCCTTCATCACTTGTTTCATCTAAGCTTTCATCACCTGTGTCATCCAAGGTTTCAGTACTTGTGTCATCTAAAGTTATAGCAGCAGACTTACTGTTATATTTAAAGTTATGCCAGTAATCATCATCAAGATACTCATAGAAATCCACATAGCCATACCATTCTATCAACTCATCTGTGACATCCCCTTTCTTAAACATTCTTGCAACACTTGTTGTTACACATGGTATTGGTCTTTCTTTTGATCCAAAAGGTGGAAGGTGTGACATTGTGTGTGGTGTTTAGAAAATAACTGATGAAACAATGGCATTACCCTGGTAGTATTTATGTTGTGTGGTAAGTAGAAAAGTTAATGTGACAATTAACTCCATCTATTCAACTACTTGGTCAGATAATATAAATGGGTCAACAAAAATGAAAGACCAATGTGACACGGTTTACAATGGGTCTAAGTGAAAAGAATACAAAATCTTAGCATGACTTTGACCAGAAAATTGGGTCAAGAAAATTGAAAGACCAATGTAACCATCAAATATTATGCATACCATAAGGTTTGTAGCAAACTGCAATAGTCTTACAACTGTTTTTCCAAAAAAAGAAATAACATACGTCTAGACCTGAATAATGGCCTCACATGAAAACAAGGAAATAACATAAGTCAATAACATGAAACATTCAACATAAGTCATTAGCATGACTATTAAAGATTAAGTCTGCAGGCACTCCTTTTTGTTCTTCCTCTGGGGCTTCTAAGCATATCAGTTTGTGAAGGTTGAGTATGAGCCTGTGATCCTTGATTACTTGCCTGTGCAGATTGGCTTGGTTCTGTAGGCTGTGTTTTGTTTGTTCCTGCACCAGAGCTTGTACCAACAGCAGCAAATTAGCTTGGTTGTGTTGGCTGTGTGTTGTTTGTTCCAGCACCAGAGCTTGTACCAACAGCAGCATTCTTTCTTTTCCCTGAATTACTTGTACCAACAGCAGCATTCTTCCTTTTCCTTGCATTACTTGCACCAACAGCAACATTCTTCATATCACAGCTTCTTTTGTTGTGCCCTGTACTTTTACACAAACCACATGTAATCCCTTTACCAGTCCTGCTTAGTTTATTACCTTTCACCAACACAATCTCTCCTTTACTCATCTTTCTTTTTCTTGATGGTCTCCCAATCTGTGGATGAATTTTTGGTGGCAAAAGAGTGGTTGGACAGTCAAATTTGGCCCATAAATCTCTGCCATTAACAGGGTTAACCTTGTGTGAATACACAGCTTTCCAAGTGGCCAATTTGTATGATTCATGGACCCAATCCTCAGGTATTCCTACATCATAACCATTGTCTATCATATCATGTATTGCAGCAACTACATGCTTGCAGGGTATTCCTGATATCTCCCACTTCCTACAGGAACATGTTTTTTGAGGCAAGTTAACCACATATTGTTCTTGTAGGAAACCCTTAACCTGGTAAAGATCAGACCCATTCCAATCAACTTTGCACTCACTAGCAGCAGTCTTAATCTTTTCAAACACCTTAGCAACAGTAGGGGTCAATGGGCCATCACTTTTTTCAATAACTTTTTGCACAATTACAATCCTTTTCATAAGATATTCCCTCACATGTTCTAAGGCTGTAATTATAGGGCTCTCTCTAGCATCTAACAACTGTCTGTTGAAGACCTCACAAACATTGTTTATTAACAGGTCACAATGGGCTCTACCCATAGTTTTTGGAAAATGTTATTCATTAGAAAACTAATTAAGTTACATAAGTTTAATGTTTAAAATTTAAAGGATATGACACTTACCAGAGAAATAAGCTCTACTCCAATGCTCAGCAGGTATTTTTTAAGCCATTGATATGCTTTTAAGTTGAAATCTTTCAACTCTTTCATGTTTTCTTCAAACAAAACAGTAGTTGTTGATGATGCACACTTCCACAACATTTCCTTGTACTCAACTCCTTTCCATGTCTGGTTCATGTTCTCATATATATGCCTAACACAGTACCTATGCTCAGCACTAGGAAACAACTTCTCAAGTGTAGGTAACAATCCCTACAAGAATCATTAGATTTGTTAAAAATAAAACAAACTCACAAATTAACTAAACACTTACAAGAAATTTTTAAGGTAAACCATTACCTTTTGTCTATCTGTGATGAAGGTGAAATTAGAGTTGGTGTAGAGATCCAAGTCATCAGCTAGACACTTTAAGAACCATGTCCATGAATGTTGGTTTTCTGATTCAACTATTCCATAAGCAACAGGATAGATGCCATTATTTGCATCCACCCCCACAGCAGTCAAAATTTGACCTGGATAATGTCCTCTCATGAAAGCACCATCTAAAACTAGTAATTCCTTTCCACTTTCCTTAAATCCCCTTTCCAGAGCACCTAAACACACATAGATTCTCCTAAACATCCTAGTTGGACTTTCATGATTTTCTTCACCATAAACATCAATCTTACAAGTTGTATCCGGATTACACCACTTTAACTCCATTACATAGTCTCTCAATAAAGAATATTGAACCTTAACATCACCTCTCAAATAAACTTCTGCTTTTGCCTTAGCCCTAAAGGCTTTATCCTTTGAAATAGCAACATGAAACCTTTTCTACATTTGTTCTTGAACAGCTTTAAAAGGGATGTTTGGATTCATAATCAGTAGATCTGTGATGTGTTTGGAAAGAAAAGTAGATGTACAGTACTTTATCTTTCTAGATTGCAAGCAATGGTGATCATCTTTGAATGTTTTTATGACCCACTTTCCCTTTTCACCTTTTGATAAGTACAACAACCATGGACAGCATATTTTGTCCTTTTTTGAAAGCTCATTTAACTTATTAAAACTTATACCACTGTCCTCATTTGCCCCTTGTATTTTCTCACTTTTATGGTTATTTCTAGGAACTTTACCATTACAAACTACCCTAATTCTTACTGGATCATTCCTCTTAAAATGTAAGTTTCTCCTACTCTCTACAGCATAACTTCTAATCAATTGTTTAGCAACATCTCTGTTAGCAAACTCTCTTCCTACATAAAATTTGGCTGATGAGTGCAATTTCTTTAACTTTTTAAGACCTAGTCTTGCATTTTCTGGGACATCCTCTATGTCACTTTCCAGTGAATCAAAATCTAAAACCTCTAAGGTATCTTCATTCAAAGTAACCTTAGGTACCATAGGATCATTGTCGGCTACTTCAAAATGGAACTCACTCATGTTTACTTCTACATCCTCAACTACATGTTCATCATCCACAAGATCATTATAAGGCTCATTTTCCATTTCAGACCCACTCTCACTTTCATCTTCTTTCTCAACTACCTCAACATACACATACATAACCTTGTGCAAATGAACATAACTTATAAAGTTTTGGTAATTAGCATCACTAACCAAAGGCTTTACACCAACTTCTAAAGTCTTAAGTGGAACCTTATAGTAGAAAAGTAATTGATTGTCCATCTCATAACCTAAACTATTCATAACCGTATTCAGAATAGCATCACTAAAGTCATGCATATTCACCATATCAACAAAACAAAACTCACCTTCAATGTATTCCAAGTTCGGGCCATCACTAAACCTTCCATGGTAGTGACATTTAATGCTAAACAATTGTTCATACACATCTGTTAACATAGAAAATAACGATGGTCAGAATTGGATACATAATAATTAGGGCGAATTAAATAATTTTTGGTAACTAATCTTGAAATTAAACAATGAATAAAAAACTTACCATATATCGCAATGTCAAATTCTTCACCTTCGGCTCTTATGAAGAAGTCTGTAACAGGATCCTCCATGATTAACAAAGTTTGGGGAGGTTTGAGAATGGTAAACTGGAATATGAGGGGATTTGGTGCAATCCGTTTAATATGAAATGGGTTATAACCGAGTGATATGGGTAAACCCATGTACCAAAGCGGGTCTAATATAATTAATAAGCGAATTACCAAATATACCCCCACAGAAATATTACCTTTTAACGAGAGTTAGATCTAGGGAAGCTCGTTGCTACTTACCTTCGTCCTCCGGGAGGCCGCCTGCATTTAAATGAAGTTGTGGAGCAAATATGCAATTTTGGCAAACCACAGAGAGCAAACATGCAATTTCCTCGTATTAAAAAGAACTTTAGCAAAAAAACTAGAGAACACTAAAAATTACAACGGATGTTTAACCAAATCTAACCAATTACGAGCTTTGGCTCCTCTATACTTTAACCAAGAAATAGAAAATAAACGAATATATTGAAGATGTCACATTTCCTCATAGATTGAGAGCTAAATGTCACACTATTTCGATATCGCCAAATTAGCCACAACGTAGTACAAGTATTAACAACCATTCGATCTATCGTAGCCTTCGGAACAATCCGATTATCAAGCCAATCAATTTATTCCGAAGAACAAGACGCATTAAATGCAGGAACCTCGCACCAAACACGAATTTTACTCCAAATCTGAGAAGCCAAATAACACGTGAAAAATAGGTGTGATCTAGATTCTACACTTAAATTACAAACCGGGCAAAGAACGGAAGTTATTTCCAAACCACGAGACGACAGGTAAAACCGATGAGGAATCATATCCAAGAGAAATCGCCAAACAAAAATGATTAGTTTTTGGGGCAAGACGTTGTTCCATCTGGTATGTGAAAGAGCGGAGGGAAGCATATGATTATCAATATGATTCCTTATCACTCCCACCAAAAAATACCATCTGTTGCAAATCCTAAGAACATGTATTTGTACCCAAATTCAGGATTGTCTTGTTACCAATATCAGCCAATAATGAAACCAAAGCCTCATTGTTGCGAGTTCCCAAATCTTGTCTACGTCAATCCTAAGACCAAACGCCACTAAAAATTCGATCTCTAACAACACAATCTCCATTACGATCAAGACGGAACAATATGTTATACTTCTCTTTCAACAAAACATCACCTACCCAAACATCCTTCCAAAACCGCACCTTAGTACCACAACCCACTTTATATTTAAGTGTACCCCTTGGTACAACACCGTTAGACTGAAGATAGTTAACTTTCCAAACGATTCTAGACCATACACCAGCCGTTTTACAACCTTTCTCATCTAAAACCGCTTCTACACCATGTATTGATTTGATCAGATGAACCCACAAAAGGTTTGCATTATTTATCAATCTTCAATGCCATTTTTGAAGGAGCGCTAGAATGAAAGCGTTCAAGCTTCTAACACTCAAACCACCATTATCAAACGAGGCCAACACGTTATCCCATTTGACCCAAGATAATTTCCGATTACTTTTATCGCCACCCTTAAAAAGTTAGTCTAAGGCGTTCAAGAGTTTTAAGAACAGTTTCTAGGACCTTGAATAAAGACATATAGTAAATCCCCATACTTTCTAAAACATATTTGATTAAGGTTAGTCGACCACCGATTGAAATAAGATTTGACTTCCATGACGAGTGCTTACACTGAAATCGATCTACTAATTTTTCCTATTACAGGTCAAGTTCATATTTGAGCCAATGGGTAAACCAAGATATATAAAAGGGATATCAACATACATAGAACTTGTCCTACGAGCCATGCCACTTACTTCTTCAAGTGACACTCCAACACCATAAACATTTGATTTATTAATATTAATTTTAAGGTCCGAAGCAAGATAGAATACCTGTAAAACACAACTGATATTGTCCAAATCCCCAGTACCCAATCAGAGACAATCACCACATCATCCGCATAAAAGAAATGAGAAATCATAAAGCAAGAATCACCAACCATAGCACCCCCAACTAGATTAGACTGAATTGCCTCTTTAAAGCTAGGTGAAGGCCTTCCATGACTAGGATAGAAAGAAACAGAGAAAGCGGGTCTCCTTAACGTAACCTACTTTTTTAACGAAAATTCTAAAGATGGACTTCCGTTAACAAGAATAGTTGTCCTACATGATTCTAAGCAAACTTGAATCTATTTCCTCCATTTTATACCAAAGTCGAGCGACTATAAAATAAAGTCCAGATATTTCCAGCTTACTGAATTGTAAGCCTTCTCAAAACAAACTTTAAAAACCATAAGTTTCTTACTCTTCTTTCTATGCCAATCCATACATTCACTTAGCATAAAAGGTCCATCCAAATTTTGATGACCCGCAATGAAGGCATATTGCTCGGGACTAACGATCTTCTCCACCACTTTAGACAAACAATTTGCAAGGATTTTAGAAATGATTTATATTGAACACCTATTAATGAGATAAGCGTGTAGTCTTTAATATGTAAAGGATTGGAAATCTTCGGGATAAGAGTGATGAAGGCATAGTTTGCACCTTTTGACATTGAGCACGATTAAAAAAACAAAACTGCCGACGCAACATTGTCCTTTATTAAATCCCAATAAGTCTTTACAAAGAGAAATGTAAAGCCGTCAGGACGTGGCATCTTATTACAACTATAATCCAACACCGCTACAAACAGCTTTTGGATCCTTTAGAGGTACATAATATGTTTTGATCTAAAACCGCCAACGAAGGACACCCTTTTGAAGAAAATAAGATTTAGTTCTCGTTCTTGGAAAATCCATAGAAGTAGGAAGTTGTTACCCAAACGGATTTAGCGGATTATTGATCCATTTTCCTCTTCTATAATGTATTTGTAAGTTTTCTAGCATCTAGCTTGTTGGTTTTAGTTCTTGTGAGATGTGGTTGTAAGAGTCTTTGGGAGTTTCTCTTGAGTTGCTTTCGGGTTTTAATCAAGCGTGCGGTTTTGTTTTCTTGGGTCTTGCCATTTCTAGGATTCCATACTCACCTATAAGTAACAAGTAAAAGTAACGCTATAAATAGCGTGAGGCGTGACATGCATGACGGTATGTCAAATCCGCAAAGCCTTAGCGGCTAAGGCGAAGCATTTGCGTTTTTAAGGCGTCAAATAAGGCGGCACAAACTATGAAAATATTTATAATTTATTATATTTATAGCATACTTATTATATTGAGTTTATAAAAAGTGTTATAATAAAGAATAAAGTCAAAAAAACTATATTTGCCTTTCATTTCTATATAAAAAATCTATTGTAACGAAGTTGAAACTTATCGCACATTATCACGTATTTTTTACTTTTCATATCACGTCAAACTTTAATTAGACGCTTTGATGCATTGCATAGCGTGAAAATCAAGTCTTACGCATTTGATAGCATTTTAGAACATCAAGTAAAAGTCGACGAGCTAGTTTTTTTTCCCTTAGTAACATATTAAATATTATTCGAAAAATATAATAAAACAAGAGAAAAATACACTCAAATATTGCATTGATATATGTTAAATCATCAGGTGTGAAGACTTGATTGGATATCCAATGGTTTCTAAATGATTTTTTGAGTTAGACAACTTGTTTAAATTTAGCTTAGAGCAAGGTTATTAAGACCCTTTAAAAATCTTATATATATCCCTTTGAATTTTACATTTTTTTTTTATAATTACGGTTTTGTTATAAAACCGTGAATCAAAAAATACGGAATAAAAAAATAAAATTTAATAACTCAAAACAGTTAAACTGATAAAAATACGGAACAAAAACTAATAAAAAACAGTCCAGAAAAAACAGGAAGACAAAAAGTACACAATTTATATACTTTTTGTACTTTTTTTTGGAATAGGGATAGGGGTACACATTAGCTTATCATCAAAGGGGTCCTACTATCCATACCCCCCTTGGCCCACTAAAAAGGACAAAAAAGTACACTGTTTGTGTACTTTTTGTCTACCTGTCATTTTCTGGACAGTTTTTTTATCTGTTTTTTTTCGTATTTTTGTCAGTTTAACAGTTTTAACCTGTTAAACTTTATTTTTTTAATTCCGTATTTTCCGTTTCACAGTTTAATAACAAAACAAAAATTATAAAAATAAGAAAAAACAAAAAAGAATAAAAAAAATTCAAAATTCAAAGAATATATATAAGGTTTTAGGAGGGTCTATATAACCTTACCCCATCAAAAGGGGCCGTCAGGGTGAATGTCATGGCATCTAACTAAAACTAGGAATGGTACATAATAAAAAACATTTTGGACAACAATAATACTTATTTTGGAAAAGATGCAAAACTTGTATTAGAAATTGTAGTACTATTTTCTCGACCAAAGAAAAGACAGGAAACCAAATTAAACAAAATAGAATAAAACCATTGATCTCTACCAAATGTCATTGTGACTGCATAGAATCAACAGTTTCATTTGCATGAAATGGATCCTTAGTGTTCTTGAACAAACCCCATTGTCATGCTTGGTATAAAATTTGCACATACATCCCATGTAAATATATGCATACCTCCATTGTTATTCTTTTCTTTTTAACAGACCCCATTGTTATGATTGGTATAAAATTTCCAATAATACTAAATATTTTTTCCAAAATAATCCGATAGCTAATATAGTGTTTTAATGAGTAGTAACAAAACACCATCTAGAACAAAAATGTTACTGTAGTAATCTATGCTGAAATCTCTCTTGAAATAGCTATCATATACTGTAATTATTAACTTCTACCTGCTAAAATTGATTAACACATGTTTTGATTTATCTGGAAAAACCGGTTGTTCTCATATATTAGCACCGTACCTTATGTATTTGCACTAGCAACTTTGGTAGCCGTTTGGAAGAAAAAAAAAGGTTGATAAAAAAACGCGCAAAATAAAACTAACACATAAACCAACCAGAAACTTATTAGAAAAAAGAATTGAAGTTTGTATAAGAAATAGAAAGGTCGAGAGCTTACGATGTATCAGTCGCGTACTCGCAAAGCTTTCCTTTGGTCGAGAACATATTCGATTTTATAAAACTTTAACAAAAAACACAAATCAAGCTGATTCAACCAACCTCCCATTTTATTTTTTATTAAACTGCGGTAGGCTATCACTTCAAATGTGATACTTAGCATTTTGATCGTACTTACAAAGTAGAAAGAAAGAAACAAGTGTATTAATGATCTTACAAACCAAGATCAATATACATAAACAAGACCAAGAACAGAACTCCAAGTTTCAACAATGGCGGGACAAACTATGTGAGAGAGAGATAACAAAACTAACAGAGTGAAAAATGAATAACTAATAACAAGAAAGCGATGAATATATAGGGCTTGACTAAGGTTGACGTGAGTTTCCTCTGCTTGCTATATTAGGTCCTCCATCTTTAGCCAACCTGTCAAAAGCAAACCAAAATATCCAAAACAAAAAAATATAAAAGGAAATATTTACCTTTCTTCCCCTTAAACTTTTAACCAGCTATCAACTTACATTTTAATACCCCCCCCCCCCCTCTCTTAAGTTGACTTGTGATAGAGGTCAACAAGCTTCAACATTTCACAAAAGGAATTGTGATCTTTAATAGACAACCCTTTGGTAAACAAGTCTGCAACATTATCTTCAGATTTGATCTTAATAGTTTTGATCAAACCTGCAGACACCTTTTCTCTTAAGAAATATAAGTCAAGTTGTACTTCTTTAAACCCCACTTTTCACCATCCCCACGTCACTAATCGAACTACAAAAATCCAACACAATTGTGCCAATACAACCGAAAATAATGTAGCCTTATAACCTTTCTCGATTTCACAACAATAAAACGCAAATACTCATTGCAATTTTCATATTCTTTATCTTAAAATCCCCTTAAATGTTTTTCTACACACCAAGTGTTTGTGAAAATGTCTCAACCACAAAACATACATAAAACACACCATCCATTTCTTTTCAAACCGATTTC
Organism: Glebionis coronaria; assembly: GCA_025667525.1. Lineage (NCBI taxonomy): Eukaryota > Viridiplantae > Streptophyta > Magnoliopsida > Asterales > Asteraceae > Glebionis > Glebionis coronaria. The sequence continues at coordinate 110,884,955 of CM046879.1, read as the reverse complement.
ATATATATTAATCATTCTATTTTCATGACATCATCATCTACCTCTTCGGACGGAACTTGGCCATGTCCATTTCGAGGTTTTCATTGTTGCCCGGATGGTCAAGTGGGCAATAAAGGGTTTGCTCGTTTGTTTTCTCATATTAAGAGGCACGATTTTTCGACCGATGAACGTAAAGATGCATTACGTGAGGCTATTTCTACGGACCATGGATTATATATGGCAGTTGAGGAAACTTTGAAGGCATTTGAAAAATGGTTATGTGGGGATTGTATGACTTTCCATGCTGTGAGTCGGTCATGTCATCACCAAGACGGTCTTGTTCGTCCTTCAAACGAGCCAGGCGACATGAATGGTTACATTGTTGGAATTTCCAAGCCTTCTTATAATGAATACGAGATAGAAGTGACTGAAGGGTTGGCTTTGGATGTTGAGCTTCTTGATCGTGTTTTTAAATTGCCTATCACAACTGTCAAGAGTATTCCCCATGGATGTCGTCTCGCTTTCTCTCAGGCGTTAAAAACAGTTCTTTACCAAGTGGTCGCCCGACCCGATTCCGTTGGTGCGTGGGTCAAGTTGTTACTTCTTCCACGATGTACGCTGCAGGTATGTAGGCCCAAGACTAGACAAGAGCGTAGGTCCGGCAATAGAAAATCTTTGCAACAATGTTCTATCTTGAAGTCACTAGCTACATGGGGGAAAGATGATGGTATCACAACGTTAGTTCAAAACATGTTGGATGTTGCTAGGTCAGGATCCTTTGGTGAGGGTCGAGGTGATTTGATGGAGGATAGAACAACGGGCAATACCAACATCAGACAATGTCTTCGCAAGGTTGCGGATGGGCACTTTACAGCTGCAGTAAAAGTGTTATCCTCTTCTGGTATAGCTCCATACTCGGGTGATACTATTAAAGCCTTGGAGGCTAAGCATCCTTACAAGCCACCCCCATCCATGCCGAGCAACACTTTTTATGAGTCTCCTCTTGTAGCAGAGATTGATTGTGTCTTTGGTTGCATTAAATCCTTTCCTAAAGGTACTTCATGCGGGAGAGATGGTTTGAGGGCACAACATATATTAGATGCTCTGTGTGGAGAGGGTTCTGCTACTGCTACAGATCTCTTAATGGCCATCACATCGGTCATTAATTTATGGCTGGCAGGGAGGTGTCCGTCTATTTTGGCAGAGTTTGTTGCATCTGCTCCTCTCACGCCTCTACTAAAACATGATAACGGGATTCGACCTATTGCAGTGGGCACTATATGGAGACGTTTGGTTTCCAAGGTTGCTATGAAAGGTGTGGGTAAGGAAATGTCCAAGTACCTTGGTGATTTCCAGTTTGGAGTCGGAGTGTCGGGTGGTGCTGAGGCCGTTTTACTTAGCGCCAATAGGGTGTTGACTGAATACCATAATGATGGGTCTCTTGCAATGCTCACTATGGACTTCTCAAATGCACTTAACCTTGTGGATAGGTCAACACTACTTCATGAAGTTAGGGTGAGGTGTCCTTCTATTTCTTTGTGGGTAAATTTCTTATATGGTCAAGCAGCGAGGTTGTATATAGGAGACACACATATTTGGTCTGCCACGGGAGTGCAGCAAGGCGACCCATTGGGACCTCTTCTTTTTGCTCTTGTCTTGCACCCGCTTGTACATAAGATCAGAGACAGTTGCAAGCTTCTTCTTCATGCTTGGTATCTTGATGATGGAACCATTATTGGAGATTCAAAAGAGGTATCCAAGGTGTTAGACATTATAAAGACGACTGGTCCAAGTTTTGGTCTTGAACTTAACATCAAGAAAACAGAGATTTTTTGGCCCTCTTGTAATGGTACGAAGCTTCGGGAGGGTTTATTTCCGGTTGATATTCGTAGGCCGTCTTTTGTTGTGAAGCTTCTTGGGGGAGCTGTTAGTAGAGATGCAGATTTTATTAGTGGGTTGGCTATGAAGAGAGCCGTAAATGTTGTTGACTTGATGGGTCTTCTTCCACAACTTCATGACCCGCAAAGTGAGCTCCTTTTGCTTCGTTCATGTATGGGTAGCTAAACTTTATTTTGGTTTAAGGACATGTCAACCTATACACATGGAGGAGGCGGCTTTGTTTTTTGACAAAGGGTTGCGTGGTTCAATCGAAAATATAGTGGTTTGTGGAGGACCTTTTTTTGGTGACTTGCAGTGGAGACTTGCTTCTTTACCCATTCGTCTTTGTGGGTTGGGCTTGTACTCAGCAAAAGTGGTCTCCTCCTATGCTTTTGTGGCCTCGAGGGCCCAATCTTGGGTGCTACAAGACCACATCTTACGTGACAGTGGTATATGTGTTATGGACGATGATTACGTTTCTGCTTTGGCTTGTCTTCATGATACGATTCCAAGCTTTGATTTTAGCGTTTTCGCTAATAAGGAAACCGCCCCATCTAAATCCCAAGAAACATTGGCGAGTGCCCTTTTTAGTGAGATGGTCAAGGATATGGAAGCCCACTTTGACATGACGGTTAGACAGAAAGCAGTTTTTGAGTGTCTTCGCGCACCACATGACCAAGATTTCCTACAAGCTATCCCCATAGACGGGCTCGGTCAACATATGTCGCCGGTGGAATACCGCACTATCCTTAAGTATCGCCTTATGATTCCATTATTTTCGGTTGATGCTATATGCCCTATTTGTCGCAAGGCATGTTTGGATTCTTTTGGGGAACATGCGGTTCATTGTAAAGAACTTCCGGGCTTCAAGTATCGACATGATTTTGTTAGGGACGTTCTTTACGACATATGTAGGCGTGCTGGGATCTCCTCCAAAAAAGAGGCACCTGTGAATTTCTTGACCGATCCGTCAGATGGAAGATCCACACTGAGACCCGCTGATATTTTGGTTTTTGGATGGGTTGGAGGTAAACATGCGTGCGTTGATTTGACAGGTGTTTCTCCTCTCGTAGGGCTAGGCAGTCGAGATTTTACAGCGGGTCAGGCTGCTATAAAAGCCGCCTCGTGCAAAGTGACTAAACACGAGAAAGCATGTGTTGAAAATCAACATGTGTTTATTCCTTTCGCGTTTGATACATTTGGTTTCCTTGCACCTGAGGCGGTGGAGCTACTTACGAGAATACAACGTGTTATGAATAGTAATGTTTTGGCTCCTAAATCCACAAACGTTGTATTTAATAGACTTGGTTTTGCTATACAAAAAGGGCTAGCGGCGCAGCTTGTTGCCTGTTTGCCTTCTCCTAATATGTAAATTATAATTATTAATGATAATAAAGATACTATGTTTTCAAGAAATTTCAAAGTGTTTTGTTCTCTCATGAAATACAGGATTGGCTGTAATTTGAATTACAGAACTACTATCACATGTAAGGTAATATTCACCTTAAGATCTTTCATAATCTTAAGTATCCACATGATTTCACAAGTAACACTGTTCATAGCTCTATATTCAGCTTCAGCTGAAGATTTAGCTATAACAGATTGCTTCTTACTTTTCCAAGACACAAGATTATCACCCAGATATACAGTATATCCTGTAACAGACTTTCTAGTAATCTTACACTTAGCCCAATCTGAATCTATAAAAGCATTAAGATTCAGATTGCTATGTTTTTCAAAAGATATACCAGTTCCAGGAGAATTTTTAAGATATCTAAGCACATGAAAAGCCAGCTTCAGATGAGACTTATAAGGAGCATGCATAAACTGACTTAAACAGTGAACATCATAAGCAATATCTGGTCTTGTTAAAGTTAGATATATCAATTTACCAACAATCTTTTGATAACATGTTTTATTATCAAGAATAGTATCAGTCTCATTTTCAACAAGATTCTTCTTTTTCTTAGAACGATCTGGTATATGAGCTTTAGCTGGCTTACAAGCCAACATTCCATACTCAGATAGTAATTCAAGACAATATTTTCTTTGATTAAGACATAACCTTGAGTTTGTATCAAGTACTTCAATGCCCAAAAAATATTTGAGTTTCCCAAGGTCTTTTATTTTAAATTTAGAACTCAAATATTCTTTGAAGTCATTGATAATACTTTCATTGTTCCCTGTTATAATAATATCATCAACCTAAATAAGCAGGGCAACAAAAGACTCATTCTCAGTCTTAGTAAACAAAGAAACATCACTTTTACTTTGACAAAAACCATTTTCAGTTAGAACACTTGTCAATTTTTCATTCCATTTTCTAGGTGCCTGTTTTAACCCATATAAAGACTTAGTTAGCTTGCACACCTTGTTTGAGTTAGAACCATATCCTTCAGGAAGATTCATATAAATTTATTCATCTAAATCTCCATACAGAAAGGCATTATTCACATCTAACTGATAAACAGGCCAATTATTGTGCACAACAACAGAAAGAAGACACCTAACAGTCACAATTTTCACAACTGGAGAAAATGTTTCTTCGTAGTCTATACCTTCTTTTTGACTAAATCCTTTAGCAACAACCCTATCTTTAAATCTCTCAACATCCCCACTAGACTTGTATTTCACTTTCCACAACTATTTACAAGCAACATGTTTCCTACCATGAGGTAAGTCAACAATAACCCAAGTGTTATTTCTATTAAGGGCTTCCATTTCTTCATTCATTGCCTCAACCCATCTAGGGTCTTTGGCAGCCTCATCATAGGATTTAGGCTCATGAATTTTGTTAAGATTATTAGAAAACACAAAATTATGCATAGACAAACTAGTGTATCTCATCACAGTATTAATATCATACTTAACTCTTTTATCAAGTACATAGTTATCAAACTTAGCAGGAACTTTGTGTTGTCTAGTAGACCTTCTTAGTTCAGATCTCTCTGGATTATTTTGAAACAATTGATTAAATTCTATAAACTCTTCACCCTCAGATTCATAATCATCATCATTTAGGGCAACATTTTTGTCTATAGGACTAGCCTCACTACTGCCTAGATCACTCTGGTTTCCAACACTAGGATCTTTATTATCCATAGTATCTGACTCCTGAGAGTGACTGGTAACAATGGTAGAAGTATCAGTAGACACTTTATCAACTAAGTCAGACCTCTTAGAAATGCTACCTCTATTCTCTAAGCTTACATCTCTCACATCATCATAGGGATCATCAGACTTGTCTACTACCAGGCCAAAAATATTTAAACTATTTGTACCTTGTTCTTCAAAAATTAAATCACCTTTGCAATCATCATTTTTGAAAGGAAAAACTGTTTCATAAAATTTGACATCCCTAGAAAATAATACAGTTTTGGACTCAAGACTAAAAAGCTTATACACTTTTTTAGTAAAAGAATAACCAATAAAAACACATTTTCAAACCTAGCAGCAAACTTATCCATATTATTAAGCACAGTACTAAAGCATAGACAACCAAAAGATTTCAAATGAGAGATATTAGGTTTAATTTTATATATCATTTCATAAGGACTTTTTCTAGAGAGAACAGAGCTAGGAATCCTGTTAATAAGATAGACAGTAGTAAGAACACATTGAGGCCACATATTTAAAGGTAATCCCCCCCCCCTGAAACATAAGGGCTCTAGCAACATTAAGAAAGTGCCTATGTTTCCTTTCTGCTATACCATTCTGCTGTGGTGTATATACACAAGTGGTTTGATGAGCAGTTCCTTTAGTTTGAACAAACTCTTCAAATTTATGATTAATAAATTCAGAACCATTGTCACTTCTGAATATTTTAATAGACATATCAAACTGAGTTTTTATCAAATTATAAAATTCAATAATTTTATTCAAAACTTCATCTTTTCCTTTAAGCATATACAGCCACACAGCCCTAGTATAGTCATCAACCACGGTATGGAAAAATCTATATCCATCTCTACTTTTAATTTTATAAGGACCCCAAACATCTAAATGAACAATATCTCCCAAAAACTTGGTCTTATGTTCACTTAAAGGAAAAGGATACCTAGTCTGTTTAGCCTTATGACAAACATCGCAAGGCTGAACATTATCAGTAGAATCAATTTGAATATCATTTTTTAAAATGGCTAAGACTTGGTTAGAAGGATGACCAAGTCTGTTATGCCAAATGCACTTAGACAAACAACACTTAGTTATAGAGCTATTAATGTATTTTCTACCTGAATCAAACAAATAAAGACCATTGTTCTCACTACCAGTCCCTAGAAGGGACTTTTGAAGAGAATCCTGAACAAAACATTTTGACTCAGTAAATGAAACAACAAATTTATCATCCTTGGCCAACTTATGAACAGATATAAGGCTCACCTTGTAGCCTGGAACAACCAACACATTTTTTAACACAATGTGATCAGAAAGTTTAAAATTCCCAACATGTTTAACCTTTTCAATAGTTCCATTAGGATGTGACATAGATTATTTAGCTTGGAAACATCTATTACATCATATAAATGATCTGTAGAAAAAGTCATATGTTGGTATGCTCTAGAATTAAAGATCCACCCAATATATGTACTATAAGTACTTATATTAGTGTTATAGTTAAAAAATCTACAAGTAACCAAACTTATAACATGATTAGACTCAAATCTAATACCTGCAGCACATGACTGCACATCACCAGCATCAGTCTTAGATCCAATTAAGGCCATAAGCCTATTAATCTGATCAGCAGTAAAGAGAAGAGAATTCCCAGATCCTTGACCAACACTATTACCATGAGAACTAGATGCATTATTAGACACATTAGATCCTCCAGAGTTTCTTTTCTTGAAACCAGGAGGATAACCATTCAGCTCAAAACATCTATCTATGGTATGGCCATTCATATTACAATTAGTACAAACAAATTTATTGTTGTTTCTATTAGAACATCTTTTTTGATTATTTTGATTGTTTTGAGTACTTCTATTACCTGACCAATTATTAGGTTTAACCACAAAAGCAGAAGCAGTACTCTTATCATTAACAGCATGAACCAAATTGTTCTTGTGGGATTCAACCCTAGAAAGAGTAGCAAAAGCAGATTTAACATCAGGCAAAGGGTCAGCAGTTAACAATTGACTCCTAACAACACTGAAAGTGTCATCAAGACCCATAAGAAACTGTATAAGCCTTAAAAGAGCATTATGACTCTTCATTTGAGGAGCACCATCACAACTACAAGAAGGAAGATTGACAAGGGAGTCAAACTGCCTCCATAAGCTATTGTAGTTATGATAATACTCAGACAAAGAAGACCCAGATTGAGTAAGAGAGCAAATTTTATAATGCAGATTATAGATAACAGACCCATCAATTTTATCATAAGTTTCTTTAAACTCATCCCACACATCTTTATCATTTTTAGAAAAGATTTGTCCTTGATATAACTCAAAAGAGATACATCCATGAATCCATGATAAAACTATTGCATTACATCTATCCCATTGATCAGAAAGAACTTCATCATCATTATCTTTTCCACAAGTACCATCAATAAAGCCCAATTTATTCTTAGTATGCAAAGTAAGCTTAAATGCAGCAACCCAAACTTTATAGTTTTCTGGTCCAGTTAGTTTAACACTCATAATAGGCTGCCCATTAGTATCAATTGGGTGTAAATATAATGGGTCATCAATATGAATGACAGTCTCATTATTTTCTTCTATTTCAGTATCACTAAAAGGTTTATCACCCTTCTTGGGATCAGACATGATGACAAAGCAAAGAAATAATCACACAACAAAAGCAAAGAAACCCCTTATATCTCCTCTACACACAGCTACCAAGAAGCACACAAGAAAACTGAATCAATCCTCCAAGACTACCTAATCCCTTCGACACCTAAATCACCCTCTAAACAACAACAAGAAACCAAACTAAAGAGAGAGCAAGAGAGGTGTTACTAAACGTGCAGCTACAAGCAAAAACTGCCAAGATCCAAGGAGATCAAGAAGATCCCACCATAATCAGATAAAGCACAGCGGAAAAAACAACCTGAAATGTTAGTTATAACAGATAACCAACAAATAATAACAAACCCCTAAAAATTGACTGAACCCCTAATGTCTAAAATTTAGGGTTTCTTCAATTAACCTTACCAGGAGTGAAATTAAACCCAATTAACCAATCAAGAACCTAATTAAACCCAAAGGAATACCAGAAATCAGAAAACCCCCAAAAATTAAGAAACCCTAATTTTTGAGATTTAATCAAAAACTCAGTTAACCAGCAGCTAATTGAAATCCAGAGTTAAAAACGAGTTTAAAAACAAGTATCAAGAACCATAGGCTCTGATACCATATTCGATTTTATAAAACTTTAATAAAAAACACAAATCAAGCTGATTCAACCAACCTCCCCTTTTATTTTTTATTAAACTGCGTTAGGCTATCACTTCAAATGTGATACCTAGCTTTTTTTATCGTACTTACAAAGTAGAAAGAAAGAAACAAGTGTATTAATGATCTTACAAACCAAGATTAATATACACAAACAAGACCAAGAACAGAACTCCAAGTTTCAACAATGGCAGAACAAACTATGTGAGAGAGAGAGAGAGAGAGATAACAAAACTAACAGAGTGAAAAGTGAATAACTAATAACAAGAAAGCAATGAATATATAGGGCTTGACTAGGGTTGACATAAGTTTCCTCTGCTTGCTATATTAGGTCCTCCATCTTTAGCCAACCTGTCAAAAGCAAACCAAAATATCCAAAACAAAAAAAATAAAAGAAAATATTTACCTTTCTTACCCTTAAAATTTTAACCAGCTGTCAACTTACATTTTAATATAACACAATAAGTCCAACATCAGCATCACAAAGCACTGAGATCTCATGAGCTTTCTTCAACAATCCAGACCTCCTTTTTGAGAAGGTGACTTGCCGATTGATCTTATTCTCAATCCGCTTCAGTGTAATACGTCCGCGACCCATCGATTTATAAGTTATTAGGGTGTGATAATCTCGGATATCTAACTTAAATCGTGTTGAATTCACTTTCCGTATAAAGTATTTCGACCCTATGCTGTCTGGGTTAAACGAAATCCTTATCGGGATAATTCAAGTAGAAACACTTTGATTCTAGGCACAAGAAATCAAACCAAGAATAGAGGGACTTGTTTTTTTCGTTATGTTCATATGAGACCAAAAATATGTTCAGGAACAGACATAAAAAACGGTTAATAGCAGTTAAAACCGAACAGTTACAACTGTTCACCAACAGGTATGTTGGTTAGGTTTTCGCGGGAAAATTAAGACGAATCCTTAATACCGATTCGTAAAAATCGTAGCGGGACCCCAGCAAGGGGCCTCATCCCCCTTGACCCCTACATTTTTTTCGTGGGAGATAACATATTAGCTCAACGAGTGTGCACTCTGCACTTCGCCTAACTCGTGTCAGATCCGAATATGAAATCTCATTGGTCTCTAGTAAATCCCGATTAAATAAAATAGTTGATGACACTAAAATCACCAACAAATTCCCCCCATTTTAGTGTAATACTTGATCTACTAAAATATATATAAAGATATATACAAGTATAATAAGCAAACATAACAAAACAAACAAATGTATAAATGAAAATGTCTTGCGATTGAATTTTCATCTTAGTTTAATACACATTCCAAATATTCGAGAATCAGGGTGTCGTAACGATTGAACCCGTCAACTCATGTGAATACCTGAAGATACTATACACATAAGTTTCTACAACACTCTACAGTTCAGTCTTGACACTATTACAAGCCACGTGTCCCTATCCATTAATGAACATATAGAAAGCCAAGTCCAAGCTTCTTGAAGCGGTAAAACTTCATGCTCATATAGGTGGTCCTTTTAATCTTGCTCCTGCATGCAATTTTTCAAAAGAACCATTAAGAAGATATACTTCAACCTAACATCACTTGCAGGTATGAACACATACCTTGGGATAATAAGCACATGCGTTCCAATCTCTAGCTATGAGCTTTCCACATTGAATTCAGCTTCTAACGTTGTATTAGAAGAGAATTGGGTATCTCATAGGTAGTAGATCTAGATGGACATCAAACCCATCCCAATAACCGACTTATTCACTAAGTCTCTAGCTAACGCCTTCATCAAGTGGTCAGCTAGATTATGTTGTGACCGAACAAACTCAATAGATATCACACCATTCATGATTAGCTCCCTAATCATACTATGTCTAAAACCCAAGTGTCTAGACTTGCCATTGTATATTTGACTATAAGATTTAGCCATAATGGCAGCACTATCACAATGAATAGAAATTAGTGATATTGGTTTCGGCTATATTGAAATCTCATGTATCAAGTTCCTTAGCCATTCTGCTTCTTTACCAGCAGCAGCCAATGCTACAAACTCAGATTCCATAGTTGAATCATTGATGCATGTTTGCTTCTTGGAAGCCCATGAAATGGCACCTCCCCCAAGCAAGAACACCAATCCAATAGTAGAAGACGAATCTTCAACATGATTTATCCAGCTAGCATCCGAATAACCTTCTAACACCGAAGGATATCCAACATATGATAAACCATAATCTTTAGTACCTTTCAAGACTTTAAATACTCTTGTTATTGCATGTCAATGTTGTCTACTAGGATTACTAGTAAACCTACTCAACCTACCAACTTCATAAGCAATATCAGGTCTAGTGCTCGTCATAGCATACATCAAAGAACCAATGGCTCTCGAGTAATCGAGCTGATCCACAGGTTTATCTGTGTTTGGCATAAGCTTTTCTACCGGATCCATAGGAGTACTCACCGGAGAACAATCTTCACGATTGAATTTCTTGAGTATTTTCTCAATATAATGAGATTGTGTAATTACAATCCCTTTATTTTCACGTTTAATCTTAATACCAAGAATAACGTTAGCTTCTCCCATGTCTTTCATGGAAAACTTAGATGACAAAAACCTTTTAGTTTTACTTGATTTTAGTCAGTGCCAAATATCAACATTGTAACACCCCCTTGTTGGTCAAATGCAGCGGAATAGTAATTGGGGTGTTACTTGGGTGGATCGATAGCACATAGCATATAGAGCAATGATCATAAATGTCATTTGAAACATATTACATGAATTAATCGTACACATTTAGTATCTTGTTTGAAAACCACATTTATTATAAAACAGAAGTAAAAATCCCAGCCCGATGGTAAACATGATGCTCCCTATAATGCTGGAATCCAATGAATAAACCTGCTTATTTTCCTGAGAAAACATATAAAGTAAAATGTGGGGGTCAACACGAAGTTGGTGAATTCACAAGTTTAATTAAATAAAGTATCAATATGCAAAACACCACGGTCATAGCAGGACATCATAGCCCAATACTATAGTAGTTCCTATTGCCCTGTAATAGAAGCTAGACATGATTCTCAGTACGCCCATTGGGTCTATCCTGATATTGTTTCCCTTAATCCGACAATGACATAAACCTGTTGCTTGGCCTAAGCGTTACGTGACAGCTGATCACGTCAGGTCGGGTGTTGTCAATACCCGAATAGATCTATCCATACATTTCGCGCTACACTATTAACTATTACAGTCCACGGGAATGGGGCAAACAGTAGGCAATAAATTGTTGTTGTCTGTGCATGCTTGTATATAAATAGTTTTTGTATGTTTCTCCCCCAGTTATAAAATAGTAAAGATGGGGCCATGAACTCACCTTAATGGTAATGAGGTGGTGAGGATGATTCACTGAGTGAACTGGCACAATATGGTCACGAACTGGAGAAATTTCCTAAGTAACTTAAATGCCTCAGTGAATGCAAAAAAATAATGACGCATGATGAATTGTACATATGAAAATGCATGATCACAATTTAATAAGTTATTACGATGGTTTAAGTGTTTACACTTATAGTGAACCGAAGGTATATACATATTTTTAGCTTCTAAAAATATACATATAAGTTGTTTGGTAAATTGAGTAATAAATTAAATAAATAGATTTCATATTATTTAATTTATTATAAGAAAATAAAATACAATTTACTTTTCTTAAGGCTTCAAAAATATAGTTAATGGGGTTTGTCAGTTTATTTAGAGTTTCGTAAATAAACTTAGTGATTTATTTAACGAACCAAATAAAATGTTTTATTAATACCTTTACTTAAATTAGAAGTACTAGCAAGCCCTTGTAAGTATGACAATTTACAAAAGTAAACTTTAAGGTTTCGCTCGTTAAGTATATTACACCGTTAGTCCTCGTTGGTTAGTTTAATTTATAAAAACGCTCCTAGGGCTTTAAAAACTTTGGGGAAATGACCAATCACCCCCATGTGTTTCGGAATTTATTTAATAAGGGTTAGGGTTTGTTTTATGTTTTCAAAATGACACAATAGGTCCTTAAACCTTCGGTTTTGTTAAAAAGGAATAGTTAGGGCTTATATTAAGTTTCAAAAATGGCAAAAATGACCCTTAAGGTCTCGGTTTGTTTAATAAGGCAACTAGGGATTTAATTTAGTTTAGGTTTTGACAAATAAGGCCCTTGTAGTTTCCTTTAGCTCACGGTTTGAAAACAAACGCACCCTATAGTTTGAAAACTGACACATATGACCCTTGCACTATACAAAAGTCACGAAATAATTATATAAGTTTCATTAATTTATGAATTTGGACCTAACTTTCACCAATTGTCAAACGTCGCCAAAAAAGTCTCCACATTTTTGTAAATGGGCTTGGCTAGCCCATCTTGGCTCTCGGCTTATTTAATATGGGTCTAAAGGGCTTATATAATTTTACTAGGTAAATTAAGTGAGTGACTAGTAACTTTTTGGGTTTTACTAAGTGGGCCAAGTTCTTACCATGGGCTTTTATTAAGTTTACTTACTTGCTAAAATAAATTAGGCTTATATTCCATGGGCTTATTTAAGGCTTTAGGTTTAGCTTATATGTCTCGGCTTATATTAGATAAATCTAGGGCTTATATTAAATTTAAAGCTTAATGACTTATGGGCTTATTTAGCTACGGCTTATTTCATTAGTGGGCTTAAATAAGCTAATGTTAAGGCTTGGCTTATATAAGCTTTTAGGGTTACATGTCACAGCTTAAACAACATAGCTTAAATAAGTTAAATCCTTGGCTTATATTTAGGTCTTATAAGCTTATATGAGGTTAATGTTTTCGGCTTATATTAAGTTTATAACCCATTTTAAGGCAAGTGATATACTAGGGCTTAATTAAGTTACATAAGTTTATGTGTACACGTTTTTAAGGATTTTAAGGCAAGAACACCCATAAACTTCATATAAGCCGTGGGCTTATATGTTGTTTTAGGGTTTGTTCATAAGACTTTAACGTGTGCATGTATCCTAAACTCCATTTTCATAACATGTACATGCATGAAAACATGAAAAGAGTAAGGAAAACTTAAAGGAGGTTTATACTTACTTGCTTTCAAGAAAATGAGATGATGACTATGGCTTGAGGATTTTTAGACGTCGGGTTCAACCTTGAATGGTCTTGGATTCGTCTTAAATGTGAAATATCTTGAATATGAACACTAAATGCTTGGAGAAGACTAAGAGTAAATGCTAGGAGACGTCAAGGCATTTTGTGAGGTGTGTAGCCAAATGTTTTTATGTAGTGAGTGAAGTGAGAGTCTTCAAGTAGGGAAAATATCCTAGGTATGAGATTAAGGTTGTGGCTTGTGGCTTGTACACGTCCAAGTGAGAGAGAGTTGCAAGATACGGGGATTTTGGTAATATACTAGGTAAGGACATGTCTTAATTACACAAGGTTGTACACTTGACCTCTAGCCACTCTTGCTGTCGCATGTATAGCAAACCAAGGGACAAAAAGAGCTTTTATAGTGTTTTCATTAAATGGAATATTGTACACAAGACTTTGGTGAATGGTGGTGGTTTATCACACGTCTAGGGTCATGGGGAGGGGATATGTGTCTTGTTTTTCATTCTACTTGCATAACTAACTAGTATCCTTAAATGCCCAAAATTGTACATAGTCCCATGGTTTGTATGAAAACCGGCGGTATTATGACATAGTCAAGGAAAGGAAATGTTTTGTATAGTGTATGCCTTAATGATATATTTTGTATATAGTCTAAAAGTCAAGTGTGTAAATGGTAAGAGTTTTGGTAATTATATGTTATGAATATGTATATAATCGGCTAAAAATAAGTCTAAGGTATTATTATGTTTAATTTTTGTGCCAAGGTAATGTCAAGAGAAGTATGGTTGTAATATTGTGTGAGTGTGTATAGGTTTAGGTAAATTTTGGTTAAGTTTAGGGCCCTTGGTGAAAGTATGGTCGTTTTCATATGAGAAAGATTTTATTATATCAAAAGTATGTCAAAAGGATAAAAAAAATGATTTAAGGTAGTTTTAAGTGTAAAAGTAGTTGGTGTCGTAGCTTAAAGTCAATCATAGTGTAAGAAAACATATATATTCAAAACTTATGAATTTATACTTAAGTAGACAATTATTAATTGTGATCATGGTTTTAGGTTTTTATAAACCAATATGTTGAATGCAAGTGATCATGTGTTCGGGTGACTCAAAAGTCCCAAAAGAATTGATTGTTTGATGTCCCGTATGCTCATAAAATGTAGTAATACAAATGTGGCCGTGTCTTTATGATTAAATACCCATAATCATAATGAAATGTTGTGATCCAGTTGTTTCCATGTTCAGATGATTTAAAATGATGTATGCTCATGAGATGCATATGATTGCTTAAAAGATTACATGCAAAGGTGATAGTATAAATATATATAGATATCATGAGGTGACGTATACAATGTTGACATAGTCAAAACCAGAAATTTACAGGTTTTACAGCATTAACCCGTTATTTTAGCTTTGTCCTCAAAGCTTAAGATGATGTTACTGCTCAGGTGAATAGGTGTGGGTACTTAGCTCTAAACAAGTCTTCACGTTCCCAAGTAAACTGGGGACCTTTCCTAGAGTTCCATTGTATTTTCACTAACGGAATCTGGCTTCGTTTTAACTTCTTAATTTCTCTCTCCACGACTTCCACTGGTTCTTCTACAAACTGGAGTTTGTCGTCAAAATGGACTCCCTCCAATGGCATGGCTAACGGTTCATCCGCGTAGCACTTCTTCAGGTATGAGACATGGAACGTAGAGTACACCCGGCTCAGCTGCTGGGGCAGCTCTAGACGATAGGCGACCTCTCCGATTCTGGCAATCACTTTGAAGGGTCCTACGTAACGTGGATTTAACTTCCCCCGTTTCCCAAACCGTACCACACCCTTCCAAGGTGATACCTTTAGCATAACACGGTCACCTACAGCAAACTCCATGGGTTTACATTTTCTGTCTGCATAACTATTTTTCCTATCCTGGGCAGCCTGAATTCGCTGCTTGATGAGGGTGATCTTCTCAGTAGTCTCTTGGATCAGTTCGGGTCCTGTCAGTTGAAATTCCCCCACCTCTGCCCAGCATATGGGTGATCGACATTTGCGGCCATAGAGGGCCTCAAATGGTGCTGCCTTAATACTGGCATGGTAGCTGTTGTTGTAGGAGAATTCAACTAATGGTATATGTTCGACACATCCTTTTCCAAAGTCGATCACACATGTCCTTAGCATGTCTTCTAGGGTTTGGATTGTTCGTTCACTCTGGCCGTCGGTCTGCGGATGGTATGCGGTACTCATATCCAGATTTGTTCCTAAAGCTCGCTGAAAAGCTTTCCAGAAGTTTGACGTAAATCTGCCATCTCGATCGCAGATGATTGAGATTGGTATCCCGTGTCTCGTCACAACTTCCTTTAAGTATGTTTTGGCTAACTTGCTCAGGGAATCATTTTCCCTGATAGGTAAGAACTGAGCTGATTTTGTGAGGCGGTCAACGATTACCCAAATTGTATCGTAACCGTGGGATGATGTAGGAAGCTTGGTAATAAAATCCATGGTGATGTTGTCCCATTTCCATTTTGGTATTTCGGGTTGGACTAACAATCCTGATGGTCGCTGATGTTCTGTTTTAACTCTGGCACAAGTTAGGCATTTCTTCACGTATGTGGCAATGTCTACTTTCATGTTTGGCCACCAGTATAATTTCTTCACGTCTTGATACATCTTTTCAGATCCGGGATGGATGGAGTACTTGGACTTATGAGATTCGTGCATGATCATGTTTCTCAAGTCTCCGTAACACGGCAACCAGCTTCTTCCGTTTAAACACAACGTTCCGTCTGTTCTAACCTCTAACTTCTCCTTGCTTAGGTCAGTCCTAAGCATTCCTCCTATGTCTTCTTTTCCGATGTTCTCGGGCTTCTGTGCTTGGAGCTGAGCCTCTAATATTTGTTTGGGTAGGTCCAAGCTAATGGTCATAACTAGGGCTCGAACTCTCATGGGAGGATCAGTTCCTTTTCGGCTTAGTGCATCTGCAACTACATTGGCTTTACCTGGGTGATATCTGATGTCACAGTCGTAGTCGCTGTGGAATTCTATCCAACGACGTTGCCTCATGTTTAGTTCCTTCTGGTCTAGAATATGTTGCAAGCTTTTGTGATCAGTATGCACCGTGCACTTTGTCCCATACAGGTAGTGTCTCCAGATTTTTAAGGCAAAAACTACAGATCCAAGCTCTAGATCATCGGTGGAGTAATTCTGATCGTGCTTCTTCAGTTGTCTTGAAGCATAAGCAATCACTTTCTGTCTCTGCATCAACACAACTCCCAAACCCTTGTGCGAGGCGTCGCAGTAGACAACGAAGTCTTCGTTACCTTCTGGTAGGGCTAAAATAGGTGCACTGCACAACTTTTGCTTGATGGTTTGTAATGCAGCTTCTTCTTTTTCTCCCCACTCAATTTTTATGCCCTTCTGGGTAAGTTTTGTCATTGATTTAGCTATCTTAGAAAATCCCTCGATAAATCTTTGGTAGTAACCGGCAAGACCTAGAAATTGACGAATTTCCTTTGGCGACGTGGGAGATGCCCAATCCTTCACGGACTCGACTTTCGCGGGGTCCACTTGAATTCCTTTGTTATCAATCACGTGACCGAGAAAGTGCACTTTAGGGATCCAAAAATCACACTTTGAGAATTTTGCGTACAGCTTCTTTTCCTTAAGTAGTTTTAGCACTTGAGCAAGATGTTCTCCGTGTTCTTGCTCATTCTTGGAATAGATGAGGATGTCATCAATAACACTATCACAAACTTGTTTAGATAGGGTCTGCACACTCGATTCATGAGATCCATGAATATGGCTGGTGCGTTGGTCAGTCCAAATGGCATGACTTGGAATTCATAATGATCGTAACGTGTTCTGAAAGCTGTTTTTGGTATGTCCTTTTCTCTGACCTTCAGGTGATGGTATCCAGATCGTAAGTCGATCTTGGAGTACACGCTTGATCCTTGTAGCTGATCAAATAGGTCGTCGATTCGTGGTAGTGGGTAGCGGTTTTTCACAGTTAACTTATTCAGTTCTCTGTAATCGATACACATTCGGAAAGAACCGTCTTTCTTTTTGAGAAATAACACTAGGGCTCCCCAAGGTGAGTAACTGGGTCTGATAAAACCTTTGTCTGACAATTCTTGAAGTTGTTCCGCGAGTTCTTTCATCTCGGTTGGTGCTAAGCGGTAGGGTGCTTTAGCTACAGGTGCAGCTCCCGATACCTAGTCGATTTGAAATTCACTTGGCGAGTCGGAGGTAGTCCTGGTAAGTCGTTTGGGAAGCCTTCAGGATAATCACGGACGATTGGTACATCCTTGACTTGTTTCTTCTCGGGTTCTTCTTCATTGTCTGTCTTGGAAATATGTGCTAAAAAGATAGGACATCCTTTTAGTAGATATTTCTGGGCTTTGCTACACGAGATAACGCTTAGTCTAGTGTCTGTTCTGTCCGAATTTCCGTCTCCTCTGATTATTAGATCTGTATTTCCCATGGTGTACGGACTAGTTTCTCGTCACACACGATAGTTGCATGATATCTTGCCAACCAGTCCATACCAATAATGACATCAAAACTACTCAGTTTTATGGGTATTAATTGAATATCAAATGGGTGATTCTGAAGGTTTAATGTACAGCCTCTTAGGATGGTATTAGTTTTAATGATTTTTCCATCTGCTAATTCGACTCTGTAACAGTTGTCTAACGGGGTAGGTAGGATGTCTAGTAAGCTACTAAACTCGGTGGATACGAAACTCCTATCGGCTCTCGTATCAAATAAAATAGTTGCATAACGATTGTTCAGAAGAAACGTACCAGTAACTACATTGGAGTCGGGGTTGGTCCTGTTTTCTCCTATGACATAAACTCGGGCGGGTGCTCCGCTTTGACTTTCGTTCTTATTTGCACGCTTTGGGCAATCAGGTCTGATGTGTCCGATCTCTCCACAACCATAGCAACGGATCTCCTTACGATCCATGTTTCCACTGCCGGTGAGCTGGCGGTTTCCCTGATGTCCACTTCCACGGAAGTTTTGCCTGTTGCCATTCTGGGGCTTATAGCTGGCACTGGAGTTTTTCCTGTTGGTCGGAGCATGTGTGTTGCTCTGTCCAGGCCTTTGGCATTCCGCAGTAGAGTAATGATGGAAGTTACACTTTGAGCATTTTGGTTTGTTCCCCACGTATGGAGGTGGTCCTGAGGAAACAGCACTGCAGACTTAACCTAAACTTTGCCTCTTGGGTTGTTGGGTCTGGTGATGATTACGGTAACTCTCATCGACTTTCCTCTTGTGCTCTGCCTGTCTAAGCAAATGATCACGCCCACGTTTGTCCACTAATTCTGTGGCAAACTTAATGGCACTCTCGATTGTAGTAGGTCGAGATGCAAGCACACTGTCATGAACAGAGTCTGGAAGTCCACTAACATACTTCTCTATCTTATCCGGCACTTTAGGGTACATACGGGTACACATCAAAGTTAGTTCCTAGAATTTCTGGTTGTAGGCCGTGATGTCAAAGTTGGTGCATTTGAGATTCCACAATTCAATCTCTAGCTTCTTGATTTCACCGCGAGGACAGTATTTCCCGGTAAGCTTGTCTTTCAATGCAGCCCAGGTCATCCCATAGGCTCCATCGTTTCCGAGG
Organism: Glebionis coronaria; assembly: GCA_025667525.1. Classification (NCBI taxonomy): domain Eukaryota; kingdom Viridiplantae; phylum Streptophyta; class Magnoliopsida; order Asterales; family Asteraceae; genus Glebionis; species Glebionis coronaria. The sequence continues at coordinate 110,866,004 of CM046879.1, read as the reverse complement.
GTAGCAACTTGTGAGTTCCACCATGTAAGAGCATGTTCCAAGAGTGTACAAGTGGTGAATTTCACCTTGTTTTCCTCAGTGCAGTCACTAATACGGAACACTGTCTTAGTTCTCTCAAACCATTGCATGAGCTCGACTATCCCTTCCTTGCCCTTGTAGTAGCTGGGCTTGCACTTTAGGAAGTCAGGGTAAGTATATCCTCGAGCTTCTCGGTTCCTATTATTGGAGTTTTCACTGTCTCCATGAGTTCCACTAGGGCGGTTTTCCCTTGAAGCTAAGGCGTCAGTAATTCCTTGCTCAATGAGTACTCTGAGCTGTGCATCAGACATAGTCGTCGCATGTGTTTCTGCAGGGTTTGGTCGAACGCGTCTTGGTGGCATTTTTCTATATTCATAAGAAAAATTGAGATTTATTAGCTGATAAACAAGATGGTTATATTAAATTGCATGGGTAATGTTTATGCATAGAATTCACAATAAATTTGATAATCCGTCAAGAGTTCGTAATAATATAAATGTAAAGAAACAGGTGGATGATAACATGTTATTTCTGGCAAACAACAATATAGTACAAGTACAACCAATCTAAGACAGGGGTACAGTAAGCCTGCCTGAAATAGTGGTACATATGTTTGTAGTACAACGAAAGATAACCTACCTACTAAGATTAGGTGCTAGAAATACAACTGAAAAGAAATACAAGTACAAAAGAGCTAAATCATGCGAGCTGAGATGCAACTCAAGGCTTGACATGATATACAAATGAAATCTAGCCTACACTAGTATGGCTGCCTGCAGGTGCGGATGGTCCAGCTGGTGGTGCGGGTGTACGCTCATCCTGCATGCGAATCACGGCACTCCGGGTCTCTCGGGTGTATCTCATAGTCTCGAGAAACTGGTGCTGACGTGCAGTGTCGGCACTCCGTAACTGCTCTGTCTCTGCTGTGATCCCCTGGTGACGAAGATCTGCCAGATCCATGAAGTTCCTGAAGGTGTCCTCCTGTGTGTATATGGCGGCTCGGGTCTCATAGGAGTGACTCTCTAGCGAAGCTAGGCGATAGCGGAGGTAAGATACCTCATCAAACAACCAATGTATGGTCTCTTGGGTGGTGTGTGACTCGCTAGCCACGGCCCAGTAGAGAGAGTTAAATCTCTCCTGAAGCACGGCGCGACATTGCTGGTCCGCCTGTAGTAGGGAGTGGATAAGGGCGGTGTCTTGCGCCTGTCGGGCCACAAGTGCATCGACCTGTGCCTGAAGGGCGCTATGTCTAGCCTGCTCGGCTCCCGATCCCTCTCCTATCTCAAAGGTCGAGTCAGGGATAGTGTCGCGTCTCCTCTTACGAGGTGGCAAAACACTAGTGGGGTGAGTGCGAGGTACAGAAGGTGGTGGTAAGGGTGGTAAGGAAGGTACGACCTGGTCCACCTCTCTAGGAGGGGATGCAGGTACTACTAGCAGTGGTGAAGTAGGGGGTACAGTAGGTGGTGAAGGAGTAGGTGAATCTAAGAGTATGATGACTCCGTCTGGCTGGTCATCTATGGACTCGGTGTCAGACGCGGGTCCAGCTAATACTGATGTCGGTGACAAGGGTGTGATGGTAGGAACCATAAGCTCCTCGAAAGTAGTCACGATAGTAGGTGTCGTCATGATATCTGGAAATAGCATTTTAATGTTGAGTAAGTCTTCAGCTTACACAATTTAAAAAGTTTTATGATGCATATGCGATGTGGTTTTTAAATCTTTTAACCATGATTGTCAAAAGTATAGATGAATACTTATGTGATTTATTTACCATGAGGTTATAAATCAATGTGAAGTTAGTTCACATAATATGCATGCTCTACAATGCTATATGCCTAACTTATAAGGCTCCCCGTAAATCAATTTTGCTTTTTACTTCATTGATTTAAAATTTCCAGTTATAGTCCAGTTTTAAAATTTTTCTTTTTATTAAAATTTTTACTAACGATCTGGTTCTCTATAACTATGCGCTCTGATACCATTTCTGTAACACCCCCTTGTTGGTCAAATGCAGCGGAATAGTAATTGGGGTGTTACTTGGGTGGATCGATAGCACATAGCATATAGAGCAATGATCATAAATGTTATTTGAAACATATTACATGAATTAATCGTACAAATTTAGTATCTTATCTGAAAACCACATTTATTATAAAACAGAAGTAAATATCCCAGCCCGATAGTAAACATGATGCTCCCTATAATGTTGGAATCCAATGCATGAACCTGCTTATTTTCCTGAGAAAACATATAAAGTAAAATGTGGGGGTCAACACGAAGTTGGTGAATTCACAGGTTTAATTAAATAAAGTATCAATATGCAAAACACCACGGTCATAGCAGGACATCACAGCCCAATACTATAGTAGTTCCTACTGCCCTGTAATAGAAGCTAGACATGATTCTCAGTACGCCCATTGGGTCTATCCTGATATTTTTTCCCTTAATCCGACAATGACATAAACATGTTGCTTGGCCTAAGCGTTATGTGACAGCTGATCATGTCAGGCCGGGTATTGTCAATACCCGAATAGATCTATCCATACATTTCGCGCTACACTATTAACTATTACAGTCCACGGGAATGGGGCAAACAGTAGGCAATAAATTGTTGTTGTCTGTGCATGCTTGCATAAAAATAGTTTTTGTATGTTTTCTCCCCCAGTTATAAAACAGTAAAGATGGGGCCATGAACTCACCTTAATGGTAATGAGGTGGTGAGGATGATGTCACTGAGTAAACTGGCACAATATGGTCACGAACTGGAAAAATTACCTAAGTAATTTAAATGCCTCAGTGAATGCAAAAAAATAATGATGCATGATGAATTGTACATATGAAAATGCATGATCACAATTTAATAAGTTATTACGATGGTTTAAGTGTTTACACTTATAGTGAACCGAAGGTATATACATATTTTTAGCTTCTAAAAATATACATATAAGTTGTTTGGTAAATTAGGTAATAAATTAAATAAATAGATTTCATATTATTTAATTTATTATAAGAAAATAAAATACAATTTACTTTTCTTAAGGCTTCAAAAATATAGTTAACGGGGTTTGTCAGTTTATGTAGAGTTTCGGAAATAAACTTAGTGACTTATTTAATGAACCAAATAAAATGTTTTATTAATAACTTTAATTAAATTAGAAGTACTAGCAAGCCCTTGTAAGTATGACAATTTACAAAAGTAAACTTTAAGGTTTCGCTCGTTAAGTATATTACACCGTTAGTCCTCGTTGGTTAGTTTTATTTATAAAAACGCCCCTAGGGCTTTAAAAGTTTGGGGAAATGACCAATCACCACCCATGTGTTTCGGAATTTATTTAATAAGGGTTAGGGTTTGTTTTAAGTTTGCAAAATGACACAATAGGTCCTTAAACCTTCGGTTTTGTTATAAAGGAATAGTTAGGGCTTATATTAAGTTTCATAAATGACAAAAATGACCCTTAAGGTCTCGGTTTGTTTAATAAGGCAACTAGGGCTTTAATTTAGTTTAGGTTTTGGCAACTAAGGCCCTTGTGGTTTCCTTTAGCTCACGGTTTGAAAACAAACGCACCCTATAGTTTGAAAACTGACACATATGACCCTTGCACTATACAAAGTCACGAAATAATTATATAAGTTTCATTAATTTATGAATTTGGACCTAACTTTCACAAATTGTCAAACGTCGCCCAAAAAGTCTCCACATTTTTGTAAATGGGCTTGGCTAGCCCATCTTGGGTCTCGGCTTATTTAATATGGGCCTAAAGGGCTTATATAATTTTACTAGGTAAATTAAGTGAGTGACTAGTAACTTTTTGGGTTTTACTAAGTGGGCCAAGTTCTTACCATGGGCTTTTATTAAGTTTACTTACTTGCTAAAATAAATTAAGCTTATATTCCATGGGCATATTTAAGACTTTAGGTTTAGCTTATATGTCTCGACTTATATTAGATAAACCTAGGGCTTATAATAAATTTAAAGCTTAATGACTTATGGGCTTATTTAGCTACGGCTTATTTCATTAGTGGGCTTAAATAAGCTAATGTTAAGGCTTGGCTTATATAAGATTTTAGGGTTACATGTCACGGCTTAAACAACATAGCTTAAATAAGTTAAATCCTTGGCTTATATTTAGGTCTTATGAGCTTATATGAGGTTAATGTTTTCGGCTTATATTAAGTTTATAACCCATTTTAAGGCAAGTGATATACTAGGGCTTAATTAAGTTACATAAGTTTATGTGTACACGTTTTTAAGGATTTTAAGGCAAGAACACCCATAAACTTCATATAAGCCGTGGGCTTATATGTTGTTTTAGGGTTTGTTCATAAGACTTTAACGTGTGCATGTATCCTAAACTCCATTTTCATAACATGTACATGCATGAAAACATGAAAAGAGTAGGGAAAACTTAAAGGAGGTTTATACTTACTTGCTTTCAAGAAAATGAGATGATGACTATGGCTTGAGGATTTTTAGACGGCGGGTTTAACCTTGAATGGTCTTGGATTCGTCTTAAATGTGAAATATCTTGAATATGAACATTAAATGCTTGGAGAAGACTAAGAGTAAATGCTAGATGATGTCAAGGCGTTTTGTGAGGTGTGTAGCCGAATGTTTTTATGTAGTGAGTGAAGTGGGAGTCTTCAAGTAGGGAAAATATCCTAGGTAAGAGATTAAGGGTTGTGGCTTGGGGCTTGTACACGTCCAAGTGAGAGAGAGTTGCAAGATATGGGGATTTTGGTAATGTACTAGGTAAGGACATGTCTTAATTACACAAGGTTGTACACTTGACCTCTAGCCACTCTTGTCGTCGCATGTATAGCAAACCAAGGGACAAAAAGAGCTTGTATAGTGTTTTCATTAAATGGAATATTGTACACAAGACTTTGGTGAATGATGGTGGTTTATCACACGTCTAGGGTCATGGGGAGGGGATATGTGTCTTGTTTTTCATTATACTTGCATAACTAACTAGTACAAATCCTTAAATGCCCAAAATTGTACATAGTCCCATGGTTTATATGAAAACCGGCGGTATTATGACATAGTCAAGGAAAGGAAATGTTTTGTATAGTGTATGCCTTAATGATATATTTTGTACATAGTCTAAAAGTCAAGTGTGTAAATGGTAAGAGTTTTGGTAATTATATATTATGAACATGTATATAATCGGCTAAAAATAAGTCTAAGGTATTATTATGTTTAATTTTTGTGCCAAGGTAATGTCACTAGAAGTATGGTTGTAATATTGTGTGAGTGTGTATAGGTTTAGGTAAATTTTGGTTAAGTTTAGGGCCCTTGGTGAAAGTATGGTCGTTTTCATATGAGAAAGATTTTATTATATCAAAAGTATGTCAAAAGGATAAAAAAAAAATTATTTAAGGTAGTGTTTAAGTGTAAAAGTAGTTGGTGTCGTAGCTTAAAGTCAATCATAGTGTAAGAAAACATATATATAATTCAAAACTTATGAACTTATACTTAAGTAGACAATTATTAATTGTGATCATGGTTTTGGGTTTTTATAAACCAATATGTTGAATGCAAGTGATCATGTGTTCGGGTGACTCAAAAGTCCCAAAAGAATTGATTGTTTGATGTCCCGTATGCTCATAAAATGTATTCACACAAATGTGGCCGTGTCTTTATGATTAAATACCCATAATCATAATGAAATGTTGTGATCCAGTTGTTTCCATGTTCAGATGATTTAAAATGATGTATGCTCATGCGATGCATATGATTACTCAAAAGATTACATGCAAAGGTGATAGTATAAATATATATAGATATCATGAGGTGACGTATACAATGTTGACATAGTCAAAACCTGAAATTTACAGGTTTTACAAACATGTCGTCAACATATAGACAAATTATAACACCATTATCGGGGTCATCAAATTTGCTATATACATATTTGTCAGATTGGTTTAGGAGGAAACCACTAGACAACACAACCTCATCAAACTTTTGATGCCACTGCTTAGGTGCTTGTTTCAGCCCATACAACGACTTAACCAGCTTACACACCATATACTCTCTACCGGGAATAACAAATCCTTCTGGTTGCTTCATATACACTTCTTCTTCCAAATCACCATTTAAAAATGCTATTTTGACATCCATTTGATGGATCACTAGATTGTGAATTTCCTCCAAATCTAACAACAATCTAATAGTAGTGATACGAGCAACCGGTGCATAGGTATCGAAATAATCGATTCCTTCCTTTTGTCTAAAGCCTTGGATTACCAATCGAGCCTTAAACTTGTCAATTGATCCATTGACTTTCATCTTCCTTTTGAAGATCCATTTTCAACCTAAAGGTTTGCAACCAGGTGATAAATCAGACAAAACCCATGTATTATTTTCCATTATTGAACCAATCTCATCATCTATTGTTCTTTCTAGAAAGCAACATCTCGAGATTGCATAGCTTCATTATAGATTCTTGGATCCTCCTCTATACTATAACAGTAAGAATATTGAGATCCAATTTGATCTCTTTATCCCTTAACTAAATATAGTTGAAAATCAGAACCACATGATTTAGCCTTTCTAGCTCTTTTACTCTTACGAGGTTCAGAAATTTCACTTGGTACATCATCTGAATGATCAACCCTTTGAAATTCATTCGAATTTGGTATGACATCCTTTGGTCTAGGTATTGAAGAGAAACGATTCTCATCAAATATTGCATCTCTTGATTCTATAATTGTGTTAATAGAAACAGAGTTATTAGGTTCTATAACATAAAACCTATATGCCTTGGAATGCTCAGCATATCCAACAAAGATGCAATCAATACCCTTTTCACCCAAAGTTTTCCTTTTAGGGTTCGGAAGCCTAACAACGGCCCGACATACCCAAACTCGCAAAAACGTCAAGTTGGGTCGTTTCTTATACCAAAGTTCATATGGGGTAGTCTTCTTCCTTTTATTAGGAATCCTATTCAATAGATAGCAAGCCGTTAACATAGCTTCTCCCTAGAACCCGTCACTCAAACTAGAGCAAGACAACATGGAATTAACCATTTCTTTAAGAGCTCTGTTTTTTTCTTTCAGCCACACCATTTTGTTGGGGTGTGTAAGGAGCTGTAGTTTCATGAATGATTCCTACAGACTGGAAATATACAGGATCATATTCACCACCTCTATCTGTGCGTAAGGTTTTAACCAAGTCATTTTGTTGCAATTCAACTTCTATTTTATAAATTTTAAATTTATCTAGGCTTCATCTTTTGCATGCAGCAAATTAACATAGCAAAACCTAGAGGCATCATCTATAAAAGTGATAACATACTTCTTGTTTCCTAAAGATGGTGTTGCATGAAAATCACATAAATCACTATGTATTAATTCAAGTATGACATATTTTCTTGTTATACTTTTAAATGGTTGCCTAGTTATTTTTGTTAGCATGCAACTATTACATTTTCCAGCATTTCGATCAATAGTAGGAATTAAATCATCTTTAGACATTTCAAGCATTCTTTTATAGTGCACATGTCCTAAACGAGCATGCCATAATGAGGTATCAACAATAGTAGAAGAAGACATATAAATAGAACTAGAATCACCAGGAACTTTATTCAAATTTAACATAAACATTCCATTTTTATAATAACCAAATCCTACAAATACACCAGACTTCGATAAGATATACTTATCAGATTCATAGACTTGTTTGTAGCCACATTTATTTAATACAGGACCAGAAATTAAGTTCTTACGAGTTTAGGAACAAATAATACATTAAACAAAGAAATATATTTTCCAGAACTGAATTCCAACACCACACTTCCTTTTCCATGAACAGGAGCGAAATGATCATCACCCATGTAAAGGACAGATCCGTCTTCCACCGGTTCATATCTCTTAAACCAGCAACGATCTTTACAAACATGTGTTGTGGCACCAAAATCAATTCCCCACGCAATTGCATCAACCTACAGATAAAATGCTTCAGAAATTAGTGAAACAAAATATTTACCAAAACTGTTCCAAATATGCACTAAATTATGACCTTGGTCTTTGGATTGGTCCTTAGACCCCTTTCCTGAACCACCAGCACTTGCGTTATTCTTTTTGTTTCCACCACGACTGTCCCGCTTAAAGTGGCCAAATTTGCCACACTTCCAACAGTCCCCTTTGGGCTTTTTGTTGGAACCGGAACCACCGCTGTTATCCTTACATTTCTTTTTGTTTTGTTTGTTGTTCTTATTCTTTCCACCCTCTTCGATCATATTGACCGAGGGTACAACAACTTCTTTTCCTTTGCCCTTGTCACTGTCCTGCGCCCTTAGAGATTCCTCTATGCGCAAGTGACTACCAAGTTGTACCAAAGACAAATCGTCTTTACCATGTTTCAAATTATGTTTGAAATCCTTCCATGAAGGAGGCAACTTGTCTATCACACTAGAAACAGATATTGATTCATCCATTTTTAAACCGTGTTGTGTATATTGTCCTAGGATTCTAAGGAGTTCATTAAATTGTTCCATGACAGGCCTAGAATCGACCATTTTGTAATTATTTTACAAGAAACTTCTTACTTGAAGTGTCTTCTACCATGTACTTGGATTCAAGAGAATCCCATAACTCCTTTGCAGATTCATAATTCTGATAAATATCAAACAGGGGGTCAGACATACCGTTGAGTATGTGTCCTCTGCAGATGTAATCGTCATTCTCCCATTTTGATATGCGTCTGATCGCTTCCACCGTATCATCCTCCCACAATTATGGCATCGGGGTAGACATAACATACACAACCTTTAAAGTTGTCAACAGGAAGTGCATCTTTTTCTGCCATCGCCTAAAATCATGCCCTTCAAACTTATCCAATTTCCCAAAATTCGTAGTCATCTCTTTCACAGTACTTCCTCCAACCATGATTAACACAGAAAATACTTTATACGTTTGTAATTTAATAGGGTGTGATAATCTTGGATATCTAACTTGAATCGTGTTGAATTCACTTTTCGTATAAAGTATTTCGACCTTATAGTGCCTGGGTTACACGAAATTTTTATCGGGATAATTCAAGTAGAAAAACTTTAATTTTAGGCACAAGAAATCAAAACATATTGATTGCATAGTTACATACATATGCTTGATAATATAATGGAGCAACACGTAAAAGTTTCATATATGTATAATTTTATTTGATACATTTTATGTTATATGATAATTATAAACTTCAAGTCTAACTATTTTTTTAAACAATTGTATGAAAATATTATATCTATAATAATAGAGGGGAATCACGTTTCCCTAGGAACAGTGATCCCCTCACATACCAATATATTTTATTTCGTCTCCTCATATCTTTTATTAGCTCTCCTCACATACACAATCAAACAAAAATATTTTTATTCACTCACACCTCTGATCATTTCAAGCTTTCTCTTGAAGCTTCTAAACACACACACTTTCCCTTCGATCTATTCTCAAAATAAATTATCTCCTCTTTGAAACAAAAATCTCAGGCCACCAACTACAGCAAATCCATCCATTTCAACATTTACTTAGTTTCTAACCTAATGATAAAAAAAGATTCGAAATTATTGGTATGTTTAATTCATCTTTTTTTGTTATTATTTTTTAAATTTGAATGTCAGTTGAAGTTTAATATGTGGGTACATGTTTTGTTTTTTTAATTATATGATAAACATGGAGCCTATAATGAAGAAAAATATTCCATTTACAAAAGAAAAAAATATTGGAATCGTTGCTTCAAATTCCAAATATGTTGTTTTATATGTTTCAGTTCTTTTCGAATGTTTCAAGGAAAATTAATTTTTATTCTATCGTAACAATATTTTTGGGTCTAATAATTAAGTAAATATTATTAGCTTGGTATTATGGTTTTTGGAATCAATGGCCCATAAGGCCAGAAAGCGCGCGTACAAAAGCTTTTGATTTATATTGATTGTAGCCTGACATTGTATTTTTAAAATTTATTTTGGGTTACCTTCTTTTCTTGACACATGATATTATATATTTTGTAAAACTGATAAGATTTACTATTAGGTGCTGTTCTTTGTTAGTGCAATAAGATATTATTTGCAAATTTAGTTTATACATAACGGTGTATTGGAATTTCTTAGTTTCTCTGATTTCGTTTTCACAATTTTATTCGTCTCAAAATAGTTTCTGATTTTTGCTAAAAAAAAATAGTTTCTAGACTTTCTTCGTGTTTGATTTAGTGATTTGAGTCATGATGATGCAAGCTTCCTACCCTTGCGACCATTGGCGGGTAGCTGAAGCTCGCGTGGAAGCAAAGTGGAAGAAATACTTTGACAAGAACCAACACACCATGCATTATTGAAGGTATTCAAACCTTTAATCTTCATTGTATAGAAAATAAGTTCGCTTAAATAATGTGCATCTACGTACTTTCACGAGTGATCACGAAAATGAATATATCATCACATTTTCGGTTATTGTATAGATGGAACAGGTAATGTGCATCTACGTGCATATGCTTTCATTCCAGCCCTACTTGCGATCCAACTAGCTTACTTGAATTTAAACGGATTTTTTTATAAGATGTTTGCTTTGTGCAGCTATATAACGAAAACTGCTCAAATTATTTTAGCCTATTTCAAAACGACTATTTGCGAGAACTAACTTTAAGAAGGCGTTTGCTCTCTCGCTTAATAGTCTTTCACCACCTTCACCACCTTCGCTTAAGACGAAATGGAGCAATTTGAGCCGAATAGCATTTAGGAGGTGCTCGACATAACTCTTTTTAAAGAACACAAATTAGATATTAAAATGTACTAGAACGTTCTTCGTTGATTTTAACCCGTCTGAGCTATTTTACCTATGTGATTGAGGTTGTTGATGTTGCGTTTTTTATAGGTCATCTATTGCAGAGCAAGGTTAAAGATCTGGAGGTAGAAGGGCACACGTATACTGTGGATCAGTTATGATGGCATCCTAAATATTCTGAGTTAGTTTCAAGTTCGTGAAACGTTAAATAGATGATGGGAGGTCGGGTAGAAAGGGATACTACAACAACTCCCGGACTTCAGAAACTACATCACCAGAAAACCAGATGAGCTCCCGAGTCCATCGTCAGTCTAATGGAGCAGCCACAATCGCAACTGCTGGTACAAATTTCGGTGGACCACAACGTTTGAATACCGAACCTCAAGTAAATAGCTCTTTCCCTTCCCGAGGCGAGTCATATTTTTTTGGCACTCCTTTTGGAAATCAGTTTGCAATCGTTGGTCTTAAACATGTTCTTTTCTATCTTTTTTATAGGTGCAACGGTCGTGCGCGGACGTATTCAGTTAACTCCAACAAATGGTTAAAGGGGCCAGGTCACAGAGGAATGTCACAACCATCCCACAGGGTCAGAGGCAAAAGTATATCGAAAGTGGATGACAAGACATATCTGCAGGCTGATTAACAATGAGGTTTGCTGCATACAATTATAGCCTTTAGATCTGCAACTTCTTAAACACACTAAATTTAGTTATACTTTTAATTTTGTAAAAGAGATATGCAATACAAGCTAACATGGATGTGCAAGACACCGAGTATTTCAGTGACAATGATAAAAGAAGCTGCCTTTGTTACATTTACGAGTCAGTTCCATATTATAGAGACTAAAATTTTAAAGAAAATAGTTTCTGTATGATCAAATATTTCGAATATATATTTGTTGCGTCAACTTTCAACACGTGACACGGGGTGTGTTGTTTATGTAGAGTACTGGAGATACTAAAGGTGTATGTAGAGGGCTGCTAAACTGATTCCACAAGCCGCTTTGAATCTAGAAAGCATAACAACTCAAAATTGATGCAGGTTGGTCTCGAATCAATGTCTATTTACCTCTTAAAAACATCACAGTTCAGCTTATATAGAACTGTATTTAGATTAAGTTCTGATCTTTTTTTAATTCCCTATATGGGACTCGCATATGTGTCAACGGGTCAGACTTGAATCAGAAAAGTTGAAGACCTGATCTGACCTCTGACCCAACTAGCGAGAATAGTTTGGTGAAACCACTTCTTCCCACGCAGGTTAGTACTAAAGGTGAATGAAGTGTATATGTATTGTGTAAAATTTGTTTTTAAAATTAATTATTTATGGAGACTAATATGTTGTGGCTGTTGATTATTGTAGAAATTTAGAGGAATGGCTTATATGAAATCGCCAAAAGGAAGCATGTTTTTACCAAGTTTGACAACATGCACCTCGGAACCAGCGACATCATAGGAAAAATTCATGTGTTCCAAATCCACTTCACCCCCTCCACACGAAAAGGAGCAGGGGAGTTTACGGTTGATAACACTTGGACAACGATCAGGTACTTGAAGAGACAAAGAGCACTTCTGGAAAAACAACAGGTACTACTTTCTAAGCTCGCATATACAGCAAACTGAGATAGTGTATGTCATATCTAAACTTCTGGAAAAAGGCATAGATGATGAATCTTTGTAGAAAAAATAAAAACGAAACTAGGAAATTTATATGTTTTTGCTCACAATCTATAGTGTGAAAATTGATCGATTTCTTTTAAACATAAGTGAACTGTTGTAAAACAGTTTGCTTTCATTCTAAACGAAAGGTCCCATGCAATTTGAAGTCGGTGTCAACCAATTTGGGTAATGGTAGGCGTTAGAAATATTAGGATAAAAAATTAAACATTAATCCGGGTTTTATCGGGTTAACCCGATACCCCGATAAACTAAATTATCTAACCCGAACCCGATCCGATAACACTATCCCAAACACCCTATATGAAATTTATTCATGATGCTACTGTATTGTTGTCGAACGGTGCCTGCTTCATAGTGAAATACACTATGCCAAACACCCTATAAGAAATTATTCATTTTTGGCTTAGGCTAGATTTATGTAAATTGGCAAGTTTAAAGCGAATCCGTTCCCAGTCCTACGGACCAACACCATTCGTTTTTTTTTTTCAAATTATAGCTTCTACCACTTACGTTACACAACCATCTAATGATAGAACTTCGTCAAGGTCTTTGTTGGCCTTGGAGTTTCTGCTGTAACTGATCTCATATAAGGCCAAGTTGATCAAGACCTTGCTATGTCACTATAGAGGCCACGCGGCAGGATATGTGTGTAACCCACGTTTATTATTATTTCATGTACAATAGGTGTTTTAAGAAACTGATATGCCCAGTTTTATTATCAAAATTCTCAGTTTTCCCTTCAGAATTTTGAGCTCTGCATCTGTACAGGCAGAAGCACAGTGACAGAAAGATTTATAGCAAGAAGCAACATGTTGTACTTGGTGAGACGGAGCATGACAATGTTCTGTCCAAGTTGTGGCGGCAGCGACAGAAAATGGGTCAACCACGACCTTTTTTTCATATGCTTAAGCCAAACTAGCAGGCCTTGAACTCGAAACACACGATATCTTACATACACATTGACATCCAAGGTATGCATTTTTTAAGTGACTCACGCTAATCTTACACTCTCATTCAGGGAAGCTTACAACTGTTTTAGTTTTCTAGAATAGGATAACTTTACGAGGAATTTTAATTGTGTATTCTATAAGGAATAGCTACATCTTTATTTGAAGCTTTCACTATGCTGCTATTGTTCATCTTGTCCTTAACGTAAAAAACTTTCTTCTCTCTATGTAATGCAGGTACGAGTTTTCGTTCGCGTGTCTAGAGTTACCAAACAAAATAGGCCTGGTGTTGTTTAGACCATGCCGAAGACAAAAAGTACGCAAATCATCCGCTGGATAAAAAAGCGCCGCGGCGAAGCGCGGGCACAAGCCCTAGTAAACTTCAAGCTTTAGCTCAAGTTCCGGTTACAACTTTACTACACACGAAAAAGTGATTTAGCTTAATGGGTTGACTTCAATATCAACCATATACTATTTATATATGAAACAATCTTAGGGCCGTTTGGTCGGGATATTGTAGGATATTAAAGGATATCTAAAATATTTATATTTTAATTTCCTTTAAATATTATATTTGGAATGACTAATAAAAGAATTTTAAATTCTTTAAATTCTTAAAATGGAAGATATTATATTTACTTCAAAAAAGTGAGAAATTTTAATTTACTTCAAAATTATATTTTATAAACTTTTTTCTAACCGTTTTTATTCGGGTTTTTATATTTATATAAAAAGTTATGAAATTCAAAAAAATTTGTATAAAATTTATTTTTGTGGTTTTTACCTTTTTAAATAGCAAAAATAAAATTTATATAAAAAATTTATATAATTTTCTTATAAAATCTAAAGAAATTTTTTATAAAATTTAAAGAAATTTTTTATAAAATTTATATAAATGCTATTAAAAATTATTGAAATTTTTTATAAAATTTATATAAATTCTATAAAAAAGTATTGAAATTTTTATTAAATTTATAAACTTTTTTTAAAAAAATTTTATAATTTTTTTATAAAAATTATTGTTTTTTATAAAATTTATGTAACTTTTTATAAAAAATTTATAAATATTATATAACTTTTTATAAAATTTATATAAAAATTTATATAATTCTTTTTATAAATAGTTAAACTTCGATTTTTACTCTTTTCGATAAAAAATTATAAAAAATATTTATTCGTTAATTGGTTCAACACAAATCAAGATTTCAAAATATAATAAATTGTTGCTAACCAGGCATTTAAAATTCTAAATTTTTTAATTCTTATAAATTTTAATTTAATAGAATTTAGAATTCTGAAATTTTAATATTTTGAACCAAACGACATCTTAGAGCATTTATAATGCTAGCTTTTACAAAAGTTTTTAACATTAATTGCATTGAATGCATAACACATCTAGTGCCCAAAGCTTTTATCAAAGGCTTGGGAAGTATCAAGTCTTTCTTTAAAAGTCTTCTAGAAATCTTTCATGCAATGCTAAAAAGCTTTTCAAAATCATAAAAAATATCTACAACTTGACCCATTGTGGATGCTATTAGTTATAGTATTTATCATTCAATAAAAGGGCATTTCGATAGTTTCAAGTTTCAATATACCGTTTTTTGGACTTTTGTTTTTGTGTAAAAATTTACGTTTAAGAAAAATCACATGTAACTTGTTATTTTAAAATTGTATATGATTATTTCAAATTTAAATAAAAAAAGTTAAACAATTTGTCGAAAGTAGGAGTATATCAAAAATACATATATATAAAAAATATATATAAAAAGATAATTTAATTTCCTCATAATGATATTATTATTTTTGTTTAACGATTTCAGACATGCACGATATGTTATTCTCAAAAAATGTGAGACTCAGTTTTTTATTTTGATGATAAAACAATCATCAAAATTGAATGACTAGGTATTTAAAGAATCATAGGTTTGCATTAAACTTTTTCTTAGTTTACTATTTTTACTTTTACTTTTTTTTAATTATTAAGTGTTTATAGTATATGGTTATTATGAAAAGATATATGGTCATAAAACTTGATTTGTTGTATTTTTATCAGTGTTCTAAAAAAGTTTATAAGGTCGATTAATCATCGTTTAATCGTTACCCAAGACTTTCAACCTTATCGATATTAATGACATTCAAATATGGTCAACGACGGTCAAGGGAGGTCAAACTTTCCAAAACTATAAATTTTACCGAAAATACTAAAAATTCAATGTAAACTTGTGTTTATCACTTATAATAACTATTTATATGCATGATAAGTTGTATATTAAAAAACAATATTACCAAAATTACCTAAAACACGTTAGAAATAATTAAAACTTACTGGAAATACAAAAATTTGCTAAAAATACTAATCCGATTAATCCCACCTAAGACAGTTACAAGATACAAAATGATTAATCGACCGACTAACAATTCACGATTTTTGTAACCTTGATAAATCATTGAAGAGCATCTTAAACAATCTATCTGATTTATAGTTTAATCTTCCTTAGATAAATCACATTTTAATATTGCAAGTAGAGATTAAATAGATAAACAAATTGTCACAAAATGATCCAATGGTTACGTGTTGCTAATGTAATCGATTAAGGCGTGGTATTCTAATGTGTAAAACACTTGACGAGTATTCATTTTAAATATTTTACAAACTCAAGGTTTAAATGTAGTGACAAAAAGTTGCAACAATCATGCTAAACATATATAAGCTATCAGGTTTAAATTTAATAAGTGTATATAACTCACAAAAAAAAATCGTTATAAACCAAACTTAAAAATATCTATTCATAATATTGTTATGAGATCCAAGTGTTTGCTTTTAGTGACGAGTACTTTCCATATTAGACCATATAAACATAGTTTCTTAAAAATCAAGTAACATTATCATCCAAGTTCTCGGTCAGTAAGGTGGTGTCACAAATTGCAATAATGTTTATCACTTTTTATAGAAAGGAAACAACACTCCAATAGTTTAAAACACACAAAGATATACTAATAAGATAATGTTACCAATTGTGGACTTTTTGGTTTGTGATTTTTAAGGTATGGTGGTATTGCAGATCCGATTTTGTGGTATTGGAAAACCAAAGTGGTATTGTGTAAAACGTTGTTTGACTCTGATTGGTTGAATGTTACTGTAGATGCTGACGTTGTCTTCTATTTTGGGCGCCACATCGTACACGTGCATGTCGACATATGCTTGCTCGTGGGTCCACTGCTTTTCGTTTCATACAAACTGGTCGAATGATGTTTAGTTTAAAAAAAATCTTTAGTTTTTTAACTAAAATACTCAAGCTAGTGAACGAACATTATAATTTAAGATATCATGTAAAAACATTTTAAAAAGTGAAGAGCTCATACAATACCTTCAACGAAATTTTACCTCCGGATATTTAGGTTCGTACTCATCGTCGTTGAAGTAGTTATCGATTAGCCTTTCTTCGACAAGTTCTTGTTCACGAAAGATGTATGTCCTCTTCTTATGTGAGCCACGATGCGAACCCCCGGCTTCTTGTTAACACAAACCCACGTAATGTTGATCCGACTTATAATCGCGCATATATTGATCATAGTCGGGTTGAAAGAATGCATCAAAATGATCGTATACGCTGAAATTGTTGATATTACATGGATCCATATTTGAAAAAGAATTGAGAATTATTTATGTGGAATATGATTTGAAAGTGTGTGAGAAGTTTGAAATATTAAGGGGGTATTCATAGGATTTTAAAAGGGTAAAATTAAGGTTTGGAAATTTTTTTTTTTTTGAAAAAACAGCCTTCCAACGGTCATATGACCGTTATATTCAAAATTTTAAAGAAAAGAAAAAAACTTGAGAACGGCGTGGGACGGCATGGATGGCACGAGGAGCTTGACGCGAGGCCACGGAGTCCTGCGCCGTTCAATTTTCTCGCGCGAAGGGTTGACGCCACACTTTGGCACCACCGCTCCAACTCCTCTAAGTGAAACAAAAAAGTTTGTTAAAATGACACATTTGTAAGTGTAGATATTTTAACAAGTTAACCACACTTTTAGTGTGGGTATTTAGCAATAATTAAATTTTTTGCAATGGACATTCGAAAAATGTTTTAACATTTGCTTTCTTTGTTGGGTCGGAAGCTTGGTACCAAAAAATTACACGAATTTAAGATGGTTCCGCCAAATACCATTTTTGTAGTCATTATGAATATATTTCTACACTTATATGTGTAATAAAATTTGTCACACCCGTTATTACCACATATACCAAACCATGGACAACATAATTGTACACATTTTTAACCATGGTTATTTAACCATAATCGACAATGATTTATAGTGGTTTGGTCTATCAAGATCTCACTTATTTTGCCCCTACTTCCACTCCTCGAGTATCCACTCGAGAGTTATGCCTCACTAGTAAACGAATCTCCTTTACACTGTTGGAGAAACCTTCACACTTAAGCTTCCAATCTTTACCGACACCTAAGCTAAGATGTCGTGTTCTTTACACGGGTACAATAACACCCTTTACACTATATACTTGTGGTTTACAACACCAACCACACTATTACACAAGTAGGTAGATGGGTACAACAATGGTGATTGTGTAGGTAACACTTAACACATTCACGCAAAGTGAAGTTTTGAAGGATCAAATCTTAGAGTATAGAATTCTCGTAATCAATCTTCAAATGTACAAAGATCTAAATCAAAATAGACAAGAGTTAAGACATGATTGAGGATAGAGAGTTAAATATATATGCAGAGAGATTAGAGCGAAAGGTTAGAAGAGGGGTGAGTCTTAAGCTTGGACAAGACATGGTATTTGTAGGCAAAGTCCCAGACACTCACGGAACCCGTACGCCCCCTTACCTAGGTGTTCACCGGGTCTTTTTGTTACCTCATTAATGTTTGTCCAAGATCACATACAATCATTGAGTTTTCTCATAGTTTGACTTTCATATATTTGATGGAGAGAGATAGATATTCATTATGTCCATTTTTTATTTTTACACTTAAAAGAATAAAATGTATAAATTTTTTTATAAAAGTTTAGAACATAAGTTCATGAATTAAAAGACTTATGTGTTGATTGTAATGCAAACATAAAAATATGTTGACGTTTTGTCATTTAAAAATGCTAATAATGATTAAAACATAAATATCGTTTTAGTGCGATATTTGTATTTACAATCTCAACCTTTTTGTTGAAGACAAAATATGAACTTATTTTTAGTTGATAAGAGCATCAACATATAAGTTTTTAAAAATATGAACTTATTTATCTTCTCCCCTTTTTTGTCGAAATAAAAAAGGAAGGTGAAATGGAAAAAGATTTTGAGAGCGATATTTAGAAAGTCTAAGAGAGAAATATAGATAGCAAAAGATTTTTCCATTGTCTCCCCCTCGGTTCAGACTCCCCTAACTCGGAGAACAAAGAGACATGGATTATGAAAATCCTGCAAGAAAGAGTTAGAATGAAAGTGATGGAGATATATGTACATGAGAAGACCCGACATATGTTCTTATGGATTACACATTGTTACAAGTAGATAGAATGAAAAATGCATAATTTTTCAATAAGTGAATGAAGTTGTAAGTCACATGATACTCCTCCTTGATTCATGCCCAAATGATCAAGAAATAATGAGCTTAATTCCTGCAAAAAAAAGTTAGCTATAAAAGAAGATAGCCGAGATTATATAATGATCACAACATACAAACAACACATTAGCATACATGTACAAGTGATGAATTAGAAAGAAAAGGGTTCATTCATCTCGTCCCAAGTAAAATTACATCCTAAAGCATGTGAAAGATTGGTTAAAAATGAATTACATTTCGTGAAAATAAAAAAGAAAAAGAAAAATAGGAGCAGTTGACCCACGACCCCCTCGATGGGGTTGTCGGACCTCGGTATGGTAAGGTCCGACGGGGTCCGGGGTAATTTGTGAACAGAAAGTAAAAAAGACAAAATTTTGCCCCCGAGAGCTTGAGAGGATGATGCTACTGAGATGGCCTATGTAGTAGTGCCTCAATTCCATCTAGGACATTGTGGAGTGCTACACGCATCTCTTGACGGAGATCCGTGATGAGTGAGTGAGTGTAGCGACAATGTTCGCATTGAGGAGATGTGTGGAGATTAGAAGGATGAAGTTGAGGGTCTTGATGGTAGGAGGATGGGGAAAGACCATGGAGGTCAATGTATTGTTGGGTCTCTCGATGTTAATGGACCATGTCATTGAAGGCTTGACCCCTATTGAAGTCTTGTTGGTGTTGTGTTGTAGGTGGAGGTAACACGCTAGTAGGTGGTGAATAAGATGGAGAGTGGCAGAAAGATGGTTCTTTAATCCATATAGAGTTATCTAAGTTCATAAAGGATGGAGTTGGAGGTGTGGTGGTTAAGAGATGTTTGGAATAGGGAGTGTTTAGGGTAATAGAGCGGAAATAGGTGATGGTATGTACGGAGGTGGCATTAGAGGAGATGTTGACTCACTTGTAGCATTTGTCACAGTAGGTTGGGAGTGAGTAGGTGATGTTTGTGGTGTATCGAAGATCTTGATAGGTTGTGGTGGGGATGAGGATGGGATGGTGGTAGGAGAGGTGTTGGATGTAGGTGAAGTAGTGATAAAAAGAAGTATTAGTAGATGACGAATGAGGTGATCTTGAATTTCTTAGGGTATTTCCTAGTTCTTGGGAAATTTCTTTGTAAATTGATGATTCATGAGGATTTGAGGAAGAAGGTGGTGTAGATGAGGGTGTAGGAAAATCGAAACATGAGGAATGAACACTTATTCGTGTCGTTCTCATAAGATGTTAGCCCTAAAATGTGAGAGACTAACGAAATTACATTAGTTTACATAGCCGGGACACGCAGGGACTAGCATTGTCATATGTTATTAGTTAGTTTTACTCTCGAGCTATATATACCCCCTCCATACTTCCATGGAGGGGGTGAGGATTGTCATTTTCTTGTTTTCCTTTCTTTCTCTAGAATAAAACACACAATTTTGTTCTCTCTTGTTTGTCTCTCTAAAATGACTTCTTATCTATTCAATCCTCCTCGACCTCCGGGTCAAAACCCGCGTTTATGGTGAGTCTTATGTTTAACATAAAAGGCTTGTGAGATGATGATGATGAGCCTTTAGTCATTGTGGTATGATAATTTCTCAAGAGGAAGATAGAGACGAGTGTGTGAAGAAGTTATGAAAATGGAGATTCATTTAAATAGGTTTGAAAGATGTTGAGAATTGAATGAATGTGAAAGATGATTGACAGAAGAAGAGAGTAGGAGTAAATGGGTTTAATTTTTCAGTTGTGAAGGTAAAAAGGTGAAAGAAAAAGAGTTTTGAGAATTGGTTAATTTAATGGTTGTAATGATGATGTTTAAGTTGAAAAACTACAGACCCATGGAACCCGACGACCCCTTGGGGGAGGGGTCCGACGGGGTACGTGTGAGAACACGGCTATTTTAAAATTTTTTTGTTTAAGGTGGGAAAACCACGGAACCCTGCGTCCCCTTTCTTGAAGGGTCCAACGGGGCACACATGTGTCTTTAACAAACAGTTTTTAGAAGGAGAAAACGAGAGAATTTTGACTCGAAATGAGTGTATTCTAATATGAGATGAAGTAAAGCAATGTTTCATATGACTGTGCTATAATAGAAGCTGTAGAGAACAAGAGAATGTACTTTTTTGCTATCAAGCCATGATTCGCCATGTATGAGCGACTTGCACACATATCACACCAAAGTCTAACAATCCTAGCATCAATAAGCAATAACCGTTAGTGTCACTACCAGAAAAAAGGTCTATCAAAACACCGAAAAAAGTTCTAAAACAATACTTAATAGGACTTTTGATTTTATAGGACCAATATATAAGTGTCCCATAGGTGAAGGTATTAAGTGTTTGAAACCATTTTGAGTGACATAAAGAGTGTTATTCTTTTAAAATTAAAAATATGGTTTTTATAACGTATTGTTTTGAAACATAAAATGCGTCCTAATAAACTATAAAATAGAACTCTCAATTGCATTCCTAAAAGTGTGTGCTTTGAGTTCTTTGGTTTTACATTTAAGAACCTGAATTGATGTTCTAAAAATTTATTTTAGAGGACCAAAGTTAACAAGTTTGATAGGAGAAAACATAAGGTCCTCACAGGAGGCAATCATATAAACTAATCTCGCAGTCCCGTATATTGAGATACTTAGTGTCATAAAACTTGAGTTTGACATCTTTGAAATGTACTATTGATCAACTTCGTATACGGGTTTACTAAACAATGATTAAAGAATAAACACAAATCGTAATTAAAAAAGTCGCTTAATAACAAGAGTTTTCAGCCTATATAATATTATATATTTTCAACATTTATACATAGATACAACAATGATAATAAGTTAAACTAAAATATATAAGCTATCATGGTTCTAAAAACTTGATGTCTTTGAAGCTATCCTTGCACCTTATTGAAGCATGAGAAGATATAACCATGGTGTGGGATCATCTACCAGATCAAATGATTTGTATCTTCTCCCTAAGAGATGTCAAACATCACCTAAACAAGAAGGAAGAAATAGTTAAACACTTGAACTCTCTTTTAAAATACATTTATTCCCTTAAATAACAACTATAATTTATTGTCAACATGGGCATGATTAATTATATCCCAAAACATACCCATTTCATAGTTTCTTTAAACTATTGATCTTGTTGTAATCAAATAGAGTAAAACACACACACACCAAGTCCTTCAAACGATTCAGATCAAACTTAAAGAAGGAACCAAATGTCTTAGCAGGAGCATTCTGAACATTTCTTTTACATAACTCGAGTCCAGTTGCATCCTTAAATTTCCTTATATATAAGCAAAAGCCAAGCAAGACGAATCATGTGTTATTCTATTTAATAAAATACTCACAAGATAAATACTAATTAGCCGTGTGAAACATACCTTGCCATTCACCAAATTGGAGCCAACTTGCAAACTAAAAACCAAAGATATACTATATATATAGCATAAATATACGAAAAACATAGGCATGGACAAAAGAAACAAAATTAACATTGCAGGTCCAAAACTAAAACATAATTACCGCAAAGTGGGACCAAAAAATTGCTACCAATGACAAAGTAGTTTGTACCGGTGGTTTTGATGTGGGTATGCAAGTATTGTGATGGGTAGGCAACATCCATTTGTGAGATAATTAAGGATAAGGAGACATGTGCAAATGACGAGATTGAGAAGTTATAAGATTCATTTATAAGAATAAGTCAAATACTGAGAGGGAAGTCACAATTAATGTAGCGAGAAAAAAATATTTTCGTTAGGATGGAATAAATGAATTTTTTTAATAAATGAGGAAAATGATTAAAATGTTTTTGAAGTTTTTATTTGTCCGACGACAAAAACATTATAATAAGAATTAGGGCTGGGCATTGGGGTCGGACCGGATCTGACCGGCTAAGATCAGACCGGACTAAGGACCGAAATAGTTTAAAACCTCGGATCGAGACCGGACCGAAATGGTCTGGTCTGGTCCTTGGTCTGGTCTGGTCCTATTAGGCATAATCGAAGAGATTTTTGGTAAGATCGAACCGGACTGGACTGGACCAATGACCGAAATGGTCCAAAAGTACGACCTAAAATTTTTCGGTCCGGTTCAGGTCGATCTAATTTTCCGGTCCTGATCGGTTTTGGGTCTGCCGTGCTCGGCTCTAATGAGAATAATAAAACTTATTTTTAATAACACATTTTAGAAATGGAAAATGAATCCTTTCTAATACGTTGTGCATTCTTTCGAAAACACCGGGATCAACTAATCAGACGTTAGCGTTTAAATTAAGCTACCTATAAAAGCGATATAGTGGGATCATGATTTTTTCTGCCACCTCAACTTTTTCTCTCCGACGACTTACATGTGATTTGTTTCCATAACAAGATGACCAATTTCAATTTTTTTACCTTAAATAAATAAATAAAAGATTACATAATGATTCAAATAAAACAAAATGATTACAATAGTCCTAGCTCTTCCTTCTTGGAGTCATCTCTTTCATCACAACTCGCACTCCACGTTCCACGTATGAATCCTCTTTGTGTCTTTGGCTTAGGCTTTGGACAATCACCAATGAAGTGATTTGATCACCACATCGGTAGCATTTTCTTCCTCTTTTCTTTCTTGATGTCAAAAGGTTTTCGAGGTGTCTTTTGTTGTCAAGGGGTTGCCTCACGAATCTTCCTCGCCTTTTAAAGAAATTTTTGAAGTCAAGGACGGCCATGACATATTCTTCATCGTCGCTATCAGAACATTGATCATCATTACTAGGTTCAATTCTAGCTTTAAAGTGACTGATTTTTGTTTCTCCTTCTTTCCTTTGATGAACTCGGAGTCCTTTTTCGATTACCATTTCATAAAACTTCATATTCTCGATAAGCACATCTAACAATAAGTTCGGGAGATCTTTATATTCTTTGATGGTCGTCACTTTAGCTCTCTATTTTGGATGAAGTGCTCTAAGAAATTTCGAGACAAAGTTCTTAGTATAAAAAGCTACGTCAAGTGCTTTGGGTGAAGTAATGATGGTGTTAAATCGAGCAAACCCCACATCAATTGACTCTACCCCTTTACTATCAAGCCAAGAACTCCATTGATCGAATTTAGAGTAGCTCGTCTTTAAGGATAGAAATTTTTTCTTATTGTTGAACAAGAAGATCAATTTTTTATCCTTGACTTGTTAGTTTCCTTGATGTGTGACAATTAACCAGTGCCAAATTTCTTTGGCGGTGTTACACATAAAGATTCGTTTATACTCCTTTTTAGGTAGAGCATTGTAAACATCATTTTGGCTTCATTATTTTTTGCAACATTTTCTTTTGATCGTCGATTTGTTTTTCATTCAAAACCGATTCAAATGATTTATGGGGACATTCTTGACCGTTGGTGCGTAATCTCCTTCAATGATTATGTGCTAAAGATCTATATCCTTAGATTTCACATAAGTTTCAAAACAGTTTTTCAATATATTAAACCATCAGTTTTGAATAGTGCAGGTCTGTGAATAGATTGCCATTTCTTGTAATTTTTAGAATCCATGGATTGATTGATGTTTTAAAATACAATATACTTTAAAAATCTTGAGTAAATAGCTCTGATACCGACTGTGGAAAACTAAAAGGGGGGTTGCATAATTTTACCGATTAGTTTTAACTCTATGAAACTTTTTATGTGATAAGTGAGGATATAGATCAAGTATGATTGAGTAAGTAATAGCTATGGAGAAAGAATAAATCAAACCATAATTCACAAAGGATTTATAGTGGTACAGTCTAGCATGATCTCACTTTTCTTGCCCCTACTTCCACTCCTCGAGTATCCACTCGAGAATTCGACTTTCACTAGTCTACAACCTCCTTTATACCGGTGGAGAAACCCTAACACGTCGCTTATAATCTTCACCGACACCTAAGCTAGGATGTTGTGTGGTTTTATACGGGTACAACAACTCCCTTCACACTATGTATTTTGAAGACTACAATACTAACCAACAATGGTGATTGTATAGATAACACTTAACACAATCACACAAGTAAACTTTGAAGGATAGAATCTTGGAGATAGAATTCTTGTTAATGATCTTCAAGAAGAATAAGTGTTGGAAATACGTTTTTACGTATTTAGAAAGGATCGGTCATTCCAACGAGATACATCTAGTATGGGCTCGTGATCTAGTAATGTAACAATATAACCCACAAAGCCCACATATAGGGTGGGCTATATATACCCCCTCCTAGCATGTTAGGAGGGGTTGGTTCTCAGTTTTCATTATTCAATGTTACATCTTTTCTCTCATTTCTCTCTCTGCTCTCTCTCTCTCTCTAGTTCTTCATCTATCTCTCTCTTTAGATCATTCCATCTATTAGATAATCCAAGGATTACGTAGACCTAAAATTGGTATCAAGAGCCATGGGATGATTGTTTTATTTTTGTGTTTGTTCATCAAATTCGTGTGATTTTGATCTAAAAACCCACGATCCAATTTTTTTGTGTTATTTGTGGTTTAATCTTCCGAGAAATCATCTACATAGTTGTGGTAGTGATTTAGGGTATTTGTTTTGGTCAAAAACACGAAAAAAGTTTGAGCTTTTGGATTGATTTTGGGGTGAAAACTTGTCCAAACTTGATTTTGGGTCGAAACTACTTTAATTTCGGAATAATTCAGCATATTCCAAATTCTTTGGTAAATTTTGGTAGATTCTAGATTTGAATATTAGTTAGTGATTCCGGATTTAGTCAGTATTATTCCGACATCTTTAACTGGTTTTGGATTTCGGATTTAGAAGATTCAGGATTTATTTATTCCGGATTTAGTGTTACTGGATTCCGGATTATATAGATTGCGGATTTTTTGGGATTCCGGATTGTAGTTGAGTATTCCGAAATCTAAGTGTTGGGATTCCGGACTTTGTGTTAGGATTCCGAAATCTTTCATTCCGGATTCTTAGTCAAATTTATTCCGAAATCTAAGTGTAGGGATTCCGCATTTGGGTCATTGGATTCCGAATTTTGGCCATTTATATTCCGAAATCCCATATTATTCTGAAATCATACTTTAGTATTCCGAAATCTTTGAAGAAGACATATTCCGAATTTATCACTTAGTTTAAATTATTCAGGATTTGGACTAAGGTATTAGGAATTTGGAAATTTTTCAAAAACGTGTAGATGATTTAATCAATTTATCTTCACAAATCAAGGAATCAAGAACGTTTACGGTTTATTCGGTAGTTTGTAAAATCCCATGAATTTATTTTTTGGTTTGTCCACGAATTGTAAAACTCCGTATTTTTCTTTCGACAACAACAAACACAATTACTTTCTTTTATTGCTCGATCGATAAGTAATCCTTACATTCATCTTTTCATCGAACTTCAAAGGAACCGTTGAATTCGACGTCTCGAGAGGGAGAATTGCAGAAGATGCAAGAAGAAGCAAGAAAAAGATGTTAGGTCTCATTTAGACAATCTGAATGTCATCTCGACGAGCTTACAAAGCTCGAGTACGGACCACCATTTGTGGCAGTCTTTGGTCAAGATGCTCCTTTCTTCATCGAGGCTATGATGATAAACTTGGATATTCTTCAGCAGCAACTTGACAAGGAAGACTTTAATCACATTGAATCCGTATCTGCACTTCATGTTCTTTTGAAACAATTATCGATTTTTCTTCAATTCGATGTTGCCAAGAAAGAAAATTCAGTGCTCTGCAAGTCGTTCCTTAAAGATATGCATACCGAGATTTAAGACTTTCTTGGTACCTTGTTCAAATACGTGAACTCTCTTACGCATTTGTTTCAAGAAAGATCACGCCTTCAACTTGATTATGATAATTGGAAGCAAGAAAATCAGATGCAGATGCACAAGCATAATGGTCATACGGATGACACAAAGGAGACCGATTTGGTTAACGATGAAAGCAACACATCAAGGGATATTACATATGTCTCTTATGATGACACCATACCCGTATATGACGAAGAGCCTACAAATACGGTACAAATACAGCATGTTGAGCATTCCGAACTTATTTATGACAAACATGGGATGAAAAAGGGTGATAGTTACACCACTTGTAATTCATCCGATGTGAGTCATAATAGGGGAGAGATTGTTCAGAATTTTGTAGTAAATCATGATAAATGTTTTACGACTGCTTCTTTAACTAATTCCGCTTCTAGCATTGAAGAGCTTGAAACAATAATAGCTCAACAATCAAAATATCTTGACGATGCCACACTTGATTTTCGAAGAAAAGGACAATTTTGAAACATATTTTGAAAAACTTGAAAAATCAAACGTTGTTCTTGAACGCAAATTGGATCAAAAAGATTTAGATTCTAAAGCTGAAAATGATAATTTGTTAAAACAAATTAATTTACTTGAATCTAAGTTGGCATCCCAATATAGCTTACAAATGGAAAACGAGACCTTAAAACAATGTTGTAATGAGTTAAATAATTCTATCGTAGAGATGAGGTCTAAAACTATAGAGTCAACGACTTAAAGGCTCAGGTTCAGAAAAAGGTTTTTGCTATAGTTGCTCTGAAAAACGAGCTAAGGAAAATTAAGGGCACTACCGTGGACACTAAGCTTGACAAAACCATCAATCTTGGGGAAACCGCCTAAAAATCAGTCCGTTCGACAATCGACTGCATTTAGATCCGAGCGACTAAAATCCTCGAGACCGCGATTTGGCTCCCAAGTTGATATTGTTCATCTTTCTAGACCAGTCTCTCTACTATCTGGGCCTAATGTGATCAAATCAGCCTATGAAAAACCTACAAACAAAACTGCTACTAGTGATTCTAGGTATAGTTCTAAGAATGTAAAACCCGCATAAAAAAATCCATGAAAATATTAATTACATGAAATTACAGATTGATTAAAAGTTAATTCCTCACGACAAGTGATACATATAATACTTACGACATGACAGAATATATCACATCTATTTGTCTACATTTGTGACGTTACAGAAACAAATCACCATAATTGGTTATTAATGTTAATTAGTATCATATTAATGTAAATAATTGTAAATTATACACTTTCTTTATATGTCTCTCTATATTCGAAGAGTTTGTGATGTGTGCTCATTTATTCACGATGAATTCATATTGGCTTTGGGCATTCATAATATAAAAATAAAAGTATAACTTTACATGTTTAGAATGACAAATAAAATATTAAGTTATAAAATATTCACATATCAATATCAGTAATTTTGAGATTAGTAGAATAAGAATGGAAAATGTGACTAATATAATACAGTAGTCATTATGAGAAGAAATTTTCTTTCTGCTTAGTCCATATTTCCACAACATATTCGGTCTAACTGTATTTCCTTTTTAATATCCATAGCATTCGCTAAGTTTTGTTTTGTTGCACATGATAATATAGAACAAGTCAAAGATCATGTTTAAGAGACCGAGTCCTCGGCCCATGACAATTTTATAAACCTTCATCTTCTCATTCGTTTTATCGCCCACAAAATATATAATAACCCTAATCTCAAGATCTATGATTGCCGCATAACAAAACCTTTTTTTTCTTTCGACAAGCCTTGTTTGAGTTCTTAACATATATTCATGATCATATGTTATCGTTACATAGGTTAAGGAATTGAAGTCGTGTTCTCGGTTTGAGTTTACATCATGCGCGATGCAGTGTTCTTACCTGGGTGGTTTCGATGTGTTATCGTCTTGCTTATAGTGGTGATGAACGATGATTCTAGTCGAATTCAATCAATCATTCATGCCGAGTTCTTCTTTATAGTTTGACAAAGTCGGGTTTTGAGTATTGGGTCTCCTAAAGTTAAGGACGATGGTGTCATGCTTGGGAAGACTGTTCGGGTTTACGTTCGTGGTTGGCATTCTTAGACGGGCTGAATACGATCAGTGGTTCTGGGTTCACGATAGGAGTTGCTAGTGTTTCGAGCTAGCGTTCGTGGTCGTGTATGTGATCATGCTGGTGTCGAGTTTAGTTCGAAGTCGTCATTTGAAAGGTAACATCTCGAACCGTATAGTATCCATAGTACGAGTTAAACGCCGAATTCACATGTCGATGAAACCACACTTTGATTTAGCACGAATATGCTTAATACCTATGAACATCAAATGATTTTTCAAATTTGAATTGGTGTCTTTTAGGCGAAAAAGACGACCTACGTATTCATGCAATTCAAATTTTAAATTTACAAGATTGGTCCTTTATAAATTATTTTGTTTACAATTTAGGTTATATAAATAAAATAATTTTTGATGCTTATTAAAGAGTTAATTAGAAGTTTACAAATATAAGTTAGCATGTCAATAATAATAATAATGCTATGGTGTTGTTTTGATATAGGCCCAATCGATCATTTATAATACTATTCGAATTCGGGAAATAAAAAAATATATATGGCCATATTGTTTGAGACTAAACGGTTAATTAGCTGGCTCGTTATTAATTTGTAGTCGGTAATTTTATGTAGATCAGTCGGCCGGTAAATATGTTTGGATTTTGTTTAGTCGTCGAGATTGCCAAGGTACGGATTTTCGTCCTTTCAGTAAGGACTTCCTTTCCTATGCATGATTAGGATCCCCCGTCTGCAGCCAAATGTTTTCCCCAGTATGTGTTTAAGCTTATCAGTAATCATGTTAATAACTAAATAAATTCCCTGAGCATTATATACAAGCATGACCAGTTTATGTACTAGTTACGGAGGTACCGTAACCATGGCACTAGAGGCACCAGTGTCGTGACTCACATGCAGGAGAGTGATATCCTGCATCATCCCACTCATGTTCAGTTTGGCCATTTTATCAGTATGTTTAGTGGGGCGTATGGATGCATCCTAGGCTTATCAGTTTACAAGTTATAAGGGTGAATGTGGTGTGTTCTCTACATCCTTCACATTTGAGCTGATCCCTCCACCCAGCACAGTATTTAGAGGTCACCCCTCTACAGTTATTTAGAGGTCACCCCTCTACAACATGACGAGGTCACCCCTCCAGTTATTCATACACGGATGTTACAGCACGTGACCTATATAAGCTCTGGCAATTAAAATACAATAAATGCATTTTTTAGATTTAACAGATAATATTTCAGCTTTATTATTTATAAATCAGACTTTACAGATTATAAACAGATTTCTGCTGCAACGTTACTTATCAGCCTTACAACTCCAGTATTTTATCATCTGTTTCATTTCAGTAATTCCTTATCATGCTTTATATCCGTTCACTGAGCGTTATGCTCAGCCGTAGTTCTTTCATGTTCTAACGGCAGGTACACAAGGACGCTATTAAGATTTTGAGAGCATGTGCATTGAATGGAAGCTATCCGGACTTCTTACTTTATGTACCTCTTACATTGTTATGCTTTTGGACATAGTTTAGTCCTTCCCTTCAGTATTTACTTTTCATGTTTTGCGCTTATGTTTGGATTACCGATGTTTGATTTCGGTATTTCCTTTATGGTCTGTTAATGTTTTAGGACATTTACCTTATGCTTTGATGACACGCCATAAATACACGTAACGGTCCACTTATCCAAGTGGGGTGTTACAATTATGGTATCAGAGCTTAAGGTTCGACCTGTAGGCTCTAAAACTTGACTTATGACTAGTGGGTAGTCGCCAGGAATTTCCTAGATTTTGGCGTTGTTATCTTTCATGTTTCTCATGGATTATTCAGTCAGTTTTCTTCATTTATCAGTCAGTTTTCTTAAAGTGTTGACTAAATAAAGTTGGTACAGGACTGACCATATTTAGTCGCATGTGCTTTTATTCGAATTTTTGATTTGGTGAACCGACCAATAGGCGTTCACCTTTGCCCATTCAGATTTTGTATTGGTAAACCGACCATAGGCTCATGACAGATTCATGTTTTCAGTCAAATATTACTTGGTGAACCAGCCATAAACGTTCACCATTATTCAGGTCAATTATCATGCTTTCAGTCGAATATTGTTTTGTGAACTGAACCATAGACGTTCACCTTTGCTCATATCATGACATTCTATAAATTCTGACAAGTATGAATTCGACTACAACCATCCATATTTAGTCACAGGTTGTAAATTCTATACATGACAGTCCTCATGAAATTTTGACAAGTATGTGGATTGAACCATAGTCGTCCACATCAGTTGATATTACACCTCAGTTGATTAGACTTTTTATGTTCCTTGTAACAGTCAAATTTTCATACCCCCACGTTGACGTCGTCTGTACGATGATTCAGTTTCATGTCTCCTTACGAGGATTATGTTTTCAGCAAAGTAATGATGCTTTCATGTTAATATACACAAGAATTTCAGTAAAACCCGTTTTCATGATAAATCATGATTGGCCTTCATTAATCATGCTTCATGCTGACCACTGTTGGGACTTTGATTATATCATACTTTTCAGCCTCGATACAACCAGCAGTAAGTCGACATAGGAATTGTCAGCCTATCATGTTTCTTATTTCAGATCAGTTTCTACTGTTCGAATCAAATTATTTCTTTAATCATGTCGGACAAGTGACACTAGTATCGATCAATCCATAAAATTTTCACCAGTGTGATGTACAGTATTCCATATGTACCCCATGTACAGTGTCTCAATTACACTCCATGTACAGTATTTCATGTGTACCCCGCGTACTCCAGGTGCAGTATTCATATTGTACTGCATGTACAGTAGTCCAAGTGTACTTCATGCACCCTACTCCATGGATATTGATAATCGATCCTTAATCATCTCAGGCGTCTCCAATTGTCGATATTATACCAAATGCTGATGCTGCTGGTGAGTTGAAGATTTTACCAAATGCTGATGCTGCTGATACTTTAGAGATTTCTCAAGATGCTGATGCTGTTTATACTATGAAGACTCTGCAAAACAAGGACGAAAACTATAAATTTGAAACTTCTGACAAGAATAAATTTCAACCATCAGACACTACCATTCCATTCCATGCTTTTACCTTCTCAGCTAGGTGTCACACTTCATTCAACTAACCTTTCATTCAGAAGAGTGGGAACCAGAACCCAGCCGGCCACTCAGCAGATTAAGTTATATGAATCACGATCAAGAACATGACCGTCATAAATTGACAGACAAAGCAGTAGTGACAACAACCGTGCTTATAATTAAACAGTCAGTAACCATCGGAACTCCAGACGGATGTGACCATAAATACAGAGGTCAGTAGTCTAACCGGTCCGCTAATCTTAGCAGTTACCAAAATTTTTCAGCGTTATTCAGATTCATATACTAAAACACGTATCAGGACATCAGTCATGGTACGCGTCATATGAATATTTTCTCAGAGTACGAGTCAGAACTTATAACTCCGTATGTTCTAAACCAGGCCCTCGGAACTTCAGGGTACCCTCCAAGGGGGGGGGGGGGTATACCCGTTGTGTCATGCCATACATAAATCAGACCATTAAAAATTCAGTCACCACCACTGGAGTATTACTCAGGTTAGACACGCAGTGTTCGTTCTATGAGATTACAAACAAACACATTCAGTGAAAGTTGCCACGTTTACTTCACGTATTCCTATGACAGCTTTATTTTAAATCAGGTAGTTACTTGTCTCTCAGCCAGAAAAGACTCCACAGTACCAACCATGGTTACTAAAGTTATCCTTTCAGTTAAGGACGAGATCTGTCTTACCAACTCCTGAACATATTCATTTTATTTCTGCCAGAAAAATCAGTACAAATTGTTTCAGCTTTATCAGCACGTGAATTTATCTTATAGCTGCAAAAACTTCTAGTCACCAGTCATGATGCGACTTCTGAAATTCCTTAAATTCATGATCAGCAGATTATCTTAAAGTTTCCAGATGTCATCCAAGGAGGTTTTCAAGAAATTCCTTACTAACCACGAGACATAATTTAACATCGAGTTAGTCTCAAGAACAGAACCTGTTTTCAAAACTCTTTATTGCAGGGTTTCAGCTAAGTTAAAGAGTTGCAGCATTTGCTGCAAAAGTTACCGGAATGAGGCCTTATTCGCCCTAACGCACCACCAGAAAGTGCATTGTTTCTGTCTATTAGAAAGAAGGCCGGTAACATGAGATCATGTATCGACCACCGGAAAATTTGCCAGATCACCATTCTTAATGGATATTCATTCCACGTATAGAAGGTTTACCTGACCTGCTACGATATCTTAAATATTTTTCCAGAACAATTCGCGACCATGCCACCAGCAGTGGTGAAAGAAGAACATGATGTTTCCCCGACTACTGTTGCACAGGTTATAGTCTCTCTAAAATTTTGATTTATACTGCTGAGCTCCCTAATGCTCCAGTTACAGTATGAAATTATGAATAAAATTTATTATGACTTCTCAGACAAAATCGTCAGTATATTCATTGATCACATTCTAATCTGCTAAATTCTAGATAAGAACATGAGAATCATCTTCCCACAGTTGTATAGAATCTTATATAGGAGAAAATTTTATACACAGCTTTCCAGATATGAATTCAATTGAACAAAGTGGCATTTTTGAGCCACCCTATTTCAGCAGAAAGAAATTTCAGACAATCCTGCGAAGGTGAAGGCCATCACCTGATGGTCCCGACGCCTGTGAATGAAGTAACAAATTTTCTAGAACTTAATTGACTGCTACCGCGGAAATTGCTGACAGTTCTCCCTAAAAAAATTTCCATGACTATTCAACCAGATTTCCACCAGAATGTCCCATAATCAGACAAAATTTTGTTAGAAGCAGTATGACATGTTGATGCAGTTATGTTCATATCTTGAGGCTTGACATGCCAGCAGGGTCAAGATAGAACGCCGTCATGCTAGTGAGTTATTACAACCATTAAAAAAAATTTTGAACATAGAGGAGACAAGATTCCATAAAGATTGTTATTAGTTTACCGCAGACTCAAAAAGTATGATGCTATCTAAGTCATTGTCGACCATGTAATCAGCGTACGCGTTTTCTTTCATCCGAAAGGACTACGCAGTAGCGAACCTACAGAAAAAATTCAGCCCTAAATCGTATGATTTCAGGGTATTCTGTCGACCATCATATCAGACAGAATTCATGTTCACGATCACGTATATGTTTACGTTCACCTTAAGTTCACGTTACTTTCACTTTCACGTTTACGTCTCATTCGCAGTATGATGCTGTTTCAGTTCATGTTTGTGCTATCTCATGATTTAAGCTCACATTTGCATTCATAACATTGTTCACGTTCAAGTTCGTGTTCCATTTCACGATACACGTTTCACAGTCTGTTATTGAATACGTTCATAGAATGTTTAAGAAATCAGACTCAAGTCTAGCATAACTTTTCCATACCTAGGCAGTCGTTTCACGTCTCAGGCCGTATCGTTTGGCATACTTTCCTCAGTCAACATATATCCATGTTATGTCCTAGCATCACGTTCATAATATGTTCCAAGTATCACATTCACGGTATACTTCATGCACAACGTTCCTCATATAACCGCGAACCACGTTCACAATTGCTCTCGTAAGCCCATCCACAATTGTTCACGTCGATCGTCCCTATATATTTTCAACAGCTTGCGCAGAGATATAAATGTTATCTTTTCAGAATATTTACACTTACCGTTTCATGTATCATACATGTTATAGTTTATTCAGTCTATCAGATTTAGAAAATCCATCTTAAATATGGAACCAGAAACTATTCAACATCATCATGACAGGGTCATCAGGACCAAGATTGTCATTATGCTTAGACCTTTTGAGGAATCGTTTCGAGCGGGAAGCCACTCGAAACGGAGGACTCCATCCGGACCTCTAATTCCTTTTCTTTTAATAAATCCAGTTAAGTCCTTTCAGTCATGTTACGTTTCATGTTCTCTTCAGCCATGTCACGTTACACGATCACTTCAGTCATATCATGTTTATACCTTTCAGCAGCATTATGCCGTAATTCTAGAACGAATATCCTTCAGCTTATATGTCCTTTCAGCCTTCATGCTCTTTCAGCATATATGTCCTTTTAGTTTTATAACTTCATCAGCTTATTACCCGTAATTCGAGGACGAATTATCCTTTTATAGAGGAAGAGTTGTAAAACCCGCAGTAATATTATGTTTCTAATTCGAGGACGAATTATTCTTTTAGAGAGGAAGAGTTGTAAAACCCGCATAAAAAAATCCATGAAAATATTAATTACATGAAATTACAGGTTGATTAAAAGTTAATTCCTCACGATAAGTGATACATATAATACTTACGACATGACATAATATATCACATCTATTTGTCTACATTTGTGACGTTACAGAAACAAATCACCATAATTGGTTATTAATGTTAATTAGTATCATATTAATGTAAATAATTGTAAATTATACACTTTCTCCATATGTCTCGCTATATTCGAAGAGTTTGTGATGTGTGCTCATTTATTCACGATGAATTCATATTGGCTTTGGGCATTCATAATATAAAAACAAAAGTATAACTTTACATGTTTAGAATGACAAATAAAATATTAAGATATAAAATATTCACATATCAATATCAGTAATTTTGAGATTAGTAGAATAAGAATGGAAAATGTGACTTTAATATAATACAGTAGTCATTATGAGAAGAAATTTTCTTTCTGCTTAGTCCATATTTCCACAACATATTCGGTCTAACTGTATTTCCTTTTTAATATCCATAGCTGTAACACCCCATTTTGATAAATAGAATGTCACGCGTGATTATGGCGTGTCATCAAAGCATGCAAGGTGATATGTAGTAAAACATACATGACCATAGGGGAAACCGGAATCAAACATCGGTTCCCAAACATAAGCCCAAAACATAAATAAAGGAAATGAACTGAATAAAGACTAAACAAGCATAACTATATGAAGGCAAAAAGGAAAAGAAGTCTCTGGCAGCTTCCATCCTATGCGCGTCCTCCAAATGCTCGAGTCTTGGGTACCTGCCGTTTTGGGACATGGAAAGGAAAGTAACGGCTGAGCAAGACGCTCAGTGCACGGATGTACAATAAAGCATGAAATAGGATAAGCATGTAACATATAACAGCGGAAGACTAAGTTCTGAGTAACTGGTTAAGTATCAAGAAAACTGGTTTTATAGTTTGAAAAGCCTTATGTTTAACCTGTGAAAACTGTTTTAACATATATATACCATAGCCCATATAGGTCATGAAAAGGTCACGTGCATGAATACTTGGAGGGGTGACCTCATCATGCTGATTAGAGGGGATGCCTCTAATCAATATACTGATTTGGGTAGGAGGGATCAGCTCCTTGTGAAGGGTGCAAGGCACACACCACATTCACCATGATAAACTGAATAAAACATGTAACTAGGATGCACCCATACGCCCCAACTGATATAATAATATGGCCAAACTAGAAAGGGACGCCACGAGCAATCACTCCGCCGTGGGGAAGTCATAACATCGGTGCCTCCAATGCTATGGTTATGGTACCTCCATAACTAGGTGAAACTGGTCATGCTTGTATATGGCTATAGTTTATGCTAAATTAACATAAGCAGTTCAAAACAATAAAACAAATGCTGGGGAAAACAGTTGGCTGCATACGGGGAAATCCTAATAAGGAAGGAATGTCCATACTGAAAGGACGGGAATCCGTACCTCAAGTCCAGTGAATGAACGGAAGAAAGACTCCTACTTCTGGATCACAAACGCTACATGAATACACACGTGTATAAGTATCGATTCACTGATTACGTACTGGGTTTTGTGTCTCATATTAGCTGATTTGGTTTGTTTTAGGTCCTGGTTCACTGTTTAAAGCCTTAAACTGTGTTTATCTAGTATTCTGATTAATCTGATTAAGTATTACTGGTGTTTCATGTATTATTATACTTACTGTGTAATAATAAGTAACTTTCCAAAAATAGCAGGTTTCCAAAAATAGAAAGTTTCCAAAAATAGAAAGTTACCAAAAATAGAAAGTTTCCAAAAATAGAATTTACTACTTAAAATAGATTAGTTTCTAAAAATAGAAAGTTTCCAAAAATAGATCAGCTGCCTTAATTAAATAAGTTTCCATATATAGAAGGTTTCCATGATTAGATTAGCTACCTGAAATAGATTGATTTCCATATATAGAAGGTTTCCATAATTAGATTAGTTGCCTTATTTAATTAAGTTTCTATAAATAGAAGTTTCCATAATTAGAATTAAGCTGATTACATAAGCTAACATATAAGTCTAAGTGTTATAAGCTTATTTCTTAAGTCATATGATATAGTGTATAGTTTAATTATTATTTCATGTATTTTAATTAAACTATAGGTTAAGCATTTTAATTAAAGTGTAACATGTATTAATTAAAATGAAATAAAATACTTAGGTTAAAATGTGTATTATTATTATTAATAATATAACCTAAGTCATGTCTAAATTAATTAATTATAGGCATGTTTTATTAATTAATTAATTATAACCTATAACATAAAATACTTAGGTTAAATTAATGTCATGATAAACTAATAATTAAAATAATCTAAGTCATGATTTAATTAATATTTCATGTTATTAATTAATTATATCCTAAGTTCATGATTCATAAAAATTACATGTAACATAGATCATGATTTTAACCAACGAACCATGAATCGGGCATGAATTCGACACCGTACCCCGAGCCAAACCCGGGGCACGTGTGCCTCCTTGCTGCCGTGGGTCCCACATGAGCCAACCAAGACCAATTGTGGTCTTGGTGGTGGCGGCAATAGCAAACCAAACCCCCCCTCGGGTTTGTTTGCTAGGCGGCCAAAAACAAACACCCTTATAAACCATTCTTTGATTTTAATTTATACCAAAACATGTTAGATCAATGATTAATTACCTTGTTTTCATAATAAAAATAATAACATGTTCATGAAAATAATCAAAGATTAAAAGAATTAAAAAGAATTAAAAAGAAGGGTTAGAAAGGTATACCACTATGTAGCTTGGAAGAGGATGAACAAACACGTATTCTAACACTTGTTTTTAAGATCAAAATCAAACAAACACCCTCTAGTGGTGGTGTTTAGGTGGCGGCATAAGGAGGAGAAAAAGGAGAGGAGAAAACTCTTTTTAGGGTTTTTATGTTTATTTCTTGAAAATGAAAATGAAAACATGTTTTTACTTTTACCCCCCCTTAACTTGTAAAGTCCATGGGCTAAGCCCATTTCTTGGTTTGTGCCGTGGGTATGGGGGCCCCACATGGGGTACCCGTACCTTTCTCGTGTCCCGATGTTTCGTGTTCGTTCGTGGTTAAACGTGCTCGTGTTTAACGTGTTTCTGTTTCTTTTAACGTGTCGTTTATCGTAAACTCCACGCTCGTGAATATATTCTGAGTATTTACGTAATTATTATAATTAGTATTTTAAATGGTGTTCATGATTTAATTATGTTCACGTGATATATTATTAACTGTTTATCATGAGTTCGTACGTAATCGATACTTGTCATGTCATACACGTATGCACTTGCTTGATTATTAGCACATGAATGTGATCAATACTACATGAGGTAAGTTTTAATCTAGAACGTATGATCTTAAGGGCACTATTCATGGTAAAAGCATGCGGGTTTTACAATTCTTCCCCCCTAAAAAGAATAATTCGTCCCCGAATTATAGATAAAGTAACTGAAAGCGAAACATACCCGAATCAAACTGGAAAGGTATGCAAAATAACGGAAATGAAGGTGACATGGTAGAAGGGAACGTGGAACATGACATGTCTTGAAAAGACATGGAACGTGACGTGACTGAAGGGACATATCTAATCGATAAGAGAAAAATGGATAAGAAGTCCGGATGAACTTGTCCGTTTCCAAGTGGCCTCCCTCTTGGAACGGTTCCTTCAGAAGATCCTGACACTAATGATAAATCTTGGTCCTCCTGACCTTGACTTGGAATACGAAGAAATTCTTGGTTATCAACGGAAGGTAGATCCCCTAACTTCGATCGAGGAAATAAGAGTTAACGTGCAAGGGTACTGAAACGTTACGATGCAAGACCATCTGACTTAACTGATAATTTGAAACGATGCGCGAGACATAAAGAAACGTAGTACGTGAAACATTTTGAACGTGATACGTGAAAAATTTTGAACGTGCTACGTGGAGATATGGCGAGTGTAGTATGAGTAAACATATCGTGATCCATGATACGTGTAACATATTTTGATCATGATATGCGGAACGTGGAATGAACATGACATGTGAGACATATCGTGATCATAGAATATAATGGCTGTAACGCCAAACGCTACAAGGTGAGACGTGGAATATGACGTGAAACGTCTATCTGATGATGGAGGGTTATACTAACTTGGGTCTGGTCTCACAAGTTCTTGCAACCTTCCCAGAATGAGAAAAGAAATGAACGTAAAATCGTAAGCCAAAATACGATCATAAACGTGAATAGTGTCATGAACGTGAGCGCGAAAGCAAGTCGTAGAATTAGAATGAAGACGTAAAGTAAGTTAGGAGTACAATTACGAATCTTTGTCTGACCGATAGCTGAGGGATTGCCAAGTGATCGGATGAGCCTTGGCTGGAACATGTTTGTTCAATCTGTTGGTTCTGAAATCCGTACGGATGTAAGGATTCTGCAGACTTGATCAAACTGTTGACAATAACCCAGATAGCATCATGCTTCTTCTGAGTTTGCTGAAATCTGGTAACTAAAATCCATGGAGATCTTGTCCCTTTTCGATTCACAATTTCATATGATGAAAACATACCCGTCTGTTGGTGTCCTATCTTAGCCTGTTTGCATAACAGGTATGAAGATATGAACGTAACTGTATCCTGCTTCGTAGAAACTTGATACATGGAAGGTTGTGAAACTCTGAGTCTCTGAATCTAGACTTCTCCTAGCGTAGGATTTTATAGAACACCTAATGTAGTGTCGGGTTCTCTTCTTTACTCATAAGCTGAGTCATGGTAAGATTAACCGTAGAATGCCATGTGATTCAGCGTGTCACTGAAATCAAACAGAATTGATATCGGAAAGAATTCCAGGGTAAAATTTCTCTTGTCATAGAATTTGCAACGTAGTGCAGATATGGTCTTCCTGTTCTTCTCTAGGCTTAGAGGAAATCATGTTATCCTCAATGAAAACGTTGATGAATTTGTTTAGGAGTTCATGGAAACTCAATTTATTAAGTTCATAATGCGGTTGGAGCATTGATGAGACTAATTCAAAATCATAAATCTGGCATGACCGAGTCATGCACGAATAGCAGTCATGGACATGTCCTGCTTTTTCACTCGTCACTGTTGGCAGCATGATTGTGAGTTCGATCTTGGAAAAGTGATTAACACTATACGGTTGATTGGACATGTTGTCCATATGTGGAGGAGAATAACGGTCA
Source organism: Glebionis coronaria (assembly GCA_025667525.1). Classification (NCBI taxonomy): domain Eukaryota; kingdom Viridiplantae; phylum Streptophyta; class Magnoliopsida; order Asterales; family Asteraceae; genus Glebionis; species Glebionis coronaria. Next base: position 110,825,682 of record CM046879.1, on the reverse strand, counting down.
TGAATGGTGATTTGTTTAAGTCGACGGTAGTCGACACATAATCTCATGGTACCATCCTTCTCCTTGAAGGTTCTTCTGGAGTGTAAGGAACAATTTTGGAATAATCTGTTGGTTATGCGTTAAAGGACCTTAGTAGTCGTGTGTTACTAACAGCTAGAAAATTTTAGCAATATGGCTAACAAAGCACGTGCTTGAAAAGCATAGATAACTTGTACATATTTTCCTGATGGAAAATCAAGCTGAAAGTATTCAGGAGCCTGAACATTACTGTACATAATTATGAATCATAGCATGGTGTGGTGTTCATAGTACATAATTAGGATAAAATTTATCTCGTGTCTGTCCGAGGAAAATGCGTTAGCAGCTTGGATCTCATCATTAAGCTGAAGGAAAACCGTCGTATACGTGGGAATACGAAAGGCGTCCTTCATGGTCATGAATATATGAACTATGGTGAAAGAAATGAAAGTGACGTCGGCAACGTGACAGTTCTCACTGATGCGCCGATAACGGTATTGAAATTCTTGTGGCCTGATTAATACATGGCACAACAACATAGATATACCCTTGGAGGGTACCCTGAATTTCTTAGAAATGTTCCTTAATTAGACGTAAGTCATGTGTCTTGACTCGTGTCTTGAGAAATGTGAGCGTGACATATGCCTTGACTGGTATCTTGACATGTGTCCTCAGAAAGTATACGTGAGACATGTGTCTTGACTGATGTCTTGACATGTGTCTCGAGATGTGAAACAATTAGAACTACAAATATTAGGTTAATATGCCAGAATTGGCGGATCGGTTGGACTACTGATCATTTGTATGTCTGATCACGTCCGCGGCTAGAGCCTCGGTTGCGATTTCTAGGATATTTTCTGTCATGGTAGTGGTTACTATCGTCTTGTCTGTAGGTTCCATGACGGTCATTCTCATGACCGTGACTCATGTAACTATTTAGCTGAGTGGCTGGCTGGTACTGGTTTGCACTCATATGGCTGAAATGACAGCCGAACGACGTGTGACATGTAACTATGAATTTAGGACAATGATTGATGGGAATTGTCTGATGGTGAAGCATCTTCTCGTCCAATTGCTTTGCTCCGACGCCTTTGTCTTCGTCTTTTAGAATCTCCAGGTTGTGAACAGCATCAGCATCAGCATCTCGTAGCGTCTCCCAACATCAGCAGCATCAACCTTCAGTGACATCTCCAAGCTATGAGCGGCATCGACAATCTTGTAGAATATCAGTAAGTGAACATACGCCTGAGATGATTTAGAATCGACTAGCGAATACTCGTGAAGTATTGCAAGTGGAATACACATGGATTAAGGTACATGTAATACACATGAAATACGGTACGTGGAGTACACATGGAATACACATGAAATGATCGGTATGGGCTCGATCATTTGTCCTGATTTAAGGAAAGTAACCCGGTTAAACGGTTAGGAAAACCATCATGATAACCTGGCAGTATTAGCATAGACATCATTCTGGTTGCATAGAGAAACGCTAAAGTGTGGTTACACAAAATTCAACGATGATTTGCCTGACAGCATGATCAATGAAAACCAACCATGACTATCATGAAAGCATGATTAGAGAAATCTAACAATGTCTTGCAGGACAACGTAAATAACAAAAGAGGCATGAAACATAATCAACATGAAGACGGAATTATCATGAGGAAACATGAAACCATCTATTACGAAGAAGTGTATAACATAATCAGCATGAAACTGAAGTTAACCATGACAGTATGAAGGCATACTTGACATAAAAACATAATAACTTATGATGGGACATGAAAAAAAAACTTATGCCAATTTAAATCATGAGAAAAATTTTATGCAAGAAAAACAGTGCATGAATGCGTAATGTAGTTTATAAAACCTTTATATGTGCGAGGGAACGCCTATAGGTCGGTTCCAAAACAAAAGACATGGCGAGGGGACGCCTATGGGTCGGTCCCAAAGTTAAAAGTTTCGATAAAAGCACATGCGACTAAATAGGGCCAGTCCTGTACCAACCATTACTTAGTCAAAATTCCTGTAACAGATGACATATGATATAGATGCATGAATGCATGAAACATAATAATTAAAAGTCATTGTCAAAACTTAACAGAAAAATTTTTATGTGAAAATTATGAACTACTGGGGTCAGTCCACATCGTCACAGTTCACGAGGAACATCATGCATAGACAATGACACATAACTAAGTATGGATGACGGTTGTTCATTCCATATTAGTAAGACGATACTGGTGAAAACATCATGGTGAAAACAACAAGGTGCTGAAAACGTCATGGCTAAAACAAAAAGGTGCTGAAAACGTAATGGTTGAAACAACAACGCGCTGAAACATCAATACGTGGAATAACAAACGTTGGCTTAGGAAGCTCTTGGTGACTACCCACTAGTCACAGGTCGAGTTTTAGAGCCCACAGGTCGAAGCCTTGGCTCTGATACCATAATTGTAACACCCCATTTTGATAAATGGAATGTCACGCGTGATTATGGCGTGTCATCAAAGCATGCAAGGTGATATGTAGTAAAACATACATGACCATAGGGGAAACCGGAATCAAACATCGGTTCCCAAACATAAGCCCAAAACATAAATAAAGGAAATGAACTGAATAAAGACTAAACAAGCATAACTATATGAAGGCAAAAAGGAAAAGAAGTCTCTGGCAGCTTCCATCCTATGCGCGTCCTCCAAATGCTCGAGTCTTGGGTACCTGCCGGTTTGGGACATGGAAAGGAAACTAACGGCTGAGCAAGACGCTCAGTGCACGGATGTACAATAAAGCATGAAATAGGATAAGCATGTAACATATAACAGCGGAAGACTAAGTTCTGAGTAGCTGGTTAAGTATCAAGAAAACTGGTTTTATAGTTTGAAAAGCCTTATGTTTAACCTGTGAAAACTGTTTTAACATATATATACCATAGCCCATATAGGTCATGAAAAGGTTACGTGCATGAATACTTGGAGGGGTGACCTCATCATGCTGATTAGAGGGGATGCCTCTAATCAATATACTGATTTGGGTAGGAGGGATCAGCTCCTTGTGAAGGGTGCAAGGCACACACCACATTCACCATGATAAACTGAATAAAACATGTAACTAGGATGCACCCATACGCCCCAACTGATATAATAATATGGCCAAACTGGAAAGGGACGCCACAAGCAATCACTCCGCCGTGGGGAAGTCATAACATCGGTGCCTCCAATGCTATGGTTATGGTACCTCCATAACTAGGTGAAACTGGTCATGCTTGTATATGGCTATAGTTTATGCTAAATTAACATAAGCAGTTCAAAACAATAAAACAAATACTGGGGAAAACAGTTGGCTGCATACGGGGAAATCCTAATAAGGAAGGAATGTCCATACTGAAAGGACGGGAATCCGTACCTCAAGTCCAGTGAATGAACGGAAGAAAGACTCCTACTTCTGGATCACTAACGCTACATGAATACACACGTCTATAAGTATCGATTCACTGATTACGTACTGGGTTTTGTGTCTCATATTAGCTGATTTGGTATGTTTTAGGTCCTGGTTCACTGTTTAAAGCCTTAAACTGTGTTTATCTAGTATTCTGATTAATCTGATTAAGTATTACTGGTGTTTCATGTATTATTATACTTACTGTGTAATAATAAGTAACTTTCCAAAAATAGCAGGTTTCCAAAAATAGAAAGTTTCCAAAAATAGAAAGTTACCAAAAATAGAAAGTTTCCGAAAATAGAATTTACTGCTTAAAATAGATTAGTTTCTAAAAATAGAAAGTTTCCAAAAATAGATCAGCTGCCTTAATTAAATAAGTTTCCATATATAGAAGGTTTCCATGATTAGATTAGCTGCCTGAAATAGATTGATTTCCATATATAGAAGGTTTCCATAATTAGATTAGTTGCCTTATTTAATTAAGTTTCTATAAATAGAAGTTTCCATAATTAGTATTAAGCTGATTACATAAGCTAACATATAAGTCTAAGTGTTATAAGCTTATTTCTTAAGTCATATGATATAGTGTATAGTTTAATTATTATTTCATGTATTTTAATTAAACTATAGGTTAAGCATTTTAATTAAAGTGTAACATGTATTAATTAAAATGAAATAAAATACTTAGGTTAAAATGTGTATTATTATTATTAATAATATAACCTAAGTCATGTCTAAATTAATTAATTATAGGCATGTTTTATTAATTAATTAATTATAACCTATAACATAAAATACTTAGGTTAAATTAATGTCATGATAAACTAATAATTAAAATAATCTAAGTCATGATTTAATTAATATTTCATGTTATTAATTAATTATATCCTAAGTTCATGATTCATAAAAATTACATGTAACATAGATCATGATTTTAACCAACGAACCATGAATCGGGCATGAATTCGACACCGTACCCCGAGCCAAACCCGGGGCACGTGTGCCTCCTTGCTGCCGTGGGTCCCACATGAGCCAACCAAGACCAATTGTGGTCTTGGTGGTGGCGGCAATAGCAAACCAAACCCCCCCTCGGGTTTGTTTGCTAGGCGGCCAAAAACAAACACCCTTATAAACCATTCTTTGATTTTAATTTATACCAAAACATGTTAGATCAATGATTAATTACCTTGTTTTCATAAGAAAAATAATAACATGTTCATGAAAATAATCAAAGATTAAAAGAATTAAAAAGAATTAAAAAGAAGGGTTAGAAAGGTATACCACTATGTAGCTTGGAAAAGGATGAACAAACACGTATTCTAACACTTGTTTTTAAGATCAAAATCAAACAAACACCCTCTAGTGGTGGTGTTTAGGTGGCGGCATAAGGAGGAGAAAAAGGAGAGGAGAAAACTCTTTTTAGGGTTTTTATGTTTATTTCTTGAAAATGAAAATGAAAACATGTTTTTACTTTTACCCCCCTTAACTTGTAAAGTCCATGGGCTAAGCCCATTTCTTGGTTTGTGCCGTGGGTATGGGGGCCCCACATGGGGTACCCGTACCTTTCTCGTGTCCCGATGTTTCGTGTTCGTTCGTGGTTAAACGTGCTCGTGTTTAACGTGTTTCTGTTTCTTTTAACGTGTCGTTTATCGTAAACTCCACGCTCGTGAATATATTCTGAGTATTTACGTAATTATTATAATTAGTATTTTAAATGGTGTTCATGATTTAATTATGTTCACGTGATATATTATTAACTGTTTATCATGAGTTCGTACGTAATCGATACTTGTCATGTCATACACGTATGCACTTGCTTGATTATTAGCACATGAATGTGATCAATACTACATGAGGTAAGTTTTAATCTAGAACGTACGATCTTAAGGGCACTATTCATGGTAAAAGCATGCGGGTTTTACAATAGCATTCGCTAAGTTTTGTTTTGTTGCACATGATAATATAGAACAAGTCAAAGATCACGTTTAAGAGACCGAGTCCTCGGCCCATGACAATTTTATAAACCTTCATCTTCTCATTCGTTTTATCGCCCACAAAATATATAATAACCCTAATCTCAAGATCTATGATTGCCGCATAACAAAACCTTTTTTTTTCTTTCGACAAGCCTTGTTTGAGTTCTTAACATATATTCATGATCATATGTTATCGTTACATAAGTTAAGGAATTGAAGTCGTGTTCTCGGTTTGAGTTTACATCATGCGCGATGCAGTGTTCTTACCTGGGTGGTTTCGATGTGTTATGGTCTTGCTTATAGTGGTGATGAACGATGATTCTAGTCGAATTCAATCAATCATTCATGCCGAGTTCTTCTTTATAGTTTGACAAAGTCGGGTTTTGAGTATTGGGTCTCCTAAAGTTAAGGACGATCGTGTCATGCTTGGGAAGACTGTTCGGGTTTACGTTCGTGGTTGGCATTCTTAGACGGGCTGAGTACGATCAGTGGTTCTGGGTTCACGATAGGAGTTGCTAGTGTTTCGAGCTAGAGTTCGTAGTCGTGTATGTGATCATGCTGGTGTCGAGTTTAGTTCGAAGTCGTCATTTGAAAGGTAACATCTCGAACCGTATAGTATCCATAGTACGAGTTAAACGCCGAATTCACATGTCGATGAAACCACACTTTGATTTAGCACGAATATGCTTAATACCTATGAACAGCAAATGATTTTTCAAATTTGAATTGGTGTCTTTTAGGCGAAAAAGACGACCTACGTATTCATGCAATTCAAATTTTAAATTTACAAGATTGGTCCTTTATAAATTATTTTGTTTACAATTTAGGTTATATAAATAAAATAATTTTTGGTGCTTATTAAAGAGTTAATTAGAAGTTTACAAATATAAGTTAGCATGTCAATAATAATAATAATGCTATGGTGTTGTTTTGATATAGGCCCAATCGATCATTTATAATACTATTCGAATTCGGGAAATAAAAAAATATATATGGCCATATTGTTCGAGACTAAACGGTTAATTAGCTGGCTCGTTATTAATTTGTAGTCGGTAATTTTATGTAGATCAGTCGGCCGGTAAATATGTTTGGATTTTGTTTAGTCGTCGAGATTGCCAAGGTACGGATTTCCGTCCTTTCAGTAAGGACTTCCTTTCTTATGCATGATTAGGATTCCCCGTCTGCAGCCAAATGTTTTCCCCAGTATGTGTTTAAGCTTATCAGTAATCATGTTAATAACTAAATAAATTCCCTGAGCATTATATACAAGCATGACCAGTTTATGTACTAGTTACAGAGGTACCGTAACCATGGCACTAGAGGCACCGGTGTCGTGACTCACATGCAGGAGAGTGATATCCTGCATCGTCCCACTCATGTTCAGTTTGGCCATTTTATCAGTATGTTTAGTGGGGCGTATGGATGCATCCTAGGCTTATCAGTTTACAAGTTATCAGGGTGAATGTGGTGTGTGCTCTACATCCTTCACATTGGAGCTGATCCCTCCACCCAGCACAGTATTTAGAGGTCACCCCTCTATAGTTATTTAGAGGTCACCCCTCTACAGCATGACGAGGTCACCCCTCCAGTTATTCATGCACGGTTGTTACAGCACGGACCTATATAAGCTCTGGCAATTAAAATACAGTAAATGCATTTTTTAGATTTAACAGATAATATTTCAGCTTTATTATTTAAAAATCAGACTTTACAGATTATAAATAGATTTCTTCTGCAACGTTACTTATCAGCCTTACAACTCCAGTATTTTATCATCTGTTTCATTTCAGTAATTCCTTATCATGCTTTATATCCGTTCACTGAGCGTTATGCTTAGCCGTAGTTCTTTCATGTTCTAACGGCAGGTACACCAGGACGCTATTAAGATTTTGAGACCATGTGCATTGAATGGAAGCTATCTGGACTTCTTACTTTATGTACCTCTTACATTGTTATGCTTTTGGACATAGTTTAGTCCTTCCCTTCAGTATTTACTTTTCATGTTTTGTGCTTATGTTTGGATTACCGATGTTTGATTTCGGTATTTCCTTTATGGTCGGTTAATGTTTTAGGACATTTACCTTATGCTTTGATGACACGCCATAAATACACGTAACGGTCCACTTATCCAAGTGGGGTGTTACAAAGAATATGCCACAACATAGGTCGAATATCATGCCTTAAAATCACTATGTAGAGGAACCTAAGAAAAGGACACAAGCAAGAACTAGGATTTATAGATCTCACTCGGACCACAAACACGGTGTTCGTTCCGTATGCATGAAGAGTGTCTTCACGACAAATCATGCGGCTTGTGTTACCAAAGTCTTGAAGGAATTGAACTCCCGTGCGAAAAGAGGGAATCCCAAAGGAATTAGGTTTTCTACCGCTAAGTCTTCCGTTGTGCATAAGAAAACCATGTCGCCTAGATCCAATCTAAGGTGGCAACCCACGGGTAGGATTTTCAAATCGGTTAATCTTAAATGGGTTCCTATAGGAAAGATGTTTCCATCTAGCACTACAAGGGTTGACTGTGAACCCCCACTTGGTTCTAACTTAGATATCGCTAACCCATGTGAAAGTATGTAAACTGTTGATGCAAGTGCAGGTACCGAGATCAAGGATCAACAAAAACGAGACAGTAGTCTTATTGTATACCGTTCTAAACCTTGACTGCAAAAAAACTCGATATCTAAGAAACAAGTGTCTCAGGGGATTTGTGGTTAAGCGTACAAAAACAGTTTGCAGTCACATGACAGATTGTAACCCGAGCTTCAAAGAAAGGAAAGTTTATCGTCAACGGTAACTTATCCTCACAAACGAGAAATTAAATTTTCTCGGATACGAGCTTACATTAAAACTATTCAAATGTTGTAAGCTCGTGTAAATGGCTTCCAGACGGATCACAGATTGTAACCCGTGCTTCAAAGAAATAGAAGTTTATCTATTCAACGATAACTTACCCTCAAAACGAGAAATTAATTTTTCTCGGACACGAGCTTACATTAAAACTATTCAAAAAGTTTTAACCTCGTGTAAATGGCATATAATTATATCTCAGATTATGCCCTGGAATTCAAAGAAAGGAATGTTCATCGCCGATGATAAACTTATCCTAACAACGAGAAATTAATTTTTCTCGGGCATGGGCTGATACTAAAAACATTCGATGTTTTTAGCTCATGCACAATGACTTACAGCTAAATATCAGACTGTAACTCGGACTTTAATTTTAGGAAAGCTTATCTTTCATGATAACTTATCCTCATAATGAGAAATTACATTTTTCGGTCATGAGCTTGTATTAAAACATTCCAAGTTTTAAGCTCAGCATGGAAAGAGTATCTTCTAAATAAGAGAACTTTTCCTCATAACGGGAAATTAATTTTTCTTGGGCATGAGCTTTCCGTTAAAACATTCAAAAGTTTTCAAGCTCATGAAAGCGACTTCTAAGTAAATATCAACTTAGGACTCGTTCTTTAGTTAAAAGGAAAGTTTATCGCCGATGGTAACTTATCCTTAACAACAGGAAGTTTACAACTTCTCGGACTTGAGCTCGTTTTGTAAGATATTCAAAATCTTTAGCTCAAGTAATTGGTTTTCAAAAAGGCCATGTCTTCTGAAATCGATAATGTTAACTGTTGGGTCAACTAGATGTAGATCTTGCAGCCTGTCAGGAACGGTGTATGACTTCTGTAATCACAAGTCAATCCACAGAGAGACTCTATACACAATATGAATGTAGAATACAAATATAAAAAAGAAGAACAAAATAACTATAAAGACTTGATCCTTTCTAAGGATTTCTAATATTGATAATGACTAGAATTACGTTTGGTGAAGGTGTGTCTAACCCTTCTGCCTAAGGTTCCTTTTATACTACAAGGAAACCCTAATACAGCATTAAACAAAACGTGTAAAACTGATATGAATATCCTTTCCTAACATATCTCATGCATATCCTAACAGAATATTAAGTAAATAATAAAGTTTGACTTCGACTAGGACCAGGAGCAGGACTTGCTCCTACTACTACTAGGACCAGGAGGAACTACATACCTCCTAGTCTACCTATTACATTTAACTATTACAATGGTCCTAACAATCCTCCCCTACACTTGAATTTGACCTGTTGAGTTCAAGTTTCTTGGAAAACGTGCAAATGAAGCCCGAGGATTTAATCAGCAAAACTAATAGCAGCATCAGAAAGATAAGAATCAGAGTAACCGCCGCAACATGAAACACTAGAAGCTTCTCCAAAGCTTGGAACAAATCAGCATCGTGTTGAATCTTTTTAGCAACATGAGCAGATTTGATGAGCCTTTACCAAGTAGCTGCTCGCTCTTGGGCAAGCCAGTCTTTTCTGGTGGAATAAGCATCACCCTGGGAGACTAGAACCCAGCCCAACTCTTAGAACGTGAATCAATGGTGAGTGGGAGTACCCTGATGATTTTAGGCAAACCATCACATCCATCAACGGATTTGATACGTCTTTACCAGAAGCCGTACCCCTCTGGACTCGCCAACTCTTAGCAATAAAGCATTGGTGAGTTGAAAACCCTATAGCTTTAAGCAAGCTATTACAGCTATCAACAGATTTGATAAGATCTTTACCAAGAGCCGTACCCCCTTGGATTAGCCACTTTTCAGTCCAAGACTATGGCAAGTGAAAACCATCCAGTTTTGGGTAACCTGGCAACCATCAACAGATTTGAGAATCGTAACAGGAGCCGTACCCTCAAGGTGAATCAACTTTTTCTTGTCGATTAGACATGGTAAGTTGAGAACCATTTGTTGTGTGGACCAGGTCCAACACCAAGTGAAACCAGTAACCAGCATAATCACAATTCAGTAACCAGAACCCATAGTGTTAAGCAGCAAATGGTATGATATTCACAAGTATCAAATCCAAGATGTGTGAAAAGTATAAGCAGATATTATATAAAAAGTATACTTTTTTTTTTGTTTTTTTTTAACTATAAAGAATGAAATTCACCAATCACTGTACATATTGGTGAAAAGAATGATAATAAGAACAAATGATCAAAAAATACACAACAGAAACACTTACAACCCAACCACATCACAAACCAGAAGCAACCTTCTTATCTGCTATCAACCGCGCCTGAATTCCTTCCACCAATGCTGTGGCCATAGAGGACTCATTTCTTGATGGAGCATTAGAAATTTGCAAATGACTAGCCAACATCGCCTCCATCGAAGAAATTGTCAAAGGATAATCCACGTCTGTCAGCATAAAAACCATATGACCAGATTCTAATTCCAACATATGGACACCACATCCAGCATATAATTTCCAGCGCTGAATTACCCATTGCATTTGATCCTTCCATATAACCGAAACAGGAGAATAAGGAGGTGCATCCAACATCAGCTTAAGATCAGCCCAGATACGCAGACCAGGCCATGAAGACACAGCCATGGGGTCAAAAGGCATGCTAGAATCCACTAATCCATATAACGCCATAAGATCCATACGATCAGCCCACGACAACACACCCTGCAAACCCGTAGCCAAACGCACAGACCCATCACTCAAAGTAATTCTATGGGATACCCCACCAGGAAGAGTTGTGGAACGCTCAACCGTGTAACCAGTAATGTTCCCATTTCCCAAAGGTAAGTCAGAATCACTGTCAGAAGCCGCATCAATCAAATTCTCAGGATCACGATGCTCATAAGGGACTGTCTTACCACGACGAACACGTCGAGCTTGTTTCTGGCGAAGCGAACGTCTAGGTGTGGAATCACTTGGCGTGGGTTCAACCTTTACCTTGACCTCAGCAGCAGCAGTGGGAGCAGGAGAAGTAGACTCATGAGTTTGCCCACCTAATGGATCAATAGGAGCTGCATCAGAAGTAGGAATTGGTTGAGTTCCAGGAACCGGTGGTGATGGGGATGGCAGATCAGGTGTACCAGTTGTGGTGGTTGTAGTAGAAAAGGTGGTGGTGGTAGCATGTGTGGTGGTGGTGGTAACAGGTGTGGTGGTAGAAGCATGAGTGGTGGTGGTAGCAGGACCAGCAGAAGAACCCATATGAGCAACCAAAGGAGAAGTAGAAGTACCAACGAAAGTAGCAACAAAACCGGATGGACTAGCAGCAGAACCAGGAGTAGGAGCAGAGGAAGGACCAGTAGGAGCAGCAGGCGAAGAAGAGGTCACACCACGAGGATGGTAAATAAATCTTTCCGGAATTGGTTGACTCTGATGCTTAACCATACGCTCATAAAGTTCCTTGAGCTCATCAAAGGATAAAGCCCGAACTCTGTCCCACGTCCATGGAGCATTAAAATGAGCAGCAGACTGGTACTTCACATAACGTTGCATCTGCTTGCGCTGTTCAGTTCTTGATAAAGGTCTGTTTTTTCTCTGCTCACGAAGCTGCGCAGCAAGGGCCAACTGTTGCTTGCGCATCAATACAATCGCTCTCGGAATACAGTTATGCTCATCAACATCGTCACCCAAAAGATCTGTAAACTGAGCATAATCCCTGGTGAGAATAGTCAATACCTGCATCCACTCACTATCACTCCAATGCATTGCATCGTGCTGAACTTGTTCACGCCTCCGCTGTTGAAGCTCCGCTTCCGCAGCCCTTTTAGCCTCATCAATCTCAGCTTGGATCCGATGAGCAGCCTCCTCACCTAGCCTTTCCTCCTCAAACTGTCGACGGGTACGCTTGCGAGATGGTGATGGAGCATCAGTCATTGGGGCCTTGCCCTTCGAATCATGGGAGGGACCAGCATTGGAACCAGCAGCAGGACCAGAATCACCATCCATAGGAGTGGGAATAGCACCAAGAGAAGGAACACTGGAGGGTGTCGGAGGAACCGGCAAATCATCATATACTTTATCAGCAAAGGCAGCCTTTGCCAATAATGTCAAACCATCCTCAACACGCTCCGAACCCTCCTCATCAGAATCTGAATGGATCACATGCTTCTTTCGGTGTCGTTGCTGAGTTTCCAAAGCTTTGATGCGATCAGCCAGAGGAAGAACAAACTCCCTAGTAAGTTTCCGGTGTTGGTTCAAATCAGCTTCCAATGAAATCATCCGCTCATGATACCTGCGCAAAAGATCAAGTAAAGACATAAGTGTAGTAGGCTCCTCCGCCTGCCCACCAAGAGAACTTGGGTCAGGGAAAGCGTCATTGGAGCCCGAAGCAACATATGGGTCAACCTGTGGAGTACTAGTACCAAAAGGTTTATCAGCCAAGTGTGGAACTGGACTAGGAGGTGGAGTCTCCACAAATGGATACTTTTGTGGTACAGAAGAAGGACCAGCCTTGGAAGGGGATGGTTTTTCAACCACCACCTCCTTAACCAGTTCCTCCTCAACCACATGAGAAGGACCACCAGTAGGAGCCTCCTCCTTCATAGGGTCATCATCAATAACAACAAACTCAGGAGCCTCCTCCTCCTCACCCATAGGACCCTGAGCCAGTCCCAACATGGCCTCAGTCAGGGGCCTCCACTCCCCAGTAAACCCATGGACCATATTGTAATACACTTTTGCAGTAAGCTTAGACGGCACATGCTCAGTCCTATCACGAGGAATGCAAACCAGTATTTGCTGAAGAAACCTAGGATACATAAGAAACTTCTTTCTAGAACCAGCATTAGATAGATTACTAACCATCCCCTCAAATAGATAATGAGAAAAGTTAAAAACTCTACCCTGGGCTAAGCAAATAAGACCAGTAGCCAAGGGAGTAGGGAAAGCATCCCAACTCCCAGACCTGGGACTCATACAATGGATTAGAAAGTGCACCAGAAGCTTCCACTGGGGGGAAAACCTATTTTTCTGGAAGTTAAACTTCCCCCCATGTTCGTATCCTAAAGCAGCCATCCCCTCCAATACCTCCGAATTGGGGATGGACTCAATACCACCCTCATCTTGAAGATGAAGAGAAGATCGAATAGAAGCCTCAGTCACCACGTATGAACGTCCATCTATGGTAGCATGGAGTGCACGTGGACGACCAACAACAACCACAAGACGAGCAGACGCCCAAAATTGATGAATAACACTATCATAAATAGTGGGACATACAGTAAACGCAAACCTTAGGTTGGAAGCTTCAATGAAATCCAGAATGTCAGCAAAATGTTCACGATGTGGACCATCACCCAGATAAGCAACTCGGTTGTGAGCAGGTTGGTAAGCAAGAGCAGCCATGGATCTTGATTAATTGATGGAAGAAGGATTTTGGTTAGGGTGGAGAGAGTAGGATCGGTTTTGTGTGTGTGTTGATTGGAATGAGTGAGTCAAGGGGTTAAATTGACCATTAATAAGGAAAATAGTAACTGTTCATTGACCCCTATTAATGGGGGGTTGCCCTTTCAAATTTAGACATAATTGCATAGTAACCACTTGCCCTTTTTAATAAAATTACCAACTCCCAATTTACCATAGTTAATTAAAAATGTAAATACCAGGATTGGGAGCGTTGACCAAAAGTCAAAGCACACAATGGTCAGACCAGGAGCAAAACGTGATTAACAAAGGACAAAAGGAATGAACAGTGTCCCAGACCAGTACTAGGAGCCAATCACCACTTGACAAGGAAGGATTTTGAACCACCAGAAACCACCAATTATGACTAGAAGCTGACCAATGAGGACCAGAAGCCAGTCATGTAAGACCATATCCACCAGAAGTGAGCAAAATCCGCCACCAGAAGTACCACACACTACCAGAACCAATAAAATATGTTTGTTAAAATCTATCAATACGTTAGTCTGTCCTACGAATATGTACACAAAGCCTCCCCTTAGGCTTAGCCTCCCCTCAATCCTAGACCTCAAGGATTGACCATCCCAATATGAATCACCAAGTGGTTAAACCGAGGACCATCAAATGCTTTAGTCAGCAAATCAGCAACATTATCATCCGTATGAACTTTAAGAACCTGAATCAGCTTCTTCTCATTGGCATCCCGTATAAAATGATGCCGAATTTCAATATGCTTCGTTCGCTGATGAAAAATAGGATTCTTCACAATGCAAATAGTGCTTTGATTGTCAATAAAAATTTTGGTGTTCATAAAATTGAAACCATAATCCAACATCTGATTTTGGATCAACAAAACCTGTCCACAACAACTAGCAGCAGCAACGTATTCAGCTTCTGTTGAAGAAGTAGCTACAATTGTCTATTTCTTGCATTGCCATGAAATAAGTCGACGACCCAAAAACTGACAACCACCAGTAGTAGACTTCCTGTCATTATTAGCACCAGCATAGTCACTATCACTATAGGCTTCTAGAACAAAAGGTGATTCTCTAGGATACCATAAGCCCAGTTTAGGTTGAGCCTTGATATACTTGAAAATCTTCTTCACTGCATTTAAGTTCGAAACCGTTGGAGTCACCTGGTGTCTAGAACAAGCACTTACTACAAACATGATATCCAGACGTGATCAGTCAAATACATGAGGGAGCCAATCATAGACCTGTACATGTGAACATTGACCGGGGGGTCTGGCTCAATCTTAAGTTTGATTTTAGCAACTTCATAAGGAGCTGCTACTGGTCGAAGAGGATCAATGTCAAACTTCTGAAGAATCTCATGGACATATTTATCTTGACTGATGAAAATCCCATCTGATTGTTGCTTGACCTGAAGACCAAGGAAGAAAGAAAGCTCTCCCATCGCACTCATCTGAAATTCGCCTTTCATCAAGTGTTCAAACTCATCACACCATTCCTTCCTGGTAGAACCAAAGATAATGTCGTCCACATAAACCTGAACAAGGATAATGTCCTTGGTATTCCTCCGAAGAAATAATGTTTTGTCAATAGTACCCCTTCTATAGCCATTCTTTAACAAGAAAGTTGAAAGACGCTCATACCAAGCTCTAGGAGCCTGATGTAACCCATAAAGAGCCTTGACCACCTTGTAAACTTTCTTGGGATGAAGTGGATCTACAAAGCCCTTAGGTTGAGTGACATACACCTACTCGTCAATTTTGCCATAGAGAAATGCACTCTTGACATCCATCTGAAACACCGTAAAGCCCACATAAGAAGCAAAAGCCAAAAACAGACGAATGGCCTCTATCCTTGCAACCGGAGCAAAAACTTCAGTGTAGTCAATGCCCTCAATTTGAGTGTGGCCTTGTGCGACAAGCCTAGATTTATTCATTACGACAATTCCCCGTGCATCCTTCTTGTTCTTGAGAATCCATTTGGTATTGATTGATGTCTTTCCATCTGGTAAGTCAACCAGAACCCAAACATTCTGAAACAAGAATTGCTGCATTTCCTCCTGCATAGCCTCCACCCAACTTTGATCCTCAAGAGCATGAGAAACTGACCTAGGTTCCACCTGTGAAAGAAAACAAGCAAACAAACAGTGTTGAAAGTCCGTATGATTATTACGCTTTTGATCTTCAATATAGCTCACAAGATCATGATGATCAGACGAGGCCTTCGGCTGCATTCTGCATGTCTTGACAGTAGAACCAGGATCTCCAATGATTTGAGTGGTAGGATGATCTTTGTGTGATTGCAAGACTGGATTGGAGGAGACCTCCACTTCGGGTGCCAAGTTATTGAGATCACCAACAAAATCAGCATCATATGAAGCAGTGTTGAAAATCCCATCTACTGGTTGTTTATGAATGTCATCCAGCTTGGTAGAAGACTTCTTTTGATGATTCCCCAAATCGGAAGGACTGGAGAAACGAGTATTGGAAGCAGACTCACTAGCTGGAGTACTAGTAGGTGATAAGCTAGCACTAGGAGCAGAAGCTGGGGTACCAGGAGCAGTTTTGTCAGTAGGCTCAACCAAGGGAAACTCAAAACCACCTTGGGCAGCTGCTGTAGTAGCTTCTTGTTGTTGTTTGAGTAGAGTGTCAAGAGCTACTTGGGAATCCGGTACATCCAATGGAGTTGCATCACTAGGAGGAGTAGGAGAGACTGTGGTGGAATAGGATAGAACCACAAAAATGTCATCCTCATCACCTGAATCAGAAAGACTAGAAGGAACACCAGTACTAGAAGTTGCAAACATGTGTGGTCCTGCATCATGGTTAGTTTTGAAACGAAAATATCCTAACGAATCACTAAGATAATCAAGATCAAAATACCATTCTGGACCCTTGCCTTGGATGTTTGACTTCTCTTCAAAGTACCTGAGATTTATAGTTTCAATGATCCGCTTGGCTTGGAGATTGTAGACACGATAAGCCCGAGAGTGAGCTGAATATCCCACAATGTATCCTTCATCTTCCTTGCCATCAAACTTCCCCAAATAGTCACTAGTATTCAGAATGGTGACTGGACACCCAAAAGGCTTCAAATGAGCAATATTAGGAACTTTGCCCGTGAGCAGCTCATAAGGAGTCTTCTTGTGAGGATTGGTAATAGAAACCCTATTCAAAACATAACTTGTAGTATTAACAGCTTCTGTCCAGAACATGGTTGGAAGCTTGGAACCGGCAAGCATAGTTCTTGCTGCTTCTATTAGTGTCCTGTTCTTTCTTTCTGCCACACCATTCTGTTGAGGAGTCCTCGCTGCACTATAATCTCTTTTGATGCCCTTAGCATTACAAAGTGCTATGAGGTCTTTATTTTTGAACTCGGTTCCATTGTCGCAACGAATACCTTTAACCTTCTTGGTCAACTAGTTCTCTATCAGGGTAAGAAAATATCTAAGAATTGAGTAGGTCTCACTTTTGGCAGCCATGAAGAACACCCACGTAAACCTACTATATCCATCAGTTACCACCAGACAGAATTGCTTGTGGTCAATGCTTCTAATGGAAGTAGGACCAAATAAATCCATGTGTAGTAGCTGCAATGATTCAGTGATAAGACTAAGAGCAGTAATGGCCTTGAAGGATGCTTTGTGCTATTTGCCTTTGCTGCAAGCAATACAATTTATATCATTTCTAAACGACTTGGGAGGTAAACCAGAGACCAGGTTCAGATTTGCAAGTTTGTGAATGGTCTTGAAGTTCACATGCCCCATCCTTCTATGCCATTGAGTGGCTTCATCTTCTGAGGCCTTAGCAACCAGACATGCTAGCTGACCAGTAGGATTGACTTCATTCAGCTTGATACTATAGAGATTGTGTCTTCTAGGGATTCTAAGGAGAACTTGTGAGTCATCCGGAAGCTGAAAGTCTTTAGAGAGCACAAGTGCATCAGTATCGGTGAAGAGAACAAACTGCTTCTTGTCACAAATCTGAGAGACAGATATCAAGTTGAAATGCTGAAGTGCATCCACGTAGTAGACCTGCTCAAAATCTAGATTTGGCGTCGTAATTGTTCCGTTGCCAGTGATTCTGCCTTCACCTCCACCAAAATAGACCTTGCCTCCATGAAATGGTACAAAGTTAGAGATAAGACTTTTATTTCCAGTCATGCTCCTGGAGCAACCACTATCAACAATGCCTAGACTAGGATCTTCGTATGGAGTAACCTACAACAACAAGATAATAAAAAAATGCAAAAGTTAGCGTCTTAAGGGGACCCAAACCTTGTCAGGTTTGAGCCTGCCTTGTGGATCTTTAGAGGAGTGCCAAGAAGATTGATGAGATCCACCGTGGTTCCTTGGTTGCCTATGCATCATATGGGTATTATTATTTGACCAAGAACAACCTGCTGAGGGCTTAACAGCAGTTCCCAAATTTCCCAAACCAAAATACGTGTGGTCCAAATTATGTGGATAAACTGGATTAAAATTTTGAAAATAATTACTAGTGGATTGTAATCCAGTGTTTCTCCAATGATCATAAACTAAAGGAGAGGACCTTCTAGAAGAAGAAAACGATTGAGCACTAGGATTAAGTCTTCTAGAAGCATATGGGGCAGCTCCTGGTGGACCAGGAGCAAGAAATGCATGATTTACAGAAGCATGTGTGTCATAAAAATCACAATCTTTAATTAAATGAAATGCACTTCCACAAACAAAACATGTTTTAATAGACCTTTTATTAGAATGAGATTGTTTCATACTGCCTACATTATTACACACATTTCTAGGAGTAACATTCTTCCTTAGACTCAATAAACTAGGACCAGACACACTTGACACAACATAAACTCTTTCTTCACACTTCCTAGCACCAGTAGCAGCATGATCATTCAACTTGGAACTTGTAGGTCTTGACTCTTCACTTGAACCACGAGATGCAGAGTCACTGGCTTTGTCACTGAAAGTACACGAGACAAAGTCATTAGAATTAGTAGAACTTTTTGGGGACTCATGCATCTGTGATCCATCCAAGTCATTATGCCATGAAGTGGGCATAAAAGTTCCAGTAAGAGGAGGAGGGACAGCATGCATTGCTGCTGCTGGTTTAAACCTATTGTAACTAGGTTTTCCCTCGTCCTCCTTGTCGGCATCAAAGACACTTGAAAAAGATAAATCAAACACATCTTCTGAATCAATATATTTTTCAAATCCTAAGCCTTTTTTAGTTCTACCAGACATGCTACTATCAATTAATTTTGAAAGATTTTTAGGTGCCTTTTGCCATTTGTCAAATCTCAACATTGTAGCATCTAATTTTTCTTGCATCTCCTCTTTTTCTTTGATACTAGCATCTCTTACTGTTTCTGTATATTTAAGCATATTTGTCGTGTTTTCTAAATCGATGCTTAGTATCCTGATTTTATCCTCATAAGCACATTGAGTATCTTGTAACCACCTCTTTTGTTGTTCCAATGTGTTTAATGAAGCCTTATAGGTTGAACCTCTAAAAAGTACTTATCATTTTGATCATTTACTTCATTAAATTGGGACAACAATTCTGAGTATTTATCATGACAACCAAGAGGACAATGTTGTACCTGAGGTGAGATGCCCATAAGAGCAAACTCGTCTGCTTCTTCTGCATCAGAGAGATTCCCAGCAATCATTGCAAACACGTCAGTCGAGGATTCAGCAGATTCAAAAGTAGGAGTCTGATGATCATTCCAGTTGACCATAGAGTCAACAGATACCAGTGCCTTCTTGTCATCTTTTACCTCCTGAACCTTAAAAGCTGAGTACCTGCTCTTCTCCTGATCATTCTTGGTAGGGCACTCCCTTGCAAAGTGACCTTGTTGCTGGCATTTATAGCATCAAACCTTGCTTCTGTCGAATCTTGCTGGCTCCAGAGGGTTGTAATTAAATTTCCTTCCTGCTTTCTTCTCAAACTTGTGAACCCTAAGAGTAAGCATGGCCATCTGCCATTTAAGATCCATTTCATCCAGGTCAAGTTTATCGACCTGTTTGAAGTCATCAAAAGCAAGTTGTTGTTGAGCATCAACATCAGCCACAAAAGAATGGAGAACCGCTTCTACCATACTACCAGACTTGGCAGTAGGATCAGAAGCAGAAGTGTGCTGAAAAGTATGTTGAGAGGAGACAATATTGCTTGGGCTACTAGCATATGACATGGGACTGGATGCCATAGAACTCACAAAGGCAGAGTTAGCAGGAGTGGGAAAAGAGTCACTTGAAAAACCTCTCACATGGGGTTCAAAAGTTCTGAGCTTATGAAACAGATCATCAAAGTTGAGATAGTCAAGCCCACCTTTGGCTTTGAGAGAAATCACCACCTGATTCCATGAGTAGGGTAAGGCTTTAAGAAACCTTGCATTAATATCACCATCATCAGGCTTTGACCGAAGTTGATTCAATTGGCTCAATATCTTCTGGAACCTGTCATATCCTTGATGTAAACCTTCAGTTTCTGAGATTTTGAATTCTGTGAATTCATCTCTCAGCATGGATCTTCGCATTTTCTTTGACTCCTCATTCCCGCCAAACCTTGCTTTTATGCCATTCCAGATCTCTCTGGCATCATCCAAATGGTAGAAGTCACCCATGTGATCTTCAGGAAGAGATTGAAGCAAAATCGTCTTTGCTTTGACCTCCTTCTGAATAGCTATGATTTCTTCATGAGACTTAGGGTCAAGAAGAGTAATATTGCCATTCTTGTCTCTTCCAGTAAGCTTCCTGCTGTTCCCATTCAGAATGATCTTCCAAAGATCTTGATCAGTATTGGTGATCCACCATTCCATCTTCATTTCCCAGTTATCATATTCACCCTTTTTTAGAAGAGGGAATTTACCATTTGTGTTTGAAACCGTAGCAACGATCTGCTGAGGTTGCACAATTTTAGGAGTGCTATCTTCTCCTGTTTGAGTAGAAGTTGAGGCAGACATGATAGAGAAAATTTGTCAAAAAGTGAGAAAATTTGATTCTTCTTGTATAGAGACCCTCCCAGGCTCTGATACCACTTGTTGGGTCTACTAGATGTAGATCTTGCAGCCTGTCAGGAACGGTGTATGACTTCTGTAATCACAAGTCAATCCACAGAGAGACTCTATACACAATATGAATGTAGAATACAAATATAATAAAGAAGAACAGAATAACTATAAAGACTTGATCCTTTCTAAGGATTTCTAATATTGATAATGACTAGAATTACGCTTGGTGAAGGTGTGTCTAACCCTTCTGCCTAAGGTTCCTTTTATACTACAAGGAAACCCTAATACAGCATTAAACAAAACGTGTAAAACTGATATGCATATCCTTTCCTAACATATCTCATGCATATCCTAACAGAATATTAAGTAAATAATAAAGTTTGACTTCGACTAGGACCAGGAGCAGGACTTGCTCCTACTACTACTAGGACCAGGAGGAACTACATACCTCCTAGTCTACCTATTACATTTAACTATTACAATGGTCCTAACATTAACGATCCTAGAAATGTCGTTTACTAATGACACGGGGTTGTAAATAAAGTTCGAGCAGAATTTTAAAAGATTTAAAATAAGCTCAATATGGCTTGCTATTATTTCACATAGTAACCCGCTTTTCATATTCAAGTCAAGCATTTCACCAGAAAACTTTGACTCAACAACGAGAATTAATTTTGTCGGGCATGGTTTACTTCATAACCATGTAAGGGATTATGTTTACGTAATAACTCACTCTAACATGAATATATGCACGCTTCAGTGCAATTATTTGTTAAAACGAGAGAAATATTGTCTTTATGAAGTTATCATCTTCACATACCGTAGCAATTTACAATTGATATCTACATACTCGACGATGCGACTACTCAAACGGCGACTACAACTCTTTTGATAGAACACGGGTCAACAATTGAGAGGGAGCAATTGTCAAGCGTTCAGAATCTTCGATGCTGAAAGTGACAAGTTCACAAATTGGTGTCAAGACAACGCTATCAATCGTACACGTGGTGTCAAGAGATAACTTCAGACGTGACGAGGGAGACCAACATACGGTAACAAGAACCGCGTGATCTTATCATATGATGTTCTCATCATTCAGGTCCAACCTCGTAAATTATCGATCTTGTGAATACATTATCATATATGATGTTTTCACGTGATAAGTAGCTTACGCTTCTGTTTAAAAGGTACTTAATTTACGTTTCGAGTACACCCTTATTAATTTGAGGGGGAGCTTGAGAAAATCATGAAGATATGTGGATTTGCATTTTTATTCCCAAATTTTCTTAAAATTTCATTAAATCAATTGATATTAAAAAACATCGATTGGGTTAATATTTTTAATATGGGGAGAAAATGTGATTTAATATTAAGATCAATGAATTCAATGGTTTGACTTAATGTGCTGGCTCATCCCAACATATGCGAAATATTTTTGGATATCGTGGCATATGTTAAGGGGGAGTAAAATGGATTTGTATCTCAAAATGGATTTCATGATGACATATACTTACCTACACCAACGGTGACGATTGTGGTGAGATTAGGATGGTAGGATAGGTTAAGTCCAATGATTCTTCTAGAACCGAAAGAATCTTCCCAAGGACATTCCATAGCTAGAAATAGTAGTCCTTAGGAAAGATGGAGAAAGATGGAGAAAGATTGTGAACGTAGTTGAATGCTGACCATGTACATAAGTTAGCACTAGAATAATCACAATAAGGTGCTAGTTATGACGTATTGGTAAGCATTGAAAGGGTTGAAGAATGAAAAATAATTGTAAAGATAAAGGGTGTAAAGAAAGAAGCCTTCCTTACAACTTAGGTAGAAACCAGGTCAACTCATTAGCTATTGAGATCATTAAAAATGATGCTTGATATTGATGATAGACATCATGGATCCAGTGATGCAATACATAACCCATCCCAGGTAACTCAGCTATCTCTTAAAAGGTATTTGTTTTAATCACACAGAGATCAACATGTTATCTATCGATTTATTCACTCTGAATAAATTGGTATTGAAATGGTGGCACTCCTCTCCAGCCTCCGATCACTAAAAATCCAAAATTCACGATCAAGTATAGAGCCATTTGAGATCATCAAATATCTCATTAGGAAACATTTTCATTATTCCTTGCTTCTTCACACTCTGTGAAAAGTAAGAAAGATATTAAGAGTCCTACGCAAAATCTTCATGATCTTGCATAAACATCCGAGTAATACGAAAGTATTTACGATGAAGATGGAAATCCTTCTTGAGTGAACATCAAAAAGCTCATGATAGGTGACTTGTGCGATTCTTTATGAATCAAACTTGTGATAACTAGAAAGCAACATTGGTTTAATTCTTAACTGAATTTTTACACGTTCCAGGACTCTATGCAATATCTTAGTAATCTTGCCAGAATATTCAGAGTAATACTATTAAGTATTTACAATGACGAATGGAAATACTTCTAGTGTTAACATCAAATAGCACTTGGTAGGTAACTTGCAAGATTCAATATGAATCAAGCTCTTGACAACTGGAAAGCAACGATGGTGCGGTTCTTAACTGAATTTCACTTGTTCCAGGTATATGAATTGATGGCTTCAATCATGCGGATAATTCTATCCAAATGATTCACTCTTTACGTTCGTAGTCAGCTTTGGACGGTCGAGTATAGAGAACAGGTTTACCCGCGAAATCTTGTAACGGAGGTTCTTAAATGAAACTACCTGCCACCAGTATAATATTTAAATATAGTCCAATGGTCTTCATCGACCGGAGGTAAAATGCTACCTAATTAGGTTGAAATGTTCAAAGCCATTTCATCCGTGTCTATGTTTTGTTGCTAACTGTCTTATGCAGCGTAACAAGACAGTGGCATTGCGGTGTCCGAGAAGAAGTCGTCCCCTCATGCTTATACTTTCTGCACTTAATACTTCAACAAATTCATGAAAGCCTGAAAGTCAAGTCTTCCGCTATATCAAACTCTATAGCTTTCAAGAATTTATAAAGGTTTAAGTATGTAGAACATGAAGTCACAAGGAGACGAATATCACAAGTGATAAATGCACAAGGTCAAGGAAAGGAAAAATGCTCAAGACTAAAGTCAAAGATCACATCAGCATATTCACAAGAACAAGACCAAAGTCTCAAGCATAGTATGCTAGGTTTAAGATTTTGTAAAATGGCGTGATCTCCCTTAGGGGGAGATTGTTGGAAATACGAAATTCCAAAGAAAGTCTCAGTCACATCATAGTTAGCATAGATCACGAGCTATAGACTATTTAGGATTTTGTCTCTTGGAGCGACCACCATTAGGGGGAGATTGTTGGAAATACGTTTTTACGTATTTAGAAAGGACCGATCACTCCAACGAGATACATCTAGTATGGGCTCATGATCTAGTAACGTAACAATATAACCCGTAAAGCCTACATGTAGGGTGGGCTATGTATACCCCCTCCTAGCATGTTAGGAGTGGTTGGTTCTCACTTTTCATTATTCAATATTACATTTTTTTTCTCCTTTCTCTCTCTACTCTCTCTCTCTAGTTCTTCATCTCTCTCTCTCTTTAGATTATTCCATATATTAGATAATACAAGGATTACCTAGACCTACAATAAGATCTATATCACAAGAGACAAGAATGATGGAAGAATAGATGTTAGAATGTTAGAAATAATCAAAAGTTTAGATAGATTAGATAGAGGAGAGGTGAGTTAAAAGCTTAGAAAATTCTTGGTATTTATAGACCAACCATCAACAGCTCACGGACCCTTGCAGACCCTTTTCATTTGGGTCCGCCCCTTTATGTGAGGGGTCCGTGACCTCTGAACTTTGTTGCCTCATAAATGCCTTGTTCAAGATCACATACAATCATCATTGCATTAGATTTGACTTTTATATATCAGGTATATGGAGAGAATATGCGTGTTATGCACATGTTAAGTTTTTACAAAAATTTGATGAGTGTGGAGAACTTTTTACAAAAGTTAGAAACATAAAGTTATTGATCTAAAGCTTTAGTGTTGTTTGTAAAAAAAGCATAGAAATATGTTTGATGTTTTGTCGTTAACAAAACTTAAGAGTGATTAAAATATAAACATAGTTTTAACATGATATTTGTATTCACAAAATTTTTATGCTAGATAAGACCAAACAAGGCACACGTAAAACTTTGTGGCCTAGAACTACTCAGGGTGTCCTAGTGATAAAAAGGCTTGCGACTATCAACACTAAAATGTGTGAGATCTCAAATTCGATTCCTACTTTATGTAAACAACTCTGAATTTGACACAGTAACCTTCTTGAAAGTGAGGGCTTTGTCTGGTCTGAGTATGTATGCATGGCGGTGAGTTCAAGCCTCGTGAATTAGTTAGCATAAAGAGAAAATACAATGGTTAATTTTTTTTATGGTTTAGGACTTTTATCTTAGGTCTCCTATTACGTTTGGCCATAATGAAACCCAATCGAATAAGTGTCGTCTAAAATTCAATGTAATAGGACCCATATATTAAGTGTCCTGTAAATATTTGTTTTACAAAACCACAAAAAATATGCTTCCTATAAAATGTAATATAATAGGACATTTTGATCAAGTGTCCTATTATGTTTCATAATAATAAGACCCTACAAAAAATGTATCTTATAAAATACTTTATTAAGATCCTCAAGGTTTTTATAAGAAACAACTATAAAACATAAAATTTAACTAGTGCTATAAATTGTTTGTTAGGACGCTAAAAAAAGTGTCCTAGAAAAGAGTCCTAAAAACCCTTTTTTCTTTTTGTAGTGTGTTCAAATAAAATGTAAGGAACCTTTCAATTGGTACCCATTCATACTACCATTCTTCACTTGTTCTTCTTCTTGTCCATCTTGGCAAGGAACCTTTCAAATTGAACATACCCTTCGTTTGCTTAAATTCGGGTGAAACATTCTCGTTTTCGAGTAGACGGCTAAGGTATTCTAAGGGTGGTATCCTAGAGTCCGGAAGACCATCACCATCACTAGCCGATGATGATGAGCTAGAGGGATGTTGAGATCTTTTGCCTTTACCCCTAGGATGGTTAGCCATGATTCTTGTAACTCTTTGATCACTAATGGGAGCCATGACACTATCAACAAAGTGATATGTGCCCTCTCGTCCATTAGGACTTGGTGGAATAGGTGCTATGTGGTGATAGAGACGTGTAAGCAACATTCCATAAGTTAGCACCGTTGAGACAAGATTTCGGATATGGGACATCCTATTTTTCTATGTCGTAGCTAAGATTGAAAGGTTTACTGGTTTCTAAACTATTGAGCATGTAGCTTTTACATGCATTTATGTGATCTTTATTGCCTTCCAAGCACATGACATTGCATCTTAAAGTTCTTTCCCACTTCTCATACTTATCATTGAGCTCCCTAGCTTCCATTCTATAAGGATTGTGACTGACTTTGTTTTTGTTTGAAATCCTAGTATCTTCGGTTCTATGTTTGAAAAGGGTTGTCCTAACGACTTCCTTGTCGTCAAGTCTAGAGTTATACGTATCTTGAACATCTCTAGGTATGTTGGTTTTTTCAAGGGCTGTGAGAGAATGAAGGTTTGAGTAAAAGTAAGTTCCTTGGTTGGGAGTCCTAAGAATGTGAGCAAATTGATCTAAGGATTTAGAGTAGTCAATACTATTTGCTTGAAAATTTAGGAAAAGAATACGACTTTCATCAAATGTTACATTGACTGTCATATAGAACTCAAGAACAAATTCGGGACAAATTTGCTCATCTATATCCAAAAGACAATCAAATTTGATTCTAGAGAACAATTCACGGATGTTGGTGTTATCCGTGAAGGACGGGTGGACTACACGACCTTCACGGAAAGTGCAGTTTTCTAGCTCTTTGCACAAGGCTTTTTGTGCGGAGGTGAGGTGTTTGGATCTATGGAAGTTGGGTATGTATCTAGAGGTGTCATTATGGTCATAGGTACAAGCGAGCGACATTTTTGATCCTAAGGCATAAAGTGTCCAAGTTAGTCAAATTTAAGAAAATAATTAAAGGAATACCTAGTATGTGCCTATATGCAACAAAAGTAGAGGTGCGGTTATCTCGACCCAAAAAATATTTGCTAAAGAAATAAAAAAATGCATATTTTTTAGATATCCCAAACGCTCCTTAAGTGTAGGTCCATGTATTCTTAGGATTGTCTATGTGTTGTAATGATCTAAAGAGGGGGAGGGTGAAGAACAACTAGAGAGAGAAGGTTAGAGAGAGAAAGGAGAGGATTGAAAGAAAGATCTATGATTAAGTGAAATGAGAACCAACAACCCCTCCTAACATGCTTGGAGGGGGTATATATAGCCCACCCTACATGTGGGCTTTATGGGTTATATGTTTACATAACTAGATCACGAGCCCATACTACGTAAATATTGTTGGAGTGACCGATCCTTCCTAAATACGTAAAAACGTATTTCCAACAATCTCCCCCTAAGGGAGGTCAATCCAAGTTACAAGGTCCTAACTAGTCTATAGCTCGTGATCTTTAGCTATTTATGCTAATAATGATGTGACCGAGACTTTCTTTGGAAAAACGTATTTCCAACAATCTCCCCCTGAGGGAGGTCACACCATTTTACAAAATCTTAAACCTAGCATACTATGCTTGAGTCTTCAATCTTGTTCTTGTGAATATGCATATGAGATCTTTGACTTTAGTCTTGATTTGTTTCCTTTCCTTGACCTTGTGCATTCATCACTTGTCAAATTTGCCTCCTCGTGACTTCATGTTCCACATACTTATACCTTTATAAATTCTTGAAAGCTTCAGTGTTTGATACAGCAGAAAACTTGAATTTTAGGCTTTCTTGAATTTGTTGAAGTATTAATTGTATACAGTATAAGCATGCGGGGACGACTTCTTATAGATTTTACACCGCAATGCCACCTTCTTGTTACGATGCATAAGACAGTTAGCAACAAAACATATACACGGATGAAATGGCCTGAAACATTTCATTCTAATTCGGTAGCATCTTACCTCCGGTCGGTGAAGACCGTTGGACGATATTAAATATCGTACTTGTGGCAGGTAGTTTCAAATAAGAACCTCCTTGACAAGATTTCGTGGGTAAACACGTTCTCTTTATTCGATCGTCCAAAGCTGACAGCGAACATAAAGATTGAATCATTTGGATAATAATATCCGCATGATTTGAAGCTGTCAAATCCGATTCCTGGAACAAGTTTGATTCATTAAAGAATCACACCATCGTTGCTTTTCAGTTGTCACGAGCTTGATTCTAATAGAATCTTGCTTGTCACCTACCGCAATGCTGTTTGATGTTGACACTGAAAGGATTTCCACTCATCACTGTGAACACTAGAGAGTGCCACTATGAGTGTTCTGGCAAGATCACTTAGATAATGCGTAGAGGCCTGGAACGTGTTTAAGTTCAGTTAAGAATTAAACCACTGTTGCTTTCCAATTATCACAAGCTTGATTCATAAAGAATTGCACCAGTCATATACCATGAACTTTTTAATATTCGCTCAAGAAGGATTTCCATCTTCGTTGTAAATACTTTCGTATTACTCGGATGTTCAGGCAAGATCATGAAGATTTTGCGTAGGACTATTAAGATCTTTCTTACTTTTCACAGTGTGTGAAGAAGCAAGGAATTATTAAAGTGTGTCCTAATGAGATATTTAATGATCTCAAATGGCTCTAAACTCGATCGTGCATCTTGGATTTTAGTGATCGGGGGCTGGAGAGGAGTGCCACCATTTTAATACCAATTTATTCGGAGTGAATAAATCAACAGATAATCTGTTGTCTCTGTGTGATTAAAATAAAATATCTTTTGAGAGATATATGAGTTAGCTGGGATGGGTTGTGCATAGCATCATTGGGTCCATGATGTCTATCTTCAATATCAAGCATCATTGAAAATGATCTCAATAGCATATGTGTTGACCCGGTTTCTGCCTAAGTTTGTAAGGATGTCTTCTTTCTTTTCACCCTTTATATTTACAATTCTTTTTCATTATTCAACCCCTTCAACGCTTACCAATACGTCATAACTAGCACCTTGTTGTGATTGTTCCAGTGCTAACTTAAGTACTTGGTCTCCATTCAGCTACGTTGACAATCTTTCTCCGTCTTTCCTAAGGACTACTATTTCTACTATGGAATGTCCTTGGGAAGATTCCTCCGGTTTTAGAAGAATCATTGGACTTTAACCTATCCTACCATCCTTATATCACCACAATCTTCATCGTCGTGAAATAAATGATTTGTGGTAAGTATAAATCATCAAGAAATCCATTTTTGATATACAAATCCATTTTGCTCCCCCTTAACATATGCCACGATATTCGAAAATATTTCGCACATGTCGGGATGAGCCACCACATTAAGTAAAACCATTATTGATCTCATTATTAATTCACATTTTCTCCCCTATATTAAAAATATTAACCCAATCGATGTTTTTAATATCAATTGATTTAATGAAATTATAAGAAAATTTGGGAAAAAAATGCATATCCAATTATCTTCATGATTTTCACAAGCTCCCCCTCAAATTAATGAGGTTATACTTGAAACGTAAATTAAATACCTTCTAATCACAAGTGTAAGGTATTTATCACGTGCAAAGATCACATATGATAATGTATTCACAAGATTAGCAATTTACGAGGTTGGACCTGAATGATGGAGAACATCATATGATAAAATCACATGATTCTTGTTCACGAATGTTGGTCGCCTCGTCACGCCTGAAGTTATCTCTTACACCATGTATACGATTGATATCGTTGTCTTGACACCAATTTGTGAGCTTGGCACTTTCGGCATCAAAGATTCGGAATGCTGGACAATTTCTCCCCCTCAATTGTTGACCCGTGTTCTATCGAAAGAGCTGTAGTCACCGTTTGAGTAGTCGCATCGTCGAGTATGTTGATATCAATTGTAAATTGTTGCGGATTGTGGAGATGATAACTTCATAAAAACAAAATTTCTCTTGTTTTAACAAATAAATGCACTGAAGCGTACATATATTCGTGTTAGTTTTTTTTTATTATGTAAACACAATCTTACATGGTTATAAACAAAACCATGCCCGAGAAAATTAATTCCCGTTGTTGAGTCAAAGCTTTCTGGTGAAATGCTTGACTTGAATATGAAAAGCGGGTTACTGTCTAAAATAACAGCAAACCATATTGAGCATGTTTTAAATCTTTTAAACTTCTACTCAAACTTTATTTACAACCCCGTTTCATTATTGAACTACATTTCTAGGATCGTAAATATTATTGATTCCATAAGACATGCTCTTTTTATCAAAACATTTTTGAACACACAATTTTGAAAGATTTAGAAAAACCTTTTGAAAAATTCTTGAAAAATTGTGTTCAAAGTTTTGAAAAACCAATTACTTGAGCTTAAGAATTTGAATATCTTACTAAACGAGCTAAAGTCTGAGAAGTTGTAAACTTCCCGTTGCGAGGCTAAGTTTATCATCGGCGATAAACTTTCCTTTTAACTGAAGAATGAGTCCTAAGTTGACATTTACTTAGAAGTTGTTTTCATGAGCTTGAAAAACTTTTGGATGTTTTAACGTAAAGCTCATGATCGAGAAAGATGAATTTCCCGTTACGAGGAAAAGTTCTCTTATTTAAAAGATACACTTTCCTTTTTGAGCTTAAAACTTGGAATGTTTTAATACAAGCTCATGACCGAGAAAAATTAATTTCCCATTGCGAGGATAAGTTATCATTAAAGATAAGATTTCCTAAAAATTGAAATCCGAGTTACAGTATGATATTTAACTGTAAGTCATTGTGCATGAGCTTAAAAACTTCGAATGTTTTTAATATTAGCTCATGCCCGAGAAAAATTAATTTCTCGTTGTAAGGATAAGTTATCATCGGCGATAAACTTTCCTTTATTAGAAGTCCGGGGCATAATCTGAAATACGATTATACACCATATACACGAGCTTAAAACCTTTGAATAGTTTTAATGTAAGCTCGTGTCTGAGAAATTTTAATTTCTCGTTTGTGAGGATAAGTTTATCATCGGCGATAAACTTTCCTTTATTTGAAAAAACGGGTCATCGTCTGAAATTTAACGATGAGCCATTTACACGAGCATAAAACCTTTTGAATAGTTTTAATAATAGCTCGTGTCCGAGAAAAATTAATTTCTCGTTTTGAGGGTAAGTTATCGTTGACGAGATAAACTTCCCTTAGCTACTTTGAAGTTCGGGTCACAGACTGTGATTTGACTATGAGCCATATACACGAGCTTAACCGCAAATCCCATGAGACACTTGTTTCTTAGATATCAGCTTCTTCAGCAACCAAACTCTGAGAGTGTCCCGAGCAGAATGGTATAAAGCGACTGGACCGCTTTGCTGAACGTTGACGTTTGTACCTGCATTCTCATTAGTAGTTTTTATGCTTTGATATGGGTTAGCGATATCTACTTTAGAGCCATGCGGGGTTCAAAGTTTTCTTTTCTTGTGCCAGAGGTGACCTAAGGAGATGATTCACTTGTCTTAGCTGGCAAATGTTTCCTTTTATAGAAAACCTTAAGTTCAGGCTTAAGTGATGTATCACCGTTTTCAATTTCCTCCCTAGTAGACTTAGTAGAATCAGAGACTATCCTAGTCAAAGGGCACTCATTTCCTACAAAAGTGAAAGTTCTACCCATGAGGCACCACATTTTACCAATGGGTTTGATTTTAACTACCCACTGGGATTTAACTCTAGCGCGGGAGTTCACCTCATTAAGTAATTTCTTGACACAAGAGTCATGATTTGCCTTAAAGACACATTTCCTACATGATTTACAAGTAGCATATTTAATGTGTGAGTAAGATCTAGAATTCCTAGATGATTGATTGATTCTCCTAGGATTTGACATGCAACGATTAGCAGTGTTGGGTAATCTAGAAGGCATCTGACTAGGTTTAAAATTCCTATCTCTTACTTGTGTCTTTTGCTTAGCTTCCCTCAGACCAAATTTATGGCGAACGTCATTTGAACTAGTTCTAGACGTGTTCTTTGTATTCGTAGAGAAACTAGAGGCAAGCATGTGATTAGGTCTTGCTAAAGCTGATTTAGTCACATTAGGCCTAGTTGGTGGAGTGCCTATTCTAGAAATATCAACCATATCAACTTGGGAGGCAAACTGCGGTCTTGAGGATTGTGGTCGCTCGGATCTAAATGAAATCGGTTGTCTAATGGACTGATTTGTAGGCGGTTTCCCCAAGATTGATGGTTTTTCAAGCTTAGTGTCCACACTAGTTCTTTTAGTTTTCCTCAATTCGTTTTTCAACGCACCTATAGCAAAAACCTTTTCCTGTACTTGAGCCTTTAAGGTCTCTTTATCTTTAAGCAATCTATCTTGGGATGCCAACTTAGATTCTAGCACCTTAATTCGTTTCAAAATATTATCTTTTTCAGCTTTAGAATCTAGAACTTTTCGATCTAATTTTCGTTCAAGAACAACGTTTGAATTTTCAAGTTTTTCAAAATATGTTTCAAATTTGTCCGTTTTCTTCGAAAATTCAAATTGGGCATCCTCAAGATGTTTATATTGTTGAGCTATGATCATTTCAAGCTCTTTAATCTTAGAATCGAAACCAGTTAACGAAGCAGTCATAAAGCATTTATCATGAAGTACTATACCATTCTAAACAATCTCTCCCCCATTTTGACTTGCATCAGATGAATCTAAAGTGGTAAAACTATCACCCTTTTCCATCCCATGTTTGTCATAATTAGGTTCCGAATGCTCAACATGCGGCAGTTCATCGGCATAGACATTATATACCACATTACGTTGTACAGTATTTGTAGGCTCTTCGTCATATACGGGTATGGTGTCATCATGAGAGATGTCTATATCATTCCCTGACATGCTTCTTGTATCATGCTTTCCTTTCGATTCCATGCGCTTGCCATCTTTAGGCTCCAAGTTGTCAACCGTATGACCATTCTCCTCTTGCATCGACATCGTAGATTCTTGCACTCCATTATCATACGCTTGCTGAATTCGGGATCTTTCATCAATTGAAGACGAGATCAATGTTATGAATTTCAACAGTGTACCACGGAAATCTTGAACCTCGGTATGTGAGTATTGAAAATATGACTGGCATATCCCTGAATTATCAGACTCAACGATGTTGAATTGGAAGAAATGTGTAAGTTGGGTCACGAGAGCTTTATATGCAGAGTCTGATGCAGAGTGATTAAAGTATTCTTTAGGAAGTTGCTCAGCTAGTTGGTTCAAGTTGAGGAATATTGAGTCGATGAATATGTTACGATCTTGACCAAAGAGTGTCACAAATTCGCTTCCTCCTTGAAGCCATGAAAGGGTGACAAGATGAGACTAAAGTAGTCGAAATAACGTTATACCACTTTCTCTAGCTGTGTTTTGCATTATATGCAAGTCTTCCTCTTGAAATTTCGAATTCAACGATTCCATGGAAGTTGGATGAAAAATTCTTGGATCCTTGATTGGTAATATATTTTTTCCTCGGCTCAATAATTTCGTGATTAGCTCAAACGTTGATAAAACAAACCGGAGTCTAATTCAAACTCGGCTCACTAAAAAAAAAGCCCGTAAACTAATTAATCCAACCTAATTAATTTTGCAAGAATCGAATATTTAATCGATTAGTTCGAGTTAAATTGCAAAAATAATCGGCGTACTATATGTCTTCGATAAAAGTAGTGATCGGCCCGTCAAGCAACTAAATAACCAAATCAAATATACTATTTTCGGATAGAGTTAACAGTGGCCCAATCCAATATAACCAGACCCCGGTCCAATATAAAAGTAGTTAATTCGGCCCAAGACAAATAAATGCCACAACCCGCTCCAATTACTTATCTGCGCACAAGGAATTATACCCGGTCCAAGATGGTGAGTATAAAAGGCTCAACCCTAATCTTACTCACAAATACTTATTATCTCCGCCCCCAACAATAGTAGCCACCAAACTTTTCATACGAATCAATCTCATCTATCATCTTCCGTCTCTCAATCTTACAACCTCATAACTAATCTCATCTACTATCAAACTATAAACACATCATTCTCATCTTGTGATCTCATAGATGACATATGAGAACACATCTAATCTCATCTCATCATGTCGAATCCTCCATCTACCAATCACAAAATCAACGACACAAGGAACTCATATATCCCTATATCCCACGAAGAGTAGATAACGACTTGCAACAAGATCTATTAAGAATAGGTCTCGGGTAGGTTTGAACAAAATTTTAATTGCATGTGTTTGATTTTTTGTCTTTTATCGAAAGCAATAAAAAGAATCAAACATACATGTTCTTATTCATACTATGATTTCGTAAATAAAGATTGGTAAACTATACATGAATCTATGATGTTTAAAGTTCGAACAAACACGATCTATATAGATCTTTTCGTTAGTTTGAACGAATCTGAGATTGGTTATGATTTAATTGTTCTTGGTTTTGTGTCTAGTGATGATATGAGACGGATTTAGAGTAATGAGGTTTGGTTGTTGAGTCGAGGCTTGTTTCGAGTGTTTGATTCGAGTATGTCGAGTCTTTTGGTGTATTGAGCCGAGGCTGTTTTGTTTATCGAGACAGTTTGGAGACTTTGAGTCTGCTTGTGGTCGACTCGAGTGTTGTTGGTTTTGTAGGCTTTGGTGAGATTCAATAGTGTAATGTTGGGTCTATTGGAGTCGAGGTTGAGGTCTTTGAGAGGGCGGTCCTTGTTCAATTGTTGTGCAATATGTATCGCAATATGAAATTAAAGTCATCTGTCGCAATGTCTATATATATCATGTATCGCAATAACAATTAAACATTTCCATCGCAATAACATTCAATCCCTTCCATCGCAATATTCAGTAAACCAGCTGTCGCAATATTTGAAAATGTGACTATCGCAATATGATAAATGAGAGACTGTCGCAATGTAATATCGCAATAAGACAAACAATGACAGATCGCAATATTCATCTCAATATTTAAAACCCTACCATTGCGACAGAAAATGACAAAAAGGACAAAATAATAAAAACAGGAGTAATACACAGTAACCAATTATTTGAAAACCAATATCATTGTTCTCCTTAAAAAGAACACCCCGAAAATCACCAAATGACCAAAAATTTTTGCGATTTTGACCAAAACAAGTAACCCAAATTACTACCACATCTATGTAGTCGATTTGTCTACAAACTTAAACCACAAAAACGCAAAAAAAAATCAAGATTTTAGCTTGATTAAATCAAAACCCACGAAAATCAATCAAAACAAACACAAGAACAATGAATCAAACCATGGCTCTTGATAATCAGTTCATTCTTTTCGATTTAAAGAGAATCCAACAGCATGCAACACCTTACCCGAGACCCAATCAACGGATCTTGAAGTCCTTGTCTTTAATATTTGCCATCTTAGGTATCCTTTCGAGGATTAAAGATTATATGTGTTTTGTAGATTGATATGATTACATGATATAGGATTATAGATTGTAAATCTAAAATGGAGATGGGGGTGTAAAACCCGCATGCTTTTACCATGAATAGTACCCTTAAGATCGTACGTACTAGATTAAAACTTTCCTATTATAGCATGATTACGATTACGTGTTAGGATTTTACGTATTACGTACGTGTTAGAACACGATAAGCATTTACTACGCATGAGCACGCAATAATTATTTGACAATAATTAATCACGAAAATGCGATCATGAAATCATCAACGTAATTAAATCACGAACTATTATTAATTACGTATATATATTTATTACGAGCGTAAATAAATATATTAGGTCACGGTAATTATTTAACGAGAACACATTAAACGCGAACACAAATAATCATGAACTAATAATTAAACAACGAGGCACAGAAAACGGTACGGGTACCCCATGTGGGGCCCCTACCCGTGGCTACAAGGGAAAGATGGGCCAAGCCCATCTCAATTTTTACTAAGGAGGGTAAAAGGAAAAACCACTACTCATTTTCACTTTTACAGAAGATTTTACAAAAACCTAAAAGTTCTTCCTCCTCCTCTTCTTTTCTTTTTGGCCGCCAACCTCAAACACACCAAAGGGGTGTTTTTTTTATCTTTGATCTTGGATTTGTTGCTAGTGTTCGTGTTTGTTCATCCTTGTTTAGATCCACGCATTCGGTAATTCTTTTAAACCCTTTTCTTTTGATTTTATCTTTTAAATAATTAAGTACATGATATGTTTTTCTTAAAAACCTAATTAAATCATAGATCTAACATGAAATTGGTTTTGGAATAAATCAAAAGGGATGTTTTAGGGGTGTTTGTTCTTGGCCGCCGCCTAAACCGAACCCGAGGGGGTCTCGGTTTGGCTATTTGACCACCACCGAGACCATATGGTCCCGGTTGGTTGGTGTGGGTCCCACGGCAGCAACAAGACAAGGGAACCCCGATGTGGTTCGGGGTATGGTGTCGATTTCATGTCCGGTTCATGGTTCTTAGTCAAGATCCGGTTCACGGTGTATGTTAAGATTATTATTTTTTTGTTATAATCTTATGTTGAAATTAAATTAATGAACATGACATGATTAATTTAATAACATGACTTAGGTTATATTAATTATTAAAAATCATGAAATTATTAACCTAAGTATTTTATATTTTTAGACTTATAATTAATTAATTATTTAAAAACCATGGTTATAATTAATTAATTAACATGACTTAGGTTATATTATTAATAACAATAATACATGTTTTAACCTAAGTATTTAACTTTATTTAATTAAAAACATGTTATACTTTAATTAAATATTTTAACCTATAGTTTATTTTAATTACATGAAATAATTAATAAACTATACATTATATCATATGACTTAGAAAATAATCATGAAAACACTTAGGCTTATATACTTAGCTTATTTAACCAGCTTATTTCTAATTATGGAAACTTACTATTTTTAGAAACTTAATTAAATAAGGTAGCTAATCTATTTATGGAAACTTTCTATTTTTAGAAACTTATTTATTTCAGGCAGCTGATCTATTTATGGAAACTTTCTATTTATAGAAACTTATCTATTTTAATCAGTAATTCTATTTTTGGAAACTTTCTATTTTTGGAAACTTTCTAATTTTGAAAACTTTCTATTTTTGGAAACTTTCCATTTTTGGTAACTTTCTATTTTTGGAAACTTTCTATTTTTGGAAACTTTCTATTTTAAAAAACCTGCTATTTTTGGAAAGTTACTTATTATTACACAGTAAGTATAATAATACATGAAATACCAGAAACACTTAATCAGAGTAAACAGAATATAAGATAAACACAATTTAAGGCTTAAAAACAGTAAAACATGATAAGAACATATAAAATAAGCTAAGACATGACATAAAATCAGTTATGTATTAGTAAGCAGATACTCATTCATGTATGTATTTATGTAGCATTAGTGATACGGATGTAGGATTCCTCTTAGTTCATCTTCTTCGTTCACTGGACATAAGGTATGGATTCCCGTCCTTTCAGTATGGACATTCTTTCCTTATTAGGATTTCCCCGTATGCAGCCAAATGTTTTCCCGTAGTATAAGTATGTGTTTGAATTGCTTATGTTTAATTTAGAATACCTATAGCCATATACATGCATGACCAGTTTCACCTAGTTATGGAGGTACCATAACCATAACATTAGAGGCAATGATGTTATGACTTCACCACGGCGGAGTGATTGCTCGTGGCGTCCCTTCAGCTTTTGGCCATTTATATTATATTTATCATGTGGGGCGTATGGGTGCATCCTAGTTACATTTTTTAGTCAGGATTTCATGGTGAATATGGTGTGTGCCTTGCATCCTTCACAAGGAGCTGATCCCTCCTACCCAAAAACCAGTATATTAAATTAGAGGCAGCCCCTCTAATTTGTATGATGAGGTCACCCCTCCAAGTATTCATGCATGGTGGATTTTCATGACCTATATTGGCTAATGGTAAAATATGATAAACAGTTTTTACAAGATAAATATAAAGCTTTTCAAACTATAAAACCAGTTTTATCAAGACTTAACCAGGTTACTCGGGACTTAGTTTCTTCCGCTGTTATATGTTATATGCTTATCCTATTCATGCTTTATTGTACATCCGTGCACTGAGCGTATTGCTCAGCCGTTTTCCTTTTCTATGTTCCCAAAACGGCAGGTACTCAGGGACGCTCGTAGACTTTAAGAGTACGTGCATATGGACTGGAAGCTTTCTAGCCTTTCTTTACTTTATGCATTTCCTTTCTTTTGATACATTGCTATGGACATTGTTTAGTCCTTTCCTTTACTATACTTATGTTTGTGTGTGATGAGCTTTACATTTGGACTACCGATGTTAGCTTCTGGTATTTTCCTTTTATGGTCATGTAATGTTTAGACATTTTTCCTTGTATGCTTTGATGACACGCCGTAATTGCATGTGACATTTCCATTATCAAAATGGGGTGTTACAATTATGGTATCAGAGCTAAGGCTTCGACCTGTAGGCTCTCAAATATGACCTGTGATTAGTGGGTAGTCACTACGGTCTTCCTAGAACTGACAGTTGTTTTCATGCATTCATCATTTTAAGCATACATATATATGTCATTGTCGCAGATTTATGACTAAGTAATGGTTAGTACAGGACTGGCCCTATTTAGTCGCATGTGTTTTATCGAAACTTTTAAATTTGGGACCGACCCATAGGCGTCCCCTCGCCATGCTTTTGTTTTGGGTGAACTGACCATAGGCGTTCACTCTCGAGCATACAAAAGTTTTCATAAAACTGCATCATGTATTCATACACAAAATTTTCTTGCATAAAATTTTTCTCTTGAAATTTTGGTATAAATTTTTTTTCATGTATATATATTTTATGTTTTGATCTGTTTGATCATATGTTTTATGTTATACTGTCAGATGGTTCTCACACGCGAACAGGAACAGCTCAATGCTGCAATTCAAGCTGTTATGCAAGCTTTGCTTCCTCAACTGAGGAATGACATCAGGGCTGAAGTTCAAGCTGCCAACAATCAACAGCATAATCAGGCACCTCCTCCTCATCCTTCAGTGACATTAGCAGTATGGCTGGAGAGATTCAACAAGCTCCGCCCTCGAGCTTTTGAGAAGACAGATAGCCCCAGTGATGCTGAAAGCTGGTTGGTTCACATCGAGAAGATTTTCAATGCTATGGGTTGTGACCCCGCATACAAGGCGAGGTTGGCATGCTATCGGTTCGAAGGCGATGTGCTAAATTGGTGGTTAGCGTTGATGCAGTCTGAGGGTGGTGACGAGTGGGTTGCTGGTTTGACTTGGGCTCAGTTCAAGGACAGGGTGATGGAGCAGTTCTTTCCTAAGGCTGAGCAAGACAAGCTCAAGAGAGAGTACCATGGGATCCGATAGAGAGCTGGGAGAATAGCAACGATTTTATGCATCGCTTTCTTCGCTTAGCTGGTTTCCTTGGTGCCGCAGCAGGTACTCTTGAAGAGCAGGCACACCACTTTAGGTGGGCTCTTCGCACATCGGTCGCAAACAATCTGGTGTGTGCTACGTTCAACACTGTAGCTCAAGTGGCCGATGCAGCACGTAAGATGGAGATGCTGCAGGAGAGAGATGAGTTCGGGGAAGCTGAGAGACCCGACAAGAGGTAAACATTCGTATTCAAGCGAATCCGTATACTTTCAATATATGTCAATTATTCATCTCTTTAAATGTATCTTCCAGGCAGAAAACTGGGGCCCGGTCTCAGCCGGCTACTCAGCAGCAGCCTCATCAGCCCAAGGGAAACGGTCAGACTAACGACCATTCTGCTACGGATAGGCGTGGCGGTAATGATAATTACCGTAACAACGCTGGACACTCCAACATCAGCAGGTCCTAATACTTACGCATTTCCTTATGATTTCATGTTATAACTCATATTTTGACACTTTAGCAAAACTTCTACCAGGAACCATGGAAACGGTAGGGACCAGAACCAGAGAGGTTCACAGCCTAGCCGTCCAGCTATCACTGGTATTCAATCTTACGATTTCCGTATTGTCCTTTGTACCCTATTATCATGTCTTATGTAAAATGTTTTATCAGGTTCCCAGCCAACAAGAGCACCTGCTGGAGGATTTACCCATCCTCCTTGCTCTACTTGCCACCGTAGGCGCCCAGGGCCATGTCGCCGTAATACTGACGCGTGCTTCAAGTGTGGTCTTCCTGGCCATATCATGAAGGATTGCCGTAAGGGCAAGATGGAGGGTACATCACGACATGCTGATTCCAAGCCGCCTCCTACTACCGGACGTGTCTACACGACATCTCGAGACCAGGCCAACAAGTCTACAGGTACCATCACTGGAATCTTGTATATGTATGGTCAAGCTGCATGTGTTCTTTTTGATACGGGTGCTACTGATATGTGTGTAAACACACATCTTTTCTACCACTTAATTACAATAATAACCGAGCCAAAACGTGTATTTTATGTCTTTTATGTCGGAATTATGCGTGGTTTGTGTTTTTGTTGTGATTTAGGACTAAAAGGTGAAAAGTGGAGAAAACACGGGAATTCACGGGCAATTACGGACTTTTATTGAAGAAAAAGATGAAAGACGAAGTCAAGAAGTCAAGAGTGCAAAAAGAACGGAAGTCCAAGACCAATTCTGAAGATTTATCGAAGAAAAAGTCAAAAGACGGAAGTTTATCAAAAGCCGAAGAATTCAAGTCTATTTTATTGAAGAATTTAAAGACGAGTTCAAAGAAATCCCGAAGCCAAAAGTCCTTTAAGTCCAAGTTTAATGAAGATTAGAAGAAAAGGACTAAGCATGCAATTAATGAAGATTAAAAGAAGGAGGGACTTAATCTCGCAATTAAGAAGAAATGAAGGAGGGGAGGAAGCTTCCTTAATCCTCCCCTATAAATAGTCATTAGTTGTTAATCATTTTCTTTGTTGGCTAGAGTGACACTAGTTCTTTCATTTTCATTACCTTGCACATTTAAATACATGTCATTTAATTTCTTGTCCAATTTAAATACTTGTCTTGCACCTTAAATTCATTTAATTTCAAGTAAGTTCCCATTTAATTCTTGTCAATCTTTACTTTATCTTGTTAATCTCTCATCTACCTTTCTTAATTCTTGATTTTTATGTTTATGTTTGTGTTCATGTTCATGTCTTTATTTTGATCAAATGGGTTTTTGATTATTGTGGTTAAATTTGTTTGTTTTGTTGATTTAAATTGTTTGTTTATGTTTAACTGTTGATTCGTTATTTGTTTAGCTTAATCGTTGTGTTGATTTTTATTAATCTGCTTTAGATCTCTTGTTTCTGTGATTCCCTTGTTCTTCGGGGTGTTTGTTTGTGTTTCTGTATCCCAAGAAAAGTTCTGAGCCAAGGCAAGAGAGGAGTGTTCATTCGGAAGTCTGAAGTTCCGAACCAAGGGGTTTCATCCGGAACATTCAAAGTTCCGGATCAAGAGTGTTCATTCGGAACTCCAAAAGTTTCGAGTCAATACTTCCGAACGAAAGTTCCGACTCAAGCATTTGTTCATTCGGAACTTAAAAGTTCCGGATCAATATACTTCATTCGAAACTTAAAAGTTCCGGATCAACTTAAAAGTTCCGGATCAAGGAGATTCATTCGAAACTCAAAAGTTCCGGATCAACTTAAAAGTTCCGGACGAAGGACAAAGTTCCGAATCGGCCAGATCTTCCGAACCAAGTTCCGGGTCAATAAGTTCCGAGTCAAGAGTGTTTCATTCGGAAGAAGTTCCGGATCAGCATCTTTTGTTCATTCGGAACTTAAAAGTTCCGAATCAAGGGCTAAGTTCCGGATCAAGCTAGTTCATTCGGAAGTTTTGAACTTCCGAATCAAGGGTTCTGTAAGTTAATTTTTCAGTCTTTCTTTTTAAATTTCAGTCTTTTATTTTCAAGCTTTATTTTTCCCGCCTTTATTTTAATTGCACTTTAAGTTTATTGCCTTAGCTTTATTTTATCCTTTCCTTAGTTTAAGTTTTAGTCGCGTTTTAAGATTGCCTTAGTTAGATTTAAGTTTACGTCATTTACTTTTAGTGCCTTTTTAGTTTCTCGTCACGTTTTAAATACATGCACTTTATTTTAATTAGACTTAGATTTAAATTAACGCACTTTTACTTTAATTGCAATTTTACTTTTAAAAGTTTTGCACATTTATTTAAAAACAACCAAAATTATTTGTTTCACCAAAGAACGACTGAGTCACATAGGGAACCTAGATCAATTCGTTAAGATACCGAGAACAACAATTGAACCTAGCAAAATCTCAATATTAAAATGGCGCCGCTGCCGGCTCTTTTCGTAAAGATGAACGGTTTTCTGTGAGAGACGCGTTGCTTTTTGGGATCTGTTCACTTGTGAGCGTTATTTTTCTTGCCTAAAAAAATCAAAAAAATCATAAAAATCAAAAATTGATAAAAAACCATAAAAATTAAATATTTCAAAAATCTAAAAAGATTTTATCTTTATTGTGTATATATATTGTCTTTGTGTTTGGTTTTGTTTTCTTTTGCATTTTCAGGTGTATGCGTACTAGATCTTCTAATTATCAAGAGCCCGAGCCTCAAGAAGATTTAGCTATGTCAGGTGTCAACAACAACATTCCACCGCACCTCAATAATAATAATAATAACAACAATGTTCTTCCACAACCCGATCTTCGGACCATGGAGGAACTTTGTCAACCAACCATGTTTGGACGAGGAGGACCAATTGCGCCGATGCAAATCAACGCTCCTGAGTTTTCGTTGAAGCACCACATGATTCAGCAAGTACAAACAAACCCATTCCGTGGATTGCCTGATGATGATGCCAACAAACACCTCGACAAGTTCATTACAATCACCCAAAGCATGAAGTTGGCTGGTGCCACAATGGATGAACTTCACCTACAACTCTTTCCATATACTTTATTACATCATGCCGAGAAATGGTTTGATTGTCTCCCGAATAATTCAATTCACACTTGGGATGACATGACTCAACGCTTTTTGTCGCGCTACTTTCCACCATCCATGGTCACGAGCCTTCGCAATCAGATCAACGGTTTCATGCAAGACCCTGATGAATCTCTTTTTGACGCTTGGGAGAGATATAATGTCTTGATTGATCGATGTCCAAACCACAACATGCTCCCTGTAACCTTAATCGATACTTTCTACAACGGTTTGACTTTTCGAGATCGTGATACGATCAATGCAGCCGCCGGTGGCACATTCATGAAAAGGAGACCCGAGGAGTGTAGAGAGCTTATTGAGAACATGACTACTCACCACAAAAACTGGGATTCCACTGCTTCTTCAAGGAACAACCCGAGAGTCAATGTTTCTTCTACCTCAGCAAACCCTGAGATGACCGAACTCACCCGCATGATGACCGAAATGAGCAAAAGTATTACGCTTCTCGCTTCAAACCAACAACAACAACAAGTTAAAGCGGTTGCTAATCCTTGTGAAACATGTGGCGGTCCTCACTCATACACCGATTTTCCTTCTACACAAGGAAATCCGGAAAATGTGTATGCAGCTTACGGTAATTATTCACCGGAAAATTACCAAGCTAGACAACAAGGGGATAGAAATCTGCTGAGTTACCGATCCAACAATTACCTTTCACCCGGTTTTTCTCCTCAAAACCAAAACCCCGCCACCAACTACAATAGAAGCAACCAAATCCCACCAAGAGCTTCTAACCCTTATCAACCACCCACCCAACAAACCCCACCCATTAATCCCGATGTTGAAGCCACAATGAGAACCCAAGGTGAGCAAATCAAGAATCTACAAAGCCAAATAATCAATTTGAAAGGAGATATCATGAAGCAAGGTAATGACATTAGAACCGAGGTTCGCGATAATATTCAATCCTCCTTCAGCACTCAAACGACTGAATTAAAGAATCTGTTGGCTAGTTTCTTGCCGGCCACTCAACCTTCTACTTCAAGTTCTCTACCTTCAAACACCGTCACCAATCCGCGAGCTAATGTGAGTGCTATTACTACTCGTAGTGGAGTCACC
The DNA here is from genome assembly GCA_025667525.1 of Glebionis coronaria. Lineage (NCBI taxonomy): Eukaryota > Viridiplantae > Streptophyta > Magnoliopsida > Asterales > Asteraceae > Glebionis > Glebionis coronaria. The sequence continues at coordinate 110,781,943 of CM046879.1, read as the reverse complement.
ATCGTAGGACCACCAATCCCACCCCCATCATCTACACCTCCTCCACCACCATGTATCCCTACTCCTCCTACACCTAGTATTAGTACACCATTACCGTCTCCGCCTCGTAATGACGATGTCTCTTGGAAGGACCCTTCAACATCTTAACCTTTACCGACTACACCTTCACCTTTCACCTATAAACCTAAAATCCCATACCCTTCTCGCTTAGGCAAGACCAACGAGCTAACCAAGAATGACTGTCAAGTATCGAAATATGTGAATATGCTATCTCAAATGACCATCAACATTAGCCTTGTTGAAGCACTTTGCCACATGCCGAAATTTGTCAAAGCATTCAAGGAATTGCTTAGCAAGAAGGAGAAGCTGATTGAACTCGCCAACACACGCTTAAATGAAAACTGCTCAGCAGTTATTCTTAAAGAATTACCAGAAAAGCTTGGAGATCCGGTCTTTGTGTGTTGCCTTGCGTGTTCAACAAAACTGAAGAATTTACTACCCTTGCTGATCTCGGGGCTAGTATTAATTTGATGCCTTTGAGTGTTTGGAAAACACTATCATTGCCCGACCTCACACCAACAAAGATGACTCTTGAACTTGCAAACCGCACTCTCATTTACCCCGTTGGTATAGCCGAAGATATGTTCATCAAAGTTGGCACATTTACTTTCCCGGTCGATTTTGTCATAGTTGATTATGAAATGGACCCTCATATTCCTTTAATACTTGGTCGGCCATTTTTGAGAACCGGACGAGCTTTAGTTGATGTGGCCGAAGGTGAGTTAATCTTACGAGTCGGGGATGATTCAAAAGTTTTTAAAATGGGGAAGCTTACAGGCAAATCTTTTGGACGAGAATCAGTGAATATGATAAATGTGCTCGATGACTTTGTTGTCTACGACAATCCTCTATTCGATTCTTCCATCGATAATCCACTCTTTTACGATGATGTGGATGATTCTCGCTCCACTTTGGAACCTTCTCCCATTTATGATTCTCCACCGGTCTTTGATGCTTATGATGATTATGATTCTAGCTCAGATTCGGATGATTTTGATGATTGTACTTCTGAGTATCCCGATCTGCCCACGTATGATGATTTCGATGAGGCTGATACTCTTTCGAGCGATTCTTCACATGATGAAGATCCTCCACCATCAATCGATCCTACTTTGGACGATTACTCATTTGAGGAAGACTTCTCTGAATTTCTCAAGACTTACTTCCCTCATGAGAGTGATGCCCCTCCTTATGACTTTGAAGATTATCGTCTTGATCCTACTTTGGATTTGAAGAACATTCTGTCAAAGGAGAAGAAACCGGTCGACACCAATATCCGTTGCACATATGATTTGACACCTCTTTGTCCTCCTTCTGAGGACGAGGTTGTGCTTCTTTGTGGATCTTTTTCACACTCTGCTGAGCCTGAGTGTTATTTTCCCTTAAAGGAAAAGGTGTTCGACCCCGGTATTGAAGTCTTTAAGCCATCTCAGTATCCACCTGATGAAATAAAAGGAAAAATCTTTGGAAATTTTGAAGACATGCTTGCACCACTACATCCTTGCTTCCACCGTGCTCCATCACTGCTTAAGGAAACCTTGCCTACTCTTCTTTGGCTTGCCTTGTTCGCCTTAAGCCTCTGCTATTTGATGGACGAAAACTATGTTTTTGATCCTGGTGGATATGTTTCATGCTTCTTCCATTGATGATCAAGGTCGAGTCAGGCTCACGACTCGGTTAACAAAAATCAAGCGCTTCTTGGGAGGCAACCCATGCATCTATCTTTTCGCTTTCTTTATCATAAGTGTAGGGGGGAGACCCTTTGGTTTGCTATTTACTCTCCTCACTTCTTAATCAGGGATTCGAGCTTCAATGATCTACTCTTGATGATTCTTGACGACCCGTGATTCCGTGTCTACTTCTTCCCGGTTCTATCCTAAACTCTTTTCGATTCACTATTTTATATTTTCTCAATATTAAAATAGGAATCTCTTTAGTTGTCTTTTCCTTAGCGAGATTTAAACAAAGTGCACAATGTCTTAAGTGTAGGGGAGTTTACTCCCACATGCTTAAACATTGAGGACAATGTTTATCTTAAGTGTAGGGGGGACTTCTATCGAAGTTAAGTGGTCTTTTCCTTGTATTTGTCCTCATTTTAACCGGAAAATCAATTTTTCGACATTTTTCAAAATTTTTGATCTATTTTGGCCTATTAGTTTTTACCTTTATATAGTTATTTTCTTTCTTTGCTAGAATAAATGTTTAATAAGTGGTTTAAATTTTCAAACGTTGTGAATTTTTTGACTCAACCCGAGTTTACTTATCTAAGTTACTCTAGCTAGTATCCTTAACGTGTTTAAGTCAAGTTTTGCTAGGCCTTTATATAGGGAGCTATAAAACGCGAAAGTCTTAACTCTCACGGGTTAAGAACAAGAACTTTTCGCAAGTTCCTATAATTGATCCTAGAGAGTCCTTTATCAAGGGAACTTTAAAACGCGAATTCTAAACTTGAAAAAGTCTAAGAATTTGCAAGATCCTATAGGCGACTCGAAAACCCAAAACTTTGACTTGATAGGCTAAGTACCCACGAGTCTCATTACTTGAGATTTTAAACTGTGGAGAACGAGAGATGATAGAGCCAATTATAAGTTTGGTATTCTTTCGTGAATTTATGTGAGTTAATTATGAGCCTATTCTCCCATCGCTTGCTAATAATTTATCTGTTAATAAATAAGGTTGTACGATTTGAAAAGTTACTTAGCTTCTAGCCCAAGATCATTTAAAAGTTGCTCGGTATGGATTAGAGTTCATAGCCAAGGCATAACTTATTGAAGCGGGATGCGAAGATTGGCGAGTCCGAAAAGGCCCTAACAAGGCATGAGGGCTATATTTTGTTGCTAAAGATCCAAAGTGATGTGAAGAATCATTTATCGAAAATCAATATGAAGGATCGAGACACACGACGAAAAGCAAATACTCCCTAAAAGTCATGGAGAAGTGTATCCGAAAAGACCCTAACAAGGTATGAGGATAAATAGATCCAAGTCATAAAAGGAGGCGGATCGTTGTATATCAAAGTCCAAAATAAAGATTGGAGAAAAATGAAGAAGTCGTGGTCCAAGTATGAATCTCTCAAAACTTCAAGTGAAGAAATTCAATTATGAAGAGAAGACCATAATTTCATGAACGTCTCTCAAGGTTTGAAGTATGAAGTCGCTGCCAAATACCGGTCCGAGAAAGGTCTCAAATCGCGAAACGAGTTATGCCAAGATATGAACTTTATGAGGTCCCGAGAAGCAGTTTTAAAAGATTTTGTCCTTTATCTAACTATTGATTAAATCGTTCACTTTTATTTCGGCCTAATAAACTATCGAAATAAGTCAAACAATGCATCTTCGTGATCATTCAAGACAACAATAAAATATAAGTGATACCTCTAGGAATAAGGGAGTCTAAGTGAATAATTGACCCACATGAGTTCGTGTTAGTCTACTAACATATAATAACAATGATCTCGTTTTTAAGCTTGGTTTGGAGAAAGTGAAAACTTGAGGATGATGATTATTCATAACATTTCCAAAACCCAAGGTATGCTTTTGATTTCTTTATTTTGTATGTTTTTAATTTTCTATTTCTTTAATAAAGGCCAACGTGGATTAATTATGATGAAAAGTGTAATCTTGCTTTGAAACTAATGCATTGCATGAGGACATTGCAATGGTCAAGTGTAGGGGATTTGATATGTGTGTAAACACACATCTTTTCTACCACTTAATTACAATAATAACCGAGCCAAAACGTGTATTTTATGTCTTTTATGTCGGAATTATGCGTGGTTTGTGTTTTTGTTGTGATTTAGGACTAAAAGGTGAAAAGTGGAGAAAACACGGGAATTCACGGGCAATTACGGACTTTTATTGAAGAAAAAGATGAAAGACGAAGTCAAGAAGTCAAGAGTGCAAAAAGAACGGAAGTCCAAGACCAATTATGAAGATTTATCGAAGAAAAAGTCAAAAGACGGAAGTTTATCAAAAGTCGAAGAATTCAAGTCTATTTTATTGAAGAATTTAAAGACGAGTTCAAAGAAATCCCGAAGCCAAAAGTCCTTTAAGTCCAAGTTTAATGAATATTAGAAGAAAAGGACTAATCATGCAATTAATGAAGATTAAAAGAAGGAGGGACTTAATCTCGCAATTAAGAAGAAATGAAGGAGGGGAGGAAGCTTCCTTAATCCTCCCCTATAAATAGTCATTAGTTGTTAATCATTTTCTTTGTTGGCTAGAGTGACACTAGTTCTTCCATTTACATTACCTTGCACACTTAAATACATGTCATTTAATTTCTTGTCCAATTTAAATACTTGTCTTGCACCTTAAATTCATTTAATTTCAAGTAAGTTCCCATTTAATTCTTGTCAATCTTTACTTTATCTTGTTAATCTCTCATCTTTCTTAATTCTTGATTTTTATGTTTATGTTTGTGTTCATGTTCATGTCTTTATTTTGATCAAATGGGTTTTTGATTATTGTGGTTAAATTTGTTTGTTTTGTTGATTTAAATTGTTTGTTTATGTTTAACTGTTGATTCGTTATTTGTTTAGCTTAATCGTTGTGTTGATTTTGATTAATCTGCTTTAGATCTCTTGTTTCTGTGATTCCCTTGTTCTTCGGGGTGTTTGTTTGTGTTTCTGTATCCCAGGAAAAGTTCCGAGCCAAGGCAAGAGAGGAGTGTTCATTCGGAAGTCTGAAGTTCCGAACCAAGGGGTTTCATCCGGAACATTCAAAGTTCCGGATCAAGAGTGTTCATTCGGAACTCCAAAAGTTCCGAGTCAATACTTCCGAACGAAAGTTCCGACTCAAGCATTTGTTCATTCGGAACTTAAAAGTTCCGGATCAATATACTTCATTCGGAACTTAAAAGTTCCGGATCGAGGAGATTCATTCGGAACTCAAAAGTTCCGGATCAACTTAAAAGTTCCGGACGAAGGACAAAGTTCCGAATCAGCCAGATCTTCCGAACCAAGTTCCGGGTCAATAAGTTCCGAGTCAAGAGTGTTTCATTCAGAAGAAGTTCCGGATCAACCTCTTTTGTTCATTCGGAACTTAAAAGTTCCGAATCAAGGGCTAAGTTCCGGATCAAGCTAGTTCATTCGGAAGTTTTAAACTTCCGAGTCAAGGGTTCTGTAAGTTAATTTTTCAGTCTTTCTTTTTAAATTTCAGTCTTTTATTTTCAAGCTTTATTTTTCCCGCCTTTATTTTAATTGCACTTTAAGTTTATTGCCTTAGCTTTATTTTTTCCTTTCCTTAGTTTAAGTTTTAGTCGCGTTTTAAGATTGCCTTAGTTAGATTTAAGTTTACGTCATTTACTTTTAGTGCCTTTTTAGTTTCTCGTCACGTTTTAAATACATGCACTTTATTTTAATTAGACTTAGATTTAAATTAACGCACTTTTACTTTAATTGCAATTTTACTTTTAAAAGTTTTGCACATTTATTTAAAAACAACCAAAATTATTTGTTTCACCAAAGAACGACTGAGTCACATAGGGAACCTAGATCAATTCGTTAAGATACCGAGAACAACAATTGAACCTAGCAAAATCTCAATATTAGCTACTCACTCGGTTATTTCTACTGCTTACGCTAAGAACATTAGGATGCTCCCCATGCCACTAGAAAAGAGGCTTACTATTTCCACGCCTTTGAGGGACTCTGTATTAATCACCCATGTATACAAGAGTCTTCCCCTAGAATTTGACGATAAGGTTCGACCTGTTGACGCACTTCCGCTGGACATGAATAACTTCGACATGATTTTGGGCATGGATTGGCTATCCAAGCATCATGCTACCATAGATTGCCATTCATATCGAGTTATCTTCGGTGATGTTAATGCACCAGAGTACATTCATAACGGGTTCGTACCCGGACGGTCTGTACAAATCATATCTACCCTGCAAGCGCGTGCACTACTGTCACGCGGCTGCGAGGGTTATCTAGCTACGGTTCATGACATGGATGTTGAATCCCCATCAACTCAGGATCAACTTATAGTGTCGGAATTCCAAGTTGTTTTTCCAGCAGAACTTCCGGGCATACCACCTGCACGAGAAGTGGAATTTAGTATCGAGCTTATTCCAGGAGCTAAACCAATCTCCAAGGCTCCTTATCGCATGGCTCCCATAGAGCTGAAGGAGCTGAAGGATCAACTGCAAGAACTTCTTGAACGAGGTTTCATTCGACCGAGCGCATCTCCATGGGGCGCACCGGTCTTGTTTGTTAAGAAGAAGGACGGCAGTATGCGTCTTTGCATATACTATCGCGAGCTCAACAAGATTACTATCCGGAATAGATATCCACTACCACATATTGACGATCTGTTTGACCAACTCCAAGGGGCCAAACACTTCTCCAAGATTGATCTTGGGTCAGGCTATCATCAGCTACGGGTCAAGGAGCAGGACATCGCTAAAACTGCCTTTCGTACCCGCTATGGCCACTATGAGTTTGTAGTTATGCCAGTTGGCCTGACAAATGCTCTAGCAGTGTTCATGGATTTGATGAACAGAATCTTCCATGAATTTCTGGACAAGTTCGTCATTGTCTTCATCGATGACATCCTGATTTTCTCAAAGTCCAAGGAGGAACACGAAGACCATCTTCGTACAATACTACAGATTCTTCGCCAGAAGCAGCTGTATGCTAATTCTCCAAGTGTGACTTCTGGTTAGACAAGGTGGCATTCTTATGTCACATTGTATCAACAGAAGGAATCACTATGGATCCAGCAAAGCTTGAGGCCATTACTAAGTGGCCAAGGCCGACATCAGTCCGCAGTTTCTTAGGCTTAGCTGGCTATTACCGTAGGTTCATGGAGAACTTATCCCGCTTAGCACTACCATTGACCAAACTGATGCGGAAAGGGGAGAAATTCGTCTAGACTGAAGATCGAGAGAAGAGCTTTGAAGACCTGAAGCAGAAGCTAGTATCTGCACCTATTCTTACTCTCCCATCTGGTACGGGTGGATTTCAAATCTACAGCGATGCATCGGGGAAGGGACTTGGTTGTGTTCTCATGCAACATGGGAAAGTGATCGCGTACGCTTCACGGCAGCTTAAGCCTTATGAAGAAAATTACCCCACGTATGATTTGGAACTTGCTGCAGTCGTGTTTGCATTGAAGATATGGAGGCACTACTTATATGGAGAATCATGTGACATTTTCATGGACCACAAGAGCTTGAAGTATATCTTCACTCAGCGTGAATTGAACATGAGGCAGAGGAGATGGTTAGAGCTGTTGAAGGATTATGACATTAATCTACAGTATCATCCCGGAAAGGCAAATGTAGTAGCAGATGCTCTTAGCAGGAAGTCCGGAATGATCAACGGCATTAAAATCGAAGAATAAATCATAAGAGACTTGGAACGACTTGACATCGAGATCATGGTACGCAGACAACACGGTTACTGGGCTAATCTTAGAGTAGAACCCGAGTTACTATCTAAGATCAAGGAAGCTCAGAAGGATGACGGAGAAATCTGGACGATAGTACAGAATTTGGAGAAACAGACATAATTCAGAGTAGATGCAGATGGTATCGTATGGCATGGCACGAGACTTTGTGTTCCTGATAACCAAGAACTCCGGGAAGCCTCTTTAGCTGAAGCTCATAGCTCCCCATTCTCTATACATCCTGGTTCGACTAAGATGTACCATGACATCAAGCAGTACTTTTGGTGGAGTGGTATGAAACAGGATGTGACCACTTACGTCTCCAAATGTCTTACCTGCCAGCAGGTTAAGATCGAGCATCAGCGATCTGGCGGTCTCCTTCAACCGTTAGATATTCCAGAGTGGAAGTGGGACAAAATCACCATGGATTTTGTTACTGGTCTTCCGCCTACTAAGAGGAAGCACAATGCAATTTGGGTTATCGTTGATCGACTTACCAAATCAGCTCATTTCTTACCGATCTGCAAGGAAGATCCGGTAAGGAAACTCGCTGATACGTACAGAAGAGAGATCATGAGACTCCACGGTGCACCATCCAGCATCGTCTCAGACAGAGATCCTCGATTCACTTCGCGCTTTTGGAAGAGTCTGCAGAAAGCTTGGGGTACACAACTTAAGCTTAGCACGACTTTTCACCCTCAAACGGATGGACAGTCGGAACGAACCATTCAGACATTGGAAGATATGTTGAGGTCATGTGTGTTGGAATGGACGGGTGATTGGGACGATTACATCTGTTTGGTGGAATTTGCATACAACAAGAGTTGGCACGCGAGTATCAAGTGTGCTCCTTTCGAGATGTTGTATGGCAGAAAGTGTCGCGCCCCAATCTGCTGGGATCAGGTTGGCGAGCGAACACTTGAAGGACCAGAAATCATAGAGATGACCAATGAAAATATCGCAGTAGCTAAGCAGAAAATTCAGGAAGCACGGTCACGTCAGAAAAGTTACGCCGATAAGCATCGTAGGGACATACATTTTAACGTAGGAGATCACGTCTTCCTTAAGGTTTCACCGGGACGTGGTGTTAGACGCTTCGGGATTAAAGGGAAGCTCAGTCCTCGTTTCATCGGACCGTTTGATATCCTTGAACGAGTCGGTGAAGTATCTTACCGATTGGCGTTACCTCCGCAGCTTTTGCATGTGCACAATGTGTTTCATGTGTCCTTACTCAGAGGTTACCAGTATCATCCCCTTCACATGGTTCAGTATCCACTGGAACATATACGTGAAGATCTCACTTTTATAGAAGAACCCGAACGAGTTCTTAACAGACAAGAACGAGTCATGAGAAGGAAGACGATTCCATTCGTCAAAATCCTATGGAGGGATCTTACCGAGCGGGAAGCCACTTGGGAAACAAAGGAGTCTATCCGGGCTTCTTACCCTCATTTCATATTTTGAATTCGGGTATGTTCTTCTTTTCCAGTTTACTTTATCTATAATTCGGGGAGGAATTATTCTTTTTAGGGGGGAAGAGTTGTAAAACCCGCATGCTTTTACCATGAATAGTACCCTTAAGATCGTACGTACTAGATTAAAATTTCCTATTATAGCATGATTACGATTACGTGTTAGGATTTTATGTATTACGTACGTGTTAGAACACGATAAGTATTTACTACGCACGAGCACGCAATAATTATTTGACAATAATTAATCACGAACATGCGATCATGAAATCATGAACGTAATTAAATCACGAACTATTATTAATTACGTATATATATTTATTACGAGCGTAAATAAATATATTAGGTCACGGTAATTATTTAACGAGAACACATTAAACGCGAACACAAATATAAAACGAACTAATAATTAAACAACGAGGCACGGAAAACGGTACGGGTACCCCATGTGGGGCCCCTACCCGCGGCTACAAGGGAAAGATGGGCCAAGCCCATCTTAATTTTTACTAAGGAGGGTAAAAGGAAAAACCACTACTCATTTTCACTTTTACAGAAGATTTTATAAAAACCTAAAAGTTCTTCCTCCTCCTCTTCTTTTCTTTTTGGCCGCCACCCTCAAACACACCAAAGGGGTGTTTTTTTATCTTTGATCTTGGATTTGTTGCTAGTGTTCGTGTTTGTTCATCCTTGTTTAGATCCACGCATTCGGTAATTCTTTTAAACCCTTTTCTTTTGATTTAATCTTTTAAATAATTAAGAACATGATATGTTTTTCTTAAAAACCTAATTAAATCATAGATCTAACATGAAATTGGTTTTGGAATAAATCAAAAGGGATGTTTTAGGGGTGTTTGTTCTTGGCCGCCGCCTAAACCGAACTCGAGGGGGTCTCGGTTTGGCTATTTGACCACCACCGAGACCATATGGTCCCGGTTGGTTGGTGTGGGTCCCACGGCAGCAACAAGACAAGGGGAACCCCGATGTGGTTCGGGGTATGGTGTCGATTTCATGTCCGGTTCATGGTTCTTAGTCAAGATCTGGTTCACGGTGTATGTTAAGATTATTATTTTTTTGTTATAATCTTATGTTAAAATTAAATTAATGAACATGACATGATTAATTTAATAACATGACTTAGGTTATATTAATTATTAAAAATCATGAAATTATTAACCTAAGTATTTTTATATTTTTAGACTTATAATTAATTAATTATTTAAAAACCATGGTTATAATTAATTAATTAACATGACTTAGGTTATATTATTAATAAATAATAATACATGTTTTAACCTAAGTATTTAACTTTATTTAATTAAAAACATGTTACTTTAATTAAATATTTTAACCTATAGTTTATTTTAATTACATGAAATAATTAATAAACTATACATTATATCATATGACTTAGAAAATAATCATGAAAACACTTAGGCTTATATACTTAGCTTATTTAACCAGCTTATTTCTAGTTATGGAAACTTTCTATTTTTAGAAACTTAATTAAATAAGGCAGCAAATCTATTTATGGAAACTTTCTAATTTTAGAAACTTATTTATTTCAGGCAGTTGATCTATTTATGGAAACTTTCTATTTTTAGAAACTTATCTATTTTAAGCAGTAATTCTATTTTTGGAAACTTTCTATTTTTGGAAACTTTCTATTTTGGAAACTTTCTATTTTTGGAAAATTTCCATTTTTGGTAACTTTCTATTTTTGGAAACTTTCTATTTTTGGAAACTTTCTATTTTAGGAAACCTGCTATTTTTGGAAAGTTACTTATTATTACACAGTAAGTATAATAATACATGAAATACCAGAAACACTTAATCAGAGTAAATAGAATATAAGATAAACACAGTTTAAGGCTTAAAAACAGTAAAACATGATAAGAACATATAAAATAAGCTAAGACATGACATAAAATCAGTTACGTATTAGTAAGCAGATACTCATTCACGTATGTATTTATGTAGCATTAGTGATACGGAAGTAGGATTCCTCTCAGTTCATCTTCTTCGTTCATTGGACATAAGGTACGGATTCCCGTCCTTTCAGTATGGACATTCTTTCCTTATTAGGATTTCCCCGTATGCAGCCAAATGTTTTCCTGTAGTATAAGTATGTGTTTGAATTGCTTATGTTTAATTTAGAAAACCTATAGCCATATACATGCATGACCAGTTTCACCTAGTTATGGAGGTACCATAACCATAACATTAGAGGCACTGATGTTATGATTTCACCACGGCGGAGTGATTGCTCGTGGCGTCCCTTCAGCTTTTGGCTATTTATATTATATTTATCATGTGGGGCGTATGGGTGCATCCTAGTTACATGTTTTCAGTCAGGATTTTATGGTGAATGTGGTGTGTGCCTTGCATCCTTCACAAGGAGCTGATCCCTCCTACCCAAAAAACAGTATATTAAATTAGAGGCAGCCCCTCTAATTTGCATGATGAGGTCACCCCTCCAAGTATTCATGCACGGTGGATTTTCATGACCTATATTGTCTAATGGTAAAATATGATAAACAGTTTTTACAAGATAAACATAAAGCTTTTCAAACTATAAAACCAGTTTTATCAAGACTTAACCAGGTTACTCGGGACTTAGTTTCTTCCGCTGCTATATATTATATGCTTATCCTATTCATAATTTATTGTACATCCGTGCACTGAGCGTATTGCTCAGCCGTTTTCCTTTTCTATGTTCCCAAAACGGTAGGTACTCAGGGACGCTCGTAGACTTTAAGAGTACATGCATATGGACTGGAAGCTTTCTAGCCTTTCTTTACTTTATGCATTTCCTTTCTTTTGATACATTGCTATGGAAATTATTTAGTCCTTTCCTTTATTATACTTATGTTTGTGTGTGATGATCTTTACATTTGGACTGCCGATGTTGGATTCCGGTATTTTCCTTTTATGGTCATGTAATGTTTAGACATTTTTCCTTGTATGCTTTGATGACACGCCATAATTGCATGTGACGTTTCCATTATCAAAATGGGGTGTTACAGGGGGCGTATTTAGATAGAAGATTGGTGGCTGAGGTTTGAGAAAGTATGGATGGGGGTGATGATGGTTTGTTTCTTTTTTAGAGAGAAGATAAGTGTCGGCTGTGAGAAATAAGGATTAGGGTTAGCTTAGTTGTGTGAGAAATTACAGGGTTAGTGTTGGATTAAGTGGTTTTTATACCACAGCTTTGGATCCCATGTCAAATGTTGTTGGGCGGGTTTGAGTGGGTTTTGATTTTCTGGTGTTTAAGTGTTTAGGTCAAATTGTGAGTATTTTAGAGTAAGTAAAACTAGGGGCGGAGGTAACAAGATTGCATAACACGAGAATGACATTGTTTTTTGTTGCATCCGAATTTTTTTGAAAAAGTTGACTTTAAGATAAATTATTTCTAAAGTACTTTTAAGATTTGAATTATTTGGGTTTCAGACAAACTTTGAGATATTCAGCACCGTCTAATATCATCAAACAAGGATTTTGACGAAGTTTTACAGTTTATTAGCTGGTGTATAAAATCTCGCAAATTCCACTTCACTATGTCTCCACGAATTGTCAAATCTCGCATTGGTTTTTCGAAAACTAATACAATTATCTTTCATCGAAATTCAATGGAATCGTTAAATTCAACATGCTAGGAGGGGGTACATATAGCCCATCCTACATGTGGGCTTTATGGGTAATACTATTACATATTAGATCACGAGCCCATACTACATATATATCGTTGGAGTTACCGATCCTTCCTAAATACGTAAAAATGTATTTCCAACAATCTCCCCCTAAGGGAGGCCACTCCAAGTTACAATGTCCTAAATAGGCTATAGCTCGTGATCTATGCTAACAATGATGTGACCGAGATTTTCTTTTGAAAAACGTATTTCCAACAATCTCCCCCTAAGGGAGGTCACACCATTTTACAAAATCTTAAACCTAGCATACTATGCTTAAGTCTTCGATCTTGTTCTTGTGAATATGCTGAGGAGATCTTTGAATTTAGTCTTGAGCATGTTTCCTTGCCTTGACCTTGTGCATTCATCACTTGTGAAATTTTCCACCTCGTGACTTCATGTTCCACATACTTATACAGTATAAGCATGTGTTGACGACTTCTAGATTTTACACCGCAATGCCACCTTCTTGTTATGCTGCATAAGACAGTTAGCAACAAAACATATACACGGATGAAATAGCCTTGAACATTTCATTCTAATTCGGTAGCATTTTACCTTCGGTCGGTGAAGACCGTTGGACGATATTAAATATCGTACTTGTGGCAGGTAGTTTCAATTAAGAACCTCATTGACAAGATTTTGCGGGTAAACCCGTTCTCTTTATTCGACCGTCCAAAGCTGACTGTGAACAAAAAGAGTGAATCATTTGGATAATGTTACCTGTATGATTTGAAGCTGTTAATTCATGCTCCTGGAACAAGTGAAATTCAATTAAGAACCGCACCATCGTTGCTTTCCAGTTGTCACGAGCTTGATTCGTATAGAATCTTGCAAGTTACCTACCAACTGCTGTTTAAGGTTAACACTAGAAGAATTTCCACTCATCACTGTGAACACTATAGAGTGTCACTCTGAGTGTTCTAGCAAGATCACTAAGATATTGCGTAGAGGACTGGAACGTGTTTAAGTTCAGTTAAAAATTAAACCACGGTTTCTTTCCAGTTATCACAAGATTGATTCATAAAGAATCACACAAGTCACCTACCATGAGCTTTTTGATATTCGCTCAAGAAGGATTTCCATCTTCATTGTAAATACTCTCGTATTACTCGGATGTTCAGGCAAGATCATGAAGATTTTACGTAGGACTCTTAAGATCTTTCTTACTTTTCACAGTGTGTGAAGAAGCAAGGAATTATGAAAGTGTGTCCTAATGAGATATTTGATGATCTCAAATGGCTCTAGACTTGATCGCCAATTTTGGATTTTAGTGATCGGAGGCTGGAGAGGAGTGCCACAATTTCAATACCAATTTATTTAGAGTGAATAAATCAATAGATAATGCATTGTCTCTGTATGATTAAAACAAATATCTTTTGAGAGATATCTGAGTTAGCTGTGATGGGTTGTGCATTGCATCACTGGGTCCATGATGTCTTATCTTCAGTATCAAGTGTTAAAAGTATTTAAAGTGATGGTCATATAATATACCGTTTCGAAGCTCGTGGAAAATGCTACATAATGGTGTTGAGAGTTCTAGTATAATGTTTGGTATGTAACGGAAATTAGTCCCGAACACTCAAATGAGGAAGGCCTTCTATACTTTACACTTGTAGTATAAAAGGGCCCTAGCACCTCATTTGAGTGGGCGTGTTTTCCATTTCATAGTTTGTAGAGAGAGAAACATTTGTCTTTCTCTCACTAGGAAATCACAACCCTTTGTTCTTCTCTTTTATTCTTCTTAATCTAATCTTTCTTTTTGGTTTAATCTTGTTCTTCATCATCTCTATTTCTTGTTCTATAAGTCATGTGTTACATTCTTTCAAGTGGTATCATTCGCCAAGGGATTCGTGGATAGCTCTTGGGTGTTGTCCTTGTTTTTCTTGTGTTTCGTGATTCATATATCTTCTAAGTTGTTGTGGTAGTGATTTGGTATACTCACTTTGGCTAAAACAACAAAATTTTTGGGTATTTTGATCATTTGTTGTAAAATCTCGAATTGGTTTGGTTTTGTCCGAGAAAAGTGGAATTTGGTACTATTCTGACAGGTTTCATCGGAAAAGGGTTATATATTCCGACATAATTCCATCGGAAAAGGGTTTCTTCATTCCGATCGTTATTCCGATAGCCATTCCGACAGGTATTCCGATAGTATATTTCGGCGGTTATTCCTACAGGGCATTCCGACAGAGTATTCCGACAGAGTATTCCGACAGGTATTCCGACAGGTATTCCGACAGGTATTCCGACAGACATTCCGACAGTGTATTCCGATATCATTCCGATAGATCATTCCGATCCACATTCGGATAGAATATTCCGATGGGCATTCCGATGGATATTGTTTTCGAGTATTTTTCAGACTTAGCCACTATCTAGACTAGTCTCGGCACATAGTTTACACGAAGATTAAAAACAAAATAAGAGTTAAAATTTTTTAGGTCAAGTAAAATCAAATTTTTTCCCTACTAGTTTTTGGGTATTTCTAACTCAATTTCAAAATTTGGCGATACAAAATTTTTCAGCTTACCGTTTTGTCGGACTGAGGAATTTATTGTCGGACTGGAAAAAATCAGAAGTTTTGGAATTTCAACAACAACACACGCTTTCTTCGAATTGAGATCCTGTTTTTCACACGACTTCTACGATGACGTCTCAACAAGATATTTATGTTGCGGGTACTGAGAATCGTCCACCCATGCTTACCAAGGAGAACTACACTACATGGGCTAGTCGTCCCTTCGTTATGCAAAATGGAAACATTTGGGAAAGTTGATTGTCAACTCAATTCAAAAGGGTCCGTATGTTAGAAGAACAATTATTGTGCCTGGGGACCCTACGAATGCTAACCCAGTGGCTGACTCTAGTCATGAGCAAACAGATGAAGAATTAACTGAAGCTGAATCCAAACAACTCGACGCTGATGATCAAGGAATTCAAGTCATTCTTATGGGACTTCCTGAAGATGTTTATGCTGCGGTCGATAGTTGTGAAACCGCACACGAGATGTGGCTTAGGATTCAGAAAATGACGAAGGGCAGTGAAATCGGTTTACAAGAAAAGGAAACTAAGTTGCTTCGTGAATGGAAGAAATTTACGTCTATTGAAGGGGAACAAATTGAACCTTGTTATCATCGGTTTTCAACCCTCATGAACCATCTTAGAAGAAACAAACATGAACCTGCACAAATTGCTGCCAACATCAAATTCCTTGATAATCTTCCTTCTGAATGGTCACGATATGTCACTCTTGTCAATCATCTTCATGTCGTGGACTATACTCAAGTATATGAATATTTGAAGATGAATCAAGATGAAGCTAACGAAGTTAGGGCAGAAAGACGTGCCAAGACACAAGACCCATTGGCTTTTATGGCAAACTCTCCATCATCTATGTCATATCCCATGGTACCCTACCATCAACCCTCATCAAGTAACTTCATTCCACAACAACAACAACAACAACTCACTGGTTATAGATATCAACCTTCTGCTGCTATGAATTACTTACAACAACCCATTGCTTGTTTTGATGACATCAACGATCCTACTCATGTTATTAATACTGGTCTTGCCCTACTTGCAAAGGCATTCAAATTCACCATTAACCCCACCAACAACAATCAGAGAATCTCCTCGAACACTAGAAATAGGCAGATTGCTCAACCTTTCATGAATGCGAATCAAGATCACCAATTAGTAGTTGCTGGAAACACGGGGACTCAGTTTCAACAATATGGTCAGAATGCTGGGCAGACCATTGGCAATGCAGGAAATCAGTATGGTCAAAACCGTGATCAAAATATGGGTATTCTGAATGAGGTAATCAGAATGGGTTAATAGTTGTGCCAGCGGTTGGTAACCAGATGGGAAACATTGTGGCTGCAAGGGCTAAGAATACTGGTACGGGAAATGGAAACAACAATCGTCAGGTTCAGTGCTACAACTGCAGGGGATTTGGTAATTATGCTAGAGATTGCACAGCCAAAACGAAGAGGGATGATGCTTATTTTCAGTCTCAACTTCTCATAGCACAAAAGGAAGAGGCAGGGATTCCACTTCAAGCTGAGGAATTCGATCTTATGGCTTCTGCTACAGAATATGACGAGGAAGAAGAGGTGAATGCCAACTATATCTTGATGGCTAACTTACAGCAAGCATCTACCTCAGATATGCATGTTGACAGAGCTCCCGTTTATGATTCAGACGGTCCATCTGAGGTACATCCACGTTTCGATGATAATGATATATATAGTAATCTAATCAGGAGGAGGATTATACTGAGATGCTTGAGCCCTACATTCAGACACACGGGGATCAAACGAATAATAGTAATATTAGTTCGAATGAGCCTAGTGTGGACCTTAGTGTGGATCAAGTTGACCAGCCTACAACCCTTCTGATGCGGCACATGCGTATTATAAATCTCTATTTGATAAGCTTGCTAAGGATGTTGACCATGCTACGGTGGTTAATAATAATTTAGAGAAACTAATGCCAAACTGACCACTGAGCTTGTGGGATATAAGGAACGAGAGAAAAGTTTTGAAATTCATCAGACCAAAATTAAAGAACTTGAACAAGCTCATGCTACATCGGTTTATCAAGAAAAATTCACAACTAAGAAATTAAATGCCTTACATTTAAGTAGTGCTAAAAAGATAAGCGAACTGAATGATGAAATCACCTCTCTTAATAAACAGTTTTCAACTAAAAAATCTACTATTTTGGATTAAGAAGAACGAAAAAAGCTGAAACATTATTTCAAAATTCGAGAAGATGGGCTTCTTGAGGATTTTTGAAAAGCTCAGGATAGGATTAGAGAATTAGACAATCTTTTAGTAAAACGTGACCAAACTATGCAGACGATAAATATGCTCGCACCAAAAGTGAATGAGATAAATTACACTCGTTATAAATTGGCTTTAGGTTGTCCTCTTCCTCCTAATCCCGGATATCTTAAGCAAGTTCAGGCCACTAATGAAACTTTATATAATGGTAGTGTGCTCTTGTTTGATGAGCATGATCCTCCTAGTGTGCATGATTCCGAGGAAACTACTGAACTTGCAGTAGAGACTCGTTTAAGAATGAAAAATCTTGATAAAGAAGTGACACCCGTTTATTATCCAAAAGTTAATCCTCCAACTGTTTTTGTTCGGTCTAAAATGAGTACTGAAATGCTTTTGATCCCAAGTGAGGAATTGTCTGATGACCCTCCTAAATCGAGTATCACACGCCGATTTTTAAACGAGCTTAAAGATAACTTTGTCATCCTTAAACGTGTTGTTAATTCCAAAATCACTGGAGGAAATTTTACATCACCTGTTCATATTGAGGTTCAGAAAATTATTCAAAACGAAATTAATCCGATTATTAATCAGTTGATGCTCGGTTAGGCAATTTGGAAAACGCTTTTCTAAAAGAATTAGCCAACTTTATTAAAGACTTTATATTTTTGACGAAGGAAGCTGATGAATCTCTTGATAAAATCAAAGTTTTGGAAAACGATCTTGAACGCATCTCTAAAGCACGTGATTGTATTGATAGTATCCCCATTGCGTTAGATACCTCTATGTCGCATAATGAAAACCTCCAAACTGAGCTTGATCTTATGAAAGAGAAAATGGAATCTTATGACATTAAAAATGATAACGAATTCACCAATATTTGGAATAAATTTGTCAAAAAATGTGAGGAGTGCAAATATGACAAGATTTCTTACAAAAAAAGCCTACAATGAAATGCAACAAACTATCACACGGTTGCAGGCTCAGTTATGAGGGGTTAAGGAAAATAATTTGACCTCTTCAGGGTTAGAGAATGTCAGTGATGGAAATGTTCAAAAGCTTAAGGCTAAAATTGCAGATTTAGAATCTGTTGTTGTTTCATATAAGCGGGCTGTTGAACAAAGTAAGTCTGTCTATCAGAAACATATTGATAAAATCTGTGAGAACTGTAAGTTAAAAGCCTTATTAAAAGATACGACTTCTGAGCATAGTACGATTCAGACACCAGCAACCTCGGGACCCACTCATATTGCTGTGACTCCTTTTCCCAAGGTTGCTGGAACGAAAACTGCTGTGATTGCCCCAGGAATGTTACGTGTTAGTTCTCCCTCTGTGCCTAGCAAACAACGTAAAGCAAGCATTAGGACAAAACCGATCACTATAACTCAACCACAAGTTATTGATTTAAAAAGTGCTAATTCTAATAGACGCGTGTCTTCTTCTACAGGAATAAACAACTACACTAAGAGCAGAAGGCTACAGCCTACGAGCAATACAAGGAATGATAGGGTCCCTTTTACCTCTAGAAGTAGTCGCCCCAAGATCAATAATTTGGAAGTAGAAGAACACCCTAGGAATTTACCGTTTTTTAATCATAATCAGAAACTTAATTCATCTGAATGTAATGACTTTAAGCTTGCTATTCGGAATGAAAAATCTGAAGTTATTTGTTCTAAATGTAATAAATGTTTCTTTACTTTTAGTCATGATGCTTGTGGGTTCACTATGAATGGTTTGAATTATTGTGGTTACACTCGAATTGACAAGCTGTCAGTCAGTGAACAACAACGCACTCCTAAGGCTAAGGTGTATGTTCCAAAAAGTACGCACGTAGGGTCCACAGAAAGTCTTGCTAAGCCTAGTAGCCCTAGATTCACCTCTAAATGGTTGCCTACTAGTAGAAATTTTGACTGTAGTGGCAAAATTATCGACACTAGTAGATCTCATACTGGCAGTGAAACGTCGGTATGTGATACGGTTTAATTATCATCTAACCCTACAGGAACCTATTTCATCGGTTGCCAAAATATTTTCTTCTCTTATCATTGGTAGGCTGTTGAAATTTATCTCTGGTGCGTGGACTCGGGTTGTTCCAAACATATGACTAGGAATCGAAGCCTTCTCAAGAACTTTGTATGGCGTTTCATTGGAACTGTTCGATTTGGAAATGATCATGTTGCGGCAATTCTAGGTTATGGTGATCTTCATTGGGGAAATATAATCATCACTAGAGTCTCTTTTGTTGATGGCTTGGGACACAATTTGTTCTCGGTTGGCCAATTTTGTGATTCAGACTTGGAGGTTGCTTTCAGAAGTCATACATGTTTTGTAAGAGATCTTGAAGGAATTGATTTGTTGAAAGGAAATCGTACCACCAACCTTTACACCATTGATCTTTTTCAAATGTCTGTTGCTTCTCCAATTTGTCTCATGGCCCGAGCCACATCAACAAAGTCATGGTTATGGCATCAAAGGTTATCTCATCTCAATCTCGATGCCATCACCCAAGTTATGAAAGATGATCTCGTTACCGGTCTTCCAAAGTTTAAATATACAAAAGACCATCTTTGTCCTTCCTGTGAGCAAGGTAAAAGTAAGAAGAAGCCTCACAAACCCAAACCTGTTCCCAACTCAACGAATAGGTTACATCTCTTACATATGGATTTATGTGGCCCAATGAGAATCAAAAGCATTAATGGAAAGCGGTATGTCCTAGTAATTGTGGATGATTATTCTCGTTACACATGGGTTCATTTTCTTGCATCAAAAGATGAAGCCCCTGATGTAATTATTAACTTCTTGAAGAAAACATCAGTACTACTGCAAGCCCCTGTCATTATTGTGAGAACAGATAACGGCACAGAATTCACCAATCAGAAACTAAAAGCTTACTTTGACGAAGTTGGGATCTCTCATCAAACTTCGGCTGTAAGAACTCCAGAGCAGAATGGAGTTGTGGAACGGAGGAATCGTACGTTAGTTGAAGCTGCTCAGACGATGCTTCTCTCCTCCCGTGCACCGTTATTCCTTTGGGCTGATGCCATTGCAACTGCATGTTATACTCAAAACCGCTCCATTATTCACACCCGATTCAATAAAACACCTTATGAGATCATTAATGGACGAAAACCGGATATATCGTTTCTACATGTATTCGAGGCTCTGTGTTATCCAAAGAATGATCGTGAAGATATCGGTAAACTTGAACCTAAAGGTGATATTGGCTTTTTCATTGGTTATTCTTCAACTGCTCGTGCTTACAGGGTTTATAATCGAAGGACATGAAAGGTAATGGAGACTATGAATGTTACCTTTGATGAACTCTCGGGTATGGCCTCTCAACATAGAAGTTCACATCCCGAGCTTCAAGGTCAGACTTCTGGACACGTAAGTTCAAGACTCGCGCTTCACTTTGCACCGTCAGCAATCTCATCGTTACAACCCTCGGAACGTGACTTGGAAGTTTTATTTGGGCCAATCTATGATGAATATATGGAGGGTCCTTCGTCATTTGGTGTTCCTCAAAATACCCCGGGTGCACTTGCTACGGTAGTTCCAGAACCACCAATTGCATCTACACCAACGGCATCCGTTTTTGCACCATCTACGTCAACCTCAACCATATTGACTACAAACATTCCAACCACTTCTCCGACTGCTGACGCAACTCAACAACATTCTCAGCAAATTCCTACTCATGTTCATCTTTAGAATGAAATAGTTGCTGAAAATGCAAACAATACGATGCTCAACGAACACGAGTTTGTTAATCCATTTGCGTCTTCCACAAGTTCTACTCAGCCTTCAACACCATATGTAGATCCGTAGAGCCCACATCAAGTTTCTCATACACTTCCACATGAACACAAATGTACTAAGAATCATCCTTTGGTTCAAGTGATTGGCAATCTCTCACGACCAGTCTCAACACGAAATCAGCTACGTACCGACGATCATATGTGTATCTATGCACTATCAGTCAGCACAATGGAACCAGCAAGTGTGAAAGAAGCAATGACCGATGCATCATGGATTGAGTCTATGCAAGAAGAACTCAATTAGTTCATCCGGCTTGATGTATTGGAGTTAGTACCTCGACCGGACAATATCGATCCCCTTACTTTGAAATGGTTATTCAAAAACAAGATGGGTGAGGAGCAAACGGTCATTAGGAACAGGACTCGGTTAGTCGTGAGAGGTTATAAACAACACGAGGGAATTGATTTCGCAGAATCCTTCGCCCCGGTTGCTCGAATGGAAGCTATTAGGATTTTCTTGGCATACGCAGCACACAAATCATTCACGGTGTATCAAATGGACGTGAAGACGGCTTTCTTGCATGGGCCGTTAAAAGAAGATGTGTATGTATGTCAACCTGAAGGTTTTATCAATACCGAACATCCAAGCCATGTCTACAAGTTGAAAAAGGTAATTTATGGTTTGAAACAAGCACCGAGGGCATGGTACGATGAATTATCATTATTTCTTCTACAAAATCACTTCAGCAAAGGAACCTGAAGGTTTTATCAGCAAAGGAACCTGTTAAAAGAAGATGTGTATGTATGTCAACCTGAAGGTTTTATCAATACCGAACATCCAAGCCATGTCTACAAGTTGAAAAAGGTAATTTATGGTTTGAAACAAGCACCGAGGGCATGGTACGATGAATTATCATTATTTCTTCTACAAAATCACTTCAGCAAAGGAACCATTGATCCAACGTTGTTTATCAAGCACTACGGCAACGACATCTTGGTGGCTCAGGTCTATGTAGATGATATTACATTTTGTTCTACTAACCCAAAATATTCCATATTATTTGCCGACCTTATGAAAAGCCGATTCGAAATGTCCATGATGGGGGAAATGACGTTTTTTCTTGGTCTCCAAGTTTACCAATCCCCCCGTGGTATTTTCATAAATCAGTCCAAGTATGTGCTTGAGATTCTAACGAAATTTGGCAAGGAAAACTGTGATCCTATGGGTACTCCAATGGACACTAAGCACAAGCTTGAATTAGATAAGAAAGGGACATTTGTAGATGCTAAACAATACCGAAGCATGATCGGGTCCCTTATGTACTTAACCTCAAGCAGACTGGACATTGTGCATGCTACTTGTTTATGTGCTCGGTACCAAGCGAAGCCAACCGAGAAGCATCTCAAGGAGGTTAAAAGGATCTTTCGTTATCTCCGGGGAACCATTAACATGGGTCTCTGGTATACGAAAGATTCTGGTTTTAATCTCACTGGTTTTTCAGATGCCGATCATGCAGGGTGTCATGATAAATTCAAGAGCACTTCCGGTGGAACACAATTCTTAGGCGAGAAGCTAGTGAGCTGGTCATCAAGAAAACAAGACTGTATGGTGTTGTCCATCACGAAAGCATAATATGTGTCTCTATCCATGTGTAGTGCTCAAGTCCTTTGGATGAGAACACAACTCATGGATTATGGCTTTCACTTTAACAAAGTTCTTATTTATTGTGATTCACAATCAGCCATAGCCATATCCTGCAACCCGATCCAACACCCCAAGATCAAGCACATAGCTGTCTGATTCCATTTCATAAAGGAGCATGTGGAAACAGGAACGATCGAACTGTACTTTGTCAAGACGGACTACCAACTAGCCGACATCTTCACCAAAGCTCTTTCTCAAGAAAGATTTGAATTCTTGGTTCGTCGACTTGGTATGTGTAGTTTCACTCCAGATGAACTTGAACGTCTTGCACATTCGCAGTAACCTTGTATATATTTATCAGAAAATCAAAATACAAAAATATAAAACCTATAAAAACGAAATAAAAAATGAGAAAATCTTTCAAAAATACCAAAAATATTCTTCTTCGACATGTCTCTCAGCATCGATAATATGGACATACTTAGAAATGTCGTTCAATAACGACACGGGTACGTACATAAAGTTCGAATGAGAGTTCAAATGTTTTCAAAACATGTCTTTTCTATTTTCTTCTCATAATGGCTTATAGTCACATGTCAGAATATAACCCAGTCCCCAAAGAAAGGAAAGTCTTTGACTTATCCTCAACAACGAGAAATTAATTTTTCTCGGTCATGGGCTTATATCAAAACATTCAAAGTTTTAAGCTCCTGAACACAAGGAAAATGTTCATTTATGTACATTATTCCTTAACAACGGGAAAGTAAGTTTTCTCGGGTTTTTGAGCACAATTTTTCAAAGTATTTCAAAACTGTGTGCTCATATACTCCCCTAATTTTAATTAGAATTTCTTTTTGAGGGGGAGTACAAAATTTCATGCAACATTATTCTCTCCATGTTTCATCACTAGTTTCACAAAAATTTCAATGTCATGCAATTTTTGAGGGGGTGAATAGTGATTAAAATCTGTTATCTTGGATAAGATCTTTGATATAAGTTCTTTCTCTTCCTAATATGTGCAAAAACCTTTCCTTTTATGATGCACATATGTAGGGGGAGCATTTTGGTGATACAAAAAACCTTCAAGGTGTAAACACTGATTTCATAAACACCTTGATTGCTTTTTCAACAGGTTTTTCTGGTTACGATATCTATACCCTTCAACACATTAATTCACGACGGTATTGGTGTCAAAAGGTGGTTAGGTATTCGTCCTATGATCCAACAAGAACCGGAGGGATCTTCCCAGGGACAATCCATTAGAATTTAGATGTCCTTAGGAAAGATGGAGTAGTTGAGTGTACAGGAAAAATGCCGACTAATGACTTAATCTAGCACTGGAACAATCACAACAAGGTGCTAGTTATGACGTCTTGGTAAGCATTGAAGGGGTTGAAGAATGAAAAAGAAATGTAAGAATAAAGGGTGTAAATAAAGAAGCCCTCCATACGACTTAGGCAGAAACCAGGTCAATACATCTATTATCAGCATCACTTTGATGATTTCTGATACTGAAGACAAAGCATCATCGACCCAGTGATGCAATGCACAACCCTTCCCAGCCTACTCAAGCTTCTCTCAAAAGAAGTTTGTTTTATTTTCACGGAGTTCAACTCATTCATATCAACTTTCTCACTCCGAGATAGTAGATATTGAAAAGGTGGCAGTCTGCTCCAGCCTCCGATCACCAAATAAATGTGGAACCTATAGATCGTTCGGCTCAATGGTTATGAACCATATATCTAGGGTTGATCATCATTCATATGATAACATAGCGGAAAAGAACAATGATCATGACAAGGTGTTTGGGCACAAAGACACATGAATTAAAACGATTGGGGATGTTCATTATATTAATAACAAACATCCACTAGACGTGTATACATTGAATCCCACGTCTAGTGCGACACACACTTTAGGTTTACATTGTGAATGAATGAATATATATTAAAACCTACGTCTATGTTTTCTTTATATACTAGAAAACATAGCTTACAAAGAAAGCTAAAGTAATAAAAAGACTCCAACGGCTTGTTCTTTTGCAACTTGTACTTTTTAGCCCTTGTCTTCTTATTTTGTTGTGTTTTGACTTATCAACTTAATAATTGGACCCAACAATCTTCCCCTAGTTGATGATGTCAAAACACTCTTTTTAAGCATGAATCCTTTGTATGTAGTACATGATCTCCAAGAAGCTTCCCCTTAAGTATAGCACATATTCTTCCCCTTTTTGACACATCAATAGGGAATATGTGAAAGTATGCAATCTTGTAGATTCTCCAAAAGTAGCTCTATGTAATGATTCTGAAGAAAAATAAATAAAGTAGTCTTGATGCAGAAGTAGAATACCACAAACCTATGTTCCATGTCTTGTTTATCCATGTGATGAAGAACTTATACCTGAAGAAAAATATAAGTAGACCTCGATCCCTTGTCAATATTCTCATCCTTTGTGAGACACTGAGCACGATAATGTAACTCCTTCAAGTGTTTATGACAAGTCTTCGTCACCAACTATGTAAGTACGAACAAGTTACCTTTAAAGTCAGTGGCTGGAAGTGCATGACTTTAAGATATGATAGAACACAAACTCGCGAAAATCTTCTTCAATCACCAAACTTCCCATAAGAATTCTTCCCCTTAAGCTAACACTTCTTCATGATGAATTTGAATGAAATAACATTGTCATACCATATGTAAAAGTCCTATATGGATAACTCTTTCGCAAGGCTATCCCGATTACATAGTTTAAAATATCCATCAAATCCCTTGAATAATTGCTAACTTACTTTAAAATCATTAATCCCTTTCAATATATCCGAGCCATAAATATCATCATGATATTCTGAATTAAACGGAGATTCCATGTACCTTTTGTGTGTCTTTCCCTTCTTTTTGTGTGCTTAAAAACGTACCAGTTTTTCTCAAACAGCAGCAATCAGTGTGTTACCCGAGATCTTTCTTTGTCCAATATCCTCCATGTGTATTGCCCGATATCGGACAACACGTATCAGCGTTTGAAACCATATCTCGGACAACACTGTCAACTGTCAGCGTTGACTTATTCCTTTGTCAGCGTCGAAACCCTTCCTGTCAGCGCTTGAATTCACACGTCAGCGCCAACCTTAAGTCTTGTCAGCGTCAATAATATACGCTGTCAGCGTTCAAATTCCTATCAGCGTTGATGTTAAACCTTGTCAGCGTCTTATGAAATCTTGTCAGCGTTTACTTAAAAACTTTGTCAACATCTTTAAGCAAATAATCACGTCCAAGATCGTGTGAACACAAACATCAAACACTCGTGTGAATGCATTCAATCTCCACCAATGAGCAATTTAGAACCGTGTGAACATAACTTATTCCACCAATAGGATTTGAAGGCTCACGGTAGTATCATGTACTAACGTGTAGGAGATCCAAAGTTATAACAAATTAGGGTTTGTTTTATGCCGTGTGAAAGCAACTAGATTTCCACCAATCAGCATCAAGCCCTCGTGTGAACACACCATCCTTAAACCAATATACATTGAAGACTCACGAGATTTACATAGAAAGAGCAAGTAGAGGATCCGAACATTAGGGTTTTAATATATGGCCGTGTAAACGCAATCGTTTCCTCCTTTTTTTCTTTGCAGCAAACGACAAACACACATAATCTTGAATCTAGGGTTTATAAAGTTAAACATCGAAACCCTAATTAGGGTTTGTTAATTAACCATAGATCCTGATTTAGCAGCCACCAATCTCAATTCTTCCTGTTTTTTAAGTAGATCTAGGGTTTTCAGTAACCCTAAATCATGATTTCATGTGAAAGCAGAAAACTGAAAATCACCTCTGCTGCCAACTTCGACGCTTAATAACTTTTGCCTGGGGATAAAACTCGACAATCCCTCCGGTGGATGTTTAGATCTATGTATGTAGAACACACATCTAAAATTTCGTGACGATCCAACGGTTAGATCAAAAGTTATGACCTTCTGAATACTGCTGCGCACACAAAAACGTCCAGAAAAATTCAATACGAATTTTTCTTCTCTTCACCATACACGAACACCTCGTCGGACCTAGATATCATGAGCCTTAGGCTCTGATACCAATTGTGGAACCTATAGATCGTTCGGCTCAATGGTTATGAACCATATATCTAGGGTTGATCATCATTCATATGATAACATAGCGGAAAAGAACAATGATCATGACAAGGTGTTTGGGCACAAAGACACATGAATTAAAACGATTGGGGATGTTCATTATATTAATAACAAACATCCACTAGACGTGTATACATTGAATCCCACGTCTAGTGCGACACACACTTTAGGTTTACATTGTGAATGAATGAATATATATTAAAACCTACGTCTATGTTTTCTTTATATACTAGAAAACATAGCTTACAAAGAAAGCTAAAGTAATAAAAAGACTCCAACGGCTTGTTCTTTTGCAACTTGTACTTTTTAGCCCTTGTCTTCTTATTTTGTTGTGTTTTGACTTATCAACTTAATAATTGGACCCAACAATAAACATGCACTTATAGAGTCTAGAGCCAACGAGATTCATCTAAAATCTCATTAGGACACTTATTTCATATATCAATTGTTGTTCGTCATTAGAACACAAGCGATCATTTACAGAGTCATACGCTCTATCCTTGTGATATTGCCAGAACATTCAGAGTGATACTCTTTAGTATTCACAGTGATGAATGGAAATCCTTCTAGTGTTAACATCAAACAGCACTACGGTAGGTCATGTGTAAGATTCACTTGAATTAAACATATGTTAACTGGAAAGCAACAGTAGTTTGATTCTTTCTTGATTCAAACTCGTTCCAGGTCTCGACGCAATATCTTTATGATCTTGCCAGAACATTCAGAGTAATACTTCTTAGTATTTATTGTGACGAATGGAAATCCTTCCAGTGTCATCATCAAACAACACTGCGGTAGGTAACTTGTGAGATTCTATACGAATCAAACTTGTGTAAACTGGAAAGCAACAATGGTTTGGTTCTTAATTGATTCAAACTTGTTCCAGGAAATGAATTGACGACTTAATCAGCAGAATGGAACTGCATGATTCACTCTTTACTATGAACTATCTTTCGAGATGTTCAAGTAATGAGAATGGCTACCACAACCGGAAATCCTGTCAAGGAAGTTCTTTGAACTTACCTAATCACAGGTACAGTATTCGTACTGTATAACGGGAAACTGGAGGAATGCAAACGGTGGCGTAACCTCAAGAGTCGTAATTCAAGACCACATGCTCATGTAAAAGAAGAAAGCTCAAGAACATCTAAAGACAAAGACTTCCGCTACTCTGATGATCAAGGGAGATTGTTAACAAGCTTTCATCTCAAATCAAATTTTGAGTATGTGGGGAAAGACTCAAAAAACACAAGATGGCAAAGTTTTAAGATCAAGTCAAGGCAAAGATCAAAGATCTAAGTCACAAGTCATGAAAGGAACTATGAAGGAACTCTCAAGACAACGAGCTTCAAAGTCAACAACATCAAAGAAGTGAAGTCACATATTACATGACCACCCCTTAGGGGGAGATTGTTAGAAGTATATAAAGTGATGGTCGTATAATATACTGTTGCGAAGCTCGTGGAAAATGCTACATAATGGTGTTGAGAGTTCTAGTATAAAGTGAGGAAGGCCTTCTATACTTTACACTTGTAGTATAAAAGGCCCCTAGCACCTCATTTGTGTGGGTGTGTTTTCCATTTCATAGTTTGTAGAGAGAGAAACATTTGTCTTTCTATCACTAGGAAATCACAACCTTTTGTTCTTCTCTTTTATTCTTCTTAATCTAATATTTCTTTTTGGTCTAATCTTGTTCTTCATCATCTCTATTTCTTGTTCTATAAGTCGTGTGTTACATTCTTACATCAAGCATCATTAAAAATGATCTCAATAGTTAATGAATTGACCCGGTTTCTGCCTAAGTTGTAAGGAGGGCTTCTTTCTTTAGACCCTTTATCTTTACATTTCTTTTTCATTCTTCTACCCCTTCAATGGTTACCAATACGTCATAACTAGCACCTTGTTGTGATTGTTCCAGTGCTAACTTAAGTACTTGGTCGGCATTTAGCTATGTTCACAAACTTTCTCCATCTTTCCTAAGGACTACTATTTCTAGTTATGGAATGTCCTTGGGAAGATTCCTCCAGTTCTAGAAGAATCATTGGACTTTGACCTATCTTACCAGCCTTATGTCATCACAATCATCACCGTCATGAATAGAGATGTTTTGGGTAAGTGTACGTCACCATGAAATCCATTTTGATATCCAAATCCATTTTTGCTCCCCCTTAACATATGCCACGATATTCAAAAACATTTCGCAGATGTCGGGATGAGTCAGCACATTAAGTCAAACCATTGAATTAATTGATCTCAATATTAAATCACATTTTCTCCCCATACTAAAAATATTAATCCAATCGATGTTTTTAATATCATATGATTTAATGAAATTTTAAGAAAAGTTGGGAAGAAAAATGCAAATCCAATTATCTTCATGATTTTAACAAGCTCCCCCTCAAATTAATGAGGGTCTACTTGAAACGTAAATTAAGTACCTTTTAAACACAAGTGTAAGGTATTTAACACGTGCAAATATCATATATGATAATGTATTCACAAGATTAGCAATTTACGAGGTCGGACCTGAATGATGGAGAACATCATATGATAGAATCACATGGTTCTTGTTCACGAATGTTGGCCGCCTCGTCACGTCTGAAGTTATCTCTTGACACCATGTGTATGATTGATATCGTTGTCTTGACACCAATGTGTGAACTTGGCACTTTCGGCATCAAAGATTCTGAATGTTGGACAATTACTCCCCCTCAATTGTTGACCCGTGTTCTATTGAAAGAGTTGTAATCGTTGTTTGAGTAGTCACATCGTCGAGTATGTAGATATCAATAGTAAATTGCTACGGATTGTGGAGATGATAACTTCATAAAAACAAGATTTCGCTCGTTGTAACAAATAAATGCACTGACACGTACATATATTCGTGTTAGATTGTGTTATTACGTAAACACAATCCCATACATGGTTATAAAGTAAACCATGCCCGAGAAAATTAATTCCTGTTGGTGAGTCAAAGTTTTCCGGTGAAATGCTTGACTTTTATACGAAAAGTGGGTTACTATCTGAAATAATAGCAAGCCATTTTGAGCATGTTTTAAATCATTTAAACGTCTGCTCGAACTTTATTTACAACCCCGTGTCATTATTGAACGACATTTCTAGGATCGTAAATATTATCGATTCCATAAGACATGCTCTTTTTATCAAAAACATTTTGAACACACAATTTTGAAAGATTTAGAAAAACCTTTCAAAAAATTCTTGAAAAATTGTGTTCAACGTTTTGAAAACCAATTACTTGAGCTTAAGATTTTGAATATCTTACAAAACAAGCTCAAGTCCGAGAAGTTGTAAACTTCTCATTGTTAAGGATAAGTTACCATCGGCGATAAACTTTCCTCTTAATCGAAGAACGAGTTCTAAGATGACATTTACTTAGAAATCGTTTTCATGAGCTTGAAAAACTTTTGAATGTTTTAACGTAAGGCTCATGACCGAGAAAGATGAATCTCCCGTTATGAGGAAAAGTTCTCTTATTTAAAAGATACACTTTCCTTTCTGAGCTTAAAACTTGGAATGTTTTAATACAAGGTCATGACCGAGAAAAATTAATTTCCCATTGCGAGGATAAGTTATCATAAAAGATAAGCTTTCCTAAAAATTGAAATCCAAGTTACAGTATGATATTTAAATGTAAGTCATTGTGCATGAGCTTAAAAAACTTCGAATGTTTTTAATATTAGCTCAAGCCCGAGAAAAATTAATCTCTCGTTGTAAGGATAAGTTTATCATCGGAGATAAACTTTCCTTTCTTTGAAGTCCGGGGCATAATCTGAAATATAATTATACGCCATTTTACACGAGCTTAAAACCTTTGAATAGTTTTAATGTAAGCTCGTCTCCTAGAAAATTTAATTTCTCGTTAATGAGGATAAGTTTATCATCGGCGATAAACTTTCCTTTATTTGAAGATCGGGTCATTGTCTGATATTTAACGATGAGCCATGTACACGAGCTTAAAACCTTTGAACAGTTTTAGGATAAGCTCATGTCCGAGAAAACTTAATTTCTCGTTTGTGAGGATAAGTTTATCATCGGCGATAAACTTTCCTTTATGGAAGAGCGGGTCACAGACTGTGATTTGACTATGAGCCATTTACACGAGCTTAACCACAAATCCCCTGAGACACTTGTTTCTTAGATATCAGCTTTTTCAGCAACCAAACTCGGAGAGTGTCCTTAGTTGAACGGTATTCAAAGATTGGACCTCTTATTGAACGTGGACTTTGGTACCTACATTCTCATTAGGATTTTGTATGCTTTTATGTGGGTTAGCGATATCTATGTTAGAACCATGCGGGGGTTCACAACCAACTTTGGTAGTGCAAAAGGGAAACATTCTTCCTATAGGAACCCATTTAAGATTAAACGAACCCGTGGGTTGCCACCTAAGATTGGATCTAGGCGACATGGTTTTCTTATGCAAAACGGAAGACTTAGTGGTAGAAAACTTATTTCCTTTAGTAATCCCTCTTTGAGCACTTGAGTTCAGCTCCTTCAAGACTTTAGTTACACAAGTCACATGATTTGTCGTGAAGACACTCTTCATGCATACGAAATAAACACCGTGTTTGAGATCCGAATGAGATCTATAAATCCTAATTCTTGCTTGTGTCATTTTCTTAGATGCATCTACATAGTGATTATTAGGCATGCTATTGGACCTATGTTGTGGCATATTCTTAGAACTATACCTAGAATCACTAGTTACAGTCTTGTTCGTAGGTTTTGCATAGGCTGATTTGATCACAGTAGGCCTAGATATGGAGTGACTGGTCTAGAAAGATGAACCATATCAACTTGGGAGACAAACCGCGGTCTCGAGGATTTTGGTCGCTCGGATCTAAATGCAGTCGGTTGTCGAACAGACTGATTTTTAGCCGGTTTCCCCAAGATTGATGGTTTTTCAACCTTAGTGTCCACACTAGTTCCTTTAGTTTTCCTTAATTCGTTTTTCAACGCAGCTACAGCAAACACCTTTTCTTGAACTTGAGCCTTTTTAAGGTCTCATTATCTTTAAGCAATCTATCTTAGGATGCCAACTTAGATTCTAGCAACTTAATTTGTTTCAAAATATTATCCTTTTCAGCTTTAGAATCTAGAACTTTTTGATCCAATTTTTGTTCAAGAACAATTTTTGACTTTTTAAGTTTTTCAAAATATGTTTCAAATTTGTCCGTTTTCTTCAAAAATTCTAGTTTGGCATCCTCATGAACTTTAGATTGTTGAGCTATTATCATTTCAAGCTCTTTAATCTTGGAATCGGAATCAGTTAACGAAGCAGTCATAAAGCATTTATCATGATGTACTATAACATTCTGAACAATCTCTCCCCCATTTTGACTCACATCGGATGAATCTGAAGTGGTAAAACTATCACCCTTTTTCATCCCATGTTTTTCCTAATTAGGTTCGGAATGCTCAACATGCGGTAGTTCATTGGCATAGACATCATATACCACATTCCATTGTACCGTCTTTGTAGGCTCTTCGTCATATACGGGTATGGTGTCATAATGAGGGATGTCTATATCATTCCCTGATATGCTTCTTGTATCATGCATTCCTCCCGATTCCATGCTCTTGCCATCTTTAGGCTCCAAGTTGTCAATCGTATGACCATTCTCCTCTTGCATCTGCATCGTAGACTCTTGTACTCCATTATCATACGCTTGCTGAAGTCGGGATATTTCATCAATTGAAGACGAGACCAATGTCATGAATTTCAACAATGTACCACGGAAATCTTGAACCTCGGTATGTGAGTATTGAAAAAATGACTAGCATGTCCCTAAATTATCAGACTTAGCGATCTTGAATTGGAAGAAGTGTGTAAGTTGGGTCACGAGAGCTTTATATGCAGATTCTGAAGCAGAGTGATTAAAGTCTTCTCTATGAATTTGCTCAGCTAGTTGGTTCAAGTTAAGGAATATTGAGTCGATGAATATGTTACGATCTTGACCAAATAGTGTCACAAATCCGCTTCCTCCTTGAAGCCATGAAAGGGTTACAAGATGATACTAAAGTAGTCGAAATAACATTATACCACTTTCTCTACATGTGTTTTGCATTAGATGCAATTCTTCCTCTTGAGATGTCGAATTCAACGATTCCATTGAAATTCGATAAAGATAGGATCCTTGTTTGGTAATATATCTTTTTCTCGGCTCAATAATTTCTTGGTCGGCTCAAAATATATTTTGTCACGTTGTCTTGTCTTTTTGTCACTTCACTTAGTCTAGTCACTATGTCTCGTCACTTCGTTCCGTTAAAAAACGATAATATGACCGATAAGTAATACTAGTTACTAGTAAAATTACTAGAAGTAAATTTACCAATCAATTCCCAGACATATATGCATCAAACGAATGTGAGAGTTAACAACAGGCCCATTAACCGAATCACAATTCCAATGTCAAACATCTAGGCCCATGTTAAGAACTGTTCCAAAATGATGTGAATAGACTCGGCCCAACACCAGTTCCAGACCCGGGTCCAATTACATAGATTTATAAACAAACCATTAACCCTAATATCTCTAAAAAACTCTCAGTATACCAACCCTAATCTTTCTCTAGTAACCTCCACCCCCCTTCATTTCTAGTTTCCTCCGTCTCTCCTTTTATCTATCAATTCCTCAGCCACCAAATAACAAATCTGCCAGCCACCAAATTCACAACACTCTAACCCTAATCTCACAACACTCTTTCTTTTTTCCAATCGCATCACCATGAGCCAACCATATGTAAATGAAACCCCTTACAAAGTCAATTATATCTGAAAATCTTACTGCTATTTGAACCAAAGAAGAAGACAAGAACCGAATACTATATGACATCAAGATTCATGAATGAATCTCAGGTAGGTGTTTTAATTTTGGTTTAAATCGTGTTGTTTTTCAACAAATTGAAACAAAAAGAATTGATTAACAAAATTGTTATGAATCTTTCTTTGATTTCGTAAATTTAAAGGATGGTTACATCTACAAAAATCAGTGATGAATGGTTGATGTTGTAGATCTTGAAGATCTATAAACATGCAAGACCAATTCTGAGATCAAACTTGTGTTCTTTTTTTGAGTCTTGATAGGATTAGGATTAATGGTGTTGGGTGTGGGAGTCGAGTCTGTGTCGAGTCTTGATGGTCTTTGTGGAGTCGAGTTCGAGTTTAAGTCTGTTGGTTAAATCTCAATACTGATATTCCCATTGTCACAATGAACACTCAAATAATCACCATCGCAATATCAATACCAACGATTCCATCGCAATGACAGTTTTAATTATCCATCACAATATGACCAAAGTGACCATCGCAATATGAAAAAATGAATAACTGTCGCAATGTTATATCGCAACATGACAAAAAAGTAATTGTCGCAATAATGACAAAAAAGGACAGATCGCAATATTCATCTGAAAACCCTATCGCAATAATACATTCATTTGACTCTTCGCAATACTTACTTAACCCTATCGCAATAATACACTGTATTCAGTTTGTTGAAAACCCAATATCACTGTTAACTTTAAAAACACCCCAAAAATCACCAAAGGACCAAAATTTTTTGCGTTTTTGATCAAATTAATTAACCCAAATCACTACCACATCTATGTAGTCGATTTGTCTACAAACTTAAACCACAACAACATAAGAAAATTTCAATATTTGAGCTTGATTAAATTAAAACCCACGAAAATCAATCAAAACAAACACAAGAACAACCAATCAAATCATGGCTCTTATTACCATTTGTAGGTCCACGTATTCTTAGGATTGTCTATGAGTTCTAAATAACGAAACTCTTGAGATGAACTATTTAATGTTTTATTAGTCGGATAATGCAATAAATAGACCAGGCTTCAGTTAGTCGGATTTCATATTTTTGTAACCATGCCTTAAATATTGGGTTGGCAGGTTTATTTCTCGGGCTATGATGACATGATTTTCGATGCGGGTGTTCGGTATGTTTCGACCGAAAGTACTTAAATGACAAAGAAATTGTTGGTTTAAAACCCAATATTTTTCGCGCGCATCAGGTGGGCATGTGACTGACGTTGAGCTTAAATGACAAGTTATCTAGACAAACTATCCTTTAATGATATTTTATCATTTGTTCTAGATAACGACATTAACACACAACACCAAAGCAAACAAAACACTTAACGCTAAAACAATCCAATATAAGATTCACTTAAATGACAACGGCTAGTTTTGATTCTTCAAAGACAAGTGATCACGGAGTGGATTTGGTATTCTTTATTTGAAGTTGAAGTGGGATTTCACGAAGGCGTCTACTTATTTCATCATCGAGCCTTCCTTCTATTTTTGTACCCCTTTTCTTCAAACCCAGTCTATCGATTGATGACTTGCTTGGGTGATAAAATTTATAATTGAGACATGATTTATCTAGTTTCCACTATCAAGGGGTGGATGGTAGACGACATGGATAACTATCATTTTTGGGAGCTTTGTTGCAGTTCTCAATGTCACGCAGTTGCTCGTGTGGATAACTTCAAGGTATAAGAGACTTGTTTCTGCACTGTTCTTCAATTGGCGTAAGTGCAAGCGTAAGTAACAAATTTGGGGGATTGTACTTCAGTTTCAAGTTTTGAATATCGGGTTTACTTCACATGTGGTCACAACAAATAGCCGAGTGAATTCGAGGTTGGTAAGTTAGACAGAGAGAGATGGAATCAACAATCAAATTTCACGGGATATTTTTGAGCTTCACAACGACAATGGTACTTCATAGTCTAAACACAAATTTCAAAGTTTTTCAACGACTTTCAAAACTTTTCAAGACATTTGCTTAAGCCTAAGAACTTCTCGAGTATATGGGCGTCCACGATAATGATGCTTCCGAGAGTTCGAAATCATCAAGGGGGAAGATCGTGTACTTTGAAGTAATCGGATCAACTTCTAGGGGGAAGTAGTGTAGATGGAATGGTATCTACTTCACTTTGTATGATTTTTATGAAGTATTTTGCAGGCGTGAGAAGAATTATTGTTGATTTCCAGCATGTTACCCCAAACGGATTATCACCAAAAACTAAACGACATAAAACAGTATAGAAGCAGTGTTATTTGGTGTGGTTCTTCTACAAATTTCTGCTGTGCACTTAAACGATGAGCTAGAAGATTGTTCAAACTACATCAAAGTGTTAGAATTTGTTTAAGATACAGATATTGGTTTGGGGGGAGCTGATTCAGAAACTTCGTCAAAAAGAAGTCTATGAAGAAATTTTTTTAATACATGCTGCATGAATTGGGGGGAAGTTAATCCAAATCATGCATATTACAATTGTTCCACAACAAGCAAAGATAAAGAGGATTCAAGCTGAGGTACAAGTTATGAAGACAAGAAGAATTAAAAGACATCCTCAGCATTGGAAGCGCCTTGGAAGACTTTATTTTGTTGTATTTTTACTTGTTATGAAAATTGTAAGTAATTTTGTATGTCTCCACATTGGGGGAATATTGTTAGCCCTAAAATGTGAGCGCCATTTACGGAATTACTTTAGATTCAGACAGGCAAAACGTGGAGGGACTACTATTGATAAGTTGTCAAAGTCACTCCTTGTTTAGCCTATATATACCCCTCCATACTTCCATGGAGGGGTGAGGATTCCCATTTTGTGTATTTTCATTCTCTCTCTAAAATACACACACTCCTTCTTCCTTGTTATCTTTCTCTCTCTAAAATGTCTAACCATTTGTTTTATCCTCCCCGACCTCCAGATCACCTCCTTTTTAGCTTGAATCTTATGATGTCAACAATAGGACGGGGTATATATAGCACACCCTACATGTGGGCTTTATTGGTGATATGTTTAAATAACTAGATCACGAGCCCATACTACGTATATATTGTTGGAGTTACCGATCCTTTCTAAATACGTAAAAACGTATTCCAACAATAAGTTTAATGTAGCTTCAAATGAGCGTACCTGAAAATGCATATGAATTATGCAATTCCTTTAGCATTCATGAGTCCGTATGCCATGATCAAAATATTGTTTTTAGATATTTGGTATTTATAATGTTGAAAAACGATTTTTTGGCATGACCTAAATAGTGAGAATGATTTTTGAAGACCTTTTGATCAATTAAAGATTCCTACTAATGCCTATTGATTTTTTTGAGGAATTATGC
This sequence comes from Glebionis coronaria, assembly GCA_025667525.1. NCBI lineage: Eukaryota > Viridiplantae > Streptophyta > Magnoliopsida > Asterales > Asteraceae > Glebionis > Glebionis coronaria. Next base: position 110,744,814 of record CM046879.1, on the reverse strand, counting down.
ATCCTAAGTACTTTTAACATCACAATTAACTAATGCATTTGTTAATTTAACTAATCTAGATGAATCCCTAATTTTGATTTTGTGCAATTGATGTTGTAGTTTTTAGTTGTTTACTATCTTTTAGGAAAAAGAAAGTAAAAACCAATGTCATAGTAAATATTAGTAATTACGTTTTAGGAAAAACGCAAATACCGACAATTAAAGTTCGTTCTCAAGGAGGTATGGTGTTAAAGACAATTAATATAGACGTAGTTGAATGAGTTACTACGCTTTTGGAAGGTCAAAAAAATAAATAAAACGGAAGACAGATTACACTAAAACGGACTACGACGTAAAACGCGTAAATGTAAAACGTAACGTAATTTTCGACTAAATTAAAATTTTAAAAACTTAACTAAAAATAAACTAATTAAACTTAAAAAAAAGAAAAATAAAAACTAATTTAAAAACAAATGGGCTAAAAATCCAAATAACTAAAGCACGAAATAAATAACGAAAGTAAAAACGCGACATTTAAAAAAAGAATTATCAAATTTAATCTCTACAAAAGAAAATTTATTTTTCCTACGTCCTAAATGACAAAAGAAAACTTTCAGAAAAAGAATTATATTTTTTTGACTTTTAAATAAATTTTTATGAATTAAAAACTATATTAAGCTAATTAAGTGATTAAAAATATGAAACGGTTTAAAAAATGTAAATATTTGTAGAAAAGTTTAAAATATGAATTAAAACTTAAGAAAAAAAACTGAGAAACGTCACCTAATAAGCTGTTTAATAAGCTATATAAATTAAAAGCAAAAATATCGAACAATGTTTAAATTAAATCATTTACCTATTCAAACCAAAAGAACAACTAGCACAAATGGTATGAAGGGGTGCGTCTGAGGCGCTGGTAATAGGAAGGGAAGGTCAGGGTTTCAAATCTTGTTGTGGCTCTTCTTTGTTTTTGTTTTTGTTTTATTTATTACCGCTTGTAAAAATAAGAATGTACAAAAAGAAAATAAATGGAGAACAAAACCAATAGAGTCCACATAGCAGTTGGTTATAAGGGTGACTGTTGCGTCTATTGCAGTGTGGAGGTGAGGGGTTCGAAACCCCCCTTACTGCTACTGTTACTGATTTGAATTCAAGTCACAGATGGTAGTATTGGCTCATTTTTTTGATTTTTTTTCTTATTTGCTTGGAATCACAAGGCACAATAAGCACAAATAGAACAATGATAAGCCACAAAATGCACGAATTAAACTCAAAAAGTACACCAAAAGCATATAGAATCACAATTCATAAGCAGATAAGAGGAATTGTAACAAAAAGAAGAAACTAAATATGATGGTCAGTTGGCATAGATTAGTGCTCATAGAAACTTGAAGCAAGTAAAATGGTGTCTTTCAAAAGGTCTTAGGCTCACAATAAGATACAAAGTAAGGACTAGCAGACTTAGATAAACATATTTACTAACTTCACTCACATGACAAGATCTAAATCTTCCAAAATCAACCTTAAATCCTCTCTGGTGGGGTTCGCTCAAGTATGGATAGGTGGAGTCACAACACAACAATACATGAATCTTGTACAAATCCACAAACCCCAATTGCCCATAGATTCAGACAACCAACAAGTTACAGAATGCAAATAGCCTTCACTCCTTACTCTAATCTCAAACATTGGCTTAAAATCACTTTTTGATGAACTTCTTTTTGACACATAAGCCTAGTAAGCTGCAAGGACTTAACCCAAACTATCTAAAAATATGAACAAACATATAATCTTCCAAAAATCAAAGGCCTAAGACCTAAATCACCCTAATATCTAACAGTTAACTAGTTATAAAAACCTAACCTCCATATTCACAATAGAAAGTGGTGTCTGATGGTTTAGATGTGATGTGTTCAAGGGTATACACAGTTGGTACTCAAATTGTGTATCCTTGAGACCACTTCAATCCACTACAAAACTACTACAAAACTACACCAACTACAAGCTACCAGAAACAACACAGATGTGCACAGCTTGTGCACAAATGAGACAACTTTTCTTCCAACTTACAAAACCAAATTTTCCAACCAAACACATAAATCCTTGGATAAAATCAATAATCCTAAACCCAACAAATAAGTGCAGAGTATGGCAAGGTCAAAAAGTGGTATCCACTACCCTAACCTAGCATTCCTAAACATTTACCAATTTCAAGCATGAATAGTAAGATCATATAACATCCAATTTAGGCAGAAAAATTAATAAGAGAAAAGAAGAAAAGAAATACCACGCTTGGTCTTGTTCAGACCAAGCTAACAACTTTTCTTGCTTCTTTCAACTAAATAGATGACCTCTTGAACTCTTGATTGATGGTCTACAACAGACCACCACAAATTGCAAAGGGGGAAATGAACTTTTCTTTTGACTATGTCTCCAAAAACCTTTAACAAAGGAGAGAAGGGAACTTCTTTTTGTGACAACCCAAACCCGAGTTCATTTATTTAATATTATATAATATTATTTTACGAATAATTTTGAAATTTTGATGAGTTGAATGATATGACGGTTGATGGTTTTATTTAAAGCCGACGTTGGAGGTCTTATTTTTACCTTTCTACTAATTGCGAGGATTATTAATAATCACGATATCGACGGATGCCCGAGATTTTATGTTTTATCATTTGTTGTCTCGATGCTTATATTTTTGACGTTTTTATTTTAAGTTCGTATTAAGTCGAACCGGGATCAAATTATTATCATATTTTGAGTGCGTTTTAACTATTGAAAAGTATTTTTACGAAACCCGAGCCTCGTAAATATTTTCAAAATTGACAATTTACATTTTCTACCCTTACAACTATTTAATTGCATTTTTGATCAAAACTATCACAAATTGGCAAAAACTACCCCTCCACCCCACTATAAATAGATTTTCCACTATATGTTTTATTATTAAAATTCATTTTTAACCAACAAACACACAATCTCTCTCTTGTTCTTGTTTTGGCCGTCCACTCTCACACACCAAACCCTTTGATTTTTGATTTTTGACTTTGAATCAAAAGAAACTAGTTAATATCTCATCTAGGAAATTTGAGGGTGATCATTTTGGCGTAATTTTTACACACATGCAAGAACTTTCAAATTTTGATGAAGAACAAGGTTGTTTGATCTATTTCTATGCTTGTATGTGGTGTTAATATTATTATATTTAAAATTTGAGTGTTTGCATGTTTATTATTTTGAGTGGGAAAAATTTTGGATGATCATTCAAGGGTGTTATGGGTTAATTAAGTTATTTGTGATGATATTAGAGTGATTTTAGGCATATGAGATTGATTAAATGGGTTGAAAAATTGGTTTAACATGATTTTTAAAGAGGTAATTTAGATCGGTAGGTTCAAGGCCAATTTTGGAAAACTTACTGTTTGAAAATGGTTAAACTAATAGCATAGGGTTGTAGAGAATTTCGTTAACTTCGATTTGGTATAAAGTATAGCTTCTAGCTCCAAACGAGCGCGAAGTTATGATGTTTGATTATTCGTGTACCGGGAGACGAGTATCGAAACAATCCGAAGTTGTTGTCGATATTTGGATCGAATCTCGGGGACCATAGAATGAGTTGTGAAAATGGTCAAGTTCTGATGTTTGGTTCTAAACTAAGGATTGTGTTTCTATTTTCAAACCCAAGTGTCTAATTTGTAAACGGGTGTTAGAAATACGTTTTTACGTATATTAGAAGTATCGGTCACTCCACAATAATATTCATGTTGTAATAGCTCGTAGTTAGATAATAGTTGTTAGTTACTTATTAACTTAAGTAAGAACCGGTCCATGGGCTTGTCATGGACCGGCCCAAGCCCAATGTTAGGCTTGGACTATAAATACCCCTTTCCACTAAGGAAAGGGGTTGGTTGTTGTTCCATTTGAACATTCATAGTAATAAAATCTTCCACATTTTCTCTCACTTTCTCTCTCTAGTTTCTCTCTCTAGAAAACATCAACCCACTTCATAGATTCATAGGTTATCAATATTCTACATTTGGTATCAAGAGCTATGGGGTGATTTAAGGTAAGGATTGTGTTGCTTTTTTTTTAGTTTTTGAATCAATTAGTGATCTTTAGAAAAAATCAATCTTGAATCTTGTTATTTTTGGTGTTTTTGTTATTGGGATTGATTGATAAGGATTGTGTTTAGCTTATTTTGGTAAAAATCATAAAACTTTTTGTGGTTTTGGATCAAAAATCGGAGTTAATAGCTTCTTTTTAAGTCTCGGAAACAATTTTTCCAGAATTTTCCGAATAGGATTCCGAATAGGAGGATTTTCAGCATAGAAAGTTTATTCCGAATAGGATTCCGAATAGGAGGATTTTCAGCATAGAAGAAATCTTTCCGCATAGACTTTCCGAATAGAAGAAATCTTTCCGAATAGAAGAAATCTTTCCGAATAGCAGAAGTTTCCGAATAGCCAATTTTTCCGAATAGCAAAAACTTTCCGAATAGCCAAAATTCTTTCCGAATAGACACCAATTTTCCGAATAGCCAAAATTCTTTCCGAATAGACACCAATTTTCCGAATAGCCAAAATTTTTCCGAATAGGAGAAATATTCCGAATTGCCCATCATTCCGAATAGGAGATCTTTTTCCGAATAAGCCAAATTGCCAAGATATTCCGAATTGAAGAAAATATTCCGCATAGGGGATTTTCCGCATAAGGGTTATTCTGCATAGAGTTTATTCCGAATAGGGTATTTTCAACATAGGATTATTCCGAATAGGCATTATTCCGAATAAGGGTTTATTCTGAGTTTGGGTTATTCCGTATAAGCAAGTTCAAGGGGTATTTGAGTTTTTTCGACGATCTTTAGTGGATTTAATCTTGAGTTCAACCAACACAACACAAATTCTCAACCTTTCTTCACTACTCGATCAACCGATAATCTTTGAGTCTGTTAAGTGATCGCAATGAATCCAAGTTCATTAATGCCTCAGATGACATCTCTTACGGATATCTCGATCATAACAGGGACTGATAGTCGTCCACCGATGCTTATTAAAGAGGTGTTTGAGGCATGGCAAGGTCGAATGATGCAATATTTGAAGGGAAAACCAACATACGGAAGGCTTATGGTCAAATTGATTTTGAATGGTCCACTCGACTATGGTACCATTGTGGTTGACGACGTGACTCGACCACGAGAATTTGAAGAACTCACTCCAGCTCAACAACTTGTTGTAGATGCAGATGAAAAAGCTCTTCAAACAATTCTCCAAGCTCTTCCCCATGATATTTATCGTATGGTTAGTCAATATACTGTTGCCAAAGATTTGTGGGAACGTCTAAAGGTGTTGTTACAAGGCACGTCTCTCACCAAACAAGAAAGGGAGTGTCAGCTGTATGATTTGTTTGATAGATTCACGTACAGCCCAGGGGAAACACTACACGATTATTACTTCAGATTCACTACTCTAATGAATGATCTGAATGTATACAATCTTGTAATTGCTCCATTCCAGGTTAACACCAAGTTCTTGAATACTTTACCTCAAGCTGAATGGGGTGAGTATATTACTGATGTGAAGTTAACCCGGGATTTGCATAAGTGCAACTTAGATCAAATCTATGCTTTTCTTCAGCAACATGAGAAGCATGTGATTATGCACCGTTCTCCTCGCGGTATGCATCCAGATTCCTTAGCTTTGATGGCGAATCAACCAAGCTTGTCACACAACAACACACCTTATATCTTGGGACATCAAGCCTATCATCCATCACCTTATATGACACCAACCTTCCCACAATACTCGATTCTACCGCAACCACCCACCTCACATCAGCAACAATATCGGTTCAATGCACCTTCACCACAGTATGCTTCACAACTTCATCCAGCAAATGTTGCACCTTATGCTCAGCCTTCATATTCTTCTTATCAAGAGAATGCAGCATATCCAACAAGCTACCCTGATCAAATGAGTATTCCTTCTACTGATTATGCAGCTCATCCAGATCAAGCACTGTATTGTGATGATGAGGAAGTCCCCGTTCCTGTATTCCAACAAGGAGCTGACCCAGTTGAGGTGCTAACTACTATGTCTGCTTATCTCACAAGAACTTTAAGCAAACGAGGATACAGAGGATCAGCTCCTACCAACAATCAGTTGAGGAATTCATCCAATTCTCGCCAACAAGCTACAATTGAGAATGGCAGGGTAATGGTTCAGCCAATTCAACCATATCAGGGGAGACCTTCCACTTCAACCAATGCTCGCACGATTAATCCTGCTCCTGCTCCAATGGTCAACAATCCTCCACGGGCTAATACAGGCAAGTTGAGAATGATTACATGCTACAACTGCAAGGAAGAGGGTCATATGTCCAGGGATTGTAAGAAACCCAAAAGGAGAAGGGATGGACAGTGGTTTGCAGAAAAGATCTATCTGGTAAATGCTCAGGCGCAAGGAAGGGAACTTGATGAAGAGGAGCTTGCATTTCTTGCTGACCCAGGGATTGCTGAACAAGACGTTGTCACTACGCAGAATGCAGCTTACCAAGCCGATGATCTTGATGCGTATGACTCCGACTGTGATGACTTTCAAACTGCAAAGGCTGCTCTCATGGCAACTATCTCCAGCTTAGGGCCAGATAAGAGATCTGAGGTACTTATTAATAACACCGATAATGCCACTGATGCTAGTATTCAACCACATCAAGTTGTGCAAGAGAGTGCTGATTCGAATGAATCTTCGGTGGTGAGTCTTTCAAATGAGGAGACAAACAATGATAGCAATATCAATGTGAGTCCCCAGACTTTGAGTGAATCACAACCGGGATCCATTTCGCATACGCCTACTCCTGCTCAACAAGATTTGGTCATGGTTCCTGCTACATTACTTAGCCAAATGAATGCTGCACTCTTAGAAACCTTAGCTAAGAATAAGAATTTGTCTGATGAGCTTGCCTTAAGCAATGAGAAAGTACAAACTTTGGAACTAGTGCCTTCGTCTAGTGTTCTCACGAATCTCGAATATGATCATTTTAGAAACAAACAAATGGGTCACTTGCAAGAGATCGAAAACTTAAGAGCAAATCTGTCTAATGAACTTAAAGAAAAGGAGTTAGTGGTCACTAATTTTCAAAAACTTCAAACTGATTTTGAATTACTCGAATCTAAGAAGAATGAAATGGAGATTAATGCCACTAATAAGATTAGAAGTCTAGATTACTTGCTTTTAAGACAATACGCTGCTTCGCAACTAGTTCACTTATTTGATGCTTCATTTAGAGAATTTAACTTATCACGTCTAAAAGGCCTTCCCCCTAATCTACAGTATGCAAAACAAGCTTTAAGACATAGTCCTAGACTTTATAATGCAACTCAATTAGGATTGGCTTTAGACCCGATTGTTTATCCCAATGATCGAACAAGTAAGGATCTAGTTGATGAGGATCGGTCATACAATTCTGCAAAATATCCCGATTGTGATTATTTTAAAATGAATAAGGAGCTTGCTAAAACTGATTTTAGAGTTCGCTTCCATATGGATAAAGATCTCATTACAGCACCAACCTACATGATAGAGGAAGAAAACCCTAGTACATTTCCTACACTTGTCAACATGGAAGATCCTAAGGAAATTCCAAAGAATCTTCCACCTGTTAGCACTGTATGGTTAAACTTGAAAGAGATTAACCGATACTTTACTAACTTTGACAAGGTCATTTTGGAATGTACGACTTCAAATGGCTTAAACGCCAGAGAATGGGCTTTCGAACACATGAACGAGGTGTTTAAAACTAAGATCAATCCGTTTGTCGAAAGTCTAAAAGGAAGTTTTGCATCTCTTAAGGAAAATCTTCAGTTTGAAATTGGGGAAGTTCAAAAAGTGTTTTATGAAATGGACACCGCTTACGAACTGCAACTAATTGAAAAGGAAAAGATTTTAACCGAATATGACCGATTCTTGTCCGAAGTAATCTCGTGTGATGTGCTTACTATTGTAAATGTTAATTATTCGAATGAGCTTACATCTGCTGTGATTAATTGTGATGCTGTGAATATTTGTGAGGATATTTGTGATGATGTTTGTAATCTTTCTGTAAATGTTGCTGATACTGTAAATGAGGTAGAAAATCATTCTTGTCACGAATCTAACGCTGAGTTTTTAAAGCTACAAGATTCTTACAATTTACTTTCACAACGCTTTAATCAACTAGAACAACATTGTATATCTTTAGAATTAAAACAACAAAATCAAAATGAAAATCTTTTGATATCAAATGTTTGTGAAAACGGTGTTGAGAATAGTGACAAGATGATTGCAATTGTTAAGACATTAGAGGAAGAAATCATGAGATTGAAGAGAGAGGTATCATCAAAGGAAACATTAAGAATGGAACTAGAGGCTGCAGAGTCTAAAAACCAGGTCTTAGAAATTAGACTATCAATTGTTCTAGGGGAGATGGATCGGACAAGGCAGGGACTATCCGCTCTTTATGGTTCACTAGAAGAACGCTTCGCTTTTAATGCGGCACATCAACAATATTATGTTGAACAACTGAACCAAAAGTGCGAAGAAATCTCTGACTTGAACATCCTGCTCATAGACAAAAATATGGTTTTGGCTGAGTTAAAGGAGACACTTCTTCTCACCCGACAAGAAGTTGTTGATAACTTAGCTACCGACTCTGCACCGTCCACTAGTGCTCCAACAACCAAGTCAGTAGTGCTTTATAAGAATCCGCTTCATAAGAGAAACCAGCTTACCTATGATGATTATATGAGGAATGCCATTAAGCATGTCGATCTTCTTAGGGATATTTTAGACGATCTTTATGCCTTAGATCCCTCAAGTAGCGACTATTATTCGGCTCATGAATATGTTAAGCGAGTTCAATATTGCTTGGCTTATTTGCAATACATAGGTACACCAGGTTCTGCACTACTTAATAATAGGCCCATTGCTGTCACTCCATTTAATAAGACTCCAGGAGCGAAACCGTCATTGGCACAATCAAGTAAGACACCTTTAAAATCTGATGCTAATGTTCCCAATTTGTCTTCTACAGGATTAAACGCGACTACTAAGGCTAAAGGATCGCCACTCAAGAAAGCTAAGATCAAGCCCTCCACTAGTAGTGCCACAAAGAAGAAAGTAGAAGTCCACAATAGGAATGCTAGTTCAGTTTTAAATAAAACGAATCATGTTAAGACTAAAAGCTCTGCGCCTGTGCAGCAGCCTAAACCATTCGTGAATTCTGATTTAAATTGTTGGAATTGTAATGAATGTATGTTTTCCCAGCGTCATGATTTGTGTCTGATTGATCACGTTAATGAAATGAATGCTATTAAGAATGGTCTTGAATGGAAGCCAACGGGTAGAACTCGTGCCCAAGTTGGCTGGCAATGGCGTCCCACTGGTAGGACCTTTACACTAGATGGTAAAATGTGCCCTTTAACTAGGAATGCATCCATTGAGGTTAGGTCTGAGCGTCCTTTAGTTAGGAACACTCGCACTCAAGTATGGAAACAGCGCCCTTTAATTAGGTCAGCCCCCACTATAGTGCCTATCAGTGTAGAAATACCTCAGGATTTGAGCCAACTAGAATCTACACCACCAATTAAGAAGAAAAAGGCTAGGAAATCTAAGAAACCTAGAGTTAGCAAACCTAAGATTATTAAATATGTACCTGCTAATAACAAGGAACACTCAGATTCTGATACCTCTACATTGTCTTTGTGTGGTGATATTTTCAGGTGGTCCAAATCATCCTGTGGTATTTGGACTCCGGTTGCTCAAAACATATGACCGGAAATCGCTCGATGCTCCGAAATTTCGTCAGCAAGTTTCTTGGTACGGTTAAATTTGGGAATGATCATATAGCAAAGATTATGGGGTATGGTGAATATCAGATTGGAAAAGTGACGATTTCTAGGGTATACTATGTCGAAGGTCTTGGTCATAACTTATTCTCAGTAGGACAGTTTTGTGATTCCAACCTTGAGGTTGCTTTTCGACAACACACTTGTTTCATCCGCAACTTGGAAGGAAAAGATTTGTTGAAGGGATCTCGTGGTGCAAATCTTTATACGTTGTCTCTACAAGATATGATGGCCGCCTCTCCAGTATGTCTTCTCTCTAAAGCATCCAAGACCAAGTCATGGTTATGGCATCGCAGATTATCTCATCTTAATTTTGATGCTATTAATCATCTGGCTAAAAACGAGTTAGTTCGTGGTCTTCCAAAGCTTAAATTTCACAAGGACCATTTATGTTCCGCGTGTTCAAGAGGGAAAAGCACCAAGAAATCTTACAAGCCCAAAGCTGAAGACACCAATCAAGAAAAACTTCATCTTTTGCATATGGATCTTTGTGGGCCGATGAGAACTGAAAGTGTGAGCGGTAAGAAATTCATTCTCGTCATTGTGGATGATTTTTCCAGGTTTACATGGGTTAGATTTCTACGTACAAAGGATGAAGCACCGAAGGCTATCATCACTTTTCTGAAGTTCATTCAGGTACGTTTGAATACCACTGTCCGCCGTATTCGTACAGACAATGGTACAGAGTTCGTCAACCAGACTCTTCGTGATTATTATGAAGGAGTTGGTATATCACATGAAACATCCGCTGCACGCACTCCACAACAAAACGGTGTCGTTGAAAGACGAAATCGCACACTTATGGAAGCTGCTAGGACCATGCTTATTTATGCGAACGCTCCATTGTTCTTGTGGGCAGAGGCTATTTCTACTGCATGTTTCACCCAAAACCGTTCTATCATTCGGAAACGCCATGGAAAAACACCTTATGAGCTTCTACATGACCGCAAACCCGATGTTTCATTTTTCCATGTGTTTGGTGCTCTGTGTTATCCAAACATCAATAGTGAGAACTTGGGTAAGCTTCAACCAAAAGCCGACATAGGTATTTTCATTGGTTACTCACCGTCCAAAAGAGCATACCGAATCTATAACCGTCGTCTTGGCAAGATTGTAGAAACTATGGACGCAGATTTCGACGAGCTGACAGCGATGGCTTCTGAGCAACACAGCTCTGAACCCGCGCTTCATGAGATGGGACCCGGTGCTATAAGTTCCGGATTAGTTCCCAACAATCCTACTTCTACATCATTTTTACCACCATCAAGGCCCGAGTGGGATAAACTGTTTCAACCGTTGTTTGATGAATTCTTCGATCCCCCGACTGATGAAGTTCCAGCACCTGTAGTAATTGCTCCAATACCTGAAGTGGTTGCTCAAGTTAATGAACCTTTATCTAATGCATCTACAATTCACATTGAACCGGATGCACCTTCACCAAGTGATTCTCAAACTACACCTGAATCATCACCCCTACTTGTGCCTAATGATGTAGAAGAGGATTCTACTGATCACGACTTGGAATATGCTCACTTGCAAGAGCTTCCTTTCTTTGGTGTAGCGATCCCTGAAAACCCTTCAGCCGCCTCTACCTCAGAAGAAGCTCCATCTATTGTTCACTCCAGACCACCTAGGATTGAAAAACATAGCACTAAATGGACAAAAGATCACCCAATTCGGAATGTTATTGGAGATCTAGATCGACCAGTCTCTACACGCCATCAATTACAAGAGAGTGCACTTTATTGTTACTTTGATGCATTTCTCTCTGAAGTTGAACCCAAAAATTGGCAGCAGGCTATGACCCAATCATCTTGGATCGAAGCTATGCAGGAGGAACTCAATGAATTCAAACGACTTGAAGTATGGGAATTGGTTCCTCGCCCTGACAAGGTTAACATCCTTACTTTGTTATGGGTTTATAAGGTTAAACTTGATGAGATGGGTGCGGTATTGAAGAATAAAGCAAGATTGGTCGCTAGAGGATATAAACAAGCCTTGGGTATAGACTTTGAGGAATCTTTTGCTCCTGTGGCTAGATTGGAGGCGATTAGACTATTCCTTGCGTTTGCTGCTCATATGAACATGATCGTCTATCAAATGGATGTGAAGACGGCATTTTTGAACGGTGAACTAAGGGAAGAGGTTTATGTTAGTCAACCGGATGGGTTCGTCAGTACGGAGTCTCCTAACCATGTGTACAAGCTTAAGAAGGCTCTCTATGGGTTGAAACAAGCTCCACGCGCGTGGTATGATCTCCTGTCAACATATCTCATGTCGGAAGGCTTCTCCAAAGGCAAAGTGGACCCCACTCTATTCACTCTCAAGGACGGCAACGACATGCTTCTGGTACAAATTTATGTTGATGATATAATTTTTGCTGCCACTAACATAGAATTGTCTAAACAATTTGAGAAGATAATGTCCACACGCTTTCAGATGTCGATGATGGGAAAAATTTCATTTTTCTTAGGATTACAGATTTCTCAGAATCCCAGAGGCATCTTTATTAATCAATCCAAATATGCTCTAGAATCTCTTAAGAAATATAACTTTGAGAATTGTGACCCCGTAGACACTCCAATGGTGGAGAAATCCAAGTTAGATGAAGATAGGGATGGGATTATTGTTGATCCGAAACTTTACCGTGGAATGATTGGCACCCTTCTCTATCTGACTGCTAGCAGGCCTGATTTGCAATTTGCTGTATGCATGTGTGCCCGGTATCAGGCTAGGCCTACCGAAAAGCACCTACATGTTGTGAAAAGGATCTTTCGGTATCTAAAAGGAACACTTCATCGTGGTCTATGGTATCCGAAAGATTCCTCGATTGCTTTAATATCATACGCAGATGCCGATCATGCTGGATGTCAAGACACGAGGCGTAGCACTTCTGGATCTGTGCAACTCCTTGGAGATAGATTGATCAGTTGGTCTTCAAAAAGGCAGAAAAGCGCTGCAATTTCTAGCATGGAGGCTGAATACATCGCCATGTCCGGTTGTTGTGCTCAAGTCCTTTGGATGAGATCACAATTAACTGACTACGGTCTTGGATTTAACAAAATCCCGATGTATTGTGACAACAAGAGCGCCATTGCCCTTTGCTGCAACTATGTTCAACACTCCTGGGCCAAGCACATAGACATTCGCTACCATTTCATTAAGGAGCAGGTGGAGAACGGAGTGATCGAGCTGTATTTTGTCACTACTGAGTACCAGCTGGCGGATATGTTCACCAAAGCCTTAGATCGAGGACGAATCGAGTTTTTGATCGACAAGCTTGGCATGAAATCATTTACTCCAGCGACTCTCAAAGAGTTGGCAGAAGAATCAGCTGAATAGTCGTGGTAAACTATTCAGAGTATCCTTGGTTCGTGATCGTGTATATTATCGTAAATATATAAACTACAAAAGAAAAATACAAAAATATAAAACCAAGAAAAACTACAAAAATATAAAACCAAGAAAAACCGTAAAAAATATAAAACCTAGAAAAACCATAAAAATTATAAAATCAAGAAAAACCAAAAATATTTTTCGTTTAAAACGGGCATGTCTTTTAGTACGGTAATATTTACGGCCTTAGAAATGTCGATTAATATTGACACGGTGCCATAAATAGAGTCCGTATAAAAGTTGTAATGTTTTAAAACATGCCCATAATGGCTTGTAGTTATTTCTGACTGCAACCCAGTTTTCATATTAAAGTCACGTATTTCTTTGGAAAACGTTGGCTCAGAACGGGAATTAATTTTCTCGGGCGTGATTTACAAGCCAAATCATGCAAAGGGATCAAGTTTACTTTACAACTTGGTCTAACACGAATTGGTGTACGTCTCAGTGCATTAGTTTGTTAAAATAAGAGAAATCTTATTGACACCACGAATCAAACTTTTTCAAGATATCAATTGGGAAATGTTTTTCATCATCATGTGCCTCGTTAAACAATGACTACAGCTCTTTAAATAGAAAACGGGTCATCGTTTAAGGGGGAGAAAATGTTTCATCATCAAAAAGATCTTCAAAAGTTTTCAAGGAAACAAACAAAGCTTAATGGTTAATGGTTGGATTGCTTTGGCATTTGTATTGTTGTTGCTTATAAGCTTGTCATGAATAGTTTTGTGTTTGTGTTAAGATAGGATAATCACAAAGGCTAGGATAAGTTAACATAAGATAGGGTCAAAATGGCTAAGATCAAAACTTGGTACACAAAAGAATGTTGAATGAAGCAAAAAGAAAATTTGAGGGGGCAAAGTTGACAATATGTCTAACTTGTGGAAAAGTTGACCTAGTCAAAACCTTCCCCCCCGTTTCTTCTTTTCTTTCACTGTTCCCTATCTAACCTTTGCCGCCATTGATAACCTTCCACACACACTCACGAAAATCAATCAAACTCGAATCAAATCACTAATTCTCTTGTTCAAGATCTTCAAAAGGTATAACATCGGATTAATCTTTCATGCAAATCAAGTTAATTAACTGTTTAAATTGAAATCAATCGAAATCAAATTACTGCTTAATTAGGGTTAATTAATTTGGGGGTTTTGCTTGGGTTATATTCGGAATTGGTCTAATTGCACTAATTTGGCCTTTAGAACACTTGAATCAAACGAGTTCTTGCCTAATTAGAAAATCGTAACTGTTTGTCACTTTCCGCATAAGAGCACTTATTCAGAATAGAAAATACTTTCCGAATAGGCAAAAGTTCCGAATAGGATTTCATTCCGAATAAGACAAATGTTCCGAATAGGAAACATTTTCCGAATAGGGCAAATGTTCCGAATAGAACAAATGTTCCGAATAGGACAAAATGTTCCGAATAGGAAATATTTTCCGAATAGGGCAAATGTTCCGAATAGAACAAATGTTCCGAATAGGGAAAATGTTCCGAATAGGGCAAATGTTCCGAATAGGGCAAATGTTCCGAATAGGACAAATGTTCCGAATAGGATTTTATTCCGCATAGGCTCATTGTTCCGAATAGAGTTTTTATTCCGCATAGACAAAATGTTCCGAATATAGTTTTTATTCCGCATAGGTTTAATGTTCCGAATAGAGATTTATTCCGCATAGCCTAAATGTTCCGAATAGAGTTCTTATTCCGCATAGCCTAATGTTCTGAATAGAGTTTTTTATTCCGCATAGCCTAATGTTCCGAATAGAGATTTTATTCAGCATAGCCAAATGTTCCGAATAGGCCTTTACTCAGAATAGAGATTTTATTCCGCATGGGACTTATACTCAGTATAGACCTATTATTCCGAATGGTGTGATTATTCCGAATAGAAGATATTTGCATGGTTTCAAAGCTTAGGGGTTATGTCATATGTACAATGCTTAGGTTTAAAGTCATAATGATATTCATACTTGTTTGTATCAACCTTTGTGTTTTATCTTAAGCAGAGACGATGACTAACCCTACCGTACAACAACTACAAGACAACAGAGCCGCTGCCATTGCTGAAGCCAAGACTCTAAAGTTTATTCCTAACAACTTCCGTTTGAAGGAAGTATCTCACTCAACCCATAATGGATTTAAGGTAGGTACAGCCTTGCTTGATAAATCTCATCTCAAGCATGCGCTAAGGAGAAGTGCATCAGTGCCTTATGACTACCTTTATGAGTTCTGGGCTACCAAAGAGAGGACGTCGAACAAAATCACTTTTTCCTTAGACAACAAGCAGCAGACGCTTACTGTGTCAGACTTCAGGAAGATTTTTGGCTTTCGACCGATACTCAAAGGTCTAACATCATACTCAGCCAACCCAACTAAGAACCAGATCATGGAGATGTTCACCGCCATTGGATGTCTGGACATACGTACCCCGTCTGAGTTTACTACTGCCAAAGTTGGTCAACCATGGAAAGCCATTTTTGGGATTCTAAGCCGATGTTTAACACCCAAAACAACTGGGTATGATGCTGTTCGTCCACCAATCATCAAGATGTTTTACGGTATGTTCAAAGGTATGGGTATTGATTATGCATCACTGCTATGGGAGGAGTTTACTTTTCAACTCTTCACAAACACGAAGGGTAAGGTTAAATGTTACCAGTATCCTAGGTTTATTAAGCTAATCATCCATTACTTTATGGAAAACGATGCATCCATTGATAAGCGTGCAGGCAGACGTCAACACACGATCGATGATG
The DNA here is from genome assembly GCA_025667525.1 of Glebionis coronaria. Classification (NCBI taxonomy): domain Eukaryota; kingdom Viridiplantae; phylum Streptophyta; class Magnoliopsida; order Asterales; family Asteraceae; genus Glebionis; species Glebionis coronaria. The sequence goes on along the minus strand of CM046879.1, from coordinate 110,728,796 downwards.
ATGATTTGGTAGACTTAAGGCAGGAGACTCATTCGAATACGATTATTCCTGGTCCCATTCCCAACCACCTTCTGACCGATGAGCTTATTGCATCTGATGATTACAAGAACTTGCTAACAGAAATTGAGAATCAACGAGCAAGCCTTCTAGCAGGTGAAGACTCATCTACCACGGTTAAAAGCAAAGGTAAAAGGAAGCAAACAAATTTACCTGAACCCAAAACCAAGAAGAAGAAGACAGAGGGTAAGAAGGGAAAGGGTAAGGCTGATGAGATGCGTCTGCGTGACGAAGAAAACATTGATGATCCTACTCTTCATAAAACCGAGAAACAGATGATGAAGATCGCCATTAAAAGGAGTAGGAAAGATACTGGCGGTAGTGGTTCAGGTGTAAGAGTAGACGTTGAGGATGAGTACATGGAACCTGATGATGTTGATGAGTTTGGGTCACCTGAACATTATTCCACTTCGAAGGAGCCATCAATCCCTGTTTCAGCTGGTATTAAAAAGGAGTCTACTCAACCTTTAACAACTCAACCTCCACCAACTCAACCCTTACCAACCAAACCGGTTTCTACACCACTTCCTCCACCACCAATAAAGCCCATCCTTAGTACCGCAGTTACAACCGAGCCTATTCCTTCAACCCAGAGCAGCTCTGCAACATCTGCAATGGCAGCAATAGTGATGGCCGAGATGTTGGATAAACACGTGGATAATCAAAAGCGAGAATTGGATGAACTTCGCCAAGAGTTACATCAACGAGCTCAAAGTGAAGAAGCATCTAAGAAGGCTCAAGAAGATTTGATTGCCAAGTTCGCTGCAGACATGGAAGCTACACGTAAAGCTCATGCAGAAGAACTTGCGCAGGTTAAAAAGGATGAAGCTGATAGGCATAAAGCACGAATTGCAAGACTTAAAGCTATTAAGGATGACTTTAAAGAGCAAAAAGAAGCTCTTGAAGCTACTATTGAGCAAAGAGTGAAAGACTCCATTGAATCCTTAATGCCTAAACTGCGTGATGACTTGAAGACGCTTGCTGCTGACAACTTAATGATCAAATCATCCAATCCTTCAGAAGCTGACTACAAGATCGCTTATGACTTGACGGATTTTGAACTTAAGAAGATCCTCAAAGCTCGAATGAAGGAACTTGGATCGTTTGATAAATCGAGGAATCAACGGGCTCTCTTCAAAGCCCTGAATGACGCTATCATGGAGGATGATAGGTTGTTCAAGACGTTTGGAAGTGTGGTACCCTACCACATTCTCCCTGAAGAAGAAAGGGAAGAGAGCGACGAAGAAGAGGGTACTGGTGGAGAGGAGGAAGAAGAAGAAGAAGAAGAAGATAAGAACGAGGAGGATGATGAGGATGATGATGATGAGAATGATGATGATGAAGATGAAAATGATGATGAGGATGAGGATGAGAATGATGATGATGAGGATGCAGATGATGATGATAATGATGGTAATAATGGTGGTGATGGTCACCAGGAGAGTGTTAAGGGGAGCAATGCGGATAAAGGTGAACAGCGTGAGAAAGGGGATAAGGGCGCCAGCTCAAAGAAAGTGGTTAAGTCTGGCACCAAGTCAAAGAAAGATGCAGCACCAAAGGAGAAGTCTACATCCACGGAATCAAGACGATCGAAGTGGCGCCATGACGTGAATGCCACTACAGGGTCATCTATTCCTGGTACATTTATCCATGCATCAATACCTGTTACCACTAACCCCGTTAGTTCTTGTGTTGTTACTCCTGTGATTGCAGAATCAGTAACCGAACCTGAAGCTGCACAACACTCACCCGTCCATGACACTGCTGAAATGCCTGAATCTGAACAAGCAGATGCTCACGTCTCCACTCCTCTGCAACAAAACCCACAATCTACTATTGCTGAACCAAGCACAAAGGACTGGGAGGACACGTTGGAGATCGACGAGACTGCTCCACCACAGGCTTGGATCACAGCAGCGGCGTAGTATGATCCGATCACCGACGCTGACAAAGAGGTCTTATATCTTCGTATCCGAAGTCCGATTGACTTATGTGCATTTCTTGCTCATGAGTATAAGACTTCGGTTACTCCATCATTGGTGAAGAAAGTACTGAAGGATAAAAGACTTCGCGCCAAAACCCGGTTGACCCAAATGGAGTTCGAATATTATGCCGAGGAGATCCTGAAGGCTCTGAATACCGTTCAACGGCCAGGTCTTCATGAATCAGAAAGAGCTCCACCTCCAATGGATCAAGATAATCAGATTGCTCTTGACTTCTTTGTCACCAATGATCTGGTGTATCTACTGAAGGGGTCATCAAAGTACGCAACATCCCTGACATTGCTGAAAGCTGCCAACTGGGGGACAATACCCTTTATCGAGGAAAAGGTAAACCGACTCTGGGTCCCTAAGATAAATCGTAATTATGATATGTATGCTGTCATAGGTGCATCTCATTGGGACGAACGAGTCAGAAGGGCGTACAGGGGTTGCTGCTTAGTCAATTCTGGAAGCTCAGTTAGATCCGATATCCGCATCTCCAGCATTTTAGGGATGAAAACAGAAGCCAAGAACGGCTATTATCATGTGACGGAGATTCGTTTGAAAAGGGAGGATGACAGGGAATACAGAATCCAGCAGGGAGATTTTTCCATCATTCGCCTTGAGGATATCGAAGATATGCTGCTTCTGATGACAAGAGATCAACTCACACATATTCCTCGTGAAGACCTCATTTCTTTGAATACAGCACTTCGTATGTTCACACGAAGCGTTGTCATCAAGACACGAGTTGAAGATCTTCAGTTGGGAGTCGAAAGCTATCAGAGGAAGCTCAATTTAACCCGTCCTGTGAATCTAGTGTTACCTCAACATGTAGCAAGATGTCCCTATACCGGCATTTCTGTCCCGAATTACGGCATTTTCTACTTGAACAGTCGAGGTTTGATGAAGTTTATGAGGGTGGGGGAGCTCCACAAGTATAGTGATGGTACTCTTATACAAGTCAGAGAAAAGTTGGAGCATCTGAACTCGGGTGGGACTTTGCCAGAAATGACGGAGGATTGGCATCCAGGTTACCGGCAGATGGCGAAGTATGTCATCAAGAAGATCGATCAGAAGCTCCGTGAACGTAGATTGATGAGGAGCTTGGAAAGATTTGTGGGTGGTAGACCATATGGAGTGCACTACAGGACACTGCAACGATCCATCTAATGGGTCGTACATTTCAGGTCACTCTATATTGGTATTATTTGTGAATATGTATATTTGTGAATAATGTGCTTTAATGGATTGTTGTAGTGTTAAGGTATGATAATTTTTCAAGAATTTCTCACGAGATTCTAAATCTTTCAAAATATATCATACTAAAGCACTACAACTATCCCTTATTAACTTAAGGGGGAGCAATAACTTGTTCTATGGCCAAACATCGATTTCATTTTTACCCAAAGACCGGTTAATCCATTCAATATCCCAAATATTAATGGTTAACATTTTGGATAAGGGGAGAAAATGGGATTAAGGAGACTTAAGTGATACTTGGCTAAAAGATGAAAAGACTTAATGATAATCCAACTTAATATGTGTTAAGCACGTGTTAAGGGGGAGCGCTTTTGATGAACAAAACACCTAAGGTACAAAACTTTTGATTTCAATATCACAAGTACCTTATGTGATTTTCAATGATTTTTCATGGTGGCAATTCCTTCCCAAAACACGCTTAATTCACGACGGATGTGGTGACAAAAGGGTGGTAGGAATAGGTTTAGTCCAATGATTCATCAGAACCGATGGAATCTTCCCAAGGACAATTCCCTAGATAGAATTAGAAGTCCTAGGAAAGATGGAGAAAGAATGTGAACGTAGCTGAATGCCGACCAAGTACTTAAGCTAGCACTGGAACAATCACAACAAGGTGCTAGTGATGACGTATTGGTAAGCATTGAAGGGGTTGAAGAATGAAAAAGAAATGTAAAGATAAAGGGTGTAAAGAAAGAAGTCCTCCTTACAACTTTAGGCAGAAACCGGGTCAATACATATGCTATTGAGGTCATTTTTGCTAATGATTCTCGGTATTGAAGAAAGACATCATGGACCCAGTGATGCAATGCACAACCCTTCCCCAGCTAACTCAAATATCTCTCAAAAGGTATTTGTTTTAATCACACGGAGATCAACACGTTATCTATTGGTTTATTCACTCCGAATAGACTGGTATTGAAAAGGTGGCACTCCTCTCCAGCCATCGCTCACTAAATCAAAACGCACAATCGAGTCTAGAGCCAAGAGATCATCAAAAGTCTCATTAAGACACTTTCCATTTATTCCTTGCTTTCTCACACACTGTGAAAAGTAAGAGATTTTTTATGAGTCCTACGCAATATTCCTGTAATATTGCCAGAACATCCGAGTAATACGCAAGTATTACAATGAAGATGGAAATCCTGCTTGAGCCGACATCAAACAAGCTCATGGTAGGTTACACGTGCGGTTCTTTTAGAACCAATCTTGTGAAAAACTGGAAGGTAACAGTGGTTTAATTCTTAATTGAACTTAAACTCGTTCCAGGCCTCTTCGCATTATCATATGATCTTGCCAGAACACTCAGAGTGACTCTTTATTGACCACAGTGACGAGTGGAAATCCTTCTAGTGTCAACATCAAACAGCACTTGGTAGGTAACGTGCAAGATTCTTTATGAATTAAGCTCGTGACAACTGGAAAGCAACGATGGTGAAAATCTTAATTGAAATTCACTTGTTCCAGGTTTCATGAATTGACGGCTTTTAATCACAAGGATAATTTATCCAAGTGATTCACTCTTTATGTTCGCAGTCAGCTTTGGACGGTCGAATAAAGAGAACGGGTTTACCCGCGAAATCCTGTCAGGAAGTTACTTAATTGAAACTATCCGTCACGGGTACGATATCCAATATCGTCCAACGGTCTTCACTGACCGGAGGTAAAATGCTACCGAATTAGAATAAAATGTTCAAAGCCATTTTATTCGTGTCGTTGCTGTGTACCTGTTAAAGACGGTGGCGTTGCTGTGTACCTGTTGAAGACGGTGGCGTTGCTGTGTACCAGTGAAGACGGTGGTGTTGCGGTGTACCTGTAAAAGTCGTTCCCACATGCTTATGTCCTTTGCAACAAAGTTCAGCAAAAATTCAAGAAAGTACAAGATGAAGTCTTCCGCTGTACCAAACTCTGAAGCTTTCGAGAATTCAACAAAAAGACGTAAGTGTGTGGAACATGAAGTCACGAGGAGGCAAAGTTCACAAGAAAGGCAAAGATCGCACGTGAAAGGCCAAAGAACAATGCTCTCAAGTCAAAGCCAAAAAGATCAAATCAACATATTCACAACAAAAGAAAGAAAAGAAGAAAAGACTACGAGCTAAAGAACGAAGACTTAGTATAGTATGCTAGGTTTAGAACTTTGTAAACGTGGAGTGACCTCCCTTAGGGGGAGATTGTTAGAAATACGTTTTTACGTATATTAGAAGTATCGGTCACTCCACAATAATATTCATGTTGTAATAGCTCGTAGTTAGATAATAGTTGTTAGTTACTTATTAACTTAAGTAAGAACCGGTCCATGGGCTTGTCATGGACCGGCCCAAGCCTAATGTTAGGCTTGGACTATAAATACCCCTTTCCACTAAGGAAAGGGGTTGGTTGTTGTTCCATTTGAACATTCATAGTAATAAAATCTTCCACATTTTCTCTCACTTTCTCTCTCTAGTTTCTCTCACTAGAAAACATCAACCCACTTCATAGATTCATAGGTTATCAATATTCTACATTGGGATTGTTTAGAATGGTCAAAATGATTGTATGAGTCGGTGACGTAAAACTGTCCGGTTTTTGTAGTTCAAAGATGTGTCGGGCAGGGTACTTTAAAAGTAAAATCTTTTGATGATATTTTAACAGGTATTTATATATATAGTAAGTGAGATCTCTGATTAGTATCATATGTATTTGACATGTTTAAGTGGGGTAAATGAGCCCGCACATTTGGTATGTATCGGCAGATTTTTATCGAGTGTATGGACTAATAAAGTAAACATATAGAATGAAGTAATAGGTCACTTGTATTGTTTTCATTTTGGGTTGGTTGTGATTTTATTATTTTGAGTTTGATGTTACTAAGTATGGATTTTATTCGAGTTATTATTAATGAACGCACCTTACTTGATAGGTTGCGGTTTTGAGTTTATCGGGCATCAACTATCGTCGAAGGTCGTCTTGCTACTGCTATTACTCCAGGTGAGTCTATAGCCTCGCTTTTGTAATTGTTTTGAATGATTTTAAAACTCGCGAGGGGGATACATGGTATTTGAAAGTAAAATGAACACAAGTCATGATTGATTGTTTGGACCCGAATGTTGCCTTTTTTGACCTGAATTGTATAAGTACCTAAATGGCAAAAGTCCCTAAATTCATGAGCCGTTAACTATCTTCTGACTTGATGTTGTGAGTTGGGAATAGCCGCTTATTCTTATAATAGTACTATTGGGCTGACGACCCTATCTGAGATCAGGGCTTTACGTTGAGTAACCTCTAGGAAGGATAATTTTACGAGAATGAGAATGTGGTATACTTGCAATTGATACCCTAGCAGGGGCACTGGAATTCATCTAGTCATGCCGGCTTTAGGCGTGGGTGACTAAGTTAATGGGTCGGTGTCATGAGCTTAATACAATTATATAGCTATTGCTATATGCTAGATTGCCTTATTAATAGATTGTATACGTAGCAATTCTATTAAATGATCTTGATTGATTTTTCTCTTGTGTTCAAATGATGATTTAGAAAACCTATAGACTCGCTCAACCGTTGTGTTGATGATTTTATGCATGTATTTCAAGTGATTGAATTTGATGAATTGCGGACCTTGCTGGAGAAGGATCGCGGGTTCCTTTTGTGGTGTTTGGTCTAAAACATATTTCTTTTTTTTGTCATAAAAATAATAATGTACGGTCATGTACTTTAGTAAATTGTTGTTGATTGGATAAAATCTTTTGGGGGACCTAAATGTTACTCTGATATTTCTAAATTTTTTTTACTTAGGATTGAAGGTTTTAGACAATGGTAATTTAAATCCTTTTATATTTCAAATGTACGATTTTAAGATCGTTTAAAGTGTCTTGTGTAATAATGTTTGAATTTAGCATCCAAATGTGTATTTTCGCTGCGCAATGTAATTTGGGGGTGTTAGAGATTGGTAATCAGAACTTTTTAGTTATAGCAAATTAGGTCGATTTTGGAAAATGTCCTAAACTATAACTTTGGTGTCGAAAATATTTTACAAAAGCACGCAACTTCTCCGCAAGGCTCCGGTAAGATTATTTGTTTTGTATTGTTTTATAGTTAGATGTATCCCTTAAAACTGAAATGATTTTTAGAGTATTTATTAAGTAAATATTATGATGATGTATTGATGATGTATTGATGTTTTTGAAAGTACATTGAGTACTTGTTATCGTAATTTTCTTTATGTAATGCATATGTATATAATTTTAAATAATGACCTTATATACACCCGAGGGTCTAGCACAGTAGACCAGATGTTGAACGATTTTACAACTGATTTCTTGCGACTTGCATCGGGTATGCGGATGTTTGATTAGCTGATGTATGATAGATATGTGGTTGAAACTGGTATGATTAGAAGGTTGATGTGAAAGAAAGGTTGTTTTAAAGGTTGTATTTGGTATGTGGAAAATTGAGTTGTTAGGACTTGGAAGATGGATGAGATTGCTAGTCTTAGTTCGATTGTGATGAATTTGTGTACTTGAATTGAAAGGTTTAAAGAGAAGTAGGTATGTTTTGAAGGGATGAGTGAGTGGGAGCCTCATGAGAGATCAATTCTGAGTAGAGCTTGGAAGTTTAGGAATGTTGAAAGTCGTATTGAGATTTGCCTTGTGATTAATCTGCTGCGTATGAGTGAGTAATTGGATTTTGAGAGTGAGCTACCATCATGTTAGGGATTAGACTTTGAAGTGCGAAAGGGAAATAGACGAGTGTGATGAAGCTGACAACAATGTTAAGGAGGATGAGGAGCTGCTGTCTAAGGAACTAATCGCGTAATGGATTTCTTTGTATCTTATTTCTTTTTGTGATCGAACTTATTTAAACCTTGTGTCGTAGCATTATGATGGAACTTGTTATCTTTTAAGTTTGTTCAGTAGATGATTGTAGTGACAGAAATTGCCACTGCCTTGTTGAATCCTCAACACAATCTGAATTACCCTCATGATCTATGATGTGCCTTTATTAACTCTTTTGAGTTTTGGTTGATGAACCATTGTAGTTATGTTGTTCGTGCATGTAGTATTCATGAGATGTCATGATAAAGAATCCTTCTTTTATTTGGATATATATATTTATCATGTTTCTTTCTTCTGTGATGATGGAAGAAGGAGTAAGGAAAGCATATTTCTGTCATTAGTAGATCGCTACATGACTAAGTGTCTTGAAATATGTCGCCAAAGCTAACGACTGCTACTGTGAACACCATGATCGAACAAGTTATTGCTAGAGCACATGAAGCTGATCGTGCTGCAAGGAATCAAGATGCTGGAGTTAGTTGTGCTAAAAATAATGATGATTCTGCTGAGAATAATGATGATGTTGCTGAAAATAATGATGATGCTGCTGAGAATAATGATGATGCTGCTGATCCAGATGATAGTGTTGCTGCTGTTCTATAAGTTCGAGAGAATGTACTTATATTAGTTTTTGGAAGTGCGGTCCTACGTAGTTTTGTGGTAGTAGTGGTGCATTAGAATTGCATAGGTGGACTGATAAGAAAGAGAGTACTTTTGAGATTATTAGGTGTTCAGAAACTAATAAGGTGAAATTTTCTCCTGGTACATTTCAGAATGGTACACTAAGATGGTGAAATAACCAAGTGACTACTTTAGGATTGGTTGTGGATAATAGTAAGTATAACACCCCATTTTGATAAATGGAATGTCACATGTGATTATGGCGTGTCATCAAAGCATACAAGGATAAATGTATAAAACATCACATGACCATAAAGGAAATACCAAAATCAAACGTCGGTACCCGAAAAGTAGAACTCATCACACACAAACATAAGTACTGTAAATGAAAAGGACTAAACAATGTCCATGGAAAGGAGTAACAAATTATAAAGAAATGCATAAAGTAAAGAAGGCTAGGAAGCTTCCAATCCATATGCACATACGCTTAAAGTCTATGAGCGTCCCTAAGTACCTGCCGTTTTAGGAACATGAAAAGGAAAACGGCTGAGCATAACGCTCAGTGCACGGATATACAAGTAAAGCCTGAATAATATAAACATAAAGCATGAAGCAGCGGAAAAGACTAAGTCCTGGATAACCTGGTTATATCTTAGTAAAACTGATTGTATAGTTTTAAAAGCCTTATGTTTATCTTGTAAAAACAGTTTAACATATTTACCATTAGCCAATATAGGTCATGAATTATCCACGTGCATGAATACTTGGAGGGGTGACCTCGTCATGCAAATTAGAGGGGCTGCCTCTAATTTAATATACTGGTTTTGGGTAGAAGGGATCAGCTCCTTGTGAAGGATGCAAGGCACACACCACATTCACCTGAATAATCTGCTGAAAACATGTAAACTAGGATGCACCCATACGCCCCACCTGATAATAATAATATGGCTAAAAGCTGAAGGGACGCCATATTCTATCACTCGGTCGTGGTGGAGTCATAACACTCGTGCCTCCAGTGTTATGGTTATGGTACCTCCATAACTAGGTGAAACTGGTCATGCATGTATATGGCTTTAGGTATTCTAATTAAACATAAGCAATTCAAAAACAAATAAAACGTATACAGGGGAAAACAATTGGCTGCATAAGGGAAATCCTAATAAGGAAGAATGTCCATACTTAAAGGACGGAGACTCCGTACCTTGTGTCTAGTGATCGAAGAAGACGAACGGATGAGAGTCCTACTTCGGTATCACTAATGCTACATAAATACATACGTGTATAAGTAACTGATTACTGAGTACGTAACTGGTTTTATATCATGTCTTGGCTTGTTTTATATGTTCATGTCATGTTTTACTGATTAAAGCTTTATATTGTGTTTATCATGTATTTTGTCTATTCTGATTAAGTATTTCTTGTATTTCTTGTATTATTATACTTGTTGTGTAATAATAAGTAACTTTCTAAAAATAGCAGGTTTCCTAAAATAGAAAGTTTCCAAAAATAGGAAGTTTCCAAAAATAGATTTACTGCTTAAAATAGATAAGTTTCTAAAAACAGAAAGTTTCCATAAATAGATTAGCTGCCTTAATTAAATAGGTTTTTAAAAATAGAAAGTTTCCATAAATAGAAATAAGCTGGATTATTAAGCTAATTATATAAGCTTAAGTGTTTACTGATTTATATACTAAGTCATGTAATTAGTTAGTATAGTTTAATAATTATTTCATGTGAATTAAATAAACTATAGGTTAAAGTATTTAATTAAATGTAACATGATTTAATTAAATAAAGGTAAAAATACTTAGGTTAAAACATGTATTATTATCTATTAATAATATAACCTAAGTCATGTAAATTAATTAATTATAAGTCATGATTTTAATAATTAATTAATTATATAGTCTAATTAAAATGATAATTAGTTAGGTTAAATTTTCATGTATTAATAATAATATTAATAAACTAAGTCATGTATAAATTAAATTAATCATGTGCATGTTTTAATTAACTTAATTTAATTCTTGTAAAAATAAACTTGTAAAAATAATTAACCTTGTAAAAACAACCCATGAACCGAACCGTGTTTTAATCTAATCATGTCGTGAACCGTATTTATGAACCGCGTGAACCGGACCCGTGAACCGGTCACAAACGCACCCTTGGTAAAGACCTAGCCGCCGGCTAGCAAAAGTTCCCACCGGCTAGCCGGTGGTTCCCCTTGCTGCCGCGGCATGGGGGTTCCCCCTGCTTTCCTTATTTAGCCACCGGCATAAGCCGTTGGTGGTTCTTGTTCTAGCCAAGACCTACGCGAGCCAAAATATACCTGACCGAGGTCGGGGTCCCTTTTCCTCCTGCGGCCGAGACACAAAACCACCACACCGAGACGTTGAGGTCTCAGTTGGTGCGAAACAAATCAAGACGAGACCCCTTTGGGGCTTGGTTCTTGCGTCGGCCAACAACAAACACCCCTTAATCCTGATTTAATTTACCCCCCATGATTTTATAACATGTAATTACTTGTTTTTAAATACACCATGATTTTATGTGTTCTTGATTACATAAAACATAAAGGAAAAGAGGTTTAAAGATATACCGATCACGTGAATCAAAGGAGGATGAACACACTAACACCCTTGCAATAAATCAAACACCGAAAATCAACCAACACACCTTGTGTGTGTGTTCTACCCGGCGGCCAAGGAGAGGAGAAAGAGAGATTAGGGTTTTTCTTGATTTCTAATTTTTGTTATTATGAAACTAAGTTTCCCCTTTTTCCTTGTTTAGTAAAATTGCATGGGCTTGACCCTTGTTTCTATCTTGTCCGCGGGTAAGGGGGCCCACATGGGGTAACCCGAATGTTTTTCGTGTCTAATAATTAGTGTGTTCTCGTGTTCGCGTTTTACGTGATTAAAATAGTTATCGTTCGTGTCTTAATATATTTATTCACGATATTAATAAATATACATAAATACGTAATACTAAGCTCGTGATTATTTACGTTCATGATTTCATGTTCGTGTGTTCGTGATTATAATTATTATTGAAATAATTATCGTGTCTTAATACGTAATAAATACTTATCGTGTTATAACACGTACTTAATACTTGTAATTCTAGTTCGTGATACGTAAACATGCTATAAAAGGAAAGTTCTAATCATGTACGTACGATCGTAAGGGTACTATTCATGGTAAAAGCATGCGTGTTTTACAACTCTTCCCCCCTAGAAAGAATAATTCGTCCCCAAATTATAGATAAAGTAAACTGGAAAAGAAGAACATACCCAAATTCAAAATATGAAATGAGGGTAAGTAATACTCGGCTTTTACCCAAGTATAAAATCTTATCGTCCGAATCTCTTCGAATTGACTATTGGTTCAAAGTGCGACTCAATTGTTCTTGGTGGAATAATAAATGGTTTAGTTGATTATCTATTTTTAATCTAATTGAAAATAAATGTAAATGTCGTTGAGTAAAGTAGAAGTTTAAAGATAAAACTAAAAATAACGAATTAAAAATAAATGCTTGAAAACTTAAAGACAAGATTAGAATAATACTAGAACACTTAATAAAACTAACACTTGGAAACTTTATAAAAAACAAGAACTAAAACCATCGGAATATGCAAAGGGGAGACTGATCGGAATATGCTATCGGAAAACACTGATCGGAATGTAGGAATGAATCCCAATCGGAATATAAAAAACTTCCCTAGTCGGAATGATGCGATCGGAATATGGGACAAGGAAGCTAATCGGAATGTGGTAAAATTGCCCAATCGGAATACTAGAAGATGAACCAAATCGGAATGTTACAAAACACCCCACAATCGGAATATCTTGAAATGCAAACAATCGGAATGTGGAAAAATGGTCCAGATCGGAATATTCTAAACCCTTTTCCGATTTGGTGATCTGAAAGAGGGTGCTTGGTCGGAATGCTGCGATCGGAAAGGGGTTTAGACCCTTTCCGATTTATATGGGATTCGAAATAAGCCAAGCTATAAGCTATGATGAATAAGCTCAAACTACAACTTGCACGAATCTAAAATGAAAAGGACAAAATAAGCACTAATAACAACTTATCCAAACTTAAAATAATCAATCTTTTGAATCAAACCATAAAAAGATAAACTTTTTAAGAAAACTTTTAAAAAGTAAATAAGCTAAAAGAAGCGAATAAGCCAATAAGCACACAAATCTTAAAGCTTAATCGAATGAAAGCTTATGTAAGAATAAAAAGATTAACTTTTTAAGCACGAAATCATTAAGAACAACACGGATCAAATGAAATTCGCACCAAAATTAATCTAACAATCAAAGAAAGGTAGAATGAGATGAAAGATTAAAAGCTTAACTAGAACTTGATTAATGAAATCAACAATACACAAATGTTTAATCTTGAAAGATTAAAAGAAAGAAAGATGAAAACTTAGTGAGAGAAAGTGGAGAACTTTCTCTCTCTAAACACTAGAAAGAAAAGTGAAAAATGAAAACTAAAAACTAAAAACTAACCACCCTCCTAATGTGTATTACGAGGGTATTTATAGGAAAATGGAAGGACTGCATGTGTTGCTTCTTCTTTCTTTCTTTCTTCACGTCTTCTCGACTCGATTTAATTCTTTATCTTTTCTCGACGTCGTCTCGGGATTTGAACTTGTCTTGATAATTTTCTTCTTTAATTTAGACTTGAGTTCTTCGACTTCATTAAACTTCCGTCTTTAGACTTTTTCTTCGATAAATCTTCAGAATAGCCCTTGGACTTCCGTTCTTTTTGCACTCTTGATCTTTTGACTTCGTCTTTTCCCGTTTTCTTCGATAAAAGCCCGTGAAAGCCCATGTTTTCTTCCTTTTTCATCTTTTGGTCCTAAAACACAATAAAAACACAAACCACGCATAATTCCGACTTTTACGACATAAATTACACGTTTTGGTCTTGTTATTATTTGAAATAAGTGGTAAAAGGATAAGTGTTTTCACACTTATTAAATTCCCTACACTTGACCATTGCAATGCCCTCATGCAATGCATTAATTTTAAAGCACGGTTTACATTTTCCATCATAAATAACCCTCCTTGGCCTTTATTAAATACTAAACATAAAAAGATAAAAACAAGTAAAGAAATTAAAGACTTACATTGAGTTTTGGCAGCCATGAACGTTTATCATCCTCAAGTTTCACGTTCCCCATACCAAGCTTAAAAACGAGATCATTGGTATTATAAGTTAGCAGACTAACACGAATTTATGTGGGCCAATTATTCACTTAGACTCCCTTATTCCTAGGTGTATCTCTTATATTTTATTTTTGTCTTGAATGATCACGAGGATGCATTGTTTGAATTATTTCGATAGTTATTTAGGCCGAAAATAAAGTGAACGATTTAATCAATAGTTAGCTAAAGGACAAAATCTTTTAAAACTGCTTCTCGGGACCTCATAAAGTTCATATCTTGGCATAACTCGCTTCACGATTTGAGACCTTTCTCGGACCGATATTTGGCAGCGACTTCATACTTCAAATCTTTGAGTGACGTTCATGAAATAATGGCCTTCTCTTCATAATAAGAATTTCTTCACTTGAAGTTTTGAGAGATTCTTCATAAATGAACCACGACTTCTTCATTTTTCTCCAATCTTTATTTTGTACTTTGATATACAACGATCCGCCTCCTTTTAGGACTTGGATCTATTTATCCTCATACCTTGTTAGGGCCTTTTTGGATAGAATTCTCCTTGATCTTTAGGGGAGTATTTGCTTTTCGTCGTGTGTCTCGATCCTTCATATTGATTTTCGATAAATGATTCTTCACATCACTTTTGGATCTTTAGCAACAAAATGTAGCCCTCATGCCTTGTTAGGGCCTTTTCGGACTCGCCAATCTTCGCATCCCGCTTCAATAAGTTATGCCTTGGCTATGAACTCTAATCCGTACCGAGCAACTTTTAAACGATCTTGGGCTAGAAGCTAAGTAACCTTTTATATCGTACAACCTTATTTATTGCATATAAATTTATTAACAAACGAAGGGAGAATAAGCTTATAATTAACTCACATAAATTCACGAAAGAATACCAAACTTATAACTGACTCTATCATCTCTCGTTCTCCACAGTTTAAAATCTGAAGGAATGAGACTCGTGGATGCTTAGCCTATTAAATCAAAGTTTTGGGTTTTTGATTCATCTATAGGATCTTGCAAATTCTTGGACTTTTTCAAGTTTAGAAATCGCATTTTAAAGTTCCCTTGATAAACGACTCTCTAGGATCAATTATAGGAACTTGCGAAAAGTTCTTGTTCTTAACCCGTGAGAGTTAAGACTTTCTCGTTTTATAGCTCCCTATATAAAAGCCTAGCAAAACTTGACTTAAACACGTTAAGGATACTAGCTAGAGTAAACTTAGATAAGTAAACTCGGGTTGAGTCAAAATATTCACAACTAAGAAAAATTTAAAAACCACTTTATTGAAAATTTATTCTAGCAATGGAAAGAAAATAAACATAACAAAGGAAAATACAACTATACAACTAGGCCAAAATAGATTAAATTTTTTTGAAAAATGTCGAAAAATCAAATTTTCCGGTTAAAATGAGGGCAAATTCATGGAAAAGACCACTTACTTCGATAGAAGTCCCCCTACACTTGAGATAAACATTGTCCTCAATGTTTAAGCATGTGGGAGTAAACTCCCCTATACTTAGGACATTGTGCACTTTGTTTAAATATTGCTAAGGAAAGGACAACTAAAGTAAATTCAATGTGAACATATAAAATATTAAATATTAAATCACAAGAGTTTAGGATAGAACCGGGAAGATGGGAACACGGTATCACGGTTCGTCAAAAGTCATCAAGGTGGATCTTTGAAGCTTTAATCCCTGCACAGCACAAGAAACAAGACAAAAAACACATACGGGGCTCCCCCCTACACTTATTATGAAAGCAGTAAAGGATAGATCACGGGTTGCCTCCCGAGAAGCGCTTGTTTTTGTTCACCGAGTCACGAGCCTGACTCGACCCAATTTAGTTCATGGGGAACGTGGTGAGGGATGGAATCATCTCATGAGAGATGTCCTCACCAAAGTACAGCTTCAAACGCTGACCATTCACCTTGAAATTGGGCCCATTTGGCTGAGAAAGCTCAATGGTCCCATATGGAAAGACTTTGGCGACGGTGAATGGACCAGACCAGCGGCTCTTCAACTTGCCAGAGAAGATCTTCAACCAAGAGTTAAAAAGTAAGACTTGATCACCAACGTGGAACTCTCGGTTCTTAATCCTTGCATCATGAATGATCTTGGTCTTCTCCTTGTAGATCAGTGAGTTCTCGTAAGCTTCATTCCTCAGTTCGTTGAGCTCGTTGAGTTGAATCTTGCGATGATCACCGGCTTTGTTGATGTCGAAGTTAGCCCACTTCAAGGCCCAGTGCGCCTTATGTTCCAGCTCGATGGGGAGGTGGCATGCTTTCCCGTACACAAGACGATAAGGTGTACAACCGATCGGGGTCTTATAAGCAGTACGGAAAGCCCACAGAGCATCATCTAACTTATCGGCCCACGCGGCGCGATGCTCTCCCACAGTACGCTCCAAAATTCGCTTCAATCCACGGTTGGAAATCTCGGCTTGCCCATTGGTTTGGGGATGATAGGCGGTGGAAAGACGGTGATTGACACCATACTTAGCCATGACTCTTGCAAATTGAGCATTGCAAAAATGAGTCCCGCGGTCACTGATAATAGCCCGAGGAACGCCGAATCGAGAAAAGAGCTACTTCAAGAAGTTCAAAACCACCCTCGCATCGTTCGTAGGGAGAGCCTTGACTTCAACCCATTTAGAAACGTAGTCAACAGCGACGAGGATGTACTTGTTCCCTTTGGATGATGGAAATGGCCCCAAAAAGTCGATGCCCCATACGTCAAAGATTTCCCATTCTTGTATGAAATTTTGAGGCATCTCATCTTTATGTGTGATCTTGCCTTGTCTTTGGCAAGCATCACAATGTTTAACCATATCGTGAGCGTCACGATAAATGGTGGGCCAATAGAATCCAGAGTCAAATACTTTCTTCGCGGTGTAATTGGGACCAAAGTGACCACCGGTGGGTCCTTTATGGCAAGCTTCAAGGATTTGTACCGCTGCCGGCCCGTCATCACATCGACGAATAATCAGATCCGCACATTGTTTGAAAAGGTAAGGGTCGTCCCAGAAATAATGTTCAATATCCTTAAAAAACTTTTTATTTTGTTGGGACGTGAGCCCTTCCTTGAGAATCCCACCCGCTAAGTAGTTTGCAATGTCCGCAAACCACGGGGTGTCATCGAGATTAGAATTGATAGACATTAAGGCCTCAAGGGGAAAAGAGTCATTGATCTCTTTGTTCGGATGATCCCCTTGATAAGGATCCTCAAGTCTACTGAGATGATCCACGGCTAGGTTTTCTGCTCCCTTTTTGTCACGAATTTCAATGTTGAATTCTTGAAGGAGCAAAACCCAACGAAGAAGTCTTGGCTTAGAATCTTGCTTAGTCATCAAGTACTTCAACGCGGAATGATCGGTTTACACGATGGTGGTAGAAAGGACAAGATAGGGGCGGAAATTTTCAAAAGCATAGACAACAGCTAAAAGCTCTTTTTCGGTTGTCGTATAATGCAATTGAGCCCCCGTCATTGTCTTGCTAGCATAGTGGATCGGTTGGAAGTGTTTGTTCACTCTTTGGCCCAAAACCGCTCCAATAGCAAAGTCGCTAGCATCACACATCAACTCAAAAGGTAGCTCCCAATTAGGGGTAACCAAGACCGGTGCCTTAGTTAGCTTATCCTTGAGAAGATTGAAGGCTTCAAGACACTCGTTGGAAAAGATGAAAGGAGTATCTTTTTCCAAGAGGTGGGTCATCGGGCGAGCGATTTTAGAAAAATCTTGGATGAATCGACGATAGAAGCCCGCATGACCGAGGAAACTTCTCACACCCTTCACGGTTGAAGGTGGAGGCAATTTAGCAATAACATCGACTTTAGCACGGTCAACTTCAAGACCGGCTTTGGAGATTTTGTGTCCTAGCACGATGCCCTCTTTTACCATGAAATGGCATTTTTCCCAATTCAGAACAAAGCGAGTGTCTTCACACCGCTTAAGCATACATTCTAAATTGGAAAGGCAAACAGAGAAAGAATCACCATAAACCGAAAATCACCCATGAAGACTTCCATAGTTTGTTCAACCATGTCATGGAAGATAGCCATCATACACCTTTGGAATGTCCCAGGAGCATTGCATAATCCGAAAGGCATTCTTTTGTAGGGAAATGTTCCATAAGGACAAGTGAATGTGGTTTTCTCTTGGTCTTTGGGATCGATGGGAATTTGAAAATACCCGGAGAAACCGTCTAAAAAGCAGTAATAGTCATTACCCGCTAGACGTTCAAGCATTTGGTCCATGAAAGGAAGGGGAAAATGATCCTTTCTCGTAGCATCATTGAGTTTGCGATAGTCTATACAAACTCTCCACCCTGTAACGAGACGAGTAGGAATCAACTCGTTGTTTTCATTGGGAACAACGGTGATTCCGCCTTTCTTAGGCACACAATGGACGGGACTAACCCACGGTGAATCCGAGATAGGATAGATCATTCCCGCATCAAGAAGTTTGATAACCTCTTTTTTGATTACGTCATGGATCTTAGGATTCACCCTTCGTTGGCTTTGAATAGTGGGTTTGAAGTCGTCCTCCATGAGAATTTTGTGTGTGCAGAAGTGAGGATCAATTCCACGAATATCAGAGATCTTCCAAGCAATCGCTTTCTTGTGATTCTTCAGCACGGCGATAAATCGGGATTTTTCTTCTTCTTTCAAGGCCTTAGCGATGATGACCGGTAACGTCTTGTTGTCTTCAAGGAAAACGTACTCGAGATGAGCCAGAAGATCCTTAAGCTCTAAATCTGTAGGATTTTTGATGGACGGCGTAGTCAACTTCGGATCATCGGTAGAGATATCCTTAAGAGATGGTGGAAAGTTTGGTCCTCATTGAGAAGTTTCTCAATGGTACGAATGTCTTCATCCCAATCGGTGGGAGAACCATCATACTTAAGATCGAGAGGACCCAAGCTAGCTTCAAAATCATCTAAGTCACTTTCTCCAAAAGGAGTCAATGACGGAGCAATTGAGGCAACGGTCTCAACATTGGGTAGAGAAGAAGAACCACTTTTACAAGCGTCTTTGAAATGTTCTTCACAAGCCTCATCAAGAACATCAATGAAATTAACACTCTCATTTTCCGAAGGCTGCTTAGAAAGTTTACCCATGTTGAAGAGGATTTTATCGTCACCAACTCTCATGATTAATTCGCCAGCGGCTACATCAATGAGAGTGCGACCGGTCCTTAGGAATGGACGTCCAACGATTAATGGAACACAGGGATCCATCTCGTATTCAACGACAACAAAACCCGCCGGGAAGGTGAATTTGTCAACGCCAACGAAGACGTCTTCGGCTATCCCCACTGGATAAGCAACCGTTCGGTTGGCTAATTCCAAAGTCATTCGTGTGGGGACTAGCTCGGGGAGAGATAATTGCTTCCAAACAATTAATGGCATTAAGTTAATACTGGCACCAAGATCGGCTAGGGCCATGCAATTCTCTACTCCCGGGAAGTTGCAAGGAATCAAGAAACGACCCGGATCACCAAGTTTGGTGGGTAATTTCCTTAAGAGCACGGCGGAGCAGTTCTCATTAAGTTGGGTCTGAGCAATATCAAGAAGTTTCTCCTTATCACTGAGAAGATATTTAAACATTTTACCGTATTTTGGCATGTGAGCGAGAGCCTCAGCAAAGGAGCTATTGAAATTCTGTTGTTTGAACATTTTAAGAAAGTTCGAAACCTGAATATCATCCTTGTTCTTCAATTTCTCTTTCCTCAACCTCGAAGGATAAGGTATATTGGGTTGAGATGAAGGCTTTGGGATAGAATTCGCACTCACATCCTTGGGTGGTGGAGGGGTAGAAGTAGAAGGTGGTGGAATTGGAGAAGTAGAAGTTGGAGGAATAGAAGATGGAGGATTCGAAGAAGGAGACTCATTTCCCTTTGTCACAATCACCGGTGTAGGTGTAGGAAGCTCGGGTTCTTTTAAACCTTTTCCACTGCGAGTGGTGATTGCTTTCATCTCCCCTCTTGGATTAGCAATGGTGTTACTCGGAAGAGAACCCGATCAGGAGGCTTGATTACTAGGGAAAAAACTAGCCATCATATTCCTCAAGTCATGCGTTTGACTTGCCAAAGTGTTTCGCATATCAGCTCGAAGATCATTCCCTTGCTTCACCATATCTGCTTTCATGTTGGCCATTTCCCGCTGAAGATTTTGCACGATTACATCATTAGTCCTCATGTAGGTTTCAACATCTTGGTGTAAGGCTGTTGGTTGGTTGAGAGGAGGAGCATGGTAGGCGGGTGGTTGATAAGCAGGTTGTTGGTAAACTTGGTTGTTTCTTTGAGGTGGATATGGGTTTCTATGGTTTGGATAATGATTTAGAGCACGAGGTTGGTTTTGATTGTTGCGATTGAGGTTGTTTGGGTTTTATGGGGGAAAACCGGGAGGTGAAAGAAAGTTGTTTGAGCGATAGCTGAGTAAGTTGCGGTCACCTTGAGGACGTGCTTGATAGCCTCCTGTAGCATAGGTACCGTTGGCGGCATACACATTTTCCGGATTGTCGTGATTCGAAGGACAATCGGTGTATGAGTGAGATCCCCCGCATATATCACATGATTGGCTCAAAACATTAGCTTGGGCATTGAATTGTTTGGCATTGTTGGCATTTTGTAAAACAAGCGATTCCACAAGCGAAGTAAGCTTATCAATTCTTTTGTCGGCATCACTAGTACTAGCACTTGCTACATTAGTTCTAACACTCTTGGTTTGTACTCTAGATTTGTTCTCAATAATATCCCAAGCAGCATTAGAAGACTTAACCAAAATATTACCCCCCGAGGCACTGTTTAGTGAATCTTGGTCATTCATGCTTAAACCATTGTAAAAAGTATTGATTTGATGTACTTTTGTTAAACCATGTTGTGGACACTTTCTTAAATGTTCCTTAAAACGGTCCCAAGATTCACTAAAAGACTCACCGTACTTTTGTTCAAAGGTAATAATTTCATTCCGCAAAGCGGTAGTACGTGAGGGTGGGAAAAAGTAGTTGATAAACTTGGTCTCTAAATCCGTCCACGTAAGAATAATTTGTGGCGGTTCCTTATCAAGCCAATACGGGCTTGTCCCTCTAAGGAGAAAGGAAAAAGTTGCAAGCGAATCACTTCTTGTGATACCCCATTGTACTTAACCGTATTGGTAAGCTGAAGAAACCTTTTAATGTGGTCATGAGGATCATCAAGTGAGCGGCCCAAGAAGGGTTGAGCAGAGACCATTTGGATAAAGCCAGATTTGAGTTCAAAGTTGTTGGCTCCAATCTCAGGGATAACAATTGCATCGGTGTTGCCGTCTACGTGCGATTGCAAAATCTCGATCATTGGTTGATTGTCCATGGTGACATATGGTTGAGTAATGACTTCGGCTTGAGCTACTCTCTTCTTACGAGCACGAGTACGCATGTACAACTACAAAAGGATTAGAAAAATAGATAGGAAATATTTTTGGTTTTTATGGTTTTTCAATTTTTTTTTGTATTTTTGAAGATTTTATATTTTATTGGATTTTTGAAATTTTTAAAACAAGGAAAATAACGTTCAAAGATGAACGGATCCTAAAATCCAACGCGTCTCTCACTAAAAACCTTTAATCTTAACGAAAAGAGCCGGCAGCGACGCCATTTAATACTCGGCTTTACCCAAGTATAAATATTATCGTCCGAATCTCATCGAATTGACTATTGGTTCAAAGTGTGACTCAATTGTTCTTGGTGGAATAATAAATGGTTTAGTTGATTATCTATTTTTAAACTAATAGCAAATAAATGTAAATGTCGTTGAGTAAAGTAGAAGTTTAAAGATAAAACTAAAAATAACGAATTAAAAATAAATGCTTGAAAACTTAAAGACAAGATTAGAATAATACTAGAACACTTAATAAAACTAACACTTGGAAGCTTTATAAAAAACAAGAACTAAAACCATCGGAATATGCAAAGGGCAGACTGATCGGAATATGCTATCGGAAAACACTGATCGGAATGTAGGAATGAATCCCAATCGGAATATAAAAAACTTCCCTAGTCGGAATGATGCGATCGGAATATGGGACAAGGAAGCTAATCGGAATGTGGTAAAATTTCCCAATCGGAATACTAGAAGATGAACCAAGTCAGAATGTTACAAAACACCCCACAATCGGAATATCTTGAAATGCAAACAATCGGAATGTGGAAAAATGGTCCAGATCGGAATATTCTAAACCCTTTTCCGATTTGGTGATCGGAAAGAGGGTGCTTGGTCGGAATGCTGCGATCGGAAAGGGGTTTAGACCCTTTCTGATTTATATGGGATTCGAAATAAGCCAAGCTATAAGCTATGATGAATAAGCTCAAACTACAACTTGCACGAATCTAAAATGAAAAGGACAAAATAAGCACTAATAACAACTTATCCAAACTTAAAATAATCCATCTTTTGAATCAAACCATAAAAAGATAAACTTTTTAAGAAAACTTTTAAAAAGTAAATAAGCTAAAAGAAGCGAATAAGCCAATAAGCACACAAATCTTAAAGCTTAATCGAATGAAAGCTTACATAAGCATAAAAAGATTAACTTTTTAAGCACGAAATCATTAAGAACAACACGGATCAAATGAAATTCGCACCAAAATTAATCTAACAATCAAAGAAAGGTAGAATGAGATGAAAGATTAAAAGCTTAACTAGAACTTGATTAATGAAATCAACAATACACAAATGTTTAATCTTGAAAGATTAAAAGAAAGAAAGATGAAAACTTAGTGAGAGAAAGTGGAGAACTTTCTCTCTCTAAAAACTAGAAAGAAAACTGAAAAATGAAAACTAAAAACTAAAAACTAACCACCCTCCTAATGTGTATTAGGAGGGTATTTATAGGAAAATAGAAGGAGTGCATGTGTTGCTTCTTCTTTCTTTCTTTCTTCACGTCTTCTCGACTCGATTTAATTCTTTGTCTTTTCTCGACGTCGTCTCGGAATTTGAACTTGTCTTGATAATTTTCTTCTTTAATTTAGACTTGAGTTCTTCGACTTCATTAAACTTCCGTCTTTAGACTTTTTCTTCGATAAATCTTCAGAATAGGCCTTGGACTTCCGTTCTTTTTGCACTCTTGATCTTTTGACTTCGTCTTTTCCCGTTTTCTTCGATAAAAGCCCGTGAAAGCCCGTGTTTTCTTCCTTTTTCATATTTTGGTCCTAAAACACAATAAAAACACAAACCACGCATAATTCCGACTTTTACGACATAAATTACACGTTTTGGTCTTGTTATTATTGGAAATAAGTGGTAAAAGGATAAGTGTTTTCACACTTATTAGTAAGAAGCTCGGATAGACTCCTCTGTTTCCCAAGTGGCTTCCCGCTCGGTATGATCCCTCCAAAGGATTTTGATGAATGTAATCGTCTTCCTTCTCATGACTCGTTCTTGTCTGTCAAGAACTCGTTCGGGTTCTTCTATGAAAGTGAGATCTTCACGAATCTGTTCCAGTGGATACCGAACCATGTGTAGGGGATGATACTTGTACCCCTCTGAGTAAGGACACATGGAAAACATCATGAACATGAGAAAGCTGCGGAGGTAACGCTAAACGGTAAGATACTTCACCGACTCGTTCGATGACATCAAACGGTCCGATAAATCGAGGACTAAGCTTCCCTTTTATTCCGAAACGTCTGACACCACGTACCGGGAGAACCTTAAGGAAAACGTGATCTCCTACGTTAAAATGTAAGTCCCTATGATGCTTGTCTGCGTAACTCTTCTGACGTGGCCGTGCTTCTTGCAGTTTCTGCTTAGCTACTGCGACCTTCTCATTAGTCAGCTCTATCATTCTTGGTACTTCAAGTGTTCGCTCACCAACCTGATCTCAACAGATTGGGGCGCGACACTTTCTGCCATACAACATCTCGAAAGGAGCACACTTGATACTTGCGTGCCAACTGTTGTTGTATACAAACTCCACCAGACAGATATAATCGTCCCAATCACCCGTCCATTCCAACGCACATGAACTCAACATGTCTTCCAATGTCTGAATCGTTCGCTCCGACTGCCCCTCTGTTTGAGGATGAAAAGTCGTGCTAAGCTTAAGTTGTGTACCCCAAGCTTTCTGCAGACTTCTCCAGAATTGCGAAGTGAAACGAGGATCTCTGTCTGAGACGATGCTAGATGGAGCACCGTGATGTCTCATGATCTCCCTTCTATAAGTATCAGCGAGTTTACTGACCGAATCTTCCTTGCGGATCGGTAAGAAATGAGCTGATTTGGTAAGTCGATCAACGATAACCCAAATTGCATCGTGCTTCTTCTTTGTTGACGGAAGACCAGTAACAAAATCCATGGTGATTTTGTCCCACTTCCACTCTGGAATATCTAACGGTTGAAGAAGACCGCCAGACCGCTGATGCTTGATCTTAACCTGCTGGCTTCAAACCACTCCACCAAAAGTACTGCTTGATGTCATGGTACATCTTGGTCGAACCAGGATTGATAGAGAATGGGGAGCTATGAGCCTCAGCTAACAATGCTTCCCAGAGTTCTTGGTCATCAAGAACACAAAGTCTCGTGTCCTGCCATAAGATACCATCTACATCTACTCGAAATTTTGTCTGCTTCTCTAAATTCTGAATTATCGCCCAGATTTCTCCATCATCTTTCTGAGCTTCCTTGATCTTAGAGAGTAACTCGGGTTCCACTCTAAGATTAGCCCAGTAACCGTGTTGTCCACGTACCATGATCTCTATGTCTAGTCGCTCCAAGTCTCTTATGATTTCCTCCTCAATTTTAATTTTGTTTATCATTCTGGACTTTCTGCTAAGTGCATCTGCCACTACATTCGCCTTGCCAGGACGATACTTCATATTAAGGTCATAATCCTTCAACAGCTCTAACCATCTCCTTTGTCTCATGTTCAATTCACGCTGAGTGAAAATATACTTCAAGCTCTTATGGTCCGTGAAAATGTCACATGATTCTCCATACAAGTAGTGCCTCCATATCTTCAATGCAAACACGACTGCTGCAAGTTCCAAGTCATGCGTAGGGTAATTTTCCTCATATGGCTTAAGCTGCCGTGAAGCGTACGCGATCACTTTCCCATGTTGCATGAGAACACAGCCAAGTCCCTTCCCTGATGCATCATTGTAGATCTGAAATCCACCTGTACCAGATGGGAGAGTAAGAATCGGTGCAGATACTAACTTCTGCTTTAGGTCTTCAAAGCTCTTCTCTCGTTCTTCAGTCCAGACGAATTTCTCCCCTTTCTGCATAAGTTTGGTCAATGGTAGTGCTAAGCGGGAAAAGTTCTCCACGAACCTACGGTAATAACCAGCTAAGCCTAGGAAACTGCGGACTTCAGTCGCTGATGTCGGCCTTGGCCACTTGGTAATAGCCTCAACCTTCGCTGGATCCATCGTGATTACTTCTGCTGATACAATGTGACCTAAGAATGCCACCTTGTCTAACCAGAACTCACACTTGGAGAATTTAGCATACAGCTGCTTCTGGCAAAGAATCTATAGTACTGTACGAAGATGGTCTTCGTGTTCCTCATTGGAATTAGAGAAAATCAGGATGTCGTCAATGAAGACAATGAAGAACTTGTCCAGAAATTCATGGAAGATTTTGTTCATCAAATCCATGAACACTGCTGGAGCATTGGTAAGGCCAAATGGCATGACTACAAATTCGTAGTGGCCATAGCGTGTACGGAAAGCAGTCTTGGCGATGTCCTGCTCCTTAACCCGTAGTTGATGATAGCCCGACCTTAGATCAATCTTGGAGAAATGTTTGGCCCATTGTAGTTGGTCAAACAGATCGTCTATACGTGGTAGTGGATACCTATTCCTGATGGTAATCTTGTTGAGCTCGCGATAATCTATGCAAAGACGCATACTGTCGTCCTTCTTCTTGACGAATAAGACCGGTGCGCCCCATGGAGATGCGCTCGGCCGAATAAAGCCTCTTTCCAGAAGTTCTTGCAGTTGATCCTTCAGCTCCTTCAACTCTATGGGAGCCATGCGATAAGGAGCCTTGGAAATCGGCTCAACTCCTGGGATGAGCTCGATATTAAATTCTACTTCACGTGCAGGTGGTATGCCCAGAAGTTCTTCTGGAAATACATTTGGAAATTCTGACACTATCGGCTGATCCTGTATTTATGGGGATTCAGCATCCATGTCATGAACAGTAGCTAGATAACCCTCGCAACCATGTGAAAGTAGTGCACACGCTTGCAGGGTTGATATGATTTGTTCAGACCTTTCGGGTACGAACCCGTTGTGAATGTACTCTGGTGCATTAACATCACCGTAGATGACTCAATATGAATGGCAGTCTATGGTAGCATGATGCTTGGATAGCCAATCCATGCCCAAAATCATGTCAAAATCATGTCAAAATCATTCATGTCCAGCGGAAGTGCGTCAACAGGACGAATCTTGTCGCCAAACTCTAGGGGAAGGATCTTGTACACATGGGTTATGTGTACAGAGTCTCTCAAAGGCGTGGAAATACTCAGTATATTCTCTAGTGGCATGGGGAGTATCCTAACATTCTTGGCATAAGTAGTAGAAATTACCGAGTGAGTTGCACCCGTATCAAACATAACACATGCAGCTTGACTATACATATACAAGATTCTAGTGATGGTACATGTAGACTTGTTGGCCTGATCGCCAGATGAAACACGTCCATTAGTAGGAGGCGGCTTGGTATCAGCATGTCCTGATGTATCCTCCATCTCGCCCTTGCGGCAATCCTTCATGTGATGGCCAGGAAGACCACACTTGTAGCATGCGTCGCTATCGCAGCGACATGGCCGTGGGTGCCTACGATGGCAAGTAGAGCAAAAAGGATGAGTATATCCTCCAGTAGGTGTCCTAACTGGCAGAGAGCCTGAGAAAACAATATGCATGAGACATGATAATAGGTACAAAGGAAAATACGGATAATCGTAAGATTGAATACTAGTGATAGCTGGACGGTTAGGCTGTGAACCTCTCTGGTTCTGGTCCCTCCTGTTACCATGATTCCTGGTAGAAGATTTGCTAATGTGTCAGAATTAAGAATTATGACATGCAATCATAAGAAAATGAGTAAGTATAAGGACCTGCTGCTGTTGGAGTGTCCAGCGTTGTTACGGTAATTATCATTACCGCCACGCCTATCCGTAGCAGAACGGTCGTGAGTTTGACCGTTTCCCTTGGGCTGATTAGGCTATTGTTGAGTAGCCGGCTGAGACCGGTCCCCAGTCTTCTGCCTAGAAGATACAATTTAAAGAGCTGAAATATTGACATATACTGAAAGAATACGGATTGGTTACCGTTTGAATACGAATGTTTACCTCTTATCGGGTCTCTCTGCTTCCCCGAACTCATCTCTTTCCTGCAGAATCTCCAGCTTACGTGCTGCATCTGCCACTTGTGCCACCGTGTTTAACGGAGCACCTTCTAAGTTATTGGTGATCATTGGAGAAAGGGCCCAACGAAAATGTTGTGCCTGCTCTTTAGTAGTGCCCGCGGCTGCTCTCAGGACACCAGCGAACCGAAGGAAACGTTGCATGAAATCACTGCTTTTTCCTCAAGTCGCTGGCTAAGAGTGTAGTATTCACTCATGAGCTATTCCTTCCCTCCGTGGGAAATATGCGAGGTGGGGGAGGGATAGTCCTGTAAATCTGCATTGGCAGCTGCAACCATCTCCCGGATATTGTGTATGTTTACCATCTGACAGTATAACATAAAATACATGATTAAACTGATTAAAACATAAACTATATACATGAAAAAAAAATTATACTAATAAATCATGAGAAAAATTTTATGTAGGAAAACTAGTACATGAATACATGATGTAGTTTTACGAAAACTTTTGTATGCGCGAGAGTGAACGCCTATGGTTAGTTCACTCAAAACAAAAGACATGGCGAGGGGACGCCAATGGGTCGGTCCCAAATTTAAAAGTTTTGATAAAACACATGCGACTAAATAGGGCCAGTCCTGTACCAACCATTACTTAGTCATAAACCTGCGACAATGACATATATATGTATGCATGAATATGATGAATGCATGAAAACCGACTGTCAGTTCTAGGAAGACCATAGTGACTACCCACTAATCACAGGTCGTGTTT
The DNA here is from genome assembly GCA_025667525.1 of Glebionis coronaria. NCBI lineage: Eukaryota > Viridiplantae > Streptophyta > Magnoliopsida > Asterales > Asteraceae > Glebionis > Glebionis coronaria. The sequence continues at coordinate 110,700,754 of CM046879.1, read as the reverse complement.
TGAGAGCCTATAGGTCGAAGCCTTGGCTCTGATACCATAATTGTAACACCCCATTTTGATAAATGGAATGTCACGCGTGATTATGGCGTGTCATCAAATCATACAAGGATAAATGTATAAAACATCACATGACCATAAAGGAAATACTGAAATCAAACGTCGGTACCCCAAAAGTCGAACTCATCACACACAAACATAAGTACTGTAAATGAAAAGGACTAAACAATATCCATGGAAATGAGTATCAAAGTATAAAGAAATGCATAAAATAAAGAAGGCTAGGAAGCTTCCAGTCCATATGCACGTACGCTTAAAGTCTACTAGCGTCCCTAAGTACCTGCCATTTTGGGAACATGAAAAGGAAAACGGCTGAGCATAACGCTCAGTGCACGGATATACAAGTAAAGCATGAATAATATAAACATATAAGCATGAAGCAGCGGAAAAGACTAAGTCCTGGATAACCTGGTTATATCTTAGTAAAACTGATTTTATAGTTTGAAAAGCCTTATGTTTATCTTGTAAAAACTGTTTAACATATTTACCATTAGCCAATATAGGTCATGAATTATCCACGTGCGTGAATACGTGGAGGGGTGACCTCGTCATGCAAATTAGAGGGGTTGCCTCTAATTTAATATACTAGTTTTGGGTAGGAGGGATCAACTCCTTGTGAAGGATGCAAGGCACACACCATATTCACCTGAATAATCTGCTGAAAACATGTAAAATAGGATGCACCCATACGCCCCACCTGATAATAATAATATGGCCAAAAGCTGAAGGGACGCCACGAGCTATCACTCCGTCGTGGTGGAGTCATAACACTGGTGCCTCCAGTGTTATGGTTATGGTACCTCCATAACTAGGTGAAACTGGTCATGCATGTATATGGCTTTAGGTATTCTAGTTAAACATAAGAAATTCAAAAACATATAAAACATATACTGGGGAAAACAGTTGGCTGCATACGGGAAATCCTAATAAGGAAGAATGTCCATACTGAAAGGACGGAGAATCTGTACCTTGTGTCCAGTGAACGAAGAAGACGAACGGATGAGAGTCCTACTTCGGTATCACTAATGCTACATAAATACATACGTGTATAAGTATCTTATTACTGAGTACGTAACTGGTTATATATCATGTCTTAGCTTGTGTTATATGTTCATGTCATGTTTTACTAATTAAAGCTTTATACTGTGTTTATCATGTATTCTGTCTATTCTGATTAAGTATTTCTTGTATTTCTTGTATTATTATACTTGTTGTGTAATAATAAGTAACTTTCTAAAAATAGCAGGTTTCCTAAAATAGAAAGTTTCCAAAAATAGGAAGTTTCCAAAAATAGAAAGTTTCCAAAAATAGATTTACTGCTTAAATTAGATAAGTTTTTAAAAATAGAAAGTTTCAATAAATAGATTAGATGCCTTAATTAAATAAGTTTCTAAAAATAGAAATTTTCCATAAATAGAAGTAAGCTGGATTATTAAGTTAATTATATAAGCTTAAGTGTTTACTGATTAATATACTAAGTCATGTAATTAATTAGTATAGTTTAATAATTATGTCATATGAATTAAATAAACTATAGGTTAAAGTATTTAATTAAATGTAACATGATTTAATTAAATAAAGGTAAAAATACTTAGGTTAAAACATGTATTATTATCTATAAATAATATAGCCTAAGTCATGTAAATTAATTAATTATAAATCATGATTTCAATAATTAATTAATTATATAGTCTAATTAAAATGATAATTACTTAGGTTAAATTTTCATGTATTAATAATAATATTAATAACCTAAGTCATGTATAAATTAAATTAATCATGTGCATGTTTTAATTAACATAATTTAATTCTTGTAAAAATAAACTTGTAAAACTAGTGAACCTTGTAAAAACAACCCATGAACCGAACCCGTGTTTTAATCTAATCATGTCGTGAACCGTATTTATGAACCCCGTGAACCGGACCCGTGAACCTGTCACAAACGCACCCTTGGTCAAGACCTAGACGCCGGCTAGCAAAAGTTCCCACCGGCTAGCCGGTGGTTCCCCTTGCTACCGCGACATGGGGATCCCCCCTGCTTTCCTTATTTAGTCACCGGCATAAGCCGGTGGTGGTTCTTGTTCTAGCCGAGACCCATCCGAGCCAAAACATACCCCGATCGAGGTCGGGGTCCCTTTTCCTCCTGCGACCGAGACACAAAACCACCACACCGAGACCTTGAGGTCTCGGTTGGTGCGGAACAAATCAAGCCGAGACCCCTTTGGGGCTCGGTTCTTGCGTCGGCCAACAACAAACACCCCTTAATCCTGATTTAATTTACCCCCCATGATTTTATAACATGTAATTACTTGTTTTTAAATACACCATGATTTTATGTGTTCTTGATTACATAAAACATAAAGGAAAAGAGGTTTAAAGATATACCGATCACGTGAATCATAGGAGGATGAACACACTAACACCCTTGCAATAAATCAAACACTGAGAATCAACCAACACACCTTGTGTGTGTGTTCTACCCGGCGGCCAAGGAGAGGAGAAAGAGAGATTAGGGTTTTTCTTGATTTCTAATTTTTGTTATTATGAAACTAAGTTTCCCCTTTTTTCCTTGTTTAGTAAAATTGCATGGGCTTGGCCCTTGTTTCTTGTCTTGTCCACGGGTAAGGGGGCCCACATGAGGTAACCCGAATGTTTTCCGTGTCTAATAATAAGTGTGTTCTCGTGTTCGCATTTTACGTGATTAAAATAGTTATCGTTCGTGTCTCAATATATTTATTCATGATCTTAATAAATATACATAAATACATAATACTAAGCTCGTGATTATTTACGTTCATGATTTCATCTTCGTGTGTTCGTGATTATAATTATTATTGAAATAATTATCGTGTCTTAATACGTTATAAATACTTATCGTGTTATAACACGTACGTAATACTTGTAATTCTAGTTCGTGAAACGTAAACATGCTATAAAAGGAAAGTTCTAATGGGAAATTTTCTGAGCTATATTTGCTATGTCCTAATACTTTTGTGAATGATTGTAAAGCAAGGAAGCGGTACATTAGAGGATTGTCTAATGATATCAAGAGCGAGATTATTTCTTCAAAACCTGAATCTTTCAATGAAGCTGTTCAGATGGCGCATGAATTAATTGAAGTAAAAGTGCAAGATAGGAAAGTTAGTATTGTTGAAAACAATAAGAGAAAGTGGGAATCTGCTAAGTCCAACCAGAATCAAGGTTAGAATTGTGAGGATTACAGTAATAATAATAACCAAAGACAGAACCGAAATCAATATTTAAACCTTGGAAGGAATGATCAGATTCGTGCTGCCACTGTGTCTAGAAGTGACAAAATGAATCTCAAGTGTGTTTGCTGTACTCTATACCATGTAGGTGATTTTCCACAATTGCGACTAGAGTTAGGACAACCTGGTCATAAAGATGGGAAGTGTAGGATAAGAGGACTAGTTACTGGAATTAGTACCCCTGGAGTTGTGATATATTTTAGCCGTGGAGAGAAAGGACACAAACAAGGGAATTGTCCAAGGAAAGGAAATTGACAAGGTAGGAATGTTGCCGCTCCAGTTTACGTTTGAATGATGCTAACAAACCTTAGGGTCTGAATGTTGTAAATGGTATATTCCTATTTGAGATTCTTTATGTCAATATGATGTTTGGTTTCAGATCAGGTAGAAACTGTAGAAATGTAAAGATTCAGTTGTTTTATTAATGAAGAATTAGTAAGATTGACAATTAACTATGATGTGGAGTTAACCGATGGAAAGGTTGCTAGTATTAGTTCCATACTAAGAGTGTGTTCCTTGAATTTAGGAAAGTAGGTGTTTAGTATCGACTTGAGGCTCAAAGATTTGAAATCTTTGGATGAAGTTTATGAGCATAAATTGGTTAGTAATGCGAAGTGCTGATGTTTGAGATTAGACTAATCTTCACCATAAATTGATAGTTACTGATTCAGATTTTGCTGAGAAACTGAGTGTTGACTATGAAAGGTGATGAGTGAAATTTCCGTTTGAAAAAGTATCTTGTTTGGAAACAAGGAAGTATGCAGAAGAGGGATATGATGTATTCCTAGATCAGGTAATTAGTGATCGGGTAGTTGAGGAGAAGTTGAGAGATCTGTTAACAATTCGAGAGTATTCTGAGGTTTTCTTGAAGTTTTGCAGAGTTGTTGCCGTCTTGTGAAGAGGGATTCGTTTCGATTGACTGTTTTAAGCGATTTGTGTAGTGCTTTTGTGTTTCGTTGTGTAGTGCTTCTGCGTTTCGTTGAGTAGTATTTGTAAACCTTATCATTTGGCACCGTCAGAGTGGAATGAGTTATTCTGTCAACTGTGAGAAGTGATGGATAAGGGATGTATTAGATTAAGTTTCGTTACAGTGATGATAGTATGTATCGTTTGTCAAGAAAGATGGATTGCTTCGGATGTGTAACGACTATCGTGAGTTTAGAAAATTAACTGTCAAGAATTGGCATCCACTGCCGAGGATTGAGTTATTTGACCAGTTGTCTAGATCCAGTGTGTACTCAAAGATGGCTTTGAGTTCTGGTTATCATTAACTAAGAGTTAGAGAAGAAGATGTTCCTATAGTTGTTCTTGTGCTTAATGTGGTTACTTTAAGTTTCAAGTGATGTTTTTGGAATTGACGAACGCGTCTGCCATATTCATCGACTGGGTGAATTTTGTGTGTAAGATGTGCTAGGATGAGTTAGTCATTGTATCTACTGACGATATTCTATATTATTCCAAGAGGAAAGGAGGGACATAAGTAGCATATGAGGATAAATTTTGGGATGGTTGGAAAAAGAGAAACTGTATGTAAAGTTTCCTGTGTGAATGTTGGTTGAAATATATGCGTTTTCTAAGGAAGTTGATTGACAACAAAGGTATTCGTGAAGATCTTACCAAGATTGAAATGATTAAGGATTGGTCGGTACCAACGATGCCGACGGAAATCTGTTAATTCCTTCGTCTAAGTTGGGAATAATCGGAGGTTTATCGAAAGGTTTTCACTGATTGTTAAACCAATGATTAAAGCTGACTAAGAAGATTTGGATGTGTGAGTCCCACTTATACATCTAAACTGTAATTTTCAAGATCTGATCCTTATTAGATGGGGAAGTTGTATTCTGAACACTGAAGGGTAGGTTGTGTTCTGCATCGATGTTGTCATTGTTGAAAGGATCTAGAGTATTCATAGTTTGTAGTTTGCTATGATGCGTCTCATAAGGGCTATTTAGTTGTGTTGTTTGCTTTGAGACGGTAGAAATATTACTTGTATGGAATCAAGAGTGTAATAATAAAGGATCATAAGAGTTTGCTTCATAATTAACTTCTTGGGAAGATAAAGGAGATGAGTAGAGGATTATTAGTTATATATTTCGAGTACTTGAATATGTTGGTGGTTATGACTGTGACTGATTATGACTACGAGATTCGCTACCATCCGAGAAAGGCGAATGTGGTAGCTAATGCACTTATCAGGGAGAAAAAGGGGGAAATCTTTTAAGATTTGAGTTTTGGTAATGACAAGAAGTGTGGATTTGATAGAAAGGATATTGAAATTTTAAGTTAGTGATCTGATTTGAGAAGAATGTCAAGGTAAGTGATTTCAACATTTTATCAAACTTATGGAAAGGATTTTGTTGTAAAGCCAAGTTAGACGTGGTATATTGAGCACTCCTAACATACCTGAGTTGAGCAAGTGAGACTTGTGATGAAGGAATCTCACAAGTCAAGTAATCGATACGTTTTGGTTTGGGTAAAGGAGAAATTTGAGTTGAGTACTGTGTGTTATACAGAGAATGATGGACAGAGTGAAAGAACAATTCGAACATTGACCGATATACTTGTGCGTGTGTGAATGACATAGGAATTGTTGGAATTTTTATATGACGATGATTATCATACTAGTAGTAAGGTTGTACTATTTATGGTACATAAAGAACTTCCATTTGTGAAGGTTAAAGATTGTGAGTTGTGGACGTAAGTTTGGTTTTCGATGTATTGCAGAAATGTAGGTGGAATTGAATGACTAAACTAGGAGTGATATTGACAATATTGATAAGATTGTATGGTTTAAGGATCTTTCATTAGTAACAAGGAGTCATCAGAAGAGTTATGTTGGTATTCGAAGAAACCGATGGAGTTTGAAATTGGGAAACGTGGTTATGCATAAGGTGACGTTATGAAGGGTGAAATTTGTTTTGAGAACAACAAGGAAAGAATTCAACTTGAAGATAAGTTGTTTTTCATAGAAAGAACTGCGAAGAGTTCTTATGAGGTCGAAACATAATGAGAATTATATTGTGAAGATACAAGAATTCTGGGAATGGATTTGAATCCATGAGGGAAGCATGAGGATTTTTTTAAGGAAAAGATTTCTCATTTGTTCTGGAGATACGGAATGTGAGTATAAGAGGGGCTGAGCGCCGGTACGTCGCTCTCTTTTAGGAGGGTAGGATGTGACAACCCAAACCCGAGGTCATTTAATTAATATTATATAACATTATTTTATGAATAATTTCGATGAGTTGAATGATATGACGGTTGATGATTTTATTTAAAGCCGACGTTGGAAGTCTTATTTTTATCTTTCTACTAATTGCGAGGATTATTAGTAATCACGATATCGACGGATGCCCGAGATTTTATGTTTTATCATTTGTTGTCTCGATGTTAATATTTTTGACGTTTTTATTTTAAGTTCGTATTAAGTCAAACCGGGATCATATTATTATCATATTTTGAGTGCATTTTAACTATTGAAAAGTATTTTTACGAAACCCGAGCCTCATAAATATTTTCAAAATTGACAATTTACATTTTCTACCCTTACAACTATTTAATTGCATTTGGACCAAAACTATCACAAATTGGCAAAAACTACCCCTCCACCCCACTATAAATAGATTTTTCACTATCTATTTTATTATTAAAATTCATTTTAACCAACAAACACACAATCTCTCTCTTGTTCTTGTTTTGGCCGTCCACTCCCGCACACCAAACCCTTTGATTTTTGATTTTTGACTTTAAACCAAAAGAAACTAGTTAATATCTCATCTAGGAAATTTGATGGTGATAATTTTGGTGTAATTTTTACACACATGCAAGAACTTTCAAATTTTGATGAAGAACAAGGTTGTTTGATCTATTTCTATGCTTGTATGTGGTGTTAATATATTATATTTAAAATTTTGAGTGTTTGTGGGTAAAATTTTGGATGATCATTCAAGGGTATTATGGGTTAATTAAGTTGTTTGTGATGATATTAGGATGATTTTAGGCATATGAGATTGATTAAAATAGGTTGAAAAATTGATTTAACATGATTTTTAAAGAGGTAATTTAGATCAGTAGGTTCAAGGCCAATTTTGGAAAACTTACTGTTTGAAAATGGTTAAACTAATAGCATAGGGTTGTAGAGAATTTCGTTAGCTTCGATTTGGTATAAAGTAGATCTTCTAGCTCCAAACGAGCGCGAAGTTATGATGTTTTGATTATTCGTGTACCGGGAGACGAGTATCGACACAATCCGAAGTTGTTGTCGATATTTGGATTGAATCTCAGGGACTATAGAATGAGTTGTGAAAATGGTCAAGTTCTGATGTTTGGTTCTAAACTAAGGGTTGTGAGTCTATTTTCAAACCCAAGTGTCGAATTTGTAAACGGGATTGTTTAGAGTGGTCAAAATGATTGTATGAGTCGGTGACGTAAAACTGTCCGGTTTTTGTAGTTCAAAGATGTGTCGGGCAGGGTACTTTAAAAGCAAAATCTTTTGATGAGATTTTAACAGGTCTTTATATATATAGTAAGTGAGATCTCTGATTAGTATCATAAGTATTTGACGTGTTTAAGTGGGGTAAATGAGCCCGTACGTTTGGTATGTACCGGCTGATTTTTATCGAGTGTATGGACTAATAAAGTAAACATATAGAATGAACTAATAGGTCACTTGTATTGTTTTCATTTTGGGTTAGTTGTAATTTTATTATTTTGAGTTTGATGTTACTAAGTATGGATTTTATTCGAGTTATTATTAAAGAACGCACCTTATTTGATAGGTTGCGGTTTTTGTGTTTATCGGGCATCAACTATCGTCGAAGGTCGTCTTGCTACTGCTATTACTCCAGGTGAGTCTATAGTCTCACTTTTGTAATTGTTTTGAATGATTTTAAAACCCGCGAGGGGGATACATGCTATTTGAAAGTAAAATGAACACAAGTCATGATTGATTGTTTGGACCCGAATGTTGCCTTTGTTGACCTGAATTGTATAAGTACCTAAATTGCAAAAGTCCCTAAATTCATGCGCCGTTAACTATCTTCTGACTTGATGTTGTGAGTTAGGAATAGCCGCTTATTCTAATAATAGTACTATTGGGCTGACGACCCTATCTGAGACCAGGGCTTTACGCTGAGTAACCTCTGGGAAGGATAATTTTACGAGAATGAGAATGTGGTATACTTGCAATTGATACCCTAGTAGGGGCACTGGAATTCATCTAGTCATGCCGGATTTAGGCGTGGGTGACTAAGTTAAGGGGTCGGTGTCATGAGCTTAATACAATTCTATAGCTATTGCTATATGCCAGATTGCTTGATTAATAGATTGTATACGTAGCAATTCTATTAAATGATTTTGATTGATTTTTCTCTTGTGTTTAAATGATGATTTAGAAAAACTATAGACTCGCTCAACCGTTGTGTTGATGATTTTAAGCATGTATTTCAGGTGATTGAAGTTGATGAATTGCGGAGCTTGCTGGAGAAGGATTGCGGGTTGCTTTTGTGGTGATTGGTCTAAAACAGATTTCTTTCCGTTTTGTCATAAAAATAATAATGTACGGTCATGTACTTTAGTAAATTGTTGTTGATTGGATAAAATCTTTTGGGAGACCTAAATGTTACTCTGATATTTCTAAAATTGTTTTACTTAGGATTGGAGGTTTTAGACAATGGTTAATTTAAATCCTTTTATATTTCAAATGTACGATTTTAAGATCGTTTAAAGTGTCTTGTGTAATAATGTTTGAATTTAGCACCCAAATGTGTATTTCCGCTGTGCAGTGTAATTTGGGGGTGTTAGACTTTTATACCTGGTAAAACACAACCACCACAATAGAACTAGTACAAGCTAACATAAGCCTTCAATAAGCTGATTATAAGGCATCTTATTGAATGAGCCTACGTGAACAGTGCAAACAGTGAATTTATAACAATAAATACTTTCTTAAGAAAAACTTTTCTTCGAACAACTTACAAACTTTTCATCAATTAAACAAGGATTTGCATAAAGCAAAGTATAAAACAGATTAAAAGATTAAATGTTACCAACTTTTTAAAAAATTGTGAAAAAAGGAATTACAAAGTTAATCTTAAATAATGAAATCTTGGAACACAGATTTAATTCAACACATCACAAACTTTTAATTAACAAAAAGGAATTATAATTTCAATGGAACAAATACCAACTTTTATAAATAAAAAGGAATTACATGAGGTGAAAAAATCTAGAACAAGATAAAAAAATAAACTCCTATGCCTTATATACTGGCTACACGATCATTTTAGAAGACAAGAAAAATGCTAAACCCTATTGTGTCGAATTCCTCATATGCCCTTGGCTTTTGATTTTCAAATTTGGTCAACAACAAGAACATGTGATCTCTGAGATAATTTGATCTTGTCCGTTTAATCAACATTGGGGACCAAGTAAAGAGTGGGAGCCGTTGGATTTTCTGAGCCAATTTTCTTCTTCTCCATTTTAGCAAATATTGGAGCAGGGGACCTATGGATGGGGTCCCACGGTGAGCTGGAGGGTGGTTTAAGGGTTTGGGGTTGATTAGGTGGTGATGAATTAGCCATCTAGAAGTGTTGGTGTTTAGTCATGTATGTTTAAGGAATTAGGATACTTAGGGTTTATGGACAGAAAAAAGAGGCGTTTGATCTGTGGGTTAGGGGAGACAGATATTAAGCGCCTAAAATTAATGTAATTAATTTCGTTTAAAAAAACTAATTAACTAATTAATAAAAGGACGCGTTGGATAAAAGTAAGTGGGTGGATCGGGTTTGTTGTATTTGGGCTGGGCTGGTAGGGTTGGTGGGTGGGTAAAGTGTATATGGGTTTGGTAATATGGCATAACTCCCCCTATTCTTCCAACACTCTTGCAAATCAATTCTGGCAAAATATAATAGCTTCTTCCCTTGCAAATATCTTTGAGGAAATTGCACAAACAGTCCTTGTCTTCATGATAAGTATAAATAAGGACCATATTTGCAATATTCTAAACTTAAAAGACCCAATATGGATGATGATTAAACTTTGGGGACTATTCTTGTATAACATGAACCTTAAAGGACTAAAGTTGAAATTTTTTCAAAGATGAGGGACCAAACTTGTATAATCTTCAAACTTCAAGGACTTTTCTTGTAAAATCAACAAACGGGTCCGGTTTATTGTGCGGCTTCATTTCCCGTGTTCGTTTTTGCTTTGTTCTTGTGATCTTTTTGTCTTTTTCACGATATCCATACCTAAAACACACTACAAACGAATACAAGCATATTTTCCAGTATTTTATGATATATTTATACGTTTTAAGCCTAATTTGGACGATGAGACTGTATAATTGTAGTCTCATCACTCCCCCATACTAAACCATTGCCATGCCCTCACGCAATGCTAGAATAAAGTATCGTAGCATTTCCAAAATTCATTTTCATGCGACTTTTATTGAAATTTAAACTTAGCAAACTACAACTACGTGTGTTTTAGACATAATGTATGATTTTCATCGCAAAATGGAATTTTAGGTTTATAAAATAAGAACAAGTGAATACCTCATAGAGATAACTTTTGTCATCCTCGATTTTCACCCAATTCCTTGCTAAGCGTGCAACGAGATCATTGTCATTATAAGTTAGTAGTGCTAACACTACTCATATGCTCTAATCACGTACTTAGAATCCCTTATACCTAATTGGTATCTCTTATATTTTATTTTTTTCTTGAATGATCACGAGGATACATTTTTTACTCTTGCGTGAATAGAGATTGAGTCCAAAAATAGAGCCATAACGGTGTAATCAAAATCATTGAATTAATAACCTTTCCTAATAGACAACGGTGTCAAAAAAATTAAGTCAACAAAAAGGATCGATAGACACGGTTATAGAACTGTTTTAAACATGAGACTTATTACCAATTTGCAATTGGTTTACCGCCACCTTTTATTTAACTTCTCCATGAAGTGTTTATTATGGCTTTGGTTTTGCCCTTGTCTTTTATTTAACCTCGCCATGAGGTGTTTATTATGACTTGATGTATATCCTCACGCTAAGGCGAATTTTAGATCTTTAAGGCTTCAAGATTTAAGACATTCACTTTTAAATTTCGCATAGATATTTTGGTCTTGTGAGCTTCAAATTTTTGCTTCATTTAGGTGAAGAGGAACTTAAAATTATTATTGGGGAAGCCACGATTATTCAGGTGCCAATACTTCAAAACCGTGACGCTGACGATACCTTAATGTTTTCCCAATTTAATTACATGGAAGCTACTAGAATCAATTAGAAACCAACAATTAAGACTAAACTACTAAGTCAATATTTATTAACAATATTTATACAATAGCATGGGGAGAATAAGCAAATAATTAGGACACATGAGTTTTTGAAAGAATACGAGCACTCTACGTTTAGCATAATAACTTATAATCAACTCTATCATTTCTCGTCCTCATTTAAGAGACTTAGCCTAAAAATAGTTAAGGAATCGAAGGTAAGTGCTCAACACGCACGGTCGAGTCAAAAATTACTCTTATTCTCGCCATCGGAAAATCTTCATTCGTGTCTTAAACACTTATGAAAAACGATAAAATTTTAAAATTTGGCAATTTTTAGCCTTATTTGCAACAAAACAAAAACAAAAAGATAAACATTGGAGAGGGTGAAGGTTTAGCAAGGTCGAGTATCTATTTACCCTCATACTAAAGTTAAACATTGTCCTCAATGTTTCGAGTCTAAGGGTAAAATACCCCCATACTAGAGACGAAAAGTAGAATGCTTAATCTAGCATGGAAAGGGTATAAAAACTAATCTTAAGCCGTTTATGAAGTGTGCTAAAAGACATATTGTTAGAACAATAAAGGATATATCATTGGATATCTGAAAATCTTCATAGAAAACGATCAAAACTCGAGTAAAACAAACACGAGATGCTTCAATTGTGATGATAATGACCTAGATTACACAATCACAAACAACTACGGAACAAAGGTTGGAAGGACACAAATCCCCTCACATTAACTACGATTATAAAGTGACAATATGTACATGGATAAGCATAGGATCTCCCCCACGAGGCACCTTGTTTTGATAACCGAGTCAAAAGCTCGATTCGAATCCCTATAATTTTTATCATTTAGGGATAATCATGGTTTAGGTCAAGTGGGTCTTACATGAAAAGCACAAGCCCAAAGCAACCGATATTAAAGACATAGTCCTTATATCAGGGTTGAAGATCGTGTCTTCGTTTTTGGATGATAAAAGAAAAAACACGACTTTAAACATCATCGTCCCAAAGGGACACAAGAAAATAAATGAGAAATAGAAGGGTGGGAAATTGGGTGGGCACATAATTCGAGTTACTCGAGGAAAACTTACACTGTAAGTGTAGAAGGAATTTCTAGTGACTACTTCGGTGAATGACCGAGATTTTAACTTAAACGTGATACCGGGGTCAAAAATCGTGTCCTAGGTGGAGAAGTGTGAGGAAACAAACGGGGCTTCCCCCACACTAGATCCACACAAAACGTTGTCAAAAGGAGTAGACGCGTTTGTAGCAAGTTCAATTATACGAGGTGATGACGGAGTTAACTTTAGTATATTTTTCATATCAATTGTAAAACCTTTCCCTTTTTCATTTTTAACTCTTTATTACGAAAAACCAATTTGATTAAATTGAAAATATTTGTTGTTTCGAAAACAATTTTAGACACACTAAAAACTTTCACATTTATCTTGAAGGTGGGAGGGGGATTAGAATTTTTAAAACGTGAGTCTATAAAGAAAATATCCCCTCCGGGCTAACGTAACGGTCATCATCAAACTCGAAATCGAAGGCGGGTCATCAAGAATACGTTTGATCTTGGCAAAAACGCCATCGGGATTAAAAACGTCTTCTCTTCCTCATAGAAGAGGTCGATAAATTAAATTGTTGATAGTCGAGTCACTAGCTTCAACCGTCGTGAAACTAGGAATAGAGGGTTCTTCAATTAAAGACTTTTCTTTAGTCGTTTCGACTTCGACATCGAAAAACGTATCAATGTGAGTAAGGACATCGCTGGACTTCTCACACGATAAATCCAAAATCTCACACGGTCTGGGATTAGGAATAGAAGGCTCGTCACGAGACGGTTTAGCCTTGACATTTTCAACTTTGTCCTTCGGAGGGATTGAACGTGGATTCTCAAATAATTTAGATAAATTACCAACACGTCCCTCCTGAATTAATTTTCGATCATCTTTAAGAAACGAGGGGTCAACGATTTTCCTTAAAACCTTATCGTATTTTTCTTTTTCAAAATCAGTTAACGGAATTTCTTTATCCATATTAAGTGTATATTGATTTGTAAAATCCTCTATAATTTCATCTTCATTAGAAAAACTGGGTTCCAAATGTTTTTCAACAATTTTCATCGTTCCTACGTATGCTACGTGTTTTTCTTGGTGTTTATTTTCAAAAACATTTTTAAAAACTTCGTTAGTAGACGTTTTCATTTCCTCTACGTTCTTATTAGATGACGAAGGTAGCACGACTCTACAATTCGAGAGAGCGGGATCAATGCGAGACGTATGTGTTGGGTCCACTAGATATGGATCTTGCAGCCTGTTAAGGATGGTGAACGACTTCTGTAATCACAAGTCTATTCACAGAGAGACTCTAGATGAAACACACAGTATAAGTGCGGAATACAAATACTATGAACAAGAAGAAACAGAATCACTATAATAACTTGATCCTTACTAAGGATTTCTACTATTAATATGAAAATGAATAATGTTTGATGAAGGTGTGTTTAACCCTTCTGCCAATGGTTCCTTTTATACTACAAGGAAACCCTAATACAACATTAAACCAAAACATGTAACTTCTGATATGCATATCCTTTCCTAACATATCTCATGCATATCCTAACAAACTACTCAGAATAATAATGTTTGACTTTCTAAAGACCAGGAGCACGTGTAGCTCCTACTACTACTAGGACCAGGAGGAACTACATACCTCCTAGCATACCTATTACAAATGTCTATTACAGAGGTCCTAACAATCCTCCCCTAAACTTGAATTTGACTTGTTGAGTTCAAGTTTCCTGGTAGATCTTGCAAAACAGCTTGAGGATTGAAACAACAACACAAACAGCAGCATCATAACCATCAGCATGAACAACACAAAGACTGCTGCAACGAGTAACACCTAAAAGGTTCTTGAAAGCTTGAAACAGATCTGCACCTTGTTGAATCTTTATAGCAACATGAGCAGATTTGATGAGCCTTTAAAAGTAGCTGCTCGCTCTTGGGCTAGCTAGTCTTTGTGGTGGAATAAGCATCGCCCTGGGAGACCAGAACCCAACTCAACTCTTAGAACGTGAATCAATGGTGAGTGGGGGGTACCCTAATGATTTTGGGAAAATCATCACAGCCGTCAACGGATTTGATATGAGTCTTTACCAGAAGCCGTACCCTTCCGGATTAGCCAACTATTAGCAATGAAGCATCAGTGAGCTGAAAACCCTATAGGTTTGAGCAAGCTATTACAGCTATCAACGGATTTGATATAGATCTTTACCAAGAGCCGTACCCCCTTGGACTAGCCACTTTTCAGTCTAGGACCAAGGCAAGTGAAAACCATCCAGTTTTTGGTAACCTAGCAACCATCAACGGATTTGATAATCACACCAGAGCCGTACCCTCATGGTGAATCAACTCTTTCTTGTCAGTTAAACATGGTGAGTTGAGCACCATTTGTTGTGTGGACTAGGTCCAACACCAAAAGTACCTCTCAAAACAGCCCAAGTGTGAAAATGCCAAGTGGAAAATAATGTCATGATGGAAAAGTATAAGCAGATATTATATTATGTACAAGTTTTGAAATTCCATCAAATGTTGAAAGTATAAGCTGATATTATATAGAAAGTATTATATATATATATATATATATATATATATATATATATATATATATATATATATATATATATATATATATATATATATATATATATATATATATATATATATATATATATATATATATATATATATATATATATATATATATATATATATATATATATATATATATATATATATATATATATATATACACTGGTGAAAAGAATGTTAGTATAACACAAGAATAGAAGAACCATACCAATCACTTACCAGAAGCTGCAACCTTGTCGGCATGTAGCCGGGCTTGAATACCTTCAACCAAGGTAGTGGCCATGGCAGACTCATTACCAGAAGGAGCATTAGATACCTGTAGATGACATTCCAGCATAGCTTCCATGGTAGCAATGGTCAACGGATACTCCATATCCGTAAGCATAAACACAACAGCACCAGTCTCAAGCTCTAACACATGAACACCACAACCAGCATACAATTTCCACCTCCGGATCACCCATCGAGGTTGATCCTTCCATACACTAGCATGGGGAGAATCAGGAGGGGAATCTAACATCAGCTTTAAATCACCCCAAATAGTCAACCCATGCCAGTTGGGAAGCTCACTCGGAGACTTAGGAATCTCAGCATCCACCAAACCATACAACAGCATAAGATCACGACGCTCCACCCAGGTCAAAATGTTTTGCAATCCGGAGACATAGCGAGTGTAGCCATCACTAGTCGTAATCTTATGAGTAAAGGTACCACGAGAAATAGGGGATGGCAGAATTTCCCAAGCTACAATCACACCCTTGCCCATGTGCAACACTGTCTCACTATCTGAAGCAGCATCAATGAGATTAGCAGGATCTCTCTTCTCAAACGGGACAGACTTACCGTGACGAGCCTTCTTCTTTCTAATAGAGCCGCGAGGTGAAGGGACACCAGAAGAAGATTCATCCTTGACCTTTCCAGCAGCAGTAGCATCAGCAGTAGTAGACACAAAGTCCTTACCAACCATAGGATCAGATTTAGCTGCACCAGCTGATGAGGTAGGAAGTGGTTCAGTTACGGTGTTGATGTTGGCTTCACAGCAGGAGTAACAGGAGTGGGATTCGTAGCAGAAGTGGTAGTAGCTTCATTGGTGGTGGTAGTATCAACATGAGAGTGAGTGGGATGAACAGTTGAAGTGGTGGTGGCAGGAACAGCAGTAGAAGGAGCACTAAAAGATGGAACCCCAAAAGTATCCTTGTGAACATTCGACGAAGAGGTGGGAGTAGTAGCATGCTTATAAGTGAGGACAACACGAGGAGGTGGGCGATAGATATAGTGTTCAGGGACCGGTGTATTTTGACGCTTGATCATCTTTGTGTAAAGATCTTTAAGCTCATCAAACGACAGCCTCCTCACCCTTTCCCATGTCCATCCAGTGTGAAAGTAAGCAGCCGATTGATTCTTAACATATTGCTACATCAACTTTCTCTCCTCGGTACATGACAAAGGTCTGTTACGGCCTTGGTTTGAAAATGCGTTTTGCGATCCATTGCGCTAAAGGTCCCAAAAGCCATTGCGTGATGCGTGATGTGATTGCGAGCGTAATTTAGACGCGATGCGTTTAGTATAAAAAAGTACAAAAATTATTTAAATACCAAATAAATGCAATAAAGTTACAAAATAAGTTCTTAGCATATTAAAATTAGGCCTATAATCCCTTGTAAAACAGATAAATCGGCAGTAAAGCTTGACAAAAAAACACTTAACAAAATGCAAGATACTATAATTTTGTTTTTGTTTTTGTTTGTTTTAGATGTTTTTCTAACAAGTCTTATTTTTCAAAAGTCATTAAAATATGTAGGTCTCTATTTAATTGTTGAAATTTGACAAAAATGGCCTAAGTACCAGATTGTGACAATTGCTGCCGTTGCTAGCATTACGCAATTGCGATTAATTGTGGCTTAATGCGAACGCATTTTGGGATGACACTGCATTAGACACCTTGATGCGAAATTTTGAATGCAATGCATTGATGCGTGCAATTTGCGCAATGATGCGCGCATTTTCAAATCAAGGTTACGGCGCTTTTCACGAAGCTAGGCAGCAAGAGACAACTGTTTTTTACGCATCAAAGCCATTGCCCGTTGAACACAATTGCCTTGATTCACATCAGCACCCAACAAATCTGTGAACTATGAGTAGTCATAAGTAAGTATGGTAAGCACCCTCATCCAGTCAGTGTCATTCCAATACATGGCGTCATGCCTCAACTGCTCACGTCTTTGCTGTTGAAGAGCTGCATCCTCAGCCCTGGCTTGTTGGTCAAGTTCCTCTTGCAATCGCTGAGAATCCTCTTCCCTCAACCTTTCTTCCTCTACTTGTCTGTGAGTACGCTTCTTGGGAGGAGAGGGTGCATCAGTCATAGGGGCTTTACCCTTGGGATCATGAGAAGGACCAACAAAAGGACCAGCAGACTCATCCATTGGCTTGGGATCAGCAACAGCATTAGGAATGCATGAAGGACTAGGAGGAGCAGGTAAATCATCACTCGGCTTATCAGCAAAGGCAGCCCTGGCCAAAATAGTCAGCCCATCCTCCTCAACATCCTCATCAGAATCAGAAAGCACAACTTTCTTCTTTTGGCGCTTCAGCTGTGACTCCAATGCTTTAACCCTGTTTTCCAATGGAAGCATGCAGTCCCGGGTGAGCTTGCGGTGCTGATTGAGGTCATCTTCCAAAGCAACAACCTTCGCATAATACCTGTGCATAAGAGCTAGCAAAGAAGTTAGAGTAACAGGTTCCTCAGGTTCCTCAGCTTCCCCACCAAGAGGACTTAGCTTGGGGGATGCATCATTGGGACCAGAAGCAACAGATGGGTCATCCATATGAGCATGAAAGCTAGATGGCTTCTCAGTAGAGTGCGGAGCTGGGCTAGGAGGGGGAGTATCAGCAAATGGGGACTCATGTGGGCGAGAAGAGGGGGCAGCCTTTGAGGTGGATGGCATTTCTACCACCACCTCTCTAGCAGGCTCCTCAACCTCCACATGAGGCACACTAGTAGCAGGGTGCTCCTCCTCTATAGGATCATTCTCCAATGGAAGTTCCTCCCCGACTTCATCAGTCGGAGGAATCACATTAGGATCCGCTTGGGCAAGGCCCAGCATAGCATCAGTAAGAGGCCTCAAAGGACTCTTATAACCAAGTGCCATATTCGCATACACCTTGGAACTAAGCCTTTGGGTCTTATATTCCTCCCTATTCCTAGGTAGGCACATAAGAACCTGCTGCAAAAACCTAGGGTACATCAAGAAATTCTTCCTAGAGCCAGTATCACTAAGGTTACAAATCATACCATCAAACAAGTAACAAGAGAAGTTAAAAATACGACCCTGAGCAATACAAATCAAACCAGTAGCAAGGGGAATGGGAAACGCATCCCAACTCCCAGACTTTGGACTCAAACAATGAATCAAGAAATAAACCAGTAGCTTCCATTGAGGGGAAAATCTATTTTTATGGAAGTTAAACTTCCCCCATGATTATAGCCTAGAGCAACCATACCATCCAATACCTCTAAATTGGGAATAGAGACAATGTCACCTGCATCCTGGAGATGAAGGGAAGATCTAATAGATGCCTCAGACACCACATATGAGCGACCATCTATGGTAGCATGGAGCTCTAGTGGGCGACCCAAAACATCAACGAGGTGGGCAGTTGCCCAAAATTGACGTATAACAATATCATACACAGTGGGGCAAACAGTAAGAGCATACCTTAGATTGGAAGCTTCAATGTGTTCCAGGATATCTGTGAACTCTTCTCATTTAGGACCTTCGCCAAGACAGGACACCTTGTTATGATCGGGTTTGTACTGGAGTGTGGCCATTGTTGATGATGGAAGCAGTGGAAGATGATTGATTAAAGAGGGTGAAGAGTAGGAGCGTATGTGTGTGTGTATGGTTGGGATGATTGAGTCAAATGAGGGATTTGACATAAATAATGGTCATAAAACTGTTCATTGACCCCTAATTATGGGGGTTGCCCTTTCAAAATTAAGTCATTAAAGCAAGAATAACCACTTGCCCCTTAAACCATTATTTGAAAATCCCAGTTACCAAAGATAAACCAAAAAGATATACACCAGAAGTAACTCGCGTTGACTGAAAGTCAAAACGCGTAAAGGTCAACACTAGGAGCACCAAATGGTCAATGAAAGTCAACGAAGTGAACAGTGACCCAAAATCGATACTAGAAGCCAACCATGAGTGAAATAGAAGGGTTTGTATCCACTAGGAGCAGAAGACTGCCACTAGGAGTAACCAAAATCTTCCACTAGAAGTTGCACACACCGCAAATACCCATGAAAACTATTGTTAAAATCTACCATATGTTAGACTGTGCAATGAAATATGTAGAATAAGCATCCCCTTAGGCTTAGCATCCCCTCAATCCTAGGCCTCAAGGATTGACCATACCAATATGAACCACCAAGTGGTTGAATCTCGCACCATCAAATGCTTTAGTTAATAAATCAGCAACATTATCATCCGTATGCACTTTAAGAACCTGTATCAGCTTCTTTTCATTGGCATCCCTTATAAAATGGTGCATAATCTCTATATGCTTGGTTCGTTGATGAAAGAAAAGATTCTTCACAATGCAAATAGTGCTTTGATTGTCGATGAAAATTTTGGTGTTCATGAAGTTGAACCCATAATCCAGCATCTGATTTTGTATCCAAAAGACTTTTCCACAATAACTAGCAGCAGCTACATATTCAGCTTCTGTTGAAGAGGTAGCTACTATTGTTTGTTTCTTACATTGCCATAAGATAAGTCTTCAACCCAAAAACTAACAACCACCAGTAGTAGACTTCCTATCGTTACTGGCACCTGCATAGTCACTATCACTATAGGCTTCAAGAACAAAAGGTGATTCCCTTGGATACCACAAGCCTAGCTTGGGTTGTGCATTGATATACTTGAAGATTATCTTGACTGCATTCAAGTTAGACACGGTTGGAGCCACCTGATGTCTAGAACAAGCACTTACTGCAAACATGATGTCCAGACGTGATGCAGTCAAATACATGAGTGAGCCAATCATTGACCTGTACATGTGAACATTTACCGGAGGATCTGGCTAATTCTTGAGTTTGACTTTAGTGACTTCATAAGGTGTTGTTGATGGTCTAAGAGGTTCCACATCAAACTTCTGAAGAATCTCATGAACATACTTGTCTTGACTTATGAAGATACCATCTGACTGCTGCTTGACTTGAAGACCAAGGAAAAATGTGAGTTCTCCCATGGCACTCATCTAAAATTCGCCTTTCATTAGCTGTTCAAACTCATCACATCATTCTTTCATAGTAGAACCGAAGATAATATCATCCACATACACTTGAACTAGGATGATGTCCTTGGTATTCCTTGTAAGAAACAGTGTTTTGTCAATAGTGCCTCTTCTGTAGTCGTGTTTCAACAAGAAAGTGGACAGACGCTCATACCAAGCTCTAGGAGCATGATGAAGTCCATATAGAGCTGTGACCACCTTGCAAAATTTCTTGGGGTGAAGTGGATCCACAAAGCCCTTAGGTTGAGTGACATAAATTTCCTCATCAATCTCGCCATAGAGAAATTCACTCTTGACATCCATCTAAAAAACAGTAAAGTCAACATAAGAAGCAAAAGCCAAAAACAGACGAATGGCCTCAATCCTAGCAACAGGAGCAAAGACTTCAGCATATTATATTCCTTCAAGTTGAATGTGACCTTGTGCAACCAGCCTAGCCTTATTTCTCACCACAATACCCCTTGCATCTTTCTTGTTTTTGAGAGTCCATTTGGTACCAATTGTTGTCTTTCCATCTGGCAAGTCAACTAGGATCCAAACATTCTGAAACAAGAACTGTTGCATCTCCTCCTGCATAGCCTCCACCCAACTTTGATCCTCAAGAGCATGTGAAACTGACCTAGGTTCCACCTATGAAAGAAAACAAGCAAACAAACAGTGAAGAAAGTATGTGTGATTATTACGCTTTTGGTCTTTAATGTAGCTCACAAGAGCATGATGATCAGACTTTGCTTTCTTATGCATGCGGCGAGTCTTGACAGTAGAACCAGGATCTCCAATGATTTGAGTAGTGGGATGGGCTTTATTGATCTGCTGAACAGGAATAGGAGCAACATCCACTTCTGGTGCCAAGTTATTAAGATCCTCAACAATGTCATCATCATATGAAGCAGAGTCAAATATGCCATCTATTGGTTGCTTATGAATATCATCCAGCTTAGTAGAAGTCTTCTTTTGATAGTTTCCTAAGTCAGAAGGACCAGAGAATCTAGTTATGGAAGTAGGATCACTAACCGGACTACCAATAGGTGTTAAACTTGCACTAGGAGTAACATTAGGAGCACTGGGAGTAACTGGTACAGCAGGAGTACGCAAGGGAAACTCAAAGCCTCCTTGAGCAGCTGCTGTAGTGGCATCTTGTTGTTGCTTGAGCAATGTGTCAAGAGCTCCTTGTGAGTCCACCATGTTTGATGGAGAGGCATCAATAAGAGTATCATTGGTGTTAGGAGAGACTGTGGTGGAATAGGATGGAACAACAAAAATGTCATCGTCCTCATCTGAGTCCAAAAAGCTAGAATGAGCACCTGCACTAGAAGTTGCAAACACTTGTGGACCTGCATCTTGGTTAGTTTTGAAACGAAAATATCCCAATGAGTCACTAAGATAATCAAGATCAAAATACCATTCAGGACCTTTGCCTTGGATGTTTGTCTTCTCCTCAAAGTACCTGAGATTTCTAGTTTCAATGACACGCTTGGCACGGAGATTATAGACACGATAAGCTCGAGAGTGAGCTGAATAACCCACAATGTAGCCTTCATCTGCCTTGCCATAAAATTTCCCCAAATAGTCACTAGTATTCAGAATGGTGACAGGACAACCAAATGGCTTCAAATGAGCAATGGTGGGTACTTTGGTTGTGAGTAGCTCATAGGGAGTCTTCTTATGGGGATTGGTAATTGATACCCTATTCAACACATAACTTGCATTGTTGATAGCTTTTGTCCAAAACATAGTTGGAAGCTTGGAATCTGCAAGCATGGTTCTTGCAGCTTCTATAAGAGTCATGTTCTTCCTTTCTGCAACACCATTCTGTTGAGGAGTCATGGCAGCACTATAAACTCTTTTGATACCTTTGGAATTGCAAAGTGCTATGAGGTCTGCATTTTTTAATTCTGTTCTATTGTCACATAGGTTACCTTTACCTTCTTGGACAGCTGATTCTCAATGAGTGTAATGAAGTCCTTGAGAATTGAGCAGGTCTCACTTTTGGCAGCCATAAAGAAAACTCACGTGAACCTGCTATACCCATCAGTTACCACAAGACAATATTGTTTATGGTCAATGCTCCTAATGGAGTTAGGACCAAATAAACCCATGTGTAGTAGCTGCAATGGTTCATTTATGAGGCTGAGAGCAGTAATGGCCTTGAAGGATGCTTTGTGTTGTTTGCCTTTGCTGCACGTATGGCAATTGATGTCATTTCTGAAAGTTTTGGGAGGTAAACCAGAGACCAAGTTCATATTTTCCAATTTGTGAATGGTCTTGAAGTTTACATGTCCCATCCTTCTATGCCATTTAGTGGCTTCATCTTCTAAGGCTTTAGCAACCAAACAAGCTAGTTGACCAGTAGGATTAACTTCATTAAGCTTGATACTATAGAGATTGTGTCTTCTAGGGATTCTGAGTAGAACTTGAGAGTCATCCGGTAGCTTAAAGTCTGTGGATAACACCAGTGCTTCAGTATCCGTAAAGAGGGAAAACTGCTTCTTGTCACAAATCTCAGAGACAGAGATCAAGTTGAAGTGTTGAAGTGCTTCCACATAGTAGACCTGCTCAAAATTAAGGTTAGGTGTCTGAATAGTTCCTTTGCTAGAGAACCTTCCTTCACCACCTCTGAAGTAGACCTTTCCGCCTTGAAATGGTACAAAGTTAGATAAAAGTCCTTTATTCCTTGTCATGCTCCTAGAGCATCCACTATCAACTATTCTAAGAGTGGGATCTTGGTATGGAGTAATCTACAACAACAGAAAAGATATATGCAAAAGTTAGTGTCATAAGGGGACCCAGACCTTTTCAGGCTTGAGTCTGCCTTGTGGATATTTAGTAGATAGCTAAGAAGATTGATGAGATCCACTGTTATTCTTAGGTTGCCTGTTCATCATATGGGTGTTATTACGTGACAAACAACAACCTAGTCAGGGCTTAACAACAGTACCCAAATTTCCTAACCTAAAATACATTTGGTCTGAATTAAACGCATAATTCTGATTAAAGTTCTGAAAATAGTTGCTGGTTGGTCTATTGTAGGTGCAACCATTGTTCTACAAAGATTAAAAGCTAAAGGAGAGGTCCTTCTAGAAGAAGAATAGGATTGGGCACATGGGTTTAGTCTTCTAGAAGAAAAAGGAGCAACTCTTGGTGGACCAGGAGCAGGATAAGCTTGATAAACAGAAGGAGTTTGATCATAAAAATCACAATCCTTAATCAAATGAAATTTTCTTCCACAAACAAAGCATGTTTTAAAAGACCTTTTATTCAAATGACATTGTTTCACACTGCTAAATTTATTACAAACAACTCTAGGAGAATCAACATTCCTAGGACTTAATAAACTAGAACTAGAAATAGTTTAAGTAGAAGCAACTCTCTCATCACTCATCCTAGCACTAGTAGCAACATGGTCATTTGTCTTGGATCTTGAAGGTCTTGACTCTTCACTTGAAACACAGGATGCATAGTCACTGGCCTTGTCACTGAACGTACAAGAGACAAAGTCATTAGTATTAGTAGAGCTTTTTAGAGACTCATGCATCTGTGATCCATCCAAGTCAGTATGCCTAGATATGGGCATAAAAGTTCCTGTAAGAGGTGGAGGAACAGCATGCATTGCTGCAGGTGGTTGAAACCTATTGTAACTAGCTTTCCCCTCCTCCTCCTTGTCAGGATCAAAGACACTTGAAAAAAAACACATCTTTTGAATCAATATATTTATCAAAGCCTAAACCTCTCTTAGTTCTACCAAACATTCTATTATCAATTAACTTTGAAAGATTCTTGGGTGCTTTTTGCCATTTTTCAAATCATAAAAGTGTAGCATCCAACTTTTCTTGCATGTCTTGCTTATCCTTAATACTGTCATTGTTTAGTTTTTCAGTATATTTAAGCATGTTAGTGGTGTTTTCTAAATCAATGCTTAGAATTCTAATTTTATCCTCATATTCACGTTGAGTATCTTGAAGCCACCTCTTTTGTTGTTCCAATGTTTTTAAAGAACTCTTATATGCTTGAACATCTAAAAAATACTTGTCATTCTGTTCATTTAGTTCATTGTATTGAGTCAACAGTTATGAATATTTATCATGATAGCCAAGAGGGCAATTTTGTACTTGAGGCGAGATTCCCATAAGAGAAAATTCTTCTGCTTCCTCGGCATCAGATAGATTCCCAACAATCATAGCAAATACATCAGTAGAAGCTTCAGCTGATTACAAGGTAGCAGTCTGATGATAATTCCAATTAACTATAGTGTCAACAGACACCAAAGCTTTCTTTTCATCCTTGAGCTCTTGAACCTTGAAGGCTGAATACATGTTCTTCTCCTGGTTAGTTTTGTTACGGCATTCCCTAGCAAAATGTCCTTGCTGCTGACAGTTATAGCATCTGACCTTGCTTCTATCAAACCTGGTTGGCTCTCTTGGGTTGTAGTTGAATTTTCGACCTGCTTTCTTTTCAAACTTATAAACCCGGAGAGTGAGCATAGCCATCTGCCATTTTAGATCCATTTCATCCAAGTCAAGTTTATCAACCTGTTTGAAATCATCAAAAGCAAGTTCCTGTTGTGGATCAACATCAGCAACAAAAGAGTGAAGAAAAGCTTCTACCATGCTACCAGTCTTGACTTTTGGTTCAGGAGTAGAAGTATGTTGAGATGACAAACTATAGCTTGGGCTACTAGCATAAGTCATTGGACTAGATCCCATGGAACTCACAAAAGCAGAGTTAGTAGGAGTAGGAAAGGAATCACTTGAGTATCCTCTCACATGAGGCTCAAAGGTTTTAAGTTTATAAAACATGTCATCAAAATTAAGATAGTCAAGGCCACCTTTTGCTTTGAGAGAGATGACTACCTGATTCCATAAGTGAGGTAGGGCTCTAAGAAACCTGGCATTGATATCTCCATTGTCAGGTTTGGACCTGAGTTGATTCAACTGGCTAAGTATCTTTTGGAACCTATCATACCCTTGATGAATACCTTTAGTTTCAGAGTACTTGAATTTTGTAAATTCATCTCTCAGCATGGATCTGCGCATTTTCTTTGATTCCTCATTCCCTCCAAACCTTTCCTTTACTCCATTCCAAATCTCTCTAGCATCATCCAAGTGATAAAAGTCACCCATATGATCATCAGGAAGGGACTAAAGCAAAATAGTTTTTGCTTTTATTTCCTTCTAAACAGCTGTGATTTCTTCATGAGTTTTAGAATCTAGAAGGATGACATTACCATTCTTGTCTCTTCCAGTAAGCTTCTTACTGTTGCCATTCTGAACAATTTTCCAAAGGTCTAGATCAATATTGGTGATCCAGCATTCCATCTTCATGGCCCAGCTATCATACTCATCCTTCTTCAAGAGTGGGAATTTTCCATTTGTATTGGAAACAGTAGCAACGATTTGCTGAGGTTGTTGTGTTTTAGAGGTGCTTGCTTCTCCTGTTTCAGTAGAACTAGAGGCAGATATGCTTAAACAAAGATGTTACAAAAATTGAATCTTCTTGAGCAGAGACTCTCCCAGGCTCTGATACCACTTGTTGGGTCCACTAGATATGGATCTTGCAGCCTGCTAAGGATGGTGAATGACTTTTGTAATCACAAGTCTATTCACAGAGAGACTTTAGATGAAACATACAGTATAAGTGCGGAATACAAATACTATGAACAAGAAGAAACAGAATAACTATAATAACTTGATCCTTACTAAGGACTTCTACTATTAATATGAAAATGAATAATGTTTGATGAAGGTGTGTTTAACCCTTCTGCCAATGGTTCTTTTTATACTACAAGGAAACCCTAATACAGCATTAAACCAAAACGTGTAACTTCTGATATGCATATCCTTTCCTAACATATCTCATGCATATCCTAACAAACTACTCAGAATAATAATGTTTGACGTTCTAAAGACCAGGAGCACGTGTTGCTCCTAATACTACTAGGACCAGGAGGAACTACATACCTCCTAGCATACCTATTACAAATGTCTATTACAGAGGTCCTAACAATTGGTATCATTTGAACCTCTCCTTCTGGATTAGAATTGGTATCATTTGACGAAGAATTCGATGATAAATTTTTTTCCACTAAGGCCTCAAACATTAAAAAAATTTTGTTATGATGATTAGCGTGATCTTCCCTCATTTCCTATACATGTTCTTTCCACATCTCTATATTTAGGCCATGTAAACGTTCTTTCTCTCTAAAGGCGGCATCATGTTCGTTTTGTAACTCGGTTATCACGGAAGCCATTTGTTCTAAGTAATATGCCTTTTGAGTTTCCAATTGTCTTTTGTAAGATTCCTTTTGTTCATTACAAGTTTCCCTAAGATTCGTCACTTGTTCTTGAACCATCGTTAACATATCATTATTACGTCTCATATAGTTACCAAAGGTGTTATGACTTGTTTCATCATTTTGATTATCATCGCAATTATAAGATGAATCATATGATGAATAAAACGAAGACGATGGGTGATCTTGGTCATAAGATTGAAATTCATCATCATGATCACGTGGAGGAGAGTTATAGATATAATTCTCCCTTCCTTCATAAACCTCACAGTTAAAATAATTGGCACCATCGGGCTGGCCTCCACAATATGGACACGAGTAATAACCACCATCATCCGACATGATGCGAGAGCGTCGTTTTGAGAATCAAATGATTTAGAGGGTTAAAGAAGAGAATTATGAAAATAGAGGGAAAAGTCGAAGATTTTTTTTTGTTTTTGGTTTTTCAATTTTTCTGGAATTTCTGTGTATCACGTAGAAATTAATCTACAAAAACTATCCACTAATCAAAGGTCTCGATTAATGAATCCAAGAGGAGTGAAGGCAATTACGTGAAGTTAAAACCTTCGTTCGACTTTAAAATGTTGGCGGAACACCAAAACATTTCGAGGGTTCAATAACTTAAACTCACAAAAATAGATTAATAATACTTGATGTGGCAAACCCCTAATTAATCGTCACTTTCTAAGTACGCACAAGCGAGCGGAGAAAACGAGGCGGCGCGAAGCACTTAAGAGCCTTTTTTCTTTAGGTCGTGAAATACAACCGCCTTATACCCACCTTATAGTTTGTATTTATCGAGATTAAATCAACTAAGATTATTTATCTATTTTGCCTTTGATTTCGTTTGAATTCGATACACTTAATAATGACCGGAACGCCCACTATTAAGATGCGATTTCTCGCGTATTTGGATAATTATTGTGTATTAATTGTTCTACGTAAATACAATATATTATTCACAAGAATACGAGAAAACGATTTGGTGTTAATTGAGGTAAATTTAACACTTTATTTATTTTTATGGTTACTATAATTGAGAAAAATAATAAAAGAGTATACACGATATAAACACTTCCCAAAAATGGAAGGTCAATAATGTAAATACTCAAACAATCACGAATAATATATATGAGTAAACACACCTCCCCGGTAGGGCGCCATTTTTGATGTATTATTTTTGTATATACTTTATTTTGGGGAAAACAAAGCAACACAAAAGTCGTTGGTAAGTATTAAGTTCTATGTTTAGGAAAACGCAAAACCGACTAATTAAAGTTCGTTCTCGAGGAGGTATGGTGTTTAAGCCAATATTAAATACGTAGTTGAAATGAGTTATTACGCTTTTGGAAAGAGAAAAGAAAAGAAAAACAAAGACGGATTACGCTAAAAGGGAATTACGTCGTAAAACGTAAAAACATAAAACGTGACGTAAAATTGAACGAAATTTTAAAAAATTTGGATAAGTAATAAAAAGAGCGAGAATAAATCCTAAACTACGGGAAAGCATAAAAAGGCATTGGAAAACCTAAAACGTCTACGTGGACAAAGCAAAGGCAAAACTAATTAACGATCAAACGTAAAGACGCGACATTTAAGCAAATAATCAAATTTCAAATCCTACCAAAGCAAATCTAATTTTCCTAAGTACTACATGACAAAAAAAATTAGAAAAAAGGATTACATTTTTTTGGTATTTAAATAATTTTTATGAATTAAATAAAATTAATAACTAATTAAATAATTAAAAACATGAAACGATTTTAGAAAAATGTAAATATTTGTAGAAAAGTTTAAAATACGAATTAAAACTTAAGAAAAATAAAAAACTGAGAAAAGTCACCCAATAAGCTGTTTAATAAGCTATATAAGTAATAAAGCAAAAATATTGAACAAGGTTCAAATTAAATCATTTACCTATTGTAAACCAAAATAACAACTAGCATAGATGGTATGAAGGGGTGTGTATGAGGCCCTGTTAATGGGAAGGGAAGGTGTCACACCCCACCATGGCGGAATATGGGGCGCAACGTATGGATATCATCACAACATGGCGTGTCTATAGAGATAACTAAATGAAATAAGAAATGTCATAAAATGGTGACACAAATGTCATGACAATATCTCAACAATGCAGGACTCTATGTAAGTAGGTAACAGTCCTACCGCTTACCCGAGACAAACAATTAACATAAACAAAGCAAACATATAGATTTCAACAAAGTATCACTTATTCAAACATCAAATAAAGACTAAGAGGAAAGGGTGTTCCTCCAAATGCAATCCTAAGCCTCCAAAGCTAGCCACTCCTATTCTCATGCTTAACCATATTCTCACCTGAAAGAGACACTAAAACACGTCAACATAAATGTTGGTGAGAGTCATAGGTTTAGACTCCAACCTCAAATCAGTTATAATATAAGTTGTGAATAACCACCAACAATAAAAATATATGGACAATGTGTTACAAATGTGTATTAACAACTAACAATTCAAGATTAATCATATCAAACCAATTCCAAGGCTCCAAGCCTTTCCAAACACCATGGTCCCATAGGCGCCCATACACCTATGAACCAATCCCAAGGCCCCGCCTTGTCAACATCCCCTTGGTACCAAGTCAAATCACAAAACAATCATGAATCAATCAGCAGTTAATCACATAAGTACACACAAGTCCATCACCAATCATA
Organism: Glebionis coronaria; assembly: GCA_025667525.1. Classification (NCBI taxonomy): domain Eukaryota; kingdom Viridiplantae; phylum Streptophyta; class Magnoliopsida; order Asterales; family Asteraceae; genus Glebionis; species Glebionis coronaria. The sequence continues at coordinate 110,671,206 of CM046879.1, read as the reverse complement.
AAACATTCACAACAACAAATTACAAAACCATAAAGAGTGTCCCTTCCATCCCATCTGGAAGTCAAAATCATTAAATGATATGGGACTATGAAACTCACCTGATCAAGCTTCTCCAAATATCTACACTCTAGAGAAAATCTAAACACATAAACATATGTAATCAAAAGATGAACCACATACCAAAATGGCTCATTAATTTGTGATGGATATCTAACATTCTCCTAAAACTTAACCTTATTTACGTGCAATAAGCATCCCATTACACCCCTCAAGAAGCCCTTAACTTAGTTAAGTTCATAACCCGTCCCGTTAACATTTTACCCAAAACAGTCCCGTTTTTCATACTTCAAACTATGGGTCGAACACCCCCTTAACCAAAATAATATGCCCTGTAAAAGAAACCTTATTCTCTTACATGTGTTATATAACTCCCCCATTTGGCCTCAACCTTAAAGCTACTGTTAAGGCCTCCATATATATATATATATATATATATATATATATATATATATATATATATATATATATATATATATATATATATATATATATATATATATATATATATATATATATATATATATATATATATATATATATATATATATATATATATATATATATATATATATATATATATATATATATATATATATATATATATATATATATATATATATATATATATATATATATATATATATATTGTGACAATTCGTCAATTTATGGTTGATATTTTATTCTAAAGTGTTATTTAAAAACATTATTTTAATGTTATATTATGAACTCACTTATTTTTTGGGAAGAAATTTGGATTTACGTCTTGAAGTAGCATCGACTACGTCTAAACCGGAGGATTCTACGTTACGTGCTTACGTTTACATACACCGTCTTTGGTGACAGTCCGACATTTCAGAAAAAAAATTTGTCCGTGAATATTATTTTGAGATTTTAAATTTGTGATGGTTCATAAACTCACAAATTTACGAGAAGATATTAGGACTTACGATTATAATTTAACGTCCTTTACGATTAAACCGGAAACCTTAGGATTATGTATTTACGTTTTTGATGAGACAATTTTTATTAGATTTGTTTTGTGTCGTTGATTCATAATTTATAAAAACGTTTTTCATAAAACGACCCGAGGGCACGCAAATCGAGGAAACTAGAATCGAGGAATACCCGTAAATTAGCGGGATGGGACAAAACAAGTTTATCCCACCCCACTAACATATGGGATGGCCAAGGATGCAACACCTCATCCCATGAGGTGTCAAGCTTAACCAACAAGTCTTAACACTTGTAACTAGCTTCACATGTAAGCTAAGCTTACAACTACTCTACCTAAAAACTACACACACAAAACCACTTCTACAAAACTCATACATGCAAACCACTCTCTCCTTCTCTCCCTAATTTCATCCACTCTCTCTCTAAAATGCCATTTTGATCAAATTTTGATCATTTTTAGCCATAAACTATGTGTTATCTACACATATAATAAAGAAATCTTGAAGCCCTTTTGAAACCCTATTGATTGGTTGTGATTATAACATCCAAGGAGGAGTTTCCATGGAGTCTTGGGGATGATTTTCCACAAGGTGTTCATGAAGAATGGTGGTCTTGAAGATGGTCTTGGTTATTCACAAGTTTCTCCATCAAAATCCATGTTTTGATCACAACCTACATCATCATGGTGGTATAAAGATTGTTCTCCTCATCCTCTTGTTATTTTTGATTATGTAATCTTGTATTTCTTTTACTTATGTATATGTATATGATGATGAATGATGATTAAAAATATTGTGTGGGGATTTGGTGTTGATAAACATGCTTAAAAAGATGAAAAACTATAAGAAACAAGGCTAAAATCTTGTTTAAATTGTTGGCTGTATAAAACAGTAAAGAATCATATGATGAACTGATAAAAATGGCATATATTAATGGATATACAGTAAGTAATATGTCTTGTACACATGTGAGAGTTGGCCATGCAATGGAATCATTAGGATGAGTGAGATATGATCAAAACAAGTTTAGATTACAAATCTGAGTTCACTGTTTTGGAAGATTTTTAGAAAATACTTAGAGGCTGATTCAACAGTAGATATAGGAGAGTTAAATGGAGCACATATCATGTAGTTTATTTCATAAAAAATTGAGCTTCTATCTCCATATAGAACTCTAGATATGGCAGTTTTGGTGAACATGAAAATAAAAATCAGATTTTGGAAATTAAAGTATAATAGTATTATATAAGCACTCAAATAAAAATAGTATAAAATGTGAATTAAAACCCACTAACTCATATAATACATTTATATAAATATGTATAAGGATAAATAAATGGGCATCTTATAAAAATGTTAGTTTGATAAGTTTTATAAGTTATAAAACTATAAACATGATTCTTACGACTTTCTTGGCTATTACCGTAAAAATTAACGTTTTTGTTAAATAAAACTTAGACGGTTGGACCCGTCTAATGTAAACTTTTATAAACTCATTTACTGATATAGAAACATATATAACAAGTAAAAACCGATAAAACCCGAACTATATAACATACGGACATTAACGGGCTAAGTTAACGTTATTGGACTAATAATACAACAAAATGGACTAAAACACTTATAAACTTATTTATTGGGCTTAACCCATTTGGGCCCAACATGTAAAATGTAAATACTGATAATACAAGTATGAAATGGATTAATACAAGTTAATAAACTTATAATAGGCTTATTGGACCTAAAACACCTAAATAGGTAAAACTAGAAAACTAGTATAAAAGTTATCGACACATAACACAAAAATGAGTAAATGAGAATATGTAAACCCACTTGATCATCATATATATGTAATCATCATATGTATACATAATTGTTATTTTTATAAATTCATTGGACATGAGTCTAAGACGAGTATTATTTGTCTAGGTTTCCGTGATTGAAGCACGTACCGTACGTCCGAATTGCCGATAACCCGTCTTCCCACATCAACGTGAGTTCATAGCCTCGCACTCTTTTAAATGTTTTTATGAAATGTTTTATAAACCCGCGGGGGAGATAACATGTTAGTTTTTATAAAATAGGACACCATTTGTCCCGATTGTTTGTTTATTGATTTGGACCCGAATGATTGTATGACCTGATTGTATGATCCGATAAATGATTAAAGGACCCGATAGATGAAATTAAATGGATTATTAAAGTTAGGTTATGTCACTAAAAGTCCCATTAGCATGAATTGTGAACTACCGGGATTTGGTAGACGCTTATGCATATAATAGTACTATTTGGGGACGATCACCCCAGTTCGTGCCTTGACGGTTGATCCCCGTCGTGCCACATTGATTGGTAAGCGAATTTATGTATGAGAAGATTTCCATAGCGTGACCTTTGTGACGACACGCTAATTTAGATGGGCAAATTGAGTATCGGGTTAGCTACCCGTTGTTTGTTTTAGTAAGGTAACAATGTCATGCGGCTTATAATAATCCAAATTAACGAAATACTACTATACGCACCGAATTACGATGTATTGCCTGACTAGCAATACGGGGTCATACTATTGATTTTATGTTCGTGTTTTGGTTTTATATAACCATATTCATATAACGGTTTTTATTTAATCCATACAACGTTATAAAACGTATTGTATGATGTTTTTACGACATTGGCTCGTATAATGATTTTTAAGGAAAATGCCTATATTATGACCTTCGATAAGGATTTGTATAAAAATGACTTTGGCTATTTTATGGCCTATTACAATGATTTGTACGAAATGATTTTTGGTAATAATTTTATACCAAAGTTATATTGATGGAATTTATTAAACTATGAATTCACTCGGCGTTATCGCTGACCTTTTCTTTTAACATGTTTTATCTCAGGTACTTGAAGGTAATTCTCGGGAAGACAACAAGAGTTCATGGCCCGCACCTAAATACCTATTTCCATTCAAATGCTTTGTAAAACTTGTATTAAATACAATGACTTGGGACCTATGTAAATTTGATATTTATGAATGGAAATGCTTTATTATTAAAACGACGCGATTTTTATGCGTTGTCTATGATGTGAGTAATGTGCTATCCCGTAACACCAACGAGTCTTCCGCTGTATTGAGTTGTATAAATTTGGGGGTGTTACAGTTTGGTATCAGAGCTCTCGTTATAGAGAACGAAAGATTTTTAAAACTAAGGTTTTGAATAAAACATTTCAAAATCTTTTAACTATAAACATTTTTCTAAAAATGTCTAAAAATCTTTTGACTATAACAGTGCCGAAGAATTCCCGAGTTACCGACAAGGCTAGACTGAGAAGTGTTATTTTAATATATATATAACTTGGGATTATATATATATATATATATATATATATATATATATATATATATATATATATATATATATATATATATATATATATATATGATGTAATTTGATTACATGATTTTTTGATGATTATTTTGATATTTATACGAGGAATTTATACGACGTAGATTGTCACAAGGAACCCTAAATCTCCTAGTAAATTAATCGAAGCTATTCTCGTAGGAATTCTAGCTATCCTAGATCTAAACCAAGTTGTGGATATTTATGAACCCAACAAATGGTTGATATTCGTAGAAATGTAGATATTAGTTGATTGTGATATTAAAGAAGAATTAGCGAGATTAAAATGATATCGATGTCATGACGATCTTTCCTTATAGAGTGGAGTTTGACAAAATGTTACCACCTAGAAAGATGTCCTCTGAATCGTTGTCACCCAATTCTTAAATTTGAAATCGAAAGGGTGAATGTTGCACTTGAGGCTGTCATTGGAACCATTACCCAAAAGCCTCATGCCACTAGTACCTTTCCGAGAAGTCTAATTGAATGATCGAGTCATTTATACTAGTGACTCATTTGATAATTGTTGTTGTAAGAGCTATAGGATTGAAAATTAAGTGTTGTTCTTATCGAGCTTTTATTGCACTTTGAAGGTATAAGAATAAGGTTGAAAGTATTGGAGAATGAGGTAGGATATCGAATTGAGTATAAAATTGGTTAAAACTTGAATAAAGAAAAATTTAACCCGTATGGAATATGAGATTGTTAAGAGGAAGTCGTTATGTTCTTTGATTGAATTATAAGGTTTTAATTAATTGTTGATTCGTGTTAAGTGTTGTTCCTAGGCCATTGTCCACTAACGAGGATGCCCATTGTCCAATAAATAAATTGAAGAAATCTTCTTCTGAATTGAGACCGATGGATCTTTCGGGACATGTGGAACATCTAATGACTCTTGTAGATTAGTATTCATTGTGGTATCTTTTAAAAATAATCCCTAACTTAACTGAGACATCAGTTGGTAGGATGAGATCTTGGAATTGTATGACATAGTGACACATAATGTGTTACGGTACAATTTTACTTGTTTGTGATTAATGAAAAGACTACCTTTGATTGCTAAATTCTACATGTATCGATGATATCTATCTTTTATTGCTTCATCCTAATGCTCGCATTAGTGATGCAACCATTGAACAAGCACTCATCTCGATATGAGTTACGTTGTGGATTATTCTTTTTGAGTGCCATCGAGTTCATGAACCTCATGATTAATTGGCTAAGCTCATTTCCTATCATATTGTAGTTAGTTCTTGGTGGACAGAATTTCATCACTCTTTTGCAGATCACTCATTGTTTTTAAAAGATAAAACAATATCCCTTGAGAGAAATTGAATTTTCATCACCATACGGATTATTTAAAGTGAGACTTATAAATAATCGTTATCGAAATGAAGTTGTTTATAAAACACCTTGGAAAACTTAATTATTTTCATAACAAAGAAAATCTTTGTGAATTTATTTTTGATTCTTATTTAAGAATTAAGCAAGAAAATGTTTTTATTTTAAACATCATGATAAAATTTTGACGAACTGAGTATTGCATCGTTAATCTTGAAATTGTATATAGTTGCGCGCCTACATACAATTTGGAATGAACCATGCGAGACTGATTAGTAGTCACCATAAAACTAATGAATAAACACTACATTTTCTTTGAAGATTGTGAAAGATTAAATTTTATGAGATCTGCAAGAAGTGAAAAATAAGGACATAGTGTTAGGGACACCTACATATGTGCCTGTAGCATCTATTCTTCTGAGTCTTATTTACTCATCTGTGGAATTTGTCTTATTTGACAATTGATATTTCCTTCTTGTCCAATTCTCCCGTAGTGAGATTCTTAGGAAAAGTATCTAATTACCGAGTGTTGATACCCGACTGGATGTATTGACGTTATTATCATTTCTTATGATTTGATTTCATTTGAATAACCTGGGTAACGATCCAAGGAGCTTTTGAATGCGTACTCAAATTATGAAAACATGGGATATATTCATATTCGTTAAATGTTTTCATCTGTATCTGATTTGAAATTCTATCACGTAGATTATGCGTTTACCTTACTCTCTTAAGGTTAGTTATGTCTCCTGATACCCTTGAACTTGTGAAGGATTATGAGTTATTATTAGTCTTTTGAGAAGTTCACATCTTATCGACGGCAATGAAACTGGAAAGTTGATAGTGCCAGTAGAATGGATTGATTGATTATGACATGACGACATTGTCTTAATTGATGGGAACTCGAATTGAATTCCCCTAAATGATAAGATGTTGATTATCAAAAGTAATCTAAATAATTCTTGATGGATGACTTGAAATTTTACCATGAATGGTTGTGAATTAGTCATAGATATTATAATCTAGGAAGAACCTAGTATAAATGTATTAAAAGATGTTTATGGTATCTGAAACTTTAGTAAGTATTTGTTGATGAATTACTTAGACTTTCGCCATTAGGCAAGTTGAATTTGGTATTTGATTATATTCTCGGTGCTGCACCTGTGGCGTGTGCACTGTACGTCAGCACCATCTGAATTAAAGGAATTACCGTACAACTGAGAGAGTTGTCGGAGAAGATTTTATTCCACCAAGCTCGTCATCATGAAGAGCTATGGTGTTATCATTCCTTATATTTATAGATTACTGTTAACTGAGTAAATTGACAATCGAAAACGATATCCATGACTCGAAATGGAAGATTTGTTCGATCATTTACAAGGTTCTAGCGTATGTTTTAAAGATTTGATCCATGGCATGGTTATCATTCACTTCGCATCTGCGAAAAAGATTATCTATTCCAATCACTACATCCATAACTCGTAATGAACATTTTGAGTTTCACGTGATGACGTTTGGATTGACTAATACACATGTAGCATTCATAAATTTGGTGAATCACGTGTGTAGGCTGTAATTTGATAAATTCATGCTTGTGATCATTAAGAACCATCTATTTGTTTATAAGAATAAAAATGAGTTAATAATTAATTATAGATTGCCCTGAATTGGCCGAACAATAAAAACCTGTACCTTAAATATTTAACGTATGATTAAAGACTTAATTCTTTACATTATTTGACTGTGCGATTAATAGAAAACGGAATCCATATTGACTCTTCATTAAATTTAGAGCCCTTTTAAGACTTTGGTTTTTACAAAAAAAAATGGAAATATGTCTTGACAAATGTTTTAACAAAGGATTTTTAAGGGATTATTCCCTTATACACAAATCATTTAACTAAACTCCTGTTTAGGGGTAAATGTTTGTGTATACTTCTAGACAACTTAAGAAGAATTGAGGAAACTATATAACTTATGACTTGAAATTTGAAACGACAATTTTTGCTTTTCAACAACGAAATTTTTTTTTACCAAAGAATAAACGAAGATTTTTCGAACATTTACGGATCTTATTAAATATTTTCGATAAATCAACAAAAATCTTGTTAATTAAATTCAAATTTATTTTGAACATTTTATATAATTGGTCGAACTAAGAAATTTAAAATTTTTACGTTTACGTTTCATAAAAACTTAATAATTATTATTTAATTAATTGTAATAATTATCGACGCTTTAGACGTCGGATTGAGTAAAAAAGATAAAAATAATAGTTGAGATGAAACTAAAACTTAGAAAATGTGAACAAAGGTGAACGTAATTACTGACACATTATGTAGAAAAGGATAAAGAATCAATTAGGATGTGTTCCTTAATAATGAATGTGCAAAATAAATTGCCGAACAATTTAAAAATAACTAATGTTTGTAAGAAGGATAATATAGATAATAAAACGGGTTCGCGGCTAATGTGAACCATTAGAATTAAGAAGCCGATGGCGCTAAATGATTAAAAGACCACTTGTGATTGTCTAAATACGGAGGATTGTGAGATATAGTTATGTTGGAATCTTGTGAGTATAAGTATTCTATTCCTGTCATTTATAATTTAATGTATCTCTTCTGAAGAAGTTGTACTGATGCAATTATGAAGGCATACATCGCCTCATACATTAGTAAACGTCTAACTATTGCAAAGGTCATCATCTGAATTTGAATTGATTTGGGTCATCGTCGACAGACTGACCAAATCTGCTAATATCATTCTCGTTAATGATAAATTCTTGATGAAGAAATTGACTCTTTTGTATTTAAAGGAGTTGTGTAAAGATGGTGTACCTGTATCGATCATCTCTATCAAGATCCTCGCTTCGCATCAAATTTCTAGAGATTTGCTCAGAAGTCATTGAGAACGAATCTTGATGAGAGTACTGTGTACCACCCCAATCGAAGGGACGAGGTAAAGTAACGATACAAAATACTATAAGTGTTGTTCTATGTTTGAATGATTGACCTTTGGTAATAAACTGTAAAATCGTTTTCCTTTGGAGAGATTATCATTGATAATTATCGTATTAGGATCAAGATCGAATCTTGTATATTAGAGCATCTGTAAGCAGGAGTTGGGATGAAGACACCCGGCATACACCCATTGTGAGTTGGACATGTCTTTTAGGTTTAAGGTTTCCTATGATGGCGAACCTAACCTTACAAAATACCCGACCCGTGAAACCTGAAATGATTGTTTAAATTAGGATCTGATTATTGACTGCCGGTAATAGGCAGGAGGTTATGTGAATATGAAATGTAGATCCTGAAGTGCAGAATGGGTAGCGAAGTGATGCCAAAAATTTTCACCTTAGAAAAATGAATAGATGATCTGAAAGATCATAGGAAATAAGTCCCCGTTGTATGGGACCATTGAGATGATGTAAAAGTTGGTTTGAAAGGCATATAAGCTGGATCTACCCTATGACTTCAAGGACTGCGTGAATTATGTTTCATATATCGAACTTGATAAAATGCCTATCAAGTGAAAATCTGACAATTCCTTAATGAAGTTTAGATCGGCGAAAAGTTGCATTCATCAAAAACCCGTGAACATCATGGATAGAGAAAGTAAGTCAACATTAAGCCTGATCGTATTCCCGTAGTTATGTTTGATGAAACTCGCGTATTGTAATGAAATTACACTGGTGAGGAAAGACCGAATGTGGAGGAAATACCCACATGGCTTTAACTCTATAAGAAGCGAGTAGTAAGATAAGATGATCTTTGAGGACAAAGATCCTGTTTAGGGGTAAATGCTGTGACAATTCGTCAATTTATGGTTGATATTTTATTCTCAAGTGTTATTTAAAAACATTATTTTAATGTTATATTATGAACTCACTTATTTTTTGGGAAGAAATTTGGATTTACGTCTTGAAGTAGCATCGACTACGTCTAAACCGGAGGATTCTACGTTACGTGCTTACGTTTACATACACCGTCTTTGGTGACAGTCCGACATTTCTAAAAAAAATTTCCGTGAATATTATTTTGAGATTTTAAATTTGTGATGGTTCAGAAACTCACAAATTTACGAGAAGATATTAGGACTTACGATTATAATTTAACGTCCTTTACGATTAAACCAGAAACCTTAGGATTATGTATTTACGTTTTTGAACTCCGTTTTTGATGAGACAATTTTTATTAGATTTGTTTTGTGCCGTTGATTCATAATTTATAAAAACGTTTTTCGTAAAATGACCCGAGGGCACGCAAATCGAGGAAACTAGAATCGAGGAATACCCATAAATTAGCGGGATGGGACAAAACAAGTTTATCCCACCCCACTAACATATGGGATGGCCAAGGATGCAACACCTCATCCCATGAGGTGTCAAGCTTAACCAACAAGTCTTAACACTTGTAACTAGCTTCACATGTAAGCTAAGCTTACAACTACTCTACCTCAAAACTACACACATAAAACCACTTCTCCAAAACTCATACATGCAAACCACTCTCTCCTTCTCTCCCTAATTTCGTCCACTCTCTCTCTAAAATGCTATTTTGATCAAATTTTGATCATTTTTAGCCATAAACTATGTGTTATCTATACATATAATGAAGAAACCTTGAAGCCCTTTTGAAACCCTATTGATTGGTGGTGATTATAACATCCAAGGAGGAGTTTCCATGGAGTCTTGGGGATGATTTTCCACAAGGTGTTCATGAAGAATGGTGGTATTGAAGATGGTCTTGGTTATTCACAAGTTTCTCCATCAAAATCCATGTTTTGATCACAACCTACATCATCATGGTGGTATAAAGATTGTTCTCCTCATCCTCTTGTTATTTTTGATTATGTAATCTTGTATTTCTTTTACTTATGTATATTTATATGATGATGAATGATGATTAAAAATATTGTGTGGGGATTTGGTGTTGATAAACATGCTTAAAAAGATGAAAAACTATAAGAAACAAGGCTAAAATCTTGTTTAAATTGTTGGCTGTATAAAACAGTAAATAATCATATGATGAACTGATAAAAATGGCATAGATTAATGGATATACAGTAAGTAATATGTCTTGTACACATGTGAGAGTTGGCCATGCAATGGAATCATTATGATGAGTGAGATATGATCAAAACAAGTTTAGATTACAAATCTGAGTTCACTGTTTTGGAAGATTTTTAGAAAATACTTAGAGGCTGATTCAACAGTAGCTATAGGAGAGTTAAATGAAGCACATATCATTTAGTTTATGTCATAAAAAATTGAGCTTCTATCTCCATATAGAACTCTAGATATGGCAGTTTTGGTGAACATGAAAATAAAAATCAGATTTTGGAAATTAAAGTATAATAGTATTATATAAGCACTCAAATAAAAATAGTATAAAATGTGAATTAAAACCCACTAACTCATATAATACATTTATATAAATATGTATAAGGATAAATAAATGGGCATCTTATAAAAATGTTAGTTTGATAAGTTTTATAAGTTATAAAACTATAAACATGATTCTTACGACTTTCTTGGCTATTACCGTAAAAATTAACGTTTTTGTTAAATAAAACTTAGACGGTTGGACCCGTCTAATGTAAACTTTTATAAACTCATTTACTGATATAGAAACATATATAACAAGTAAAAACCGATAAAACCCGAACTATATAACATACGGACATTAACGGGCTAAGTTAACGTTATTGGACTAATAATACAACAAAATGGACTAAAACACTTATAAACTTATTTATTGGGCTTAACCCATTTGGGCCCAACATGTAAAATGTAAATACTGATAATACAAGTATGAAATGGATTAATACAATTTAATAAACTTATAATAGGCTTATTGGACCTAAAACACGTAAATAGGTAAAATTAGAAAACTAGTATAAAAGTTATCGACACATAACACAAAAATGAGTAAATGAGAATATGTAAACCCACTTGATCATCATATATATGTAATCATCATATGTATACATAATTGTTATTTTTATAAAGTCATTGGACATGAGTCTAAGACGAGTATTATTTGTCTAGGTTTCTGTGATTGAAGCACGTACCGTACGTCCGAATTGCCGATAACCCGTCTTCCCACATCAACGTGAGTTCATAGCCTCGCACTCTTTTAAATGTTTTTATGAAATGTTTTATAAACCCGCGGGGGAGATAACATGTTAGTTTTTATAAAATAGGACACCATTTGTCCCGATTGTTTGTTTACTGATTTGGACCCAAATGATTGTATGACCTGATTGTATGACCCGATAAATGATTAAAGGACCCGATAGATGAAATTAAATGGATTATTAAAGTTAGGTTATGTCACTAAAAGTCCCATTAGCATGAATTGTGAACTACCGGGATTTGGTAGACGCTTATGCATATAATAGTACTATTTGGGGACGATCACCCCAGTTCGCGCCTTGACGGTTGATCCCCGTCGTGCGACATTGATTGGTAAGCGAATTTATGTATGAGAAGATTTCCATAGCGTGACCTTTGTGACGACACGCTAATTTAGATGGGAAAATTGAGTATTGGGTAAGCTACCCGTTGTTTGTTTTAGTAAGGTAACAATGTCATGCGGCTTATAATAATCCAAATTAACGAAATACTACTATACGCACCGAATTACGATGTATTGCCTGACTAGCAATACGGGGTCATACTATTGATTTTATGTTCGTGTTTTGGTTTTATATAACCATATTCATATAACGGTTTTTATTTAATCCATACAACGTTATAAAACGTATTGTATGATGTTTTTACGACATTGGCTCGTATAATGATTTTTAAGGAAAATGCCTATATTATGACCTTCGATAAGGATTTGTATAAAAATGACTTTGGCTATTTTATGGCCTATTACAATGATTTGTACGAAATGATTTTTGGTAATAATTTTATACCAAAGTTATATTGATGGAATTTATTAAACTATGAATTCACTCGGCGTTATCGCTGACCTTTTCTTTTAACATGTTTTATCTCAGGTACTTGAAGGTAATTCTCGGGAAGACAACAAGAGTTCATGGCCTGCACCTAAATACTTATTTCCATTCAAATGCTTTGTAAAACCTGTATTAAATACAATGACTTGGGACCTATGTAAATTTGATATTTATGAATGGAAATGCTTTATTATTAAAACGACGCGATTTTTATGCGTTGTCTATGATGTGAGTAATGTGCTATCCCGTAACACCAACGAGTCTTCCGCTGTATTGAGTTGTATAAATTTGGGGGTGTTACATATATATATATATATATATATATATATATATATATATATATATATATATATATATATATATATATATATATATATATATATATATATATATATATATATATATATATATATATATATATATATATATATATATATATATATATATATATATATATATATATATATATATATATATATATATATATATATATATATATATATATATATATATATATATATATATATATATATATATATATATATATATATATATATATATATATATATATATATATATATATATATATATATATATATATATATATATACTTTTACCTATCCAAAATTTACTGATTTTGAACATATGAAAAGTTGGTAATGATCAGAGGGTCTTATACTATCGCAATTGATTATCCCTCTTCCATATATCTTATATAACATATAAACTAAATCTCATGTTCTTTTTAAAGTCCAATTATACTCCTAAGTACCCTAACCACCTTAAAACATTAAATTAAACCCGACTGATTTCAAAACTATTTTGACCTCCGATGTTGTAACCTGTTTTTGACCCACTTCCCGACCTCCAATTTAATTCTAGTTTCTTGCACTTGAATGCCAATTCAATTACCTTTTCAGGGATATAAGATTCGAAAATTAAAAGTTTGTAGAACTCTGGATATGATCAAAACATTAGCCCTAAAATTCTGCCCAGTTTTTTATAAAACGAATTTAACAGAACTAGTCTAATTAATTATCCACATCATGTATAATTATTAACTCTAATAAATCTAAACATGTTTATATCATTAGAATACATAATTTATGTTTAACCTAACCCTAGATCCATCATCTATTGATTAATTACATGATTAGATTAATTAAAATCATAAATTAAAGAAGAGTTTTGAAGATTTTACCTTAGAAATCAAAGGAAGAAATTATTTTTTATGAAACCTAATTCCACCATTGTTGGAATCGACTGGGAGAGATCATGTTGAGTAAAAATCTGATGTTTTTGGTTATGGTATTGGTTTAATGTAATCCTAAAAGCCTCCTAACCCAATTAAAAGTCCATTGGGCCTGTTTTTGGGCTTTTTGGTTATTTTCTTCCTTCCTTTTCTTTTAGCTGCCCAAACCAAGCCCAAATCACCTAAGGATTTGATTTTTAACCTTATTTTAAACTTATATCATTCTTAAACTAAACCTCACATTCGGGTTACTTTCGGGCCAAAACCCTAAAGCCTTACGTTGATTTTTTTCCGACTTTTTACGCGATTTCCGAACTAACCGTCATTTCCAAAAGTTTCTAATTATAGAAAGTATCTCTAAAACTTATCCTAACCATATAATATATACCTAATACATACATACATACAACATACGATACGTAGACGAAACCTTGTAAAAATGATATCCGAACTTTTCCCGCAGTTCATTTCTGAACTCATTTCATTTCCAACCCGTAGCATGATTTACAAATCATGTACCTCATTTCGTCCATTCTCATCCCCAAAATCAAACATATAAACACATAAATCACATAAAACACATAGTCACCATACCCCAAAAATAAGACTAAGTGATGAACCTCAAAAACTATGGTTGTCACATCACTCCCTCCTAATAGAAATCTTGTCCCATGATTTACTCCTTAGGATCATCATTAGCAAATATCTAAGGATACTTGTTCCTCATAAATCCTTCCAGTTCCCACGTGAACTCTAGTCCACGTTCCAAATTCCATCTAACCATAACTACGGTATATTACCCTTTTTTCCAACGTCTTAGCTTCCCGACCTAAAATCTCTACCGGTTCTTTGATGAAACAAAGACTCGTATCCATAGTAATATCATCTAACGGTACTTGCAAGTCGGTTCTTGCTAAGCATTTCCTCAAGCTTGATACACGAAATACATCATGTACACTACTCAATTTTCCTAGTAATTCCTCAACCTATAAGCCACTGGTCCAATCCTTTCAAGGATTTCGAACGGACCCATGATTCTAGGTGCTATCTTCCCTTTCTTCCCAAACCACATCACTCATTTCCATGGTGAAACATCTAGCATAACCTTACCTCCAATCTTAAATCCCAACGGCTTATGCCTCTCATCCGCACAGCTCTCTTGTCAGTTCTTTGCCATTTTTAACCTCTAAGCACTGCCACCACCTCCATAGTTTTCTGATCCACCTCTGGTCCAATACGTTGGCCGCTTCTAATTCCATCCCACTATAACGGTGATCCACCTCATCTCCTATGAATTAACTCTAGCAGTTTCTACTACAATTCCTATCACCAGACCTAACGGCTTCTATCCTCTATGGATTTTCCATCTTTCATAAGTTCTCCCAACCTTAATCACATCTAATGGTATATGCAGGATTACATAACCAAGAGCTTCCCATAACATTCACATGAAACATGTCATAACCACCACCTCATCCTTGATTTCCCATGATCGGCACCAAGTAACTAACCACACTTCATACTAACAGGTGCTACACCTTTTCCCTAGGTGGACGTTCCATTGTTCGTGACTACTAACCTCTTGCTCTAACGGTTTTCCCTTCAATATAACCTCACTATCTTGACAACCTCTTGCTCCCTCGAATCATTATTCCTCCATACTACTTTTCGGTTGTCTTTCCACAATCTTAATTTCCATACCATCTTATATCCCGTCTTCAGCCTATAAGTTAGGCGTTTCCTCCTTTATTCCCTACATTCTCATCAACGGGGAATATGCCCCTCTCACCGGTGACTCTCGTTTTGTAGAAGAATTCTTCCTAATATAATGCGTTCTCCAACTATCTCCAACTCTCATGCCAATGCTCTAGGTGTCTTTCTCAATTACCCCTATAGTATGTTCATACCAACCATTAGTCTATCAACGGTATACTAGCTTACTTCCCATCATTTATTCCCTTGCCATAATCCTGCATAAAGCATTCCATACTTCTTAGGATAATTTTTATGCAGAAACTCCTATTCCATCACATCTCTACGCAATCCTTCCAACTTCTCAACTACTTGACTTCTCATTCCTCTTAGAATATGGGATAAATTATTCAGTCTATCGACTATCACCCAACTCTCATCGTACTTATTCCTCTACCCCATTATGTATGCCCTCTACCATCTTCGTCCTTACACCGCCCTTTCTATGCTACTCCTATCTATGTAGGAAGTATAGCCTATTTCCTTTTTCTCCATATGATTATCCAAGCCACGCAACATAAATGTTGACGCGTTCTCTGCTTTAGACAACTACTCGTGCAGCTTACATCCTTCATCCAAACCCTCCTAACACGTCATCCATATAGCTAAATTTTGTCTCAGAATCACTTCCTCCCTCTTATTCCATATCTCATTAACTATGCTTGCCTTTCCGAGATGGTACTTGGCCTTGCAATTTTTCTTCATCACTTAACTCCACCCATCACCTTTGCCAAATGTTCAATCAAGAGAACTGAATATGTATTGGAGACGTTCATGATCCGTATAGATCATTCTCTACATCTCGTACACCAAATGCCTCTAGCATTCTAGGCACATCTAACAATCCAGCTCTACTAACTAAGTCTTATCTAGTTCTTCTAAATCTCCAGTTCCTGCAACATATAAGCAATCGCCTTTTCTTTGTCATCCTCGTACGCATCCAAATCCTTGCTCCACGTATCGTCATGCTTCGCGAATTCATCCAGTCCTTCTGATAATACCGTGATGTACTCATTATCCAATCCACCTCTTCAGCCTCCAAAATGCTTCCTCATCCTTCTTCACTTCTCCCCTTGCTGGTTCCACGATATGCCATCATCTCTAACTACTCATCATGGTAAACTTAATACTAGAACTCACACTTGAAAATCCCACGTATAATTCCCTTTCCTAACAACTCCAAAACCAACTCATAATTCGCCTCACTCTCCTTCTTAGACTTTGAGTAGATCAAGATGTCGTCGATACTCCTGATGACAACTCGTTTATATACGTTCATGTACACTCGGTACATTGACTCCATGAAAACCGCTAGTGCTTTGGTGAAGCCAAATGCATAACCGTAAACCCAAAGCGTTCATACAACATTCTTAACATCATCCCTACATCCTCTCTTGGCAGCAACACAAACAAATTTCTACCTCTTTCTACTCGTGAAATTTTACACACATTCTAAAAGATCGATACTCCTTCTTATCAACCCATCCAACCGCTTTCACATCACATTTACTACCAGGCAACTCAACCTTTATCTTGCATTCCTTGCAATTTCTAACAACTCATGTCTTTAAAATCATTCCATCAACAATTGCCTTGGAAAGGCACTAACTACAACTCATCTTGCTCCTTCTACTGGCTCTGTTCATGGTTCTACTTCAAGATAATAGGTAAACCTACTAAATCTCAAGAAGTTTTCGGAAAATTTTACATACCTAACGAATATCACAAGTACATTTGAAATATCACATCCCCTTCTAACATTCTCTATGATTCGTTACTTGTGCCAATATCCATACTTTATACAAATCTGTATTCATCTCCCTTGGCACTCCTAAGAGACCTCATGACCACATTAGTTCGTCTTTGTATAAACTTCTAACTCATTCCCCATCAAAGGGCATTCCAACTATTCTCTCATATGACTATATCAATGCTCTTAATACAAAACCAAAACTACATCTGGAACCCACCAGACACGACCAACGAATCAAAACTACGGATAACTAACGACATTTCACGTGCACTAGTTAAAACAAGTCAAAAACCACGAGACTCAAAAGAAAACTCAAACCCAAAACATGTATCAATTCAAAATGACCAATGACAACGAAAAATAATCCAAGAAACACCCAATGGCAACCAAAACATATTACGCCCCGCGACATATTTTTTTAAACCTTGCATGACATCGACTTTTCCTAAAAGGATATTTTTCTTTACCTCTCCACATCTATGTGACTCAAACAATCTACAAACAACCCTCTATACGATCTTAAGACTCAACTCAAAGACTAGGTACCCCGAACATCCCAAATCATAAGTTTAAAAACTACTATTCAAAACTCAACCTTGAACCCGACACTTGTAAAACACTTTCGACCAGCCTACTGACCTTCCATGACTATACATTCTGAATATTTAAAAAGTACCTTCTGAGTACATAATTTTAGGCTTTTGAATCACCCAAAAAACTTTAAAACGAACAAGTTATGACGAAAACAATTTTATACTAGTTGTTTTAAAAATTAAAGAATCATCTTAGTAAATAACGTAATCCTTTTTAAATGAAAAGAAATAAATGTATGTGAAATTTTCATGAACTTTGTTTAGTCTTGTATATATAATTATAAATGACGTATATAAATTAAACTCACCTATATGAAATATTTAAGTAGAAAAAATTTATTTTGCTTTATTTTAAAGAAGGTCTTTTACAATTTGAAATAAATAAGTGTTGATTACATAAAAAAAAACTTACGTTATATCTTTTTGCAAACATGACTCCTACACTCTACCTTTATTTTACCGAATACAACCAACTATCTTACTCTATAGTAGATTTCCAAGTATTTTTTTAATATATACCGACCAAAAGAAATGTAAGAATCACCACAAAAGATTTCATTATCCCAAAATAAATCCCAATTTATTTCAATATACTTAACGCCAAGGACACCATTTTAAAACGGACACGTGAAATAGGAAACTTGAAGAATACACCACAACAGAGGTTGAATACCTAAAAAGAAGCGCGCTAGCAAACCCTACTACAGATACAATCGATAATAGCGAGGGATCATACATATGTAGGCATATCAGGATACATATACTTAAATCCGTCCAACATCTACTATACAAGCATGTATTAACCCTCTTTCATGAAATCATACTTAGGAATTCATTGAAGTTATGGTACTTGTATAACTATGTTGGCCATCATACTTATACAATTACCCTTTCCCCAATGCACTCCCTCCTATGATGACACTTATAAGAATCAATACAACACATAACACATACCTCCATCTACTCACATAAGCTCATAACCACATAAACAATAAGGTCCAAAACTTTATCTATTAAAATAACATAGTAAAACTCTTGTAATACATAAATCTATAGTCTAGCTAAAATAGCATAGACAAACTCCAACATAACATCATAATCAGTTATAAGTCATGTCGCCCATAAGAGTGGAAACTATTTAAAATCCTTCCTATCCACCTACTCCTAGTAACTCGAATCACCACAAGATTTTTAGGGAACATGACTTAAACATCAAAATAAAAAAACTATACATTAGGTACACCAAATAACTTATCAATTATTATGAAAGTAATTCATATATCAAATATAAAACAGAAATTAACATGTGACTAAGTATGAATGACTATAGTTCAATCCATACTAGTCAAAACTCACATAAAACGAATCAACAATACTCATATTATATAATCAAAACCATACACACATATTCCTATGACGCCTATATGCAGGGATCCTTAAGCTATAGACTAGGCTACTAGACTAGGCAACCTAATTCTCTATAATAATTTGTCTCTGATACCATTCTGTCACATCCCACCATGGCGGAATATGGGGCGCGACGTATGGATATCATCACGACATGGCGTGTCTATAGAGATAACTAAATGAAATAAGAAATGTCATAAAATGGTGACAAAAATGTCATGACAATATCTCAACAATGCAGGACTCTAGGTAAGTAGGTAACAGTCCTACCGCTTACCCGAGACAAACAATTAACATAAACAAAGCAAACATATAGATGTCAACAAAGTATCACTTATTCAAACATCAAATAAAGACTAAGAGGAAAGGGTGTTCCTCCAAATGCAATCCTAAGCATCCAAAGCTAGCCACTCCTATTCTCATGCTTAACCATATTCTCACCTGAAAGAGAACTAAAACACGTCAACATAATGTTGGTGAGAATCATAGGTTTAGACTCCAACATCAAATCAGTTATAATATAAGTTGTGAATAACCACCAACAATAAAAATATATGGACAATGTGTTACAAATGTGCATTAACAACTAACAAATTAAGATTAATCATATCAAACCAATTCTAAGGCTCCAAGCCTTTCCAAACACCATGGTCCCATAGGCGCCCATACACCTATGAACCAATCCTAAGGCCCCGCCTTGTCAACATCCCCTTGGTACCAAGTCAAATCACAAAACAATCATGAATCAATCAGCAGTTAATCACATAAGTACACACAAGTCCATCACCAATCATAAAACATTCACAACAACAATTTACAAAACCATAACAAGTGTACCTTCCATCCCATATGGAAGTCAAAATCATTAAAAGATATGGGACTATGAAACTCACCTGATCAAGCTTCTCCAAATATCCACGCTCTAGAGAAAATCTAAACACATAAACATATACAATCAAAACATGAACCACATACCAAAATGGCTCATTAATCTATGATGGATATCTAATATTCTCCTCCAACTTAACCTCATTTACGTGCCATAAGCATCCCATTACACCCCTCTATAAGCCCTTAACTTAGTTAAGTTCATAACCTGTCCCGTTAACGTTTTACCCAAAATAGTCCCCTTTTTAATACTTCAAACTATGGGTCGAACATCCCCTTAACCAAAATAATATGCCCTGTAAAAGAAACCCTATGCTTTTACATGTGCTGGATAACTCCCCTATTTGGCCGCAACCTTAAATCTACTGTTAAGGCCTCCATATATATATATACTTTTACCTATCCAGAATTTACTAATTTTAAACATATGAAAAGTTGGTATTGATTAGAGGGTCTTCCACTATCCCAATTGATTATCCCTCTTCCAGATATCTTATATAACATATAAAATAACTCTCATGTTCTTTTTAAAGTCCAATTATAATCCTAAGTACCCTAACCACCTTAAAACATTAAATTAAACCCGATTGATTTTAAAACTGTTTTGACCTCCGACTGTTGTAACCTGTCTCATATACCATTCTGTCACACCCCACCATGGCAGAATATGGGGCGCGAGCTATGGATATCATCACAACAATAGCATGTCTATAGAGAGAACTATATGTTAGTTTGTTTGTTTTTTTGTTTGTCTTTGGTAAGAGGTGGGACTTTTACCTACTTACCTAGACTCTTGCATTGTTGAGATATTCTCATGACATCTGTGTCACCTTTTATGATATTTCAGTTTCATATAGTTCTCTCTATAGACATGCTATTGTTGTGTTGATATCCATAGCTCGCGCCCCGTATTCCGCCATGGTGGGGTGTGACAGAAGGTCAGGGGTTCAATCCCTACTATGGCTCTTCTTTGTTTTTCCTTTTCTCTTATTTATTATTAGCTTGTAAAAAAAGAATATACAAAAAGAAAATAAAAGGAAAACTAAACCAAAAGAGTCCACATAGCAGTTGGTTATAAGGGTGACTGTTGCGTCTATTGCAGTTAGAGGTGAGGGGTTCGAAACCCCCTTACTACTATGTTTTTTTCTATCATTTTGTTTATAATAATTCTCCTTCCTCGCAAATCTTTATATGACACTACTTACTATCGCTAATCTTTCATTAATGTGATTTCTCCTCCATCCCAGTCTTTATATGACACTTATAAGTGTTACTAAACTATTACTGATTTGAATTCAAGCCACATAGGGCTGTATTGGCTCATTTTTTTATTTTTTTTCTTATTTGCTTAGAATCACAAGGCACAATAACAAGGCACAATAAGCATAAATAGAACAATGATAAGCCACAAAATGCACGACTCAAACACTAAAAGTACACCAAAAGCATACAGAATCATAATCCAGATAAGAGGAATTATAACAAAAAAAGGAAACTAAGTATCATTGTCAGTTGGCATAGATTAGTGCTGACAGAAACTTGAAACAAGTAAAATGGTGTCTTTCAAAAGGTTTTAAGCTCACAATAAGCTACAAAGTAAGGACTAGCACTCACATGACAAGATCTAAAGCTTCCAAAATCAACCTTAAATCCTCTCTGGTGGGGTTCTTATTGTTTGTATGCTCAAGTATGGATAGGTGGAGTAACAACACAACAATACATGAAACTTGTACAAATTCATAAACCCTATTTGCCCATAGATTCAGACAACCAACAAGTCACAAAATAGCAAATAGCATACACTCCTTACTCTCATCTCAAACAGTGGCTTAAAATCACTTTTTGATGAACTTCTTTTTGACAAATAAGCCTAGTAAGCTACAAGGACTTAACCCAAACTATCTAAAAATCTGAAAAAACATATAATCTTCCAAAACTCAAAGGCCTAAGACCTAAATCACCCTACTATCTAACAATTAACTATTTATAACAAACCTAACCTCCATATTCACAATAGAAAGTGGTGTCTGATGGTTTAAGATGTGATGTGTTCAAGGGTATACACAGTTGGTACTCAACTTGTGTATCCTTGACACCACTTCAATCCACCACAAAACTACCACAGAACTACACCAACTACAAGCTACCAGAAACAACAAAGATGTGCACAGCTTGTGCACAAATCAGACAACTTTTCTTCCAACTTGCAAAACTAAATTTTCCAACTAAACAAACAAATCTTTGGCTAAGATTAATAATCCTAAACCCAACAAAGAAGTGCAGAGTATAGCAAGGTCAAAAAGTGGTATCCACTACCCTAACCTAGCATTCCCAAACATTTTCCAGTTTCAAGCATGAACAGTAAGATCATATAACATCCAATTTAGGCAAAAAAAAATTAATAAGAGAAAAGAAGAAAAGAAGTACCCTGCTTGGTCTTGTTCAAACCAAGCTAACACCTTTTCTTGCTTCCTTCAACTGAATAGATGACCTCTTGAACTCTTGAATGATGGTCTACAACAGACCACCAGACATTGCAAAGGGGGGAAATGAACTTTTCTTTTGACTATGTCTCCAGAAACTTCAACAAAGGAGAGAAGGGAACTTCTTTTATACCTGGTAAAACACAACAACCACAAAAGAACTAGTACAAGCTCACATAAGCCTTCAATAAGCTAATTATAAGGCAGCTTATTGGATGAGCTTATGTGAACAATGAAAACAGTGAATTAAGAACAATAAATACTTTCTTAAGAAAAACTTTTCTTCAAACAACTTACAAACTCTTCATCAATTAAACAAGGATTTGCATAAAGCAAAGTATAAAACATATTAAAAGATTAACTGTTACCAACTTTTTCAAAAATTGTGAAAAAAGGAGTTACAAAGTTAATCTTAAACAATGAAATCTTGGAACACCGATTTTATTCAACACATCACAAACTTCTAATTAACAAAAAGGAATTATAATTTAAATGGAAAAATACCAACTTTTATAAATAAAAAAGGAATTACATGAGGTGAAAAAAATCTGGAACAAGATAAAAAAATAAACTCATTTGCCTTATATACTGGCTACACGATCATTCTAGAAGACAAGAAAAATGATAAACCCTATTGCGCCAAATTCCTCATATATCCTTGGCTTTTGATTTTCAAACTTGTTCAACAACAAACATGTGATCTCTAAGATGATACAACTGTTTCCATTTGATCTTGTCCGTTTAATCAACATTGGGGACCAAGTAAAGAGTTTTCTGAGCCAATTTTCTCCTTCCCTATTTTTGGAAAATATTGGAGCAGGGGACCTATGGGTGGGGTCCCACGGTGAGCTAGATGGTGGTTTAAGGGTCTGAGGTTGATTAGGTGGTGATAAATTAGCCATCTGGAAGTGTTGGTGTTTAATCATATAGATTTAAGGAATTAGGATAATTATGGTTTATGGACATAAAATAGGCGTTTGATCTGTGGGTTAGGGGAGAAAGATGTTAAGCGCTTAAAAATAATATAATAATTTCGTTAAAAAAACGTAATTAAGTAAGTAATAAAAGGCCGCGTTGGGTAAAAGTAAGTGGGTGGATCGGGTTTGTTGTATTTGGGTTGGGCTGGTAGGGTTGGTTGGTGGGTAAAGTGGATATGGGTTTGGTAATATGGCATAACTCCCCCTATTCTTCCAAAACTCTTGCAAATCAATTCTAGCAAAATACAACAGCTTTTTCCCTTGCAAATATCTTTGAGGAAATTACACAAACAGTCCTTGTCTTCATGATAAGTATAAATAAGGATTATATTTGCAATGTTTTAAACTTTAAGGACCAAATATGGATGATGATCAAACTTTGGGGTTTATTCTTTTATAACATGAATCTTCAAGGACTAAAGTTAAAAAAATTTCAAAGATGAGGGACCAAACTTGTACAATCTTCAAACTTCAGGGACTTTTCTTGGAAAATCAACAAGCGGGTCCGGTTCATTGTGTTTTTTCGTTTCCCGTGTTCGTTTTTGCTTTGTTCTTGCGATCTTTTTGTCTTTATTCACGATATCCATACCTAAAACACACAAAAACGAATACAAGCATATTTTCTAGTATTTTATGATATATTTATACGTTTTAAGCCCGATTTCCATGATGAGACTATGTATAATTTCAGTCTCATTAGCAATCAAATAGAATTCTAGACTCAAATTAAGAAGAATGTAGTAATTAAAAACTGAATAAAGTGAAAGATATTTACAGTAGGTGATTTAGCACAAAGAAAATAGTAAGTTACTGTTGGGAATCTAAACTTGTTAGATTCCCTGATCATAGATTTAAACATAATTAAGCTGTTAGATAGTCCCTTGCATGTGCCTAGGAGGCAGGCAAGTATCGCAAGACTTACAAAGATCCAAGTCTCTGTGAGCAACCTTAGAGGGGTCCATGTCAGAGACATTGTCAAGGAAGTCAAAGATTACTTGAAGACATACTCATTGGCTGTGATGGATAACAGCCAAGATGTATCAGGGACTCTGAGGGGTTGAGGGTTAACAGGGGTGGCAATACCCTGTTAACACTCAGCACACTTTGGACATGCCATTTGTGTGTTCGAGACTATGAAGAAAAAGGAAACTGTTTTGACAACTGTTTCCTTAAAGCATAATGGCAGACTACCAAGAATAGAAGAGCATCATGTGACTGATGTCTGAAAAGTGAAAGCTTGTGTAGTCACCATCAAGTACTATTTAGCTCAACCTCGTATCACTATAAATAGGATGTGTATCCATGCATTAATGCTCAACACTTTGAGTATATTCATAACATTATTGCTTATAACTTATAGAATCAAACAGCTGCGACTGTATTCATAAGTTAGGGTTTATAGTTGTTCAAAGTGTGCACAACACATTGTCATCAAACGGTGTTATCCATAACACTTGTAATTCTTTATTATACAGTAATAAGATTACGTTTGAAAAGTAATACCTTGTGTTGATTAGTTAAGTTTAGGGTTTCTAGCATTGATTAGGGACTTTCAATTGGTATCAGAGCGGTGTTTGATATTAAAACCTTTAAGAAACATCGTTCTCAGTTTTATAATCAAGATCCACCATGCCAGAAACTTCTAACCCACCACATTCACCCTCTACAACACCATCTTTACCAAGACTCAACCCTCCTGCCAATGACGATGATCTACCCCAACTTCTTGACTCAAGAGGTGGATCACATGTCACAAGTGTACCAGGCTTTGATGAAGAAGATTTTGCCAGTTGGAAGAGTCAATTTCTTGTGTATCTCGATGGACTTGAACCTTTTCTTATAGAAATTTTATAAAATGGTCCTTATATTCCCATGGCGCTTACCTCCACTGAAGAAAACCCTCTTCCCAAACCTCTCAAACAATAGACTCCAGCTGATAGAAAATTGGCAAACCAAGATAAACGTCTCAAAAGCATCATCATATCCTGTCTTCCCAAACATATCATGAAGTCTGTCATTCAGTGTCCCACAGCCAAGCAAATGTGGACAGACCTCATCCTTGGCCATGAAGGACCCTCTGAAACAAGAGAGACAAAGATTCATGCACTCAGACTTCTGTTCAATGCCTTCAAGTCACTTGAAGGTGAAAAGGTTCAACAAACCTATACAAGGCTGAAGATTCTTCTCAATGGCCTAGCAATGAATGATGTCACCATTGGTCAAGTTGAGATTAATGCTACATTTGTCAACAGCCTTCCAAGAAAGTGGCTGAGTATAAATCAGACTCAAAGAGCTAATAACTCAATCAAGAATGACACCTTAGCTCAGCTTTATGGAAACCTTGATCTCTGCACCACATCCTCATGACAGCGACTCTGATGTTGAAGAAGACACCCGCAACAGCCAAGAGTTCTTGACAGACCTTAATGCAGAGTTTCATGAAAGAGCCTTACTAGCCAACCAAAGAAGATTCTTCAAAAGATCAGGGAGAATATGATCAGCTAGTAAACCAACTGACAGGTCAAAAGAAATTTGCCTGTGGAAAGCTTGGACACTTCCAAAAAGACTATCCTTCCACCAAGACATCTTCACCCTCCTATCCATCATCTTCATCCAAACCTTACAAATTCAAACAACACAACAACTAATCTCACCAATCTAATTCATCAGACACTTAGAAGAAGGATTACAAAAACAAGTACAAGGCACTTAAAGCTGAGTTAGAACAGATGAACTTGAAGCTTGAAGCTCTGTCTAAGAAGAAGGGAGGTGATAAAAAGACATAGAAAGGGTTGGTAGCTGAAGCTTATGATTGGAATGATGAGCCACTGACTTCAGATGAGGAAGATACTACTAGAGTCAGGGCTTTCATGGCTAGCTGAGGATGAACCAGCTGTTGGAAAAGGTGATGCAAGATCAGGACAATGGGTTGACATCACAATGAAAAAGGTACACAGGCTTTTATCTATGTATGATAGTGATGAAGCAAGCATGTCCTTGATTACACCATTGTTGATTTACACTTTGTTGAGGAACAAAGAAAGAACCTACTTGATAAGTTTCACTCTGTTAAATCTGAATGTGAAACTCTCAGACGGGTTAATTTAGAGAAAATATCCCTACAAAAAGAATTCACTAGGTTAACCTTGAAACGTTTCTTTAAATGATCAAGTTTCTGAATTAAACAAGGTTATTGAAAAATGGTTGTGTGCTAGGTTCACAATAGATCAATTGCTTAATGATGAATTGCCTGCTGACATAAAAAGGGATATATCTGCTAAGAAAAATAAGCTGAGAATTCTCACCAAACCCAAAGACATTATCTTCAAATCTACAAAGACTATTCATATGTCAGATACCACTTTGACTAATGACCCTGTCTCTGAAGATGTGGTTGAGTTACCACCTTTGCCCAAACTCTTTGGAGTTGAACCTAGCAGTTCCTCACGAGCTGCTAAGGGTGAACTTAGAACAGATATTGAGAAACCTCCAGCTAAAATTTTTCATGTGCCTGTTAAACAAACTAGTAAACAAGTTGCTTTTAAGCCTGTCTCTTCTAAAGCTGTGAATAAGGTTGACCCTACCACTGAAGAACGCCTGTTGTCTCTAATGAAAGAAGTAGAACTCTTGAAACAACACATTAAGCCTTCCGCTGAATGCTCTACTTCTCATGAACCTAAGTCAGTCCTAGGTGAACCCAAAGGGGAAAGGTTAATCAAACAGTATTGCAATGTATGTAAAAACTCTCACCACATGACCTTAGATCATGACAGACATATGGCAGCTAAGAGAGCTCAGACACCCTCTAGGGATAGACCACAGGGTTCCAAAAGACCACAGGGAAACTACAGACCTTGTCCTCCCTGTAAATTCTGTGGATTCATAGACCATCACTCAGACGAGTGCGGTGACTTCCCTGGGTGTGATATCTGTGGAAGTTTTACCCATGAAACAATGAATTGTCCCTCCCAACGCCAAAAGTTCTACATGAACACAAGAGTTGCTAATCAGCAATTTAGGGAACCCACTAGAAAGTGGGTTCACCATAGGAACTAACCTGTTTCTATGTATCTGTGCAGAAATATCTCAAGGAATCGGTATGGTATCTAGACAGTGGCTGTTCTAGACACATGACAGGGATTCAACAATACCTACACAGATACTCAAAGGAGCCAGGTCCTAAAGTGGTGTTTTGAGATAACTCTTCAGGTGACACAGAAGAATATGGCTTAGTGAACTGCAATGGGATTACGTTTACCAGGGTTGCATATGTGAATGGTCTTAAACACAATCTTATTAGCATCAGCCAATTGTGTGATGCTGAATATAAGGTTTTGTTTACTAAGACTCAGGGAACCATATTCAACAAAAACAATGATGTTGTGCTTATTTCACCTAGAAGGAGAGATGTTTATGTCATCAACATGGTTGTTTGCTCTGAAGACAACTCAAATTGTTTTCTTTCTAAAGCCTCTGAAAGTGTCAATTGGCTGTGGCACAAAAGGCTGTGTCATCTCAACTTCAAGAACATCAACAAGATAGCCACACAAAACCTGGTTGTTGGTCTACCTTCAGTGATGTTTTCTAAAGACAAGACTTGTTCTGCCTGTGTCAAAGGAAAGCATCATAGGTCTTCATTCAAGACTAGGCAATCATTCTCTATTGACAAGTGCTTACATCTCCTTCACATGGATTTGTTTGGGCCTGTCAAACCTCAGACCATTAATCACAACAAATACACCTTGGTCATAGTTGATGAATTTTCAAGATACACATGGGTGTTCTTCCTCAAAAGGAAAAGTGATGCAGCTGATACCATCATGTCCTTCATCAGACAGGTTGAAAATATGAATGATGTTATAGTTAAAGCTCTAAGAAGTGATAATGGTACTGAATTCAAGAATCATCAACTTGAATCTTCTTGTGATGAAAAGGGGATTTCACAGAACTTCTCTTCAGCTGGCACCCATGAACAAAATGGTATGGCTGAAAGAAGAAACATGACTTTGATTGAAGCAGCCAGAACTATGTTGAATGGTGCAGCCTTACCAAAGCAATTTTGGGGAGAAGTTGTTCACACTTCCTGCTACACACAAAACAGATCAATCATTGTCAAAAGACATGGTAAAACTTCCTATGAAGTTTTCAGAAAAAGATCTCCAGATGTCAGCTATTTTCATGTGTTTGGGTGCCCTGTGTTCATTTACAACTACAGGGATAAACTTGGAAAGTTTGATGAAAAAGTTGATGATGGTTTCTTCTTGGGATACTCTCCAACAGCCAAAGCCTTCAGAGTATTTAACATCAGAAGACAAGAAGTAGAAGAAACCTTTCATGTCAGATTCAATGAAGATGATGAAGTTATACAGAGAACAGGAACAGAGGGTTATGAAATTGATTTTAATGAAATTGTGTCTTTCCCAAGTGATGAGTTCTCAGAACCAAGACCTACCAGTCATCACCATCATCTCTCCAACACTCTCACTCCTTATGTTCCTGCCTTTGACCCTTTGTCTACTCACAACATAGAAGTTCCTACCTCGCAGGAACTTGATGAAGAAGAACCACAAACCTCTGGTAGTCCTTCTTCTTCTACTGCTATTGATGACTCACCAATTCTTCAAATCCCTGAAGAATCTCTTGCTATTAATGAAGTTGTACCTCTTGATATGGCTGAAGAAGACTCTGACACTGAAGTAGTCTTTAAAGAAAGCCCTCCTAGTCAGCAGGATGAAACTCAAATTGTACCAGCTGTGCCCACAAGTGTTCCTGTCCTTGAGTCCCCAGCTCCTCAAAATAAGTGGTCAAGAGATCAACACATTCTTCTTGTCAACATTATTGGGGAACCTAATGCATGGGTTACTACTAGACAGCGAATTCATGACTCAGAGTCTGCCTCAGCCAATGAATGTCTCTTTGCTGAATTTCTCTCACAAATTGAACCTAAGAGAGTAGCTGAGGCTCTGGTAGAAGAAGGATGGGTAGCTGCTATGCAAGAAGAAATCAATCAGTTCAAAAGGAACAAAGTATGGACATTAGTGCCAGCTCCACCTGGAAAGAATATCACAGGCACTAGATGGATCTATAGAAATAAGATGGATGAAATTTGGAACATCATCAGAAACAAGGCCAGGCTGGTGGCACAGGGTTATACTTAGACTGAAGGAATTGATTATGATGAAACATTTGCTCTAGTTGCAAGACTTGAAGCCATCAGAATCTTCCTGGCTTATGCTGCCTATATGAACTTCACTGTGTATCAGATGGATGTAAAGAGTGCATTCCTCAATGGTGATTTGGCTGAGGAAGTGTATGTTGAACAACCTGAAGGATTTGAGAACAGCGAGTTTCCCAACCATGTGTACAGACTACACAAAGCCATGTATGGGCTGAAACAAGCTCCAAGAGCATGGTATGAAACTCTTTCTAATTTCTTAACTGAAAGTAAATTTGTCAGGGGTTCTATTGATAAAACACTCTTTACCTTCAAGGATAAGAGTGATTTCATCATTGTGCAGATTTATGAGGATGATATCATCTTTGGGTCAACAAATGTCAATCTTAGTAAACGTTTTGCTAAATTAATGACCAAGAAATATGAGATGAGTATGATGGGTGAATTAACTTACTTTTTGGGTTTTCAAATTAAACAATGTCCTAAGGGAATTTCAATTTGTCAAGAAAAGTATGTTAGGGATTTACTTAAAAAATATGACTTAGCTGATTGTGCATCAGTGAAATGCCCCATGCTTCCACCCAACAACTTGGGCCCTGATGAGTCAGGGGTCTCTGTTAAAGAGACTTTATATAGAGGCATGATTGGGTCACTCATGTATCTAACAGCTAGTCGTCCTGATATCCAATTCTCCACATGTCTCTGTGCAAGGTACCAAGCTAACCCAAAAGAATCCCATCTAGTGGCTGTTAAGAAAATTTTCAGGTATCTCAAAGGAACACCATCCCTAGGTCTATGGTATCCCAAGGAATCAGGCTTTGATCTCAAGGCCTATTCAGATTCAGACTATGCTGGATGTTGTATTGACAGGAAAAGCACTTCAGGCAGCTGTCAAATCCTAGGAGGAAAATTGGTTGGATGGAGTGCTAAGAAGAAAAACTCTGTGGCTATGTCTTCAGCTGAAGCAGAATATGTCGCTGCAGCCAGCTGTTGTGCTCAGGTGCTCTGGATGAAAAGTCAATTGGCTGACTATGAAATTTTATATGACAAAGTGCCAATCTTTTGTGACAACACCAGTGCCATTGCCATCTCCAACAACCCTGTTCTTCACTCTCGTACCAAACACATTGATATCAGGTATCATTTTATCAGGGATCACATAATGAAGGGAGATATTGAGCTGCACTTTGTTCCCACAGAGCTGCAACTAGCTGATATTTTCACAAAGCCTTTGGCTGAACCTTCGTTCAACAGGCTAGTTGCTGAGCTAGGGATGCTCAATATCTCAAAGCCTGTGGCTTGATATTAAATGTGTTCATTAAATGATTGATTCTATATTAAAACTTTTTCACATGAAACTAGGTAGTTACTTTCCAAGTAAATGCAAAAAACATTCTCAAATATTCAATCTTTTATTTTTCGAATAACGAGGAGACAAATAAGTTTTGAAAGGTCAAGGGACCCACATGAGCAGTCATTTTCTCACTTTGCATTAAATGCGGTTGAATAACTGTTTACTTATTTTGAACATATATATTGTCTCTCGTCTCTCCTCACCCACCACTATTCTCATTTCCCAAATCTATTTCTCTCTCTAAGTTCTTCTCTCTCTTAAACCATTCTTCATTTTCTTTCACCTTCGACCTTGAATCCATGGCTTTTTCCATTCCCAAGGCAGCAAACGTTAACTTTGAGATCAACGAACGCATCCTCGCCTCAAACAACTCCATTGGATGGATCGAGGCCCCAAATGACACCTACTCAGATCTGGTAAACTTCATGTAAAACTGTGACTTAAGTGAAGCCTTCACCAAATCCCCAACCACCTTCTACCAAGAATACCTTAGGGAATTCTGGTACTCTGCTGAAGTGGTAGATGACACAATAACCTTGCCTTTCATGCAATGAACACCCATTTGCTTTTTCCCTTAAAGATTTCTCGAGTGTGGCTGGATTGAAACATGGTGATGAATGCCTTAAGGTGGTTGATAAAAAGGCTGTTAAAGATGCCCTGGCCACACTCAAACCCTTCCATGATGTAAACCCTGCCCTTACACCCGCTGAGTTCCTCTCGAAATCTCCTCTGAAGATTAAGTACTTTACCCCCATGTGGCGTGTCCTCTTCACCCACATTGTTAAATCCCTGGGAGGAATGCAGGGATCCCAAGATCAGATGTCCTTTAACCATCAATCTATAGCTTATGGGCTGATCTGGGGAGCTGATGTTGATGTTGGAAGCATTCTCTTCTCCAACCTTGTTGAACAGCTGAAGGGAAGAAATCAAGTCAGGGAAAAGAATATCTGCTATGTTCGCTTCTTGTCGCTGATCTTTGAAAGCCTGTTGGGAGACAACTACCACAACTCTACGTTGACTGCTCTGAAGCCCTACCGCATCACAGGTGCCATCTACAAAGAAATAGGAGCTGAAGATGTCCCTGTCACCTCTCATATGATGAACGTTGCCAACCAACAACCAACAGCTGAGAAGTCCTTGCTCCCTTCTTCTGAGAAGGTGATTACCTCTAGTGTGTCTAGCAAGTCTAAGTCTTTGACCTCTGGGCAGCACACTACGACATCCAAGGCTTCTTCTGGCCAACCTCCTAAGAAGAAGAAAATCCCATCTTCTTCCCAAACCAAATCTGTTGCTAAGGCCAAGGGAAAGAAGACTGTGAACCAAGACACCTCCTCTGTTCCAGATACTCATGTGGAATCAGATACTTCTGCTGACCAACAACAGGGGTCTAGTGTCTCAAAGTCAGTTGAGACAACATGAAACCAGCCTAATCCAGCTGATATCTCACAGGTAATCAGTGTACATTTATAAAGGTTCACAAGCAGCCACTCTCAATTGTCTGTAGGAGAGAGTGGTGAAGTTAGGGTAATCCTCGACCCATAGGAGTCTGTCTATGCACTTAGAACTCTTTAAGACTTCTGTACATCCTGTCTTTGCACTAGGGAATGATTCATTTGTGTTTATAAAGCACCCCGATGACCCTGCACCCTCTAGACAGTATTCAGGCTAACAACAACCTGGATACACATATGTCTCGACCTTGATCAGATGTACTTCACACAGCCTCTTGGTTCCCTCAGAAAAAGAATCCCAAAAGTTTTACTTTTAGGAGAGCTGAATCATCATCCTCAGCTCTTCTAGGGACAGCGTAATAAGACGATCTTAACCCTTAACCTTTTCACCTTAAAAGAATCCCAAAGGATTTATCCTTTTCAGGGGGAGCTGAATCATCACCCTCAGCTTTCCTAGGGGCAGCGTAACAGGCGACCTTAACCCACATATGTTTCACTCTTAAAAGAGTCCCAAAGGTTTCTTAACCTTTTGGGGGGCTGAATGATCACCCTCAGCCTTCCTAGGGGCAGCGAATGGCGATCTATAAACAACATATGTTTCACAATCAAAAGAGTCCCAAAGGTTTTAACCTTTTGGGGGGGGGCTGAATAATCACACTCAGCTTTCCTAGGGGCAGCGAATGGCGATCATTAACCATATATTTTTCACACTTAAAAGAATCCTAAGGATTTATCCTTTGGAGTGGCTCAGTAATCACCCTCAGTCTCTCTGGGACAGCGAAATGGCGACCATTCCCCTTACTTTTTTCCCTGTTACTAATTATAACAATTTGCAGGCTAAAATTGTACAGCCAGCCACTGAATCCCAGGTACAACAGGAGAAAGAGGCTGATACAATTACTCAAGACCAACCTAATGACAATGAGCCTCTGCTGAATATTGAAGAAGAAATGATGTCATTAGTGGATGATGTCTCTGATCTTGAGTCAATGCCTGAAGATGAAATCCCTGAGGGGATGTTTGAGGAGGAGGATGAAGAAGATGAGTAAGATCAACAATCTGTCTCTCCTCCCAAGGAAATGGCTGTGTCCACCCCAGCTGGAAATAATACTCCTCCTCCCAAGGACGCTATTGTTACTCCAAACTCTGCTACCTCCACAACAACAGTCTTCCAACGCCCAGCCTATGATCCAACAGTTGAGTTTCTAATGTTTGATCATCCTGCCCAAACCAACTTTGATCTTTTACCAAGGGGGGATGATTATGCTCAACAAAGCCTCAACATACATAATCTTCAGCCTGTTCATCATCAATCTGACATTGAACGCTTATCAAGGAAACTGGATGTGAACAAGTCTGAAATGCATAACTTTACTGTCACATTTCCAGGGATCATACAAAAGGCTGTTGCTGAGGCAGTTACTGAACCCATCAAGGATGGTGCTCGAAAAGGTGTAGCACAAGGACTTAGTCACCTATCCACAAGAATGAAGGATGTAACTGACTCAGAGGTCCCTGCCTTATTCCATGAACATGAGCAAACTATGCACAGACATTCTGAAACTATTCGCAACAGGCAATACCGTCATGCAAACTTCATTGTTAATCGCGTTCAGGCCAATACGAATGGAAATTGCAACCTTCTGCTGAAGATTGCCAGGGCTTCAAGGAAAAGGCAACGTGCTATGGCTGCCTCTATTAAACAGATTGCAAGGCATTTTCAAACACGTTCATCCAAACGTCTACGTAGCCAGGATGAACGTGAGGGGGAGAAGGAAACAACACTTAACCTTGAATCTGCTAAACAAGGCTCATCATCAGCTGACAACACCATTACACTTGTCCCCCTCCAAGTCATCACACCTATTAACATATCTGATGATGAGGATAACACTCAGGGGGAGCAACAGAATCAAGATGGAGCTGGTTCATCAAAGTCCCTGGCTTTGGTTAACACCAGCGAGTCTAGGGATGATGGTGAACCAGCTGCCAAGAAGCTAAAGTTCACTGTTAGCTCCCTTCCCAAAGCAATACAAACTCAGGCTCAGACATCATTTATCAGAAGAGCTGAAGTTTTGAAAAACATGAGTGTAGAATCCTCTGTCTCGAAGAAAGGAAAGGAGATAGTTTTGGTTGACACAGACACCAAACTAAAGAAGATAGCTGCGATGCTAGAGACAGGAGGATCCACCACAGACCTTTCCCAATTTTCAACCTTTACACCTTCCAATGAGATTCCTTTAACACCTGAAGAAATAGAGAAACAGGCTGAGGAATTCAAGAGATTAAATGAACTCAAGACAGCCAAAGAATTGAATGAAGCTACTCTAAGGAAGATGACTCCACCTGAAAGAGAAAAGCAAAAACAAAGGTTGAGGGAAATGGAAGTTAAACGCGCTGAGGCACTAAGAAAAGTCAAAGCTGATTATGATGCCTGCGTTAAAAACAGATATGCACCTGGCAAGATAACCAAGTTCAAATACACCATTCACAAATCCACCAACACCCCACAGATGATCTTGTGGAGAGATAACCAACAGGGAAACATGAATGTGTTTGACAACTTCAGGCTAAAGACACTTGGGTTATCTGAATGGTTCGAACTTGAAGCCTTAGCTGCCAAAAGAACTTGACAGGCTAATTTTCTTCTGCTTAAGACTATTAAGGCCAAGTTTACCTGGATCAAAGAAAAGGCTGCCAAACTCGAGATAGATCTCCCACCACAGCTTTTTGAACAAGAACCCCCAAAGACTGGTAACAAAAGAAGAAGAGTTTCTCAACTTGTTAAAGAAACTTTTGTCACAGATGATGTCCAAGTGGATGGTATGCACAGGGATTTGATCCTACCAAATGGTATAGTTGGCCCTGTTGATGGTCAGACATACACAGAGCCTGAAAGAGGAATGACATTCATGAACAGAGCTTGCCAGTATGCATTTCAAAGAGAAGATGAGCTGTGCTTAGCATCAACAATTCAGCTGCTTTGTCACAAGAAGTCACTCAAGATCAACTCAGAGTATTCCAAAAGGTTTGCAAAAACTTTGCAGGAAGATTTGGATAACAAATTAGACTTAGCTGAAGCTGAAGAACAGATTAAAAATGATGACTATTGAAGAAATTCACAGCCCAATTTTACCTTCACATTTTATTTCACTTTTGTAATGTACTTGTAATTTCCTTTAAGTATTAATAAAATCATGAGGTATGTTTGTTTAGATCTGTTATGAGTAAGAAGAAGCTGTTAACTCACTTACCTTAACTTAGATAGATCTAGCAATATTTATGTTTAAATAGGGGGAGATTGTTGGGAATCTAAACTTGTTAGATTCCCTGATCATAGATTTAAACATAATTAAGCTGTTAGATAGTCCCTTGCCTGTGCCTAGGAGGCAGGCAAGTATCGTAAGACTTACAGAGATCCAAGTCTCTGTGAGCAACCTCAGAGGAGTCCATGTCAGAGACATTGTCAAGGAAGTCAAAGATTACTTGATGACATACTCATTGGCTGTGATGGATAACAGCCAAGATGTATCAGGGACTCTGAGGGGTTGAGGGTTAACAGGGGTGGCAATACCCTGTTAACACTCAGCACACTTTGGACATGCCATTTGTGTGTTCGAGACTATGAAGAAAAAGGAAACTGTTTCCTTAAAGCATAATGGCAGACTACCAAGAATAGAAGAGCATCATGTGACTGATGTCTGAAAAGTGAAAGCTTGTGTAGTCACCATCAAGTACTATTTAGGTCAACCTCGTATCACTATAAATAGGATGTGTATCCATGCATTAATGTTCAACACTTTGAGTATATTCATAACATTATTGCTTAGAACTTATAGAATCAAACAGCTGCGACTGTATTCATAAGTTAGGGTTTATAGTTGTTCAAAGTGTGCACAACACATTGTCATCAAACGGTGTTATCCATAACACTTGTAATTCTTTAGTATACAATAATAAGATTATGTTTGAAAAGTAATACCTTGTGTTGATTAGTTAAGTTTAGGGTTTCTAGCATTGATTAGGGACTTTCAGTTACAACCTAAATTAGTTAGAGAGATGGAAAAATTGTGGTGGTGGTCGTGTTTTGTAGAAAGTGGAAGTGGAATAATATGTGTTGGGTGTTTGTTTAACTGTTTTAAGTTTGGAGTACTCTACAGTCCCACGACCCCTTACATGGCCCCTTGGGGGAAGGGGGCAGACGGGGTCCTTCTGTGCAGGGGACAAAATATTTGTTTTTCCAGACGAGATTTCCATTATCCCTAATACGATCCTTAGTAAGTTGAATGGTTCACGCTTAAGTGGTTTCGTCAAGATACCAACTATGTTATCTTCCGAAGATACCTTTTCTATAGAGATATTACCTTTTTTGACGTTTTCTCGCAGAAAGTGATGTCGAATCTCGATGTGTTTGGTTCGTGAACGCAATAGAGGATTCTCGCTGAGATCAATAACTCCTTTATTGTCGCACAGAATTGTCACGTTTTCTAGTTTGATGTCTAGTCAACAAGAGCTTCTTTCATCCATAGTGCTTGTTGAATCCGCATAGACACCGGTATGGTCCGAATCCGCATAGAAAACAGTTTCTATTCACGTGCCTTTGGGATACCAAAGCCCAAGATGAGTTGTTCCTTTGATATATCTAAAAATCCTCTTGAGAGCTTCAAGATGTGATACATTTGGATTGTCTTGAAAGCGAGCACACATACAAACACTAAACATAACCTACTTGTCGTGAGATAAAGTAAGCTACCAATCATACCTCGATATTTGGTGCTATCAACATAGTCATTAGTACCATATTTGGTTAGTTTGGTTTCCTTTGACATTGGAGTATTACCTGGTTTAGACTCTTCTAGTTCAAACTTCTTGATCATTTCTTTTATGTATTTAGATTGTTTAAGGAAGATACTGTCTTCCATATGCTTAGTTTTTAAACCCAAGAAAAAATTAAGCTCACCGATCATGCTCATTTCGGATTCATCATGCATAGTTCTAGAGAACTCATCACAAAGTTCTTGACATGTAGACCCAAAAACAATATCATCGACATAAATTTGAACAATTATTACGTGTGACCCCTTTTTCATAGTGAATAAAGTGTTGTCCACTTGACCCATTGAATAATTATGTTCAATTTGAAAAGACATAAGTTGGTCATACCATGACTTGGGTGCTTGCTTGATACCATTGAGAGCCTTTTTTAGTTTATAGACGTGATTTGGGTTTTCAAAGTCTTTAAAACCAGGAGGTTGTGCAACATACACTTCCTCATTTATAAATCCATTTAAGAAAGCACTTTTAACGTCCATTTGATAGAGTTTGAAATCATGAGCACAATCATAAGCAAGTAAAATTCTTATGGACTCAAGTTGAGTAACTATGGCATAGGTTTCATCATAATCTATACCTTCTTGTTGTTTAAATCCTTGAGCAACAAGCCTAGATTTGTTTCTTTACACGAAACCATTTTCATCTAGTTTGTTTCAAAAACCCATATTGTTCCAATTACCGTTTGATTTTTAGGTCTTGGTGCTAAGTACCAAACATCATTTATCACAAATTGATTTAATTCTTCTTGCATATCAAGAACCTAACTTTCACCAATAATGGCCTCATCAATATCTTAAGGTTCAATTTGAGATAAAAATAAAAAAATTACTTTCATTTTGAGCTTGAGACCTTAAGGTCCGTTCATTTAGTTTTCCAATGACGTTATCTATAGAATGGCCCTTTGATTCTTTGATATTTAAAGGTTCAATTGGTTCATTTCCCTTGTCTTTTTCTAAATCAACTTGTTGGTTATTTGTTTGACTTTCAAATAGATCATCATCTACCAAAGGTGATGTTTTAGAGGAAGGTGGACTTCTGTTGAAGGTTATGTTCAATGATTCCTCGACACACGTAGTTTGATTATTTAGAACAATGTAAGCTTTACTACTTTTAGAATATCCAAGAAAAATTCCTTCGTACGACTTTGGGTCGAATTTGGTGAGATAATCCCTAGGGTGGAGAATAAAACATTTGCTTCCAAACATTTTAAAATACCTAATGGTCGGTTTTCTTCCCTTTAATACTTCATTTGACGTTTTATCAACAACTGGTCTAATTAAAACACGACTGAGAATATATGTTGAGGTATCAACCGCATGACACCGGAAATTTTGTGGCGTATTCAACTCATTTAGCATTGTTCTACTCATTTCTTGAAGTGTTCAATTTTTACGTTCAACTACCCTGTTTGATTGAGCTGTTATAGGAGCCGAGAAATTATGTGTGATAACCTTGGTGTCACACTCTGCTCCAAATTGCACCTCATTGTAAAAATCCCGACCATGATCCGTATGAATTAACACAATACGTCAATTTAATTGATTTTCAATTTTCTTGCTCGGAATCTCAAAATGATCAAAAGCCTCGTTTTTAGATTTCAAAAACTTTGTCCATGTATATCTTGAGTAGTCATCTACGATGACCAAAGTCTAAAGATTACATCGGTAACTATGTACTGCGGACGGACCAAACAAATCCATATGTAGAAGTTCTATATATTTAGTTGTGGACACAACATTTTTAGCCTTATGGCTTGAGTGTGTTTGTTTTCCCACTTTACATGCATCACAAAAGTGTTATTCATATTTTACTTTTGGTAGATTTCTAACAAAATCTTTGTTGGCTAAAGATTATAAAAGACCCATGTTGATATGACCAAGATGCCTATGCCAAAGAGTGGAGTTGTCATCTATAGTGGTTAAACAAATGACATCTTTTGATGAGTCAAACTTCATCACTTATATGTTATTTTTCCTAATTCCTTTTGTTATGGTTGTGCCATCTTTTCGTATTTTACTTCCGTTTTCTTCGAATAGAACTTTGCATTTGTTACTACAAAGTTGACTTATACTAAGTAAACTAAATCCTAAGTTTTCGACATGAGCAATATTATATATGGTGATATGGTCATTAGAAATCATACATTTGCTAGTGATTTTGCTTTTGATGTTACCACCAAAAATGACATTACCTCCGTCTGTTGATGTGTAGGTGCTAAAAAGAGTGCGGTATTCTTATTACCCGTCATGTATCTTGAACATCCGTTGTCCTTGATCCATTCATTCGGTTCAAGTCCAACCTTCAAGCGTACCTACACATTATGAAACTCAAACATTTGATCCCCATCGTCTCATGGGTCCATTTGGGTTAAACATACTTCTCATGGCAATTCCAATTAAAGTATTGCCAAATACATCCCAAGGTACCAAATTTCCCATTGAAAATTGGTTGTGGTAGTCATAGTTGAATGGAACTTGACTATATATTCCTAGTACTCCTTGGTTACTCTTCGGAAATGGGCGTTTGGGATAAGAAGGTTTAGGTTGAGTTTGTTTATTTCTAGCTCTAATGTTTCTTTCCAGGTTTCTAACTTTTGTATTATATCTTTCTTGATTAATTTTTTCCGAGACACCAAGTTTCTGAGACAGAACCACGAATTGGCACGATTTTGTTTATGTTCATATGTTACACGCATGGCCCCTTGAAGGGTGCCAACCCCTTGTGCAGAGGGGTCCGACGGGTGCCACCACTGTCCATGACAGTTTTGATTGAAACGTTTATTATGTCGTTTTGTGGTGGTGTTGTTGAGCTAGAAGGTATATCTTGTTTACCAAACTCCAGCCCTGACTTGTCTTTGCTATCTATTGGAAAACTTAGCATTTCATCAATGCAAATTGATTTTTTGCTAAACTTCTCAAATTTAAAGTTTTGTTTGTTTAACGCCTCTTGATTGATTTTAAGCTTCTCAATTGCGAGAGTGAGCTCTTGACATATTTCAAATTTATCTTTAGATGATTTACCTCATTCTAGCCTTTGTAATTTATCCTTTAGTTCATAAAATTCGTTTTCTAAACATTCATTTTTAGCTTTCAAAAGTTTGTTTTTGTTTATGATTTTAAGACTTAACTCACACATTTTGTTATATTCAATTTGTCAGGTGTCATCATCTAATGAGGAGGAATAGTAAGAAGAGTCGAAATGTACCTCATTGGTTTCGTTTTCCATAAGGGATAGCTCTTCCTTTCTGGAGTCGTCTCATTCATCATCACTAGCACTACATGCACCACTCACGAAGCTCTTTGTGTTTTCGACTTTGTCTTTGGAAAATTACCGATGAAGCGATTTGGATCACCACATTGGAAACATTTCCTTTCATCTTTGGCTTTCTTGATGTTAAAAGGATTTCGAGGTGTCTTCTTGTTGTCAAAATGTTGCTCCACAAGTCTTCCTCGCCTTTTGAAGAATTTCTTGAAATCACGAACGGCTATGGCGTACTGTTCATCATCGCTATCGGACTCTTCATCGCCACTAGATTCATTTCTATATTTCAATGTTAAATATCTTTGTTTTTCTTTCTTTTGTTTGATGATTTCAGAGTCTTTTTCCATCACCATCTCATACGCCTTGAGATTCACGATGAGCTCGTCTAATGACAAATTTGAAAGATCTTTAGATTCTTCAATACCCGTGACTTTAGCTCTCCATTATGGATGGAGTGCTCTAAGAAATTTCATGACAAAGTTATTATTGGAGAAAGATTCTTCAAGTGCTTTGAGTGAAGTTATGATAGTGTTAAACCGAGCAAATCCCACATCAATTGACTCTTCTTCAAGGATAGAAAATTGATCATATTGTTGAACAAGTAGATCAATTTTGTTATCCCTGACTTGTGACTTTTATTGATGTGTGACTATTAACGAATGCCAAATTTCTTTAGCAGTTTGATACATGAAAATTCTTTCATACTCCTTTTTAGGTATAGCATTGTAAAGCATCATTTTAGCTTCATTATTTTTGGCCAATATTTTCTTTTGATCATTGGTTTGCTTTTCGTCTGGCACCGATTCAAGTTGGTTAGTAGTAACATTTCTAAGTGTTGGTGCATAATCACCTTCATTGATTATGTACCAAAGATCTATATCCTTAGATTTCACATAAATTTTAAAACAATTTTTCCAATATATAAGCCCATCAGTTTCAAAGAGTGGTGGTCTTTGAATAGATTGGCCTTCTTTGTAATTTTTAGAATCAACAGATCGATTCAAGTTTTAAAGTACAATATACTTTAATTATTTTGAGTAATTAGCTCTGATACCAATTGTAGAAAACTAGAAGGGGGTTGAATAGTTTTTACCGATTAGTTTTAATTACTTTGAAACTCTTTCGTGATTATTAGGTATATAGATCAAGCGTGATAGAATGAAACAAACCACAATGCAGAATGATTTATAGTTGTTCGGCCTAGCAAGATCTAACTTATCTTGCCCCTACTTCCACTCCTCGAGTATCCAATCGAGAGTTCTACTTCACTAGTAAACGAATCTCCTTTACACTGGTAGAGAAACCTTCACAGTTAAGCTTACAATCTTTACCAACACCTAAGCTAAGACGTCGTATTCTTTACACGCGTACAACAATGCCCTTTACACTATATACGTGTGGTTTACAACACCAACCATACTATCACACAAGTAGGTAGAAGAATGGGTACAACAATGGTGATTGTGTAGGTAACACTTAACACATTCACGCGAAGTTAAGCCTTGAAGGATCAAAGCTTAGAGTATAGATTCTCGTAATCGACATTCAAATGTACAAAGATCTAAATCACAAGAGACAAGAGATAAGACAAGATTGAGGTTAGAGAGTTAGATATATGCAGAGAGTTTAGAGAGAAAGGTTAGAAGAGTGGTGAGTATTAAGCTTAGACAAGACATGGTATTTATAGGCAAAGTGTTAGACACCCACGGAACCCGTCGGCCCCTTATCCAAGGGTCCGCTAGGGTCTGATTTTTGTTGTCTCATAATTGTTTGTCCAAGATCACACACAATCGTTGAGTTTGCCCATAGTTTAACTTTCATATATATGATGAAGAGAGATAGATATTCATTAGGTCCATTTTTATTTTTACATTTAAAAGAATAAAGTGTATACAACTTTTTATAAAAGTTTAGAACATAAGTTCATGGATTAAAAGACTTATGTGTTAATTGTAATGCAAACACAAAAATATGTTTTGATGTTTTTTCATTAATGTTAATGCAACCAATGCCTAAAAAAATATTTGTAATAACTAATCTTTCTTAGTTTTGATCACGACAAAGTGTAAAACATTTATCGTCAAAGATAACCGAAAGACAGAATATTTAACAAACACTATCATCAAGGTAATAATCATTTAAGTCTTACACAAACATATCTTATACATGTTTAGTGATCATAGAAAGTGATTAACCTCAAAACTCACATTTATACAAATGTGACAAAATATTTTAATAAACTTTATTTTTTAAAAAATGTTTTATTAAAATAGAAAATAAAATTTTGAATTTAGCATATTCCAAATGGCCTAGGAATATACCCTTGAGGTATAAATTGCCCCAGATGGAATTTCCCCACTATAGGACAAAAAGGAGCGGACTCTAGTGCCACGGTTCCAAGTAGGTAGGTGAGGTTCCTTAGTGATATAGAACCGAGGGCCTATTTAATGAA
Organism: Glebionis coronaria; assembly: GCA_025667525.1. NCBI lineage: Eukaryota > Viridiplantae > Streptophyta > Magnoliopsida > Asterales > Asteraceae > Glebionis > Glebionis coronaria. The sequence continues at coordinate 110,627,857 of CM046879.1, read as the reverse complement.
TCGCGCCCAGAGAGTCGTTGGTTCTTGTCCTCTATAAATAGTGGATCATATTTTCATTTTCCAAAGAACCTTTTTGGAGAATTTTCAGCTTCTTATCTTCTTTCTGTGTTTCCAGTCATTAGTAAATGATCACTTAATTTGTTAAGTATGTTTACTTATGATTATCCTCTTGATCCTCTTATTTACTTGTCCAAAGCGAAGATCACTCACACATTTGTGATGTGATTAAATATGAAGCTTTGATGAAGATCATCCTTTCTTAGATCTAGTCATGTTCATCATTTTGTATGCTTGAGCCTTGTGTAGATCCAAGGGAATACTTGGATTAAACTTGTGTAGATCCAAGGTATTTGTGAATACTTGGATTAGGCTTGTGTAAATCCATATTATATGTGTATACTTGGATTTTTCTTGTGTAGATCCAAGTTACATGTGTATACTTGGATACGTCTTATGTTGTAATAAGTCTTGTGTGTTAGTTCTCACTAAATTACAAAGTGACGTGTGTATGTGTCTTATGAGTTATCACTTAACTTGAAAGTGAAGATTTGTGAAGAATGGTTCTTGCTTGGATTGGGACTCGACATCTAGCCTTGTGTCAGAAAAGAATATGGGCGATGAAGATTGGTTCTAGCTTTGGATTAGAACTCGACATCTAGCCTTGTGTCAGAAAATTGTGAAGTAGGAGATGAGACCGCAATTATACATAGTCTCATCATCGAAAACGGGATTTAAATGTACAAAATATCATAAAATACTGTGAAATATACTTGTGTTTGTTCAATGTGTATTCTAGGTACGGATATCGTGAAAAAGACAAAAAGATCACAAGAATCAAGCAAAAACAAACACAGTAAACAAAGCCACACAAAGAACCAGACCCGAATGATAAATTTCCAAAAAGACCTTGAAGAATTAAAGATTGTCAAGATTGATCCCTCAAGAATTAAAGAATTACACTTTATACCCCTAAGAATCCTAAAAATACAAAAGGGGTCCTTAAAGTTTAAAGACAAAACAAGTTCAGCCCTTGATATTTGAAGAATGCCAAAACAAGTCCTCTTAAGTTAAAAAGGACTTAACTTGAAATACCAAAAGGACTGTCATTGAAAAGACGTAAGGACCATTGGTGCAAGTAACAAACCATAACTGTCGTTAAGAGAGGGGGTGAATATGCCAAAAAGAAAACTTTTTAACCATACACCCAAACCCATGTTAAAACAAAACCAGCCCAACCCATGTACCCTTTACCCGACCCACCATACCCTGGCACGTCAAAACCCACCCACAGTTTAATATTAAATAAGTTTTTAAACTTAATTTATTATTATTTGTGGCGCCTAACAATCACTGTTAACCCCAAATCGGATCAAAACACAAGTTCATCCAACCCTTGATCCCATAAACCCTAAAACCTAAATTAATCATAAACCAAGGGGTTATGATTTGATCTTCTCCACATCATTGATTAAACCTTTTATTAGCAAAATCTCACTCCCAAATCACCCTCCACGTCACCAATGTGACCACTGTGGACCTCCCATACTACATTCCAAAACAAGAAGAGAAAGTTAGGGACAAAAGATCAATGTCTATCGAAATTTTCTTGCTATCCACACTCAAATAAACGGTAGATATCGTTTTTACACATCTTAGCATCTAGAAACGTCCAAAATCCAGCACATGGCATGAAGACCAAATTCAAACTCAAGGGCATTTCTGGATTTTCATTGCTTGGGTTTAGCATTTGTAATTATTTTATTTCCAGCATTGTAGGATAGTGATGAGACTGTATTTATACATAGTCTCATCGTCCAAATCGGGCTTAAAATATCATCAAAATACCCATATATGTGCTTGTATTTGTTCATTGTGTATTTCAGGTACGGATATCGTGAATTCACCAAATGATCAAAGGAATCAAGCAAAAACGAACACGGGAAACGAAGCCGCACAAAGAACCGGACCCGAATCATGATTTTCCTATCAAGTCCTTGAAGTTTGAAGATTTGGCAAGATTGGTCCTTCTACTTTTGAAGACCTAACATTTTATACCCTTGCAAATCTCATTATTGCATATTGGGTCCCTTAAATGTTAAGATATTGCATTATTGGTCCTTGAAGAATGCATTTATTGCATAATTAATCCTTGATACAAGTTTTGAAAACTTTGGTGCCAAAAATGACAAGCTGAGTAAAGTTTTTACAAAGGAAATACAAGTTTTGGTTGTTTAAGTTAAAGTGACAAAAGAAAAGGAGTCCAGGGGGTGAAATTGCCCAGACAAGGAAACATCCACCACCAATCACTAGCTGCCACATCATCACCTCCACCAATCACGAGCCACTTTCCCTCCACATCAGATTCCACCACCCCAAACCTTATTATTTATTAAATCAGTTTTAAAACCTATTTAATATAATTAAAAGGGGAGGGAAACGAGTACTGTGCTAGATTAAACCCCTTAATCCCCTTTGTTCTTAATCAAATAAGCCCAGATTTTTAATCTTCAATTCAAAGGGTTTATCGAAATTAATCACCCAGAAGTTTAATTTAACCTAAAAGCTTGACATCCCATGTGATAACTGAGATCCAGCTCACCCCACACTTGCTACCTGCCAAAACCATATCACGGGTTCCACTCTTTTTCAGAAGAGAAGACCAAATCAACGACTAAGACTGGTTTGCGTGCTCCCCACAACTACATAGATGGCTAAGATCAATTTGGTACACTGTCATCTCACATGGTTCACTACAAACCAAATTTAAACCCAGCATCTTCATCAGCATATTCTTAGCATCTTCAAAGGGTATTATTGGAAGACCATGTTCGAATTAGGGTTTAGAAGTAGTCATCTCACTCTTGTATATATAGCATAGGCAGATTGTATTTCCTTTCTTTTGTTCCAGTTTTTTATGTAAAATTTTAAAGTTGATTAATGACAATGAAAAATTTTAAGTTTACATAAACTCTGAGTTCCTTATTGCTTTCTTAGTTTAATTATCTTATTTTCATTGGATTTAGTTAAGTTCTCAATAGCTTCCATTTTCTAAGAATTTTCAGAAATTCGGGTTCTATTTTTAACATTGATTGAAAAACGTTTTGCAAGCTGAAATCACCTTTCACATGAAGTGAAAGTGGAGTGTGAAAGGGTTTTCAGGTTTGGTTTAACAATTTTGATAAAGTATCTTTCAAAGTTTCAAAGTGGTGATTTTTAAAAAATTGATTTCCATATTTTTTTACCTATAAGCTATAAGCTAGCTTAATCAATAAGCTAGCTTGATAGCTTATTGGCTTATTGAACAAGTAACTTTTGTGGCTTTCTCTTTTTGGCAGGTTCTAAGGATCATTTCCTCCTTGAAGATATATTGGGTACTTGGACTTTTGAGGTCCAATACCATCATCTCTCTACTTAAGCAACCATCATAAGCCCTCCCCATAAGCTAGCTTTAAGCTATAAGGAGAAGGCATCAGCGGCCTTAGTGGGGCATGGATGTATGTCTCACATGGTAAGAAGCTTGAACCCTCCTTTTGGTTTTGAAGTACATGCTATGTGATCTGCTTGTCATGAGATGCTTTTGTGTGTTAGTATAGTATTTGGTTTGTGTTCTTTGATGTTTTGATCATTGATTTGTTGATTATCAGTTAAAGTTTAAGTGAATTAATGGATATTTCTTTGTTATTGTCAAGTTTCTGAATATAAGGGGGTGTTTGGGTCTGCTTATTAGGCTAGGATCTTGACAAATTTTTGGCTTAAAAACGGCTTAAACACACTTCACTAGGGTAGTGATAGTTAGTAGGATAATTGGTTTGAGTTTGGATAGGTTTAAAAAGTAACTTTGCATGATAACTTGGTAAACATTAGCTAAAAATCAGTCACTTCTTATTTCTGTTTGTTTTAGCATAATTTGTGCCCTCAACCTTTGCAATCTGTTAGAGTTTAGCATCATCTAGGGCTTGTTGTTAGTTGTATGTGATTTGGTGAATATTTGTGCAAGTTTGGAGCTTTTGAAATTCGTCCAAGTGTCAATTGCACCAGCAAAAATCATCACAGCCCCCTTTAGCTCAACAGTGAATGTAATTGTGTTTTTTTGTGTGAAATTTGTATTGTGAGTGTGTGTTTTCTTTGTTCATTGTGACTCCCCACACTCCACTGAGTGTGGGGGTGCCCTTGTACCCAAGTAAAAACCACCAGCAACAGCTTTCCTAAGCTGAGCATCAGACCATATTTTTGCTCAGTCAGTGGGAACAAGGTTCCCACTGCTAGTGCAAGAGTTTCCCCTGCTTGTGCTAACTGCCAAAAACAGTCAAAGGTCACTGTCACAACCTTAATATTTTGTCTTTTGTGAACTTTTTTAAGAATTAGGGTTTCAGACTTTTTCCATTATTTTTCATTTTTAATTTCTGATTTTTCAGTTTAGTTAATTTTTTGTTACTGTTCATTAAGTAATTTTTAGATTATTTAGCTAATTTAATTACTTTTTAATCTTTCAGTTTTTGTCATTTAGTGTAAAAAGTTTATATTTTTCAGTTTTAAAATTTTTTATAGATTAAGAAAATTAGTTTAAGATTTTTGGTTTTAAAATTAGTCAGTGTTCACTTTTTAATTATTTTTTATAATTAAATTAGGGTAATTAGGGTTTATTTAATAAACTGTTTTGTCTTTTAGTGAAAATTTTTACTTTTTTCAAACTTTTTCAATTTTCTACTGTTCATTAGGGTAATTTAGGATTTTTAAAATTGTCAAATTAATTTTGTCATTATTTTATTATTTTTTAGGATTATTTTAATTTAAAAATAGTTTTTAGTCATTTAAAAATAGAAAAATAGTTTTTAAAATTTAGGAAAAATACTTTTTAGTCTTTAAATAATATAAGTGACTTATTAGTTCAATAAAATTATATTTTGGGCATTTTGTTAATTATATTTAATTTTTGGGCTTTAATTAGCATTAAAAATTGAATATTTAATTAATAAAAGGTTTTAAAATATATTTGTTGGATTTTTATTCTTATTTATATTATTTAAGACTTAGTTTAATATTTTAATTAATTTTTAGGTTTAATTTTTAATTTCATCACGTTTTACGTATTTACGTTCGCATTTTACGTCATTACGTCGTAGTGTAATCGTAGTCGTAGCTCGTCTTTACTTTTTCTCTTCTAAACCAAAAACGTCACTAATCCAAACATTGTTATTTTATATATTGGCATATTAATTCACACACCTCCTTCGAGAACGAACTTGGAATTTATTCGTCTTCACGGTTTTTCATTAAATCGTGTCGATTAATACTTGCCGCATTTATACTCGCCTTTCCTAAGACTTGTATATCACTAAAAACTACTACATCAATTTTTGGCGCCGCTGCCGGGGAGGTGTTTGTGTGTCATTACTATTAGTATCGTGTTTGTGTGAGTAGTGCGTTTTTGCTTTTCATTTTTTGAAAAGCGTGAATATCGTACATACTCATTTTTGTTATTTTTCTCTATTATATTATAGTATCCAAATAAATCGTGTTTAATTTTCCTAAATTAAACACAAATCAATCTTTTACTATATTGTAGATATATTGGTTTTCGTTTTTATTGTGAATATATTATTACTATATTGTACTACGTAAGAACAATAAATATACAAGTACTCCAAATACGTGAGAAATCACAACCTTGATTCGGGATTTCATCACTCGATCATTGTATTCGAATCTAAAGCAAAAGTTTAAAGGCAAAATAGATAAATACTTTCGTGAGGCTTGATTTTGATTAACACAAACTATAAGGTGGGTATAAGGCGGTTGTATTTCACGACCTAAAGGAAAAAGGCTCTTAAGTGCTTCGCGCCGCCTCGTTTCCTCCGCTTGCTTGTGCGTGTTTTGAGAAAGAATGCTAATCGAGGGTTTGCCGCCCAAGTATTATCTACGTATATTATATTTGCTTGTGTTTTCAAGATTAAACCCTCTTGAACGTTTTGGTGTTCCACCAACGTTCTAAAGTCATCGAGAACGTTCACTCCACGTGATCGTTTTCATTCTTTGAGGCTCCTTTAATCGAGAAAGTCGATTCGAGGAGAGATTTGTAGATTTGTGTCTACGTAATACATCAAAAATCCAAAAAAATTAAAAAACTAATCAAAAACCAAAAAAATTGAAAAAATCAAAAAGCCGCAAAAAGAATCTTCTTTGCTACCACCCATTCTACGCTTAGTGCATGCGCACTCGATCGAAGGATTATTCCAATTCTAGTGAAGCTTCGAATCGACGCAATCGTAATCGAAGGAATCGACGACGTAGACGAGAATTAGAAACCGACGTTCCTAATATCGTTGTTGAAGAGACCTTAGACGAGATGGCCGACAATCGTTCTATGATGGAATTGCTCCAAGCGCCCACCGAGGGTTATGGAGACGCGATCGTAATTCCCGCTATCGAGGCGGAGAATTTTGAGATCAAGAGCGGAATGCTTTCGTTGATCCAAGCTACAAAGTTTCGAGGTCGTGAAGCCAATAATCCTCACGACCATATTCGGAATTTTGATCGTCTTTTAGCCACGAGCAAGTTTAAGAACGTCGACACCGATGTCGTCAAGCTTATGCTTTTTCCGTACTCGCTCGATGGTGCCGCCAAGGATTGGTACGAGAAAGAGCCACCTAATTCCATAACTACGTGGAAGGATCTCGTTTCCAAATTCGTTAATTATTTTTTCCCACCGTCTAAGACAACGTTTTTCAAAAATGAGATTACGAAATTTGAGCAAAAATCGAATGAATCTTTTAGAGACGCGTGGGATCGTTTTAAGGAATTGCTTAGGCAATGTCCTCACCATGGTTTTTCCGAGTTGCACCAAATCGATACGTTTTACAACGGTCTTAATTTTCACGAACAAGACTCGTTGAATTCCGCCGCCGGTGGCAACTTTTTGTGTAAGACTCCGAGAGAAGCTTTGATAATTATCGAGAACCGATCCAAGGTTTACCAACTCCGCAACGCACCGAGTGTTGCCAATGTCGCCAATGTTAGTAGTTCTAATCGCGACATTGAGAGAGTTGATGCAAAAGTCGATAAGTTGACGAATGTGTTCACGTCTTATCTCATTGAGATGCAAAAGAAAGACGCTCCCGCTACGGTGAAAGCGGTTGAGGTTTCGTGTACGTTTTATGGTGGACCTCATAATTATTACGAGTGTGCGGCTACGGATGGCCAAACGTCGAATGTGAGTGCATTAAACAACAATTTTTCTAATCAAAATAAAAATAACGCCGGTCCATCACAACAAGGCAATTATAACCAAGGCAACAATTTTAATCAAAACTGAAACAATTTTCAAGGAAACAATCAACAAGGAAATTTTTCGAATCAAAATCAAGGAGGTTATAATCAAGGTCGTAATATAACTTGGCAAAATAGAGATAACAATCAAGGAAATAATTTTTCAAGTGGGAATCAAAACAATTTTCAAAGAAGTAATCAAAACCAAGGGAACTTTAATTCAAATCAAAATAGTTCGTCAAACGATTTTAAAAATTACATGAAAACGAATGAGGCTAATATGAGACGATTAGAGGGAGAAATTGGTACTTTGAAAAATGACTTTTCTAACACATTGAAATTGCAAAACACGAAGATTGAGCAAGGGCAAATTGATATAAAAAAGATGTTTTCGGCTATAATGAACAAAGCCTCGGGTTCGTCATCGAGTTCGTTACCTAGTGACACCGTTGCTAATCCGAAAGAACAATGTAAAGCCGCCTCGTCTCGTGAGAAAGGTCGTGTGATTACCCCTAACCTTGAAGGATTCCGTGTTGTTTATCCCTCTCAACCCTCGACTTCTAAGACGTCTTCTTGTTCTAAAGTCGATGGGGTGAACGTGGCGACCAAGGAAAAGAGTGCCCTCGTGTACCTCAAATTCCATCCACGGTTCAAAAAGAGAGCTTTGTCGACCTTACCAAAGTAACCCTTGAAGAAACTTGTGCTTCGATCCTTCTTAAAAAACCCAAAAGGCGTATGCCGAGAAAGGAAAAGGATCCGGGCCAATTTCTACTACCTTGTGATTTTTCCGAGATTGAGGGATGTTTAGCCCTTGCCGATTTAGGTGCTAGCATCAATCTCATGCCTTATTCTCTTTGGAAATTGATGAGATTGCCTTCGCTTACCCCCACGAACATGACTATCGAGCTTGCAAATTGTACTCCTTTAATACCAATTGGAATAGCTGAGGATGTCTATGTTAGGATTGGAAAGTTTGTTTTTCCCGCGGATTTCGTTATATCCGATTACGAGTGTGACCCTAAATGTCCCATTATTTTAGGCCGACCATTCTTATCAACGGCTAGAACCGTAATCGACGTTCACGAGGGGAGACTTACTATGAGATATGGGGATGAGAAAATAGACTTTTTCGCTAGAAAATCCCAAGGATTTAATGAGAATGAAAAAAACGAGGTTTCAAAACTGAATGATTCAAATTCTAATGATTTCAAAATGTTTACTTTAGCGGAAAGAATGAAGCTTGATGCATGTTTTGAAAGAAATAAGAAAAACGGTTTTAAAGATGATGATTTTAATGATAAAGAATACGTGTACCTAATTCAAAAGGGTATGTGTAAATACATGGATGAAAACTCACTTTGGGATGTTTTTAGCGAAACAAGTGAACCACCAATTCCGAAGGGCGACGTTAATGCCATCACGACAATGACCAAAATGGATTCGTCTTCACCACCTTCGAAGGACCATGACTTTGAGGCTTCAACTTCTAACTCCATCGAAGTGCCTCCTTTGCCTAGCCCAACACCCGTTGAGGCTAAAGGGTTTATCGACATCGATCCTCTCGTCTTAGAAAAGTCACCTAAGCATAGCCCTAGTGCTTGTAAGTCCATGGTTGTGAGTGCTCACATCGACTCTTTCTTTGACGATGACGATGGCGATTTTGCCGAGCTTGATCACGTACTTCGACATCCACATGCTATTTTTGATTCTCCTAAGAAGAAACATGTGAAGTACGATGATTATGAGTTTGATCCCGAGATTGAGGAAATCATTGAACGAGAGCTAGCTCTTATGCCTTCACTTCCACCTACGAGTGAGGTCGATCTTTCCAAAATCGAGGATGAACTTAATGAGTTGGAACGTCTTATTTTCGATGACGAACCAACTCATGTGACCACCAAAAATCCCATTCTCGAGGAGTTACCTAATCAACACTCCTCATTTGAGAATGACGTTTACCACATTCGTGAGGATCTAACTTATCAACGATCCCCACAAAAGAATGATGGTTTCGTGCTTGATCGTGATCTCTTCGAGAGAGTTTCTAAGATACTCAAGGAGGGGAATGACAAACCTTGGTTTGACAAGCCTATCTTCGATGAAGAAATCGATGAGATCGACGTTCATGAGGATGACGAGTATGTTGACCCCGAGGGGGCGGTGTTCTTTATTGACAAACGTTTTGAGAACTTATATAATCCGCCACCCCCTCCCGCCAAAGACTTAAATGTGAGGATTTTTAGCGCGACTAATTTTGAATTTGACACGCCAAATATTTTCGACATTATCAAATCGGGTTTTCATAGAGAGTTTTTAAACGATGAAAAAGGAAAGGATTTTAAAAATGTTTTAAATGATTTTTCTACATGTTTAACTCCGTCATCACCGTGTTTTATGAGTGCTACCACCTCGTCTACTCCTTTTGACGACGGTTGGTGTGGATTTAGTGTGGGGGAAGCCCCAAATGTTCCCTCCCATTTCTCCACCGAGGACGAGATTTACGATCCCGGAATTGCTTGTAAAGGGAAATCTCGGTCTTCCACCGATGCAATAAATGGAAATCTTATCTATTTGCTTGGTGTGAGTCTACCTCGAGTAGCTCATTTTAGCGACTTACCCATTGCCCCACCTTTCTACTTCTTATCTCTTTTCTTCTACCTCTTTGAGGTTTTGGCACGTGTCGAAGTGGCGTTGTTTCGTCTTTCATCCGAAAACGAAGACGCTATCTTTGACCCCGGTATACGTTTATCGGGTTTTTAAAGTACTCCATGTACTTTTGGGCCTTGTTTATCATGTAAGCCCCACCAAAAATGACCATACCAAGATTATCCATAAATGATCACATTTATGGGGATTCGAGTCGAGCTTTTGACTCGGTTATCAAAAACAAGGTGCCTCGTGGGGGATTCTCATGCTTATCCTTGTAAATATTATCGCTTTCTTAGTTAACGTAACGAGGGGACTTGTGCTCTTCCTACCTTTGTTTCGTGGTTGTTTGTGATTGTGATTCATTAGGTTCATCGACACCATTGAAGCCTCTCGTGTTCGTTTTATGGATCACTCGAGCTTCGATCGTTGCCTTTGGAGATTCCGATATCCGATGATATCCTTTTATGTTCTAACGTTTATCTTATTAGCATAATTCATAAACGGCTTTTAGGTTATTCGTTTTACCCTTTCCATGCTCGAGATTAAGCATTCGACTTCGTCTCTAGTATGGGGGTGTTTACACCCCTAGACTCGAAACATTGAGGACAATGTTTAGTTTTAGTATGGGGGGTGAGTAGATACTTCACCTTGCTTACGTCAACACGCAATCCAATATTCATCATTTTGTTATCGTTTTGTTGCAAATAAGGCTAAAAATGGCCAAATTTTAAAATTTTTCTAGTTTTTCATAAGTGTTTAAGACACGAATGTAGGTTTTCCGATGGTGAGAACGAGAGTAATTTTTGACTCGACCGTGCGTGTTGAGCACTTAGCTTTGATTCCTTAACTTTTTAGGCTAAGTCTCTTAAATGAGGACGAGAAATGATAGAGTTATTTATAAGTCTCGTAATCGTCACGATCTTATGTGTAGTAATTATTAGCTTATTCTCCCAACGCTTTTGCATAAATAATTGTTAATAAATATTGATTTGGCGGTTTAGTCACTATTGTTGGGTTTCTAATTTGTTTTGGTAGCTTCCATGTAATTAAATTGCGAAAACATTAAGGTATCGCCAGCGTCACGGTTTTGAAGTATTGGCACCCGAAGAATCGAAAGCTTCACCTAATAATAAGATTTCAAGTGCTCACCTAAATTAAGCAAAAATTTGAAGCTCACAAGGCCGAAAAATATATGCCCAAATTGAAAGTGAATCAAGCCTTAATCTTCGAAGCTTTAAAGATCCAAAATTCGCTTTAGCGTGAGGATATACGTCTTTGGCTAATAAAACCACCGATGAGGCGGATAATAAAAGGCAAGGCAAGACCGAAGTCATAATAAAAGCTTCATGGCGAAGTTGAATAAAAGATGGAGGTAAACCAAAGATAATAAGGCCCTTCCGTTAGGGGGCGTATAAAAGTCTTGGTAATAAGTCTCATGTTCAAAACCGTTATAAAACCGTGTTTATCGATCCTTCTTGTTGACTTAATTTTTTGACATCGTTGTCTATTGGGATGAATTATTGATTTGATGATTTTGGCTACACTGTTAAAACTCTATTTCTAGACTTAATCTCTATTCACGCATAAGTCGATGATGTATCCTCGTGATCATTAAGACAAAATAAAATATAAGAGATACCAAGTAGGAATAAGGGAGTTTAGGTTCGTAATTAACACTCATGAGACATGATCGTGTTGCTAACTTATAATAACAATGATCTCGTTACACGCTTAGCATGGAATTGGGTGAAAATCGAGGACGACGAAATTATTTCTAACGAAGCATTCACGTGTTCTTGTTCTATGATCCTAAAAGTCGCGTTCTCGTGATGAAAATATTACATTATGTCTAAAACGCGTGTAGTAGTTTATTTAAATTTATGTCTTGAATAAATGTCATCATAAAATGAATTTTGGAAGTGCTAAGATACTTAATTCTAGCATTGCGTGGGGACACGGAAATGGTTTAGTATGGGGGAGTGATGAGACTGTATTTATACATAGTCTCATCGTCCAAATCGGGCTTAAAACGCTTAAAATATCATCAAAATACCCATATATGTGCTTGTATTTGTTCATTGTGTATTTCAGGTACGGATATCATGAATTCACCAAATGATCAAAGGAATCAAGCAAAAACGAACACGGGAAACGAAGCCGCACAAAGAACCGGACCCGAATCATGATTTTCCTATCAAGTCCTTGAAGTTTGAAGATTTGGCAAGATTGGTCCTTCTACTTTTGAAGACCTAACATTTTATACCCTTGCAAATCTCATTATTGCATATTGGGTCCCTTAAATGTTAAGATATTGCATTATTGGTCCTTGAAGAATGCATTTATTGCATAATTAATCCTTGATACAAGTTTTGAAAACTTTGGTGCCAAAAATGACAAGCTGAGTAAAGTTTTTACAAAGGAAATACAAGTTTTGGTTGTTTAAGTTAAAGTGACAAAAGAAAGGGAGTCCAGGGGGTGAAATTGCCCAGACAAGGAAACATCCACCACCAATCACTAGCTGCCACATCATCACCTCCACCAATCACGAGCCACTTTCCCTCCACATCAGATTCCACCACCCCAAACCTTATTATTTATTAAATCAGTTTTAAAACCTATTTAATATAATTAAAAGGGGAGGGAAACGAGTACTGTGCTAGATTAAACCCCTTAATCCCCTTTGTTCTTAATCAAATAAGCCCATATTTTTAATCTTCAATTCAAAGGGTTTATCGAAATTAATCACCCAGAAGTTTAATTTAACCTAAAAGCTTGACATCCCATGTGATAACTGAGATCCAGCTCACCCCACACTTGCTACCTGCCAAAACCATATCACGGGTTCCACTCTTTTTCAGAAGAGAAGACCAAATCAACGACTAAGACTGGTTTGCGTGCTCCCCACAACTACATAGATGGCTAAGATCAATTTGGTACACTGTCATCTCACATGGTTCACTACAAACCAAATTTAAACCCAGCATCTTCATCAGCATATTCTTAGCATCTTCAAAGGGTATTATTGGAAGACCATGTTCGAATTAGGGTTTAGAAGTAGTCATCTCACTCTTGTATATATAGCATAGGCAGATTGTATTTCATTTCTTTTGTTCCAGTTTTTTATGTAAAATTTTAAAGTTGATTAATGACAATGAAAAATTTTAAGTTTACATAAACTCTGAGTTCCTTATTGCTTTCTTAGTTTAATTATCTTATTTTCATGGGATTTAGTTAAGTTCTCAATAGCTTCCATTTTCTAAGAATTTTCAGAAATTCGGGTTCTATTTTTAACATTGATTGAAAAACGTTTTGCAAGCTGAAATCACCTTTCACATGAAGTGAAAGTGGAGTGTGAAAGGGTTTTCAGGTTTGGTTTAACAATTTTGATAAAGTATCTTTCAAAGTTTCAAAGTGGTGATTTTTAAAAAATTGATTTCCATATTTTTTTTACCTATAAGCTATAAGCTAGCTTAATCAATAAGCTAGCTTGATAGCTTATTGGCTTATTGAACAGGTAACTTTTGTGGCTTTCTCTTTTTGGCAGGTTCTAAGGATCATTTCCTCCTTGAAGATATATTGGGTACTTGGACTTTTGAGGTCCAATACCATCATCTCTCTACTTAAGCAACCATCATAAGCCCTCCCCATAAGCTAGCTTTAAGCTATAAGGAGAAGGCATCAGCGGCCTTAGTGGGGCATGGATGTATGTCTCACATGGTAAGAAGCTTGAACCCTCCTTTTGGTTTTGAAGTACATGCTATGTGATCTGCTTGTCATGCGATGCTTTTGTGTGTTAGTATAGTATTTGGTTTGTGTTCTTTGATGTTTTGATGATTGATTTGTTGATTATCAGTTAAAGTTTAAGTGAATTAATGGATATTTCTTTGTTATTGTCAAGTTTCTGAATATAAGGGGGTGTTTGGGTCTGCTTATTAGGCTAGGATCTTGACAAATTTTTGGCTTAAAAACGGCTTAAACACACTTCAATAGGGTAGTGATAGTTAGTAGGATAATTGGTTTGAGTTTGGATAGGTTTAAAAAGTAACTTTGCATGATAACTTGGTAAACATTAGCTAAAAATCAGTCACTTCTTATTTCTGTTTGTTTTAGCATAATTTGTGCCCTCAACCTTTGCAATCTGTTAGAGTTTAGCATCATCTAGGGCTTGTTGTTAGTTGTATGTGATTTGGTGAATATTTGTGCAACGTCCAAGTGTCAATTGCACCAGCAAAAATCATCACAGCCCCCTTTAGCTCAACAGTGAATGTAATTGTGTTTTTTTTGTGTGAAATTTGTATTGTGAGTGTGTGTTTTCTTTGTTCATTGTGACTCCCCACACTCCACTGAGTGTGGGGGTGCCCTTGTACCCAAGTAAAAACCACCAGCAACAGCTTTCCTAAGCTGAAAAAGCATCAGACCATATTTTTGCTCAGTCAGTGGGAACAAGGTTCCCACTGCTAGTGCAAGAGTTTCCCCTGCTTGTGCTAACTGCCAAAAACAGTCAAAGGTCACTGTCACAACCTTAATATTTTGTCTTTTGTGAACTTTTTTAAGAATTAGGGTTTCAGACTTTTTCCATTATTTTTCATTTTTAATTTCTGATTTTTCAGTTTAGTTAATTTTTTGTAACTGTTCATTAAGTAATTTTTAGATTATTTAGCTAATTTAATTACTTTTTAATCTTTCAGTTTTTGTCATTTAGTGTAAAAAGTTTATATTTTTCAGTTTTAAAATTTTTTATAGATTAAGAAAATTAGTTTAAGATTTTTGGTTTTAAAATTAGTCACTGTTCACTTTTTAATTATTTTTTATAATTAAATTAGGGTAATTAGTGTTTATTTAATAAACTGTTTTGTCTTTTAGTGCAAATTTTTACTTTTTTCAAACTTTTTCAATTTTCTATTGTTCATTAGGGTAATTTAGGATTTTTAAAATTGTCAAATTAATTTTGTGATTATTTTATTATTTTTTAGGATTATTTTAATTTAAAAATAGTTTTTAGTCATTTAAAAATAGAAAAATAGTTTTTAAAATTTAGGAAAAATACTTTTTAGTCTTTAAATAATATAAGTGACTTATTAGTTCAATAAAAGTATATTTTGGGCATTTTGTTAATTATATTTAATTTTTGGGCTTTAATTAGCATTAAAAATTGAATATTTAATTAATAAAAGGTTTTAAAATATATTTGTTGGATTTTTATTCTTATTTATATCATTTAAGACTTAGTTTAATATTTTAATTAATTTTTAGGTTTAATTTTTAATTTCGTCACGTTTTACGTATTTACGTTCGCATTTTACGTCATTACGTCGTAGTGTAATCGTAGTCGTAGCTCGTCTTTACTTTTTCTCTTCTAAGCCAAAAACGTCACTAATCCAAACATTGTTATTTTATATATTGGCACATTAATTCACACACCTCCTTCGAGAACGAACTTGGAATTTATTCGTCTTCACGGTTTTTCATTAAATCGTGTCGATTAATACTTGCCGCATTTATACTCGTCTTTCCTAAGACTTGTATATCACTAAAAACTACTACATCAGATAGTCTTAGGTCTCTATATTAAGAGCTCTCAACATGTGAGAAGCTTTTTGTCCAGATTTTTGCTAAAAAAACTTGTAATCCCTTTTTCTACTTCATTGAATGAAAAGTTGGTATTGTTGAGTAAAATTTTGAGATCACTTTCTTTAGTTGGTTTTGAATACGTTTTGTTTAAGGTTTCACAAATTATTGTTAGCTTCAAAAAAAACCTTGGTTCCATTTTTTTCTCCATTAAACCTATAATTCCTTTTTCTTCCATTTGAGAAGAAATGTTGGTATGCGTTTGTGAGAAGTCTGGGTCCGTTGGGTGTTTTAAGTAACTCAAATTCCCTTTTAATCCGTTTTGTTATTGTTTAATTTTGGTAATCAAAAGTTTTCTCAAAACCTGCCTTGTTATTTTGCTAAGTGCTTTGGTCTTAACAGCTTTGATCCTGGCCTTATAGTTGATCATAGCTTCAAAATCTAGACTGATTAGGGGGTAGTGAGGTTATAACGAGGGGTTTCAAAGGGTTTGTAGGGACAAAAGTCTTACAAAAGACTTGGATTTTTGTCAGCTATAATTCTGCTTATCATATGTACTAACCTTATTTTTCTGTAAAGCCACTTCTTAAGCTAGCTTATACCTAGCTCTTGATTAGTTTTGTGAAGATTGGATTTAATATTTATGTTGAAGATCATCATAAGAGCCACAAAAGCATTGTGCTTTTGACCTTTACGTTGACTGTGGTAGTCTCACAAAGGGTTTCTTTTTGTTCCAAGTACTTTCACACGCTTTAGGGCTTGTTGGAAGAGCATTGTTGAGCGAAGGAGGAAGTATCCTTGGCTAGGTATCACCTACTTTCCCTCTTAAAGCCTAGATGTATGTTTAGGGTATTAAAAAGGGTGTTTGGATCTGTTGATACTAGGACTTAGACATTTAAAATCCTTCCTCAAGTTCCCTGCTCACATAGGAGTAGTGGTTTTAAAGTGTTTGGTGTATTTTGTGTGGTATTTGCTAAGTGAAATCAATATTGTGTGAAACACCACTTTCTATCAATAAGAAAGTGGTCAAACACACCAGAAATCATAACTAGTTTAACTGGGGGTTTTAAAACATAAAATTTGGGTTGCAACTGGTTTTTGGGGTGGTTCAAGTGATCCTAATCTGGTTCTGGGATTTTGTCAAGTTTTCAGAAAGTAATAAGCTCATTAAGTTCACTGATTTGCCAATCGTATCAACAATACTCTCTTTGTCTACATCAAATTTGATAAATTGATTTGTGCTTTTTCTGTGCTTGAGTTTATGATAATTGTGTTTGGATTGACGCCCCACAAGCCAAAGCCTGTGGGGGTGATTTTTGTTCCTAATAAAACCATCAAACAAGGCATCTAAAAGCCACAACAAGTCTCTACCAATCTTCAGTGGGAACTCCTTTCCCACTGAAACTAGCCACTACTAGTGAAAACCGACTTTCAACTTATTGATAAGTCGTTTTAGCTTATTTTAACCTGCAAAAACTTGTTCTTTGTAATAGAACTTATTTTTCTTAGCTAATTATCATTTCTGGAAGTTTGTAGCTTTTGGCTTTAGGGTTTTACTAGAAAACTAGCTTATTTGGATTTTTGAAAGTGCTTATTGGTTCATACAGCTTACTTGAGTCAGTCTATTTGAAATTTTCTTCTTGTAAACTCTTAGTTTTGTCATTTCAAAGCTTTTTTAAAAAGAATTGGCTCTTAAGGTGGTCTAAATCTTAAATTCGATTATTTTGTCATTTAGTGAAAAAGTTCTTTTCTTGTTTCTGGCATATTCATTTAGCTTTTTCAAAATTTATATTCTAGAAAGTCTTATAAGCCCAAAATAAGGTTGTGTGTAAATTTACAGCTTATGGCATTCAGTTTTGGCTTATTGGGCTTAAAGGCCCATAAGAAAAAGCTTTTAGTGAAATAAGATGTGGTAAGCTCAAAACCAGCTTTTGGGCCTTTGAGCTTTTGTTCTTAGAATTGAATTTTGAGTTAGATAGTGCTTTTTCAGCTTATTTGGTCAATTTTTGGATTTTGGGCTTAAAAGCCCATTAAGCTTTACTGTTTTTGTTTTAGGCCCATTATGGTTTTTCAGATCTTTTTAATATCATTTTTGGATTATCTAGTCAAAAATATACTAGTTTGCAACTTTTTAGGATTTTTTTATAAATTTTGAATATTTTAGTATTATTATATATTTTATTTTAATTTAAAAATTGTTTTGGTGATTTTAAATAGATTTAATTAGTTAAAAAATTTAGAAAAATACTTTTTACCTTAGTTTAAGTGTTTTTGAGGTTTACAAACTTTAAAATCTTAGTTTGAGCTTTTTATTAATTTATTTATTTTTAGGCCTTTAATTAGCATTTAAAAATTAAATATTAATTAATTTAAGAAGTTACAAGAAGTTTTCTTGATTTGTAAACCTTAATTATATTTTTAGAGATTTAATTTGAATTTTCAGGAAATTTTTAGGAAAGTTTTTAGTTTTACCTCGTTTTGCGTGAAAACATGTTTTTCGTATTAGTTTAATTTAATCGTAATCCGCCATTTTCTTTTTACCATTTTTCATCTTCTCAATATTAATCAAGAACATTGAAAGTTTGACACTCACTATAACCCTCCTTGGTGAACGATCTCATTAGGTCATTTGTACGCGCCGTGCACTTAATATTTATCGCATATACTGTAAAACCCACAAAAATAAGGTCATTACTTAATCTTACTTTTCAAATAATTTTTGAAGTATTTTATGACGTTAAATATTATTATGTTTAACGGTTTAAGTTGAAACCGATATTGAATATTTTATTTTAATATTTTGACGAGCAACGAGGGCTACTAGTGATCGTGATACCGACGGATGCCTAATATTTTATATTTTATTATCGATCGTTTCGATATTTAATACTTTCGACGATATCGTTTTAATTACGTATCGAGTCGTTATATTATTATTTTTCGTGTGCGTTTAAACTTTTAAGTATTTTTACGAAACCCGAGTCCCGTAAATAATTATAAAATTGACTTTTAGTCATTTCCCGCTTTTTAACTAATATTCACATTTTGGACCAAAACTATCACAAATTGGCAAAAACTATCCTTACCTTACACTATATATAAAATTTCCACTAACTAATTAACATTTTTTTAATCAAAAAAATCACATTCTCCTTCCTCTCTTCCTTGTTCATCCGTCCACCCTAACCCCCATCACCAAAAATCATCAAAAACTTTATTATTTAATTTGATTCAATAAAAACCAAGCAAAGTGCCATCTTTAGAATTCAAAGGAGCATATTTCGGTACCAATTTTAGCTACATGCATCAAGTTTTATTTTTTTTGAATTGTTAGGTGGAGATTATGATCATGCATGTGTTAGAAATGATGATCAAGTAATATCTATGCTATGTTTTTGTTAAAAAGATGAATTTTAATTTTTGGGTTTTTGATTTTGATGATGATACAAGTGTTAAGATTGGTTTATGGTGATATAAGGATGTTAGAATGATAATAAAAGTTGGTTTAGATCAAAAACTCGATTTTGTATGGTTTTTAAATGGTCAATTTTAGGCAGTAGGTTTGAGGCCATTTTCGAGGGTCTTAAGTCTGGAAATAGATTGATATTATGGGAGTATGTCGTAGGGAATTTCGTTAGCTTTGATTTGATATAAAGTAGGCCTTCCAACTCCAAACGAGGTGGAAGATACACTAGTTTGATTTTCGTGTACCGGGAGACGAGTGTTGACACAATCCGAAAA
The DNA here is from genome assembly GCA_025667525.1 of Glebionis coronaria. Classification (NCBI taxonomy): domain Eukaryota; kingdom Viridiplantae; phylum Streptophyta; class Magnoliopsida; order Asterales; family Asteraceae; genus Glebionis; species Glebionis coronaria. The sequence goes on along the minus strand of CM046879.1, from coordinate 110,608,633 downwards.
TTGTTATCGATATTTGGATCAAATCTCGGGGACTATAAAATGAGTTTCAAAACGATTCAAGGGTTGTTCTCAGACTCAAAGTTTAGTATTTTGAGTCTATTTTTAGAATCAAGTGTCGGTTTTATAAATGGAGTTGTTTAAAATGGTCAAAATGGTTTCGTAAGTCAAGGTCGCTAAACTGTCCGGATTTTGTGATTCAAGATGAGTCGGGCAGGGAACTTTAGAAGTAAAATATTTTAATGGGCTCTTGGGAGGACTTTCTACATATAGTAAGTAAGTTCTCTGAGTAGTATCATAAAAATTTGATATGTTTAAGTATGGGAAAACGGCTTGGACATTCGGTATGTTCCGGCAGATTTTTATTAAAGGAATAATAAAATGAATATATAGGAGAGTATAATAGAACCACTTGTATCGTTTTCTCTCGAGTTGTCGTGATTTTATACTTGAGTTTGATTTTATTATGTATCATTTATTTCTCGAGTCTATTATTAATGTACGCACCTTAATTGTTAGGTTACGGTTGTCGTGTTTATCGGGCATCATCTATCGTCGGAGATCGTCTTCAACTACTTCTACTACTTAAGTGAGTCTATAGCCTCGTTTGAGCTCATTTTAATATTTTTAAAACCCGCGAGGGGGAATACATGTTTTGTAAACTTAGAACACAAGATTTTTATGGTATGCTTGTCCCTCTATGAATGGACCCGTGGTTGCCTTTAAATTGCATTAAGTGATTGCCTTTGTTAAAGCCTCAATTATGGACCGTTAACTAGCTTATGATGGGCTAGCCGCTAGTACAATTAATAGATCTATGGGGGAAGTCGCCCCGGTTCAGTTTGTGTGGACTTGTCACAGAAGCTTAGGCCCGACCTCCACACTGTTTGAACATATTGTATTGAGAAGTCAGGTATACGGCAATGTACCAATAATCTGGAGGTAATTGTCAATTAATAAATCTCCTGTCTTAATAGACCTACAAGGGAGTGTCTAAGGGCTCGGTTCCATGAGCTTATTGCAATTTATGCTATATACAATTATTATTGTTGATGCAAATTATTATTTGATGCTTGTTGCCTTCAAGTATGCCACAAACTTATAATCTTTGCTTGTGTTCAAAATGATTATATAAACCTATAGATTCACTCGGCATTTTTGCTGATGATTTTCTCACATATATTTCAGGTAAACAAGAAGTGTGAAGCTTGGAAGCCACGGGAATGATGTTGTGCACTGCTTTTGTAATATAAACTCTTTGAATGTTTGTCGTTCCTTTTGTTCAAAACAATTTAAATCTTTTGTTTTGGTTGTACTTTGGTTACGATGTCTTGGGACTACGCTACTCTGACAAATGTTTTAGGAACGATAAATTTGAAACGTCTCTTTTCGAGTCGTTCTTTATAAATTATGTGTTGTTGTATCATTGTTTAGCACCCAAAGATGTATTCCGCTGCGTATAAATTTGGGGGTGTTAAAGATTGGTATCAGAGCCATGAGTTATAGAGAACTAGGTCTTTTTCCGAAAACCTAAACTATAACTGTCAGTTTTTATTTTTCAAAGAGTTGGTGCACATGACTTCGCGTGACTTCAGGTTCAAGCTAATTCGGGGATTACAACTTTAGTATACATTATTACGTATGCCTTATTGCTAAGCATTTATAAATAAATACTATAATTCATGATCGATATATATTAATATCGTTAAACTTTTCGATAAAAGTTTATCATTTACTAATGATTTATTTGAATAAATTTCTTGAATTTTCCTCTACTTATTTTGAAAGATTTTCTATATTATTTAAATTTTTGGAAATTATTCTATTTCATTTTATTATGACCTTATACCTATTTTGTGAATTTACCACCGTCAAATTACGTCTTCGATGAGGAGGAAGCAGGTTCCACTGCTGCAAGCGAGTCAGTCAACTAAGCCATGTGGATCCCCACGTGACTAGTGTCTATTATCTTATGTCATTGTACTCTATTTGTCTTTAAGATCATTCCTTGTTGATCTATGATAATAGTTTCCTTTGATCCTTATAATGATTGTGAATTCTTGTATCGAGAATGTGTATGCATTTGATGATTGATTTTGTACGTGATACGACTATACCATGATTACAATTAACTCATTAATTTTATCTTCTCTCTTTGTGATATGACATAATCATGCCACCTAGAAGAATGACAAATGATGCCATTGCAAGGCTAGTTGCTGAAGAGGTTGCGAAAGCATTAGCTGCGAATGGAGCTGCACGTGTTAACACTGAAGGAGCAGGTAGCTCTGGAGGTGCGGGTGCTGAAGGTGAAGGTGAAACTGTTGGACCAGAAGTTGTTGGAGGAGCAGGTGTAGCTGAGAATCCTACAGCTGAGGTTGCTCAGGCTGCTGCTGCAGTTAAAGAGTGTACTTTTGCTGGATACATGAAATGTGGACCCACTACATTTCAAGGAACTGGTGGAGCACTGGAATTATTCAGGTGGATTGAGAAAACAAAAACAACATTTGAGATTAGTGATTGCTCAGAAAGGAACAAGGTTAAGTTCGCAGTTGCTACTTTCAAGGATCGAGCTTTAAGCTGGTGGAAGACTCAAGTTGCTACAGTTGGGTTAGAAGCTGCAAATAGGAAACCTTGGGATGAAATTAAAAGGTTGTTGAAAGAAGAGTTCTGTCCAAAAGAGGAGTTATCTGCTTTGGAGGATGAGTTGAGGCACCTAAAGTTGAAAGATAATAACATTGTTGCGTATACTAGCCGATTCAGTGAGTTGGTTTTGTTGTGTCTAGATGCTTTTGTTACTGAGAAGAAAAAGATGGACCAATATATTAAAGGGTTGCCTGGGTACATCAAAGGTGAGACAACTTCATCTCGACCCAAGAAATTTGTCAAAACTGTAAGAATGGCGCATACACTCATGGGGCAGAAAGTTCAAGATAGGGATGAGAGAGCTGCTGAGGGTAGTAAAAGGAAATGGGAAAATTCACAGAGTGGTAATCAGGGTAGTAGCCGCCATAAGCAGTACAATCAGAGGAGAAATGATGGGGCTAGAGCTGCAACTAACAAGAATGATAATGCTGACCATGGGGACCAGCCCCGAAATGTAAGAGTTGTGGTGCTTGTCACTTTGGTGATTGTCCACCAAGGTGCACTAAATGTGGAATGGTTGGGCATGTTGTGGAGAAATGCAATACAAGGATCCCTGCGACTGGAGCGAATGCTATTCCGATCAGGACTTGTTTTGAATGTGGAGAACGTGATCATATTCGCCCTAAATGTCCAAAGTGGAAGAACAAGAAAGTAGGTGAAGCTGTTGGGGCAGTTTATGTTGTTAAGGATGTTGATCAGGCACAAGGTCCAAATGTGGTGACGGGTACATTCATACTCAGCCATCGTTATGCTAGTGTGTTGTTTGACTCAGGATCTGATAGGAGCTTTTATAAGCACTTCCTTTAGTCGTTCAATTGATATTGAGCCAACAAGCCTAAATACTAGTTATGAGGTCGAGTTAGCTGATGGACAATTAGTTAGTACTACCACTATATTTAAGAAGTGTCCTTTGAAATTAGCAAATCATTTGTTTGAAATTGATTTGATGCCGATAGAGTTGGGTTCGTTTGATGTGATTGTTGGTATGGATTGGTTGGTTGCATATGATGTGGTGATTGTATGTGGGGAGAAAGTTGTTCACATACCGGTTAAGGGCAAGGTGTTAGTAGTTAAAGGTGATGTCGGTAGATCTCGTCTGACGGTGATATCTTGTATCAAGGCGAGGAAATATGTAGAAAGAGGTTGTCACCTGTTCTTGGCTCAAGTAGTGGAGAAAGAACTACCGGTAAGGCGTGTGGAAGATGTTTCGGTTATTCGTGATTTTCCTGAAGTATTTCCCGATGACTTTCCAGGGCTTCCGCCTCAGCGAGAAGTCAAATTCAAGATTGACCTAGTGCCAGGAGTTGCACCGGTGGCACGTGCACCTTATCATTTAGCACCGTCTGAGATGAAGGAGTTGGCAGATGAGTTGAAGGATTTAATGGAGAAGGGGTTCATTAGACCAAGTTCGTCACCTTGGGGAGCTCCAGTATTGTTCGTGAAGAAGAAGGACAGATCGTTCAGAATGTGCATAGACTACCAAGAGTTTAACAAGTTAACTATTAAGAATCGTTATCCACTTCCTAGGATCGATGATTTGTTCGATCAACTTCAAGGTTCGTGTGTGTACTCGAAGATCGACTTGAGGTTGGGTTATCATCAACTTCGTGTTAAAGAGGAGGACATACCTATTACAGCTTTTCGGACGCGTTATGGACACTTCGAATTTCAAGTGATGTCGTTTGGGTTAACTAATGCACCTACGGTATTCATGGACTTAATGAATCGTGTGTGTAAACCATATCTCGACAAGTTTGTGATTGTATTTATCGATGATATCTTGATTTATTCTAAGAGTCGGGAAGAGCATGAAGGTCATCTGAAGATTATTTTGGAGTTGTTGAAGAAGAAGAAGTTGTATGCAAAATTCTCCAAGTGTGATTTTTGGTTGGATTCTGTCCAATTCCTTGGGCACGTGATCGATAGTAGCGGTGTTCATGTTGATCCTTCCAAAATTGAAGCTATTAGAGATTGGGCGAGGCCTACAACCCTGGCTGAAGTTAGACAATTCTTAGGATTAACTGGGTACTACCGACGATTCATAGAAGGATTCTCTTAAATTTCTAAACCTCTTACTAAACTTACACAGAAAAACAAGAAGTATGAGTGGGGTTCAGAAGAAGAAGAAGCATTCCAAACTTTGAAGTGGAAGTTGTGTTCTGCACCAATTTTGGCTTTGCCCGACGGAGCTGAAGACTTTGTGGTATATTGTGACGCATCATGTAAGGGTTTTGGTGTTGTGTTGATGCAGAGGGAGAAAGTGATCGCATATGCATCTCGTCAATTGAGGAAGCATGAGGAGAATTATACTACACATGATTTGGAATTAGGAGTTGTTGTCCGTGCTCTTAGACTTTGGAGACATTAACTCTACGGTACAAATAGTGTGGTATATACCGATCATAAAAGCCTGCAACATATTCTAGATCAGAAGGAGCTCAATATGAGGCAGAGAAGATGGGTAGAATTGTTGAGTGATTACGATATTCAAATTTGCTATCATCCTGGCAAGGCGAATGTAGTTGCCGATGCTCTTAGTAGGAAGGATAGAGAAATAACCAAAAGAGTTAGAGCTTTAGCCATGACAACTTATTCTGATTTATCTAATCGAATACTTAAAGCTAAAACAAAGGCGATGAAAGAAGAGAATGTGAGAAATGAAGACTTGGGTAGAAGGATGACACCTATATTCAAAATTCGTGATGACGGAATTCGGTATTTCAAGAATCGTGTATGGTTACCGGTGTATGGAGGACTGAGAGATCTACTTATGCACGAATCTCATAAGTCTAAATATTCGATTCACCCAGGATCGGATAAAATGTACCAAGACTTGAAGAAATGTTATTGGTGGTCGAATATGAAGGCTAACATTGCTACTTATGTTAGTAAATGCTTGACATGTGCTAAGGTGAAGTTTGAGCACAAGAGACCTTCAGGTTTACTGCAACAACCTGAAATTCCAGAATGGAAATGGGAGAGGATCACTATGGATCTTGTTTCGGGACTTCCGAGAACTTCTAGTGGTTATGATACGATTTTGGTGATTGTTGATCGGTTGACTAAGTCGGCCCATTTCTTGCCGATAAAGAAAACTGATGACTTAGACAAACTTACTCGGTTGTATCTGAAGGAAGTTGTTTGTAGACATAGAGTTCCTTTGTCAATTATTTCTGATCGAGATAGTCGGTTCACATCTGAGTTTTGGAGATCGCTTCGGTGAGCTTTGGGGACTCAGTTGGACATGAGCATTGTGTATCATCCGGAAACGGACGGACAAAGTGAAAGGACTATTCAGAACTTGGAGGATATGTTACGAGCGTGTGTAATAGACTTTGGAGGTAGTTGGGATAGACACTTACCTTTGGTGGACTTCTCATACAACAACAGTTATCATGCAAGCATCAAGGCTGCGCCTTTTGAAGCACTTTACGGGTGAAAGTGTAGATCGCCAGTTACTTGGTGTGAAGTTGGAGAAAGTCAATTGACGGGTCCTGAATTGATTAGAGAAACGACTGAGAATATCGTGCAAATCAAGAATCGTTTATTGACAGCTCGTAGTAGACAGAAGAGCTATGCGGATAAGAGGAGAAAACCATTGGAGTTTCATATTGGCGACATGGTTATGTTGAAAGTATCACCTTGGAAAGGAGTAATTCGATTTGGGAAGCGAGGAAAGCTTAGTCCACGATATATAGGTCCATTCAAGATTATTGATCGAGTTGGTCCTGTGGCATATAATTTGGAATTGCCAGAGAAGTTGAGTGCTATACACAATACTTTTCACGTTTCTAATCTTAAGAGGTGTTTGGCGGACGAGAATTTGATAATTCCACTTGAGGAGATTCAACTGGAAGACAAGCTGCATTTTATTGAGGAATCGGTGGAGATTATGGACTGAGAGGTGAAACGGCTTAAGCAAAGTCGGATCCCGATAGTGAAAGTGCGATGGAATTCCCGACGTGGACCCGAATACACTTGGGAGCGAGAGGACTACTTCAAGAGCAAGTATCCGCATTTATTCGTAGACGGGCCTAAGGAGAAGTAAGCCCCGGGACAGTGCTCTCCTAAGGTGGTGAGGATGTAAAACCCACAAAAATAAGGTCATTACTTAATCTTACTATTCAAATAATTTTTGAAGTATTTTATGACGTTAAATATTATTATGTTTAACGGTTTAAGTTGAACCGATATTGAATAATTTATTTTAATATTTTGACGAGCAACGAGGGCTACTAGTGATCGCGATACCGACGGATGCCTAATATTTTATATTTTATTATCGATCGTTTCGATATTTAATACTTTCGACGATATCGTTTTAATTACGTATCAAGTCGTTATATTATTATTTCTCGTGTGCGTTTAAACTTTTAAGTATTTTTACGAAACCCGAGTCCCGTAAATAATTGTAAAATAGACTTTTAGTCATTTCCCGCTTTTTAACTAATATTTACATTTTGGACCAAAACTATCACAAATTGGCAAAAACTATCCTAACCTTATACTATATATAAAATTTCCACTAACTACTTAACATTTTTTTAATCAAAAAAATCACATTCTCCTTCCTCTCTTCCTTGTTCATCCGTCCACCCTAACCCCCATCACCAAAAATCATCAAAAAATTTATTATCTAATTTGATTCAATAAAAATCAAGCAAAGTCTCATCTTTAGAATTCAAAGGAGCACATTTTGGTACCAATTTTAGCTACATGCATCAAGTTTTATTTTTTTTGAATTATTAGGTGGAGATTATGATCATGCATGTGTTAGAAATGATGATCAAGTAATGTATATGCTATGTTTTTGTTAAAAAGATGAATTTTAATTTTTGGATTTTTGATTTTGATGATGATACAAGTGTTAGGATTGGTTTATGGTGATATTAGGATGTTAGAATGATGATAAAAGTTGTTGGTTTAGATCAAAAACTTGATTTTGTATGGTTTTTAAAATGGTCAATTTTAGGCAGTAGGGTTGAGGCCATTTTCGGGGGTCTTAAGTCTGGAAATAGATTGATATTATGGGATTATGTCGTAGAGAATTTTGTTCGCTTCGATTTGATATAAAGTAGGCCTTCTAACTTCAAACGAGGTGGAAGATACACTAGTTTGATTTTCGTGTACCGGGAGACGAGTGTTGACACAATCAGAAAATTGTTGTCGATAATTGGATCGAATCTCGGGGACTATAAAATGAGTTTCAAAAGGATTCAGGGGCTGTTCTCAGGCTTAAAGTTTAGTATTTTGAGTATATTTTTAGAATCAAGTGTCGGTTTTATAAATGGAGTTGTTTAGAATGGTTAAAATGGTTTCGTAAGTCAAGGTCGCTAAACTGTCCGGATTTTGTGATTCAAAGATGAGTCTGGCAGGGAACTTTACAAGTAAAATATTCTAATGGGCTCTTGGGAGGACTTTCTACATATAGTAAGTAAGTTCTCTGAGTAGTATCATAAAAATTTGATATGTTTAAGTATGGGAAAACGGCTTGGACATTCGGTAAGTTCTGGCAGATTTTTATTAAAGGCATAGAATAATAAAATGAATATATAGGAGAGTATAATGGAACCACTTGTATCGTTTTCTCTCGAGTTGTCGTGATTTTATACTTGAGTTTGATTTTATTATGTATCATTTATTTCTCGAGTCTATTATTAATGTACGCATCTTAATTGTTAGGTTGCGGTTGTCGTGTTTATCGGGCATCATCTATCGTCGGCGATCGTCTTCAACTACTTCTACTAATTAAGGTGAGTCTATAGCCTCGTTTGAGCTCATTCAAATATTTTTAAAACCCGCGAGGGGGAATACATGTTTTGTAAACTTAGAACACAAGATTTGTATGGTATGCTTGTCCCTCTATGAATGGACTCGTGGTTTCCTTTAAATTGATTAAGTGATTGCCTTTGTTAAAGCCTCAATTATGGACCGTTAACTAGCTTATGATGGGCTAGCCACTAGTACAATTAATATATCTATGGGGGAATCCGCCCCGGTTCAGTTTGTGTAGACTTGTCACAGAAGCATAGGCCCGACCTCCACACTGTTTGAACATATTGTATTGAGAAGTCAGGTATACGGCAATGTACCAATAATCTGGAGGTAATTGACAATTAATAAATCTCCTATCTTAATAGACCTACAAGGGAGTGTCTAAGGGCTCGGTTCCATGAGCTTGTTGCAGTTTATGCTATATACAATTATATTTGTTGATGCAAATTATTATTTGATGCTTGTTGCCTTCAAATATGCCACAAACTTATAATCTTTGCTTGTGTTCAAAATGATTATATAAACCTATAGATTCACTCGGCATTTTTGCTGATGATTTTCTCACATGTATTTCAGGTAATCAAGAAGTGTGAAGCTTGGAAGCCACGGGAATGATGTTGTGCACTGCTTTTGTAATATAAACTCTTTGAATGTTTGTCGTTCCTTTTGTTCAAAACAATTTAAATCTTTTGTTTTGGTTGTACTTTGGTTACGATGTCTTGGGACTACGCTACTCTAACAAATGTTTTAGGAACGATAAATTTGAAACGTCTCTTTTCGAGTCGTTCTTTATAAATTATGTGTTGTTGTATCATTGTTTAGCACCCAAAGATGTATTCCGCTGCGTATAAATTTGGGGGTGTTAAATATACGCCTTTTTCCTAAAAGGTGTGTTTTTACCACAACCAGTAGGCAACGTGTGTAGATTGGTCCTAGCTAAGATTAGGTCTCAACATTTATCTTAGTGTCAGTAAACAATGTAAGCAACGTTGTAAGGTTTTCTCCGCCAAGAAGGTAGCTTGTGGATATAGTGGATATCTTGAGTAAGATGTACTCGAGGAGTGGAGTAGGAACGAAGAGAGAGCTTCATTTCCGAACCACTATAAATCTTGGTGTCTTGTCTTAGGTTGTTTCTTTCCTTACTCTTTACTTACCCTTACTTTCTTACATTGCATTTCATTTTCCCTAGATGTAGTAAATGTATTAGAAATGAACCTAACAATTACGAAACTAGTTTTCAAGTAAAAGGTAATTTTGGGACAAACCTAATTGAAAGGATTTTTAATTAGGACCTAAATCATAGAAACTAATAAACCTCCCTCCCCTTCTAGTTTCTACAATTAACAAAACACTAAGAGTGATTAAAACATAAATATCGTTTTAGTGCGATATTTGTATTTAAATTTGTTTAGTAAATACACTAACTACCTTAAAATCTTGAGTCTTTTAAATAATCCTCGTTAAACCTTTTAACTTACAAATTAATTACCGTTAATGTTGGTCCCATAAACTCATGCATACAACGGATCTATTAAGATCTAAGAAGAACGCATATGCACAAGCAACCAATCGACTAACTAATAACAACGTTTGTACTTTTCATCTTTGTATATCTTATTAATAATGAATCAATATATTTACAAGTGTTGCCCGGTTGTTTGCGGAATAACAATCGGGTGATGAATGACAAACTAAACTCCCATTGTTTAAAGAAGGAAAGAACACAATGGGAGGAGAACCCTATCTACTAAGATATTACATTTGTGTTTCTATGGCTGGGAATTCTTGACCTCTCTAAAGAATGAGACCACATATATATAGTGGGATGTGAAGCTTCCTTTGGAAGCTTCAATAAAGTCAAGTAACCACCTTACACTTTCTATTCTTCCTTTTGCACCCAAAGGAAGTTCCTACTAATTACTTTAGTAACAATACTTTAGGTCTTCTAATTCAGAGATGGTCTTCGGGGAGTTAGTGAGTTATTGTCATCACTCACTAACTCCATTATCCTGATCTTGGTTCTTTTCTTCACGGGATGAGATCTTCTTAAGGTGTGAAGGAGTCACTGGACTTCTAAGAACATCTTGAGGATGACTCGCTGAACTTACTTAAGTTCACCGACCTATAAACTACTTAGGATATATTTCATTCAAATCTGTAAAGGGACAATTTAGGCTCTAAATTGGTCCAACAATTTCCCCCTATTTGGATAGAAATATAGCCTAAGTATTTTAGTAGTTAGTGAGCATAACGGCTTCTTCTAACATACTAAGTTACAACAAGGTGACATAAAAATAACAACCTTCAGATGTTAAAGTTGTACAACATGTGTTCATACCAGCTCTTCTTATTCATGACTATGTATGTGCAGCTTCAGAGACTTGTTTCAAGCTGTGTGATCAAACACGACAAGAAAAATTCACTCCAAACTACTAAAAAAACCAAGTATATTAAAATCCCAGAACCCTTGTTCACTTCATGTGACAAACATCAGTAACATACAACACTTTTATCCCGAACCCATCATTCTCTCTTTCAACACAACATCTAACCTGTTCAAACACATTACCAACACCAGCTGCTCCTGGAAATTTTGATTTTTTGTATGTGATTGGTTTGTTTGTTTTGTTTTTTATGTGAGAGGTTGCATTGTAATGGTGGGGTGGTTATGTTTTGTTTGTGGTGTTATTTGTGGTTTGGCTTTAGGTTATGAGTACACAACTATACATAATCTATGAGTATACCTGATGACGATGATGACGAGTGTGTAAACATTCTGATAAGTGTGTTCTCTCCACCTCAAAAGTTGCTATACAAGCACCTTTTGTAACATTACACACTTCTAATCATCGATCTCTAAAGTCTTTAAACTCATGATGACACAACTTATGATGATGAATACCTTTCAATCTTTGATCTCTGATGATTCTTCAACCTTTGATAAGTTGTTTAAGACTCTGATAAATGTATTCATCTCCCCCTCAAAAGTTGTCAAGTCTTGCAACTTTTGGATTATACACTCTTGTGATGTGTACTTGATGATTTGTAGTTCATCAATGAAATAGGTCCAAGTGGGTGTCTCTGGTTTTGATAAAATACATGTTGCTGGTCTTAAAGGGTAAGGGGATAAGAGGGTAAGAGGGTTAGAAGGTTCCCTAAACCCATTGGTTTTCAACCTTTTCAACCGACGTTCATTCACTTATAAGAAACCTAATTTTATCTCAACCAAATTGATAAACCTCAGCCATTACACAAAGATTCATGCCCGCTGTTATCTTATCAGCCCACCCATTCACTTTACTGATTTTTTAATCAGATCATTTCATTCCTTCGTTACTACATCCATGGCACAAACTCATTTTCTTGTGTCTTGATAACCACTACCCATTTTAACACAGCCATCCTAACCCGTTACAATAATAAACATCATTTCAACAACATCAATTGACGATACTTTTTATGTCATCACAGAATCCATTTCCCGGACAATGAATAGCCACAACAAGAGCTCATACTCAAGATCACAAACCTGAAAACAGTACCATGAAATTATTATAAACCTACTTACAAGAAATCGATTCTTCAATTTAGAAAATTCATTCCTATGGCCCCAAGCAATGAATCTCATTTTTTCGATTTTGTTTCGTTTTAGGATAATAGATTTTATTTTATTTTTTGTTTTGAGGTTTTGATTTAAGGTGATATGAGTGATTTTTTGTGACGGGATTTGGTATTAAGGATATGCTTTCCTTTTATGAATGATGATTCGGTGGGTTTAGGATTTTATAGATCTTCTTTTATGGGTGGATGGTTGATTTTGGGATAATGTGTTTTAGTTAAACACAATGATATGATTTGGTGAATGATGGTGGGTGTGGGTTTGTTTTGGATGACACGTAGAGTGGGTAGGTTGTGGATAAGATTTGTGTGGATATTGTGTTACCAAAGGTCAAATAAAGGTGCTTTTCATTCTTCAAACACTAGCAGTAGCAAAAATATTTGAAGATTAGCACGAATTAAATTTGACATTACCTGATATTATTAGCAGCCATATACCTTGAACGCATTCGGATAGAAATTTAATCCAACCCGCTTTGATACCAGTTGTTTGCCCAGAGGGGCTTTGACCAAGCTCCATACCTTGTTTATTTTGATCTGATTCAGCTCCTCTTGCATGGCGACTACCTATCCTTCGTCTAGAAGAGCCACAAAAACATTCTTAGGTTCATCCTCTGAAAGGAAATCAACGAATAGACACTCTTTTGTTGACGTTGCTTCCAAATTTCTAAGTTTTCCTCTGGTGGTGACTCCTTTAGAGGGTTCACCAAGAATATTCACAAGAGGAATATCTTGGGTTCTACACCATTTAGATTGAGGAGCAGGCGTCTCGGGAGGTTCACAGAAAGGTTCAGAGGGTATTATTTATGCAGGGACAGAAGGTGCATTCTCCAAGGGTTGATCACCACATAGGATCCATGATATCTTCGTCCATTTGAGAATCAATAAGGCCTGAATCAATCGTTTCAAAAACCAGAGGTGGGGTTGGTGTTTCAGATACAGTTGCCTCTGTAGTTAAGTCAATTATGGAGTGAGGATCAAATACATGAACATATGGATAATCCTTATGACATGGTTGAGATGATTCCTTGGGAATTGAGAAATCATCTTCTGGGTACGACTTGACTTCATTGAAATCAATGTTATTTGCTTCAGAGATGAAGTGCGAAATAATGGCGTCAGATTCATTGAAGGTTACATGGATAGATTCATCAAGCTCTTGTCTACGAATATTGAATACTCTGAATGCTCTAGAGGTTGGGGAGCATCCAAGAAAGAAACCATCATCTGACTTTTCATCAAACTTTCCCAAATGATCCTTGTAGTTGTGAATGAAAATAGGGCAACCAAAGACGTGAAAGTAACTAACATCAGGGGCTCTTTTCCTATAAAATACATAGGAGTTTTTTCATGCCTCTTCACAATGATGGATCTGTTCTGGGTGTAGCGGGTTGTGTATACAACTTCAGCCCAAAATTGCTTGGGAAGTCTGGATTCACTAAGCATAGTTCTAGCTGCCTCTATGAGAGTTCTGTTCCTTTTTTCAGCAACACCATTTTGTTCTAGAGTTCCAGGGGTGGAGAAGTTTTGTGATATTCCCTTCTCATCACAAAAGGCTTCCATTGCATGATTCTTGAACTTAGTACAATTTTCACTTCTGATAGCCTTAACTCTATAGTCATTGAGGTTTTCAATTTCTTTGATGAAGGACATTATGAAATCAGCTGCTTCACTCTTCTTTTGAAGAAAGAACACCAGATGAATCTAGAGAAATCATCAACAATGACAAGATTGTATTTGTTATTATTAAGGGATTGGGGTTTGACTGGTCTAAACAACTCCATGTGTAGAAGGTGAAGGCACTTGTTAATAGAGAATGATTGTTTGGTTTAAAATGAGGCTCTGTGGTGTTTCCCTTTTTCACAGGTTGAGCATGGCCTGTCTTTTGAGAAGGTTAAGGAAGGAAATCCTACAGCCAAATCATTCTTTGCTAGTTTGTTGATGTTTTTGAAGTTGAGGTAGGACAATCTCTTATGTCAGAGCCAGTTTTCACTATTAGAGGCTTTGGCAAAGAGACATGTGTTGCTTCCCTTTAGACATGAAGTCGTGTCAATAACATACATGTACCTTCTTCTAGGAGAAACCAGAACAACATCATCATTTTGATTGGAGATTTTTCCTTGGATCTTGGTGAACAAAAATTTGACTCTAGCATCACAGAGTTGACTGATGCTGATCAAGTTATGTTTTAGTCCATTAACATAAGCAACCCTTGGGAAGGTGATTCCATTACAATCCACTGTGCCATATCCTTCAGTAGCCCCTGAGGAGTCATCTCTAAGGACTACCTTGGGACTGGACTCCCTTTTATATCTATGCAGATATTGTTTTACCCCTGTCATGTGTCTGGAGCAGTCACTATCCAAATATCAAACAGATTTCTTCAAATGTTTCTACATAGATATAATGAAACTTTATTAGTTTCGATGATGAACCCACTTTCCAGTGGGTCCATTCTGTCTCTAACCAACGACTCTGGTTCATCTTTGGTTCTTTCTCCCCTTCTTTTGTTACAGTCTCTGGTTTCATGAGTCATACTTCCGTAGATGTCACATCTAGGATAGTTTTCACACTCATCAAAGTGATGATCATGGTAACCACAATACTTGCATAGAGGAGAAGGTCTGATTCTCTGAGGAGAGACTCTTGGTCTGGGTTCAGGTCGTCTAGAGAACTTGTGAGGAGTTTGAGATCTTATTTTGATTCTGGCCTTTTGGACAGCAATGGTTTTCTCATGTTCTCTAGAGGTGTGTTCAGTGGACTCACATGTGATGCATTTCGGTTTCTTTAAACAATTATCTGAAAGATGATTCTTTAACCCACAATGTTTGCAAGGTTTGAACATATTCTTCCCTTTAGACAGACTACTGCTGGTTCCTTCACCATGGGAACCAGAGGAAGAGCTGTCAGACAGAGGCTTGATTTGTTCCTTAAGACCTTTGACTTCTTCCATTAGGGTATGGAGAAGTTTCTTGGTAGGAGATAAATCCTCTGAAGGAGTGGGAGGTTTAGCTTCCTTGGGTTCCATGGCCCCAAAAACCTTTTTGTAGGGTGTGTCGGAACCTCTAGCTAAAAGTTTATTGTTAGAGGAAATTCCTTTGGTGGCATGAATAGGTCCAAGAATGGTTACTTAAGGAATAGCCCTTGTTAAAATAGGTAAGGTTGGTAGAGGGCTAAGTTCCTCAGGTTCCTCCTCAGAATCATCATTTACCACAGAGGTGGTTTTAGAAGAAGGTCTATCTGAGGGGACAAATTTGAATTTGGACACAGGTTTGCGATGTTTATACCTTCCTTCCCACCAATGGCTTGGACAACATTCCTAAGGATGCATTCAGTGACCATGTCTTCAACAGTAAATTGACCATTTGCCCATTTTTCAAGAACCCATTTTAATTCAGTGTTTTCATCAGTCAAAGACTCATTGTCAGATGAGAGACGACTTACTTCATTTTGAAGTTAAGAGGTGAGTCCAACAAATGGTTTAGGATTAGTTATTTCAAATTGACATGAGTTTAAATCATGTTTTAAAGCATGAAATTTGTTTAACATGTTCTTTCTCTGTTTTTCCACAAAGTGAAGGTCAATTAATGTGTAGTAAAGGACATGGTCTCTGTCCTGACCTTCAGCCATGGTCAGTAAACTTTGTACCTTTTTCATGATGATGTCAACCCATTGACCAGATATGGCTTCACTTTAGCCAACAGTTGGTTCCTCATCAGCAATAGCCATGAATGCTCGAACTATAGTAGTTGTTTCATCCTGTAAAGTTAGAGGTTCATCATCCCAGTCAAAGGGGGCAGCTATCAACCCTTTCTTTATCTTTTTGCTCTCCTTTTTCTTGGTTGCATCATCAACCTTTTGGTTCAACTTCATTAGCTCAACTTTTAGTGCTTTGTGCTTAACTTTGTAATCTTTCTTGCCCTCTGAGTCTAAATGAGATGCTTGTTTCAACGGAGATGGAGATAGCTTTTGCTGGTTGATGGAAATCTTGGATAGGAGGTTTAGTTTGACTAGCACTCCTTTTGAAAATGACAAGCTTTTCCACACGTGAAGCATATCACTTGGATTTATTTTCTTTGGCAGCTCCAACCCTGCCAGATCTTTTGTAGTATCTCTTTTAATCAGCAAGTAGAGCTCTGTCGTGAAACTCAACATTTAGTTCGTCAAGGAACTCTTGGCTACTTCTGGTGTCTTCTTCTACATCAGAGTCACTGTCCTAAAAATAATGATTAGCAACAAGAGCTTTTGATCTAGTGATCTAAGAAGTAAACCTATCAGTATCAGATTTATAAATGGAATCAATTATGCCTTAATAGCATTATTTGCCCTTAGGGTTTGATTTAGACTTAACCATTTCCTAGGCAGGCTATTGACAAAGGTGGCATTAACTTCAGCTTTAGGGAAGACAACATCATTATTTCCAAGATCATTTAGCAAAATCTTAAGTTTGGTGTAGGTTTGACTAACTATTTCATTATCCAAAGCTTTAAAGGAATTAAACTTGAGTCTAAGGGCTTGGATTTTTGTTTCCTTAGTTTCCTATGGACCTTCATACCCAAGAACTAATTCAACCTACGTCTCTTTAGTAGAGGTGCACTTAATGATGGACTTCATTATGTTTTTGGGTAGGCAATAGACTATGATACTTTTTAGTCTCTTGTCTTGGTTAGCCAGGCGTCTATCAGCTAGAGTCCATTGCTTGACGGGTTTCTTAAGAGGTCTCTCAGGGGTCGAGGTGGCAGATATAGGGACTTAAGGAACATCTTCTAGTATTTCTATAATAAAAGGTTCTAGGCCATCTAGATAAATAAGAAACTCGCTTTTCCAGTTAGAAAAGTCTTCTTCATCAAATGCTAGAACGTTAGACACATGAGATCCACCTCTAACATCAAGAAGTTGAGGTAGGTCATCATCATTAGTACTCACACTCACAACTGGTGTGGGTATGGTAGTAGTTGATGTTGTGTCCGGAGTGGTCGTCGTAGCATTTGGTTGGCTAGTTTGGCCAAAAGGTGGTGGCATAGGAGGCATAGTATCAGGCATATTAGGATCTTGATTTTAAAGACAAGAACGGTTTGTAAAAGTTTTATAAATCAAACCCCTCTAATACCAATTGAAAGTCCCAAAATATACCTAATGTTGATACTATAACTCGAATACAAATACAACACTTAGTGATTTTACTTTTCAAACGCGTAATGCTTTATTAACTTATAAACAAAGTATTACAAAGTGTAATGGATTACTCTTGAATGACAATAAAGAAAGAACCCTTTAAACAAGTAAACTTCATTCGAGACTCAAGTATACAAATGAACTTAGGAGTCGTTGGTAGACAGCAATGGACTCCAGAGGTTCAATGGGAGAAATGCAAAGATTCTAACAATTAATACAAGTGTTGTGTTTGTCTTCTTTCTCACTTCTATTAATAGTGGTACGAGTGTCATTCTTAGTGGGAATAGTTGGTACGTGTCAACTTCTAAATAGAAGTATTACACTTCATTAAATGCATGTCTATAAGGAGACATGCCTTTAACCAACTTTCTGTGAACAATTCTACCATATGTTCACTTTATCCCACTAGGTGGTACTAGGATTCTTTATCTTGAATCTTCACTTTGTACTGCCCAAAGTGCTTTAGAGATTCTCCCGCCTAAACTATAAAGGATGAGGCAAGTCTATGCTTGCTTGATCTTCACAGGGTTGTAAGTGACCTTTGAGCATTGTCATCTCATAGGTTCTTGGACACCATCACATTCCTTCTACATACCAGCTTATCCATAACAACTGGTGAGTATGACTTCAGATAATCTTTGACTTCTCTGACATTGTCTTTGACATGAATGTTTCTAGTGTCCCAGCTAAGGCTTTGCCTTCAACTGGTCTGGTCTCTGCCGCTGGACTCTATCAGTGACCTTCAACACTTAGTTTAATTTAAACCAAATCTAGACTGGGTCATAGTTAAGACTTTCATTGGTCCAACAATTACAAAAGGGATGAAGGTGGGATGGTTTAAAAAAACAAAGCAAGACTAGTGGTCTTGGGTTACAATCAATCAGAGGGAATAGATTATGATGAAACCTTTACACCAGTAGTTAGGCTAAAAGCCATCAGAATTTTTCTAGCCTATGTTGCCTATACGGATTTCATGGTATACCATATGGATGTTAAGAGTGCATTTCTCAATGGGAAACTTACAGAGGAAGTCTATGTCAAACAGCTCGAGGGTTTGAAAGCAGTGAATATCCTGATCATGTTGCACACTCCACAGAGCACTCTATGGGCTGAAACAAGCATCTAGAGCCTGGTATGAAACCTTGTCAAAATTTCTAGTTGAAAATAAATTTGTTAGAGGTACTATTGACCAAACCCTGTTCACTTATAGGTCCAAGGGTGATGTCATTATAGTACAGATTTATGTGGATGATATAATTTTTGGATCAACCAACATAACATTGAGCAAGCAATTTGCCAAACTAATGACCAAAAAAATTGAAATGAGCATGATGGGGGAACTAACTTTTTTCTTATGTTTTCAAATTAAACAAAATTCTCTAGGATTTCTATTTTTCAAGAAAAATATGTTAGAGACTTGCTCAAGAAATATGATATGTCTGATTGTGCATCACTGAAATGCCCCATGCTTCCTCACAATGATCTTGGAGCTAATGACTCAGGGGTCTCTGTAAATGAGACCTTATACAGAGGCATGATTGAGTCACTGATGTACCTCATTGCAAGCAAACCAGATATCCAATTCTCCACATGTCTCTGTGTTAGGTACCAAGCTAACCCCAAGGAATCCCACCTTGTAGCTGTCAAAAGAATTTCCAGGAATCTCAAATGATCTCCCTCATTGGGTCTCTGGTATCCAAATCGATCTTGCTTTGACTTAAAAGCTTACTCAGACTCAAACTACGGTGGATGTTGCCTTGATAGAAAGAGTACATCTGGGAGTTGTCAGATCCTTAGAGGAAAGTTATTATGTTGGAGCGCCAAGAAGCAAAACTTTGTGGCCATGTCATCAGCTGAAGCTGAATATGTCGCTGCCACTGGCTGCTGTGTCGAAGTTCTCTGGATGAAGAGTCAATTAGCTAACCATGGGATCAATTATGAGAAGGTTCCGATATTCTATGACGACACAAGTGCCATAGACATTTCCAATAATCCAGTACTTCATTCCAGAACTAAACATATTGACATCCGGTATCATTTAACCAGAGACCACATTATAAAAGGTGATATTGAGCTACACTTTATACCCACTGAATGCCAGCTCATTGACATTTTCACCAAGCCTTTGGTTGAGACAAGTTTTACTAAGTTGGTTGCCGAGCTGGGTATGCTCAATATTAGGAAATAAAAGATCTGATGAATTATCTCTGTCACTGGGCATTTAATGGAATTGAATGTAACGAGGTAGTTACTTCTCAAAGGGAAATCAATTATTCTCCATATTAAATTCAAATGATTTCTTTAAATGCTAACAACTTTCCCGCTTTCTGAGGGGACAAAAATTCTATAAAGAGTCAAAGGGTCCCACGTTTTGTAAAGAGTGATATCTTTGCATTTATTGCACACAATAAAAAATGGTGAAACCTTTCTTTACCCTTTGACTCTTCCTCTTTGCGTGTTTATCTCTCTTTATTTCTCGCATACAATTTCTCTCTCTAACACTCAAAACTTCCATTTTTCTTCAATGGCGTCCACAACTCAAACCTCAAAGTTCCCCATCTTGGCCGCATCCAACGTGAACTTTGCTATTGAAGATGGTAAGATCGACCTGAACAACTGTGTGGCTTTACTTGAGCACTCAAACCCCCTTTACTCACCCATGCTCATGTTCTTAAAGAAATGCACCATATCCAAAGCCATCACAAGAACTCCTTCTGCTTGCTATTCACAATATCTTAAGGAGTTCTGGTTCTCAGTAGAAGTAGATCACTCAACCATGAGTATTTCTTTCAACCTCACCACCCATCCAGAAACCCTAACTTTCGATTTGTCTGACTTCGCTAGAGTCATTGGTCTGCCTGTGAATGCAAACATTATGGTTGTGCCCAACAACGATACGGTGAAAAAGGCACTAATGACACTCAAACCTCACGATGATGATGCCGAACCTTTCACACCCAACACTTTCACCAACAAATCCTTAATAAAGATCAACTACTTCTCTTTGTTATGGAAAACTCTGATGTTGTACATTGTCAAGTGTCTGGGAGGTAACCAGGGCTCCCATGACCAACTAAATGGTTCTCAACAAGCAATTTCATATAGTATCATCTGGGAACTTGACATAGGAATTGCTCACATCCTCTACACAGACCTGGTAGCCAAGCTAGTGAACAAGGGAAAGAAGCATATGCTTTCTACTATATGTTACACCAGACATCTTTCTCTCATATTTGAGGATCTCTTGGGTGACAAGTATCACAACGAAGAAGTTCACTCCTTCTCTCCTTTTCGTATCACTCTTGCCTCTTTGAATACTCCATCAGAGGATGAAGTGGCCTTGACAAGAAACATGTTAAAGGTAGTTGGACTTGCTACACCAGAGGAGAACTTGATCCCTCTCTCTGAGGTGAATGTTGAAGGTTCGACTGACAAGTCTTTGTCCAAGACCTCTGTGCAGTCCACCTCTCAGCTTAAGGTTTCGAAGGACAAGAAGAAAAGGAAGAAGCAAATCCCCCTTCCTCTGAAACCTAATCTTCTAAAGTTGTCCGCAAGAAGAAGAAGGCCAAGAAACACTCATCTACTACTATGATAGATGAAGATACAGAGCCCACTGTTGATAAAAAACAAGTGTATAATGTCTCTAGATCATCTGAGACTTTAGGGAACCCTCTCAATGCTGATATCTCTAAGGTATTAGTATACCCTTCTAAATTTTTTTTGAGGTTCACAAGCAATCACTCTCAAACGTCTGTAGGCAAGAGTGATGAAGTTTAGATTTTTACTCGACCCTTAGAGTGTCTGTGTCTGCACCTAGCTCCTCTAAGACCTCTGTACACTCTGTCTCTGCATCAGGAAATGATTCATTTGTGCTTATAACGCACCCTGATGATTCTGCACCCTCTGGACTCTACTCTGGGAAATAACAACCAGAGTACTTATAAGTCCTGACCTAAAGTCTCTGAACCTCACTCAGACTCTAGGTCTTCTCATTATTAAAAGAGTTCCAAAGAATTTGTTCTTTTGGGGAGGCTGAATAATCACCCTCAGCCTTCCTAGGGGCAGCAATATAAATGGCAAACTTTACCCTCATCTAATTCACAATTTAAAAGATTCCCAAGGAGAAATCCTAAAGGAGGATCTAGATAATCACACCCAGCTGTCCTAGGGGCAGAGAACGGCGATCATTCACCAGATACTTGCTTCACAATCAAAAGAGTCCCAAGGAGAAATCCTTATCCTTGGGGGGAGCTAGATAATCACACCCGGTTATCCTAGGGGCAGCGAATGACGACCCTTCGCCTTATCTTATTTTACAATAAAAGATTCCAAAGGAGAAATCCTTTGGGGGGGGCTGGATAATCACACCCATCTTTCCTAGGGGCAGCGAACGGTGATCTTTCCCTACATTATAAACTTATCACATGTATACTAAATAAATTTCATACAGTGTTTGAATCTCAATGATAAACAGATGAATGAAGAACCATACTCCTTCACATAAGAAGACAATGCTGAAGCTTTCACAATTAAAGAACTGGCTAACTCTGATCTGGAATCCATTATTTCTGGGTTCGAAGACATGGATGATGATGATGATAACCGGTTCACTTTCGTTGTTACCAACTCTACAATCTCATCAATCCCTAGTGTCCAAGAACTAGTAGCCAAACAAGTGTGGTCCCAGAGACAAACAGCACCCAAGCCAGTCCCATTTCCTTCAATGCCGAATGTTCTAGAGCTGGGAGTCAAGAAACACTGAGAAGAGCAACAACTACTCAAACCAGTCCCATTTCCCTCCTAACCAAATGTTCTAGAGATGGGAGCCAAGAACACTAGGAAGAACAACAACTACTATAACCTATTCACTTTCCCACCATGACAAGTGTTTAGGCCTTGGGTGCTGAAGAGCTCTGGGTGCGGAGAGGTGATATTAGTTTATCCACTACAAAAGGTAAACCAAGAGGCTATCCTTTTTGAGCTTCAAATTTTATCTAACGCAGATATGGACTTATCTAACAACTTGGAGAGTTCAATGACCAAATCCATGGACATCACACTCAAGTCACTGCTCCCTCAGCTACTCAGTGATGCCCTACAAACATACCTCCCACGAGTGATCAACACCAGTCTTGACCAGCATCTCTCCTCTTCTCTACAAGCTACTATAAAAGCAAATGTTGATGCAATTACAAAAGCAACAGAACCCTCAAAATATCTCTTGTATAATTTGCTTCAGGAGGAACTTAAGGAAATCTGACACTTCGTCCATCAAGAGTTTAAAAATACCACAAGGCAGGATCAGGTCCAACCCACTCTGGTGCTACACCTAAGGGGGAGAAATCTGCCAACGCATCCTCAGAGAATGAAACTCAAGATGAACTAGAGGCATCTGCTATCGAACTAAATATAGACATGGGATCTAAGGGGGAGCATGCAGTTGAACAGTCTGCCAAGAAATTGAAATCCACTGTCATTCCCACACCCACTCCTCTGCGTTCTGTCTCCAACAAAGAACTTGAAGTGTCAATAGACAAAGGCAAAGCCATAGAAAATGTTGATAACCAAATCATAATGCTCAGCTCTCTTCAAGAGGAAGGAGGTTCTGCGATCAAAATCCCTGAGCTTAATAAGTTCAGAAGTGTTGGAGAAAAAGCCATGACCTTGGAAGAAGCACAAGCTCAAATTATTGAACATAAAAGGCTTACTGAGCTCAAGCTAGCTGAACAAAAAAGCAGAGATGCTCTAAAGAAATTCTCCCTAGCTGCTAAGGAAGCACATAGACAAAAGCTAGAAGAGATCAAATCCAAAAAAACAAACTTAAGGAGGAATACCTTAAGATTGTCAATGAAAGGACCAACCCAGAGCAGATCTCCAAGTACAGCAGCTTCACAAACAGAAACAAAAAGGTGGTGATGACTATTTACAGAGGAAACCAAACAACAAACTACAAAGTCGATAGTGACTTTAAGTTAAAGAGTTTGGGACTCTCTAAGTGGTTGGATCTCTTATCTCTTGCACAGAAGAAGTATGGGCCTGGTTCTGCCCAGATGATGAAAAATTTGCAAGCCAAAATCAACTGGGTAAGAGAAACGGCTCATAAATTCAAACTCCCTTTACCCCACCAGCTTTCTGTTGAACATCCACAGAACACAAGGAAACGCAAAACACCTATGGGCCAGCTCGTTGAAAAACTGGTCACAAAGGATATTGTTGTAGATGGGATGTACAAAAACTTGGTGTTGCCCAAAGAGATTACCAAGCCAGTCGATGGTCAAGCCTACACTGAACCAGAGAAAGGCATGGTCTTCATGAACAAACACAGTGATTACGGGTTCTAGAGGGAGCACGAGCTGAATCTGGCTTCCACGATACAGCTGATAAGACTTAAACAACTTCTATTGCTGAACTGTGAGTATAAAAAAGACTTGGTTTATGAGATTAAAGGGATCATCAACTCTAGAGCTGACAAAGTCGAAGACCAGAGAATCTGTGATTAAAATCTTGACTTTTGAAGAACCTTTGTATCTTATTTTCAATCACCACTGGGTGTATCTGTAATAGAGTAGGTCTTTTAAATAAAATTTCAAGTATGTTTGTTAAATTATGTGTAAGAAGAAGCCGTGTACTCATTTACAATAATATTAGACTTAGTATAATTTATGCTCAAATAGGGAGAGATTGTTGGGCCAATGAAAGTCTTAACTATGGCCTAGTCTAGATTCGATTTAAATTAGACTAAGTATTGAAGGTCGCTGATAGAGTCCAGCGATAGAGACCACACCAACTGAAGGCAAAGCCTTAGTTGGCACACCAGAAACATTCAAGTCAAAGACAACGTCACAAAAGTCGAAGATTATCTGAAGTCATACTCACCAAGGACCTCTGAGATGGTGTCCAAGGACCTCTGAGATGGCAATTATCAAAGGTCACTTACAACCTTTTGAAGATCTAGCAAGCAGAGACTTGCCTCATCCTTTATAGTTTAGGCAGGAGAATCTCTAAAGCACTTTGGGCAGGACAAAGTGAAGATTCAAGATAAAGAAGCCTAGTAGGACCTAGTGGGATAAAGTGAACAGTTGGCAGAACTGTTCACGGAAACTTGGTTAAAGGTATGTCTCCTTATAGATATGAGTGAGAAAGAAGACAAACACAACACTTGTATTAATTGTTAGAATCTTTGTCTTTCTCCCATTGAACCTCTAGAGTCCCTTGCTGTCTCCCAGCGACTCCCAGGTTCACTTGTAAACTTGAGTCTCGAATCAAGTTTACTTGTTCAAATGGTTTTTTTTGTTTATTGTCATTCAACAAATGTAATCCATAACAATTTGTAATACTTTGTTTATAAGTTAATAAAGCATTACGTGTTTGAAAGTAAAATCACTAAGTATTATATTTGTATTCGAGTTATAGTATCAACATTTGGTATATATTGGGACTTTCAGTTAACTATACACTTTTATCAAACTAAGATTATACAACAAATATAGCCATATTATATCGTACAACTTAATAAAAGATGATCTCGATGTCTTAGTGTGTGACATCTAGGGCCCACGTACTTCCAGCCGTATAAAATACTAACTATAGCTTACGCACAACCCAACATCTCTCACTTGCGGAAGTCTTCATCATATCATACTTAAATACTAACATTGACAGATAGTCTAGAAACACTATCAATGCTCCCAAAAGTATCTGAGTTTGGTTTCTGGCAAACAAGCGCAGCCTTTATGGTATGTATAATATTGCATCCCTTTGTTTACTGATATATTTAATCATGAATATGGATCATATGCCATTTCATGTATTAACGATTACGTTTCTCATTACAACGATTAATCAAGATTACCAAATGCAAAAAGAAACTTCTTTACTACAATTTGGGCATGACCATGCAAACATCTGATCAACCCTACGAGGGGGCATTATGTATCATTCTCCATTCATAGAGGAACAAAATCTGATTTTGACTACAAGTACCTTTTGCACATGTAACCGACATTTCTGAAATAGGTTTTATAACTGTCCATTTTATTGACACATCGTTTACTCTAAATAAAGAAATGTTATCCATTCATGCAAAGATCCTCTTGCATCTCAAGTCTAAGGATAACAATACTTTACCATAAGTGTAAATTCTTGATGACGTCGGTCCATAAAGAAAACTAAACAGTTGGGGTAGTCCAACTATTCAATCATATTGAATAACCTATGAGTATGGAAGAATCATCTTTATGTATCTTTAGAAGATACAACCATCCCTCATATTTGTCTTAGTTCATGAATACTCCCATATTGATGACTTATGAACGACAATGTGAATTTAGAATATATATATATATATATATATATATATATATATATATATATATATATATATATATATATATATATATATATATATATATATATATATATATATATATATATATATATATATATATATATATATATATATATATATATATATATATATATATATATATATATATATATATAATAAACTAAGTGCAGATTATATTCAATGATTAAACATGAAAATATATGATACAATTAGTAAGAATGAAAATAATATATCCAGCAAAAATTAATTCATTTATTGATAACAATTGCATAAACATCCGTTGTCCAAATACTAACACATAAAATAAATTATTAGATATTTACATAAGACTAGCAGAAAGAACAAGACCAATCAACGCAGCATGCTCAAAATGCTTATTCAAAGGCCATTGGTTTGTGAAAGGATTTGCGACGTTGTCATCTGTGTGAACTTCGTTAATGAGAATTTCACCATATACTTGATAACTTTTTGAATGTAGTGAAATATCCTTTGATAATGTCTAACACTCCGCATGATTCCTGGATCATCGGCGATGGAAATTGCAGCATAATTGCCGCATAACATTTTCATAGCTTCATTATTATTTAGCATGACTCCAGCAAGACCACTAATAAACTTTCTTATCCAGACAACTTCCATTGCAGCATTAGAAGTAGCAACATATTCAACTTCAGTAGAGGACATTGCAATATTGCTTTGCTTACTACTCTTCCAGTCCACGTCTCCACCATTGAGAATGAACACATACCCATATAAGATTTGATATCGTGCTTGTGGGTTTGAAAACTAGCATCGATATAACATTTAATTCGTGGCTCTTTTTTTGTCTTAGCCCCATAAACAAGTTCTATGTCTGTAGTATTCCTAAGATACTTAAGAATGGTCTTAACAGCAGTCCAATGTTTCTCACCAAGATTCTGTTGGAATCTACTACACAAATTTTGCGCAAATGCAGCATCAGGTCTAGTGCATCTTACCACATAAATGATAGAACCAATTGCTGAAGCATACGAAACTCTCCGCATGTGTTTTATTTGACTCGGTGTGATCGCACCTTGCTTTTTACTTAAGTCCGGATTTTCTAGCATTGGAAGAAATCCGTTTTTGGATTTATCCATCCTATACTTGTTTAGGACTTTATCAAAATAAGCACTCTGACTTAAATATAACAACCGCTTAGATCTATCTCGTGTGATCTCAATTCCAAGAATATATGCAACTTCACCTAAATTTTTCATGGAAAAACACTTGCTCAGCCAAGTTTTCACTTCTTGTAGCATTGAAGTGCTATTACCCATGAATAATATGTCATCCACATATAAGACTAGGAATGCTACATTACTCCCACTAGTTTTGACATATACACGTGGCTCATCGGGATTCTGAATAAAATCAAGCTTTTTTATTTCTTCATCAAACCTCTTATTCTAGGTTCTGGAAGCTTGCTTAAATCCATAAATGGATCTCTGCAACTTGCAGACTTTGCTCGGATATTTCGGATCAATAAAACCTTCAGGTTGCACCATGTAAACATCTTCATTAAGGTGGCCATTTAAAAAGGCAGTCTTCACATCTATTTGCCAAATCTCATAGTCATAAAACACCGTTATGGCTAAGAGCATCCTAATAGCTCTAATGTCTACAACCGGAGAGAAGGTTTTCTCATGATCTAGCCCGTAGGTTTGAGTATAGCCTTTCGCCATAAGACGAGTTTTATAGATGTTTATCTTATCATCCATATCGGTCTTTATCTTATAAAGCCATCTACATCCTACTATTATTATAGGCATTCTAAAACACTTGCACACTAGGACGTAAGTCATGAAACTAGCACATTAAGAACTATTCCTTACAAAATTGTCAAACCCATCTTTTAATGATTACATGTAGTAAGGTTGGGGGAGTGGTCTAAAAAAGCCACAGGTTAGGGTGATTTGGTAAAAACCAAGTGTTATCGCCCATGAAAACCCACGCGTGGGATTCCCCAAAGGTTAATATTTCACCGGTTGTGGGTTTTAAAGGTTGTGAGTCCCACTGATTTTTTATTAGTTTTTAAATAAGGTTCTGAGTGTGAGGTATTTCGTTGGGGTATAATTTTATATAAAGTGGGTGTGAATTGGAGATGAGTCTTTTTTTCTTTAATACCCTTAAAAGGTGAGTTTTTTGGATATGTTAGTGAAAGAAGAAAGAAAGCTGAAGTGACAGTAAGTCTTTTTATATCGCTCCCACCAGCCTAAATGGTAGTCTTAGCTAGCCTAGGCTTTTTGAGCTTGAGAAACCATAATAGCTAAATACATTTCTTCTAACCTGATTGTTAGACGTCTTATATATAGATGGAAAGATTAATTTTCACCGAGTGTGATAACACAAACTTAAACAACACTCAGGAAGGGACCGTGAGTTGTCCAGAACGTAAATCACACAACATTTATTACAACTTATATATACAACTGTAACAACATAAAATGTGCTTTAACATTTACTTCTGGAAACACGTACGTTAATAACATGTTCCTGACGGAAATCAGGTTTGTTCTTACACATAATCTATGCGTGCGTAAAATTTCAAAATTCTTGCTTATCATATATATTGGAATCCATGTAAATCATCTACTGGTTGATGTACTGAATCATCCAGTGAGGCATAATGGTGGTTATCGGCTGAGTTTGTCTCTGTGTTTCATCCATTTCCCCAATACCTCCTGCCTTGTACATCTCACTGCATTGAATAAGGATACAAAATTTTTTTAGCAGGTTAACCTGGTTGACCCGTACGTATATAGAAAGAACCAAGGGTGATTCGCTTCAACAGGATCCCATTATCCGACCTACCCACACTGCCCTCTTCTTTTTGAGTAAGGAAGCACCAATCCTTACCAGTTAAAGAAACAACGGCAAGCCAATATTATCCACATAGAGTTTAATACGATGAATTTATTGTTTTTAAGAGCACACGGTGGCGAGTGGGCTGGCCACGACGGCGCGAGGCCACGGTGGCGCCAACCATACCGTGGCTCGCGTCGTCGAGTTTGGGCTGGCTACTAGCAGCCGACGCCATGGGCCATGGCGCGACTCCATGGCGCAGCTAACCACACCGTGGCTCGCGCCATGGGTGGCGTTATGGGTTTTTTTTTCTAATTTTTTTTTTTTTTTTTTTTTTTGAAAATTTGAAAATGTTACCGTTGGGGTAACGGATTTTTTTTTTAACAATTTTTGACCGTTGGAAGGGGAAAAATATTTTAATTTTTAAGTTTTTTTATTCGTGTTATTTTTTTTATGTTTTTAATTTCGTGTTTTTTTTTTCTATTAGTGATTGTATTTTTTTTTTATTAATGAAAATTTTAAGTTTATGTTAATTAATTGTTGAAAAAAAAAAGTGGTGGGTGACGACGACACGAGAATTCTCGTGTTAACCAGGGAGGGGGTTGAGCCATCGTGGGGAGTTTTGGTGTCGTGAGAGTAAAAAGTGATGTGGCATCACTTTTTGCCCACGACACGAGCACGGCGGCTCAACCGTACCGTGTGCTCTAAGAATAACGGCCATACACTATAGTTAAGAAATAATTCACTCATGCCAGGACATGAGCCTAACTAATTAAGGCGGCAAGAACTAACAAAACTAATTGGATGTCACTGTAAGAGCACGCGGTACAGTTGAGCCGTCGTGCTCGTGTCGTGGGCAAAAAGTGATGCCACGTCACTTTTTACTCCCACGACACCAAAACACCCCACGATGGCTCAACCCCCTCCCTGGTTAACACAAGAATTCTCGTGTCGTCGTCACCCAACTTTTTTTTTTTTTTTTTTTTTTCAACAATTTATTAACATAAACTTAAATTTTCATTAATAAAAAAAAAAATACAATTACTAATAGAAAAAAAAAACAACACGAAAAAAAAAATTACCGAAAAAAAAAAACACAAATACGAAAATAAACTTAAAAATTAAAATATTTGGCACGCGCCTCGTCTTTGAGCTTCTCGATCCTCGCCGCGTCTTGTGGACTTAATCCGGTAGTGTCGAATCGAAGGATTTGCAAATCCTCGTTCCTTTTTTGAAGTGCAACCACTTCTAGTCTAGCCGCCACCTCTCGGTCCAATCGCTCCTTTTTAGTTTCACGATCGGATAACATTTGTTGTTGTAGCATATCCACCAATTGTTCTTTTTGAGACCCCGAAGTGGCGGATGAGCTTGTCGAGCGTTGAACCTTGGCCTTTCTTGGAGCACCGGATGGACGAGGGATGTCATCGTCATTGAAAAGATCCGGATCTTGATCGGCTATCTTCCCTCGTGCCCGGCGTGTTCGAGTTGTATCGGGATTTTTCCATTTATACTTGTCTTTCAAAACAAGCCAAGCACTTTTGTGTGGAAACTCCTTGTTCCCGTTTTCATCTCGATACAAACTCATCACACGAGTCATCAAATCGTCTTGATTTTCGCCACTTAAAAGTTTGGCGCTTTCATAAAACGAATTAAACCTATGAACCTCGCGGTTCAAATTCGTCCACTTCCCGGTCAACATATTTTTGTTTCGAGTTTTAAAACCCTCATCCTTAAGCCGATCGTTATACAAATCCATAATTTGGTACCAAAACGTATCGGCTGGTTGATCGGTCCCGACCTTCGGGTCTTCGGATACTTCAATCCAACACTCGGCCAAAACTTCTTCCTCACGTTGGCTCCAAAAAGAACGGTCCGACTTCGGAGGTGGTTGTGTAGCCGCGGCCACGCCTTTGTTTTTTGGGTTTTTTTTAGCAATACTTTTCTTCCTCGAACATTTCTTCGCTTGTGCATCGACTTGTTCTTCGGGTTCTTCGGGTTCTTCGGGTGCATTGTTTTGTTCGGGTTCGGGTTCTTGTGAAGAGTGTTGAGGAAAGGTTTGGAATTGTTGTGATTGTTGGAAGATTTGTGATTGTTGGGATTGTTGGAACCACATATTAAATTGCTCGGGTGTACAATTAAGAAATGGGTTTTGTTGTGATTGTGGGAAGGTAGTGAATGGATTTGGGAGTTGATTATAGTTGGCGAATGTTCGTGAAGTGCCCGAAGTTGCGGATGAGGGAGTATTCGGGTTAGACGAAGAAGACGAATTCGGTAGTTGAGTTGAGGGAATTTGATTTTGAGGATCGGAAAAGTAATTGTTTAACCATTGATTCGGGTATTGGTTTGGGTTAGGATTTTGACTCATGGTGGATAGAAAAATTAGAGAAATTAGATGTAGAAGAAGGTGTGAGTTGTGGGTAATTTGGGGTAGAATTTATAGGAAAAAAAGATGAAAAAAGGGGGTTTTTTTTAACCTCCAACGGTCAAAAAAACGGGCAAAAAAAAAAAATCCGTTTCCCAACGGCTATTTTTTCAAATTTTCAAAAAAAAAAAAAAAAAAAAAAAAATTTATAAAACCCGACGGCGCGAGCCACGGTGTGGTTGGCGCCGCCGTGGCCTCGCGCCGTCACCACGGCGTCGGCTGGTAGGTACCAGCCCAAAACCGACGGCGCGAGCCACGGTGTGGTTGGCGCCGCCGTGGCCTCGCGCCGTGGTGGCCAGTTACCCACCAGCCCACCGTACCCTCCCCTCTAAGCTCGAATCACTAACTACTAACTCGTCGTTCAAAAAAAACTAATTAAGACGGCAAGAACTAACAAGTCATTGTTAGTAATTATTGTTGGACTAAGCTAATAATAAAATTGAGGGAGGGACTAACCCGAGGTTCAACTGGAATGGGGACATGGTCTCACGAGTAGGCTGCTCCACCGTAGGCGGTTGGTCTAGTTCTAGGTCTTGCTCCTTTTCTTTTATCTGCTCAGTTATACCAGATAGAAAAATTATTCTATTTGCTAACTAGGCTAGGAGTTCGGTAAAATGTAACACATTGTTAATCTATGTTACCTCCTTTGAGAGCAAGTTATTTTGATCCTGCAAGGCCTTGTCCTGCGAATTTTTATTTATTTTTGGTTCCAAAATCAAATGAAAGTGTTAGTGTCAGTTTAATAGAGGCAAGCTCTATCTCCTAAGGAGAATCAGAAAACCACTAGTTAGTGCTACTCGATTATATCTTCTAACACAGCATTTTACTTGTAAAGATCCATAAAAAATCAATTACTTGCTTGCACTCTCTTTAACTGACAGACCTTTAGTTCCACATGACCAGGTGGGATTTTAGATATTCCCTCAAACTCTTTCTAAAATTTGTACTTAACATTAAAAGTTAGGGTTAAGGTCTAGTTTTAAATTCAACACAGAAAGTTTTGTGTAGAATAATGTAGTATATACAATATAGTACATATCCATGAAAAATATTACAAGTATCATTTTTAAGATTTGTTCTACTTCATAGAATTTCCGATCGAGTCCACCACTCCTTTCAGTGAAACTGATCTCATCTTATAGTACCTAGGAATATTTTTAAGTTGTGCCTCACATTCCACATGAGACATGATTTACGAAGCATATATGGCTACAAAGTCGTCTCCATATACAACGGGGAGGAAGAATCAAGTTTATATTTGAGTATATGCTTTTCACATACCTTCTTTTGAAGCTCAGATATTGATTCAAACATCAGCTGGTTCTGCAAATGAAAAATTAAGCAGATTTGATAAACAATACCAACCATCCTTAACACTAGTTATCTAAAAAGCAGATAAGAAATTTCAAATATATAATCCCAAACATTACGAGATTGGTTTGTACCTTTCTTGACCTAACACGTCTTAAAGCGGTTTCAAGTTGCTGCTCCAAATTCTGAAGCTCCTTAAGACTCAAGGAATCAAGGTCTTCTCCAACTATATTTCTATAACGAGGAAATATGATAATATCATTGCCGGAAACTACATATCCTTGTCAGAAGGATGGGCAGAGAAAGTCATGAGTTTGCGTAAGTGTCGCAAAAACACGTTTTTTCTTCCTTTTTGTTATATAAATAAATAACCATTTTAATAAATTACCAAAAGTAATCTATGACAAGGATGATTTATATATATTATGCATATGAATACACTTTAAGTGCATATCGATCTGTTTAATTTGACCACGATGCAGTTTAGCTAAATTTAGAATACTGACTTGTTTGACAAGGTTAGATATGAAGTATAGCCCATATCGACCAAAACGGTGCCAACAGATGAAAATATATGATTGCCCACCTGAATAATATAATTACCTTTGGTTTTTCTGCAAGACTTCTATTCTAGCTTTCAGTTTTGCATGTTCCAAAGTCCAGCTTCCCTAAAAGTATTTATAATTGTTCACTTCAAGTTAGTTGCATGCATTTGTAGTTGCATGAATTTCGTAAGAGTTAAGAAAAGAAGTGCAGCAAAAACAATTTGTTGAAAGTAAAACCATGACATACTTGAGGTTGAAGTTCACTTGGATTGAGCTGCCTTTCTGTGTACGAGTGTCGTTCATACTTCTCGAGGATCCTTTCCATTCTGTTTCCAAATACGTTGTTAAGCTACAAATTAGTGTCTACATCTCCAAACACATCTTTCATGAAACTGTGTTACTTAGAGTTACTCAATCCAAGGATCATCAACCACAAGACAGTTAATTTATCTATCGAGTTGATTGTATCTAGCGCTTGGTCATCTTGTATTTGTTTTTTTGTTTTGTTTTTAAAAGCAGTCTTTTGGAAATTGTGTTTACACATGAATATATTAGGGAGAATCTGACATGTATGTCATTTATATGAAAAATATACATCCACACCTAGGCCTCATTTGTTTTTTTTGGAGTTTTTATCTCTTTATCTGCAAACCATATCTAAAAAAAGAAGTGCATCTAAAGTCTTCATATACATGAAAAAAAACATTTGTTTTTTATACTATTGAAACACTTCTTTCCTTCTTTTTATCTTTTCATCCTTCTCACTAACGTATAAAAATGTACAAACGCGTAAATAAAATGAAAATGTACGAAATACTTATAAAACTTAAAAAAAACATATAAAACGTATGAACACGTAAAAAAACCAGACGCAAGCGTAAAAAGTGCACGAAAACGTAAAAAAACGTACAAAATGGACAAAAACGTAAACAACGGAGAAAATGCATAAAACGGAGAAAACAAATAAAAACTTGCAAAAAAAAACTCTTCCCGGCTTCAGACAAAAGAGGTGAAAAGAGGTTATTTGAAAAAAAACAAACAAAGCCTTAGACATGTTAGGACATCTTAACGTACATTTGTGATCCATCTTTAAAGGGCACGCGAATGACCCAATTCCGTGATCCATTTTGGATTACGAACAACTCTTCGTTTAGGAGGGGGGGGGGGGGGGGGTATTGGATGGGGTGACTAATTGATGATCGCATTAAAGATCAAGGCTTGGATCAAGTAGTTAACACATTTTCTTCTGAAGATAGATGGCAAGGGTTCAATCCTTACCCATTGCAAGGTCGCAGGTCATTTTCTACCTTTGGTAGAACCGGGAGAAACCTTTGTACTATTGGTAGGGGTAAGATTGTCTACATCCATACATTATGGAAGACAGTATTGGAACCCATAACCCATAGAAGACGGTATTAAGAGCTATTTTATCTTCTATCGCATTAACAAGTTTTGAGAGTGTTTGTGGTTGCTTATTCAATTTCATAGTTTGATTGTTTTGTGATTGGAATGTTATATATAAAAATATGAAGTTGAAGTTGTTATGTAAAAGAGAAATAAGCAGATGAGAAATTTGGATAATTCAACACAAACACGTGCCTGGTTGAGCCTCAATTTGATATCTCTCAAATAGTCGAGCTCTTTTGTTTCCATTAACCAACTTTATATATATATTTCATATGAAAACTTGCCTAGGAAAACTTTTTTAGGATGTTGTGGAGGAGATGTAACCCCAAGGTAGTTGCTTTGCCCTTTAAAGAAAAATTGTGAACTGCAACGAGATGCTTCAAAGTCTCCGAAAAGCCATTTTACGACCCCTCATTATCATGGAGCGCCACAATGGATTGTTTTGTTATCCTTGTTGTATTGTTATTTAGGAAAGTTTAAGACTTTGTTTAGGACGTTTTTCTAACAATATTTAGGTTTCTTTTTCCCTAAGATTACTTCTATAATTACAGGGTTTAGAAACATTTTAATTTATTTTGAGCCATTAATAAAATTGCATATTTAAGAATTAACTCTTGTTAGGGTTTTATTCCCTTGTGGTGCGGCTCATATATCAACCTTTGTATTGTAGTTTATCAAAACTCACTTATTTGTGATGTGTATACGAATAATCTTGGTTAAATGAATCCATGAACACTAGATTTACACTATAAGAACTACGTTCCATGATCATAGGTGGAGTATCAATCCACAATAGTCGCAATGGTAGCAATCATGAAGGTCGAAGAAAACATCCAACCATAGACTATTTTATATAAATTTTGTTTTTACTTGTTCAACAATGAAAGGGTTGAAGAAATCGGGGATAGAAAGATGGAAGAATGGCTACCAACAAAAAGTTTCGTTTCAAGTGTTTAATTAATAAAATTGTACGTTCATTAATAGTGATGCTTCTATACGAGCACAAAACACACGTACCAAAGGCCATTGTTAAGATTAAAGAAAAGATACTTAAGACTGAGGTTATTGTAAAGCACGTTGAGAACACCACCGAAACCCTAAAACCCTTTGGCGAATGTAGTCGCCTCTAAACCTTAATTCCTCTCTTCTTATTCGATTCTACTAGATACTACCACTAATCCTAAACGGCCCAAGCTTAATTCCTTATTCTTATTCCTATTTTTGTGCATGATTTGTCGAGTTATCTTATTTTTCGTTCGGATCTTGGTGATCAGGGTTTACTACTATTCGTTAGGGTTTGTTGTTTTTTGATTTATTAGTTCTTGATTAATCCTCTTGGTGATTCCTATTGCTTCATACTCTACCAGCCAAATTTATACACAGGAATCGGCAACAAGGTTTCTTAGTATTGTTTAAGAACCTTAACTTTGATTAGGGTGTTCTCTATGCCTGGGGTCTTAAGGTATGTTGTATTGCTTTTGTGGGTGTAAGTTGCCACATGGTTTTCTTGATTAAGGTAGCGGTAGTAATCATAGGAAAAATATGATTATGTGATGGCGGGTACGGAACAAAGGAGACGAATATTACTCTTCCCAATGTGGTTACTCGTAGCCCTACAAGTAATGATAATTCTTATTCTTCTCATGGTACTAATACATGTACGACTAATATACCTAAAGATGTTAATGGGGAGCATTCTAGTCTTGTGCCTAACGGTCATAAGTTATTTTCTATTTTATCTAACAAAGAAACGAGTAAGACATATTTTAATTTTCGTACTTTGGTAACTCTGGTAAAAAACGGGGATGAGGTAACGATTCCATTGGATTCTATTCGATCTATTAGTGAAAGGCTTACTCCTTCAGATAGTGGTTTTTTCCTTGGTAAACAGTTGGCATATCCCGTTGTTGCTAACTATGTTAGAAACACTTGAGTAAATTTGGATTGGTTAAATCAATGCTTAACTTGTCTACTAGGTTAATATTTCTTCTAATCTAATTCTATGGATAGTGTGAATGCTACGCTTGAGAATGGTCCATGGTTTATTCATAATAACCCAATTATCTTGAATAAGTAAGATCCAGATATAGATTAATTAAAAGAGGATGTTTCTAAATTTTCGGTTTGGATTAAATTGCATGGTGTCCTAATGACGGCGTTTAGTGAGGATAGTTTAAGTGTCATTGCTACATAACTTGATACTCTCGTGATGCTGGAGACCTATACTGCTGATATGTGTAAGCATTCACGAGGTAGGTCAAGTTATGCTAGAGCAATGATTGAGGTTTGTGCTCACGAGGAGTTGAAGGATACTATTGTGGTGGATATGCTTAAACTCAAAGGTGGGAGTTTTTATCTGAGCAATAACCGAATTAAATATGAGTGGAAACCTCCTAAATGTTTGAGTTGCAAGATCTTTGGTCATGTGTTTGATGAATGTCCTAATGCCACGTAAACTGAAGGTGCTAAGAATATGAGGAAGCCTAAGCAAGTTGAGAATCCTAAGCATCCCGTTAAGGGTGTGTTGGTTGGCCCTAAGGTTAGCTTTAAACATGTTAATCAGGAGTTTAGACCGGTTCTGAAGAAGAATACCACGTCAAGTAGTAGAGATAAGCAAGATATCGGGTCCAGTAAAGAGGTTAGTAACTAAAATTCTTTTGATGCGCTTAATTCGAGACTTCCAAGTTGGTTAGCTTGGATGACATTTCGGGTGAGTTTACGAATTTTGATAGTCCTCTTCATACTTAGTCTAGTGCTACCCCTATTATTGCTAAAATTAATAAGACGGAAAAAGGTATTACTGAGGGTACCAGTATTCTTGTGGATAATGAAGGGAAGCTGATCTCTAGGAAATGGGTTGAAGACTTATGTGTAGGTGATGAGGAGGATATTATTAAACTTGAGGATAACGACATGGCTAAATATACGGCTGCTGAAACGACTAATATAGGATAGGAGAATAATAGTTTGTGGGAACAATAGAAAGACTCTTACAAGAATGGTGTAGACGAGTATGACCCATACAATGATGATATTTGTCGGATAATTCAAACGAACGAAACAAATAAAAAAATACGAACAAACAAAGCGAAAACTTTTATTCAAATACCCTAAATTACAATTCAAAAGCTACAAAGCAACTAATGTCATTAGCCTCTAAATATAGGAACCAATGACCTAAAACATACTAAATTCTAACATACAAAAAATAACAAAACTTGTTGGACAAGTCAAACAAATTGCCTAAAACGAACTCTAAAGTTTAATCACTTTTCAATAATATTTATGATGATCAGGATATCTCGAACAATATGTAGGTATATCTGATAATTTTGAATCAGGGTTCGTAGAACTAGGAAATTTTAGTATTTTTATTATGTGACTCTATGGTCCTATTTATGTGTTTCTTCCTGTTAGAAAGTTGGTTTCCTATGTAACGAGCGGAGATGTACGATTCACCTACTTCTGTTGTACTTAATTGTATTTTTGAAGTAATAAAATTTACCGGGACAATCTTTTACCAAAAAAAAGCACGTTTAGAACATCAAAGAATTTCAGGAGTGTGATCGGAAAATGTCAAATCTTTTATACGAAAGCACCACGTGAAGCTAGTATTTTGATGATCCGTGGAGATGAAAATAAGGATTCCAAATGAGTCAAGGAAGGGCAAATGACTTAAAAATGCATCTAACTTGACACTTTTTTGCGTTTTGTGTAGCCATCTTTTTTTTTTCCTATTATATCATCAAACTTTCAAAAGTCGGTCATTGTGTGTATTTTGTCATAATTTTACCATGTAAAATGACCATTTTACCCTTCAAAATTTCAAAAAAGTAAGGGTAAAATGGTCACAAAATACACAGAATGATCGACTTTTGAAAGTTTGATGATATAATAGGAAAAAAAAAGATGGCTACACAAAACGCAAAAAAGTGTCAAGTTAGATGCATTTTTAAGTCATTTGCCCGTCAAGGAATTGAAGGTTCGTGTTTTGAAGGGTTATACAATGTGAGGAAGGTCTTAAAACCCTTTAATTTGATTTGTATCAACAGAATAACATGTACAACATGCTTTTATATTGCTATTTTTCTCCAACTATTGGCTATAAGAAAAGAGGCAGAAGTGACTTCAGAGAGAAACTATTTTAAGAAAAGAACACTAATAACTTAACTAGCGACTCTAAGATTTGCACCTAAAACCAGGATCTATGAATTACCACACCCGGAATACTGTACGAGATATCAGCAAGAGTTGACCGCATATCATTAGCATCAAGTATTATAAAACACACAAAATTATTAGCATAAAAAACGAGTGATTTACTATGAACTTGTCCCAATAAATAAACTTAAATGTTTAGAAGCAAAAAAAAAGATCAGGTTCTTTAATGCCCTAGATTTGTGGCCTGGCGGCCGGCCCCACGATGTCTACAACCTTCACGATCCTTGTCCAAATGGTATATTGTTTTCAGATACAGTATTATATGTTGTTTTAAAACCAAAACTGTGCTTAGAGGACTGGGAACCGTCGCGCCGTGGGGTGCCAAACCCACGGCGCCGATGGCGTGATGACTCCCCGGTGGCACAAAAGCCACGGCGTGTAGCCCCGGCGCCGACGCACTCACGGGGCGTGGTTGTTTAATTTTAAAAAAAAAAAAAAAAAAATTTATTTTTTTTAAACATAACGGCTAGTTTTGGAAAAAAAACTTTTTTTTTTGTTTTAAATGCCATAACGGCTAGTTTTTTTTTTTTAAAAAAAAAAAAAAAAAAAAAAAAAAAAAAAATTTCAAATTAATCCCTATATATACTACATTTCCTATATCATTTTTTACACACACACACAAATCATTCTCTCCTTTATCATTCTCTCATTCACAAACACAAACACAAACACAATCAAAATGGCCGGCGAAAATTGGTTCGGATTCACCCACCTCCTTCAATCCAACATGGGTGGCGGTGACGGAACTACGTCCAACCCACAATTCCCCGGATTTCCTACCCACGGTCCGATGACCCCCGAAGATCAAGCTTTTATACAAAAGCAACAAGAAGAATATCAAGCCTATACCCAAAGACGCCAATCACTCCAATCTCCACCACCCGAAACCGAACCAACAAAAAAAACCCGAAAGAAAAACGTCACCAAAAAATCAAAAGAACCCGTTCCAAATGAAGGTCTTGATCGGTGGACCAAGGATGAAGAAGCCGTGCTTGCCGAGTGTTACATCGCGACATCCGAAGATCCGAAAGTTGGGCGTCACCAAAAAAGAGACACTCTTTGGATTCGGATTACCCGGGTGTTTAACGAAAGAAATCATCAAGAACGTACCAAAGACATGCTCACGGGTAAGTGGAATCCGATGCATCATAATATTATGAAGTGGCACGCCATCTACAAGAAATGTCATCGGAACAAAAAAAAGTGGCGAAAGCGAGGTTGATGTGATTGAACGGGCTCGGGTCATTTACGCGGACGAGAATAGAAATGCCTCGTTTAATCACGAAAAGGCATGGAATGTTTTGAGGAAGTCCCCGAAATGGGACGCACCCGAAGTTGCCCCGGTTGATTTGCCCGAGATCGAGGAAGGCGGTTCGTTTTCGATGCCGATGAACACGGACGAACTATTCCAACGAGATCAACGACCCCGCCCCGCGGGTAAAGAACGGCCCGGGAAAAAAAGCCGTTCGGAAACATCGGCGAGTACCGGAGGAAGTAACTCGTCTCGATTTGAAGACGCGGTTACCTATGACCTTCGTCTCCGTCGTGAAGCCTCGCAAAAAGCGTATGCGGCTTCGACACGCAAAGACGACACGATTGCCGAAATGGAGGAGTTGAAATTTCTCAACTATGACACCTCCAATATGGATCCCGAAACGGTCGCGTTTATAAACTTTAAAAAAGAAGAAATCAAGGCTCGTCTACACGCAAAAATGCCGAATACCAATCAATACCGCGACGTTGAAGATTCCGAAGACTCCTCCAACTAGTAGTTTTTTTTCGTAATTTTTTTCGTAATTTTTTCGTATTTTTTTATTTTTTTTTTTATTCGAAGTTGTATTTTTCTATTTTTTTAGGATTGTAATATTTATTTTTATTTATGAAATGAATTAATTTAGTTTGAAAATGTGATGAAAAAAAAAAAGTGGGACCCACAAAGGGGAGTCACTTGGAGTGATGACTCCCCTGTTTTTTCTGAGTGAGTGAGTGAGTAGGTTTCGCTGACGTGGCACCCCAAAAACCCCTCACTTGGGGTGATGACTCCTAGTCCTTTTTGCAATGGCAAAATATGTGTAAAAGGGTCTATATGATATTTTTTACTGTGTTACACACAAAACTATCTATCAGACATATCCGTTACCTCTAAAAATTAAACCATGTCTAGGTAGGAGAGTTGACTTATCTCTTGAATAAGCCATAATCTTATAAATGGTGTTCTCGTTAGATCGAACTGGCACGAGAGCACAAATTCCAGGGAATACAAATGACAACAAAGAAAGTAATGTTGGAGCTGAAGAAAGGGAAGAGATTCAGAAAAAAGCAAATGCTTAAATCCCGTGAACCATAGTTTGGTTTTCTGGAATAGAGAATTTATAACCAATTGTACAATTTAATGAAAAGCCATAACCAAATTATATAAGGGATGTCATCGTTGACAAGATTTAAAACAAACTTTTTTATTCCACATGGAAGCTGTAAACTCGAACAAATACTTTCATAGCAACTAAAAGTAGATATGAGAAACCAAAAAGTCTCGTGGAAAAAGTGTGTGCATGTAAAATGTAAATTGTCGCAAACGTCTATAAATTGTTAAACGATAACAGACGGACACTTTAGCATCGTTTCGATGGGCCATTGAAAATCGATCGAACTGGCATGATAGCACAAATTCCAGGGAATACAAGTGATATATTTAACAAGTTATATCAGAAGCATTGCATTATAATTAAATTAAACATGCTGTAAATTTTGAGTTATGGGTTCTTTACTTCTTTTATGTTAAATTTTGTAACATACCAAAAAATATATTTCTAGTATGAATATTGCATCATATTCTGTATAAACATCATCAAACACAGGAGTAAACAACAGTCATGAGTATTAATATTAATCATAATTATAAGACAGACAAATTGAAGTTAATGGTAAATATACTAATATATGCCAGTAAATTTATGTACTATATATGACACAGAAATGTGGTTACACTGTTTTTCTATAATTGTATAAGAAATTTTACAAATTTATTATTCCACCATAACCTGCGTCCATCCATAAAGTGTGTGAACTCATGTGTTAAGTAAAAAACAAAAAATATGGATTCTTCTTGTAGGAGCCATGACTAACTTTTTTCCCCAAAGAATACAATATTTTGAATGAAGAAAATAGAAATGATTTGATATATAGTGCAAAATCAAACATGTACATTAGGGTTTTTAAGACAATCTTCTATTATGGAAAAAAAAACTTTTGGAAAAAATAAATGTTTGTTCATGTTTGTAAATTTACTAGTTTCTTTATGAAATTGCATTGATTAGTTAGATGCATATTAATCCAATTGTTCGTAAATGATATTTAGAATTAGACACACTTCTTAGAAATTATCATCAAAGGGTAGTATACTGGTTAAAGTGGATGGCATCTAACCAAAAATAGAAATTGTATAAAATAAGAAACATTTTGGACAACAAATATACTCATTTTGGAAAAGATGAAAAACTTGAATTAAATTGTACTGTAGTACTATTTTCTGGACCAAAGAAAAGAGAGGAAAACCAGAGTAAAACTATTGATTAACTGATGTCCACCTAATATCACTAGACATGGTTAATTTATCTTGTAACTCAACTGATCTTTCTTACATCATATATGTAATTCTCAATGTAAATGCATAGAATCACGTACGGTTTCTTTTTCATGAATAAATGAATTTGCTTGTTCCTCATGTTAATTTGTACATACCTCCCATTGTTATGTTAATTGGTATAAAATTATGAACAGTTTTAAGTTGTCTATTCAAAACTATAATATTTTCTAAAATATAGTACTAATCAGATAGCAAATATACTCTTTTAATGGGTAATCCCAAAACACCTTCCAGAACAATTATGTTAGTAATTTATGCTAAAATCTCTCTTGAAATCGGTTCAATTAGTAAACCTGTTCAAAGTTGACTTTATTCATAACTTTAAACATATATACATGATGATGATTATCGTGAGATAACTATCATGTATAATTACTTCTACATGCTAAGACTAATTAACACATGTTTTAAACTAGCAACTTTGCTAGCGTTTCAAAGAAGTAGAAAAAAAATTGTAGCACAAAAAAAATGCACAAAATAAAACAAATACATAAATCAACCATAAACTTATGAAAAAAAAGAAGTTAGTATAAGAAATAAAAAGATCGAGATCTTACGATGCATCAGTCGCGTACTCACAAAGCTTTCCCTTGGTCGAGAACACGATAAGTCCAACATCAGCATCACAGAGAACCGAGATCTCATGAGCTTTCTTCAACAATCCCGACCTCCTCTTTGAGAAGGTGACTTGACGATTGATCTTATTCTCAATCCGCTTCAACGTCACACGTCCGCGACCCATGGATTCTGCGTAAAATTGCAAAAAAAGTACTACCAACAGCCACCAGGTGCAGCTGTTGTTACTTGTTTGGTGTGAAAGAAGAATATTTCACTAAGTTTGGGAAGTTGGATACTTTCTTATTATATCAACTACTTATATAAATGCTCTACGTAAGCCCTTTTCATTTAAACTCATTCTACTCCACATATTAGTTTCCATTATTAGTATACCAGTCTATACGTAGAAAATATATACAATAGTGGTCATAAGATAAACTTTGCATATATCATATAAGATAAAATTCATTTAGTTTATCATTCTTTTAACTTTTTTTGGGAATATTTAAGTGTTTATATAGTACTAATGGTACCCGCGTAACGCGGCGGCGAGTACCTAATAACAAATTTTGAAACTAACAAATAATCTCTTTCTCATTCTAAAGTTATAAAAAATCGAATTAAAATACCCACTAAAATTGAAAAAGAATAAAAATTAATAAAAATATATCAAAATGGATATCAAATTAAAAAGCACAAAATTTTTAAAATATAATGAAATTAGATTATAAAAATAATAAATAAATAAAAAGAAATTTCAATTTAATAAGAAAATATGTTATTTTAAAAGGTTGTTACAAAAGGTTGTTTGAAAAAGGCTATAGTATATAATGTTGATGAAAATATCAACCACTTGCTTTATTTAGTAGGTAAAAAAGTCTGAATTTTCAGCCATACTATTTTAAGAAGGTCCCAAATACTTTATATAGTAGTATAGATTATTGTCAAAAGATGGGTATAACATGCACTTTGGTTTCTTGTATTGTTATCGCTGAAAAGCATCTTAAACAACTAATTTGATTTCTAGCTTAATTTTCCTAAGATATACGAACACATTTTAATATTGCAAGTAGACATAAAATAGAAAATTAAACAGTCATATTAAACCAATCAAAATATATGTAGTAGTTATCTAAAGCAGTACAGTTACAATTAACAAATGTTAACATCCCATTAAACTTTAACTCTTATAAATCACAACTAATTTCCTTTTGAGTGACAAGTACTTTCCACATATAGAAATAGTTTCTTAAAATTAAATATACAGAGAACCTTATCATCAAGTGTTGGATCAATATAAGGTGTCACAAATTGCATAATGTTATTACTTTTTATAGAAAGAAAACAACAATCCAGTAGTATAAAACACACAAAGATATAATAAGATAATGTTACCAAAAAAGAAGAGTTGTGGACTTGTGGTTTGTGATATTTAAGGTATGGTGGTATTGCAGACCAGATTTGGTGGTATTGGAAAACCAAAGTGGTATTGTGGAAACGTTGTCTAAATGTGATTGGTGGAATGACACTGTAGATGCTGACGTTGTCTGCTATATCGGGGGCCACATCGTACACGTGCTTGTCAATAAATGCTTACTATAGGTCCCACTGTTCCTCGTTTATACAAACTCAACGATGTTTGGTTCATAATAGTAATAGTAAAATGATTTTTTGGTTTTCGTTCAAAGTTCAAACGATCTGATTACATTCTTTCAAAGGATGTTAAGTTTACAAGCTCGGTTTAATACACAAATACGCTATTAGAGGTGGAGGAACGGTTGACTCGTCATTGGGTTGGTGGCTTGTGACATCAAACCAATCATGGAGCA
Source organism: Glebionis coronaria (assembly GCA_025667525.1). Classification (NCBI taxonomy): domain Eukaryota; kingdom Viridiplantae; phylum Streptophyta; class Magnoliopsida; order Asterales; family Asteraceae; genus Glebionis; species Glebionis coronaria. Next base: position 110,564,313 of record CM046879.1, on the reverse strand, counting down.
TCATTTTTTGTTTGGTGCCAACAAGCTTCAACCAACCAGTCCACATTAAACTGCGTTTTCGAATTTTAATTCTTTTATAAATTCGAACGTTAGAAAGGAGATATTGTCGTTGGTTTTTAAGAAAAACTAATTCCTTTTAAAATTTAACCCTTAAAAACTATATAAAATCATCTTTTATCAACCAAATTTTATATACTCAAATATATTTTATAATAGAATATTTTTCTTTATTGTAACATATTTTTATGAATAAAATATTTATTTTTATTTAATAAACTTTATTTATATGATAAAACTAAAAAAATGTATAAAAATTTTAAGAAATACTCACGGCACCACTTTTTTAGTGCCAACCACGGCCACCAAAATATGATGCCAAAAAGTTTTTGGTGTCATACCATACGTGACACTTTTTCCCTATGGCACCACATTCTGTTGCCACTGCGCCATGTGCTCTTATGCTTTTAGTTTTTTGTTCATGTTTATTGGTATGTTATTTTAGCCTTGTCGTATTAAAACGAATAGCTAACAGTGCCTTTGTAAAATTAAATCTGGCCACTATCTTTATGTCGAGTTAAAAATGATGACAAACAAACAAAGGATTAGAGAGAAAGTGTAATTGATCATCGATCAAGATGGGGTGCGGTTACAGATTATACAGGAAAAAAAGGAAAGGAGAAAGTCTAAGAAACTTTCTTTCCCAAACGCAAAAATTTGTAACGTACAAATATTTACATAAATGGTCTTTCTATTTCTAGCCTTGTACATATTAAGCTCCCCTGCCTTTTTACTCCCATTCAAGTTGAGATGTATCTAGTGTTGACACACCCAACTTGTTGAGAAGTGATGTTGGTCAGTGGTTAAGACTTTTTTAAACATATCAGCTAGTTGCTTTGAAGTATGAACATAAGTAGGCTTGAATTGGCTATCCTTGACTTGATCTCTAGCATAGTGACAGTCCAATTCAATATGTTTTATTCTAGCATGAAAAACATGAGTGGCTGTTATGTGAATGGTTTCTTGATTATCACAATGAAGAGTATAGGAAGCAAATCTTTCATACCTAAATCCTTTAGTGAAGACACCAACCATGTTATGTCACAACGGGAAATGGTCATGACCCTATATTCAGCTTAATTCCTTGAGAGTACTCCTTGCTTCTTAGATTTCCTTGAGATAGGAGAATCACCTAAAAGTATACAATAACAAGTGGTTGACCTTCTAGTCATGAGATAGCTTGCCCAATCAAAATCACAATAGGCAGTAAGTTGAACCTTAGAATGACGTGTTAGAAGAATTCCAGTCGAGTTTAGAAAATATCTCAATAGATGTTTAACAGTTTTGTTGGGTAAAGTAGGTTTCTGACTCGACAATGCGAGTCGACTAATCCTAGTGAGACTACTCTTTTGGTTAGCCCAGATTCATCGTAGTTGCCACCCCAAATTTAAACATCTAGAAAGGTTTGAACCTTTGGCCTCTTGTTTGAGAGTCAAGGACCTTTAACAATAGACTATTTGGTTGAAGTTTAGATGTTTAACAGCTTACGTATAAACAAATTTTGGATTTTGAATAAATTGACTAAGCAGCTAAATCGTGTAGCAAATATTAGGTCTGGTAATAGTAAGGTAAGTTAACTTTTTTGGGTGAAGGGTTTTCCTAATAAAATTTATTACTCCAAAAAACATTTAAGTACAAGGGATGTCGGTGAATCCTACATCCCCGCCTGTTACATAGGCAAACAACTCACTATTAGCAAGAAAGACATAAAACAACTTCAAAGTCACATAGAACATAATGAATACTAATTACTCAATATTCTTGCATCCACAGACTATAATTCCAAGATTATTAACAACTGACTAGACACTGCCAGAGATATCCTAATCATAATACATATCATCATGGTATGGGTCGTAGTCGTCATCAACGTTCATGTAAAAATCTTTTCATTGTTCTCACATACTATCATTCCCATATCCCATATTAGACGTTTTAGAAGCCATAAACTTTAACATATCATTCTTGTAAGTTAACTTGCCAATGTACTTTCTATATACCTTTGGATCTTACAAAGGTGTACCAACATCTTCTTGTAGTTTAAGATTAAGATACACGGAAAGTTTTAAGGGTTTGATATGCATAACATAGCCTCATGTACCATCTCCAAACATCTTCAGCTTTGGAAACCTCCAATCCTAAGAAATAATGTTGACCACCGAGGTATTTCATATGAAATTAACAAGTCAATCGATATTTAAGTAGTTTAATTTAAGAATCACCCTTTGTAGTAATCATTAAGTCATCCATAAACACTAACACAACTATGAAACTCTCATTGTTTTTCTTGTTAAACAATGAATATTATGCTTAAGAATACTGATAACTAAAGGACACACGAGCATTTGAGAGTTTAAAAAATCATGTTTAGGTGTTTGCTTTAGGCTATTCAATGACTTCTTTAGCTTGCATACTTTAGAATTTTCCATTTTCCATCTTGCACATTCTCCCCTAAATAACATGGCCCATAAGAAGATGCATGTACACTTCCTCACTTAGATTCTCATGTAAAAAATCATCAGAGACATCCATTTAAGTGATATTACAACCTTGCATTGCAACTATAGCTAATAATGATATAATTGTTGTCATTTTAGCCACAAGAGCAAAAGTCTCATCATAGTTTATGCCTTTCACTTGTTTGTTTCCTTGAACCACCAATCTTGCCTTTTTTCTACCAATTGTCACATTATATTTATAAGATAGATCAAATTATCACTTGGTTTATAAACTTAGTCGAATCTTACAAGGAGAAAGTGGAAGAGAAAAGGTTGCTAGAGTGAGAAAGTGAATCTTGTATTATGAGAAGAAACAACCCTACTCATTTGAGGAGGTTGGCTTTTATAGTTCTTACATAACTAGCCACGAGGGCGACGATTTAAACGAAAACCTAAATGAGGTAAACGTATACTTATCTAAGAGTAACTGAGACATTTATTGTTTCCAACCATCTCCACCATGGGGAGGTCACTCCATATTTACAATAATAATCCCTATCTTACTAAGCTAAGGATCTTCAACTTGTGATATATTTTTTCTTATATCTTGATATCTTGTACATGTAGTGAAGTATTTGAGCTTGATTCTTCATGTCTTGATAATCTCGTGATATTTATCTTGCTTAGCTTGTGTCTTGAATCTTTAGGACCACCATGCTCATACTTCTAGAGAGTTCTTGAAAGCTTCAAACAATCTTTCTTTATAAACATCAAATTACATCTCAACTAGATGTCTTCATACCAGTACACAAGGGAAGTCTTTATCTATAGCTTTCTTGATTTCTTTGGAGTCTTTAACTTTTAGCATGAACATGTGGTGACGACTCTAGATAGTACATCGTAACACTAGTTTTTGATAACATGCATAATACAATTAGCAACAAAACATAGACATGGACGAATATGGCTCTGTCATTCATCCTAGTTAGATTGCGTTAACCTCCGGTTCCATGAGGATCGTTTTATAGTATATAATATTGTACCTATGATTAGACTTAATTAAGAATCATCTTAACAAGGTTTCACGGTTGTACTAGCATGTTCTTATTACCCGACCATATCAATGTAGAGTGCGACAGTAAGAGTGAATTAGTTGGATAAATTATCCGTTTGATTAGTGTCGTCAATTCAAATCCTGGAAATTAAGAATCACCACGTCATTGCTTTCCAGTTAACACAAGCTTAAATCATATAGAATCTTGCAAGTCGCCTACCGCAATGTTGTTTGATGTTAACACTGGAAGGATGTCTATTTGTCATTGTGAATACATTAAAAGTATCACTCTGAATGTTCTGGTAAGATCACAAGGATATTGTATCGATTCTTGAAACAAGTTTGATTTAGTTAAGAATTGTTCCATTGTTTCTTTCCAGCTGACACATATTCGATTCATAATCAGTCTCACACATGACCTACGCAATGTTATGTGATGTTAACACTAGAAGGTTTTCCATTCTTCATCGTGAGTACTAAAGAGTATCACTCGAAATGTTCTAGCAAGATCATGAAGATTTTGTGTATGACTCTTATATGTTTGAACACTTGTGTTCCTTTGAATGTGAATCATCGAGTGTTTTCATGAATGTTTCCTAATGAGATTTAGAACGATATCTTTTGGCTCTAGACTCGATAAATGAACCTTTGGAATTTTAGTGATCGGAAGTTGAAGCTTACTGCCACCTTCTCAATACCTACTTACTCGAAGTGAGAAAGTCGATAGATAATATGTTGAACTAAGTGACTTTAAAACAAATACCATTTTATAGATATTTGAGTTAGTTGGAAAGGTTTGTGCATTGGATCACTGGGTACATGTCTATCTTTAATATATGAATCATTTAAATGATTCTGATATATCATATGTATTAACCCGGTTTCTTTGTAAGTGTAAGGAGGGTTGCTTTCTTTTCACCATTTATCTTTACATTTCTTTTTCATTCTTCGACCCCTTTAATGCTTATCAAAATGTCATTACTAGCACGTCATTAGTCGGCATTTTTTTGCATTCACATTCAACTCCATATTTCCTAAATACAACTATTTCTAACCATGGAATGTCTTTGGGTAGATCCATATGGTTTTAGCTGGATCATAATACTTATACCATGCTACAACCCTTATGTCACCACACACATCGTGAAATAGTTAGTTGTTGGGTATGTATTTTGTCACCATAAAAACCATTTGAAAAATCAATCAAGGTACCAGTGATATCATCAAAGCATTTTTACCTTGAATACTTTACACCAAATCCATTTGATCCCCTGCACATGTGCCTTGAAATATAAAATCATATTTTTACGTATTTGGGGTAAAGCCCTCACTTATATTTAAACCATTGTTGTTCATCACTCATTAAATCATATTTCTCCCTTCATAAAAAACATTAAGCACTTGATATTTTGAAAATCAATTGATTTAATTAAGTTTAATCAAAATTTGGAGAGATAAACGCAAATCCGATTATATACATACTTTATACAAGCTCCCATTTAAATTATGAGGGAGTAGTGATAGTGTCCAGTATGAGTAAAAATTACTTTGAAATTTTTGAGTTTACAAAAAGGCATAAAAATGCAAAAAAACGCATTGTAAACATCTATGTAACCTATCAGTTTAACAATCGATTACAGTAACATCAAATTAAATTCCCACACCGTGCATACAACACGTATCATCTCATTAAACATTATGTAACTCATAAGCATGAAAGTTTATAATCACAATACCAAGTTTGAATTCTCACGTCGTGCATAAGCATATATCATCTCAATAAAAATTATGTAACCCACAAGCATGAAAATTTCTCATAGTATCTGATTTAAAATTCTCTTTAGTGCAGAATCGCATAAAAAATTTAAATATAAAGGCCTTAGAGCAAAGGGAGTGGTCACGGCATGGTGCTGCGTTGCCTGACGTTGGCCGACGTGACCACTCCGTGATTCACAGCGTGAACTACACCGTAGCCACAACCACACCCGTGGAAACCCTTTCAATTTTACAAAACTTACCCTCTTGAACTTTACACAACCCCCCCCCCCCTTATCAATTTAAACAAACCAAACACACCCCTAAACGACTATATTGTTTTGGCTCTAAAAAAATTTGATTTTTTTTAAAAAAACCTACTAGCCAACGGCTAGTTTTTGTAAAATAAATTTTTTTGAATATTCAAAATAGCCTTAACGGCTAGTTTTTAAAAAAAAAACTAAAAAGCCAACGGCTAGCTTTTTGATAACCAATAAAACTTTTTTTAAAACCCTATATATACATCAATATATCCTCTAAATTTACACACTCCAAATCCTCTTAGTCTGTCGGGAAACCCCAACACCTTCTTTCGTTTGCCTCCTTAGCACTTTTACCGGAGGTACATCTTCACAAGAACTATATTCGAATGATCCGGAATGGCTAGAAATCTAACGACAAACATACCAAAATTTCCAACAACAAAAATACACTTCTTTCAATCCGACGAGGATATTGAATTCCAAAAGTTTCAAGAAAACCCACCATCCTTCGATGAACCACAAACCTCAAATCCTCACAACCTACACCCCAATCACAAAAAAACCCCGTAAACGGGCGGCCAAAAAAAAGAATGTTGATTGGATTCAACTAGGGGCGGATTTCGAGAAAAACCTGGATGTGTCGAAAACTAAGTCACGTTGGGTTGCATCGGAGGAGGCATTGCTTTCCAAATGTTATATTGAGATTTTGGAGGACTCGAATGTAGGGAGATCTCAAAAAGGAGAAACGTTTTGGTATAGGGTTATGGGGACTTTTAATAACCAAAATTTTCAAAACCGTACCAAGGATATGATTTCGAGTAAATTTAGGGATTTGAGTCACGCTTGCCAAAAGTTCAATGGTTGTTACCGATGTAGTAAGGCGGCAATCAAAAGTGGGGAAAGTGATTTGGATGTAATGGAGACGGCTCGAACAATGTATCGGGAAGAAAATAAAAACAACACTTTCCACCTCGAAGACGCTTGGAATGTTTTAAAAGCCATGCGAAATAGGACCCTCCCGAAGCCGTTTATTTAACCGGCAACATTCCGTCTCTTGCAAATAAGGCTCTTTTTGCACCGGATTCAAGACCCCGTCCCCCTCGGCAAAGAACGAACCGGAAAGAAGGCAGAATCTGATTCAACGAGCATGGGAGCGAGTAGTGGGTCAAACCCATTCGGGGATGATCTAACCGCCGAGTTTCGACTCACAAGGTAAGCCGCCCAATAAGCCTATGAAGTGTCGATAAACAAAGACAACGAGTGGCATATGATGGAGCAACTAAAATTTCTCACAACATCGACTCGGGGTTATGACGAAACCGAGGCTCAGTTGATCAATGCGAAAAAAGAAGAAATCAAAAAGAAACTTGATCGAAGTGAAAATTAGTTTTTTATTTATTTCAGTATTGTTTTTTTAATTTCTGTAATGTTGTTTTTTTAGGATGTAATAGTTTTTATTTTGTAAATAAAGTAAATTAGGATTTGAATAAATTAATAGTTGAGGGTAGTTTATGAAAATAAGTGGAAAATTTGGTGTAGTGGTGTGGAAATGGTGTTATGATAAGATGTGTTGATGTGGAAGTGAAAAAGCTGACGTGGCGGGGTGTTTTTTAGTGTGGTGGTGTGATCACTCCTTTCACTCTTACTAGCTAAGAAACCACTATACTTAGTAGGATATACATAAATAGAAGACATCACAAGAAAATAAAAACCAAACTACTATTGCTCTCATCAGGTTTCATATGTGAGACCCCCAAAATCAGACAAGAAACACGTAGACAGCAAGGGGGTTCCACGTCATGGTACAAGAAACAATGAAATACTGTTGACACAAAGTTGACGTAATAAAAACATATACATTACATCATATACATCATAGTTTTTAAACAAAGGGTCCCAGAGTTTTATGAGTGGAAAAATACATTATTTAATCATAGTTTTGTAACATATAGCTACTAAAAATACAGAATAACTTCTGACAGCTTTTACCAAAACCAAACTTTAAAAAGTAACACAGAAATATCCAAGCTGCGATAATATCCTGTGGGCTCCTATCCAAGCAAAACTAAGCATTATACCTGAGATTAAACATGTAAAATCGTTAACACGAAGTTGAGTGATATTCATAGGTTTAGTAGTAAAGGTGTGGAACACAAGCATTCAATTGTAGAACAAGAAATAGGGAAAATGGTTATGTACATTAACCATAGTCCGAAACCATTATTATTGCTATTTAGTTCATGAGCCGAAGCTTAACATCAATGTAAGTTCCTCTAGGGAGTATTCAGCCCTAATACTCAAGTAACAAATCAAATGTTTAGTGCGTCAATGGTTAAACAACCGCAACATGGGACGGGATTGTCAATACCGATTGATCCACCCACAACATTCGCGCTTAGCAACACAAGTAAATTAAGGGTTCATGATCAAGAGAGGAAACTTAAGGGCTATAGACTAAAAGCAATAATATCAATGAAAATTGTTGGAAAGCATACACGTTCTGGATAGCATACAGATTTTAAATGGATATATTCCACCATGTAAAATCTCACCCCGCGTTTAGAAACAATGTACAAGTAGAAAGGGGTTATGAACTCACCTTAGCCACGAGGTAAGTGAAACGTTGAACTCAGAAGCTAAGTAGAAAAAGTAGCAGTAAGACGGTCATCGACGATATGGATGCCCGGTAAACACGAAATCCGCAACCTACTAAATAAGGCGTGCACTTTATTAAAATTTGACTCAATTATAAACCATACTTAACAGCATAAAACTCAACATTACAAAACCATGACAAACCTGAAAGATCAACAATGCAAGTGATACTACAATACCCTTCTATATGTTCACTTTATTAAACTACTTTCTCGATAAAAATCTGCCGGTACATACCAAATGTACAAGCTCATTTCCCTTACTTAGACAACTCAGATTTTTATAAAACTTGGTGAAAAACTCAATCATAACCTGAATAAAACTCAGTTTAAATTTCATCTAATGATTTATATTTTAGAACCACCTGCTCAACACATTTCTAAACTTGAAAAACCGGATAGATTTGAATACTTGACTCGTGAAACCAATTTGACCATCCTAACCTTTACCATTAGCAAAACCGTCCATTTATTTTGAACTTGGTCAGTAGATACAAACATAATCCAGGAAAGCTCCACTGGACTGCTGTTAAACATATTCTAAAGTATTTGAGGAGTACGAAAGATATGTTTTTGGTATATGGAGGGAAACCAGACACATAACTGAATGTGACAGTTTTCTGTGATGCGTCCTGGCAATGTGATAAAGACGATACGAAGTCTTATACGGGTTAGGTTTTTGTTATCAATGGAGGAGCAGTTGACTGGAAGATCAAGAAACAGACAACGATTGCAATGCATGCTACTCAGTCTGAGTACATGGTTGCTTCAGAAGCTGCAATAGAAGCTATTTGGATTAGGAAGTTTATTGAAGATCTTGGAGTGATGCCTTCAATTAAAGAACCTATTGATATGTATTGTGACAATTCTGCCGCAATAATATTTGCCAATGACCCTGGAGTCATGAAAGGCGCCAGACACTTTATGCGTAGACATCACTACGTCCGAGAACAAGTTGAAGCTCGTGAAATCAAATTAATAAAAGTTCACGCAGATGATAACGTAGCCGATCCTTTAACTAAGACTTTGCCTAGACCAAAGGTAGTTAAGCATGCCAAGGCGATTGGGATGCAACTAGTTAGCGAACTCATGCAATAAATCTGTGATTAGTATTTGGATAAAAGATGTTATGACATTATTATATAATGAAATAAAGATTTGGTTTCGTTTATTTCTATTATTTGATAAGTGTATCCTAATTTACATGTTTTAATCCATGCATAAAAGTTATGATAAATGTCCGTTGTCGACTAATAATATGGGAATATTATTAAACTTAGACAAATCAAAATAGCGATAGAGTATACTTGAAAGTATATTGATCGATTTTGGATGATATTCGATGAATCGAATATTGGACTTATCCCAACTATATGTTTTTTACTTTATGGATCTTTGTCATCAAGTAAAACATACATAGTTATTCTTAGACTTGAGATACCAGGAAACTGTTGTGAATCTAATGCATCTCTGTGGAATAATCTAACGCTAAACGTAACTGGTAGCTATAAGGATTATTTTTGGAAGTGTTGCAAAATTCATAAGTTTTGCTCATAGTCAATATGGGATTATTTCCTCCAATTTCGTTTTTGATTTTAATACAGTTTAGGCCCTCGTGGGATTAGTAAGATGTTTGTATGGCCACACCCAAATTTGTTTTGGTAATCTTGCTGAATCTGTGAACGAGAAACAGAATGGTTAATGAAAGGAATGACTAAGATCCATATCCTTATTAACGTTGTATTAAATATAAAAGGATAATAATAACGATGCAGATTCTTTAAAAGGTTTTGTCCAGAAGACCTCACTCGATTTGTACTAGAGACATTGCTAAGTGTAACTAGACGCTAGTCAATGTAATCACGATATTCGAAGTATGTCCAAGTGGGAGCTGTAAGTTTATTGGCTTATATTTAATAGTAGTGTGATAGGATCGAACTCGATATTACGGGATTGCACACAATATGTAAAGAGTTAATTTAATTAATAAATATATTTATTGTATTTATTAATTTATTTAACAAATATATATTTATGTATTGTTTAAATTAAACCGAGCATGTAACTATATAACTTTAAAGATCGTTAATTAATTAATAGTTACGTATTAACGAGTGTTAAATAAATATATAGTAAGTAAACAAAAGGAAAGAAGTTTGGAAGATTCCGGAACACCCTATAGGGGTTTTGGTCGGTCAGTTATGGAGGAAAAAGGAAGGGGGAAAACATATCTTTTATTTGTTCTGGATACAATATTATGCCTCTATAAACAAATCCTCCTCCTCATAATTCAACATCAAAAAAATCTTTCTCCCCTTCTTTCTCTTTAGTCAATCGCAGAAAGAAACCCACAAAGGGGTTTCGGTTGGTTTTCTTGATTGATCAATTTACTTACAATCTCGTCCTAGCCTCTCTCTTCGGTTGGTTTTCTTGATTGATCAATTTACTTACAATCTCGTCCTATCCTCTCTCTAGGGTTGTTGGGTAGGTTAATTACAAGCGTTGTAGCTCGGTTTTCACGTGATAGAATCACGGTTAGCTTGTTGTATTACATGTGTACAAGATCGTAATATAGTCTTACTTTAGACTATATCTTGGTGTATACGGTATAAACCCGAACTGGTGATTCGTTCTTCGTCTTGTGGATTTGTTTTAGCGTAAAGGTATGTAACCCTAATTTGATTAATTATATTTGTGTTATTAATTATGATCTTGTTAAATCGATTCCGCTATATGTGCTTTGATCTCGTTTAGGGTTTTATACATTTGTTATGATATTAATAATCCTTCAGGCAATATAAAAGCATCGTAACAAGACCAAGTTTACATGAACAAGAATTCAAGAAATACAGTAAGGGCAGATGTGATCACAGTAGTATCCAATGATAATTCATTGAGCACAAAGGCTTTGAAAAGAGACAGTAATTATCGCCATTAGGGTAATGTAATATTTCAAAATGAAATCAAGAGATGAAATATTACAACGATAATTAAAAGTAAATAATGAGGATTAGAGAGTTACCCACGCAGATATCGAACAACATTGGCAGATTTTGTGTTTGACACTTAGAAACATGAAATATTTGAACTTTCGATTATATACTAAGTTTTGAAAACGACTCCGTTCCCTATAACCATCGCTCTGATACCAATTTGTGAGACCCTCAAAATCAGACAAGAAACACGTAGACAGCAAGTGGGTTCCACGTCATGGTACAAGAAACAATGAAATACTGTTGACACAAAGTTGACGTAATAAAAATATATACATTACATCATATACATCAGAGTTTTTAAACAAAGGGTCCCAGAGTTTTATGAGCGGAAAAATATATTATTTAATCACGGTTTTGTAACATATAGCTACTAAAAATACAAAATAACTTCTAACAGCTTTTACCAAAACCAAACTTTAAAAAGTAACACAGAAATCTCCAAGCTGTGATAATATCCTGCGGGCTCCCATCCAAGAAACACTAAGCATTATACCTGAGATTAAACATGTAAAATCGTCAACACGAAGTTGAGTGATATTCATAGGTTTAGCAATAAAGGTGTGGAACACAAGCATTCAATTGTAGAACAAGAAATAGGGAAAATGGTTATGTACATTAACCATAGTCTGAAACCACTATTATTGCTATTTAGTTCATGAAACGAAGCTTAACATCAATGTAAGTTCCTCTAGGGAGTATTCCGCCCTAATACTCAAGCAACAAATCTAATGTTTAGTGCGTCAGTGGTTAAACAACCGCAACATGGGACGGGGATTGTCAATCCCGATGGATCAACCCACAACATTCACGCTTAGCAATACAAGTAAATTAACGGTTCATGATTAATAGAAGAAACTTAAGGTTATAGACTAAAAGCAATAATATTAATGAAAACTGTTGGAAAGCATACAAGTTCTGGAATAAAATGTAGCCAGTTCACTTGAGCGTTGACAAGAGTAAAACAAGCGTTGATAGGAAGAAAACAAACGCTGACAGATCAAGCGTTGACACGAAGAAGTCAAGCGTTGATAGGTTGAAGACAAGCACCGATAGAGAGATATGGTCTACGCGTATTATGCTTCTAGTTTGTTTCTAGTAAAGATAAGTTCAACGTTGTATTTTCTATAATTATCTTTACCTAGAATAGTTGATACGTAGACTCTTGTACAAGGCTTCTTATGTCTATAAAAGAAGACCTTTAGGTTATGTTTGATAATAAGTTTTCATACGTTAAACACTTTCATTGTAATCAAGTTTGTTATTATCAATCAAGTGAAAGTTTGTTTTACATCTTTGTGTGTTCTTGTTTAAGTGTTAATTCCGCATAACACTTAGATTACTTTAAACATAAACAAAGTTTCTCTACGTGTATAACTTGATCTAATCTCGTATATACAAAGCTAAATCGATCTAAGTTTGGGATCAACAAGTGGTATCAGAGCTTGTTGAGAAACCTTTGATCTTAAAGAACACAAGAACCCTAAAATCACCAAAACCCTAATTTTCACAAAACCCAAAAAACATCATGTCCAATCCAGAAGTAACCTCATCCTCCTCAAACCACAACATCAAGATTCCCATGCTTGATGCAAACAATTTTGAGCTGTGGAAGTTCAACTTTGAGCAATATCTTGGGATCTATGACTATACTCTCTGGGAGATTATTGAATATGGAAACACATTCAATAAAGCTGAAAAGATTGCTAATGCCATTGCTACAAGATCAGCTGTTGCTGGATGTTCAGAAGCATATAAGAAAGAAAAACCTGATGATGGCAGAGCTGTGTCTGCTGAAGACATAGCAAAGAAAAGGGTTGATATGAAAACCCTAAACATTCTGAAACTCTCTTTGGGGCAAGAAAATCAGCACAAATACAGAGGTTATGAGTCTGAAAAAGACCTTTGGGCAGCCCTTGAAGTTGCCTATGGTGGTAATGCTGATACTAAGGAAGAGAAGAAGAAGCAACTCATGCATGAGTATGCTGTTTTTAAGGCTCAACCTAATGAGAAGCTTAGCAGTGTGAGAAGCAGACTGCTTGACATTACAAGCAAGCTGTCCTTCATGGGGACACAAGTTGGTGATGTTGACATTATTGCCACTTTTCTTAAAAGCCTTGGTGATGCGTGGAAGATTGAGGCAAGATCTATACTTGCTAATAACACTCACAAAAGTTCTACTTTTGATGATATCTACAACAAACTGAGGCTGTTGGAAAATGAAACTCTTTTGGAGCATGGAAGTAAGTCTACCAGTAGTAACATTGCCTTCTTCTCACATAGTGAAGGTCAATTTGATCAGAAGGACTCATACATGCACCCAGTTACTGGATCAACATGTGTCAACGCTGGATCATATCCTGTCAACGCCTCATATTCGGACGCTGACACATACAAAATTGACTCTCCAAGAGTTAAGCCTGCTGGTTTGGATTTGGATACTGTGTGTGCATACATTGCTTCATTGCCCAATGTTTCAGTGATTACATATGAGGACCTTGAGCAAATAATTGATGAGCACTTGGAGGAGATGGATATAAAGTGGAACATGGCTCTTGCAAGTATAAGAGCAAACAGGTGGAATTGAAGATTTAAGAAGAAGATTACCTTTAATGCAAAGGACACTGCTGGATTTGATAAATCCAAGGTTGAGTGCTATAATTGTCATCGTATGGGGCACTTTATGAGGGAATGCAGATCTCCAAGAAGATCTGATGCTGGAAAACCCTCAAGCTAAATTGTTAAGGCTCGGGATCCTAAGGCCATGGTAGCAGTGCAAGAAATTAATGGTATTGGATGGGACTGGAGCTATTTGGCTAAGGATGGGGAAGAGGATAAAGCTTTGGTTGCTGAGATAGAAGAAGAAGAGCATGTTCAATATGCTCTCATGGCACACTCCTCCTCTTCATCAGATAATGAGGTAGACGATGATGCTTTTTGTAGTAAGGGTTGTCGTTTAAATACTAAAAAACTTAACAAAGAGGTTTTAAGATTGTTAAGTGATGTGAGTACTGAGAGATGCAAGTTGTCTAACTATCAAATTTCTCTCACTCACACTGAAAAGACAGTTGAGGTGTGATACCCTAGAACCGAGGTCACTAACATTACCCTAAATTACGCTTATTTTTGAAATTTTTAATAAATTTTAATTGCTATATATTTTATTATTTTGGTTGAAACCGATGTTCGAGGTTATAATTTTGACGATTGACGATTTAAGAAGGACGATGACGAATACGATCCCGATGGATGCCCAAATTTCTATAATTATTGTAGTTTTATCGATATTGTAATTTTTCGAGAATTTTACTTTCGATCTGTGTTAAGTCGAGTCGGGTGAGTTTTATTGCTTTCCGAGTACATTTAAAGTGTCCTAAAAGTATTTTGAAGTGTTTGGGATGATTCCCGACTCCCGTAAAATTTTCTAAAATGACTAGTGAGTCAATCCCGTAAACTTATAGGGTCGTTTTTGTTTAAGGACAAAAGAAAGCCTAAATTGCACCAAGGTCCCTCCCAAATACACAAAATGGAAATAATCACACACACACTAAACATTTCAAAGAAAAAAAACCCACCCTTCCCTTTTGCTCTCTCTAGGCCGACGACCAACATCACCAAACCACCACCACTTCAATTTTTCTTGGTTTTTGATTAATTCCAATTAAAGACCACTTCCTAAAAACCTTTTGTAAGTTTTAATCCATGGTTAATTCCAACATGCATTAACATGAATTTTTCCAAAAATTAAAGATTTTTCAAAAGTTTATTTTGATGTTAATTAGCCATTTGCATGTTTAATTCATGGATGAATGATGTTAAATCACCAAACAAATCAACCAAAATCAATTTGGTTGATGGGTTTTGATCACCCAAACCCCACGGCACAAGAGGGGTGTTTGGGGGATCATGGTGGTTGTTGTTTTGATGTTAGATTATGTGTTTAATCCTATTTTTACATATTTTTGGATGGGTAAATCCATTTGCATGTTTATTTTTTTGATTGAGTTTTATGAGGATATTGATTAATAGGGGTTTAGGACTGATTATGATGTTTGGGTATGATTAGGAGTACTTAGGATGATGTCTAATGTCGATAAATGGGTTTGAAAACGAGCGTTGGTATGATTTTGGTATAGTTGATTTTAGGCAGAAAGTTTGAGGTGTTTTCGTAAAAATTATTTTGTAAACAGGTCTTGTGATTAGGATAGAGTTGTAGAGCATCTTCTTAGCTTCGATTTGGTATAAGATAGAGCTTACGACTCCTAACGAGTCA
Source organism: Glebionis coronaria (assembly GCA_025667525.1). NCBI lineage: Eukaryota > Viridiplantae > Streptophyta > Magnoliopsida > Asterales > Asteraceae > Glebionis > Glebionis coronaria. Next base: position 110,548,826 of record CM046879.1, on the reverse strand, counting down.
AAAGTTACGATGTTTTGAAATTCGTGTACCGGGAGATGAAAACCGTCATAATCCGAAATTATGCTTGGTTTTAGGTCAAATCCCGGGGACTATAGGTTTAGTTTGGTAAATGGTAAAAGGTTGATTTTTGGTCTCAAACCTGCATATTTGAGTCTATTATTAGACTTAGGTGTCAAATGGGTCAATGGAGTATTTTAAACGGGTCAAATGAGTCCGACTTGGTCAAAGTACAATTTCAGTCCGAAAAACGTAGTTTTGGAAAAGTGTTGAGTAACGAGTCGTAAAAGCGAAAACTTTTAATGGGATTAAATATGTGTTTTCTACAGGACTTAAGGTATTTTTGAGAATTTTCTCAAATTTTATAAAAAGGGTTAAGTCTAGTAAAACAGTCCGTACTTTTGGTAAGTATCGGCGAAAATGCGTAAAAATGAATAACGTTAATAATATGGACAAATGGTATAAAACGAGTAACACTTGATTGTTTTGTTTTGGCGTGAGTTGTAATTATCACAAGTGACTAATATGTATGTATAATATACAGAACCATAAGGTTTATAAATGAGATTACTCATTACGCGTTATTGGTTTGATAGGTGTTGATTTTCCCGGGCATCCTCATCGTCGTCAGTGACCGTCACTCGAACTATCGACTACTTGTTATATAAGGTGTGAATTTATAGCCTCGCTTATTATTATTTCAAACTGTTTTACCCGCGAGGGAAATGCATGCTAGTTTTCAAAATGAACATATGTCATGAATGATTGTTGGACCCGAATGTTGCCTTGAAATTGTGTTGAGTACCTAGTTGCAAAAGGCCCTAATTTCATGAACTATTAACTATTGTTTAGTCCTAGCGTGGATTAGAAATAGCCGCTTATACAAAGTGATAGTACTATGGGGTTGACTACCCTATCCGAGACGAGGGCTAGTACGTTGATACCCCCTGCGGACGGATAATTTGTGATAAGAGATAAGGTATAATTGTAACTGATGCCTTAGTAGGGGCACTGGTTTCATCTGAATCACGCCGGTAATTATTACGCGGGTGATTGAGTTAACGGTTTAGTGTCATGAGCTTAAACACAATTGTCAGTACCTTGAATATAGATTGTTTGATCGACAAGTCTATGAATGATCATGAATGGTTTTTATTACACATATGTTCAAAATGAATTGTAAAACCTATGAATTCCACTCAACGTATTCGTTGACCAAATTTAGCATGTGTTTCAGGTAACCGCTGAAGTGTAGCATGGAGCATGCATTGGATGGAAGTGGTGTGTGTAGCTTGGAGTCTACTTGTTTTTCCTCCCGTTATTACTTAAACATTTTTGACTTTGATGTCATGTTTTTGTGAAAACTGTAACTTTTGGGGTTGAGATTCATGGGGACCGAAACGCAAAAACTCTGTTGTATCATTTGGGGTTGGAAAACCGTAGACATGTAACTTTTTAACAATTTTTAATTTAAGTTTAAATTTGACGTCTCTTTGGAGTCGTTCGATATATCTTGTGTGTGATGATAACTGCCTAGCACCCAAATGTTGTAGTTCCGCTGCGCATAGCATTTGGTGGGGTGTTAGAGATTGGTAATCAGAGCCATGAGTTATAGAGAACTAGGTCGTTTTGAAAATTCCTAAACTATAACTTTTGGTGTCGTAAGAAATTGTCCAAGCGCACACAACTTTCCTGCATGGCTCCGGTAAGGTTTATTTTTGTATTCATGGCATTGATGTATACTTTTGAATTGAAGTATATATGTGGGTATTTATTACGTAGATATGGAAATTACTATATGTAAACGTTGAAATTATACGTGGAATACCCGATACCGTAATTCTTGTATTACTTATGCATGAGCATCATATTATCGCATTTTGGGCATGTGTACCACCTTTGCATTGCATTTGCATGCATGTATTTATAAATATTGCATAGTAATCTTACGTACCCTCCAAAATTCTCTGTTATTGCAGGAATGGCCGAGGTACCGCCTAATGGTAATGGAGACGATTATGTCGTAGGTCAAGAAGGGGGAAGTGTTGGAACAGCTGCTGAAGGACAAGCCGAGGCGAACAATGTGCAAGCCCAGGACCTCGACCAAAGGAGAACTACTTGCCTCAGGCCTATGCGTACTTCTCATCTGGTTGGTATGCCAGGTATCCCTAGAAGATCCGAAGCTGCAGCGAGCGTAAATTTTCTTCATCAGGGCATCTCAAGAGTTATCTGCCCCGGACCAAGAGCTTATCATGACGTACGGCGTGTTGTGAGAAGATTGGATGAATCGATGTGCGAGCGGTACATAGTGGAAACAAGGGTAATCAACAGATTCGACGAGAATGAAAGGGAACACCAAAGATTATTGGCAAGAACTTCAAGAATTGAGTATGATGGAAATGCGAACAAGAGTGATATCAACAGTCTAAGATCGATGATCGCGAACTTGAGCGTCAGTCTTGATCGAGTTAGGGAAGATCAAACGAGATTGACTAGGATGCAGAGTTGGGAGCATCGAGTGAGAGCATCCTTGCCCCCAGATTGGAGATTTGTGGACGACTTGGAAATGGAAGCTAATGACTTCATGATCCAGCCACCTGCCAGAGGTGTTTGTATCACTGTGGGAAATCATGTAGCGGTTGAGTGTGGGTCTACGTCAGGGACGAAGAAGGCGACTGAATGTGGGCCGAACGACAAAGGAAAGAGGAAGATGGATGAAGTGGACGAGGAAGATAGCGACGAGGAACCCGAGGAAGATGATGATGAACCGCCATCCAAGAGGTCGTGTGGATCACCACATGCCTAGTTGCTTGTCTTGTATTTTATCTTTGATCGTTGTAATAGAACTATTTTAGACTTTTGTATGATGGCATTGTGACGAAAAACTTGAGGACTTAAGTTTTATGGTAAATGGTTGTAGTGGCAATACTTGTCACAATTTTGGTTGATTATCAATGCAATCCATGTTTACCTTTCATGACCTGTGATATGTCTTTAATTTGATCTTTTGTGATGTGAATTGATGAATGTTAGTAACTCTGTAGCGATGTGTCGTTGTATTTATATTATGTCTTGAAAGATAAATCCATCTTAATCTTGATGTGTATACTTACATTGTTTTTCTATTTTCCCTGTCTTTGCAGAGAGGTGTATTTGATAACACACCATGCCTCCAAAGCTAACAGCGGACCGTGTGAACACAATGATTCAGGAAGCCATTACGAATGCGCTAGAAGCAGACCGAGCAGAAAGGAACCCAGACCAAGGCAGAAATGTGGGAAGACAGCAAGCCCCAAGAGAGTGTACTTACTCTAGTTTTATGAAATGCGGTCCCACGCAATTTCGTGGAACTGGTGGAGCTCTAGAACTCAGGAGATGGTTAGAAAAGGTCGAGAGTACTTTCGAGATTAGTGGTTGTTCAGAAGCGAACAAGGTCAAGTTTGCGGCTACTTTTCTTGACGACGCATTGAGTTGGTGGAACACCCAAGTAGCCACTGTTGGGTTAGCAGTAGCGAATGCAAGAACATGGACTGCAACTAAAGCTCTTTTGACCAAGAAGTTCTGTCCTGAAGAGGAGCTAGGTCAATTGGAAGATGAGTTGAGGCACCTGACTTTGAGAAACAATGATATCACTGCTTACACCAGGAGGTTTAATGAACTAAGCCTCTTGTGTCCTGATACCTTTGCTGATGATAACAAGAAGATGAAACAGTACATCAAAGGTCTGTCCAGTAATATCAAGGGTGAAACGACTTCATCTAAGCCTGGGTCGTTTGATGAAGCGGTCCAGATGGCTCACGCGTTGATGGATGTCAAACTCCAAGACAAGAAGAACTTCATTGCTGAAGGAAATAAGAGGAAGTGGGAGGCAGCACAGAGCAATCAATCCCAGGGTCAAAGCCGAGGTGGAAACCGAAATAACCAGGGTCAGAACCGCAATCAGCAGTTCAACCAGCGAAGGAATGAAGGGATGAGAGCTGTTACAAACCCCAGAGGAGCGAAGGTGAATCCCCACTGTGGTCGATGCAACTTGTACCATGTAGGGAGTTGCCCGCCTGCGTGCGGCAAATGTGGAAAAGCGGGTCACAGAATGTCTGATTGCCGAACAAAGGGAGTAGCCACTGGGGCGAATGCTACGAGAGTGATGGGTTGTTATGGATGTGGAGAAAGAGGCCACAAGCAAGGAAATTGCCCGAAGGCAGGAAACAAGCAAGGAGGTAACAATGCTGCTGCCGTGTATCAAGTAGGGACGGTTGATAAACCACAGGGTCCTAACGTGGTTACCGGTACGTTTTTGCTAGACGCTTGTTATGCTAGTATTTTTGTTTGATTCTGGTTCCGACAAGAGTTTCGTAGATGTTAAATTTAGTCGTCATATCGATAGAAAACCGGTATTGTTAACGACTAGTTATAACGTGGAGTTAGCCGATGGGAAAATCGTTAGTACGAATTCTATACTGAAAGGGTGTACCTTGAAGTTAGGAAATTACGCTTTTGAAATCGACTTAATGCCCATAGAGCTAGGATCGTTTGATGTGATCGTTGAAATGGATTGGCTGATGGCGCACAGTGTCATGATCGTCTGTGGAGAGAGAGTAGTTCAGATCCCGTTGAGGAATAAAGTCTTGACTGTGAAGGGAGATGAATGCACTTCTCGTTTGAAGGTGATCTCTTGTTTGAAAATGATGAAGTATGTAGAAGATGGATGCGATGTGTTTTTGGCACAAGTTTCTAGTGATGGTGACTTAGAGGCGAGGATTGAAGAGGTACATGTAATCTGCGAATATCAAGAAGTTTTTCAAGACGAGTTGCCGGGTTTACCACCTACCCGTGAGGTCGAGTTTCGAATCGATTTGGTGCCGGGAGCTGCACCTGTTGCGCGTGCACCCTATCGATTAGCAACATCAGAGTTAAAGGAGTTATCGGATCAACTGAAGGAGTTAATGGATAAAGGATTTATTAGACCGAGCTCATCACCATGGGGAGCGCCAGTGTTGTTTGCAAAGAAGAAAGATGGGTCATTTCGGATGTGTATTGACTATAGAGAACTCAACAAGCTGACGGTTAAGAATCGGTATCCATTGCCGAGGATTGACGATTTGTTTGATCAATTACAAGGTTCTTGTGTATACTCAAAGATCGACTTGAGGTCAGGGTATCATCAACTGCGTGTGAGAGAGGAGGATATTCCTATAACTGCCTTTCGTACGCGGTATGGACACTTCGAATTTCGAGTGATGCCGTTTGGGTTGACAAACACGCCTGCTGTATTCATGGACCTTATGAATCGAGTATGCAAGCCGTATCTAGATAAGTTTGTCATTGTTTTTATTGATGATATTCTTATTTACTCTAAGAGTAAGGAAGAGCACGAGAAGCACCTGAGAAAGATATTGGATCTGCTGAAGAGAGAGAAGCTGTATGCGAAGTTCTCGAAGTGTGAGTTTTGGTTAGAGTCTGTGCAATTCCTTGGTCACGTAATTGATAGTGAAGGAGTTCGCGTGGATCCTGACAAGGTCGAAGCGATCAGGGAATGGTCGGCACCGACAACGCCGACTGAAGTTCGACAATTCCTTGGTTTAGCCGGGTATTATCGGAGATTCATTGAAGGATTTTTGTTGATTGCGAAGCCATTGACAAAGCTTACCGAGAAGAATAGAGTGTATGAATGGGGAGATGAGGAATAATCCGCTTTCAAAACGCTCAAGGACAAGTTATGTTCCGCACCGATATTGTCATTACCTGAAGGAACCGAAGACTTTGTAGTGTATTGTGACGCATCTCGTAAGGGTTATGGAGCTGTGTTGATGCAGTGCGAGAAGGTGATTGCTTACGCGTCGAGACAACTGAGGAAGAATGAGGAGAACTACACGACGCATGATTTGGAATTAGGAGCTGTGATTTTTGCGTTGAAATTGTGGAGACATTATTTGTATGGGACGAAGTGTGTTGTATTCACTGACCACAAGAGTTTGCAACACATTTTAGATCAAAAGGAGTTGAACATGCGACAGAGACGATGGGTAGAATTACTGAGTGACTATGACTGTGAAATTCGCTACCATCCTGGTAAGGCGAATGTTGTAGCGGATGCACTTAGTAGGAAGGATCGAGAAAAACCTTTGAGAGTCAGAGCTTTAGTGATGACTGAGAGTGTTGATTTGACTGAAACAATACTGAAGGCTCAAGAGAGGGGATTAATGAAAGTGAATGTTGATGCTGAGAACTTGGGAAGAATGTTGAAACCTCTTTTTGTGGTTAGGTCAGACGGGCTGAGATATTTCGAGAATCAGATTTGGTTACCATTGTGTCCATCCGAGGAAGGAAAGCCTGGAGTATGAGATTTGGTTATGAACGAGTCTCATAAGTCGAAGTACTCGATACATCCTGGATCGGATAAAATGTATCATGACCTGAAGAAAGTCTATTGGTGGCCGAATATGAAGGCGGATATTGCTTGTTACGTTGGTAAGTGTTTGACTTGTGCGAAGGTTAAAGCCGAACATAAGAAGCCGTCTGGGTTGTTGGTACAACCAGAGATCCCAGAATGGAAATGGGAGAAAATCGCTATGGATTTCGTGACGGGTTTACCCAGAACTCCTAGTGGATGTGATATGATTTGGGTAATAGTGAATAGATTGACGAAATCTGCTCATTTCTTACCTATGAAGAAGACGGACAGTATGGAGAAGCTGGCCAGTGTGTACGTGAAGGAGATCGTTTGCAGACATGGAGTACCTTTATCGATCATTTCGGATCGTGATAGTAGGTTTACTTCGGAATTTTGGAAATCGCTTCAACGTGCGATGGGCACTAAATTGAGTTTAAGCACGGCTTATCACCCGGAGACTGACGGCCAGAGTGAACGCACTATTCAGACGATGGAGGACATGCTCCGAGCATGCGTGATTAATTTTGGAGGAAGTTGGGAACGCCACTTGCCTTTAGTGGAGTTTTCGTATAATAATAGTTATCATACGAGCATCAAGGCTGCACCATTCGAAGCGTTGTATGGAAGGAAGTGTAGATCGCCTGTGTGTTAGAGTGAAGTAGGAGAAAGTCAATTGACTGGACCCGAAATGGTTTTAGAGACGACAGAGAAGATTGTGCAAATCAAGAACCGATTACTTGCTGCGAGAAGCCGACAGAAGAGTTATGCCGATAACAGAAGAAAACCGTTGGAATTTGAAGTCGGAGATATGGTTATGCTTAAGGTTTCGCCGTGGAAGGGTGTAATTCGTTTTGGGAAGAAAGGAAAGTTGAGTCCGATGTACATTGGACCATTTAAGATCGTTAAACGAATTGGACCAGTAGCGTATAAATTAGAGTTGCCGAGCGAGCTTAGTGCTATTCACGACACGTTTCACGTATCGAACTTGAAGAAGAGTTTGGCGGATAAGGAATTGGTGATTCCTTTGGACGAGATTCAACTGGACGACAAAATGCATTTCGTGGAAGAACCCGTGGAAATTATGGACCGAGAGGTCAAGAGACTGAAGCATAGTAGAATTCCCATTGTGAAGGTTCGATGGAATTCTAGGCGTGGACCGGAATACACTTGGGAACGTGAGGACTTTTTCAAGGAAAGGTATCATCATCTGTTCCAGCGGCACGAAATGTGAGTATAAGAAGAGGCGAGCGCCGGGACGTCGCTCTCTTTAAGGAGGGGTGGATGTGATACCCTAGAACCGAGGTCACTAACATTACCCTAAATTACGCTTATTTTTGAAATTTTTAATAAATTTTAATTGCTATATATTTTATTATTTTGGTTGAAACCGATGTTCGAGGTTATAATTTTGACGATTGACGATTTAAGAAGGACGATGACGAATACGATCCCGATGGATGCCCAAATTTCTATAATTATTGTAGTTTTATCGATATTGTAATTTTTCGAGAATTTTACTTTCGATCCGTGTTAAGTCGAGTCGGTTGAGTTTTATTGCTTTCCGAGTACATTTAAAGTGTCCTAAAAGTATTTTGGAGTGTTTGGGATGATTCCCGACTCCCGTAAAATTTTCTAAAATGACTAGTGAGTCAATCCCGTAAACTTATAGGGTCATTTTTGTTTAAGGACAAAAGAAAGCCTAAATTGCACCAAGGTCCCTCCCAAATACACAAAATGGAAATAATCACACACACACACTAAACATTTCAAAGAAAAAAAAAACCCACCCTTCCCTTTTGCTCTCTCTAGGCCGACGGCTAACATCACCGAACCACCACCACTTCAATTTTTCTTGGTTTTTGATTAATTCCAATTAAAGACCACTTCCTAAAAACCTTTTGTAAGTGTTAATCCATGGTTAATTCCAACATGCATTAACATGAATTTTTCCAAAAATTAAAGATTTTTCAAAAGTTTATTTTGATGTTAATTAGCCATTTGCATGTTTAATTCATGGATGAATGATGTTAAATCACCAAACAAATCAACCAAAATCAATTTGGTTGATGGGTTTTGATCACCCAAACCCCACGTCACAAGGGGGGTGTTTGGGGGATCATGGTGGTTGTTGTTTTGATGTTAGATTATGTGTTTAATCCTATTTTTACATGTTTTTGGATGGGTAAATCCATTTGCATGTTTATTTTTTTGATTGGGTTTTATGAGGATATTGATTAATAGGGGTTTAGGACTGATTATGATGTTTGGGTATGATTAGGAGTACTTAGGATGATGTCTAATGTCGATAAATGGGTTTGAAAACGAGCGTTGGTATGATTTTGGTATAGTTGATTTTAGGCAGAAAGTTTGAGGTGTTTTCGTAAAAATTATTTTGTAAACAGGTCTTGTGGTTAGGATAGAGTTGTAGAGCATCTTCTTAGCTTCGATTTGGTATAAGATAGAGCTTACGACTCCTAACGAGTCAAAAGTTACGATGTTTTGAAATTCGTGTACCGGGAGATGAAAACCGTCATAATCCGAAATTATGCTTGGTTTTAGGTCAAATCCCGGGGACTATAGGTTTAGTTTGGTAAATGTTCAAAGGTTGATTTTTGGTCTCAAACCTGCATATTTGAGTCTATTATTAGACTTAGGTGTCAAATGGGTCAATGGAGTATTTTAAACGGGTCAAATGAGTCCGACTTGGTCAAAGTACAATTTCAGTCCGAAAAACGTAGTTTTGGAAAAGTGTTGAGTAACGAGTCGTAAAAGCGAAAACTTTTAATGGGATTAAATATGTGTTTTCTACAGGACTTAAGGTATTTTTGATAATTTTCTCAAATTTTATAAAAAGGGTTAAGTCTAGTAAAACAGTCCGTACTTTTGGTAAGTATCGGCGAAAATGCGTAAAAATGAATAACGTTAATAATATGGACAAATGGTATAAAACGAGTAACACTTGATTGTTTTGTTTTGGCGTGAGTTGTAATTATCACAAGTGACTAATATGTATGTATAATATACAGAACCATAAGGTTTATAAATGAGATTACTCATTACGCGTTATTGGTTTGATAGGTGTTGATTTTCCCGGGCATCCTCATCGTCGTCAGTGACCGTCACTCGAACTATCGACTACTTGTTATATAAGGTGTGAATTTATAGCCTCGCTTATTATTATTTCAAACTGTTTTACCCGCGAGGGAAATGCATGCTAGTTTTCAAAATGAACATATGTCATGAATGATTGTTGGACCCGAATGTTGCCTTGAAATTGTGTTGAGTACCTAGTTGCAAAAGGCCCTAATTTCATGAACTATTAACTATTGTTTAGTCCTAGCGTGGATTAGAAATAGCCGCTTATACAAAGTGATAGTACTATGGGGTTGACTACCCTATCCGAGACGAGGGCTAGTACGTTGATACCCCCTGCGGACGGATAATTTATGATAAGAGATAAGGTATAATTGCAACTGACGCCTTAGTAGGGGCACTGGTTTCATCTGAATCACGCCGGTAATTATTATGCGGGTGATTGAGTTAACGGTTTAGTGTCATGAGCTTAAACACAATTGTCAGTACCTTGAATATAAATTGTTTGATCGACAAGTCTATGAATGATCGTGAATGGTTTTTATTACACATATGTTCAAAATGAATTGTAAAACCTATGAATTCCACTCAACGTTTTCGTTGACCAAATTTAGCATGTGTTTCAGGTAACCGCTGAAGTGTAGCATGGAGCATGCATTGGATGGAAGTTGTGTGTGTAGCTTGGAGTCTACTTGTTTTTCCTCTCGTTATTACTTAAACATTTTTGACTTTGATGTCATGTTGTTGTGAAAACTATAACTTTTGGGGTTGAGATTCATGGGGACCGAAACGCAAAAACTCTGTTGTATCATTTGGGGTTGGAAAACCGTAGACATGTAACTTTTTAACAATTTTTAATTTAAGTTTAAATTTGACGTCTCTTTGGAGTCGTTCGATATATCTTGTGTGCGATGATAACTGCCTAGCACCCAAATGTTGTAGTTCCGCTGCGCATAGCATTTGGTGGGGTGTTAGATGAGGAGTATAAGAAAATGGATTTTGACCTAAAAGATAAAATAAATATCTTAAAACATTAGTTAAATGCTAGTAATGATGTTAAAAACACCATGGAAAGGGTCAATGCTGAATTACAGGCTAAGTTAGATGAGGCTATCAAGAATAAGGATAATGTTGACCTTAAAATTCAGAGATTTGATAAGGCCTCACAAACCCTAGGAGAATGTTTTAATAAACAGAGGGATCCTAAGGACATGACTGGGATTGGGATGAAAGACTATACTATTATTCCACCACCAGCTGGGGACTTCTATTGTGTCCAAAGAAAGGACTTATCTTGGACTAGTTTACCAGAACTCCAAGAAGAGGAATTTATTCCTCCACCAAGAGTCCTTACCCCAGTTGAAGAGTATAGGCAAAAGTTGACTGACTTGAATGAATGGAAGAAAGCCAACCCTACCTTATTTGTTAAGGGTGGCATGCTTTGTGATAGTCCAAATGAGTCGACCCCTATTAAGGTAACAAACCCAATCACTGGCAAGACTGTTGAACTTGGCTCAAACACTGTTAGAAAACCTAGCATTAAGTATGCAGAAATGTATAGGAATACTAGGTCACCTAAAAGCCAAGTTAGTAATAATGGAACAGGCTTCTTCTCTTCTAGACCTGGAGCTGTGTCTAGAAAATCCTGTTACACTTGTGGTAGCTTTTTACATTTAGCATATAAGTGTGTCAACGCTTCCAAGGTCAACGCTGTCAAAAGGTCAAACACTGTCAGACCAAAAACGTTTGTGGAGCAAAGTCCACAAGTTGTTAGACCAGCCCCATTCTTCACTAAAGGGTATAACACTAATGGAAAAAGACCATTTCAAAAGACCAATACTTGGTCTAATAGGCAATGGGTTTCTGTAGCAAACCCTAGGTTCAACGCTGACAAGGGTAATTTCAGTGTTGACAAGACCAAATCCAACGCTGACAGAAACGTTGCCAGACCTAAATATTTGCAACCACAGGGTAAGGGGTCTAAAGCTTCTTCTAGCTTGACATGGAGACCTAAGCAAGATCAAAACCCTAATTCTAATGGGATTTCTATGACCTGCAATAGATTCAATTATATTTCAAAGGTCATGACAAAACCAATTGGGGTTAACTGGGTATTTCATCCAAAAAGGGATGAACAAGGGGTTGTTATAAGAACTAAGTCTGTTCTTGTTGAACAACCAGATGAATCCAAGTCTGCTCAGGCTTGGGTTCCCAAAGAAAACTAATTTGTTTTCTTTATGTGCAGGGCATTCAAAAACAGGTCAATGATTATGGATATTAGGACAGTGGATGCTCTAGGCACATGACTGGGAAGAAAGATTATATGACAAACTTCACTCCCATTAAGGATGGTGACAAGGTTTACTTTGGCGGCGGATATGGGACTATCACGGGCAAAGGAACTCTTCTCACCAAGAACTTGCGTTTTGAAAACGTGTTTCTGGTAAAAGAACTTGATTACAATCTTTTTAGTGTATCACAAGTTTGTGATAACAAAAATAAAGTTCTGTTTACTGATACTGAATGCTTGGTGTTAAGCAAGGATTTTAAAATTCCAGATGAGAAATATATTGACCATAGAACACCTAGACATAAAGACATTTATAATGTGAATCTTAATGGGATTAGGATGAATAATAATATGTCATGTTTTTATGCTAAAGCTTCAGTTGATGAGAGTAACCTATGACACAGGAGACTAGGGCACATTAACTTTAAGAATATAAACAGACTTGTGAGACTTGGCTTGGTTGATGGTTTGCCTGAAAAGGCTTTCCACAATGACCACTCTTGTGTTGCATGACTTAAAGGCAAGCAGCACAAGGTCTCATTTAAGTCTAAACAGGTGCACTCTAGTTCTAAACCACTTCACTTACTACATATGGATCTGTTTGGTCCAACTAATATAGAGAGTTTGTATGGTAAATCATACTGCTTTGTCATCACAGATGACTTTTCTAGGTTTACTTGGACTTTCTTTTTAGCTATAAAAAGTGACACTACTGATACTTTGATTGACTTTATTACTCAGATTGAGAAGAAAACTGGTAATGAAGTTAAAATGCTTAGGAGTGATAATGGTGGTGAGTTTAGAAATAAACTGTTGAATGATTTTTGTGCCAAGAAAGGGATTAGTAGGCAGTTTAGTGTTGCCAGAACCCCACAGCAAAATGGGGTTGCTGAGAGAAAGAATAGAACCCTAATTGAAGCAGCCAAGACTATGTTTGCTGATGCTCACTTTCCCATAGCTTTTTGGGTTGAGGCTGTGAATACAGATTGTTACGTTCAGAATAGAGCATTGGTCAACAAGATACAGAACAAAACACCTTACGAGTTACTTTGGGGAAGGAAACCTAATATTGGTTTTCTTAAACCTTTTGGTTGTCATGTACTTGTACTAGATACTAGTGATGCCTTAGGTAAATTTAGTGCTAAAGGTGATGAAGGCTATTTCATGGGTTATTCAGTGCAGAGTAAGGGATATAGGGTTTACCTTAAGAAGGAAAAACGTATACTTGAAAGAGCACATGTTAGGTTTTTAGAGAGTAAACCTAGTGATCCTGAGAGTGGTCCAAATTGGTTGTTTGACTTGGAACCTCTATCTAGGACTTTGAATTATATGCCTGTTACTAATCCAGACATTGTGAAGGTAACTTCAAATGTTGTGGAAGAACCAGTTGTTGATGTTTCAGGTACACAGGTTAATGAAGAGGTTGGATCACAAGCAGACAAGTCATCTCCCATACAAGAGTATGTTACTATTCCTATATGGACAGATGCTTTTGCTGCTGCTGCTGTTGGAAAGGAAAATGGTGGTCCCCAAGTACCACCAGTTAACAACATGCATGGTCCTTCAGGCGTTGACAAAGGAAAATCTGGCGCTGACATGACAAATTCAGGCGTTGATGGCTCAAACGTTGACAACACCATTTTAGGCGTTGATGATCCAAATGCTGACAACCTTGGTTCAGGCGTTGACAGCACTTTTGAGCATATTTTCTCTTCCAATTTTGAACAAGGTGAACCTTCTAATCGACAGGAAGAGGTTCATACTAATATTGATGGAAGAGAGTCTGAAGAAGATATTGGCAACTTGGAGAATGAGATTGAAGACAACAGACTTTTCGAGGGAGGAGTACTTACTTCTACTATGAAGAATCACCCCACTTCTCAAATTATTGGGGATATCATGACTCATGTTTAGACTAGAAGATCTCATCAGAATCTTGGTGGATTTATTACCAATATACACAAGAAGGTTGATACCCCTCTTGTTCAAGCATGTTTGTTTGCCTGTTTTCTATCACAACAGGAACCCAAGAAGATCTTTGATGCTCTTAAAGAACCAAGTTGGGTGGAAGCAATGCAGGATGAGATTCACCAATTTGCTATTCAGGATGTTTGGGAGCTGGTTGATTGTCCTAGGTATGTCAGACCTATTGGGACAAGATGGGTTCTAAGAAACAAGAAAGATGAAATAGGCATTGTGGTCAGAAACAAGGCACGTTTAGTGGCTCAGGGATATACACAAGAGGAAGGGATAGACTATGAGGAGGTCTTTACACCAGTTGCAAGGATTGAAGCTATTAGGATATTTCTAGCCTATGCTTCCTGCATGGGCTTCACTGTCTATCAAATGGATGTGAAAAGTGCTTTCTTATATGGCACAATTGTTGAGGAGGTATATGTTATGCAACCTCCTGGTTTTGAAGATCCAGAGAATCCAGACAAGGTGTATAGAGTCAAGAAAGCTATGTATGGACTTCATCAAGCCCCAAGAGCATGGTATGGCACATTGTCCACTTATTTGGTGGAGAATGGATTCAAAAGGGGCACCATAGACCAGACATTATTTACAAAGAAGGCTGGTAAGGATGTCTTACTTGTTCAGGTTTATGTTGATGATATCATCCTTGGCTCTACCAATCCAAAGATGAGTGAAGACTTTTCCAAGCTTATGACAGACAAATTCAAGATGAGTGCAATGGGGGAGATGAACTTCTTTCTAGGGTTACAAGTTCAGCAGAAAGAAGATGGTATCTTCATCACTCAGGATAAGTATGTAGCGGAGATCTTGAAGAAGTTTGGCTTTTCTCCACATGAAAAGAGGGCTACTACTCCTATGGATAAAGAACACCCTTGGGGAAAAGTTGGAGATGGAAAAGATGTGGATGTCAGGCACTATAGATCAATGATTGGTTCATTGATGTATCTCACAGCCTCAAGACCTGACATCATGTTTGCTGTGTGTGCATGTGCAAGCCATCAAGTGACTCCCAAAGAATGTCACCTTTATGTTGTCAAGAGAATCTTTAGGTACTTAAGATGTTATCCAGATCTTGGCTTGTGGTACCCAAAAGATTCACCATTGGATCTTATTGCATATTCAGACAGTGATTATGGTGGTGATAAGTCTGATAGAAAATCTACAACTGGTGGATGTCAGTTTCTTGGGAGTAGGTTTATATCTTGGCAATGCAAGAAACAAACAGTGGTGGCCAATTCTACAACTGAAGCAGAGTATGTTGCTGCAGCTGCTTGTTGTGGACAAGTCTTATGGATTCAGAACCAGCTGTTGGATTATGGGTATAATTTCATGCATACCAAGATATTTGTTGACAATAACAGCACTTTATGCATTATTAAAAATCCTGTACATCATTCTAAAACAAAACACATAGAAATTCGACATCATTTTATAAGGGATTTTTTTGAAAAGGGTTTAATACAACCAGATAGGGTTGACACAGAAGAAAATGTGTCTGATTTATTAACTAAACCTTTTGATGCTGGAAGGTTTCAATACTTGGTAACAAGTATTGGAATGATCAATCTCACATAATATGTGTTTTGGGGTCTTCTTGTAAAAGTATGTACAGGATAATGCATTGTTATTGGTCCTTTTTGAAGTTAGATTTTCCACTATATTTTTCTAACGCTGACAAAGGTTACTTTAAGGCTGACAAGTGTTATCGTGGCGTTGTCAGCAACAATGTTAGTTTTGTGGTTTTTAATCTAAGTGTGCAGGTGGTGTTAGCATTGTAACATTGGATACAGAGTTGCTTATGGATCCTTGGAGAATCATTTGAACATGTTTTTATTTATGGATGATGGTTGGAATATTTATATTCCTATCTTGACATAAATTTTTATGTTCATACATATTTTTGGGCACCATATGTATCACAGTTTAAGGGGAGGTTTTAGGAACCTTTAGGACTTTTGAGTATCCTTATGATACTCTTATCACAATTCTAGATTGTGTCCACAGGTGAGTATGAGTTAGTTTCACTAAATCATGAGGCACTGTAACATGCAAAGTTGATATACTATGCATGCTGCCAAGACATTTTTGGCCTAGAATTGGTTGTGGTCTGTTGGGAGACTTGGGAATGATTTTATCATGGGTTTTACCTGGGAGTAACAAGGAATTTTATGAGATAACTTAGTTGTTAAGAGTTTTGGTTAGCAAGGGACACTAGAGGACTGTTATGTCTATCTTGCATAAGCAAGTGTGCATAACTGGACAGTGCTTGCCGCCCTATAATAATTATCAACTTATAGGTTATCTTCACTAGGATAAACTACTTTGTTAAGGTCCTTTTTCATTTTTATTACTTTTATTTTTGGACGCTGAAAAGTATTTTTCCAAGCGTTGTTATGACCAATTTAGATGCTGACATGGCTTTGGCAAACGTTGACAAGAATATAGCCGTTGGGCGTTGATGGGTTATTTTGACCGTTGATACCCATTGGGACCTACCCAGTTGTTATTTTTGACGAATTTTGGGGCCGTAATTTTGGGAGCAGATAACTTTTAATTAATGCATGAGATAACTTATTTTCTTTTCAATATTTTCATCATGATATTTTGAAAATAGTTTCCTCATTTTTGACCAATCACATGCACCTATCTCTCCTATATATTTGGCTCCTATTTTTAAACAGGGTACCTCGTATTCTTGTCTAACAATTTTCTCCTATAATTCATCTTTCTAAATCATTCACAAACAGCTTTCTACAATGGCACCAAAATTTAAACCAAGTGATTTGGTATTGGGATTCAGGAGTCAACACAACATGATTGCATATTTGGACGCTGATGATGCTCTGTTTCCCCAATACACCCATATGGTGGCGTATTTGAATGCATCCCCAATTAGGTATGCTCTTTCTCATGCTCCTCTCATCTCTGTCACACATAATAAACAGTTTTGGAACACTGTAAGTTCCTCAACAGTTAATAATGTGACTACATTATCATCTATTGTTCATGGGCGTACATGGGTGGTTACTGAAGCCTTGGTTCGCCAGGCTTTGCATCTTGATGATGCAGATGGTATAACCACCCTTCCCATTCATGAAATAGAACAAGGACTAAGGGCTCTGGGTTATCCTTTCCTTGATGAGGGAACTTTAAACAAATATCATAAACAGGAGTTTTCCCTAGCCTGGAAGTAACTCATACATGTCATCTTATAATGTTTGAGTCCCAAGTGTACTGCATTCAATGAGATTAATAGATCCATTGTTAGTGCTATTGTGTGCATTGCTACTGGGCAAAAGTTTAATTATTCTAAAATGATTTTTGATGGCATGTGTAAAAACAAAGGGAGTAAGATGACTTTGGCTTATCCCAGATTTTTACAAATGGTTTTTGATGTGCAAAATTACCGCACAAGGGATCATGATGACTTTTATGAGATCCATGTGCAAAAGAAAGCTATTTTTACAAAGATGAACTCACCCCCTCACCGTGACTTACCCCTCACCCCAGCTATGCTTGCTGTTATTGCAGCAGCACAACCCCAACCAGACCCACAACCACAACTTGACCCAATACCAGAACCTTTACCTTCACCTCAACACATGGAAATTGACCAACAATCCTTCAACGCTGACACCTTAAATGTTGGCGTTGACACAAGTAATCCAGACGTTGACACCATTCCTTCACAGACCCGAACACCCCTTAACCTTCCAACATCCACCCAATCCATATCATCTTCTACCCCACCACAATATAGGTTGCAAAAACACCAAAGGACTACTGGAGTGTTATCCTCTAGTGGTCCTAGCCATGTAGCAGAGAGAACCATCACCACAAGTGTGGTTGGTGCTATGGATGAGGCTGGGACTATTGGTTCTGGCTTAAATGCAGGACAAGACAATCCTAACATCTTTAAGACCTCATCCATGCCCCATGAATCTAACTTGGGAGGTCAAGTACCCATTTTAGAGGAGGGCAGATTGGAACCAATGACATTAATGGAATTGACGGCTGTCTGCATTAGCTTGCAAAAGCAAAATGCAGACTTGGTACAAACTGTCAGTACACAAGGCCTTGAACTCAAGCAATTGAGGGAGAGGATTGTTATTTTGGAAAATGCTAGCACAAGGCATGGAATGGAGGAATCTTCCAAATGGGAGGATGAGCAGATTAATGTGAGTGATAAGGGCTCACATGATGGTGAATCTTTGGGTGTTGCTGAAGCCCTCACTGAATTGAAGAAGCAACCAGGTTTTGACAGATCTTTGGTAACTCCTACCAATTTAGACTTGTCTTTTACAGCTATGTTGGAGCAAATTACAAGAGGCGCTGAGACAGGTAATTTGAGCGTTGACAGACCTGCAGATGAGGTTGATGTATTCCAGTCATCAGCCATCATCAAGGAAGTATCTTCACAGGTATTACCATAATCCTTACCCATAATTGATCCATTAGATAAGGGTAAAGGAATCATGGTAGAAGTAGAAGTTCCAAAGGATGCAGAACAGGTAGAGTTTGATAGAAGGTTGGTTGCACAACTTGTGGAACAAGAAATAACGAAGGTTGGTGAATCACCATTTGTTGTCACTTCAGAGGAACAAGAAGGAAGTGATGAAGTAAGTTCAGATTCAAGTGTGATGGTAATAGAACAACCAGAAAGACTTGAGTATGGTGATGATTTGGCAAGAGAAAAGCTTAATGAGTTGAAATTGCAAGTAGATTTTGATATGCCAGAAGTTGTTCAGATGTACCATGCTTGGGAAGATAGGTATGTGGAGAATCCAGATTTGACTATTTCAGACCAGATTTGGGGTTTGGAGATTCTTCTAAGAGTCCAAAAAGACTGCAAGGTAATTCTGAAACACAAAGCTAGCAATATTCTCTCAATGCTAAAAAGGGATAGAAGGGAGCTGTACTACATGCTACTCAGATGTCATGGAACAGGATGGACCTATAAGAAATTGTTGGGATTATCCTTTGAAGAGTTGGAGTACAAGGCTTATCCCATTTGGGCAAAAGTGCAGGAAATGAACACTCTAAGACTTCTTTCAGATGAAAGGAAAGAAGAACTTGCAGAAGAGATGGAGCTTAAGAAGGCAATGATTGTTCCAAGACCTTTGAAGAAGGGAGTTCCTCTTGAGTTTCCTAGAGATATGGATAGATTGAAGCCCAGTGAAGCTGTTATAAGAAGGAGCATCAAGCTCTCACCATTGGAAGCTTCAGATATGGTACAAGTGTTACCTCTTGCTGCCACAAACCCTATTATAAGCTATGAAGAAGATGAAAGTGGGTTTTGGAAGATTGGCAGGTATGGGAAAGAAGTACACACTTTTACTACTCTTATATCTCTGTTTGCAAATCTTGACAGAGAAGACTTGGTAGACCTTTGGAGGTTGTTGGAAGCCAAGTATGAGACTGAAGCTCCTACTTCAGTCAATGGAATAAAACTTTGGTCAACATTCAAGAGAATGTGTGGACCAAGAGAAGAAGATCCTGCTGTTTGGAAGGATATTGAGGATGATCTTAGTGGTCTTCAATGGCGTTTGTATTCAGCTGCTGGTGTGTATTATTTGAGCTCTACAAAGTTTGCTGAGTATCTTCTTGTATATGGTCAGTATTCCATGTCCAAAGAAGTTTTGGAGAAGATGAAGACAACACAGCTGGAGATTGATTATTCAAGTGATGTGGCCAAAGATTTGATCAGGCATATTTATTACCAATATGATAAAGTTTGTAAGATTACTCCTAGTTCTTAATTTTTATTCAGAAACTTGATTACTAGAGTAGATATCAAGTTTAGGGGAGGATTGTTAGGAATAAAATGTAGCCAGTTCACTTGAGCGCTGACAAGAGTAAAACAAGCGTTGATAGGAAGAAAACAAACGCTGACAGATCAAGCGTTGACACGAAGAAGTCAAGCGTTGATAGGTTGAAGACAAGCACTGATAGAGAGATGTGGTCTACGCGTATTATGTTTCTAGTTTGTTTCTAGTTTGTTTCTAGTTTGTTTCTAGTAAATATAAGTTTAACGTTGTATTTTCTATAATTATCTTTACCTAGAATAGTTGATACGTAGACTCTTGTACAAGGCTTCTTATGTCTAGAAAAGAAGACCTTTAGGTTATGTTTGATAATAAGTTTTCATACGTTAAACACTTTCATTGTAAGCAAGTTTGTTATTATCAATCAAGTGAAAGTTTGTTTTACATCTTTGTGTGTTCTTGTTTAAGTGTTAATTCCGCCTAAGACTTAGATTACTTTATACATAAACAAAGTTTCTCTACGTGTATAACTTGATCTAATCTCGTATACACAAAGCTAAGTCGATCTAAGTTTGGGATCAACATGTTCCACCATGTAAAATCTCACCCCGTGTTTAGAAACAATGTACAAGTAAAAAGGGCTATGAACTCACCTTAGCCACGAGGTAAGTGAATCATTCAAATCAGAAGCTGAGTAGAAAAAGTAGCGGTAAGACGATCACCGACGATATGGATGCCCGGTAAACACGAAATCCGCAACCTACCAAATAAGGCGCGCACTCTATTAATATTTGAATCAAGTATAAACCATACTTAATAGCATAAAACTCAACATACAAAACCATGACAAAACCGAAAGATCAACAATGCATGTGATACTACAATACCCTTCTATATGTTGACTTTATTAAGCTACTTTCTCGATAAAAATCTGTCGGTACATACCAAATGTACAAGCTCATTTCCCTTACTTAGACAACTCGGATTTTTATGAAACTTGGTGAAAAACTCAATAATAACCTGAATAAAACCCAATTTAAATTTCATCTAATGATTTACATTTTAGAACCACCTGCTCAACACATTTCTAAACTTGAAAAACCCGATAGATTTGAATACTTGACTCGTGAAACCAATTTGACCATTGATTTTGAAAATAGACTCAAAATGATAAGTTTAGGGCCTGAGAAAAGCCCTTGACCATTTGTAAAAATCATTTTATAGTCCCCGAGATTCGATCTAAATATCGACGATAAATTTGGATTGTGTCGTTACTCGTCTCCCGGTACACAAATAATCAAACAATCGTAACTTCCTCCTCGTTTTGAGTTAGAAGCTCTAATTTATATCAAAACGAAGGTAATAAAATCTATACAACACTATCTCATTTGTAGAACAATAATTCAAGCTTAAGATACCCAAAATTAGCCTCAAACTCACTTCCCTAGACTACCTCATTAAAACTCATATCAAATCACTTTTTCAACACAAATTACCCATTTTTCTACCAATACTAATATCTTATAATTTCCCTTATCAATCTTTACACTTGCATGTAACATAAACAATAATCAAAATCAAACACTTAAACTTTTTATCATCAAAACATGGTGATCTTATCATGATCATCACATGCATGATGATCAAAACTCATACCAACCATAAAATCATAAGAAACTTAGAAACTTGATGCATGTGTGAAAAATGGATAGCAATAGGATCACCTTTAAATTTCTAGATAATGTCTTGGTTTAGTTTTTGTTAAAACAAGATAAAAATTAATGATCTTTGATGGTTTTGGTGTGTGGTCTCACGGCAAGAAGGAGGAGGGAGAGAGAGGTGATGTTTGATTTTTGTAAAACTTGTGTGTGTGCATTTTGTGAAAGAAAATTATTTATATAGTGGTAGGTGGAGGGATTAAACTTGCCAACTTTGAAATCTTTGGACTAAAAGCAAATATTTAGTTAAAAGGGTAGAAAATAACTATTAGTAAATTTTGAAAATATTTATGAGACTCGGGTTTCGTAGAAATACTTTTCAAAAGTTAAAATGCATTTAAAATATATTAACATAGTCTCCCGACACGACTTAACACGTCATTAAAAAGAAGACATAAAAACGTCAAACATTGAAACAATCGACAATGAAATGTAAAATACCGGGCATCCGTCGGCATCGCGATCACTAGTAGTTCTTGTTATTCGTTGATTTGAGTAAACTTTTGTAAAATGCACGCGGGTGCTTTTAAATCAAAAACTTTGATTTAAATAAATATGGAAAAATAATATAAGAATTTTTATAATTCTAAATAAAGTATTATCAATGATAAGAAAATACTTAAAAAGTATAATTTATTAAAATTATCATGATCTCAGGATTTACTTATAAGAATACAAGAAAATGTAATACGTTGGAAAATTCAAGAAGCACGAATAAAAGAATAAAATAATACCGGGAAAATACGAGTTCTCACATCATATCATGTCGCTCAACCATATACATTCGAGCAATGAGGTTGGCTACAATATCCTAATCCCCGCTACGCTTATGTCTCATAGTCTAAGTCGTATCCATAACTCGAATAAATGCTCAACGAAGTCGATGTGTCTCATTCTCGAGAGAAACTATCCTAATCTATAGAGCTACACGCTCATACTATGCATCCTTGAGACACACATGGTTTCGTGACTATCTTGCTAGAAACGGGTATCCAAATCCATAACACGCTCATATATCACTCCTATAGCAGAACCTAATCTATCGACATAACTCTGAATCAAAACAGATACTCCTTGTAATCCCTCTATAGGGGACTCTATCCTATCCTTCCACTATGCAGGTAGTCGATCCAACTGCTCAATGGTAACACCCAACCCCTCTCTCTCTCTCTCAAAGTGCAATACGTAACCCCTGAGTAGGTATGATCAGTGTTCTAGCAGTAGCGGCGGTAGATCTCTCACCCATATCGAAGTGAGGTCTCTACCGGTTATGGGATCTCTGAAAGGAGTAGGTAATGGTGATGGTAATGGAGATAGTGGATATGAAACTGGTGGTATAACTGATGATGAAGTGGGAAATGTGAATATAGAGGATAAAGTAGTGGTAGTCAAAGTTGGTTGAGGTCTCACGCCCATATGCGCTTGAAGACGACCGACATAATAGAAAGGTGTGGACACTGGTGAAGTAGGTGGTAATGGTAATGTAGGTAGAGTAGGTGATGTAGATAGTATGGGGTTGGCCTCAGATGGCTCATAATCCTTAGAAGGGTCCTCACATGGATCCTCCTATAATGATAAACAATAGGGTCTGCAACATAATCTACGGGTTCTTCTGGTTCCAATTCGGGAACCTCGAAAGGCTCCTCCTCCTACACAGAGTCCACGACATAACCGGGGGATAAAGGAATAGGTGAATTAGGTACCTCAAATCCATCAGCTAATCCTAACACATCCTCAGTAGGTGCGTTAGGGATACCAAAAGGTGGCATGTGATGATCAGACTCATAGCCATCATCCGAGTCATTACAAAAAAGTAGTGTTGCGAAAAAAGTTCTACAAGGCTGATTAAACACCGCTTAATCTCTACAAGGTCATCAACCTTTCCGATTTATGTAAAAGGAGATTAACGGCGGTCAACTATGGTCAACGCCGGTCAAGGGAGGTCAAACTTGTCAGAAACCTACAAATCCTGGCGAAAAAACTAAAAACTCACTGTAAACTTATTTTCATCACTTATAGTAACTATATAAATGTATGATAAGTTGGATTTCAAGAATAATATTATCAAAAATACCTAAAACTCGATTGAAATACCAAAAACTTGTTGGAAATACCAAAAATTTGCTAAAAATTTCAAACCAATTAATCCCGCCTAGAACGATTAAAAGTTACAAGATGGTCGACCAACCGACTAGCCTTTCATGATCTTTGCAACCATGCAAAAACGAATACAACAAAACGGCCAAGCTTATAACAAGGTGTAAGTAATGGTAGCATACGAATGTGACTCGAAAGAACAAATAATCACTGAAAAAAAGACATAAAGTTGATATAAGTACCCTTTATCCAAGGAGAATGTGCAACTACATGACTCAATCTAGCTAAGCATGTATAACATATAAGTCAAGTAGTACTCTAATAAATATGTATATGTACAAGTAATAACACTTATAATATTAATGGCAACCAAAACAATTAAGTCGGTATAATAAAATGCAAGTAGGAATCGGTAGTTATAGTATAGAATTGCTAATGCAACATACTTCTCCATAACCATAAGCTATGAAACTAATCTGTCACACCCCAAAATCATGTAGCAGAATATTGGTAACTTAAGGGTGGTGCCTTCATGTTATCAAACTCATGGCGCCAGAGAATGACCTCTATATGAGTCATTTAAAAAATTAATCATTTTCTTTTGTTAAAAATCAACGTTTGACATACCAAAGCAAAAATCGGAGTTTAAAAACAAAATCCATAAAACATAGTGCAAATGATCATTTGATAGATACAACAAGACTTCATTAATGCATCAAGTAGTAAATCCATAGCTCAAGAACCTGAGAAAAACATTTCTAAAGCGTCAACATAAAGTTGTTGAATTCATAGGTTTAGTTAGGAAAAGTAGCGATGAGCCATAAGACTCTAACCGAAAGGTGAAAATACAACATATGAAAAGTCACATCAAAGCATTTAAAAATGTGTAAGCTCACGATACCGAAGCATTAACCAACAATCTCATCAAATAGTGCTTATGCATGTGCCTAACCTGGTACTCCCGTAAGGAATCAAATAAAATTGCATATGCTTGAATATTGTCAGCCCAGAGGGACGGCGATTTCTTCCTCGATAGATCTATCCGTAACATCCATGCTTAGACGAGATAATTAATGGTTCATGATAAAAGAAAAAAACAATCAGGTTATAGGGGACTTAGACCAATTGTAACGAGTAAATGTACTTATGTTCACCCGTAAAAATAAAGCAATGTTTTAACCACAAAGGAGTTTGAAAAAGTAAAAGTGAGGCTATGAAGCTCAACTTAAGCAGTAATGACAACATATCACAATATTTAGTGAAGTAGGAAAATCACAACGTCCTAGAAGCAACACCTAGTATATTAATATAGTCTAAGTTTCATGTATTAAACGAAAAGATGACTAAGTATATCAACAATCACCCGACGTATGTGTATCAGTTACAAGGTATCAAAAACGCTATTTTTTAAATCATCGAATTTTGACAAGTCCCGACTCATTAGAAACCTTCTCGAAAAATATTTGTCTTTTAGTATATTTCGTCTTTTAGTGTATTTAGTCTTTTTATGTATTTCTTATTTTAGTTTATTTCGTCCTTGAGTATATTTCGTCTTTAGTGTATTTCATATTTTATTGACCGACGCACTAGGTGACAAATAATTAAGCTAATCACGTTTAATTAAAATTGACTTTTAAGTTGATCTAGACTCGTAAATTAAGAAAGTTTGACATTTACGATGAATTATGCACGTAATGTAAGCATACTGACTTTTAATTGATTTTTGATTAATAAAGCCCAATTTTGATTAATTAAACTAATTTTGACTTTACAAAGTCCAGTTTTGACATTTATAATTAATTAAGCTAAATAAGTCCAATTTTGACTAAATTGAAGTGACTCTTTAAAAATTATTGATACCGTTAATAAATGTTCGTTTTTTGTTTGTTAAAAATATATCCGTAAATATTAATTTTAGACTAATAGTGTGTATGTTTACTAACTATTAGTGTTTCTAAAAATCAGTGCATCTTATTCATTTTAAATCTATTTTTAGCTTATAAACTATCTAAACGTATGTGTTAACTTATATTTTGTTTGTTAACTCTAATGTACTCAGATGACATTTTTACTAAGTGTTATTACCTTGTCATTTTCAGTACAAGCAACTATGATTAATGTTTTCGACATAAAAATCACATTAAAACCCTAACAAATTACATGACATAATTTCCAGCATTTATATAGTTCAATGCTTCATCAAATCCATCTTTCTAAACCTAATCTCATCATCAATCTACTAACTTTACTACTATTTCATTAAGTCCACAATTATGATTATATCGATATAACAATATCTGTAATATCAATATTTTTATAATAACATGATGAAAATAAAAGTACAACTAATCTTTGTTTTTATTCAAGTTTATAAAATATACTTTGAGACTTTTGCTTGTAAAAATTTATGTAATAATTTATAAGTAAATCAGTTTTGTATACATTGATACTAGTGATGTTTTATGAACAAAAGTACAACTTAATTAGAAATTAGGAAGAGAAGTTCCACCTTAAAAATAGGAAGGTGGTGAATAATGTAATATCAAGTATCAACAACTAATCATCAACCCAAGAACATATGTAGTAAAAGAAGTAACCAAGTCTTGATTGAAGTTTGGATGTGTGTTTTTTGACCCGTGGCTACAAGCAAATAAAAGGAAGGGATTTGCGGGTTTTTTTAAAATGAGAGAGTTTTTATGTGCATGCTTATTTTAGATAGTTTTGTGTGAAATATGAATGAGAAATAAGCTAACAAAGAAGTTATAAAACATTGTGTGTCTGTTGGGGTATGGTGGTCATTTTGGTGGTGGCTAAAGAACCAAAATAATCTTCCACTAGTATTTGATTTAAGGTACAAGGTGTAGTAAGGATTTAGGATCATGGTTATGTTTTTTTGAATTTTAAAAGATGGTGGGAATGTAGGGACTAAGGCTGTCCGGTGTAATACATAGGTGGGGGAGGGGTGTTTTTGAACTTTATTAAGTGTAGGGACTTGTAGAGTTATAGTTAGAACTGGTCTTTTTCAAACTACAAATTTAAATTAGAATTGGTCTTCGTCAAACTACAAATGGTGTTTGGAAGTGATTGCAATTACCATGTAAATTAAACTACAAAATAAGAATGGTAACTACAGTTGGTCTTTATCAATTTGAAATGGTGTTTAGAACCAATTACAATTACCATTACAACGTCAATTTTATAATGGTAACTGAAATTGGTCTTTGTCAAACTGCAACATCTACAACACTTTATCAATGCAACCAACTGAATTTGTAATTACGATTTCTGCAAATGGTACCTGTAAATTGCAATGACCCTTCCAATCGCTTAAATTGAATTATCTACGTTGGATTTTTAGGCTGAAATAAATACAAAACTTGAATTTATAAAGTGTAATTCCTACAACACTTTATCTTTGCATCCAATTGGATTTACAGACTACAATACCTACAACACTTTATCATTGTAATTGGAATACAATTCCTACACACTTTATCATGCAACAAATTAGAGGTTTAGACTGCAATTTCTACAAAACGTTAACATCGCAATTGAGTTTGATGTTTTGATAAAGTGTTTGAATATAATTGGAAATGTTCTTTGGTGTTTAGGTACAAAGTCTAATTGAAATGACAAGTTTACCAAAATGAAGCTGCATTTTCCAAACCAATCACAAACTGATAAAACAAAACTTATAAACTAAAACAACATTTCTGCTACAATTACAAAGTGAAATGACATTGTATTTTAAAATAAAACTAGCACACAAACATGATAAAACTAAAAATGATACAATCAAAGAGAGTATTTGGTATGCATTTGTTAGACATACATTTCCCATAGTTGTCTCTCATATTCATCCTCTTCTTCTTGCTTTTTCCTACATATCTCCAACAAATCCTCTTAAACCCTTAATTACCTCATTTCTTCTTTTAATGTAAGTTTTAATGCTTCTTCATCAAACTTGTATCGATCCTCTCGATCAGTAAAATTCCCTAAAACCTTCAAATCCATTCTTCTTTTTCTTCTTCTACCATTTCATTATTTCTTCTTCATCTAACATTCATTCAACTCAATTTTTTCTTCTTCTACCAATTTCTTCATCTGACATTCCTTCAACTCCATCTTTATGGAAAACCTTATCAACGTTTGTCAATGTAATGTTAAGGAAATGATTGGATGGATTTGGAGAAAAAAACTAAAACATTATTGAGGATCAAAGTAGATCCTACAACAATATCCCTTTTATATCCCACACCCCTCATTAACGTTTTTGCGATGTATTGAACCACCTAGCGTACCTAAAAGGTCTTCCAGAGTTACAATAAGACCGCAAAGCAAATTCAGAATCTAAGTATTAATTATTGCAACAACTTTCTCAACTTTCCCATTGTTTAGATAGTTCTTACTATCACTCAAACATCTATCTATAATCTCCCCCACTAGTACCAACAAACTCAACAACTCAACATAATGACCTACCATTAAAATTATAGTCCTCGCCCATGCCCTCAAAAACTTTCTCGATATATTTATGTGTCAACAACACAGACACATCCCTGCCTTGTTGAATATCTGCTTAAGTATGAAACTTGGATGCTTGAACAAAACGCATAGAACCGAGTATTATCCTAACCCTTATCATCTTGGTTTGTAGTGAATGTTTCAACAAGTGTGCACCTGCAAAGACGAAGAACACGTGATATGCCGGACATGTCAACATTAAGGTTTTGGTTATGTTGGATGTTTCAACTCTCATGTTGCTACAGGGATGAATAACGAGTGTTAATATGAGATAGGAATCGTCAAATATCAAGTGAAAGTTCCCATTAATCATCATTTGGATATGAATCTATCATGTTAAATAATGTAAATCTTAAATGGGTGTTTATGAAGCAGATGGTAATGAAGAAGAATAATCGGTGTTACTGGAAGAGGGGAAAAGGAAAACGAGAGGGAAAATAAATGGACGGGGAGAAATCATACGTGGAACATGAAAATTATTAATGAGGTGGAAAAAAGTCGAATTGATCGGTTTGACTAGTAACAAAAAAAACTAGCTACTTTGCTTTGCTAATCATAATACTGTAACATTTTTTCAGGTCTAATAGGCATAATGTTACAAGGAAAATAGTACGTGGTTCTTATATAGCTTTTACCCTATAAAGTATTATAACTTGAGTTTTATAACATAGTATTAGACACTTTGACACGATCTCTAAGTCCGAAACACCTTATGATATTATAAAACATCTTATGTATCATGTAAGAACTTGTAATGGATAATCAAACGTTATCGGAGAGGTAAAAGGTCGTCTTCAAAAAACCAAGCATGCACAATGTTTAGTGTTGGCGCACAAGTTTGACGTGCTCGAGGGATGTCTTTCTTTGCTTTACTTGTGAGCTATTGCTAACGATTTTAAGCGCATAATTATATGTTTTTATTATCATTAAAATCTAATAAAGATATACAACATATATTCACAGGGGCGGAAGGAGGGGGTGACTAGCGGGTGCTAGGCTCCCTCCAATAAAGCATATTTACCCTATTATCATATGAATGTTTAGCCATAATCTACTTATGTTTGTATATCAGGCATCCACCAATAATATGTAAACTTATCAATAGTAAGAATAAAAAGTAACAGAGGTGAACAAATATCTCTCCTATTTTAATGGTCTTATAGAACTAAATATCCAAAGTTTCAGTAGCCATTTTCAAGTTAATAGTTTTTTCTTTTTTTTAGTTATTATAGTTTCCAATGATTTTTTCACATCTTGTGTTAGCTAGTAACATTCTTGTTTTTACTACTGGCATTGGCATATATGATCATTAAGTAATAAAATGCGTAATGTGTTTTATTTATGTTTTTAGTATCCTTCAGACAATTCAATTATCTTAAACTATATAATCGGGGGGTAAAGTATATGATATTGGAAGCGTTTTTTAGATAACCAATCTCTTTTCGGATCATGTGTTATATACGTTACAAGTTCTGGTTTATTTTGTACGACTACACTTATATTAGTGTTGTTTGTTTATGCGATACAAGGTAGTTTTAGAAAGCATTAACTATTGCAATATCGTTCGGATTATACGCTTATCATTTTTCAATAAAGTTCAGCCCCTTTTAAATAAAAATCCTGGCTCCGTCCCTGTATATTCACCAATATGATTTTTCTTAACTAGTACGTACTTCACAAGAAAAACTAACATCCATAGAAAGTTATTGGAAGCGGATTTAGATTTAAGTTTTAATTTGGGAAAGGTTTGAAAGAAAATAACGAAAGAGAAAAATTATTATTATATATATATATATATATATATATATATATTATATTAACTAATTAATTGTATTCACATTATATTCAAATAATAGATAGAGAAAAGTTCAGTGTATACCACCAGTTTTTAGCATATACCCAAATAATCAACCTTACTCATCCATTTTTTTATCTATCAACTCTAATCATTTTTTAAAAGATTAAATATCTCACAAACCGTTAATCGTTACGCAAAACGATAAATATCACCGCGACGAGAATGAAATCTTCTTTTTAACGAGGGGCACATGTATATACTTTCGGCGAACTTTTTTTTCTTCAGAAAAATCATATATGATTCTGAGAAATCATATATGATTCGTGACACGAATCATATATGATTTTTTAAGGAAAAAAAAAGTTCGTCGAAAGTATATGCATGTGCCCCTCGTTAGAAAGATGATTTAATTCTCGTTGTAGTGGTGTATTTTTTGTCGCTTGACGATTTATCGTTTGCGAGATATTTGATTTTAAAAAAAATAATGAGAAAGTGGTATTCTTAAAAATAAGTGGTTGTAATTGTTTGATTGGGTTTATACTATTTTAGTGGTATATATTGATCTTAGAGCATCTACCATGATGGTTTAAGATTAGGTCCAAAAACTTATGAAGAGTTTTATAAAATTTTGTATTATAGTGAAGAACCATTTCAAGTGTAAGTGACATGAAAAGGTCTGGGATCTTGGAAAGATTTATAATTTAATGCATTGAATGAATTAGACAATTTCATAAACTAATTAAAAGGTTTATCCACAGTGATAATAGGTTTATATTATGACAAAGTTTATAAATTAATGATATATTGTAATGTGATAATTTTATAAACCTTTTTATAAGTTCATTATAATGGATGCTCTTAAGTCTTAGCTCATAAAATATATATGTATGACATGTATAATCAACATGATCATATGGTGGATAATTGATCAAAAGCAAATAAAAAGCAGTTTTTATGGTTTATGTATACAAAAGCCAATGATTAATATGAAATTGAGATATGGGCTTGATGGAAGCACATTAGCCTAAAGTCCTAAACTGAAGTAACAAAACATATTATTACACACCTCTTCGAACCTAAACCCTTTAAAAACCCACATACCAAACGCACCTTTAAGCATCTTGATGAGTGAACAGTTTGTAGGACGTGTTTATTGACTTTTAAGGTTAGGTAACTAACATGCCTAGGTTGGTAGAAGTTTTATAATTTATGATGGTTCATTTTTTCTTCAAATGTTGGTCATATAAACGATGGGAAATAGTTCAATGCAAGCCTATTTTTATTGTCAGATTCAACAAACCAATTACATTCATCTTTTTTTCTTTTATCTTAAAAAAATTTATTTTTAAAAAATTAAATATCTCACAAATCATTAATCGTCACGTAAAACAAAATATACTATCGTGACAAGAATTACATCATTTTTTTTATCGAGAACCACATGTATATATTTTCGCCGAACAAATTTCTTTTTGAGAAAATCATACATGATTCGTATCATGAATCATATATGATGTTGGAAATCATATACTACGAATTATATATGATTTTTTCAGAAAAAAAAATTATTCGAAAGTATATACATGTGCCCCTCGATAAAAATATGATTTAATTCTCGTTAATAATATATTTTTTGTCACTTGACGATTTAACGTTTGTGATATATTTAGTTTTTAAGAAAAAAAGTAAAAAGTTGATTAAATAAATATGATTGGTTGATATTGTATATATTAAAAAAAGTTTACATTAATCTAAACTCATAAACGATGTAGGTCCTCTAATGTTAATATTATATATTGACTGATGCTTATTTCTCCGTCCTAAATTTATAATTCGTATTTAATTTTTGAAATGTTTTAATCTGATTACTACTAAAAATAAATAAAAATGTTTGATCAAGTTTATCATTTTATCTTTGTTTAGAATTGTTATTAAAAATTTTAAAAAATAATTTAATTAATTAGTTAAAAGTAGAATTGTTATTCAGTTAAAAGTAAGAAAAATAAATAATAAATACACTTTTATTAAACTGTGTGTTTTTTGTTGATATAAAATATTTTTTAAACGGCGAAAGTAATATACGAATACAAGTTTTTCATAAACATACACGTTATGTACTTTGCTATCTCATAAACAAGTTTAGGGCCTCTCAAATAGTTTATCATGTTTTGATGTTTTTATGAAAGGTAACTCTCTTTTTGGTTGCAATCTATATTAATTTATAAAGCATTTGAGACTTTCTTAAAATAGTAAGGCTGAAAATTCAGACTTTTTTACTAACTAAATAAACCAAGTTGTTATATTTTCATCAACATTATATACTATAATTTTTTTCAAACAACCTTTTGTAACAACCTTTTAAAATAACATTTTTTCTTTTAAATTAAAAAATCTTTTTATTTATTTATTATTTTTATAAGAG
Organism: Glebionis coronaria; assembly: GCA_025667525.1. Classification (NCBI taxonomy): domain Eukaryota; kingdom Viridiplantae; phylum Streptophyta; class Magnoliopsida; order Asterales; family Asteraceae; genus Glebionis; species Glebionis coronaria. The sequence goes on along the minus strand of CM046879.1, from coordinate 110,516,754 downwards.
TGAAGTGCAAAAATCATCCTTGTGCTATGTCGAAAAATCGAATTACATCCTTCGTTAGTTTTTTGGACAACAGCCATCCCTCCGTTAGTGCGTGGGGCAAAATGTATCCCTCATGGACTAACGGTGCAAATGTTTTTTCGTTAAGAACTAACAAGATTTAAAGAGAGGGTATTCTTGTCTTTTTCGTTTTCCAGGAATGTATTGTGAACCTTATCATAACTTATTTTGAAAAAAAAAATTGAAAAAAGGTTTTATTTTCGGAAAAAAAGTTTTATTTTCGAAAAAAAAAGTTTTATTTTCGAAAAAAAATGTTTTATTTTCGATTTTTTTTTATCCTTTTAGGAAAAAAAAATTTCAAAATAAAAGTTTGTTTCGAAACAAAAATTAAACTTTTTTTTTAAATAACTTGTTTGGAAAAAAAATAATTTGAAAAAAGAATTTAATCTTTATTCGAGAAAAGAAAAAATGTTTATTTTCGAAAAGAAAGGTTTTATCTTTTTCGATAAAAAAACCATTTTTTTCTAAAAAAAGTTTGCTTCGAAAAAGAATTAAACTTTTTTTTTTAAATATTTGTTTCGAAAAAAGAAATATGACTTTTTTTTCGAAAAAAAGTTTTATCCCTTTTTAAACTATTTTTCGAAATTTTTTTTTTTTTCGAAAATAATTTTTCTTTCCCCAAATTAAATCTTTTTTCGAAAATAAAACTTTTTTTCTAAAAATAAAACTTTTTTTTTTGGAAAAAAAAAAAAATTTCTTAAAATAATTTGTTTCGAAAAAAGAAATATGACTTTTTTTCGGGAAAAGAAGTCTTATTTCTTTTTAAACTTTTTTTCGAAAATAAATTTTTTTTCGAAAATTTAAACTTTTTCGAAAATAAAACTTTTTTTTTCAAAAATAAAACTTTTTTTCCAAAAATAAAACTTTTTTTTCCAAAAATAAAACTTTTTTTTTTCAAAAATAATTTTTTTTCAAAATAGGTTATAATAAGATTTAAAATACATCTCTGGAAAACGAAAAAGAAAAGAATACCCTCTATTTAAACCTTGTTAGTTCTTAACGAAAAAACATTTGCACCGTTAGTCCACGAGGGATGTATTTTGTTTCGCGCACTAACGGAGGGATGACTGTTGTTCAAAAAACTAACGAATGATTTTATTCGATTTTTCGACATAACACAGGGATGATTTTTGCACTTCTCTCTTTTATAATCTAATTTCACTATATTTTTTAAAATTTTGTTCTTTTTAATTCGATATCCATTTTGAGATATTTTTATTATTTTTTTTGTCTTTTTTAATTTTAGTGAGTTTTTAATTCATTTTTTTATAACTTTACAATGAGTAAGAGATTATATTTTGTTAGTCTAAAAATTCGTTATTAGGTAATCGTCGCCGTATTGCGCGGGTACCATTCTAGTATTTATTTATGTGTTTATGCATATTGCAATACAGGCGGATCTACATAGATATTATTGAGATTATAATTTGGCTTCCTTTATTTGATAAACATCATTACAATATATATCCCTTAAGGATGATTCTAGAAACAAGTAATAACATGGGCTTAGCCTACAAAGCCCATATGCTACAATCATACGTCTAACATTCCCCCGCAGTTTGAGCGGGAGGAGTACGAACACTCAAACTGGCACGAAACTCTTCAAATAACGCAGTCGGTAAACCCTTGGTGAAAATGTCGGCATACTGATATCTAGAGGGCACATGAAGCACTCGAACTTGACCTCTAGTAACCATATCTCGAACAAAATGAATATCTATCTCAATGTGTTTCGTCCGTTGATGCTGAACCGGATTAGCTGTCAAGTAAATGGCACTCACATTGTCACAATAGACCAGTGTGGCTGAGAATAATGGGGTATGAAGCTCGCGGAGAAGGTTACGAAGCCAAGCTGTTTTGGCAACAGCATTAGCCACACCACGGTATTCCGCATCGGCACTTGATCGAGAGAGTGTATGTTGGCGTTTTGATGACCATGATAGGAGATTATCTCCCAAGAAAATACAATAACCAGAAGTAGAACGTCGAGTAGTAGGGCACCCAGCCCAATCAGCATCAGAATAAGCAACAAGAGATCCCGTAGACGAAGCATAAAGTTGGAGACCATAATCCAATGTACCACGAACATAACGGAGAACTCGCTTGAGAGCAGCAAAATGAGGCTCACGGGGATCATGCATGTGAAGGCAAACCTGCTGTACAATATAAGAAATATCGGGACGTGTAAAAGTTAAGTACTGAAGACCACCTGCAAGACTTCGATATAATGTGGGATCAGAAATTGGATCCCCGTCTGAACCAAGTTTGGATTATGTGTCAACTGGAGTCCGAGTGGAATTACATGTAGTCATATGTGCTCTACCCAAAAGCTCCAAAGCATATTTCTTCTGAGATAGAAACATCCCTCTAGAGTCACGAATAACAGATATCCCCAAAAAGTAATTAAGAGGCCCCAAATCAGTCATCTCAAACTCTGTATGCAAAGAAGTAATAATACGATGCAATAAAGCTGTAGAAGAAGCTGTCAGTACAATATCATCAACATAGATCAACAAATAAGCAACCTCAGCACCATGCCTATAAATAAATAATGACGAGTCGCATCGACTAGACGAAAAACCAACTCGAAGAGCATAACCTGCAAACCGTTGAAACCAAGCACGAGGTGCTTGTTTCAATCCATATAGAGATCTCTGTAAACGACACACATGATGAGGAAACCGATTGTCCATAAAACCTGGTGGCTGATACATATATACAGTCTCAGAAAGATCACCGTTAAGAAAAGCATTCTTAACATCCAACTGATGAATCGGCCAACTCCGAGATAAAGCAAGACTGAGGACAGTGCGAATAGTAGCCGATTTAACAACCGGACTAAAAGTCTCATCACAATCAACACCAAGTTGTTGACTACGCCCGTTAGCCACTAAACGAGCCTTATACCTGCTTAAGGAACCATCGGCATGATACTTGTGCCGAAACAACCACATAGACCGAACAACATTAACATTAGGTGGTCGCGGAACAAGAACCCAAGTACTGTTTTTAATTAACGCATTATATTCATCATTCATAGCATATCTCCAGTTTGGGTCACATAAGGCAATAGAAGGAGACTTAGGTAGAGGAGAGATATGAGATACATGACCTTGAAAACGCGGATTGGGCTTAACTGTGCCAACTTGGGCACGTGTGACCATACGATGAGTGCGGGTTGGGGGGTTATGGGTGGTAGGTGGGGTCATCGGAGTTGAAGTAGTTTGTGGAATTAGTTGGGTTGCAGATGTAGTAGATTGTATAGTCGTCGATTGGGTTGGAAGTAGAGAGCAGGTCGTAGAGGTTGTTGGGCCAATTGGGGTGTTAGGGGTGTTGAGCTCGTGATGAGCCGGGTTAGTAGTAGTAGTGGGCTCGGTTTGAGATGCGTGGTGGTGAATAATATGTTGGATGATAGGAGAGGGTGTGTGATCTAGAAACGTGTAAGATGATGGGTTTGAGAGTGTTTTGGAGCTATACGGGAACTGAAGTTCATCAAAAGTAACATGGCGAGAAAGGATAATTTTGTTGGTGGAAAGGTCAAGGCATCGATATCCACGATGATAGGCGGGATATCCCAAAAAGATACAAGGAGTAGCACGTGGTGCAAGTTTGTGGGGAGAATAGAGATGTGGGTAACAAAGGCAACCAAAAATACGTAAGCGTAAGTAATCAGGTTGTTTGTTAAATAATTTGGTACATGGTATTTCATTTTGAATGGCAGAAGAAGGGAGAATGTTGAGTAAATAGGCGGCCATGTGTAAAGCCTCAACCCAAAAAATAGGCGGAAGGTGGGCTTGGAAAAGAAGGGTGCGAATAACATTATTGATGGTTCGTATCATCCGCTCCGACTTTCCATTTTGTTGAGAGGTTTTTGGGCAAGAAAATCGGATTTGAATGCCATTTTGGGCAAACAAGTTAAGGAGGTTGGTGTTATCAAACTCACCACCATGGTCACACTGAAAAGCCGTAATGTCACATTTAAATTGATTGATAACGTAAGAACGAAAGTGTAAGAATTTTTGAAATACTTCAGATTTAGTACGTAAAGGATAAATCCACAAATAATGAGAATAATGATCAAGAAATAGCACATAATATTTAAAACCACCAGAGCTAACAATAGGAGAAGTCCAAATATCCGAGTGAACAATCTCAAAACAACGAGTAATAATTGACTCTGAACTAGAAAACGGAAGTCTCACGTGTTTGCCAAGCTGCCAAGCATGACAAATATGAGAAGATTTCTCTTTATTACAAGAAATAAACTGACGAGAAACTAGAGAACGCAACACTTCTTCCCCGGGATGTCCGAGGCGTTGGTGCCATGTTGAAGGACTTACAGAAAGAAAAGCACGGGGAGTAGGAGAAGGCTGAGTAACTGGATAGAGATCTCCTGAACTATCACATCTGAGGAGGATATGACGGGTCAAGAAATCCTTTACAGAAAACCCAAATGCATCGAATTCAATTGTACAATTATTATCTTTAGTGAATTGACGAACAGAAATAAGATTTTTGATGATATTAGGGGTGACCAAGACATTATGTAAGTGCAAAGGACGATTAAGGGTAGATAATACATAATGACCAGTGTTGGTAACAGGTATAGATTTGCCATCACCAACACAAACAGATGGATATAAACATTTATTATAAACAGTATTTAAGTTACTTGTATGCGAATTGAGATGAGATGATGCACCTGTGTCCATATGCCATGTTGGATCACGAATAATCGTACTACTGAAAGCCCTCGGAAGTACACATGGGGCTGCACCAAAAATATCACGCCTAAATGTATACGGATGAATTTGATATTTAAACATATTGCTGTACCATAAACAAAGAGATAAAATAGTATTATTTTCTTCTCTTTTTGCCGTACGCCGCCAACAACACAAAGAATAAATTCCCAATATTGCTTTGTCAACACATAACAACCCAATTCACAAAATAATAGATGATCAAAGGTGTGAACCCTTTTTTTTTTTTTTTTAGAATAGAAGAAGACTGGAGATAATAAGGGAGAAAAATCAGGAGAGGATCGGTGCTCTTGATACCATATTGAGATTATAATTTGGCTTCCTTTATTTGATAAACATCATTACAATATATATCCCTTAAGGATGATTCTAGAAACAAGTAATAACATGGGCTTAGCCTACAAAGCCCATATGCTACAATCATACGTCTAACAGATATTGGGTATGGTACGAGCTATATCCGTTTGAAAGTCGTGAAGTGCAAAAAAGCTTCAAAACTTTTGATTTTAGTTTGTGTAACTCTCGAAAAATTCCGTTCTACCTCAGTCTTTTACAGTGTAAAATTAATTAGCCTAATATTTTTTTTATGTAACATTTAATTAAAATTTTTAAATCCGCCCTCAATTGCATGTTTTTACACAGTACATTTAAGAGTTTGTGTTTCAATTCTCTTTAACGTCTTGCTTACAGGAACTGCGTAACTAAAACATTACAATAAACTGAAGAAAAGGTAATGACTTGGAGAAACATACATCTCATGGTGAAATTTCATCCTAATGGTTTCTGGTTGAATCTTAGACAAGCTAAGTATCCCTTAATGGCAACGTACTCTTCGAAACATATCACCAGAGTTAAGGACGCCAGTGCCAGCGAGACATGTGCAGGAGAGAACACCGGGAGCAGCAGTCTTTTCCTACATGTTTTCGGTATTTTGGATAGCGACATGGGTAAGAAGAGAAAAAGAAGTATCTTGGATTAATGGGTCAAAAACTGTGGGCCGAACAAAGATATTCATTTTGACCTTCTTTAGCAAACCTCATGGCATTTGATATACTATATTCGGTAGCTGTCTAGTCACTAGCTGTCTAGTCACTAATGGGAAAAGATTACATAACGTGCAACTCAACATCACCTATTGCAAAGTATAGTAATGGTCACTCCATGATCAAGCTAAACCGGTCCGGGACTTATTATTTTATTAGTGGAATTGTGGACAAGTGTAAGAAGAATGAGCGAATTATGATTGCTGTCATGGCGGATCTTAGTAACAAGTTCCTTCCAATATCTCCTCTATCTCCAGCTCCGGCATCGAAAGCTTATCAACCCGGCCAAGATACAGATCAGGGACTAATTGTCATGATGGTCATTGGCATATCTTTAGGGTTTGGAATCTATTATTATAGCCAGGGACGAAGTATGACCGGGTGCACAATTTTTTTAAACCGTAATATAACAGATATAAAAAGTGAATTAAAACGAATAGTAGAAACATGTTCCGATTGACTGGGTGTATTTAAAATGCATTTAGAAAAAATCGATGTTTTCTTCACATATTAACACTACATAGAAAAAATCCATAGGGATCACGGGCACCCGCGGGAATCCCCCTAGCTGCGTCCTGATTATAGCTGGTGTTGTATAGAAATACCCCAACGACATATGGCACGCTACAGGATATATCCTGCTTTGTGACTGAACAAATTTGGCAATGAGATTTCAGTTAACACAATTATAGGTCACTCTACAAGATATATCTAACCAAAAAATAGGGACTGTACATGATGGAGCAGATAACGCTGCATGCGTGATGTTTTTGTCATTGGAAAATTTATTTAACTCAATTTACTGCAAAATTATGGTTATTTTGGAGTGATATTTTTACATGAAACTTGATTGTTTTTGTCTGCAGCTTATTAACCTGCAAATTAAGGGTGTAGAGTGAAAAGAGAAATGATTCTACGTGTTTATCTTAGAGTGAAATAAGCTTTTTTGTGAAAGAAGTAAAACTCATTAGAATAGACACATTACAAGATTTTTTAACAAACTGTCACAAAATGTCCAATAATCACCTGAACTTAACTTGCGAAATACCTTTTTTATCACTTATATATGCTTTTTACACAATTAAAATCTTAATTTATATATCTTGTCAAGTTTGTTATCTATCAGGAAATAACACATGGCAACGATAGTGTAAAAAGCATATAAGTGATAAAAAAAAGTATGAGGAACATTTCAGGAGCTCCATAGCATGTATCATTTTTAAATACCGAGTTATTGTGAAAAAAATAAACGAACCAGACTGTTACACAGATTCCTTATTTGGGTTCACATGAGCGGCTCAAGCCTTTTTGAGGCCTAAACCGAAGTTCTAAGCATTCGTTTATAACTTGGCAAAGATTGATTTTTGATCATTTGGGCCTAAAATCCCAGATAATTTTAACGCACTAAGTAAATCGGGGCCTTAAAATATCAAGGCTTAATAAGACGAGGCCCAAGAAAAGCCATGACCACCTAATTTTATATACGAAGCCTAAAAAATTCGGAGGAACTTATAAATTCGGGGCTCTAAAGCCATGACTTCAATTAGTGGCGGCTTTGACCCACCCTGAAAGCTTTTGGGCAAACACAATCAGAAACAAATAAATTTCAAAAAAATAGGTAAATGTTTCGAAATTCGGTTCGATCTGTTGAACCGGTTCCTGTTGAAAAAACGAATCAAATTAAACTGTTTTAGACATTTAAGATTGAGTGGTTTTTGCTTTACATATATAGAATATATGATCTACTTTAATTTCTTCGGTCAAAAGCATCTACACTTGCCATATAAATTTGTAATTGACATAATAAGAGGTAGTAGTACCAAGTAGGGATGGCAATTCGTGTCGGGTTCGGGTTAGCGGATTCGGTTTGTCAGGTTGGCGGGTCAGAAAATCCCAACCCAAACCTAACCCATTTAAATAATCAGGTCAGTTATGTCAACCCTAACCCGTTTACACATAACCCGAACCTAACCCATTTAACCCATATATATATATATATATATATATATATATATATATATATATATAATATATATATATATATATATATATATATATATATATATATATATATATATATATATATATATATATATATATATATATATATATATATATATATATATATATATATATATATATATATATATATATATATATATATATATATATATATATATATAGTGTAGCGCTATTTGCAGAACCTGAATATAGGTACAGAACTTACAGAACCTATCTAAACCAATCACAAAAAAGGAAATTTGGTTTTATTTATTTAATTAATATTTTAAGTAAAAGGTTATTTATGGTATTTTGCAAATACGAGTTTTCAAAAAAAAAATCCTATAATTATGGTATCATTAATTACTATTATTTTCAAAAATCATTATCCTAATTATCCGAATCATAATACAGAAAAATCATATATATCGGTTTTCCATTATAAATCCACGATCATAATACAGATTCATCATCCTAAATTTACGAATCATAAAAAAACCCTAACCGTATTTTTTAATTATCATGGATTCACAAAACGAACGTGGACAATGTTCATCAGTTATGGAGGATCATAATGAGAATACTATTGTGTTATTACCTGAACATGATCAAAATTATGGTATTTTTTCATAATTTTTTTTTAAATATTATGTTAATGTATACACATCTCATTCAATTTACACGCATATTTACAGATTTATGATCAGTATCAAATATATAACATGCATGTTCAAACAATGAATAAATAATTTTTTTAAGGTTTCTGTATCATTCATTGAATACAGTTCGTGTATGTATAACATGCATGTTTATAATCGGTTTATTAAGTTACTAAGTATAGGTTTGGTAAATATTAACATTACTTTTGTTATACAAGGTTTTAATTTTCGGTTTTATTTTTTTCTAGATGAATCCGACGTGGAAGTATTTGAGCTTGATCCGGAGTTTCAGCCTAGTCCAAAAGGGACACCTTATTGGATTCCAGATGTGCCTGTAGATGATAAACCAAGAAAAAATGATTTCTTTAACACGTTTGAAGAGGCTTATAACAGGTACAAGGTATCTGCTGAAAAAGCCAGATTTAACATACGTAAGTCAGGTATAACATATAAGAAAGGGCAGATTACATATAGGAATATTGAATGTAATCGCGCCGGCAAGCCAAGAAAGACCAAAGAGGTTAATACTCTTACTGAATCTACTGAAAAAGACCATGATAATGTTGATGACAAAAGAAAAAAACGTTGGTCAACATCTCAGGAATGTAAATGTCCTGCCAGGTTTGGTTTAAAACGAATTCCAGGGACAGAGACTTATAAGTTGTATGAGTTCGTTGAATACCACAACCATAAACTTATAAACCCCAATAATATGGATCTTTCAAAATCTAGGCGCCAGTTGGAATTTGGCGATTATGTTTTCATACATCGTGCGTCAATGTCTAGTATAGGTCCTGTGATAGCTCATAGATTAAAGGTTGCTCTTGCTGGTGGATATGATAATATGCGGGGAACACCCACACAGTATCGTAATTTTAGAACTAAGGTGAACGTATTTATCGGAGATAGGGATGCCCAAATGTTAGTTGATAAATTGCTGAAGAGGAAAAAACATGTACCTCAGTTTTCGTTTGAATACCACACCCTTCCTTCTAAAGAGTTGGTTAGATTATTCTGGGCTGACGAAACTATGAAGTGCAACTATGTTGCATTTGGTGATGTTGTTTCTTTTGACGCTACTTTTGACACCAATAAGTAAGTTAACACGCTTGTACTTGTTTTAAAGTTAATTATTATTGTTACTTGTGAATATATTTATTGAATTAGCTTTTCGCAGATATGGTTATAAATTTGTCCCATTTACCGGTATTGATCACAACCAAAGTAGTGTGACTTTCGGGGCTGCTTTACTATCCGATGAAACAGAAACATCATTCTCTTGGATGCTAGAGGCTTTCCTGAAAACTCACAAGAAACAGCCACCATTTGCTATAACAGATCAAGATGGTGCATTAAGGAATGCGGTACTTAAAATGTTTCCTGATTCACATCATCGATTGTGCATGTGGCACATTACACAGAAACTACCGGTGAAGGTAAATATAATAAATTCTTTTTTTTTGAATTACATTATTTTTTTCATCTTCATGTATAATTTTTTAAGATTTTCATATTAATATAGGTATTAGGAGATCTTGAATCTAATTCTAATTTTAGAAAAGATTTCAACAAATTGGTTTGGAATGTCTACATATCTCGTGATATCTTCGAGCAACGGTGGGATGATTTGATAACCCGGTACGACTTGCAAAACAACAAATGGCTTTCTGACATGTACCAGATTAGAGATAGGTGGATACCAGGATACTTTAGCGATATCCCTATGTGTGGTTTGATGAAAACCACGTCTAGATCAGAGAGTAGCAACTCTTTTTTTCAGATTTATTCACATCCGGGTAACACACTTGTTCAATTTATGTTGTGCTTCGAGTCTGCTATGGAGAAACAAAGATACAGCCAGCGTGTTATCGATAATGCTTCTGATGGTACCACTCCGTCCATGTTTACTGAATTACCAATTGAGAAACATGCTTGTGATTTGTATACACATTCCATATTCAGAGAAGTTCAGCATGAAATTTACAAAGGGTTTACAGCATGTACGCAGATTCGTTCTAATAGTGAAGGAAACATCGAGACTTGCATCATACGCCACAGGGACAAGAGACAGAATACCGTTATTTTTGCCACGGTATTTTTTTTTACAATTCCATATTTGTTACTTTTTATATTGTAGTTGTTAATAATTTTGTTTTTTTTTCCAACATGTTTAACATTTGTTTATTTATTTTACTAGGTTGTTTTTTATAAAGTAGACTATAGTGCCAGCTGTTCTTGTGGCCATTATAATCGACATGGCTACTTGTGTCGTCATGTCTTCACTGTATTTCAAATACATGGTGTAGACAAAATCCCAGATATGTACATCGACCGTCGTTGGACTAGGCATGTTCTTCCTTCTCATTTGCTTGACAAGAGGCACAGGTATGGTCCTTGCATTGAAGAGACTGGTCGGTTAGCATCTCAAATTCATTCAACAATTGAAGAATGTATTAGTCTTATTAGGAACGACAGTGACAAGTTGTCAGATTTTCTGTCTACGATCAAAGATTTTAAGAAGAAGCTAGAAGCTGAGACGCCACATACTAATGTTGCAACAGACAAGGATGCTTTAATTGCCGAATTGTTGGACGTTACTATTCCTGATCAACTTGATATACTGAATCCTCAGTCGGTATTTGCAAGTAAAGGTACGCGCAGAATTAAAAGTGGAGCTGAGAAAGGAAAGGAAAAAGCAAAAGCAACGACTATTAGAACAAACCGGAAAAGACCTTTCAAACCGCGTCAATGCGGCATTTGTGGCGAATTTCGTCATAACATAGCTACTTGTCCGGATAGATTTAAACCACAGTCATCCAAAGCTGGGTCAAAAAGAAGAAGAGCAAACGTAGAAGATGAATCCCAGGGTGATGAAGGTGACGTACCTGAAGTTAATGAAGATGTTGGAGATGTGGAAGAAACCGAAGGCAATGAGTTACTATCTGGAGCAGAATCATCAGATGAGTCGGATGATGAAAATGATACTGATTATTGATTTTATATGTTTTTTGAAATTATACATTTTTAATTTGATTTTATTAGTTTTCAAAATATCATGTTTATTAGTTTGAATTCACGTTTTTTAACATACTGTATGATTATTGATTTTATGTTTTATTAGATGTACGTCACCTGTACACTTGCATAATAAAACCTGAAACATACATGTACTTGTATGTAAAAGATGTACTTCTATGTACACTTGCATAATAAAGCATGAAACATACATGTACTTGGTTTTAACTGTATTTGTAATTGTACGCATAATTAATATAACATATCCTGAACATTTTAAGTGCGTGGTATATGTACTATAGGTGACGCGTTTTACATATATTAGTTGGTATAAAGTGCGTTGGAATGTAATTAAACATACCACAGTTTTACTATATGGTTCCGTGTTTTTTCAATGCCGATTTATTTATCAAATATACACATAACTGTGACACTACTGCATTTTGATAGTATCCTGCTGCATTTTGTATGATCTTTTTTGTATATTGAAACTTCCATATACAGGTAACAAACATAATTGAACTTGTAAGTGCAGCAGTGCAAAAAGTTCAACATACATGAACCATATACAGGTTACAAATATACAAACTGATAGTAACATACATACTAATTTAAATCCAAAAAAATAATATATCCGGCAAACAGTTACATACATGTTATTTTCATAAAAGATCAATTTATTAAGTATTTGTTCCAACAAAAGCATGTTCATTTTCCAAAACGAACCGAAATAAAGGAAGTCTTTCCAACATATCCAAAACAACCCAAGAACATTGAAGTCTACGTAAATTCAAATACTAAAAACACATACGTTCCAAGTAGTCTAACGATGATGAAAAAAACTTTGAAATCTTCATTTTAGTGCCTTTGATGTCTTCATACGCTTCAATTGTTCGCGTATCTTGTCACGATGAATGTTGCAGTCTGATAGGAGGATAGTTGTTGCATATCTGTTTCTTAAGCGTCTCAGCTGCGAGTTCTGTTTGTTGCCTTCTATTGCTAGACCACATTGCCATTTACCAAGATCTTCCCCCATGTAGGTTTCCATGTGGCGCATCAAAAAAATACCACAATCCAATATCCTCTTGTCAGTTTCCCAACAAAAACGTCCACGTACAAGTTGAGCGTTGATAATTGACGAGGCTTTTCCATGCTTTATTGCAATTAGATATTGTCCGAAATCATGTTTCTGCATTTTTGTAGTGCATTTCACATTATTATATGTATTAACAACATCAAAATACTATCATAGTTTTCGCGTACCAGAATTGTTGCAATTTTCAAAGCATCGATGTTTGTAACCTTCCTCCTTTTCATTTTTTTATCTGTATCTGCATTCTTCTTTACGTCAATCAAGCACGCTTCTGGATTCTTCATGTTAAAACACACAAGAAACTTATGGTCTTCATGACTTACTGGTACAAAAAACTTCAAAATTTATACAGTATTACACGCACACGTTACATTATGCATATGTGGAAATTAATGTAATTTTATTTATATTAAACTTACAAGGTCGGCTTCCGCAAGCATCACATCCGTCCCGTATTTTGATTTTGCTTCCTCGACATATAACATGAATTTATTAATTCTGTCACTAACAGCGTAATCTTCCATGAATTCTTTCTTATCCTGTTACATGTGAATTATTTACATTAAAATTTTATTTTTACATAAATAACGCAACATCTAAGTAAACCAATTTACATACCACTTCAAATATGGGTAAAAACACCCTGGCCAATGAGTTTTCGGCTCTTTTATACTCCATGAAATTCAGATACGATGAAAACGCGTTTATCACGTTGTCAACCACATGTTCTTGCGGACCCAGCGATTCCATTTCCAACCTTGAGGTTTTATGCCCATATTCGGTCTCGAAGATAACATAACTGTAACTAGTACTGTAAGTAAAACTGTAACATAAATTTAACAAATACTGTATTAAAAATCTTCTAACTATTACAACCAAAATATCATTTTACAAACTCGCAACTTCGTAAAATTTATGTTATTACGTATCAAGCTATTTTTTTTACATACTTAGATCAGTGATTTATTGTGTCAAACGCATCAACATTTCAACTAAACATTTTTTAATAAAAAGCCATAGTACCAATGAAGCGTATCTTCTTCAATAATTGTTCTAGTTAGTAATCTAGCAATCCGAATGATCGAAACATATATGTTTTTCACATTGTGTTAAACGCCTCATTATTTTAACAAAATATGTATGTTAAGTAATATTTTTTCTAACTAAACAGTTATGCTATGCATTTTGGTTGAACTGTATAACAATAGTTATAACTAAAAGACATAAACTTAAATTTCAAATTACTTACTTTTCGCCAGCCCGACATTTGAATAGCAAATCTGCCATCCGTTTCTCTTCAGCTGTCTCAGGTTTGTCTAGTTTAACTATTTTGTCTAAATATGGCGACTTCATCATACTAGTCAACGCAGGAGCCCTCTTTTGTCGATTAACCATACCACCAACATTTGATTGTACAGGAGTTTCAAAACCAAGTGGAGCTACATCCAACACAATATCTTCGAACGTACCCGATCTGAGTGTACTAACCCCATATTGTCATGTATTTTTTCTATTAGATAAAGAGGCCTCGAGGTCTTCAGTCATTGATGCGGCTTCTTGGTGTGTTTCCGGTCCCATATGATTTTCAGGGAAATCGAATGGTGTATCGATACCAAGATCAAAACTTGGTATTGGAAAGTCCATTAATGACTGAAGACGTAACTGTTCACCTAAGTTGTACGGGTTTGTTATATCGTCCGCATATCCTGGTCTTTCTCCTTCTTCTTTTTCTGCACTTTCAACAGTTTCCCGTTGTGTCTGTTCACCCCACTGGTACGGATCTGTTTCATCATCTACACACGCATCCCTATTCTTTTCCACACTATCCTTTTGAACCAAGTGTATTTTCCCGTTCTTTGTTCCAACACTACGATGCCTATATGAACTACTTGTCCCTGCGCCATTAGTTACAACCATGTTCTGTTTCCCCACAGGTGTTTCATAGAAACCTGTTTTCTCAACATGGTGCATAGGTGTACCATTTGTCCCCTCGCTATTTCCCTTTTTCATATTTCAAACATTCAATATACCTATCACTCAACTCATCTAACACCCTGTTGATTGGATAGAAGACCCTAGCAGAAGCTAATGTTTTCTCAAAAACAGATCTTTCGTTATTTATTACTTCCAGAGTTTTATTCATTTTCCAAACGAAGACCTATATACGAAATACGTAAAATTATTTATATCTATATGAAAAATTATTTAATTCAACTAAACGAACACTTATGTTTTGTTTAACTTGCCTCCAAATTGTCAGAAATTGGTTTTTCCTGTTGAGCTACGTAAGGTCCTTCAACTTCCCCCTTTCCAAATCCACCGGTTCTAAGTTCTGCTTCCTCACGTTCCCTCAAAAACTCCATTGTCCACACTTTGGTAGGTGGGCGTTTCCTCGGAACTCTAAAACTTGGACACGCTATCCCATCAACATACCGCATCTGTTTATAAATTACAAATAAATTAAAAAATAAAAGTTTGAGTCACGAATCACTACTTAAAAAATGTATGCTAAAAAAACATATGCTAGCATACTTACCAGTAGAAACGTTGTTGGACCTAGAAAATGACTGTTAGCGAGTTAAGGATTCCAACCTTTCTTACATGTTTTCAACCATCTCCAAATATAACTGCACCAATTAATGTTTGCAAAATCCGTAGTCATGGAGATATGATCAAGGATAGTAAGATCACATACGGCTTTTTGTTTAACACCCCCCATAATTGAAGCGAATAGAACTACAAAATTTATTTTGAAGTTCATATCCACATCTTCTGATTGTCTAATCTTTTTCTTGATCATAGTTGGAGTGATTACTGGTGTAATGTCCTCACTAACTACATACTGAGCTTTCCAATTTCGTATCATGGAATGGTCCCTAACAACTGGTTCTTCTAGTATATTAACACCTCTGTTTTCGACTCCGATCATCTCAGAATAAAAAAATACATGTATCGATTTTGTTGTACCTGATATTGGTGAATCATTATGAATGTTTTCATCTTCACATCCCATGATCTCATCATAATCAGATTCACTCAAATAGTCATCGACATCAATAGCTTCATCTATAGTATTCTCTTCTATCACCGGTAATTTGCTCCTATATCTTGGACTTTTCGCAATCCTGCAAACAATATGCACCAGCTTATTAACAAACTTTTGATGGTACACGCTTGATTATTGTATACATATTTACGAGTACTTCATTCATAAATATATAAACAAACAATCACATTACTAGTTGGTCATAAAAATAATCATTCTTGTACCTTATATCAGCGAATCAGATTTCTTTTTGGGCATAAAATAAGCATTTTATAACAAATGTATACATTTTTAATTTTACTAAATTTGTGTGTTTCTAATAACATGTATGTCCTGCATCTGAAACATACAGCTTATTGGCATATTGTTATTAAAAAACAAGCACGTTATCAGAAATAACATATATGTCCTCAAACTAAACATGCATGTCCTGATTTTACACCACACGCCCCTAGAACCAAATTAGAGATACCAAAAACAAATATCCGTTCTCATACTAAACATGCATGTCCTGATCACTCACAAAAATTTACAAAAATTAGACATATAACAAATATCCGTTCTCATACTAAACTAAACATACATACTGAAAACAACTAAACATACTGAAAACAAATCTCTATTTAACCAATTAACCTAATAGACGACTAGTTAACATGGATAAAACATACATGTCCAAACATACTTTTTCCAAATTACTAATAACAAGTCCTTCTACATGATGTATCAAACTTTCATTTCCAAACATACTTTTCCAAGCTACCAGATACATGTCCAAACATACTTCTACAAAACAGGTTATTTCTTATTAACATGACAATCGACTTGAATAAGCACTTATATGTTGAATCTGCTTATTTATATATTTAACTATATAAATTTTTAGCCCAAACAGCTTATCACTAACTATATCTTAAACTCACAGATCCCACACATATATCTATATTTGAATATGTACATATGTCTTATTTAATGTTCGTTTTATTTATTATTAAATCTTTCTTAATCTGAAATATGGGTGTTTGGCATTGTGTTTAGTAATAACTGATTTCTTATTAGAACTGATACTTTTTAGGGTATTCAGGATTGCTTACTTAGCTACATGACTTGGTAGATTATTAGTTGTCGAAATAAGATTAAGCACTTTAAATCGGTTTTTCGGGGCAGCTTTTTTTAAAAAAAACCAATAAGCATATACGATGTGATAGTAAGGCAGTAGTAAATAGCATTTGGATATGCTTACTTGTTTGAGCGTTTGATTATTCCAATATGGAAGTATTAAACGGTGTTCAAACATACATGTCCAAACCTACTTTTATGTTTTTAATAAACATCATTTTGGCAAATTCTTATAGGAAAACAGGGCCGGTTCATGGGGTGTGCAAACCTGTGCATATGCACATGGCCCATGATCAAATAGGGCCTCTAAGGGGGTGTTTGGTTTGGCTTATATAAAGTAAGCCCATTTCGGCTTATATAAAATAAGTCTCAATTTTATTGCTTATTTGGAGACTTATTGGCTTATATAAGTTTACTATATCATGGTAAACTTTTATATAAGCTATTAAGTCCAAAATAAGTAACACAGTTATATCTTATGCTATATAAGCCGAAAATAAGCCATATTTCGGCTTATATTTCATATACCTCAATTTTTTAAGCTTATTTCGAGACTTATGGCTCATATAAGTTTATTATATCATAATGAACCTATATAAGACAATAAGTCTCCAAATAAGCCACAAAATGCGGGTTATGTTATATAAGCCGAAATTTGCTTACATCATATAAGCTAAAACAAACAGGTTCTAAGTACAATCAAGGGTTCTGTCGGGCAGCCTTTTTCAAAAAAAAACCAATAAGCATATATGATGTGATAGTAAGGCAGTAGTAAATAGCATTTGGATATGCTACTTGGATAAATCATACATTTTCAAATAATTCAATATCTACAATAAATTAAGTACATAAACATTAAAACCCAGTTTTAATTCGATTACAGTCAACATCTTAAACATAAATGTTTCGATTACAGTCAACATCTTAAACATAAATGTTATGGGTTTCTTATAAACAGCTCGAATTATAGTAACAATTGATCAAAATATACATCCAATTAAAAAAATCAAAATCAAAATTAGACAACTAATAACCATTGTTGATAATCAGTTTCTAATTAAAACAAATTACAATGCATGTTTATCTTTTTTTGATTATAGAAAATACATACCTAACATTTGATTTCTCATAACTTCTCAGTAGCTGATCCCCTGTTTCGTTAACATATATGTTTTTTTTTTGGTTTTATAGAATAAAAAAATGATTAAGAACCACGATTTGATTTAGTTGGGTGAATGTTTACCGGAATTATTGTTATTTTAAATAAATAATGAGAGATTATTGGAGACATGGATGAGTGAATTAAAAACCGTCCCATCAAAATAGCTATGATTATATCCTATATTGCAAATTTATATATTGAAATTTCCATAATTACCATTATGTTCCGTTCTCAGCATTACTTTTTACTTTTTTTAATTACTAAAATGCCATTTTGCATAAATGTGTGGTACATGATGCAATATTCTAAGTACAATCAAGGGTTCTGTAGGTTCTGTACCTAAAAACAGGTTCTGTAAATAGCGCACCCTTATATATATATATATATATATATATATATATATATATATATATATATATATATATATATATATATATATATATATATCTATATTATATATAGGTATAATTATGATTTGAAACCACAGTTTTAATCCATGTCATATCTCAGTCACATCTTTTAGCCAATAGTATTTGAGTATTCCCTAGAAAATCTCCAAATTCCACGAATTTTCTGTTTGAAATCGCAGTTCTCTGAAAATCGCGTTTTGGAAACGCAGTTTTGAAATTTGCTTTTTGAAAATCGCGTTTTATAGGTCTGGACCGGTCCAATTCATTAATTTCGGTTTTGATTTAATTTTTTGATTTTCCAAAAACTATTAAAAAGTGTTTTGCTAAACAGGGGGATGCATGATTTGAACTCATGACCTCTTGGTTATTTGTTTTGGTGTTTTCCAATTGAGCTATTGGATTGTTTTTGTTTAATGATGGTAAACCCCTATATTTATTATCCGGTTTTTAATTGAGTATGGTAAGTTTTAAATTATTTTTTTAAAAAATTAATGATAATTGTTTAATAACCATGATACGTAGTATCTTTTTATTTTTTTGAAAATATGAAGATATACTTCTTAGTATATATATTTATCCCAATCTTTTCGTATAGCACAATGAAATAGCAGTAATATTGGGTATCCAAATCGGATGGTTGAGTACACCATAGCAAAGTAAATAGTTCTGAACCTGCGCAACTCACACAAAAGTAAGAAGCGGATATTAATCCACCTAAACTGTCATCTCGTGACCAATTCAAATTGCAGCAACAATCTTTTCGTATGTACTTAATAAACGAAGTATACCCATAAACAGTCCAAACGACCTGTTATTAGCACATTATTCTAAACTTTTCGATGAATTTATGCAGATAAACCTCCGCCATTGACAAGGAACAACCTACAATCAAACAAATAATGACCAAATAGATTGATATGCAGATGCTTAGCGGTTTGAATTAGAACACATTATTGAACATAGGAGGTAATTTACAAGCTTTTATTTCTTTCTGAAAATAGCTTTCTACGTGAAAATATTTTGCCACTTTATATTAAGTAAACTGATCCTTAAAGGGTAATTATGAAATACTCCTGATATTAATTGAGTTGGGCAGGTTTAGATCAATTTATGTTCTGATTACTTATGTAACACTAATGTTTACAGTGTGGGGGATAAGACCAAGCTGAGCTCTTCTATATATTATATAGCCAGAATACAAATTGTAGATATGTGGTTACACTATTAATCACACATATTATTTAGTGTTTAGATGGGTTATCTTAATACATCTGCCCCGACGTCAGAAAAAACAGATGTATCCTGTGAAGTAACAAAACCCATAAAAATAAGAGTATGCTGGTCCTTCAACTTCTTTGAGTGATATCAGATTATTGCATTCGTTAAATCTCTTTGACGTTTACAATAATAATTTGCATCTTGATTATTAACTAATTATCCAACATTTGGCCTAGCTGTAATGCGAGGATGCGAATGCTCCTCAAACAAATAGTTGTTGGTTCACAAGAATGAGAATTGGCCATGTTTGATCTTATACAAGGTACACACTGTATCGACTTATTTACTCATTCTTGTCCCGTACACTAATAGTGAAAACCAGAGGGTGGTGATGGAACCAATGGCAGTATAGGCTAAAAGCAATTGCAGATTTGTGGCAATTGCAGATTTGTGTCATATTAGAGCTGTTCTTTTTCATGAGCTATGCAATTTATTTAACCTGTAGAGGGTGCTACATGTACATTCACCTAGCTGCAATACTTTTTTTGTTTGTTTACTTATTTCCTCCCCTTTAATAGTTAATATTGTGTACGTTAAAGTGGAATTAGATGAAATAAAACACAGGTTTTCCAAAATCCAAACACCACAAATCGATTGTCTAAACTGATAGTAATACAATTGGTGATATCCAATATATGTGTTCCGGTTAAAATGAAGCATAATCTCACATAGTTCCTGGCCGGAAACTTGTATGATTCAAGTAGTTTTTGGCTTATGTAGAAAAGAGTTCAAGAAACTCAATGATCTCCATTAATAACTAAGAAATCAAAACCTGCCTTTTAACAAAAAAAAAACATTAACGTCCTTAAACATGTGTAAGGTGGCGTTCTTGATCTGAATAATGCTACAAAAGCCCTGGATGTACTATTGTTTTCTTTATTTTTAAAGAACAAATACTTGAGTATGTGCTTTTTATATGTGATAAGTACTAAAAAGATTATATGTTACAGGTGCAAAAGAGTCTTGCCGCCACTTTCCAAACAAAAAATATTGGGAGATGAGGCATAGTCTGCAAAGATGCAGCCGTAGGTTCACTCACAGCGTTTTTTTGCTCTGGTTGATCTCTAAGAAAAGGATGTTGATTTGGAGTTTGTTCCTCAGTTTTGGCCACGGTGAACACGAGTCATCTATGTTTCTTGGTCTGAACGTACTATAAGCATCCTATATCCCTAAAGTTTTCAATTATTATAAATAATGTTGTTTGCTTAAAATCTTGCTATATTTTATATGTACTTTGTATTTAATTAATGAGTTTATTATTAATAGGAAATTGTTTCATTTGTTGATTCAAGGGAACATGGGCCGCTAAGTTAACAGATCCCAACAAAGGTGCAACAATTCGGTTAGGTATGCTTGAAACAACTCGCCCTTGCATCTCATTAGGCTACACTACGGTTCAAGGGGTCCAGAGCAAACCTAATCTTTAATATTTCTTAATATCAACAAGGTTTACCTAAATATACATGTGGTTGCTGATAGAGTTTTTATAGGCTTTATTTGTACAAAGTTTACCTGGATATACATGTGGTTGCTGATATAGAACTTTTTTATAGGCTTTGTTTGTACAAAGTTTACCTATATATATTTCCATCTGCTTTGAGTCTCATCTTTATTAGCAACCACGTGTTAGTGTTTTATTCGCAAAAGATGAATACGAATCTGAAAATTAATGTCATATGAAACGAGGACACATATTATTTAATGTAGCCCGCAAGTAACGACAGCATGATGGAACACGGCTGAGTATGTTGGTGACAAAGTAATACCTTTTTGACACTGCATCGATAACTAAGGAAAGGGAGACTCATTCACTAATTTTTTTATATGAAACTTGAGAATATTTGCAATTGTAAAACTGTTTTTTATAGTTGTAGCCTCAAATTAGGTATCTGAAGATGCTAATCTTATGCTTATGAGAAGCTTGAGGATTCATCGACACACAAACTCACTGTTCTTTATTGTTATAAAGAGTCCTGATCCCATTGAACTTCTGAAAGGAGATATTATTATAATTCACATACACATTTATGGAGTGAGTTTTAATTGTTTTATTAATCGACCTATGTTTGTATTTTATATAACTATGTCCTGTCTTTATATTATATTCGTAATGCATAACATATCTGCTGCTATGTCCATAGGTTCATTTTTTCAAAAGGGATCACAGGGAGTGTGCGCACTCTGCTGAAATGAAGGATTTTGAAGACTTTTTCAACTCCTATAGTGAATTGGAGATTAATATGCAAGTATAGAGAAGTATTAATACTCTCTGAGTTTGCGCCCTTAACATCAACATTGTAATTAGAATCTTTTCAGGAGCAATAGACCAATGTTCCCATTTTCATCTGTTCTCACCTTAAGAAATATGGTTTAGTTGAGAAAATTGAGCTTGCCTGTAATATGACTTCTGTTTGGAGAAAGGATTGTGGATTTTTTACCTTTGGAACACATGATCCAGCTTTAACATGTGCTAAAAGCATAAATAATGAGGAAGTGGGAGAAGGTGATAACAAGGTTCGTGTTTTTATTTGTCTATATATTTATTAATCCCCTCCTTTTTTTACTTATCCGTACATGTTCTTTTACGTAGCGTTAGAAAGCCCATTGCGATAAGAGACAGCCGACCTGCTGTCCTTTTTCCACCAAAGGGAAGGTCAGTAATTCATTCACCGAGGTCCTATGTATGATATGAGGCCACCCAGTAGGATTTATTAGTTACAGCTGCACCATAATAAGTCTTATGTGACATCTAAGTATTGTAATCTTTTGCATACAGTTCAACAAGGTTTAAGAGACCTCCACCAAGTGTTATAATAAGTTTCCCTTTTATTGTTTGATTATTATCGATTATAAAATTTTTCATGTACTTAGCCATATTAGTTAATAGTTTTTTTAGGGTGTGATAAGGGCAGGCCCGACAGGTTGGGTATCTGATAAAAATAGGCCATGAAACATGGGTTATAATGGTTCACGTCAATGTGACCTGAAATACTATTTGATAAAACTGAACTTTTGTAATGGTTCAGGTCTATGTTATCTGAAATACGCTTTCGGTGACTTTAGAAACTACACTGTCATGTCGCATGTTTATCCTAAATCACACATGAATAACTGAATAAAGAGAGAAATACGTTTATGCAAATACCAAGATTGATGACCTGCACCAGTAGTCTGCCATCTAGATATATAGTAAAACTAGTAACGTAACCCGCCCAACGGGCGGGTTCGATTCGTAAATATGTTTTTGATATACCTCTTTTTGATTACTTATAATGGTTGTCGTGTTTTTTGTTAACTAAGAATCTCCGTTCCTCTCTTACTTATGATTATTGAAAATGGCAAATATGTCCTTGTCAATGTGAGAATATTATATTTGCTAAAAACAAACCAATCTTTGATATTGTTTTGTCTTGGCTTATTCAACGGGCCGACTGTGTGTTGGTTAATTAATCTTGTTTTGAATCAACTTTTGATATTGTTTTTCATTGTCTTATCAAATGAGCAGGTTTAGTTCGTAAATCTTATTTTAAAACAAGTTTTGTTGTTTAGTTGTAATAATTTTCGTGTTTTGAGTAAACATAGAAGGTTCATCCTTCTGTTGCTTTTTTATGTTGTTTTTAGAAAACGTTTGTTGGTATTATTATTTTTTTTTTGGGGGGGGGGGGGGGGGGGGGGGGGGGTTGTGTCTCTGAAGACATAGAAACTTTAAAAGTGTTTCTTTTTTTGACTACTTGTGTGTGAATACCATTTATGTTAAAAGGATTATCTTGCGTGTTGGAATTTGTAAAGATATTTTAATCTATTTTTTTGTTAAAAGGAATAGTTTGTGCGTTGGAGTTTATAAAGATAACTTATGCGTGCTCCATAAATGTGTGTTTTTTATTTTGTACAAATTTTAATCTATTTTTGCATGGATCAATTATGTCAATTATGTTACGTATTTTTATTCATCGTTTCCATGAGATTGACACCGATGTGCATTTTTTTTTATTTAGATTGTTTAGCGATATTATTTGGGTGAATCTTTTTGTTTTTTGTTTATGTTTGTTTTAAAGTTGAGATCTTGGGCCTTAACAATTTTCTAGTATGATGAATAACAGTAAATAAACGCAAGTGAATTTTGCACTTAGCCCATTACCAAGGCTTTTAATGGCTCAAAAAGCTTCACAAATCAAAAGTGAATAATAAGAAGAAAAAAAGCAATAAAAGTGTTACATAATATAAGGCCTCGTTTGGTTCATTGAATATTTTTATTGTAATTGTAATGTATGAAAGAAATTGTAATGTAGATGAATTGTAATTGAAATTGTATAAATATGTTATGTGTTTGGTTGACATGGTGTAATGCAAGTGGGTATAAATTTATTTGCTTAAAAAAGGCAATTCCTTTGTAATGTTAACTTTCCATCAATAAAGCCATGTAATTGAGATTACAACAAAAATATGTGCCCAATGTAATTCATATAATTACAATTGCACCAATTAATTAACCAAACAACTTAGAGGGTGTTTGGTTAAGCTTATATAGTAGACTTATAAGCTTATTAGCTTATATAAGCTTATAAGCCTAAACCAAGTGTTTGGTTAAGCTTATATAAGTGGCTTATATGCTTATATATGGGTGTTTTGATAAGCCATAAAAGTGTGGTTTTTTTATCAAGATTTAGGCTTATATAACACATCATAATTTAATTTACCAATTTACCCCAATTTAACATTCTTATTTTTTGTCACTTTATAACATGATTTTCATATCATCTCATTTACATCACTCCTGTGCTTCTCCCTTCCTCATTTCCATCGTGATGTATCATTATGTATTTTTATTTTCTTTCCACATTACTTATTCAATAGGCTCTATCATATTAATACGATATTTTTTGCTGTATATTTATTTTAATTGAATGAGTATCTAGTTGTTCTATTGACATTTTCTTGTTGGTTGTTTTGATGTCATTGAAATTGCTTTTTTTCTAGTTGGTCTGTTGCCTTTATAAATTTTCATAAAAAATTGAAAAATGAGTTGCTATGTTAATCAAAAATTTGAGCTTGCTTATTAAAACATGTCCTTTTTAGTCATTTAACAACATAAACTAAACCAAACACTTGAGCGTATAAGCTTATTAAACATAAGCTAAATCAAACACTAAACATGAGCTTATAAGCTTATATTATATAAGCCATAAACGGCTGACATAATATAAGCTAAGCTCAACTCATAAGCTTAACCAAACACCCCCTTATATAATGAAATGCAAATTACAATTACAACATATTACCACAAATTCAATGAGCCAAACGGAGCCTAAGAGTGGGGAGATCCATAACATACCATTTACAGTATTACATATGTTAATAAATTGGTCTTTTAAATTCATGTATTCAAAATAAATATATTCTAGCTGCTTGTTAATAAATTTGTCTTTTAATTCGTGTATTCAAAAGACTAATACTTCATCAAATTGGTATGGTTTAAAAAAGAAAATTGCTCGATATGCAATACTTTGAGATGGTTACTTGCTTCTGGGTATAAGCAAAAGCAAATATGTGCTTTCACTTATAAGCATAATCATCATTAGCATGTAGCCTACTTAGATAGTGTAGTAGTCACCCACCAAATATTTTGCAAAAACAAATACTCATTGTTAGTGTATAAAACTCTTAACACTTTGTTCCCGAGTACAAAAAGAGAAGAAGAGGGACGGAGAGGGAAAAAAGGAAAGAAGTAAAGAAGAGAGGGAGAAGAAATAATTTTTTATTGTGTGTTCCTGAGTTGAAAAGAAAAGAAGAGGGAGTAAGCAATAATAATGATAAAAAATGATCTTCACTCATTTTCACTCCAATTTTGGAAGAAGATTAGGAGAGTAAATTAAGTGAAATTTACTATCCTTTACTTCCCTCTCCTCTCCAAAAAAATCTAAGAAACACAAAAAAAATTTGTCACCACTCGAAACCTTTCCCTTTCACTCCAAAACATAAACTCGGGAACATAGCGTAAATAGTTTAATCTTATTAAGAGAAACCTTTTAGAGCTAAATGATGTACCTTTGTTGATGATTATGTATACACAAGACTGACTTAAAAGATTCATTATCATATTCAAATACCCAGAAGAGATTTTTTCTTAATCAATCAATAACAACTTACTTTTAAATTTGTCACAAACTCTTCAAATTATGAAAAGCTAAATATGACAATCAAAGATACGTATTAGAAATAAAATTAGAGATTCTATTAGTACGTAACGTTTACCTTAGTTTTCAGGGTTTTGCTTGCTTCTAATTCTACTGGCACCAAATTATCAAATGTGCAACTAACTTTACACCTATTTCACATGTTCCTCTCTACTTCAAAATGAATTTAACCTGGACCTAGAAGTAGAAAAACTCCCAATACCTGATGTGAATTTTTTTATTGTGGTGTGTGTATTAAGGGAATTGGTGTTGTTGTGATATCATATCATTGTCATTGTACCTGCAAATATGTCATAGTTATTCCTCTTAAATTCAACATGTTTCTTATGTCTTTATAAACTACAACAGTACCCAGTATCCCAGCGAAAAAAGAGGGGTTTCTCGGGCGACATATCGCTGAGGATAGGTTTCACCGTTTCAATTTGCATGTTTAATTGGTTCTTTTGCAGTGCCATAGTGCTTACATTGTTCCAGTGGTATAACCATTCCAAACAAAAAACCATACCAAATTGATTGCAAAGTCTCTTCAAATTGTTAGGAAAATAATATTTAATGTGACATGTATATATGACACAAAAAAAATTATAATCAAATAAGTACCTTGTTTGAATCATTATGGGAACTAACAGAGCGATGCAGTTTATCTACAACACTTTTGGTGTCATCAAACCATTTTGTAACTATACTTGTAAACGCATTCACTTTAACTTTGCTCCTTGGCTCAAGTTAATTGCCTAAAATTGAAATCTTGGATTTGTTCTTTGACCACAGGAAAAGATATGTTAGCGCGGGTTAACTAAACCATATTAGGTATTATATTTTTCTGTAGCGTGCTCTTGGTATGACTATATTGCTCAATTATAGGTTTGCTGCCAAAAAGCTAAAACATCTTATAAATGTGACCAAAACCAAAAAGCATTATTTCGGCTATCCCAACAACATAGAAAAGCTGTTAAAAACAGCAATCAAAGCTGTAAAATCTGTATCCAAACAACCCTTTCTATACTGTCCAAACAAGTTATAAATGGTGTAAAAATTAGTATCTTAAAGCTGTAAAAATCAGCATTTAAAAGCTGTAAAAACCTGCATATTTCTGCAATCCAAAAAACATATAAAAGCTGCTAAAAACAACATGCAAACCTATAAATAAAAATATCTAAACAACTCTTTCTTTGGGGTCCAAGTATCTACGATATCTCTTTTTGCTTAACTATGTATATACATAATTGTTTTTAAAAAATCAATGTATTCGTTTATTTGTTTATTGATTAGTAAAAATCTTTGATAAGCATATATAACTCTGGAAAATTCAGATTGTATCTGATAGATAGTAGTCGTACACAGGCCATATGTTGGCTAAGTCATTCATCAAAAATATTATCAAGACGACTAAGAGAAAATTTATATTTTAAACACGCTGCTAAGCTCAAGGTTTTCACTTCCAGCATAAGGTATATAAACGATGTTTCGAAATACAAAATAAACACATAATCAAGGGCAAACATATACATTTTCTATGATGAAACTGTTTAAGATAATACGAACGAATTTCTTTGGAGCATCGAGAAAAACATATACGTATAAATCATAAAAATCAAATTTTAACCGTTTTGATCATTGCTATATACCTGGAGAGTTGTCGTCCATGCTGCCACTTGAAGCTTTAATTGACAAACGTGCAAAACAAACACATGATCAACTTCCTTCATATACATTAAAATTATAAAAAAGATTCCTTTGTATGTTACAACATTTGTGAATCTGGACCACTTTGAAAATCCTTCTTAACATTCAGAAAGAGCTTGTGTAGCGCAGCTATCATCAGAATAGGTCGCCTCACATTATCAAACAAAGATAATAAAAAATGACTGCCTTAAGTAGCCGCTCTCGTAACATCGAGTCATTAAGTCATCATTTCCAACATGTGCATAACTTGTTTGGTTCACTAACCTTATTGACCGTCTTGATAAATAGGTTATAGGTTGTGCCCATGTTATTTGAGTTAGTAATGTCCAGGTTTTTTAGGAGATACCAACACAAATCGCCCCATTTCAACCACAGCCTTTATATAATATGTTTTGTTTAAGATTATCTGGTCCAAGAGAAGGTGAAAAAAAAATACTTGTAAACATTTATATACTAATATGATGTCAATCGTCAACTCACATATTTATAATTAAGTAGATAAGCAGTAAAGTACGATAAATAAGTAATCCCAAACACCATCTTATTAATTGTTTGCTGATCCTGAGATCGATATTAGGACTGGTGGAATTATATCATTATGTTTAGTGGATCATTACATTCTTGTAAGCTCGTGTGCAGTAATAAGAATGAGGGACTGATATCATTGTGTTTCTCACATCAAGGCAAAAATAATAAGTATTCCCAAACACCCATACGACATACTAACTTAACACGACATACTTAAAAAACCTGCATTTTGTCACGCTTGATCCTAGGAGCATTGAAAGAAGTTGGAGAGCTAATGCAATTAACTCATGGATAACATCTAAACATTATAAGAGATTTTAGCAAGGTTTAAAAATCTTCTAGTAGTCAGGATATTATTTTATGATGTGCATGAGGGGATTTATTCCTCTTTAGTGCGTTGTTATGCCTTGAATGTACATGAGGGTCAATCACACAAGGACTTCATGATTTGTGACAGGAAAGCTGACTTTTAGCGTAAAGGTATGGTTGTTGAAGTGAATTATGTTATTTACCTTATGGTCAGCGCTTCTCTTGCATTATTTATATATTATAGATTAGATAGTAAATACCACGATAAAAGGTATTCTAAAAAGAAAAATGGTATTACCTTATTTTTCTTTATCTCTCTGTGTAACGTTCTAAGTGTTATTCCTAGGAATGTGGTAGATCTTCAGTTAGACGTCTGTTGTAGATGGATGTTTTGCTGCTAAAGGGGGTGCTAAAGGGGGTGTTTGGATGGCTGCTAAAGAGGTTTTTTGGTTGCTCCTAAAAGGAAATCTAAAGAATAATAAGAAAACAATAACAATGATGATACTACTGAATGAGCGACTTATCATCTATACCTGTGTTCAGATCAAGACCTTGGTTTACCCAAAATTCTTGAAAAGTAGACCAGGTAATTCATAATATTTTTCTGAATTTGAGATATCCGAGAAAGCATGTCCACGCAGCTCAGATATAGTAGATCCTTCTGATTTTCATGAGAAGGTTCTTTAGAAGAACTATGTGTATTATCGTCACTTCTTTTAGCACTATCAAGGGACTCATACAAAAGAGGAAACTTACATGAACCCAAGTAAACAAAATTTAAATCACACCTCTCAGATATCAGCTAAAATAGTACATAATTCTTGAGAAAGTATTCTACCTTCAGCAAAATGGTTCCTTGTCCAACTGTTTGACATTAATGAAATAATATAAGTTTTCCACTGGTAACTTGTGCAGCTATTAACCATGCAGTATATTACTATGATGAACTTCTTACAATACAAGTCTTGTAGTGGCACTGAATGACTTGTAGTGGAACCATTAAAGAAATTGTTTCCCAAAGTGTGGCGGTGTGGCCAAAGTTGTCAGAACCTCATATTTGGGTGTGATCATTTAGCGTTAAAAGGTTTAGTAGGTAAGTTGTCAAACCAGCGGGCACGCTCGTTGAGCAACACCCCATATCATTAAGAACATGAAGAAAAATTCTATAGATAAGTCAAGATTATGTCATAGTGTACGAATTAAAGGGATGCACATATTTTATATTTTCCTTGATTAAGTACAGCTAGAGTGCTAGATAATTTGTCTAAATCCAAAGCCAACATAGAATTATCAGACATCCCTCAAAGCCATCATACATACCAGGACGTGGTACCATCCTTTTAATTTTCCCTTATAGTTCAAAGATGTGTTTATATTAATTATAGCTAGACAATATAACAAAGCTCTCATATAAACTAATCCATAAACGAATGTTTATGAGCTATTCTATATATCTCGTACATCCTCAATAGACTTGCAAACCAAACGTTTATCGTAACTACATCAATATTACTTTACATCACTTATCATCGTTCAATCCGGACCTAATTCGTAACCGACGTGTTTATGAACTATTGTATACACTATACATTCAGTTGTATCTTACACTTGAAAACAAATCAAACTAAACTCATTTTTTCAAAAAGCATGGATTACAAAGACTCCCAAACCAAAAGCTTATTCATAACTACATTAATACTTCTTTCATATCACAATTATCATGCCAATCAAGACCTAATCTGTAACCGACGTGTTTATAAACTATAATACAACACAAAACAATGAAAGCATACTAAAGTTGCAATAAAATAAGAACTTAATCTTACGCTATTTTAACCAAAATCAGGATAACCAATAGAGCCGGTTCATAAGGAGTTACTTTGTAAGGAAGGTTTGTACAGAAGCTTTGCCTATGACATATCATCGTGTTTTAACTCATAACTTTGGACCAAAATTTATGGGTATAGCAATTTCGCTCTCTTGATTCATCTTATGATGTAAACATGTATTCAAATCAATCAATAAAACAAAGTTATTGCAATAAGGAACAATGTAAACGGTATACCTCTAGAGTTGTGGTGATCCCTCATGCTTTACAATCTTATAGTAAAAGGATTCTACAAACTAAAAAGCGACATATACAAATTCGTTATAAAATCATTGGTAAGTGTTACATAATACTGATAACTTAAATCATTCAATGCTATAGATCATGAATGAATGATATTAGGGTTTCGAGAGAAAAGATGGTTATTAGACCATATTGTTATTGATTCGGGTATTGCAAGAGTAGCAGTCGGATAATTTGGTGATTAATTGTATATATAGTTTCCAAAATCTATGTTGATTATTATTGATAAGGAATGTGTCCCAACCGGGTGTGCTTTATTTGTAGAAGATATATTTAGTATTTTTGATAGAAGTAAACAAAACGTGGCTTGGTTCGGTTGGTTAAGATGGTTATATATTAATGTAAGGATAGTACTTCGAATCTTGCTTGCGACTTGCTTTTTATCAGATTTCGAAACTTTATTAATTGTGTGCCACGTCATAGTTTATGAATTATCCCAGTCACCATTATATCAATCATAGTTAGCCCCATATATAAGTAAAGATATAGATAAAGCTAAATGCACATCAAATTTATATACACATGTAGTTGTTGATGCCAGCAGCGTCAAGGCTTTATGTTGTCCTTGGTTCCCAAAAGGTGATATTATTGCAACTGCCCAACAACTCTGTGCAAAACAGAACACGTTTAGGTTGCTATGCAGTTCTCCAGTTTCATGTCAGCTTACATGTTTTAGTACCACCTAATTTTTTATTTTTAATGCAAATTTTGGGGTGTCATTGGTATATATTAAATGAAAGTGTTTTTTGTTCATATATATGAAGGTCTACAGTTGGCCAATAGAGTTATTCTTCTCCACCCGAAGGCCTACTATAGCCTGGCGGTCAAGTGATCATCATCGAGTAAATCACTGACTATGTTATGAGATGTTAAATTTCTATCATCATCATGCTCATTAGGTATGTCCTCTTTTTCGCCTATATAGTAATGTAATGATATTTACTATATACCAAACTAATGGCCTTATGGGGTTGACATCCCTGATTTTTATGGAGATGAAAACACAAGACTCTTCACTTTTCTGGACTCTTATATCTATTCTCTTTTGGCATTGAGTTTTGAACTCTGTTATATTTGTATCAAAGTTGTATCAATGACGGATATGTCCTCTTTGTTCGATTATTAGCCTATCGTATTAGGCGCTGGTGAATGTAAGTTGTTTGACTGACCTACTACTTGCACGTCACATACGACATTTCTTGCAAGCTTCTCTTATTAAAGTGGTTCTTTCTGACCACACATTAGTTAAATGTAGGTATGCACTCTCTGTATAATTTTCCTCCTAAAAAAATTGGTTGTGATTTTTTATTAAAAAAAACATATTTTTTACACTACTACAATAATGATTTACACAGGTTATACTATTTTACTGCTTATATTCAAAAATAAAAGCTTAAGCGCTTCACAAAATACTCTTTGGTTTTGCTTAACAAATTAATCCTTTGGATTTCAGGCTTATCAATGACTAATATATCAGATTTCTTTTGGATCACTCAGATGTGATGCTTTGCCGCTGAAAATGATCTCTCCTCACGGTTTAAGGTGACTTCCTTTTTCAGCGTTTATATCAATTATTAGTTATCAAACTGTTTGAATGATTTTGAGAAATATTTCAGTAGTTGCAGCTGATTGAATTGCATCAGGAGCATATCTCAGAAGAATTTTTTCTTGGTTTTTGCGATAATAGCTGAGCAAAGATCTTAAAAAATATATATATAATACATGTACATTTTAGTTAGCTGTACAGTGTACACATACATCAGAGGTCTTGATTGAATTTAAATCTTAGATATTTGGTAGCTGTATTGAAAACACATGCAACTGTTATTTCATTCCAAAGCAATCATTGAAACTTCCTGTTTACAATGTGTATTGAATCTTTAACTATAGAAGTTGGCGGACTTTTGCTTTGAGTTTTTTGAATTTGTGCTATCTGCTCATTCTTACGCATCCACAACAATATTTCATAGGGACATTAAGCCTGAAAAATTCTTATTTGTTGAGAGCTACAAAGCAGTAACATCTGACTGTGGACTTTCGAGGCCTCTTAGCAGAACTCATCTAACTACACAAATTGAAGGCAACGCATATATGTTTGTAACTTGAAATCTTGCATGCGCCTTCCTCATATATGTTGGTAACCATACTTGCAAACTTTAGTTATAGTTTGGAGCTAGAAATATATAATGGGTGTGAGGGTCTGTTCAAGATGATTTTAATAATCAGGTTGTTTATTTTGACAAGTTAGCCTCACATAGTCACATGTATTACACAAGATTGCAACTTCTCTTGTCACATAAATAGGTACGTAGGTTGCTCTATACTTCTAATTATGGTTTGGTGTTGATTACTATGAAAGAATGTAACATCGTAGGTTGATGAGAAAATCCTTGATCCAATATAAGCGATGAAACTCACCACTTTTAGCATTGTGACATTTCTATTCATATATTTGTGTTCAAACAACACAAATATATTGTATACCTCATAATAGAGGGGAATCACGTTCCCCTAGGACCTAGGAACAGTGATCCCCTCACATAGCTATTATTAAATTAAAAGGACTCTCTCACAAACTCCTCACACTCTAAACTGTGTGTGTGTGATACTTCCTGTAGCAGTCTCATCTTCTCCGCCGTTGATCTTCGATTTGAGTTCTGTAGCACTTTTTCGTTTAGTACCGTTGATTCACATACCAACCTTTCTCTTATACTACCATTTTTATCCCCATAATTCATTGACTTTTTCATCTCTCTCTCTAGAAAAAAAAGATCTGATTGATTTGGGTTCTCTCTGAGAAAAAAAAGAGATCACATCTTAGGATCTGGGTTATAATTGAATACGCGATTTAAAAGGAACAGATTGATGCAGGTAATTTTTTTAAATATTGTTAAGTTTATGATTTTGAATATTTCTTTCATTATATTAGACTTCCGATTGAATATTAGATACACACGGAATTTAGAGGGTTTTTTGGGTTTTTTGATTTTGTTTGTTTTCATGAGGAGATTGGATTTTTTTGTTGGTTTTTTGGTTTAATCCGAATTTTCTTCTTTTTGTTGATGTTTTTAAGCAGGATGATGAGGAGAATGGATTTTCTTCCCAATAATCGTGGTATTTAGAGTAAGTCTGTCACACCATACCGAAAAAGAAAATAAATAATACCCGACATATTGAATTCGTATCATGGAAACAAATGGTCTATCTTCTTCTGTTTGATTTAATGATTTTCAGGTTTTAGTCTGTGGGATATGATTCTTGATGTGTCGTATTAACTGGAATGTGGGTATACACATGTGGAATACACTATTATTATGGTTGTTGCTGGGGTTTTGATTCGTTGACAGCATTAGAACCCGTCGCTTGGCCTGGCATGTCGTTGGATTTGCAGCCGCGACGGGTTGACCATTTGTTTGTGTTGCTTTTGCGAACACATTCCAGCTTTGCAATTTTTAAAATGTTCATAAGCCTGATAAGCCCATAAAGTCATTGTGGTTCCATCGTTTTATATTTGGCTATCATGATTCTTGGAATCTGATGCAATTGGGATTGTCTGTTGAAGTTGTGAGGCTAGGTCGGCGAGGTAATGGCTAGATGACATAGCATATATAGTCGTTATGCAACCGCTTTCTTTGGCCAGTTTCAGAAACTTTGATGAGGTAAACACCGTGTGTGAATCTAAGCCTTTATTTTCCGAATATGATGTGAGCTTTCAAGGTTGCTGGTTTACTGGTCGCTTGGCACTCTGTGTGTATAAACTAATTTGTCCTTATGGCCCTTCGATGTTACTGTCGCTTTCGTTGCCGCTAATAAAGGCTGGCGACGAAAGGTACAAGTGTGTGGCATCGATGTCTGATGTCGCTGGTCTTTCGTTGCTGCTATATATGCTGGTAGCGAATTTGACCGGTGTCTGATGGTACGGAAATGGATGCTTGGTATAGCTCATGTTTGTTTGACAACCGTCGCTGCCAACCACCCTTTCGTTGCCTGCGTGACGATACTGTTGGGTGTGTCACAGTGGGGATAGGGTTGCGTTGTATGGTGCGTGTCGATCCTGCCGGGGCAGCCATGATTTACAAACACATGTATTTTTCCGGGGCAACCATAATTACATCGCGGTCGCACCCATACAGTGTTTCGTATGGTTCCATTAATAGAGTTGTTGAAAGTGAATTATGAAGTGTGGCTAGGATTAATGGCATTACAATTTAATGCCTTCGATGTGTTTGATGAAAGTGTCGAATATGTTTTTAGATTAAAGATAACCTGTTAGTTGTTTGATTTGTGGTTTATCAGAGGCAATGAAGATATTGTAGAGTTTGTGCGTTTATTAAACGTACCTTGGCGAGGCAGCATGAGTATGTGTTTGCAGCCATGGCGGGTCAGGTATATTCTAATACCCCCTGCACACGCGACTCTGAGCCAAACAATTCGTAAGCATGTCTTCTATACGTATGTTTATGTGGTTTGTGTCTTGAAATGAGTAATGACCCGTTACCCAACCCGGGCATTTTGGCAGTTTTGCAAAACAGTTCACACTTATTGCTTAAACAAATCCAGAAAAAAATAATTGCGGCATGAAAAATCCAGAACCTTAAAACGAAAGAAAATCTTGCGATATAAGAAGGTTTTAAAGATTGCGGATAATTTGTTATATCTTGATTAATAAATGTATCTTTTTGTTGTAAACCTTCTGATAATTTAAAAATTACAGTATCTTTTTCTTGGATTGCTTTGATTGTGATCAATAAGTGTGTTTGTGATTCGTCTATGTCAGAAGGATGTTTATGTCGGGTTGTTTGGGTTTAATTTGGTTCATCGTGATACTAGATACTCCGGTATATTTTATTTGGTTAGAATAGTGATTTTTATTGCAAATACAGATTAGGGGTCCGTCAGGCTTTCTCCCATTGCGAAGATATATTTCTAAACTTTTTTAAGATTGAGCTATGTATTCAAAATCTAAAATAACTGATGCAATTCCTGATTGTCAGCAGCAAAAGAAGCGGGAAAAAATGGTAGAAGGCGAGCTCAGGCTGGACAGAGTTCATGTTCGTGGTATGGATGTTTTCAAGGTGACGAAGGTGGCAATGGAAGTCATCAGACGTGCTAGAAGAGGCGACAGGCTGAGTGTGTCTTATTCAGTTGGTTTGCAATTATTTCATTTTACAAAACAGGTCACGAAGGTTTTGCAAAACAGGTCACGAAGGTGGAAATGGAAGTTATCACAACGCATCAACCTACTTTTTTTTGTTATAATCTTATTCAGTTGCAAAAGTTCAATCATATCATATATTTGCAACCTGCCTTTTAAAAGATCGTTAAATTAATGGTCATTATACAAATATTGCCTGGGAATCTTGCAACCTTTTAGAAAGATCATCCCATACTTAAATCAACCATTATATTATCAACATTTTAGAAATGAGTACTTATGCAGCTAAATAAAGTTTTTTTTTGATAATTTATAAAATGACCCAATTTGGAGAACTTGAAAAAAGACAAGAAAAAGTCATTTCTCAAAAATTAATGCGACTGTCATTTCTCAAAACTAATGCTACTGATTAGAGAGATGCACACCTAATGAAAATAAGTTAATATGCCTATTTGGCTGATGATTCAGAAGTAGTGATTCCCTGTAGGAGCTCACAAAGAATGAACCACAATGATCTTCAGAATCCCCGAGTCTGTTGATGCGTTGTGATCCAGGTTCACAAACTACAAGCATGACTGGATCATCATCATCTCTCACTTCCATTATAAGTTCTCCATTTTTTCTAAATCCAAGTATTCACCTTAATGACGCAAATGGTAAGTTGATAGTATATATCTTCGCAAATAATTTGTATAAATGACTGGATTGAGGAGACCCGGTGGCTGATTGACAGGATAGAATTTTTTTAATGCATTTTGTGAATAATTAGTGTGGCTAATCTGATTCAACGAGTTAAGATTTTTTAGTGATAAACTATTTTGAGTGGAGTAATTAGTCATGGCAATATACCATTACAACACATCAGAAAAAGTATACAGTTACTTGCATTGTTGTTTTTGGTTTAAAAAGTAGTGCTACATAGTATGTTACTTCATATACTTCTCAAAGTGTGTTTGTATTGATAACAGTAACCACTTGCATAAGCAAACCCACTCCTTTTTAATTATTTCTTCAGTTAATAATTATTGTTCGTATATAGGGTACAAGCAAAGGAATAGTGAACGCAAGTATGCAAAGTAAAGAGACGCCTTTAGATTTCATCCTGTGTATACGATTTTCTGAATCATCAGCCAAATAGGTAACCGTCCTTTTGTGTGCGGCTACATTGGAGGTATTTGTTAATCTTTCAGGACCCGTTGTTACTTGAATTTAGGTTCATACCTTGCTTACGATTTTCTTACTGTTATAGGTATTTATCACGATTCGACAAAATAGAAAATACTAAAAAGTTAGGTAGAAGTGTCACATCAGATTGTTTGGTTTCGGTTAGTTGCTTCACCGGGTGTACATTTTATGAACCTTATGCACCACCATATTTTAGTATTTACGTTCCTACTAATAAGCTGCTTATTAAATCCAATGTACGAGACTATAACCTGCATAGTGTATGGAATATGCAGCACTATAATTCATTTATGTAAAAGAAAAAAAACCGTGAATGTTATAGAATTTATTCAGTTTACTTTGTGCGAATGCCTCTTTAGTATACGTTCAAAGAACAACTCATGTTATTTGTTTTCGCGTATGCATGGTCGACAATGATGAGATTTTCGTCTTTGGATCGTTGTGGGGCCTTTTTTTGTTTCCATTCCACAAACTATGCGGCAGTGACCTTTACTGCCATTTTTTTATATAGTTTCGAAAAACCGATAATAAAACCTTGACAATATGTTTGTTTCATTTGTTGCAGATGGGTATAGTAAGATGTATACGGCGAGGACTAATTATAACGGGGAATCTAATAAGGGAATTATTCCTAATGTTTGGTCAACCATATTTAGGCATGTTGAGGAGACGGAAGGGAATGTCAAGTGATTATCTGACACAACGGATGCTACTGGTATGAGCTAAAGTTAAGGTTTCTGATCCTTTCTTTAGTGTCCGGTTTTTGCTACAACTCATGTATGATTTGGCCTTTTTTTCCATAAAGTATGTCTCAGTTTTGATGTATAGGCCTTTGATAGTCTATTATTATGCAGTTTTGATGTATAGGCCTTTAGTATTATGTAGCTTTTTGGTTGCTGAGCTTGGTACAAGTGGATCGCATGATAGGCAGCGAAGATTGGTAGTCAAGGGAAGATTTGCACCTAATTAACCTTTTGTAATATTAAAAAAACAGAAGATACTTTTTAAGTTACCTAAAAGCATATATAATTCACACAGAGATAGTATACACCTAATTAACCTTTTGTTTGAAGCTGTAATTACAACTAGATGCTTTTCTTACAAATCTTAGGTTAACATACTTAAGTTTACAATCAAAGTTTAGCAAATTGAAAATTTTGATACTTCTGTATGTGATTTTTTTTATATTAAAAGATTGCTTGCTTATTCAGGAACTCCACCTTAGAATGTAGGAGACTGAGTAGCAGATAGTACCACCATCGCCGACCCGATCACAACCACCACAGGTTTGCCCACTAGAGTTTACAATAACTTAAAAGAGAGTTCTCTGTCAAAGCTAATTTTATTAGATTTTAATCTTTCGGTTCCTAACATGCAGGTATACCACCCGAAAGCCAGTAAACAACCAACAAAAAGATCACTCTAATTGTTTGCGAGAGGGGTGCTGCCACCCTTTAGATACGGCTACTGTTTTGGAAACACGTGTTACGGGTTGGTCTTATTTTTACCTATTTGTCATTATAGTTTCAAACGTCCGAGGTTAATTTGTATAGGAATTATGTTTTGTTAGGTGCCTCACTAGACTTCATATGTGAGAATCAGTTTCCATCTCTAAGGCGATTAGACCTTGGTAGTGATGTAAAAAGACATGTGGATGCCAAAGAATTCACGCATAAATGATATGGGAAAGGACAAAACGAGGCTAACTTTCAACACTGGATCTATAGATCAGCAGCAGCAGAGATACCCGGGAGCCATGCACTTTTGATTCTGCTCCTTCCATTATGAGGCATCGAAGAGAACTACCTGAACACATTTTACTAAAACATTTACGCCTACACAGATGTCAGGACGCAGTGTATGATGAATCGGCCACGCATCCCCGCCATTGAGATGCATGGCAGCCAAGGTATATACTTTTCTTACATTATAAACCATTGGTAATCTATGCATTTGAGTCATTAGGAATTCCTACGAACTCAGTATGTTGCCATTCGGTGCTGGTGAATTATATGTTCAGAACATGCTTTGTTCTTTTTTTTGGTTTGTAGTGCCATCTAGCGGTGAAACTTCTTTTTCCATCTCTTGCAAGCGTAAGAGACTACGACTTTTACCAAACACGACTAGGCAACATAGAAGATGCTTGGAGCCAGCCGATATGACGTGGGAACATATATATTGTCTTGATACACGCATCAACAACTTCTTCCCATCTGTCCCGTTAGTTGTAAGTTTAAAATTATCTCTCTTTCTATTCAAATAGCCCTGCAGATTAGGCTCTTTGTGGATATATTGGATTGCAAACAAAGAATTTATCGATTGCTTGAACAAGACAGTAAATGCAACTTTGATCTTATGTTTGCTTTTACAAGACTTGGAAAACAGAAATGAGGGAAACCAGCCCTTTCACGTTGCTTTTTTAACTGATCTACCAAACGTCGCGGCGAAGCGCGGGCAAAAGCCCTAGTAGATTTAAAAAATCAGTGACGCCAAGTTTTTTAAGTTGCCCCATTTTACCCATTCAAAAAAGAAAGTACAACTCACATTGAGTCGTTATCCATCAAAGGGTTGTAACTGTGTCTAGGGATGTCAGTAGGGTCGGGTTTACCCGACCCAAATCTAAACCCGAACCCAATTTGGCTAATCGGATCGGATGAAATCGGGTTAAAATCTTGTCGGGTTGTTTTTTTGACCTGTCCCGATTACCCGATTGTGTTAGCGGATCGGGTTTGAGTTGAATTAATTTTTTTGTGGGGTTCGCGGGTCAACTCGATAAGACCCAAAAATTAGTTTTAAATTCTTTTATAAGTAATATTTTTAATAAATTTTTATGCTATACTCATGAATATAATGCTTTATTGAAAATATGTTGGTCATATTATATGATTTGGTCTAATAATTACTCGTGTTATTTACTTTCTGTGATTTAATTTAAAAAAA
This sequence comes from Glebionis coronaria, assembly GCA_025667525.1. Taxonomy (NCBI): domain Eukaryota; kingdom Viridiplantae; phylum Streptophyta; class Magnoliopsida; order Asterales; family Asteraceae; genus Glebionis; species Glebionis coronaria. The sequence continues at coordinate 110,476,980 of CM046879.1, read as the reverse complement.
ATAATTTCTGTGATCGGTATATTCGGTAGTTGGGCAGTGCACACATTATGTATTGTCGATGTGAGATTTTTGGAATTAGCTTTCTTCAAATTTATCATTCTGCGCAACTACTACAAATTAGAAAAAGGAATGCACAAGCATTCTGACTTTTGAGTACATGTTTTGTTTGATCATTTTTTTTTTTTTATTAATCAGTTCACAGTAGAAGTTTTCAGTATAGCCCGCCTTGATAAAATCTGACTCGAATACCATCCGAACCCAATTATTTGATTTCTTATAAGCTCGGGTTGCGGGTGAGTTTTCAAAAATTAAAACCCGATTTAACCCGACTCGATAAAACCCGATAACCCCGACCCAATATGTCAAATGGGTCAAATTGAAAAACTTGAATCTTTAAAGGGTCGGGATTAGAATTAAACGATGTACTGAGGGTTTCAGACATGCTCACATGTAGTTGTAATGAGGATTTAAGATGTGGGCAATATTATTTTAAAATCAATCAACCTTTAGTTAATGCTCACTATAGAAATACATTAACAAAAGACTGAAAGAAATTATATCAACAATTAGAAGACACGCTCCACGAAACACTTAGAAAAAATAGTGTATGGTTTGTTTGACTACATTAAAAGAGTTGCATGGCTCTTGCGACTTGGTAAAAAAAATTGAGGGTCCGTTTGGTTTGAAGTCAGGTTTTACTTTAAGTGTGGGTTTATAAAGTGGGTGGTTTAGGTTAGAAAGAAAAAATATAAGAGTTATTATAAGGTTGTATTAATAGTTGTTTGGTTTATGTTGGGTTAGGTTTAGATTTAAAAATTTATTTATTTATAAAAATTTAAATATGAATTTAATAGTGAAACTTAATATTAATGTAAATAATTGGTGGTCGTTAAGAAAGATTACAGTTTTTTTTAAAAAAGGTGATGTGGGGCCTGTCAGAACTTTCAGAGAAAAGATACATATGAGCTAGGATTTTTAAAACCCCTTGAATTAGGGGATAAGGCCCAATTTTAAAACCTGAGTGTACCTACCAAACATTAAATTTCAAATCTAACCCTTGACTTTCAAAGAAAAGATGAAAACCAAACGGGCCCTGAATTTTGTGTTCTTTATAGGATTGATATAGGAAATAGGATAAAAGTCTTAAATATTGAAGAGTGTATTTGATAAGTACTTTTTAGTCTCAATATTATTGTTTATGATTTTTATATTTTAATTTAATTATTTCGTATTAATAATAAAAAGTAAAGTTTGATTAAGTTTAATATAATATTTTGCTTGAAGTTATAATTATAAAATTTAAAACAATGAAATTAAGTAGATAAAGATAAAATTATTATTCTGTTAAAAAAGAAAAGATAAAATATTGTAATAAATGTGATTTTTTTAAACTATTTTTTTTGTTACATGACAAAAAATTTTTGACAGAAGAAGTAATATTTTTTTTATGTTGCCATTTGCAAAGCGTTTACCGTAAAATGGTACTTAAAAATTGACAGGTCCATTGAAAGTATTAGGTAAACGAAAAACAAATATTAAAAACAAACAGGTTCTCATAAATACTATGTTTAAGTAACATACAATAAAAAAAAATATACGTCAACATCTCTAAGCAAAAACTAATAATATCAAACGATAATTTACTTTAACTAACGTACAATATTAAAAAAAACTTATATTAGTACAACGAAAGATTTAACTTTGTTAAAAGAAATAGTAATTTCGGTTTTTTACAAAATTTTTATTTTTTTAATTCAATTTATTTTTAAAAACATGCCTTTTGAACTTTAGACATAAATTTAAGAGTCACGTTATAGCGATATATCAGGTTAAGATTTGATCATCGGGTCAACCTGTTTAAGTCATCGGGTAACGGGGTCGATCGTCGGGTCAATTCGATCAAGTCACCTGGTCACTGGGTCATCGTTAACAGTGCGTTCAGATCAAGAGAAAAAGATAACCCTGCCCTTTGACCACAAATTAATGTTACTTAAGCGTAAACTATAACTAAAATATACTAGAAGTTAAATTACAAATTCAAGAAACTAAAAACACACGAACCATAAACCCTGAAGAATAAGAAAAAAACGACTCCGCCCGTTGGGCGGGTTACGACGCTAGTATATATATATATATATATATATATATATATATATATATATATATATATATATATATATATAGAGTAGCGATCCAGTAAGAAGATAAATAAAAATAAGAAGAATAAGAAGAACTCTGGACCACATATTTTAAATAAGAGTGAGAATTTTAAGGGGAGATGCAGGAGATTTTGTAGGTGCATCTGAAATGAGTGGTTATAGTTTCTTCTCATCCTTCTCATTTTTGTTAATCTTCTTATTAGATCCCAACTCTATATATATATATATATATATATATATATATATATATATATATATATCAATCAAGAACCCTTATAAGGAAGGATGGTAAAACTATTCCTTAAATACAAAATTCTATTAAAATGACACATGTAATTCATTAAATGGTTTCTATAAATGCTTCAAAAACAAAATAGAAATACAAAAGATGCCTTAAATACAAAATTCTATACAAAAATATAAGGAAGGATGGTGAAACAATGCCTTAAATACAAAATTCTATAAAAATGATTCCATAAAATGCTTCAAAAATAAAATAGGAATTACACATGATGCCTTAAATACAAAATTCTATATAAGTATATATAGGAATTACAAATGATGCTTTAAATACAAAATTTTATTTCTATAAAAATAATTCCATAAAATGCTTCAAAAATAAAATAGGAATTACAAATGATGCCTTAAATATAAAATTCTATAAAAATATATATATGAATTACAAGTGATGCCTTAAATACTAAATTATATAAAAATATATAAGGAATGATGGTGAAACAATGCCTTAAATACAAAATTTTATAAAAATGATTCCATAAAATACTTCAAAAATAAAATAGGAATTACAAATGATGCCTTAAATACAAAATCTATAAAAATATATATAGGAATTACAAATGATGCCTTAAATACAAAATTATATAAAAATATACAATGAAGGATGCTGAAACAATGCCTTAAATACGGAATTCTATAAAAATAATTCCATAAAATGCTTCAAATAAAATAGGAATTACAAATGATGCCTTAAATACATAATTCTATAAAAATATATATAGGAATTACAAATGATGCCTTAAATACAAAATTCTATAAAGATATATAAGGAAGGATGGTGAAACAATGCCTTAAATACAAAATTCTATAAAAATGATTCCATAAAATGATTCAAAATAAAATAGGAATTACAAATGATGCCTTAAATATAAAATTCTATAAAAATATATATAGGAATTACAAATGATGCCTTAAATACAAAATTATATAAAAATATATAAGGAAGGATGGTGAAACAATACCTTAAATACAAAATTGTATTAAAATGATACCATAAAATACTTCAAAAATAAAATAGGAATTACAAATGATGCCTTAAATACAAAATTCTATAAAAATATATATAGGAATTACAAATGATGCCTTAAATAAAAAATTATATAAAAATATATAAGGAAGGATGGTGAAACAATTCCTTAAATACAAAATTCTATAAAAATGATTCCATAAAATGCTTCAAAAATAAAATAGGAATTACAAATGATGGCTTAAATATAAAATTCTATAAAATATATATATGAATTACAAATGATACCTTAAATACAAAATTTTATAAAAATATATAAGGAAGGATGGTGAAACAATGCCTTTAATACAAAATTTTATTAAAATTCACAACAATAATATTAATTTCAAAAAAAATTAATGTAAAAACCTTATTCATAACATTAACATATACAAAATTTATTACCTCATAAAATTCAAAAATACATAATATATTTATACACTATTATTAAAATTCTAAAAAAAAATTTATGTAACAAACTTATTCATACCGTTAACGTATGTAAATTCAATTAACTCATAATATTCTTAAATAAATAAAATATCTTAAACTACGTTATTTTTGTCTATTCTATGCCATTATTAAAATATCAACGCCATGACTAACACTATATATACTAAACTTCTAATACAAACACACAGAAATTCAATTTTCATTAAAAATGTATATACTTAAAGCTAGCCCGTCCACCGGACGGGTCTAAAGGCTAGCTTTATGAAAATTTTAAAAGATAGTAAAAGAATTAGTAAAACGTTTGATACAAACACATTAAAACGAATATAACTTAAAAGTAAACATTCAAGTCATCCTATTAAAGGTATCAAGAGAAAAAAATCTATAATTAACATTTTTTCATAAAGGACGTCTTGATACCTTTAAGTTTATTTTTTCTCTTTTTCTAAACAATAAACTTAAAGGTATCAAGACGTCCTTTATGAAAAAAATGTTAATTGTAGATTTGTTTTAGTCATTTGTCACAACATAATATTTTTAGACCTTTCTTAAAACAACTATCAGATTTAAAATCGGTTCTTTTAGAAAACCAAGTAAAACTGGTTACTTAACCGGTAAAAAACCGATTTACCCAAAATCAGTAAAACCGGTCCAATCAGTTCGGTTAAAAAAGATCAGTTTTATAAAAAACGGTTTTGGTTTTGTCGGTCGGCTTTCTAAAAAACCAGTTTGGCCTTGCACCACTACGTATATGCGTGTTTGGTATTGCTTACCAAATTAGGTATTGCTTATTTCTTTTATATGAGTATATAATCAATTATATTAAGACGTAATAAATAAATAATTTTTAAGCAATAGTTAATAAAAAAAAAATTGTACAGTTGCTTATTTAGATGTAATACATAGTAGTTTAAACAATCCCATAATATATTAATGACAATCCAAAGGAATTAACACATCAGAATATAAAATACTCATAACTGGACATATGAGTATGTTGAGTGTCAAGAGAACATGAACTTAATCTTCATAATTGAAAGAGGACAGAAACTTTAAAGAAGATTAATTGTGTCCAGAAAATTCACACCATTATGCTTAAGAAGCATAAATTTTCAACAAAATATGCAAATACTTGAAGGCATAAATCAATAGTCATCATATTTGGTGAAAAAAATATAGGACCAAACTGCTAAGAACATAAGGTGTGGTTGGCTCAAATAGTGAGAAAACATCATAAATTTCTCACGGTATGGTTAATTTTGTCTAAATGTTCACACAACACAAAAACCTCCACAACACCAAAACTTTACCCTCATTGGTTGGCTTGAGCCATGGGGATTTTTTTAAAAAAATAATATTAAATACAAAAAAACGTGAGAACCGGTACGGTTCTCGCATTTTCGTGTCGCGTTTTCGCACGAAAATGCGCGTTTTCTCTTAGGCGCGAGGCACGAAAACGCGACATGGGATATGGTTTCTGGCATTTTTGTCTCGCGTTTTTCCACGGCGCCACAAAAATGATACCGTACCCTGTGCTCTAAAAGAAATGCAAACACACTTCATTCAGTAGGATATTAAGAAAATGTAAATTATTTAAAAATATATATATTTATTTATTAAGTTTTTTCATCTTGTCTCTAAAAGACATAATTTATGCATACAATCCATAAGACATAACACATAACTACTCGAATTAGACTTTCATCATAACACCAAGTGTTGTGAGTGGTTATATTGCTATCAATCTTTATAGTCTCCAATCGCAACATGAAGTTCCTATTGCAACAGAATCTATAGCTTTCACTGATTGTGCAGATAGAGAACTTTTCCAACACAATTTGTATCTAGTAAGATCATATTCAACAACTTTCCAAACCTTCCCCATATGCCTTGAGAAGAGGAAAATAGCGACTGAAATATTGTGGTTAGCTTCCTCTGGCAACTGTAAAACAATTAGACCAACAATAAATCAAGTCACGACACTTGTTGCTTTTACAAAAAAAGAATAATATCAAGCTGTAACAACCAGATTCCCATGGCATAAGCAGAGACGCTTACTTGTCATATCATAAGTTGAAAGCAACTTCCTCTGTATTTACAGCTCATGTCCTCTAATCATATATGCATGAAACTAAATGAAAAAACCGGTTTAGAATCATATAAGCGAAGAAGCAGATTATATTTTTTCCTATGTTTATAATTAGACACGTAAAGTTCTTGTATTGATTTGTTGTCATACAGTTGTATTAAAAATAATAAAAAGAAAGATAGCTGGAACCCCCGTATTAAGATTAGGTACGCTTCGACCTTCTGATTTAAGGAATATAACTCCTCCAAAAAGTGTCAATTTTCAGACGATATCAACTTATGCTACCTTCAAAAATCGTTCAACTATAAAGGCGTACCTTATCCTCAATTGAGGGGAAATATCGAGGTCTTCTGGCGTCTACCCATCCTTTATATATGGGAGTCTCGTGTAAATTGTCATACTTCAAATATAACTCACTTGCAAAGAACAAAAAGATCAGGCTTTCCACATGCTCTGTTGACCAATGCTTAGCAAAAAATCATCATATTTATATTTGTTTTCCTGTATTACTCTGATATTTCTTCCACCAGAGATCAATTCATAGTCGGTAACCCGGAATGTGAAAAATGAAACATAGTATCATTACTGAAGGTGTACGGGATCATTGGCCTATTCTACATGATGGATTTGATGGATTTGGATGGTTGATTAAATGATAAATATAAAGAAGATGAAGGAGGAAGATGATGGAGTAGAGAGAGAAATGAGAGAAGGGAGAAAGTTAGAGAGAGAAAATAAAGATGGAATTATGAATTTGTGTGAAATGAACAACCACCCCTCCTAACATGCTAGGAGGGGTTATATATAGCCCACCCTACATGTGGGCTATAAGGGCTATACTTGGATCACGAGCCTAATACATTAATATATCGTTGGAGCGACCGATCCTTCATAAATACGTAAAAACGTATTTCCAACAATCTCCCCCTAAGGGAGGTCGCTCCAAGTTACAAAGTTCTAAATATTCTATATCTCGTGATCTATGCTAACTAAGATGTGACCGAGACTTTATTAGGAAAAACGTATTTCCAACAATCTCCCCCTAAGGGAGGTCACATCTTTTTACAAAATCTTAAACCTAGCATCTATGCTTGAGTCTTCGATCTTGTTCTTGTGAATATGCTTGATGTGATCTTTGACTTAAGTCTTGAGCATGTTTTCTTGCCTTGACCTTGTGCATTCGTCACTTGTGACATTCGCCTCTTCGTGACTTCATGTTCCACATACTTATACTTTTAAATTCTTGAAAGCTTCAGAGTTTGATACAGCGGAAGACTTGACCTTCAGGCTTTCTTGAATTTGTTGAAGTACTAATTGTATGTAGTATAAGCATGTGGTGACGACTTCTTCTGGATTGTACACCGCAATGCCACCTTCTTGTTACGCTGCATAAGACAGTTAGCAACAAACAATATACACGGATGAAATGGCCTTGAACATTTCATTCTAATTCGGTAGCATTTTACCTCCGGTCGGTGAAGACCGTTGGACGATATTAAATATCGTACTTGTGGCAGGTAGTTTCAATAAAGAACCTCCTTGACAAGATTTCGCGGGTAAACCCGTTCTATTTACTCGACCGTCCAAAGCTGACTGCGAACGTAAAGAGTGAATCATTTGGATAATATTATCCGCATGATTTGAAGCCGTCAATTCATGTTCCTAGAACAAGTGAAGTTCAATTAAGAACCGCACCATCGTTGCTTTCCAGTTGTCACTAGCTTGATTCATATAGAATCTTGCAAGTTACCTACCAAGTGCTGTTTGATGTTAACACTAGAAGGATTTCCATTCGTCACTGTAAATACTTAATAGTATTACTCTGAATGTTCTGGCAAGATCACTAAGATATTGCGTAGAGGCCTGGAACGTGTTTAAATTCATTTAAGAATTAAACCATTGTTGCTTTCCAGTTATCACAAGTTTGATTCATAAAGAATCGCACAAGTCACCTACCATGAGCTTTTTGATATTCGCTCAAGAAGGATTTCCATCTTCATTGTAAATACTTTCGTATTACTCCGATGTTCAGGCAAGATCATGAAGATTTTGCGTAGGACTCTTAAGATCTTTCTTACTTTTCACAGTGTGTGAAGAGGCAAGGAAATATGAAAGTGTGTCCTAATGAGATATTTGATGATCTCAAATGGCTCTAGACTCGATCGTGCATTTTGGATTTTAGTGATCGGAGGCTGGAGAGGAGTGCCACCTTTTCAATACCAATTTATTCGGAGTGAATAAACCAATAGATAATGTGTTGATCTCCGTGTGATTAAAACAAATACCTTTTGAGAGATATTTGAGTTAGCTGGGAAGGGTTGTGCATTGCATCACTGGGTCCATGATGTCTTTCTTCAATATCAAGAATCGTTAAAAATGATCTCAATAGCATATGAGTTGACCCGGTTTCTGCCTAAGGTTGTAAGGAGGGCTTCTTTCTTTACACCCTTTATCTTTACAATTCTTTTTCATTCTTCAACCCCTTCAATGCTTACCAATACGTCATCACTAGCACCTTGTTGTGATTGTTCCAGTGCTAACTTAAGTACTTGGTCGGCATTCAGCTACGTTCACAATCTTTCTCCATCTTTCCTAAGGACTACTATTTCTAGCTATGGAATGTCCTTGGGAAGATTCCTCCGGTTCTAGAGAAATCATTGGACTTTAACCTATCCTACCATCCTTATGTCACCACAATCTTCATCGTCGTGAAATAAATGGGTTGCGGGTAAGTATATGTCACCATGAAATCCATTTTGAAGTGCAAATCCATTTTGCTCCCCCTTAACATATGTCACGATATTCGAAAACATTTCGCACATGTCGGGATGAGCCAGCACGTTAAGTCAAACCATTTGTGATTAATCATTTCCCATATTAAATCACATTTTCTCCCCCATATTAAAAATATTAACCCAATCGATGTTTTTAATATCAATTGATTTAATAGCATTTTAAAAAATTTTGGGAAGAAAAATGCAAATCCAATTATCTTCATAAATTACACAAGCTCCCCCTCAAATTAATGAGGGTGTGCTGAAACGTAAATTAAATACCTTTTAAACACAAGTGTAAGGTATTTATCACGTGCAAAGATCATATATGATAATGAATTCACAAGATTAACAATTTACGAGGTAGGACCTGAATGATGGAGAACATCATATGAAAGATTCACATGGTTCTTGTTCACGAATGTTGGTCACCTCGTCACGTTCCCGAGAAATTTAATTCCCGTTGTTGAGTCAAAGCTTTCCGGTGAAATGCTTGACTTGATTATGAAAAGCGGGTTGCTATCTGAAATAATAGCAAACCATTTGGAGCATGTTTGTAAAAGTTTAAACTTCTGCTCGAACTTTATTTACAACCCCGTGTCATTATTGAATGAAATTTCTAGTATCGTAAATATTATCGATTCCAGAAGACATGCTCTTTTTATCAAAACATTTTTGAACACACAATTTTGAAAGATTTAGAAAAAACCTTTTGAGAAATTCTCGAAAAATTGTGTTCAAAGTTTTGAAAACCAATTACTTGAGCTTAAGATGTTGAATATCTTACAAAGCGAGCTCAAGTCCGAGAAGTTGTAAACTTCTCGTTGTTAAGGATAAGTTACCATCGGCGATAAACTTTCCTTTTATCTGAAGGACGAGTTCTAAGCTGACATTTACTTAGAATTCGTTTTCATGAGCTTGAAAACTTTGACTGTTTTAACGGAAAGCTCATGACCGAGAAAAGTTAATTTCTCGTTATGAGGAAAAGTTCTCTTATTTAAAAGATACTCTTTCCTTTCTGAGCTTAAAACTTCGAATGTTTTAATACAAGCTCATGACCGAGAAAGGTGAATTTCTCGTTAAGAGGATAAGTTATCATAAAAGATAATCTTTCCTTGACTTTAAGTTCGAGTTACAGTCTGACATTTAACTGTAAGTCATTTTGCATGAGCTTAAAAACCTCGAATGTTTTTAATTTTAGCTCATGCCCGAGAAAACTTAATTTCTCGTTGTTAGGATAAGTTTATCATCGGCGATAAACTTTCCTTTCTTTGATGCACGGGTTACCATCTGATATTTAATGATAAACCATTTACACGAACTTAAAACCTTTGAATAGTTTTAGGATAAGCTCGTGTCCAAGAAAAATTAATTTCTTGTTAAGAGGGTAAGTTATCGTTGCGTAGATAAACTTCCCTGTCTCTGAAGTCCGGGTCGTCGTCTGTCATTTAACGAGGAGCCATTATGCATGAGCTTAAAAACTTGGAATGTTTTTGATATAAGCTCATGCCCGAGAAAAATGAATTTCTCGTTTTTAGGATAAGTTTATCATCGGCGATAAACTTTCCTTTCTTTGAAGATCGAGTTATAGTCTGTGATGTGACTATAAGTCCTTGTGCATGAGCTTAAAAACGTGGAATGTTTTTAACATAAGCTCATGCCCAAGAAAAATGAATTTCTCGTTTTTAGGATAAGTCATCATCGGGATGAACTTTCCTGTCTTTTGAGATCGAGTTACAGTCTGTTATGTGACTGTAAGTCCTTGTGCATGAGCTTAAAAACTTCGAATGTTTTTTGATATAAGCTCATGCCTGAGAAAACTTTATTTCTCGTTGTTAGGATAAGTTTATCATCGGCGATAAACTTTCCTTTACTTGAAGAACGGGTTACCATCTGATATTTAATGATAAACCATATACACGAGCTTAAAACCTTTGAATGGTTTTAGGATAAGCTCGTGTCCAAGAAAACTTAATTTCTTGTTAAGAGGGTAAGTTATCGTTGCGTAGATAAACTTCCCTGTCTCTGAAGTCCGGGTCATCGTCTGTCATTTAACGAGGAGCCATAATGCATGAGCTTAAAAAACTTGGAATGTTTTTAGATATAAGCTCATGCCCGAGAAAAATTAATTTCTCGTTGTTAGGATAAGTTTACCATCGGCGATAAACTTTCCTTTCTTTGAGGATCGAGTTATAGTCTGTGATGTGACTATAAGTCCTAGTACATGAGCTTTAACCATGAATCCCCTGAGATACTAGTTTCTCTGATGTCTGTTTCTTCAGCAACCAAACTCTGAGAGTGTCCTTAGTTGAATGGTATACAATGATTGGACCGCTTCGTTCTTTTGGAACATCAAATTTGGTACCTGCATTCTCATTAGGAGTTTGTATACTTTTGCATGGATTAGCGATATCTATTTTAGAAGCACGTAGGGGTTCACGGTTTTCTGTTCTTGTGTCAGAGGTGGCCTGAAGAGATGATTCACTTGTCTTAGCTGGCAAATGTTTCCTTTTATAGAAAACCTTAAGTTCAGGCTTAAGTGATGTATCATCCTTTGCAATTTCCTCCCTAGTGGTCTTCGTAGAATCAGAGACTATCCTAGTTAAAGGGCACTCGTTTCCTACAAGAGTGAAAGTTCTACCAGTGGGGCGCCACATTTTACCAACGGGTTTGATTTTAGCAACCCACTGGGATTTAAGTCTAGCACGGGAGTTCACCTCATTAAGCAATTTCTTGATACAGGAATCATGATTTGCCGTAAAGACACATTTTCTACATGTTTTACAAGTAGCATATTTAATGTCCGAGTAAGATCTAGAATTCCTTGATGATTGATTGATGCTCCTAGGATGTGACATGCTACGGTTAGCAGTGTTGGATAAACTAGAAGGCATCTGACTAGGTTTGAAATTCCTATCTCTTACTTGTGTCTTTTGAATAGCTTCCCTTTGACCAAAATCATGGCGTACATCAGTTGAACTGGTTCTAGACATGTTCATTGAACTATTCTTAGAGAAACTAGGGGCAATCATGTGATGAGGTCTTGCTAAAACTGATTTAGTCATATTAGGCCTAGTTGGTGGAGTGACTGTTCTAGAAATATGTCCCAAATCAACTTGGGAGGCAAACCGCGGTCTCGAGGATTGTGGTCGCTCGGATCTAAATGCAGTAGGTTGTCTGACAGTCGGTTGTCTGACGAACTGATTTATAGGCGGTTTCCCCAAGATTGATGGTTTTTCAAGCTTAGTGTCCACACTAGATCCTCTAGTTTTCCTTAAATCGTTTTTCAACGCAGCTATAGCAAAAACCTTTTCCTGTACTTGAGCCTTTAAAGTCTCATTCTCTTTGAGCAATCTATCTTGGGATGCCAATTTAGACTCTAGCAGTTGAATTTCTTTCAAAAGATTATCCTTTTCAGCTTTAGAATCTAGAACAGTTTGATCCAATTTTCTTTCAAGAACAACGTTTGACTTTTCAAGTTTTTCAAAGTATGTTTCAAATTTGTCCGTTTTCTTAGAAAATTCAAGTTTGGCATCCTCAAGTTATTTTGATTGCCGAGCTACGATCGTTTCGAGCTCTTTAATCTTGGAATCAGAATCAGTTAATGAAGCAGTTATAATACGATTATCATGATGTTTAGCATTTTGAACACTTTCTCCCCCATTATGACTCTCATCGGATGAATCAGAAGTGGTATTTCTATCACTCTTTTCCATTCCATGTTTGTCATAATTAGGTTCAGAATGCTCAATATGCGGCATGTCATCAGCATATACATCATAAACAACGTTACATTGTACCATGTTTGCCGGCTCTTCGTCATAAACGGGTAAGGTGTCAACAAGAGAGATCTCGTGAACATTCCCTGACGTGCCACTGATATCATGTTGTTCTCCTGATTCCGTGCTCTTGCCATCGTTATGCTCCAAGTTGTCAACTGTCTGACCATTCTCCTCTTGCATCTGCGTCATTGATTCTTGCACTCCATTATCATACACTTGCTGAAGTTGTGATCTTTCATAAATCGAAGACGAGACCGATGACATGAGTTTCAAAATCGTATCACGGAAAACTCGAAGCTCGGTATGTGTATCTCGAAGAAATGATTGGCAAATCACTGAACTTTTAGGCTTGATGATATTGAATTGGAGGAAAGGCGTGAGGTGTGTCACAAGAGTCTTATATGCAAGTGTCGATGCAGAGTGATTAAAGTTGTTATGGTTGAGTTGCTCGGCGAGTTGGGTCAAAGTGGTGAAAATTGAGTCGATGAATATATGACGATCTTGTCCAAAGATTGTCACAAATTCGCTCCCTCCGTGAATCCCCGAAAGAGTGACAAGATGAGACTGGAGCATTTGAAAGGAGATGATGCCGCTTTTCCTAACTTTGTTTTGCAAATTATGCGCTTCTCCCTTTTGACATGGCGAATTGAACGGATCCATTGAATACCAACGAAACGATCCGTAAATAAATCTGAAAAGACCTCGATTGATGATAAAAACCTTCTTCACGTACAAATAAAAATATCCGATTAAGAAAATCCGTAGCCACGAAAAATAAAGCCCTTTACTTAGACTCGTTACTTATGTTTTCAAATTCGGCTACACAAACTTTCAACCCGTCAAATATTTTACGACTTTGATACTTTTAAAATACTCGCCTTAACACAATGTACCAATCCCAAAAATAACGATTGACAAAAAGACACAATTAAGTTAACTAAAAAAAAAATTAACTTTAAAATATTAAAAACATAAAAAGTTAACTTAACTTTTAAAAAAAATTAACTTAACTAAAATTCAAAAAAAATAAAAATAAAAAACTCGGATAAATTTGAGACTTTTCAAAAAAAATCAACAAAGCGTTTAAAATAAAAGTAACTTAACTAAAATTCACAAATGTTTTATATGGCCCTTTTTTTTTCTCCGTCCCACTCACCACAACTGTACTTATTACACGTTCCCCAAAGGTCACATTGTAACCTCCGCCCCTATATGACTTAAGCAACCAAATATAAACTCTCAATATCCCTCTCTCTCCTCAAAACCTACTCAGATGCTTGTTTCCTCTGCTACACAAACTCAGACTCAAATCTCACAAACACTCAATCTTAATCTGCCAATGAAATCTACAAATACACCCTCTGTTCAAATCTTAAAAAAATATTAATCAAAATCTTTTGATTTCGTTTGATTGAACACCAGTCATGAAGAAAAAAAAAGGCGATCTTCAAGATCTCGTAAAAAGAGGTCTCGGGTAGGTTTATATGAGTTATTTGATTGTCACGTTTTTTAGTTTTAATTAAATTGAAACAAAGTTCGGATTTAACTGAAGTTGTTAAAATCCTTACTTTATCTTCAAATATTAAAGGGGTTTAACCCAACATAAATTTGTGATGATGAGTTCGTGATGGATCTGTAAAGATCTTGGCATGCATGTTTTGATAATCACAAAATGAATCTGAGATGTTAATGGTTTATATGGGGAGATTGTTGTGTCGAGAGTTGACAGTCGGGGTTAAGTTGGGTCTGTGTGTTTTGTGTTTGGGTGAGGTTGTGAGGTTTTTTGTTTTGAGTGTAGGTGTTGATGTCGAGAGTCTAGATGTCGAGAGAGGAGTGATTGTGTGGGTGATACGAGGGGTGAGTAAAGATTTGGGTAAAGAGGTGGGTTCGTTCTGAGTCTTTGTTTGAGTCCAGTCTGTGTCGAGAGGGTCTGATGAGGGTGAGTCGAGTCTTTAGTTGGTTTCCCGTTTTGTTTGAATTGGATGCTTCGTACGGAACTTCCGTTCGTTCGGAACTTTCGTTCGTTCGGAACTTTCGTTCGTTCGGAACTTTCGTTCGTTCGGAACTTTCGTTCGTTCGGAAGTTTCGTTCGTTCGGAAGTTTCGTTCGTTCGGAACTTTCGTTCGTTCAGAAGTATTTCGTTCAGAAGTATTTCGTTCACCCGGAACTTATCTGTCACTCGGAAGTTTTCTTTCACCCGGAAGTTTTCTTTCACCCGGAAGTTTTCTTTCACCCGGAAGTTTTCTTTCACCCGGAAGTTTTTCTTTCACCCGGAAGTTTCGTTCACCCGGAACTTTATGAAACTGACTGAGATTCTTGGACAAAGATATTGAAAACCTTGATGATGAAGGACTGTAGGACAGATATTGGACCAAGTGTAAAAAAAATATTATGAAACAGACTCGATGGACAGATTATAAAAAATATAAAAAAAATTTATATAAAAACTGATTATAAAAACAAAGAAACTGATTATATAAAAAAAATTGATTTTTGAATAAAAAATTTGTGATTTTTATATAAAATAAGTAAATCAACGATTTAATGATGATTTAAAACATAAAAACACAAACTTTATATAAAAATACAAACTTTTTATGATTTAAAACATAAAAACATAAACTTTATATGAAAAATACAAACTTTTTATGATTTAAAACATAAAAACACAAACTTTATATATAAAAAATACAAACTTTTTAATATAAAAGCTTGATTAAATCAAAACCCACCAAAATCAAAAAGAAATAAAAGCAAGAATAAACCAATCAAACCTTGGCTCTTTATACCAATTGAAGGTCTACGTGATCATTGGCCTATTCTACATGATGGATTTGATGGATTTGGATAGTTGATTAAATGATAAATATAAAGAAGATGAAGGAGGAAGATGATGGAGTAGAGAGAGAAAGGAGAGAAGAGAGAAAGTTAGAGAGAGAAAATAAAGATGGAATTATGAATTTGTGTGAAATGAACAACCACCCCTCCTAACATGCTAGGAGGGGTTATATATAGCCCACCCTACATGTACAATTACAATTACAATGATCATGAGTATCCTTATAAGTAGAACTAATTCTATCATAAAGTACCTAAATGTACTATCATCCAACTTGTTTTCCTGTCTTTTTCAAGAGACAAAACATATAAATTTTACATAGAGGATTGAGCAAATAAACTAAGTGCAAAGATTACTTTAAGGGATGTTCGAAAAGATTCGGTTAACGGGGCTGCTTGGACACGAATAGGGTTAAGGGGCAGTGGCGGACGCAGAAAATCGGATAGTGGGGGGCAAATTTTTTTTTTTTGACAATAGCAAGATAAAAGTATTTAGAATTCGAAAAAAAAACGAATATATTAACTTAAAAATAGATATATATATATATATATATATATATATATATATATATATATATATATATATATATATATATATATATATATATATATATATATATATATTTGGGTTGACGTTAAATATGTTACATAGGTTGAATAGGTTAAACGAGTTTATATATTGATCTATTTAACAAGTTATATATATATATAAGTAGGCATATTAGACGTGTTAAACATCTTAAATGTGATTATGTTCGGTATGTTTAACCTAGTAAACACGTATGGTAAAATATTAATCATTTTTAATATAAGGAAAAAACTCTTAAACGGGTTGTCGGGTCGACCTGCTTAATTTTTTTTCCAACCCAAACTTAACCTGTTTAATAAATGGGTCAGATAGGCTGACCCAAACGTGACCTAAGATTCAATATATTCAACATGAACCTGTTAATTTTCGTGTCGGTTTCAGGTCAGATTTCGTGTCATGTCTGAAATTGCCACCCCTATTACCAAGAAGAGTTGACAGATTAAAAAGTAAATGCAAAATACCATTCCAAAAACATAAAATGTAAAAATATTACGAAATTACAAGCAATGTCACTCAATTATCTCAATTCCACATAATGACAGTAACGGAAATATCCTTCAAAAGTCGAATCCCTAAGTAATACAGTAGAAGTTAATAGGACTACCATTCCAAGTTGCGCAAGCAGGTGGTTGTTCTTCACTATTGTGTAGGGTAGTAACAAAATAACCAGGACCTGAAATCAAAACAAAGACAATATGGCGCGAGCTTAACACTTATCACTCTGAGTATAAGGGAAATGAAGTACTAGTTGTTAAGACGACTGCAATGGCGTGGCATGTTTAGGAAAGCAGGCACTTAAAAGGCTTTGACTCTCATCACATTTGATCTTCATACAATCTATCATTTTCCTCGTGACAATCTCAGCCTGTGCACTCAGACTATAAAAACATCGCTTCATCGTAGCCCTCTTTGATGGAGGCATCTTGGTCAGTAATTCTTCAATGCGCTGCAAGCTCCAGATTATGTGAGACAACCTTCTTTGTCTCTGATCAATCACCGTACCTAGATCTTCCAAACAACTACTGACCTGTTTCATGCTTCCGCTAGTTTTCAGTTGCCTTCTTTTCACTACTTGTCCCTTCCCTTTGTCATGTGTCTTTGTCCTGTTGGTCCTATGGGCCATGTTGATCTCGATAGTAGCTATATCTGCCTCTTCCTCTAGATCCTTCCATAATCCTGCCATAAGGTTTTGTACAAATTTCTCCTGCGCGATATGGTTAACGTTACAGGAAACATGAGAACACTAACAATAGTATAAAGCATCAAAGATAATTGTCGTAGTGTAAATACCTCACAGGAGACCCTCGTTAAGGTCGCATTTGGAGAACTGCCAAGAAAGTAATCTTTGAGTTCGGTAGACATAGTTCCTTTCTTTGGCTGATGTGTGTTTGCTGGATAAATTTTTAAACCCTTTAAGCTAGCAAATGGAGAAGGTTGATGTGAAATTAGTTCCACTGATGAAGAGAGAAGCTGCAGAGTTTTTGTGAAAAACAAAAAAGAAGTTGCAAAAGAACAGGAATAGTCAGTGCATACATTCTAAGTGTAAGTTCATCTAAGATAAAGTGCTCGGCTATCTAGTCTTGCACCACATTTATAAAGGAAGTTGTACCCCATATACAACTTAAAAAACTTCACCCTGAAATGCTGAATTATGCGATCCCCCGTATTCTACTGGCATCCTTCCAAGTATTTACTGTTTTTGGAATCATAAAATTTATATTGACTTTATAACTTTGCAATCATGTGAAGCTCGTAAGTAGAGCCACCAAAACTCGTATTTCAAGTTGTAAATACTTGATACATATAAGAATTAAGCTCGTTATTTATATTTCAAGAATTATGAGGATAACTCTAATTTTAGGATTGCAACTCTTTTGAAGTTGTACATTAAAACTACTTAAAAATAAAAGTAATATACCTCGACAATTTGGAAGCTAAGTGCAAGATATTTGACACTGTGGAGATGTTGAAGCATAGAAACCATTTTATGAGCATCTTTCTTGCTTGGAAAATCAATACACAGATTGATATCCACCATCTCCAAAGAACGGAAACCATCAGAAGAGAATTGTTCTGGATTACGACATTTAAGGAGCAAGCTGGCTAGGTCAGGTGCAGAAATACGAAAGTCATTTGGCAATGTCTTCATATTAAGATTCTTAAGTTGAGGTGCAACAACACTCACAAAACTCACATACCATTCTACATCTTCAAGCGTGAGATTACAAAGTCGAGAATTGCATATAGTGAAACCTTCTTCTCCAATCACATGGCACTTCTTTAAGGTGAGATTCTCCAAGTTCTCGCATTTGGAGAAAATGTCATTGTCCTTATCAGTATTCTTCTCCAGCAACGTGACAGACTCTAGACTCAATGTTGTTAAAGCAGGAAGGTCCCAAGTTGATGCAAGTGTAATGAAATCCGTGTTGCGAAAATAAGTTCCAGTCAAGCTAAGATGTGTCAGGGACTCAGATTTAAAAAGAGAAAGAGGGAATTCAATCTCCTCTCTGTGCACACACATAACTCCCAGTTGTTGGACATTGTGAGAGAATGCATAGTTTAAAATAGTTTTGAAAAATGGTTCATTAACATCTCCAGAAAACACGAGCTCGAGAGAACACACGTCTGCTTGATTACTGCGACGTGACAAAACATGGGTAACAAATTTATAGAATTTGGGCAATGTAGAGAAATAATCATTTGAGAATTTGAGATAGGGCAACGAAGTCGAGATAAACCTCCATCTAGGTGACAAAAAACTTGTTTGAATAGCATCTGTAATGTCAATTATAAAACCCGCATGCTTTTACCATGAATAGTACCCTTAAGATCGTACGAACTAGATTAAAACTTTCCTTTTATAGCATGATTACGTTCACGTGTTAGAATTTTACGTATTACGTACGTGTTAGAACACGATAAGTATTTATTACGTACGAATATACAATAATTATTTAACAATAATTAATCACGAACATGCGATCATGAAATCATGAACGTAATTAAATCACGAAGTAATATTAATTACGTATATATATTTATTACGAACACGAATAAATATATTTAGTCACGATAAATATTTAACGAGAACACACTAAACACGAACACAAATAAACACGAACGAACACTTAAATAACGAGACACGGAAAACGGTACGGGTACCCCATGTGGGGCCCTCTTACCCGCGGCTACATCAAGGAAATAGGCCAAGCCCATCTCAAAATTTTACTAAGAAGGGGTTAAGGTAATTTTACTACTCATTTTTCACTTTACAGGAAACCAAAACAAAAACCTAAAAGATTTTCTCCTTCTCCTTCTTGTCCTCTAGTGGCCGCCGCACATAACACCCCAAAGGGGGGTGTTTAGTTGATTTTGATCTTGAATCTTGTACGTGTGTTCGTGTGTGTTCATCCTCGTTAGATCCACGCATTCGGTATACCTCTTTTTAATCCTTTTTCTTTTGTTTTGATTTAATAAAATTAATAAGAACATGATGTTTTTAAAAACCTAATTAAAAACATAAATCAAACATGTAATTGGTTATCGGGTAAATCAAAACGGATGTTTTTAGGGGTGTTTGTTTGGCTGACGCCTAAACCGAACCCCAAGGGGGTCTCGGTTTGGCTTATAGACCACCACCGAGACCATATGGTCCCGGTTTGGTGGTGTGGGTCCCACGGCAGCAGTAAACCAAAGGGAACCCCGAAGTGGTTCGGGGTATATTGTCGATTTCATGTCCGCTTCATGGTTTCTAGTCACGATCCGGTTCATGGTTTATGTTAATATAATGTTTTTATGATCATATGTTAAAATTAAATTAATAAAATATGACATGATTAATTTAATAAAACATGACTTTGGTTATAATTTAATTATTAGATCATGGAATTATTAACCTAACTATTTATATTTCTCTAGACTTATAATTAATTAATTATTTAAAAACCATGGTTATAATTAATTAATTAACATGACTTAGGTTATATTATTAATAAATAATAATACATGTTTTAACCTAAGTATTTAATTTTATTTAATTAAAAACATGATATATTTAATTAAATACTTTTAACCTATAGTTTATTTAGACTACATGTAATAATTAATAAACTACACATTATATCATTATGACTTAGAATAATAATCAGAAAACACTTAAGCTTATATACTTAGCTTATTTAACCAGCTTATATCTAATTATGGAAACTTTCTATTTTTAGAAACTTAGTTAAGACAACTAATTTATTTATGGAAACTTTCTATTTTTAGAAACTCATTAATTCAGGCAGCTAATCTATTTATGGAAACTTTCTATTTTTAGAAACTTATTTAATTAAGGCAGCTAATCTATTTATGGAAACTTTCTATTTTTAGAAACTTATCTATTTAAGCAGTAATTCTATTTTTGGAAACTTTCTATTTTTGGAAACTTTCTATTTTTGGAAACTTTCTATTTTTGGTAACTTTCTATTTTTGGAAACTTTCTATTTTAGGAAACCTGTTGTTTTTAGAAAGTTACTTATTATTACACAGTAAGTATAATAATACACGAAATACCAGAAATACTTAATCAGACTAGACAGAATGTAAGATAAACACAGTTTAAGGCTTAAAACAGTAAAACATAGTTTGAACATATAAAATAAGCTAAGACATTATATAAAACCAGTTACGTATTTAGTAATCAGATACTTATTCACGTATGTATTTATGTAGCATTAGTGATACCGAAGTAGGACTCTCCTCAGTTCGTCTTCTTCGTTCACTGGACATAAGGTACGGATTCTCGTCCTTTCAGTATGGACATTCTTTCCTTATTAGGATTCCCCGTATGCAGCCAAATGTTTTCCCGTAGTATAAGTTTATATGTTTGACTTGCTTATGTTTAATTTAGAATACCTAAAGCCATATACATGCATGACCAGTTTCACCTAGTTATGGAGGTACCATAACCATAACATTAGAGGCACTGATGTTATGACTTCACCACGGCGGAGTGATTGCTCGTGGCGTCCCTTCAGCTTTTGGCCATATTATTATATTTATCATGTGGGGCGTATGGGTGCATCCTAGTTACATGTTTTTCAGCAGATTACTCAGTGTGAATGTGGTGTGTGCCTTGCATCCTTCACAAGGAGCTGATCCCTCCTACCCCAAACCAGTATATTAAATTAGAGGCAGCCCCTCTAATTTGCATGATGAGGTCACCCCTCCAAGTATTCATGCACGGTGGATTTTCATGACCTATATTGGCTAATGGTAGAATATGCTAAACAGTTTTTTATAAGATAAACATAAGGCTTTTCAAACTATAAAACCAGTTTTACCAAGACTTAACCAGGTTATTCGGGACTTAGTTTCTTCCGCTGTTATATGTTATATGCTTATCCTATTCATGCTTTATTGTACATCCGTGCACTGAGCATATTGCTCAGCCGTTTTCCTTTTCTATGTTCCCAAAACGGCAGGTACTCAGGGACGCTCGTAGACTTTAAGCGTACGTGCATATGGACTGGAAGCTTTCTAGCCTTTCTTTACTTTATGCATTATCTTTACATTGATACTCTTGCTATGGACATTGTATAGTCCTTTCCTTTACAGTACTTATGTTTGTGTGTGATAAGCTTTACTTTTGGACTACCGATGTTTGATTCTGGTATTTTCCTTTTATGGTCATGTAATGTTTAGACATTTTTCCTTGTATGCTTTGATGACACGCCATAATTACGTGTGACATTCCATTACCAAAATGGGGTGTTACAATTATGGTATCAGAGCCAAGGCTTCAACCTGTAGGCTCTCATAATATGACCTGTGATTAGTGGGTAGTCACTATGGTCTTCCTAGAACTGACAGTCGTTTTTCATGCATTCATCATTTTTATGCATACATAAATATGTCATTGTCGCAGGTTTATGAGTAAGTAATGGTTTGTACAGGACTGGCCCTATTTAGTCGCATGTGTTTTATCGAAACTTTTAAATTTGGGACCGACCCATAGGCGTCCCCTCGCCATGTCTTTTATTTTTGGTGAACTGACCATAGGCATTCACTCTCGAGCATACAAAAGTTTTCATAAAACTGCATCATGCATTCATACACAAAATTTCCTTGCATAAAATTTTTCTCTTGAAATTTTGGTATAAACTTTTTTCATGTATATATATTTTATGTTTTGATCTGTTTAATCATATGTTTTATGTTATACTGTCAGATGGTTCTCACACGCGAACAGGAACAACTCAATGCTGTAATCCAAGCTGCAATGCAAGCTTTGCTTCCTCAACTGAGGAACGGCATCAGGGCTGAGGTTCAAGCTGCCAACAATCAGCAGCATAACCAGGCACCTCCTGCTCCTCCTCCAGTGTCATTAGCAGTATGGCTGGAGAGATTCAACAAGCCCCGTCCTCGAGCTTTTGAGAAGACAGATAGCCCTAGTGATGTTGAAAGCTGGTTGGCTCACATCGAGAAGATTTTCAATGCTATGGGTTGTGACCCCGCGTACAAGTCGAGGTTGGCATGCTATCGGTTCGAAGGCGATGTGCTAAATTGGTGGTTAGCGTTGATGCAGTCTGAGGGAGGTGACGAGTGGGTTGCTGGTTTGACTTGGGCTCAGTTCAAGGACAGGGTGATAGAGCAGTTCTTTCCCAAGGCTGAGCAAGACAAGCTCAAGAGGGAGTACCATGGGATCCGACAGAGAGCTGGGGAGAATAGCAACGAGTTTATGCAGCGCTTTCTTCGCTTAGCTGGTTTCCTTGGTGCGGCAGCAGGTACTCCTGAAGAGCAGGCACACCACTTTAGGTGGGCTCTTCGCACATCGGTCGCAAACAATCTGGTGTGTGCTACGTTCAACATTGTAGCACAAGTGGCCGATGCAGCACGTAAGCTGGAGATGCTGCAGGAGAGAGATGAGTTCGGGGAAGTTGAAAGACCCGACAATAGGTAAACATTCGTATTCAAGCGGTGATCAATCTGTATGCTTTCCATTCATCTCTTTAAAATGTATCTTCCAGGCAGAAAACTGGGGACCGGTCTCAGCCGGCTACTCAGCAGCAGCCTCATCAGCCCAAGGGAAACGGTCAGACTAACGACCGTTCTACTACGGATAGGCGTGGCGGTAATGATAATTACCGTAACAACGCTGGACACTCCAACAACAGCAGGTCCTAATACTTACGCATTTTCTTATGATTTCATGTTATAACTCATATTCTGACACTTTAGCAAAACTTCTACCAGGAACCATGGAAACGGTAGGGACCAGAACCAGATAGGTTCACAGCCTAGCCGTCCAACTATCACTGGTATTCAATCTTACGATTATCCGCATTGTCCTTTGTACCCTATTATCGTGTCTTATGTAAAATGTTTTATCAGGTTCTCAGCCAGCCAGAGCACCTGCTGGAGGATATACTAATCCTCTTTGCTCTACTTGCCACCGTAGGCACCCAGGGCCATGTCGTCGTAACACGGACGCATGCTTCAAGTGTGGTCTTCCTGGCCATATCATGAAGGATTGCCGTAAGGGCGAGATGGAGGGCACATCGGGACATGCTGATTCCAAGCCGCCTCCTACCACCGGGCATGTCTACATGACATCTCGAGACCAGGCCAACAAGTCTACAGGTACCATCACTGGAATCTTGTATATGTATGGTCAAGCTGCGTGTGTTCTTTTCGATACGGGTGCTACTCACTCGGTCATTTCTACTGCTTATGCTAAGAACATTAGGATGCTCCCCATGCCACTAGAGAATAGGCTTACTATTTACACGCCTTTGAGGGACTCTGTACTAATCACCCATGTATACAAGAGTCTTCCCCTAGAATTTGACGATAAGGTTCGACCTGTTGACGCACTTCCGCTTGACATGAATGACTTCGACATGATTTTGGGCATGGATTGGCTATCCAAGCATCATACTACCATAGACTGCCATTCATATCGAGTTATCTTCGGTGATGTTAATGCTCCAGAGTACATTCATAACGGGTTCGTACCCGGACGGTCTGTACAAATCATATCTAACCTGCAAGCGCGTGCACTACTGTCACATGGCTGCGAGGGTTATCTAGCTACGGTTCACGACATGGATGCTGAATCTCCATCAATTCAGGATCAACCAATAGTGTCGGAATTCCAAGATGTATTTCCAGCAGAACTTCCGGGCATACCACCTGCACGAGAAGTAGAATTCAATATCGAGCTTATTCCAGGAGCTGAACCAATCTCCAAAGCTCCTTATCGCATGGCTCCCATAGAGCTGAAGGAGCTGAAGGATCAACTATAAGAACTTCTAGAACGAGGTTTCATTCGACCGAGCGCATCTCCATGGGGCGCACCGGTCTTATTTGTTAAGAAGAAGGACGGCAGTATGCGTCTTTGCATAGACTATCGTGAGCTCAACAAGATTACTATCTGGAATAGGTATCCACTGCCGCGTATAGACGATCTGTTTGACCAACTCCAAGGGGCCAAACACTTCTCCAAGATTGATCTTAGGTCAGGCTACCATCAGCTACGAGATAAGGAGCAGGACATCGCAAAGACTGCTTTTCCTGCCCGCTATGGCCACTACGATTTTGTAGTTATGCCATTTGGCCTGACAAATGCTCCAGCAGTGTTCATGGATTTGATGAACATAATCTTCCTTGAATTTCTGGACAAGTTCGTCATTGTCTTCATCGAGGACATCTTGATTTTCTCAAAGTCCAAGGAGGAACACGAAGACCCTCTTCGTACAGTACTACAGATTCTTCGCCAGAAGCAGTTGTATGCTAAATTCTCCAAGTGTGAGTTCTGGTTAAACAAGGTGGCATTCTTAGGTCACATTGTATCAGAAGAAGGAATCACTATGGATCCAGCGAAGGTTGTGGCCATTACTAAGTGGCCGAGACCGACATCAGCGACGGAAGTCCGCAGTTTGTTTAGGCTTAGCTGGCTATTACCGTAGGTTCGTGGAGAACTTTTCCCGCTTAGTACTACCATTGACCAAACTGATGCGGAAAGGGGAGAAATTCGTCTGGACTGAAGAACGAGAGAAGAGTTTTGAAGACCTGAAGCAGAAGCTAGTATCTGCACCTATTCTTACTCTCCCATCTGGTACGGGTGGATTTCAAATCTACAGTGATGAATCGGGGAAGGGACTTGGCTGTGTTCTCATGCAACATAGGAAAGTGATCGCGTACGCTTCACGGTAGCTTAAGCTTATGAAGAAAATTACCCCACGCATGACTTGGAACTTACTGCAGTTGTGTTTGCATTAAAGATATGGAGGCACTACTTATATGGAGAATCATGTGACCTTTTCACGGACCACAAGAGCTTGAAGTATATCTTCACTCAACGTGAATTGAACATGAGGCAGAGGAGATGGTTAGAGCTGTTGAAGGATTATGACATAAATCTACAGTATCATCCCGGAAAATCAAATGTAGTAGCAGATGCTCTTAGCAGGAAGTCCGGAATGATCAACGGCAATAAAATCGAGGAGGAAATCATAAGAGACTTGGAGCGACTAGACATCGAGATCATGGTACGTGGACAGCACGGTTACTGGGCTAATCTTAGAGTAGAACCCGAGTTACTCTCTAAGATCAAGGAAGCTCAGAAAGATGATGGAGAAATCTGGGCGATAGTACAGAATTTGGAGAAACAGACGGAATTCAGAGTAGATGCAGATGGTATCGTATGGCAGGGCACGAGACTTTGTGTTCCTGATGACCAAAAACTCCGGGAAGCCTTGTTAGCTGAATCTCATAGCTCCCCATTCTCTATACATCCTGGTTCGACTAAGATGTACCATGACATCAAGCAATACTTTTGGTGGAGTGGTATGAAACAGGATGTGGCCACTTACGTCTCCAAATGTCTTACCTGTCAGCAGGTTAAGATCGAGCATCAGCGATCTGGCGGTCTCCTTCAACCGTTAGATATTCCAGAGTGGAAGTGGGACAAAATCACCATGGATTTTGTTACTGGTCTTCCGCCTACCAAGAGGAAGCACGATGCAATTTGGGTTATCGTAGATCGACTTACCAAATCAGCTCATTTCTTACCGATACGCAAGGAAGATCCGGTAAGTAAACTCGCTGATACGTATAGAAGAGAGATCATGAGACTCCACGGTGCTCCATCCAGCATCGTCTCAGACAAAGATCCTCGATTCACTTCACGATTTTGGAAGAGTCTACAGAAAGATTAGGGTACACAACTTAAGCTTAGCACGGCTTTTCATCCTCAAACGGACGGACAGTCGGAGCGAACGATTCAGACATTGGAGGACATGTTGAGGTCATGTGCGTTGGAATGGACGGGTGATTGGGACGATTATATCTGTTTGGTGGAGTTTGCATACAACAACAGTTGGCACACAAGTATCAAGTGTGCTCCTTTCGAGATGTTGTATGGCAGAAAGTGTCGCGTCCCAATCTGTTGGGATCAGGTTGGCGAGCGAACACTAGAAGGACCAGAAATCATAGAGTTGACCAACGAAAAGATCGCAGTAGCTAAGCAGAAGCTTCAGGAAGCACGGTCACGTCAGAAGAGTTACGCCGATAAGCATCGTATGGACATACATTTTAACGTAGGAGATCACGTCTTCCTTAAGGTTTCGCCGGCACGTGGTGTTAGACGCTTCGGGATTAAAGGGAAGCTCAGTCCTCGTTTCATCGGACCGTTTGATATCATTGAACGAGTACGGTGAAGTATCTTACCGGTTAGCGTTACCTCCGCAGCTCTCGCATGTTCACAATGTGTTTCATGTGTCCTTACTCAGAGGGTACCAGTATCATCCCCTTCACATGGTTCAGTATCCACTGGAACATATACGTGAAGATCTCACCTTCATAGAAGAACCCGAACGAGTTCTTGACAGATAAGAATGAGTCATGAGAAGGAAGACGATTCCATCCGTCAAAATTCTTTGGAGGGATCATACCGAGCGGGAAGCCACTTGGGAAACAGAGGAGTCTATCCGGGCTTCTTACCCTCATTTTATATTTTGAATTCGGGTATGTTCTTCTTTTCCAGTTTACTTTATCTATAATTCGGGGACGAATTATTCTTTTTAGGGGGGAAGAGTTGTAAAACCCGCATGCTTTTACCATGAATAGTACCCTTTAGATCGTACGTACTAGATTAAAACTTTCCTTTTATAGCATGATTACGTTCACGTGTTAGAATTTTACGTATTACGTACATGTTAGAACACGATAAGTATTTATTACGTACGAATATACAATAATTATTTAACAATAATTAATCACGAACATGCGATCATGAAATCATGAACGTAATTAAATCACGAACTAATATTAATTACGTATATATATTTATTACGAACACGAATAAATATATTTAGTCACGATAAATATTTAACGAGAACACACTAAACACGAACACAAATAAACACGAACGAACACTTAAATAACGAGACACGGAAAACGGTACGGGTACCCCATGTGGGGCCACCTTACCCACGGCTACATCAAGGTGATGGGCCAAGCCCATCTCAAATTTTACTAAGTAGGGGTTAAGGTAATTTTACTACTCATTTTTCACTTTACAGGAAACCAAAACAAAAACCTAAAAGATTTTTTTCCTTCTCCTTCTTGTCCTCTTGTGGTCGCCGCACATAACACACCAAAGGGGGGTGTTTAGTTGATTTTGATCTTGAATCTTGTACGTGTGTTCGTGTGTGTTCATCCTCGTTAGATCCACGCATTCGGTATACCTCTTTTTAATCCTTTTTCTTTTGTTTTGATTTAATAAAATTAATAAGAACATGATGTTTTTAAAAACCTAATTAAAAACATAAATCAAACATGTAATTGGTTATCGGGTAAATCAAAACGGATGTTTTTAGGGGTGTTTGTTTGGCCGACGCCTAAACCGAACCCCAAGGGGGTCTCGGTTTGGCTTATAGACCACCACCGAGACCATATGGTCCCGGTTTGGTGGTGTGGGTCCTACGGCAGCAGTAAACCAAAGGGAACCCCGAAGTGGTTCGGGGTATATTGTCGATTTCATGTCCGCTTCATGGTTTCTAGTCACGATCCGGTTCATGGTTTATGTTAATATAATGTTTTTATGATCATATGTTAAAATTAAATTAATAAAATATGACATGATTAATTTAATAAAACATGACTTTGGTTATAATTTAATTATTAGATCATGGAATTATTAACCTAACTATTTATATTTCTCTAGACTTATAATTAATTAATTATTTAAAAACCATGGTTATAATTAATTAATTAACATGCTTAGGTTATATTATTAATAAATAATAATACATGTTTTAACCTAAGTATTTAATTTTATTTAATTAAAAACATGATATATTTAATTAAATACTTTTAACCTTTAGTTTATTTAGACTACATGTAATAATTAATAAACTACACATTATATCATTATGACTTAGAATAATAATCAGAAAACACTTAAGCTTATATACTTAGCTTATTTAACCAGCTTATATCTAATTATGGAAACTTTCTATTTTTAGAAACTTATTTAAGACAACTAATTTATTTATGGAAACTTTCTATTTTTAGAAACTCATTAATTCAGGCAGCTAATCTATTTATGGAAACTTTCTATTTTTAGAAACTTATTTAATTAAGGCAGCTAATCTATTTATGGAAACTTTCTATTTTTAGAAACTTATCTATTTTAAGCAGTAATTCTATTTTTGGAAACTTTCTATTTTTGGAAACTTTCTATTTTTGGTAACTTTCTATTTTTGGAAAATTTCTATTTTAGGAAACCTGCTATTTTTAGAAAGTTACTTATTATTACACAGTAAGTATAATAATACACGAAATACCAGAAATACTTAATCAGACTAGACAGAATGTAAGATAAACACAGTTTAAGGCTTAAAACATTAAAACATGGTGTGAACATATAAAATAAGCTAAGACATCTTATAAAACCAGTTACGTATTTAGTAATCAGATACTTATTCACGTATGTATTTATGTAGCATTAGTGATACCGAAGTAGGACTCTCCTCAGTTCGTCTTCTTCGTTCACTGGACATAAGGTACGGATTCCCGTCCTTTCAGTATGGACATTCTTTCCTTATTAGGATTCCCCGTATGCAGCCAAATGTTTTCCCGTAGTATAAGTTTATATGTTTGACTTGCTTATGTTTAATTTAGAATACCTAAAGCCATATACATGCATGACCAGTTTCACCTAGTTATGGAGGTACCATAACCATAACATTAGAGGCACTGATGCTATGACTTCACCACGGCGGAGTGATTGCTCGTGGCGTCCCTTCAGCTTTTGGCCATATTATTATATTTATCATGTGGGGCGTATGGGTGCATCCTAGTTACATGTTTTTCAGCAGATTACTCAGTGTGAATGTGGTGTGTGCCTTGCATCCTTCACAAGGAGCTGATCCCTCCTACCCAAAACCAGTATATTAAATTAGAGGCAGCCCCTCTAATTTGCATGATGAGGTCACCCCTCCAAGTATTCATGCACGGTGGATTTTCCTGACCTATATTAGCTAATGGTAGAATATGCTAAATAGTTTTTTATAAGATAAACATAAGGCTTTTCAAACTATAAAACCAGTTTTACCAAGACTTAACCAGGTTATTCGGGACTTAGTTTCTTCCGCTGTATATGTTATATGCTTATCCTATTCATGCTTTATTGTACATCCGTGCACTGAGCGTATTGCTCAGCCGTTTTCCTTTTCTATGTTCCCAAAACGGCAGGTACTCAGGGACGCTCGTAGACTTTAAGCGTACGTGCATATGGACTGGAAGCTTTCTAGCCTTTCTTTACTTTATGCATTATCTTTACATTGATACTCTTGCTATGGACATTGTTTAGTCCTTTCCTTTATAGTACTTATGTTTGTGTGTGATGAGCTTTACTTTTGGACTACCGATGTTTGATTCCGGTATTTTCCTTTTATGGTCATGTAATGTTTAGACATTTTGTATGCTTTGATGACACGCCATAATTACGTGTGACATTCCATTACCAAAATGGGGTGTTACAGTCAATAGACGAGAGAATTTTATGGATAACATTATCTGGCAAGCTGCTCAATCTATCATCATCCACAATTGTTCTTTTTCTACCACGTGTATGATCCATTATCTTCCCACCCTACCTTGATACAAGCATTCATTCACATATCCATAGAATCCAGAAAGCTGCAATTTAAAGCAGATAAGGTTGAAACAAGTTGGTGCATGCTTGAAACTAATATATGTATAAACAGGAACACAGTTTGGGTCCATATAACGAAATCTATATATACTCTTCCAGTGTAGAGTTAGGTATTTATATCATACCTATAATTCATCTCGAACAGATTCAGCAACTTACACTCACTTAACAGAATATTACTTCAATGATTTTTTTTAAAACAGCGCCAAACAATCTACCTTATCATCTGAATCCTACATTCCTAACCCATTTGGCAATACAAAATTAAAAGAAAAACTTCTTCTATTACATGTATCACTCGATAATTTTATATTAGATTGGCAAAATGAGATTAGCACGTTGAATAAGCATAATCTGTTGCAACATCATCCATTCTGTGATTAATCGTCAACGCCTAATACATCATAAAGAAAAACAGTAAGCGGAACTATGTAATAACATCAACATTATCATGAGCCTATTGCACAACATAATACACAAAGTTACAAATCCGGTTTGTCAACTGACCATTGAATATGCAGATCAGATCAGATATATACGACACTCTAATTAGTCTAATGAAACAATTAATAATCTATTTCGCAACCCACCAAAGATGTGATAAACTCCCAATTAATAATCTACTTCGTCATCTGAATCCTACATTCCTACTCCTTTCGGCTATACACTATCAAAAAACATGTATCGTTCAGTACCTTTCTATTAAATCAACAAAAACATAGTTAAACCAATATCAAATTATTCGATTAGTTGTCAACTCCTAATACATCGTAAATAATGACAGTGAATATAATTTTGAACCAGTATTAACATCATGTCATCATTTTGTAGCACACCATAATGTGCAACATTAGTTACACACTCGTAAGTGGTAAGAGCCCAAAGTACTTGTTTCTGTATTGATAACTTTCGGCATATATAACTAAATCCACAATACTCTTCCCTAGTACAATTTAGTTTGCTTAATGTCTCGTAAAAGATTTGCCACAATGTACAACTTGGCTACCAACTAAAAGTTCAACCAAGTAACAATCTACCTCCTTACCTGTATATAACCTTTTCGGAAATGCACAGAAACACTACTTAAATACGCTTAAAATTGCTGACAAGTTAAACAAAATTTTGAACCAATATCAGGATAATGAGTCTGTTTCACAGCATAGTACACAAAATTACACATCGGATAAGACAGGGCGTTATGGTTGCATTTCACTACCCATGGTGACCACCAACCGCGTACTGTCCCCATTATCGTGGTGGTCCACTTTTTGGGTTGGTTCGGTGGTGCAGACCACCTAACGAAACTCATCCCTTTTTTTGTGCGTGTGTGTGGGGTTTGTTTGCATTAAGTGGGGATATTTTTATGTGTTTGGTTAAGTGGTCATCGCTACGGGTATTAAGTGGTGGGTTAGGTGCGCTAAGGTGGAGGCATAAGAGCTAAACGATAGTTTTAGGGGGTGTTTGGAATTGATTATTGAAAATAGATTATGCGTTTTACAATTAAAAAACGTGGTTTTGAGAAATAGTGTTTGGATTTGATTATGTTGTTTGAAATCGCAATAATCAGATTATCAATTATTTTAGTGTTTGAAAAATCAGATTATCAATTATTTTAGTGTTTGAAAAATCAGATTATCAATTATTTTAGTGTTTGAAAAATCAGATTATCAATTATTTTAGTGTTTGAAAAATCAGATTATCAATTATTTTAGTGTTTGAAAAATCAGATTATCAATTATTTTAGTGTTTGACAAATCAGATTATTTGTTTAGTTGATAAAGAAAGTGACTAAAATAGACTCATTTTAGCTTTTCTCCATTTTGAAAATGAGTAACTCCTCACTCACTTTTTTCAAAACTCCATTTTCGAAGCTTCTAAACGCAAATAATCATTTTTATTTTTTTTTAGTTTTATTATCCAAACACTCATTTTAGCTTATCTCCACTTTGAAAATGAAATAAGTAGATAATCTAGTTCTAAACGCAATCCCAAACACCCTTAGTTGTTCAACAAATATAACAAACTTTTTTTATGGGCAAATCGCTAAAAAATGTAGAAAAATTAAGGTTAATTTATAGTTGTTTGAACAAATATAATTATAGCCGAAACGATACAATACATGACATTAGTTAACCATTTCATGTAAAAATGACCGGTAACAACTAAGAGGGTGTTTGTTTAAGCTTATGTTTCATAAGCCCCAATTTTTTTGGCTTATGTAAGTTTATCATCTAATAAGTCTCAAGATAAGCCATAAAATTGATGCTTATGAAACATAAGCCCGAAACAAACACCCCCTAAAAACCCCAAAAGCAAAAAATGAGTTGTTTTAATCTAATTAATACAACTATCAAATGAAATGAAATATGAATTGGTTAGGGTTATTAAGCGTACCAGTGTTGTATTGATGGAGATGAAATGGGGGAGGAAGGATTAGTACATGGATTTGTAGTACTCGCGCCCCATAGTGTGTTGCAAAAACGTTCAAAAGGAATACCAAAATTTACCTCCTTTGGACGGAGCTACTTGTATACTTGGGTTGGCCATAACCCACCCCAAGATTCTAACATTTACTACATATTGATTACTGTTGATTTAAAATTGGCATGTTAATAGATAAATGGCCCACCCAAGATATGATGACTAAAACTAAGGTTTTAAACGGCTCGCAAAGGCCTCGCAAAGATGTGAGGCTTGATCTTCACGTCACGCATAGATCAAGGCTTGAGCTTAAGACTTGACGTGAAATAATAATTGAAAATTTTGATAAGTGGTGATAAAAACGGTATTTTTTATATAAAAATAAAAGAAAATTACATTAAGAATAGATATTCCTTATGTATAACACTTTCGGTGTCATCAACATGTTTATAATATGATATAAATATATAAATTTATATATACACTCATATTTTTTAACGCTTTAATTCACGCCTGAAAAACGTCATGGCTCGCAAAGACGTGAGACTTGGCTATGTCGCCACGCTATGTCTCACGCTATCTAGAACCTTGACTAAAACGCAAGAAAATGTATTCCGTAGTATTTGATTTTGATTCTTACACAAATTTAACTTTTTATTTATTAAAACTTTATTTTGAGTAATGTATATGCATGAGTGACCAATCTATCATTCGAATTTGTTAAATCTTTAATGTTGTTCTTACATATACTAAAAGCATTATGATTTGTTATGTGCTCAAAGTTAATTTGTGCAAGAAAATAAGACATGTCGTGGATTTTCTGAATATTTAAAATGAAAAACCATAACTATATCATTTAATTGTGACGCTCACATTTTACGATCTTCTGTTCATTAATTTGTTAGGTTGATACATTTTTTGTAACTATGGTTTTTCGACACATTCATCGACCAACTTACGAGTTTTAACTCACCGTCATTTATGTGGTTGATATTTGGCCCACCCATATATGAAATCCTGGCTTCGTCACTGCAGTCCTTTTCACTTTTTACCTTGAGTAGCTATAGGCAAAAAGTGGTGTCATATCAGCAATTTTTTCTTATAATATCAAAATACCTTTTAATTTTACAAACACCCTCTCTCGTTAACATTATAATTTTCTTTTTTATCGTGACCCCACTTATTTATTTTTTATTTTTTTAAATACGATTATTTATTAACTAAAAACTTAATTTTTCATTAATAAAAATAAAAATACAATTTAAAAAAATACACAAAAAAATAAAAAAAATAAAACAGAACTAACATTTAATATTTCCTTCAAGGTTAAAAATATAATTTCATTTTACCCTAGCAAAACACTTCAACAGCTTGTATAAAATGCACATATCATCTTATCTTGAACCACATATTCGTTTTTTAGTCTTAGCCGTCACTTTTTTCATCCTCTCCTTTCAAATATATAATGTTAGATAATGCATCAAACTAGTTAATATGAAAATAATGACGTATTAATTTAATACGATCAACTCATCTATTTATACTCTCTAATAAAAAAAGAATTTTTTACAAGTACCTTAAAGCAAAGGCGATTAAAAACTGCTAATGTGTCCGGCCTCAAATTCACCCCCACACTTGAAAGTGTCAAAGTACAACACACCATCGCAATATACACAATTATATTTATTTTTGGTAAGATAGATAAATTCATAGCTCCACTAACACTTTTGTCAGAGATCTCTCATCAAGATCAACTTTTTTTCACCTCTGTGGAAGATGCTAATGATGTATATTGTCAAGTGTTTAGGTGGAAACCAAGGATCTCATGATCAATTGAATGCGTCTCAGTAGGCTATCGTATGCAGCCTCATCTAGGGATTGGACATTGGCATTGCCCACATCCTTTACACATACCTCATTGCTAAACTGGTGAACAAAGGAAAGAAGCACATACTGCCAACCATCTGCTACACCAGATACATCTCGTTGATTATTGAGCACCTCTTGGGAAAGGGCTACATGAACTCTAATCTCCTTTCGTTTTCTCCTTTCCGTATCGCTGCTGCGTCCTTAAAGACTCCGCTGGAAGACGAGGTGCCACTCTCTGGACACATGTACAAGGTTGTTGGTCTTGACAGGCCAGCAGAACTCTTGATCCCTCAAAACTCTAAGGTGAATGCTGATAAAACATATGACAAGTCTTTGTCCAAGACCTCTGTGCAGACTATCACTCAGCCCAAGGCTCCCAATGACAAGAAGAAAAAGAAGAAGGAAATCCCCCGTATCTGAACCCAAACCTTCTAAAGATGTCTGAATGAAGAGGAAAACCAAGAAACATCCATCTATTGATCAACATGATGAGATGATGATGCTGAGCCCAAAGCTGATAAACAACAAGAGTCTAGCGTCTCTGATTGTAGTAGAAATACGTCTTTCAGGAAAAAGAGCGTAATTAGGGTAAGTACGACGATTTAGGAAAATCGTGCACAAATGACCCTAAAAGGTGAAAGTTCGTTTCCCAATGAGGCTAGTGTATTGTGTAAAGAGATGATTAAGTTTGTGATTATGATTATGAGAAAAGAAAAAAGAAAAGGATGACGGTTACGATTCTAAATTAAACTAAGACGAAAAGTCGTGCACGTAAAATCGTAAAAAGTAACTAAATTTAAAAATTAACCTAATAATTTCTAGAAAATTGCAATAAATCCGAAAAATATAATTAGAGTTTACAGAAAAACAAAAATCACTCAAACTATTTATTTAATTAAATAAAAAAAATTAATGCCAATTAAAGCCCAAAAATTAATTTAATTAACAAAAAGCCTAAAATGAGATTTTTCACTTTGTAAACCTCTAAAATAACTTAACTAAATTAAAAAATATTTTTGGAAAATTTAAAAATGATTAGAACTTTATAAAAATGATTAAAAATAATTAAAATATTAAAATAATTCTAAAAATTAATTAAATGACAAGAAAATTAATCTAAAAATTTTAAAAATCCTAACTTGATGTATTTAACCTAGGAAAAATAAAAAAGTTGCAAAGCTATCAAAAACTAATTTTAATAATAAAATAACAATAAAATATTAATAAAAATCCAAAATTTATAAAGAATTCAAAAAAGTTGCAAACTAGTTTATTTTAACCTAATTTAAACAGGAAATAAACTATAAATGACCAAAATACCCCTAATGGGCCTCTAAATGGGTCAAATAGTAAAATAGTCCCTTAATGGGCTTAATTAAGGCCCAATAAGAAAATGTTTACAAAAATGGCCCAAAACTTCCAGTCAAGCTTAAAATTCAATTTTAAACACAAAATTTCAAAGGCCCAAAAGCTGAAAATGAGCTTATCACAGCTTATTTCAAAGCAGCTTATTCTTAATGGGCTTTTTGGCCCATTAAGTTATAAGCTGATGCCATAAGCTGAAATTTGACACACAACCTTCTCTTGACCTAATTAAGATGTTTGTAAAAAGAATTTTTGAATAAGCCCGAGAAATAAGCCTGAAATAAGCTAAAGCTCTCTACACAAAATGACAAAATAGTCGTTTTCGAGTTCTAGGCTATTTCAAGTGCTGATTCTTTTTGCAAAAGGTTTCAAATGACTTAATTAAGAAAAATCAATAAAGTTTTCAAATAAGCACACTCAATAAGCTGAAATAAGTAATAAGCTATTTTTGAAAAAGACAAAATAGTCGTTTTCTAGTCAAAAGCTAAAACCAAAAGCTGTAAACTTCAAAACTGATTAATAAGCTCAAAATAATAAGATCTATCACAAAAATAAGTTGTTGCACAATGGAATAAGCTAGAATGACTTATAAATAAGTTGATGACCAATTTACACTAGCAGTGGCTAGCAGCAGTGGAAAAGGGTTCCCACTGCTTTGACTTTTTGACTTTTTGTCTTTAGTGAGCTTTTGTTGGAATTGTTGGACAAACAAGGCACCTTTGTAACCGGTGGGTTACAAGGAGTCAATAACAAGAACACAAACACAAATTCACTCAACCAATTAGTGCAGTTAATTCAATCTTTGCCCAGATATGGTCCAGTTATGAAACAGCCAAGTCTGGTGATATAAGCTAATGTTTAAGCTAGTATAAGCTAACCACAAACCACCAAATGCATACACAAGCTCAATACAACTTAGTGACACACAAATTTACTCATTTCATAAACTGATTCCAAGTTTTAGATCAAATTAGAACCCTTCTTCACTTACTGATATAAATAGACAAACACAAACTCCTTTTGCTGATATGCTTGACCACAAATCCAAATTCAAAGCTTCAAATCTCTTACTTAGGTTTCATATACTTAGGTTTATCACTTGTAAGCCCTAGTCTACCCCTAGATCTAGGTGTTCACAAAACCACAGGCAAAAACAACTAGTTTTCAAGATTTTATAGGCACTTGTTGGATTAGTGTGATATAAAGCACAAAACATGCAGCAACCACTCTATTATGATATTTAAACAAGAACTACCACAAGCCAATAACTAACACCTACTCAAATCAATCCAACCTTGAAACATGCAGTAGCCCCAAACACCCCTTAAACTTTTCAAAATCAAAATTTATGAAGTTAAAAACGTTTTTAGGTTAGACCAAGCCTGGATAATCATCATAACAATATAATCATGCATATTCAACAAGATTTAGTCCACAAGAACACTTCATACAATAGCAGATCACAAACATCACTTAGAACCAAATTCTTGACAGATTTTTCAAGAAAAGAGGACAAACCTCATGAATGCACATCCACACTCACGAATTTTTGAGCTTATGTGGTAGCTTAACAACCACAAGCTTCCAACAAGCTGCTAAGAACACCAAAGTTAGAACAAAACAGATTATATGAACAAAAATGGAAAATGACCAAAATCTTTTCAAGCTTGAACCCCACCCTTTGATGCTTCCCAAACCACAAGCCTCACAACACCTTGATAAACTCTTTATCAGGGTGTATGATCAACTTATAGCCCAAAAAGTTCAAGTGTTTGAACAAGAACTTAGAAAAAATCAGGTTTTTGAAACTTTTGCAAAATCTTACACAATCTTTAAAACCATACCAAGAGACTTCAAACTCACAAACATATAACAAGAACAACAGAATATAAAGGTTGGAACTTGGAATTCATCACAAAATCAAACACTTTTTTCATTCACTTGAAAACAAGGATTTACAGATTTTTGACCAAAGAAAACCAAGAACAAATTGTAATGTAGCAGTCCTAATGCCTTATATAGGCTAAAAGAAACCTAAAATGCTGAATAAAAAACATAAACCCTAGTTGGTGAAGTCCCAAAATTTCCCTTGAGGTTTTTGAACTTTTGTTGACCGAATTTGACTTGGGAGGGGATACATGTGATGCAAGTGGTGAAAAGGTAATCTTTGACGTCCAATTCAAGCTTAGGAAGTAAGCAAAGGCTTGGGTCGTTGATTTGCTGCAAGTATTTTGTTTGGGAGTGATTAGTGGGGCAGGGGATGGTGGTGGAGACATGTGAGGTGATGGTGATGGGGGTTTAAGGGTTGGGTTAGGATATTAAGACCCCTAATCATCATTCTGGATGAGATTAGGTCTTAATTCATCATAGTTAAGAAATACCCAAATCGTATTAAGAACATGAAGAACAAGGTTTTGATCTGTTTTGGGTTTAAAATAAGTGTTAGGCGCCAAGTTTAATAACTAATTAAAATTAGTTATTAAACCGGTTTGAGTGGAAAGTGAGGTGGAGGATCGGGTTGTTGTGATTGGATGAGGGGAGTTAGTGGGTGAGGTGGCAGCTTGTGGTTGGTCTAGGTTAGTTTCCTTGTCTAGGAAGATTTCACCCTCAATCTTCTTTCTACTCTTCATTTACAACTTTTCAGCCCGAAACTTCAATCCCTTTGTTAACCAAGTTTCATTTTTCACACTTTTGCCCTAAAATCTTTCCAAAAGATATTTAAAGGACTTCTTTTGTCATTTCTTGATATTTGAAGGATCAAACTTGTTCTTTCTTGTATCTTGAAGGTCTTCATGGTATGTTTGACTTTGAGGAGGACTAATATTGACAAGTCTTCATAATTGAGGGACCATTCTTGCCAATTCTTCAAAGTGGATGGTCCTTTTTGAAAATTTGACAAACTTTAAGGACCAAACTTGTAATTATGAATATTTAATACAAAGATTTTCACTAAGTATAAAAGTTCGTTGTTCCAAATCTTTTCGAATTGATTTCCGGTTCAAAGTGCGACTCAATTGTCTTTTGGTGAACAAGAGGATGGTTTGGTTTGATTATCTAATTTGTTGGGAATCTAAACTTATTAGATTCCCTGATCATTGATTTAAACATAATTAGGCTGATAGATAGTCCCTTGCATGTGCCTAGGAGGCAGGCAAGTTTCGCAAGACTCACAGAGATCCAAGTCTCTGTG
The DNA here is from genome assembly GCA_025667525.1 of Glebionis coronaria. Classification (NCBI taxonomy): domain Eukaryota; kingdom Viridiplantae; phylum Streptophyta; class Magnoliopsida; order Asterales; family Asteraceae; genus Glebionis; species Glebionis coronaria. The sequence goes on along the minus strand of CM046879.1, from coordinate 110,437,939 downwards.
AGCAACCTCAGAGGAGTCCATGTCAGAGACATTGTCAGGGAAGTCGAAGATTACATGAAGACATACTCATTGGCTGTGATGGATAACAGCCAAGATGTATCAGGGACTCTGAGGGGTTGAGAGTTAACAGGGGTGGCAATACCCTGATAACTCTCAGCACACTTTGGACATGCCATTTGTGTGTTCGAGACTATGAAGAATAAGGAAACTGTTTTTGACAACTGTTCCTTAAAGCATAATGGAAGACTACCAAGAATAGAAGGACATCATATGACTGATGTGGGAACTTGTAAAAGCTTGTGTAGTCGACATCAAGTATTGTTTAAGTCAAACTCGTAACACTATAAATAGGATGTGTATCCATGCATTAAGATTCAACACTTTGAGATATTAAGAACATTAGTGCATATAACTTAGTGAATCAAACAGCTACGACTGTATTCATAAGTTAGGATTTGTTGTTGTTCAAAGTGTGCACAACACATTGTCATCAAACGGTGTTATCCATAACACTTGTAATTCTTTATTATACAATAATAAGATTACGTTTGAAAAGTAATACCTTGTGTTAATTAAGTTAAGATTAGGGTTTCTTGCATTGATTAGGGACTTTCAATTGGTATCAGAGCAGTGTTTGATATTAAAACCTTCAAGAAACATCGTTCTCAGTTTTATAATCAAGATCCACCATGCCGGAAACTTCTAGCCCACAATCACCTTCCACAAACCCATCTTCACCAAGACTTAACCCTCCAGCCAATGACGATGATCTACCCCAACTTCTTGACTCACGAGGTGGATCACACGTAACCAGTGTACCAGTCTTTGATGAAGAAGACTTTGCCAGTTGGAAGAGTCAATTTCTTGTATACCTTGATGGACTTGAACCTTTTCTCTTAGAAATTTTAGAAAATGGTCCATATATTCCCATGGCGCTTACATCCACTGAAGAAAACCCTCTTCCCAAACCTATCAAACAATGGACTTCAGCTGATAGGAAATTAGCAAACCAAGATAAACGTCTCAAAAGCATCATAATTTCCTGTCTTCCCAAGCATATCATGAAGTCTGTCATTCAGTGTCCCACAGCTAAACAAATGTAGACAGACCTCATTCTTGGCCATGAAGGACCCTCTGAAACAAGAGAGACAAAGATTCTGGCACTCAGACTTCAGTTTAATGCCTTTAAGTCACTTGAAGGTGAAAAGGTTCAGCAAACCTATACTAGGCTGAAGATTCTTCTAAATGACCTGGCTATGAATGATGTCACTATTGGTCAAGCTGAGATCAATGCTACTTTTGTCAACAGCCTTCCAAGAAAGTGGCTGAGCATGAATCAGACTCAGAGAGCTAACAACTCAATCAAAAATGATACCCTTGCTCAGCTCTATGGTAAGTACAATTATAAAGAAGGGCTGATCGATACTATCTACAAATCAGAGACTGAAAGATTTGTAGTCCAAGGAGCATCTTCCAAAGCTTTGATCTCTGCAACACATCCTCATGACAGCGATTCTGATATTGAAGAAGATACCCGTAGCAGCCAAGAGTTCTTGTCAGACCTCAATGCAGAATTCCATGAAAGAGCGTTGCTAGCCAACCAAAGAAGATACTACAAAAGATCTGGAAGAGTAGGATCAGCTAGCAAACCAACTGACAGGTCAAAAGAAACATGTTTTGGCTGTGGAAAGCTTGGACATTATCAAAAAGATTGTCCTTCCACCAAGACATCCTCACCCTCTTATCCATCATCTTCATCCAAACCCTACAAGTTCAAACAACATAACAACTCATCTCAATCCAATTCTTCAGACACTGAGAAGAAAGATTACAAAAATAAGTACAAGGCACTTAAAGCTGAGTTAGAACAAATGAACTTGAAGATTGAAGCTATGTCCAAAAAGAAAGGTGGTGAGAAAAAGACAGAGAAAGGGTTGGTTGCTGAAACTTATGATTGGAATGATGAACCACTAACTTCAGATGAAGAAGACACCACAAGAGTCAAGGCTTTTATGGCGATAGCTGAGGATGAACCAGCTGTTGGAAAAGGTGATGCTAGATCAGGACAATGGGTTGACATCACAATGAAAAAGGTACACAGGCTTTTATCTATGTCTGATAGTGATGAACGTAAGCATGTCCTTGATTACACCATTGTTGATTTACACTTTGTTGAGGAACAAAGAAAGAACCTACTTGATAAGTTTCACTCTATTAAATATGAAATGATAAATACTAAGGCTGAATGTGAAACTCTCAGGCGGGTTAATTTAGAGAAAATATCCCTGCAAAATGAAGTAGCTAGATTAACCTTGAAAAACATAGCTTTAAATGATCAAGTCTCTGAATTGAACAAGATTATTGAAAAATGGTTGTGTGCTAGGTTTACTATTGATGAATTGCTTAGGGATGAAGTGCCTGCTGACTTAAACAGGGATATAACTGCTAAGAATAAAAAGCTGAGGATTCTCACCAAACCCAAAGACATTGTGTTTAAATCTACAGAGACTATTCATATGTCAGATACCTCTTTGACTAATGACCCTGTCTCTGAAGATGTGGCTGAGCTACCACCTTTGCCCAAACTCTCTGGAGTTGAACCTAGCAGTTCTTCTAGATCTGCTAAGGACGAACTTAGGACAGATATTGAGAATCCTCCAGCCAAAGTTTTTCGTGTGCCTGCTAAACAAACTGGTAAACAAGTAGCCTTTAAGCCTGTCACTTCTAAAGCTGTGAATAAGGTTGACCCTACCACTGAAGATCGCCTGTTGTCTCTTATGAAAGAAATAGAACTCTTGAAACAACACATTAAGCCTTCCGCTGAATGCTCTACTTCTCATGAACCTAAGTCAGTCCTAGGTGAACCCAAAGGGGAAAGGTTAATCAAACCTTATTGCAATGTATGTAAAAATTCTCACCATTTGACCTTAGATCATGACAGACACATGGCAGCTAAAAGAGCTCAGACACCCTCTAGGGACAGACCACAGAGTTCCAAAAGGCAACAAGGAAATTACAAACCTTATCCTCCCTGTAAATTTTGTGGGTTCACAGACCATCACTCAGACGAGTGTGGTGACTTCCCTGGGTGTGATATCTGTGGGAGCTATAACCATGAAACAATGAACTGTCCATCCCAACGCCAAAAGTTTTTCAGGAACACAAGAGTTGCTAACAAGCAATTCAGGGAACCCACTGGAAAGTGGGTTCACCATAGGAACTAATTTGTTTCTATGTATCTGTGCAGAAATATCTCAAGGAATCGGTTTGGTATCTAGATAGTGGCTGTTCTAGACACATGACAGGGATTCAACAATACCTGCACAGATACTCAAAGGAGCCAGGTCCCAAAGTAGTGTTTGGAGATAACTCTTCAGGTGACACAGAAGGATATGGCTTAGTGAACTACAACGGGATCACATTTACCAGGGTTGCATATGTGAATGGTCTTAAACACAATCTTATTAGCATCAGTCAATTATGTGATGCTGACTATAAGGTTTTGTTTACTAAAACTCAGAGAACCATATTCAACAAAAACAATGATGTTGTGCTGATTGCACCCAGAAGGAGAGATGTTTATGTCATCAACAAGGCTGTGTGCTCTGAAGACAGTTCAAATTGTTTTCTTGCCAAAGCCTCTGAAAGTGTCAACTGGCTGTGGCACAAAAGACTGTCTCATCTCAACTTCAAGAACATCAATAAGATAGCCACTCAAAACTTGGTTGCTGGTCTACCTTCAGTAATGTTTTCCAAAGACAAAACGTGTTCTGCCTGTGTCAAAGGAAAACATCACAGGTCTTCATTCAAGACTAGGCAATCATTCTCTATTAACAAGTGCTTACATCTCCTTCACATGGATTTGTTTGGGCCTGTCAAACCTCAAACCATTAATCACAACAAATACACCTTGGTCATAGTTGACGAATTTTCAAGATATACATGGGTGTTCTTCCTCAGAAGGAAAAGTGATGCAGCTGAAACCATCATGTCGTTTATCAGACAGGTTGAAAATATGAATGATGTTAGAGTCAAAGCTCTAAGAAGTGATAATGGTATAGAATTCAAGAATCATCAACTTGAATCATTTTGTGATGAAAAAGGGATTTCTTAGAACTTCTCTTCAGCTGGCACTCCTGAACAAAATGGTGTGGCTGAAAGAAGAAACAGGACTTTGATTGAAGCAGCAAGAACTATGTTAAATGGTGCAGCCTTACCAAAGCAATTTTGGGGAGAAGCTGTTCACACTGCCTGCTACACTCAAAACAGATCAATCATTGTCAAAAGACATGGTAAAACCTCCTATGAAGTTTTCAGAAAAAGATCACTAGACGTCAGCTATTTTCATGTGTTTGGATGTCCTGTGTTTATTTATAACTACAGGGATAAACTTGGAAAGTTTGATGAAAAAGCTGATGATGGTTTCTTTTTGGGATACTCTCCAACAGCCAAAGCCTTCAGAGTATTCAACATCAGAAGACAAGAAGTAGAAGAAACATTCCATGTCAGATTCAATGAAGATGATGAAGTCATACAGAGAACAGGAACAGAGGGTGATGAAATAGATTTTAATGAAAATATTTCTTTCCCAAGTGATGAGTTCACAGAACCCAGACCTACCAGTCATCATCACTCCAACACTCTCACTCCTTATGTCCCTGCTTTTGACCCTCTGTCTACTCACAACATAGAAGTTCCTACCTTTCAGGAACTTGATGAAGAAGAACCTCAAATCTCTGATGGTCCTTCTCATGATATTGATGACTCGCCAATTCTTCAAATCTCTGAAGATTCTCCTGCTGATAATGAAATAGCTTCCCTTGATATGGCTGAAGAAGACTCTGAAACTGAGGTTGTCTTTGAAGAAAGCCCTCCTAGTCAGCAGGATGAGACTCAAATTGTACCAGTTGTGCCCTCAAGTACCCCTGTTCTTAAATCCCCAGCTCCTCAAAATAAGTGGTCAAGAGATCAACACATTCTTCTTGTCAACATTATTGGGGAACCAAATGCAGGGGTCACAACCAGACAGCGAATCCAAGACTCAGAGTCAGCCTCAGCCAATGAATGTCTATTTGCTGAATTTCTTTCACAAATTGAACCTAAAAGAGTAGCTAAGGCTCTGGTAGAAGAAGGATGGGTAGCTGCTATGCAAGAAGAAATCAATCAGTTCAAAAGGAACAAAGTATGGACACTAGTGCCAGCTCCACCTGGAAAGAATATCACAGGCACTAGATGGATCTATAGAAATAAGATGGATGAAATTGGGAACATCATCAGGAACAAGGCAAGACTGGTAGCACAGGGGTTCTCTCAGACTGAAGGAATTGATTATGATGAAACTTTTGCACCTGTTGCTAGACTTGAGGCCATCAGAATCTTCCTTGCTTATGCTGCCTATATGAACATCACTGTGTATCAGATGGATGTTAAGAGTGCCTTCCTCAATGGTGATTTGGCTGAGGAAGTGTATGTTGCACAACCTGAAGGATTTGAGAACAGCGAGTTTCCCAACCATGTGTACAAACTTCACAAGGCAATGTATGGTCTGAAACAAGCTCCAAGAGCATGGTATGAAACTCTTTCAAATTTCTTATCTGAAAATAAATTTATCAGGGGTTCTATTGATAAAACACTCTTTACCTTCAAGGACAAGAGTGATTTCATCATTGTGCAGATTTATGTGGATGATATCATCTTTGGGTCAACAAATGTCAATCTTAGTAAACGTTTTGCTAAATTAATGACCAAGAAATATGAGATGAGTATGATGGGTGAATTAACTTACTTTTTGGGCTTTCAAATTAAACAATGTCCTAAGGGAATTTCTATTTGTCAAGAAAAGTATGTTAAGGATTTACTTAAAAAAATATGACTTAGCTGATTGTGCATCAGTGAAATGCCCCATGCTTCCACCCAACAACTTGGGCCCTGATGAGTCAGGGGTCTCTGTCAATGAGACTTTATATAGAGGCATGATTGGGTCACTGATGTATCTAACAGCCAGTCGTCCAGATATCCAATTCTCCACATGTCTCTGTGCAAGGTACCAAGCTAACCCAAAAGAATCCCATCTAGTGGCTGTTAAGAGAATTTTCAGGTATCTCAAAGGAACACCATCCCTAGGTCTATGGTATCCAAAGGAATCAGGCTTTGATCTCAAGGCCTATTCAGATTCAGATTATGCTGGATGTTGTATTGACAGGAAAAGCACTTTAGACAGCTATCAAATCCTAGGAGGAAAATTGGTTGGATGGAGTGCTAAGAAGCAAAACTCTGTGGCTATGTCTTCAGCTGAAGCATAATATGTCGCTGCAGCCAGCTGTTGTGCTCAGGTGCTCTGGATGAAAAGTCAATTGGCTGACTATGAAATCTTGTATGACAAAGTACCAATCTTTTGTGACAACACCAGCGCCATTGCCATATCCAACAACCCTGTTCTTCACTCTCGTACCAAACACATTGATATCAGGTATCATTTTATCAGGGATCATATAATGAAGGGAGATATTGAGCTGCATTTTGTTCCCACAGAGCTCCAACTAGCTGATATCTTTACAAAACCTTTGGCTGAACCTTCGTTCAACAGGCTAGTTGCTGAGCTAGGGATGCTCAATATCTCAAAGCCAGTGGCTTGATATTAAATGTGTTCATTGAATGATTGATTCTATATTAAATGTTTTTCACATGAAACTAGGTAGTTACTTTCCAAGTAAATGCAAAAAACATTCTCAAATATTTAATCATTTATTTTTCGGATAACGAGGAGACAAACTTTTTGAAAGGTCAAGGGGACCCACTTGAGCAGTCATTTTCGCACTTTGCATTTAATACGGTTGAATAACTGTTCACTTAAGTTTGAATATATATTGTCTTCTTTCTCTTCTCACCCATCACCATTCTAAAATCTACTTCTCTCTCTAAGTTCTTATCTCTCTCAACCATCCGCCATTTTCATTCACCTTCAACCTTAAATCCATGGCGTTTCCCGTTCCAAAAGCCTCCAATGTTAACTTCGAGATCAACGAGAGCATCCTCGCCTCCAACAACGCCATTGGATGGATTAAGTCACCAAACAGCACCTATTCAGATCTGGTAAATTTCATGCAGAATTGTGACCTAAATGAAGCCTTCACCAAATCTCCATCCACCTTTTACCAAGAATACATTAGGGAATTCTGGTATTCTACTGAAGTAGTAGAAGACACCATTACATTTAGCCTTTCATGCAATGAACATCCTTTTGCCTTCTCCCTTAAAGACTTTTCTAGTGTGGCCGGACTAAAACATGGAGATGAATGCCTAAAGGCAGTTGACAAAAAGGCTGTCAAGGAAGCCCTGGCCACACTCAACCCTTGCCATGACGTTAACCCTGCCCTTACACCAGCTGAGGTCCTCGCCAAATCCCCTCTGAAGATTAAGTATTTCACTCCTATGTGGCGTGTCCTCTTCACCCACATTGTGAAGTCCCTGGGAGGAATGCAGGGATCACAGGATCAGATGTCGTTCAATCATCAGGCTATTGCGTATGGATTAATCTGGGGAGCTGATGTTGACGTTGGAAGCATCCTATTCTCAAACCTGGTAGAACAACTGAAGGGAAGGAATCAGGTCAGGGAAAAGAACATCTGTTATGTGCGCTTCCTGTCCCTGATCTTTGAAAGTTTGCTGGGAGATAATTACCACAACAAGGCCTTGACTGCTCTTAAGCCCTATCGCATCACAGGCGCCATCTACAAGGAAATAGGAGCTGAGGATATCCCTATCACCGCCCACATGCTGAACGTGGCCAACCAGGTACCAAACACTGAGAAGCCCTTGCTCCCTTCCTCTGAGAAGGTGAATACTTCTAGTGTTGCTGGCAATTCTATGTCTTTGACCTCTGGGCAGCACACTACTAAGTCCAAGGCTTCATCTGGCCAACAGCCTAAGAAGAAGAAAATCCCCTCTTCTTCCCACTCCAAAGCTGTTATCAAGGCCAAGGAAAAGAAGACTGACACCGCCTCTGGTCCAGATACTCTTGTGGATTCAGACTCTTTGGCTGACAAACAACATACGTCTAGTGTCTCTAAGTCAGCTGAGACAACAGGAAACCAGCCAAATCAAGCTGATATCTCACAGGTAATCAGTGTACATTTTTAGAGGTTCACAAGCAGCCACTCTCATTTGTCTGTAGGAGAGAGTGGTGAAGTTAGGGTAATCCTCGACCCATAGAAGTCTGTCTTTACACTTAGAATACTATAAGACTTCTGTACACCCTGTCTTTGCACCAGGGAATGATTCATTTGTGTTTATAAAGCACCCCGATGACCCTGAACCCTCTAGACAGTATTCAGGCTAACAACAACCTGAATATACTAATGTCTCAACCTTGATCAGCTGTACTTCACACAGCCTCTTGGTTCCCTCCTTAAAAGAGTTCCAAAGGATTTATCCTTTCAGGGGGAGCTGAATCATCACCCTCAGCTTTCCTAGGGGTAGCGTAACAGGCGACCTACAACAACATATGTTTCACTCTTAAAAGAGTCCCAAAGGTTTTACCTTTTGGGGGGGCTGAATAATCACACTCAGCTTTCCTAGGGGCAGCGACTGGCGATCCATAAACAACATATGTTTCACAATCAAAAGAGTCCCAAAGGTTTTTTACCTTTTGGGGGGGGCTGAATAATCACACTCAGCTTTCCTAGGGGCAGCGAATGGCGATCATTAACCACACTTTATTCACACTTAAAAGAATCCCAAGGATTTATCCTTTGGAGTGGCTGAGTAATCACCCTCGGCCTCTCTGGGACAGCGAAATGGCGACCATTCCCCTTATATTTTTCCCCGTTACTAATTACAACAAATTTACAGGCTGAAATTGTACAGCCAGTCATCGAGTCTCAGGTACAACAAGAAAAGGAGGCTGAAACTATGACTCAGGACAAACCAACTGATGAAGAGCCTGTGTTCAATGCTGATGAAGAAATGCTCGCATTAGAAGATTATGTCTCTGATATTGAGCCAATGCCTGAGGATGAATTCCCTGAGGGAATGTTCGATGAAGAGGATGAAGACGATGAGGAAGACCAGCTGTCTGCCTCTCCTCCTAAAGAAATAGTTGTGTCCACACCAGCTGATGACAAGACTTCTCCTCTCAAGGAAGCTGTTGACACTCCAAACTCTGCTACCTCAGCAACAACAGTCTTCCAAAGACCAACTTATGATCCAACAGTAGAATTTCTCATGTTTGATCATCCTACCCAGACCAACTTTGACTTAATACCAAGGGAGGATGACTATGCTCAACAAAGCCTCAATATCAAGAATCTTCAGCCAGTACATCATCAATCTGATATTGAGCGCTTATCAAGGAAGCTGGATGTGATCAAGTCAGAGATGCACAACTTTACTGTGACATTTCCAGGCATCATAAAAAAGGCTGTGACTGAGGCTGTCACTGAGCCAATTCAGGATGGTGCAAGAAAAGGTGTAGCCCAGGGACTCAGTCATCTCTCAACACGAATCAAGGATGCTATTGACTCAGTTGTCCCTGCTATGTTCCGTGAACATGAACTCACCCTACACAGGCAATTTAATGTTGTTCGCAACAGGCAATACAACCATGCTAACTTTATTGTCAGGCGTGTTCAGGCAAATACTAATGCCAATGCCAACCTCCTGCTGAAGATTGCCAGGGCCTCAAGAAAAAGGCAACGTGCTATGGCTGCCTCTGTGGAGCAGATTGCAAGACGTTTTCAGGCACGATCATCCAAGCATCTGCGAAGCAAGGATAAACGTGAGGGGGAGAAAAATACTACACTCAGCCTTGCATCTGCTGAACAAGGCTCCTCATCAGCTAATCCCTCAACTACACATGTTCCTCTCCAAGTCATCACACCAGTTATAATACCTGATGATGAGGATGATACTCAGGGGGAGCAACAAGATGGAGCTGACTCATCTAAATCTCTGATCTTAGTTAACATCCGCAAGCCTGAGGATGATGATGAGCCAGCGGCCAAGAAATTAAAATTCACTGTTAGCTCTCTCCCCAAAGTTATTCAAACTCAGGCTCAGACAGCGTTCATAAATAGAGCTGATGTTTTGAAAAACATAAGTGTGGAGTCCTCTGTCTCGAAGAAAGGAAAGGAGATAGTTTTGGTTGATACTGACACCAAACTTAAGAAGATAGCTGCGATGCTAGAGACAGGAGGATCCACCACAGACCTTTCCCATTTTTCAACCTTTACACCTTCCGATGAGATTCCTTTAACCCCTGAAGAAATAGAGCAACATGCTGAAGAATTCAAAAGACTAAATGAGCTCAAGACATCCAAAGAATTAAATGAAGCTACTCTGAGGAAGATGACACCACCTGAAAGGGAAAAACAAAAACAAAGGTTGAGGGAAATGGAAACAAAACGCGCTGAGGCTTTAAGGAAAGTCAAAGCTGACTATGATGCCTGCGTAAACAACAGGTATGCTGCTGGGAAGATAACCAAGTTCAAATACACCATTCATAAATCCACAAACACCCCACAAATGATCTTATGGAGGGAAAACCAACAGAGAAATATGGATGTGTTTGACAACTTCAGGTTAAAGACACTTGGGTTATCAGAATGGTTTGAACTCGAAGCCTTAGCTGCCAAAAAGTCTGGACAGGCAAATTTCCTTCTGCTTAAAACTCTTAAGGCCAAGTTTAACTGGATCAAGGAAACAGCAGCTAAACTCAAGATTGATCCCCAACCACAACTTTTTGAACAAGAACCCCCAAAGACAGGCAACAAAAGGAGAAGAATTTCACAAATTGTTAATGAAACTTTTGTTACTGAAGATGTTCATGTGGATGGTATGCACAGGGATTTGATCCTTCCAAATGGTATTGTTGGCCCTGTTGATGGTCAGACATACTCAGAGCCTGAAAGAGGAATGGCATTTATGAACAAGGCTTGCCAGTATGCTTTTCAGAGGGAAGATGAGTTGTGCTTGGCTTCAACTATTCAGCTACTCTGTCACAAGAAGTGTCTCAAGATCAACACAGAGTATTCCAAGAAGTTTGCAAAGACTTTGCAGGATGAAATTGATAACAGATTAGACGTGGCCGAAGCTGAAGAAAGAATAAAAAATGATGACTATTAAAGATGGTCTCAGCCCTTTTTACCTTCATCTTTTATTTTACTTATGTAATGAACTTGTAATTTTCTTTAAGTCTTAATAAAATCATGAGGTATGTTTGTTTAGATCTGTTATGTGTAAGAAGAAGCTGTTAAACTCACTTACCTTAACTTAGTGAGATCTAGCATTATTTATGTTTAAATAGGGGGAGATTGTTGGGAATCTAAACTTATTAGATTCCCTGATCATTGATTTAAATATAATTAGGCTGATAGATAGTCCCTTGCCTATGCCTAGGAGGCAGGCAAGTTTCGCAAGACTCACAGAGATCCAAGTCTCTGTGAGCAACCTCAGAGGAGTCCATGTCAGAGACATTGTCAGGGAAGTCGAAGATTACCTGAAGACATACTCATTGGCTGTGATGGATAACAGCCAAGATGTATCAGGGACTCTGAGGGGTTGAGAGTTAACAAGGGTGGCAATACCCTGATAACTTTCAGCACACTTTGGACATGCCATTTGTGTGTTCGAGACTATGAAGAATAAGGAAACTGTTTTTGACAACTGTTCCTTAAAGCATAATGGAAGACTACCAAGAATAGAAGGACATCATGTGACTGATGTGGGAACTTGTAAAAGCTTGTGTAGTCGACATCAAGTACTGTTTAAGTCAAACTCGTAACACTATAAATAGGATGTGTATCCATGCATTAAGATTCAACACTTTGAGATATTAAGAACATTAGTGCATATAACTTAGTGAATCAAACAGCTACGAATGTATTCATAAGTTAGGATTTGTTGTTGTTCAAAGTGTGCACAACACATTGTCATCAAACGGTGTTATCCATAACACTTGTAATTCTTTATTATACAATAATAAGATTACGTTTGAAAAGTAATACCTTGTGTTAATTAAGTTAAGATTAGGGTTTCTTGCATTGATTAGGGACTTTCATAATTCTAAACTAAAAGCCAATGATTGTCGTTGAGTTAAGTAGAAGCTTTTACAAGATTAAACTAAAAGTTATTTAGAAAAAGACTTAAAATATAAAACTTTGTAAAACTTTAAAACTTAAAAATCTAATCTATCGGAATGTAACAAGTCCTTTCTATCGGAATGCACCAAAAGTAGAACCATCGGAATATTATTAAAATAAGTCATCAGAATAATATAAGTGAAAAGCCATCGGAATGTTCATCTGAATACCTATCGGAATAACAAAGTCAATGCTGTCGGAATGCGGTGTTGTCGCAATATTCAACTCTATCGCAATGTATCTATCAGAATGTCCTGATCGGAATACTTTTGTCGCAATGTACTACTATCGGAATGTTGCAAACTAAAATTGGGCAGAGTTTCGACTTAAAAAGACCTTAAGTCCCGTCGGAATATGCGATCGCAATGAGCGATCTCAATCCCAGATCGGAATAAGGTGAAAACTCAAGCTATCGCAAAGTAAAACCCTTTATGGGTTATTGCGATATAAACAAACTTCTCGTCGGAATGTTGAAACCCCCAATATTGCCATGAAAACAAACTTAATCCGAAATTGGTGGTAAGGTGAAAACTCAATAAGCACATACAATAAGCTACTTTAACCGAATCTTAAACAACTCAATAAGTATAAATTTGGCAACTTTCAAAACATAAAATCATAGACTTTATAAAAGAAACTTTTGAAAAGATTAAACCTTTTAAGAATCCGAAAAGCAATAAGCTATAAATATGAAATAAACCAATAAGCACAAAGAGCTTATAGCTTATATCATGCGAAAGATTAGTAAGGACTAAAAAGACTAACTTTTTAATCACTAAAACATCAAAATCAAACACGAATAAAGGACTATTCGGATCAAAAATGAAGTTTTGGATCAAGGACAATAGCAAAATCAAGAAAGGTAGAAAGAGATAAAAGATTAAAAGCTTAAACTTGAACTTTTGATTAATGAAACTCTAATACAAAGATTAAACAAAGCTTAATTTGAAAGAAAAGATGAAGTTTTAGTGAGAGAAAGTTAAACACTTTCTCTCTCTAAAATGAAAACTAAAACAAAGAAAATTCAAACTAGCTAATGACTAACCACCTCCTAATGTGTCATTAGGAGGGTTTATATAGGGAGTGGGGAATGCATGTATGCTTTCTTCCTTCTTTCTTTTCTTCTCGACTCGATCTAAATTCTTTGTCTTTCTCGATGTCGTCGCGGGATTTGAACTCGTCTTTTAATTTTCTTCTATAATTAGACTTGAGTTCTTCGGCTTCATTAAACTTCCGTCTTTAGACTTTGTCTTCGATAAATCTTCAGAATAGGCCTTGGACTTCCGTTCTTTATGCACTCTTGATCTTTTGACTTCGTCTTTTCTCGTTATCTTCGATAAAAGCCCGTGAAAGCCCGTGTTTTCTTCCTTTTTCGTCTTTTGGTCCTAAACACAATAAAAACACAAACCACGCATAATTCCGACTTTTACGACATAAAATACACGTTTTGGTCTTGTTATTATTGGAAATAAGTGGTAAAAGGATAAGTGTTTTCACACTTATTAAATCCCCTACACTTGACCATTGCAATTCCCTCATGCAATGCATTAATTTTAAAGCATGGTTTACATTTTCCATCATAAATAACCCACATCGGCCTTTATTAAATACTAAACATTAAGAAAAATAAAAAGATAGAAACAAGTAAAGAAATCAAAGACTTACATTGGGTTTTGGCTGCCATGAACGTTTATCATCCTCAAGTTTCACGTTCCCCATACCAAGCTTAAAAACGAGATCATTGTTATTATAAGTTAGCAGACTAATCATGAATTCATGTGGGCCAATTATTCACTTAGACTCCCTTATTCCTAGGTGTATCTCTTATATTTTAAGATTGTCTTGAATGATCACGAGGATGCATTGTTTGACTTATTTCGATAGTTGTTTAGGCTGAAAATAAAGTGGGATGATTTAATCAATAGTTAGCTAAAGGACAAAATCTTTTAAAACTGCTTCTCGGGACCTCTTAAAGTTCATATCTTGGCATAACTCACTTCACGATTTGATACCTTTCTCGGACCGATATTTGGCAGCGACTTCATACTTCCAATCTTGAGAGACGTTCATGAAATAATGGTCTTCTGTTCATAATATGAATTTCTTCACTTGAACTTTTTGAGAGATTCTTCATATTTGGACCACGACCTTCTTCATTTTTCTCCAATCTTTATTTTGGACTTTGATATACAACGATCCGCCTCCTTTTAGGACTTGGATCTATTTATCCTCATACCTTGTTAGGGCCTTTTTGGATAGACTTCTCCATGATCTTTTGGGGAGTATTTGCTTTTCGTCGTGTGTCTCGATCCTTCATATTGATTTTCGATAAATGATTCTTCACATCACTTTTGGATCTTTAGCAACAAAATGTAGCCCTCATGCCTTGTTAGGGCCTTTTCGGACTTGCCAATCTTCGCATCCCGCTTCAATAAGTTATGCCTTGGCTATGAACTCTAATTAATACCGAGCAACTTTTAAACGATCTTGTGCTAGAAGCTAAGTAACTTTTCAAATCGTACAACCTTATTTATTGCAGATAAATTTATTAACAAGCAATGGGAGAATAGGCTCATAATTAACTCACATAAATTCACGAAAGAATACCAAACTTATAATTGACTCTATCATCTCTCATTCTCCACAATTTAAAATCTCAAGGAATGAGACTCGTGGATGCTTAGCCAATTAAATCAAAGTTTTGGGTTTTCGAGTCATCTATAGGATCTTGCAAACTCTTAGACTTTTTCAAGTTTAGAATTCACATTTTAAAGTTCCCTTGATAAACGAATCTGTAGGATCAATTATAGGAACTTGCGAAAAGTTCTTGTTCTTAACCCGTAAGAGTTAAGACTTTCGCGTTTTAAAGTTCCCTATATAAAAGCCTAGCAAAACTTGACTTAAACACGTTAAGGATACTAGCTAGAGTAAACTTAGATAAGTAAACTCGGGTTGAGTCAAAATATTCACGACCTTGAAAAATTTAAAACCACTTTATTGAAAATTTATTCTAGCAAAGAAAGTAAATAACGCTAACAAAGGAAAATACTACTATACAACTAGGCCAAAATAGATTAAAATTTTTGAAAAATGTCGAAAAATCAATTTTCCGGTTAAAATGAGGGCAGATTCATGGAAAAGACCACTTACTTCGATAGAAGTCCCCCCTACACTTGATATAAACATTGTCCTCAATGTTTAAGCATGTGGGAGTAAACTCCCCTACACTTATGACATTGTGTACTTTGTTTAAATCTTGCTAAGGAAAGGACAACTATTGTGATTTCAATGTGAACATATAAGATATGAAATATTGAATCACGACAGTTTAGGATAGAACCATGAAGATGGGAACACGGGATCGCGGTTCGTCAAAAGTCATCGAGGTGCTCTTTGAAACTTGAATCCCTGCAGAGAATAAGAAACAAGACAATAAACACATACGGGGCTCCCCCTACACTTATTATGAAAGCGATAAATGATAGATCACGGGTTGCCTCCTGAGAAGCGCTTGTTTTTTATAACCGAGTTACGAGCCTGACTCGACCCAAAACTAGTTCATGGGAAACGTGGCGAGGGATGGAATCATCTCATGAGAGATGTCCTTACCAAAGTACAACTTCACGCGTTGGCCATTCACCTTAAAATTGGGCCCATTTGGCTGAGAAAGCTCAATAGTGCCATAGGGAAAGACTTTGGCGACGGTGAATGGACCAGACCAGCGGCTCTTCAACTTGCCCGAGAAGATCTTCAACCGAGAGTTAAAAAGTAAGACTTGATCACCAACGTGGAACTATCGGTTCTTAATCCTTGCATCATGGATGATCTTGGTCTTTTCTTTGTAGATCAACGAGTTCTCATAAGCTTCATTCCTTAGTTCGTTGAGCTCATTGAGTTGAATCTTCCGAAGATTGCCGGCTTTGTTGATGTCGAAGTTAGCCCACTTCAAGGCCCTGTATGCCTTATGTTCCAGCTCGATAGGGAGGTGGCATGCTTTCCCGTACACAAGACAATAAGGTGTACAACCAATCGGCGTCTTATAGGCAGTACGGAAAGCCCACAGAGCATCATCTAACTTATCGGCCCACGCGCCACGATGCTCTCCCACAGTACGTTCCAAAATTCGCTTAAATCCACGGTTGGAAGTCTCGGCTTGCCCATTGGTTTGGGGATGATAAGCGGTGGAAATATGGTGATTGACGCCATACTTATCCATGACTCTTGCGAATTGATCATCGCAAAAATGAGTCCCGCGGTCACTGATGATAGCACGAGGAACACCGAATCGAGCAAAAAGCTGCTTCAAAAAGTTCACAACCACCCTCGCATCGTTCGTAGGAAGAGCCTTAGCTTCAACCCATTTAGAAACGTAGTCAACGGCGACGAGGATGTACTTGTTCCCTTTAGATGATGGAAACGGCCCCATAAAGTCGATGCCCCATACGTCAAAGATTTTACATTCTTGTATGAAATTTTGAGGCATCTCATCTTTATGTGTGATCTTGCCTTGTCTTTGGCAAGCATCACAATGCTTAACCATTTCGTGAGCGTCACGATAAATGGTGGGCCAATAAAATCCAGAGTCAAACAATTTCTTCGCGGTGTAGTTGGATCAAAGTGACCACCAGTGGGTCCTTTATGGCAAGCATCAAGGATTTGTAAAGCTGCCGGCCCATCAACACATCAACGAATGACAAGATACGCACATTGTTTGAAGAGATAAGGGTCATCCCAGAAGTAAGTCTTAACATCTTTAAAGAACTTCTTCTTTTGTTGGGATGTTAACCCTTCGATGAGAATTCCACCCGCTAAGTAGTTTGCAATGTCCGCAAACCACGGGGTTTCATCAAGATTGGAGTGAATAGACATTAAGGCCTCAAGGGGAAAAGAGTCATTGATCTCTTGATTCGGATGATCCCCTTGATACGGATCCTCAAGTCTACTTAGATGATCCGCGGGGAGGTTTTCGGCTCCCTTCTTGTCACGAATTTTGATTTTAAATTCTTAAAGGAGCAAAACCCAACGAAGAAGTCTTGGCTTAGAATCTTGCTTAGTCAACAAGTACTTCAACGCGGAATGATCGGTATACACGATGGTGGTAGAAAGGACAAGAGGGGCAGAACTTCTCAAAAGCATACACTACAGCTAAAAGCTCTTTTTTGGTAGTGGTATAATGCAATTGAGCCCCCGTCATTGTCTTTCTAGCATAATGGATTGGTTGGAAGTGTTTGTTCACTCTTTGGCCCAATACCGCTCCAATAGCAAAATCGCTAGCATCACACATCAATTCGAAAGGTAGCTCCCAATTAGGGGTAACCAAGACCGGTGCCTTAGTAAGCTTATCCTTAAGAAGATTGAAGAATTCAAGACACTCTTTGGAAAAGATGAAAGGAGTATCTTTTTCCAAGAGGTGGGTCATCAGGCGAGCGATTTTAGAAAAATCCTGAATGAAACGACGATAGAAGCCCGCATGACCCAGAAAACTTCTCACACCCTTCACGGTTTAAGGTGGAGGTAATTTGGCTATGACATCCACTTTAGCACGGTCCACTTCAAGACCGGCTTTAGAGATTTTATGTCCCAGCACAATGCCTTCTTTTACCATGAAATGGCATTTTTCCCAATTTAGAACAAGGCGAGTGTCTTTACACCGCTTAAGCATGTGTTCCAAATTGGCAAGGCAAGAAGAGAAAGAATCACCATAGACCGAGAAATCATCCATGAAGACTTCCATAGTTTCTTTAACCATGTCATGGAAGATAGCCATCATACACCTTTGGAAAGTCCCAGGAGCATTGCATAAGCCGAAAGGCATTCTTTTGTAAGAAAATGTTCCATAAGGACAAGTGAATGTGGTTTTCTCTTGGTCTTGGGGATCGATGGGTATTTGAAAATAACCCGAGAAACCGTCTAAGAAGCAGTAATAATCATTACCCGCTAGACGTTCAAGCATTTGGTCCATGAAAGGAAGGGGAAAATGATCCTTTCTCGTAGCATCATTGAGTTTGCGATAGTCTATACAAACTCTCCACCCTGTAACGAGACGAGTAGGAATCAACTCGTTGTTTTCATTGGGCACAACGGTGATTCCGCCTTTCTTAGGCACACAATGGACGGGACAAACCCATGGTGAATCCGAGATAGGGTAGATCATTCCCGCATCAAGAAGTTTGATAACCTCTTTTTTGATAACGTCATGGATCTTGGGATTCACCCTTCTTTGGCTTCGAATAGTGGGTTTAAAGTCGTCCTCCATGAGAATTTTATGTGTGCAAAAGTGAGGATCAATTCCACGAATATCGAAGATCTTCCAAGCAATCGCTTTCGTATGATTCTTCAGCACGGCGATAAGTCGGGATTTTTCTTCTTCTTTCAGGTCCTTTGCGATGATGACGGGCGACTTCTTGTTGTCTTCAAGGAAAACGTACTCGAGATGAGACGGAAGATCCTTAAGCTCTAAATCCAGAGGATTTTCGATGGACGGCGGAGTCAAAGTCGGATCATCGATAGAGATATCCTTAGGAGATGGTGGAGAAATATGGTCCTCATTGAGAAGTTTCTCAATGGTACTAATGTCTTCATCCCAATTGGAGGGAGAATCGTCATATTGCAAGTCCACATCTCCCAAAGTTGCTTCAAATTCTTTCAAGATGAAATCACTTTCTCCAAATGGAGTTAGTGATGGAGCAATAGAGTCAACGGTCTCAACAATGGGAAGAGAAGAAGAACCACTTTTACAAGCGTCTTTGAAATGTTCTTCACAAGCCTCATCAAGAACGTCAATAAAATTAATACTCTTGTTTTCAGAAGGTTGCTTAGAAAGTTTTCCCATGTTGAAGACGATTTTATCGTCACCAACTCTCATGATTAATTCGTCAGCGGCTACATCAATGAGAGTGCGACCGGTCCTCAGGAATGGACGTCCAACGATTAATGGAACACGGGGGTCCATCTCGTAGTCAACGACAACAAAATCCGCCGGAAAGGTGAATTTGTCGACACCGATGAAGACATCTTCGGCTATCCGCACTGGATAAGCAACCGTATGGTTAGCTAATTCCAAGTTCATTCGGGTGGGGACTAGCTTGGGTAGAGACAACCGTTTCCAAACGCTTAGAGGCATTAGGTTGATACTAGCACCTAGATCGGCTAGGGCTATACAATTCTCTACCCCGGGGAAGTTGCAAGGAATCAAGAAACGACCCGGATCTCCTAACTTAACTGGAAGTTTTCTCAAAAGAACGGCAGAACAATTCTCATTTAATTGGGTATTGGCGATGTCGAGCAATTTTTCCTTATCACTTAAAAGATCCTTAAACATCTTAGCATATTTAGGCATGTGAGCGAGAGCCTCAGCAAAGGAGATATTAAAATTCAGTTGTTTAAACATTTTAAGAAAGTTAGAAACCTGAATATCATCCTTGTTCTTCAATTTCTCTTTCCTCAACCTTGAGGGATAAGGTATATTGGGTTGAGATGAAGGCTTCGGAATGGAATTCTCACTCACATCCGTGGGTGGTGGAGGGGTGGAAGTAGAAGGTGGTGGAATTGGAGAAGGGGACTCGTTTTCCTTTGTCACAATCACCGGTGTAGGTGTAGGAATCTCAGGTTCCTTTTAACCTTTGCCACTGCGAGTGGTGATTGCTTTCATCTCCCCTCTGGGATTAGCAACGGTGTTACTCGGAAGAGTACCCGAACCAGAGGCTTGATTACTTGGGAAAAAACTAGCCATCATATCCCTTAAGTTATTCGTTTGATTGTTCATGGAGTTTCTCATGTCGGCTTGAAGAGCATTCCCTTGTTTCGCCATGTCATTCCTTAGCTCAGCTCGAATATCGTTCCCTTGTTTTGCCATGTCACCTTTCAAGTTAATGACTTGGCTTTGAAGATTTGTCACCATCTCTCTATTGGTCCTCATGTAAGTTTCGAGGTCTTAGTTCAATGTCGTGGGTTGATTGAGAGGTGGAGCTTGGTAAGCTGAATTATTTCCTTGAGGTGGATATGGGTTTCTTTGGGATTGATATTGATTGGTAGCTCGAGGTTGGCTTTGATTGTTGCGGTTGAAATTGTTTTGGTTTTGTGTTTGAGGAGAGAAACCGGGTGGAGATAAATAGTTGTTGGAACGATAACTTAACAAGTTACGGTCTCCTTAAGGACGTGCTTGGTAGCATCCTGTAGCAAAGTTACCATTAGCGGCGTACACATTTTCCGGATTGTCAAGAGTAGAAGGACAATTGATGTACGAATGAGAACCCCCGTAAATCTCACAAAAAGGTGCAATAGCTTTGGCTTGTTGAAATTGGTTTGTAGTCATCGTTAAGAAGTTTTTGTTCATCTCAGCTATTTGGCGAGTAAGTTCGGTGAGCTCTGGGTTAGATGATGTAGAAGAAACATTGGCCCTCTGATTATTTATTGAAGATGCAGATGAATCCCAATTTTTGTGGTGAGTGGTCATGTTCTCTATCAGCTCTCTACACTCCTCAGGTCGTCTCTTCATGAATGTACCACCGGCGGCAGCATTTATCGTATCACGATCACAAAAAGTTAGACCATTATAGAAAGTACCAATCAAAGTAACGGGGAGCATGTTATGGTTCGGACAACGGTCAATCAAGACATTATAGCGTTCCCAAGCATCGAAAAGCGACTCATCAGGTTCTTGTGTGAATCCACTGATTTGGTTGCGAAGACTAGTGACCATGGATGGTGGAAAATAGCGCGACAAAAATTTTTGAGTCATGTCATCCCATGTTTGAATCGAGTTTTTGGGGAGACGATCAAACCATTTTTCGGCATGATGGGATAAAGTGTGTGGAAAGAGATGAAGGCGAAGAAAATCCATGGAAGCACCAGGTAGTTTCATGCTTTGAGTAACGGTAATGAACTTGTCTAGATGTTTGTTGGCATCATCATCGGGTAATCCGCTAAATGGGCAAGCGTTTTGAACTTGCTGAATCATGTGATGCTTCAACGAAAATTCAGGAGCCGTGATTTGCATCGGCGCAATCGGTCCTCCGCGTCCGTTCATGGTGGGTTGACACAGTTCCTCCATTGTTAGTAAATCAGGTAGGGGAATAATACCTCACTTTTGGCTAGGTATAAAATCTTATCGTCCGAATCTTTTCGAATTGAAAACCGGTCTAAAGTGCGACTCAATCGTCTTTTGGTGAATCAAGAGAATGGTTTGGTTGATTTGTTTTAAACTATTAGCAAGTAATTAAAGTGTCGTTGAGTAAAATGGAAGGATAAGGATTAATACTAAAATGACGAGTAAAAATAAATGCATGTAAACTTTAAGGTAAAATGAGCACACTAAATAAAACTAACACTTGGAAAATTTCTAAAAATAAGTACTAAAAGAAAATAAGATCGGAGTACACCAAAACAAGCCAAAAGAAACCCCGATCGGAATGTATTCCGATCGGTTGATCGGAATATGGGTGGAAGGGAACTGATCGGAATATCCACGAAATGGGGGTAATCGGAATGTGGACAAAAGGCCACCAATCGAAAAGTTGAATAGTAACTCTAATCGGAATATAACACTTGTCCACCAATCGAAATAACAATCTTGATCAAATCGGAATACTAGCAAAAAGACCCAATCGGAATTTACAAACTTACACCTATCGGAATATGAAACAAAGGCCTAGAACGGAATACTTGGGGTGCCAATCGGAAAATGAAAACCCTTTTTCGATTGGATCAATCGGAAAAAGGGTGGGAGGCTGCTCGGAATGTATAGCAATCGGAAAAGGGAGTTGTACCCTTTCCGAAAATGAAGGAAATCGGTTATAAGCTAATGATTAAGCTATATAATGAGCTTATCACCAAACTAAGCCGAATCAATGCCTAAGCCGGATCGAATAAGCACTTGTATCAACTTATTCAACCTCAAAATAAGCAACTTTTTAGATCAAACAATAAAAACATAAACTTTTTAAGGAAGATTTTTATAAAGTAAATAAGCTACTCATAAAAATAAGCCAATAAGCACAAAAGTCTTAAAGCTTAATCAAATGAAAACTTATGAGATGATCAAAAGATTAACTTTTTAAGCACGAAATCATTAAGAACAACACGGATCTATTGATAATCGCACCAAAATCAATCTTAAATCAAAGAAAAGTAGAATGAAATAAGGATAAAAAGCTTAAAATGGAACTTGATTAATGAAAATAAGCAATACAAAGTGTTTAATCATGAAAGATTAAAAGAAAAAGATGAAACTTAGTGAGAGAAAGTTTAAGACTTTCTCTCTCTAAAACTAGAGAAAAATGAAAAAGTGAAAACTAGCTAAAACTATCTAACCACCCTCCTAATGACTATTAGGAGGGTATTTATAGGGAAGGTGGAAGGAGTGCATGTGTTGCATCTTCTTTCTTGCTTTTTTCACGTTTTCTCGACTCGACTTTAATTCTTTGTCTTTGTCGTCTCGGGATTTGAACTTGTCTTTTAATTTTCTTCTTCTATTAGACTTAAGTTCTTCGACTTCGTTAAACTTCCGTCTTTTGACTTTTTCTTTGATAAATCTTCAGAATAGGCCTTGGACTTCCGTTCTTTTTGCACTCTTGATCTTTTGACTTCGTCTTTTCTCGTTTTCTTCGATAAAAGCCCGTGAAAACCCGTGTTTTCTTCCTTTTTCATATTTTGGTCCTAAAACACAATAAAAACACAAACCACGCATAATTCCGACTTTTACGACATAAATCACACGTTTTGGTCTTGTTATTATTGGAAATAAGTGGTAAAAGGATAAGTGTTTTCACACTTATTAAATCCCCTACACTTGACCATTGCAATGCCCTCATGCAATGCATTAAGTTTAAAGCACGGTTTACATTTTCCATAATAAATAACCCACCTTGGCCTTTATTAAATACTAAACATGAAAATATAGAACAAGTAAAGAAATTAAAAACTTACATTGGTTTTGGCGGCCATGAACGTTTATCATCCTCAAGTTTCACGTTCCCCATACCAAGCTTAAAAACGAGATCATGGTTATTATAAGTTAGCAAACTATCACGAACTCATGTGGGCTAATTACTCACTTAGACTCCCTTATTCCTAGGTGTAACTCTTATATTTTATTTTTGTCTTGAATGATCACGAGGATGCATTGTTTGACTTATTTCGATAGTTATTTAGGCCAAAAATAAAGTGAACGATTTAATCAATAGTTAGCTAAAGGACCAAATCTTTTAAAACTGCTTCTCGGGGCCTCATAAAGTTCATATCTTGGCATAACTCGCTTCACGATTTGAGACCTTTCTCGGACCGATATTTGGCAGCGACTTCATACTTCGAATCTTTGAGAGACGTTCTTGAAATTATGGTCTTCTCTTCATAATAGGAATTTCTTCACTTGAAGTTTTGAGAGATTCTTCATCTTTGGACCACGACTTCTTCATTTTTCTCCAATCTTTATTTTGGACTTTGATATACAACGATCCGCCTCCTTTTAGGACTTGGATCTATTTATCCTCATACCTTGTTAGGGTCTTTTCGGATAGACTTCTCCATGACTTTTGGGGAGTTCTTGCTTTTCGTCGTGTGTCTCGATCCTTCATATTGATTTTCGATAAATGATTCTTCACATCACTTTTGGATCTTTTAGCAATAAAATGTAGTCCTCATGCCTTGTTAGGGCCTTTTCGGACTCGCCAATCTTCGCATCCCGCTTCAATAAGTTATGCCTTGGCTATGAACTCTAATCCGTACCGAGCAACTTTTAAACGATCTGGGGCTAGAAGCTAAGTAACCTTTTAAATCGTACAACCTTATTTATTAGCAGATAAATTATTTAACAAGCGGTGGGAGAATAGGCTCATAATTAACTCACATAAATTCACGAAAGAATACTGAACTTATAATTGGCTCTATCATCTCTCGTTCTCCACAGTTTAAAATCTCAAGGAATGAGACTCGTGGATGCTTAGCCTATTAAATCAAAGTTTTGGGTTTTCGAGTCGCCTATAGGATCTTGCAAATTCTTAGACTTTTTCAAGTTTAGAAATCGCATTTTAAAGTTCCCTTGATAAACGACTCTCTAGGATCAATTATAGGAACTTGCGAAAAGTTCTTGTCCTTAACCCGTGAGAGTTAAGACTTTCGCGTTTTATAGCTCCCTAAATAAAAGCCTAGCAAAACTTGACTTAAACACGTTAAGGATACTAGTTAGAGTAAACTTAGGTAAGTAAACTCGGGTTGAGTCAAAATGTTCACGACTAAGAAAAATCTAAAACCACTTTATTTAAGCAAGAAAAGAAAATAACCATAATAAAGGAAAGTACAGCTATACAACTAGGCCAAAATAGATTAAAAATTTTGAAAAATGTCGAAAAATCAAATTTTCCGGTTAGAATGAGGGCAAATTCATGGAAAAGACCACTTACTTCGATAGAAGTCCCCCCTACACTTGAGATAAACATTGTCCTCAATGTTTGAACATGTGGGAGTAAACTCCCCTACACTTAGGACATTGTGCACTTTGTTTAAATCTTGCTAAGGAAAGGACAACTAAAGTGAATTCAATGTGAACATATAGAAAATATGAAATATTGAATCACAAGAGTTAAGGATAGAACCAGGAAGATAGGAAACACGGTATCACGGTTTGTCAAAAGTCATCAAGGTGATCTTTGAAGCGTTAATCCCTGCACAGCACAAGAAACAAGACAACAAACATATGCAGGGCTCCCCTTACACTTATTATGAAAGCAGTAAAGGATAGAACACGGGTTGCCTCCCGAGAAGCGCTTGTTTTTGTTCACCGTGTCATGAGCCTGACTCGACCCAATGTTAGTTCATGGGGAACGTGGTGAGGGATGGAATCATCTCTTGAGAGATGTCCTCACCAAAGTACAGCTTCAGACGCTGGCCATTCACCTTGAAGTTGGGTCCATTTGGCTGAGAAAGCTCAATGGTCCCATAAGGAAAGACTTTGTCGACGGTGAATGGACCAGACCAGCGGCTCTTCAACTTGCCAGAGAAGATCTTCAACCGAGAGTTGAAGAGTAAGACTTGATCACCAACGTGGAACTCTCGGTTCTTGATTTTAGCATCGTGGATCATCTTCGTCTTCTCCTTGTAGATCAGCGAGTTCTCATAAGCTTCATTCCTCAGTTCATTTAGCTCGTTGAGTTGAACCTTGCGATGATCACCGGCTTTGTTGATGTCGAAGTTAGCCCACTTCAAGGCCCAGTGCGCCTTATGTTCCAGCTCGATGGGTAGGTGGCAGGCTTTCCCGTACACAAGATGATAAGGTGTACAACCGATCGGGGTCTTGTAAGCAGTACGGAAAGCCCACAGAGCATCATCTAACTTATCGGCCCACGCGGCGCGATGCTCTCCCACAGTACGCTCCAAAATTCTCTTCAAGCCACGATTGGAAATTTCGGCTTGCCCATTGGTTTGGGGATGATAGGCGGTGGAAAGACGGTGATTAACACCATACTTAGCCATGACTCTTGCAAATTGATCGTTGCAAAAATGAGTCCCGCGGTCACTGATGATAGCACGAGGAACGCCAAATCGAGCGAAAAGCTGCTTCAAAAAGTTCACAACCACCCTCGCATCATTCGTAGGAAGAGCCTTAGCTTCAACCCATTTAGAAACGTAGTCGACGGCGACGAGGATGTACTTGTTCCCTTTGGATGATGGAAATGGACCTATAAAGTCGATGCCCCATACATCAAAGATTTCACATTCCTGTATGAAATTTTGAGGCATCTCATCCTTATGTGTGATCTTGCCTTGGCGTTGGCAAGCATCACAATGCTTAACCATTTCTTGAGCGTCACGATAAATGGTGGGCCAGTAGAATCCAGAATCAAACACTTTTTTAGCGGTGTAGTTGGGACCAAAGTGACCACCGGTGGGTCCTTTGTGGCAAGCTTGGAGAATGTCAAAAGCTGCCGGTCCGTCAACACATCGACGAATGATCAGATCAGCACATTGTTTGAATAGAAAAGGGTCATCCCAAAAGTAAGTCTTAACATCATTCAAGAACTTCTTCTTTTGTTGGGATGTTAACCCTTGGATGAGAATTCCACCTGCTAAGTAGTTTGCAATGTCCGCAAACCACGGGGTGTCATCCAGATTGAGATTTATAGACATTAAGGTTTCAAGGGGGAAAGAGTCATTGATCTCTTTGTTCGGATGTTCCCCTTGATATGGATCCTCAAGTCGACTCAGATGATCCGCGGCTAAGTTTTCGGCTCCCTTCTTGTCACGAATTTCAATGTTGAATTCTTGAAGGAGTAAAACCCAGCGAAGAAGTCTTGGCTTAGAATCATGCTTAGTCATCAAGTACTTCAACGCGGAATAGTCCGTGTATACGATGGTGGAGGATAAAACAAGATAGGGTCGAAATTTCTCAAAAGCACAGACAACAGCTAAAAGCTCTTTTTCGGTTGTCGTATAATGCAATTGAGCCCCCGTCATTGTTTTGTTAGCATAGTGGATTGGTTGGAAGTGTTTATTCACTCTTTGGCCCAAAACCGCGCCAATAGCAAAGTCGCTAGCATCGCACATCAATTCAAAAGGCAGCTCCCAATTAGGGGTAACCAAGACCGGTGCCTTAGTTAGCTTATCCTTTAAAAGATTGAAGGCTTTGAGACACTCTTTAGAAAAGATAAAAGGAGTATCTTTTTCCAAGAGGTGGGTCATCGGGCGAGCGATTTTAGAGAAATCCTGAATGAATCGACGATAGAAGTCCGCATGACCCAGAAAACTTCTCACACCCTTCACGGTTGAAGGTGGAGGTAATTTGGCTATGACATCTACTTTAGCACGGTCGACTTCAAGACCGGATTTAGAGATTTTGTATCCTAGCACAATGCCTTCTTTTACCATAAAATGGCATTTTTCCCAATTCAGAACAAGGCGAGTGTCTTCGCACCGCTTAAGCATTCGTTCCAAATTGGCAAGGCAAGCAGAGAAGGAATCCCCGGAGACCGAGAAATCATCCATGAAGACTTCCATAGTTTGTTCAACCATGTCATGGAAGATAGCCAACAAGCACCTTTGGAAAGTTCCGGGGGCATTGCATAAGCCAAAAGGCATTCGTTTGTAAGCAAATGTGCCATAGGGACAAGTGAATGTTGTCTTCTCTTGATCTTGAGGATCGATGGGTATTTGAAAATAACCTGAGAAACCATCAAGAAAGCAGTAATATTCATTACCCGCTAAACGTTCAAGCATTTGGTCCATAAAAGGTAGAGGGAAATGATCCTTTCTCGTGGCATCATTGAGTTTACGGTAGTCTATACAAACTCTCCACCCAGTAACGAGACGAGTAGGAATCAACTCGTTGTTTGCATTGGGCACAACGGTGATTCCGCCCTTCTTAGGCATACAATGGACTGGACTAACCCATGGTGAATCCGAAATAAGGTAAATCATACCCGCATCAAGAAGTTTGATAACCTCTTTTTTGATGACTTCATGGATTTTAGGATTCACCCTTCGTTGGCTTTGAATTGTGGGCTTAAAGTCGTCCTCCATGAGAATTTTATGTGTGCAAAAGTGAGGATCAATTCCACGGATGTCGGAGATTTTCCAAGCGATAGCTCTTTTATGCTTCTTCAACACAGCGACAAGTCGGGCTTTTTCGTCTTCTTTCAGATCCTTTGCGATGATTACCGGTAACTTCTCGTTGTCTTCCAGGAAAACGTACTCAAGATGAGGAGGTAGGTCCTTAAGCTCAAGAGTAGGAGGATCCTCAATAGATGGTGACACTAACGATGGATCATCATTAGTCACCTCTTTAGGAGAAGGAGGAGACAACGGGTCCTCATTGAGAAGTCTCTCAATAGTACGAATGTCTTCATCCCAATTGGTGGACAAATTATCATACTTAATATCAAGAGGACCCAAGCTAGCTTCGAAATCATCCAAGTCACTTTCTCCAAAAGGAGTCAATGCTGGAGCAATTGAGGTAACGGTCTCAACATTGGGTAGAGAAGAAAGAGTACTTTTGCAAGCATCATGAAAATGTTCTTCACAAGCCTCATCGAGAACATCAATAGCATTAACACTCTCATATGAATAAGGTTGCTTAGAAATATTACCCATGTTGAAGACAATTTTATCGTCACCAACTCTCATGATTATTTCGCCCGCGGCTACATCAATGAGAGTGCGACCGGTCCTCAGGAATGGACGTCCAACGATTAATGGAACACGGGGATCCATCTCGTAGTCAACGACAACAAAATCCGCCGGGAAGGTGAATTTGTCAACGCCAACAAAGACATCTTCGGCTATCCTCACTGGATAAGCAACCGTACGGTTGGCTAATTCCAAAGTCATTTTGGTGGGGACTAGCTCGGGGAGAGATAATTGCTTCCAAACACTTAATGGCATTAAGTTTATACTGGCACCTAGATCGGCTAGGGCCATGCAATTCTCTACTCCCGGGAAGTTGCAAGGAATCAAGAAGCGACCCGGATCACCAAGTTTGGTGGGCAATTTCCTTAAGAGCACTGCGGAGCAGTTCTCATTAAGTTGGGTCTGAGCGATGTCAAGAAGCTTTTCCTTATCACTTAGAAGATCTTTAAACATCTTAGCGTATTTGGGCATGTGAGCGAGAGCCTCAGCAAAGGAGATGTTAAAATTCAATTGTTTAAACATTTTAAGGAAGTTCGAAACCTGAATATCATCCTTGCTCTTTTGCTTCTCTTTCCTCAACCTTGAAGGATAAGGTATATTGGATGAAGAAGAAGGCTTTAAGGGAATAGGATCACTCACAACCACGGGTGGTGGGGAAATGGGGATAGAAGGTGAAGGAGGTGGGGAAATTTGCTCTTTTTCCTTGTTTACAATCACGGGTGGAGGTGTAGGAAGCTCGGGTTCCATATAACCTTTTCCACTACGAGTGGTGATTGCTTTCATCTCCCCTCTTGGATTCGCAACGGTATTACTCGGAAGAGTACCCGAAGAAGAGGGTTGATTACTTTGGATGAGCGAACCAATCATATCACGAAGGTGAACAGCTTGATTATTAAAAGAGTTTTGCATGTTGGCATTAATTTCATTGTTGTGTTTGGCCATATCATTCCTTAGCTCGGCTCGAATATCGCTCCCTTGTTTCACCATGTCATTCTTCAAGTTGACAAATTGACTGTGAAGATTCGTCACCAACTCACGATTAGTCTTCATGAACGTCTCGACGTCTTGGTTTACTGCCATCGGTTGATTGAGAGGTGGAGCTTGGTAAGCTTGAGAATTTCCTTGAGTTGTGTATGGGTTTCTTTGGGATTGATATTGATTTTGAGCACGAGGTTGGGATTGGTTGTTTCGGTTATAGCTTTGTTGTTGGTTTGGGTTTGCAGGAGGGAAACCGGGAGGAGCAAGATAATTGTTGGAACGATAACTTAGCAAGCCACGATCTCCTTGAGGGCGGGCTTGATAGCCTCCCGTGGGATAAGTTCCGTAAGCTGCGTTAACGTTTTCAGAATAATTGCCTTGAGTAGAAGGACAATCATTATAAGAGTGAGGGCCACCACATGTGTCACAAGAAATAGCAACGGCTTTAGCTTTG
Source organism: Glebionis coronaria (assembly GCA_025667525.1). Classification (NCBI taxonomy): domain Eukaryota; kingdom Viridiplantae; phylum Streptophyta; class Magnoliopsida; order Asterales; family Asteraceae; genus Glebionis; species Glebionis coronaria. The sequence goes on along the minus strand of CM046879.1, from coordinate 110,408,254 downwards.
TGAAAGTGGTTTGTGGCCATGGCCATGAAATTCTTGTTCATTTCAGCGAGTTGTCGAGAAATTTCAGACATTTCAGGATTGGAGGTAGTAGAAGAAACATTGACTCTCGAGTTAGATCTTGAGGATGCGGATGAATCCCAATTCTTGTGGTGAGTAGTCATGTTTTTTATCAACTCTCGGCACTCCTCTGGTCTCCTTTTCATAAAAGTACCACCGGCGGCGGCATTGATCATGTCACGATCACGAAAGGTGAGACCATTGTAGAAGGTGTCAATGAGAGTGACGGGAAGCATATTATGATTTGGACAGCGGTCGATCAAATCATTGTACCGTTCCCAAGCATCGAAAAGCGATTCATCATTTTCTTGCATGAATCCACTGATTTGGTTACGAAGGCTAGTGACCATGGATGGGGGAAAGTAGCGCGATAAAAAGCGTTGAGTCATGTCGTTCCACGTATGAATAGAATTCTTAGGAAGACGATCAAACCATTTTTCGGCATGGTGAGAAAGCGAGTGGGGAAAGAGTTGAAGGCGAAGGTCATCCATAGAAACACCGGAGCACTTCATGCTTTGGGTCATGGTAATGAATTTGTCGAGGTGTTTGTTGGCATCATCATCCGGAATTCCACAAAATAGGTTCGTTTGCACTTGTTGGATCATGTGATGCTTCAACGAAAACTCCTGAGCCGTGACGTGCATCGGCGCAATCGGGCCTCCGCGTCCGTTCATGGTGGGTTGGCACAATTCCTCCATGGTTCGTAAGTCAGGTAGGTGAACATTGTTGTTGTTGTTGTTATTATTCAAATTGGGTTGAGGTGGGTGATTATTGTTGTTATTAACACCAGCCATAGCTAAATCTTCAAGAGTCTCGGGCTCAGAATAGTTCGAAAATCTAGTACGCATACACCTGCAGAAGAAAAATATACACAAAGAGAATATCTATAATCTTTTTGGTGCAAAACCTTTTGAAAAGAATTGCTTTTTAATGATTTTATAATGTTTTTGTATTTTTGAAGAGTTTTATATTTTTTAAGGATTTTTGAAGAAATTTTGAAGCAATGAAAATAACGTTCAAAGAACGGATCCCAAAATTCAATGCGTCTCTCACTAGAAACCGTTTATCGTAACGAAAAGAGCCGGCAGCGGCGCCATTTAATACCTCACTTTTGGCTAGGTATAAAATCTTATCGTCCGAATCTTTTCGAATTGAAAACCGGTCTAAAGTGCGACTCAATCGTCTTTTGGTGAATCAAGAGAATGGTTTGGTTGATTTGTTTTAAACTATTAGCAAGTAATTAAAGTGTCGTTGAGTAAAATGGAAGGATAAGGATTAATACTAAAATGACGAGTAAAAATAAATGCATGTAAACTTTAAGGTAAAATGAGCACACTAAATAAAACTAACACTTGGAAAATTTCTAAAAATAAGTACTAAAAGAAAGTAAGATCGGAGTACACCAAAACAAGCCAAAAGAAACCCCGATCGGAATGTATTACGATCGGTTGATCGGAATATGGGTGGAAGGGAACTGATCGGAATATCCACGAAATGGGGGTAATCGGAATGTGGAAAAAAGGCCACCAATCGGAAAGTTGAATAGTAACTTTAATCGGAATATAACACTTGTCCACCAATCGGAATAACAATCTTGATCAAATCGGAATACTAGCAAAAAGACCCAATCGGAATTTACAAACTTACACCTATCGGAATATGAAACAAAGGCCTAGATCGGAATACTTGGGGTGCCAATCGGAAAATGAAAACCCTTTTCCGATTGGATCAATCGGAAAAAGGGTGGGAGGCTGCTCGGAATGTATAGCAATCGGAAAAGGGAGTTGTACCCTTTCCGAAAATGAAGGAAATCGGTTATAAGCTAATGATTAAGCTATATAATGAGCTTATCACCAAACTAAGCCGAATCAATGCCTAAGCCGGATCGAATAAGCACTTGTATCAACTTATTCAACCTCAAAATAAGCAACTTTTTAGATCAAACAATAAAAACATAAACTTTTTAAGGAAGATTTTAATAAAGTAAATAAGCTACTCATAAAAATAAGTCAATAAGCACAAAAGTCTTAAAGCTTAATCAAATGAAAACTTATGAGATGATCAAAAGATTAACTTTTTAAGCACGAAATCATTAAGAACAACACGGATCTATTGATAATCGCACCAAAATCAATCTTAAATCAAAGAAAAGTAGAATGAAATTAAGGATAAAAAGCTTAAAATGGAACTTGATTAATGAAAATAAGCAATACAAAGTGTTTAATCTTGAAAGATTAAAAGAGAAAGATGAAACTTAATGAGATAAAGTTTAAGACTTTCTCTCTCTAAAACTAGAGAAAAATGAAAAAGTGAAAACTAGCTAAAACTATCTAACCACCCTCCTAATGACTATTAGGAGGGTATTTATAGGGAAGGTGGAAGGAGTGCATGTGTTTCATCTTCTTTCTTGCTTTCTTCACGTTTTCTCGACTCGACTTTAATTCTTTGTCTTTGTCGTCTCGGGATTTGAACTTGTCTTTTAATTTTCTTCTTATATTAGACTTAAGTTCTTCGACTTCGTTAAACTTCCGTCTTTTGACTTTTTCTTTGATAAATCTTCAGAATAGGCCTTGGACTTCCGTTCTTTTTGCACTCTTGATCTTTTGACTTCGTCTTTTCTCGTTTTCTTCGATAAAAGCCCGTGAAAACCCGTGTTTTCTTCCTTTTTCATATTTTGGTCCTAAAACACAATAAAAACACAAACCACGCATAATTCCGACTTTTACGACATAAATCACACGTTTTGGTCTTGTTATTATTGGAAATAAGTGGTAAAAGGATAAGTGTTTTCACACTTATTAGGGAACATTGTTGTTGTTATTGTTATTCAAATTTGGTAGAGGTGGGTTGTTATTGTTGTTATGCACACCAGCCATATCTAAATCTTCACAAGTCTCGGGCTCAGAATAATTTGAAGATCTAGTACGCATACACCTGCAGAATAAAAAGATAGCAAAGAAACAGAGAATATATATATAATATTTTTGGTGCAAAACCTTTGGAAAAGAAATGTTTTTTATGATTTTTTAATGTTTTTGTATTTTTGAAATTTTTTATAATTTTTATGGATTTTTGAAAATTTATAGTAAGGAAAATAACGTTCCTAAATGGACGGATCCCCAAAATCCAACGCGTCTCTCACTAAAAACCGTTAATCTTAACGAAAAGAGCCGGCAGCGGCGTCATTTAATACAAAGATTTTCACTAAGTATCAAAGTTCGTTGTTCCAAATCTTTTCGAATTGATTTCCGGTTCAGAGTGCGACTCAATTGTCTTTTGGTGAACAAGAGGATGGTTTGGTTTGATTATCTAATTCTAAACTAAAAGCCAATGATTGTCGTTGAGTAAAGTAGAAGCTTTTACAAGATTAAACTAAAAGTTATTTAGAAAAAGACTTAAAATATAAAACTTTGTAAAACTTTAAAACTTAAAATCTAATCTATCGGAATGTAACAAGTCCTTTCTATCGGAATGCACCAAAAGTAGAACCATCGGAATATTATTAAAACAAGTCATCAGAATAATATAAGTGACAAGCCATCGGAATGTTCATCTGAATACCTATCGGAATAACAAAGTCAATGCTGTCGGAATGTGGTGTTGTCGCAATATTCAACTCTATCGCAATGTATCTATCAGAATGTCCCGATCGGAATACTTCTGTCGCAATGTACTACTATCGGAATGTTGCAACCTAAAATTGGGCAGAGTTTCGACATAAAAAGACCTTAAGTCCCGTCGGAATATGCAATCGCAATGAGCGATCGCAATCCCAGATCGGAATAAGGTGAAAACTCAAGCTATCGCAAAGTAAAACCCTTGATGGGTTATTGCGATATAAACAAACTTCTCGTCGGAATGTTGAAACCCCCAATATTGCGATGAAAACAAACTTAATCCGAAATTGGTGGTAAGGTGAAAACTCAATAAGCACATACAATAAGCTACTTTAACCGAACCTTAAACAACTCAATAAGCATAAATTTGGCAACTTTCAAAACATAAAATCATAGACTTTATAAAAGAAACTTTTGAAAAGATTAAACCTTTTTAAGAATCCGAAAATCAATAAGCTATAAATATGAAATAAACCAATAAGCACAAAGAGCTTATAGCTTATATCGTACGAAAGCTTAGTAAGGACTAAAAAGACTAACTTTTTAATCACTAAAACATCAAAATCAAACACGAATAAAGGACTATTCGGATCAAAGATGAAGTTTTGGATCAAGGACAATAGCAAAATCAAGAAAGGTAGAAAGAGATAAAAGATTAAAAGCTTAAACTTGAATTTTTGATTAATGAAACTCTAATACACAGATTAAACAAAGCTTAATTTGAAAGAAAAGATGAAGTTTTAGTGAGAGAAAGTTAAACACTTTCTCTCTCTAAAATGAAAACTAAAACAAAGAAAATTCAAACTAGCTAATGACTAACCACCTCCTAATGTGTCATTAGGAGGGTTTATATAGGGAGTGGGAATGCATGTATGCTTTCTTCCTTCTTTCTTTTCTTCTCGACTCGATCTAAATTCTTTGTCTTTCTCGATGTCGTCTCGGGATTTGAACTCGTCTTTTAATTTTCTTCTATAATTAGATTTGAATTATTCGGCTTCATTAAACTTCCGTCTTTAGACTTTGTCTTCGATAAATCTTCAGAATAGGTCTTGGACTTCCGTTCTTTATGCACTCTTGATCTTTTGACTTCGTCTTTTCTCGTTATCTTCGATAAAAGCCCGTGAAAGCCCGTGTTTTCTTCCTTTTTCGTCTTTTGGTCCTAAAACACAATAAAAACACAAACGACGCATAATTCCGACTTTTACGACATAAAATACACGTTTTGGTCTTGTTATTATTGGAAATAAGTGGTAAAAGGATAAGTGTTTTCACACTTATTAATATACAAGGGTTTAAAGTGTCAATTCTTCAATATTGGAGGACCCTTCTTGTACAATCTTCAATTCTTCAAGGGTTATTCTTGGAAAATCAACTCTAGGGCCCGGTTCATTGTGCGGCTTCGTTTTCCGTGTTCGTTTTTCTTTGATTCTTGTGATCTTTTCTGATTTTCTCAATATTCGTACCTAAAATACACATTGAACAAACACAAGCATATATTTGGCATATTTTATGATATTTTATGTATTTTAAGCCCATTTTGGACGATGAGACTATGTATAAAAGCAGTCTCATCAGTCTCCATATCAGCAGAGACATCAGGGAACCCATCAACAACCGTTGATATCTCTAAGGTATTTAGTCAGTCCTTCTTTGATTTTTTTCAGAGGTTCACAAGCAACCACTCTCAAACGTCCTTAGGATAGAATGGTGAAGTTTAGGGATGACCTCGTCCCTTAGAGAGTCTATGTCTGCACTTAGTTCCCTAATAGAACTTCTGAACACTCTGCCCATACACCAGGGGTGATTCATTTGTGTTTATAAAGCACCTCGATGACCCTGCAAGCTCTAGAGAGCGCTCTGGGAAACAACAACCAGAGTACATATATGTCTCGACCCAGAGTCTCTTAACATCACTCAGTCTCTGGGTTCCCTCACTGAAAAGAGTCCCAAGAATTTTATTCTTTTAAAGGCTGGATAATTATCTCCAGCCTTCTAGGGGCAGCGAAACAGACGATCATTACCCTCATCTATCTCACTTAAAAGAGTCCCAAAGAATATATTCTTTTGGAGGGCTGAATAATCACCCTCAACCTTCCTAAGGGCAGCGAAAAATGGTGATCCTAACCAATATCATGCTTACAATTAAAAGAGTTCCAAAGAGTAATCCTTAAGGGGGAGCTGGATAATCACACCCCAGTTATCCTAGGGGCAGCGAACGGCGACCGTTCACCTTATCATACTTAACCAATAAAAGAGTCCCAAGGAGAAATCCTTAGGGGGGGCTGGATAATCACACCCAGCTTTCTTATGGGCAGCGAATGACGATCCTTCACTCTATTACAAACTCACAATAAAAGAGTCCCAAGGAGAAATACTTAGGGTGCTGGATAATCACACCCAGCTTTCTTAGGGGCAGCGAATGGCGATCTTTACCTTCATTACAAATTCATCATTCATGTACTAACTTACTTTATACAAAAACAAACACTTAATGATAAACAAAAGGGTTATAATCTTACACAGTCACAGACGATGACATCGTTGGAGTCTCCACTGCTATGAAATACGTGTCTGATTTAGAGTCCTTGCCATAGGATGATGTAGTGGAGATTGATGCTAAAGCCATAATCTATGGTTTTGAGGACATAGAGGATGATGATTATGTAACTTCTGATGTAAACAACTCTGCAACCACATCCTTGCCAAATGTCCAAGAGATCGCAGCCCAAAGACTATGGGCTTTGCAACAAGCCACTCCCATCTCTTTCACTAAGATGCAAAATGTTCAAGAGCTTGAAGCTATGAATCTCTAGACACAACAACAGGTCAAGCCCATTCCATTTACCTCTATGCCAAGTGTACAGGCACTGGGTGTTGAGGAACTTTGGGGGAAACGAGGTGACCTAAGCTCGCTAAAGCCAGATGTTAAACAAGATGCTATCTTATCTGAGCTACAGGCCATCTCAAATGTTACCATGGATCTGAGTAACAATCTGGAAAGCTCCGTGTCCAAGACACTTGAAACAACCTAGTGGGAAAAGTGAACAGTTGGCAGAACTGTTCACTGAAAGTTGGTTAAAGGGATGTCCAATAATAGACATGCATTTAATGTAGTGCACTATTTCCACTCAGAAGTTGACACGTACCAATTACTCCACCTAAGGTAACAACCTCGTACCACTATAAATAGAGATAAAAGAGGGGAGAAAAACATCACTTGTATTATTGTTATTATTGTCATCTTTTCTCCCTCTGAACCTCTGGAGTCCAAGGCTGTGTTCATCGATTCATCGGGTTTACTTGTAAACTTGATACTAATATCAAGTTTACTCGTTCAAAGAGTTTTATACATTGTCATTCAACAGATGTGATCTATAACATTTTGTAATATTTTATTTATAAATAATAAAGCATTACGCGTTTGAAAAGTAAACTATCGTGTGTTATATCTTGATTGAGTTATAGTATTACAATTGGCTTATATTTGGGACTTTCAATTACATTCCAGATGTTGTTGGTATGTCACTAAAGGTTGGTCTAATACTTATAAGTCAGGCTCTACAAATCTTGACTTCTATCTAGAAAACAAGAGGTTTGTACCCTTAATTTTGGTTATTTCATTTGCATCTGATGTTGGATAGTAAAATAATGTAACTGTGTTTTAAAACATGGGTCAAACAATAAGGGTTACACTGGTGGTGGTGGTGGTGGTGTTAAAAAACACACAATAGTTAGCAACTATGAGGAATAAAATTTAATCCCATGTTACATAATTTGTGTATTTTGCAAAGTGATTACTACATTATAGACAACATGTATCTGTTAAGTTGTTCATCGGTTCATCCACTACTATCTTTTATAATGATGTTATACCTGTAATTAGAGGTGGCAAAACGAGTGGGCGGCAAGTATGAGTGTCGGACAAAACGGGCGACGGACTAAACGAGCAGCGGGTCAAACGGGCGCGGGTTAAACGGACGACGGGTTAAACGGACGGCGGGCCAAACGGGCGCAGGTTAAACGCGCGGGCTAAACGGGTGTAAGCCAAAATGAAGAAAAAAACATACAAAAAGCGTAAAAAAAAAAACAATGCTTTTGGAAAGCCGGGGATTAAAAAATTAAATATAAAATATTCGTCGAATAGCCTAATTATATTTTACATACGCTCATTAAGCCCATTTAATGTTCTACATGTGTCTCGTTTAGCCCATCAATAATAATTGATGGGCAAAATGTGTTTTATCTTTTTTAGACTAGTCTCAAAAAATGTCCATATTTAACAAAATTGACAAAATTTGCCACCTACAATCAAATCATTAAGAGAGGAACAAGGGTAACTCGCATATTATTGATGTACATTGTTTAATTGCTAACCACGCAATTGTACTTACTTTGAAATTGTACGGCAATCATGTTGAGTTGATTAAACATGCTTTGCAAGACCGGTCTGAACTAAGGGCATGAATGATTGAGTACCTACTCATGTGGGCGGTAGGCTCACAATAGAAGGAATAATGTATGTAATTTCACTCTGGTGATATTTTAAAAAGTCAGTATCCATTTGCATCCTTTTTATTAACTCCTCTTCTATGTAGTCAACAATCTTTCACTACAAGATAACCATTGATATGAGAACGAATAAGGGGTGGAGTCATCCAACCTACGAGGGCGAAAAGTGCTGAAAGGGTGCCACTGCTACCCGAAAGAAAAGAAGGTGATGGATGCAACAAGGGCGCGTGTTAAAGGAATGTATCTATTATTTTAAATTTTTAATGACATTTTTTAATGACATTTTTAATGAAATTTTTAATATATTTTTTTAAATAAAAATTAAATAAAACTTATCTATAAAAAATAAAAATAAAAAGTATTATTCGGGTCAATCGGATTGACCCGAACCCGAATTAGGTATAATTTTTTTACCGATTTCGAATTCGGGTTAGTCGGGTTGACCCGATTAACCCGAATTCAAATTTGAACCCGATTAACCTGACTCGAATATACTCGTGTCGGGTTCGAGTCGGATCAGATTCAAGTTGGGTCGGATTTATTGACACGCCTAGCTAGAACTTGGCGTCTCCGATAGGAGAACACACATTGTAGTCTTTATGTTAGACGAAATTGCAAGAGTTTTGGTCAAACGCTCAGCTGACTCACTGATAGCGATATAGGATGAGGCATATTTGAACCATTTATGGCAAGTAAAAACACATCTGAATTTATCTTTGGAACTTAGTTCACACATGTACTATGAGTCCGGAAGCTTCGAAAGTTTCACTTGAAGATCATTTCAGGTGATGTGACTGAGGAGAGCGCATTCCTCCAAATGTAAAAGTATTACAAGTACCAACTCTCCCAAATTAAAACAAGTAGCGAGAGTTCAGTGAATTCCTATAAAGAACGTCATCATTGACTTACCTTGAATTAGTTTGCAAAGAAAGGACCATGCACATACTGCAGGTCAATGTAGCAGGAGGGAAGCTGATGAATGATGATCAATTGATTATCAAAACCCAAACATAATAAAACTAAATTTTCAATATGTAATTTTAAAAAATATGTTAACAGAACTAACATCCTTCAAAATCCCATAATCCATACCACAAAAAATATTAAATAATACTCATAAATAATCTCTGACTCCATAAGAATGAAACACTCTACTTGTCATTGGCTGGTTGGGCAGACGGGTTCAGCTCATCCCATGCTTCAATCCATGTCAGCATCTCATCGGCTAGTTTGTTGAAGTACTCATCAATCTTCCCAAGCTTAGCCTTGACTTGAATCGAGAGCTCCTTGTAACAGCTTTGAACCGTGGTGCATTCTTTTGGCAAGGTGGCAGCCTGGAAGAATGGGATCAGTTCTTCTTGCCAGTAAATACCCTTGTATTCCTTTTTCAAGTTTACAAATGGGTTGCTAGCCTTGCTGTGCCAGATGTATGGCAAACCAGTCTTCACACCCAGACCTAGGTGGTCACAGATCACCTACATCAAGCAAATACAAAAGAATGGTCAGTGAAAAGTGAGACGAGGAGCGTGTTCGGAATTTTCTAATCTAACTGCCTTTAAACTCGGTTGCACAGACCATTAGATTATAGTGTTTGTGTTACACCTGCTTCGAGTGGATTAGAACTGCATTTGTATGGATTAGAACTGCATTTGTATGCATTTATTGCATATAAGCAGTTATGAATAATGGATGAAATCACTCATCTGCTTATTTATTTTTAAGCAGGAGAGCAGTATTTAAAGGTTAGATGAAAATCCTTGAAACAATCAGTTTTCAGTATGCCTGTACTAATCACACATGCTGAAAACTGATTGTTTTGAATAGGGAATCACAAATGTGTGCAGGACAATGTTCTTAAGAGGAAAAAGTCAAGTTACCTTGATGCACCAGCCAGCCCACATGTCGTCGTAGCGTCCAATTGGTTGACCGTCACCCATGAGACCAAAGTACATGGCTGGACCAATTAACTCTCGGTCAAAAGCAAGGTTCATTCCACACATGGGGAAGAGGGTTCCCTTTGGAATGGTCATAACTGCATCGACGTATCTGTTTATATAGCAGAAAGAATTAGACTTGAAAACGAACAAGAAAAAATGTTTCATAGTCTACAATCATAAAAATTGTGCTGAGCCTAAGATGGGGCCGTCCAAAAAATCCTAGTCCATCTAAGCCCACCCCTAAGAGGAGTTTAACCCAGTAGTTGTGAACAAGTCCTATAAAAAAATACAGTTATAGGATCAGTTAAACCCAAAATGTTCAGCACTAAAAGCCAGTTTATGGACAAGACCTGTACAAACAAAATACTCTTTTCTAATTTTTCAATAACCCTTTTAATCTTTCTACATCATTTATAAATGTTAAAGGAAATATGCAACTGTTCAAGTTTTGAGGTGGATTATTCAATTATCCATTTTTTAAAAAGGGGCCCAACTAGACCTTATTTTGAAGAGATGTACAAAAATTAAGCAGCTCATCATGGTCTGCCATATATGGGCCACTGGTCGAGGGGCCTTAGTACTATTCACCATGAGAGATCTTGTAGTAGGGCCTGGCCTACATGGACCCGACCCACATACCCTACAAACAGTTAGGTCACGTCACTTCTTTTAAGGTACTACTTATTTACATGTATTCTGTCATTGGCTACCCAATGATATTAAAGGAGTGAATATTGTGGGAGAAATGTTAAAAAATACATACCTGCTGTTCCTTTCACGAGGCTTGACTAGCTGAGTCGGGGCATCATAATCAGGGATGTTCAGCCACAAACCATGAGAAACAGCGGTCGGGACACCCTCACGAAGACTGAATGGGTATCCACGGACAAAATCAGCACCTTCCCTGTATGGATCATAAAGGGTGTTGAAGAACAACGGAGTCGATGGAGACAACAGGTTCTTGATGTGTTGCTCAAGTGCATTGATATCATTTCCAGATGGGTCTTTAGCAACCTGTTGAATCAACAAGTGTCATTAGCCATGTCTAAAATAAAAAAAATTAACTACAAAATAAGAAACTTGTGAACCTAAAATAATACTGTAGAACCACAACAAACAAAACAGGTAATTTAGCTTGAAAACTTTCATAAACAATTACCATGATACGAGTCTACCACATGGCCTAGTGTTTATGGCTGGATCAAACAGAGTTAAATCACATTTATGTGATCCAAATTCAAACGCCAGATAAGGTATTGTGGTAGCATGATACCCTTAGTCTATGTATAATTTGATCCATCAACCAGTTTTTTTAACTTTAATCCACAAATCATCAACCATATAGAAACATATATACACTTTTATATTTCAATCTGATAATGCAACAATACCTGTGTTAACGGGTGTGATTGGTTTCACTGAAAGTACTTCCTACCCTACCTAGAATATACTATATAGCTAATAACCAGAGTCAGACCAAACTACAATATTTACAAAAACTCTTGTCCAAATTTTTTTTTACATAAAAGTCATTGCATAACTAAGAAAGTTTCAGGCAGCATTGCCATCACAAAAAAGTGAAAAATCAGAATCAAACTATTAACAAAACAGATCTGAAGTCAACCCACAACAAGAACTAGCCAAAAACCCTAGATCGACTAAACCCTATTTAAATCCCCAATATATTCAAATCTAATCATAATCCCTAATACTCATTTCCCCAATAAAACCACAAACAATTTAAAAATACACATCAAGAACATAAAAATCAAATAAAACCCAAATCAAATCCCTAGAATTTAATTATTGTAAACCATAAAAACCAGATCTTGCATATCAAGTCAAGTCTTAAACCCTAGAACAATAGAATCCCCCACAAAATTAAACCATACCCGATTCAAGATTTTATACATTTAACACATCAAGAGCATAAAACCAACAAAACCCAAATCAAATCCCCAAAACTTAACTACTATAAACCCTAAAAACCAGATCTTGCATATTCAAACTCCAATCTTAAACCCTAACAATCTAAAATCCCCAAAAATAAAACCATACCCAATCCATAATTTTAGACATTTAACATATCAAGAACATAAAACCAACAAAACCCAGATCAAATCCCCAGATGTTACATATACAAATCCAATCTTAAACCCTAATTCAATAAAAACCTCCAAAACTAAACAATACCCAATTCAAAATTCTACACATTTAACACAATCAATATAAAAAAACAGTTTAAAACCCAGATCAAATCCCTAAAACTAAACAAATAGTCAAATACTATAAACCCTAAAAACCAGATCTTGCATACTCAAACTGAATCTTAGACCCTTACAATCTAAAAGCCCCAAATAATAAACCACACCCAATTAAAACCCAGATCAAATCTTTCATAATTGAACTAACATAAACCCTAAAAACCAGATCTTGCATGCTCAACGCCAATCTAAAACCCTAAATCACACAATTCAACACAAAACCCACTTCATAACTGAACAAAACAAACACACCCAGATCCAAAAAAAAAAAAAAAAAAACTTACAAAGCAATCATCATCAATGGTGTAAATATACTTCTTCTTAGAAACCATATACCCAAAGCACCTACAAGCAGAGTCTTTAAAGCTTATACAAGAAGATTTAGGACCCAAGATCCTATTAATATCATTCCTGTTATAAAGCTCATAATCAAAGCCTTCAGGTACATTAATGGTCTTAGTAGGATCACCATCTTGTACAATGATCAAATGATAAGGTTGGAAAAATGGTCTCCACATTTCGAGGAAGTCCAGGTTTCGAATCGTGGGGATGACTATGTCGAGCTCATCTTTGAGTAACGGTGTTGATGGTGTTGACATGGTTTTTTGTTTGTGTGTGTTTTTTTGAAGGTTTTGGTTGTGTTTTGTGTGTGAGATGGGGAGGGTTTATATAGGGAGATTGTGTTTTATGGTGGAGTGTGAATTGGTGTGGAATCTACAGCTTTACGTGGCATAATTTATATTTTTTTTATATTTTGTTTTCGATTTTTTCATTTGGTGAACTAAAAATATTTTCTCACTTAGAATATTTTGGCTTATAGAGTTTTATAAATATCTAACATGTTATTTGCGTAATTTAACGTCAGATACATGTGATTTTTTTTTATCAAATTCATGTTATATTATAAAAAAATTACTGTAACTAAAAATAATCTAATTTGTTTATCTTATTTTAATTAAGTCAGAATAAAGTTTATAAAGTATATTGAATAGGGGTATCTGTTTATTTTGTATTAAGATATAAAGTCTAAAAGTATAAAATGTAATAGTATTTGTGTATTTTTTAAAGTTATTGTAATAATATGAAAAGTTATAATTTTCATTTAATCTATTTAAATGAAAATTTAAATAAGAGACTAATATTTGTTAGTCTTAAAATTCGTTATTAAATACTCGCCACCGTGTTAGGCGGGTACTGTTCTAGTTATTTTCTAAAAGAGGCTACACCTTGAATTTCTAGTTCTAATAAGTTGTAGGTAACTAAATGTTGGACACTGTTTCTAAATAAATAGTACACAATATAAAATTACATACTAGTATTACATTACACAACTAAAACGTAACATACAAGTGTGAAGTGCCCCAAGAGTGTTCAATTATTTCAAGCAAATTATTTATGTTGTTTACCCAAAATATAGTACCAGTGGTGTTTTCTTTGAAACTTTTTTTAACGATAATGAACTTATATAATTTTCTAATTACAAGTTGGTAAACACTCGCGCTTCGCTACGGGCACGATCGTTTTTTAAGATATTTTTGATTTCATAGATACAAACAGTTTCCAGTTCATACATGGGAATACAGATGCCTTTAGATGGCGCCACTATACTAAAGATTTGAGGTGGCTCGTGAAGCCTGATTGTTTTCTATGCATACAAACATACATGTGTGGAAGTGGCCAATTATATTGCCAATTATACAAAAAGTATTGCGTGGTTTTCTTGATGTCAATGGCTGGAAGTTTCGACTTGTATAAAAGGGTAGTGTCTTCTACAGCCTGGGCTTTCGTAAGCCATATGGTTGTGTTCCTGTTGCGCAAAATGAAAGGAATGGTGAGATACATATGTGGACTTATAATACGTAAGTAACAGGTAATAAGCATAAGCGGTTGCGAAATAAGCCATAAAGGTTGTTCAGATATCTAAAAAAGCTAAAAGTAACCTATTCAATGCGTGCTTCTTTGAGCTTATTTGACAGGGTTGTGAGCTTATTACAAATTTAATCACTGGGTATAGACCCATTAAACAAAAAAATAAGAAAAAACTTAATTATAATTAAAAAAACTAAGGACGTCACTTTCTTATAACGTTATGAAAAACAGCTAAAAAAAGGTGTTTGTTTATGAGCTTATTGACGGGTTTGCAAGCTTATTAAAGTGTTGAAAAGCTAATAAGGTCACTGAATAAGCTATAAGCTCATGTTAATAGACTTTAGAAGCAGTTAAAAATGAGGTTTATAAAAAATTGGAATAAGATCTCATAAGGCTGTGGAATAAACAAAAACAAACACCTCTAAACACTAAAGAATGTTAACGAAACACCACCTCAATCAGTTAAGATGAACATGCAATATCTCTAAAGGTAAATCTAGAATGATCATCCTATTGGGTTCTGTTTCTCAATGATGAACCTAAAAACTTCCAGTTTCGAATTTTTGCCTTCCTGGTTCTTTTCACTTATTTCGTGCAAAAACTTAAAACTTTTCTATTACAAAATAAATGTGTAACAATCTAATACAATGTCTTCTTGACAAAAGATGCCTTGTTTAACAAACATGTGGAACTCATCATTTAAAAAAAAAAGTTGCAATGCACCTGCCCAAATAAACAATTCCTATAACTGTCAACAATAATTCTTTAGTATTTATGGCAACGTGGATTGAATGTGCTGGAGAGCTGATAACTAGCTTTTGGCTAGTAAGAAAATTATCGTTCTCGTGGTCTAATCGAATTGATCTAGGCTCTCTATGTGACTCTATTGTTTTTGGTGAAACAAAGATGTGTCGTTGTAGTGTTTAAAATAAAAGGTGCGAAACAATTAAAGTAAAGGTGCTCTTAAAGTAAATCTAAGTCTAATTAAAATAAAGGTGCAAGTATTTAAAAACGTGACTGAAATTAAAGGGCACTTAAGTAAATGACGTAAATTTAAATCTATCTAAGGCAATCTTAAAACGCGACTAAAACTTAAACTAAGGCAAAACTAAAATTAAGCTAAGGCAAATAATCAAAAAGTGAAATTAAATAAAGGGCGGGAAAAATAAAGCTTAAAAGAAAATAAAAGGCTGAAATTTAAAAAGAAAAACTTACAGAACCCTTGATTCGGAAAATCAAGACTTCCGAATGAAAAGCCTTGATTCGGAACTTACCCCTTGATTCGGAACTTTGAGTTGATCCGGAACTTTTGAGAAGTTCCGGATGAAGCCCCTTGGTTCGGAACTTTGGAGTTCTGAATGAATACTCTTGACTCGGAAGTTCTCACTGATTCGGAACTTATCCTTCGTTCGGAAGTTTCGTTCGGAAGTTCGTCCGGAACTTTCGTTCGGAACTTCGTCCGGAAGTATTGATCCAGAGCTTTTTAAAGTTCCAAATGAATTGCTTGATCCGGAACTTTTTAAGTTCCGAATGAAGGTCTTGACTCGGAAGTTTTAAAGTTCCGAATGAACAGTACTTGACCCGGAACTTTTCCTTTGGTTCGGAACTTCTAAGTTCCGAGTGAACAACTCTTGACTCGGAAGTTCTTGAACCGGAACACTTCAGAATGAAGCTTGATTCGGAACTTTTGAATGTTCCGAATGAGCACCAATAGTTCAGAACTTTTGCTTGTACAGAAGTTTTCCTGGGAATCACAAGGAGCAAACTCCCCCGAAGAACAAGGGATCAAAACAATAACAAATATAACACAGATTAAGCAAAATCAACACGAACGAATTAATAAAACTATCAACGAATCAACAGTAAACATAAACAAACAATTAAAATCAAGAAATTTAACAACTTTTACCACAATAATCAAAAACCACTTGGATGAAAATAAAAGCATGAACATGAACATAAACATAAACACATAAATCAAAGATTAAGAAAGGTAGATAAGAGATTGACAAGATAAAGTAAAGATTGACAATAATTAAATGAAAACTTACTTGAAATTAAATGAATTTAAGGTGCAAGACAAGGTATTTAAATTTGACAAGAAAGTAAATGACAAGGTAAGTAAATGGTGGAAGAGCTAATTGTCACACTTAGCCAACAAAATGAAAAGATTACATCTTTATTTATAGGGGAGGATTAAGGAAGCTTCCTCCCCTCTTTCCTTTTCTCTTAATTGCGTAATTAAGTCTCTCCTTCTTTTAATCTTCATTAATTGCATACTTAGTCCTTTTCTTCTAATCTTCTTTAAACTTGGACTTAAGGGACTTTTTGCTTTGGGATTTCTTTGAACTCGTCTTTAAATTCTTCAATAAAATAGACTTGAATTCTTCGGCTTTTGATAAACTTCCGTCTTTTGACTTTTTCTTCGATAAATCTTCAGAATTGGTCGTGGACTTCCGTTCTTTTTGCACTCTTGACTTCTTGACTTCGTCTTTCATCTTTTTCTTCAATAAAAGTCCGTAAATGCCCGTGAATGTCCGTGTTTTCTCCACTTTTCACCTTTTCGTCCTAAATCACAACAAAAACACAAACCACGCATAATTCCGACATAAAAGACATAAAATACACGTTTTGGTCCGGTTATTATTGTAATTAAGTGGTAGAAAAGATGGGTGTTTACACACCTATCAAATCCCCTACACTTGACCATTGCAATGTCCTCATGTAATGCATTAGTTACAAAGCAAGATTACACTTTTCATCATAATCAATCCACGTTGGCCTTTATTAAAGAAATAGAAAATTAAAAACATACAAAGTAAAGAAATCAAAAGCATACCTTGGGTTTGGGAAATGTCATGAATAATCATCATCCTCAAGTTTTCACTTTCTCCAAACCAAGCTTAAAAACGAGATCATTGTTATTATAAGTTAATAGACTATCACGAACTCATGTGGGCCAATTACTCACTTAGACTCCCTTATTCCTAGGGGTATCTCTTATATTTTATTATTGTCTTTAATGATCACGAGGATGCATTTTTGACTTATTTCGATATTTATTAAGTCTGAAAATAAAGTGAACGATTTAATCAATAGTTAGCTAAAGGACAAAATCTTTTAAAACTGCTTCTCGGGACCTCATAAAGTTCATATCTTGGCATAACTCGTTTCGCGATTTGAGACCTTTCTCGGACCGATATTTGGCAGCGACTTCATACTTCAAACCTTGAGAGACGTTCATGAAATTATGGTCTTCTCTTCATATAGGCATTTCTTCACTTGAAGTTTTGAGAGATTCATACTTGGACCACGACTTCTTCATTTTTCTCCAATCTTTATTTTGGACTTTGATATACAACGATCCGCCTCCTTTTATGACTTGGATCTATTTATCCTCATACCTTGTTAGGGTCTTTTCGGATACACTTCTCCATGACTTTTGGGGAGTTTTGCTTTACGTCGTGTGTCTCGATCCTTCATATTGATTTTCGATAAATGATTCTTCACATCACTTTTGGATCTTTAGCAACAAAATATAGCCCTCATGCCTTGTTAGGGCCTTTTCGGACTCGCCAATCTTCGCATCCCGCTTCAATAAGTTATGCCTTGGCTATGAACTCTAATCCATACCGAGCAACTTTTAAACGATCTTGGGCTAGAAGCTAAGTAACTTTTCAAATCGTACAACCTTATTTATTAGCAGATAAATTATTGGCAAGCGATGTGAGAATAGGCTTATAATTAACTCACATAAATTCACGAAAGAATACCGAACTTATAATTGGCTCTATCATCTCTCGTTCTCCACAATTTAAAATCTCAAGTAATGAGACTCGTGGATACTTAGCCTATTAAATCAAAGTTTTGGGTTTTCGAGTCGCCTATAGGATCTTGCAAATTCTTAGACTTTTTTAAGTTTAGAAATCGCATTTTAAAGTTCCCTTGATAAACGACTCTCTAGGATCAATTATAGGAACTTGCGAAAAGTTCTTGTTCTTAACCCGTGAGAGTTAAGACTTTCGCGTTTTATAGCTCCCTATATAAAAGCCTAGCAAAACTTGACTTAAACACGTTAAGGATACTAGCTAGAGCAACTTAGATAAGTAAACTCGGATTGAGTCAAAAGATTCACAACGTTTGAAAATTAAAACCACTTATTCAAAGATTTATTCTAGCAAAGAAAGAAAATAACTATACAAAGGAAAAACTAATAGGCCAAAATAGATCAAAAATTTTGAAAAATGTCGAAAATTTGATTTTTCGGTTAAAATGAGGACAAATACAAGGAAAAGACCACTTAACTTCGATAGAAGTTCCCCCTACACTTAAGATAAACATTGTCCTCAATGTTTAAGCATATGGGGGTAAACTCCCCTACACTTAGGACATTGTGCACGTTGTTTAAATTTCGCTAAGGAAAAGACAACTAAAAAGATTCCTATTTTAATATTGAGAAAATATAAAATAGTGAATCGAAAAGAGTTTAGGATAGAACCGGGAAGAAGTAGAACACGGAATCACGGGTCGTCAAGAATCATCAAGAGTGGATCATTGAAGCTCGAATCCTTGATTAAGAAGTGAGGATAGGGAATAGGAAACCAAAGGGGTCCCCCCTACACTTATGATAAAGAAATTGAAAAGATAGATGCATGGGTTGCCTCCCAAGAAGCGCTTGGTTTTTGTTTACCGAGTCGTGAGCCTGACTCGACCTTGATCATCAACGGAAGAAGCATGAAACATATCCACCAGGATCAAAGACATAGTTTTCATCCATCAATAAGCACAAGCTTAAGGCGAACAAGGCAAGCCAAAGAAGAAGTGGTAGGGTTCCCTTAAGCAGCGATGGAGCACGGTGAAGTGGCAAAAGATTTCCATTAATTCCAAAGATTTTTTCCTTTTATTTCATCAGGTGGATACTGAGATGGCTTAAAGACTTCAATACCGGGGTCGAACACCTTTTCCTTTAGGGGAAAATAGCACTCAGGCTCAGCCGAGTGTGAAGAAGATCCGCAAAGAAGCACAACCTCGTCCTCAGAAGGGGGACAAAGAGGTGTCAAATCATATGTGCAACGGATTTCGGTGTCGACTGGTTTCTTCTCCTTAGAAAGAATGTGCTTCAAATCCAAAGTAGGATCAAGACGATAATCTTCAAAGTCATAAGGCGGAGCATCACTCTCATGAGGGAAGTAAGTGTTGAGAAATTCAGAGAAATCTTCCTCAAATGAGTAATCGTACAAAGTAGGATCGAGTGATGGCGGAGGATCTTCATCATGTGAAGAATCGCTCGAGAGAGTATCAGCCTCATCAAAATCATCATATGTGGGCAGTTCGGGATACTCAGAAGTACAATCATCAAAATCATCCGAGTCTGAGCTAAAATCATCATCATCATAAGCATCAAAGACCGGTGGAGAATCATAAATGGGAGAAGCTTCCAAATTGGATCGAGAATCGTCCACATCATCTTCAAAGAGTGGATTATCAGTGGAAGAATCGAACAGAGGATTGTCGTAGACGACAAAGTTATCGAGAACATTGATCATATTCACTGATTCTCGTCCAAAAGATTTGTCTGTAAGGTTCCCCATTTTAAAAACTTTCGAATCATCCCCGACTCGTAAGATTAACTCACTTTCGGCCACATCAACTAAAGCTCGTCCGGTTCTCAAAAATGGCCGACCAAGTATTAAAGGAATACGAGGGTCCATTTCATAATCAACTACGACAAAATCGACCGGGAAAGTAAATGTGCCAACTTTGATAAACACGTCTTCGGCTATACCAACGGGGTAAGCGAGAGTGCGATTTGCAAGTTCGAGAGTCATCTTTGTTGGAATGAGGTCGGGTAATGATAGTGTTTTCCAAACACTCAAAGGCATAAGATTAATACTAGCCCCGAGATCAGCAAGGGCAGTAAATTCTTCCGTTTTGTTGAACACGCAAGGCAACACAAAACGACCGGGATCTCCAAGCTTTTCCGGTAATTCTTTAAGAATAACTGCTGAGCAGTTTTCATTTAAGCGTGTGTTGGCGAGTTCAATCAGCTTCTCCTTCTTGCTAAGCAATTCCTTGAATGCTTTGACAAATTTCGGCATGTGGCAAAGTGCTTCAACAAGGCTAATGTTGATGGTCATGTTAGATAGCATATCCACATATTTCGATACTTGGCAGTCATTCTTGGTTAGATCATTGGTCTTGCCTATGCGAGAAGGGTATGGGATTCTAGGTTTATAGGTGGAAGGTGAAGGTGTAGTCGGTAAAGGTTGTGAAGGTCTACGAGATCATTGGCCTATTCTGTGTGATGGATTTGATGGATTAATATGGTTGATTGATTGATAAATAAAGAAGAAGATGAAGGAATGAGATGAGGGATTAGAGAGAGAAAGGAGAGAAGGGAGAAAGTTAGAGAGATAAAGTGAAAGTGAAATTATGATTAAGTGAAAATGACAATCAACAACCCCTCCTAACATGCTAGGAGGGGATATATATAGCCCACCCTACATGTGGGCTATATGGACTATACACTAATTAAGTAGCTCACGAGCCCATTACATAATTATCGTTAGAGCGACCGATCCTTCATAAATACGTAAAAACGTATTTCTAACAATCTCCCCCTAAGGGAGGTCGCTCCAAGAAACAAAGTTCTAAATAGTCTATAACTCGTGATCTATGCTAACTAAGATGTGACCGAGACTTTATTGGGAAAAACGTATTTCCAACAATCTCCCCCTAAGGGAGGTCACATCTTTTTACAAAATCTTAAACCTAGCATCTATGCTTGAGTCTTCGATCTTATTCTTGTGAATATGCTTGAGGTGATCTTTGACTTTAGTCTTGAGCATGTTTCCTTGCCTTGACCTTGTGCATTCTTCACTTGTGATATTTGCCTCTTTGTGACTTCATGTTCCACATACTTATACCTTTAAATTCTTGAAAGCTTCAGGGTTTGATACAGCGGAAGACTTGACCTTCAGGCTTTCTTGAATTTGTTGAAGTACTATTTGTATGTAGTATAAGCATGTGGTGACGACTTCTTCTGGATTGTACACTGATAGGTGTGTAAACACCCATCCTTTTACCACTTAATTCGGGCTAAAACGAGACCAAAACACGTATTTAATATCATTTGTTTGGAATTATGCGTGGTTTTTGTGTTTATTGTGTTTTCAGAGCCAACCGGATAAATATTGAAGAAAACATGGGATTGCACGGGTTTTACTGAAGAAAAAGACTCAAGATAAAGTCTATTGTCCAAGAGATGCAAAAGATTTGAAGTCACTGGGCCTATTCGAAGATTTATCGAAGAAAAGGACCAAAGATGGAAGATTTATGTAAGTCGAAGAAACTCAAGTCTATTAAATGAAGAAATTAAAAGACGAGTTGAATTTAATCGACGACAAATCCCGAATCAGAATCGAAAACGGAAACTTTTCTGAAAAGACGAAAAGACACAAAGAACGGGAGAAAGCCCACTCACCAACCAAAGGAAACACCTATAAATAGGCCATCCCACACACATTTTAAGCTAGTTTTTCTTTCTTCCTCCCCACTCCTTCTCCTGGTTCGTGTAACACCACCACCACTAGGGTGAGTGGTGATTTTTATCTTTAGTTCTTTAATCTTGTAATTTTAATCTTTGTTTAATCTTGTCAAAACATCAATCAATCAATACAAGTTCTTGTTTAATCTTTCCATTTCATCTTGTTCATCATCATCTTTATCTTCAAGTTTTTAAGTTTTTATTTTCTTGATTTGATCTTCAAAAGTTGTTGGGTTTTGTGTTTTTGTTGATGGGATTTGTAGTTTATGGTTAGTAGATGCTTTGTGATTAGTTTATTTAAGTTTTTGGTGAAAAACTTGGTGATTTTTGGATCAAAATTGGTTTCCTTGTTCTTCGGGTAAACGACTGTTTTTATGTTCCCAGGTTCCGGATGAACTTTTCCTTCATTCGGAACTTTTTCCTTCATTATGAACTTTTTCCTTCATTCGGAACTTTTTCCTTCATTCTGAACTTTTTCCTTCATTCGGAACTTTTTCCTTCATTCTGAACTTTTTCCTTCATTCTGAACTTTTTCCTTCATTCGGAACTTTTTCCTTCATTCTGAACTTTTTCCTTCATTCGGAACTTTTTCCTTCATTCTGAACTTTTTCCTTCATTCGGAACATTTTCCTTCATTCGGAACTTTTCCTTCATTCGGAACTTTTCCTTCATTCGGAACTTTTTCCTTCATTCGGAACTTTTTCCTTCATTCGGAACTTTTCCTTCATTCGGAACTTTTCCTTCATTCGGAACTTTTCCTTCATTCGGAACTTTTCCTTCATTCGGAACTTTTCCTTCATTCGGAACTTTTCCTTCATTCGGAACTTTTCCTTCATTCAGAACTTTTCCTTCATTCAGAACTTTTCCTTCATTCAGAACTTTTTCCTTCATTCCGAACTTTTTCCTTCATTCAGAACTTTTTTTTTTCCTTCATTCCGAACTTTTTTTTCCTTCATTCAGAACTTTTTTTTATTAGTTATTTTTGGCTTATTTTCTCTATTTCATGCATTTGATCTTTTTTAAGTAGCATAGAAAATCACAACCCTTTTTGTACCAAGAACAACTATTCCACTTTGAGCTGTAATCAATTCGAGAGGATACCGAGATTTAATCTGAACCCATACAAAATCATTGTATCAAATGGCGCCGCTGCCGGCTCTTCTCGTTAAGATCAAAAGTTTTTTGTGAGAAATTGGATTTTGGGATCCGTTCCCCGTGAACGTTACTTTTTCAAGAAAATTTTCAAAAAAACAACTAAAAAATATAAAATTTTCAAAAATCCTAAAAAGTAAAAAACAATAAAAACCAAAAATATTCTTGCTTTGTTTTTCTTTGTTCGTTCTTTTGCAGGTGTATGCGCACTCGATCCACGTCTTATCAAGAGCCCGAGCCTCTCGATAACTTAGACATGGCTGGTGTACAAAACAACAATAACATACCACCTCCAAACAACAATAATAACAACAACAATCCGCCTTTCAACAACATGAACAATAACAACAACAATGAGCACCTTCCGGATAATCGCCCAATGATTGAATTGCTGCAAGCTCATGTTGATGGCAACACGGATCCAATTGTCATTCCTCCAATTGCCGCCAACAATTTCGAGCTCAAGTCAGGCTTTATCCAGATGGTCTCAGCTCAACCGTTCTTGGGTAGAACCATTGATGATCCACACGACCACATCAAGAGATTTCTACAACTCACCAACACGGTCAAGTTCAATGGAGTTTCCCAAGAAGTGATAAGGTTACAACTTTTTCCCTTTTCTTTAGAGGGACAAGCCCGGCATTGGCTTGCTAAAGAACCGCCACAGAGTATTCTCTCGTGGACGGATTTGGAAACAAAGTTTATCAACTACTTTTTTCCACCCTCTCGTACTACCGCTTTGCGGAATGAGATTATAAACTTTGAACAAAAGTACGATGAGTCATTCAGTGAATCTTGGGATCGTTTTAAAGATCTTTTAAGAAAATGCCCACAACATGGTTTTACCAAAGTACATCAAATAAATACTTTTTACAATGGTTTAAGCATGAGTGACCAAGATTCACTGAATAGTGCCTCAGGGGGTAATTTATTGGCTAAGACTTCCAATGCTGCTTGGGATATCATTGAGAACAAATCTCGTGTGCAAACCAAGAGTGTTAGGACCAATGTTGCTAGTGCTAGCACTAATGACAGCGACAAGCGATTAGACAAAATCACTACGCTTCTTGAATCGCTTGTCACCCACACCGTCAACAACAACAACAGCAACAACGCCAAAAACGCACAAGTGAACGCTGTCAGCCAACCTTGTGAGATATGCGGTGGTCCCCATTCTTACACAACTTGTACCGCCACCCAAGATTACCCTGCTGAGAATGTGAATGCAGCATATGGCACCTACCAACAACCTGCTTATCAAGCTAGACCTCAAGGTGACCGTAACTTGCTTAGCTACCGCAGCAACAACTATCTTTCACCACCTGGCTTTCCTCCAACCAACCCAAACCAACAACAAAACCTTAACCGCCCTACTCAACAACAACAACCTCGACAACCATACGTCCCACCTCACAAGCAGCAACAACCGCCTCAACGTAACAATCAAGTATACCAACAACCTGCTTACCAACCACCTGCATACAATGCTCCTTCCAACCAAACCAACACTGCACTACACCAAGAGGTCGCCACCTATATGAGGACCAATGATGTGATAGTGGGAAATCTACAAGAGGAAGTGCGCAACTTGAAGGCAGATCTGGTCAAGCAAGGAAATGATTTGCGAGCTGATATGAGAAACACGTTGGATAGCCAGACTAATGATCTGAGGAACATGATGGCTAGTTTTTTCCAAAGTAGTCAACCCTCTTCTTCGGGTACTCTTCCGAGTAACACCGTTGCGAACCCAAGAGGGGAGATGAAAGCAATCACTACTCGAAGTGGTAAAGGTACCAAGGAACCCGAGCTTCCTATACCCCCACCGGTGGTTGTGACTAAGGAAAATGAGTCGCCTGCTCCTATTCCTCCTCCTTCTTCGTCCCAAATTTCTCCACCTCTTCTTTCTACCCCTCCTCCACCCGTGGTTGTGAGTGATCCTATACTCCCAAAGCCTTCCTCTTCTTCCAATATACCTTATCCTTCTAGGTTGAGGAAAGAGAAGCAAAAGAGCAAGGATGATATTCAGGTTTCTAACTTTCTTAAAATGTTTAAACAACTGAATTTTAATATCTCCTTCGCTGAGGCTCTCGCTCACATGCCCAAATACGCCAAAATGTTTAAAGACCTTCTGAGCGACAAGGAAAAGCTCCTCGATATTGCCAACACCCAACTTAATGAGAACTGCTCTGCAGTGCTCTTAAGGAAATTACCAACCAAGCTTGGTGATCCGGGTCGTTTTCTTATCCCTTGCAATTTCCCGGGAGTAGAGAATTGCATGGCCTTAGCCGATCTAGGTGCCAGTATTAATCTCATGCCTCTAAGTGTTTGGAAGCAATTATCTCTCCCAGAGCTAGTCCCCACTAAAATGACTTTGGAATTGGCCAACCGTACGGTTGCTTATCCAGTGGGGATAGCCGAAGATGTCATTGTAGGAGTCGACAAATTCACCTTCCCTGCTGATTTTGTTGTCGTCGACTACGAGATGGACCCTCGTGTACCACTGATTGTTGGTCGTCCATTCTTAAGGACCGGTCGCACTCTCATTGATGTTGAAGCCGGTGAGCTTATCATGAGAGTGGGTGACGATAAAGTAGTCTTCAACATGGGAAAGTTGTCTAAACAGCCTTATTCATATGAGAGTGTTAATTGTATTGACGTTCTTGATGAGGCTTGTGAAGAACACTTTAATGATGCTTGCAAAAGTATTCCTACCTCTCTTCCCAATGTTGAGACCGTGTCCTCGATTGATTCATCGTTGTCTCTATTTGGAGATAGTGATTTATTCTGGAACAATCTTGAAGCTACCATGGGAGATGCGAATTTAGCTACTAATGATTCTCTCACCGAGGGGGATGAAGACATGAATTTCTTTGACAATCTTCTCACCGAAGACACTCCTTCGCCTCCATCTTCCACGGTCATTGCTATCGATGCCACGACTTTGCAAACGCCTCCCGTCGAAAATCCTCCGGATTTGGAACTTAAGGAGTTGCCGCCACATCTCGAGTACGTGTTCCTTGACGACAACAAGAAGTCGCCCGTCATTATTGCTAAGGATTTGAAAGATGAAGAGAAGACTCGCCTCGTTGCTGTGTTGAAAGCTCACAAGAAGGCTATTGCGTGGAAAATCTCGGATATTCGTGGAATTGATCCTCACTTCTGCACGCATAAAATTCTCATGGAGGACGACTATAAGCCCACTATTCAAAGCCAACGAAGGGTGAATCCAAAAATACATGAAGTCATCAAAACAGAGGTTATCAAACTTCTTGATGCGGGTATGATTTACCCTATTTCGGATTCACCGTGGGTTAGTCCAATCCATTGTGTGCCCAAGAAGGGCGGAATAACCGTTGTTCCCAATGAACACAACGAGTTGATTCCCACTCGTCTCGTTACTGGGTGGAGAGTTTGTATAGACTACCGCAAACTCAATGATGCCACGAGAAAGGATCATTTCCCCTACCTTTCATGGACCAAATGCTTGAACGATTAGCCGGTAATGAATATTACTGCTTTCTTGATGGTTTCTCGGGTTATTTCCAAATACCCATCGATCCCCAAGATCAAGAGAAAACTACATTCACTTGTCCCTACGGCACTTTCGCTTACAAAAGAATGCCATTTGGCTTATGTAATGCGCCCGGGACTTTCCAAAGGTGTATGTTAGCTATCTTCCATGATATGGTTGAACAAACCATGGAAGTCTTCATGGATGATTTTTCGGTCTTCGGGGATTCCTTCTCTGCTTGCCTTGCCAATTTAGAACGTATGCTAAAGCGGTGCGAAGACACTCGCCTTGTTCTAAATTGGGAAAAATGCCATTTCATGGTAAAAGAAGGCGTCGTGCTTGGACATAAGATTTCGAAAGCCGGTCTTGAAGTAGACCGTGCTAAAGTTGATGTTATAGCAAAGTTGCCTCCACCTTCCACTGTGAAGGGTGTGAGAAGTTTCTTGGGTCATGCGGGCTTCTACCGCCGATTTATCAAAGATTTTTCTCAAATCGCTCGCCCGATGACCCACCTCTTGGAAAAAGATACTCCTTTTATCTTCTCCAAAGAGTGCCTTGATGCCTTCAACTCGCTTAAGGATAAGCTAACTAAGGCACCCGTCTTGGTTACCCCTAATTGGGAGCTGCCTTTTGAGTTGATGTGCGATGCTAGTGATTTTGCTATTGGAGCGGTTCTTGGACAAAGAGTGAACAAACACTTCCAACCGATCCATTACGCTAGCAAGACAATGACAGGGGCACAATTGCATTATACGACAACCGAGAAAGAGCTTTTAGCTGTTGTCTATGCTTTTGAAAAATTCCGCCCCTATCTTGTCCTTTCCACCACCATTGTGTACACCGATCATTCCGCGTTGAAGTACTTGTTGACAAAGCAAGATTCCAAACCAAGACTTCTTCGCTGGGTTTTGCTGCTCCAGGAATTTAAAATCGACATCCGCGATAAAAAAGGAGCAGAAAACCTAGCCGCGGACCATCTTAGTAGACTTGAGGATCCATACCAAGGGGATCATCCGACCAAAGAAATCAATGATTCTTTTCCCTTGGAGACCTTAATGTCTATAAACTCGAAGCCGAATGAAACCCCGTGGTTTGCGGACTTTGCAAACTACTTGGCGGGTGGAATTCTCAAGGAAGGGTTGACGTCCCAGCAAAAGAAGAAGTTCTTTACCGACATCAAGACTTACTTTTGGGACGACCCTTACCTATTCAAACAATGTGCTGACCTGATAATTCGCCGATGTGTTGATGGACCGGCAGCGTCGGACATCCTTGATGCTTGCCATAAAGGACCCACCGGTGGTCACTTTGGTCCCAACTACACTGCTAAGAAAGTGTTTGATTCGGGATTTTATTGGCCCTCCATATACCGTGACGCTCACGATATGGTCAAGCGATGTGATGTTTGCCAAAAGCAAGGCAAAATCACACATAAAGACGAGATGCCTCAGAATTTCAT
Organism: Glebionis coronaria; assembly: GCA_025667525.1. Taxonomy (NCBI): domain Eukaryota; kingdom Viridiplantae; phylum Streptophyta; class Magnoliopsida; order Asterales; family Asteraceae; genus Glebionis; species Glebionis coronaria. The sequence goes on along the minus strand of CM046879.1, from coordinate 110,380,333 downwards.
TCAAGAGTGTGAAATTTTTGATGTTTGGGGTATCGACTTTATGGGGCCATTCCCTTCATCTAAAGGAAACAAATACATCCTTGTAGCCGTTGACTACGTTTCGAAGTGGGTTGAAGCCAAAGCTTTGCCTACTAATGACGCAAGGGTGGTTTGTAACTTTTTGAAAGCTCTATTCGCTAGATTCGGTGTGCCTCGCGCCATTATTAGTGATCGTGGGACTCATTTCTGCAATGATCAATTTGCTCGAGTCATGGCTAAGTACGGTGTAAACCATCGTCTTTCCACAGCCTACCACCCACAAACTAATGGCCAGGCCGAAATATCCAACCGAGGTCTTAAGCGAATCCTTGAAAGGACCGTGGGAGAGCATCGTACCTCATGGGCTGATAAATTGGATGATGCTTTGTGGGCTTTCCGTACTGCTTACAAGACCCCGATCGGCTGTACGCCTTATCGTCTTGTGTACGGGAAAGCGTGCCACCTCCCCATTGAGTTGGAGCACAAGGCTTATTGGGCCTTGAAGTGGGCTAATTTTGATATAAACAAAGCCGGTGACCTACGCAAGATCCAACTCAATGAGCTAAATGAACTCCGCAATGAGGCTTATGAAAATTCTTTGATCTATAAGGAAAGAACTAAGCTCATTCACGACTCCAAGATTAAAAACCGAGAGTTCCATGTTGGAGACAGAGTCTTACTTTTTAACTCTCGGTTGAAAATCTTCTCGGGAAAGCTCAAATCTCGTTGGTCCGGCCCATTCACCATTGCCCAAATTTTTCCATATGGTACTCTCGAGCTCGCTCAACCTAATGGACCAAATTTTAAGGTGAATGGCCAACGAGTGAAGTTGTACTTTGGTGAGGACACCTCTAAGGAGGTGATTCCATCCCTCACCACGTTCCCCATGAACTAATTTTGGGTCGAGTCAGGCTCGTGACTCGGTTATAAAAAACAAGCGCTCCTCGGGAGGCAGCCCGAGTATCTATCCTTGTATGTTTTAATCCCCTAAGTGTAGGGGGGGACTTCTATATGTGTTTGCCTTTGTGTGGTGATGTGATTGCAGGGATAAGTGCACTCTTGGAATCTTTGAAGAACCGTGCTCCCGTGTTTATCCGAAATCCGGTTCTATCTCTCAACTATCGTGATTCAATTTTCTTCATACTCACATTTGAAATTGATCACTTTAGTCGTCTCTTCCTTAACTTGAGTTAACCAACGTGCACAATGTCCTAAGTGTAGGGGAACCTTTTCCCACATGCTTAAACATTGAGGACAATGTTTATCTTAAGTGTAGGGGGGACTTCTATCGAAGTTTTAAGTGGACTTTTCCATGAAAATGCCTTCAATTAACCGGAAAATCCTATTTTTCAGCTTTTTTCAAATTTTTTATTAACTTTGGCCATTTAGTTGTAATTTTAAAATTTTTAGCGTTGCTTTCATGTGTATATATTCCGCAATAAAGTCAAAAATATTAATAAAGTGGTGTAGCTAGTTTAGAAGTTTTTGACATATTAGGCCCGTTGCGTTTATTTTGACTCAACCCGAATAGACTTATCCAAGTTTATTCTAGCTAGTATCCTTAACCATATAGACCTTAATTGGTTTATTAGGCTAAGTGTCCACGAGTCTCATTACTTGAGATTTTAAACTGTGGAGGACGAGAAATGATAGAGTCAATTATAAGTCGGTATTCTTGCGCAAGCTCACTTGGTGTAATTAATTGCCTATTCTCCCATCACTTGCTAATAATTTATCTGCAATAAGTAAGGTCTTACGATTTGAAAAGTTACTTAGCTTCTAGCCCAAGATCGTTTAAAAGTTGCTCGGTAATGATAAGAGTTCATAGCCAAGGCATAACTTATGAAGCGGGGCGCGAAGATTGGCGAGTCCGAAAAGGCCCTAACAAGGCATGAGGATTCAATTTTATTGCTGAAGATCCAAAGTGATGTGAAAAGAATTATTCCTAAAGTCAATATGAAGGATCAAGACTCACGACGAAAAGCAATCAACTCCCATAAAGATCATGGAGAAGTCTATCCGAAAAGACCCTAACAAGGTATGAGGATAAATAGATCCAAGTCCGAAAAGGAGGCGGATCGTTGTATCTCAAAATCCCAATTAGAGATTGAAGAAATAATCATGAAGTCGTGGTCAACAAAGTTGGAGAACCCCTCAAAAGTCTCCAAGTGAAGAAACTCTATTATGATGAGAAGACCATTATCTCAAGAACGTCTCTCGAAGATATGAAGTATGAAGTACATGCCAAATATCGGCCCGAGAAAGGTCTCAAATCGTGAACCAAGTTATGCCAAGATATGAACTTTTTGATATCCCGAGAAGCAGTTTTAAGAGATTTTGTCCTTTAGCTAACTATTGATCAAATCGTCCTACTTTGCTTTCAGCCCTAATAAACTATCGAAATAAGTCCAAAAATGCATCTTCATGATCATTCTAAGACAAAAATAAAATATAAGAGATACACCTAGGGTTAAGGGAGTTTAAGCATTTAATTAAGCCATGTGTGTAAGTGTTTGAATTACTAACTTATAATAACAATGATCTCGTTTTTAAGCTTAGTTTGGGGAACGTGAAACTTGAGGGTGATAAATCTTCGCAGCACCAAAGCCCTAATGTAAGTCATCGATTTCTCTACAAGTTATTCCCATGTAGCTATTTTCACGTGGAAATGGTTTTCTATCCCTTTGTTATCTTTGAAGTTTTATTTCTTTAATTTTTGTTTTGTAGAATTTTATATAAGGCCAAAGTTGATTAATTATGAGAAAAGTGTAAACTTGCTTTATCACTAAGCATTGCATGAGGGCATGGCAATGGTTAAGTGTAGGGGATTTGATAGGTGTGTAAACACCCATCCTTTTACCACTTAATTCGGGCTAAAACGAGACCAAAACACGTATTTAATATCATTTGTTTGGAATTATGCGTGGTTTTTGTGTTTATTGTGTTTTCAGAGCCAACCGGATAAATATTGAAGAAAACATGGGATTGCACGGGTTTTACTGAAGAAAAAGACTCAAGATAAAGTCTATTGTCCAAGAGATGCAAAAGATTTGAAGTCACTGGGCCTATTCGAAGATTTATCGAAGAAAAGGACCAAAGATGGAAGATTTATGTAAGTCGAAGAAACTCAAGTCTATTAAATGAAGAAATTAAAAGACGAGTTGAATTTAATCGACGACAAATCCCGAATCAGAATCGAAAACGGAAACTTTTCTGAAAAGACGAAAAGACACAAAGAACGGGAGAAAGCCCACTCACCAACCAAAGGAAACACCTATAAATAGGCCATCCCACACACATTTTAAGCTAGTTTTTCTTTCTTCCTCCCCACTCCTTCTCCTGGTTCGTGTAACACCACCACCACTAGGGTGAGTGGTGATTTTTATCTTTAGTTCTTTAATCTTGTAATTTTAATCTTTGTTTAATCTTGTCAAAACATCAATCAATCAATACAAGTTCTTGTTTAATCTTTCCATTTCATCTTGTTCATCATCATCTTTATCTTCAAGTTTTTAAGTTTTTATTTTCTTGATTTGATCTTCAAAAGTTGTTGGGTTTTGTGTTTTTGTTGATGGGATTTGTAGTTTATGGTTAGTAGATGCTTTGTGATTAGTTTATTTAAGTTTTTGGTGAAAAACTTGGTGATTTTTGGATCAAAATTGGTTTCCTTGTTCTTCGGGTAAACGACTGTTTTTATGTTCCCAGGTTCCGGATGAACTTTTCCTTCATTCGGAACTTTTTCCTTCATTCTGAACTTTTTCCTTCATTCGGAACTTTTTCCTTCATTCTGAACTTTTTCCTTCATTCGGAACTTTTTCCTTCATTCTGAACTTTTTCCTTCATTCTGAACTTTTTCCTTCATTCGGAACTTTTTCCTTCATTCTGAACTTTTTCCTTCATTCGGAACTTTTTCCTTCATTCTGAACTTTTTCCTTCATTCGGAACATTTTCCTTCATTCGGAACTTTTCCTTCATTCGGAACTTTTCCTTCATTCGGAACTTTTTCCTTCATTCGGAACTTTTTCCTTCATTCGGAACTTTTCCTTCATTCGGAACTTTTCCTTCATTCGGAACTTTTCCTTCATTCGGAACTTTTCCTTCATTCGGAACTTTTCCTTCATTCGGAACTTTTCCTTCATTCGGAACTTTTCCTTCATTCGGAACTTTTCCTTCATTCAGAACTTTTCCTTCATTCAGAACTTTTTCCTTCATTCCGAACTTTTTCCTTCATTCAGAACTTTTTTTTTTCCTTCATTCCGAACTTTTTTTTCCTTCATTCAGAACTTTTTTTTATTAGTTATTTTTGGCTTATTTTCTCTATTTCATGCATTTGATCTTTTTTAAGTAGCATAGAAAATCACAACCCTTTTTGTACCAAGAACAACTATTCCACTTTGAGCTGTAATCAATTCGAGAGGATACCGAGATTTAATCTGAACCCATACAAAATCATTGTATCATACACCGCAATGCCACCTTCTTGTTACGCTGCATAAGACAGTTAGCAACAAAACAATATACACGGATGAAATGGCCTTGAACATTTCATTCTAATTCGGTAGCAATTTACCTCCGGTCGGTGAAGACCGTTGGACGATATTAAATATCGTACTTGTGGCAGGTAGTTTCAATAAAGAACCTCCTTGACAAGATTTCGCGGGTAAACCCGTTCTCTTTACTCGACCGTCCAAAGCTGACTGCGAACGTAAATAGTGAACCATTTGGATAATATTATCCGCATGATTTGAAGCCGTCAATTCATGTTCCTGGAACAAGTGAAGTTCAATTAAGAACCGCACCATCGTTGCTTTCCAGTTGTCACTAGCTTGATTCATAAAGAATCTTGCAAGTTACCTACCAAGTGCTGTTTGATGTTAACACTAGAAGGATTTCCATTCGTCACTGTAAATACTTAATAGTATTACTCTGAATGTTCTGGCAAGATCATTAAGATATTGCGTAGAGGCCTGGAACGTGTTTAAATTCATTTAAGAATTAAACCACTGTTGCTTTCCAGTTATCACAAGTTTGATTCATAAAGAATCGCACAAGTCACCTACCATGAGCTTTTTGATGTTCGCTCAAGAAGGATTTCCATCTTCATTGTAAATACTTTCGTATTACTCGGATGTTCAGGCAAGATCATGAAGATTTTGCGTAGGACTCTTAAGATCTTTCTTACTTTTCACAGTGTGTGAAGAAGCAAGGAAATATGAAAGCGTGTCCTAATGAGATATTTGATGATCTCAAATGGCTCTAGACTCGATCGTGCATTTTGGATTTTAGTGATCGGAGGCTGGAGAGGAGTGCCACCTTTTCAATACCAATCTATTCGGAGTGAATAAACCAATAGATAACGTGTTGATCTCCGTGTGATTAAAACAAATACCTTTTGAGAGATATTTGAGTTAGCTGGAAAGGGTTGTGCATTGCATCACTGGGTCCATGATGTCTTTCTTCAATATCGAGAATCATTAACAAAAATGATCTCAATAGCATATGTATTGACCCGGTTTCTGCCTAAAGTTGTAAGGAGGGCTTCTTTCTTTACACCCTTTATCTTTACAATTCTTTTTCATTCTTCAACCCCTTCAATGCTTACCAATACGTCATCACTAGCACCTTGTTGTGATTGTTCCAGTGCTAATTTAAGTACTTGGTCGGCATTCAGCTACGTTCACAATCTTTCTCCATCTTTCCTAAGGACTACTATTTCTAGCTATGGAATGTCCTTGGGAAGATTCCTCCGGTTCTAGAGAAATCATTGGACTTTAACCTATCCTACCATCCTTATGTCACCACAATCTTCACCGTCGTGAATAGAGATGTTTTGGGTAAGTGTATGTCACCATGAAATCCATTTTGAAGTGCAAATCCATTTTGCTCCCCCTTAACATATGCCACGATATCCGAAAACATTTTGCATATGTCGGGATGAGCTATCACGTTAAGTCAAACCATTCATGATTGATCATATCCCATATTAAATCACATTTTCTCCCCCATATTAAAAATATTAACCCAATCGATGTTTTTAATATCAATTGATTTAATAGCATTTTAAGAAAATTTGGGAAGAAAAATGCAAGTCCAATTATCTTCATGAATTACACAAGCTCCCCCTCAAATTAATGAGGGTGTGCTGAAACGTAAATTAAATACCTTTTAAACACAAGTGTAAGGTATTTATTACGTGCAAAGATCATATATGATAATGAATTCACAAGATTAGCAATTTACGAGGTAGGACCTGAATGATGGAGAACATCATATGAAAGATTCACATGGTTCTTGTTCACGAATGTTGGTCACCTCGTCACGTCCCCGAGAAAATTAATTCCCGTTGTTGAGTCAAAGCTTTCCGGTGAAATGCTTGACTTGATTATGAAAAGCGGGTTGCTATCTGAAATAATAGCAAACCAATTTTGAGCATGTTTTAAAAGTTTGAACTTCTGCTCGAACTTTATTTACAACCCCGTGTCATTATTGAATGACATTTCTAGGTTCGTAAATATTATCGATTCCAGAAGACATGCTCGTTTTATCAAAACGTTTTTGAACACACAATTTTGAAAGATTTAGAAAAACCTTTTGAGAAATTCTCGAAAAATTGTGTTCAAAGTTTTGAAAAACAATTACTTGAGCTTAAGATGTTGAATATCTTAAAAGCGAGCTCAAGTCCGAGAAGTTGTGAACTTCCCGTTGTTAAGGATAAGTTACCATCAGCGATAAACTTTCCTTTTATCTGAAGGACGAGTCCTAAGCTGACATTTACTTAGAAGTCGTGTTCATGAGCTTGAAAACTTTGACTGTTTTAACGGAAAGCTCATGACCGAGAAAGGTTAATTTCTCGTTACGAGGAGAAGTTCTCTTAGTTAAAAGATACACTTTCCTTTATGAGCTTAAAACTTCGAATGTTTTAAGACAAGCTCATGACCGAGAAAGGTGAATTTCTCGTTAAGAGGATAAGTTATCATAAACGATAAGCTTTCCTTTATTTTAAGTTCTAGTTACAGTCTGACATTTAACTGTAAGTCATTATGCATGAGCTTAAAAACCTCGAATGTTTTTAATTTTAGCTCATGCCCGAGAAAACTTAATTTCTCGTTGTTAGGATAAGTTTATCATCGGCGATAAACTTTCCTTTCTTTGATGCATGGGTTACCATCTGATATTTAATGATAAACCATATACACGAGCTTAAAACCTTTGAATGGTTTTAGGGTAAGCTCGTGTCCAAGAAAACTTAATTTCTTGTTAAGAGGGTAAGTTATCGTTGCGTAGATAAACTTCCCTGTCTCTGAAGTCCGGGTCGTCGTCTGTCATTTAACGAGGAGCCATTATGCATGAGCTTAAAAACTTGGAATGTTTTTAACATAAGCTCATGCCCGAGAAAAATGAATTTCTCGTTTTTAGGATAAGTCATCATCGGGATGAGCTTTCCTGTCTTTGGAGATCGAGTTACAGTCTGTTATGTGACTGTAAGTCCTTGTAAGCTTTAACCATGAATCCCCTGAGATACTAGTTTCTCTGATATCTGCTTCTTCAGCAACCAAACTCTAAGAGTGTCCTTAGTTGAACGGTATACAACGATTGGACCGCTTCGTTCTTTTGGAACATCAACTTTGGTACCTGCATTCTCATTAGGAGTTTGTATACTTTTGCATGGGTTAGAGATATCTATTTTAGAAGCACGTGGGGGTTCACGGTTTTCTTAACTTGTGTCAGAGGTGGCCTGAGGGGATGATTCACTTTTCTTAGTTGGCAAACGTTTCCTTTTATAGAAAACCTTAAGTTCAGGCTTAAGTGATGTATCATCCTTTGCAATTTCCTCCCTAGTAGTCTTCGTAGAATCAGAGACAATCCTAGTTAAAGGGCACTCGTTTCCTACAAGAGTGAAAGTTCTACCAGTGGGGCGCCACATCTTACCAAAGGGTTTGATTTTAGCTACCCACTGGGATTTAAGTCTAGCACGGGAGTTCACCTCATTAAGCAATTTTTTGATACAGGAGTCATGATTTACCGTAAAGACACATTTTCTACATGTTTTACAAGTAGCATATTTAATGTCCGAGTAATTCCTAGATGATTGATCGATGCTCCTAGGAGACGTCATGCTACGGTTAGCAGTGTTGGGTAATCTAGAAGGCATCTGACTAGGTTGGACATTGCTATCTCTTACATGTGTCTTTTGAATAGCTTCCCTTTGACCAAAATCATGGCGCACATCAGTTGAACTAGTTCTAGACGTGTTCATTGAGCTATTCTTAGAGAAACTAGGGGCAATCATGTGATGAGGTCTTGCTAAAACTGATTTAGTCACATTAGGCCTAGTTGGTGGAGTGACAGTTCTAGAAATACGACTCACATCACCTTGGGAGGCAAACCGCGGTCTCGAGGATTGTGGTCGCTCAGATCTAAATGCAGTAGGTTGTCTGACAATCGGTTGTCTGACGAACTGATTTGTAGGCGGTTTCCCCAAGATTGATGGTTTTTCAAGCTTAGTGTCCACACTAGATCCTCTATTTTTCCTTAACTCGTTTTTCAACGCGGCTATAGCAAAGACCTTTTCCTGTACTTGAGCCTTTAATGTTTCATTTTCTTTGAGCACGTTATCTTGGAATGCCAACTTAGATTCAAGCAGTTGAATTTGTTTCAAAAGATTATCCTTTTCAGCTTTAGAATCTAGAACAGTTTGATCCAATTTTCTTTCAAGAACAACGTTTGACTTTTCAAGTTTTTCAAAGTATGTTTCAAATTTGTCCGTTTTCTTAGAAAATTCAAGTTTGGCATCCTCAAGATCTTTTGATTGCCGAGCTACAATCGTTTCGAGCTCTTTAATCTTGGAATCAGAATCAGTTAACGAGGCAGTTGTAAAGCATTTATCATGATGTACTATAGCATTTTGAACACTTTCTCCCCTATTATGACTCACATCGGATGAATCAGAAGTGGTATTGCTATCACTCTTTTCCATCCCATGTTTGTCATGATTAGGTTCAGAATGCTCAATATGCGGCATATCATCAGCATAGACATCATAAACAACATTACATTGTACCAAGTTTGCAGGCTCTTCGTCATAAACGGGTAAGGAGTCATCAAGAGAGATCGCATGAACATTCCCTGACGTGCCACTGGTATCATGTGGTCCTCCTGATTCCGTGCTCTTGCCATCGTGAGGCTCCAAGTTGTCAACCCTATGACCATTCTCCTCTTGCATCTGCGTCACTGATTCTTGCACTCCATGATCATACGCTTGCTGAAGTTGTGATCTTTGATAAATCGAAGACGAGACCGATGACATGAGTTTCAAAATCGTATCACGGAAAACTCGAAGCTCGGTATGTGTATCTCGAAGAAATGATTGGCAAATCACTGAACTTTCAGGCTTGATGACATTGAATTGGAGGAAAGGCGTGAGGTGTGTCACAAGAGCCTTGTATGCAAGTGCCGATGCAGAGTGATTAAAGTTGTTATGGTTGAGTTGCTCGGCGAGTTTGGTCAAAGTGGTGAAAATTGAGTCGATGAATATATGACGATCTTGTCCAAAGATAGTCACAAATTCGCTCCCTCCTTGAATCCCCGAAAGAGTCACAAGATGAGACTGAAGTAGTTGAAACGACGTGAGACCACTTTTTCTAGCGTTGTCCTGCATGTGATGCGAGTCTCCCTTGTGAAAGTTCGAATTCAACGAATCCATTGTAGATTCGATAAACAATGACTGGTAAGGGTGTCGAGAGTTGGTGGTTGTGGGTATGATGGGTGTGAGAGTATCGGGGTGAGAGGGTGTAACGGTTTTGAGAGTAGGCGAGGGTGTTTGAGTCAGTGAAGTGTGTGAGTCTGGAGTGTTAAGGTTTTTGTTGTGCGAGGTGAGGGGAGGAATGTCAGGGTGTGGTCGAGAGGGTATAGATGATGTGGGTTTTTGATGTCAGTTTGTTGAGTCGAGTCTAAAAGGTCTTGTTTGTGTTTGGGTGAGGCTCAGACGAAGGGATTTGGGTTGGCGAGGATGTGAGAGGTGATTTTGTTTTGATGTCGAGTGGGAGTTTTCGAGGGTGTGAGAGTGAGTCAGTCGAGGGTCTGTAAACGAGGGTGTTTGTGTGAGTGTTGAGTGAGTGGATTTGAGTGTTGTGTCGAAAATTTGTCCGTTATGTTTGAAATGGTTTCATTCGGAACTTTTCATTCATTCGGAAGAGTTCCGAATCGGAACTTGTTCGTTCGGAAGAGTTCCGAATCGGAAGAGTTCCTTCACCCGGAACTTTTTTTTTTCTTCACCCGGAACTTTTGTTCTTCACCCGGAACTTTTTCTTCCCCCGGAAGTTTCGTTCACCCGGAACTTATTCGTCCGGAACTTTTTCGTCCGGAACTTGGAGTTTGATTCGGAACTTCTTGGTTTGATTCGGAACATAGAGTTTGATTCGGAACTTTTGTATTTGATTCGGAACTTTTAGTTTGATTCGGAACAGGACAAAAACTGCATGATTGACAGACTGGAGACCCAAAAACCTTGATAAACGACAAGACTGTAGGACTGGTATTGGACAAAAAAACTCGAGACCCAATAGATTAAAAATAAAGAAAAATACTGATTATAAAAAATATTGATTAAAAACTATAAAAACTGTTTATAAAAAGTAGAAACTGATTAAAGTAATAACTGATAAAAAAATAATATGATTAAAGTAATAACTGATTAAAGTAATAACTGGTAAAATTGATTAAAAAAAATAAAAAAATAAAAATAATAATAAAAAATTGATTCAAACAAAAAAAGGCAATCAAAATAGAAGGATTTAATCAAAAACAATACAAAATTAAAAAGAAAAAAACACAAACTTTTATAAAAAACACCAACTTTTTATAAAAACACAAAACTTTTTAAGATTTGATAAAGAAATTTTTGATTTTTATATAAAAATTTGTGATTTTTTATCTAAAAAGTAAGTAAATTTGAAGATTTGATATGATTTAACACATAAAAACACAAACTTTTTATAAAAAATACAAACTTTTTATGATTTAAGCATGATTAAATCAAAACCCACCAAAATTAAAAAGAAAATAAAAGCTAGAATAAACCAATCAAACCTTGGCTCTTGATACCAATTGAAGGTCTACGAGATCATTGGCCTATTCTATGTGATGGATTTGATGGATTAATATGGTTGATTGATTGATAAATAAAGAAGAAGATGAAGGAATGAGATGAGGGATTAGAGAGAGAAAGGAGAGAAGGGAGAAAGTTAGAGAGAGAAAGTGAAAGTGAAATTATGATTAAGTGAAAATGACAATCAACAACCCCTCCTAACATGCTAGGAGGGGATATATATAGCCCACCCTACATGTGGGCTATATGGACTATACACTAATTAAGTAGCTCACGAGCCCATTACATAATTATCGTTGGAGCGACCGATCCTTCATAAATACGTAAAAACGTATTTCTAACAGGTTGGGATGTTGAAGGGTCCTTCCGAGATACATCGTCATGACGAGGCGGAGACGGTAATGGTGTACTAACACTAGGTGTAGGAGGAGTAGGGATACATGGTGGTGGAGGAGGTGTAGATGATGGGGGTGGGATAGGTGGATTGACAATGGTAATTCCACTACGCGTAGTTATAGCACTCACATTGGCTCGCGGATTAGTGACGGTGTTTGAAGGTAGAGAACCCGAAGAAGAAGGTTGAGCTTCGGGCAAGAAACTAGCCAATAGATTCTTTAATTCAGTCGTTTGAGTGATGAAGGAGGATTGAATATTATCACGAACCTCGGTTCTAATGTCATTACCTTGCTTCATGATATCTCATTTCATATTGATTATTTGGCTTTGTAGATTCTTGATTTGCTCACCTTGAGTTCTCATGATGGCTTCAACATCGGGATTAATGGGTGGTGTTTGTTGGGTGGGTGGTTGATAAGGGTTAGAAGCTCTTGGTGGGATTTGGTTGCTTCTATTGTAGTTGGTGGCGGGGTTTTGGTTTTGAGGAGAAAAACCGGGTGAAAGGTAGTTGTTGGATCGGTAGCTCAGCAGATTTCTATCCCCTTGTTGTCTAGCTTGGTAATTTTCCGGTGAATAATTACCGTAAGCAGCATACACATTTTCCGGATTTCCTTGAGTTGAAGGACAATCGGTGTATGAGTGAGAACCGCCACATGTTTCACAAGGATTAGCAACCGCTTTAACTTGTTGTTGTAGTTGGTTTGAAGCGAGAAGCGTAATACTTTTGCTCATTTCGGCCATCATGCGGGTGAGTTCGGTCATCTCAGGGTTTGCTGAGGTAGAAGAAACATTGACTCTCGGGTTGTTCCTTGAAGAAGCAGAGGAATCCCAGTTTTTGTGGTGAGTAGTCATGTTCTCAATTAACTCTCTACACTCCTCGGGTCTCCTTTTCATGAATGTGCCACCGGCGGCTGCATTGATCGTATCACGATCTCGAAAAGTCAAACCGTTGTAGAAAGTATCTATTAAGGTCACAGGGAGCATGTTGTGGTTTGGACATCTATCGTTCAAGACATTATATCTCTCCCAAGCGTCAAAAAGAGATTCATCAGGGTCTTGCATGAAACCGCTGATCTGATTGCGAAGGCTTGTGACCATGGATGGTGGAAAGTAGCGCGATAGAAAGCGTTGAGTCATGTCATCCCAAGTGTGAATAGAATTCTTCGGGAGACGATCAAACCATTTCTTGGCATGATGCGATAAAGTATGTGGGAAGAGTTGTAGGCGAAGAACATCCATTGTGGCCCCAGGCAACTTCATGCTTTGGGTGATTGTAATGAACTTGTCGAGGTGTTTGTTGGCATCATCATCAGGCAATCCTCTAAATGGGTTTGTTTGTACTTGCTGAATCATGTGGTGCTTCAACGAAAACTCAGGAGCGTTGATTTGCATCGGCGCAATCGGTCCTCCTCGTCCAAACATTGTTGGTTGACAAAGTTCCTCCATGGTCCGAAGATCGGGTTGTGGGAGAACATTGTTATTATTATTATTATTATTGAGGTGCGGTGGAATGTTGTTGTTGTTAACACCTGCCATATCTAAATCTTCTTGAGGCTCGGGCTCTTGATAATTAGAAGATCTAGTACGCATACACCTAAGAATGCAAAAGAAAACAAAACCAAACACAAAGACAATATATATACACAAGAAAGATAAAATCTATTTGGATTTTTGAAATTTTTAATTTTTATGGATTTTTATCAATTTTTAATTTTTATGATTTTTTTGAATTTTTTATGCAAGAAAAATAACGCTCACAAGTGAACGGATCCTAAAAAGCAACGTGTCTTTCACAGAAAACCGTCAATCTTAACGAAATGAGCCGGCAGCGGCGCCATTTGATAACTAGCTTTTGGCTAGTAAGAAAATTATCGTTCTCGTGGTCTAATCGAATTGATCTAGGCTCTCTATGTGACTCTATTGTTTTTGGTGAAACAAAGATGTGTCGTTGTAGTGTTTAAAATAAAAGGTGCGAAACAATTAAAGTAAAGGTGCTCTTAAAGTAAATCTAAGTCTAATTAAAATAAAGGTGCAAGTATTTAAAAACGTGACTGAAATTAAAGGGCACTTAAGTAAATGACGTAAATTTAAATCTATCTAAGGCAATCTTAAAACGCGACTAAAACTTAAACTAAGGCAAAACTAAAATTAAGCTAAGGCAAATAATCAAAAAGTGAAATTAAATAAAGGGCGGGAAAAATAAAGCTTAAAAGAAAATAAAAGACTGAAATTTAAAAAGAAAAACTGAAGAAAAACTTACAGAACCCTTGATTCGGAAGTTCAAGACTTCCGAATGAAAAGCCTTGATTCGGAACATACCCCTTGATTCGGAACTTTGAGTTGATCCGGAACTTTTGAGAAGTTCCGGATGAAGCCCCTTGGTTCGGAACTTTGGAGTTCCGAATGAATACTCTTGACTCGGAAGTTCTCACTGATTCGGAACTTATCCTTCGTTCGGAAGTTTCGTTCGGAAGTTCGTCCGGAACTTTCGTTCGGAACTTCGTCCGGAAGTATTGATCCGGAACTTTTTAAAGTTCCAAATGAATTGCTTGATCCGGAACTTTTTAAGTTCCGAATGAAGGTCTTGACTCGGAAGTTTTAAAGTTCCGAATGAACAGTACTTGACCCGGAACTTTTCCTTTGGTTCGGAACTTCTAAGTTCCGAGTGAACAACTCTTGACTCGGAAGTTCTTGAACCGGAACACTTCAGAATGAAGCTTGATTCGGAGCTTTTGAATGTTCCGAATGAGCACCAATAGTTCAGAACTTTTGCTTGTACAGAAGTTTTCCTGGGAATCACAAGGAACAAACTCCCCCGAAGAACAACGGATCAAAACAATAACAAATATAACACAGATCAAGCAAAATCAACACGAACGAATTAATAAAACTATCAACGAATCAACAGTAAACATAAACAAACAATTAAAATCAAGAAATTTAACAACTTTTACCACAATAATCAAAAACCACTTGGATGAAAATAAAAGCATGAACATGAACATAAACATAAACACATAAATCAAAGATTAAAAAAGGTAGATAAGAGATTGACAAGATAAAGTAAAGATTGACAATAATTAAATGAAAACTTACTTGAAATTAAATGAATTTAAGGTGCAAGACAAGGTATTTAAATTTGACAAGAAAGTAAATGACAAGGTAAGTAAATGGTGGAAGAGCTAATTGTCACACTTAGCCAACAAAATGAAAAGATTACATCTAATGACTATTTATAGGGAGGATTAAAGAAGCTTCCTCCCCTCTTTCCTTTTCTCTTAATTGCGTAATTAAGTCCCTCCTTCTTTTAATCTTCATTAATTGCATTCTTAGTCCTTTTCTTCTAATCTTCTTTAAACTTGGACTTAAGGGACTTTTTGCTTTGGGATTCTTTGAACTCGTCTTTAAATTCTTCAATAAAATAGACTTGAATTCTTCGGCTTTTGATAAACTTCCGTCTTTTGACTTTTTTCTTCGATAAATCTTCAGAATTAGTCGTGGACTTCCGTTCTTTTTGCACTCTTGACTTCTTGACTTCGTCTTTCATCTTTTTCTTCAATAAAAGTCCGTAAATGCCCGTGAATGTCCGTGTTTTCTCCACTTTTCACCTTTTCGTCCTAAATCACAACAAAAACACAAACCACGCGTAATTCCGACATAAAAGACATAAAATACACGTTTTGGTCCGGTTATTACTGTAATTAAGTAGTAGAAAAGATGGGTGTTTACACACCTATCAAGAGCAATGTGAGTTAGTTAGTGGTACCTTTTTTTCTTTGCAACTGCATTGGGCTAATCTGTTTTCGATTTCTTTTCTTATTGCAGTTCTTCAAGGAAAATGTTCCTCTTCACACCTTTCGTTGGCTGCTCGATGTCTTCCTGTCCTTTTGATCGATCTTTGTTTTCGGCTGCTGCAGGTGTTGTCAGAACTGGTGTGGCTATATGTGAAGGTGTATTAGAAGGTGTTTATGGTTTGAAGTGATAATACGCATTTACTTTTGTTGTCTACCTGTTTGTTTGTTTTGCTGATAGTTCTGATTTTGAGTGCGCCTTGGTTGGTGTTGCAATAGTGTCTGGACCTGTGTAAATGTAGTTGATGGTTCAAACAGTTTAGCTTTAACCATGTTAATGCACACATAACAACAACAACAAAAAGTTAACGACATTAACATACATTTTTATCTGCTGTTAACAGCAAATGGACTCCCAAATACTGATAACATATAGCCTCTATTCATATTTACGTGCGTAGGTTGTTCAAGAACACACCTTACTGAATCAAGATCAAAATAGTGATTATAACGTAGATAAATTTTAAGGATATATTAGAATCTTCGAAGATTGCTACTGGAAACAACAATGAAATTCGATCAGAATCAAGGGCAGTTGGTAAGATTATATAACTGAATCAAATGAGTTTGTGTATAAGACACCTTTTGACAATCAGTATAGTATCTATTCACAATTATAAGTATCAAGTGCCTGAATCTTTGCATTGTGTTTTCGACGTCTTTCTTATCATGTTATCCAGATTGATGTACACTTATCTTATAAATCCTAAGCAAAAACTATTATTGATGTTAGCATCTAATTCACTTAAAAAATACCATTTTAATATGACTTTCAATAAGCCATGTATAAGCGTATGGTGGTCATTTTAGGAGAAGTGAAATAACACAAAATGATGTTCTTCAATATTCAAAGTCCCTACCCAATATAAGGTCTCTAAACGGGCTTACTACCGACATCAAGATATCATTAACATTCAAAAAAGCGAGTTTTTAATGAAATGAAAGTATCATGTGGAGGAGTACCTGTAATTTTTTTAGAGCCGTGGGTAGTTCTTCATTCGAGTACCGTTGAAGCTTTCTGTCATTTGGCATACCTGCATAAAGTATGAAGATCGTTAAAAGTATGATTAAAAAAATATGAAAGACAAACAGATTTAACCATGTAACCAACCCACTATGGAGTAACCTTTTGTGGAGCACTAATATTCTGCTCAATCGGATATACTATTCGGCGAAATAAGCGTCGTGTCATGCTCGTCCAGTGAAAAGTCAACTAAAATAATCCAAAGCGGCAAACCACCTGCAAAGCAATTTACGTTTCAATAAGATTTCCAATTTAAAAAGCCATAGGTCTTTTATTTAAAAAATACCATTCATATAAGTTAGTATTAAAGCAAGCTTTGAGCCTAATCTCGATGGGAAAAGGAGTATCAACTAAAAGAGGTTATGCTTACTCGATAAAAAAATGTGTAAAGATGTATCCGAATGGTGAAAAGATGCGAATTTTTTGAAGGGCATTAGCTACTACATGATCGGCGTGTCACCGTTGAAGTGTTCGCTACTTTACATTACTTACGTTCTCATTTCAACGCAAACATAAAATCGTGGATGAAATTGTTGGCAGCTCGCGTTTGAACATTCTACATATATGTTCAAACCTAGTTGGGTATTTATAAAACCAAACAGTAGCAATTGTTTATGCTTGTCCAAAAAAGTGAAATCAACCCGTCGTTCGGGGATTCACGTACAAATTCGACCACGCGTCTAGATAAACATATAAATATTATGTACATAAATATACCCTAAAACAAATGTTCAGATCTTTCCAAAAGTCCTAAGCCAAATTAGTTGATTCTGCAAACATCCAAACTGGGTGGGAAAGCAATAACACTAACAATATGTTCAACTTTTGATAGATTATAGGAGACATACCACTCTAGCGTCGCCTTCTATGAGTTGTGTGTGCCTCTTTATCCACAAAACACAACACTTTGATCAAAACAATAGCTCGCCGATCGATATAATAACTCCATATCCTAAAACTTAAAACAGATAAAATGGGCCTTATTAGCTTTTCGAGAAGCACATAAGATCCCAAAAAAAAGAGTAAGCTAATCCTGTTGGAAAATATTGTTGGCAAAATAACTTTTGACCAACTTTGGACACAATTATGTATATGTATGTGTCATATATATTAGTGATATTTTATAGGTTCGCGTTCTCCTTGAAGAGAGCTTCGCAATGAGCCTTTATGTGTCCAAAATGAAGGTGATGTGAATGAGATATCGTGTCTCAAAGTTAGGCATTTGGTACCATGCTTAAAGAGGAAAATAGTTTATCTTTTGTCCCACATCTGTGGGATGAGTAAACTGGAAGGGAGTCTATTGTGTATAAATAGAGGCCTAATTCCATAACTTTTTTCACACATCAAATCAATAAGTATTATTATTGATTTCCAACATATGGAGTACGCATCTGTAAAGATGTAATTCCGGGCACTTTGGTTAAGTCCGACAGTACAACTTACTGTTTCGGCTGTTGTACCCTGGGAAACAGACGACGAATCTGTTTTAAGGGAAGCGTGTCAAACACGTGCCTCAGCTCTTTAGTTCTAAGCGTTTCTTACGCGTGCCTCGACTTGCTGGTGATTTAGTAAGTCTTTTTATTATTTTAGTGTTTTATTTAATTATCGTTTATAGTTATGTCTGTATTTATTTTTCTGTTATTTATATTCTGTTATTTGTTTTATGTTAATTTAATTAATTTAATTTATTTGATTTATAAATAAAAGTGTTATAGTTTCCCTACAGTCTTAAAACAGACCTCTAGTGGAACAGAATTAAACACTTTTTTGCTAAAATCATATTAATTTAATTAACTTATTTTTATACAAACTGTATTCTCTCGAAACCAAGATTGTGTTTCTTTAGGAATTCAGTTTTTAAGTAAACAGAATTTTAATTAACAGATCTGGTGTTACAGATCTATAAACGATTTTTTAAAACAGTTTATCGTATCAGTTTGTTTGAAACCATGATGAGTTTGCGTTCAAATTGATCGTTTAGTTTGTTTATTACATATGTTATAGTTTTAACCTAGATTTACTGAAGCCACGATTGAGTTTCTTTGAATCAGATTTGGTACAAGTTTATATAAACCATGTTGAGTTTATTATATACCAAATTGTTTTAATAGTTCTTAACTGTATTCCGTTAGAATATTGACAAATTTACTTGTGGTAACACAATTGTGACCCTAGTGAATCTTGTAAATGTAATTGGTGCGCCAGTTACAGCATGATTGGAATCATGATGAATTTAGATTCATTGAAACCAAGTGGAGTTTCTTTGACACAAATCTCATAAAAGATAAGTTGCTATTTTATGAGATTATTAGAACGTATTCATTGATCTCATAAAGTGCAAGATCTTATTTTATTAGACTTTTGAAACGTGTTCAATGAAATCAAGAAGAATTTCTTTGAAACAAGATGTTGACAATGGTATGAGTTATCATTAAATATCAGATTACATACACTATTTTTATTAAATTAGTGGAAGAGTTTGTTTGACTTGTGTAATTCATTGTAAATTGGGCCGAGTCTAATTATAAACCATATATATTCTTGAAACCTTGTTGAGTTTATAAATATACCTATAGAAACCTTGTTGAGTTTATAGATATACCTATAAAACATTGTTGAGTTTAAAGACATATCTATTAAAACCTTGTTGAGTTTCTTTTAAAGAATGGATCTACTGAAACCTTGTTGAGTTTCGTTGTAGAAATTGATCATATGAAATTGATTTATTAAGATCTTCGTGATGAAGATTGATAACATATGTGGTTTTGTTAGAAAGATTATGTCATAAGAGACATTCTTTAATTGTTTAGTCGAAAGACTTTCTTTAAAGTGGTTTTGTGTAACGGATCGTACAAAACATTAGTGGTTTGAAACAAAATCCGATTTAATTCGTTTTGGATAAGAAACACTATGTGATTTAGAACATTGTTAATAGTAACAAAAATTAGTTTCAAACTAATTATGAGACATCGGATTAACAAATTATTTGGAATGTCACGAGTGACATCTAAAGGATCTGCTCCTTTACTTGTAAAATGGGAGACCGATACTCGAGTTATGTGTACGGTAGATGCTTTAAAGCATTCAGAAACTTTTTGTGCCGTAACTATGTGTTAAATGGCTAGAATGACATGAAAACTGAGGTCATGAGTGAATCCAACCATAGATAATGGTGCATCAGCACTTCAGTATCATGTCATGTATATTGTGATAAGAGTTCGATTAACTCTTATAATGCAGTTGATAATGGAGAGAACGAGTTTGAGCAACTCTCCTATTACGAATATCAAGGAAAAAGATGTGATTTACATCTAGAAAAGAAACTAAGTTAACCAACGTTGTGTGTGCCGGAGATTCGTAGGAATCTAATGTCCGGATGGTTGCTTAATGAAATTTGGCTTTCATATGTGTTTGAACCAAATAAAAATCGATTTAACGAATAACATAAATTTAGTGCATACGGGTTATGCCTTTAAAGTGGGTAAGTTGATTATATTTTATAATGGTCATTTTTAAATGTATGTTATGACTCACTTTGACATGTTTTAAATTTTTACTCAACATGTTGTCCAATTAAACCAAATCGGATACCCATTTTTGTATTGACACGGATTACAAAATCAAAACTTAGGTTAAAGCCAAATTGATAAGTCTTTTCTCTTGGTTGAACAGAAATAACCAAAAACCTTGATATGATTCACATGGTTTTATGTGATTTAGAATTGATACCTACTAAGGTATAAAGTATCGTGTACTTCACCATATTGGCTAAATGCGGTACAAAATATTGCTATTTACACTTACTTGAGAGTAAGGATATAGACAAGCTTGATCTATATACATAAGTTGAGAACCAACTTATTATCGATAATAAGGTGATTCGAAGTTATTGGAGGTGAATATGTGTCTCTATTTCTAAATTTTTATGCTAAACTTAGAATAAGACACAAATTCATTGCTCTTGATATAGAAAAGAATCATGCCTTAGAAGAAATGGTTAATGCCATGTTCTTAAATCCAGGTTTAAGCCATGGCATGTGGGGGAAAGCGATTATATCGATTGCTTATCTTTTAGATAAGATCCCTTGTAAATGAAATAAGATACTTCTTACGAACTATGGGTGAGAAGAAAACTATCTTATAAGTACTTACAAATGTGGGGGGTATCTAGCTAAGATATCCGTATGAAATTCATGGTTCGAAAGATTAGACCTAAACCTATGGATTGTATGTTCACAGGATTTGCTATGAATAGCAGTGCTTATCGTTTCATTGTACATGAATCGAAAATAGACATAGTAATGGAATTAAGGAATGATTCATTCTTCAGAAATATACTCCTTGTTTACGAAGGAAATTGAAAGATCATCTAGAATAGATGACGAGGTTGTCCAAGGTCAGAGACAACGAGATGATATTGATCTATTTGATGAGAGACAAGATTGACCCAAGGAGAGGTTGAACCTAGAAGAAACAAAATGACATGAACCGAGAGATTGGTTGGATTTGATTTTTGTTTCTTTTATGGTAGAAAAATGAGTCTACTTCTTACTGAGAGGCAGTAACTTTCTTTGAAAGGGTATCAATAGAAAGAAGCCATTAAAAGTGAAATATATTCTATTTTACAAAAGTAAAATTAGAAGCTCGTGGATGTACCTTAAGTTGTAAACCACTAGGCTATAAATGGATCTTCAAAAAGCAGATAAAAGTCGATGTCACCATTGACATGTGCAAAGAAAGATTGGTAATCAAAGAATTTAAAAAACGAGAAGGTCTATCTTCCTTTGATGCTTATTCGCATGTTACACGAATAACCTCAATTATGATGGTACTTTATTGCCGCATTAAGAAATTTTGGAAGTTTCTTATGTGGATGTGAAAACGATATTTTTAAACAGGGATTTAGAAAAAGGAACTATACATGAACCAGCCTGAGGGTTTCATAGTTCCTATGCTAGAGAGAAAAGTTTGTAGGCTAATTAAGTTATTATATGCTTTAAGGCAAGCTACCAAACAATGACATCAAACTTTTTGACCATATCAGGTCAGAATGTGGATTCAAAATTGATGTATGTATGTGTGATCAACAGTAAATATGTACTCTTGTGTTTATACATGAATATACTTATCACTAGAAGTGATAACAAGATGAATAATCCACTAATGATCTGTTGGAGTTAATATTTGACATGAATTTCATTAGTTGTTGGGTTTGTTGAACCCATATGGATTTGTTTTGAAGTCAAACATTAAGAACAACAATATTATTGAGAGGTTCAATGTGGGGGATTCCGGCCTAGCTAGAGTCCAATGACATCTTTTTAAATCTATTTAAAATAGAGGTAAAATTGTTTCCCATTTTGAATACTCAAAGAATATTGAGTATCTTATGTGTCTAATGACGTGTGTATGATCTGATTTAGAACTTATAGTCAGGCAAGCAGATATATTAGTAATTCAAGTGGGGACCATTTGAATAAATATTACTTGAGTACTATGATACTAATAATATTGCATTATGGAAGATATCCTACTACTATCAAGTGATAGAGTAATGCAAATATAGATTCTTACATATAAGAATCTAAATCCACTAGAGGGGATGTATTTATCCTAAGTGGAAAGCTATGTCCTAGAAATCTTGAAAGTATTTCAAAGAGACAATTATAGCTAAATCTATGATGAAATATGAATTTATTATTTGAGGTAAATTTATAAAATATGCAGGATAGTTTACGTTAATTCGTAAAGGACATACCAAGATGGCGTATACCGGTAACGACCATGTTTATAAAGTGTGATAGTCAATAGAATTTGACAGAGCTCATATCACAAATGTAAACGGTAAGTCGAGACATATCCATCATAGATTGTGATTGTTGCGACAACTACTCTCAACTAGAGTTATCACGATTGACTACGTAACGTCAATGGATAACATCGCGGATCCGCTTACGAAAGGCTTAAGCAGAGAGTTAGTTAGTGAGTCGTCTAAAGGAATGGGACTAAAGCCCTTGAAAGAATGAGTTTCTATGAAGGAAAACCTAACCCATTTGACTGGAGATCCCAAGATCTGGGTTCAATAGGACAACCTAATCATAGAAATGTGGGGGAAGTCACGTCAATGTGGGGGAGTTACTTAATACAGTAACTTTCCTAGTCCATTCCTAGAACAATGTGACTTATTGAGAGGTTAAACATATGGCTTAATTGATTCATGATGAAATCATAAAGCATGATGATTCAATATGAAATCATAAAACATATGTTTTTAATGATTCAAGATGAAATCACCTATGTGAGAGAGAAGTAGGGGTCGCTTCGAAAGAAATTGTGGGGGCGCAATTTCTAAGAGCTCTTGCAGAACCAGGCTAGTGTTCATGACCATAACGAACACGACTATGAGGACTTGACAATGTCAGGGAGAGTCTTGTGTGAGTGTGTATTGTCGTCTACGTAAACAGAGGCTAAGTTCAAAGACATCGCGTCTACTTAGATCTAGGAGACTAAGTGCATCTCACAAGGGAAGGTTCAAAGGGTCACACCTACCTATCCTATGCAAGATTCAACTGTTGGAATTTTATTGAAACTTTTGCGTATTACAACCGATCTCTATTCATGTGGGGGATTGTTGGAAAATATTGTTGGCAAAATAACTTTTGACCAACTTTGGACACAATTATGTATATGTATGTGTCATATATATTAGTGATATTTTATAGGTTCGCGTTCTCCTTGAAGAGAGCTTCGCAATGAGCCTTTATGTGTCCAAAATGAAGGTGATGTGAATGAGATATCGTGTCTCAAAGTTAGGCATTTGGTACCATGCTTAAAGAGGAAAATAGTTTATTTTTTGTCCCACATCTGTGGGATGAGTAAACTGGAAGGGAGTCTATTGTGTATAAATAGAGGCCTAATTCCATAACTTTTTTCACACATCAAATCAATAAGTATTATTATTGATTTCCAACATATGGAGTACGCATCTGTAAAGATGTAATTCCGGGCACTTTGGTTAAGTCCGACAGTACAACTTACTGTTTCGGCTGTTGTACCCTGGGAAACAGACGACGAATCTGTTTTAAGGGAAGCGTGTCAAACACGTGCCTCAGCTCTTTAGTTCTAAGCGTTTCTTACGCGTGCCTCGACTTGTTGGTGATTTAGTAAGTCTTTTTATTATTTTAGTGTTTTATTTAATTATCGTTTATAGTTATGTCTGTATTTATTTTTCTGTTATTTATATTCTGTTATTTGTTTTATGTTAATTTAATTAATTTAATTTATTTGATTTATAAATAAAAGTGTTATAGTTTCCCTACAAATCCTAATACAACAGATAATATATCATGCCGATAAAGCTAAAATTGTATGCTGACTTGCCTCTAACTTCTCATTTTTATACAACTCCTAAAAAATATAAAATATATACACAATCAAAACAAAATAAGATTGAGTCTTTATAATAAAAAAAGGATTAAAGCTTGATATAATAGTCAATTGACTATTTCTTTGGCTTGTTTACCCCACTTTTTGAAAATCCATAGTCTATAAATCAGTGTCAAAAAATTGAATGAGGAAAATTCATATAATGAGGATTTGGTGCAATCGGAAGGCAAATTTAGTGGGAAATATACAATACCTTAACATCAGAAACCCGAAAAAGAAAAATTAATTAAACAAAATCAAAAATAAAAAAATACAATAAGATCAATTATTACTATATTCTGTTTATGGAAGATTTGGTACTCACATTGAACGGATGGTTACCCAATCATTCAGATCAAATGAGGCGGTGTGTGTTTTTTTTTCCAGATCTATTTGGAGAAAAAAATGTGTTATCTATCTTTTTTTGACCACAGACACGTAACACATAAGGGACACGTGCCCAAACTTTTTTCCCGCCAAAACCCACAAAAGTTAATAAAAAAACCACCACTCTTCCTTAAACAGTTATATGTATTAATATCTTATAACAAGTTTTGTCTAGAAAAACGTTTATTTTGACAATAAGTTTTCCAGATCATAACAAATACACAAGACATAAAATACATTATTTTATCTTCCTAAAAGATGATGTCCCATGTGATTCTTCTACAAACCATGTGAATTTAGTCCTAAAATAGATTATGGAAATGAATCAAATGATGGGTGTAATTTAATTATTAGTAAATGTTTTGGTAGAAAGGTAGGAGGATGGCAAGAGACAGGTGGACCACTATGATTGGGTAAAAACGTACACATTGTTGTCAATGTATTGATTTTCTTGTTTTTACATTGTCTTTAGAGAAAGAGAGATATGGTGTTAAAACATAAAAACAAGATGTAGAAGTAATATATAATATTATGTCAATGAGCAACCAAAGGTATTAGTGACTAGTAAAATGGATACTGAAATGTTCTTAGGGGTGGCAATTCGTGTCGGGTTCGGGTTAGCGGGTTCGGGTTATCAGGTTGACGGGTCAGAAAATCTCAACTCAAACCTAACCCCTTTAAATAATCGGGTCAGTTATGTCAATCCTAACCCGTTTACACATAACCTGAACCTAACCCATTTAACCCATATATATATTTGGGTTGAAGTTAAATATGTTACATAGGTTGAATAGGTTAAACGGGTTTATATATTGATCCATTTAACAAGTTTTATATATAAAAGTAGGCACATTAGACGTGATAAACATGTTAAATGTGTTTATGTTCGTTATGTTTAACCTAGTAAACACCTATGGTAAAATATTAATCATTTTTAATATAAGGAAAAAACTCTTAAATGGGTTGTCGAGTCGACCTGTTTAATTTTTTTCCAACCCAAACCTAACCTGTTTAATAAATGGGTCAGATAGGCCGACCCAAACCTGACCTAAGATTTAATATATTCAACCCGAACCTGTTAATTTTCGTGTCAGTTTCAGGTCAGGTTTCGTGTCGGGTCTTAAATTGCCACCCCTAGATGTTCTAATGGGTTACATAAGTTAACCACCATCAAGTGGCCTAGTGGTAAGGTTCTTGACTCTTAAAAGAGAGGTCAAGGGTTCAAACCTTATTAGGTGTGTACATTTTGGGGTGGCCACAGAGGTTCACTTGCGACGACTTTGGGTTATCCAAAAGGGTAGTTGCCCTGGAATTAGTCGGCTCGCAATGTCGAGTCGGAAACCTAGGTATACCAAAAAAAAATGGGTTACATAAGTTATTAGGTCAAGTTTATAGGAAAAGGTTTATGATATTTGCAAGGTGTATCTGTCAACATATAGATCTAAAACAAAACCAAGAGCTAAATAAGTTACTTCTTTAGTCTCAAAATTATAGTTTTATTTTAATTTTTTCGATATTTTTCTATTAATTTTGACTTTAAATAGTTTTGTTTGTTTTATATAATATTTAATAAAAATATATATCAATCGATAAGTTTTTAAATATATTTTTATTATTATAATTTTTATCAAGCATTATATTATATAAACAAAAATATTTAAAGTTAAAGTTGGAAAAAAAAATTAAAAAAATTAAAGTGAAATTATAATTTTAAAACAGATAGAGTAGTTTATATGCATGTGCTAGACTCAATCATTCGTAAGATGTCTTGCTCAAATAAATTAGTAGAAATGTTAGAGATCCTATACCATATTTACTTCTTATTCCATATTTCCTATACCATATTTACTTATAAAGTTATGATCTAACGATATGATTGGATATTGTAACAAGCCATACTCGAAGAAGCAATGTGTCGTTAGGAATTTAAGTTTTGGTTTTAAATTGACAACTGGTTGGTATAAATGTATTACCATAAAAGTAGTGGGTGCATTAGTGGCTTGTAAGTTTATACATGACACTTTAGGAATGGTTAAAAAAAATTGTACTACGTACTATCATATCATATACTACGTATAATCCTTGTTCGGTCCTTGTGACGCTATTATAACATATAACTCAACTATGACGTAAATACATTTTCAATAAAATTCTTATAACACACAAAAAAAACATATTCACTTACCCAAAGAAAGGGAAAAATAAAACGGATAATGATTATAAGTGCAAAATGTGTACTACCTCCGTCCTATAATAATAGTTTACTGAACAAAAACACGCAGTTTAATAAAAACATCAATTTTTTAGTTTTCTCTCTCTTACTTTTTACACAATGACAACTTTACCTTTAACCAATTAATTTACAACTTCTTTATTATTTGTAATAATATCCTCAAATGAGGGTGATATGGTAAACTTAATCTACATTTCTTATCTATTTTTGGACTGGACTATTAATTTGAGACGTCCCAAAATAATAATATGGACTATTAATATGAGACGGAGAGAGTATAACAAAAGCACCATGCACTATTTTGTTAGAAGAAAAAATAAATGATTAATAGAGTTTTTATGACATTGTTAATAAAGATGACTTCATCAAAAATAACTAGGAAAGTAGTTTTAAAAAAGTTTTAAGTTTGACTGTTTGAGTTTCATTATGATTTTTGAGACTTTGAATTGAATAAAGGGAAATGCTAACAACAGCCTTAAGGGTTGTCGATAACAACTAACTTTCCATAAAATTCGTTTATATTAAGACATTGTGAGAAACATCTTCTGTATTTTTCGCTAAATTAACCAATAAGAAGATTAAATTGAATTTGTTTATGAGATATTTCAGGAGATTGTTAGTAATTTTAGATGATTTTGTTTGAACATTGTATTGTGTCTTATCAAAATTTTTGAAATGTAGATGTTAACAACAAACCTAAGGGCTGCCGTTAGCAAAACCCATAAATAAAAAGAGGAGTGAACTTTATCTTCTAGAAAAAAGAAGGTTTAAAACTTACATATTGTTTAATTCGATTTTACTATATGCTCAAATCACTAACTCGTTGTTAAAAAAAATAATAAATAAAGATAACTCTATGAGTTTATGGTGATATTTAGGGTGTGTTTGTCAAAACGAGCAGTAGTTGTGTGCAATATCAATTGGCGGTAGTTGTGACAGCTTACAACTCTTTTTGTTACCGCTTCTTAAAATAAACATTGTAAAAATAGCGTTCCTAAAAGATAGCACCGCTAAATAATACTCATCGTTTCGTTTGTCAAAAGATTACTAAAAATTAAAAAGTTTATCGCTCATTTTACCAAACAAATACTAAAATTTAAAATGCTTTCATTCACTGCTAATCGCTTCAAAAAACTCCATCACCACTCCTCGCCAAACATACACTCAATATCATCTAATACTATTAAGAACAATTCTGTGAATCCGTGTGCTCTAAACATTGTGGCAACCGAGTGTATGTTTCATGAGTTTTTTTGTTTGTATAACCTTGCAAAATAAGTAGAAGTGTAAAAGATCACATAGTCAATTTTTATTTGTCTGTTAAAAAAAAAAAAAATTATTTGTGAATTAAGTAATGAAAGTATTTTTATAAAACTGTGAAAAGCATGTCGCAGAAGTATCTTAGAAGTGGGGCCCAAACATCTTTTGACGTGGTAGGAGATGGAACTTCACTACTTGGGCTGTAATCGAACATGCTTGGCCAACGCCATTATTCCTTTCTCAACAATAAACAAATCACAAATTATGTAAGTAAAACAAACAACATGTACAGTATTTTACTATATTACCTACTTTTAATTTTATACGTACAAAATTGACATTGTTCAAATCACAAATTTTGATGAGAATTGACAAAGTCTCTATAAAGAAAACATAGAGGTGGCAAATCTTGACCGTTTTGATATATATGGGCACTTTTTGCCTATTTTCAAAAAAGGATGGGGCACTTTTTACCCATTCTTTATAATGAATGGGCTAAACGGGCGCATATGTAATAAACTAAATGGGCTTAACGGGCGCACTTGTAAAATACAAATTATTATACTCGACGAATATTTTTTATTAAATTTTTTATCCCGGCTTTCAAACAAGTATTTTTATTTTTTATTTATAGGTTTTTATATGTTTTTTTCCTTTTTTAGCTTGCGCCCGTTTAGCCCACCCGTTTTACCCGCCCCTTTCGCCCGTGCCCGTTTAGCCCGCGCCCGTTTAACCCGCCTCCCGTTTAGCCCGTTGCCCGTTTAGCCCGCCGCCCGTATCCACTTACCCACCCATTTTGCCACCTCTACGAAAACAAATCATACACACTACTAAGTACATATATAACATATTCTGAGTAAAATAGAATCAACTGGAGTTTATATCAAATGTATTTTTGGCGAGGTCGTTATTTGAATCACACTATTTATTTATATTATATATTAAAAGAAAATATCATTATTTTTAAAAATGTTACATAATATATACGTATATCATATAAAAACTAAGAGTAAAATGCACAAATCGTATCTGTAGTTTGTTCGGATTGCAGTTTTAATTATCGGACTTTTGAAAGTGCAGACAGCTTAACTGATCTTTAGGTAAGTGTTCGTTTTATACTTTGACCATAACCCTCGTTATACTTTGACCATTACAAAAGGGGTAATTTTGTCTTTTTTTGCCTTTCTTCTCTAAAACACCTCTCCATCACCAATGCCACCAACATTCCTCTCACTCCACCACCACTACTATATAACTTCAAAACACGTAACACTTCAAAACAATCCAAACGAACCACAACTTAATGCCAATAAAAAAACACATTCACACAAAATCAAATTTGAAACCCAGATTATCAGTATCATCAATCTTAAACAAAATTCACTTGCAAAAAAAAATCAAGACTCAACACTCATCTGGTACAAATCGAGAAACCCAGATATAAAACCACTCGATTGTGATGTACACACAATCAATTTCAAGAAACCTAAATTTCAAATACATCGACATGATACCGTCTACACACACGGACGAAAATTAATTAAAAGTCAAGATCGATTGTCCTTTTTCATGGGTATTAATGTTGTTTATCGGGTGTAAAATGGTTTCGTGGTAAGTGTGTTCTCGAGTTCTTTCATTTAGGGGTGTCCTTCGATTCGGTTTTCGGGTTGTTCGGTTAATTTTTTTATGGGTCAACCTGAAAGCCGAACCGGACCGAACAAAAAACCGAATTTGAATTCGGTTCGGTTCTCCCGAATAACCAAATTATCTGATTTTAAAAAAAAATACATAATTATTTAAATATTTAGCAAAAAAAAGTTATTTAAAATATAAAATTTGTATTTTTATATTCAAATTATATACGAATAATTATTATATATATAAATATATATATTTGTATAACTTCGGTTTTGGGGTTCGATTGTCAAACCAATATCCAACCCGAAAACTAAATTTGTAGTTCGGTTCGGTTATGACCCACAACCCGAATTCTATTTTCGGTTCGGTTCTAATTTGGGTTAGATTCGGTTCATTTTTCGATTTCGTGGGAGAAACCCAAACAATGGACACCCCTACTTTCATTAAAAAAAGGAAAAAAGGGGAAGTAAAGTGTTTCATCCCAATATTTGAAGTGTTGCGGGTTTTGAAGTTATCCAGTGATTCAACAACTAGTATATAGCAGTGGTGGTGGAGTGGGAGGAGTAGTGGTGGCGGTGGTGATGGAGTGGTGTTTTGGAGAAGAAAGACAAAGAAAAAGACAAAACTGCCCCTTTAGTAACGGTAAAAGGATAAGTCAAAGTACGAAAACGAACACTTACCTAAAGACCAATGAGGCCGCCTACAATTTTAGAAGACTGGTAACTAAAACTGTAATCTGAACAAACCACAAGTACGATATTTGCATTTTACTTAAAAAAATAATTCATACATAATAACTTATACTATAATGTTTACATAAATATAGAAAGCAAGCGAGCAAACAAGCTGTGTTGCAAGTCTTATTTGAATTGCAAAACCAATTCTATGGAAAACCACATAAGTGGATTTAATTACTAATTGAAACATAATATTAAAACTAATTAATACATAATTTAATGCTTATATTAAAAATAATTAATGCATAATACACACTTAAAAATAAAAAGAATTAATATATCTCATTACTTAAAAATATTATTATATATTCACACTGTAAGCATATATATCTACAAAATCATACATGTTGTCTACCTAAAATGATGGAGTTCAACTAGGAACCGGGTCACAGTCGGTTCAACTAGCCAATAAAACCGTCAGAAGACGAACCGAAGAGGACCTATCGAAACTGATAAAAGCGGCAGAAGTTAAATTAATTTGTACCATTTTTTTAAACAACATATATAATTGTACTACTTATAAAAAAGATTGCACGCTCTCTCTTTCCAAAATTTTAAGTGGTACAATCTTATAACGTTTTGGTACAAACTTTTAATACACAAAAATTTCATAAATTTATTTTTATATTAATTGACTGGCAATACATATTAAATGACAAAATTAATACAAATTAATATGTAACACACACAAATGATTATTGCTTACAATTATTTAAATTATTAACTAATGTAAGTTTAATATCAAATTTATGTGTTTGATTTTGAGGCTTTTAATTTTTTTTATAAATCTGTATTTTCGAAGACATATATCGTCTATATATATATTTTAGTACAAATTTGATGAAATGCTTATTATTTTGCTAATTAGTTCGATTAAATCGTACATATCAAAATGTAAAGACTTTAAAGTCATTATAATGTATGAAAACATGTAAACATATAAATTAAGAAGATTTCTATATTTACATGTTATATAATCTTGTGACGAATGTTATACAGACTTGCAAATAACTTTCACCATCAATTATCACAATCTAATAATATTATTTTTATATGAAATAATTTGTTATTGCTCAAAGTTATTCCAACTCAAAGCTATTATCATTATTTATAAATATAATTATAAAATATTGTGTTTGCAGAATTTTAATTTTAGAGTACCTGCAACCATAACATGTGAATACTCTGCTAGTATTATATTGCACACTCATCTAAATTAACACACGAGTTTATCTAACAAATGCTTTGATAACATCGAAAAACCTACTCCTTCCGTCTTAAAATTATTTTTACCAGACAAGAATCTCACATTTTAAGAAAAATATAATTATTACAATTTTCTTTCTCATATTTTGTGTAGAATGACATTTTTACCCTTAACTAATTAATTTAAAACTTCTTTAATATTTGTAATAATAACTACAAGTGAAGGTAACATGGTAAACTTGAACTAAATTCTTTATTTATTTTTAGAAGTGATCAATAATTTTAAGACAATTAGAAAAAAAATAGACAATAATTTTGAGTCGGAAAGAGTATTGAACACAAACTTTTCTCTTGTAAAAATTGCATTTAACATACATTAACTATCCATGTAATTTATCATAACGAAATTCAACTTTTTTTAGTTTAATAAAATCAATTTTCTTCTATAATAATGGTAAACATTGTCTTAGGACACTCATTGATAATCCCATAAAATAATATACACATACAATTACAACCACTTATTCTCAAAATTACACATAATCATTGTTATATACAAATAGTGGTCTAATCTATATTTATATTTATACTATATATATATAAGGTGCATACGTTAATCTTAACTCCAAACCTAATTTTAAGTAAAAAACTATATATTCATAACTTAACTTCAAACTCAAAATTAAGACTCCAAGCCAAAAATTAAGACTTCAAACCAAAAATTAAGATTAAGAAAAAATAATTTTAACTATTAGATTATTTTTAATTAAGACTAGCATCGTACCCGCGTAATTCAGTGGCGAGTACCCGATAACTATTTTTTTAACGAACAAATATATTACAATTTTACTAAAGTTTAAATTAAAGTTAAAGTAGTAAAAAAATTAAATTAACTTAAATGAACTTATTAAAAACGAAGAAACTAAAATTTAATAAAATTATATCAAAATGAATGTTGAATTAAAGAGCACGAAACTTTGAAAAATATGGTGAATTTTTAGATTATAAAAAAAAAATATATTAAAAGATATTTTAATTTAAAAATAAAAGTTTTTTGAATTATTTGTTACTAAGGTTGTTACAAAAGTTTCTTATAAAAACATATGAATAAATGTGATCAATTTAACAAAATATGATCTAAAAGTTTAAATTTAACTTTCATATCTTAATTTTTTGGTTTGGAGTTAGGTTTCGAAATTTTAGGTTCGGGATTAAGATCGGAGTTAGCCTCTTTATATTTTTAATTAAGATAAGGAGGTGTAATCTTGACCATCCACCTCTTTTTTTAAAACTTTTTTTAACAAACTTTTTAATAACATATTTAAAAATCACCTTTATTAAATTAAAAAATCTATTAATCTATTTATTTTTTAACATCTAATTTTACCATATTTTCTAAAACTTGCTCTTTAATTCAACATCCATTTTGATATATTTTATGATTTTTTTTTAATTTTTAGCGAGTCTGATATATTTTTACATTTTAACATTAATTGAATTGAAAAAAAATAATAGCATTGCGCGGATACCATTATAGTATTAATAAACGGTCTATAAATTTTACTAAGATACAGGGATATTAATCATTATTATTAGGTTGATTATAATTAATCAAGTTACCTTCAACTTGAGAGGATTTTAATCCTATCATTAGAAAAAGATCATCTCAAGTTGAAGCCGAACTTGATTGGTCATGTTCTCCAATCACAATAAAGATAAATATATATGGGCTCATGCATTTTACTATAAAAATTTTTTATACATTTATTTAAATTTTGATTGACCAACATAATTAATCAAGTTACCCTCAACTTGAAAGAATTTTAACTTGATGAGGAAATTTGTTCCAAAAGTATGATAGAAAATTCTACACCACCATAGTATTGACTATTCTCAGTTGAACAAAAAGTCATGGAAGCGTTTGGTCATCACTCATGACCCATAATTCACTTTTAACTTGACTCTGTGGAAACATCGTTAACATTTTTCTCTGAAAATTCTAACCAACGACTTTAACTAGCACCACGAGAGGTTGCATTAACCCACATCTGCCTAATTTTGCATTGTTATGACTTGACTTTTGCATTTTAGTTTGGGTTGCACTTGCTCTTTTTTTTTGGATACATACATTTGGCTGCCTAATTTTGGTGTGCAAACCATAATTCGCAATACGCGTATCAACCTTCTAATGGTCGATTGTACAATATTAGCATATTATCCACGTAATATAACGACGAGTATCAATGACGATTTCTTTTGACAATAACTGTTTTGTTTTTTTTTTTTATCAATTTCATATTCAAATTAAAGTTAAATTTGTAATATAGTTGAATCAAAATAAAATAAACATACTAACAATAAAATTTAAAAAAAATATATTAAAATAAATGTTGATATAAAAATCATAAAATTTAGAAAATATAATGAAATTAGTTTATAAAAAAAGTAGATAAATAAAAAGATATTTTAATTCAAAAATAAAATTATTTTTAATAGTTTATTAATGAAAATTGATAAAAAAGAAGAAGCAATGAATTGATGAGATATATTTATGCTATGTTTGGTAAAATTAGCTGTAAGCTTGTTAACTGTAAGCTGTTTATAAAAAAATTGTTGACATGAGCAATAAGCTGTATTTTTTTTAATAAAAGTGTTGATATATTAGCTGTTGACTGTAAAATTAAAATGTAAAATGAAGTAAAAGAACATATTTAAATAAATTATAATATGATTGGAGGATATTAATAAATTTACAGCTTTAACAACTCTTAATAATTTAAAAAGTTTAATAAATCAGCTTTTTATTTATAAGTTACTTGTTTAAAATAAAAAGCAGTTTCAAAAAATTAATATACATTAATTTAAAAAAAAAATTAACAGCTCTTAAAAAGTTTTACAGCCTTAAGAAAATACAACCCCTCGCATTCTTTTTCTGGATATCATCTTGAAATCTCGAGAATAAAATTTACTAGTAAATATTAGAGATGTTTGCATTGTTTTTGTTTACTTCTATTACCCTTACAAATAAGTCCTTATTTGAGTTTAACAAACTATGTCCTTCTTTTTGTCATTACGAAATGAAATAAAGCTCATTTACTGCTAAACTTTTCATATTAGCTCGTTTGTTCGGCTAAACCTAAATAACGAACACGAATAAGCTTCGTCCGTGTTGGATGTTCTATTAACCCAATAAATAAAAAAAGCCAACATTAACCAAAAAGAAAAAAAATATCGAAAAATGCTTTATGTTTCAAATTTCGCTTTAGACCTTCTGAAGGCTTGAGCCGCCCTTGGATACCGTAGGATAATCTTGATGGGTTATGTCTTTGGAGCGGGTCAGTGGGTATGTATCAGAGAAGTGGGTTGCTCCATTTAGCATTTGGATAAAATGAAGTGGGTGTACCAAGTCTCTATGTTTGACCCTATATTATGGTAGTCATGGGATTGAACTTTCACATGGCATTAGAATAGGCAATAAAAGTGGACGTGGGTTAGTAGTGCATTTGTTTTCTTAGTCTATAAATAGGTTGTATGTATTTTATTATGTGTGATCAGTTTTTATATTTATATTACACACAGAAAACCAAAAGCCTGTGAGTGCATGAGACTCGATATATTTATTTCAGTTGTGTGTTTCTTGTGGTGTAACCGAGGATGAGGAAGGCTGATTTCCAACAGATACAAGCGAGAAAAAAAAAGGTTTAACATGACATTTGAAAAAAGCAAAACAAACTAATCAAAGATCAGTTCAGTGACACTTTATTAGTTATTTGAGGTTTTCAGGTTCAAACCAAAATCGAAAAAACACACTTAAATCAATATGACACGGAACAAAATCAAAACAAAGCACAGAAACTTTCATGTGTTTTCGGTTCATCATGCTTGGGAGGAGTTTCGTCCGCAAGGTAATGAAGTTGATATATTGGGATAAGATTGTGTGGTTTTCTCACTCGATTCCGCGCCACAGCTTCCACATGTGGTTATGCGTCAAGCATTAAAAACGCAGGATAAGCTTGCAACCTGGGACATTAGTGTTGGATCGTGGAGTTCCAAGTCTTCTTGTACGTTATGCGAGTTGCACCCAGATTCTCATTCTCACTTATTCTTCGAATGTCCTTATGCAGCTAAGTTGTGGTGTGATCTTCGGTCACTTGCATGCATGGATCAGGTTCAACCTAGGATGGTGGATATTTTGTCATTTCTTAAACCCTTGGCAGGTAATCGCACTGCCAAGAGTGTTATTGGTCGTCTCCTTGTGGCCGCGTGTGCTTACTCTATTTGGAGAGAACGAAATCTTCGTCTTTTCAAAGATATGAAACGGACAACGGAGGAATTACGAGATGGTATACTGATCACTCTTAGGTTGAAGTTATTAACATTCCGATTCAAAAACACGGATGCGGTACGTGAAGCAACTTCTTGCTCGTTGGAACATGCATAAGAATTTTAGAATTTATGGAGAGTAATGTGTTTAATACATATTTACCGGGTAACCCTTTATCAAAAAAAAAAAATCGAAACAAAGCAAGTATATGAGTCTATTGTAGTTCTCAAATCCAACATGTTTTGGTTGACACTTGCCAGTAGGTGGGTTCTCACGTTTCAAAAAGCGGACTCGATCGAAACCAAATTGGTCTAAAACGTATCGGACTAAAATGGTCCGATTTGAGTCGGTTCAGTCAGGCTCGGTTTTCGGTTCGATCCGATCCAACTAGGCCTAATCACCGAGTTTTCTGTAAAATTGAACCGGACCGAAAACTGATTATAACGAAAAGCATGGACCGAAGATCGGACTGAAATATGTTCGGCCGATATCGTAGTAAAGCAAGCAACAATATTTTTTAAGGGCACTCTTCACAGCAATCCATGGGTACACTTGGATTGTAGATTGCACGTTGCTGCCGATCAAACAACGGCTAGAATGGACATTGGAATAGAAATGAGGTTATACCATATTCAAATGTAATGCTAACAAGGACGTGAAACTGAATTTCAGTAGAAAAATGATCAACACTATTTTTACACTTTTATAAGCTTACATTGTCGCTGGTAATAGTTACTATGGCGTACGTGAACATCTAACTATTCTGCTTTCTAGTCTGCAAGCGCAGTTGCTTCAGCTACGATGACGCCACCTGACGTTGAAGCTTCTCCCAATAAGCTTCTTGAACTGGTTGCAAAGGTTCGTGTTTTGCTTTTGTAATTAGCTCTTTGTATATCATGACTTTAAATAGGTTACAATATTAAATGGCGGTTAATAAGATGCGAGTCTGAATAGTAAACAGGGTCTTGCAGTGGATAAAGATGATTCAACCACAGCGTTACCTACGGCATATGGCTCAATACCACCTCCTCGTCTAGTTTCTCCTGATTTTAGGTAATCTGTTTTTTCAGTCAAATTTTCTGTTCTTCGTGTGGCATATTGCTCATTACCGTATTACTTGTCTCTTTCATTCTGTTGTTGATCAGCGTAATATTTGATTATGGATACTTGCTTCCTCCTCACTATCACTCAGCATGAATTACGGATGCTTTAATGTGCTTTTCAGAGCGATTTTTGTAAATGAACAGTCAAATCAGATAATCAGCTGCAATAAAGCAGACTTTAAAACATATTGTTTGGATATGGTTATGCTGTTTGGAGTTGTAACAATCGACATTCTCACTGTTTGGAAAATTAAGGTTAATTAAGAAATCAATGGGTGAAATGACTGTAAAGGACATTGTTGTGAGAAATTTATACACATTCTCACAACGGGAGAAAAAGTTTGTGAAAATTTGTTAAAAAAGTGATTAATAGGTAATTTTGGTTTTACGTTAAAATTAGTATGGAACTGATTATCGAGACTTTGAAATTAGAACAATTGCATGGTTACTTCTAAAAGGCTAATCCAAACACCGCATAAGCGTTGCTATATCTAAGCTCTACATCGACTCATTAGGCTTGTATCTATGGGCTCATCTTCAAGTTAAGTTTGCTAAACCAATGTGGTAATGTCTCATTCTTAACAGTGCTGCACATGCTACAATTACAAAAGGCTCCTCAAAAAGTTTCTCAAAGCATGAAACCAGGCATGTTGCAGAACACAAGGTATGCATCCATTATTCCTGATTCCGCACAAATTTACAATGTGAAGTTTGCTCTTGTATTTCTTGAGTGTAACGAGCTTTCCTTTTGGCGACTTACACGTTTATGTTTTGATATGTAGAATGTTGCCACTTGCCAGATGTGCTAGATTTAGTCCTGATGGAAGGTATCTTGCATCATTAAGTGCAGATACCTCAACCAAACTTTTTGAGGTAACGATCTTTGTTATAATAGCTCCTTTCGATTACATTTACAGGTTGCAAAATGGGTTGATTGGGCAACGGGTCAAAACGGGTGGGGTTGGGTTGACATTTACAGGCGAATTTTTCAGAATACACTTCAGGTGAATTTTGATGGAGTACATAATATTGCAAAATGGGTTGATTGGGCAATGTATCTTAAATAATTAGTTTGATGGAGTACATATTATTGCAAAAAACATAATCACTCAAAAAATCATCTATTTTTCAGAATACACTTCAGGTGAATTTTGATCTGTTACTAATAGACTCATTTTTAGCTATATTGTTTTTATTTTACCAGTTCCATTAATTAGAAATAAAACATAACCTGAGGCGGCTCAATCATAAATGGGTCAAAAATGCTACCTCTAAGTCTAAACTTACATGTGAACCATGTTATGCAGCAAAGTTGTGTTCATGTGCAGGTATCAAAACTCAAGCAAATGATGCTGCCAGAAGGAAGAGATGGTTCTGTTAGACCTCTCCTTCGGATGTTTTTTGACCATCTACAGGTAGAGTTTGCTGATTTGCATCTCGTTAGTCAATAGCTTTTTTCCTAAATCTTAAAATCTATCAAGGAGATCATCCATAATTTAGCTGTTGTTATGATCCATGCTTTATTCGTCTTCGATCATGTTTCTTGTTGACCATTCATAACCGTAGTGAGTTAAACTAGGTAGTACTTTTAACACGGGTTGGGTTGATCAGTATGAAGGTGATCTAATCTCAATTTACTACTCAGCAGTTCCACTATTTAAAATTCAAATTATTTAGAAGGTTACAAACATTTTACGTTACATTCAACCCAATTACAGTTATCCATTTGACTAGTTTCTACTGTGGATATCTTGCTTTGTTTTTCCAAACTATTACTAAACGACAACCGGAATCAACCTGTTATTGTTTAATACTTAATAGAGTTATACTTGTCACCTGTAAGTTTCGTACCGAAAGCAGGGTTCCTGTCATCCTAAAATTAACTAATGTTTTGTACTAATGCAGCCGGTAAACGATGTCAATTTTCATCCTCATAATACCATTTTGATATCTGGTGCTAAAGATCACGCAATAAAGTATGATGCCAAGTCTATGATCCCATTCAATCAATGCATCAGCCAATACTTATCAATAAAATACTAATATAAATATATCACCAAAATGCAGGTTTTTTGACTTTTCGAAGACCAATGCAAAGAAAGCATTCAGGGTTATCCAGGTTCGTTCATTATCTTATCGAATTTCATTACAAGTTTTCGTGATCGAGAAGATTTGGAGGTGTTAAAGATCTTTATGTTTCTATCTCTTGATGTTAAATCATTACAGGACACTCACAATGTTCGGTCAGTATCTTTGCATCCTTCTGGAGATTTTCTTCTGGCTGGGACGGATCATCATGTTCCACATTTGTATGACGTCAATACTTTTCAGTGCTATCTCCCGGCAAATGTACAAGAAATTGGTGTTAACAGTGCTTATTTATCAGGTTTGAATACTCTTTATATCGCATTAGGTGAGGGAAAATGGGTGGGTCGGCAGACAGGTGCCAGGTCAAAACTGGTTATAGCTCTTTTTTAGCTCTTTTTTTTAAACCTCTTTTTGGTCATTTGTTCTGCAATATTTCTGTACGTAAAATGGGTGGGTCGGCAGGCAGGTAACAGGTCAAAACTGGTTACATCTCTTCTTTTAGTGATGTAAGAAGTAAACTGGTTAATTGACCTGAAATTATTAAACCTTTTTTTGGTCATTTCTTCTGCAATATTTCTGTATGTACAAATATTTCGAGTGGATGAAAAATGTGAGTTATGATCTCAGATATGATACTATTTAAATAATTTTCTAAATTAGGGGTAATGATTTGAGAGGATGCAAACATGTTTCCGTTTTAGCGAAATTCTTTATTTGACCCATTTATCCGAATCGGCCCAGGTCAAATTATGGAACTTGTTATGATGATGAAACTTTGCTTGTAATACTCTGCAGGCTGTTTTCAATGATACAGAAGAGTTCGTATTATGCATATATGAACCTAGCAATGAGGTCAGTTGTAGCTTCCCATTTGTGTTGCTAAATCTGATACTTTTATCCATCCTAATCATGTCTAACTTATGCTCCCTTATAACTGTTGTACGCCGATTGTCATCTGGGACGCTCTTACTGCAGAAAAAGTAGCAAGATGGCCATCTAATCATGTCGGTGCACCCCAGGTGGTTCGAACACTCACCTACAGAGGCAACATTTGCGTCATGTGGTACTGTCCTATAGGAATTAGGAACCTTGGCATGAAGTTAGAGACATACTGAAAATGTATTTCCTTTTTTATATGATGTATAGTACATTGGCGAGACTGGTCTTTTTTTGAATATATGTTACGTATCTTTAGCTTTTGTCCTTTCGAGGTTGACTGGCAAGAAGTTGTACTCTGATGTCTTTGCTGTTGGAGGATATAAATGGTCTTTTTGACCTTTTTGACAATTGTTGTTTGTTTGTTTGTAAGAGGATTCGGAAAGGTCAAGCCATAGCCTTGCGCCAAGCTATGGCGCGGCATTTTGGAACGGCGCACCACTCCGTGGGTTGGCGCCATGGCTACGCCATGAATTTTTTATTTTTTTATTTTTGGAATCTAAAGGGTATATACCCTCTATGGCACCAAAAATACCCCTATGGCACCAAACATCACCAATGCCACTGAAAAGTGGTGCCATAGCATTTCTCGTGTCATAGCTCATTTTGCTGACGTGCCACCACTTTTTGGCTACGGCACCAATTCTATGGCACGACCGCTCCCCTGTGCTCTAAGTGTGGTGTATTGGGGTGATTTTTGTATTGTTCATATGTTTACCTTGTTGTCTGTTTGTGTAGGTGAGTACTTATATTTCCAAAAGGAAACGATGTGGACCACTTGTCGATGTATCTTGATGTTGCTGATGCCCCAACGCTGCCATATGGTTGGAGCAAGTAGAGAGAAGAGAGTTAGGGCATCAGCAATATAAGTAACATCAAGATAAATGCTGTTGTAGAGGGTACAATTCAACATCTGTTTGTGAGGAGAGTTGGAGCAAGTAGCGAGAACTGTTGTAGAGGGTACAATTCAACTCTCTTCTCGCTACAGAGGGTACAATTCAACAGCAAGTAGCGAGAAGGGGGTTGAATTGTACCCTCTACAGCAGTATGTATCTTGATATTACTTGCTCCAACTCTCTTCTCACAAACAGATGTTGAATTGTACATATGTTTGCTTCAACATCTGTTTGATGGACATGATGTGAACTATATAGAATGATTTACTTTTCGAATATTTTATGGCTTGGGTTGTAATAAATTGTGAGACGGTAACACTTCTAGGGGCTAGAGATAGACTTTCAACTTTAATTATTCTAAGTGGTTGATCTAAAGGTCCTGTCATGAAAATGTGCAAGCAAGTGACGGTGTGATACCATTTTTGCTTGTATCGCTTATCATAATCACAGGTTTCACTCTAAAGTCAAAACACCACTTAGAAGATAAGAGCCTAATACAGTACATACGGAAACACCAAAGAGAGTTGGGACTTTGGGGTTGTACTCAAAAGATCAGAGCACCGGATCTTTCTTAGGGAGTGTCTGGGATTCCCTAATTAAGTGCTTATCTTTTTATTGTATTATTGTAGCAGATAAGCAGCACCAGATAATTACTTACAAATAAATCATCTCAAACACTTGAGAACAACTTCTATCAAACTTCTATCAAACTTCTATCAACCCTCACTAACACGCCTGAAACTAATTACTACAGCTTTGAATTCAATCTGACAATTACAACTTCAAATTCAAACTTAAACAAACAAACAAGGAACGTGTAAGGATCTCGAGGACCTTTCCCGTTAACCGTTGCAAGAACTCAAAAGTGCTTTTAAATGAATGTCTATAGTAACTTAGATACACTCTATCGCGAGCTTATAACCCCCCCCCCCCCCCCCCCCCCCCCCCCCCAACTCGCAGCACTTTTGCTTGTTTTATTTACTACAGTATACATTTCAGGTGCAATAGGATAATATGGACAGGGTATGGACTAAAACACATTCTATATGAGAGAACTGAATTTTGTCAGATCATAGACCGGTTAAGACCATATTCACTACCAAGTTAAAGAAATGTTAAGATAACACGCCAGAAAGGCAGAAACTGATTATTACAGCTTTGCATTCAAACTGACAATTGCAACTTGTGCTATATGTAGTACTGTATTAGATTGTAGTGAAGATAAGAATTCATCCCTACTATATCTACTGATCTGCGATCTGGCTCTTGTAACAACGTGTTTCTTAACTTACTCCATGATTTTTGCATATATAGTATGTGAGTTGCGAGCTTGTCTGATAAGGGAACATGATCATTAGTAAATACTTCGAGTAAGCATCTTCCTAGATCTTGTTAAGGACTAGCAAGAGTACTAGTGAAATATGCTTGTAGTGTACTAATTTAGCCTCTTTTGTTGTAGGCAAATGGAGACGGACAGAACAACTACATCAGACAATAGAAGCACCCACTGGTGTTACACTTGCCGCCAACTAGTCACACTCACAAGAGAAAACAAAGTTTGTTCTGAGTGCGGACTGGGATTTGTTCAAGAACTCGAAAGTATACTTAACACCACATCTCACTTCGGAGAACCAAACACGAGATCAAGCCTCATTGAAACCTTCTCAAACTTTTTCAGACGACCAGAAACACAACAAAACAATTCAAACCACGGAGACCAACAAGACATAGTCTCTGAAGATGGTAACAATACTATGGTAACAAGACATAGACTCACACCTTTATACACTTTTCTGCGTTTTTTTGTTTGTTGAAGAAACAGTTAGGTGTTTCGTTATGTTTATTACCTGTGCATCAAAACACTATTGTCATAAAGATCAATAAAAGGTTGGTGGTTGGTCAATTTGCTTCATTGTTTCTGCACTTTTGTAGTCTATTATGGTAGTTTGATTAGTCACTCCTCTCGCATAGATCTCTTTGTTGTCGAGAAGGTTGTCCAAAGTTGTGTAAATGGTCTCAAGTGAAACATCCTGTTATGAAATATCATTGTCGCCTCTGTTTTAGCGATCAAACTATTTGCAAGGATCAGATCTAAACCAGCCGGTTTTAACACATATTAAACCTTGAATATACCCGACATCATTGCTCTCATCGATCAAACCTAACCACATCTAAAACCTCGTTTTATTCGTTAACCAAATGTTCATACTTAAGTTGCGGGTAAAAAGCCTTCTATAATAATATTAAGAAACAGGAAATCAGAAGTGTTGAAGTTAAGAAGTATAATAGCAGTCATTATAATTTTAAAACATGTCTAGCCCTTACTACAAAGGGTTAATTAAGACTAAAAAGGTTTGCGTTGCAAATTCTGAAGCTGAGAATACTACCCCTGCAGCATATTCTAGCCCTTACTACAAAGGGTTAATTAACACCGAAAGGGTATGCGTTGCAAATTCTGAAGCTGAGAATACTACCCCTGCAGCATATTCTAGTCCTTACTACAAAGGGTTAATTAACGCCGAAAGGGTACGCGTTGCAAATTCTGAAGCTGAGAATACTACCGCTACAAAGGACTAGTGGATCACGCACTCCTTCCGATACCGAATCGTGAGAGTCAATCCAAGACAATTTCAAGTTCAGGCTCCAAAACAAGCTTTTCAGATTAGATAAAAAAACTGGACTGCTGATTGTTTCAAATCCAGACGCCCACTATCACCACATATTCGGCCATCATCACTGCCGTCACCTGCCAAAAGGGCAGTCATAAACGCAAAAGAAACTAGAGAGCCCATGGAGGAAAAGAAGTATTCTTGGGGAGACAAATACCGGCCTGCTGATCTTGAGAAATTCATCAACAAGCAAGATAAAGCAATCGAGCTAAAACAAAAGGTAAACTAAGATCGCTGTTGTGAAAAAAATGGATCATACAATTAACAAACATTTAATAAACCATTTCAATGATATGAAGGTGTCACAAAGCCGAGAATGATTTGTGATCCGGTTAGTGAAGTATTTGCACCCGACAAATTTCAGGTAAAAATAAGGAATTAGAATGAACCTTTCACAACATCTAAAATCGCTAAGTTGCACCTTTCATACAACGGAAAGTGTATATAAAAACTCACAATGAGATAGTATTGTAACTTGGAATGAAATTTTGAACATCTTAACAAGTTGTAACTTTTATAAGAACACAACGTAAACAATCATGTAAAACTGCAACATTTGACGTGTTTGACTATCAGTCAAAGTTGGCATTCAGACAATGTAACGATGACAATGGACTCATCAATAAGTTTGCAAGGAACAGAAACACTAAGAGCTGTATACTTGTTCAAAGAGAATATAAGAGCACAGAAGGTGACTAGACTTCTTATTACAGTTACTGATGCAGTGATGCCTGTGATTTTTGCAGGCACCTGACAAGCGTAAAACGTTTAAAAAGAAGGCACGCTGGTTTTCTTTTTTGAGCGGTGATTATTTCTTTAACAGTAACTAATATATGGCGGTCGAGTAAGGATTTGAATATGGCCCCATTTCTTCAAAAATGTACAAAGATATCTAAAGGGATTATTGCAAGACAAAAGCAAAAAGACAGACATGATTTTGTTACAATTTACGATGTAACTTACAAGA
The DNA here is from genome assembly GCA_025667525.1 of Glebionis coronaria. Lineage (NCBI taxonomy): Eukaryota > Viridiplantae > Streptophyta > Magnoliopsida > Asterales > Asteraceae > Glebionis > Glebionis coronaria. Next base: position 110,336,068 of record CM046879.1, on the reverse strand, counting down.
TTGGTTAACTTTGTTGTGGAATGGTCAATATTATTGATGATCATGTCTTTATTTCATTTTAAGATGACCTCACAGATTACTGTATTTCTTTAAACATTTCATCTGTTCTAGTAGCTAGATAACTTAGAAAATGAGTACTAAATCCTAAGAGCACCAGCGCTGAATCGTGGAAAAAGTGCAAGCCACGTCAACCAACTCATTCATAATATCAAAATCATCGTAACACCAGAAAAGAAAATTGAAACTTAAATCAACAAACAGAGAGCAGGTAAGGATCTCGAAGACCTTTCTCGTTAGTTGTTGCAAGAACTCAAAAGTGCTTTTAAATGAATATCTATAGTAGCTTAGAAACACTCTATCATGAGTTTATAACCCCCGCCAACCTATTAGGGAGCTTATTTCTAACAAAAACTAGATCTTCTAATGTTTGCCAAAACAACAACCAAAAGATAGTAAAATTCAATAATAAGCTGAGATAGAGATTTTGCAGCACACCTTTCAAAACACTCAATATGCCCGCCTTTGTGCTTTCTTTGGCTTCTTCACAAAACTCAGCCTAATCTTCTTTAGCCTTCTCCTTTTCCTCGCCATTTTCTCAGGCAACGTCTCCCTCTTCTTCTCCTTCACAACCTTTGGTTTCGCCATAAACCTCGGATCTAGCTTATACGCTTTCACTTCAACCGACAACCCCTTCTTTTGAGCTTCTTTAAACAAAGCATTCGCCTTCTCTACACGCCCATGAGCACACAACTTCCCCATCAAAAGATCATAAGTCATAACCCCGGGCTGACAATCTTTCTTCATTTTAGCAAAAACCGCCAACGCGTGATCAACCCTCTCAATCCCACACAAAATGGTTAAAAACTCATAATACGCCTTCTTATCTAATTTATCCCCAAATCCACTAGACTTCATCTTATCAATCATTTCATCACCCTCACCAACTCGCGCAGCCTGATACAAACTCTTAATCAAAACAAGAAACGTCTCCTCATTCGGATGACACCCCCACTCACCCATCCTATCAAACAAACTCATTGCATCTTCCGTCTTCCTAATCTTACACAAATTCCTAATCAAAACATTAAACGTCTCCACATTCCTGGGAACACCCGCCACATCCATATCAACCAACACTTTCTCGGCCTCAAACTCCATCCTAAACGGATCCTTCTTCCTACACAACCGACAAACACAATCCAAAATGGCGTTATACCCAACGACCCCAATCTCAAACCCACCCCTATACATCTCCTGACTCAACCTCCTAGCTTCATCAAGCTTCCCATCCACACACCACCCTTTAACCAAACAATCGCAAATAAACTCATCCGGAAAAAACTCATTCGCCACACCCTTCACCAACTTCTCCGCACTACTAGCGTAACCATACTCACACAACATCTCCACCACAAATTTCAGCTTCTCCAAACTCCTCACAAACCCATACTCCACTTCCATTTTCTCAAACAACCGAACCGCCATATTCGCCCTCCCGGCCCTTACCAAACGCTCCACAGCTTTTTCAAAACACTTATCCCCCGCTAAACCCTTGTACTCAACCAAAACCTCATGGGCAGCCTTGAAATCATGCCTGCGACCTAAATACTCAACGAAAAGGGCCAAAACTTCGTCAGTGAGTTCGAAACCGGGTTTGGAAGAAACCCATTTGAGGAAATGGAGCGAAGTGCGGCCAGCGAGTGGGGAGAGGTTTAGCGTTTGGTGGATTAAAGTGGGTGTTAAAGCGACGTGTGTGAAGGATAAGTCGAGTGTTTGGGTGAATGGGAGTGATTTATGGTCATCTGGGTTGTGTTTGGTGAGATGAGTAGAGAGGGATTGAGCTATATCGAGGGTGTTTGGATCTGGGGATTGGGTTAGGGATGATAAGAGTCTTGAAAAAGGGTTAATGGGGTGGTGGTGTGACGGTGGTGGGAAGTGGGGACGGCGGCGGAGGAGTGACCGGAGCATATTTTATTTGGAAATGGAGATGGAGACTGTGAATCAATCAAACAAAACCTAATAAAAGTTCAAATGTAAATGAAACGACCCACCCGGACATTTCACCCGACTTTTCTTTTTAAATATGGATCTTCTGTATTTTTACTTTTCTGTTTTTAAATATGGACATTTGACCCGACTTTTTTTTTTCTGGCTCCATATTTATAATAAACAAAACAAACAAACTACAAGTTCATAATTGTTGGTCAAAGTCGTGTCGTGGGCAAAAAAATGATGTCACACACCTTTTACTCCCACGACACCAAAACTCCCCACGATTGCACAACCCCCCTCCCTGGTTAATACCAACATTCTCGTGTCGTCGTCACCCCACCACTTTTTTTTTTCAACAATTAATTAATATAAACTTAAATTTTTCATTAATAAAAAAATTCAATCACTAATTAAAAAAAACGCGAAATTAAAAAAACCATAAAATAAAAAAACAACTTAATACGAAAAAAAATGTTGAATTAAAAAAATAATACAAATACGAAAAAAAAACAACTTAAAAATTAAAAAATTTCGCGTGCGTCTCGTCTTTGAGCTTCTCGATTCTCGCCACGTCTTGTGCACTTAATCCGGTAGTGTCGTATCGAAGGATTTGCAAATCTTCGTTCCTTTTTTGAAGTGCAACCACTTCTAGTCTTGCCGCCACCTCTCGGTCCAATCGTTCCTTTTTAGTTTCACGATCCGATAACATTTGTTGTTGTAGCAAATCCACCAATTGTTCTTTTTGAGACCCCGAAGTGGCGGATGAGCTTGTCGAGCGTTGAACGTTGGCCTTTCTTGGAACACCGGATGGACGAGGGATCTCATCGTCATTGAAAAGATCCGGATCTAGATCGGCTATCTTCCCTCGGGCCCGCCGTGTTCGAGTTGAATCGGGATTTTTCCATTTATACTTGTCTTTCAAAACAAGCCAAGCACTTTTGTGTGGAAACTCCTTGTTCCCGTTTTCATCTCGATACAAACTCATCACACGAGTCATCAAATCGTCTTGATTTTCGCCACTCAAAAGTTTGGCGTTTTCATAAAATGAATTAAACCTATGAACCTCGCGGTTTAAATTCGTCCACTTCCCGATCAACATATTTTTGTTTCAAGGTTTAAAACCATCATCCTTAAGCCGATCATTATATATATCCATAATTAGGTACCAAAATGAATCGAATGGTTGATCGGTTCCGACCTTCGGGTCTTCGGATACTTCAATCCAACACTCGGTCAAAACTTCTTCCTCACGTTGGCTCCAAAAAGAACGGTCCGACTTCGGAGGTGGTTGTGGAGCCGCGATTTTTTTTGGGTTTTTTTTAGCAACACTTTTCTTTCTCGGACCTTTCTTCGATGGAGCCGCGACTTGTTCTTCGGGTTCTTCGGGATCATTGTTTTCTTCGGGTTCTTGAGGTTCTTGTGAAGAGTGTTGAGGAAAGTTTTGGAAATTTTGTTGTTGTGATTGTTGGAAGATTTGTGATTGTTGAGATTGTTGGAACCATATATTAAATTGCTCGGGTGTACAATTAACAAACGGGTTTTGTTGTTGTGGGAAGGTAGCGAACGGATTTGGGAGTTGATTATAGTTGGCGAATGTTCTTGAAGAGCTAGATGTTGCGGATGAGGGAGTATTCGGGTTAGACGAAGAATACGATTTCGGTAGTAGAGTAGTGGGAATTTAATTTTGAGGATCGGAAAAGTAATTGTTTAACCATTGATTCGGGCATTGGTTTGGATTTGGATTTTGACTCATGGTGGATAGAAAAATATAGAAATTAGATGTAGAGAAATATAGAAGAAGGTGTGATATTTGGGTAAAATTAAATTAGTGGGGATTTATAGGTAAAAAAGATGAAAAATGGGGTTTTTTCCCCCTCAAACGATCAAAAACGGGCAAAAAAAACTGTTACCCCCCAACGGTTAAGTTTTTAAATTTTCAAAAAAAAAATATAAATAAAAAACATCACGCCACCCCATGGCGCGAGCCACGGTGTGGTTGGTTGCGCCATGGTGTCGCGCCGTCGCCCACGGCGTCGGCTGGTTGTAGCCAGCCCAAAGTCGATGACGCGACGCACGGTACGGTTGGCACCGTGGTGGCCAGCCGAGCGACCAGCCACCGTACCGTGGCCTCTTACGATATAATGAAAATTGTTTTTCAACTTTAAGCACTTAGAGATTAAAACATTGCTAATATTATAAGAGCTATAGGTAAACTTTGAATTGTAAAATATTAAATTTGATCGCACGTGTTTCATTACATTTGAGGAGTTACTTATTTGACATGGTAATACTTCGCCTAACCTATCTAATTCGTTTAAAATCTAATCAATAAAGTTTTATTAATTAGTTTTTTTTCATACATATGACACATATATTTTACTGTCATTTTTCCTCTATTAAAAATTTTCACCCATTTTTTACGTTTTCTTTTAGTTTTTTAGCATAAGTAGTTTTGTAAAACCCGCATTAAAATACCATGAACACTGAACATCCAAAAATACGGTAAAAATTAAAACTTTCCATTTATAATATAATTCACGTAACACGATTTTTGATAACATGTAATTACGTATATATTATAAATGTGTTAAGTACACGGCATATAAAAATTACGATAACTAAACATGAACGATCACGTAAATAATTTAACTCGGGAAAACTACGGGTTTACCCATGTGGGCCCCATATGTCGCGGCTAAGACAAAGAGAAAGGAAAATATGGGCTTGGTCCATGACCCAACTTGAAACATGTTAATCAAAAACCATAGGAAAACATTAATCATAATTTAGGTTTACAGAAAGTTTTCCTTGCCTCCCTCTTGTCCTCTCTTGCCGTCGTCCATATCAAACAAAAAGGAGAAACCGGACGATTTTTGGTTATTGATTAATTGTGTGTACGTGATCGTGATCTTAATCCTTTTCTTCCATGAGTTCGGTATAATCAAAAACCTTTTCTTTTCTTTTTAATTCTTATTGAATTCATGTTCTTATTTAATTAATCTTAAAAACAAGTAAATAAAACATGTGGGATTAATTAAATCATGGTTTAAGGGGTGTTTGTTGTTGCTTTGGTGCTTTGGTTCGACCGAGACCCAAGCCGAGAGCCTCAAGGCTCTCGGTGGTGTTTGTTTTGCCCAACCGAGACCTCATGGTCTCGGTGTAGAGTTTGTGTGGGTCGAACGCAGAAAGGGGACCCCGACCGCGTGTCGGGGTGTGGTTTTGTTTTGGACCGAGTGCCAACCGGGATCTATAGGGTCTCGGTGGGGCTTTTGGGTTAATAGTGGGAACTGGACAAACATAAAACAGTGAGAACCGGTCACGAACCGGTGGGAACCGGGCTGCCATGGCTTGGTAGTGGGAACCGAGAGCCACCTGGCAACCGGCTAGCCGGTCTAGCCACTGGTAGGGCTGTTTGGCTCGGCTTATATGTGGCCACGGGTTTCGGGCTCGGGTTAATTTTTAAAACACGGGTTCGGGTTTCGGGAATTATTAAAATCAGGAAATATGTTAACTAAATTAATTACTAGACTTTAATTTAATTAAATTCATGACTTAGGTTAAATATTAAAATTAATATTTCATGTATAACCTAAAGTATTTTACTTAGTTTAATTTAATTAAAACATGTATTTTTAATTAAATTCTTATAATGTATAGTTTAATTAATTAACCAAGTTATTTAATTAATAAGCTATAATATTTAAACCATGACTTGTATTATACTAATTCAACTTTACTTATTATTAATCCAGCTTATTTCTAATTATAGAAACTTACTATTTTTGGAAACTTTCTATTTTTAGAAACTTACTATTTATGGAAACCTGCTATTTTTAGAAAGTTACTTAGTATTACAATACAAGTATTATAATACACTAATACATGAATAATACACAACAGAACATCAGAATAACTACAGTTAACACAGTAAACAGTAAAACATGACGGAATAAGCATAATAAGCTAATAAAACACAGAACCAGTAAAACACATGTAATTCAGACAACTCATACACGTCCCTATTCTTATGTAGTATTATCCGTCAAGGCGGAGTAGGTTCTTCAGCGTTTCCTTAGCTTCTACTGGACACAGGGTACGGATTTCCCGTCCTTCAGTAAGGACAATCTTTTCTTTTATTAGGATTTCCCGTATGCAGCCAACTATTTTCCCCAGTAGTTACAAATTAAATGCTTATGTTTTATTAGTTACCTTAGCCATACATATGCATGCCAGTTTCACCTAGTTATGGAGGTACCATAACCATAACACTAGAGGCACTAGTGTTATGACTTCACCACGGCAGAGTGATAGCTCGTGGCGTCCCTTTCAGTTTATTTGTCCTTTATCATTATATTATCATGTGGGGCGTATGGGTGCATCCTAGGTTCAGTTTTCAGTCAGGATTTATGGTGAATGTGGTGTGTGCCTTGCATCCTTCACAAGGAGTTGATCCCTCCTACCCATTACCAATTAATTAGAGGCATCCCCTCTAATTTGCATGATGAGGTCACCCCTCCAAGTATTGATGCACGTTGTTCACCTCATGACCTATATTGGCTTTTGGTATATTAAACTAATACAAATTTTCATAAGTAACATAAGCTATGATTTTAGAACTAAAACCAGTAAACATGACATACATCTAGGTTTCCTGGGACTTATTCTTTTTCCGCTGCAATTCATGCTTTATATGCTCTATATGTTTTCATTCCTTTATGTCTTTACGTTATGCTATATATCCGCGCCATGAGCGTTATGCTCAGTCATTTTCCATTTCCATGTTCCCAAATGGCATGTAACACCCCATTTTGGTAATGGAATGTCACGCGTGATTATGGCGTGTCATTAAAGCATACAAGGATAATGTATTAAACATCACATGACCATAAAGGAAATACCGGAAACAAACATCGGTGCCCCAAAGTAAAGCTCATCACACACAAACATAAGTACTGTAAAGGAAAAGGACTAAACAATTTCCATGGAAATAAGTAGCAAAAGTATGAATAAAATGCATAAAGTAATGAAGGCTAGAAAGCTTCCAATCCATATGCACGTACGCTTAAAGTCTACGAGCGTCCTTGAGTACCTGCCGTTTTGGGAACATGAAAGGAAAACGGCTGAGCATAACGCTCAGTGCACGGATATACAAGCATAGAATGAATAACATAAGCATATACAACATATAGCAGCGGAATAACTAAGTCCTGGAAAACCTGACATAACTTAGTAAAACTGTTTTTATAGTTTGAAAAGCCTTATGTTTATCTTATAAAAACTGTTTAACGTGTTTACCATTAGCCAATATAGGTCATGAAATATCAACGTGCATGAATACTTGGAGGGGTGACCTCGTCATGCAATTAGAAGGGCTGCCTCTAATTAATATAAGTTTAGGTAGGAGGGATCAGCTCCTTGTAAAGGATGCAAGACACACACCACATTCACCTGAATAATCTGAAGAAAAAACATGTAACCTAGGATGCACCCATACGCCCCACCATAATATGGCCAAAAGCTGAAAGGGACGCCACGAGCTATCACTCTACCGTGGTGAAGTCATAACACTAGTGCCTCTAGTGTTATGGTTATGGTACCTCCATAACTAGGTGAAACTGGTCATGCATGTATATGGCTTAGGCATTTATTAAACATAAGCAATCAAACATATAAAACATATACTGGGAAACAGTTGGCTGCATACGGGGAATCCTAATAAGGAAAGAATGTCCATACTAAAAGGACGGAGAATCCGTACCTTGTGTCCAGTGAACAAAGAAGATGAACGGAAGAGAGTCCTACTTCGATATCACTAATGCTACATAAATAATATACGTGTATAAGTATTCTGATTACTGAGTACGTAACTGATTTTATATCATGTCCTAGCTTGTTTTACATGTTCATGTCATGCTTTACCGATTTTAACGTTATGATGTGTTTATCATGTATTTTGTCGGTTTTGATCAAGTATTACTTGTATTTCTTGTATTATTATACTTGTTGTGTAATAATAAGTAACTTTCTAAAAATAGCAGGTTTCCTAAATTAGAAAGTTTCCAAAAAATAGAATAGTTTCAAAAAATAGAAAGTTTCCAAAAATAGAAAGTTTCCAAAAATAGAAAGTTTCCAAAAATAGAAAGTTTCAAAAAATAGAATAACTGCCTAAAATAATTAAGTTTCTAAAAATAGAAAGTTTCCATAAATAGATTAGCTGCTTAAAATAAATAAGTTTCTAAAAATAGAAAGTTTCCATATTTAGACATAAGCTGGATTATTAAGCTAATAATATAAGCTTAAGTTTTATTGATTAATATAAGTCATGTGATTAATAGTATAGTTTATTAATTAATACATGTAAATTAAATAAACTATAGGTTATAAGATTTAATTAAATATAACATGATTTAATTAAATAAAAGAGTATAATACTTAGTTTAAAACATGTATTAATATTTATTATTAATATAACCTAAGTCAATGAAATTAATTAATTATATGCCATGTTTTTGAATAATTAATTAATTACTTTAGTCTAAAATTAAATCATAAAATACTTAGGTTAAATTCATGTATTAATAATAATAATAATTAACCTAAGTCATGTCTAAATTAAATTAATTCTATAGCATGTTAAATTAATTTAATTAATCTTGTAATTAATAAACTTGTAAAAATAATTAACTTGTATAATTAAGTCATGAACCGAACCCGTGTTTTAAATCTAAACATGTCATGAACCAGTCCGTGAAACCCCTTGAACCGGACCAACAAACCCTTAATTGTGGCAAACCGGCTTGACCGGTTGCCACGGTTTATGTCAAACCGCCACCGGCTTAAGCCGGTGGTGCCCTTGTTTTTCAGCCAAGACCCCCAAGACCACAAGGACAACCCCGACGTGTGTCGGGGTCCCTTGGTTTGCTTGCTGCCGAGCCACAAAGCCCACACCGAGACCCATAGGTCTCGGTTGTGGTCACATGAGCCACACCGAGAGCTTTAGCTCTCGGTTTATGTGCACCGGCCGAACCAAACACCCTTAAACCCCATGTTTTTAATACCCCATGATTAGATCTACATGTTTATTAATTAGTTTCTAATAACCTCATGATTTCATGTGTTTTAGATCTAATATATAATTAAAAATAAAAGGTTTAAGGAATTACCGATGCGTGAACAAAAGGAATTTAATAACACGAACGATCTTGCAAGAATTGTATCAGGCAAAATACAAACACACCCTTCTTGTGTGTGTATACCCGACGACCAAAGGAGCACAAGGAGGAGGCTAGGATTTTTGTTATTTTTCTAATTCTCTGTAAATGAAAAGTATAATCCCCCTTTTTTTCTAATTTAGTTAAAAACAAAGTGGGCTTGGCCCCCTTCCTTTTGTCTATGCCGCGGCTATGAGGGGCCCACAAGGGGAAACCCGTTGTTTTTCTGTGTTTTAAATATTACGTGTTCTCATGTCGTGTTTACGTGATTTATTTATTTATCGTTCGTGTCATAATATATATTTATACGTAATCGTAATAAATATTACGTAAATACATAATAATAGGTTCGTGACTATTTACGTTCATGATTTCATGTTCGTGATTATTTTACGTTCATGCTTTTCGTGTTCGTGATTATAATTATTGTTGATAATAATTATCGTGTCTTAATACGTATTAAATACTATCGTGTAATAACACGTACGTAATACTTGTAATTCCTATTCGTGAAACATAACGTGCTATAAAAGGAAAGTTCTAATCATGTACGTACGATCATAAGGGTACTATTCATGGTAAAAGCATGCGGGTTTTACAACTCTTCCCCCTAAAAAGAATAATTCGTCCCCGAATTATAGATACCGTAAACTGGAAAAGAAGAACATACCCGAAATCAAAATATGAAATGAGGGTAAGAAGCCCGGATAGACTCCTCTGTTTCCCAAGTGGCTTCCCGCTCGGTATGATCCCTCCAAAGGATTTTAACGAATGGAATCGTCTTCCTCCTCATGACTCGTTCTTGTTTGTCAAGAACTCGTTCGGGTTCCTCTATGAAGGTAAGATCTTCACGAATCTGTTCCAGTGGATACTGAACCATGTGAAGGGGATGATACTTGTACCCTCTGAGTAAGGACACATGGAATACGTTATGCACGTGCGAAAGCTGAGGAGGTAACGCCAAACGATAAGATACTTCACCGACTCGCTCAATGACATCAAACTGTCCGATGAATTGAGGACTGAGCTCCCTTTGATTCAAAAACGTCTAACACCACGTGCCGGTGATACCTTAAGGAAGACGTGATCTCCTACGTTAAAATGAAAGTCCCTACGATGCTTGTCGGCATAACTCTTTTGACGTGACTGTGCTTCTAGCAATTTCTGCTTAGCTACTACGACCTTCTCATTAGTCAACTCTATCATTTTTGGTCCTTCAAGTGTTCGCTCACCAACCTGATCCCAACAGATTGGGGCACGACACTTTCTGCCATACAACATCTCAAACGGAGCACACTTGATACTTGCGTGCCAATTGTTGTTGTATGCAAACTCTACCAAACAGATGTAATCGTCCCAATCTCCCGTCCATTCCAACGCACATGACCTCAACATGTCTTCTAATGTTTGAATCGTTCGCTCCGATTGCCCGTCTGTTTGAGGATGAAAAACCGTGCTAAGCTTAAGTTTTGTACCCCAAGCTTTCTGCAGACTTCTCCAAAATCGCGAAGTGAAACGAGGATCTCTGTCTGAGACGATGCTGGATGGAGCACCATGAAGTCTCATGATCTCCTTCTTGTAAGTATCGGCGAGTTTACTGACCGAATCTTCCTTGCGGATCGGTAAGAAATGAGCTGACTTAGTAAGTCGATCAACGATAACCCAAATCGCATCATGCTTCCTCTTTGTCTGCGGAAGAACGATAACAAAATCCATGGTGATCTTGTCCAACTTACATTCTGGAATATCTAACGGTTGTAGAAGACCGCTAGATCGCTGATGCTCGATCTTAACCTGCTGGCAGGTAAGACATTTGGAGACGTAAGTCGCAACATCCTGTTTCATACCACTCCGCCAAAAGTATTGCTTGATGTCATGGTACATCTTGGTCGAACCAGGATGAATAGAGAATGGGGAGCTATGAGCCTCAGCTAATAATGCTTCCCGGAGTTCTTGATCATCAGGAACACAAAGTCTCGTGCCCTACCATAAGATACCGTCTGCGTCTACTCGAAATTCTGTCTGCTTCTCCAAATTCTGAATTATCGCCCAGATTTCACCATCATCCTTCTGAGCTTCCTTGATCCTAGAGAGTAACTCGGGTTCCACTCTAGATTAGCCCAGTAACCGTGTTGTCCACGTACCATGATCTCAATGTCTAGTCGCTCCAAGTCTCTTATAATTTCCTCCTTAATTTTAATGTTGTTTATCATTCCGGACTTTCTGCTAAGTGCATATGCCACTACATTCGCCTTGCCAGGATGATACTGCAGATTAATGTCATAATCCTTCAACAGCTCTAACCATCTCCTCTGTCTCATGTTCAATTCACGTTGAGTGAAGATGTACTTCAAGCTCTTGTGGTCCGTAAAAATGTTACATGATTCTCCATACAAGTAGTGCCTCCATATCTTCAATGCAAATACGACTGCTGCGAGTTCCAAGTCATGTGTAGGGTAATTTTCCTCATAAGGCTTGAGCTGCCGTGAAGCGTACGCGATCACTTTCCTATGTTGCATGAGAACACAACCAAGTCCCTTCCTCGATGCATCACTATAGATCTGAAATCCACCTGTACCAGATGGGAGAGTAAGAATCGGTGCAGATACTAACTTCTGCTTTAGGTATTCAAAGCTCTTCTCTCTTTCTTCAGTCCAGACGAATTTCTCCCCTTTCCGCATCAGTTTGGTCAATGGTAGTGCTAAACTGGAAAAGTTCTCCACGAACCTACGGTAGTAACCAGCTAAGCCTAGGAAACTGCGAACCTCAGTCGCTGATGTCGGTCTTGGCCACTTGGTAATAGCCTCAACCTTTGATGGATCCATGGTGATTCCTTCTGCTGATACAATGTGATCTAAGAACGCCACCTTGTCTAACCAGAACTCACACTTGGAGAATTTAGCATACAGCTGCTTCTGGCGAAGAATCTGTAACATTGTACGAAGATGGTCTTCGTGTTCCTCCTTGGACTTAGAGAATATCAGAATGTCTTCAAAGAAGACAATGACGAACTTGTCCAGAAATTCATGGAAGATTCTGTTCATCAAATCCATGAACACTGCTGGAGCATTGGTAAGGCCAAATGGCATGACTACAAATTAGTAGTGGCCATAGCGTGTACGGAAAGCAGTCTTGGCGATGTCCTGCTCTTTAACCCGTAGCTGATGATAGCCTGACCTTAGATCAATATTAGATAAATGTTTGGCCCTTTGGAGTTGGTCAAACAAATCGTCTATACGTGGTAGAGGATACCTATTCCTGATGGTGATCTTGTTGAGCTCGTGATAATCTATGCAAATACGCACACTGTCGTCCTTCTTTTAACGAATAAGACCGGTGCGCCCCATGGATATGCGCTCGGTCGAATGAAGCCTTGTTCCATAAGTTTTTGTAATTGATCCTTCAGCTCCTTCAACTCTATGGGAGCCATGCGATAAGGAGCCTTGGAAATCGGCTCAGCTTCTGGGATGAGCTCGATACTGAATTCTACTTCACGTGCATGTGGTATGCCCGAAAGTTCTTCTGGAAATACATCTGGAAATTCTGACACTATCGGCTGATTCTGAATTGACGGAGATTCAGTATCCATGTCATGAACAGTGGCTAGATAGCCCTCGCAACCATGTGAAAGCAATGCACGTGCTTGCAGGGTTGATATGATTTGTACAGACCTTCCGGGTACGAACCCGTTATGAATGTACTTTGGTGCATTAACATCACCAAAAATGACTCGATATGAATGGCAGTCTATGGTAGCATGATGCTTGGATAGCCACTCCATGCCCAATATCATGTCAATATCATTCATGTCTAGCGGAAGTGCATCAACAGGACGAATCTTGTCATCAAACTCTAGGGGAAGGCTCTTGTACACATGGGTTATGCGTACAGAGTCTCTTAAAGGTGTGGAAATATTCAGTATATTCTCTAGTGGCATGGGGAGTATCCTAACATTCTTAGCATAAGCAGTAGAAATGACCGAGTGAGTATATATTATAAATTTGTTAAGTATACCACATATAAAAATCACGACATGTAAAACATAAACGATCATGTAAATAATTGAACACGGGAAAATCTACGGGTTTTCCCGTGGACACCGTTTAGGCCGCGGCTACACAAGGAAAAGGAAAAGACGGGCTTTGGCCCATGACCCAACTTAAACCCATAAGAAAAGAAAACACAGGAAAACCTTTTCATAATTTAGGTTATAGAAAAAGTTCTTCCTTTGCCTCCTTTCTCTCCTTTGTCGCCGGCCATAGAGCAACCACAAGGACAAACCGAACAATTTTCTTGTTGATTATTCGTGTGTACGTGATCGTGTTCATAACCTTTTTCTTTCCACGTGTTCGGTAAATTAAACACTTCCTTTTTCTTTTTAATTCTTTATGAACTCATGTTAATTATTTAATTAATCATTAAAACAAGTAAACAAAACACATGGAATTAATTAAATCATGTTAAAGGGGGTGTTTGATGTGGTTTTGGGTTAGCCGAGACACAACCGAGAGTCAAGAGACTCTCGGCTTGTTCGATCGGACGCCACCGAGAACCACAAGGGGCTCGGTTTGGGTTTGTTGTTCGGACATAGCAAGGGGAAACCCTCGACCGCAGGTCGGGGTGTGTTTTTGGTTTGGACCGAGGGCCAACCGAGACCCATAGGGTCTCGGTGGGGTTCTTTTTGGCTGACAGTGGGAACCGAACAAAAGCAGGGGGAACCGGCTCACAACCGGTATGAACCGGTGTGAACCGACTGAACCGCCAGTAGGTACCGCGGCTCAGGCAGCGGGTAAACCACTCGGACAGTGGCAACCGGCTAGGCCGAGTTAGCCATTGTCAAGGGTGTATGTTTCGGCTTATATGTGGGACCGGGTTTCAGGCTCGGGTTAATTTTTAAAACACGTGTTCGGGTCTCGGGTTAATTATTAAAATCAGAAAAACATGTTAATTAAATTAATTACTAGACTTTTTAATTTAATTAATTTCATGACTTGGGTTAAATATTAAAATTAATATTACATGTATAACCTAAGGTATTTAACTTAGCTTAATTTAATTAAAACATGTATTTTTAATTAAATTTCATATAAAGTATAGTTTAATTAATTAACCAGTTATTTAATTAATAAGTTATAGCTATGACTTGTATTATGTTATTTAAATTTATTTATTATTATAATCCAGCTTATTTCTAATTAGGGAAACTTACTATTTTTGGAAACTTTCTATTAGAAACTTACTATTTATGAAAACCTGCTATTTTTAGAAAGTTACTTAGTATTACAATACATGTATTATAATACACTAATACATGAATAATACACAACAGAATATTAGAATAACTACAGTTAACACAGTAAACAGTAAAACATGAAACATGACAGAATACGTATAACAAGCTAATAACACACGGAACCAGTAAAACACACGTAAATCAGACAACTCATATACGTCCATATTTCTTATGTGGTATTATCCGTCAAGGCGGAGTAGTCTTCATCGTTTCCATTAGCTTCTACTGGACATAAGGTACGGATTTCCCGTCCTTTAGTAAGGACAATCTTTTCCTTCATTAGGATTTCCCGTATGCAGCCAACTTTTTTCCCATTAGTTACAGATTAAATGCTTATGTTTTATTAGTTACCTTAGCCATATACATGCATGACCAGTTTCACCTAGTTATGGAGGTACCATAACCATAACACTAGAGGCACTAGTGTTATGACTTCACCACGGCGGAGTGATAGCTCGTGGCGTCCTTTTTAGTTATTTGGCCATTATATTTATTATGTTATCATGTGGGGCGTATGAGTGCATCCTAGTTACATGTTTCAGTCAAGATTTCATGGTGAATGTGGTGTGTGCCTTGCATCCTTCACAAGGAGCTGATACCTCATACCCATTACCAATTAATTAGAGGCATCCCCTCTAACTTGCATGACGAGGTCACCCCTCCAAGTATTCATGCACGTTGTTTACCTCATGACCTATATTGGCTTTTGGTATATTAACTAATACAGATTTTCATAAGTAACATAAGCTAGGTTTTCAGAACTAAAACCAGTGAACATGATAGACAACTAGGTTTTCCAGGACTTATTCATTTCCGCTCCTATTCATGCTTTTGCTCTTATATGCTTTCATATTCTATGTATTCCATGCTTTATTGTATATCCGTGCATTGAGCGTTATGCTCAGCCGTCTACTTTTCCATGTTCCCAAATGGTAGGTACCAAAGGTCGCAAGTACGGACTCCAGAGTATATGCATTCGGATTGGAAGCCATCCGGCCTCTCTTACCTTATGCATTTATTCCCACTTTATCATACTTTACTTCTTTTGAACATTGTTTAGTCCTTTCATTTACAGTACTTAATATTGCTTGTGTGTGAGTTACTAGACTACCAATGTTTGATTCCGGTATTTCTATTTATGGTCATGAATGTTTAGACATTTGCCTTGCATGCTTTGATGACACGCCATAATTTACTATAGAATTCCATCTTAACAAATGGGGTGTTACAAAATGCTCAAAAGACATTTTATAAATATTTACGTTATCATTTACTTATTATTCAGAGTTTAATAAAAAACACTATACATAGCTGTACATCACATGTTTTCCCAAAGATCTAATTGTATTCTTTAGAATGATAACTTTTCAAGACACCACCATCCGCAACCCGCTAGTCCTCATTCACCTGAAATATATGCCTTAAAGTCAACACAATGGATAAGTGAATTTATAGGTTTAAACAATATTTGAATACAAGTATGACTCCAGGGCTACAGTGTTATACACCCAAATTTTAAATTCATCGATTCTTATTTATAATTGCACTAGCTCATGACCCCGCGACTAGACATTATCAGAAAAACCAACAAATTGCCCTTAAGCAGGTAGTTTGCCGGACTATCCTGAGTTTAGCAAAATAAAGCATATATGTTTAGCCTAGGTGGGAACCATTAGCTGCTGACAAGTGCGACTTGCCCAGATAGGAGATGTCAGTCTCCAATAGTACTATTCACAATATTAGTGTTCATTAAATGATTAGCGGTCCATAATTAAAAAGGGACTTAACGGTAATAAGTAAACGTAGTGTCAATAATCATATAGGCAACATACAAAAACACTTGTATTCTAGTTTTAGCATATATCCCCCTCACGGGTTTTCAAATCATTTGTAAAGCATTTAAAAGTTAGGCCATGAACTCACCTTAGCCTGTAGGGTCTTGAATTATTTTGCTATAATCAATCACAACCTTCTCACAAAATCTGAGTTAACACACAATATGTATATATATCAAGTCATAATCTCTAAGTTCAATCTTTTCCTATTATATATATATATATATATATATATATATATATATATATATATATGTATATATATATATATATATATATATATATATATATATATATATATATATTCTTTGATTCATATATTTTGTTTTTATAGTATCATTGTTCAGGCCATTATACTCATAAGCCATTCTATAAACGTTTGAGGAGCGAGGGCACTTTAAATCGTAAACCCAACCACTCAGTCAGAACGTAATATCGAGATGGAACATCTTTGTACAAACTTCCCTACAAACATGACACTTACTATATTATTACATTTTATGTCTTTAGTTTCAATATTGGCAAACATAGTCCTTTTAGTTTTATTTTGGCATAATTACACTTTTAACCCCTAAAGTATATAGTTTCGTTATTTGCAATTTAAACCCTCAATATTTAACCTTAGGGTCTCAAACTTTTCAAAATTTATTCTTATAGCTTTAACTTTCATAAAATGACACTTTTGGCCCAAAATGTTAAATAGTTTCAAAAATGAGAGTTTTGTTGATCCCAAACTTAGATCGATTTAGCTTTGTGTTATCGAGGTTGAACCAAGTATAACACTTAAAGAAACTTTGTGTTAATGACAATCTAAGAGTTATGCGTAATTAACACTTAGAATGAAGAACAAAGCAAAACACAATGTTTACCAAACTTTCACTTGAATTGATTATCAGTGAGGTACAATGAAAGTATTAAGAACGTATGTGAAACATAAACCTAAAGGCCTCCTTTTATAGAACAAGGAGCCTTGTACAATAATCTAACTTGTCAACTATTCTAGGAAGATATATCAAGATAACTATAGAAAATACAATAAGCAATGTATATCTTCATAACATATCAAAACGTGTTGACTAAGTATTCTGTTGTAGCAGGGACTTCTCTTATCAGCGCTTGAATTTCTCTTGTCAGTGTTCAGCCTGTCAGCGCTTGATTTACTCTTGTCAGCGGTTGAAATCCCTTTGTCAGCGACATAGTGATGTAGCTTAATTTTTATTCCCAACAAGTTTTGGTCCCTATACTTGTAAAAATCACATAACTTCTTCAAAAATGTACCAAATGATCTAGGATTTTAAAAAAGTTTCAAAACACATTTATAATTATAATAAAAACATTTTACCAGAATTATAGGTTTTGAAATAGATTTTAAGTCATTATTTCATGTAAAATACAGAACTAGGGTTTTAAGACATCTTTAGCTTATAACTTCCATTTAAATTGATCATATGACTTAATTATTTTTGGATTATCTTTCTAAAATAATTTTAGAATTATAAAAAGTCTTAGTATTCATTATAACAAGATCAAAACTTGCTTAACATAAGAATTTCTAGGTAGCTCCAAAATGGCTCCTTGTGACTTCTTATGAGCAATACTTGCTACCAAAGCTTCAAGAGCTTCAATGGCTTCCTTCTAGACCTATTTTTTGGTCTTATAGGATGTCCTAGGATGTATATAGAAGTGAATATGAATAATGGTTTGGGGATACAAAGGAAACAGGATGCAAGTATTCATGTTATGTCATTCAGCCCTATTTATAGTTTTTCCAACACTTAGGCTCCAAGCTAAGGCCTTATACGTGTAACATAGATAGCTTAGTGAATAAGGGTGGCTACTAAAGGCTATGCAAGTTTTTAGAGTCTAGCTTCAGTCCAATCTTGTCTTGTGGTCTAAAATAGGTCACGCCATACATATGATAAGAATGGTGATGTGTAGCTTCAAGTAGGTGATGCACCTACTTTTCAACACTTGGAAAATATCTTATAACATGTAAAATGTCTTATTTTCAAACTTATGATAGAAGGGAAAAGGTTTAAAACAAGTTTTGGAGGGAAAACATAAAACCGGGTTTAAAATCTAGGGCTTGTAACTTATACTTTGTAATTTTGGTGATTAGGGACTTAGGAAAGTGATTAGTGAATGATTAAGGTTTAATTAGGGTTTAGACATTCTATTTAGAATATTTGGGTCCTTTGTTTGATGTTTAACAAAGGTTTGATGTGAAAATGGGAAGATAACTTATATAGATTAGGGTTTTCTAATGATCTAGGTTTAAATCTTAGTAAAAGTCATTATCCTACTCTTAGCTACTGATGTAAACTCAATTTAGGTCATAGAAATTGTGTTTTAAGTGTCCAATGAGTTCTCACACTTGGTTTGATAACTTAGCTTAAGTAAACATGTCTAAAGAGTGAAAATACCTATTTTGACCTAATTTACAAGTCATGCATTGAAATCTTGTACCTTGTGCATTATGATACTTGTACATTGTATTAATATAATATTATAACCATAATGAAGTACTATGAGTGTTTGTAGACTTGTTCTGAAAGACTAGGTAATGATTTTATGTAGATTTATTAATATAAGGGTTTCTATGTCATTAAGCCTAATGACTTTCTATCTTGGGTAATTTGGATTTATATCTTAATGTAAGATTATTCTAGGTCATATATAGTATGTTTATGACTTCTAGGGTTTCCATATTCTTATTTTAAAGGTTTATATAGGTTGATCATATCATAGGGTTAAGTAAGTGAGCTTAAGGTCCTATGCTTTGAAAACTTGTACTCTATGCTTTAATAATTTGTTGTCCCATGTATTTGTGATGATTAAGCAATGAATAAAGAAAGAAAATAGATGAAGAAGAGATGAATTCCTAGAGAGAGAGAAAGTAGTGAGAGAAAGTAGAGAGGAGGAGAGGATTAACTTGGTGAGATTAGATTAAGAAAAGAAGTTGTTACAAATGACCATCCACCCTCCTAACATGCTAGGAGGGTAGTATATATAGTCCACCCACATGCGGGCTTTAATGTACTATATATTGGGCCGGGCTTGTCATTTGGACTTTAATTAGTTTAAATCCAAGCCCGTGAACCACGACTAAATAACTACTTATTACAACGTTCTAATAAGTATTACAATAGAAACCTATGACCGAACATTCTTGTTTGACTCAATATTTTGAGGCTAACAATCTCCCCCAATGTGAGGTCATTCCTCTTTGATATTTGGATTCCAAGGGAGATTTATGAATTTCGTCATAAATGAGTCTTGAGCGTGTAACAGTAGTTTTGTTCCTTCATGCTATGATCTTTGAGCCTTTGTTGTTGTCTTTCGACTTTGTCTTTTAGTCTTGAGATCTTCAAATCATCCTTGACTTGTCATTGCCATCTTGTGATCTTGTGTCTTTATCCACATGCTCACACTATCAATTGTTGGATAAGTCTTTGGGCATGAATATGTGGTTGTGAATCTTTGACTTTGCTCAGTACACCGTGACGCCACCTTCTCGAGACAAAACATAGACACGGACTGAATGGCTTTGACATTCGTCCTACATCGGTAGCGTTTTACCTCCGGTCGGTGAAGACCGTTATACGATATTAAATATCGTACCTGTGATCAGGTAGATTCAATTAAGAATCTCCTTGACAGGGTTTCGCGGCAGTACTAGCCGTTCTCTTTACTCGACCGTCTCAAAGCAAGACTGCGAACATAAAGAGTGAATCAATTGGATAAATATCCGCTTGATTAAAGTCGTCAATTCAAATTCCTGGAACAAGTTTGATTCATTAAGAATCTTACCATTGTTGCTTTCCAGTTGACACAAGTTTGATTCATGAGAATCTTACAAGTCACCTACCGTAGCGCTGTTTGATGTTGACGCTAGAAGGATTTCCATTCGTCACTGTGAATATTAATAAATATCACTCTGAATGTTCTGGAAAGACCATAAAGATATTGCGTAGAAACCTGAAACGAGTTTGAATCAATTCGGAATCAAACCATTGTTGCTTTTCAGTTTTACATATGTTCAATTCATAAAGAATCTTGCATATGACCTACCGCAGTGCTGTTTGATGTTAACACTGGAAGGATTTCCACTCATCATTGTGAATACTAAGTAGTATCACTCTGAGTGTTCTAGCAATATCACAAGGATATAGCGTAGGACTCTCTTGATCTTCATCCGTGTGTCCTAACGAGATTTGATTGATCTCTTGGCTCTAGACTCGATTTGTGCACTTTTAGTGGTCGGAGGCTGGAGCAGATGCCACCTATACAATATCAACAATCTCGGAGTGAGAAAGTCAATAGAAGTCGTGTTGATCTCCGTGACAATAAAACAAACTTATTTTGAGAGAAGTCTGAGTAGCTAGGAAAGGGTTGTGCTTCACATCACTGGGTCCATGATGAGTTTGTCTTCATGATGAGTTGACCCGGTTTCTGCCTAAGTTGTATGGAGGGCTTCTTTCTTTAGACCCTTTATCCTTACATTTCTTTTTCATTCTTCAACCCCTTCAATGCTTACCAAGACATCATTAATAGCACCTTGTTGTGATTGTTCCAGTGCTATCATCAATACTTAGTCGGCATTCAGCTACGTTCACATTCTACTCCATCTTTCCTAAGGACTTCTAATAATCTATTGGATTGTCCCTGGGAAGATCCCTCCGGTTCTGGTTGGATCATAGGACTTAAACCTAACCACCCTTTTGACACCAATAACGTCGTGAATTAAAGATGTTGTGGGTATTTGATCGTAACCATGAAAACCACTTTAAATTCTAACAAAGTGTGTGAAAAACATTTAACACCTTCCTAGTTTTGTCGTTTCAGAAAAACTCCCCCTTCACATGTGCATTAAAATGCGAAAGAATTTAAGTAAACATTTTGCACATGTGGGTAAGAGTTAACGTGCTTGAGTCTATAGATCACATTTTAATCACATTTTCTCCCCTATCTCTAATATATAAAATCTTTTGATATTAGAGATACCAAATTTGATTAAAATATATTTTGAAAAATAGTCTTGAAAATCTTCGGGAGAAAGATGTGTTAATCTTTTGCATGAAGTTGAATTGCTCTCCCTCAAAAATTGATCCAATGGAATTGTCATTACGAGGATTTGATCCACATTAAACTTTTGAGGATAGGAGTTGTTGAACACACAATTTTTGGAAGATTTTGAATATCATTGAGAAATTCTTGAAAAAATTGTGTTCAACGCTTTTTGAAAAATCAATTCTTTTTGACGAAAAGGTTTTTCTAAAGCATAAACTTGAGTTCATAGACTTTGAATGTCTTGACGAATCCACTCAAGTGTAAGAAGATTTAACTTCTTTTGCTAAGGGTAAGATTACAAAAGCGTACACTCCCCGTGAATTTAGATCCGGGTTACAATCTGAAAGTGATTACAAGCCATTATGTTGAGCTCAAAACGTTGAATGTTTTGTGACAAGCTCAATCCCGTGATAGATTGCTCTACCCGTTGTTGGAAATATTGTCCAAAATAGACAATTTCCGTTTGAAAAGATAGAAATGACATGTTTTGAAAAATATTTACAACTTTCATTCGAGCTTTATGTACACACCCGTGTCGTTGTTGAGCGACATTTCTAGGTACGTCCATATTATCGATACTGAAAGACATGTCGAGAAGAATATTTTTGGATTTTCAAAGATTTTTTAATTTTGTATTTTTCTTTTTCATTAATATTTACAGATAGATGTTTGATAGATGAATCAAGCAGGCTTCTTTGCCAGAACCTCCAGTTCTGCTGGAGTCAAACATCTCATACCAATTTGCCTAACTAGATACGCAAACCTCTCTTTCGAAAGAGCTTTTGTAAATAAGTCAGCTAATTGGTAATCAGTTCCAACAAAGTATAATTCAACAATACCTCTTTCAACTTGTTCCTTAATGAAGTGATATCTAACATCAATGTGCTTCGTGCGTGAATGCTGAACCGGATTGCAGGAGATGGCTATGGCCGACTTTGAGTCACAGTACATAGGTACTTTATCAAAGTGGAAGCCATAATCCGTGAGTTGTGTTCGCATCCAAAGAACTTGAGCACAACACGCAGATAAAGACACATACTCCGCTTCGGCTGATGAAAGTGACGTGCAATCCTGCTTCTTGGAAGACCATCCCACAAGCTTGTCTTGACCTAGAAATTGTGCACCACCAGAAGTACTTTTACGTGTATCAAGACACCCTGCATGATCAGAATCTGAATAGGCCGTTAGAAAGAAACCGGTTTCCCTCGGATACCAGAGTCCCATGTGAATGGTATTCTTAAGGTACCGAAAGATCCGTTTAACCTCCTTGAGGTGCTTTTCAGTGGGTCGTGCTTGATATCGTGCACAATAACATGTAGCATGATGTATATCAGGTCTACTCGCTGTCAAGTACATGAGGGACCCGATCATGGAACGATATCTCGTTTGATCTATGGGTAATCCCTCCAAATCAACATCTAGGGATGTGGTTGATAATGGTGTCCCAACGGGATCACATGATGTCATACCATGCTTTTTGATTATCTCTTGACAATACTTAGCTTGGTTAATGAAGATACCACTTGGGGATTGGTGAACTTGAATTCCTAGAAAGAATTTTAATTCGCCCATCATAGACATTTCAAATCTGTTGTGCATTACTTTTTCAAACCATTTTGAAAGTTTTGGGTTTGTAGACCCGAAAATAATGTCATCAACATAAATTTGCACAAGCAGAATGTCATCCCCATATTTATAAGTGAACAAAGTTAAATCAATGGAACCTTTTGAGAAACCTTTGGAGACCAGAAATTTCGAGAGCTCGTCGTACCACGCCCTTGGAGCTTGCTTGAGTCCATAAAGTGCTTTGTGGAGACGATACACCTTGTCAGGATAATAAGGATTGACGAATCCTTCCGGCTGTGTGACATAAACTTCTTCCTTCAAAGGACCGTTAAGAAACGCCGTCTTTACGTCCATTTGATAAACGATGAATCCCTTATGTGCAGCATAAGCAAGGAAAATCCTGACCGCTTCCATTCGAGCTACTGGTGCAAATGATTCTTCAAAATCAATACCCTCTTTCTGTCCATACCCTTTAGCCACTAGCCTAGATTTATTCTTGATGATCGTGTTTTCTTCATCCATCTTGTTTTTCCAGATCCATCGAAGATTTAATGGTGTTACATCGTATGGTCTGTCAACAAGTTCCCAAACTTTAAGTCTTTCAAATTGTTGAAGTTCATCCGTCATCGATTCAATCCAAGCATGATCAGCTAATGCTTCTTTGATGTTTTTCGGTTCAGCTGAACTCACGGCGAGTGCGAACATACAAACATC
Organism: Glebionis coronaria; assembly: GCA_025667525.1. NCBI lineage: Eukaryota > Viridiplantae > Streptophyta > Magnoliopsida > Asterales > Asteraceae > Glebionis > Glebionis coronaria. The sequence continues at coordinate 110,312,387 of CM046879.1, read as the reverse complement.
GGCATCGGTGTTAAGCTGTCGTCTTGTGCGAACGGGCTGTGAAGGGTTTCCAATGACATGAACCAAAGGATGATCTCGGGTCCAATGATGTGTTGAAGGATGTCATTGGTAGAACGTATGCATATTTGACGGATCAACATGGCGAGTAGAAGACTCTCCAGTTTCGTGTACCGATGTACCGAATGGGTTGATAAATTCGTCTTCGTCAGATAATGCATTGTCTGCTTGATTTGTGTTCTCTGTGAAAGTCCCTAATCAATGCGAGAAACCCTAATCTTAACTTAATCAACACAAGGTATTACTTTTCAAACGTAATCTTATTATTGTATAATAAAGAATTACAAGTGTTATGGATAACACCGTTTGATGACAATGTGTTGTGCACACTTTGAGCAACAATAAACCTTAACTTATGAATACAGTCGTAGCTGTTTGATTCACTAAGTTACACGCACTAATGTTCTTAATATTGCAAAGTGTTGAATCTTAATGCAAGGATACACATCCTATTTATAGTGTTACGAGTTTGACTTGAACAGTACTTGATGTCGACTACACAAGCTTTTACAAGTTCCCACATCAGTCACATGATGTCCTTCTATTCTTGGTAGTCTTCCATTATGCTTTAAGGAACAGTTGTCCAAAACAGTTTCCTTATTCTTCATATTCTCGAACACACAAATGGCATGTCCAAAGTGTGCTGAGAGTTATCAGGGTATTGCCACCCCTGTTAACTCTCAACCCCTCAGAGTCCCTAATACATCTTGGCTGTTATCCATCACAGCCAAGGAGTATGTCTTCAGGTAATCTTCGACTTCCCTGACAATGTCTCTGACATGGACTCCTCTGAGGTTGCTCACAGAGATTCGGATCTCTGTGAGTCTTGTGAAACTTGCCTGCCTCCTAGGCACAGGCAAGGGACTATCTATCAGCCTAATTATGTTTAAATCAATGAACAGGGAATCTAACAAGTTTAGATTCCCAACAATCTCCCCCCTATTTAAACATAAATAGTGCTAGATCTAACTAAGTTAAGGTAAGTGAGTTTAACAGCTTCTTCTTACACATAACAGATCTAAACAAACATACCTCATTATTTTATTAAGACTTAAAGAAAAATTACAAGTTCAATACATAAGTTAAATAAAAGATGAAGGTAAAAAGGGCTGATACTATCTTCAATAGTCATCATTTTTGATTCTTTCTTCAGCTTCGGCCACATCTAATCTGTTGTCAATTTCATCCTGCAAAGTCTTTGCAAACTTCTTGGAATACTCTGAGTTGATCTTGAGACACTTCCTGTGACAGAGTAGCTGAATAGTTGAAGCCAGGCAAAGCTCATCTTCCCTCTGAAAAGCATATTGGCAGGCTTTGTTCATAAACGTCATTCCTCTTTTAGGCACTGAGTAAGTCTGACCATCAACAGGGCCAACTATACCATTAGGAAGGATCAGATCCCTGTGCATGCCATCCACACGAACATCTTCAGTAACAAAAGTTTCATCAATGATTTGGGAAATTCTTCTTCTTTTGTTGCCTGTCTTTGGGGGTCCTTGTTCGAAAAGCTATGGTGGAGGATCAATCTTGAGTTTGGCAGCTGTTTCCTTGATCCAGTTAAACTTAGCCTTAAGAGTTTTGAGCAGAAGGAAATTTGCCTGTCCAGACTTTTTGGCAGCTAAGGCTTCGAGTTCAAACCATTCTGATAACCCAAGTGTTTTTAACCTGAAGTTGTCAAACACATCCATATTCCCAGTTTGATTATCCCTCCATAAGATCATCTGTGGGGTGTTTGTTGACTTGTGAATGGTGTATCTAAACTTGGTTATCTTGCCAGCAGCATACCTGTTGTTCACGCAGGCATCATAATCAGCTTTGACTTTCTTTAAGGCCTCAGCGTGTTTAAGTTCCATTTCCCTCAACCTTTGTTTTTGTTTTTCTTTTTCAGGTGGTGACATCTTCCTCAGAGTAGCTTCATTTAATTCTTTGGCTGCCTTGAGCTCACTTAGTCTTTTGAATTCCTCAGCCTGTTGCTCTATTTCTTCAGGCGTTAGAGGTCTCTCATCGGAAGGTGTAAAGGTTGAAAATTGGGAAAGGTCTGTTGTGGATCCTCCTGTCTCTAGCATCGCAGCTATCTTCTTAAGTTTGGTGTCAGTATCAACCAAAACTATCTCTTTACCTTTCTTTGAGACAGAGGACTCCACACTTATGTTTTTCAAATCATCAGCTCTTTTGAGGAACGCTGTCTGAGCCTGATTTTGAATAGATTTTGGTAGGGAGCTCACAGTGAATTTAAGCTTCTTGGCTGCTGGTTCATCCTCATCCTCAGGCTTGCTGATGTTAACTAAGATCATGGATTTAGATGAGTCAGCACCATCTTGTGTTTGTTGCTCCCCCTGAGTCTGATCCTCATCATCAGGTACTATAACTGGTGTGATGACTTGAAGAGGAACAGGTGTTGTTGAAGGATTGGCTGAAGATGAGCCTTGTTCAGCAGATGCAAGGCTGAGTGTAGTTTTCTTCTCCCCCTCACGTTCATCCTGACTTCTCTTATGCTTGGATGAACGTGCCTGAAATCTGCTTGCAATCTGCTCCACAGAGGCAGCCATGGCACGCTGTCTTTTTCTTGATGCCCTGGCAATCTTCAGCAATAGGTTGGCATTGGCATTGGTATTAGCCTGAACTCGCCTGACAATAAAACCAGCATGGTTGTATTGCCTGTTGCGCACTGCATTGAAGTGCCTGTTAATGTTGGTTTCTTGTTCTTGGAACAATGCAGGCACAACTGAGTCAATTGCATTCTTGATTCGTGTCGAGAGATGACTTAGTCCCTGAGCCACACCTTTTCTTGTACCCTCCTGAATAGGCTCAGTGACAGCCTCAGTCACAGCCTTCTTTATTATACCTGGAAAGGTGACAGTAAAATTGTGCATCTCTGACTTGATGACGTCCAGCTTTCTTGATAAGCGCTCAATATCAGACTGATGGTGTACAGGCTGAAGATTCTTGATATTGAGGCTTTGTTGAGCAAAATCATCCTCCCTTGGAATCAAGTCGAAGTTAGTCTGGGTAGGATGATCAAACAAAAGGAATTCAGCTGTTGGATCATATATTGGTCTTTGGAAGACTGTTGTTGCAGATGTAGCAGAGTTTTGTGTGTCAACAGCTTCCTTAAGAGGAGAAGTCTTGTCATCTTCTTTAGGAGGGGAGGCTGACAGCTGGTCATCCTCATCTTCTTCCTCTTCTTCATCAAACATTCCCTCAGGGAATTCATCTTCAGGCATTGGTTCAAACTCAGCGACATAATCTTCTACAGAAAGCATTTCTTCATCAGCATTGAGCACAAGTTCTTCTTCAATCTGAATGTCCTGAGTTATTGTTTCAGCCTCCTTTTCATGTACCTGAGGTTCTTTGACTGGCTGTACAATTTCAGCCTGTAAGTTTGTTGAAATTAGTAACAGGGAAAATATAAAGTGAATGGTCGCCATTTCGCTGTCCCAGAGAGGCTGAGGGTGATTACTCAGCCACTCCAAAGGATAAATCCTTGGGATTCTTTTAAGTGTGAATGAAGTGTGGTTAATGGTCGCCATTCGCTGCCCCTAGGAAAGCTGAGTGTGATTATTCAGCCCCCCCAAAAGGTAAAAACCTTTGGGACTCTTTTGATTGTGAAACATATGTTGTTTAATGATCGCCATTTCGCTGCCCCTAGGAAAGCTGAGTGTGATTATTCAGCCCCCCCAAAAGGTAAAACCTTTGGGACTCTTTTAAGAGTGAAACATATGTTGTTGTAGGTCGCCTGTTACGCTGCCCCTAGGAAAGCTGAGGGTGATGATTCAGCTCCCCCTGAAAGGATAAATCCTTTGGGACTCTTTTAATGAGGGAACCAAGAGGCTGTGTGAAGTACAGCCATAAAGGTTGAGACATTAATGTATTCAGGTTGTTGTTAGCCTGAATACTGTCTAGAGGGTTCAGGGTCATCGGGGTGCTTTATAAACACAAATGAATAACTCCCTGGTGCAAAGACAGAGTGTACAAAAGTCTTAAGGAATTCTAAGTGAAATGACAGACTTCTATGGGTCGAGGATTACCCTAACTTCACCACTCTCTCCTACAGACAAATGAGAGTGGTTGATTGTGAACCTCTAAAAATGTACACTGATTACCTGTGAGATATCAGCTTGGTTTGGCTGGTTTCCTGTAGTCTCTGCTGACCTAGAGACACTAGACGCCTGTTGTTTGTCAGCCAAAGATTCTGTATCCACAAGAGTATCTGGACCAGAGGCGGTATCAATCTTCTTTTCCTTGGCCTTGCTAACAGCTTTAGGTTGGGAAGAAGAGGGGATTTTCTTCTTCTTTAGCTGTTGGCCAGAAGAAGCCTTGGACTTAGTAGTGTGCTGCCCAGAGGTCAAAGACGTAGACTTGCCAGCGACACTAGAAGTATTCACCTTCTCAGAGGAAGGGATCAAGGACCTCTCAGCGATGGGTACCTGGTTAGCAACGTTCAGCATGTGAGCGGTCACAGGGAAATCCTCAGCTCCTATCTCCTTGTAAATGGCGCCTGTGATGCGATAGGGCTTCAGGGTTGTCAAGGCCTTGTTATGGTAGTTCTCTCCCAGCAGACTCTCAAAGATCAGGGACAAATAACGTACGTAACAGATGTTCTTTTCCCTGACCTGATTCCTTCCCTTTAGTTGTTCTACCAGGTTAGAGAAAAGAAGGCTTCCAACGTCAACATCAGCTCCCCATATTAATCCATACGCAATAGTCTGATGTTTGAACGACATTTGATCTTGTGATCCCTGCATGCCTCCCAGGGACTTCACAATGTGGGTGAAGAGGACACGCCACATAGGAGAAAAATACTTGATCTTCAGAGGGGCTTTAGCAAGGATTTCAGCTGGTGTGAGGGCAGGGTTAATGTCATGACAAGGGTTGAGTGTGGCCAATGCTTCATTGACAGCCTTTTTGTCAAATGTCTTCAGGCATTCATCTCCATGTTTAAGTCCGGCCACACTGGCAAAATCAGCAAGGGAAAAGGCAAAAGGATGTTCATTGCAAGAAAGGCTAAAGGTAATGGTGTCTTCTTCAACTTCAGCAGAATACCAGAATTCCCTAAGGTATTCTTGGTAAAAGGTGGAAGGAGATTTGGTGAAGGCTTCGTTTAGGTCACAATTCTGCATGAAATTAACCAGATCCGAGTAGGTGTTGTTGGGTGCCTTGATCCATCCAATAGCGTTATTTGAGGCGATGATGCTCTCGTTGATCTCGAAGTTCACATTGGAGGCTTTTGGTACGGGAAACGCCATTGATTTAAGGTTGAAGGAGAATGAAAATGGAGGATGGTTGAGAGAGATAAGAGTTTTTGAGAGAGAAAATGATTTTGAGAATGGTGGTGGGTGAGAAGAGAAAGAAGACAATATATATATTCAAACTTAGAGTGAACAGTTATTCAACCGTATTAAATGCAAAAGCGAAAATGACTGCTCAAGTGGGTCCCCTTGACCTTTCAAAAGTTTGTCTCCTCGTTATCCGAAACTTAAATGATTAAAAAATGTGAGAATGTTTTTCGCATTTACTTGGGACGCAACTACCTAGTTACATGTGAAAAACATTTAATAAAACATTTAATATAGAATCAATCATTTAATGAACACATTTAATATCAAGCCACAGACTTTGAGATATTGAGCATCCCTAGCTCAGCAACTAGCCTGTTGAACGTAGGTTCAGCCAAAGGCTTTGTAAAGATATCAGCTAGTTGCAGCTCTGTGGGAACAAAATGCAGCTCAATATCTCCCTTTATAATATGATCCCTGATAAAATGATACCTGATATCAATGTGTTTGGTACGAGAGTGAAGAACAGGGTTGTTGGATATGGCAATGGCACTGGTGTTGTCACAAAAGATTGGCACTTTGTCATACAAGATTTCATAGTCAGCCAATTGACTTTTAATCCAGAGCACCTGAGCACAACAGCTGGCTGCAGTGACATATTCAGCTTCAGCTGAAGACATAGCCACAGAGTTTTGCTTCTTAGCACTCCATCCAACCAATTTTCCTCCTAGGATTTGACAGCTGCCTGAAGTACTTTTCCTGTCAATACAGCATCCAGCATAATCTGAATCTGAATAGGCCTTGAGATCAAAGCCTGATTCCTTTGGATACCATAGTCCTAGGGATGGTGTTCCTTTGAGATACCTGAAAATTCTCTTAACAGCCACTAGATGGGATTCTTTTGGGTTAGCTTGGTACCTTGCACAGAGACATGTGGAGAATTGGATATCTGGACGACTGGCTGTTAAATACATCAGTGACCCAATCATGCCTCTATATAAAGTCTCATTGACAGAGACCCCTGACTCATCAGGGCCCAAGTTGTTGGGTGGAAGCATGGGGCATTTCACTGAAGCACAATCAGCCAAGTCATATTTTTTAAGTAAATCTTTAACATACTTTTCTTGACAAATAGAAATTCCCTTAGGACATTGTTTAATTTGAAAACCCAAAAAGTAAGTTAATTCACCCATCATACTCATCTCATATTTCTTGGTCATTAATTTAGCAAAACGTTTACTAAGATTGACATTTGTTGACCCAAAGATGATATCATCCACATAAATCTGCACAATGATGAAATCACTCTTGTCCTTGAAGGTAAAGAGTGTTTTATCAATAGAACCCCTGACAAATTTGTTTTCAGATAAGAAATTTGAAAGAGTTTCATACCATGCTCTTGGAGCTTGTTTCAGACCATACATTGCTTTGTGAAGTCTGTACACATGGTTGGGAAACTCGCTGCTCTCAAATCCTTCAGGTTGAGCAACATAGACTTCCTCAGCCAAATCACCATTGAGGAAGGCACTCTTTACATCCATCTGATAGACAGTGATGTTCATATAGGCAGCATAAGCAAGAAAGATTCTGATGGCTTCAAGTCTAGCAACAGGTGCAAAAGTTTCATCATAATCAATTCCTTCAGTCTGAGAGTATCCCTGTGCTACCAATCTTGCCTTGTTCCTGATGATGTTCCCAATTTCATCCATCTTGTTTCTATATATCCATCTAGTGCCTGTGATATTCTTTCCAGATGGAGCTGGCACTAGTGTCCAAACTTTGTTCCTTTTGAACTGATTGATTTCTTCTTGCATAGCAGCTACCCATCCATCTTCTACCAGAGCCTCAACAACTCTTTTAGGTTCAATTTGAGAAAGGAATTCAGCAAATAGACATTCATTGGCTGAGGCTGACTCAGAGTCTTGGATTCGCTGTCTGGTTGTGACCCCTGCATTTGGTTCCCCAATGATGTTGACAAGAAGAATGTGTTGATCTCTTGACCACTTATTTTGAGGAGCTGGAGTTTCAAGAACAGGGGTACTTGAGGGCACAGCTGGAACAATTAGAGTCTCATCCTGCTGACTAGGAGGGATTTCTTCAAAAACTACTTCAGTGTCTGAGTCTTCTTCAGTCACATCAAGGGAAGCAATTTCATTATCAGCAGGAGCAACTTCAGAGGTCTGAAGAATTGGTGAGTCATTAATATCTTGAGAAGGACCATCAGAGATTTGAGGTTCTTCTTCATCAAGTCCCTGAGAGGTAGGAACTTCTATGTTGTGAGTGGACAGAGGATCAAAAGCAGGAACATAAGGAGTGAGAGTGTTGGAGTGGTGATGACTTGTAGGTCTGGGTTCTGTGAACTCATCACTTGGGAAAGAAATATTTTCATTAAAATCTACTTCATCACCCTCTGTTCCTGTTCTCTGTATGACTTCATCATCTTCATTAAATCTGACATGGAAAGTTTCTTCTACTTCTTGTCTTCTGATGTTGAATACTCTGAAGGCTTTGGCTGTTGGAGAGTATCCCAAAAAGAATCCATCATCAGCCTTTTCATCAAACTTTCCAAGTTTATCCCTGTAGTTATAAATAAACACAGGGCATCCAAACACATGAAAATAGCTGACGTCTGGAGATCTTTTTCTGAAAACTTCATAGGAGGTTTTGCCATGTCTTTTGACAATGATTGATCTGTTTTGAGTATAGCAGGCAGTGTGTACAGCTTCTCCCCAAAATTGCTTTGGTAAGGCTGCACCATTTAACATAGTTCTTGCTGCTTCAATCAGAGTCCTGTTTCTTCTTTCAGCCACACCATTTTGTTCAGGAGTGCCAGCTGAAGAGAAGTTCTGAGAAATCCCTTTTTCATCACAAAATGATTCAAGTTGATGATTCTTGAATTCTGTACCATTATCACTTCTTAACTTAATCAACACAAGGTATTACTTTTCAAACGTAATCTTATTATTGTATAATAAAGAATTACAAGTGTTATGGATAACACCGTTTGATGACAATGTGTTGTGCACACTTTGAGCAACAATAAACCTTAACTTATGAATACAGTCGTAGCTGTTTGATTCACTAAGTTACACGCACTAATGTTCTTAATATTGCAAAGTGTTGAATCTTAATGCAAGGATACACATCCTATTTATAGTGTTACGAGTTTGACTTGAACAGTACTTGATGTCGACTACACAAGCTTTTACAAGTTCCCACATCAGTCACATGATGTCCTTCTATTCTTGGTAGTCTTCCATTATGCTTTAAGGAACAGTTGTCCAAAACAGTTTCCTTATTCTTCATATTCTCGAACACACAAATGGCATGTCCAAAGTGTGCTGAGAGTTATCAGGGTATTGCCACCCCTGTTAACTCTCAACCCCTCAGAGTCCCTAATACATCTTGGCTGTTATCCATCACAACCAAGGAGTATGTCTTCAGGTAATCTTCGACTTCCCTGACAATGTCTCTGACATGGACTCCTCTGAGGTTGCTCACAGAGATTCGGATCTCTGTGAGTCTTGTGAAACTTGCCTGCCTCCTAGGCACAGGCAAGGGACTATCTATCAGCCTAATTATGTTTAAATCAATGAACAGGGAATCTAACAAGTTTAGATTCCCAACACTCTGGAGTAATGACAGTAGTTGTGGATGTTGTAGGATCGATTGTTGAAGTGATATTCTGAGGAGGTAAATCTGCAGCAACCCGTGTTGAAGTAGATGAGGTTGTATCCATTTGTTGACGATGATCGGTATCATCATTCATATCATGAGTGACAGCGGAAGACTTCAATACAACTTGTTTCTCCCCCGTGAAATATTCATCATACATTGGTCCATATAACATTTCCAACTCTTCAATTGTCGTGTCGACTGTCATATCAGCTCTAGGAACATTTTCTGGAACCAGCGTTGAACTTGACGGTTCATTGCTGTGGTCTTGAGCTTCGAGTTCCGTGCGGTTGTGAACGGAAGTCGTTTGTCGTTGTGAATCGGGACTTAAACTGTTTTGTTCAAGTGCCATTTCTTGTAATTCATCAAATCGGATGTGAATAGTCTCGACAATCAATTTTGTTCTCTTGTTGTATACTCTATATCCCTTTGACTGAGTTGCATATCCCACAAGAATACATGCATCACCTTTCTCTTTCATCTTATCCAGATTTTCACCATCTCGAATAATGTAGCAAGTACATCCAAAAATATGAAGGTGTTTAAGTGAAGGTTTTCGATCATGAATTATGTGATATGGTGTCTTTTCGTGTCTTGGGATAATTAAGGATCGGTTTTGTGTGTAGCATGCGGTTGACACGGCTTCGGCCCAAAAATATAGTGGAAGTTTCGAAGCGGATAATAGTGTTCGAGCAGCTTCAACCAAAGTACGGTTTCGTCTTTCAACAACGCCGTTTTGTTCGGGTGTTCGAGCAATAGATGTTTCATGTTCAATCCCTTCGGCTTCAAAATACTTTCTCAGATTAGAATTCAAAAATTCTGTACCTCTGTCAGTACGAACCACTTTAACTTGAGCTTGAAGACCACGTTGTATCAATTTAAGGAAGCTGATGAGAACGTCGGGTGTTTCATCCTTGGACCTTAAGAAGTGAGTCCATGTGTACCTTGAGTAATCATCGACAATTACCAGAATATATTTCTTTCCATTGATACTCTGAACACGCATGGGACCACACAGATCCATGTGAAGAAGATCTAACCGTCCTTTAGAGCTTGGTGTGGTCTTTGTTTTGAAGCTACTTCGTTTAGCTTTACAAAGTTCACAAGAAGAACAAAGATGATCTTTGATGAATTTCAAGCTTGGAAGGCCTCTCACAATATCTTTCTTGGAAAGCAAGTTAATGGTATCAAAGTTGAGATGAGAAAGACGTTGATGCCATAACCATGCCTGAGTCGTTGAAGCTTTTGCCATGAAGCAAATTGGAGTTGATGAAGTTGTGTCTTGAAGTGAAATTGTGTAAAGATCAGTACCCCGTGTACCGGTAAGTAAGTCATTCCCATCATAATCACGAACAAAACATGTCTTCTTTCTGAAAGCAACTTCCAAATCCGCATCACAGAATTGACCAACCGAGAAAAGATTGTGATTGAGCCCTTCGACGTAGTATACCCTTTTAATCGTGATATTCCCCTGAACCAAATCTCCATATCCTAGGATCGGTGCAAATTGATCATTTCCGAATCGGACCGTACCTAGGAACTTCTCCACGAAGTTAATTAGAAGCTTGAGATTCCCCGTCATGTGCTTCGTGCATCCGGAGTCCATTATGAAGAGAATTATTTGTATCACCTGTAGAAGCGTTAGAACACGATGGAGCATTTGCTAAATTGGATACCACAGTAGTTGTGATAGTAGAATCATTAGTGTCCTTATCAACATTTAAAGGCAAACTAACACTCGTTTTCACATTTTCTGTCCTAACTTTAGGCATCCATTTATATCCGGGAGGACATTGATTAGCATACCACCATTTCCAAGACTTACTAGCAGACTCATATAATTCCTTAATTTTGCTTCTAGGGTTCTTAGTGGTGGAGTCTGATGCATTACTTTTCTTAGTGGGGGTTGCACCAGAATGGTTCACTTTGCGTTTGGGTTTACTAGCTCTAATAGGCATTGCAACTTGCTTCTTAGTTCTAGTATCTACGCCTTTGACTTTATTTATAGCACACATAGAATGATTAGCATTAGCACACTTTCCACATTTGACACAAACAAATTTCACATTCATAGCATTCAAATCATTCACAGCATTCAAATCGTCATTACATGCGATTACAGACTTTTTATTCTTAAAAACGTTCAAATTCCTAGGGTGTTCTTCTACTTCCTGCATCTCCCCTTGATTCTTGTGTTTCCAGACCTTATCGTTCACTTGAGTGCGCTTAAGCTGAGGCCGGCTAACACTAGTAGTGGAAACTATTCCTGTAGTAGAAGACACACGAATATTAGTGTTTCTAGAAGTCTGAGGCGATTGAATAACTTTGTTTGTGGGCTTAGTTGTCATTCTATACATCCCTGGTTTAATCACATTATTGTGCTTAACGCTTGGTGCTATAGGATTCCTTATGGGTTGAGCTTGGGGTAACCTTTCCTTTCCATCCATCTTGGGGGCAAACACAGATTTTGCAAACGAGGAATTAGATAAAGCAGATGGTTTTCCCAAGATAGAGGATCTATTCTCTTTAGAGGCATTGGGTTGTCTAACAACATTTTTCTTAATGCTAGGTTCCGCAATTTTCCCACCCATTTTAGCAATGAGTTTCTGCAACTCTGCTATCGCTCTGTCCCTGTCTTGTAATTGAGCTTTCAACCCTTGAATTTCCAAATTCTGTTCATTCATTTCTCGAAATGTTTGGGAAAGTTTTTCTTGCAATTTAGTATCATGTGGAAAACTACCAACATCTTTTTGCAAAGCAAGTTCAAGTGAATGACAATGTTTTTGAAGGAAATCAGTTTTGTGTTGAAGTAACTCAAAAGCCTTTTTGTCAACATTTTCTTTACGTTTCGAAAGCTCAATTTCAAGACGTTCACATTCTTTGATCTTATCAAGATATTGGCATGCAACTTCAGAATATTCATCAATATCAGCACAAGATGTAAAATAAGCACACATAACATCTTTAGAAACACATTCTTGCAAGAGTAAATCATATTCATCTGAGAAATCAGACTTCTCCATTTGAAGATCATCAATGTGTTTCTCAATAGATTCAACATATTTTAAATCATCAAACATTTCAGTCCGAATGAACTCCTCAAGTTGAAGAACAGTTTCTTTAATCAACGCCGTGTTTGGAATTAAGAGTTCTTTGACAAGCAAGGTAATATCTTGAGGAATCGGACGTGTCCACTCAGCATTTTCACGTTTTGCCCAGTCTCTTTCAACAATAGATTTAACATTATCTATGTGGTGTTTAAGAATACCTAATGTTTTCCTACTCTTGCTTTTAGATTCATCTAGAGGAAGGTAGTTTATGTATTTGTAAACATTAGATTTCTTAGGGGCAAATGCTTTCTTCCATTGAATTCTCTTTTGTTTGCATTCAAGGAACACTTCCTCACGAGTTTTCTGAGTTTGTTTATTGAAAAGGCCATAAAGACTATTCTCATAAGCATAATTATATGGTTTCACAAACTCCTTATTAACAAGTGGTTGACTATCATCGTCCCAAAGGGCAGTCTCTTCACTATCGGCACTAACAGGCATGCAATCAAGATCTGTCCTTTCAGTCTCATCAAGATAAAGACACGGGTTCGCAGCTTGAGCTTTGGCAAGGTACTCAGGACTTGCAAAGCTAGCTTGACCCTTAAACATCGATGGAGGTGCTAGCATTCTTACGTATTGAATAGAATCATGCGTTTTATAAACAACGTTCTTCAAAAAGTCGACTTGTGCTTCTAGTTTTGTAACTTTTTCGGTTTCTTTATCATATCTACTTTTGAAGTCTTGTTTTAACGCATCTACCTCTTGTTTCTTATCCTCTAGAATTTTAGCAGAATCAGTAGTGGTCATAGAGAGCTTTTGTTCAAGTTCATTAACTTTGGTATTGGCAAGGTACGTTTTTTGACGTTCATCCATTAAGAAAACATTATATTGACGTTTCTCTTTAGCTAATAACTCAAGAGTTGTATTATATTTGTTTTCAAAATCGTCCTTTTGATTTTTGAACGCACTTCCCTTGTACCCCTCAAGCTCTTTGGTTTTCTGAAGGAGCTCATCTCTATAGCTTTCAGTCATCTCAGTAGATTTGATAAGAGCAGCTTTACATTCTTCAAAACTTTGAGTGAGCGTAGCGTTTGCCTTCTTTAATTGCTTTTGACTCTTTTTATTTTCAGTGACATCTTTTTTTAAAGTAGCAATTAAATTAGCAAGCGCAATACGTTCCCCTTCATCATATTCATTTGCATGTTGATCATCCTCAGACTCATTATTGCACATGTCTGATGAATCGGGTGTGGTATTGCTATCAACCGTTTCCATCATACACGTGTCATTAATGGCATTGGGTAGATCACTATGCTCAGGAATATCACCAAACACATTATATTCATCAGTAGTGTGTACCTTAACGATTGGCTCAGTGTCAAAGATAGGACCATTGTCATCTTCAGTGACTTTGAGAACTTCTTCAACCTTTGCCATGTACGAGTAATGTGCATCAAGCTCTTGATCAGAATCTTCAACATCAGTATCATCAAGCATGGCTCCTTCCTCAGCTGACAATTTAACCCCTGCTTCCATTTTCTTACATAGCAACATCTTTTCCTTGTGATAGCTAGAGTCTCTAACCCTTTTAGGCTTCCTGCATTCCTTTGCCATATGCCCATATCCTTGGCAATTATAACATTGAATCCTGCCCTGCTGAACCACTTGACTTCCAACCGTTTCCCTATTCCCAGTAGCAGCAGCAATCCTCTGAGTATCATACTTTGCAGTTTGTCGATCATATCTTGCAGAACCCTCAACATGCGTTGGATTATGTCGATCATACCTAGAAGGACTTTCACCACGTCGACGTGTGTCATACCTTGGAGGACTCTCAACATATCGGTTCTTTGTGTTAGATGATGTGCGAATATTGTTGTTGGTGGGTTTGTAGATTTTCTTGTAAGTCTTCATTATGTAAGCAATTTGTTGTTTCATCTCTCAGTTCTTTTGAGCTTGGTCTTCATCACTATCTTCTTCAGATGAGGACTCAGATGGTGGTGATGGTGCTCTTTGCGCTTTACCTCGAGATTTTGTGGAAGATGAAGACTTAGATGATGTGGAATATCGTGGTGAGGATGATGTATTGGAGTATGGCTTAGGAGCACGAGAGTGAGGATCTTGAACATGTTGAGTGGTAGTCAGTAAAGCAAGTGGATTAGCCGTCTTGGCAACACGTTCAGCTCGAATCTCATTTGCTTCATTCTGAAATTGCTTCAAGATGTCAAAAAGTCGATGATATGAGACCTCGTCTAACTTTTCTTGTTGTTTCACCAAAGTGACGAACCGTGTCCACTCGGGTTGAAGTTGTTGAAGAAATTGGACATTGACTTGCATGGTGGAGACTTGCAGATTATTTCTTGTCATGTCATTCATCATCTTATAAAACCTGGAGTAGTAAGAGTTAATTGATTCTCCATCCCTTGAAGTAAACTTGCCAAAATTCCAAAACAAGTTTGTTTTGACATCTTGTTTGTTTAGTGATTCTCCTTGTTGCAAGCGTTCAATAGCAGTCCACATTTCATGTGCTGTAGGGCATGCATCAACTGTGGAATAAATATCATCTCCAATCCCACTTAAAACCATATAGATGGCTTCCTTCTCCGCATCATGCCAAGCATAATTTTCAGGTGTGAGATCAGCTCTTGTTTCATCACGTTCACTTGCAGGTATTGGATCAGTAGTATCTGTGGCTGCTCTTGGAGGAACTGAGATCTTCTTAAATATATATGGTCCATGAGTAATACATTTCCTCAAGGCATCACCATTAGGTCTTGTATCAAGATATCGTATGAAACGTGATTGCCATTGAGCATACCGACCAGATACAAGCATTGGTGGTCTCTCTTTGTTACCCGCACCATTATGTTGTTGTTCGTCACACGATATTCGGCAGTAGAATCCATCTCAATATTCTCTGAAATGATGAAGTGAATATGGATCTTACGTAGATTTGTTGTGATTGTTGTTGTGGTTTAAATTCCGAAAAATTGCAATTTTTCTCCAGGCCGACAATAAATTCTCCAGTCCGACAAAACGGTAGACCAATAAATTTTGTATCGCTAAATTTTGAAATTGAGCTAGAAATGTCCTAAAACTAGTATGGAAAAAATTTGAATTTACTTGACGGTAAAATTTTAACTCTTTTTTTTTTCTTTTTTTTTTGATCTTCGTGGAAACGATATTCCGAAACTAGTCTAGATGGTGGCTAAGTCTAAAAAATACTCAAACAAAAATTAGCAAAACATGTCATCGGAATCACTTCGTCGGAATGTCTAATCGGAATGTCCAATCGGAATGTATGATCGGAATGTTTAATCGGAATGTATGATCGGAACGGCCTTGTCGGAATGTGCAATCGGAATGATGATCGTAATGATGATCGGAAAGCTGATCGGAATGCAAATCGGAATATTTTGTCCAATCGGAATGATGATCGGAAAGCTGATCGGAATGAAAATCGGAATATTTTGTCCAATCGGAATGATGATCGGAAAGCTGGTCGGAATGTGTAAACCCTTTTCCGATGATACTGATCGGAATCCCAATCGGAATCTATAAACCCTTTTCCGATTACACCAATCGGAATAATAGTGCTGTTACGAGATTTTGGGGTAAAAAAATGAATTTTTCGACAAGAAATCCGCGATTTTAACCAACCAAATGCGACCAAATCCCTACCACAGCTATGTAGAAGATTTATATCAAGATTTAGAGCATAGAAACACAAAAAGAATCTTGAATTCGAGATGATTATAAGAGAAAATCACACGAACCAAGTAAAATCAACAACGAATCACAAAACTACCCCATGGCGATTGATACCAAATGTTGTCCCATGTATTTGTGATGATTAAGCAATGAATAAAGAAAGAAAATAGATGAAGAAGAGATGAATTCCTAGAGAGAGAGAAAGTAGTGAGAGAAAGTAGAGAGGAGGAGAGGATTAACTTGGTGAGATTAGATTAAGAAAAGAAGTTGTTACAAATGACCATCCACCCTCCTAACATGCTAGGAGGGTAGTATATATAGTCCACCCACATGCGGGCTTTAATGGACTATATATTGGGCCGGGCTTGTCATTTGGACTTTAATTAGTTTAAATCCAAGCCCGTGAACCACGACTAAATAACTACTTATTACAACGTTCTAATAAATATTACAAAGAAACCTATGACCGAACATTCTTGTTTGACTCAATATTTTGAGGCTAACATAATTTGTAACTTAGTTTGAGATAATTGTATTAAATTATTATGATACTTAGTTAAGTTTTTTAATTAGTTGTAAAAGATTAGACTCTAATTCATTATATAATGGATTTTATAAGCTAATCTTGGTTACTAGGCCATTTACTTGTAATTAGCTTGAGATTAGTGAATATTAGTGTTTTGTGATTAATTATCTTTCCTTTATATGATAGATTATAATTAGTATAGTGTATTTGATAATAGTACATAGATATTATATAGTTATATTGCTTGAAACATTAGTTTACAAGGGATTTCTAGGGTTTTTAAGGCTCTTTTAGGAATTTAAGATATCCTTTTTGTATTTGAGTTGTTCTTATTCATTGTATATACATATAGTTACTTTTAGAACTCAGACTTGATATATACATAGTATTTACAAACAGATAGGCATATGTTAAAATGGCAATTGAGATAGTGAGAATCCATATATTTAACAATTCAGTCACATACCATAGTAAAATACAAAAATCTCTTAGCAAAATTACCTCTTTATTTATGAACATAGATATTACATTAGTCAAAATTACTGGATATTATAGTCTCTTCCCCTTATTTTAAATCTTGTCCCGAGGTTTAGCTAGAACTAGGGTTAACATAAGAAAATAGATGCATATATTTAACTTGAATTTGATCTTCACGTTCCCAAGAATACTCAAGTCCTCTCTTCGAGTTCCATAGTATCTTGACTATCGGGATACGGCTCTGCTTCAATCGTTTTATTTCTCTATCCACGATTTCCACAGACTCTTCTACAAAGTTTAACTTATTATCGAGTTGAAGTTCTTTCATCGGTATGATGAGAGATTCATAAAATAAGCATTTCTTCAGATTCGAAACATGAAAAGTATTGTGAACATTACCAAGCTCTTTAGGAAGCTCTAGTTTATATGCCACAGGGCCAATTCTTTTGGTTATTTTGAATGGTCCTATATACCTTGGGTTCAGTTTCTTTTTCTTTCCGAATCGAATAACTCCTTGACGAGGAATTTTTTTTAACATAGCACAATCTCCTACTGCAAATTCCAAAGGTTTACGTCTAGTATTAGCGTAACTCCTTTGTCTATCTTATGCAGCTTGTAATCGTTGTCGGATTTGAATAATCTTTTCAGTAGTCTCATGTATTATTTTTGGTCCTATCAGTTGAACATCTCCAACTTCGGTCCAACAAAAAGGCGATCGACACTTTCTTCCATAAAGTACTTCGAAAGGCGCTGCTTTAATACTAGCATGATAACTATTGTTATAAGAGAATTCTACTAGAGGTAAATGTTTCTCCCATCTTTTTCCAAAATCTATCACACAAGCTCTAAGCATATGCTCAAGAGTTTGAATAGTCCTTTCACTTTTTCCATCTGTTTGTGGATGATATGTCGTACTCATGTCCAATTGAGTATCTAAGGCACTTTGCATCGATTTCAAAAATACAGATGTAAACGACTATCACGATCTGAGATAATAGATACATGCACTCTATGTTGAGAGATTATTTCCTTACTTTATAATCTCGTAAGAGTTTCCATACTATCGATCTATTTATTAGGAAGAAATCGCGTAGATTTTGTAAGACGATCGACAATAATCCAGATGGTGTCATGTCCATTTAATGTTTTAGGTAATTTAGTCACGAAATCCATCGTAATTCTTTACCATTTCCATATTGGAGTCTCTGGTTGTATCAACAGTCCAGATGGCTTTTGATACTCTGCTTTAACTCTTGCACACGTTAAACACTTACTAACGTATTCTGCTATGATTGCATTCATGTTAGGCCACCAATAGAGTTTCTTCAGATCTTGATACATCTTGTCGGAACCAAGATGTACATAATACTTTGATTTATGAGACTCGTGCATAATTAAATCTCGTAAATTTCCATGGGTAGGTAACCAACTATGATTTTTAATACAACGAATTCAGTCTTGACGAGTTCTAAGTTCTTTATACATTCTTCTCAACTTTTCAGCTTCTACATTCTCCGCCTTAAGTGCTTCTTTTTGTTCTTCGAGAATTTGGGTAGGTAACTTTGGGAAAAGAGTTATCATTAATGATCTAACTCGTAACAGCTTAAGATGCTCCTTTCGACTTAAAGCATCGGCTACTACATTGGCTTTACCTGGGTTGTAACGAATTTCACAATCGTAATCAACAAGTAACTCTAACCAACGTCGTTGTCTCATATTCAACTCCTTATGATGAAGAATATATTGAAGACTCTTATGATCGACAAATACTACATATTTCGTACCATAGAGATAATGTCTCTAGATTTTAAGAGAAAATATCACCGCTCCTAATTCTAGATCATGAGTAGTATAATTCTTCTCATTAGGTTTAAGTTCCCTTGATGCATAAGCAATAAATTTATTTCTTTGCATAAGCATTGCTCCCATTCCTTGAATAGATGCATATCAGTAAACGATAAAGTTATCGTTACCTTCTGGTAATGCCAGGATAGGTGCTTCACACAACTTTTGCTTCAATAATTGAAAAGATATCTCTTGACTATCTCCCCAGACAAACGGTTTGTTCTTCTGAGTCAATTCAGTCAAAGCTTTAGCGGTTTTTGAAAAACCTTCGATAAATCTTCGATAATACCCAGCAAGTCCTAAAATTTGTCTTATTTCCGTAGGCGTACTAGGCTTACTCCAATTCTTTACTGCTTCAATCTTTACAGGATCCACACGAATACCTTGGCTATCAATGACATGTCCTAGGAATTGAACAACATTGATCCAAAATTTGCACTTCGAGAATTTAGCATACAACTCCTCCTTCTTAAGTAAGTCGAGAATTATACCAAGATGCTTGGCATGTTCTTCTCTATTAAGAGAGTAGATAATAGTATCATCGATAAACACGATCAAAATTTTATCCAAGTAAGGCTTACACACTCTATTCACGAGGTCCATGAAAATAGCTGGTGCATTGGTTAAACCAAAAGGCATCACTTGAAATTCATAATTTCCGTATCGCGTCCTGAAAGCAGTTTTAGGAATGTCGTCTTCCTTAACTCTCAGTTGATGATAACCTAAACGTAAATCAATCTTCGAATACACGCTCGATCCTTGAAGTTGATCAAATAAATCATCGATTCTGGGTAATGGGTAACGATTCTTTATAGGAAGTTTGTCTAACTCACGATAATCGATACACATCCTAAAAGATCCATCTTTCTTTTTCACAAATAAGACTGGAGCTCCCCACGGTGATATAATTGGTCTAGTAAATCCTCGATCAGTTCGTTCTTGGATTTGACTCAACAATTCTTGCATTTCCAAAGGTGCTAATCGATAAGGCGCTTTAGCAATCGGGTGTCGCTCCTGGTATAAAATCGATTTGGAATTCAACTTGACGCACATGCGGAAAACCTGGTAATTCCTCGGGAAATACTTTGGGAAATTCTCTAACTATCAGAATATCTTCTAGTCGCTTCTCTTCTTTCTCCTTTTCCACTACTTGAACTAAGAAAACTTGACCACCTTAGGATACATACTTATTTATCTTTAAGCACGATATGAGATTTAGTCGAGTCTTACTTCCATCACCATAGACAATCAAAACTTCACCGTTAATAGGAATATGAACGGATTTCTCGTCACATAAGATTTTGGCATGGTATTTAGATAACCAGTCCATTCCAATGACTACATCAACACTACCGAGCTTAATTGTCATAAGGTCGATTTTAAAGGATTGGTGTAATAAGGTAATGACACATCCTCGAATAACGGTATTAGTGCTAATTATTTTCCCGTCGGCCATTTCTGATAATACTTAGTATTCAAAGAAACAATCGGAATATCTAACTTAGCAGAAATTTTAACAGATACGAAACTTCTATCAGCTCCTGAGTCAAATATTACTTTAACCAGATGTTAATTTAGATGAAACATACCTGTAACCGTATTCTAATCTTGATGAATATTGTTCAACAAATAGGCTTTTCCTCGGCTATTGCTCTCTTTACGACACTCATTCACCAGATGCCCTTTTTCTCCGCAGTTATGGCAAACTTTAGTTATAGGAATTTGGTTACTTCCAGTAGCTGGTCCTTTACTTCTGCAGTATTTTGTCTGATGTCCCATTTTTCCACAGTTCTGACACTTGATAATGTAATATCCTGTGTGATGTAGAGAACATCTCTGACATAGGGGAAGTCTTCCACTATAACCATTGCTTGAAGTTACAACATAAATTTTAGAAACATCATTTATTTTGTTATGCTGTTGACGATTATTGCCTTGATTATAGTTGCGAAAATAATTATTCTGGAAATTACGATTAACAGGAAAGTTCCTCTTATCATCAAACTTCCTTTTATTATTAACTGTCGCTTGTACAAGAGTATACCTTATCACTTGATCCATTAATCTTTGAGTAATGGTGATAATTTCCTCTAATGTTGGAGGTTTAGAGGCGGTAACATTCCCTTCATTACTTCTAGGCAATCCTCCAATAAAAGCTTCCATCAACTTTTCAGTATTGGGCACCATATTAGGACATAATAATGCTAATTCCTGAAATTTTTGGATGTAAACTTTAAGATTATTCACCTTTACAGCTAGATTATAGAATTCTTCCTCCATTTTTCTAATTTCATTGCGAGGACAATACTTCTTAACTAGTAGATTCTTGAATTCATTCCAGGGACTCTGATAAGCTTGTTCTATCCAAATGGGTTGTGCATAAGCATTCCACCAAGACAAAGCTTCCTCTATCCTATAGCAAATTTCACTTTACAATCTTCAGAACATTCACTACGAACGAATACTGATTTAGTTTTCTCGAACCAGAGAATAAGTCCAACAAATCCTTCAGATCCTTTATAGGTAAAAGGCTGACAGTTCATAAAATCCTTGTAAGTACATTTATTTCCCATAGGAACTTCTCTCCTAGCAGCATTTCCATTACTTGTACTACCTATATTGGCGGCTTATGCTTGCAAAGCTGCAGTCACACTCTCAACAACCAATTGCCTTATTTCCTCAGGTGTCATATTTACTGTTGCAGATGTTGTCACTCTCGTATGAGCCATTCTACCAACATTTACAAAAACTTGATAAGAATGATATTATTTTTGAATTTTCATACGTTGAGTATGTAATCAATTTAATATATCATAGAATAACGATAATTTTTAATTCTTTTGACAACTTCATATATGAGGATTCATAATATGAATGACGATATTCTTAATTCTTCTAACGAATTCACATATGAGGATTCATAATATGAATGACGATAAAGGCTTAAATAAAATGAAAAGAGTTTTTTAGAACAAAAGCACACTTCTTTATTTATGAATAACTTATCATTTATATTTACACGATAAGCATCTTTGTTACATAAAGAAAACTGTACGTATCTTACAAACTGAAACTAGATTTCTAAGCTTAATTCCCCATTTTGATATCAATTCTGTCTAAAATATATCCGGAGTCAGATTGTTGATTTGTTTTAAGATCATCGATGAGTAATTCTAAATTAAGCCCAGTCCTCGTAAGTCCTTCTTTCAGTTCTAGAGTTCTCCTTCTCTAGTCTTGCCATATTTATTTCATAAGCATGCATTCTTCTACTCAGTCTAATATTATGGCGTCGAGTAACGTCCACTTTATATTCCAACTTACTAAAATGGTCTTCAATATCCTTTATTCCTCTTATCAAATTCCTAATATTCTTCTCCATGATTCTAAAAGCTTCTAGGGTTATTTCATCAAGATGACTTGCAATTACGGATAATTGCTTGTCGTGCTTTTCCACAATCCGTGCTCTATAATCCTCCTTAGTTTCAAAAGGCTCTTCACGAATTCTATTGGGAGGCGAATAAAGATCCTCAGGTAATCGAAAACGAGACGTAGATGAAGGTGTACTATTCATCGCTTCAGTTTGATGTGAGAAATATTCTTATACTTCAGGAGTATCGTAAAAAGACAAAGTTGGAACACGCACATCTGTGTGAGATGGGGTGAACATCAAAACTTCTCTTTCGTCATCATCGGAAATGATAATATAGGTGGAAGTAGACATCCTTGTAATTTTTATAATATAATAACATAATATATGCTACTAAAGGAATAAAATCTTACACTGTCGTTGATGATGGCTGATGGTCTTGAAATTTAAAAATCTTAGTTATAGTTTAAGAAAAACCTTATTCTCCAATAACTGTGGGCTCTGATGCCAATCTCTAACACCCCCATTTTACTATATAGAAGCGGAAGCTAATTTGAGATATTACTATCAAGGTACCATAGTCACAATAATAGAAGAATGCTTAAAAGACATTTTATAAGTATTTACGTTATCATTCATTTATTATTCAGAGTTTAATAAAAACAACTGTACATAGCTGTACATCACATGTTTTCCCAAAGATCTAGTTTTATTCTTTAGAATGATAACTTTTCAAGACACCACCATCCACAGCCCACCAGTCCTCATTCACATGAAGTATATGACTTAAAGTCAACACAATGGTTGAGTGAATTCATAGGTTTAAACAATATTTGAGTACAAGTACGACTCCAGGGCTACAGTGTTATACACCAAAAATTTAAATTCATCGATTCTTATTTATTATTGCACTAGCTCATGACCCCGCGACTAGAAATTATCAGAAAAACCAACAAATTGCCCTTAAGCAGGTAGTTTACCGGACTATCCTGAGTTTAGAAAAATAAAGCATATCTGTTTAGCCTAGGTGGGAACCATTAGTTGCTGACAAGTACGACTTACCCAGATAACATATGTCAGTCTCCAATAGTACTATTCACAATATTAGCATTCATTAAATGATTAGCGGTTCATAATTAAAAAGGGACTTAACGGCAATAAGTAAACGTAGTGTCAATAATCATATAGGCAGCATACAAAAACACTTTTATTCCAGTTTTAGCATATATCCTCCTCACGGGTTTTCAAATCATTTATAAAGCATTTAAAAGTGAGGCCATGAACTCACCTTAGCCTATAGGGTCTTGAATTATTCTGCTATAACCAATCACAACCTTCTCACAAAATCTGAGTTAACGCACAATATGTGATAGGTGTGAAAACACCCATCTTTTTACCACTTAATTACAATAATAACCGAGCCAAAACGTGTATTTTATGTCGTAAATGTCGGAATTATGCGTGGTTTGTGTTTTTGTTGTGATTTAGGACGAAACGGTGAAAAGTGGAGAAAACACGGGCATTCACGGGCTTTTATCGAAGAAAACGACAAAAGACAAAGTCAAGAGATCAAGAGTGCAAAAAGAACGGAAGTCCAAGGCCTATTCTGAAGATTTATCGAAGAACAAGTCTAAAGACGGAAGTTTAATAAAGCCGAAGAACTCGAGTCTAATAAATAAAGAAATTATAAGACGAGTTTAATTAATCCCGAGACAAAGTCGATAAAGTCGAAGAACTTAAAAAACGAGAAGACGTGAAGAAAGAAAGAAAGAGGAGGCAACACATGCACCTCTCCATTTTCCTATAAATACCCTCTTAAACTCATTTAGGAGGGTTGGTTAGTTTTAGTTTTAGGAGTAGGAGTAGTTTAGTTTTAGAGAGAGAAAGTGACAGTTTCTCTCACTAGAACTTTAATCTTTCATCTTCCTTTCTTGTTTTTAATTGAATCTTCACTTTTACGCTTAATCTTGTTTTAAATTTAATCTTTTTAATCTTTCTTGTTAATCACGTTATTGTTTTCATCATCTTTTTCATCAAGTTTTTACATTAAGTTTTAATCTTTTTACTTTCGTGTCTTTATTTTGATGTTTTTACAAGTTTTGATCTTCTCTCTAGCTTATTGATAGCTTATTAGAGTTGTTCTTAGCTTATTGTCCTTGAAAAAGTGCTAAAAAGTTGCTTATTTTCGTCATACATCTGGTTCCTATTTTTTAGGAACGTCTGATTCGATTTTGAAACTTTTCATAAAGTTGCGAAATTGAACTTTTCAAAAGTTGCGAAATTATACTTTTGTCTGGTTCGATTTTGGAACTATTCATAAAGTTGCGAAATTGAACTTTTCAAAAGTTGCGAAATTGTACTTTTTTCTGATTCGATTTTGGAACTTTTCATAAAGTTGCGAAATTGAACTTTTCAAAAGTTTCGAAATTGTACTTTTGTCTGATTCGATTTTGGAACTTTTCATAAAGTTGCGAAATTGAACTTTTCATTAATTGAAAAATTGTACTTTTGTCTGATTCGATTTTGGAACTTTTCATAAAGTTGCGAAATTGAACTTTTCATAATTGCGAAATCTGATTCGATTTTGCAATTATTGCGACATTGTGCATTGCGACATTGTGCATTGCGACATTGTTGCATGATTTTGCAATTATTGCGAAATTAATTCATTTTTTTTTATTAATTGCGAAATTATGTCATTTTTGTCCAATTTTATTTTTAAACTTATTTTTCCCGCCATTTTTACTTAGCTTTATTTTAATTGTTTCGTCTTATTTTTCTTAAGCTTTATTTTAATTTGTCGTTTCTTAGTTTAATTCTTAAAGTATTTTATTTTCAAGTTTTTAATTTACGTTTTGTCAAGTTTTAGTTTGCGTCATTTACTTTATTTCCCTTTTAATTTCTCGTCATTTACTTTTTGTTAAGTTTTTATCTTTCAGTATTTCTTTTTACCGTCTTTATTTTATTTGTTTCAAGTCTTTATTTTTTCATTAGTTTTAGACAACGACCATTCCCTTTTTGTTCCACCAAGAACAACTAATCTCGCACAATTAACCGGAAATCAATTCGAGAAGATACCGAGAAACGAACTTTTTAACCTAGCAAAAAATCTTTACATCAAATGGCGCCGCTGCCGGCTCTTTTCGTAAGGATCAACGGTTTTTTGTGAGAGACGCGTTGGCTTTTGGGATCCGTTCACTTGTGAACGTTATTTTTCGTGTCCAACAATTTTCAAAAATCCCAAAAACATTTGAAAAATCATAAAAATCATTTCTTTTTCAAAGTTTTGCAACAAAAATATTCTTCTTGCTTATCTATTTTTCTTTATGGATTCTTATGTCCATTGCGTCGGGTGCGGGAGACGATTGTATGGGAACGACTCATGTCAATGGTGTACATGTGAGCGGTGTGGCAACGATATCAACAATACACAATTCATATACGGATTTTGTCCTTTGTGCAACTCGACTAATTCGTCCTTTTTGAACCCACCTACTCTTTCCCCGTGCATCTATTGTGGAAGCGATTCTCATTGGCATGTTTCGTGCCCGGTTCGATACCCGTATGATCACGGGCAAGAACCGGGGTACAATTATGACAATGATAATAGCTATCCACAAGACGCACCCGATTTTTCTCCTTACCCATTTTGCAACAACTATGGGGGTCCTCACGATACCTATTATTGTCAACCAATGAATTATTATGAGCAAAATCTGTGTCCTCAGTTTTCTTCACCAATGGATTATTATGAACCAAACCCGGTTTCTAATTTTTCTCAGCCGATGAACTACTATGAGCCACACCCATGCTATAATTCAGGTTTTCAACATTTTGAACCCCCACAACAAATCATCAATCATCAACCGTCCTTCGAACAATTGAGCTCCCATGAACAATGGGTCACTCTTGTTAAGCAAAGTCAACAAATTCAAGAAGCTTGCAACAAGATCATCGAGAAATGTCAAGAGGATCATCGACAGGAGCAAATATCGAATATCGAGACTTATACTCCTCCCCCGGTGTATCCATACTATTATGATGATGATGACGATGAGCCTACTATTTCTTGGAATGACCTTACTGCTCAATGTCCTAGTGCAATTTTCATCCCTCCTCTCAATATCCCAAACGTGTCTAAGGATTGTGATACATTGAGTGAGATTAGTGAGTTTGGTCTTGATAAATTATTTGATGATGAGGTTTGTGACATACCGGCTGCTATGGAGCTTGAGGACGACGTTGCTTTTACGGAAGAGGTCGATCCTAATGATGACGATTTTTCTCCAAGCTATGAGAATTTCACTTTCACTTTTGGAATTACTCAATCTCCACCGGGAGATGCGGGTGACGACGATTTATTCTCTCTGGTTTACGAAAAGTTCACCGATGAACATGATCTTGTGGATAAGGTGGAAGACGTGCTTCTTCGCGATAGATTACGGAAAGTTCATCTTCTTATTGCTCAAATCGAAGCGTTGACTTCTCCTCCTCTTTCCGCGTCTTTGCCTCCATCTATTCCTCCCGTTGAAGATAATGACCCATTGCTAGAAGAAATCGACATTCACTCTATACCACCAGGTAATGATGACAATGACATGGAGGGGGACATTATTTTTGATAATTTGCTGCAGGAGGGTATTGTCCCAAGTCCCCCTCCCGAGAACCTTTCATCCTCCCCTTTAGCCACTATTTCGAAGGATGAGTGCTTTGACCCGGGAGGTGTCATTGATTAGGCTATGATTGATAACAATACGGCTTTGCCGCTTGCTCAGCATCCATTGTCTTTGGGGGAGGACAATGTGCTTACTTTACCCACCCCACCTCCCGTGGATCTTGAATTCACATACTTCTCGTATGTCGAAAGGACCTTTCTCCCATTCAAGACTTATCCCCCCGCCTCTCCTTTGTTGATGTCAACCGGGAATGAGGACAAGGTCTTTGATCCCGGTATCACATTCGAGGCTTCCCCATGGACTATTTAATTCGGGGACGAGTCAGGCTCGTGACTCGGTTAACAAAAAACAAGCGCTTTTTGGGAGGCAACCCAATTATCTATCTATTTTCACCATAAATGTAGGGGGAGCCCCGTGGTGTTTCTTGTTTTCTTTCTTATCATGTGCAGGGATTAGAGCTTCAAAGACACACTCTTGATGACTTTTGACGAACCGTGATTCCGTGCTCCCTTCTTACCGGTTCTATCCTAAACTCTTTTCGATTCACTATTTTATATTTCTCAATATTAAAACAGGAATCTCTTTAGTTGTCTCTTCCTTAGCGAGATTTAAACAAAGTGCACAATGTCCTAAGTGTAGGGGAGTTTACTCCCACATGCTTAAACATTGAGGACAATGTTTATATTAAGTGTTGGGGGACTTCTATCATAGTTAAGTGGCCTTTTCCTTGTATTTGTCCTCATTTTAACCGGAAAATTTGATTTTTCAACATTTTTCAAAATTTTTAAACTATTTTGGCCTAGTTGTATAGTTGTTTTTACCTTTGTATATTTATTTTCTTTCCTTATTAGAATAAATTTTAATAAAGTGGTTTTAAATTTCAAACGTTGTGAATCTTTTGACTCAACCCGAGTTTACTTATCTAAGTTTACTCTAGCTAGTATCCTTAACGTCTTTAAGTCAAGTTTTGCTAGGCTTTTATATAGGGAGCTTTAAAACGCGAAAGTCTTAACTCTCACGGGTTAAGAACAAGAACTTTTCGCAAGTTCCTATAACTGATCCTAGAGAGTCGTTTATCAAGGGAACTTTAAAACGCGATTTCTAAACTTGAAAAAGTCTAAGAATTTGCAAGATCCTATAGGCGACTCGAAAACCCAAAACTGTGATTTAATTGGCTAAGCATCCACGAGTCTCATTCTTTGAGATTTTAAACTGTGGAGGACGAGAGATGATAGAGTCAATTATAAGTTTGGTATTCTTTCATGAATTTATGTGAGTTAATTATGAGCCTATTCTCCCATCGCTTGTTAATAAATTTATCTGCAATAAATAAGGTTGTACGATTTGAAAAGTTACTTAGCTTCTAGCCCAAGATCGTTTAAAAGTTGCTCGGTATGGATTAGAGTTCATAGCCAAGGCATAACTTATTGAAGCGGGATGCGAAGATTGGCGAGTCCAAAAAGGTCCTACCAAGGCATGAGGGCTACATTTTGTTGCTAAAGATCCCAAGTGATGTGAAGAATCATTTATCGAAAATCAATATGAAGGATCGAGACACACGACGAAAAGCAAGAACTCCCCAAAAGATCATGGAGAAATCTATCCAAAAAGACCCTAGCAAGGTATGAGGATAAATAGATCCAAGTCCTAAAAGGAGGCGGATCGTTGTATATCAAAGTCCAAAATAAAGATTGGAGAAAAATGAAGAAGTCGTGGTCCAAATATGAAGAATCTCTCAAAACTTCAAGTGAAGAAATTCCTATTATGAAGAGAAGACCATAATTTCATGAACGTCTCTCAAGGTTTGAAGTATGAAGTCGCTACCAAATATCGGTCCGAGAAAGGTCTCAAATCGCGAAGCGAGTTATGCCAAGATATGAACTTTATGAGGTCCCGAGAAGCAGTTTTAAAAGATTTTGTCCTTTAGCTAACTATTGATTAAATCGTTCACTTTATTTTCAGCCTAAATAACTATCGAAATAAGTCAAACAATGCATCCTCGTGATCATTCAAGACAACAATAAAATATAAGAGATACACCTAGGAATAAGGGAGTCTAAGTGAATAATTGGCCCACATGAGTTCGTGGTAGTTTGCTAACTTATAATAACAATGATCTCGTTTTTAAGCTTGGTTTGGAGAAAGTGAAAACTTGAGGATGATGATCATTCATGACATTTCCAAAACCCTAAGGTATGTTTTTGATTTCTTTACTTTGAATGTTTATAGTTTTCTATCTCTTTAATAAAGGCCAACGTGGATTGATTATGATGAAAAATGTAATCGTGCTTTGTAACTAATGCATTGCATGAGGACATAGCAATGGTCAAGTGTAGGGGATTTGATAGGTGTGAAAACACCCATCTTTTTACCACTTAATTACAATAATAACCGAGCCAAAACGTGTATTTTATGTCGTAAATGTCGGAATTATGCGTGGTTTGTATTTTTGTTGTGATTTAGGACGAAAAGGTGAAAAGTGAAGAAAACACGGGCATTCACGGGCTTTTATCGAAGAAAACGACAAAAGACAATGTCAAGAGATCAAGAGTGCAAAAAGAACGGAAGTCCAAGGCCTATTCTGAAGATTTATCGAAGAACAAGTCTAAAGACGGAAGTTTAATAAAGCCGAAGAACTCGAGTCTAATAAATAAAGAAATTATAAGACGAGTTTAATTAATCCCGAGACAAAGTCGATAAAGTCGAAGAACTTAAAAAACGAGAAGACGTGAAGAAAGAAAGAAAGAGGAGGCAACACATGCACCTTCCCATTTTCCTATAAATACCCTCCTAAACTCATTTAGGAGGGTTGGTTAGTTTTAGTTTTAGGAGTAGGAGTAGTTTAGTTTTAAAGAGAGAAAGTGACAGTTTCTCTCACTTGAACTTTAATCTTTCATCTTCCTTTCTTGTTTTTAATTGAATCTTCACTTTTACGCTTAATCTTGTTTTAAATTTAATCTTTTTAATCTTTCTTGTTAATCACGTTATTGTTTTCATCATCTTTTTCATCAAGTTTTTACATTAAGTTTTAATCTTTTTACTTTCGTGTCTTTATTTTGATGTTTTTACAAGTTTTGATCTTCTCTCTAGCTTATTGATAGCTTATTAGAGTTGTTCTTAGCTTATTGTCCTTGAAAAAGTGCTAAAAAGTTGCTTATTTTCGTCATACATCTGGTTCCTATTTTTTAGGAACGTCTGATTCGATTTTGGAACTTTTCATAAAGTTGCGAAATTGAACTTTTCAAAAGTTGCGAAATTGTACTTTTGTCTGGTTCGATTTTGGAACTTTTCATAAAGTTGCGAAATTGAACTTTTCAAAAGTTGCGAAATTGTACTTTTGTCTGATTCGATTTTGGAACTTTTCATAAAGTTGCGAAATTGAACTTTTCAAAAGTTACGAAATTGTACTTTTGTCTGATTCGATTTTGGAACTTTTCATAAAGTTGCGGAATTGAACTTTTCATTAATTGCGAAATTGTACTTTTGTCTGATTCGATTTTGGAACTTTTCATAAAGTTGCGAAATTGAACTTTTCATAATTGCGAAATCTGATTCGATTTTGCAATTATTGCGACATTGTGCATTGCGACATTGTGCATTGCGACATTGTGCATTGCGACATTGTGCATTGCGACATTGTTGCATGATTTTGCAATTATTGCGAAATTAATTCATTTTTTTTATTAATTGCGAAATTATGTCATTTTTGTCCAATTTTATTTTTAAACTTATTTTTCCCGCCATTTTTACTTAGCTTTATTTTAATTGTTTCGTCTTATTTTTCTTAAGCTTTATTTTAATTTGTCGTTTCTTAGTTTAATTCTTAATGTATTTTATTTTCAAGTTTTTAATTTACGTTTTGTCAAGTTTTAGTTTGCGTCATTTACTTTATTTCCATTTTAATTTCTCGTCATTTACTTTTTGTTAAGTTTTTATCTTTCAGTATTTCTTTTTACCGTCTTTATTTTATTTGTTTCAAGTCTTTATTTTTTCATTAGTTTTAGACAACGACCATTCCCTTTTTGTTCCACCAAGAACAACTAATCTCGCACAATTAACAGGAAATCAATTCGAGAAGATACCGAGAAACAAACTTTTTAACCTAGCAAAAAATCTTTACATCAATATGTATATATATCAAGTCATAATCTCTAAGTTCAATCTTTTCATATTTTATATATCTATTATTTGATTCATATATTTTGTTGTTATAGTATCATTGTTCGGGCCATTATACTCAGAAGCCATTCTATAAACGTCTGAGGAGCGAGGGCACTTTTAATCGTAAATCCAACCACTGAGTCAGAACGTTATATCGAGATGGAACATATTTGTACAAAGTTCGATAATAACATGATACTTAGTATATTATTACATTTTATGTCTTTAGTTTCAATATTGGTAAAAATAGTCCTTTTATTTATATTTTGGCATAATTACACTTTTAACCCCTAAAGTATATAGTTTCATTATTTGCAATTTAAACGCTCAATATTTAACCTTAGGGTCTCAAACGTTTCAGAATTTATTCTTATAGCTTTAACTTTCATAAAATGACACTTTTGGCCGTAAATATTAAATTGTTTCAAAAATGATAGTTTTGGTCCTTATACTTGTAAAAATCACATAACTTCTAAAAAATGTACCAAATGATCTAGGATTTTAAAACAAATTTTTAAAACACATTTATAATCATAATAACAAATGGTATAAAATAAGTCACATGGGATGTCCTAGGACGTATATAGAAGGAAACGGGGTGCAAGTCTTCATGTTATGCCATTCGGCCCTATTTATAGTTTTTCCAACACTTAGGCTCCAAGCTAAGGCCTTAAACGTGTAACATAGATAGCTTAGTGACTAAGGATGGATATTTAAGGTCTATGCCAGTTTGTAGAGTCTAGCTTCATTCCAATCTTGTCTTATGGTCTAAAATAGGTCACGACATACATATGATAAGAATGGTGATGTGTAGCTTCAAGTAGGTGATGCGCCGACTTGTCACCACTTGGAAAATATCTTATAACATGTAAAATATCTGATTTTAAAACTTAGAATAGGAGGGAAAAGGTTTAAAACAAGCTTTAGAGGGAAAACATAAAACTGGGTTTAAAATCTAGGGCTTGTAATTTATACTTTGTAATTTTGGTGATTAGGGAATTAAAAAGTGATTATTGAATGATTAAGGATTAATTAGGGTTTATAAATTCTATTTATAAGATTTAGGTCCTTGGTTTAAAGTTTAACAAAGGTTTGATGTGAAAAGTGGAAGATAACTTATGTAGATTAGGGTTTTCTAATGATCTAGGTTTAAATCTTAGTAAAAGTTATTATCCTCCTCTTAGCTACTGATGTAAACTCAATTTAGGTCCTAGACATTGTGTTTTAAGTTTCTAATGAATTCTCATACTTGGTTCGGTAGCGTAGTTTAAGTAAACATGTCTAAAGAGTGAAAATACCTATTTTGACCAAATTTACAAGTCATGCATTAAAATCTTGTACCTTGTGCATTATGATACTTTTACATTGTCTTAATATAATCTTATAACCTTAATTAAGTTCTATGAGTGTTTGTAAACTTTTCATAAAAGACTAGGTAATGATTCTATGTAGATTTCTTAATATAAAGGTTTCTATGTCTTTAAGCCTAATGACTTTCTATATTGGGTAATTAGGGTTTATATCTTAATGTATGCTTATTCTAGGTCATATATAGTATGTTTATGATTTCTAGGGTTTCCATATTCTTATTTTAAGGGTTTATATAGGTTGATCATATCTTAGGGTTAAGTAAGTGAGCTTAAGGTCCAATGCTTTAAAAACTTGTACTTTATGCTTTAATACTTTGTAAATTAGTTTGAGACAAATGTATTAACTTATTATGATATTTAGTTGAGTTTTGTAATTAGTTGCAAAAGATTAGACTCTATTTCATTATAGAATGGATTTTATATGCTAATCTTGGTTACTAGGTCATTTACTTGTAATTGGCTTGAGATTAGTGAATATTTCTATTTTATGATTAATTATCTTTCCTTTATATGATAGATTATAATTAGTATAGTGTATTTGATAATAGTACATAGATATTATGTAGTTATATTGCTTGAAACATTAGTTTACAAGGGATTTCTAAGGTTTCTAAGGCTCTTTTAGGAATTCAAGGCATCTGTGTTGTATTTGAGTTGTTATTATTCATTGTATATACATATAGTTACTTTTAGAACTCATACTTGATATATACATAGTATTTACAATATATAGGCATATCTTGATGTGGTAATTAAGATAGTGAGAATTCATATATTTAACAATTCAGTCACATACCATAGTAAAATGCAAAAATTTCGTAGCAAAATTACCTTTTTCTTTATGAACATAGATATTACATTAATCAAAATTACTAGATGATATAATATACATAGTTTTGGGGCGACACTATAGAGAATAAAAAAATTGCTTGGATTGCATGGAAAAAGTATGTTCTCAACGGAAATTTGGGGGGCTTGGGATTGAAAGCATTAATGCTTCAAACATATCCATGTTGGTAAAATGGTAGTGGCGATTATACACAGATATAAATGCGTTTAGTTTCAAGTGGTTGTGTCTATTCATGGCTTAAATAGTGGTATTGATTTCATTCACACACTTTAATTTAATCTACTATATCATATTACAACTATTTATTATTTTTGTGTTAGTCTATAGTTGACGGAATGAATAACCAAAATGTTACAAATATAAGTATTCGTAATAGTACATTCTCGTTGCTATACACGGAACACCATCTATGTTAGCCTCAAAATATTAAGTTGAACAAGAATGAATCGGTCATAGGTTTATTATATATCGGTCATAGGAATGTTGTAATATGTAATAGGATAGTCGGAATATGCGGGCTTGACGTTTAGCTTAAAAGGCCTCTTTCAAAGTATTAAGCACTTTAATCAAGCCCGACCCAAAAAATATAGTCCATAGAAAGCCCACATATGAGCGGACTATATAAACCCTTTCCTAGCATGTTAGGAAGGATTGTCATTCATTTTTCTTAATCTAATATCACACATTTTCTCCAACCTCTCTTTATCTTCTCTCTACTTTCTTTCTCTAACTTCTCTCTTATTTCTTTCTCTTTTCTATCTATTTTCTATTGATCTATCATGGTGAAGTGAGTTATTATATAGGATAACAATTGGTATCATTCGCCACGGGATGGATTTGTGATTTGTTTATGGTTATCTACTTATTTTCGTGGGTTTTTAAATATAAAAACACATGAATTTTTTGATCTTCTTTTTCATCCGATTTTCTTATTTGTATTTTTTAAGGTTTTAAAATTTTTCGCCTTAAAAATTTAAAAAGTTTTATTTTTATGCCTTCTTATGGCTTAGATTGTCCGGAAGTACAACTTGTTTTATTGTAAAATATCAAAAAATGAACTTGTTTTTTGAAAGATCAAAAAGTTGCGTTTTGTTGCCTAGAACTAGAAATGTAAACCCTAATGAACCGGAATTGTTAAAGTTTTGAGAACCGGAATTGTTAAAGTTTTGAGAACCGGAATTGTTGAAGTTTTTAGAACTGGAATTTGAAAGTTTTTGAGAACCGGAAATTTGGTACTTTTTTGAACCGGAAATACAAAAATTCTAGTACCGGAGTTTTATAAGTTTGGAGAACCAGAGTTAACATAATTTTGGAACCGAAATTTCATATATTTTGGAACCGGAGTTTTGCTAGTACCGGAAACATGGAACCGGAAATATATAAGTTTTGGAACCGGAAATATATAAGTTTTGGAACCGGGAATTTGACAATTTTT
Source organism: Glebionis coronaria (assembly GCA_025667525.1). Classification (NCBI taxonomy): domain Eukaryota; kingdom Viridiplantae; phylum Streptophyta; class Magnoliopsida; order Asterales; family Asteraceae; genus Glebionis; species Glebionis coronaria. The sequence goes on along the minus strand of CM046879.1, from coordinate 110,277,911 downwards.
TGTTCGATCAATTTTTAGACTTAGCCACCCTCACAACTAGTTTCGAAGCATAGTTTCCAAAAAAAAGAGTTAAATTTTTTACGTCAACTTATATCAAATTTTTTCCATACTAGTTTTAGCTAATTCTGCTTCGATTTCAAAATTTGGCAATTCAAAATTTTTCTCCGACCCGCAATTCGAATTTAATGTCGACTGAGAAAAAATTAAAATTTTCGGAATTTTAACCACAACCTCATCACAACATATCTACTTAAGATCCGATTTCACTTCATCAGCAACACCTATTATGGATTCTACATCAAAAAATGGTGTGACTCACAACAACATGGTCGCCAATACCAATGCAATGATGTCTTCGTGTCCGGAAACGAAAGAAGGAGAGATGAAACTTCAAACATGAATCATCAAACAACGTTGTCTGAAAGCCTTTAGAATCTCAACATGAACCTACAATGTCTTGAGAAAGAGGACTTCACGTACACTCCTTTGTTTACATATGCATTTACGTGCTTCTTCAGAAATGATACCCGAACGTTCCGTTATGAGTTAAAACTCAACATGAAGAACTTTGAGAAAGAAATACTCAACGACTACCTTTATGAGAAAGATTCCAAGAAAGCCTTCAAAATACTAAAAACACCATTTCAACCATTCTTTGATTCAAAGTTATCAAGACTGCTAATTTTTTATTCCGAAGCTCGAGAAGCAAAAGAGAACTTTAAAGACTACACTAACATGGAAGCAGAATCTTTCAAAGACTTGATAATTCAAAACATGGAATCCAATGAGAGGCTTCTGGATGAACGCTTACTTCATGAACAAGACATGGTCAACAAGACGACTAACAAAAAGCTGCAAATGCAAGAGTGCAAGGTTGTAAAGGTTCACGCATCGGATCCTAGTCCAGTCTCAACTATAAGTAGCGGCCCAATGCCGGGTAATGCGAATGGAATCTTCAGATCGCGGAACATAAAGAATGGTACGCATAATGATCGTAGCATATCAGGGAATGAAAGCAGCAGTTTTGTCAAACAAGGCATCAACTCTGACATAGTAATCGGCAATACACCTTCATATGACAATGGCATTGTCTTTGACTTTTATCCCTTGGAAGAGGTACACAATGATGAATATAATGTGTTTTCCAATGTTAATACACACGAGCATAGTGATCAAACTCAAACGCTTATTGACACATGTATGACGGAAAAGGTTGATAGTAATACCACACCTGATTCATCAGACATGTGCAATAATGTGTCTAAGGATGATCAACATGAAAATGAGTATGACGATGAGGAGCGTGTTGCGCTTGCTAATTTACAAAAAGATGTCAATGAAACTAGAAAGAGTCAAAAGCAATTAAATAAAGCAACGCCACACTCACTCAAAACTTTGAAGAAAGCAAAGCTGCAGTTATAAAATCTAGTGAGCTTCTTGCAAGCTGCAGAGCTAAGCTTCTTAAAAAAGATAAGGAGCTTGAAGGGTACAAAGGGCATGTCATTAATTCTAAAAATAACGATTTTGAAAGTAAATACAATGAGACTCTTAAGTTACTAGAAAAAGAGAAATGTAATTATAACACCTTTTTTAAGTAATGAACGACACAAAACATATCTTGCTACCACTAAAGTGAAGGAGCTACAACAAGTGATTTCTTTTCTTCAAACGGATAAAACTAAACTTGTTAATGAAAAGAAAAAAGAGGTTGAAAAGTTGGAAATGGATTTAAAAATTAGACAAGCGAAAGACATTGAAAAAGTCATGGATCTTAAAGCACAAATTGTGAGAACTCGTATTTTTCCCGGTAACTATTTTATTCTTTTATTCTTACTTCTTGAATTTTCTTCATGTTACATTTTCTTGTATTTCCATACACAAATCCTGAGATCTCAATAATTTTAAATAGATTTTATTTTAATAATTTTCTGATCATTGAAAAATATTTTATTCGGAATTATAATTTTTTTTACTTTATTTTATTTTTCCGCATTTACTTAAATCAAAATTTTTGATTTAAAAGCACCCGCACGTGTTTTACAAAAAGTTTACCCGAATCGACAGAACGAGAACCGATGGCTATATTTCGACTTTTCGAAGTCAAAATACTATGTTTCTATAAAATATTTTGTTTTCGTATTATAACTTGCACCGAGTTAGAATTTTAGCGATTTTTAAGAATCGAGTCTGACTAGAATTAGATGCATTTAACATTAGTAATTAATAGAACTTAGTTATGGGCCAAAGCCCACTCCTTTCCCTTTTGTTTTCTACTATTCGACCAAAACACAAACACAACTGTCATTTTTTTCCAAAAATACTATCTCCTTCTCCCTCTTTCTTTTGTTCTATGCTCAAACCCTCCAAAACCATACCACCATCTCAAAAATCTCAATTACAATCTAATTAAACATTACCAAAGTGTTTCTTGTTTGATTTTAACACTAAACCCACTCAAAAACACCTCATGCATTGATTTTATAAAAATAAAAAATTATAAGAATTATAAGAATGGAAGATTTTTCAATTTCGATCACTCATTCTTGCTCAATATTGCCATTAATTCATACCAAATCAATCTTGGTAAAACCTTTTCAATAATTCATATTTATTATGCACATGCATATTATTGAATTCTAGTGCTTTGATGTGTTTAAGTTATTATATGATGTATTTTGGTTGTTTGGATTAAACAAGAGGTTGTTTGGTATAGAAATCATATTAGCAAAATTCAGACAAAATGTTGATCTGTTCAAAACCCCTATATTTTTCACTATAAACTGCACTTTATATGGCATAAATAGATTCTTTGGGTCATATACATATTAGTGGCGAGTTGGATAGGCACACAACTCCTCCGGATGAGGAAGTTATGATTAAATTAAGTTTTAATAACCAAAATTCGGACATCAGGTTTGTGAGCCCAAAACTCACAAATTTTCCCACTGTAGGCTGTGTTTTTATTGCTTATATGGATTCATTGACTCTTTTACATGTTAGTAGTGAGTTGTATGGGCGATCAACTCCTCCAGATGAGTGAGTTATAGCCGATTACGGTTGAATCTGACCCAACAGACTTGTATAGATTTTTGCTCTAGGTCATGTACAATATATTGGACTTTTTAAGACATGGTGAGTTAGTATGCATTATAATCTAACGAGCACTGCTGACCTCGCGTCAATAGCTATCACCAAATGGTTTTTATGGCTAAAATGGTAAACCCGAGTTTGAAAACCTAAATTCTGACTTAGTAACCTTCAAAGAATGTAACCTTCCCGCTAACTGGTAGTAGCTATTTACTCATTGATGGTATGAGCCGAAATTAGAGTATTGAGGCTTTCCAATGGTGAAATATCAGGCCCTTAAACCTTATAGGTTAACGGGTTATTTTGTCCCAAGTTTGACTAGTGTAGTTTGACCATTAAGTGCTTAAGGGGTGGCTGTTAGTGTTTTAGACTTTTAAAAAGTTCCGTAAACTCTTAGATCGAATGGTTGGACATTATGGAAACCTCGTGAGAGACCCGTTCTAGGGGTGAAAACCCCATAGTTGTTGGACTAATTAACTGTGAGCAACACCCTTTATAAAATAGCTATACCAGAAAATGTGACTTTACGCCTACGGTTAAGTAAATTGTTGGCGTTTTTAGGTGAAAATCACTTGAGTTACTTGATTTGAGACCTTAGACTATCATGTTATGCATTTTATACAGGTTGTGCGTCATGAAGGTCATGACCACACTTAGGCTCGATTGGTTGTGCAAGTTATATACATATTACATTTTCATAAAATATTTTGATACAATTGTTTAATATTTTTATAAAGCGCATACTTAAGGGTCGTGATCACTCTTGTAGGTCGCGGGTAGCCCTTGGAGTACATCCATAAGCCTTCTTCAGCCCCGGTTCTCATATCCGTCACACTTGTACTAAGGTACTTTTGGCACCATTGTATTGCTTTGATTTCTATTTGTTTAAATACCTTGATTATGAAATTAGGGTTTTTGTATTTTGACCATATGCTACTGATTTCAAGGTGGTTTTATGATCATGATAGGTCTTGTGTACTTGTAGAGGCATTTATTAGGGTGTGCAAGTGTTTAGGTGATGTTAAAAGTGAGTTTTATTATCAAAATAAGGTTAAGAATGACAGCAAAATTTTTTTCCAAGTAAGACCTGCAACTTTATTGATTTTTGGTTAGACTTGGTTGTACAATAGGTGAGTTGGGTGGTTTTTAGAAGTGTCCGGATGAGTAAAATTTGGTCTTTTTATCAAAACTAGTCAATACCGACGTGTGCGCCAAATTTGTGTTTGGGGTCAAAGCATAAAAAGTCAAAGTGGGTATTTTATGACTTACTACAGTAACATATGTCAAATGTTAACATTTCCAATTGGTTTCAAGTTAAAATCTTTTACGCAATGTAAATGATGGTCAAAATAGTTTTATGCAATTTTTTGTCGAAAAAGTCAAATCTGATTAGTCTGCACTAAAACTGCATTTTCCGTTGATTGGTAATAGCTTTGATAGTGTTTATTAATGATTTAGAAAGGTAATAATTTTATCTTTCAGGGCCGTAAAGTTTGAGTTTATAGCTATTATAGAACTCTAGATATGATACAATCTTTACAGCATGTTTATGAAAATTTAGTGTAACCACTTTGTCAACGTTAATTTTCGACTCAAAGTGTACAAGTGTTTGCTACTTATGGGTTTGATGAGCATTGCTAATATTTATAAACATGATCATACAGTGGGTAAGCAGTGTTTTTGAGTCAAAATTGATTCGAGTCAATAGGTTGCAATGCCTTGCGAGTTATAAGATGGTTTATGTACTAATAGTAACCAAAGTGTTTTATAAACGTCATTTTTGTATCTTCTAAGTTTTCGCGCTCCATTATCATAGGTCTTGGATGACTTAAAGTTTCTTGATTTCTTGTTGTTACTACTCAGCCCTCAAGTTCCATATTGATTCACCTCGTAGCTAAGGTGAGTTCATAGCCCCTTTTCTTATATACTTTGTTACAAATTACGGGGTGAGAATAACATGCGTGGAATGCAATCATTTAAAAATTTTAGTATGCTATTCAAGAACTGTATGCTTCTCCATATTATACATTTACTTATTGCATTGGTATCTTAGTCAAAAAGCCCCTACATCATGAACCGTTAGTTCACCTTTTGCAAGCGCGAATGTTGTGGATGGATCCATCGGGATTGATAATCCCTGTCCCGATTACCTTGACGCACTTAAATTTGATTACCTAAGTATTTTGACTAGATACTTATTAGGGGTAAACCATTTATGTTAAAGCTTCGGTGTCGTGAGCTAATGCAATAAATAAATATAAATAATTTTGTACGACGGTACTAAATCATATCCTGTTGCTATTCTTATAAAATTAATGTTTGTATTCCACATCACTACTTATTAAACCTATGAATTTCACTCAGCTGTATGTTGACCTTTTTACATGTTATTTCTCAGGTAACGCTAATGCTTAATTTTGCTAAGGATGGGAGCCCGCAGGATATTTACGCAGCTTGGATATTTCTGTGTTATTTTTAAAATTTGGTTTTGGTAAAAGTTGTCAGAAGTTTATTCTGTATTTTTTGTATCTATATGTCACAAAACCATGTTTAAATAATAGATTCATCTGCTTATAAAAATCTGGGACCCTTTATTTAAGAACTCTGATGTTTATGATGTAATGTATATGTCTTTATTACGTCAACTTTGTGTCTTAAGTATTTCTTTGTTTCTTGTACCATGACATGGCACCCCCAGGTTGCCTACATATTTCTTTGCCTGATTTTGGGGGTCTCATAAATTGGTACCAGAGCGATGGTTATAGGGAACTGAGTCATTTTCAAAACTTAGTCTATAACCGAAAGTTCAAATATTTCATGTTTCTAAGTGTCAAACATAGAATCTGCCATTGTTGTTCGATATCTGCGCGGGTAACTCTCTAGTCCTTATTGTTTACTTTTAATTATCCTTATAGTATTTCATCTCTTGATTACATTTTGAAATATTACATTAACCTAATGACGATAATTACTATTTCTTTCCAAATCCTCTGTGTTTCATGAATTATCATTTGATATTACTGTGATTACATATGCCCTTACTGCATTTCTTCAATTCTTGTTCTTGTGAATTGATCTTTCACAATAACTTTATATTATTATGACATTACATACTTGTATTTGGAGCGCGTATGCTGCCGACTTTTCATACTTACTTTTCTGAGTACTATTACTATTTCGTTTATGCGTGATATGATTGACCCCATATGCTCGTTCGTTTTAAACCATTCGTTTTCTCTACTCACTTTTATATGTGGTGCGTACTTCCGTGATACCATTGTTTGGGATTAAGAAATGTTGTGTCCGATGAAACTTCCGATTATCATATTACTACCGTCCGTGTTGCTTTCATTGTTTAACTCCTTTAAGATATCTATTTAGATATCCAAAATGTTTTCCGACCAATTGTGATTGGATGTCTTGAAAAGTAGTCTATAGACCATTGTGTAGCTCAATGTGTCTCCAAAAAAGACTAAAGGACATCATATTAGTCACACATCTAAAAGCATTCCTTGAATCCGTGTTGAATAATATCATGGGTTTTCGTAACCTTGATTGACCTTTACGTCACCGTCTTACACGACAATCGTATATCGATTAAATCTTATTTCATTGATCATTCTACGTTTCGACTTCGAATTACAGCGTTCGTTTGTACCTTGGAAACACCACCGTCATCTTGTAATTCATATCCAATGATATAATGTGGTGCTTGTTTGGAATACGATTTCACTCCTATAAACTTGTGTCCTCCCCTTTCATTAAACCTCCTCGCTCCGGGAGTGCAACTCGTTAATGTTCCATTTCTTTCTCGGTATGTTTTGTGTTTTTGTAAAATCACGCCGCCAAGAGACCTTCCGACCTTGCATCTTGAAAACTAAGACATGGATGTCATGCGCCATTTTGGTTTCTTAGATTATCGTTGGTATTCTTAACCATTTTTTTATACTACATTTTCTTTATATGCTTAATTATACAATCTACTCTTTTTCTTCTTTATGGAATCCAAAAGTCATGTGTGTACATAAATTCCCGGTTGTTATGAAGTTTGATTAAATTTCGAAGTGTGTCAAAAAATATACTTTCTGCAGAAAATTTACATGTAACTTAACGATGTCGAGAAAATATTTTTATAAACTTTAGACAAAAAAATATATTTCTACTTGTTGAGACGTCCGTTTAGGACATAAAATTCGACCCGTAAATCTTAAAAACGTGCAAGTTACACTCATTTGAAATTGTAAAATTTAAGAACTTATTTTCTGCGTATATGGAAATTTACTGTTGATGTAGAACTACATGGGTAAAATCGTCATTTCTGGTACGTTTCGGCCTTCGGCCGAAATATGAAAGTTGTCTGGAATATCATTTTACGTCTACCGCGTAGGAACTAGTGTTGAAACTAATATTTCTGGGTCTTTTATCTAATAAAGTCTGCATTTTTTTTAAATATCGTTCTTTTATCAGATCTGATGCGAGGGCATTTTCGTCCATTTTTTTTCCGTTTCAAGTCTCGAGTAAAACTAAAAAGTTGTTTAAAATGCCGTTTTACCCTACCAGCGTAGGTAACCAAGTCCGAAAACTAGTATAAACGGGCCAAACCTTAAAAATAAAAACCTGCGTTTTAGGATAATATAGTCAAACCTACGCAGAACGTGCATGGGCATTTAGGTCATTTAACGTTAGGTTACAAATCTTGGGTAAAACTAGAAAGTTTTTCGAAACATTGTTTTGCACTAAATTGATTTAGATTCCGAATCTCGAAAATATCATTTAACGGGTAAATTGATCGGGTCAGACCTAAAAGTCAAACTTGACTAAAAAGTCAAAGCTGATAGAAACTTTGAAATCTGGTTTTTAGGCCTTTTTTTAGTTCGTTTGAGCTTGTAGAACTTTAACAATTGATATTTTACAAACAACAATCATTAGTTACGTTTGAAGACATTTAAAAATAGTAACTTTGGGTACGAGTTATACGTACATATATCGTAAACTTTTGAAACCGAGTTTGGATAAAACCGATGGTGAGCTATAGTTTTGTCGAAAAAGTTGTGCATTTTTATGTTAACTAGTTACAATGTGAACGCATACATAATTCCTTTTTCTTTTCTTTTATATATGACTTATTTGTTATTTTATATTATCTTTCTTTTCTCTCACTGTACCACTGATTTGGGTCGAGATTTGAAGTTCTTTTTTTCACATCGTTCGCTATCATTTTGACACGTGTCTCATGACGATTATGGCTAAAGATTTTGAAACCTTATCACCTTGTACCATTTCATCGATTTCGTATTGATTACCCTTTACTACCCTCGTGTAACCTACTTGCTATTTATACGTTGTTATAATGTCACCATATAAACTCAAACGGGTATTGCTTGCAAATCATTTTACAAATTGTTCTACTTGGGCTTTATAAAATACTTGAATGTTACTTTATAACGTTAAGTAATATTATTTTACGAGGTATTTTCACAAACTATTTTACCTTCATCTTATAAAAGAATTCATGTAACATTAAAGGTGTTGATTTAAATATCAAGCGAATTACTTACTTGCGAAAAGTTTCATAAATTATTTCGATTTCTATTTTTGGTATCATATATATATTTTAAATATATGACATGTATACTGGTTTGACGAAACTGTGCATCGCATTGCTAGTCCTAAATTATGCATGGCCTGATCACCTATGCGTAATTTAGAAGGAGCCATGCGAGGCCGAATAGTAGTCACCTTAAATATTTGGCCAAGAACCAATTTTTTTACTTGTGTTTCTGAAAAAGTTAGATAAATGAAAATTTTGAAAACTTTTACATATTATGCGAGTAGCACCCGTTTGTAACTTATGCACATGTTTCCTTACCTCTTTCTAGAACGAATTACATGCCTACAAGTACATGTTTCTTTACTCAATGATGTTTGTTCTACTTATTACCACTCGTCTAATTACAGACCATTGATACCATACTAGAAAGTTTCAATGTAGTTATACTTCTACATCGACCAACCTTCTCTATCTATTTTCGTAGACCTTCGAAACGTCTCTGGACGTGGATAATGATTTATAACTAGACGTTAACGATAATTTCGTGTATTTGTCATGATGTGTGTTAGACTCTATTGTCTTGAAATTCATTCGTGTGAACCATGTGTTGATTTCGCCTCTCATTGCTAATGTTGTTCATTTTACTAGAACTACTCTCAAGTGACTTCTTAAGATTTTTCTTTGATTCGAAAATTTATGGTGTGGCTTTTCTCTTTCGATCGTGTATCGACCATCGAGAACTTAATAAGCCGTTGTTAGTGACACCAACCACGCTCGTGAATTAATCATTTCCTAAATCATTTGTTTCTTATTGTCCTTATTGTCGACGCATCTATTCTATCATGTTCATTAATAATTTGGTACGAATTTCGTTTTATTCCCTCATTCTATTGCTTGTATTCTAATTGTTGACAATTATTTTCTATCTTGTCATATTTTGAAAACTCGAATATGTCTCATGTTTACCATTTGATGCATTAAACACCTTTTTGGATTTCTAAAAATTATTATAAATTTTTAAGAACGTTTTACACATTTTATCAAGTGGTTAAATTACAAAATAACCGTTTCTTGTTAAATGTCGGATTTATACATCCTCTTTAGTAGATTTATAACTAGGTTCAAAAATACGTCATGCTTTATCTTTTAAACTATTTGATTTACCATACTTTACTTTCAAGTTAATGAAATTATCGATGTAATTTATACTTCTATTAATGATTCTAAATAATTTGGAAACTTGATTTTCTTCAATCGTAACAATGAACCAAAGTTTTAATAACAATTTCATACAATCATCCAAAGTTCTTAAGCCGATCAAAATAATTAATTTGAACTGAGTTACTTTTACTTTGAAATCCTTATAAAAAAGAGACTTAGTGATTTTTACTCACTAAATATTCAATTTCTTCTTAATCCATATATAACATAGTTACAATTTTTCTTTACTAGTAGTTCTGATTTCAAATCACCAAACGCTTTGATAAGCAACTATAGCTATATTGACACCATTTTGAAAGTGTCATAATATTTTAATGCCGTAAACAAACAAACCTTGCATTTTTCTAAAAATCAAGCAAGCATCTAAGTTTAATTTTAAAGTAATACCAAATCCTAGACGGATAATTGTGGTAACTCGTATTTTAAATTTTATATGTAACTCATATTTCTCGTCTATTTCTCTAGTAAGTATATTGTCACGTTTTAAGATTGTCATGTTTTACAGTTTCTGCGATTTGTGATTCCTTGTCGATTATCAATCTTAACTCGTTTTAGCGCACCTTGTCCGTTTAAGCAATTCTCGTGTTCATTCTATCTATTAATACTTCTTCGTACTGAAAGGTTATTATTTCAATCCGAGTTTGAAATAAATTCGAAAAGGAGTCAAGAAGCTGAAGCGTAGTTGGATTCCAATTGTTAAGGCTTGCCGTGGTGCAGAATTTACCTGGGAAAGCAAAAAATCAGTTCTAAACTAGGTATCCCCATTTGTTCGCATCTTCTATCGTCTCCAGATGAACTCTGAGGGACCAGAGTTCCTTTAGGGGGGTCGACTGTGAGAACTCGTATTTTTTCCGGTAACTATTTTATTCTTTTATTCTTACTTCTTGAATTATCTTCATGTTACATTTTCTTGTATTTTCATACACAAATCCTGAGATCTCAACAATTTTAAATAAATTATATTTTAAATTTTTTCTGATCATTGAAAAATATTTTATTCGAAATTATAATTCTTTTATTTTATTTTATTTTTCTGTATTTACTTAAATCAAAAATTTTAATTTAAAAGCACCCGCGCATGTTTTACAAAAAGTTGACCCGAATCGACAGAACGAGAACCGATGGCTATATTTCGACTTTTCGAAGTCAAAATACTATGTTTCTATAAAATATTTTATTTTCGTATTATAACTTACACCGAGTTAGAATTTTAGCGATTTTTAAGAATCGAGTCTGACTAGAATTAAATGCATTTAACATTTGGGCTTTAGTTAGTTGTTAATAGAACTTAATTATGGGCCAAAGCCCACTCCCTTCCCTTTTGTTTTTTACTAGTCGACCAGAACACAAACACAAACAAAACTGTCATTTTTTTTCCAAAAATACTATTTCCTTCTCCCTCTTTCTTTTTGTTCTATGCTCAAACACTCCAAAACCATATCACCATCTCAAAAATCTCAATTACAATCTAATTAAACATTACCAAAGTGTTTCTTGTTTGATTTTAACGCTAAACCCACTCAAAAACACCTCATGCATTGATTTTATAGAAATCAAGAATTATAAGAATTATAAGAATGGAAGATTTTTCAATTTCGATCACTCCTTCTTGCTCAATATTGCCATTAAATCATACCAAAATCAATCTTGGTAAACCCTTATCGATCCTTCATATTTATTATGCCCATGCATATTGTTGAATTCTAGTGCTTTGATGTGTTTAAGTTAGTATAGGATGTATTTTGGTTGTTTGAATTAAACAAGAGGTTGTTTGGTATAGAAATCATATTAGAAAAATTCGGACAGAATGTTGATCTATTCAAAACCTTTATGTTTTTCACTATAACCTGCACTTTTTATGGCATAAATAGATTCTTTGGGTCATATAAATATTAGTGGCGAGTTGGATAGGCACACAACTCCTCCAGATGAGGAAGTTAGGATCAAATTAAGTTTTAATAACCAAAATTCGGATAGCAGGTTTGTGAGCCCAAAACTCACATATTTTCCCACTGTAGGCTGTGTTTTTATAGCTTAGATGGATTCATTGACTCTTTTACATATTATTAGCGAGTTGGATGGACGATCAACTCCTCTGGATGATTGAGTTATGGCCGATTTATGGTTGTGAACCCAATCTGACCCAACAGAGTTGTATAGCTTTTTGCTCTAGGTCATGTACCATATATTAGACTTATTAGACATGGTGAGTTAGTATACATTATAATCTAACTAACTCCGCTGACCTCGCGTCAATAGCTATCACCAAATGATTTTTTTGGCTAAAACGGTAAACCCGAGTTTGAAAACCTAAATTCTGATTTTGTAACCTTCAAATAATGTAACTTTCCCGCTAATTGGTAGTAGCTATTTACTCGTGGTTGGTATGAGCCGAAATTAGAGTATTGAGGCTTTCAAATGGTGGAAATCTCAGGCTCTTAAACCTTATAGGTTAACGGGTTATTTCGTCCCAAGTTTGACTAGTGCAGTTTGACCATTAAGTGCTTACGGGGTGGCTGTTAGTGTTTTGGACTTTTAAAAAGTTCCGTAAACTCTTAGATCGAATGGTTGGACATTATGGAAATCTCGTGAGAGACCACCTTCTGAGGGTGAAAACCCCATAGTTGTTGGACTAAAGAATTGGGAACTACGCCCTTTACAAAATAGCTATACCAGAAAATGTGACTTTACGCCTACATAAGTAAATTGTTGGCGTTTTTAGGTGCAAATCACTTGGGTTACTTGATTTGAGACCTTAGACTATCATGTTATGCATTTTCTACAGGTTGTGTGTCTTGAAGGTCATGACCACACTTAGGCTCGATTGGTTGTGGAAGTTATATACATATTATATTTTCATAAAATATTTTGATACAATTATTTTATATTTTTATAAAACGCATACATAAGGGTCGTGATCACTCTTGTAGGTCGCAGGTAGCCCTTGGAGTACATCCGTAAGCCTTCTTCAGCCCCGGTTCTCATATCCACCACACTTGTACTAAGGTACTCTTGGCACGATTGTATTGCTTTGATTTCTATTTGTTTAAATACCTTGATTATGAAATTGGGGTTTTTGTATTTTGACCATATGCTACTGATTTCAAGGTGGTTTTATGATCATGATAGGTCTTGTGTACTTGTAGAGGCATTTCTTAGGGTGTGCAAGTGTTTAGGTGATGTTAGAAGTGAGTTTTAGTGTCAAAATAAGGTTAAGAATGATAGCAGTATGCTACAGCCATTCACGAAATTTTTCTCCAAGTAAGACCTACAAATTTATTGATTTTTGGTTAGCCTTGGTTGTGTAGTACAATAGGTGAGCTGGGTGGTTTTTGGAAGTGTCCGGATGAGTAAAATATGGTATTTTTTTTATCAAAACTAGTCAATACTGACGTGTGCGCCAAATTTGTGTTTGGGGTCAAAGCATAAAAAGTCAAAGTGGGTATTTTTATGACTTATTACAGTAACATAGGTCAAATGTGAACATTTCCAATTGGTTTCAAGTTAAAATCTTTTACGGAATGTAAATGATGGTCAAAATAGTTTTATGCAATTTTTTGTCTAAAAAGTCAAATCTGATTAGTCTGCACTAAAACTGCATTTTCCGTTGATTGGAAATAGCTTTGATAGTGTTTCCTAATGATTTGAAAAGGTAATAATTGTATCATTCCAGGGCGTAAAGTTTGACTTTATAGCTATTATAGAACTCTAGATATGATACAATCTTTATAGCATGTTTCTAAAAATTTAGTGCAACCTTATCAACGTTAATTTTCGACTCAAAGTGTACAAGTGTTTGCTACTTATGGGTTTGATGAGCATTGATAATGTTTATAAACATGACCATACAGTGGGTAAGCAGTGTTTTTGAGTCAAAATTGATTCGAGTCAATAGGTGTCAATGCCTTGCGAGTTATAAGATGGTTTATGTACTAATAGTAACCAAAGTGTTTTCTAAACGTTATTTTTGTATCTTCTAAGTTTTCGCGCTCCATTATCGTAGGTCTTGGATGACTTAAAGTTTCTTGATTTCTTGTTGTTACTACTTAGCCCTCAAGTTCCATATTGATTCACCTCGTAGCTAAGGTGAGTTAATAGCCCCTTTTCTTATATACTTTGTTACAAATTGCGGGGGTGAGAATAACATGCGTGGAATGCAATCATTTAATACTTTTAGTATGCTATTCGAGAACTGTATGCTTTCCCATATTATACATTTACTTATTGCATTAGTATCTTAGTAAAAAAGCCCCTATATCATGAACCATTAATTCACATTTTGCAAGCGCGAATGTTATGGATGGATCCATCGGGATTGACAATCCCCGTCCCGATTACCTTGACGCACTTACATTTGATTACCTAAGCATTTTGACTAGATACTTACTAGGGGTAAAACATTTATGTTAAAGCTTCGGTGTTGTGAGCTATTGCAATAAATAAATATTAATGATTTTATACGATGGTACTAAATCATATCCTGTTGCTATTCTTATAAAATTAATGTTTGTATTCCATATCACTACTTATTAAACCAATGAATTTCACTCAGCTTTATGTTGACCTTTTTACATGTTATTTCTCAGGTAATGCTAATGCTTAATTTTGCTAAGGATGGGAGCCCGCAAGATATTTACGCAGCTTGGATATTTCTGTATTATTTTTAAAATTTGGTTTTGGTAAAAGCTGTCAGAAGTTTATTCTGTATTTTTGGTATCTTTATGTCACAAAACCATGTTTAAATAATAGATTCATCTGCTTATAAAAATCTGGGACCCTTTATTTATGAACTCTGATGTTTACGATGTAATGTATATGTCTTTATTACGTCAACTTTGTGTCTTAAGTATTTCATTGTTTCTTGTATCATGACGTGGCACCTAATGTTGCCTACATGTTTCTTTGCCTGATTTTGGGGGTCTCACACAAATCGAGTTTTTGAAAAAAAAAGTTTACAAACTAATCAATCTGTTCAAACCATGAGAATGTTGGCTGCTCATTCTTTTTTTAGGGTAAAGCTAGTTTTGCAAGTCCTAAGTACCTCTAGCAAGCTCAAGCTGAGAACTCGCACCTCTATCTTGATGAGTCCGAATGGACCAATCATTATGATATTGTTGTCAGGCCCGATAGCGAAGAGACAATCACTCTGGCGAAGGAGAGTAGATAAAAATTGAGTAAAGATGTTGTTAAACTATATAACTATGCTTATGAAAATAGTCTTTATGAAATATTTAAAACACAAACACAGAAGTCTCGTGAGCAATTGTTTTTTGATAGCCAACAAAGGAGAATACAATGAAGAAAAAAATTTGACACTAAGAAAAATAATGTTTCGAGATATATTATGTACCGGCCTCTTCAAGCTTCTCTAAGCAAGATTAGGCAAGCACTTGGTATCGTTAAGCATAACATTGAAAATATTCAAATCATTGTCGAAAGTGACTGGAAAAAATGTGTAGATGAAAAATAGAAAAAAGATATTCCTCACGATATAACTATGCTTGTGAAAGATCTTTTGATACCGCTTGCGGCGAAAACGAAAGCAAATGCTCTTGAATTTGAAAAATTAATTCAGCAAGAAATGTTTGATAATTTGAAGTACGTTGAATCTCTTGAAAAGTAAATTGATGAACTTCAATCTGAAAAAGAAGATTTTTCAAATGAATATGATCTACTCTTACAAGAATGTCTCTCCAAAGATATTATGTGTGTTTTTATTAACGCTTTTGCTGATATTGATGAATATTCTGATGTTGCATGCAAATATCTAAATAAGATCAAAGAGTGTGAACGTTTTAAAACTAAGCTTTCGAAAAATGTTAATCAAAAAGAGTTTACGTTAATTCAACACCGATGTGATTTCCTTCAAAAACATTGTAGTTCTCTTGAACTTGCTTTGCAAAACAAAATAGGAAAATTTCCAAATGATAATAATTTGCAAGTAAAACTATCTGAATCATTTCAAGAAATGAACGAAAATAGTATGGAAATACGGATTTGAAAGCTCAGTTGCAAGAGAAAGACATAGCAATAAGTGAATTGAAGAAACTCATTGGAAAGATGGGTGAGAAAACTGTGGAATCAAATGTTGTGAAACCTGTTGTTCGACAACCCAATGCGTACAAAGTTCCAAAACCATCACTCTTAGTAAAACGGAATCCTTTCTCCAATTCTTCTCATGCAAAATCTAGGTATGACTGATGGGCAACCAAGTATTCCAAAACCTGCCATTTCACTCTATGTTCCTCCATTTAGAAAACCCACTTTTGCTACTCCTAACCATGTGATGCATCTAGCACTTATAGGAATACTCCTAAGGGTGTGACATTTGAGTCCACAAAGGAATCTGAAGGTTCAAATGACTTAGTTCATACCAACAACCTAGAGGATGCTAAGCAAAAAGGGAATATTCAAAAAGAAAAACTTGTGTATTCAAAACCTAGTACACCAACCCCTACTAGAGCTCAACACACTACTAATGGTACCAAACCAAAACCTAGGAACCTTTACCAACAACCTCATAATTGGCAACATCCATGAATAGACGTGTATCGAACACTGCAACTGAACGATCAGCAAAACCTAGGAACACAAAGACTTTCATGAATTCCAAATTCCCTGTATGCCCCAAATGAAAAAAGGACATTCACACTGGAAATCATGACCATTGCATTTTGCAATACCTTTATGAGGTCAAATCTTGTGCCTTTGCACAGGGAAAGAATGCAAAATCCCATAAGATAACAAGGAGATACACACCCGTAAGAACGAAAAGCACTAATCAGAAATAAGAAAGGCGGATTAATATAGGACATAGTTTCTCTCCAAATAAGTCTTCCATTGTGTTTGAGAAAACTACTCCTAGATCTAGTCTTTGGTGGAAACCAATGGGTAGGATCTTCAAGAAAGTTGGTCTTGAGTGGATTCCTATAGAGAAGAGTGTTGAACCCTGCGCCATCACTAATGCTACGGTTCTGCCTGTATAAAAGGAATTTGTTACGCCTAACATTGATTTTTGTGCGAATTCTTCTTCCTTGATTGCAGGTACTTCAACGGATTCTGATCCCACTTCTTCCTCAAAGGGTTCTAATTCTGTATATTCTATATCACATTCTCCTCTTGTACAAAAGTCTATTTTTGATTTTTTTGAAAAACAACAAAAATGTAAATACAAAAATAAAATAAAATGTAAGTATCATATAAAAACAAAATAAAAAATAAAAAATCTTTGAAAATACCAAAAAAATTATTCTTGACATGTCTTTTAGTATCGATAATATAGACGTACCTAGAAATGTCGCTCAATAACGATACGGGTGTGTACATAAAGCTTGAATGAAAGTTGTAAATATTTTTTAAAACATGTCATTCCTATTTTTTATAAAGGAAAATGTCTCTTTTGGACATTTTTTCCAACAACGGGTAGAGCAATCTATCGCAGTCTTGAGCTATTCACAAAACATTTGAAGTTTTGAGCTCAAGATAATGGCTTGTAATCAATTTCAGATTGCAACCCGGATCTATATTCGCGGGGGAGTGTACGATTAGTGCGCTTACCCTCAACAAAAGAAGAGAAATCTTCTTACACTTGACTGGAGTCTTCAAGACATGCAAAGTCTATGAACTCAAGTTTATGCTTTTGAAAACTATTTCTTCAAAAATCTTGGAATGTTTTTCAAGAATTTTTTGTTGAGCGTTGAACATAATTTTTTTAAGAATTTTTCAATGATGATTCAAAATCTATCAAAAATTGTATGTTCAACAACTTCCATCCTTAAAAAAGCGAAGTGTGAATCACATCCTCGTAATGACAATTCAATTGGATCAATTTTCGAAGGGGAGCTTTCTAAATCAAAGTTTTAATGTTGTTGGATATATTATGTCAAGAAATTTTTATGTATCCAACACATTGTGTGTAATTATCATTTGGTACAATTCACAAAAAAAGCTTTGATGTTCGTGAGCACATCCATCAACGACATTTTTTATGTGTTCATGAACATGTGGTGTGCGAGTACAATTTTTTCAAAATTTTTTCAATGATTATACAAAATCTTTAAAAATTGTGTACTCGACACTACATAAAATGTTCCAATAATTCATGCTAAGTTAGACACACTTTTCTCCTAGATGATTTTCAAGACTATTTTTCGTGATATATTTTAATCAAATTTGGTATCTCTAGTATCAAACGATTTATATATTAGAGATAGGGGAGAAAATTTGATCTAATATATGAAAGACAATCAAAGTTTTTCAAGTGGTTTTATGGTTACGATCTTATACCCACAACCTCTTTAATTCACGATGTTATTGGTGTCAAAAGGTGGTTAGGTATATGTCTTATGATCCAACCAGAACCGGGGGGTGGGGGGGGGGGATCTTCCCAGGGACATTCCAAGAGATTATTAGAAGTCCTTAGGAAAGATGGAGTAGAATTTGAAAAGGGAAAAATAATGACTAATGACTTAAGCTAGCACTAAAACAATCACAACAAGGTGCTGGTGATGACGTCTTGGTAAGCATTCAACGGGTTGAATGAAAAACAAATGTAAGGATAAATGGTGAAAAGATATAGACCTCCATACAACTTAGGTAGAAACCGTGTCAATACATCTACTATTAGAATCATGTGATGATTACTGATATTAAAGACAAGACATCATGGACCCAGTGATGCAATGCACAACCATTCCCTAGCTAACTCAGGCTTCTCTCAAAAGAAGTTTGTTTTATTGTCACGGAGATCAACACGACTTATATTGACTTTCTCACTACGAGATAGTTGATATTGCAAAGGTGGCACTCTGCTCCAGCCTCCGATCACTAAAACCAAAAGTGCACAAATCGAGTCTAGAGCCAAGAGATCAATCAAATCTTGTTAGGACACATTCCATGACAAACACTTGATGTTCATCATCTAGAACACAAGTGATGAAGAAGAGAGTCCTACGCTATATCATTGAGATATTGCCAGAACACTCAAAGTGATACTATTTAGTATTCACAATGATGAGTGAAAATCCTTCTAGTGTTAACATCAAACAACACTGCAATAGGTCATGTGTAAGGTTCTTTATGAATTGAACATGTGTAAAACTGGAAAGAATCAGTGGTTTGACTCTCTATTGATTCAAACTCGTGTTAGGTGTCTACGTAATATTTTTATGCTCTTGCCAGAACATTCAGGGTGATACTCTTTAGTATTCACAATGACAAATGGAAATCCTTCCAATGTCAATCTCAAACAGCACTGCGGTAGGTAGCTTGCGAGATTCTATATAAATAAAGCTTGTGTGAACTGGAAAGCAACAATGGTGAAATTCTTTATGAGTTACACTTGTTCCAGGATTTTAATTGACATGTAAATGTATGCTCATGCCCAAAGACATATTCAAGAATCAAGAAAGCTAAATACTTCCACAACTCTGATATTTAAAATCTTCTTTAAAAGGTAATATAGAGGTATGACCTCTCTTCAAAGGAGATTGTTAGCAAGCTTTCAAGATAATGCATAGTGTGAACATGTGGATGAAGACACAAGATCACAAGATGGCAAAGACAAATCAAGGATGGTGACCAACAAGAATGATGAATTAGTCATTTATTTGAAGACCTCAATACTAAAGATTAATAATCTCTATAAATCCTCGCATGTCGTAGGAATGAACTCTCAGTGAGGGAGATGTTAGTCTCAAAATATTGTATCATACAAGAATGACTCGGTCACAGGTTTGAAGATCTCAAGATTAAAGACAAAGTCGAAAGACAACGTCAAAGGCTCAAAGATCACAACATGAAGAAAAAAGTCTACCATTACACGTTCAAGTATCATATATGGTGAGATTAGTAATCTATATAAATCTCTAAATATCGTAGCGGAATGACCTCTCATTGGGGGAGATCGTTAGCCTCAAAAAATTGAGCTGAACAAGAATGAGTCAATCATAGGTTTATTATGTATCAGCCATAGGAACGTTGTAATATGTAATAGGATAGTTGGAATATGCGGGCTTGACGTTTAGCTTAAAAGGCCTCTTTCAAGGTACTAAGCACTTTAATCAAGCCCAACCCAAACAATATAGTCCATAGAAAGCCCACATGTAGGCGGACTATATAAACCCCTTCCTAGCATGTTAGGAATGGTTGGTCATTCGTTTTTCTTAATCTAATATCACACATTTTCTCCAACCCCTCTCTAACTTTCTCTACTTTCTCTCTCTAACTTCTCTCTTATTTCATTCTCTTTTCTATCTATTTTCTATTGATCTATCATGGTGAAGTGAATTATTATATGGGATAACAATCTAGTTTGTGTAAATGAGTTACACATATATGTATACAAGTCAACCTATGTAAACTCCACTCGAACACGAGTCTTGTATTAAACTAGTCTAAGTATGTTAATATGTTTACTAGTCATAGCATCTCATCAAGCCTAACATATAAGCCTAACCGAGGTTTCATTTTAAAACCAATTGGTGATAGAAAGAGTAGCCTACAAAGCCTATATGGTGACTTTGAGATTATGCTTCAACCGGTGTCGGATGTTGGGTTTGCACACCCAATAATACCTCCCTCGAACCTAAATCACCATGGGGCTCCCATTCAACTACACCCACGATCCCACATTTTTCATACCGCCGACCTTTTCCATCGAAACACCCTACCTTTTTATCGGCTTCTTTTCGGTTCAAGGTTTACCGAGATCTAGTAACACTGTCAAACCGAGGTTTAACCAAGGAAACACCATCCACATAATCACCATTAGGCCCAACCTGGCTTTGATACTAATTGTAGAAATCCTTGGCCCATCATCTCACTAAGTCTAACATATAAGCCCAACTGAGGTTCCATTCTAAAACCAGTTGATGATAGAAGGAGTAACCCACCAAACTTATATGTTGAATTTAAGATTATGTTTCAATTGATGTGGGATATTGAGTTTGCACACCCAAAACATAATTTTAGCTCGATGTCAACTGTATATAGAATCCAAAAGTACCACATAATAAAAATAAATTTTAATGTTATTTTTTCTTAGAAATTGATAAAAATACACTTTTACCAATTCTTATTACTTGATTTTTTAGAAATTTTAGTTAGCAAACATCATATATTTTGTAGTGATAGAAACTATATAACAGACCCAAAGCTACAACCGATCATCTATCGTCAAATAAAGGCATGAATTCATATATTAAACTCGTGCTCGAGATCGTTAAATATACATTTTGGCCATTAGAAACTAGTTTTAATACTCGTGCACACACGGGACTTGAATATAAATGATAAATTAAGTAATAATTTCATTATTGTGATTTTATGTATATTATATATGTTTTTTTAAGAACATCTAATGTTTATATGTTTGATAAATTAATACAAACTCACCTCAATTTTTATTTTTTTGAATTTTATACTCTTTTTACTTTCCATATTTTTATTCTAAATAGTTACTACGTATATCTTAATTATTAATCAACAAACCATTTACATCTACCTTACACATACACGATTCATAAATTCATGATTTTGTAATGCTTATTTTTTTTTATATATTTTTTATACTTAAATAGTTACGATGCTCATGGACCCACGAATTTACATGATTTTTCATTATGTGATAATATTAATTGATATTTTTGTATAAATATTTGTTGTATAAAGGATTTGACTTTGTTTAACTGAAATGTTAGTTATTCTTTTCTAGACATTGTTTGTTTAGTAACACATAACGATATTGAAAAAATATATGTTGTTGTAATATGTAGAATCCCGTCTATTTATTTTACTCACACCAATGTCTGTGATACGAACTTGCTGATAATTTTATTAATAATGTAGACAAACAGAAAACAAAGAACAATAAACCCTAATCTAAAGCTGTTCCAAGACCTAAGACCGTTTCTATTCCCTACTCCTACACTCTATCCCTATTTATAATAAAAGATCCCTAAACTTAACTTGGTCCCTAAGATAATGCAATAAAGAAAAGTAAATAAACTAATAATTTAACTAATATCAATAATAATCTGCCATGATCATATCAATATTCCCGTCCCTAAAAACACCTTGTCCTCAAGGTGTTGTCTTGAAAAAAAATCGTCTCGGTGATTCCGGGATCCCAAGTTCTTGGTTGTATCCCCGTTGCGTGCTTTAAGAGCAAGAAATAGTCTTGATATATGCTTTTGAGCTCTCTTAGGCAGACTTGTAATTGTTCATGTGAATCCAATCTTTCAGATCCATTACCAAGCAAGGTAAATATCTCTCTAGGTTTTCTAGTTTGGATTTGGACACATGCAACCACAAACTTTTTCCAAAACAACCTTGCCTTCACCTTCCTGTTAGGACTCCGTTGATTTAGTCGGACCTTCATTGAAAGAACTTGTCCTTCATGGTTAATCTCTTCCTTTACAGCCGCTTTTATCGATCTGTGAAACTTTCCACTTGCCTCTGAGATAGCTTGGAACGCCTGTCTAAACTCCTCCTTCATCCTTAACTCCTTCATCTTTAACTGGAACCGAACTAAACTTTCGTCTAATTTAGAATAGAGCGACATTAAGCTTTCCTTCCAATCAAAGTGAAACTGTTCCAGCATCTCTGCAACTTCAATTAACCTGTCTTCACAAATCATCTCGATAATTTTAAGATTACTTTCTTGTGAACAGTAACTTTTAGTATCCGATGAATAGTAACATAGCCGTGAACAGTAAGCCGTAAACAGTAAACCGTGGAAGAATGTTTTGACCCAGATCTTGCTCTGATACCAATTTGATACGAACTTGCTGATAATTTTATTAATAATGCAGACAAACAGAAAACAAAGAACAATAAACCCTAATCTAAAGTTGTTCCAAGTCCTAAGACCGGTTCTATTCCCTCCTCCTACATAATATGACTCTATCCCTATTTATAATAAAAGATCCTAAACTTAACTTGATCCCTAAAATAATGCAATAAAAGAAGTAAATAAACTAATAATTTAACTAACATCAATAATAATCTGCCATGATCGTATCACTCTGAGATCATGTATTCATTTTGATATTTATATTATATTTATATTAATAATAATTTACGTAGATTGCATTACTTGACTTTGTTAAGTGTCAAAATAGAAATAGACAATAATTTATGTATTTATTCAAATATTAATAATCATGTGATTTGTTGATTTTTTAATATTACATACATATCGTATTTTTAAAATTAAAGTCTAGAGGTATAAAATTTAGTGGGTATTTTGTTTATTTTAAGTTAATAAAAAATATGTAAAATTATAAGTTTACATTTAAATTCATCTAATATTTAAAATTCAACCACTAAAACTTTAATTAATCCCCCCCTCGTTTTTAAGTTTTTATTTTCACAAATTTAACACATATATTTTAGTGTGTTTTCATCAAATTTCTCCATTAATTTTTTTAACTTTGACTAAATTAAATTAAATTTTGACATTTTTCGATCAATCGCATCGCTCGATTTTGCTTATATGTCAAAATCAAGCAATTTAATTACTCCAATTATTTTTTTTACAACCTTCTATTTTCACTAAAACTCTCAAATAATCTGATTATTTTATTATATAAAAAATTACCAAGAGTCTACATGTTAAACTGTTAGATACAGAAAGACTATAATACCCAGCTTACAGTTTAGTTATCCTCATATTGCTAGAGGGTAAAATAGTCTTTTGGGAATAAAGGAATATGAGAGGCATATAAGTGGGAAGTGGATAGAATGAGATATAATACATACATATATCTGATGATGTGGTTACCATAAAACCAAACACACCAACATCTGCAAAAACCAATAAGCTAGGTACATTTTGCTAACTCACTGCCATTATTTATTCTTTAAGCTATTTTTATTCAACTACGTACATGTGTCATGCAAAAAAGGTGTTTTAAGTTAGTATTTTTTAGTCCTAGCTTGTTAAGAATAATGGTAGATTATGTCATTTTAGGAAATGCAGGTTTTAATCTGGTCAAAAGATTGATAATCATGCAGAATGTCTGTAGAATATGAACCATTGATGAACTCAGGGACGGGTCTGGTGTCTCGAAACACTCATGGATATTTGTCTCATACTGTCAATTTTGTTTAAAAAAACTCAGTTTTTAACCGTCCCGAAAAGTTGTGCGTGTAGTCTTGTTTCAATTTTCGTAAATACAGATGGTGACTTTGTGTTCTGGTTCCGTCCCTTGATCAACATGAACTAATGGTTTATAAATAAGTGAGTTAATTATAGGCTAGCTTTATGTATTTTAATAGTGTTATCATGTCTAGATAGTCAGAAACTCAGAAACATTGCGTGATGACTGACGAGGCTCTGTCCCTCTGGTCTCCCTGTATATTTTTCATTATCTTGTGAACCTGCCTCATGGTAATTCTTGACGAAACTAAATTTATAATGCACGATGTTTTTGAATAAGTAGTTTGGATAAGCAATCCTAAACACCCTCAAAACTCAACTCCATAAAAGAACGCAGTAAGCAGTTTCAACAAGGTAGGGGGTGTTTGTTTCGGGCTTCCGGCTTATATGTGTGGGCTTATGAGCTTATTTGATTTCGGTTTATATTTCATAAGCCCAATTTTCTGGCTTATTTTGGGAATTATGGGCTTGTATAAGTTTGTTATATTGTTATAAACTTATATAAGCCGACCAAGTCTTTAAATAAGCCGGAAAAATGGGGCTTATGTAATATAAGCCGAAATCAAATAAGCTCATAAGCCCACATATAAGTCGAAACAAACACCCCCTTGTAATCACTCAAGGGTGGCGTTGTGGCGAAAGGGCTTGTGCCTATCGCTCTAAAAATACGTGAGGTTTCAAGTTCAAGTCCTACTAGGTGCAAAGGGAGGGCTTTACCTGGTTTGAGTCTGTTAGGCGGCAGTGTTCACACCCCGTGGATTAGTCACCCAAAAGATCGGAAACCATGGTTACCCAAAAAACAATTTACTCATTTTGATTTAATCTCCATATGTCGTTGTTCGCCCACAATTATTGGCTAGATATAACCATGGCAATGAACATGTATCATCTCGTTGAAATGGCAATAAAATTAGGATTGTTACACCAATGTGTTCCTCACAGTAACTAAACACATTAACCTAATATAGGTTTTCACTTTTACATTCTAATTGGATACCTAAGAATTATATAACAATTTTTTCAGAGTGATTGCGATTAAGCATTGCATAATCCGTGCTCTTGTGCAGAGCAAACTAAAGAAATGTTGTCTTCGCAACAATTACCTTGTTCTCAGGTTACTAATCTCTTTATCCCTTTAGCCCATTAAGTCAACTTCATTTTTTGTACTTTTATCTAAGCTGACTCCGTTGCATCAGTTAGGGGTGTGTAGCAATGTCCGGTTCCAAAGAGGGGTACCGTTTCTTGTCAGAGCAGAGCAAACATCCGCATCTTCAGCCTCTTTCCAAGGTAGATATATTATCTGAATGATGTTTGTAACTTGTATTTGTGTAATTTATGCCATTTTGATTGAAGAAATATTCAGTATAGATTATAGATTAACTTTCTTAAGGTAAAATTCACCTACGCCCTATCCTACACTTGACAACTTGGTTTAGAGAAACCGTATTGATACACCTAGGCTAAAGACCCTTTGGACCTGTTATATCCCAAACAGCTTCAATAAAGAGAATAGCTAAAGAATTAGAGGTTCAAATTGGTCGAGAGTCGACCAAAGTGTGTTTAAGAACACACAATCTGCTAAATCGTTATATTAAAGAAATTTGGATTTGTGTTGTAATTATTAATTTTGTAATCATTCTTCAATCATGAATAATCTTTTTGACAGGTGCGTGTTATCCTATACCCAAGCTAAAAAAATTAGTACTAGTTTGACCCGTTAACCCACCTGCACAATACCCACACCACTAATTGCCACCTCTAACCAGAAGACCAAAGGATATATATTACGCAGTTACAAAAACACATGTATAATGAAAATATATCATGACCAATGTTTTTATTCTACAGATAAAGCCGGAAGGCGCCAAATGCTTGCCGCTGGTGTAACAATTGCTCCTTGGTTACTTTTGTCATCCCAGAAATCAACGGCATGTATGTACTATTCTAGCTATGATTATTTCATCTAAATCTGTGATAAGCTTCAAATATGGAAATTTTACACCGTATCCTAATATGTTACGGCAATCTTTTTCGTTTTCTAAGGTGCAAGAAGCTTTATAATTAGAGTTAGTGGTATCTGTTAAGCAATCAGCCTCTGTTTACATTCGTTTTGTAACACCCAATGCCGTCTTCCACGGGTTATGGGTCCCAATACCGTCTAAGACAGTGTATGGGGGAGGTTGAGCACCCCTACCTAAGGTAGAGAGACTGGTTCCGGTTCTACCAAGGTAGAAAAGGACCTCCGGCCTTGCAAGGAATGAGGATTGAACCCCTGACCTCCCTTTCAGGACGTATTTAGTTTATATTTTTATTATGAAGTTCATCGTCCTTTCAAACTAATAGATAGTTCTGTGTCATTCAAGCTTTACATGTTTCTGTTTTATGGTTCAAATTTTTTACTTGTCTTTTTTTGGCGTTTAAATATTTGACTCTTTCTGTTGCTTAATTCATTAAAGTTCATGGATTTCTAAGAGTAAACTTTTGATATGGCTCAGTTGCTGCAGAAAATGCAAAGGGGTATCTGCCGGTCACTGACAAGACGGATGGATACTCATTTATTTATCCCTTTGGATGGCAGGTATGACTAATGTTTCTGTTTAAGTCAATTTCTTTTACTTAACCGTCCGCCTGTCCTACGAAAACTGTAACCTTACAAGAACGCAAACTACGATTTACGGGCATTGTTTGCCCAGTAGTCAAATGTCATAACCACCTATCAATTAGGACATATTTGACCATGTTGCACTTTCCACGGGACAGTGAGAATTATGTGTTTTCATTTCCTTCTTTTTTTGAGCCAGGAAGTTGCCATCGAAGGGCAGGACAAGGTTTTCAAAGACGTTATTGAACCTTTAGAAAATGTCAGTGTTAATGTGTTCCCAACAAGTAAAGAGGACATCAAAGAACTTGGTTCCCCGCAAGAGGTTTGTTAAGTATCCCCATAAACTTTCAAGTTACTTATGTTAACTCTTTTCTGAATCTTATTACTCTTGGTTGTAATGACGGAACCAGGAAATAGGGTAATGGGGGGCAAAACTTTTTTTTCTTAGAATAGCAACAAAATATGAAAAAAAAGGTAGTATCGAAAAGATAAATTGAGTGTTTTTACTTACAAATGACGGATTTATAAGGTTTTAAGGCGTTAAATGTTGAGATTTACTCTATGGGTGGGGGGCAATTTGAATTTTTAATGGGGGGCGCTTTCGGAAAAAAGGTAAAAAACGAAGAAAAAAGACACTAAAATTTCTTCGTATCGGGCTAGCCATGGGGGGCAACGGACCCCCATAGTAACTACATAGGTCCGTCCCTGGTTGTAAATGCATCTGCCTTGCATTTCATTTTCAAATTTTTTATTAGAGGTGGTAAAATGGATGCAAAATGTATGGGGTTAAAACAAGTTATGTTTAGCACTGGTGAACCAGTTAGGTTGCCCCCGAACATACAATTATTTGTCTGTTTTCTTATACATTGAAGCACTCAATATGATTACAAACACAAGATTATTGCAATAGTAAATGGAACTTAAGACAAAATATGTTGCACTTCGTAGGTTGTAAGCACTAAAAATACACTGTGGGAAAATTTCAACTCAGTTTCCCTCTTGGCGCAATTTTTTATTTAGATCATTTAACCTGTTAGGTGTAACACAAGTCAACCCGTTAATAAGTACTTGGGTAGAAATTTCCTTGATTGCCTTAATGCCTTTACGTCAAGAGAATTGCAATTCATTTGTGCGGCCAAATAATATATCAACTTTGATTTGAATTTTTTTTAAAGAAGGCTACAGTTTTTGTTAGGATGAACTAGAAAAGTGTTGGTTTTTCATGGGGTGGAACTGGGACCGAAGTATATGATTCCCTTGTTATGTTTTTGTCACTAGTCACGGTTTTTTTTTTCCATGATTTGTGAACTATTTTCATATGAAGCGTCTTCTTTTTCCCATTTGTAGCTACTCTGATGCTAGAATTATGTACTAATCAACCTCAGGTTGCTGAAGCTCTAATAAAAAAGGTTCTTGCTCCCCCTTCACAGAAGACAAAACTACTTAATGCGGCAGAGGTTAGATATGTAATTATATTTATGTATACAAAATTCCTGCCGTTGTACAAGATCAAACAGTCCTCCTAACTGCAAAATATTACCGGTTTATAAGAAACTTAAACTCCATATCCACCGCAACTTTCCGAAACTGAAATAGACTTGTTAGGTTTATATATCTAAATGCATAAGGTCAAACATAGTTATCAGATTTTCTTATACCGGATAGTCATATATGATCTCGTTTATTAGGAAACAGGTAATTAGGTAGTATCTTTACTTTTCTTACTCAATATATGCCTCCAAAAATTTAGGAATTATTTCTTCTTGTGACGAAAAACATATGATATCTACTTTATTATAATGGCTTATCAGTAGTATCTTATGCAGCAACTAATAGTCTAATTGCCGAACGCTAACTAGTACTAGCAGAGTCTCTTCAACCGGAGGCAAAACCACTAATCACTAAACCAGTACCATAATACTAGCAATGAAGCATCACTGAAAATTCCAAACCTTCTACAATCTTGAATATGGTCCTGTTAGAAACTTGTACAATTATTTGTTTAAGCTTGTGTTGGCACTTGTTGGTGGTGATAACGGTTTTAATCTTGTTGTGGTTCATGGTGATGGGCATGGAACAAGAGAACAGAAAGAACGCATACAACTGATTCTTTATCATCCCTTTTTATGTCACAGCACGAAGTTGATGGGAAATCTTATTACACCTTTGAGTTTGTCGCTCAAGCCCCAAACTTCACTCGCCATGCTCTTAGTACACTCGCCATTGGCAACGGTATAAACCATATCCAGTCATCTCTTTCTCTTAGAGGTCGAAAAATGTTTGGATTGGGTAACGGAT
The DNA here is from genome assembly GCA_025667525.1 of Glebionis coronaria. NCBI lineage: Eukaryota > Viridiplantae > Streptophyta > Magnoliopsida > Asterales > Asteraceae > Glebionis > Glebionis coronaria. Next base: position 110,248,991 of record CM046879.1, on the reverse strand, counting down.
CAAAACGGGTCACACTGACCTATCAACCCTTTTTGTCCATTTTTGAAATTTCATATATAAATATGATAACAAAACCTATATTGTTTAAATAAAAATCCATTGTTCTTAAAATATGATGGATCATGGTTTTAGGCTTTTAGCCATTAAATAACATTTTTGGTTACTTGCGACCCAGTCGGTTCCATTTTTGCAAAAACTCGAGCAAAACGTTGGAGTTAAAGTATAACTCAGTCGACCCATTTGTAATCAAATTAGCATATTTGTCAGGTCATCAGTATGCATTCTGTAAGTTTGCTGGCTGAATCGTTTTGTTTTCATTTTGCAGGGAAGTTCTACACTTTGACAACAGGGGCAAATGAGAGACGATGGGGTAAGATGAAAGACAAATTAAACACAGTTGTCGACTCCTTCAAAGTCTTCACTGTCTACAAAACTTAATAACTAACACTGCAGGCTATATGATTTCTATATATAGTTGAGCATTTTCATACTGAGTGATCAAATTCACGCGGCTTCTCTGCTGCATTTTCATTTAATTTCAAGAAACCCCATTATTATAGCAAGTAAATGTTAATGACTCATCTGTAAATTACATTTTCTCTTGTATTTGTATCGTACGTATATCTCCGTCCTTTATAAACAATGCATACAGCAAGTTCATTGTTTTCAAGCTTCTGCCTTATACCAAAAGGCGAAAACGCTATGAGGTGGCTTCATAGGCGACCCGAGGAGGCATGATGGGTGTGTTGGGTAACGGATCAACATGCATATATTTATCAAGCTAACATGGGTCAAAGTTTTCACAAACACCTTTACGCCCCGTTAAAAGTCGATAGCATATTAATATGATAACAAAATTTATATCTTTAACGAAAATTATATAATACAGTATGTGAATAAGGAAGTTGTATGCGTTAAAAACATTCTTTAGCTGGAGGTTGATTTCGCGTATTTTTTTCCATTTGCCAACGGTTCACTGCTTTTTTCTGAAACCATAATTTTGGACATATTGGCCGACTAATTCATAGGGTTTGTTTCAACCGCCACACATACACGAAATCAACCTCCAGCTAAAGAGTGTTTTTAACGCATGGCGCTAGCCAGGCGGTCGACGACTTTCGAGGCGAAATTCGTCTAGACGGATTGAAATTTTATGCATATAAATATTATAAATAATATGTATAACATAAATAATACTTCTAATATCGAATAATTGGAAGTTCACATAGTTTGAAGTTGCAAAATAGACAAATAATTAATACATAGTTTGAAGTTGCCAACCTCCTGAAAAGGAAGGGCTTTACCTGGTTTGAGTCTGTGTGGCTCAAACCCCGTGAATTAGTCGGCCAATGAGTCGGAAATCACGGTTACCAAAAAAAAAAATAGACAAATAAACATAACAAATTAAGTCCTTAAAACTTCAAACGTGAGCATATAATGTAATTGGTTCCAATTTCATACGAAAAACTCATTACTTTATGTTTATAATCATTCGTTTATCATTTATTTTAAGATGTTACACTAAAATAAATATGGGCACTATATATTAAAATAAAACCCTTAATTATTTGTTTGTTGACTTTCTTGACTCTTTTGACCGCGTAAACCGCCTAGTTTCTAGGCGCCGCCTAAACGGAGTATGACCGCCTTAGGGATGGCAACGGGTCGGGTTGGGTCGGGTTTTAAAGAACCCGTACCCGCACCCGTTTATAAAATCTAAACCCGCATCCGCCCCAATACCCGACGGGTACCCGATTAATATTACCCATCGGGTTTTCGGATTTTACCCGCGGGTATCGGGTATCGGGTATCCACAATTATATTTTGTTGGACATAATTATGCGTATAAAGGTAAGAAAAATCAATGAAAAATGATCAAAATACTCTAAGATATTTTATAAGTTTTTAGAAGATAAAAAATACTAATCGAATATCATATCATGCGATTTAATGAATCGAATAAATCATTAATTTTATTTTAAAATTAACGAGATCGTAAACATATTAATGCATACAAAATGTAAGTAATATGAGCATTTTGTTTGTTTAACAATCTTCGTATATTATTTCGCACAATTTTAAAACTTATATAAAATAGCCATAAAAACGGGTATTAATTTTGGTAAACGGGTATATATACGGGTAAACGGGGCGGGTATTATTACAACCCGAACCCGAACCAGTACCCGCGAAAAACAGAACATTTCAACCCGAACCCGCATTCAAAACCGCCAACCCGACTCTGAACCCGACCCAATCGGTTCGGGTTTCGGTTTTCCCCATCACTTTCGGGTGCTTTTGCCATCCCTAGACCGCCTAGACTTTTTTCAACATTGCCAATATCTAAACAACGCTTTTTGACCAGTCAACTCATCATTTATGGTGGGAAAATGATACTCCCTCTGTCCCTTTTTAAATGTCCATCTTGACATTGCACAAGTTTTAAGAAAAAAGTGAGAAAAATGACCAAATGACTAATAAGCCCATGTACTTTTAGTACTTCTCATTTTTCTTTTAGCTCACATGTGTACTAGCAAAGGGTATTACTGGAAAGTTACATATATATTTTTTCTATTTTAGGTAGTGGACATTTATTTAGGGACATACAAAAATAGAAAGGTGGACACTTATTTAGGGACGGAGGGAGTATCAACTAAGCTACGGCCTAATGGCCCAATTGATTTCTAAATTAAAATACCATAGGATTAGGGGTTAGCATAAACCGAAAAATTAAACCAAAAACCGAAAACTTAAAAAAACGCACTAAAAAAACCGTCCCAATTGAAAAACCGAAAGAATGGTTTCCACATTATTCAAAACCGAATGTTTGGAACGGTTTTAGGTTTACATGTATAAAACTGAACCGAAAAAACACCTCGCCCACTTAGATCTAAAAAATTATAATATTTTTATATTTTGAAATAGTTATATATGTGATATTTCTAATATGTTTGGTTGTTTTTTTTATAGTTTAAATATACGCATTTGTAAAAGATATTAATATAATTTGTTAGCCCTAAAATGTGAGCGCCATTTACGGAATTACATTTGATTCAGATAGGCAAAACGTAGAGGGACTACTATTGACATGTTGTCAAAGTGACATCTTGTTTAGCCTATATATACCCCTCCATACTTCCATGGAGGGGCGATGATTCTTCTTATTGTATATTTCACTTCTCTCTCTAAATACACACACTCATTTCAAGCTTTATCTTTCTCTTTCTAAAAATGTCTAAATACTTCTTTTATCCTCCCCGACCTCCGGATCACCCCTCTTGTTAGCTTGAATCTTATGATGTTAACAATTGGTATCAGAGCTAACCAGGGGTGTTTTGTGTTTGTGTTTGCTTATTATTCTGATCCATGGTTGGTATTCGTGTTGTGTTATCAAGATTCACAGTTCGTACTTTTCGGATTCAATTCTTTATTTGATTTTATCATGTCTAGTTATTAAAATATCCTTTTAATCTGTTAAAGTCACGATATTTATTGTCGAATCTGTTTTTGGTTACATCATTCTTGTCCATTTTTTGGTACCCGTGTATTGTCCCTTTTCACATTGATTAGATATGTATTGCTTCATGGGAAAAGGACAAAAGGACCAGATCCAGTTTTTCAGTATCCACAAAAAGTTGGTCAAACCCCTGTTTTGATGCTTCATTGCGATGGGGTGTGGTTATTGCGATGGCTACTTTCAGATGGCTTATTCCGATGGGGTGTCACATATACATTGCGATGGGTTCGACTGACTCATTGTGATGGGTCTCATTCCGATGGGACTCATTGCGATGGGTGGTTTGACACATTGCGATGGTGTATTAAGGCGTCATGCTGATGGATTTTTTTCAACATTGCAATGGATTGTGATATATTGCGATGGCTTTGTTGACTCATTGCGATAGAGATGGTTTCTAAAACATTACGATGGGTGTGGTTTCAATAGACATTGCGACAAGATAACACTGAAAACATTGCGATAAATGTCTAAACAACATTCCATAACTTAATAAACCAACTCTATCTATAACCCTTCATCACATGCACCCCACATCAAAACTAATCAGACTCAATTCATATCCAAAACCATCTCGTCTAAACCTAATCCCATCGTCACATAATCACTGAACCACGTCAAGAATCGAAAAAAAAAGAATTAAAATATTATCAAGATCTCAGTTCATCTCATTCGTGACTTATAATTAAAGATATGATTTTTCAAAATCAAAGCACGATATAGAATCCTCGTCACAGATCTGTGAGTTTTAACTCATTAATTTTTGAACAACAAGAATGATTTATAACAATGATGTTATAATCAGCTCTCATTTTCTATTGAAAAAAAACACAGAAAACAAAGCATGCATCATTTAAATTAACCTACCCGAGACCACAGTTCGATGATCTTTTAGACGTCATACCTAGTTCTGTGGTGGTGTTTAATCTTTGATGTTTGTGAGTGGATTGATGATTTCGTTCGAGATGGGGGATCTGATGAGAGTAGATTGATTTTGATGCTTAGTAATGATTAGTGTAATGAAAGGATTTATTTCGATGAAGATGTTGGTAGATCGGGTTTAGTAGATTTTTTTGGTTGATTATTTGGGTTTTGATTTGATGAGATAGATTGAGATCAGATTTTGAGATTGAGAGAAACAATGTAGATGGGGGCGGAGAAACTGATATGAGTTTAGGGTTAGCATATTATTAGGACACCTAATCTTTAGGTAAGATGCACCGGCTTATATCCCAAGACCCCCAAGTGTTGGTTTTTAAGTGGACCATCACATCCCACCCATGTAATTTGGCCAATTTTTTTATACCCCACGTGTTGAGGATAAAAAATGGCTAGAACGGTCAATATATTATCAATGAAGTTGGGTGGCATGCATTTTGTTTGGGCCTGGTATTGCAATAAACAACATACAAGGTTCAAGATTTTTGATGGGCTGAAATTGTGGGCCAGCATTGGGTAGAGTGATACCGCTTAATGGATGAACATATGAGAAGGCTCTTAGTATATTTTTTATCATCATGATAATAGTAATTTTTATGCCGGGTATTTGTTATGGATCGATCGAAAGTGCTTAAACGACAAAGAAGATTTTAGGTTTTAAACCTAATATTTTTCGAAAAATTTTCGACGACCTCACCGCGAAGGTCGATCCGTGCATCAGTTGGGCATATGACTGACATTGAGCTTAAATGACAAGTTATCTAGACAAATTATTCTTTAATGATATTTTATCATTTGTTCTAGATAACGACATTCTAACACAACACCAAAGCAAACAAAACACTTAACGCTAAAACGATCCGATATAAGATTCAATTTAACGACAACGGCTACTTTTAATTCTACAAAGACAAGTGATCACGAAGTGGATTTGGTATTCTTTATTTGAAGTTGAGGTGGGATTTCATGAAGGCGTCTACTTATTTCATCATCGAGCCTTCCTTCTATTTTTCTGCCCCTTTTCTTCAAACCTAGTCTATCGATTGATGACTTGCTTGGGCGATAAAATTTATGATTGAGACTTGAATTATCTAGTTTCCACTGTCAAGGGGTGGACGGTCGACGACATGGATAACTATCATTTTTGGGTGTCACACGCAGTTGCTCGTGTGGATAACTTCAAGAGGTATAAGAGACTTGTTTCTACACCGTTCTTCAATCGACATAAGTGCAAGTTTAAGTAACAAATTTGGGGGATTGTACTTCAGTTTCAAGTTTGGAATATCGGGTTTACTTCACATGTGGTCACAACAAATAGCCGAATGAATTCGAGGTTGGTAAGTTAGACAGAGAGAGATGGAATCAGCAATCAATTCTCACGGGATATTCATGAGCCTCATAACGACAATGGTACTTCATAGTCTAAGCAAAACTTTTCAAAGTTTCTCAATGACTTTCAAAACTTTTCAAGACATTTGCTTAAGACTAAGAACTTCTCGAGTATATGGACGTCCACGATAATGATGCTTCCGAGAGTTCGAAATCATCATGGGGGAAGATCGTGCACTTTTAAGTAATCGGATCAACTTCCAGGGGGAAGTAGTGTACATGGAATGGTATCTACTTACTTTATATGATTTTTATGAAGTATTCTGAAGGCGTGAGAAGAATTGTTGCTGATTTCCTGCATGTTACCCCAAACGGATTATCACCAAAAAAACCTAAACGACATGAAACAGTATAGAAGCAGTGTTATTTGGTGTGGTTCTTCTACAAATTTCCGTTGTGCACTTAAACCGATGAGCTAGAAGATTGTTCAAACTACATCAAAGTGTCAGAATCTGCTTAAGATACAGATATTGGTTTGGGGGGAAGCTGATTCAGAAACTTCGTCAAAAAGAAGTCTATGAAGAAAGTTTTTTAATACATGCTGCATGAATTGGGGGGAAGTTAATCCAAATCATGCATATTACAATTGTTCCACAACAAGCAAAGACAAAGAGGATTCAAGCTGAGGTACAAGTTATGAAGACAAGAAGAATTAAAAGACATCCTCAACATTGGAAGCGCATTGGAAGACTTTATTTTGTTGTATTTTTACTTGTTAGGAACATTGTAAGTAATTCCGTATGTCTCCACATTGGGGGAAGATTTTTAGCCCTAAAATGTGAGCGCCATTTACGGAATTACATTTGATTCAGATAGGCAAAACGTGGAGGGACTACTATTGACATGTTGTCAAAGTGACCTCTTGTTTAGCCTATATATACCCCTCCATACTTCCATGGAGGGGTGAGGATTCTTCTTATTGTGTATTTCACTTCTCTCTCTAAATACACACACTCATTTCAAGCTTTATCTTTCTCTATCTAAAAATGTCTAAATACTTCTTTTATCCTCCCCGACCTCCGGATCACCCCTCTTGTTAGCTTGAATCTTATATGTTAACATAATTGACTATGATTCTTTGTCCACCTAAACTTTGTTAGATTTGTGGTTGCTATATAAGCATTTTCATTTGATTTTTGGTTTTATATAATTCGGTGGTAGCTAAGTTGTTATTATTATAATGTATGTAACTGACTGAAAGTATTATTATTAGTTGCAACTTGCAATTATGATGGGATTAATTTGTGTCGAAAGTGATTGACTAGGATGCGGTTGTTTGTAAACAGGAAATCCAATGCGCAAAATGAAAAGAGAAAAAAATCAAAATAAAAACCGAAACCGAACCGCTACAATGAAAATAATCGAAAAACCAAAACCGTAAGAACCGAAATAAAATGAATTGCGATATAGAAAACCGAAGTTTGGGATTTAGTTTTTGGTTTTAGCATAAAACCGACTCAAACCACCTGCTCATCCTTACATAGGACACTCAAGTAGCCAAACACATACACTTTGGTGTCGAGAAACCATTTTTAACTTTTTGACATTTTTAGGATTTAACTACCACCAAATAGTCTAATGGTAATCTCATTAAGCTTTCAAACTGTTAGCCGTATTTAAAATGCTTGTCATATAATATATCGTTGCGATGCTCATGGAAAATGCTATCTAATGGTGTCGAGAGTTCCTAGCTAATATTGTTTATGAAACGAGAATTAGTCCCGAACACACAAATGAGGAAGGCCTTCCTACACGAGACCTTATAGTATAAAAGGCATCCACCTCCTTTTTTTGTGTGTGCATATCCATTTTCTAAGTTTTAGAGAGTGAAAACATGTATGTGTTTCTCTCACTAGGAAAATCACCTCCTTCGTTTTTCTTCCTTTTCTCTCATCTTAATCTAATCTTTCCTTTTTAGTTTCAATATTTGTTCTTCATCTTATTTCCTTTTATTTTCGTGTTCATCTTTGCTCCTTCACGTCACAAACTCGCGGCTTCATATATCATCCATATTTCGTACTTGGTTTTCGTGTGGTTTAGTCTTACAAGTGGTATCATTCGCCAAAGGATTCGTAGTTAGCTTGTTTTTCGTGGTTTTCTCATCAAATTATTGAAAAACATTGGTTTTTATTCGGATTTATGTGTTATTCTACGTGTTTGGATAGTCAATATTTTCGGCTCAAAAATAAAAAAGTTATCATTTTTATGGTTCTTTAGTGGTTATAATCCGTGGCTGTCTAATTCGTTTCGTTTGATACACTCAAAATCATCGTTGTTTCGAAGTTCGATTTTTTCACTTTTTCTCGGACTTTTTTTGCCAATACCAGAATAAGTGAAACCCTAATATATCGGATTGGTGAATTTCTAGTACCGGAATAATGATTTCTTAAACTACCGGATTGGTGATTTTGTGCAAGTACCGGAATAGTGTTCTTAAACTACCGGATAGGTGATTTCTTAAACTAGCGGATTGGTGATTTTGTGTCCTACCGGAATGGTGATTTTGTCCAGTACCGAAATGGTGTAATACTAGCGGAATGGTGTAATACTACTGGAATTAGGGGTGAGCATCAGGACGAAACCGACCCGTCCAGACCCGATTCTGACTTATCCCGAAACCGAAATCGTGAAAACTCAAACCGAATCTCGACCCGAGTTAGGCCCGAGTCCCGAACCGAACCGAGTTAGGCCCGAGTTACTCCCGATTTGTGTGGTTTTCTTTGTGCGATCCTGAATTAATCCCGAGTCCCGACCCGACCCGACCCGAGTCCCGAAATTATGAAAAACCCATCCCGACCCGAATTTGGTCGGTTTGTATCGGTCGATTTCGGTCGGTTTGTGTCGGTTTTTGGTTGACGGTCGGTTTTGCTCCCCCTAAATGGAATGGTGAATACTACGGAATGGTGAATACCACGGGAATGGTGTAGTACCGAGATTGTGATCTATTCTAATAGTGAGATAATAACGAAATTTTTTGAAGTATTCGTTTTTAGCCCTTCTCTCCCTCACCACTAAGTCCAGAACACCGATTCCAATATATATATATATATATATATATATATATATATATATATATATATATATATATATATATATATATATATATATATATATATATATATATATATATATATATATATATATATATATATATATATATATATATATATATATATATATATATATATATATATATATATATATATATATATATATATATATATATATATATATATATATATATATATATATATATATATATATATATATATATATATATATATATATATATATATATATATATATATTTGGCGGGAAAACCGGAGTAAAATTTATTTTTCTCTTTAGTCTTTTTAGGCCATTTTTGCTTCAAATTCGAATTTTGGTAATGCGTTAAATTTTTTGGGCGGAATTTCAAATTTTTAGTCCAAAATTCGAATTTTTTCGTCAAAATCTTTCATTTTTCAATTTTTATTCCCCATCATTAGAACTACACTCTTAGGTGAATTTTAAAATTTGATGAAAGATGATAATAATTTTTGGCGGAACTTTTTTTTTATACCTAAAATCCATGATTAACATCATCTTTCTACGAATTGTGATCCTAATCTACACACCAATTTACGATGCCGATTCAACGAGATAAACTGCAAGAAGCAAAGGAAACAAGTGCAACATTCTTCAAACTAATCAACTTCCTCTTGAAAAGTCTTCTAGAAATCTCGATTTGCTTGCTCGGAAACAAAAGTAGTATTCATACGGGCATTTAAAATATTCTCCGGTGAGACGCATGAGACATTCATAAAGAAGCTGTTAGAGAATATAGATCACCTCCAAATGCAATTTGAGAAAAGAAATGTATCTGCATGTGACACAAAGAACTATCTTAAAGATATTCAGAATCAGCTTCAGACTTTCCTTACCTCGCAAAAGATTAATTCCACAGATCAACTAACTAAATATTTGAAAGAGGTTAAAAGATACACATTAAAAGACCCACAAACCTTCCGAAGTGAGTTAATCGACTGCTTAAATGCATTCGATATACAAATTGAACAAATAGCACTTCATGAGATTCTTCATGAGAGTTACGGCAATTGGTATGTCAAACTATGCTGTAAAGACATGAAAAAGAAACACGTATCCCGATTACGGTTGACCACGACATGAAAGAACGAGTGCTGCAGACGTCAGAGAAGACGGTGGATATAGAAAGCAGTGGGACAAAGTCTGGAAAGCAAAAAACAAGCAGCAGTTCAGGAAATGATACAAAATCCGATGGTGTAGATAGCCGATCCATATATGAACATGAGCCAATGACTGAGGTATAGTTAACTGCTAATTCAAAGATACACGAGCTCGAAATTATTTTAGCTCAGAAGACAAACGATTTTGAGGATGCCATACTCGAATTTTCAAAGAAAACAGAAAAGTTTGAAACATATTTTGAAAAACTTGAAAAAGCAAACGTTGTTCTTGAACGAAAATTGAATTCTAAGATTCAAGATTCTAAAGTCGAAAAAGAACTTTTTTTGAAACAAATTAAATTGTTAGAATCAAAATTGGCTTCTCAAAATCAAAGTCCTCTTCCTACTTCATTAAATGAAACATCTGTGCATCCTATCGATTCTGTAGAAAGAAATGAAGTGATTGTTAATCACGAGATATTGTGTATTGATCCTATGAACATCGATCTAGAACAACGTGTCACTACATTACATCTACAAAATGAGCACCTAAAAGCTCAGATTCGGGAAAATTTCTTTGTAACTGCGGCATTAAAAATGACTTAAGAAAGATAAAAGGACCTAGTGTGGATACTAAGTTTGCTAAAGCGTCAGTCTTGGGGAAACCTCCTTCTCAACCTGTCAGAAACCATTCTGTTGCTAGACAACCGAATGCATTTAAATCTGAACAACCTAAAACGTCGAAACCAAGGTATGCCTCCCAAGCTGATGTGAGTACTAATTTGTCAAAACCAGTCACTCCACATCCTAGACATATCTTAAGAGAATCTTCTTTTGCAAAACCTTATCACATGAATGCATCTAGCGAATCTAGGAATAGTTCAAAGAACCCGCCAAGGCATAGTTTAAATAACATGGGTCATAAAAGTTATCTAGAGGACGCTAAGATTAAGGCACAAGAAAGAGATAGGAGCAAACAACAACCTAGGACCATTAATCACACATCCAGGACGTGGCTTCCATCTAAGAATAGTGGTGTATCATTTAATGTTGTGCACCAATCAGATTTCCCTAAGAACTCTAGATCCTTCTCTGATATAAATCGCATTGTTTGTTCGACATGTAAGAAATGTGTCTTCAATGCTATTCATGATGATTGCATAACGAAAATCCTGAATAAGGTGAACTCCCATGTTAGAGTACCTAAAAGATGGATCCCTAAAGGAGATAGTTTTTCTACAAGTAAGTCCTCTGTTGTGCCAGAAAAAACTATGTCTCCTAGATCTAGTCTTAGGTGGAAACCCACGGGCAGAATCTTCAAAATAATTGGTATTAGGTGGGTTCCTACAGGGAAGATATTTCCCTCTAACACGAGCAAGGTTCACTATGAACCCCCACATGGTCTTAACAAAGATATCACTAACTAATATGAAAGCATACAAACCACTGATGAAAGTGCATGTACAAAAGTCAAGGTTCAACACGAACACAATGGTCCACTACTTGTATACCGTAAACCAAAGACAATCTCAGAGTTTGGCTGCTGAAAAAGCTGAATCCAAGAAACAAGTGTCTTGGGGGTTTCACAATTAAGCATCATAATGACTTACAGTCACATAACATACTATAAGTTGTACCTCAAAGACAGGAAAGTTTATCTCTTCAGCGATAACTTACCCGCGCAACGAGAAATTCAATTTTCTCAGACATGAGATTTTACTAAAATATTCTAAGTTTTAAGCTCATGTATAACGACTTACAGTCAGATAACCGAGTGTAACTCGAATATCAAAGAAAGGGAAGTGTATCACGGAAGATAACTTACCCTCGTAAAGAGAAATTCCTATAACAGATTCGACAGATACAACATCTTCTAAAGAGTTGGAAATCTTCATCTATGAATCTTTTAATAGAGCATATCAAGTTGTTTTAAAGTCTTCCGTTGTTACTACTGCTGATGCACCCGATCAACGTCAACAAGAAACATGATTTCACTTCCTCTACATCAACTCAAGGACCAACTGTCACTGCTAATGGGAACTTCGACATGTAAATATTTTCCTATTTTTTCTTTATTTTCTATGTAGATAAAAGTTTTGAAAAAGAAAATACAAAAATATAAAACGTATAAAAACAAAACGAAAAATTAGAAAATCTCTCAAAAATGCCAAAAGTATTCTTCTTTGACATGTCTCTCAGAATAGATAATATGAACGTACTTAAAATTATCGCTCAATAACGACACGGGTATGTACATAAAGTTCGAGTGAGAGTTTTAAATGTTTTCAAAACATGTCATTTTTTATTTCTCTATCAAGGCTCATAGTCATATTTCAGACTGTAACCCGGACTTGAAATAAAGGGCAGTTTATCACGGATGATAACTTATCCTCAACAACGAGAGAATAAATTTTCTCGGTCATGAGATTTTATAAAATATTCAAAATTTTAAGCTCATGTATATATAGTCACATGTTAGACTATAACCCGATCGCTAAAGAAAGGAAAGTCTATGACTTGTCCTCAACAACGGGAAATTAATTTTTCTCGGTCATGGGCTTATATAAAAAACATTCAAAGTTTATAAGCCCATGAACACAAGGAAAATGTTCATTTATGTACATTATTCATGAACAACGGGAAATTAAGTTTTCTCGGTTTTGAGCATAATTTTTCAAGATGTTTTTCAGATTCCTCCAAAACTGTGTGCTCATATACTCCGCTTATCTTTTCCTAACCTATTTTCGAGGGGGAGTATAAAATATTTCATAAAATATAGTTCCAAATTTTCATGAAACATTATTCTCACCATGTTACATCACTATTATATCAAAAATTTCACAAACTTATGCAATTTTTGAGGGGGAGAATGGTGATTAAAATGTGATCAAAATGTTTCATTTTGGATAAGATCGTTGATATAAGTGTTTTTCGTCCTACTATGTGCAAATAACTTTCATTCTATGATGCACGTACGTAGGGGAGCATTTTTGGTGATATAGAAAACTATCAAGGTGTAAACATCGATTTCATTAACATCTTGATTGCTTTTTAAATCGGTTTTTCTGGTTACAATATTTTTTTCCCTTTAACACATTTATTCACGACGGTATTGGTGTCAATAGGTGGTTAGGCATTCGTCCTATGATCCAACCAGAACCAGAGGGATCTTCCCAGGGACAATCCATTAGAATTTAGAAGTCCTTAGGAAAGATGGAGTAGTTGAGTGTACGGGGATAATGCCGACTAAAGACTTAAGCTCGCACTGTAACAATCACAACAAGGTGCTAGTAATGACATCTTGGTAGGCATTAAACGGGTTGAAGAATGAAAAAATGTAAGGATAAAGGGTGTAAAAAAAGTAGCCCTCCACAGAATTTAGGCAGAAACCGGGTCAATACATCTACTACTAGAACCACTTAATGATTTGTGGTATTGAAAACAAGACATCATGGACCCAGTGATTCAATGCACAACCCATCCATCTAACTCAAGCTTCTATCAAAAGAAGTTTGTTTTATTGTCATGGAGTTCAACTCATTTATATCGACTTTCTCACTACGAGATAGTAGATATTGAAAAGGTGGCAGTCTGGTCATCCTCCGATCACCAAATAAACGTGCACTTATAGAGTCTAGAGCCAACGAGATTCAGCAAGAAATTTCATTAGGACACTAATTCCATATATCAATTTTTGTTCATCATTAGAACACAAGCGATAATTTACAGAGTCCTACGCTATATTCTTGTGATATTGCCAAAACATTCAAAGTGACAGTCTCTAGTATTCACATTGATGAATGGAAATCCTTCCAGTGTTAACATCAAACAGCATTGCGATAGGTCATATGTAAGATTCTCTATGAATTAAACATATGTAATCTGGAAAGCAACATTGGTTTGATTCTTAACTGATTCAAACTCGTTCCAGGTTTCGACGCAATATCTCTATGATCTTGCCAGAACATTAAGAGTAATACTCTTTAGTATTTACATTGACGAATGGAAATCTTGTAGAAAACTAGAAGGGGGTTGAATAGTTTTTACCGATTAGTTTTAATGTTTTTAGAAACTTTTCGTGATTGTAAGGATATATAGATCAAGTATAACACGTGAGGTAAATGACTTGAAGTAATAAAGAAACAAACCACAATGCACACGGGTTAATAGTGGTTCAGCCAGATCTCACTAATCTTGCCCCTACTTCCACTCCTCGAGTATCCACTCGAGAGTTCTACGACACTAGTAAATGATTCTCCTTTACACCGGTGGAGAAACCTTCACATTTTAGCTTACAATCTTTATCGACACCTAAGATAAGATGTATTTAAGTTCTTTACAAAGGCACAACCCACCTTGTAAACTTCTACACCTTGTGGTTATAACACCAACCACACTTTACACAACTAGATAGATAAATGGGTACAACAATGGTGATAGTGTAGGTAACACTTAACACTTTCACACAATGTAAAGCCTTGATGGATCAAAGCTTGAAATTCTCGTGATCGATCTTTATATGGACAAATGATCTAAATCACAAGCAAGAAAAGAATTCACAAGAGTGAGTTAGAAAGTTAGATATATACTGAGATTTAGAAAAGATTAGTTAGAGAAGGGGTGAGTTAGAAGCTTGGACAAAGGGTTCTATTTATAGGCAAACTGCCAGACCCTTACAGAACTTGTCGGACCCTTTCCCTTTAGGACCACCAGGGTCCGGCTAATCTGATTTTTGTGCCTCATAAATGTTTGTCCACTCTTTTAAGCAAGAATCAAATATACCTTGTTTGACTTTGCAAAATCTAATATTTGAGGGTCAACCTTTGACTTTGTGAGTAAAACTATTTTTACCATTTTATGTTTTTATATGTTATATGTACACTTGTAAAACATTTTTGCATAAGTTCATGGACTAAGAAACTTATATGATGCTTATAGTTCAATCATAAAAATATGTTTAACGTTTTATCGTTAACAAAACGTTAAGCATGATTAGAACTTAAATATCATTTTGGTGTGATATTTGTGTTTACAATCTCCCCCTTTTTGTTGAAGACAAAACATTAACTTATTTTTAGTTTGGAGATTATATCACCATATATAAGTTATGTGTTAGAAATAAATGTTTATTATTTCTATTCTCCCTCTTTTTGTCAAAAGAAAAAGGGAAGGTTAGTGAAACGAAAAATTAATTTGAGAGAGATGTTGTATATTTAGCAATATTGATAACAATATCATTTTTCTATGTCTCCCCCTCGGTTTATGCTCCCCCTAGTTTGGAGAACCGGGGAGGTCCATGGATTGTGAAATTCCCACAAAAGAAAAGTTAGTGGTATAATATATGTGATATATGTTCATGAATTAGTAAGTCCAATATCAAGCCCATCAAATAGTCTAACAATGGACTTGTAATTACATATATCTTGTAAAAATAAGGCAATAATAAGATTTGTGATCACAAACAAATCTCCCCTTGTTTCATGCGTAATTCTGAAATAAAGATGTTAGTTTTCTCGAAAACATTTCGAGATAATAAGCACACACATAAACATATATAGAAAGCATGTATATTTGTTTGACATAACATAAATTGAAAAACTAGGGTTCATTTATCTTGCCCCAAAGTAAAATACAGCCAAATAGCATGTGAAACATTTGAAGGTAAGTGAATTACAAATGAAAAGAAACAAAGAACAAATAAACTAAGACCACCCATGTTCACGGACCCTTTCAGTTACCGGACCCAAGGGATAATGGGTCCGACGGGGTCTGTGTGGCCTGTAGATAGAAACTTGAAATGAGGCCCTATGGATGCAATTTTTAGGAAAACATCCTACTGAGAAGGCGGTGTAGCAGAGCATTGATGCCATCTAGGACATTATGAAGAGCTACACACATCTCTTGACGGAGGTCCATGACAAGAGAGTAGATATAGCGACAATGAGTGCATTATGGAGAGACCATTAGGTATGTTGGATGGAAGTGTTTTGCATAATTTGAAGATGGTGGGAAGGTTCTATGAAGAGTGATGTGTTCTTGGACTTCTCGGAGATGTCTTCGAACCATATCATCAAAGGTTAGTTGCCTATGGAAGTGGCTTTGGTTTTGTGTGGTTTGAGGTGGCAAGACACTAGTGGGAGATGGTTGAGATGACAAGTGATGAAAAGATGATTCTCAAACCATAAAGAATCATATCGTTCCATAAAGGTGGCAAGGGTTGGAGTAGGTGTAGAGGTTGTGTTTGGTAGTGATGCAGATGGTGGAGTTGTGGTTGGTAGTGGTGCGGAGAGTTGTGGCGAAGGAGATATTGGAAGAGAGGGTCCATTATTGGTGTTTTCCTCATTTGAGTTGGATGAAGGTGGTGATGATAAGGGTGTGTTGAAACTTTCAATAGGGGACGAGGTGCGTATTGTGGTAGGAGAGTTTGGTTAAGATGAGATGGTGATGGGTGAAGATGGGCTAGAGGAATGTAGTGATCGTGAGTTTCTCAGGATATCTCCTAATTCTTGAGATATCTCTTGACAAATTGGTGATTCGTGAGAGTATGGGGATGATGATGGTGGTGTTGAGGACTTAGGAAACCCAAAGCAAGAGGGTCGAACACATATGTGTGTCGTCCTTCGTGGGTGCTTAGTGGATGATGAAGAACCTTTTGTGATTGTGAGATTCTGTAAGTAATAGAGTGGTTGTAAGGATGGAGAGAATGTTCTCAAGTAGGACAAGTTAAATAGTGAGGAGGAAAAGATTTGAATTAAATGAAGGATGTATGTGATTGGAGGAAGGAAGAGGCAAGAGTAAATGTGTTGGAAATACGTTTTAACGTATATTAGAAGTATCGGTCACTCCAACAATATTGTAATACGTTTAGTAGCTCGTAGTTAATGGTTAAGTTTTTTTAATGTTTAACCCGGCCCATGGGCTTGTCATGGGTCGGAGGCCCAAGTCCATTAAGGACTTGGGTATATAAACCCCTTTCCACCATGGAAAGGGGTGTTAGTTGTTTCACTTTTTGATTAATAAAACACACATTTTCTCTCACTTTCTCTCACTACTTTCTCTCTCTAGAAACATCAACCCACCTTATTGATTCATAAGATTATCACAAATCTACAATTGTTATCAAGAGCCATGGGGTGATTTAAGGTAATGATTTTTAGGAAAATCTATCTTGAATTTTGATGTTTTTGGTGATTTTGTTGTTGGGATTAGTAGATAAGTATTGGGTTTTACTTATTTTGGTGATCACAAAACTTTTCGTGTAATTTGGTAAAAAATCTGGGTTTGTTCTTGATATTCATACGACTGTTAATACACGAAATAGTTTTTCCAGTTTATTCCGGATAAACAAATATTCCGGATAAACAGGTTATTCCGAATCAACTTATTCCGAACCAACAAGTTTTTCCGGATAAACAAGTATTCCGGATAAACACGTTATTCCGGATAAACAAATATTCCGGATAAACAGGTTATTCCGAATAAAGAAATATTCCGAACGAAGCTAGTTATTCCGGATCAGTGATATTCCGAACCAAGTATTCCGAGTCAATCTTTTCCGAATCAACAACATTCCGGATCAGTGATATTCCGAACCAAGCTTATTCCGAATCAAGAGATTTTTCTGAATCAAGGAAATTATTCCGAACCAAGGTCTTTTTCCACATAAAGCTAGTTTTATTCCGAATCGACTTAATTATTCCGAGTCAATGGATATTATTCCGAACCAAGGGATATTTTACGAGTTTTTTCGATGATTTTTAGAGGATTTAATCTTGGTTTCTTACGCAACAACACAACACAACTCACAACCTTACTTCACTGCTCGATCAACCGATAATCTTTGTTTCTTTAAAGTGATCAAAATGAATCCGAGTTCATTAATGCCTCAAATGACATCACTTACGGATATTTCCGTCATAACGGGAACGGATAATCGCCCTCCAATGCTCATTAAAGAAGTCTTTGAAGCATGGCAAGGCCGTATGATGTCATACATTAAGGGAAAACCGACATATGGGAGGCTTATGGTCAAGTCAATTCTAAATGGTCCACTTTATTATGGTACCATCGTTGTTAACAATGTGACTCGACCACGGGAGTTTGAAGAACTTACGCCAGCTCAACAACTTATTGCCGATGTAGATGAAAAGGCTCTTCAAACCATTCTCCAAGCTCTTCCACATGACATCTATCAAATGGTAAGTCAATATACGGTTGCAAAGGAGTTATGGGAACGTCTACAGGTTTTGCTACAAGGTACGTCTCTTACTAAACAGGAACGCGAATGTCAGTTGTATGATCTGTTTGATAGGTTCACGTACAGTCCAGGGGAAACGCTTCACGACTACTACTTCAGATTCACTACTCTCATGAATGATTTGAATGTGTACAATCTCGTGATTGCTCCATTCCAGGTTAACACCAAGTTTTTGAATACTTTACCTCAAGCGGAATGGGGTGAGTATATTACTGATGTTAAGTTAACTAGGGATTTGCATAAGTCCAATTTGGATCAACTCTATGCTTTTCTCCAGCAGCATGAGAAACACGTGATCATGCACCGTATGCCTCGAGGTATGTACCCTGAACCTTTAGCTTTGATGGCAAATCAACCAAGCTTGTCATATAACAACACTCCTTATATCATGGGACACCAAGCTTATCATCCATCTCTGTACATGACTCCAAGCTTCCCCCAATATTCGATTCTACCTCAACCACCCACCTCACATCAGCAACAATATCGGTTTAATGCACCTTTGTCTTAGAGAGAACCACAAGCATCACAATATGCTCCACAACCTCACCCATATTCACCAGCAAGCATTGCACCCTATGCTCAGTCATTATACTCTCCATATCAAGAAAATGCAGCATATCCATCAAGCTATTCTGACCACATAAGTACTCCTTCTAGTGCTTATGCCGCTCAACAAGACCAAGCAATGTATTTTGATAATGATGAGGTTCCCATTCCTGAATTCAAACAAGGAACTGACCCAGCTGAAGTGTTAGCCACTATGTCTGCTTACCTCACAAGGACATTGAGCAAACGAGGATTTAGAGGACCAGCTCCTACTAACAATCAGCTGAGGAATTCATCTAATTCTCGACAACAAGCTACCATTGAGAATGGCAGGGTAATGGTTCAACCTATTCAACCTTATCAGAGGAGACCCACTACATCAACCACCAATGCACGCATGGTCAATCCTGCTTCAATTGTCAACACTGCTCCAATGGTTACTGCTCCACGGGCTAATTCCACAGGTAAGTTGAGAATGATTACATGCTACAACTGTAAGGAAGAAGGTCACATGTCTAGGGATTGCACAAAACCCAAGAGGAGAAGGGATGGTCAATGGTTTGTAGAGAAGATTTATTTGGTAAACGCTCAAGCACAAGGACAGGAACTTGATGAAGAGGAGCTAGCATTCCTTGTTGATCTAGGGATTGCGGAACAAGAAGTTCTCACTACACAGAATGCAGCATACCAAGCAGATGATCTGGATCCTTACGATTCAGACTGTGATGATCTTCAATCTGCTCAGGCAGCTCTTATGGCAACTATCTCTAGCTTTGGGTCAGATCAAATATCTGAGGTACTTACTAATACCACTGATACTAGTATTCAACCACATCAAGTTGGGCAAGAGGGTGCTGATCCGAATGAGTCTTCGGTGGTGAGTCTTTCAAATGAGGAGACAATCAATGATAGCAATATCAATGCAAGTCCCCAGACTTTGAGTGAATCACAACCGGGAGTCATTTCGCATACGCATATTCCTGCTCAACAAGATTTGGTCATGGTTCCTGCAAAGTTACTTAGCCAAATGAATACTGCACTTTTAGATACCCTAGCTACGAATAAGAATCTGTCGGCTGAGCTTGCCTTGTGCAACGAAAAAGTTCAAACTTTGGAATTAGTTCCTTCGTCCAATGTTCTAACAAATCCCGAATATAATCATTTTCGAAACAAACAAATGGGTCATTTGCAAGAAATTGAAACCTTAAGAGCAAATCTTTCCAACGAACTTAAAGAAAAAGAGTTAGTGGTCACTAATTTTCACAAACTTCAAACAGATTTAGAATTACTCGAGTCTAAAAAGAATGAAATGGAAATTAATGCGGCTAATAGGATTAAAAGTTTAGATTATTTGCTTTTAAGACAATACGCTGCCTCTCAACTAGTGCACTTATTTGACTCATCGTTTAGAGATTTTAACTTATCGCGTCAAAAAGACCTTCCCCCTAACCCACAGTATGCAAGACAAGATTTTATCCATAATCCAAGACTTTATGATGCAACCAAATTAGGATTGGTCTTAGATCCGATTGTTATTTTCGAGGATCGCAAGAATAAGGATCTAGTTGATGAGAGTCGGTCATACAACTTTGCAAAATATCCCCAGTGTGATTATTTTAAAATGAATCAGGAGTTTGCAAAAAAGGACTTTAGAATTCGCTTCCATATTGATAAAGATCTCATCACAACACCAACCTACATGTTAAATGAAGAAAACCCTAGTACACTTCCTACACTTGTCAAAATGGAAGGACCTAAGGAAATTCCAAAGGATCTTCCACCTATTAGCACTGTATGGATAAACTTGCAAGAGATTAATGAATACTTTGCTAGTTTTGACAAGGTCATCCGGGAATGTACGACTTCAAATGGTCTAAACGCCGGAGAATGGGCTTTCGAACACATGAACGAGGTGTTTAAGAATGAGATCAACCCTTTTGTCGAAAATCTAAAAGGAAGTTTTGCATCTCTTTCGGAAAATCTCGATTTTGAAATTAAAGAAGTTCAAAAAGTGTTTTATGAAATGGACACCGCTTACGAACTACAATTAATAAAAAAGAAAAGATTTTATCCGAATATGACCGATTCTTGTCCCAAGTAATATCGTGTGATGTACTTACTCCTGTGAATGTTAATTATTCGAATGAGCTTACATCCGCTATGAATAAATGTGATGCTGTGAATATATGTGATGATGTGCATGATCTCTCTGTAAATATTGCTGAGACTGTAAATGACGTAGATAATCATTCTTGTCACGAGTCTAACGCTGATTTTTTAAAGCTTCAAGATTCTTACAATTTACTTGCAAAACGTTTTAATCAACTTGAACAACATTGTATATCTTTAGAATTAAAACACCAAACTCAAAATGAGGATCTTTTGGTAAAAAATGGTTGTGAAAACAGTGTTGAGACGAGTGACAAGATGATTGAGATAGTTAAGGCATTTGAGGAAGAGATTATGAGATTAAAGAGAGACTTATCATCGAACGAAACACTAAATTTGGAACTAGAGGCTGCAGAGTCTAAAAACCAGTACTTAGAAACTAGATTTTCGTCTATTCTAGGGGAGATAGAACGTGCAAGACAGGGAATGTCCACTCTTTATGGTTCACTAGAAGAACGCTTCGCTTTTAATGCGGCACAGAAACAATCTTATGTTGAAAAATTGAACCAAAAGTGTGAGGAAATCTCTGACTTAAATATCCAGCTCATTGACAAAAACATGGTTTTTGCCGAGTTAAAGGAGACACTTCTTCTCACCCGACAAGAAGTTGTTAATAACTTAGCTACCAACTCTACACCGTCCTCTAGTGCTCCATCAACCAATTCAGTAGTGATCTATAAGAACCTGCACCATAAGCAAAATTCGGATACTTACGATGTTTATATGATGAATGCAATTAAGCACGTGGACCTTGTTAGGGATATTTTAGATGATTTGTATGCGTTAGATCCCCTCAAGAAGTTACTATTATTCAGCTCATGCATATATTCAGCGAGTTCAATATTGCTTAGCATATTTGCAATACATAGGAAAACCAGGTTCTGCACTACCCACTAATCGACCCATTGATATAAATCTATTCAATAAGACCCCAGGAGAAAAACCGTCATTGACACCATCAACTAAGGCACCTTTAAAATCTGTTGCTAATGTTCCCACTTTGCCTTCTACAGGAGTAAAAGAGTCTACTAAGGCTAAAGGATCACAAGTCAAGAAAGATAGGATCAAGCCCTCCACTAGTAGTACCATCAAGAAGAAAGTAGAAGCTCACCCTAGGAATGTTATTTCAGATTTAAATAAAAAGAATCATGTTGCTAAGACTAAAAGCTCTGCGCCTGTGCAGAAGCCTAAACCATTTGTGAATTCTAATTTGAAATGTTAGAATTGTAATGAATGCATGTTTTCTCAACGTCATGATTTATGTCTTATTGATCATGTGAATGAAATGAATGCCATTAGGAATGATCTTGAATGGAAGCCAACTGGGAGAACTCGTACCCAAGTTGGATGGCAATGGCGTCCCACTGGTAGGACCTTTACATTAGATGGAAAAATGTGCCCTTTAACTAGGAATGCATCCATTGAGGTTAGGTCTCAGCGTCCTTTAATTAGGTACACTAGCACTAAAGTATGGAAACCGCGCCCTTTAATTAGGTCAGCCCCCACTATAGTGCCTATCAGTGAAGAAATACCTCAGGATTTAAGCCAACTTGAATCTACACCACCAACTAGGAAGAAGGCTAGGAAATCTAAGAAACCTAATGTTAGCAAATCTAAGATCATTAAATCTGTACCTGCTAATAACAAGGAACATTCAGATTCCGAAACCTATACATTGTCCTCGTCTGGTGATATTTTCAGGTGGTCCAAATCATCCTCTGGTATTTGGACTCCGGTTTCTCAAAGCATATGACCGGAGATCGCTCGATGCTCAGAAATTTCGTCAGCAAGTTTCTTGGAACGGTTAAATTTGGTAATGATCATATTGCAAAGATAATGGGGTATGGTGAATATCAGATTGGAAACGTTACGATTTCAAGGGTATACTATGTAGAAGGTCTTGGTCATAATTTATTTTCAGTAGGACAGTTCTGTGATTCCAACCTAGAGGTTGCTTTTCGACAACACACTTGTTTCATCCGCAACATGGAAGGAAAAGACTTGTTGAAGGGGTCTCGTGGTGCAAATCTTTATACTTTGTCCCTACAAGACATGATGGCCGCCTCTCCAGTATGTCTTCTCTCCAAAGCATCTAAGACCAAGTCATGGTTATGGCATCGCAGATTATCTCATCTCAACTTTGATGCTATTAATCATTTGGCTAAAAACGAATTAGTTCGTGGGCTTCCAAAGCTCAAATTTCACAAGGACCATTTATGTTCCGCGTGTTCAAGGGGGAAAAGCACCAAGGAATCATACAAGCCCAAAGCTGAAGACACCAATCAAGAAAAACTTCATCTTTTGCGTATGGATCTTTGTGGGCCAATGCGAACCGAAAGTGTGAGTGGTAAGAAATTCATCCTTTTTATTGTGGATGATTTCTCCAGGTTTACATGGGTTAGATTTCTACGTACAAAGGATGAAGCACCGAAGGCTATCATCACTTTCCTGAAATTCATTCAGGTACGTTTAAATACTACTGTCCGTCGTATTCGTACTGATAATGGAACAGAGTTCGTCAACCAGACTCTTCGTGATTACTATGAAGAAGTTGGTATCTCACATGAAACATCCGCTGCACGTACTCCACAACAAAACGGTGTCGTTGAAAGACGGAATCGTACGCTTATGGAAGCTGTTAGGACTATGCTGATTTATGCGAATGCTCCATTATTCTTATGGGCAAAAGCTGTATCTACTGCATGTTACACCCAAAACCGCTCTATCATTCGGAAACGCCATGGAAAAACACCTTACGAGCTTCTACATGACCGTAAACCCGATGTTTCATACTTTCATGTGTTTGGTGCTCTTTGTTATCCAAACATTAATAGTGAGAATTTGGGCAAACTTCAACCGAAAGCCGATATAGGTATTTTCATTGTTTACTCACCCTCAAAGAAAGCATACCGAATTTACAACCGCCGTCTTGGTAAGATAGTAGAAACTATGGACGCAGATTTTGATGAGCTGACAGCGATGGCTTCCGAGCAACGCATCTCTGAACCCGCGCTTCACGAGATGGGAACCGGTGCTATTAGTTCCGGATTAGTTCCCAATAATCCTACTTCTACATCATTTATACCACCTACAAGGCCCGAGTGGGATAAACTATTTCAACCGTTGTTTGATGAATTCTTTGATCCCCCAAGTGATGAAGTTACAGCACCTGTAGTGATAGCTCCAATACCTGAAGTTGTTGCTCAAGCTAATGAAGCTTCATCCAATGCATCTTCAATTAACATTGAACCGGATGCACCTCCACCAAGTAATTCTCAAACTACACCTGAATCTTCACCCTTACTTGTGCCTAATGATGATGAAGAGGATTCTGTTGATCACGATTTGGAATATACTCACCAACAAGAGCTTCCATTCTTTGGTATAACGATACCTGAAAATCCTTCAGCCGCGTCTACCTCAGAAGAAGCTCCTACAATCGTTCACTCCAGACCACCACGGATTGAAAATCACAGCACCAAATGGACAAAAGATCACCCAATTAGGAATATTATTGGCAGTCTCAATCGACCAGTCTTGACACGCCATCAATTACAAGAGAGTGCACTCTATTGCTATTTTGATGCATTTCTCTCCGAAGTTGAACCTAAAAACTGGCAACATGCTATGACTCAATCATCTTGGATTGAAGCCATGCAAGAGGAACTAAATGAATTCCAAAGACTTGAAGTATGGGTATTAGTTCCTCTCCCTGACAAGGTTAACATCCTTACTTTGTTGTGGGTTTATAAGGTTAAACTTGATGAGATGGGTGGAGTTTTGAAGAATAAGGCTAGATTGGTTGCAAGAGGATACAAACAAGCCTTGGGTATCGACTTTGAAGAATCTTTTGCTCCGGTTGCACGATTGGAGGATATTAGACTATTCCTTACGTATGCTGCTCATATGAACATGATCGTCTATCAAATGGATGTGAAGACGACATTTTTGAATGGTGAACTAAGGGAAGAAGTCTATGTTAGTCACCCGAATGGGTTCGTTAGCACGGAGTTTCCTAATCATGTGTACAAGCTTAAGAAGGCTCTCTATGGGTTGAAACAAGCTCCACGCGCGTGGTATGATCTCCTTTCAACATATCTCATGTCGGAAGGCTTCTCCAAAGGCAAGGTGGACCCCACTCTATTCACTCTCAAGGAAGACAACGACATGATACTGGTACAAATTTATGTTGATGATATAATATTTGCTGCCTCTAACATAGAATTGTCAAACCGCTTTGAGAAAATAATGTCCACACGCTTTCAGATGTCAATGATGGGAAAAATTTCATTTTTCTTAGGATTACAAATTTCTCAGAATCCCAGAGGAATCTTTATTAATCAATCCAAATATGCTCTAGAATCATTAAAGAAATATAACCTTGAAAATTGTGACCCCGTGGATACTCCAATGGTGGAGAAATCCAAGTTAGATGAAGATAGGAATGGGATTGCTGTCGATCTGAAACTCTATCGTGGGATGATCGGTACCCTTCTCTATCTGACTGCTAGCAGGCCTGATTTGCAATTTTCCGTATGCATGTGTGCCCGGTATCAGGCTCGGCCTACCGAAAAGTACCTACATGTTGTTAAAAGGATCTTTCGGTATCTCAAAGGAACACTTCATCGTGGTCTATGGTATCCGAAAGATTCCTCTATTGCTTGAATATCATATGCAGATGCCGATCATGCTGGGTGTCAAGACACTAGGCGTAGCACTTCTGGTTCTGTGAAACTCCTTGGAGACAGATTGATTAGTTGGTCTTCAAAAAGGCAAAAAAGCGCTGCAATTTCAAGCACGGAGGCTGAATACATTGCCATGTCCGGTTGTTGTGCTCAAGTCCTTTGGATGAGATCACAACTAACTGACTACGGTCTTGGATTCAACAAAATCCTGATGTATTGTGACAACAAGAGCGCCATTGCCTTTTGCTGCAACTACGTTCAACACTCCCGAGCAAAGCACATTGACATTCGCTACCATTTCATTAAAGAGCAAGTGGAAAATGGAGTGATCGAGTTGTATTTTGTCACCACTGAGTATCAGCTGGCAGATATGTTCACAAAAGCCTTAGATCGAGGACGAATCGAGTTTTTGATCGACAAGCTTGGCATGAAATCCTTCTCTCCAGCGACTCTCAAAGAGTTGGCAGAAGAATCAGCAGAATAGTGGTGGTAAACTATTCCTGCGTATCCTTTGATCGTGATCATGTATATTATCGTATATATATAAACCACAAAAAGAAAAATACAAAAATATAAAACCTACAAAAACCATAAAAAAATATAAAACCTACAAAAACCATAAAAAATATAAAACCTACAAAAACCATAAAAATATAAAACCAAGAAAACCCAAAAATATTTTCGTCTTTTTTTTATCGGGCATTGCTTTTAGTACGGTAATATTTACGGCTTTCGAAATGTCGATTAATATTGACACGGCGCCATAAATAGAGTCTGTATAAAAGTTTTACATTTTTAAAACATGCCCATTATGGCTTGTAGTTATTTCAGACTGCAACCCGTTTTTCGCATTAAAGTCACGTATTTCCTTGGAAAACGTTGGCTCACAACGGGAATTAATTTTCTCGGGTATGATTTACAAGCCAAATCATACAAAGGGATCAAGTTTACTTTATAACTTGGTCTAACACGAGTTAGTGTACGTCTCAGTGCATTAACTTGTCAAAATAAGAGAAATCTTATTTCCACCACGAATCAATTTTTCTAAGACATTAATTGGAAAATTCTTTCATCGATATTTGACTCGTTAAACAATGACTACAGCTGTTTAAATAGAAAACGGGTCATCGTTTAAGGGGGAGAAAATATTAAATTATCTTCATCATCAAAACGGTCTTCAAAAGTTCTCGAGAAAAATCAATCGGTTAATAACTGGAGTTTCTTTGGCATACAACTTGTGATTGTCTGATTGTTCTGATTTATCGTGAGTTTTTAGGTCTTGGATATCTGCTAAATAGGATACAGTGTTTAAGTTGTGTGCGGGCTAGAATAGTTAATACAATGACATAGGCCTAACGATTGTTAATTAATTTAACGGATGTTAACCTAAAAGGAGTTATTAACTAAAAAGGAAAAGAAAAGAAAAGTATAGGGGCAAAAAGTGACAAAATGTGAAACTTGTCAAAATGTTGACCTAAGTCAAACAAACACCCCGTCTTCTTTCTTTTTTCCTTCTATTCTTTCTGGCCGCCATTGATACACACAAAAACATTCACACAAGCTCACAAAACTATCGTTCTTGATCTTTCAATCCGTTTCAATCGTTCAAAATAAGGTACAAACATCAAATCTTGGTTTTAATTCGCCTAATTTATTCTTTAAATCCAGTTAATTGCCTTGTTAATCAAATCCATCAAATTAGGGTTTTCGAATTAATTAGGGGTTTAAGCAGGATTTGTCTCGGAATAGGATTAGAACAAGTTTTGTTGCCTTAGATTGCCTTATAACTCACTCATACGCTTAGATTAATCTCTTATAGAACGCGTTTAGGGGTATTCCGAATGAGCAGGTCTTTCAAAGTATTATTCCGGATGAACAAAAATGTTCCGAATGAGCAAGTTTTTGAATTATTCCGGATGAACAAAAACTATTCCGAATGAACATGTTTTTGAAGGATATTCCGGATGAAGGATATTCCGGATGAACGACATTCCGGATGAACGACATTCCGGATGAACAACATTCCGGATGAACGACATTCGGATGAACGACATTCCGGATGAACGAAATTCCGGATGAACGACATTCCGGATGAACGACATTCCGGATGAACGACATTCCGGATGAACGACATTCCGGATGAACGACATTCCGGATGAACGACATTCCGGATGAACGACATTCCGGATGAACGACATTCCGGATGAACAACATTCCGGATGAACAACATTCCGGATGAATGTTTATTCCGGATGAACAACATTCCGGATGAACAACATTCCGGATGAATGTTTATTCCGGATGAATGTTATTCCGGATGAAGGTTTACTCCGGATGAATGTTATTCCGGATGAATGTTATTCCGGATGAATGTTATTCCGGATGAATGTTATACCGGATGAATGTTATTCCGGATGAATGTTATTCCGGATGAATGTTATTCCGGATGAATGTTATTCCGGATGAATGTTATTCCGGATGAAAGTTATTCCGGATGAAGGTCATTCCGGATGAAGGTCATTCCGTATGAAAGATATTCCGGATGAAGGCATTCCGTATGAAGGCATTCCGAATGAAGATTTTTCGCATGAAGGTGTTTATTCCGAACGAGACACATTTATTTCGAATGAAGGATTGTTGGATTGATAATTGTTTGTGTGTTATATATGCTTAAGGAATTATGTCATATGTATAATGCTTAGAAATAAAATCATAATGGTATTTATATCTCTGTGTATCAAGTTTTATGTCTTATCTTAAGCAGAAACCATGACTAATCCAACCGTGCAAGAACTCCCAAGATGCTAGAGCAACCGCAATTGCCGAAGCAAAAGAACTTAAGCTCATACCGAACAATTACCGGCTGAAAGAAGTCTCTCATTCCACTCACCATGGATTCAAAGTCGCCTCAGCAATCCTTGATCAATCTCACTTCAAGAATGCATTAAGGAGTACTGCTTCGGTGCCATTTGATTACATGTACGAATTCTGGGCTACCAAGGAAAGGACGTCAAACAAGATCACTTTCTTCCTCGACAACAAACAACAGACACTCACCGTTTCAGACTTCCGCAAGATATTTGGAATTCGGGATTCACCCAAGGGTATGACATTTTCAAGGAACCCTACCAATGACGAACTTATGGAGATGTTCCGTGCTCTTGGATGTCCTGACCTACGAATAGTGTCCGATTTTACCACAGCCAAAGTGGGTCAACCTTGGAGAGCTATCTTCGGTATCCTCAGTAGGTGTCTTACACCTAAAACAACTGGGCATGATGCTGTGCGTGGTCCAATCATGAATATCTTCTATGGAATGTACAAAGGCTTAAATGTAGATTATGCATCCTTGTTGTGGGAAGAGTTTAATTTTCAACTCTTCCAAAACACGAAGCAGAAGGCTAATGTTTTTCCTTACCCTCGGTTCATCAAGCTTATAATTCATTACTTTATGAAAAATGATACTTCTATTGATAAGCATGCAGATAGCCGTCACCACACTGAAGAGGCTGATGACCTTGTGGACCTAAGGCATGAAGGACCCTCTAGGGCTGTTAATCCTGGTCCTGTTCCTAGTCATCTCCTGACGGACAAAATTCTAGCTTCTGATGATTACCAGCAAATGCTAAGAGAAATCAGAAAACAACAAGAAAAGGTTCAGGCGGGAGAAGTCTCGTCAACTATAGTCAAAAGTAAAGGTAAACGTAAGCAAGTAGTTTTCTTATCTAAGCCTAAACCCAAGAAAACAAAGACTGTGGCTAAAAAGGATAAGCACAAAGCTGAGAAGCTAGTCATTCGAGATGAAGATACTGATGACGATGTTACTCCCGAGCAAATTCGAAAAGCTGAGAAAAACAATTGAAAAAGGCTGTTGAAAGAAGTAGGAAAGACACAGGAGGTAGTGGTTCGGGTGTGCAGATAGAAGATGAACAGGAAGTTGAGGAGCCGTATGACATTTTTGAGTTTAGAACACCAGACAAGTACTCAACACCTAAAGCAACATCCATAGCAGATACCGCAAGCATAAAAAAGGAGTCCGTTGCTATGACAATCATTGTGACTCCAAAGCCCTTATCTACTCAACCTCCACCAATCCAGCCTCTGCCAACACAACCGTTGACTACTCAACTACTATCCCCTCCACCTCCAACTACTTCCGTCCTCAATATTGTCATCACAACCGTGCCTACTCAACCGCCCCCGATTAGCCCTGTGCCATCTACATTTTCTGCACTTCTCATGGCAGAAATGATGGATAAACACATGGAAACTCAAAGAAAAGAGATGGCTCAACTTCGAGAAGAGCTACTCCAACGAGTGCAAATTGAAGAGACATCCAAGAAAGCTCAAGAGGAGATGATAGCTAAGTTCAATGCAGAGATGGAGTCTACACGGAAATCTCATGCAGAAGAACTTGCTCATGTCAAACAGGTTGAAGCTGATAAAAGTGCAGCAAGGATCGCCAAACTCCGCGAATTAAAGAATAAGTATAAAGAGGAGAAAGAAATACTTGAAGCTTCACTTAATGAGAGGGTAAAGGAATCTGTTGAGTCTATTATGCCAAAGCTGCGAAAAGAGGTGACAAAAATTGCGGCTGATAAGTTGATGGTTAAATCGTCAAACCCTTCCAATTCAGCCTATAAAATTGCATATGACTTAACGGACTTTGAACTGAAGAAGATTCTCCATGCCCGCATGGTTGAAGTTGGATCTTTCGACAAATCCAAAATTCAGCGGACACTTCACAAGGCACTTAATGCAGAAATAAAGGAGGATGACAGGCTGTTTAAGACATTTGGAAGCGTGGTTCCTTACCATATTTTGTATAAGAAAGGAGATGAAGAGGCATCTGATGAGGAGGATAGTGAGCAAGGAGAGAGTGGTGGTGAAGAAGACGATGCGAGTGATGAAGATAAGGGTGATGATGATGATGGTGAAGGCGGTGATCGTAATGAGGATAGTGACGAGGATAGCAACAGGAACGATGATGATGATGATGACAACGAGAACAGGGGTAGCGACAACAATGACAAGTCTGACGAGCCTGATCAGTCTGATGATGATGATATGGGTGACAATGCTGCCAGCAAGAAGAAACCGTCCAAGACCGGTGGCAAATCTCAGAAAGATGTTGCTCACAAGGGTAATTCCACATCTACGGAGACAGGACGCACTAAGTGGCACCATGATGTGAATGCTACTACAGCATCTTCAATTCATGGTACATATGTTTCTAGCTCTATACCTGTTACTGTTAATCCTATTTGTTCTTTGGTTGCTACTACAACTGTAGAACCAACTACTACAGTTTAAGTATCTACTGCTCCACCTAATGAACCAGCTACTACAGTTCCTGAGTCACGCACACTGGATTGGGCTGATACATTACAGATCGATGAGACCGTACCAGAACAACCATGGATCACGGCAGCTGCTGCATATGATCCAATCACAGATGCTGATGCAAATGTTCTGTATCTACGTATTCGCAATCCAATAGATCTGTGTGCATTTTGGTCTCATGAGTTTGGATCTTCGATCACTCCGTCCTTGGTGAAGAGAGCGCTTAAAGACAAGAGCCTTCCCGCTAAATCAAGATTAAGCCGAATGGAGTATGAGTATTATGCTGATGAAATCCTGAAAGCTCTCAATACAATTCAAAGGCCAGGCCTTCATGCGCCAGAAAGACCTCCTCTTCCACTTGATACTAGCCGGTGGCGGTTAGCGTTCTTTATGGGTATTATTCGGTGCCAGTGGCCTCTTAGCTTTGTGGGCGATATCAGATGGTTGGTATCTCACCACATAAGTGTCAGGGATGGCGTAGTTCATTAGTTCTTTCCCGAGGATGTCTGTGCGTGCTCTCCCGTCTTTAGTCTTTCTCGGCGTCAACCCCAAGAAAAAAAGAATTTGAGCATTACCCGCTCTATCAGATAGGACGACCTACTCCTTAGTTGAACCAGAATTTGCCACTCACCTTCATCCGAAAAAGAAAGAGACCGCATGAAAGCAGTTTTTCCTAAACGGTGATACCGCCAGGTCACTCAAGACAATCAAATTGCACTTGACTTCTTTGTCACATATGATCTTGACTATCTTCTCAAGGGATCATCCAAGTACGCGACCTCTCTGACTTTGTTGAAAGCTGCTACTTGGGGGTCAATACCTTATATCGAAGAAAAGGTCAATCGCCTCTGGGTTCCAAAGATAAACCGTAATTATGACATGTATGCTGCTATAGGAGCATCACATTGGGACGAGCGAGTTCGAAGGGCATACAGAGGTTGCTGCTTAGTCAACTCAGCTAGTATCGTCAGATCCAATCTTCGAATCACAAGTATATTAGGAGTGAAGATTGAACCCAAGAATGGATATCATCATGTGACGGAAATTCTACTAAAAAGAGAAGATGATCAAGAATACAAGATACAGCAAGGAGATTTTTCAATCATTCGCCTTGAAGATATAGAAGATATGTTGCTTTTCATGACCCGTGATCAGCTTACACATCTCACTCGTGAAGAAATCATTGCTCTAAACACAACACTTCGTATGTTTACACAAAGCGTTGTCATCAAGAAACGTGTAGAAGACCTACAACTGGGAGTTGAAAGCTATCAACGCAAGCTTAACATGACTCCTCCACTTAATCAAGTACTACCTCAACATGTCGATAGATGTCCCTATACCGGCACAACCCTTCCGATGTGCGGGATTTTCTACTTGAACGGTCGTGGGATCATGAAGTTTATGAGGGTAGCTGAGCTTCATAAGTACAGTGATGGGACTCTCTCACTCGTCAAAGACAAATTGAAGCATCTCAATTCTGGCGGGAAATTACCAGAAGTGATTGAGGATTGGCATCCGGCTTATCAGAAAATGGCTACATATGTAATCAAGAAGATTGATGAGAAGCTTAGGGAACGTAGGTTGATGAGGAGCTTAGAAAGGTTCGTGGGTGGCAGACCGTATGGAGGGCACTTCAGACTTATGCAACGATCCATTTAATATGGGTCGTCTTCACTAAGGTCAACTCCATACTTACGTTAATTATGAATATGTGAATATGTAAATACTGTGAATATTATGCTTTCGTGGCTTGATGTAGTGTGAAGGTATGATAATTTTTCAAGAATTTCTTACGAGATTCTAAATCTTTCAAAATTTATCGTACTTAAGCACTACAACTAACCCTCATTAATTTGAGGGGGAGCCTTAATATGTTCTATGGCCATACATTGATTTCATTTTTTACCCAAAGACCGGTTAATCCATTCAATATCCCAAATATTAATGGTTAACATTTTGGATAAGGGGAGAAAATGGGATTAAGGAGACTTAATGATATTTGGCTAATGATGAAAAGGACTTAAAGATAATCCAACTTAATATGTGTAATGCATGTGTTAAGGGGGAGCGATTTTGATGAACAAAACACTTACGGCACAAAAACTTTGATTATAATATCACAAGTGCCTTAAGTGATTTTCAAGGATTTTTCATGGTGACAATACTTACCCACAACACACTTAATTCACGACGGATGTGGTGACAAAAGGGTGGTAGGTATAAGTATTAGTCCAATGATTCATCAGAACCGATGGAATCTTCCCAAGGACAATTCCCTAGATAGAACTAGAAGTCCTAGGAAAGATGGAGAATGATTGTGAACGAAGCTGAATGCCGACCAAGTACTTAAGCTAGCACTGGAACAATCACAACAAGGTGCTAGTGATGACGTATTGGTAAGCATTGAAGTGGTTGAAGAATGAAAAAGAATTGTAAAGATAAAGGGTGTAAAGAAAGAAGCCCTCCTTACAACTTTAGGCAGAAACCGGGTCAATACATATGCTATTGAGATCATATGTTAATGATTCTCGATATTGAAGAAAGACATCATGGACCCAGTGATGCAATGCACAACCCTTCCCAGCTAACTCAAATATCTCTCAAAAGGTATTTGTTTTAATCACACGGAGATCAACACGTTATCTATTGGTTTATCCACTCCGAATAGAATGATATTGAATAGGTGGCACTCCTCTCCAGCCATCGCTCACTAAATCAAAACGCACTATCGAGTCTAGAGCCACGAGATCATCAAAAGTCTCAATAGGACACTTTCCATTTATTCCTTGTTTTCTCACACACTGTGAAAAGTAAGAGATCTTTATGAGTCCTACGCAGTATTCTTGTAATATTGCCAGAACATCCGAGTGATACGCAAGTATTACAATGAAGATGGAAATCCTGCTTGAGCCAACATCAAACAAGCTCATGGTAGGTGACACGTGCGGTTCTTTAAGAACGAATCTTGTGAAAACTGGAAAGAAATAGTAGTTTAATTCTTAATTGAAATTAAACTCGTTCCAGGCCTCTACGCATTATCGTATGTTCTTTCCAGAACACTCAGAGTGACACTCTTTAGTGTTCACAGTGACGAGTGGAAATCCTTCTAGTGTTAACATCAAACAGCACTTGGTAGGTGACGTGCAAGATTCTTTATGAATCAAGCTCGTGATAACTGGAAAGCAACGATGGTGAAAATCTTAATTGAAATTCACTTGTTCCAGGTTTCATGAATTGACGGCTTCAATCACAAGGATAATTTATCCAAGTGATTCACTCTTTATGTTCACAGTCAAGCTTAGTGATCGTCGAATTAAGAGAACGTGTTTATCCGCGAAATCCTGTCAGGAAGTTACTTAATTGAAACTATCTGTCATATGTACGATATCTAATATCGTCCAACGGTCTTCACCGACCGGAGGTAAAATGCTACCGATTTAGAATGAAATGTTCTAAGCCATTTCATTCGTGTCTTATTATGTTGCTGCGAAGACGGTGGCGTTGCGGTGTACCAGATGAAGTCGTTTCCACATGCTTATGTCTTTCTGCATCAAATTTCAACAAAATTCAAGAAAGTTCAAGATGAAGTCTTCCGCTGTACCAAACTCTGAAGCTTTCAAGAATTCAACAAAAAACATAAGTGTGTGGAACATGGAGTCACGAGGAGGCAAGAATCACAAGAAGGCAAAGATCGCACGTGAAGGGTCAAAAGAACAATGCTCTAAAGCCAAAGCCTAAAAGATCAACATCAACATATTCACAATGAAAAGAAAAGATAAAAGAGAAAGGACTACGAGCTGAAGAACAAAGACTTAGTATAGTATGCTAGGTTTAGGACTTTGTAATTTGGAGTGACCTCCCTTAGGGGGAGATTGTTGGAAATACGTTTTAACGTATATTAGAAGTATCGGTCACTCCAACAATATTGTAATACGTTTAGTAGCTCGTAGTTAATGGTTAAGTTATTTTAATGTTTAACCCGGCCCATGGGCTTGTCATGGGTCGGAGGCCCAAGTCCATTAAGGACTTGGGTATATAAACCCCTTTCCACCATGGAAAGGGGTGTTGGTTGTTTCACTTTTTGATTAATAAAACACACATTTTCTCTCACTTTCTCTCACTACTTTCTCTATCTAGAAACATCAACCCACCTTATTGATTCATAAGATTATCACAAATCTACAAAATGTAAAGGAAAAAATCAGTTGTGAGGTTCGGAAGAAGAAGAAGAAAGGTTTTAGTTTAGTGGATAATTAATTTTGTGTAATGCTGATGTTTTAATTTTCAAAGGGCAGACCCACGGACCCGGACGAACCCTTAGTTAATGGGTCCGACGGGGTCCGACTAGTAACGGGTTATGATTTTAAAAATGAATTTTTGGGGGAATTTACGCGGACCCTGTTGGAAAGGGTCTGACGGGTTCCGTGCCTTTCTGTGACCAGATTTTCCAATGTTTGAGGAATGAGACGATCTAGTCTCACGACATGGTGTTATTATGACTCAATTTTGTAAGGAACAATGTTTTATGAGTATTTGGCTATATTTTTACTCTAGGGGTGAAGAGAATGTATCTTTTAGCGTTCTAATTTGCGTTTTTGCATAACATGATCATATATCCATTTGTCACACAAGCATGTTTATTAAGGATCAAATCAACATCAAGTATCAGTGGTTAGCTTTAAGAAACAAAGAAAAGTACAAATGTTAAAGTATTTTACATAACACCAATGTTTTGTTCATGGAAACGAGGTCTGATAGTCGTAGAATTACGTCTTTTAGGAAAAAGAGCGTATAAGTCGGGGGAAGTATTAAGTTGCACGTTTTAGGAAAAACGCGAAACCGAATAAATGCGGGTTCGTTCTCGAGGAGGTGTGTGTATTAGGTGCCAAAATTAAATAAACAAGTTTGGAATGGTGTCGTTTTTGGAAGAGAAAAGAAAGAAATAAAAGACGGGGTACGTTAAAAATTAAGTTACGACGACGAAAACGTGAAATCGTAAAACCTAGAAAAACCTAAAAAGCCTCTAAAATTCACTAAACTTTTATCCTAACTAAATAAAAATACAAAGAAAACAATTTTGAAAACCAAAAAGTCCAAATGTTTATTAATAATTTTATAATAATTTTCAAAGTTAAAGAAAAACCCTAAAATTAAATAAAATAAAAAATAAGACTTTTTGAAAACTAAATTGGATGTAAATCTAAAAATACTTATTTAAAACCTAAAAACATTTTTTATAAATTTTTAAAACTAATTATTCTTTTTTTAAACTATTTAATTAAAAACGGGTAAATAAAAATTAATAAAAAATAAATAAAGAACGAGAAAAATCAAAACTTTATGCTAAAAAATCCTAAACTACATTATAAACACAAGAAAAATCTACACTGGCTAAAAGGCTTATTCCATAAGCTTAAACATGCTAAATAAGCTACGGCTTATTTAAATAAGCTCCAGTCCACAACCCTTTAAGTAAAGTGTGCCTTGAGTCTTTATCAGTAAAAGACCCAAGGGCACAGATGGTAAGAGCGTTGGTGTGTGAAAGGGGTGGCGCAGGTTCGAGTCCTGGCCACGCCCTTTTTGCTTTTTATTTTTTTTCTTTTTCTTTTTGGCAAAAACACAATCCTTATGCTACCCTAATGACAAAAACACAAAGACAAATCAAAATGAATCAAAATTTAGCCCTAGGAATATCAAAACGTGCCCAGATTTCTAATTCAAAAAGTTGTCAGCGGCTAAAATTCAAGGTGTCAGCGGATGGCCTTTGGCCGCTGACACATACAGATCTGGTACTTTATGGGCTTATAACGAGCTTGTTACATGTTTTGGAGAGCAAACAAAGGCACCCCCACAACCAGTTGGGTTGTGGGGAGTCAACAAAATGATAAAAACAATAAGCTATAAACAAAAATCAAGTAGAAAAGCCCTAATGACAGTTACTGTATAAGCATGGGGCTATTGTGGTCGTTTTGCTGGTGCAAAGTGCACTTGGGTGAGTTTTGGTTGGCCAAAACTCACTCAA
Source organism: Glebionis coronaria (assembly GCA_025667525.1). Taxonomy (NCBI): domain Eukaryota; kingdom Viridiplantae; phylum Streptophyta; class Magnoliopsida; order Asterales; family Asteraceae; genus Glebionis; species Glebionis coronaria. The sequence continues at coordinate 110,211,931 of CM046879.1, read as the reverse complement.
GTCACTCTTTAACTAGCTCAAATCAAGCCCTACTCCTAAATCAGCCTATAACTTATCAAGCTTCAAGATTAGTATGGCAAATCACACAAAAATCTAGGATGTGAAGACTTAAACAGATTTATAAGCTAAGATGTTACCAAATTTGCATACAATGCTCACCAATGCTTACCAAATCCTACACCTAAACTGAATATATATAAAAACTTACCAAGGCAAGTGTATTATGACTGATTTCAAACTAACAGCTTTTCAAAAACTAGTTATAAAACCAAGATCCAAACACTCCCTTAAATCAGAAAAACGAATTTTAACAAAGATTTTCCATCCTAATCTTCACCAAATCCAGTCAAATCTACTCTAACCTGTTTCAATCTCACAAATATACTATATCCAGCATTATCCTAACATCCAACAGCCTACTATCTAAATCATCATGTTTCAAACAAAATCTCAAAGCAAGTATAGAAAAATGAGAAAAGTCTTTAGCTGGTGATCCTACATCCAGGTATCACAAAGGGAAGCTTTCCCTTTTCCATCAAGCCCGGGCTTGAGCTGATTAATTTCAGAAAGGGTCTTGTTGGTATGTGGGATGATGGTGTTGAAGATTTTCAAAGAAAATGCCACTTTCCAATATACTAGATTAAATAACCTGCCAAGATTAATCAAGAAAGACAAATAGTGTCCTGGAAATAAAAAGCTTAAATGAGTATAAGCCTAGCTTATTTATTAAGCTAGCTTATCTCATTAGCTTATAAACACTAAAATCTTTTTGAAACTAATTTTTTTCTCAAACCTTTGAAAACAAACCGAACTTTGAAGCTTCTTAACAGAAACTTATCAAAACCACAATAACCAATAATGATCTTCCACTTTCACTTCATTTCATAATTGGTTTGAGTTTTTGAAAGCTTTTGTCAAGATGACTAAAAAAACGTTTTTATAAAACTTCTATCTCAAACTGATTTTTCAACTTTGAAAACCAAGAACATTTTGGAACTCAGAATCTAGCTAATCCAATACCAACTTTTACAAAAAGATAAAAGGAATTACAATTTACTTCAATAAAAATACCAACTTTATATTTCTAAAAAGGCATTACATGAACTTAGCTAAAAACTGGAACAAGAGGATACTCACAACCCGAGTTCTCTCTTTATAGGAATGCAAAGAACTATCTAGAATAAGTAAAGATCAAAACCCTAATCTAGCTGAAATGCCAAAGTTGCCCTTTTCTTGGAATTCGAATTTGGTCACACTTGGTACCCATGTGATTGTCCAGCTTTGTTTGACCAATCTTGAGCGTTGAAGGAACATTGGGGACCAAGAAATTAACAAGGTCCGTTGATTTGCTGAAAAGATTCGACTTTTGCCCAATTTGGAGTGACAGGGGAAGGATGGTGGGACCACATGGGTCACGGGTTGGGTTGGTTTGTAAGTGGGTTTAGGTGAGGTTGGGTTAAATTAACAATCTGGAGATTTTGGTAACAAAACCCTTTGATTAGGGCGAATTGGGTATTAGGGTTTATGAGATTATGGGGGTAGCAGGGGCGGGTTTAATCTAAAAAGGGGGTTAAAGGTTTTTAAATAAGTGTTTAGTGGGAAATATTAGGAGTTGACCATTTGACTTGTAATAAAAACCGGGTAATAAAAGTTTGGGGTAATGGGCTAAGGGTAAGAAATTTCATTACCCATCCTTTTTTTTCTTAACAGCCGTTAGCCAACTTTTGCATTTTCAGTCCAAATGTATTGCAATTCTAGTCCTTTTGTTAACTTTGAGGATAATAGGACTAATATTGCAATCTTGATCAATTCCCAACGGCTATATTTGTAAAGTCTTCAAACTTTAGGGACCCCTACTCATATTTAAAGATATTTGAGGGGTATAAAGTGTCAAATCTTCAAAGATAAGGGACCATTGTTGACAATCTTCAATTCTTCAAGGACCATTTTGGGAAATTCTTGATTCGGGTCCGGTTCATTGTGCGGCTTCGTTTCCCATGTTCGTTTTTGATTGATTCTTGTGATCTTTTGGTCTTTTCCTCAATATCCATACCTAAAATACACAAGCAACAAACACGAGTATATATTTGGCAGTTTTAATGATATTTTATGCATTTTAAGCCCGATTTGGACGATGAGACTATGTATAAAAGCAGTCTCATCACTCCCCCATACTAAACCATTGCCGTGCCCTCACGCAATGCTAGAATAAAGTATCGTAGCATCTCCAAAATTCATTTTTTATGCATTTTATTTGAATGATAAACTTGCTACACTACTACTATTACTTCTACTTGTGTTTTAGACATAATGTATGATTTCATCGCAAAATGGGACGTTTAGGTTCATAGAATAAGAACACGTGAATGCTTCGTTAGAAATAATTTCGTCGTCCTCGATTTTCACCCTAATTCCATGCCAAGCGTGCAACGAAATCATTGTCATTATAAGTTAGTAATGCTAACACTACTCATATGCCCTAATCACGTACTTATCCTCCCAATTTCCTAGGTTGTATCTCTTATATTTTATTATGTCTTGAATGTTTCACGAGGATACATTGTTTGACTTATGCGATAATAGAGATTTAGGTCTAAATATAGAGTCCTAACGGTGTAACTAAGACCATCAAATCAATAACCCCTCCTAATAGACAACGATGTTAAAAAATTAAGTTGACAAGAAGAATCGATAAACACGGTTTTATAACGGTTTTGAACATGAGACTTATTACCAAGACTTTTATACGCCCCCTAACGGAAGGGCCTTATTATCTTTGGTTTACCTCCATCTTTTATTCAACTTCGCCATGAAGCTTTTATTATGACTTTGGTCTTGCCTTGCCTTTTATTATCCGCCTCATCGGTGGTTTTATTAGCCACAGACGTACATCCTCACGCTAAAGCGAATTTTGGATCTTTAAAGCTTCGAAGATTAAGGCTTGATTCACTTTCAATTTTGCATAGATTTTTCGGCCTTGTGGGGCTTCAAATTGTTTGCTAGATTTAGGTGAGCACTTGAAATCTTATTATTGGGTGAAGCTTTCGATTATTCGGGTGCCAATACTTCAAAACCGTGACGCTGGCGATACCTTAATATCTTCCCAATTTAATTACACGGAAGCTACTAGAAAAGACTAGAAACCCAATAATCCTAACTAAACCGCTAAGTCAATATTTATTAAGCAAAAAATATTTACATGCGAAGGGAGAATAAGCAAACAACGAGAACACATGAGTTTTTTTTGAAAGAATACGAGTACTCTACGTTTAGCATAGTAACTTATAATTAACTCTATCATTTCTCGTCCTCATTTAAGAGACTTAGCCTAATGTGTAGTTAAGGAACCAAAGCTAAGTGCTCAACACGCACGGTCGAGTCAAAAATTACTCTTATTCTCGCCATCGGAAAACCTACATTCGTGTCTTCAAACACTTATAAAACATGAGAAAAATTTAAAATTTGGCCATTTTTAGCCTTATTTTGCAACAAAACGATAAACAAAAAGATAAACTTTGGAAAGCGTGAAGGTTTGGCAAGGCAAGTATCTATTCACCCCCCATACTAAAGTTAAACATTGTCCTCAATGTTTCGAGTCTAGGGGTGCAAACACCCCCATACTAGAGACGTAGTCGAATGCCTAATCTAGCATGGAAAGGGTGTAACCAATAAATTAATAGCCGTTTATGAAGTGTGCTAATAACCTAAGGTTAGAACATCAAAAGGATATATCATGGATATTGAGAAAGTCTTCAAAGCAAACGATCGAGTGCTCCCATAAAACGAACAGAGAGGCTCCAATCGTGAAGATCATGATCATCTAAAGTTCACAATTCACAAACAACCACGGAACAAAGGTTGGAAGGGCACAAATCCCCACACGTTAACTACATTAGAAAGCGATAATATGTACATAGGATAAGCATGGGACTCCATCACGAGGCTCCTCGTTTTTGATTACCGAGTCATGAGCTCGACTCGATTCCCCCATAAATGTGATCATTTAGGGATAATCATGGTGTGGTCAATTTTTAGTGGGGCTTACATGATAAACAAGGCCCAAAAGCAACCGTGAATAAAGGCAAAACCTCTATACCGGGATCAAAGATCGTGTCTTCGTTTTCGGATGATAAACGAAACAAAACGACTTCAAGTAACAACGTCCCAAAGGGACACAAGAAAATAGCATAAGAAGATAAGGGTGGGACATAGGTTGGGCATAAAAATCGTGTTACTCGAGGTAAACTCTCACCGTAAGTGTAGAAAGATTTTCTAGTGACTACTTCGGTAAAAGACCGAGATTATATCTTAAACGTGATACCGGGGTCAAAAATCTCATCCTCGGTGGAGAAGTGTGAGGGAACAAATGGGGCTTCCCCCATACTAGATCCACACAAAACGTCGTCAAAACAAGTAGACGCGTTTGTAGCAAGCTCAATTAAGCGAGGTGATGACGGAGTTAACATTGGAAAATCTTTAAAATCAATTTTAAAATCATTTACTTTTTCATTTTTTAACTCATTGTTACGAAAACCCAAGTTGATTTAATTGAAAATATTTGGTGTTTCTAAAACAATTCTAGGCACACTTAAAATTTCCACATTTATCTTGAAGGCGGGAGGAGGATTTGAATTTTTAAAACGTGAATCGATTAACAAATCATCCCCCTCCGGGCTAACACAACGGTCCTCATCAAACTCAAAAATTGAAGGCGGATCATCAAGTATTCGTTTGATCTCGGAAAAATCACCGTCGGGATCAAAAACGTCTTCTCTTCCTCGTGGAAGAGGTCGAGCAATAAAATCGTCGATAATCGAGTCGCTAGCTTCAACCGTCGTGAAACTAGGAAAAGAAGGCTCTTCGATTGAAGATTTTGCCTTTGTCGTTTCGACCTCGATATCAAAAAACGTATCGATGTGAGCAAGGCCATCGGCGGACTTCTCACATGATAAATCCAAAATCTCACACGGTGTGGGATTAGGAGTAAAAGGCTCGCCTCGTGACGATTTTGCCTTGACGGTTTCAACTTTGTCCTTCGAAGGGATTGAACGTGGGTTTTCAAACATTTTAGCAAAACTACTAACACGTCCCTTCGGAATTAATTTTCGTTCATCTTGTAAAAACGAGGGTTCAATGCTTTCCTTAAAAACCTTTTCACATTTTTCTTCTTTAAAATCATTTAATGGAATTTCTTCGTCAAAATTAAGTGTATATTGATTTAGAAAATCCTCAATAATTTCATCCTCATTAGAAAAATTAGGTTCACAAGGTATTAGATTTAATACTCCCAAGTATCCTACGAGTTTTTCCTTTGGTTTATTTTCACAAACATTTTTCAAAACTTCGTTAGATGACTTTTTCGTTTCCTCTACGTTGTTGCAAGACGACGAAGGTTGCACGACTCTAAAATTCGAGATATATGGATCAATGCGAGACGTACGAGTCTTAGGAGTCGATAAGACTTTAACCTCTCCCTCGGAATTAGGATTGGTGTTATTAGACAAAGAATTAAAATTTTCCACTAAGCCCTCGAACATTAAAAGAATTTTATCTCTCTCTCTAGCATGATTTTCTCTTTCAATAGCATGATTTTCCCTAATGCTATCCACATATCCTTTCCACATCTCTTCATTTTGATCATACAAACGTTGTTGCTCTTCAATAAGGGTGTCATAATCGTTTTCCATTTTTTTGAAAGTTTCCCTTTGGGTTGCCATTCGTTTATTACAAGTTTCCTTAAGGCTTGACAATTGTTCTTCCACCATCGTTAATTTCTCATTATTTCGTCTCACAAAATCATTAAAGGCATTATGAAAAGACTCATTATTGCAATTAAAAGACGGATCGTACGACGAATAAAACAAAGACGATGGGTGACCTTGGTCGTAAGATTGAAAATTGTTACCATGATCACGTGGAGTGGGGTTATATATATAACCCCCTCGACCTCCAATAACCTCACAATAAAAACAATTGGCACCATCGGGCGGGCCTCCACAATTTGGACACGAATAATATCCACCATGATTTGACATGATGCAACGAGAACGGTGTTACGAGAATTAAACACTAGAGGGTTAGAAATAGAATTAATGGATAAGGGTAAGAAGAATATTTTTTTGATTTTTGATTTTTTAATTTTTTGGATTTTTGTTGTATTACGTAGACTCAAATCTACAAATCTCTCCTCGAATCGACTTTCTCGATTAAAGGAGCCTCAAGGAATGAAAATGATCACGTGGAGTGAACGCTTTCGATGACTTTAGAACGTTGGTGGAACACCAAAACGTTCAAGAGGGTTTTAATCTTGAAAACAAGCAAATATATATACGTAGATAATAATTTGGTTGGCAAACCCTCGATTAGCCCTTTTTTCTCAAAACACGCACAAGCAAGCGGGGGAAACGAGGCGGCGCTAAGCACTTAAGAGCCTTTTTCCCTTAGGTCGTGAAATACAACCGCCTTATACCCACCTTATAGTTTGTGTTAATTGAAATTAAGCCTCACGAAAGTATTTATCTATTTTGCCTTTTACTTTTGCTTTGGATTCGAATACAATGATCGAGTGATGAAATCCCGAATCAAGGTTGTGATTTCTCACGTATTTGGAGTACTTGTATTTTTATTGTTCTACGTAAGTACAATATATTAATAATATTCACAATAAAAACGAAAACCAATATATCTACAATATATTAAAATGATTGTTGTGTGTTTAATTTAGGAAAACTAAACACAATTTATTTGGATACTATAATATAGTAAGGAAAAATAACAAAAATGAGTATGTACGATATTCACGCTTTTCAAAATGTGAAAAGCAAAAACGCACTACTCACAAAAACACGATACTAATAATGGCACACTAAAAACACCTCCCCGGCAGCGGCGCCATTTTGATAGTCGTAGAATTACGTCTTTTAGGAAAAAGAGCGTATAAGTCAGGGCAAGTATTAAGTTGCACGTTTTAGGAAAAATGCGAAACCGAATAAATGCGGGTTCGTTCTCGAGGAGGTGTGTGTATTAGGTGCCAAAATTAAATAAACAAGTTTGGAATGGTGTCGTTTTTGGAAGAGAAAAGAAAGAAATAAAAGACGGGGTACGTTAAAAATTAAGTTACGACGACGAAAACGTGAAATCGTAAAACCTAGAAAAACCTAAAAAGCCTCTAAAATTCACTAAAATTTTATCCTAACTAAATAAAAATACAAAGAAAACAATTTTGAAAACCAAAAAGTCAAAAAGTTTATTAATAATTTTATAATAATTTTCAAAGTTAAAGAAAAACCCTAAAATTAAATAAAATCAAAAATAAGACTTTTTGAAAACTAAATTGGATGTAAATCTCAAAATACTTATTTAAAACCTAAAACATTTTTTATAAAATTTTAAAACTAATTATTCTATTTTTAAACTATTTAATTAAAAACGGGTAAATAAAAATTAATAAAAAATAAATAAAGAACGAGAAAAATCAAAACTTTATGCTAAAAAATCCTAAACTACATTATAAACACAAGAAAAATCTACACTGGCTAAAAGGCTTATTCAATAAGCTTAAACATGCTAAATAAGCTACGGCTTATTTAAATAAGCTCCAATCCACAAGCCTTTAAGTAAAGTGTGCCTTGAGTCTTTATCAGTAAAAGACCCAAGGGCACAGATGGTAAGAGCGTTGGTGTGTGAAAGGGGTGGCGCAGGTTCGAGTCCTGGCCACGCCCTTTTTGCTTTTTATTTTTTTTTCTTTTTCTTTTTGGCAAAAACACAATCCTTATGCTACCCTAATGACAAAAACACAAAGACAAATCAAAATGAATCAAAATTTAGCCCTAGGAATATCAAAACGTGCCCAGATTTCTAATTCAAAAAGTTGTCAGCGGCTAAAATTCAAGGTGTCAGCGGATGGCCTTTGACCGCTGACACATACAGATCTGGTACTTTATGGGCTTATAACGAGCTTGTTACTTGTTTTGGAGAGCAAACAAAGGCACCCCCACAACCAGTTGGGTTGTGGGGAGTCAACAAAATGATAAAAACAATAAGCTATAAACAAAAATCTAGTAGAAAAGCCCTAATGACAGTTACTGTATAAGCATGGGGCTATTGTGGTCGTTTTGCTGGTGCACAGTGCACTTGGGTGAGTTTTGGTTGTCCAAAACTCACTCAAGTAACTCTTTAACTAGCTCAAATCAAGCCCTACTCCTAAATCAGCCTATAACTTATCAAGCTTCAAGATTAGTATGGCAAATCACACAAAAATCTAGGCTGTAAAGACTTAAACAGATTTATAAGCTAAGATGTTACCAAATTTGCATACAATGCTCACCAATGCTTACCAAATCCTACACCTAAACTGAATATATATAAAAACTTACCAAGGCAAGTGTATTATGACTGATTTCAAACTAACAGCTTTTCAAAAACTAGTTATAAAACCAAGATCCAAACACTCCCTTAAATCAGAAAAACAAATTTTAACAAAGATTTTCCATCCTAATCTTCACCAAATCCAGTCAAATCTACTCTAACCTGTTTCAATCTCACAAATATACTATATCCAGCATTATCCTAACATCCAACAGCCTATTATCGAAATTATCATGTTTCAAACAAAATCTCAAAGCAAGTATAGAAAAATGAGAAAAGTCTTTACCTGGTGATCCTACATCCAGGTATCACAAAGGGAAGCTTTCCCTTCTCCATCAAGCCCGGGCTTGAGCTGATTAATTTCAGAAAGGGTCTTGTTGGTATGTGGGATGATGGTGATGAAGATTTTCAAAGAAAATGCCACTTTCCAATATACTAGATTAAATAACCTGCCAAGATTAATCAAGAAAGACAAAGAGTGTCCTGGAAATAAAAAGCTTAAATGAGTATAAGCCTAGCTTATTTATTAAGCTAGCTTATCTCATTAACTTATAAACACTAAAATCTTTTTTAAACTAATTTTTTTCTCAAACCTTTGAAAACAAACCGAACTTTGAAGCTTCTTAACAGAAACTTATCAAAACCACAATAACCAATAATGATCTTCCACTTTCACTTCATTTCATAATTGGTTTGAGTTTTTGAAAGCTTTTGTCAAGATAACTAAAAAACGTTTTTATAAAACTTCTCTCTCAAACTGATTTTTCAACTTTTGAAAACCAAGAACAATTTGGAACTCAGAATCTAGCTAATCCAATACCAACTTTTACAAAAAGATAAAAGGAATTACAATTTACTTCAATAAAAATACAAACTTTATATTTCTAAAAAGGCATTACATGAACTTAGCTAAAAAATGGAACAAGAGGATACTCACAACCCGAGTTCTCTCTTTATAGGAATGCAAAGAACTATCTAGAATAAGTAAAGATCAAAACCCTAATCTAGCTGAAATGCCAAAGTTGCCCTTTTCTTGGAATTCGAATTTGGTCACACTTGGTACCCATGTGATTGTCCAGCTTTGTTTGACCAATCTTGAGCGTTGAAGGAACATTGGGGACCAAGAAATTAACAAGGTCCGTTGATTTGCTGAAAAGATTCGACTTTTGCCCAATTTGGAGTGATAGGGGAAGGATGGTGGGACCACATGGGTCACGGGTTGGGTTGGTTTGTAAGTGGGTTTAGGTGAGGTTGGGTTAAATTAACAATCTGGAGATTTTGGTAACAAAACCCTTTGATTAGGGCGAATTGGGTATTAGGGTTTATGAGATTATGGGGGTAGCAGGGGCGGGTTTAATCTAAAAAGGGGGTTAAAGGTTTTTAAATAAGTGTTTAGTGGGAAAGATTAGGAGTTGACCATTTGACTTGTAATAAAAACCGGGTAATAAAAGTGTGGGGTAATGGGCTAAGGGTAAGAAATTTCATTACCCATCCTTTTTTTTCTTAACAGCCGTTAGCCAACTTTTGCATTTTCAGTCCAAATGTATTGCAATTCTAGTCCTTTTGTTAACTTTGAGGATAATAGGACTAATATTGCAATCTTGATCAATTCCCAAGGGCTATATTAGTAAAGTCTTCAAACTTTAGGGACCCCTACTCATATTTAAAGATATTTGAGGGGTATAAAGTGTCAAATCTTCAATTCTTCAAGGACCATTTTGGGAAATTCTTGATTCGGGTCTGGTTCATTGTGCGGCTTCGTTTCCCGTGTTTGTTTTTGATTGATTCTTGTGATCTTTTGGTCTTTTCCTCAATATCCGTACCTAAAATACACAAGCAACAAACACGAGCATATATTTGGCAGTTTTAATGATGTTTTATGCATTTTAAGCCCGATTTGGACGATGAGACTATGTATAAAAGCAGTCTCATCAAGGTCCATGTATACCATTCATGCTACCGCCTTCACTTGTGCTTCTTTTTGTCCATCTTGGTGAGAAAACGTCTGAGGCACTTGAACATCCCTTTAGTTTTCTTTAATTCTTGAGAGGCGTTGGTAATTTCGGGAAGACGACTAAGGTATTCTAGAGGAGGTAACCTAGAACTAGGAAAATCGTCATTGTCACTAGCCGAGGATGAGTAACTAGGTGGATGTTGTGGTCTTTTACCTCTTCATCTAGCTTGAGCCACTAAGGGTCGTGATACCCTTGGATCACTAATTTCGGTCATAACCCGATCAACTAGATTGTAGACACCTATGCCACCATTAGAACTTGGTGGGATAGGAGCTATGTGTTTATAAAGTCGTGTGAGCAACATACCATACGGAAGAATCGAGGTGACAAGGTTTCGAATGTGGGTCATTCGGTTGGCTATGTAATAAGTTAAGTTGAAGGGTTTTCCGGTGTCTAGGGAATAGAGCATGTAACTTTCACATGCATTAATATGGTCTCTATTCTCTACCAAGCTGATAACATTGCGTCTTAGGATTCGTAATTCTCTTTAACTTTCTTACCTTCCATCCCATATGGATCTTTGTGGATTACAACTATTGTGGTAGAAAGCCTAGTGTCTTCAACTATAGGATTGAAAATTGTTGATCGAACAATATCTTTATCATCAAGCAGGGTGTTGTACTTAAGTTGAGCCTCTCTGTTAGCCGTATTTAAAGTGATGGTCATATAATATACCGTTGCGAAGCTCGTGAAAAATACTATTCAACGGTGTCTACAGTTCTTAGTTATTAATGTTTCTGTAACGGGAATTAGTCCCGAACAAACAAATGAGGAAGGCCTCCTAAACACTTACTACATAGTATAAAAGGCCTCACAACCTCATTTTTATGTGCGTGTCTTCCATTTTTCATGGATTGTAGAGAGAGAAACATATGTGTTTCTCTCACTAGGAATTCACAACAACCTTTTTTTTCTCTTTTCCTTCATCTAATCTAATCTTTCTTTTTTGGTTTAATCTTCATCTTTATTTCTTGTTCTATATAAGTCGTGTGTTACGTCCTACAAGTGGTATCATTCTTCAAGGGATTCGTATTTAAGAAAATCCTCAATAATTTCATCCTCATTAGAAAAATTAGGTTCACAAGGTATTAGATTTAATACTCCCAAGTATCCTACGAGTTTTTCCTTTGGTTTATTTTCACAAACATTTTTCAAAACCTCGTTAGATGACTTTTTCGTTTCCTCTACGTTGTTGCAAGACGACGAAGGTTGCACGACTCTAAAATTCGAGAGATATGGATCAATGCGAGACGTACGAGTCTTAGGAGTCGATAAGGCTTTAACCTCTCCCTCGAAATTAGGATTGGTGTTATTAGACAAAGAATTAAATTTTTCCACTAAGCCCTCGAACATTAAAAGAATTTTATCTCTCTCTCTAGCATGATTTTCTCTTTCAATAGCATGATTTTCCCTAATGCTATCCACATATCCTTTCCACATCTCTTCATTTTGATCATACAAACGTTGTTTCTCTTCAATAAGGGTGTCATAATCGTTTCCCATTTTTTTGAAAGTTTCCCTTTGGGTTGCCATTCGTTTATTACAAGTTTCCTTAAGGCTTGACAATTGTTCTTCCACCATCGTTAATTTCTCATTATTTCGTCTCACAAAATCATTAAGGCGTTATGAAAAGACTCATTATTGCAATTAAAAGACGGATCATACGACGAATAAAACGAAGACGATGGGTGACCTTGGTCGTAAGATTGAAAATTGTTACCATGATCAAGTGGAGTGGGGTTATATATATAACCCCCTCGACCTCCAATAACCTCACAATAAAAACAATTGGCACCATCGGGCGGGCCTCCACAATTTGGACACGAATAATATCCACCATGATTTGACATGATGCAACGAGAACGGTGTTACGAGAATTAAACACTAGAGGGTTAGAAATAGAATTAATGGATAAGGGTAAGAAGAATATTTTTTTGATTTTTGATTTTTTAATTTTTTTAATTTTTGTTGTATTACGTAGACTCAAATATACAAATCTCTCCTCGAATCGACTTTCTCGATTAAAGGAGCCTCAAGGAATGAAAACGATCACGTGGAGTGAACGCTTTCGATGACTTTAGAATGTTGGTGGAACACCAAAACGTTCAAGAGGGTTTTAATCTTGAAAACAAGCAAATATATATATGTAGATAATACTTTGGTTGGCAAACCCTCGATTAGCCCTTTTTCTCAAAACACGCACAAGCAAGCGGGGGAAACGAGGCGGCGCTAAGCACTTAAGAGCCTTTTTCCCTTAGGTCGTGAAATACAACCGCCTTATACCCACCTTATAGTTTGTGTTAATTGAAATTAAGCCTCACGAAAGTATTTATCTATTTTGCCTTTTACTTTTGCTTGGATTCGAATACAATGATCGAGTGATGAAATCCCGAATCAAGGTTGTGATTTCTCACGTATTTGGAGTACTTGTATTTTTATTGTTCTACGTAAGTACAATATATTAATAATATTAACAATAAAAACAAAAACCAATATATCTACAATATAGTAAAATGATTGTTGTGTGTTTAATTTAGGAAAACTAAACACAATTTATTTGGATACTATAATATAGTAAGGAAAAATAACAAAAATGAGTATGTACGATATTCACGCTTTTCAAAATGTGAAAAGCAAAAACGCACTACTCACAAAAACACGATACTAATAATGGCACACTAAAAACACCTCCCCGGCAGCGGCACCATTTTGATAGTCGTAGAATTACGTCTTTTAGGAAAAAGAGCGTATAAGTCGGGGCAAGTATTAAGTTGCACGTTTTAGGAAAAACGCGAAACCGAATAAATGCGGGTTCGTTCTCGAGGAGGTGTGTGTATTAGGTTCCAAAATTAAATAAACAAGTTTGGAATGGTGTCGTTTTTGGAAGAGAAAAGAAAGAAATAAAAGACGGGGTACGTTAAAAATTAAGTTACGACGACGAAAACGTGAAATCGTAAAACCTAGAAAAACCTAAAAAGCCTCTAAAATTCACTAAAATTTTACCCTAACTAAATAAAAATACAAAGAAAACAATTTTGAAAACCAAAAAGTCCAAAAGTTTATTAATAATTTTATAATAATTTTCAAAGTTAAGGAAAAACCCTAAAATTAAATAAAATAAAAAATAAGACTTTTTGAAAACTAAATTGGATGTAAATCTCAAAATACTTATTTAAAACCTAAAAACATTTTTTTATGAAATTTTAAAACTAATTATTCTATTTTTAAACTATTTAATTAAAAACGGGTAAATAAAAATTAATAAAAAATAAATAAAGAAAGAGAAAAATCAAAACTTTATGCTAAAAAATCCTAAACTACATTATAAACACAAGAAAAATCTACACTGGCTAAAAGGCTTATTCAATAAGCTTAAACATGCTAAATAAGCTACGGCTTATTTAAATAAGCTCCAGTCCACAACCCTTTAAGTAAAGTGTGCCTTGAGTCTTTATCAGTAAAAGACCCAAGGGCACAGATGTAAGAGCGTTGGTGTGTGAAAGGGGTGGCGCAGGTTCAAGTCCTGGCCACGCCCTTTTTGCTTTTTATTATTTTTTTCTTTTTCTTTTTGGCAAAAACACAATCCTTATGCTACCCTAATGACAAAAACACAAAGACAAATCAAAATGAATCAAAATTTAGCCCTAGGAATATCAAAACGTGCCCAGATTTCTAATTCAAAAAGTTGTCAGCGGCTAAAATTCAAGGTGTCAGCGGATGGCCTTTGGCCGTTGACACATACAGATCTGGTACTTTATGGGCTTATAACGAGCTTGTTACTTGTTTTAGAGAGCAAACAAAGGCACCCCCACAACCAGTTGGGTTGTAGGGAGTCAACAAAATGATAAAAACAATAAGCTATAAACAAAAATCAAGTAGAAAAGCCCTAATGACAGTTACTGTATAAGCATGGGGCTATTGTGGTCGTTTTGCTGGTGCAAAGTGCACTTGGGTGAGTTTTGGTTGGCCAAAACTCACTCAAGTCACTCTTTAACTAGCTCAAATCAAGCCCTACTCCTAAATCAGCCTATAACTTATCAAGCTTCAAGATTAGTATGGCAAATCACACAAAAATCTAGGTTGTGAAGACTTAAACAGATTTATAAGCTAAGATGTTACCAAATTTGCATACAATGCTCACCAATGCTTACCAAATCCTACACCTAAACTGAATATATATAAAAACTTACCAAGGCAAGTGTATTATGACTGATTTCAAACTAACAGCTTTTCAAAAACTAGTTATAAAACCAAGATCCAAACACTCCCTTAAATCAGACAAACGAATTTTAACAAAGATTTTCCATCCTAATCTTCACCAAATCTAGTCAAATCTACTCTAACCTGTTTCAATCTCACAAATATACTATATCCAATATTATCCTAACATCCAACAGCCTACTATCTAAATCATCATGTTTCAAACAAAATCTCAAAGCAAGTATAGAAAAATGAGAAAAGTCTTTACCTGGTGATCCTACATCCAGGTATCACAAAGGGAAGCTTTCCCTTCTCCATCAAGCCCGGGCTTGAGCTGATTAATTTCAGAAAGGGTCTTGTTGGTATGTGGGATGATGGTGATGAGGATTTTCAAAGAAAATGCCACTTTCCAATATACTAGATTAAATAACCTGCCAAGATTAATCAAGAAAGACAAATAGTGTCCTGGAAATAAAAAGCTTAAATGAGTATAAGCCTAGCTTATTTATTAAGCTAGCTTATCTCATTAGCTTATAAACACTAAAATCTTTTTGAAACTAATTATTTTCTCAAACCTTTGAAAACAAACCGAACTTTGAAGCTTCTTAACAGAAACTTATCAAAACCACAATAACCAATAATGATCTTCCACTTTCACTTCATTTCATAATTGGTTTGAGTTTTTGAAAGCTTTTGTCAAGATGACTAAAAAACGTTTTTATAAAACTTCTCTCTCAAACTGATTTTTCAACTTTTGAAAACCAAGAACAATTTGGAACTCAGAATCTAGCTAATCCAATACCAACTTTTACAAAAAGATAAAAGGAATTACATTTTACTTCAATAAAAATACCAACTTTATATTTCTAAAAAGGCATTACATGAACTTAGCTAAAAACTGGAACAAGAGGATACTCACAACCCGAGTTCTCTCTTTATAGGAATGCAAAGAAGTATCTAGAATAAGTAAAGATCAAAACCCTAATCTAGCTGAAATGCCAAAGTTGCCCTTTTCTTGGAACTCGAATTTGGTCACACTTGGTACCCATGAGATTGTCCAGCTTTGTTTGACCAATCTTGAGCGTTGAAGGAACATTGGGGACCAAGAAATTAACAAGGTCCGTTGATTTGCTGAAAAGATTCGACTTTTGCCCAATTTGGAGTGACAGGGGAAGGATGGTGGGACCACATGGGTCACGGGTTGGGTTGGTTTGTAAGTGGGTTTAGGTGAGGTTGGGTTAAATTAACAATCTGGAGATTTTGGTAACCAAACCCTTTGATTAGGGCGAATTGGGTATTAGGGTTTATGAGATTATGAGGGTAGCAGGGGCGGGTTTAATCGAAAAAGGGGGTTAAAGGTTTTTAAATAAGTGTTTAGTGGGAAAGATTAGGAGTTGACCATTTGACTTGTAATAAAAACCGGGTAATAAAAGTGTGGGGTAATGAGCTAAGGGTAAGAAATTTCATTACCCATCCTTTTTTTTCTTAACAACCGTTAGCCAACTTTTGCATTTTCAGTCCAAATGTATTGCAATTCTAGTCCTTTTGTTAACTTTGAGGATAATAGGACTAATATTGCAATCTTGATCAATTACCAAGGGCTATATTAGTAAAGTCTTCAAACTTTAGGGACCCCTACTCATATTTAAAGATATTTGAGGGGTATAAAGTGTCAAATCTTCAATTCTTCAAGGACCATTTTGGGAAATTCTTGATTCGGGTCCGGTTCATTGTGCGGCTTCGTTTCCCGTGTTCGTTTTTGATTGATTCTTGTGATCTTTTGGTCTTTTCCTCCATATCCGTACCTAAAATACACAAGCAACAAAAACGAGCATATATTTGGCAGTTTTAATGATGTTTTATGCATTTTAAGCCCGATTTGGACGATGAGACTATGTATAAAAGCAGTCTCATCAAGGTCCATGTATACCATTCATGCTACCGCCTTCACTTGTGCTTCTTTTTGTCCATCTTGGTGAGAAAACGTCTGAGGCAATTGAACATCCCTTTAGTTTGCTTGAATTCTTGAGAGGCGTTGGTAATTTCGGGAAGACGACTAAGGTACTCTAGAGGAGGTAACCTAGAACTAGGAAAATCGTCATTGTCACTAGCCGAGGATGAGTAACTAGGTGGATGTTGTGGTCTTTTACCTCTTCCTCTAGCTTGAGCTACTAAGGGTCGTGATATCCATGGACCACTAATTTCGGTCATAACCCGATCAACTAGATTGTAGACACCTATGCCACCATTAGAACTTGGTGGGATAGGAGCTATGTGTTTATAAAGTCGTGTGAGCAACATACCATACGGGAGAACCGAGGTGACAAGGTTTCGAATGTGGGTCATTCGGTTGGCTATGTAATAAGCCAAGTTGAAGGGTTTTCCGGTGTCTAGGGAATAGAGCATATAACTTTCACATGCATTAATATGGTCTCTATTCTCTACCAAGCTGATAACATTGCGTCTTAGGATTCGTAATTCTCTTTAAGTTTCTTACCTTCCATCCCATATGGATCTTTGTGGATTACAACTATTGTGGTAGAAAGCCTAGTGTCTTCAACTATAGGATTGAAAATTGTTGATCGGACAACATCTTTATCATCAAGCAGGGTGTTGTACTTAAGTTGAGCCTCTCTGTTAGCCGTATTTAAAGTGATGGTCATATAATATACCGTTGCGAAGCTCGTGAAAAATACTATTCAACGGTGTCTAGAGTTCTTAGTTATTAATGTTTATGTAACGGGAATTAGTCTCGAACACACAAATGAGGAAGGCCTCCTAAACACTTACTACATAGTATAAAAGGCCTCACAACCTCATTTTTGTGTGTGTGTCTTCCATTTTTCATAGATTGTAGAGAGAGAAACATATGTGTTTCTCTCACTAGGAATTCACAACAACCTTTGTTTTTCTCTTTTCCTTCATCTAATCTAATCTTTCTTTTTTAGTTTAATCTTCATCTTTATTTCTTATTCTATATAAGTCGTGTGTTACGTCCTACAAGTGGTATCATTATTCAAGGGATTCGTATTTAAGAATTTCGTGAATTTTTGATTGTTTTTTTACCAAAGTTTCAAAATTTTTTCGTGTTTGTTAGTGTTCTTAAGTCGCATACCTTCTTTATTCGTGTATTAGTTATTTGGGTATCTTGGTTTTTGGTTAAAACACAAATCGTTTGTATCAAAAGTTCAGAAATTTCTTGTTTCATCTTTCCGAAATTCTAGCAACTGATTCCATCAGAAAGTTCATGTGAGTGAGGCTCGATCGCAATAACCCAAGGGTTTTACTTTGCGATCACAAGGATTCAGATACCTTATTCCGACGGTTATTCCGATCACTCATTGCGATCGAGGATTCCGACGGTTTTTAAGGGATATTAAGTCGTTACTCTGTCCAAATAGTTTTAGCCATATTGCGATCAACATTCCGACAGCTCAACATTCCGACAGATCAACATTCCGACAGATCAACATTCCGACAGCTTAACATTCCGAAAGATCAACATTCCGACAACTCAACATTTCGACAGATCAACATTCCGACAGATGAACATTCCGACAGCTCAACATTCCGACATATCAACATTCCGACAGATCAACATTCTGACAGATCCAACATTCCGATAGAAGGACATTCCGATCAACATTCCGATAGATCATTCCGATCAACATTCCGATACCATTCCGATAGATCATTCTGATCAGCATTCCGATAGAATATTCCGATGGAAATTTTGTTTGAGTAATTTTTAGACTTAGCCACCATCTAGACTAGTCCAGGCACATAGTTTACACGAAGATTAAAAAAAAAGAAAAAAAAAGAGTTAAAATTTTTAGGTCAAGTAAAATCAAATTTTTTCCCTACTAGTTTTTGGCTATTTCTAACTCAATTTCAAAATTTGGCGATACAAAATTTTTCAGCTTACCGTTTTGTCGGACTGAGGAATTTATTGTCGGACTGGAAAAAATTAAAAAAATCAGAAGTTTCGGAATTTCAACAACATCACACGCTTTCTACGAACTGAGATCCTGTTTTTCACACGACTTCTACGATGACGTCTCAACAAGATATTTATGCTGCGGGTACCGAGAATCGTCCACCCATGCTTACTAAGGAGAACTACACTACATGGGCTAGTCGTCTCCTTCGTTATGAAAAATGTAAACCTATGGGAAAGTTGATTGTCAACTCGATTCAAAAGGGTCCGTATGTTAGAAGAACAATTATTGTGCCTGGGGACCCTACGAATGCTAACCCAGTGGCTGACTCTACTCATGAGAAAACGGATGAAAAATTAACTGAAGCTGAATCTAAACAACTCGACGCTAATGATCAAGCAAGTCAAGTCATTCTTATGGGACTTCCTGAAGATGTTTATGTTGCTGTCGATAGTTGTGAAACAACACACGAGATGTGGCTTAATGATGAAGGGTAGCGAAATCGGTTACAAGAAAAGGAAACTAAGTTGCTTCGTGAATGGGAGAAATTTACGTCTACTAAAGGGGAACAATTTGAACCTTATTATCATCGGTTTTCAACCCTCATGAATCATCTTAGAAGAAACAAACATGAACCTGCACAAATTGCTGCCAACATCAAATTTCTTGATAATCTTCCTTCTGAATGGTCACGATATGTCACTCTTGTCAATCAAACCAAGGATCTTCATGTCGTGGACTACACTCAAGTATATGACTATTTGAAGATGAATCAAGATGAAGCTAACGAAGTTAGGGCAGAAAGACGTGTCAAAACACAAGATCCATTGGCTTTTATGGCAAACTCTCCATCATCTATGTCATATCCCATGGTACCCTACCATCAACCCTCATCAAGTAACTTCATGCCACAACAACAACAACAACTCACTGCTTATTGATATCAACCTCCTGCTGCTATGAATTACTTACAACAACCCATTGCCTGGTTTGATGACATCACCGATCCTACTCATGCTATTAATACTTGTCTTGCCCTTCTTGCAAAGGCATTCAAATTCACCATTAACCCCACCAACAACAATCAGAGAATCTCCTCGAACACTAGAAATAGGCAGATTGCTCAACCTTTCATGAATGCGAATCAAGATCGCCAATTGGTAGTTGCTGGAAACACGGGGACTCAGTTTCAACAATATGGTCAGAATGCTGGGCAGACCGTTGGCAAGGCAGGAAATCAGTATGGTCAAAACCATGGTCAAAATCCGGGTGTTCCAAATGCGGGTAATCAGAATGGGTTAATAGTTGTGCCAGCGGTTGGTAACCAGATGGGAAACATTGTGGCTGAAAGGGCTGAGAATACTGGTATGGGAAATGGAAACAACAATCGTCAGGTTCAGTGCTACAACTGTAGGGGATTTGGTCATTATGCTCGAGATTGCACAGCCAAAAAGAAGAGGGATGCTGCTTATCTTCAGACTCAACTTCTCATAGCACAAAAAGAAGAGGCATGGTTTCCACTTCAAGCTGAGGAATTTATCTTATGGCTTCTGCTGCAGAATATGACGAGGAAGAAGAGGTGAATGCCAACTACATCTTGATGGCAAACTTACAGCAAGCATCAACCTCAGGAATGCATGATGACGGAGCTCCCGTCTATGATTCAGACGGTCCCTCTGAGGTACACCCAACTTTTGATGATAATGATATATATAATATGTCTAATCAGGAGGAAGTGTATACTGAGATGCTTGAGCCCTACATTGAGACACACGAGGATCAAACGAATAATAGTAATATTATTTCGAATGAGCCTAGTGTGGACCTTAGTGTGGACCAAGTTGCTCAGCCTACAACCCTTCCTGATGAGACACATGCGTATTATAAATCTCTATTTGATAAGCTTCTTAAGGATGTAGATCATGCTACGGTGGTTAATAATAAGTTTAGAGAAACTAATGCCAAATTGACCACTGAGCTTGCGGGATATAAGGAACGGGAGAAAAGTTTTGAGATTCATCATGCTAAAATCAAGGAACTTGAACAAGCTCATGCTACATCGGTTTATCAAGAAAATTGCACAACTAAGAAATTAAATGCCTTACACTTAAGTAGTGCTAAAAAGATAAGCGAATTGAATGATGAAATCACTTCTCTTAATAAACAGCTTTCAACTGAAAAATCTATTATTTTGGATTTAAAAGAAGAACGAAAAAAGCTGAAACATGATTTCAAAATTCGAGAAGATGGGCTTCTTGAAGATTTTTTCAAAGCTCAAGACAGGATTAGAGAATTAGACAACCTTTTAGTAAAACATGGCCAAACTATGCAGACGATAAATATGCTCACACCAAAAGTGAATGAGATAAATTACACTCGATACAAATTGGCTTTAGGTTGTCCTCTTCCCCCCTAATCCTGGATACCTTAAGCAAGTTCAGGCCAATAATGAAACTTTATATAATGGTAGTGCGCTATTGTCTGATGAGCATGATCCTCCTAGTGTGCATGATTCTAAGGAAACTAATGAACTTGCTGTAGAGACTCGTTTAAGAATGAAAAAGCTTGATAAAGAAGTGATACCCGTTTAGTATCCGAAAGCTAATCCTCCAACTGTTTTTGTTCGGTCTAAAACGAGTACTGAAATGCTTTTGCTACCAAGTGAGGAATTGTCTGATGACCCTCCTAAACCGAGTATCACACGCCGATTTCTAAACGAGCTTAAAGATAACTTTGTCATCCTTAAACGTGTTGTTAATTCAAAAATAACTAGAGGTAATTTTACATCACCTGTTCAGATTGAGGTTCAGAAAATTCTTCAAAATGATATTAATCCGATTATTAATCAAGTTGATGCTCGGTTAGGAAATTTGGAAAACGCTTTTCTAAAAGAATTAGCCAACTTTGTTGAAGACTTTAAATCTTTAACGAAGGAAGCTTATGAATCTCTTGATAAAATCAAAGTTTTGGAAAACGATATTAAACGCCTCTCTAAAGCTCGTGATTGTATTGATAGTAGCCCTGTTGAGTTAGGTACCTCTATGTCGCATAATGAAAACCTCCAAACTGAGCTTGATCTTATGAAAGAGAAAATGGAATCTTATGTCATTAAAAAGGATAAAGAATTCAACGATCTTTGGAATAAATTTGTCAAAAAATGTGATGAATGCAAATATGACAAGATTTCATATGAAAAAGCTTACAATGAAATGCAACAAATAATCGCACGGTTGCAGGCTCAGTTAGGAGGGGTTTCGGAAACGAATTTGGCCTCGTCAGGGTTAGAGAGTGCTAGTAGTGGTAATGTTCAGAAGCTTAAGGCTAAGATTACAGATTTAGAATCTGTTGTTGTTTCATATAAGCGGGCTGTTGAACAAAGTAAGTCTGTCTATCAGAAACTTATTGATAAAATCCGTGAGAACTGTAAGTTAAAAGCCTTGTTAAAAGATAAGACTTCTGAACCTAGCTCGATTGTGGATACGATGATCCAGAAACCAGCAACCTCAGGACCCACTCGTATTGCTGCGACACCTTTTCCCAAGGTTGCTGGAACGAAAACGGTTGTGATTGCCCCAGGAATGTTTCGTGTTAGTTCTCCCTCTGTGCCTAGCAAACAACGTAAAGCAAGCGTTAGGACAAAACCGATCACTATAACTCAACCACACATTATTGATTTAAAAAGTGCTAATTCTAATAGACGCGTGTCTTCTTCTACAGGAATAAACAACTACACTAAGAGCAGAAGGCCACAGCCTACGAGCAATACAAGGAATGATAGGGTCCTTTTTGCCTCTAGAAGTAGTCACCCCAAGATCAATAATGTGGAAGTAGAAGAACACCCTAGGAATTTACCGCTTTTTAATCATAATCAGTAACCTAATTCATCTGAATGTAATGACTTTAAGCTTGCTATTCGGAATGAACAATCTGAACTTATTTGTGCTAAATGTAATAAATGTTTCTTTACTTTTAGTCATGATGCTTGTGGTTTGACTATGAATGGGTTGAATTATGGTGGTTACACTCGAATTGACAAGCTGTCAGTCAGTGAACAACAACGCACTCCTAAGGCTAAGGTGTATGTTCCAAAAAGTACGCATGTAGGGTCCACAGAAAGTCTTGCTAAGCCTAGTAGCCCTAGATTAACCTCTAAATGGTTGCCTACTGGTAGAAATTTTGACTGTAGTGGCAAAGTTATCGACACTAGTAGATCTCATACTGACTGTGAAACGTCGGTATGTGATATGTCTTAATTATCATCTAACCCTACAGGAACCTATTTCATCGATTGCCAAAATATTTTCTTCTCTTATCATTGGCAGGCTGTTGAAATTTGTCTCTGGTGCGTGGACTCGGGCTGTTCCAAACATATGAATGGGAATCGAAGCCTTCTCAAAAACTTTGTTTGACGTTTCATGGGAACTGTTCGATTTGGAAATGATCATGTTGCGGCAATTCTAGGCTATGGTGATCTTCATTGGGGAAATATAATCATCACCAGAGTCTCTTTTGTTGATGGCTTGGGACATAATTTGTTCTTGGTTGGGCAATTTTGTGATTCAGACTTGGAGGTTGCTTTCAGAAGTCATACATGTTTTGTAAGAGATCTTGAAGGAATTGATTTGTTAAAAGGAAATCGTACCACCAAGCTTTACACAATTGATCTTTTTCAAATGTCTGCTGCTTCTCCAATTTGTCTCATGGCCCGAGCCACATCAACAAAGTCATGGTTATGGCATCAAAGGTTATCTCATCTCAACTTCGATGCCATCACCCAACTTGTGAAAGATGATCTCGTTACCGGTCTTCCAAAGTTTAAATATACAAAAGACCATCTTTGTCCTTCCTGTGAGCAAGGTAAAAGTAAGAAGAAGCCTCACAAACCCAAACTTGTTCCCAACTCAACGAATAGGTTACATCTCCTACATATGGATTTATGTGGCCCAATGAGAATCAAAAGCATTAATGGAAAGCGGTATGTCCTAGTAATTGTGGATGATTATTCTCGTTACACATGGGTTCATTTTCTTGGATCAAAAGATGAAGCCCCTGATGTAATTATTAATTTCCTGAAGAAAACTTCAGTACTACTGCAAGCCCTTGTCATTATTGTGAGAACGGATAACGACACCGAATTCACCAAAGTAATTGAAAGCTTATTTTGACGAAGTTGGGATTTCTCATCAAACTTCGGCTGTAAGAACTCCAGAGCAGAACGAGTTGTGGAACGGAGGAATCATACGTTAGTTGAAGTTGCTCGGACGATGCTTATCTCCTCTAGTGCACCGTTATTCCTTTGGGCCGACGCTATAACAACTGCATGTTATACTCAAAACCGCTCCATTATTCATACCCGTTTCAACAAAACACCTTATGAGATCATTAATGGAAGAAAATCGGATATTTCATTTTTACATGTCTTCGGTGCATTATGTTATCCGAAGAATGATCGTGAAGATATCGGTAAACTTGAACCTAAAGGTGATATTGGTTTTTTCATTGGTTATTCTTCAACTGCTTGTGCTTACAGGGTTTATAATCGAAGGACAAGAAAGGTAATGGAGACCATGAATGTTACCTTTGATGAACTCTCGGGTATGGCCTCTCTGCATAGAAGTTCACATCCCGAGCTTCAAGGTCAGACTTCTGGACACGTAAGATCAGGACTCGCGCTTCAATTTGCACCCTCAGCAATCTCATCGTTACAACCATTGGAACGTGACTTGGAAGTTTTATTTGGGCCAATATATGATGAATATATGGAGGGTCCTTCGTTATTTGGTGTTCCTCAAAATGCCCCGGCTGCACCTGCTACGACAGTTCAAGAACCTCCGATTGCATCTACACCAATGGCATCTACTTCTGCATCATCTACGTCAACCTCAACCATATTGCCTCCAAATATTCCAACCACTTCTCCGACTGCTAACGCAACTCAACAACATTCTCAGCAAATTCCTAATCATGTTCATCTTTAGAATGAAATAGTTGCTGAAAATGCAAACAATGCGATGCTCAACGAACATGAGTTTGTTAATCCATTTGCGGCTTCCACAAGTACTACTCAGCCTTCAACATCATATGTGGATCCGTTGAGCTCGCATCAAGTTTCTCATACACTTCCACATGAACACAAATGGACTAAGAATCATCCTTTAGTTCAAGTGATCGGCAATCTCTCACGACCGGTCTCAACATGAAATCAGCTACGTACCGATGGTGATATGTGTATCTATGCACTATCAGTCAGCACAATGGAACCAGCAAGTGTGAAAGAAGCAATGACCGATGCATCATGGATTGAGTCTATGCAAGAAGAACTCAATCAGTTCATCCGGCTTGATGTATGGGAGTTAGTACCTCGACCGGACAATATCGATCCGCTTACCCTGAAATGCTTATTCAAAAACAAGATGGATGAGGAGCAAACGGTCATTAGGAACAAGACTCAGTTAGTTGTGAGAGGTTATAAACAGCAAGAGGGAATTGATTTCGCTGAATCCTTCGCCTCGGTTGCTCGGATGGAAGCTATTAGGATTTTCTTGGCATATGCTGCACACAAATCGTTCACTGTGTATCAAATGGACGTGAAGACAGCTTTCTTGCATGGGCCGTTAAAAGAAGATGTGTATGTATGTCAACCTGAAGGTTTCATCAATACCGAACATCCAAGCCATGTCTACAAGTTAAAAAAGGCAATCTATGGTTTGAAACAAGCACCGAGGGCATGGTACGACGAATTATCATCATTTCTTCTACAAAATCACTTCAGCAAAGGAACCATTGATCCAACATTGTTTATCAAGCACCACGGCAACGACATCTTGGTGGATCAGGTATATGTAGATGAAATTATATTTGGTTCTACTAACCCAAAATATTCCATATTATTTGCCGACCTTATGAAGAGTCGTTTCGAAATGTCCATGATGGGGGAAATGACGTTCTTTCTTGGTCTCCAAGTTCACCAATCCCCCCGTGGTATTTTCATAAATCAGTCCAAGTATGTGCTTGAGATTCTAACGAAATTTGGCATGGTAAACTGTGATCCTATTGGTACTCCAATGGACACTAAACACAAGCTTGATTTGGATAAGAAAGGGACATTTGTAGATGCTACAAAATACCGAAGCATGATCGGTTCCCTTATGTACTTAACCTCAAGCAGACCGGACATTGTGCATGCTACTTGTTTATGTGCTCGGTACCAGGCGAAGCCAACCGAGAAGCACCTCAAGGAGGTTAAAAGGATATTTCGTTATCTCCGGGGAACCATTAACATGGGTCTCTGGTATACGGAGGATTCTGGTTTTAATCTCACTGGTTTTTCAGATGCCGACCATGCAGGGTGTCATGATACATTCAAGAGCACTTCCGGTGGGGCACAATTCTTAGGCGAGAAGCTAGTGAGCTGGTCATCAAGGAAACAAGACTGTACGGCGTTGTCCACCGCGGAAGCAGAATATGTGTCTCTATCCGTGTGTAGTGCTCAAGTCCTTTGGATGAGAACACTACTCACGGATTATGGCTTTCACTTTAACAAAGTTCCTATTTATTGTGATTCACAATCAGCCATAGCCATATCCTGCAACCCGGTCCAACACTCCAAGACCAAGCACATAGCTGTCCGATTCCATTTCATTAAGGAGCATGTGGAAAGAGGAACGATCGAACTATATTTTGTCAAGACGGACTACCAACTAGCCGACATCTTCACCAAAGCTCTTTCTCAAGAAAGATTTGAATTCTTGGTTCGTCGACTTGGTATGCGTAGTTTCACTCCAGATGAACTTGAACGTCTTGCACATTCACAGTAACCTTGTATATATCTATCAGAAAATCAAAATACAAAAATGTAAAACCTATAAAAACAAAATAAAAAATGAGAAAATCTTTCAAAAATATCAAAAATATTCTTCTCCGACATGTCTCTCAACATCGATAATATGGACGCACTTAGAAATGTCGCTCAATAACGACACGGGTACGTACATAAAGTTCGAATGAGAGTTCAAATGTTTTCAAAACATGTCTTTTCTACTTTCTTCTCATAATGGCTTATAGTCACATGTCAGACTATAAGCCGGTCCCCAAAGAAAGGAAAGTCTTTTACTTATCCTCAACAACGAGAAATTAATTTTTCTCGGTCATGGGCTTATATCAAAACATTCAAAGTTTTAAGCTCACAAACACAAGGAAAATGTTCATTTATGTACATTATTCCTCAACAATGGGAAAGTAAGTTTTCTCGGGTTTTTGAGCATAATCTTTCAAATTATTTCAAAACTGTGTGCTCATATACTCCCCTAATTTTAAATAGAATTTCTTTTCGAGGGGGAGTACAAACTTTCATGCAACATTATTCTCTCCATGTTTCATCACTAGTTTCACAAAAATTTCAATGTCATATAATTTTTGAGGGGGAGAATAGTGATTAAAATGTGTTATCTTGGATAAGATCTTTAATATAAGTGCTTTCTCTTCCTAATATGTGTAAAAACCTTTCCTTTTATGATGCACATATGTAGGGGGAGAGTTTTTGGTGATTAAGAAAGTCTTGTCTGGTTACGATATCTATACCTTTAAAACAATTATTCACGACGATATTGGTGTCAAAAGGTGGTTAGGTATTCGTCCTATGATCCAACCAGAACCGGAGGGATCTTCCCAGGGACAATCCATTAGAAAATAGAAGTCCTTAGGAAAGATGGAGTAGTTGAGTGTACGGGAATAATGCCGACTAATGACTTAAGCTAGCATTGGAACAATCACAACAAGGTGCTAGTTATAACGTCTTGGTAAGCATTGAAGGGATTGAAGAATGAAAAAGAAATGTAAGGATAAAGGGTGTAAAGAAAATAGCCCTCCATACAACTTAGGCAGAAACCGGGTCAATACATCTACTATCAGAATCACGTTGATGATTTCTAGTATTGAAGACAAAGCATCATGGACCTAGTGATGCAATGCACAACCCTTCCC
Organism: Glebionis coronaria; assembly: GCA_025667525.1. Classification (NCBI taxonomy): domain Eukaryota; kingdom Viridiplantae; phylum Streptophyta; class Magnoliopsida; order Asterales; family Asteraceae; genus Glebionis; species Glebionis coronaria. The sequence continues at coordinate 110,184,429 of CM046879.1, read as the reverse complement.
AGCCTACTCAAGCTTCTCTCAAAAGAAGTTTGTTTTATTGTCACGGAGTTCAACTCATTTCTATCAACTTTCTCATTCCGAGATAGTAGATATTGAAAAGGTGGCAGTCTGCTCCAGCCTCCGATCACCAAATAAACGTGCACTTATAGAGTCTAGAGCCAACGAGATTCATCAGAAAATCTCATTAGGACACTTATTCCATATATCAATTGTTGTTCATCACTAGAACACATGCGAAAAATTACAGAGTCCTACGCTCTATCCTTGTGATATTGCCAGAACATTCAGAGTGATACTCATTAGTATTCACAATGATTAATGGAAATCCTTCCAGTGTTAATATCAAACAACACTGCGGTAGGTCATATGTAAGATTCACTTGAATTGAACATATGTTAACTAGAAAGCAACAATGGTTTGATTCTTAGTTGATTCAAACTCGTTCCAGGTCTCGACGCAATATCTTTATGATCTTGCCAGAACATTCAGAGTAATACTTATTAGTACTTACAGTGACGAATGGAAATCCTTCCAGTGTCATCATCAAACAGCACTGCGGTAGGTAACTTGTGAGATTCTATATGAATCAAACTTGTGTCAACTGGAAAGCAACAATGGTTTGATTCTTAATTGATTCAGACTTGTTCCAGGAAAGTGAATTGACGACTTAATCAGCAGAATGGAACTGCATGATTCACTCCTTACTTTGAATTATCTTCCGATATATTCAAGTATTGAGAATGGCTACCACAGCTTGAAATCCTGTCAAGGAAGTTCTTTGAACTTACCTGATGTGACAATCCGTCAATTTACGATTGATATTTTATTCTCAAATATTATTTGAAAATATTATTTTAATGATACAATATGAACTCACTTATTTTTGGGAAGAAATTTGGATTTACGTCTTGAAGTAGCATCGACTACGTTTAAACCAGAGGATTCTACGTTACGTGCTTACGTTTACATACACCGTCCTTGGTGACAGTCCGACATTTCAGAAAATAAATTTATCCGTGAATATTATTTTGGGAGTTTTAAATTTGTGTTAGTTCATAAACTCACAAATTTACGAGAAGAGATTAGGACTTACGATTTTATTTTAACGTCCTTTACGACTAAACCGGAAACCTTAGGATTACGTATTTACGTTTTCGAACTCCGTTTTTGATGAGACAATTTTTATTGGATTCGTTTTGTGACGTTGATTCATAATTTATAAAAACATTTTTCGTAAAACGACCCGAGGGCACGCAAATCGAGGAAACTAGAATCGAGGAGTACCCGTAAATAAATGGGGATGAGACAAGTGGGACACTTGTCCCACCTCCATCAAAACCAGCCTTAAAGTAGCTACACAAGACACTCATGTGTCAAGTGCAAGCTAGTTCTTACTACACATGTCCTTAGCTTACCTTGTAAGCTAAAAACACATCAAAACCATAAACTTAAACCACTCTTCTCATATTCATCCATGCAAAACACTTTCCTCTCTCTCTCAACCTCATTTATGCCGTCCACCATCTCACCCTAAACCTCCAATTTGATAAAAAATTTACCATGAATTCATATGTTACCTCTACATATGATGAAGCTCATTTGAAGCACTATTGATTGGTGCAAGTTATAACATCCAAGGAGGAGTTTTCATGGAGTAGGAGGGCTGATTTTCCACAAGGTTCTCATGAAGAATGATGGTCATGAAGATGGTCTTGGTGCAACACAAGTTTCTCCATCAAAAATCCATGTTTTGATCAACCTACATCATCATGGTGGTATAAAGATTGTCCTCCTCATCTTCTTGTTATTTTGATTATGTAAAAATGTATTTTATTTCCTATTGTATATATTTATGATGATTATATGATGATAAAAATGTTATGTGGGGATTTGTTGTTGATAATCATGGATAAAAAGGTGAAAAACCATAAGAAACAAGGTTAAAATCTTGGTTAAATTTGATGACTGTATAAAACAGTAAAGAACTATATGGTAATCTGATAAAATGATGAAGTAGAATGGATTTACAGTAAGCTATGGGTCTTGTACACATGTGAGAGTTGGCCATGCAATGGAATCAAAATAATGAGTGAGATATGATCAAAACAAGTTTAGGGTATAAATCTGAAGTTACTGTTTTGGAAGATTTTTAGAAAATATTTAGAAGATGATTCAACAGTAGCTATAGAAGAGTTAAATGTAGCACATATCATTTAGTTTATGTGATAAAAATTTGAGCTTCTATCTCCATGTAGAACTCAAGATATGGCAGTTTTGGTGAAGATGAAGTTAAAAATCAGATTTTTGGAAATTAAAGAATAATACTATTATATAAGCACTCACATTTTAATATATTAAATGTAAAATAAAAACCCACTAACTTATAAAACTTATTTATATAAATATATATAAAAGGGTAATCAAATGGATAAATTATATAAATGGTGGTGAAATAATGTTTATAAGTAATAAAAACTATAAACATGATTTTTACGACTTTTTCGGCTATTGCCGTAAAATTAACGTTTTTGTTAAATAAAACTTAGATGGTTGGACCCGTCTAATGAAAACTTTATAAAACTTACATACTGATATATAGACATGTATAACAAGTAAAAACCGATAAAACCCGAACTATAGGGCATACGAACATTAACAAGTTAAATAAACATATTGGACTAATAAATGGACTAAAGAGGATAAAAACTTGTAAAAAGAATCTATTGGGTTTAACCCATTTAGGCCCAACTTGGTAAATATACATACTGATACTATAGGTACAAAATGGATTAAAATAAGTTAAATAACTTATAATAAGCTTATTGGACTTAAGACACGTAAACGGGTAAAACTAGTAAACTAATATAAAAGTTATCGACATATAACACTAAAAGGAGTAAACGAGAATATGTAAACCCACTTGATCATCATATATATATATATAATCATCATATGTATACATAATTGTTATTTTTATAAGTCATTGGACATGAGTCTAAGACGAGTATTATTTGTTTAGGTTTCTGTGATTGAAGCACGTACCGTACATCCAAATCGCCGATAATCGTCTTCCCACATCAACGTGAGTTCATAGCCTCGCACTCTTTTAAATGTTTTCATAAATGTTTTATAAACCCGCGAGGGAGATAACATGTTAGTTTTATAAAATAGGACACCATTTGTCCCGATTGTTTGATTATTGATTTTTGGACCCGAATGATTGAATGACCCGATTGTATGACCCGATAAATGATTAATGGACCCGATAGATGAAATAAAATGGATTATTAAAGTTAGGTTATTTCACTAAAAGTCCCATTAGCATGAATTGTGAACTACCGGGAGTTGGTAGACGCTTATGCATTTAATAGTACTATTTGGGGACGATCACCCCAGTTCGCGCCTTGACGGTTGATCCCCGTCGTGCCACATTGATTGGTAAGCGAATTTATGTATGAGAAGATTTCAATAGCGTGACCTTTGTGACGACACACTACTTTAGATGGGCAAAAATTGGTATCGGTTTAGCTACCCGTTTTGGTTTAGTAAGGTAACAATGTCATGCGGCTTGTAATAATCCAAAACTAATGAAATACTATTAGACGCTTCGAATTACGATGTATTGCCTGACTAGCAATACAGGGTCATACTATTGATATTATGTTTGTGTTTTGGTTTTCATAACCATATTCATATAACGGTTTTTATTTGATTTTATACAACGTCATAAGACGTATTGTATGATGTTTTTACGACATTGGCTCGTATAATAATTTTTAAGGCAAATGCCTATATTATGATTTTCGATAAGGATTTATATAAAATGACTTTGGCTATTTTATGGCCTATTACAAAGATTTGTATAAAACGATTTTTGGCTATTTTACGGCCTATTACAATGATTTGTACGAATTGATTTTTGGTACTAATTTTATACCAAAGTTATATTGATGGAATTTATTAATCTCTATGAATTCACTCGGCGTTATCGCTGACCTTTTCTTTTAACATATTTTATCTCAGGTACTTGAAGGTAATTCTCGAGAAGACAACAAGAATTCATGGCCCGCACCTAAACAATATTTTTCCATTCAAATATTTTGTAAAACTTTGTATGAAATAATATGACTTGGGACCGATGTAACTTTGATGTTTATGAATGGAAATGATTTATTATTAAACGACGCGATTTTTATGCGTTGTCTATGATGTGAGTAATGTGCTATCCCGTAACACCAACGAGTCTTCCGCTGTATTGAGTTGTATAAATTTGGGGGTGTTACAGTTTGGTATCAGAGCTCTCGTTATAGAGAACGAAAGATTTTTAAAACCAAGGTTTTGAATAAAACATTTCAAAATCTTTTTACTAAAAACATTTTTATAAAAATGTCTAAAAATCTTTTGACTATAACGGTGCCGAAGAATTCCCGAGTTACCGACAAGGCCAAGACTGAGAAGTGTTATTTTAATATATATATAACTTGGATTATATATATATGATGTAATTTTATTACATGATTGTTTGATGATTATTTTGATTTTTATACGAGGTATTTATACGACGTAGATTGTCACAAGTAACCCTAACTCCCCTAGTAAATTAATCGAAGCTATTCTCGTAGGAATTCTAGCTATCCTAGATCTAAACCAAGTTGCGGATATTTATGATCCCAACAAATGGTTGATATTCGTAGAAATGTAGATGTTAGTTGATTGTGATATTGAAAAAGAATTGGCGAGATTAAATATGATATCGATGTCATGACGATCTTTCCTTATAGAGTGGAGTTTGACAAAACGTTATCACCTGGAAAGATGTCATCTGATTCTTTGTCATCTAATTCTTAAAATTGAAATCGAAAGGGTGAATGTTGCACTTGAGGCTGTCATTGGAACCATTACCCAAAAGCCTCATGCCACTAATACCTTTCCGAGAAGTCTAGTTGAATGATCAAGTCATTTCATATTAATGACTCTTTTGATAATTGTTGTTGTAAGAGCTAATAGGATTGGAAATTAAGTATTGTTCATATCAAGCTTTTATTGCCCTTCTAAGGCCTAAGAATAAAAATGAAAGTATTTGAAGAATGAGGTAGAATATCGCATTGAGTATAAATTGGTTAGAACTTGAATAAAGTAAAATTAAACCCGTATGGAATATGAGATTGATAAGAGGAAGTTGTTAAGTTCTGTGATTGAATTATAAGGATTTAATTGATTGTTGATTCGTGTTAAGGGTTGTTCCTAGGCCATTGCCCAATAATGAGGATGCCTAGTGTCTAGGAAATAAATGGAAGAAATCTTCTTCTGAATTGGGACCGATGGATCTTTCGGGACAAGTGGAACACCTAATGACTCTTGTAGATTAGTATTCATTGTGGTATCTTTTAAAAATCCCTAACTTAACTGAGACATCAGTTGGTAGGATGAGTTTTGAGAATTGTATGACATAGTGACGCGTAATGTGTTACGGTACAATTTTGACTTGTTTGTGATTAATGAAAAGGATTGCTAAATTCTACATGTATCGATGTTATCTATCCTTTATTGCTTCATCCTAATGTTCGCATTAGTGATGCAACCATTGAACAAGTACTCATCTTGATTTGAGTTACGTTGTGAATCATTATTCGTGAGTGCCATCAAGGTCATGAATCTCATGATTAATTGGCTAAGCTCATTTCCTATCATATCGTAGTTAATTCTTGGTGAACAAAATTTCATCACTCTTTTGCAGATCACTCATTGTTTTTATAAAGTTAAAACGGTATCCTTCGAGAAAATTTAAATTTCAACACAATAAGGATTATTCAAAGTGAGATTTATAAGTGGTTGATATCAAAATGAAGTTGTTTAAGAGACGCTTTGGAAACTTAATTATTTCCATAACAAAGAAAATCTTTGTAAATTTATTCTTGATTCTTATTTAAGAATTAAGCATGAAAATGTTTTTATTATAAACATGACAATAAAATCTTGACGAACTGAGTATTGCATCGTTAATCTTGAAATTGTATATAGTTGCGCGCCTACATACAATTTGGAATGGACTATGCAAGACTGATTAGTAGTCACCATAAAACTGATTAATAAACACTACATTTCCTTTGAAGATTGTGAAAGACTAAAATTTTATGAGATCTGCAAGAAGTGAAAAATAAGGACATAATGTTAGGGACACCTACATATGTGCCTGTAGCATCTATTCTTCTGAGTTAAATTTACTCATCTGTGGAAATTGTCTTACTTGACAATTGACAATCCATTCTTGTCCAATTCTCCCGTAGTGAGATTCTTAGGAAAAGTATTTGATTATCGAGTATTGATACCCGACTGGATGTATCGACATTCTTATCATTTCTTATGATTTGATTTCATTTGAATGACCTGGGTAACGATCCGAGGAGCTTTCGAATGCGTACTCAAATTATGAAAACATGGGATATATTCATATTCGTTAAATGTTTTCGTCTGTATCTGATTTGAAACTCTATCGCGTAGATTATGCGTTGACCTTGCTCTTTAGATAGTAATTGTGTATCCAGATATCCTTGAATTTGTGAAGGATTATGAATTAATATTAGACTTTTGAGAAGTTCGCATCTTATCGACGGCAATAAAACTGGAAAGTTGATAGTGCCAGTGGAATGAATTGATTGATTATGACATGACGACATTGTCTTAATTGATGGGAACTCAAGTAGAATTTCCCAAAATGATAAGATGTTGATTATCAAAAGTGATCTAAATAATTCTTGATGGATGACCATATCCCGCATTTAGACCTGAAATTATACCGCGAATAGTTGTGAATTAGTCATAGATATTATAATCTAGAAAGAACATAATATGAATTTATTAAAAGAAATTTCTGTTATCTGAAACTTTAGGAGGTATTTGTTGGTGAATTACCTAGACTTTCGCCATTAAGGCAAGTTGAAATTGATATTGATTATATTTCCAGTGCTGCACTTGTGGCTTGTGCACTGTACGTCAGCACCATCTGAATATAAGGAATTACCGTACAACTGAGAAAGTTGTCGGAGAAAGATTTTATTATACCAAGCCTGTCATCCTAAAGAGCTATGGTGTTATCTTTCCTTATATTTATAGATTACTGTGACTGAGTAAATTGACAATCGAAAACAATATCCATAACTCGAAATGGAAGAATTGTTCGATCATTTACAAGGTTCTAGCAAATTTGATCCATAGCATGGTTATCATCAACTTCGCATCTGCGAAAGAGATTATCTATTCCAATCACTACATCCGGTGCTTGTAATGAACATTATGAGTTTCACGTGATGTCGTATGGATTGACCAATGCACATATAGTATTCATAAATTTGGTGAATCACGTGTGTAGGCTGTAATTTGATAAATTCATGCTCGTGATCATTCAGGACTATTTGTTTGTTCATAAGAATAAGAATGAGTTAATAATTATTTATAGATTGCCTGAATTGGCCGAACAGTGAAAACCTGAACCTTGAATAATTAACACGTGATTAAAGACTTGAACCTTTACATGATTTGACTATGTGATTAGAAGGATAATGGAATATAAATCGACTCTTCAAAAATTAAGAGCCCTTTTAAGACTTTGGATTTTACCAAAAAGAAATGTAAATATGCTTTGACAAATGTTTTAACAAAGGATTTTAAAGGGATTATTCCCTTATACACTAAACATTTAACTAAACTTCTGTTTAGGGGTAAATGTTTGTGTATACCTCAAGGTAACTTAAGAAGGACTGAGTAAAACCATTTATACCATAACCTGAAAACTTAAAACGACAATTTTTGCTTTTAACTAAGAAAGTTTTGACCAAAGTATAACCAAAGATTTTTCAAACATTTACGAATCTTATTAAATATTTTCGATAAATCAACAAAAATCTTGTTAATTAAATCTAAATTTATTTTGAACATTTTATATAATTGGTCGAACTAAGAAATTTAAACTTTTAACGTTTACATTTCATGAAAATTAAATAATTATTGTTAATTTACATATAATAATTATCGACGCTTTAGACGCCGGATTGAGAAAAACTGATAAAAATGATAGTTGAGACGAAACTGAAACATAAAAGATATGTAGAAAGAATTTTGAATAAATACGGTTGTGATATTTATTTCATCAGAAAGGTGAACATAATTACTGACGCATAATATAGAAAGAATATCTGAGTGAATTGTGGACATGATAATTATATCATCATGAGAAGTGAATATAGATACTGACACATTATGTATAAAAGATAAAGAACCAACTGAGACATGTTCCCTTAATAATGAAGGTGCAAAATAAATTGCCGAATGATATAAAAATAAACAATGCTTGTAAGAAGGATAATATAGATAATAAAAAGTGGTTCGCGGCTAACATGAACCATTAGAATTGAGAAGCCGATGGCGTTAGATGTTTTAAAGACCACTTGTGGTTGTCTAAATATAGAGGATTGTAAGATATAGCTATGTTGGAATTTGTAAGTATAAGTATTATATTTATGTCATTTATGACTAAAAATATCTTTGTCTGAAGAAGTTGTACTGATGGCAATTATGAAGGCAGACATCGCCTCATACATTAGTAAACGTCTAGCTATTGCAAAGGTCATCATCTGAATTTGATTCGATTTGGGTCATCGTCGACAGACTGACCAAATCTGCTAATATCGTTCCCGTTAATGATAAATGCAAAAGAGTTATGTAAACATGGTGTGCCTGTATCAAACATCTTTATCAAGATCCTCGCTTCACATCGAATTTCTAGAGATTTGCTCAGAAATCATTGAGAACGAACCTTGATGAGAGTACTATGTACCAACCCAAATCGAAGGGACGAGGTAAAGTAATGATACAAAGTAATATAAGTGCTGTTTTATGTTTGAATGATTGACCTTTGGCAATAAACCGTATAATTATCTTCCTTTGGAAGGATTATCATTAATAATTATCGTATTAGGATCGAGATCGAATCTTGTTAGGATCTGAATCTTAGAGCATTTGTAAGCAGGAGTTGAGATGAAGACACCCGACATACACCCATTGTGAGTTGGACATGTCTTTTAGGTTTAAGGTTCCTATGATGGCGAACCTATCCTTACAAAATACCCGACCCGCGAGACTTGAAATGATTGGTGAAATTAGGATTTGATTATTGACTGCCGGTAGTGGGCAAGAGGTTATGTGAATGTGAAATGTAGATCTTGAAGTGCCAAATGGGTAGCGAAGCTATGCCACAATTTTTAACCTTGGAAAAATGAATTCATGATCTGACAAATCATGGGATATAAGTCCCCGTTGTATGGGACCCTTGAGATGATGTAAAAGTTGGGATTGAAAGGCATATAAGCTGGATCTACCCTAGGACTTCAAAGAAATGCGTGAATTATGTTTCGTAAATCGAACTTGATGGAATATCTATCAAGTGAAAATCTAATTGTTCTTAGTAAAGCTTAGATCGGCGAAAAGTTGCATTCATCAAAAACCCGTGAACATCATGGATAGAGAAAGTAAGTCAACATTTAGCCTGATCTTATTCCCGTAGTTATGTTTGATGAAACTCGCGTATTGTAATGGATTACACTTGAGAGAAAAGACCGAATGTGGAGGAAATACCCACATGGCTTTAACTCTATAAGAAGCGAGTAGTAAGATGATCTTTGAGGACAAAGATCCTGTTTAGGGGTAAATGCTGTGACAATCCGTCAATTTACGATTGATATTTTATTCTCAAATATTATTTGAAAATATTATTTTAATGATACAATATGAACTCACTTATTTTTGGGAAGAAATTTGGATTTACGTCTTGAAGTAGCATCGACTACGTTTAAACCAGAGGATTCTACGTTACGTGCTTACGTTTACATACACCGTCCTTGGTGACAGTCCGACATTTCAGAAAATAAATTTATCCGTGAATATTATTTTGGGAGTTTTAAATTTGTGTTAGTTCATAAACTCACAAATTTACGAGAAGAGATTAGGACTTACGATTTTATTTTAACGTCCTTTACGACTAAACCGGAAACCTTAGGATTACGTATTTACGTTTTCGAACTCCGTTTTTGATGAGACAATTTTTATTGGATTCGTTTTGTGACGTTGATTCATAATTTATAAAAACGTTTTTCGTAAAACGACCCGAAGGCACGCAAATCGAGGAAACTAGAATCGAGGAGTACCCGTAAATAAATGGGGATGAGACAAGTGGGACACTTGTCCCACCCCCATCAAAACCAGCCTTAAAGTAGCTACACAAGACACTCATGTGTCAAGTGCAAGCTAGTTCTTACTACACATGTCCTTAGCTTACCTTGTAAGCTAAAAACACATCAAAACCATCAACTTAAACCACTCTTCTCATATTCATCCATGCAAAACACTCTCCTCTCTCTCTCAACCTCATTTATGCCGTCCACCATCTCACCCTAAACCTCCAATTTGATCAAAAATTTACCATGAACTCATATGTTACCTCTACATATGATGAAGCTCATTTGAAGCACTATTGATTGGTGCAAGTTATAACATCCAAGGAGGAGTTTTCATGGAGTAGGAGGGCTGATTTTCCACAAGGTTCTCATGAAGAATGATGGTCATGAAGATGGTCTTGGTGCAACACAAGTTTCTCCATCAAAAATCCATGTTTTGATCAACCTACATCATCATGGTGGTATAAAGATTGTCCTCCTCATCTTCTTGTTATTTTGATTATGTAAACATGTATTTTATTTCCTATTGTATATATTTATGATGATTATATGATGATAAAAATGTTATGTGGGGATTTGTTGTTGATAATCATGGATAAAAAGGTGAAAAACCATAAGAAACAAGGTTAAAATCTTGGTTAAATTTGATGACTGTATAAAACAGTAAAGAACTATATGGTAATCTGATAAAATGATTAAGTAGAATGGATTTACAGTAAGCTATGGGTCTTGTACACATGTGAGAGTTGGCCATGCAATGGAATCAAAATAATGAGTGAGATATGATCAAAATAAGTTTAGGGTATAAATCTGAAGTTACTGTTTTGGACGATTTTTAGAAAATATTTAGAAGATGATTCAACAGTAGCTATACAAGAGTTAAATGTAGCACATATCATGTAGTTTATGTGATAAAAATTTGAGCTTCTATCTCCATGTAGAACTCAAGATATGGCAGTTTTGGTGAAGATGAAGTTAAAAATCAGATTTTTGGAAATTAAAGAATAATACTATTATATAAGCACTCACATTTTAATATATAAAATATAAAATAAAAACCCACTAACTTATAAAACTTATTTATATAAATATATATAAAAGGGTAATCAAATGGATAAATTATATAAATGGTGGTGAAATAATGTTTATAAGTAATAAAAACTATAAACATGATTTTTACGACTTTTTCGGCTATTGCCGTAAAATTAACGTTTTTGTTAAATAAAACTTAGATGGTTGGACCCGTCTAATGAAAACTTTATAAAACTTATATACTGATATATAGACATGTATAACAAGTAAAAACCGATAAAACCCGAACTATAGGGCATACGAACATTAACAAGTTAAATAAACATATTGGACTAATAAATGGACTAAAGAGGATAAAAACTTGTAAAAAGAATCTATTGGGTTTAACCCATTTAGGCCCAACTTGGAAAGTATACATACTGATACTATAGGTACAAAATGGATTAAAATAAGTTAAATAACTTATAATAAGCTTATTGGACTTAAGACACGTAAACGGGTAAAAAGAGTAAACTAATATAAAAGTTATCGACATATAACACTAAAAGGAGTAAACGAGAATATGTAAACCCACTTGATCATCATATATATATAATCATCATATGTATACATAATTGTTATTTTTATAAGTCATTGGACATGAGTCTAAGACGAGTATTATTTGTTTAGGTTTTCGTGATTGAAGCACGTACCGTACATCCAAATCGCCGATAATCGTCTTCCCACATCAACGTGAGTTCATAGCCTCGCACTCTTTTAAATGTTTTCATAAATGTTTTATAAACCCGCGAGGGAGATAACATGTTAGTTTTATAAAATAGGACACCATTTGTCCCGATTGTTTGATTATTGATTTTTGGACCCGAATGATTGAATGACCCGATTGTATGACCCGATAAATGATTCATGGACCCGATAGATGAAATAAAATGGATTATTAAAGTTAGGTTATGTCACTAAAAGTCCCATTAGCATGAATTGTGAACTACCGGGAGTTGGTAGACGCTTATGCATTTAATAGTACTATTTGGGGACGATCACCCCAGTTCGCGCCTTGACGGTTGATCCCCGTCGTGCCACATTGATTGGTAAGCGAATTTATGTATGAGAAGATTTCAATAGCGTGACCTTTGTGACGACACGCTACTTTAGATGGGCAAAAATTGGTATCGGGTTAGCTACCCGTTTTGGTTTAGTAAGGTAACAATGTCATGCGGCTTGTAATAATCCAAAACTAATGAAATACTATTAGACGCTTCGAATTACGATGTATTGCCTAACTAGCAATACAGGGTCATACTATTGATATTATGTTTGTGTTTTGGTTTTCATAACCATATTCATATAACGGTTTTTATTTGATTTTATACAACGTCGTAAGACGTATTGTATGATGTTTTTACGACATTGGCTCGTATAATAATTTTTAAGGCAAATGCCTATATTATGATTTTCGATAAGGATTTATATAAAATGACTTTGGCTATTTTATGGCCTATTACAAAGATTTGTATAAAACGATTTTTGGCTATTTTACGGCCTATTACAATGATTTGTACGAATTGATTTTTGGTACTAATTTTATACCAAAGTTATATTGATGGAATTTATTAAACTCTATGAATTCACTCGGCGTTATCGCTGACCTTTTCTTTTAACATATTTTATCTCAGGTACTTGAAGGTAATTCTCGGGAAGACAACAAGAATTCATGGCCCGCACCTAAACAATATTTTTCCATTCAAATATTTTGTAAAACTTTGTATGAAATAATATGACTTGGGACCGATGTAACTTTGATGTTTATGAATGGAAATGATTTATTATTAAACGACGCGATTTTTATGCGTTGTCTATGATGTGAGTAATGTGCTATCCCGTAACACCAACGAGTCTTCCGCTGTATTGAGTTGTATAAATTTGGGGGTGTTACACCTGATCACAGGTACAATATTCGTACTGTATAACGGGAAACCGGTGGAATGCAAACGGTGGCGTTATCTCAAGAGTCGCAATTCAAGGCCACATACTCATGTAATTGAAGAAAGCTTAAGGACATCTAAAGACAAAGACTTCCGCTACTCTGATAATCAAGGGAGATTGTTAACAAGCTTTCAAGTTAACACCAAATATGAGTATGTGGGGAAGACACAAGAACACAAGTTGGCAAAGCTTCAAGATCAAGTCAAGGCAAAGATCAAAGATCCAAGATCACAAGTCATGAAAGGAACAATGAAAGAACTCTCAAGACAACGAGCTTCAAAGTCTGCAACACCAAAGAAGTGAAGTCACATATTACATGACCACCCCTTAGGGGGAGATTGTTAGCCGTATTTAAAGTGATAGTCATATAATATACCGTTGCGAAGCTCGTGAAAAATACTATTCAACGGTGTCGAGAGTTCTTAGTTATTAACATTTATGTAACGGGAATTAGTCCCGAACACACAAATGAGGAAGGCCTCCTAAACACTTACTACATAGTATAAAAGGCCTCACAACCTCATTTGTGTGTGTGTGTCTTCCATTTTTCATAGATTGTAGAGAGAGAAACATATGTGTTTCTCTCACTAGGAATTCACAACAACCTTTGTTTTTCTCTTTTCCTTCATCTAATCTAATCTTTCTTTTTTGGTTTAATCTTCATCTTTATTTCTTGTTCTATATAAGTCGTGTGTTACGTCCTACACTCTCTAGGTATAGTAGTGTTATCAAGGGTGGTAAGATAGTGGATATCGGAGTAGAGGAAACCTCCATTGAATGGGATTTTGAGAATGTTTGAAAAATGGTCTAGAGAATATAAATACCTATTACCATTTTTCTCAAAGTTGACTAAGAGAATATGATCTTCTTCAAAGGTAACATTGACGTTCATGTAAAATTCTAGAAAAAATTCTGGGCAAATTTGTTCGTCAATGTCTAGGAGGAAATCGAAATTAATCCTAGAGAATACTTCACGGATATTGGTGTTATCCATAAAGGAGTGGTGAACAACTCTTCCTTTGTGGAAGGTGCGGTTTTCTAACTATTTGCAAAGTTTTCTTTGGGTTGAAGTAAAATGTTTAGAATTATAATGTTGAGGAATGTAACTAGCCGTGTCTTTGTGATTGTATGTCCATGCGGGAGGCATCTTTATCCTAAGGAAATACCTTGTCAAGTTAATCAAATTCTTTGTAATTAAACCAATCTCGAGCCTAGTGTGTGCCCACATGCAACATATGTGGAGGTGCGGTTATCTTGACCAAAAATTTATTTTTCTAAGTATAGAGGATGTATAATTTTGAGATAACCCAATCGCTTCTTAATTTTGCTTTAGCTTCTAATGAACGTACCCGAAAATGCATATTGATTATGCAAGGTCTTTAGCGTTCATGAGACTTTTATGCCATGATTAAAACTTGTTTATTTGTCATTTCCAATGTATGAAAAACGGATTTAGCATGTCCTAATTAGTAGAAATTTTTGGAAAATTTCCTAGGGGATTCCTAACACTTCTTTGTGATTTAATTATGGGTTTAAGCATAAAAAGTTTCTTGATGTAGTGGTTAAACAATGTAATGACTAATTTGACTATCCTAAGTGAATCCCCAATTTTAATTTGGTTCAATTGAAATAAAACCCTAGACTCGGATTTGAGAAAATGTATTGATATGAGAATTGAAAATGGATAAAAATACTTACAATGATTGATTAGTACGAAAACCTTGGTTTACTTTGCCTTAGAATTGATAAGGATATGAATAAATGGAGTTTTGTGATGTTCTTGGTCATGTGTCACAAAAAGATGTGTTTTGGGGATTGTTTTAACTGATACGTAGTTATCTAAAATCTCAGACCCATGAACCCAAAGGGGAAAGGGTCCGACGGGGTTCGTCTGTTCTGATGACAAAAAGAGGTTTATTGTAAGTAGGTATTTTTGTTTAGCCTAATCCTAGTCTTGAATGGTTAAAGAACTTAAGTGTTCTAGTTGAAATATTGACTTTGATAAGTTTGCTTTTTGAGAGAAATGATGTCTGTTTTCGACTATCTTTTCCTATTTACGTGGTTACCGGCATGGTCTGAGTTTGCATATACAAGCACACATCCTAAACATAATATCTATTAGTAATTTATTCAACGATATCTTATGCTACCCACATAATCATTAACACCATCTTTGGTTAATTTAGTTTAGGTTGACATTGGGGTGTTTGTTGGTTTAGAATCTTCTAAACCAAATTTCTTGAGCATTTCCTTAATCTATTTGGATTGGTTAAAGAAGATTCTATCTTTCATTTGTTTTATTTGTAGATTCAAAAATAATAAGTTCGCCCATCATGCTCATTTCAATTCGTCGTGCATAATTTTGGAAAATTCATCACATAGTTCTTGACATGTGGATCCGAAGACAATGTCATCAATATATATTTGTACAATGATTATGCGTGACCCCTTTTTCTTGGTGAACAATGTGTTATCCATGAGACCCATTGAGCATTTGTTTTCAATTAAAATTGACTTAAGTCTATCATACCATGCCTTGGGTGCTTGCTTGAGACCATAAAGATCCTTTTTTGAGTTTGTAAACGTGATTAGGTTTTTCGAAGTCTTCAAAACCCGGAGGTTGTGCTACGAATACTTCTTTGTTTATAAAGCCATTTAGAAAAGAAATTTTAACATCCATTTGATAAAGTTTGAAATTTTGAGCACAAGCATAAGCTTGCAAAATTCTTATGAACTCAAGCCGAACAACCGGAGCATAGGTTTCGTCGTAATCTATACCTTTTTGTTGATTATATCCTTGAGCAAAAAGTCTAGCCTTGTTTCTCAATACTACACCATTTTCATCTAGTTTGTTATGAAATACCCATTTTTTCCCAGTTATCGTATGATTTTTAGGTCTTGGTACTAGAAACCATACACCGTTAATGACAGATTGGTTTAATTCTTCTTGCATTGCAAGGACCCAGCTTTCATCAATATTGGTTTCGTCAATATTTTTAGGTTCGATTTGAGACACGAAATAAAAGAAATTACTTTCATGTTCGTTCATTAATTTTACCAATGACATTATCTAATGAATGTTCCGTTGTTGCCTTAATGATTATAGGTTCAATTTTTAATGGTTCATTTCCCTTGTCTTTTACAATATCAACTTGCTGGTTATTAGTTTCCCCTTCAACTAGATCATCATCTACCAAAGGTGATGTTCTAGAGAGAGGAGGTATTTCGTCAAATATTATGTTTAACTATTCCTCGACACACACAATGTAAGCTTTACTATTTTCTTTTAGGATTTTACTACCGTTTTCTACAAATAAGTCTTTGCATTTGTTACTAACATTTGATAAATTAAGTCCTAAATAACATTATCTATGGTGATATGGTCATTAAAAAAGCATACCTTTGCCTATGATTTTGCTTTTAACGTTGCCACGAAAAATAACATTTCCTTCGTCCGTTGGTGTGTAGGAGTTAAGGATATTCTTTTTCCCCGTCATGTATATGTTGTCTTTGATTTGTTCGTCGGGTTCAAATCCATCCTTCAAGCATGCCTATACACTATAAAACTCAAACGTTTGGTCCCCATCGTCTCATGGGTCTATTTGAGTTAAATATACTTCTCAAGGAAATTCCGATTGGTGTGTTGCCAAATACATCCCATAGTACCAAATTTTCCACAGAGTATTGAGTGTGATAGTTGTAGTTGAATGGTACTTGGCTATATCTATCTGGATTGTTTTGGTTACTTTTAGGAAAAGGATGTTTGGGATAAGGTGGTGTAGGTTGATATTGCATGTTTCTTGCTCTAGCATTTGCTTCGATATTTATAATATTAGTGTTGTACTTTTCTGGACTAAAAGGTTTGGGTTTTCTAGACACGGAGACGAATTTGGTACTATTTTGTTTTTGGGTAGCGGTCAGACCTACGGACCCTTTGTGTGTCGGACCCTTATGCATAGGGGTCCGACAGGGTCAGTGGACTTTTGTTACAACAATTTTTGGATTTTCATTTTGTGGTGTTGTATTTTAGTTGGTGGCTGTATTTTGTTTTTCAAATTCTAATCCCGTTCTATCTTTACTATCTCTTTGATAGTTGAGCAATTCATCTATGCAATTCGTGTTTTTGGTAAATTTTACAAATTTTAAGTTTTGTTTGGTTAATTCCTCTTGACTAGTTTTGAGCTTCTTAATTTTGATATTTAGCTCTTGGCATTTTTCGCATTTATCTTTGACTACTTTTCCTTTCTCTAGTCTTAATAACTTGCCTTTTAAAATCATAAATCTCTTTTTCTAAGTATTCATTTTAGCTTATAAAAATTTATTTTTGTTTATAATTGTAAGGCTTATCTCATACACTTTGTTAAAGTTAGTTCGTGATGTATCATCATCTAGTAAGTAAGAGGAATCAGAGTGTACCTTATTTATTTCATGTGCCATGAGAGCTAGCTGTTCCTTTTTGGTTTCATTGCATTCATCATCAGTGACACTCCATGAACCACTTACGAAGGCTCTTTGTGTTACTGGTTTTCCCTTTGGGCATTTGTTAATATAATGACTCGAATCACCGCATTGGTAACATCATCTTTCATCTTTGGGCTTCTTGATAACAAATGGCTTTCGAGATGCCTTCTTGTTGTCAAGTGGTTGTCTTACAAGTCTTCCTCGTCTTCTGAAGAATTTCTTGAAGCCACGAACAACCATTGCATATTCTTCATCATCACTATTGGAGTCATTGTTATCATTAGATTCCACTTGAGATTTTAAGGCTAGTGATCTTTGTTTTTCCTTCTTTTCTTTGATGATTTCAGAATCCTTTTCCATTACCATTTCAGATACTTTAAGGTTTTCTATGAGTTCATCTAGTGATAGGTTCGAAAGATTTTTGGATTCTTCGATTGATGTGGATATAGCTCGCCATTTCGGATGAAGAGCCCTTAGAAATTTCCTGACAAAGTTCTTGTTGGAGAAGGATTCGTCAAGTGCTTTGAGTGATCCCACATCAATTAGCTCTTCTTCAAGGATATAAAATTGTTTGTATTGTTGAACAAGTAAATCAATTTTGTTATCCTTGACTTGTGAGTTTCCTTGATGTTTGACTATGACTGAGTGCCAAATTTCTTTGGCGGTTTGACACATGAATATTCTTTCATACTCCTTTTTAGGTAGAGAATTATAAAGCATCATCTTGGCTTAATTAATTTTGGATAACATTTTCTTTTGATAATCGGTTTGATTTACTCGTGGAACCAATTCGAGTTGGTTAGTGGTAACATTCATCACCATTGGTACATAGTCGCCTTCAATGATTATGTACCAAAGATCTATATCCTTAGATTTCACGTAAGTTTCAAAACGGTTTTTCCAATAGATAAAACCACCGGTTTCAAAGAGTGGTGTTCTTTGCATAGAATGCCCTTCTTTGTAATTTTCAGAATCCATGGATCGATTCAAGTTTTAAAGTACAATATACTTTAAAGACCTTGAGTACGTAGCTCTTGATGCCAATTGTAGAACACTAGAAATAGAGTTGTATAGTTCTTACCGATTAGTTTTAATGTTTTTACAAACTTTTCGTGATTGTAAGGATATATAAAGATCAAGTATTACACGTGAGGTAAATGAATTGAAGTAAAAAAGAAACAAACCACAATGCACACGGATTTATAGTGGTTCAGCCTACCAAGATCTCACTTATCTTGCCCTTACTTCCACTCCTCGAGTATCCACTAGAGAGTTATACTTCACTAGTAAATGATTCTCCTTTACACCGGCAGAGAACCCTTCACACTTTAGCTTACAATCTTTATCGACACCTAAGCTAAGATGTCTTTAACTTATTTACAAAGGCAGAACCCACCTTGTAAACTTCTACACCTTGTGGTTATAACACCAACCACACTTTACACAACTAGATAGATGAATGGGTACAACAATGGTGATAGTGTAGGTAACACTTAACACTTTCATACAATGTAAAGCCTTGATGGATCAAAGCTTGAAATTCTCATGATCGATCTTTATATGGACAAATGATATAAATCACAAGCAAGAAAAGAATTCACAAGAGTGAGTTAGAAAGTTAGATATATTGAGATTTAGAAAATATTAGTTAGAGAATGGATGAGTTAGGAGCTTGGACAAAGGGTTCTATTTATAGACAAACTGCCAGACCCCTACGGAACCCGTCAGACCCTTTCCCTTTGGGTCCGTTGGGGTCTGGCTGATCTGACTTTTGTGCCTTATAAATGTTTGTCCACTCTTTTAAGAAAGAATCAAATCTACCTTGTTTGACTTTGCAAAATCTGATATTTGAGGGTCAACCTTTGACTTTGTGAGTAAAACTATTTTTACCATTTTATGTTTTCATATGTTATGTGTACACTTGTAAAATATTTTTGCATAAGTTCATGGACCAAGAAACTTATATGATGCTTATAGTTCAATCATAAAAATATGTTTGATGTTTTGTCGTTAACAAAACGTTAAGCATGATTAAAACTTAAATATCGTTTTAGTGTGATATTTACATTTACAAATCTGTTTAGTGTCATCGTCAAACAGCACTGCGGTAGGTAACTTGTGAGATTATGTACGGATCTAACTTGTGTAAACTGGAAAGCAACAATGGTTTGAGTCTTAATTGATTCATACTTGTTCCAAAAAATGAATTGTTGACTTAATCAACAGAATGGAACTGCATGATTCACTCTGTACTATGAATTATCTTTCGAGGTATTCAAGTATTGAGAATGGTTGCCACAGCCAGAAATCATGTCAAAGAAGTTCTTTGAAAATACCTAATCATAGGTACAATATTCGTACTGTATAACAAGAAACCTGAGGAATGCAAACGGTGATGTAACCCCAATAGTTGTGATTCAAGACCACATACTCAAGACATCTATCAAGTAAATGAAGAAAGCTTAAGAACAACTAAAGACAAAGACTTCCGCTACAGTGATTATCAAGGGAGATTATTTGAAAGCTTTTAACATGATGCAAAGTATGAGTATGTGGAGAAAGACAAAAGATCACAAGATGGAAAAGTTTTAAGATCAAATCAAGGCAAAACTCAAAAGATCCAATATCACAAGTCATCATAGGAACTATGAAGAAACTCTCAAGACATCGAGC
Organism: Glebionis coronaria; assembly: GCA_025667525.1. Classification (NCBI taxonomy): domain Eukaryota; kingdom Viridiplantae; phylum Streptophyta; class Magnoliopsida; order Asterales; family Asteraceae; genus Glebionis; species Glebionis coronaria. Next base: position 110,164,051 of record CM046879.1, on the reverse strand, counting down.
TTCAAAGTCTGCAACAACAAAGAAGTGAAGTCACATATTACATGACCACCTCTTAAGGGGAGATTGTTAGCCGTATTTAAATTGGTGGTCATATAATATACCGTTGCGAAGCTCGTAAAAAATGTTATCTAATGGTATCGAGAGTTCCAAGCTAATATTGTTTATGTAACGGGAATTAGTCCTGAACACACAAATGAGGAAGGTGTTCCTACACGAGACCTTATAGTATAAAAGGCCTCCACCTCCTCATTTGTGTGTGTGCGCTTTTCCATTTGTTAAGTTTTATAGAGAGAAAATATCAATGTGTTTCTCCCACTAGGAAAATCACCTCCTTGTTTTTTCTTTTTTCTCATCTTTATCTAATCTTCCCTTTTTAGTTTCAATCTTTGTTCTTCATCTTATTTCCTTTTATTTTCATGTTGATCTTGACTCCTTCATGTAACAAACTCGCGTCTTCATATATCATCTATATTTCATATTTGGTTTTCGTGTGGTTTAGTCTTACACAAACGAGATGTCGATGGTCTAAACCTTGCTAAGTATACACATCGAGATGTCAATGGTCTAAACCTTGCTAAGTATACATATTTGGGGTGACTAGAGAAGGGGAAAAAACGATCGAGAGATTAATGAAAGAGACAAAACACTCATCCTTCCATAACCCTAAACAAAAAAAACCACATCAACTTACTTCTTTACGATTTTGTGATTTGCAAAAACATGTATATGCACATTAGTTTTAAGAAAAAAATAAAATCAGTAGGCACCTCGTGACATCAATGAGCCGACTTTTCAATCTCTTGTCATTCCACTTTTCTCTCTTCGTCTACCTACTCCCAAAACGGTCTCACCCTCGACCATTTTTATTTGAAGTCCGGTTCTATTAGATCGTCGTATTGGTGACGACTGACTGGAAAATCGATCGACCGATTTTGGCGACCTAACCGATGTGCCCAGTCTTATGAAACATGATTAGCTGGTTAAACCAGACGACCATTTTCACCTTTCAATCCTCCACTACTTTAGCTTTTTTTCTCCAACGATGTATGACGACTATTTTTCACAACAAATCGGCCTTTTTCTTAATTAGAATTCATTAAACAAAACGTTACATTAATAAAAGGCATTACATACAAAACAAACATTACATAATTATTAGTGGGGAAATGGGTAATTTTCTTCCTAGACATTGTGAAATGAGAATATATTTTTTGAATTGTAAATTAAAGTAGGTCGTGTGCCCGCGCTCCACCGCGGTTTTTATTCATTGCTTGTAGGAAATTATGCAGGTATAAAAGCTGCATCGATAATGAAAAGCATAACTTAATAAGAAAACCGGGCGCTTGATAGTCATCAATGTAAATATTATACATATTTGTGCCCTCATACGGACACATTATGTTAAATCTATAGATATTAGACATATTACATATAGTATATACTTGTGCATGTCATGTGAACAGAAAAAGATGTTATACACTAAAGAACGAGAACATCTACAATTAGTACTACATTAGGAAAGCTTATGCGATAAACTAAAGAATGAGTTCTGTGATGTTTACCGTAATATTACGTCACCAAAAACGAATCCTACACATTTGATGAACATTAGGAATCCTACTATTGAATGTGTACACGAAATAACTTCCCTCTTGATTACTAAAAATTTCCATCTCGAATGTTGAATGGTTTTGTGAAAAAATTGCCAAGCCTGCATAACTCTCTCTGTTCCATGGTCCCATTCTCAATTGAGTGACTTAACATTTCACAGTATACACAGAAGTCGAAATAAACGTAGCTGAATGGAATCAACTCCCGAAGCACAAAATCAGTACCATCATCTTCACTGTAAAACCCGCATGCTTTTACCATGAATAGTACCCTTAGAATCGTACGTACTTGATTAAAACTTTCCTTTTAGAGCACTTTTATGTTTCGCGAATAGAAATTACAAGTATTACGTACGTGTTATTACACGATAAGTATTTAAGCATATTAATACGCGATAATTATTGTCAACAATAATTATAATCACGAACATGAAAATCATGAATTTAAATAATCACGAACCTATTATTATGTATTTACATAATATTTACTACGATTATGTATAAATATATATTATGACACGAACGATTAATAAATAAATCACGTAAACACGACACGAGAACACGTAATATTTAAAACACGAAAAACAACGGGTTTCCCCTTGTGGGCCCCACCTAGCCGCGACATAAAAAAAGCGAAGGGGCCAAGCCCACTTTGTTTTTAACTAAATAAGAAAAAAGGAGGAAACATGTTTTCATTTACAGAAGATTAGAAAAATAACAAAAACCCTAGCCTCCACTTTTTGCTCCTCTTTGGCCTCCGGTTTTAGAACACCACAAGGAGGGTGTTGTTGATTATTGGTGATCCAATTCTTGCATGATCGTTCGTGTTATTATTTTCCTTTTGTTTCACGAATCGGTAATTCCTTAAACCTTTTTCTTTTAATTATCTATTAGATCTAGAATACATGAAATCAAGGGTTATTAAAAACTATTAATAAACATGTAGATCTAAACATGGGGGTTAAAAACATGAGGTTTAAGGGGTGTTTGGTTCGGCCGGCGCACACAAACCGAGAGCCGAAGCTCTCGGTGTGGCTCGTGTGACCACAGCCGAGACCTACGGGTCTCGGTGGTGGCTTTGTGGCTCGGCAGCAAGCAAAACAAGGGACCCCGACGCATGTCGGGGTTGGCCTTGTGGTGATGTTGGGGGTCTCGGCTGAAAACAACAAGCGCCACCGGCATAAGCCGGTGGCTTAGATGACCAAGCAGGGGGAACCAAGCCGCGACAGCAGGGGGAACCACCGACTAACTACCGGTGGGAACTTTTGCCTAGCCAGCGGCTAGCCGAGGACCAATTAACCACCTGCTTAAGCCGGTGGCAGAGAACCGAAGGCAGGGGCAACCGGCCTAGGCCGGTTTGCCACTGTTTTCGGTAGGGGTGTTTGTTGGTCCGGTTCAAGGGTTTTCACGGACCGGTTCACAGCATGTTTAGATTTAAAACACGGGTTCGGTTCATGAATTATTTTTACAAGTTAATTATTTTTACAAGTTAAATAATTACAAGATTAATTAAATTAATTTAACATGCTATATAGTTAATTTAATTTAGTCATGACTTAGGTTAATTATTATTATTGATAATACATGATTTTAACCTATGTATTTTATGATTTAATTTAGACTAAATTAATTAATTAATTATTAAAACATGACATATAATTAATTAATTTCCATGACTTAGGTTATATTAATATTAAATATTAATACATGTTTTAACCTAAGTAATATTTACACTTTATTTAATTAAATCATGTTATATTTAATTAAATCTTATAACATATAGTTTATTTAATTTACATGTATTAATTAATAAACTATACTATTTAATCTCATGACTTAGAATATTAATCAGGAAAACTTAAGCTTATATTATTAGCTTAATAATCCAACTTAATTCTATTTATGGAAACTTTCTATTTTTAGAAACACATTTATTTTAAGCAGCTAATCTATTTAGGAAACTTTCTGTTTTTAGAAACTTATCTATTTTAAGTAGTGAATCTATTTTTAAAAACTTTCTATTTTTGGAAACTTTCTATTTTAGGAAACCTGCAATTTTTAGAAAGTTAGTTATTATTACACAACAAGTATAATAATACAAGAAATGATATAAAACCAGTTACATACCCAGTAATCAGAATACTTATACACATATATTATTTATGTAGAATTAGTGATATCGAAGTAGGACTCTCTTCCGTTCGTATTCTTCGTTCACTGGACACAAGGTACGGATTCTCCGTCCTTTCAGTATGGACATTCTTTCCTTATTAGGATTCCCCGTATGCAGCCAACTGTTTTCCCAATATATGTTTTATATGTTTTGATTTTCTTATGTTTAATTAGATGCCTACGCCATATACATGCATGACCAGTTTCACCTAGTTATGGAGGTACCATAACCATAAAACTAGAGGCACCAATGTTATGACTTCACCACGGCGGAGTGATAGCTCGTGGCGTCCTTTTCAGCTTATAGCCATATTATTATATTATCATGTGGGGCGTATGGCTGCATCCTAGGTTACATGTTTTGACAGATTATTCAGGTGAATGTGGTGTGTGCCTTGCATCCTTCACAAGGAGCTGATCCCTCCTACCCAAACTTATATTAATTAGAGGCAGCCCCTCTAATTACATGGCGAGGTCACCCCTCCAAGTATTCATGCACGTTGATATTTCATGACCTATATTGGCTAATGGTAAACATGTTAAACAGTTTTTATAAGATAAACATAAGGCTTTTCAAACTATAAAACCAGTTTTACTAAGTTATGTCAGGTTTTCCAGGACTTAGTTTATTCCGCTGCTATATGTTGAATATGCTTATGTTATTCATTCTAGGCTTGTATATCCGTGCACTGAGCGTTATGCTCAGCCATTTTCCTTTCATGTTCCCAAAACGGCAGGTACTCAGGGAGGCTCGTAGACTTTAAGCGTACGTGCATATGGATTGGAAGCTTTCTAGCCTTCACCCCTTTATGCATCTCTTCATACTTTTGATACTTATTTCCATGGACATTTTTTAGTCCTTTTCATTTACAGTACTTATGTTTGTGTGTGATGAGCTTTACTTTGGTGTACTGATGTTTGTTTCCGGCATTTCCTTTATTGTCATGTAATGTTTAATACATTTATCCTTGTATGCTTTGATGACATGCCATAATCACGCGTGTCATTCCATTTACCAAAATGGGGTGTTACAATTATGGTATCAGAGCCAAGGCTTTGACCTGTAGGCTCTCAAAACACGACTTGTCATTAGTGGGTAGTCACTATGGTCTTCCTAGAACTGACAGTCGGTTTTCATGCATTCATTGTTTTCATGCATTCATATATATGTCATTGTCGCAGGTTTATGACTAAGTAATGGTTGGTACAGGACTGGCCCTATTTAGTCGCGTGTGTTTTATCGAAACTTTTAACTGTGGGATCGACCCATTGGCGTCCCCTCGCCATGTCTTTTGTTTTGAGTGAACTGACCATAGGTGTTCACTCTCGCGCATATAAAAGTTTTCAGAAAACTACATCATGCATTCATGTACTAGTTTTTCTGCATAAAATTTTTCTCATGATTTATTGGTATAAATTTTTTTCATGTATATATTTTATGTTTTGATTAGTTTAATCATGTATTTTATGTTATACTGTCAGATGGTTCTCACACGTGAGCATGAACAACTCAATGCAGCAGTTCAAGCTGCAATGCAAGCTATGCTTCCTCAGCTGAGGAACGAAATCAGTGTTGAGGTGTAGGCTGCCAACAATCAGCAACAGCACCCAGTACCTCCTCCTCCTCCAGCAACATTGGTCACATGGCTGGAGAGATTCAATAATCTACGCCCTCGATCCTTCAAGAAAACAAATAGCCCCAGTGAAGCTAAAATCTGGTTGGCTCACATTGAGAAGATCTTCGCTGCCATGGGCTGTGACCCCGTCTTCATGTCGAGGTTGGCCTGTTACCGGTTCGGAGTTGATGTGCTATCATGGTGGAAGGCACTAAAGCAGTCTGAGGGAGGTGATAATTGGGTGGCTGGTTTGACTTGGGCTTAGTTCAGGGATTTGGAGATGGGACAGTTCTTTCCCAAGGCTGAGCAAGACAAGCTGAAGAGAGAGTACCATGGATACTGATAGAGAGCTGGAGAGAACAACAACGAGTTCATGCAACGCTTTCTTCGTTTGGTTGGTTTTCTTGGCGCAGCAGGAGGTACTCCCGAAGAGCAAGCATACCACTTCTGGTGGGCTCTTCGTACATCGGTCGCAAACAACTTAGTGTGTGCTACGTTCAACACGGTGGCACAAGTGGCCGATGCAGCACGTAAGCTGGAGATGCTGCAAGAAAGAGAAGAGTTCGGGGAAGCAGAGAGACCTGAGAAGAGGTAAACATTCGTTATTCAGCGGTGACCAGACCGTATTCTTTCAGTATATGTCCATATTTACATCTCTTTTAAAAGATATCTTCTAGGCAGAAGACTGGGGACCGGTCTCAGCCGGCTACTCAGCAACAGCCTACTCAGCCCAAGGGAAACGGTCAGACTCACGACCGTTTTGCTACGGATAGGCGTGGCGGTAATGATAATTACCGTAACAACGCTGGAAACTCCAACAGTAGCAGGTCCTTATACTTACTCATTTTCTTATGATTACATGTAATAGTTCAAAATTCTAACACATTAGAGAATCTTCTACCAGGAATCATGGTAACGGGAGGGACCAGAACCAGAGAGGTTCACAACCTAACCGTCCAGCTATCACTGGTATTCCATCTTACAAATTTTCCGCATTGTCCTTTGTACATATTATCATGTCTCATGTATACTGTTCTTATCAGGCTCTCAGCCAGCAAGGACACCTGCTGGAGGATATACTCATCCTCTTTGCACTACCTGCAACCGTAGGCACCTAGGGCCATGTCGCTGCTATAGTGACGTATGCTTTAAGTGTGGTCTTCCTGGCCATCGCATGAAGGACTGCCGCAAGGGCGAGATGGAAGGCACATCAGGACATGCTGATACCAGGCCTCCTCCTACTAGTGGACGCGTTTACATGACATCTCGCGATCAGGCCAACAAGTCTACAGGTACCATCACTGGAATCTTGTATATGTATGGTCATGCTGCATGTGTTCTATTTGACACGGGTGTTACTCACTCGGTCATTTCTACTACTTATGCTAAGAATGTTAGGATATCCCCCATGCCACTAGAGAATATACTGAACATTTCCACGCCTTTAAGAGACTCTGTACGCATAACCCATGTGTACAAGAGCCTTCCTCTAGAGTTTGATGACAAGATTCGTCCTGTTGACGCAGTTCCGCTGGACATGAATGATTTTGACATGATATTGGGCATGGACTGGATATCCAAGCATCATGCTACCATAGACTTCTATTCATATCGAGTCATCTTCGGTGATGTTAATGCTCCAGAGTAAATTCGCAACGGGTTCGTACCCGGAAGTTCTGTACAAATCATATCAACCCTACAAGCATGTGCATTACTTTCCCATGGTTGCGAGGGCTATCTAGCTACTATTCATGACATGGATACTGAATCTCCATCTATTCAGAATCAGCTGATAGTGTCAGAATTTCCAGATGTATTTCAAAAAGAACTTCCGGGCATACCACCTGCACGTGAAGTAGAATTTAATATCGAGCTCATCCTAGGAACTGAGCCGATTTCCAAGGCTCCTTATCGCATGGCTCCCATGAAGTTGAAGGAGCTGAAGGATCAATTGCAGGAACTTCTGGAATGAGGCTTCATTCGACCGAGCGCATCTCCATGGGGCGCACCGGGCTTATTCGTGAAGAAGAAGGACGGCAGTATGCGTCTTTGCATAGATTATCGCGAGCTCAACAAGATCACCATCAGGAATAGGTATCCTCTACCACGCATAGACGATCTGTTTGACCAACTCCAAGGGGCCAAACATTTCTCCAAGATTGATCTGAGATCGGGCTATCATCAGCTACAGGTTAAAGAGCAGGACATCATCAAGACTGCTTTCCGTACACGCTATGACCACTACGAAATTGTAGTCATGCCATTTGGCCTTACCAATGCTCCAGTAGTGTTCATGGATTTGATGAACATAATCTTCCATGAATTTCTGGACAAGTTTGTCATTGTCTTCATTGACGATATCCTAATATTCTCTAAGTCCAAGGAGGAACACGAAGACCATCTTCGTATAGTATTACGGATTCTTCGCCAGAAGCAGTTGTATGCTAAATTCTCTAAGTGTGAGTTCTGGTTACATAAGGTGGCATTCTTAGGTCACATTGTATCAGCAGAAGGAATCACCAGGATCCAGCAAAGGTTGAAGTTATTACCAAGTGGCCAAGACCGACATCAGTAATACAAGGTATTACCAAGTATAAAAAAAGTTATCGTCCGATCTTTTCGAATTGATTACAGTTGAAAGTGTGACTCAGTCGTTCTTGGTGGAATAAAAAGGGGAAAGGTTATCTATTTTAAACTAAGGTAAAATGAAAATGTAAATTTAAATGAGAATGTAAAAACAAATGAAAATGTCGTTAAGTAAAAGTGGAAGCTTAAAATTTTAAACTAAAAATTAATACTTAAAAGTAAATGACGAAAAATTAAAAACTTCTATCTAAATAATCCTATCTGAATAATTCTATCTGAATAATTCTATCTGAATAATTCTATCTGAATAATTCTATCTGAATAATTCTATCTGAATAATTCTATCTGAATAATTCTATCTAAATAGTTCTAAATGAATAATTCTATCTGAATATGGCTAACAAAAATTGGGCAGCGTGTAGTCTTAATATAAGCTTAAGACCCGTCGCAATATACGATCGCAATGAGCCCCACGATCAGTATAAGGGACCTGAATACTTGATCGCAAAGTAAAACCCTAAGGGTTATTGCGATCGCAATGAAACCGTCTGAATAAACCGTCGCAATAATAGAAACCCTATTGTGATGGAAATGAAACAATATTCAGATGGAATTCAATAAGCTAAAACTCGAATAAGCACTAATAAAAAGAACGCTAAACAAAAACTTAACCAACTAAATAAGCACAAATTTGAAAACTTTTAAGACACAAAATACTAAATACGCAAACTTTAATAAACAAACTTTAAAAAGACAAAACTTTTAAGAAAACTTTAAAACTAATAAGCTAAATATAAAATAAGCCAATAATCATGTCAAGCTCAAAGCTCAATTCGTATTAAAACTTATAGATGAATAAAAAGATAAACTTTTTAATCACATGAACTCAAAGATGAAACAAAATCAAAGATTATCACGAATCAAAGATAAACAAAATAAGAAAGGAAGAATAAGATTAATATTAAAACAAGATTAAGCTTTTAAAAGTAAAGTTTAGATTAAAACTAGAAAGGAAAATGAAAGATAAAAGATGAATTGCTAGTGAGAGAAAGTTAAACACTTTATCTCTCTAAAAATTAAAGCTACAAAAAAATGAAAAATGGATACTAACTAATGACTAACTAACTAACACCCTCCTAATGTGTCATTAGGAGGGTATATATAGGAAGTGGGGAGTGCATGTGTTGCTTCCTTCTTTCTTTTTCTTTCTCGTCTCGACTTGATTTAGATTCTTTATCTTTCTCGACGTCGTCTCGGGATTTGTCGATATAAATTGAACTTGTCTTATAAATTCTTCAATAATTAGACTTGAGTTCTTCGACTTCATTAAACTTCCGTCTTTAAACTTTTTCTTCGATAAATCTTCAGAATTGGCCTTGGACTTCCGTTCTTTTTGCACTCTTGATCTTTTGACTTCGTCTGTTGTCTTTTTCTTCGATAAAAGCCCGTAAAAGCCCGTGTTTTCCTCCCTTTTCACATTTTGATCCTAAATCACAACAAAAACACAAACCACGCATAATTCCGACATTTACGACATAAAATACACGTTTTGGCTTGGTTATTATTATAATTAAGTGGTAAAAGGATAAGTATTTTCACACTTATTAAATCCCCTACACTTGACCATTGCTATGTCCTCATGTAATGCATTAATTACAAAGCAAGTTTTACATTTTCCATCACAATCAATCCACATTGGCCTTTATTAAAGAGAAAAAATATTTAAAGGAAGAAAATAAGTAAATAGATCAAAAACTTACCTTGGGGTTTTGGAATGTCATGAATGATTATCATCCTCAAGTTTCACGTTCCCCATACCAAGCTTAAAAACAAGATCATTGTTATTATAAGTTAGCAAACTATCACAAACTCATGTGGGCCAATTATTTACTTAGACTCCCTTATTCCTAGGTGTATCTCTTATATTTTATTGTTATCTTGAATGATCATGAAGATGCATTGTTGACTTATTTCGATAGTTATTTAGGCTGAAAATAAAGTAGGACGATTTAATCAATAGTTAGCTAAAGGACAACATCTTTTAAAACTGCTTCTCGGGACCTCATAAAGTTCATATCTTGGCATAACTCGCTTCACGATTTGAGACCTTTCTCGGACCGATATTTGGCAGCGACTTCATACCTCAAATCTTGAGAGACGTTCATGAAATAATGGTCTTCTCTTCATAATAGGAATTTCTTCCCCTTGAACCTTTTTAGAGATTCTTCATATTTGGACCACGACTTCTTCATTTTTCTCCAATCTTTATTTGGGATTTTGATATACAACGATCCGCCTCCTTTTAGGACTTGGATCTATTTATCCTCATACCTTGTTAGGGCCTTTTTGGATAGACTTCTCCATGATCTTTACGGGAGTATTTGCTTTTTGTCGTGTGTCTCGATCCTTCATATTGATTTTTGATAAATGATTCTTCACATCACTTGGGATCTTTAGAAACAAAATGTAGCCCTCATGCCTTGTTAGGGCCTTTTCGGACTCGCCAATCTTCGCATCCCGCTTCAATAAGTTATGCCTTGGCTATGAACTCTAATTAATACCGAGCAACTTTTAAACGATCTTGGGCTAGAAGCTAAGTAACTTTTCAAGTCGTACAACCTTATTTATTGCAATTAAATTTATTAACAAGCGATGGGAGAAAAAGCTTATAATCAACTCACATAAATTCATGAAAGAATACCAAACTTATAATTGACTCTATCGTATCTCGTTCTCCACAATTTAAAATCTCAAGGAATGAGACTCGTGGATGCTTAGACAATTAAATCAAAGTTTTGGGTTTTCAAGTCATCTATAGGATCTTGCAACTTCTTAGACTGTTTCAAGTTTAGAATTCGCATTTTAAAGTTCCCTTGATAAACGACTTTCTAGGATCAATTATAGGAACTTGCGAAAAGTTCTTGTTCTTAACCCGTAAGAGTTAAGACTTTCGCGTTTTAAAGTTCCTTATATAAAAGCTTAGCAAAACTTGACTTAAACACGTTAAGGATACTAGCTAGAGTAAGATAAGTAACTTGGGTTGAGTCAAAAGATTCACAACGTTTAAAACTTAAAACCACTTTATTAAAATTTATTCTAGCAACGAAATAAAATAACTATAACAAAGGAAAAACTACAAGGACAAAATAGATCAGAAATTTTGAAAAATGTCAAAAAATCAATTTTTCGGTTAAAATGAGGACAAATTCATGGAAAAGACCACTTACTTCGATAGAAGTCCCCCTACACTTGAGATAAACATTGTCCTCAATTTTTAAGCATGTGGGAGTAAACTCCCCTACACTTAGGAAAATGTGCACGTTGTTTAAATCTTGCTAAGTAAGAGACAACTAAAGTGATTCCTATTTTAATATTATAGAATATAAAATAGAGAATCAAAAGAGTTGAGGATAAAACCGGGAAGACAGGAACACGAATCACGGTTCGTCAAAAGTCATCAAGAATGGAGCTTTGAAAGCTTGAATCCCTGCATATGATAAGAAAGAAAACAACAAACACATACTAGGGACTCCCCCTACACTTACTATAAAAATAGAGAAAAAGGATAGATACTGCGGGTTGCCTCCCGAGAAGCGCTTGTTTTTGTTCACCGAGTCGCGAGCCTGACTCGACCTTGATTAGCATAGGAAGAAGCTTGAAACACATCCACCGGGATCAAATACATGGTTTTCATCCATAAAACAGCACAAGCTTAAGGCGAACAAGGCAAGCTAAAGAAGAGTAGACAAGGTTCCCTTAAGCAGTTGTTGAGCACGGTGGTAGCAAGGGTGATGAGGTGCAAGCATATCTCCAAAAGTTCCAAAAATCTTTCCTTTTATTTCATCAGATGGATACTTAGATGGCTTAGAAATTGCAATACCAGGATCGAACACCTTTTCCTTTAGGGGAAAATAACACTCAGGCTCAGTAGACCTTGAAGAGGATCCGCTTATAAATCGCACAATCTCATCCTCAGAAGGTGGATAGAGAGGTGTCAAGACATAAGTGCTACGAATATCAGCGTCGTCCGGCTTCTTCTCCTTTGAAACGGGTTTCTTCATATCCAAAGTAGGATAAAGAGCATCATCAAAGTCCAAATGAGAAGAATCACTCTTATTTGGAAAGTAAGTGTTGAGAAAAGTAGCAAAATCTTCCTCAAATGAGTAGTCATCCAAAGTAGGATCAAGCATTGTTGTTGGAGGAGGATCTTTATCAAACGTAGGTGCAAGGTCATCATGTGAAGAATCACTCGAGAGAGTATCAACAGCATCAAAATCATCATAAGTGGGCATGTCTGGATACTCTGAAACAAAAGCAACATAATCATCCCCATCGGAACTAGAATCATCATAGATCGATGGAGAATCATAGATTGGTGGGGGATCAACATTGGGGAGAGAATCATCAAAATCATCCACATCGTCTTGGAAAAGTGTATTATCATGGGAAGACTCGAAAAGAGGATTAGCATATACAACAAAGTCATCAAGCTTAAAACTTTCCAAAGTAGAAGTAAGCTCTTCTTGAAGCACATTAATCATTTTCGCGGATTCTTTTCCAATTGTCTTACTTGTAATCTTCCCCATCTTAAAAACTTGAGCATCATTCCCGACCATTAACATTAATTCAGCTTCGGCAACATCAACTAGAGCTTTTCCGGTTCTCAAAAATTGTCGTCCAAGTATTAACGGAATACGAGGGTCCATTTCATAATCAACAACAATAAAATCGACCGGAAAAGTGAAGGTACCAACTTTAATAAACACATCTTCGGCAATACCAACGGGGTAAGCGAGAGTGCGATTTACTAGCTCAAGAGTCATCTTCGTCGGTGTAAGGTCGGGTAATGATAGCTTTTTCCACACACTTAATGGCATCAGATTTATACTTGCCCCGAGATCAGCTACGGCAGTAAATTCTTGGGTTTTGTTAAAAGTTCAAGGTAACACAAAACGACCGGGATCTCTAAGTTTTTCCGGAAGTTCTTTAAGAATAACTGCAGAACAAATTTCATTTTAGCGTGTGTTGACAAACTCAGCCATCTTTTCCTTCTTGTTAAGCAATTCCTTGAATGCTTTGACGAATTTTGGCATTTGGACAAGTGCTTCAACGAGGCTAATGTTGAAATTCATTTGAGAGATCATCTTCATAAAAGTAGTGACTTGAGCATCCTCTTTAGTGAGCAGTTTGCACTTGTCTAACCGAGAAGGATAAGGGATGTTGGGTTTAGGTGGTGTGGTTGTAGCAGGTAAATGTTGAGATGTTGAAGGGTGAGAAGTAGATGGTTTAGAGGTGGTAGGTGGGGTTGGTGGAGGGTTTTGTTTAGGTTCTTCTTCCGTGAGAGGTGGAGACGGTAATGAAGAACTAGTACTAGGCGTGGAAGTAGGAGGAATAAATGGAGGTGGAGGAGGTGTAGATGGAGTAACGGGAGGGGGGATAGAAGGTCCTACTATAGTTGCTCCACTTCGTGTAGTAATAGCACTCACATTAGCTCTAGGTTTTGTTTCGGTGTTAGAAGGAAGAGCACCTTGGGGGCGAAGGGTTTGTAACATTTGAACGAACTTCCTATCCGTGGACTCTTGAATTTGTCTAGTAGATTCTTGCATTGCTTGCATGATTTTCTCATGTTCATTCAATTTTGCAAAACCAAGTCCATTTGCGGATGAGGTAAGTTGAACCCTTGTTGTTGAAAACCTTGGTTTGGGTATTGGTTATAAGGTAGAAAACCTTGAGGATTGAAACCTTGGTTTGGAAAACCTTGATTTTGCATTTGGTAATTTCCCTGATTGGCATTTAAGCCCCTCACATTGGCATTACCTTGAAAATTAGCTCTTGGCGGCCCTTGGTTGTTTTGGTTAGGTTGTGACGGTCTTTGTTGAAAACCGGGTGGAGCCAAATAATTTGTCGATTTGTAAGACAAGTGATTAACATCAACATTAGGCTTGAAATGAACTCTCTCGGTGTTGTTGTAAGCATACACTTCCGGGTGAGATTGATCAAAATCTTTATCACAATTAGCATAAAAGTGTGGCCCACCACAAGTTTCACAAGTTATAGCATTGTTATTTTTAACATTATTAACGACTTGTAAAGCAAGTGCTTCAACAACCGTAGTAAGCTTATCAAGTCTCCTTTCGGTGTCACTAGTGCTAACACTAGCCACATTAGCCCGAACACTTTTGGTTTGCACTTTAGATTTATTCTCAATAATATCCCATGCGACATTAGAAGACTTAACCACAATGTTACCTCCTGAGGCACTATTTAGTGAATCTTGGTCATTAATGCTTAAACCATTGTAAAAAGTGTTAATTTGATGCACTTTTGTGAAACAATGTTGTGGACACTTTCTTAAAAGTTCCTTAAAACGGTCCCAAGATTCACTAAATGTCTCACCATACTTTTGTTCAAAGTTAATGATTTCATTCCGCAAAGCGGTAGTACGTGAGGGTGGGAAAAAGTAGTTGATGAATTTGGTCTCTAAATCCGACCACGTAAGAATACTTTGTGGCGGTTCCTTATCAAGCCAATGTCGGGCTTGTCCCTCTAAGGAGAAAGGAAAAAGTTGCAAGAGAATTACCTCTTGTGAAACCCCATTAAACTTGACCGTATTGGTGAGTTGAAGAAACCTGATGTTGGAGTTTTTGTATACCTTTAGGAAAAGGATGACAAAATAGGGCAAGTATGCACGACGATTTAGGAAAACCATGTGTGAATGACCCTAAAAGTGAGTTCGTTCTCGAGGAGGCAAGTGCGTTGTGTTAAGAGATGATTTTGATTTGTGATTATATTAAGAAGAAAAGAAAAATAGAAATGAAAAAGAAATGACGGTTATGAAGACGGATTAAACTAAGACGAAAAAGGCGATCACGTAAAACCGTAAATAGTGCAAAAATTAAAATTTTAACCTAAAAATTCCTAAAAATTACTAAAAATCCAGAATAATATTCTAAGAGTTTACAAAAAATCCAAACTTGCTAAAACCTTTTAATTAATTAGATAATGACTTTTTAATGCTAATTAAAGCCCTAAAAATCACAATTAATTATTAAAAAGCCCTAAACAAGATTTTAAAGTTTGTAAACCTTAAAAATAACCTAATTAAGCTAAAAAGTATTTTTTAAAATTTTAAAACCAAATAAAACTATTTTTAAACACTTAAAAACTATTAAAATCAATTAAAACTTAAATTAATTCTAGAAAATAATTGAAAAGCCCTAAAAATATTTGGAAAGTTACAAAACTCCTAATTAAGTGACTACAACCTAGGAAAAATGTAAAAACTTAAAAAATCAAACTTTCAATTTTTAATAATAAAATAATATTAAAATATTCAAAAAGATTCAAAGTTTATAAAAAAATTCTAAAAAATTACCAAAAATCTAGAATAATATAACTAAGACAAAAATGCAATTAAAAGTTTCTAAAACTTTTTTAATAATTTTATATTAAATTTTAAAGTTGGTTAAAAACCCTAAAATCCTATAAAATTAAAAATAAGACTTTTTGAAAACTTAAATGGCTGTAAACCTCAAGTTACTTAATTAAAACCTAAAATTTTTTTTTATAAAATTTTAGAACTACTTATACTATTTTTATCCAATTAATTATAAACGGGTAAAGAAAAATTAATAAAAAATAAATAATTAAAGAGAAAAATCCCAACTTTGGTCAGAAAAATCCTAGACTCAATTACTAACACTAGGAAAATAAGCTTGTGCAAAATGGCTTATGCAATAAGCTTAAATAAGCTTATTAAGCTACGGCTTAATTAAACTAGAAACAATGAAAAAGACAATAAAGGAATAATGGTTGGCTAGGTTTGCATAGAAAGGCACTTGGGTCACTGGTTAACACGTATAGTCCTCCAACGAGAGGTCCCGTGTTCGAGTCCAGGCCAAGGAGCTTTTTGGAATTTTTTTTTTTTTTTTACTTTTAAAACTCAATCCAGTAACTCTAATTCACTCTAAACCAACTTGTAATCAAAGAAAGTAAGCTAGAATCAAGTAAATAAGATCAAAACAAAGCCCAGATTGCAATGTGTTTCTGATGAACTCCCAAGTAAACAGACGTATCTTCACAAGTGAAGATAAGAACAAGAGGCCTTGTTCTTGGTGCTTGTTGATTTTTTGATGGACAAATGGGGCACTCCCACAACCAGTTGGGTTGTGAGAAGTCAATTAAACAAGAAAAACACCAAGTGTACCACACAAAATTCACAATCAAACAAGGAATATGTTACTGATATGCATAAACATGGGTTGTGTGTATTTTACTGATGCAACTTGCACAAAAATGGTTTTCAAATGCCAATAATTTGCATATAAGTTCACTCAATCACATGAAACAGATACACAATCCTATCTTAGCATAACATCTCATAAAGAGCAAGATTTGATGCACAAGTTTTCACAAAACAGGCAAGAACAAGGCACTCAAAGTATTTGACTGTTTTTATGCTACTTATGGCATACAAATTTCTGATTAAGTACTATGAACTAACAAGAACCAAACACTTGCACTAAATACACCAAAGAGAGTGAGTATGAGTAGCTTTTAACAGCTTAACAAATCTTTAAGCTTCTTAAATCTCTAATCTCAAACACCCCTTAATAATCAGAAACTTAAATTTAACAAAGCAAATCACATCAAATCCAATCCAAACTAAACTAAAATACTTCTAACATGCAAATAATCCTAAATGCACAATATTAAACCAGGAAAGCAACACTTAAACAATTTTTATGCAATAAATCACAAAATCATATAAATCATAACTTTTGAAAACTAAAACAAGGGAACAAAGAATGCTACCTTGTTGGGCCTACATCCAGGCCCAACAGTGACTGAAAAGTCACCTCCAATCAGGCTGGGGCCTGAGCAGAACTTTACTGAGATGTTTATGAAGGACTGCTTAACAAAAATGGATAAAAAATGGTTCTTGTTTTGAACCTGCTAAGAGAGAAGGAAAAGTGCTATGTAAAATCCTAAAGACTTGCCCCTAGCTTATGGATGAAGCTAGAAGAGAGCTTAGAGCTTGGGTTAGAACTAAGATAAGCTAAACAATGGACCAAACCAAGGCTATCTAAGATTGGGTACCCACCATACCAGAACAAGCCATGGTATCATGGACATACACAATCTTAAACACCATTAAACTAACACATTTCATTACCATTATATCAGATTTTAATGAAAATTTAGATTTTAAGAAAACCTTGAAATGACAACAGAAACTTGGAAAACTTGAGAAACTTGCTGAAAATTAAAACCAAACTTGAACAATGATAACTTAAATCAAACTGAAAGTAAAATGGAACTGGCTTTCTTCACATAACACTTCACCAACTTTTCATTCATAAAAAGGGGCTTTACAAGGATGTGAACAAGGAAAGAAAGAACAGTTTAACCTAAGTCCTATGAGGCCTTTATATAGAGGCTTACATTTGTTCTAGAACTGAAAAGAAGCTAAAACCCTAATGATATAAACTTCCACTATTGCCCTTGTCGAATCTTTCTGATGCCAGGAAGATGCCAATTTTTGAACTTGGTCAAGAATGCCATGTGAATTTCTTGGACTGTTGTGGAGGTGCCAGAAGTGAAAAGATGATATTGGACGTCCATTTTTTCTTTGGGAGCACGAAAATGTTGTGAGTTGTTGATTCTGCTGTCAACCTTTAGTTTGCTTGTGCAGGGGAGGGCCAAGGTATCACATGGGTGAGAGTGACGGGTTATTTGGGGGTTGGGTTTGAGTTTAATTAAGCTAAATCAAGGATTTGGAGTATATAAACAAAAACCCCATTGATTTAAGCCTAATTGAAGCTGGGGAAAGCTTAGGGTTTATGTGGATAATAGGGTGGTTTTAATCCGATTTAGGGGTAATTAAGTTTAAAAAAGTGTTTTGGTGGGAAGTGAGTTTAATAAACTTATTCAGTTTATTAAGTGGGTGGAAAGGTGACGTGGTGAAGGGGAGGGTTGTGATTGGTGGAGAAATGAAGTGGGGTGATGTGGCGTTTGCTGAGTGGTGGGGAAGAGTTTGGATGTTTGACAGTTTTGGCCCCCTAAGGTTTCACATTTCTTTACTTTGTAAATAATAGCTATCAACGCCCCATTTCCATGTAACAACTTTTGGGCAGTTGTCATTTTTGGCACAAATACTTTCTAAACTTGAAACAAGGGCTTAAAATGCAATTTCTTCATATTTGAAGGACTGATTTTGGCATTTTCTTCATTCTTCAAGGTTTGACTTGTTTGTTGACTTCTTGGAGGATCAATATTGACAATTTAGTTTTGTTGAGGGACTAAATTTGCCAATTCTTCAAAGTTAAGGGTCCTATTTGTAATTTTGACAAACTTTAGGGACCAAACTTGTAATTATGAAGATACAAGGGTATAAAGTGTCAATTATTCCATATTTGAGGACCCTTCTTCATAATTCTTCAAATCTTCAAGGGTTTTCTTGGAAATTTCTTCATTAGGGCTTGGTTCATCGTGCGACTTCGTTTCCCGTGTTCGTTTTTGACTGATTCTTGTGATCTTTTGTCGTTTTCTCAATATCCGTACCTAAAATACACAAGCAACAAACACAAGCATATATTTGGGTATTTTGATGATATTTAATGCATTTTAAGCTCTATTTGGACGATGAGACTATGTATAAAAGCAGTCTCATCACTCCCCCATACTAAACCATTGTCGTGCCCTCACGCAATGCTAGAATAAAGTATCGTAGCACCTCCAAAATTCATTTTTATTCACTTTATTGAATGATAAACTAGCTACACTACTACTATTACTACTACTTGTGTTTTAGACATAATGTATGATTTTCATCGCAAAATGGGACGTTTAGGTTCATAGAATAAGAACACGTGAATGCTTCGTTAGAAATAATTTCATCGTCCTCGATTTTCACCTTAATTCCATGCCAAGCGTGCAACGAGATCATTGTCATTATAAGTTAGTAATGCTAACACTACTCATATGCCCTAATCACGTACTTATCCTCCCATTATTCCTAAGTTGTATCTCTTATATTTTATTTTGTCTTGAATGTTTCACGAGGATACATTGTTTGACTTATGCGATAATAGAGATTTAGGTCTAAAAATAGAGTCCTAACGGTGTAACCAAGACCATCAAATCAATAACCCATCCTAATAGACAACGATGTTAAAAAATTAAGTTGACAAGAAGGATCGATAAACACGGTTTTATAACGGTTTTGAACATGAGACTTATTACCAAGACTTTTATACGCCCCCTAACGGAAGGGCCTTATTATCTTTGGTTTACCTCCATCTTTTATTCAACTTCGCCATGAAGCTTTTATTATGACTTCGGTCTTGCCTTGCCTTTTATTATCCGCCTCATCGGTGGTTTTATAAGCCAAAGACGTATATCCTTACGCTAAAGCGAATTTTGGATCTTTAAAGCTTCGAAGATTAAGGCTTGATTCACTTTCAATTTTGCATTGATTTTTCGGCCTTGTGGGGCTTCAAATTGTTTGCTAGATTTAGGTGAGCACTTGAAATCTTATTATTGGATGAAGCTTTCGATTATTCGGGTGCCAATACTTCAAAACCGTGACGCTGGCGATACCTTAATGTCTTCCCAATTTAATTACACAGAAGCTACTAGAAAAGACTAGAAACCCAACAATCCTAACTAACCCGCTAAGTCAATATTTATTAAGCAAAAAATATTTACATGCGAAGGGAGAATAAGCAAACAACGAGAACACATGAGTTTTTGAAAGAATACGAGTACTCTACGTTTAGCATAGTAACTTATAATTAACTCTATCATTTCTCGTCCTCATTTAAGAGACTTA
Source organism: Glebionis coronaria (assembly GCA_025667525.1). NCBI lineage: Eukaryota > Viridiplantae > Streptophyta > Magnoliopsida > Asterales > Asteraceae > Glebionis > Glebionis coronaria. The sequence goes on along the minus strand of CM046879.1, from coordinate 110,144,234 downwards.
GCCTAATGTGTAGTTAAGGAATCAAAGCTAAGTGCTCAACACGCACGGTCGAGTCAAAAATTACTCTCATTCTCGCCATCGGAAAACCTACATTCGTGTCTTCAAACACTTATAAATATGAGAAAAATTTAAAATTTGGCTATTTTTAGCCTTATTTTGCAACAAAACGATAAGCAAAAAGATAAACTTTGGAAAGCGTGAAGGTTTGGCAAGGCAAGTATCTATTCACCCCCCATACTAAAGTTAAACATTGTCCTCAATGTTTCGAGTCTAGGGGTGCAAACATCCCCATACTAGAGACGTAGTCGAATGCCTAATCTAGCATGGAAAGGGTGTAACCAATAAATTAATAGCCGTTTATGAAGTGTGTTATAAACCTAAGGTTAGAACATCAAAAGGATATATAATGGATATCGAGAAAGTCTTCAAAGCAAACGATCGATTGCTCCCATAAAACGAACACGAGAGGCTCCAATCGTGAAGATCATGATCTAAAAACCACAATGCACAAACAACCACGGAACAAAGGTTGGAAGGGCACAAATCCCCACACGTAAGCTACATTAGAAAGCGATAATATGTACATGGATAAGCATGGGACTCCCCCACGAGGCACCTCGTTTTTGATTACCGAGTCATGAGCTCGACTCGATCCCCTCAATACTAATTATCATTGGGGAAGGTGACTTGGTCGAGGTAGTTCAAGGATGGAACTTCCCCGCTAAAGTAGTGCTTCAACCTATGTCCATTCACCTTGAAGTTAGGACCATCATCTTGAGCTAGCTCGATGGTCCCATACGGAAACACTTGAGTCACGGTGAATGGACCGGACCAACGGGATTTCAATTTACCGGAAATGATTTTTAATCTTGAATTAAAAAGCAAAACTTGATCCCCAATGTTAAAAACCCGGTTTTTAATTTTAGAATCATGCAACTTTTTAGTCTTTTCTTTGTAAATTAATGAATTTTCATAAGCAATATCCCTCAATGCATCTAATTCATTTAATTGCATTTTCTGGTGTTTTCCCGCGGTCTCCATGTCATCATTACAATGCTTTAGGGCCCAATAAGCCTTGTGTTCTAACTCGATAGGCAAATGACAATTCTTTCCATACACAAGCTTATAGGGAGTGCACCCAATGGGCGTCTTATGAGCGGTCCTAAAGGCCCATAAAGCATCGTCCAACTTATCCGACCAAGTTTGTCGGTTTTCCCCAAAGGATCTCTCCAAGATCCTCTTCAAAGCTCGGTTTGAAACCTCGACTTGCCCACTCGTTTGTGGGTGATAAGCCGTAGAAAGCCGATGTGTAACCCCATATTTCCTTAGAACCCTTTCAAATTGGTCGTTACAAAAATGGGTTCCACGATCGCTTATGATAGCACGAGGGGTTCCAAACCGAGAAAACAATTGCTTCAAAAACTTGACCACCACACGAGCATCATTGGTGGGCAAGGCCTTGGCCTCCACCTACTTAGAAAGGTAGTCAACCGCAACGAGAATGTACTTATTACCACGAGATGATGGGAACGGCCCATAAAGTCTATACCCCAAACGTCAAAGATCTCACACACTTGGATGATATTTTGTGGCATTTCATCTTTTTGTGAGGCTTTTCCTTGTCGTTGGCATGCATCACACGACTTCACAAGATCTTGTGCATCTCGGTAAATAGTAGGCCAAAAGAAGCCGGCATCAAACACCTTCTTAGCCGTGATATTAGCACCGTGGTGACCACCCGTGGGTCCCTCATGGCAAGCTCTAAGGATGTCAGATGTGACAATCCGTCAATTTATGGTTGATATTTTATTCTCAAATATTATTTAAAAACATTATTTTAATGTTATATCATGAACTCACTCATTTCTGGGAAGAAATTTGGATTTACGTCTTGAAGTAGCATCGACTACGTCTAAACCGGAGGATTCTACGTTACGTGCTTACGTTTACATACACCGTTTTCGTGACAGTCCGACATTTCAGGAAATAAATTTATCCGTGAATATTATTTTGGGATTTTAATTTTGAGTTGGTTCATAAACTCACAAATTTACGAGAAGAGATTAGGACTTACGATTTTAATTTAACGTCCTTTACGAATAAACCGGAAACCTTAGGATTACGTATTTACGTTTCCGAACTCCGTTTTTGATGAGACAATTTTTATTAGATTCGTTTTGTGCCGTTGATTCATAAATTATAAAAACATCTTTCATAAAACGACCCGAGGGCACACAAATCGAGGAAACTAGAATCAACGAGTACCCGTAATTAAATGGGGATGAGACAAGATAAACTTGCCCCACCCCCACAACATGGGACAACAAGCTTATTAAACACACCTTTGAGGTGTCAAACTTGTAAGCTAACAAGTTACACTTGTTAACTTTACTTAGCTAAACAAGCTACAAAACCATAAACTACACTCATCTAAACCATTTCCCACAATCCTTACATGCAAACAACCCTAAAACTCTCTCTTCCTCACTCTAAATTCGTCCCACTCTCACACAAAACACCCTCATTTGATCAATTTTAACCATGAAATCATGTGTTATTCATACACATGATGAAGGACTCTTGAAGCTCTATTGATTGGTGGTCATTTTAACATCCAAGGAGAAGTTTTGTTGGTGTCTTGGGGCTGATTTTCCACAAGATGTTCATGAAGATAGGTGATCTTGAAGTTGATATTGTTATATCACAAGTTTTGCTATCAAAATCCAAGCCTTGTTCATCAACCTCATCTTTTCATCACTATGGTGGTATAAGGATCATTTTTCCTATCCTTCTTGTTATTTTGATTATGTAATCTTGTATTTTCTTTTACTTATGTATATGTATATGATGATGAATGATGATTAAAAATATTATGTGGGGATTTGGTGTTGATAGCTTTGATAAATATGGGTAAAAAGATGGAAAAACCACATGTAAAAATGGTTAGATCATGCTTAAAATGATGGCTGTATAAAAACAGTAAGTAACCAAATTTTAAACTGATGAAATGGTAGTGTGGAATCAATATACAGTAAGTATTAGGTGTTATACACATGTGAGGGTTGGCCATGCAATGGAATCATCAAAATGAGTGAGATATGATCAAAACAAAATTAGTGTATCAATCTGAATAGTCTGTTTTGTAGGGACTGTTAAGGATACTTAGACATAGATTGAGCAGTAGCTATAACTAACTTATTTGTAGCACATAATATAAAGTTTTTGTCATCCAAAAATGAGCTTCTATCTCCTTATAGAACTCAAGATATGATAAAAATGGTGCAAGTGAAACTAAAAATCAGATTTTGTGAAATTAAAGTTTAATACTATTATATAAGCACTCAAATAATATAGTATAAAATGTGAAATTAAAACCCACTAACTTATATATTTCATTTATATAAATATGTATAAGTATAAATAAATGGACATTATATAAAAATGGTAGTTTGGTAAATTTTATAAGTTATAAAAACTATAAACATGATTTTTACGACTTTTTCGGCTATTACCGTAAAAATTAACGTTTTTCGCCAATTAAAACTTAGACGATCAAACCCGTCTAATGTAAAGTTTTTAAAAGTCATATACTGATGTATAAGTACCTAATACAAGTAAAAACCGATAAAACCCGAACTATATGACATACGGACATTAACGAGCTAAGTTAACATATTTGGACTAATAATTTAACTAAATAAGTTACACTTATAAAAATTACTTATTGGGCTTAACCCATTTAGGCCCAACATGAGAAGTATAATACTGATAATAAAAGTATAATTGGGCTAATGAATAGTATTGGGCTTGTAATAGGCCCATTGGGCTTCAAAATGTAAACTAGTAAACTAGTATAAAAGTTACCAACACATGACACTAAAATGAGTAAATGAGAATGTATAAACCCACTTGATCATCATCATATATATATAATCATCATATGTATACATAATTGTTATTTTTATAAAGTCATTGAACAAGAGTCTAAGACGAGTATTATTTGTCTAGGTTTCCGTGATTGAAGCACATACCATACATCCGAATTGCCGGTAACCCGCTTTCCCACATCAACGTGAGTTCATAGCCTCACACTCTTTTAAATGTTTTTATGAAATGTTTTATAAACCCGCGAGGGAGATAACATGTTAGTTTTTATAAAATATGACACTAGTTGTCCTGATTGTCTGTTTATTGATTTGGACCCGAATGATTGTATGACCCGATGAATGATTAAATGACCCGATAGATGAAATGAAATGGATTATTAAAGTTAGGTTATGTCACTAAAAGTCCCATTAGCATGAATTGTGAACTACCGGGATTTGGTAGACGCTTATGCATATAATAGTACTATTTGGGAACGATCACCCCGGTTCGCGCCTTGACGGTTGATCCCCGTCGTGCCACATTGATTGGTAAGCGAATTTATGTATGAGAAGATTTACACAAGCGTGATTATTGTGACGACACGCTAATTTAGATGGGCAAATGAGTTTCGGGCTAGCTACCCGTTATTTGTTGTAGTAAGGTAACAATGTCATGCGGCTTATAATAATCCAATTAACGAAATACTGCTATACACACCGAATTACAATATATTGCCTGACTAGCAATACGGGGTCATATTATTGATATTATGTTTGTGTTTTGGTTTTACATAACAATATTCATATAACGGTTTTTATTTAACTCTACACGACGTTATAAAAACGTATTGTATGATATTTTTACGACATTGGTTCGTATAATGATTTTGAAGGCGAAAGCCTATATTATGATTTTTGAACTAAGTACTCCAGAGTGGGAACTAAGTCTCCAAAGTACACGTTCTTCCCCCATGATGGTGACGAACTCTCGGAAGCATCATCTGACGTGTAAGGTCAAAATCGCGAGATGTTCTTGTCGAAAGTATGATGGTGACGAACACTCAGAAGCATCAATGGACGTGTACGCTCAGAATTGCGAGATGTTCTTATCAGGAGTAAGATGGTTAAGAACACTCGGAAGCATCATCTGACGTGTACGCTCAGAATCGTGAGATGTTCTTGTCAAGAGTATGGTGGTTAAGAACACTCGGGAGCATCATCTGACAAGTACAATCAGAATCGCGAGATGTTCGTGTCTAAAGTAGAAATCTTTGTTGACATTTTGTAGCTCAAGTTGCTCATGAGAATTGTTTGCTGATCACATCTCTACTCTTGTACTCTCTAGCTAAACTTACCAACCTCGTATTCTTTCGGCTATTTGTAGTGACCACCGGTGAAGTAAACCTAATATTCCAAACTTGAAACTGAAGTACAATCTCCCAAATTTGTTACTTACGCTTAGCACTTGTGTTGATTGACGAACGGTGTAGAGAAACGTCTCATAGTACCTTATACATAAATGAAGAGAGAAGTATAAGATGTAAAACACCTCTTGAAATACCCACAACTATAGGTGAGTGTGACACTAAGCACTACAACGTAACTCCTTAAGTGATAGTTGTCCATGTCTTCTACCATCCACCCCTTGACATTAGAAACTAGATAAATCAAGCCTCAATCATAAATGCTGAAGCGAATCATCAATCGATAGAGGGGGTGAAAAGGCTCGATGATGAATTGAGTAGACGCCTTAGTGATATTCCACTTCACCTTCAAATAATAAATACCAAATCCACTTCGTAATCACTTGACATTACTTTGCCCGAATACTAGACGTTTTTTTGACAATTTCAGTTAATCTTAAAGGATCGTTTTGGTGTTTGTTTGTTTTTGTCGTGTTTGTTGTGTTTGTATGAGTGACGTTAACTGAAAAACCAACGATGACTAAAGAAAGAGAAGTCGTCAACGTGGTCTAGTTAACTTTACTTTGAAGCCCAAAATCAGTCATATACCCATCATACTTTATCAATTCAAAATTTGGTCTGCCATTATATACTTTCCATATGTATAGTAAAGGGTAAAAGTTATAAAATATCATCTTACTTATTGATTTGTGCCGACTTTAAACATTTATTTTTTAATCTCGTGACTTTACCAACGTACTTGTTTGTTTTGTAATATTGTTACCAATATGACCGGATACATTTCCATGTCATTAATTTTATTTTTATTATTTTAAATAATGACACATGTCTAACTAATTTAAGCTATAAAATACAATCTTATTTATTGATTTGTGTCGACTTTAAACATTTACTATTTAATCTCGTGAATTTACCAACGTACTTTTTTGTTTTGTAATAATGTTACCAATATGACCGGATACACTTTCATGTCATTAATTTTAATTTTTATTATTTTAAATAAGAGTTAAGTATATTTTTGGTCCAAACATTTGAAAAGTAACGGATCTAGTCCTATTTGACCTGTAACATTTTTGGTCTCAAACGTCAGTTGACCAACATTTGACTGTTTAATATGAGGGTATAATTGTCTTTTTCTTTGCAATACTCCACTATTTTCATTCCTTATCTCATTTTTCTTTCATTCCATATATCTAAAAATGGTGATATGTGTACAAAATCATCTTTTGCATTACTGTCAGGGCCGGCCCTGGTACCGGGCGAAGTGGGCGACGACCCAGGGCAACAAATTTTTGGGGGCATTAAATTTTTAAGTTTATGAGTATTGGTTATGAACAAAATATCAAAGAGGGCAGATGATTTTGATGGAAATATAATGCTCGAGGAAGAAGATGATACATCTTGGAAAGAGACAAATGAAAAGGAAAAGTCAATATTTAATTATTTATGGTATTTTGCGGGTGTGAATTACCCACGTGGGGTATACTACAATACTGTTACTAGTATACATAAAGTTGTTTTTATGGATTATTTCAATTAAATGTATTTGATAGGATTTTTATTTTTTCGTAAAATTTAACTTTTTTATAGAAAAGACCTTCAAAATTCTAGTCATTTTACTTCTTAAGTTGTATGCTTCATTACATGTAAAAAATTCTAGTTTCTTACAATCATAGAATATATGAATTCTATCATTATTCTCATTTGTAATATGAATAATGGGTTAAAGATGTAGAAAAATTCAAATGTATTAGTTTATTACATCAAGTATTTGTTGATCATGTAGTTGGTTTTATGGAAATTGATTGGTACATTTTATGTTTTGAGTTATGATGTATAATATGGTAAAGCACAATACGTACATAATATAAATGTTTCATATATAGTTTGGAGTGTTTTAATCAATTTTTAAAATGTATAAATTCATTAGCTTTGTTTTATAGTATGAACTCATAACATCTATTTTCATTTATAGTTGATTATGATGTTTATTTTTCATGATACGATCGACTGTTATATACAAGTGAAAATATAGTAATAATGGATGTATATATTAAAATTGTAATTCGAAGTTAATATTATATCCAACAACAATCAATAATGGTTACTCGATGTGAGAAAGGCCGGTCTTGTCTAGGTTAGAAATCACTAAAAAATTGGGTTGTATGTTTACGAGGGGCATTTTACAATCGTCTCGCCCAAGGCATTTACAAACTCAGGACCAGCCCTGATTACTGTACCTCTTAATTGCCTTGATATTTTATTCAAGCAAAACCAAATTTACAAAGACCGTACGTATGCACATATGTACAAAAGATAATAAGCTCCAGAAGAATGATGCATATTCACGAAGGCGAACAACTTATTTTTTTGTAAGGAATGGATTCCAGAGGTTGAGTGGAGGATTGTCTTTAAGTCAGCTGATCGTGGTGCATATGAAAGAAAAAGAGTAGCAGTTAGGTTTTCTTTATTGTTGTTATTGAAGAAGAACTATCTGGATGTGTTTTTGTAGTTGTATTGTGGGTGATGATAGAATAAAAAAGTAAATGAAGGATAAGGGTATTTTAGTTATTTCACGCCTTTTATATGGTCAAACTAACAGTCAACTAACGTGTTGGAAATACGTTTTACGTATTAGAAAGGATCGGTCACTCCAACAATAGTCCATGTTATAGCTCGTAGTTTAGTTAATCTTCTTTACTTATCAAACAAGTCCAAGCCTAGCCTACAACATGTGTAGGCCGGCCCAAAAGTGTAAGCCCAAGCCCATTACAAGGCTTGGGTATATAAACCCTCTCCTTTGATGGAGAGGGGTGTGGTTTCATAATTTACACATAGTTCTTTCTTAGTTTCTCTCTCTAAAGTGTGAAATCCACCCTCTCTCTATCTCTTTCTCTCTCTAAAAACATAAGCATAGATTTACAAATCTACAAATGGTATCAAGAGCTTGGGATGAAATATAGGTTTGTTTTTGTGTTCTAAACATTTCGTAGATTGTTGGTTTGTTTTTAGCCGAATCTTCAAAATTTTTTGGTTTGATCGTAATATTAAGTAGTGTAACATAGGGATTTGTGCTTAAACGTGTTCTTGGTATCTTGGTTTTCATTAAAACATCAGTTTTCTTGGATCAAAAGTGCAAAAAAGGTTGTGTTCTTCATTCCGAAATTCTAGCAGAAACATCCATCGGAAAGTACAAATTGTACTTGGGCTTCCATCGCAATAACCTTACCATCGGAAAGGGTTTGGTTCTACATTGCGATCGTGGGTTTTATTACTTATTCCGATCTGGACATTCCGATCGTGCTTTGCGATCTGGGATTCCGACGGGTATAAGGAAGTATTTTTAAGTCGTTACTCTGCTTGAATTTTGTCAGCTACTTTGCGATCTGAACATTGCGATCTGAGTATTCCGATAGGTTTTGTGATCTGAGTATTACGATAGCTCTTTGCGATCTGAACATTTCGACCGCTCTGCATTGTGATCTAGGCATTCCGATACCATCATCATTCCGACAGGGTTACATTACGATCTGGTATTCCGATCTGACATTCCGATCTGACATTCCGATCAACTTTCCGATAATCACAAATTTTTCCATTAAAAATTTCGAACCGTGTGTAATTTTGACTTGGAATTTTTGGTTTATCGAGGACATATTTTAGGGGATTTTAACATTGTTTCTCGATTTTAACTCACAACAACACAAAAATACTTAACCTTATTTCATTGTTCGATCAACTTTGTAAATCTTAACTTATTGAAATGGAGTACACATCTCTTACGGATAAGTCCATCCTCTCGGGTACGGATAATCGTCCACCAATGTTGGTAAAGACTATGTATGAGGAATGGGCTTCCCGAATGGAACTTTATATGTTGAACAAGGAGAATGGACATCTAATTTGGGCATCGGTGCTCAATGGACCATTAGATTATGGTACTGTGACGGAAGGTACGACCACTCGTCCTCGCACAACGGGTGAGTTGACTGGAGATATGAAGATTCAAGATAAATGTGATAAGTATGCTACAAACATCATTCTCCAAGCCCTTCCTCCAGATGTCTACAAACTCGTCAGCAAACATAAAGTTGCCAAACAGTTATGGGATAGAATCCGTGTTCTCATGCAAGGCACCTCGTTAACTAAACAAGAACGAGAGTGTAAGCTTTATGATACTTTTGATAAGTTTGCTTATGTGCCAGGGGAGACTCTCAATGACTACTATCTGAGACTTACCCTATTGTTGAATGAGCTAAATATCTATGGCATGGCAATTCCTACTTTTCAATTGAACACCAAGTATTTGAACACTCTTCCTCCAGAATGGAAAAAATACGTGACGGATGTTAAATTGGCTAAGGACTTGCATAACACCAATGTGGATCAACTTCAAGCTTTTCTTCAAAAACACGAATGCCATGTGATCGAGGCTCGGTTGTCTACACCTCAAGTTCATGATCCACTTGCAATGTATGCTTCTCAACAAAACATGGCTTATACTTATCAACAACCATCATACTTGCAGCAGCCACCACCACACATCTATCAGCAACCACAGCAACCATCTTATCAACCACCAATGATGCCACAACAAGAATATCAACAAAGTGTTCATCAACAATCTTTTCAACAGCAACCACCATATCAAACATCACCATCACAAGCCAACACTTCTCCATTGGGCTATACTCCTCAGCAAGGATATTTTCCAATAGAAGCACAACCAGCACAAGCTTTCTACTCTAATGAACTTCCACCAATCCAAGCACCGGTCTTTACCCCAAATGATACGCCAGCTGATGTTCTAAACCATCTCACTGCCTACTTGTCAAAACTTGTTGCAACTAGAGGATTTCCACCAACAAACAATCAGCTCCGCACCTCATCAAATCCTCGACAACAAGCCACTGTTCAAGATGGTCAAGTGACGGTGCAACCTATTCAGGGAAGGCAAAATTCATATGGACCTCCTACAAGGACTGGGAACAATCAAGCTGTGAATTCTCAAGCTAGTGGAAATGGGAGTCCTATTGGTCCTAAGAAGGTTGTGACTTGCTACAATTGCCGAGGACAAGGTCATATGGCTAGGGAATGCACTCAGCCAAAAAGGAGAAGGGATGATGCATGGTTTCGTGAGAAGATGTATTTGGTTGATGCTCAGTCTAAGGGGAAAATTTTGGATTCAGAAGAGTTAGCATTTCTTGCAGACCCAGGGGCAGCAGATACTGAAGGCATTGCAGTCGTTTCTACTTCTAATGCAGCTTATCAAGCGGACGATCTTGATGCATACGATTCGGATTGTGATGACATTCACTCTGCCCAAGCTGCTCTCGTTGCTAATCTCTCTCACTACGGTTCTGACGTCATCAGTGAGGTACCAATCACATCTAATAATATTGATGATAACCAACATCAAGTTGGGCATGAAAATGACAACCTCGAACAGCATTCGGGAACTAGTAACTCAAATGATGTGGTACCCAATCCTACACATTTGAGTGAACCTCAACCAAATGCTATGACGGGTATGGAATCATATGCTCAACATGATTTGGTCATGGTGCCTAAACATATTATTGATCAAATGCATATGGCCCTCAGACTATCCATAGATACGAATTCCACCCTAACTGCTGAGCTTGCGTTGCATAAAGAAAAGGTCAAAACTTTTGAAATGGTCCCTCAAGAAGAGAAAATAACATGTTCTGAATTTGACCAATTTCGTTTTGAAAAGATTGAACACTTGAAAGAAATAGAATCATTAAAAGCTAATCTTTCCAATGAATTAAAAGAAAAAGAGTCGGTTGTCAATGATTTTCAGAAACTTAAAATGGATTTCGAAACTCTCGAGTCTAAAAAGGTTGAATCGGAAATTAATGCTACCAAACTTCTTAAATTCAAAGAACAACAGCTTTTAAAACAATACGCTTCCACAGAAAAGGTTCATCTTTTAACTAAATCATTTAAAGAATTCGAACTTAAGCGTCTTCAAGATTTACCACCTAATCCCGGTTATGCAAAACAAGCTCAGGAATATATTCCCGGCCTTTATGATATGACCATAATTGGCAAATCGAAAGAAGCACCTTATGTTCGTAGTACGGAGGAGACACAATCACTTGAGGATGAAACTCATTCTAAAATGCTTTCAAAATTCCATACAATTGATTATGATCAACATAACAAAGATCAATTTTCGAAAAAGACACGCATTCGCTTACAAAAGGAATTAGCAGAATTAACAGTTCTTGTGCCCCAAAGTTTGTCATATGAAAACCTTTCTAGTACGTCTCCTACACTCGTCAAAAAGGATTTAACAAAGTTAATTCCACCGGTAAGTAAGGCGTCCGTTAACTTAAATACGGTTCACCAACACTTAGCCGATTTTGACAAGGTCATTTTGGAACGTACGACGGCCACGGCCATAACGGAAGGTGAATGGAACTTTGAGCACACTAGAGCTACGTTTCGAGATGAAATCGTTCCGTTTGTCAACAATGTTAAAGCCTGTCTTCGTAATATTGATCAAGATTTGTTTTTGGAAATAGAAGAAGTTAGACGTGTTTTCAATGAAATGGAAGATGCTTATGAAAACAGTTTACTTGAAATAGAACGGGTTTCACGCCATAATGATCTGCTTCTGAATCAAGTGATGTCTCATGATATAGTTTCTGTCTGTGTGAATACAAGTGTTGATAATGATTCTATTGTGCATAATGTTGAATCTGTGGATACTGTGGTAGATAGTACTTGTCACGAATCTGACGCTGAATTTTTAAAGCTTCAAGATTCATATTCATCGCTTTCAAAACGTTTTGATGAGATTCAAACACATTGTATTTCGCTTGAATGCAAGCAACAATTTATTCAAGAAATCTTTGAAACGTCATTCGAAGGTGTTAATATCGATGATGCAAATTTTGAAAAGAATTTTCGATTGAATTTACAATCAAAACAGCGTCAGCCAAGTGACAAAGTTGCTAAATCTTTGCCGATAGATTTAGAGAAATCTAAGGAGCTTAACTGTGTGAACGTACTTGAGGCCGCTGAGAATTTTAAACTTGATCTAGATAATCGAGTTTCCAAGATGTTGTCCAAAGTTGATAACTTAAAACAGAAAAATACACGACTTTTCGATTCAGTACAGCCAGCATGTGCTCATACCACTGCACAGAATCAATCATTGATTGAACAATTGAATCGAAAGTCGGTGGAAATATCTGATTTGAGGGAACAAATTTGTGATAAGAACCTGGTCTTGGCTGATTTAAAGGAAACACTTCGTACTCTCAAAGGTAAGAATGTTGTGGATAAGGCAGCCACTATCTCAGCATCGTCCTCTAGTGCAATCAAAAGAACCCTTATTGCCGTCACACCACTTAACAAGGGCCCTAGGACAAAACCATCTCAAACTTTGGTCACTAAAGATAAGGCGGAATCAAAACCAGCTTCTAATATTCTCGTGTTGCCTTCTACAGGAGTAAGCACCACTACTAAGGCTCAAAGATCTAAGCTTAAAAGAAACAAGAAGAATGATAGGATCTTGCCCCAATCTAGTAGTCAAGTGAAGAAGAAAGTAGAAGCCCATCCTAGGAATGTTATTTCTGTTTTGAATAAAAAGAATCATGTAGCTAATCCTAAAGGCTCTGTGGTTGTGCAGCGTTCTAAGCCTACTGTGAATTCTAATTTGAAAAGTTGGAATTGCAATGAATGTATGTTTTCTAGTCGTCATGATTCTTGCCTTATTGACCATGTGAATGAGATGTATGCCCGGAAAAATAGATTAGAATGGAAACCGACTGGGAAAGTGTTAACCCAAGTTGGCTGGATGTGGCGTCCCACTGGTAGAACTTTTACTATAGTAGGAAATATGTGCCCTTTAAATAGGATCACTCCCACTGAAGTGAAGAAAGCGTGCCCTTTAACTAGGAGTACCAAGGCTACCAAAACACATGCGTGTCCTTTAACTAGGAACACTGACACTACTGTAGGAACCAAGTGCCCTTTAAATAGGTCTACTCCCACTGTAGTGCCCGCGAATAATCCAAAACCTAAGAAAGCTGGAACAGTAAAACCTGTTAGTGCTAAAACTCACATTAGAAAACGCAGGAAATCTAAGGGTCTCAAAAATGTTAGCAATTCTGATAATTCTATATCTGTATCTGCTAACACTCCGGAACCAATAGTTTCCAATGCATTGTCTACTGTTGTTATTGAAAACAGGTGGTCCAAATTGTTCTCTGGTATTTGGACTCTGGTTGCTCCAAGCATATGACCGGAGATCGCTCTCAGCTCAGAAATTTCGTCAGCAAGTTTCTTGGTACGGTTCGATTTGGAAATGATCATATTGCAAAGATAATGGGTTATGGTGAATATCATATTGGGAATGTTATAATTTCAAGAGTGTATTACGTGGAAGGTCTCGGTCACAACTTATTTTATGTGGGACAATTTTGTGATGCAAACCTAGAAGTTGCTTTTTGAGAGCATACCTGCTTCATTCGTAATTTGGAAGGGGTTGATTTATTGAAAGGTACTCGAGGGAATAATTTGTATACTTTGTCTCTACAAGACATGATGGCCGCTTCTCCCGTATGTCTTCTCTCCAAAGCATCAAAGACTAAGTCATGGTTATGGCATCAACGGTTATCTCATCTTAACTTTGACGCTATTAATCACTTGGCGAAAAACGAACTTGTTCGTGGTCTCCCTAAACTATCATTTCACAAGGATCATTTGTGTTCCGCGTGTACAATGGGGAAAAGCACTAAGAAGTCTTACAAACCCAAGACTGAAGACACCAACCAAGAGAAACTTTATCTGTTGCATATGGATCTTTGTGGGCCAATGCGTGTTGAAAGTCTTAGTGGCAAAAAGTACATCCTCGTCATTGTCGATGATTACTCTCGGTTTACATGGGTGAAATTTCTTAAAGCAAAAAATGAGGCACCTAAATTCATCATCAGATTTCTCAAGATGATTCAAGTGCGTCTCAACACTACTGTCCGACGCATTCGTACAGACAATGGAACCGAATTTGTGAACCAAATCTTGCGTGATTATTATGAAGAAGTTGGCATTTCTCATGAAACATCACACTTATGGAAGCTGCTCGAAGGATGTTAATTTACGCAAAGGCTCCATTGTTTTTATGGGCAGAAGCAGTATCTACAGCAGTGTACACCCAAAACCGGTCACTAATTCGTAAACGCCATGGTAAAACACCTTATGAGCTTCTCCATGGAAAAGTACCAGATTTATCATATCTTCATGTATTTGGTTCTCTTTGCTATCCAAACAATGATGGTGACAATGTGGGAAAACTTCAACCAAAGGCTGATATTGGTATTTTCATTGGTTACGCACCCGCAAAGAAGGCATACCGAATCTACAACCGTAACTCTCGCAAGATCCTCGAAACTATGAATGTTGATTTTGATGAGCTGACAGCAATGGCTTCTGAGCAAAGCAGCTCTGACCCGCACTTCATGAAATGGGACCCAGTAATATTAGTTCTGGTCTTGCCCCAAACAACCCTACTTCATCATTTATACCACCTACTAGGACTGAATGGGATACGTTGTTTCAACCGTTCTTTGATGAATTCTTTACTCCTCCAACTATTGTTGCTCCAGAACCTGAGGTAATAGCTCCGGTAACCGAAGTTGTCGCTCCAGCAACCGAAGCACAATCAGATACATCTGCACCTACAATTGGTCAAGATATACCATCCATAAGTAATTCTCAACCAACACATGTAACAACTACCCACGTCATGCCTATTGATGATGAAGAGGATGATGATGATCACGATTTGGAATTCGCTCAAATGCGTGAACTTCCATTCTTTGGTGTACCTATTCCCGACCCTAATCAAGCCGGGTCGTCCACCTCAGAGGAAGCTCCTTCTACAGTCTACTCCAATCCACGAATTCGTGAACATGACAGCAAGTGGACAAAGGATCATCCTATAGATTCTATTATTGGTGACCCTAATCGTCCGGTATCCACACGGAGTCAGTTACAAGAAAGTGCAATGTTTTGTCACTTTGATGCTTTTCTCACTGAATTTGAACCTAAGACATAGAAAGAAGCTTTTACTCAATCTTGTTGGATAGAAGCTATGCAAGAAGAACTTAATGAGTTTATACGTCTTGAAGTATGGGAACTTGTCCCATGCCCGGATCAAGTGCAGTTACTCACTTTGAAATGGGTTTACAAGGTGAAACTCGATGAGTTAGGCGGAATATTGAAAAACAAAGCTCGACTAGTAGCTCGTGGATACAAGCAATTATTGGGCGTCGACTTTATGGAATCCTTTGCACCTGTTGCCCGTTTGGAAGCTATTAGACTATTCCTCGCTTATGCAGCCCATATGAATATGATCGTCTATCAGATGGATGTGAAGACGGCATTTCTTAATGGTGAAATCAAGGAAGAAGTCTATGTGCAACAGCCGGATGGTTTTGTGAATCCTAATTATCCTAATCATGTGTACAAGCTTAAGAAGGCTCTCTATGGGTTGAAGCAAGCTCCACGCGCATGGTATGATCTATTGTCACAATTCCTCATTACTCAAGGCTTCGCAAAAGGCAAGGTGGATCCCACGCTGTTCATTCAGAAACGAGGTAAAGATATGATTATGGTACAAATATATGTTGATGATATTATATTTGCAGCCTCGACCCAAACCTTATCGGATGAGTTTGGGACACTCATGTCTTCCAAGTTTAAGATGTCAATGATGGGCAAGGTATCATTCTTCTTAGGTCTTCAGATATCTCAGAGTCCCAGAGGCATCTTTATTAATCAATCCAAATATGCCCTTGAATCGCTTAAGAAATATAAGATGGAATCTTGCGACCCCGTGGACACTCCAATGGTGGAGAAATCTAAGCTTGATGCAGATCCACATGGAGTTGCCGTTGATCCGACACTTTATCGTGGAATGATCGGTACTCTTCTGTATATCACAGCCAGTCGACCTGATCTTCAGTTTGCTATATGTATGTGTGCCAGGTATCAAACTAGGCCTACTGAGTTACACTTAGCTACTGTTAAAAGGATCTTTTGATATCTTAAAGGAACCATTAATCGGGGACTTTGGTATTCGAAGGACTCTTCTATTGCACTAATGGCATATGCAGATGCGGATCACGCGGGTTGTCAAGATACTAGGCGTAGCACGAGTGGAACATTGCAACTACTAGGAGATCGATTAATCAGTTGGGCATCAAAAAGGCAGAAAAGCGCTGCAATTTCAAGTACGGAAGCAGAATACATAGCTATGTCCGGTTGCTGTGCTCAAATTCTTTGGATGAGATCGCAATTAACCGACTATGGTCTAGGTTTCAACAAGATTCCGATGTACTGCGACAACAAAAGTGCAATTGCCTTATGCTGCAACAATGTTCAATTCTCCCGGTCGAAGCATATTGACATTCGCTACCATTTCATCAAGGAGCAAGTGGAAAATGGAGTAATAGAGCTTTACTTTGTCCGATCTGAGTATCAATTGGCGGATATTTTCACGAAGGCTTTAGATCGCGCTCGAATTGAATTTTTAGCCGACAAGCTAGGAATGAGAACTTTATCGCCAGAGACTCTAAAGGAACTAGCAGATGAAGCGAAAGAATAGTGGTGGTAAAACTATTCTCCGTATCCTTGGTGATCATTTGTATATATTGTTTATATTTTTATCCTCAAAAGCAAAATACAAAAATATAAAACCATATAAAAACCATAAAAATTGAAAAATTCATAAAAAATCCAAAAATATTTTTACTTTATTTTTCAAAGGCATGTCTTTTGGTACCATAATATTTACGGCTTTAGAAATGTTGATTAATATTGACACGGCGCCATAAATAGAGTTCGTACAAAACTTGTAAATATTTCATAAAACATGCCCTAATGGCTTGTAGTTATTTCTGACTGCAACCCGGTTTTCACATTAAAGTCAGGCATTTCTTATGAAAGCTTTGGCTAAAAACGGGAATTAATTTTCTCGGGCAAGGTTTACTTTAAAACCTTGTAAGGGATCAAGTCTACTTTATAACTTGGTCTAACACAAATATATGTACGCCTCAGTGCATTTATTTGTTAAAACAAGAGAAGTCTTGTTTTTATGAAGCTATCATCTCTACAACCATAGCAATCTACAATTGGTATCTACATACTCGACGATGCGACTACTCAACCGACGACTACAGCTCTTTCAATAGAACACGGGTCAACAATTGAGGGAGAGCAATTGTCAAGCATTCAGAATCTTTGATGCCGAACGTGTCAAGTTCACAAGTTGGTTTCAAGACAACACTACCAATCGTACACGTGGTGTCAAGAGATGACTTCAGACGTGACGAGGCGACCAACATATGCTGACAAGAACCATTTGATCTTATCATATGATGTTCTCATCAATCAGGTCCAACCTTGTCAATTCTTTTCTAATATGGTGAATATGTGATCATGTTACAAATCGGTATCATATCTCATACATTTGATATCATGAAGATAAAATGGACTTGCATTTTTCTACCCAAAACCTTCGTTAAAACTTCATAAAATCAATTGATATTAAAAACATCGATTGGGTTAATATTTTTAATATGGGGGAGAAAATGTGATTTAATATGGGATATTATCACAAATGGCTTGACTTAATGTGCTGGCTCATCCCGACATGTGCGAAATGTTTTCGAATATCGTGGCATATGTTAAGGGGGAGCAAAATGGATTTTCATATCAAAATGGATTTTCATGGTGATTTATACTTACCCAAAACACATTTATTTCACGACGATGAAGATTGTGGTGACATAAGGATGGTAGGATAGGTTAAGTCCTATGATTCTTCCAGAACCGGAGGAATCTTCCCAAGGACATTCCATAGCTAGAAATAGTAGTCCTTAGGAAAGTTGGAGAAAGATTGTGAACGTAGCTGAATGCCGACCAAGTACTTAAGTTAGCACTCGAACAATCACAACAAGGTGCTAGTTATGACGTATTGGTAAGCATTGAAGGGGTTGAAGAATGAAAAAGAATTGTAAAGATAAAGGGTGTAAAGAAAGAAGCCCTCCTTACAACTTTAGGCAGAAACCGGGTCAACACATATGCTATTGAGATCATTTTAATGATTCTCGATATTGAAGACAGACATCATGGACCCAGTGATGCAATGCACAACCCATCCCAGCTAACTCAGATATCTCTCAAAAGGTATTTGTTTTAATCACACGGAGACAACACATTATCTATTGATTTATTCACTCTGAATAAATTGGTATTGAAAAGGTGTCACTCCTCTCCAGCCTCCGATCACTAAAATCCAAAGTGCACGATCGAGTCTAGAGCCATTTGAGATCATCAAATATCTCATTAGGACACACTTCTATATTTCCTTGCTTCTTCACACACTGTGAAAAGTAAGAAAGATTTTAAGAGTCCTACGCAAAATCTTTATGATCTTGCCTGAACATCCGAGTAATATGAGAGTATTTACAATGAAGATGGAAATCCTTCTTGAGCGAATATCAAAAAGCTCATGGTAGGTGACTTGTGCGATTCTTTATGAATCAAACTTGTGATAACTGGAAAGCAACAGCTGTTTAATTCTTAACTGAATTTAAACACGTTCCAGGCCTCTACGCAATATCCTAGTAATCTTGCCAGAACACTCAGAGTGATACCTTAGTGTTCACAGTGATGAGTGGAAATCCTTCTAGTGTTAACCTCAAACAGCACTTGGTAGGTAACTTGCAAGATTCTATACGAATCAAGCTCGTGACAACTGGAAAGCAACGATGGTGCGGTTCTTAATTGAATTTCACTTGTTCCAGGAACATGAATTGACGGCTTCAAATGATGCGGATAATTTTATCCAAATGATTTACTCTTTATGTTCGCAGTCAGCTTTGGACGGTCGAATAAAGAAAACGGGTTTACCCGCGAAATCCTGTCAGGAAGTTACTTAATTGAAACTATCCGTCACGGGTACGATATTTTATATCGTCCAACGGTCTTCACCGACCGGAGGTAAAATGCTACCGAATTAGAATGAAATGTTCAAATCCATTTCGTTCGTGTCTACTTATGTTGCGGCATTTGAAGACGGTGGAGTTGCGGAATCCAAGAAGAAGTCGTCCCCGCATGCTTATACTTTATGCACTTAATACCTCATCAAATTCAAGAAAGCCTAAAAGTTAAGTCTTCCACTGTATCGAACTCTGAAGCTTTCAAGAATTACGAAGGTATAAGTATGTGCGACATGGTGTCACGAAGAGGCGAAGATCACAAGTGATGGATGCACAAGATCAAGGCAAGAGATTAATGCTCAAGATTGATATCAAAGATCACATCAGCATGTTCACCAGAAAAAGAAAAAGAAAAGAAAGACGAAGACTACGAGCTCAAGACAAGCATAGTATGCTAGGTTTTTCTTATTATTGTAACTCGGGTAACGCCCTTGTTTGGAGTGACCTCCCTTAGGGGGAGATTGTTGGAAATACGTTTTACGTATTAGAAAGGATCGGTCACTCCAACAATAGTCCATGTTATAGCTCGTAGTTTAGTTAATCTTCTTTACTTATCAAACAAGTCCAAGCCTAGCCTACAACATGTGTAGGCCGGCCCAAATGTGTAAGCCCAAGCCCATTACAAGGCTTGGGTATATAAACCCTCTCCTTTGATGGAGAGGGGTGTGGTTTCATAATTTACACATAGTTCTTTCTTAGTTTCTCTCTCTAAAGTGTGAAATACACCATCTCTCTATCTCTTTCTCTCTCTAAAAACATAAGCATAGATTTACAAATCTACATAACGTTTGGGATAAAAAATGTTACGGGTCAAGTCAAATAGGATTAGATCTGTTACGTTTCAATTGTTGGGACCAAAACGGTTATACTCGACAAACCATAAGGACCAAAAATGTACTTAACTCTTTAAATAATGACACATGTCTAATTAATTTAATTTTTTTATACTGGTCTAATTAATTTGATTACACTAATGATTCCTCATCTTTTTCAACAATCTTAACTTTTCATCATTTTAGACTTGTGTAATTCATCAAGTATTGAGAACACTCGTTTTAAATTTCATTTGCTAAGTTCAATAGAATCACAAAGATACGATTGAACCCCTGAATCTTATGGTTTTTTGTTAGCAACCAGTATTTTAACCATCTAAACCATAATTTTTAGTTAAATTGAAAATATTCTGCATATTGTTGTTTCAGATATGGGAAATACAAAGGGTATATTAGTCATTTAAACGGGGTAGTATAGTCATTTCAGGCTTATATTGGTGTAGTCAGAACAAATTTGAAAGTACAATGGTAAAGTCACGAGATTAATTAGTAAGTGTTTAAAGTCGACACATTTTAATAAGTACGACGGTATTGTATAGCTTTTACAAAAAAGGAAAATCAGACGTGGCCATATTAAACGTAATAAAATAATGACGTGGAAATTACCGTGCCACGCTGTCGGTAACAAGTTACCAAATTGGTAACTTCGAAACGATTTTGAAAGTAGAATGGTAAAGTTACGAGGTTAAATAGTAAATGTTTAAAGTCGGCACAAATTAATAAGTAAGATGGTATTTTATAGCTTTTACTCTATAGTAAACAGAAATCGCAAAACAATTAACTTAAATCCATCTACACGTGAGTCCATATGATATATCGAGTAGTGAAACCAAATATATGGTTGATGCATCATATTCCCAAAGTGAGAAGTCATAAGCGAATATGTCCCAATGCAATATCAATACCCGATCCATTCTTGAGCAATATAACAACTTAATCCAACTGTAATATCTCACTTAGTAAACTCCGTCCCCATCTCATCTAATCTTGATATATCCGTCCCATCTCATCTCAATATCTGTCTCATTATCAATCTCCGAATCTGATAATTAAACACAAATATCACAATGAAACCTCGTGACTCCATATATCATAAATGAAGAGCAAGTCCCTTTCAGTTCTATCAAATACACGAATTTTCTTTACCCTTCATCAATATATATTAAGTACAAATCAATAACCCATGAAGAATACAAGTTGGTTATGCCTTCAAGATCATTGATATGGTCTCGGATAAGATTGATTGGGCATGCATGTCGTTTAATTAGATGGACCAGTAATTTATCGAAGCAAAGATTTATTATGACTTGATAGTTATAAATTGAATCTTTAATTTCGTAAATCAAATGAGGGTAATCCTTCACAAAGATTGATGATGATTAAACTTTTGTGGTCAAGATCTTTAAATGGTCACGTTCTAATAGATCCACACGAAACAATCTGAGATCTCGATTTTTTTTTCCAGTTTGTTTATCGAGTCTAGTTGGGGATTAGGTGTCGATGAGTTAGGATATAGATGATGATTGGTGTTGATGGGAGTTAAAAGGGTGGTGTTTGTGTGATGTGAGATACAATACTCAGTGAGTTGACCCGGTCAACTCGGTAATTACCGAGTTGACTCGGTGTGGTGTAGTTTTTTTTGACATGATTCCGCAATGCTTTTACATCCATGATTCCGCAATGTTGTAGAGTCACCATTCCGCAATGATTCCGTAATGTTGTAGAGTCACCATTCCGCAATGTTGCCAAAGGCATCATTCCGCAATGTTGCTAAATGCATCATTCCACAATGTTGCCAAATGCATTATTTCCAATGTTGCCAAAGGTATCATTTCACAATATCTCAAAATCTTATCCACTGGCACTTGTTCCGAAAAAATTGGATCTGGTCTTATCAGATTTTTTTTAAGATCTGAACACAGGCACCATAAACTGATGAGACTGATAAAGATAAAAAAATCTGATGTAAAAAGATAAAAGGAGGATAAAAAAACTGATAAATATGGTAAAAATGAAAAAAATGGATTATGGTGAACCAAAAAAACTGGTGATGATGAAGAACTGGGAAAGTAGATGAAGGTGATGACGAGAATGATAGAAAAATGGATGTTTCGAAAGCTGATAAAATACGAGATTAAAAAAAAACTGATAAAAGTAAAAAAAAAAAGAGACGATGAAAATCAAACAACCACGAATCTGGATATGGACATACACAAACACAAACACGCCATTACAAAAACACGAAACACCCCCGGTTATCTCTGATACCAATTGTTAACTTTGATTCACTATGAACACGGGTAAAAGATCCGGAGGTCGGGGAGGATAGAAGTGGTGTTTAGCCATGGTAGAGAGAGAAACAAGAGATACTAGAAACGAAGAGTTTATTTCTAGTGAGAGAAAGGAAAACAAGTAAAATGATTATCCTCACCCCTCCATGGAAGTATGGAGGGGTTTATATAGCACGAGACTTGGACTATTACATATGACAATATTAGTCCTTGCAAGTCCCGGCTATGAAACTAATGTAATTCCGTTAGTCGCACACATTTTAGGGCTAACAATTTTCCTTTTGTTTTACGAATCGGTAATTCCTTAAACCTTTTTCTTTTAATTATCTATTAGATCTAAAATACATGAAATCAAGGGTTATTAAAAACTATTAATAAACATGTAGATCTAAACATGAGGGTTAAAAACATGAGGTTTAAGGGGTGTTTGGTTCGGCCGGCACACACAAACCGAGAGCCGAAGCTCTCGGTGTGGCTCGTGTGATCACAGCCGAGACCTACGGGTCTCGGCAGTGGCTTTGTGGCTCGGCAGCAAGCAAAATAAGGGACACTGACGCATGTCGGGGTTGGCCTTGTGGTGATGTTGGGGGTCTCGGTTGAAAACAACAAGCACCACCAGCATAAGTCGATGGCTAAGATGACCAAGCAGGGGGAACCAAGCCGCGGCAGCAGGAGGTACCACCGGCTAACTGCCGGTGGGAACTTTTGCCTAGCCAGCGGCTAGCCGAGGACCAAGGAACCACCGGCTTAAGCTGGTGGAAGCGAACCGAAGGCAGGGGCAACCGGCCTAGGCCGGTTTGCCACCATTTCGGTGGGGGTGTTTATTGGTCCGGTTCAAGGGGTTTCACGGACCGGTTCACGGCATGTTTAGATTTAAAACACGGGTTCGGTTCATGGATTATTTTTACAAGTTAATTATTTTTACAAGTTAAATAATTACAAGATTAATTAAATTAATTTAACATGCTATATACATAATTTAATTTAGTCATGACTTAGGTTAGTTATTATTATTAATACTACATGATTTAAACCTAAGTATTTTATGATTTAATTTATACTAAAGTAATTAATTAATTATTAAAACATGACATATAATTAATTAATTTCCATGACTTAGGTTATATTAATATTAAATATTAATACATGTTTTAACCTAAGTATTATTTACACTTTATTTAATTAAATTATGCTATATTTAATTAAATCTTATAACATATAGTTTATTTAATTTACATGTATTAATTAATAAACTATACTATTTAATCTCATGACTTAGAATATTAATCAGTAAAACTTAAGCTTATATTATTAGCTTAATAATCCAGCTTAATTCTATTTATGGAAACTTTCTATTTTTAGAAACCTATTTATTTTAAGCAGCTAATCTATTTATGGAAACTTTCTATTTTTAGAAACGTATCTATTTTAAGCAGTGAATCTATTTTTGGAAACTTTCTGTTTTTGGAAACTTTCTATTTTTGGAAACTTTCTATTTTTGGAAACTTTCTATTTTTGAAAACTTTCTATTTTAGGAAACCTGCTATTTTCAGAAAGTTACTTATTATTACACAACAACTATAATAATACAAGAAATACAAGTAATACTTAATCAGAATAGACAAAATACATGACAAACACAGCATAACATTAAAATCAGTAAAACATGACATGAACATATAAAACAAGCTAAGACATGATATAAAACCAGTTACGTACCCAGTAATCAGAATACTTAGACAAGTATATTATTTATGTAGCATTAGTGATATCGAAGTAGGACTCTCTTCCGTTCGTCTTCTTCGTTCACTAGACACAAGGTACGGATTCTCCGTCCTTTTAGTATGGACATTCTTTCCTTATTAGGATTCCCATATGCAGCCAACTGTTTTCCCAGTATATGTTTTATATGTTTTGATTTGCTTATGTTTAATTAAATGTCTAAGCCATATACATGCATGACCAATTTCACCTAGTTATGGAGGTACCATAACCATAACACTAGAGGCACCAGTGTTATGACTTCACCACGACGGAGTGATAGCTCGTGACGTCCCTTTCAGCTTTTGGCCATATTATTATATCATGTGGGGCGTATGGGTGCATCCTAGGTTACATGTTTTTACAGATTATTCAGGTGAATGTGGTGTGTGCCTTGCATCCTTCACAAAGAGATTATCCCTCCTACCCAAACTTATATTAATTAGAGGCAGCCCCTCTTATTGCATGACGAGGTCACCCCTCCAAGTATTCATGCACGTTGATATTTCATGACCTATATTGGCTAATGGTAAACATGTTAAACAGTTTTTATAAGATAAACATAAGGATTTTCAAACTATAAAACCAGTTTTACTAACTTATGTCAAGTTTTCCAAGACTTAGTCTATTCCGATGCTATATGTTGAATATGCTTATGTTATTCATTCTATGCTTGTATATCCGTTTACTGAGCGTTATGCTCAGCCGTTTTCCTTTCGTGTTCCCAAAACGACAGGTACTCAGGGATGCTCGTAGACTTTAAGAGTATGTGCATATGGATTGGAAGCTTTCTAGCCTTCACCACTTTATGCATCTCTTCATACTTTTGATACTTATTTCCATGGACATTGTTTAGCCCTTTTCATTTACAGTACTTATGTTTGTGTGTGATGAGCTTTACTTTAGGGTACTGATGTTTGAGTCCGGTATTTCCTTTATGGTCATGTAATGTTTAATACATTTATCCTTGTATGCTTTGATGACACGCCATAATCACGCGTGACATTCCATTTACCAAAATAGGGTGTTACATTCACTGTGTAAACTGATATAAAAAGAGACATGATAATATGTACACATTAATAATAAAATTACATTAGTAAAAAAAATCTGAATACTAAACAGACCCTTTATAAGCTGAATACCGACTTCTTTTGTGTATGTGATGGTTTGTTGTTAATATGTGGTATCTCCAATGGGTCAGACAAAAATAATATGTAAGGGGAATTGGTCAAACTGGTTAGTCAATGCATAAAATTTCTTAAATATTTCATTCAAAGATCTACATTACTTCAATAATATTGTTATTGTAATCAGGATTAATATATCAGTTATTTACTAAAAATAGACAAAAATTATTTGTGGATCGACCTAGCCCAAGCTGGTGTCCTGGCCTTTTTTTAGCTTACACCAAAACATGGCATGTTTTAATCTGAACTAGGACTAAATATTTAACCAACTCAGCTGACCTGCTTAGTTTGCCACCCCTAATCAAAGATTTAAAGTTGTATAATTATCTGATGAAAAAATCAAATGAAAAATAGGGAAGAGCAAATCCAAGGTAAATAGCATGTAGTTGCAGAATCTCGACTGTCAGAGCTTCTGCTAGAGAAGAAAAAAGTAACATACAGACATATTTATAAGATATACACACCTTCTTTAAATACCAGAAATATGATCTCTTATAGCTTCAGCATCGTCATTTATACCATCATCATCAGACATATAAACATCATCGTCACTTACATCTATAAGTTTTGGTAACTGGTCGAATGGGATATAATTGTCAATCTAAAAATATGAGGACGTAATAAAATAATTTAAAACGTATGTACTTTTTGTGACACCCCCAAATTGAGTCAAACGCAGCGGAAATAATATTTGGGTGTCACGTAGGTGCATCAACAGCAGACAGAATATAGAGCAACAGATAAAAGATTATCCTTACATTTATTACATGATTGAAAGTGCAAATAGTATTAAAATAGTCTTTAACATTGTTTGAAAGTTTGAATTATTCCCAATTTATAAAACTCCAGATGAGCTCTATAAATGCAGCCTATCATGATGCTTGACTCCATGCACACCAATACCTGCTTCAGTTTCCTGAGAAAACATGCTTAGAGAGTCAACGTAAAGTTGGTGAATTCACATGTTTAATTAAAATAAGTTTGGACATTAAATATTCCCTGAAGTAGTAATGCACAAAGCATCAATACTTAAAAGTAACTACATTTCCATATTGCCCGAAACTGAAACTTGACAGTTAAGTCCTTAACAAATAAGGACCCTTCGCCTTATCTTTATCAAGGTACCCATAACAAAATAAGTGCTGACATGTGAAACATCTGTTGTCCTGGCCTAGGCACAGTGAGCATGACTCACCCAGATGGGGACGGTCAATCCCAAATAGATCTATTTATAACATTCAGGTAATTCAATAATTCTAACAGTTTCGGATGCACGGGTCATGCGGGTTCATCTACAATAGGCAATGTAATCAAAAGTTTCACAGTTCAATCCATGTCCATAAAATAAAATATGTTGCATGTTTTCTTCCCCATTAAAAGGTTTAAGAGTTTGTCAATATATAAAGTGGGGCCATGAACTCACCTCAGTAGTACAACAATAAGTCAGTGGATAAATCTAATAAGGATGCTCACGATAAAATCAACGACATAAATAATTATAAGGTCTCAGTAAATGCATAACATAATGCATAAAAGTTCCAGAATAAATCTGTACATGCTTAAACTGGTTTTAAGCATTTTATTACAATACTTGTATTTTGTTCATCGTTGTACAAGTTCTAATAGTATTTATTTTAAGTATAAAAAAATAATAAGGTTTAATTAATTAATTAATTAAATTAATATTTTGCACTTACGTTGTTTATAAAACACTTTAAATATTTATATAGGATAGTTTTATATACATTTAAAGTGATAGGAAATAAATATAGTTAATATAGGCATATTTTGGTAGACAAGTGTGAATGCTAAATAAAAACAGTGTATAGACACGTGTTCTGTTTAAGCTCAAGCAAGAATTCGGGATATAAATTCTACGAAACCAATTATGTTCATTATTTTTGAAAAACCAAAATAAAAACACACATGATTTCAATATCATACCTTTATGGTAGTGCCAACTGAATCAAATGACCCGAGTTCATAAAAACAAAAACGAAATTGTTGGGAATCTAAGTTTGTTAGATTTCCCTTAGTCATAGATTTAAACTTAAATTAAGCTGTTTTATATAAACTTGCCTGTGCCTAGGTGACAGGAAAGTAACCCAAGACTCACAGAGTTCTAAGTCTCTGTGAGCAACCACAGAGGAGTCCATGTCAGAGACATTGTCAAAGAAGTCGAAGTTTACTTGAAGACATACTCATTGGTTGTGATGGATAACAACCAAGATGTATCAGGGACTCTGAGTGGTTGAGTGTTAACAGGGGTGACAATACCCTGTTAACACTTAGTACACCTTGGACATACCTAAGTGTTTAGGCGGGAAGTTATGAAGCCTAAAGTACAAGGTATGAAGAAAAGGGAAACTATGTCACCTCTGTTTCCCTAAAGAGTTGCGGCAGACTACCAATAATAGAAGAGCATCTTTTGACAGATGTCTAACATTGTCTGTTTTGTGTAGTCACCATCAACCAGTTATCAAGTCAACCTCGTACCACTATAAATAGGATATGTAGGCTAGAGTTTATGTTGTTCACTTTGTTAGATTACACACATTAACTCTTTAGAGCTCAGAGAACTAACAGTTGTGCCTGTGTTCTTGAGTTAGCTTTATTTTGTCCAAAGTGTACACAACACATTGTCCTCAAATTGTGTTATCCATAACACATGTAATACTTGTTATTTAATAATAAAGTACTACGTTTGAAAAGTATTTACTTGTGTTAATTATCTTTCTTAATCGTTTCAAGCTAGGTTTAGGGACTTTCAATTGGTACCAGAGCGTTGTTTGATATTAAAACCTTCATAAACATCGTTCTAAGTTTTATAATCAAGATCCACCATGCCTGAAACGAGCAACACCCCACCACCACCTAATTTGCTTTCTGGGAACAACACACCACCACCTCCAAATTCACCAAGAGTAACCCCACTCAAAATGAAGACGATCTTCCTCAACTTCTCGACTCAAGAGGTGGATCTTGTTGGGAATAAAATGTAGCCAGTATACTTGGACGCTGACAAGAAGAAAACAAGCGTTGATAAGAAGAAAACAAGCGTTGACAGAACAAGCGTTGACAGGAAGATGTCAAGCGTTTATAGGATGAAGTCAAGCACTGATAGAAGACTTAGTCTACGCGTATTATGTTTCTAGTTTGTTTCTAGTAAAGATATGATCAACAATGTATTTTCTATATTTATCTTTACCTATAATAGCTGATACGTAGACTCTTGTACAAGGCTTCTTAGTCTATAAAAGAAGACCTTTAGGTTTTGTTTCAATATAAGTTTTTCATATGTTTAACACTTTCATTGTACGAAAGTTTGTTCTAATCAATCAATTGAAAGTTTATTTTACATTGTTTGTGTGTTCTTGTTTGAGTATTAATTCCGCATAATACATAAATTGTTTTATACACAACAAAGTTTCTCTAACGTGTTAAACTTGGTCCAATCTCGTTTACACAAGCTAAATCGATCTAAATTTGGGATCAACATGTGGTATCAGAGCTTGTTGAGAAACTTTGATCTAAAGAACACAAGAACCCTAAATCACCAAAAACCCTAATTTTCACAAAACCCTAAAAACACCATGTCTACCCCAGAAGTAAACTCCTCCTCCTCAACCCCCAACATCAAGATTCCCATGCTAGACCCAGACAACTTTGAGCTGTGGAAGTTCAACTTCGAACAGTATCTACAAATCCATGATTACACCCTATGGGAAATTATTGAATATGGAAACACATTCAATAAGGCTTAAAAGATTGCAGCTGCCATCTTACAAAGAACAAATGTTCAAGGCTCTACTGAAGAGGATAGAAGAGAAAAACCTGAAGATGGTAGAGCTGTCTCAACTGAGGACATAGCAAAGAGAAGGTGTGACATGAAAACCCTAAGTATTCTGAAACTCTCTTTGGGACAAGAAAATCAGCACAAATATAGAAGCTATGAGTCTGTAAAAGATCTTTGGGCAGCTCTTGAAGTTGATTATGGTGGTAATGCTGATACTGTACAAGAGAAAAAGAAGCAACTCTTGCATGAGTATGCTGTTTTTAACGCTCAACCCAATGAGAAGCTAAGTAGTGTGAGAAGCAGACTTCTTGACATTACAAGGAAGCTGTCCTTCATGGGAACAGTGCTTGGTGATGTTGATATTATCGCCACTTTTCTTAAAAGCCTTGGTGATGCATGGAAGATTGAAGCAAGGTCTATAATTGCTAATAACACTCACAAAAGTTCTACTTTTGATGATGTTTACAATAAACTAAGGCTGATAGAGAATGAAACTCTTTTGGATCAAGGAAGTAAGTCTACCAATGGAAATATGGCTTTCTTCTCACATAGTGAAGGTCAATTTGATCAAAAAGATTCATACATGCACCCCGTTACTGGATCAACTTGTGTCAACGCTGGATCAAAACCTGTCAACGCCTCATATTCAGACGTTGACACATAAAAAGTTGACTCACCAAGAGTTAAGCCTGCTGGTATTGATCTGGATACTGTGTGTGCATACATTTCTTCATTGCCCAATGGTTCAGTGATTACATATGAGGACCTTGAGCAAATTAGTGATGAGCATCTGGAAGAGATGGACATAAAGTGGAATATGGCCCTTGCAAGCATAATGGCAAATAGATGGAATATAAGATTTAAGAAGAAGATGACTTTTAATGCATAGGACACTGTTAGATTTGACAAATCCAAGGTTAAGTGTTACAATTTGTTGTCCCATATTATTATGATGATTAATGATAGAAAAATAGATGAAAAGAGATGGATTCCTAGAGAGAGAAAGTAGTGAGAGAAAGTAGAGAGAGAGATGATTAACTTGGTGAATATTAGATTAGAAGAAGATTAGTTACAAATGACCATCCACCCTTCCTAACATGCCAGGAAGGGCCTTATATAGTAGGGCTTATATGTAACCATAATGGGCTATATTGTTTGGACCGGCCTTGTCTTTTGGGCTCAAAATAGCTTAAAGCCAAGCCCGTGAACCACGACTATTTAACTAACTATTACAACGTTCTACTAAATATTACAATAGAAACCTATGACCGAACATTCTGGTTTGACTCAATATTTTGAGGCTAACAATCTCCCCCAATGTGAGGTCATTCCTCTTCGATATTTGGAGTCAAATGGAGATTCATGAATTCGTCATAAATGAGTCTTGAACGTGTAACAGTAGTCTTGTTTCTTCATGCTGTGATCTTTGATCCTTTGTCATTGTCTTTCGACTTTGTCTTTTATCTTGAGATCTTCAAATCATTCTTGACTAGTCTTTGCCATCTTATGATCTTGTGTCTTTATCCACATGCTCAAACTATTAATTGTTGAATAAGTCTTTGGGCATGAATATGTGGTTATGAATCTTTGACTTTGCTGAGTACACCGTGACGCCACCTTCTTGAGACAAAACATAGACACAGACTGAATGGCTTTGACATTCGTCCTAAATCGGTAGCGTTTTACCTCCGTTCGATGAAGACCGTTATACGATATTAAATACCGTACCTGTGATTAGGTAGATTCAATTAAGAATCTCCTTGATAGGGTTTCGCGGCTGTACTAACCGTTCTCTTTACTCGACCGTCTCAAAGCAAGACTACGAACATAAAGAGTGAATCAATTGGATAAATATCCGCTTGATTAAAGTCGTCAATTCAAATTCCTGGAACAAGTTTGATTCATGAAGAATATTACCATTGTTGTTTTCCAGTTGACATAGTTTGATTCATAAGAATCTCACAAGTCACCTACCGTAGCGCTGTTTGATGTTGACGCTAGAAGGATTTCCATTCTTCACTGTGAATATTAATGAATATCACTCTGAATGTTCTGGCAAGACCCTAAAGATATTGCGTAGAAACCTGAAATGAGTTTGAATCAATTCAGAATCAAACCACTGTTGCTTTTCAGTTTTACACATGTTCAATTCATAAAGAATCTTGCATATGACCTACTACAGTGTTGTTTGATGTTAACACTCGAAGGATTTCCACTCATCATTGTGAATACTAAGTAGTATCACTCTGATTATTCTAGCAATATCGTAAGGATATAGCGTATGACTCTCTTTATCTTCATCCGTGTGTCCTAACGAATTTTGATAGATCTCTTGGCTCTAGACTCGATTTGTGCACTTTTTGTGGTCGGAGGCTGGAGCAGATGCCACCTATTCAATATCAACTATCTCGGAGTGAGAAAGTCAATAGAATTCGTGTTGATCTCCGTGACAATAAAACAAACTTCTTTTGAGAGAAGCCTGATGATAGGTGTGTAAACACCCATCTTTTCTACCACTTAATTACAATACTAACCGGACCAAAACGTGTATTTTATGTCTTTTATGTCGGAATTATGCGTGGTTTGTGTTTTTGTTGTGATTTAGGACGAAAAGGCGAAAAGTGGAGAAAACACGGGAATTCACGGGCATTTACGGACTTTTATTGAAGAAAAAGATGAAAGACGGAGTCAAGAAGTCAAGAGTGCAAAAAGAACGGAAGTCCACGACCAATTCTGAAGATTTATCGAAGAAAAAGTCAAAAGACGGAGGTTTATCAAAAACCGAAGAATTCAAGTCTATTAAAGTCGAGTTCAAAGAAATCCCGAAGCCAAAAGTCCTCAAAGTTCAAGTTTAAAGAAGATTAAAAGAAAAGGACTAATGGTGCAATTAATGAAGATTTAAGAAGAAAGGACCTAATCTTGTAATTAAGAGAAAAGGAAAGAGGGGAGGAAGCTTCCCTAATCCTCCCCTATATATTGATTAGATTGATAATCATTTTTTTCTTGTTGGCTAACTTGACAAATTAGTTCTTCCATGGTTGGCTAAGTGTGACAATTAGCTCTTCCACCATTTACTTACCTTGTCATTTACTTTTCTTGTCAAATTTAAATACCTTGTCTTGCACCTTAAATTCATTTAATTTCAAGTAAGTTTTCATTTAATTATTGTCAATCTTTACTTTATCTTGTCAATCTCTTATCTACCTTTCTTAATCTTTGATTTATGTGTTTATGTTTATGTTCATGTTCTTTATTTTGATCCAAGTGGTTTTTGATTATTGTGGTTAAAGTTGTTTGATTTCTTGTTTTAAATTGTTTGTTTATGTTTATCTGTTGATTCGTTACTGTTTAGCTTAATCGTTGTGTTAAATTTGATTAATCTGCTTTAGATCCATTGTTTATGTGATTCCCTTGTTCTTCGGGGTATTGGTTGTGTTTCTGATCTTTCCAGGAAAACTTCCGAACCAAGAAGGAGGGAAAGTGCTCATTCGGAACTTCCAAAGTTCCGAATCAAGGGTTTCATCCGGAAGATTTTAAGCTCAGCAAAACTTCCGAGTCAAGCTTGTTCATCCGGAACTTTCAAAGTTCCGGACGAAGGACAACTTCCGACTCAAGAGTCATTCATTCGGAACTCAAAAGTTCCGAACCAGAAAAGCTTCATTCGGAACTCAAAAGTTCCGGATCAAGCAATTCATTCGGAACTCCAAAAGTTCCGGATCAGTGATCATTCATTCGGAAGTTTCCAAAGTTCCGAACCAAGGACTGTTCATTCGGAACTTAAAAGTTCCGAATAAACTTCCGGATCAAGGGTATGTTCCGATTCAAGAAGTGTTCATTCGGAAGTCTAAAACTTCCGAATCAAGGGGCTTCATTCGGAATCTTCCGAATCAAGGGTGACCAAAAAGTTCCGAATCAAGGCAAAATTTAGAAGTTCCGAATCAGTAAAGTTCCGAATGAAGGATTGTTTTGGATAAGTGACATATTCAGATCAATTTGTTCCGGATCAAGGATTTTGGGTAATATTCCTAGCGAAGAAGAATCATTCCAACCGAAGGTGACATTCCGGATGAGTGATTGTTCCAAACGAAGGATAATTCCGAATGAGCTGTATTCAGGTTCTTATTAGTTTTTGTCTTTGATTTTTATTTTCAAGCTTTATTTTTCCTGCCTTTTATTTAATTGCACTTTAAGATTATTTGCCTTAGCTTTACTTTAGTTTTTCCTTAGTTTAAGTTTTAGTCGCGTTTTAAGTTTGCCTTAGTTAGATTTAAGTTTGCGTCATTTACTTTAGTGCCCTTTAATTTCAGTCACGTTTTTAAATACTTGCACCTTTATTTTAATTAGACTTAGATTTACTTTAAAAGCACTTTTACTTTAATTGTTTTGCAACTTTTATTTTAAACACTACAAGGACACATCTTTGTTCCACCAAAATAAGACCGAGTCACATAGAGAGCCTAGATCAATTCGATTAGACCAACACAACGAATTTAATTTTTTTATACGGGGTGCCAAAAGCCGTGTATCAAATGGCGCCGCTGCCGGCTCTTTTCGTAAAGATTAACGGTTTTCAGTGAGAGACACGTTGCTTTTTGGGATCCGTTCACTTGTGAGCGTTATTTTTCTTGCCTAAAAAATTCAAAAAAATCATAAAAATAAAAATTGATAAAAAATCATAAAAATTAAAAATTTCAAAAATCCAAAAAGATTTTATCTTTCTTGTGTATATATATTGTCTTTGTGTTTGGTTTTGTTTTCTTTTGCATTTTCAGGTGTATGCGTACTAGATCTTCTAATTATCAAGATCCCGAGCCTCAAGAAGATTTAAGTATGGTAGGTGTTAACAACAACAACATTCCACCGCACCTCAATAATAATAATAATAACAACAATGCTCTTCCACAGCCCGATCTTCGGACCATGGAGGAACTTTGTCAACCAACAATGTTTGGACGAGGACCGATTGCGCCGATGCAAATCAACGCTCCTGAGTTTTCGTTGAAGCACCACATGATTCAGCAAGTACAAACAAACCCATTCCTTGGATTGCCTAATGATGATGCCAACAAACACCTCGACAAGTTCATTACAATCTCCCAAAGCATGAAGTTGCCTGGGGCCACAATGGATGTTCTTCGCCTACAACTCTTTCCACATACTTTATCGCATCATGCCGAGAAATGGTTTGATCGTATCCCGAAGAATTCTATTTACACTTGGGATGACATGACTCAACGCTTTTTGTCGCGCTACTTTCCACCATCCATGGTCACAAGCCTTCGCAATCAGATCAACGGTTTCATGCAAGATCCTGATGAATCTCTTTTTGACGCTTGGGAGAGATATAATGTCTTGATCGATAGATGTCCAAACCACAACATGCTCCCTGTGACCTTAATCGATACTTTCTACAACGGTTTGACTTTTCGAGATCGTGATACGATTAATGCAGCCGCCGGTGGCACATTCATGAAAAGGAGACCCGAGGAGTGTAGAGAGCTAATAGAGAACATGACTACTCATCACAAGAACTGGGATTCCTCTGCTTCTTCAAGGAACAACCCGAGAGTCAATGTTTCCTCCACCTCAGCAAACTCTGAGATGACCGAACTCACCCGCATGATGGCTGAAATGAGCAAAAGTATTACGCTTCTCGCTTCAAACCAACAACAACAACAAGTTAAAGCGGTTGCTAATCCTTGTGAAACATGTGGCGGTCCTCACTCGTACACCGATTGTCCTTCGACACAAGGAAATCCGAAAATGTGTATGCAGCTTACGGTAATTATTCACCGGAAAATTACCAAGCTAGACAACAAGGGGATAGAAATCTGCTGAGCTACCGTTCTAACAACTACCTTTCACCCGGTTTTTCTCCTCAAAACCAAAACCCCGCCAACAACTACAATAGAAGCAACCAAATCCCACCAAGAGCTTCTAACCCTTATCAACCACCCACCCAACAACACCCACCCATTACTCCCGATGTTGATGCCATCATGAGAACTCAAGGTGAGCAAATCAAGAATCTACAGAGCCAAATAATCAATTTGAAAGGAGATATCTTGAAGCAAGGAAATGACATCAGAACCGAGGTTCGTGATTATATTCAATCCTCCTTCAGCACTCAAACAACTGAATTAAATAATTTGTTGGCTAGTTTCTTGCCCGAAGCTCAACCTTCTTCTTCTTCGGGTTCTCTACCTTCAAACACCGTCACCAATCCGCGAGCTAATGTGAGTGCTATAACTACGCGTAGTGGAATTACCATTGTCAATCCACCTATCCCACCACCATCATCTAAACCTCCTCCACCACCATGTATCCCTACTCCTCCTACACCTAGTATTAGTACACCATTACCGTCTCCGCCTCGTCATGACGATGTATCTCGGAAGGACCCTTCAACATCACAACCTTCACCAACT
This sequence comes from Glebionis coronaria, assembly GCA_025667525.1. Lineage (NCBI taxonomy): Eukaryota > Viridiplantae > Streptophyta > Magnoliopsida > Asterales > Asteraceae > Glebionis > Glebionis coronaria. The sequence goes on along the minus strand of CM046879.1, from coordinate 110,108,606 downwards.
ACACCTTCACCGTCTCCCTATCAACCCAGAATTCCATACCCTTCTCGCATAGGCAAGACCAACGAGCTAACCAAGAATGACTGTCAAGTATCGAAATATGTGGATATGCTATCTCACATGACCATCAACATTAGCCTTGTTGAAGCACTTTGCCACATGCCGAAATTTGTCAAAGCATTCAAGGAATTGCTTAGCAAGAAGGAGAAGCTGATTGAACAAGCCAACACACGCTTAAATGAAAACTGCTCTGCAGTCATTCTTAAAGAACTTCCGGAAAAGCTTGGAGATCCCGGTCGTTTTGTGTTGCCTTGCGTGTTCAACAAAACTGAAGAATTTACTGCCCTTGCTGATCTCGGGGCTAGTATTAATCTTATGCCTTTGAGTGTTTGGAAAACACTATCATTACCCGACCTCATTCCAACAAAGATGACTCTCGAACTTGCAAATCGCACTCTCGCTTACCCCGTTGGTATAGCCGAAGACGTGTTCATCAAAGTTGGCACATTTACTTTCCCGGTCGATTTTGTCGTAGTTGATTATGAAATGGACCCTCGTATTCCTTTAATACTTGGTCGGCCATTCTTGAGAACCGGACGAGCTTTAGTAGATGTGGCCGAAGGTGAGTTAATCTTACGAGTCGGGGATGATTCAAAAGTTTTTAAAATGGGGAAGCTTACAGGCAAATCCTTTGGAGGCCGAGAATCAGTGAATATGATAAATGTGCTCGATGACTTTACCGTCTATGACAATCCTCTATTCGAGTCTTCCACTGATAATCCACTCTTTGAAGATAATGTGGATGATTCTCACTCTACTTTGGACGCTTCTCCCATTTATGATTCTCCACCGGTCTTTGATGCTTATGATGATGATGATTCTAGCTCAGATTCGGATGATTTTGATTGTACTTCTGAGTATCCCGAGCTGCCCACTTTCGATGATTTCGATGAGGCTGATACTCTTTCGAGCGATTCTTCACATGATGAAGATCCTCCGCCATCACTCGATCCGACTTTGGACTATTACTCATTTGAGGAAGATTTCTTTGAATTTCTCAACACTTACTTCCCTCATGAGAGTGATGCTCCTCCTTATGACTTTGAAGATTATCGTCTTGATCCTACTTTGGATTTGAAGAACATTTTGTCAAAGGAGAAGAAACCGGTTGACACCAATATCCGTTGCACATATGATTTGACACCTCTTTGTCCCCCTTCTGAGGACGAGGTTGTGCTTCTTTACGGATCTTCTTCACACTCTGCTGAGCCTGAGTGCTATTTTCCCTTAAAGAAAAAGGTGTTCGACCCCGGTATTGAAGTCTTTGAGCCATCTCAGTATCCACCTGATGAAATAAAAGGAAAAATCTTTGGAATTATTGAAGACATGCTTGCACCACTTCATACTTGCTTCCACGGTGCTCCATCACTGCTTAAGGGAACCTTGCCTACTCTTCTTTAGCTTGCCTTGTTCGCCTTAAGCTTGTGCTATTTAATGGACGAAAACTATGTCTTTGATCTTGGTGGATATGTTTCATGCTTCTTCCATTAATGATCAAGGTCGATTCAGGCTCACGACTCGGTTAACAAAAACCAAGCGCTTCTTGGGAGGCAACCCATGCATCTATCTTTTCGCTTTCTTTATCATAAGTGTAGGGGGGACCCTTTGGTTTCCTATTTCCTCTCCTCACTTCTTAATCAGGGATTCGAGCTTCAATGATCCACTCTTGATGATTCTTGACGACCCGTGATTCCGTGTTCCATTATCCCGGTTCTATCCTAAACTCTTTTCGATTCACTATTTTATATTTTCTCAATATTAAAATAGGAATCTCTTTAGTTGTCTTTTCCTTAGCAAGATTTAAACAAAGTGCACGATGTCCTAAGTGTAGGGGAGTTTACTCCCACATGCTTAAACATTGAGGAAAATGTTTATCTTAAGTGTAGGGGGACTTCTATCGAAGTTAAGTGGTCTTTTCCTTGTATTTGTCCTCATTTTAACCGGAAAATCAATTTTTCGACATTTTTCAAAATTTTTGATCTATTTTGGCCTATTAGTTTTTCCCTTTGTATAGTTATTTTCTTTCTTTGTTAGAATAAATGTTTAATAAGTGGTTTTAATTTTCAAACGTTGTGAATCTTTTGACTCAACCCGAGTTTACTCTAGCTAGTATCCTTAACGTGTTTAAGTCAAGTTTTGCTAGGCTTTTATATAGGGAGCTATAAAACGCGAAAGTCTTAACTCTCACGGGTTAAGAACAAGAACTTTTCGCAAGTTCCTATAATTGATCCTAGAGAGTCGTTTATCAAGGGAACTTTAAAATGCGATTTCTAAACTTGAAAAAGTCTAAGAATTTGCAAGATCCTATAGGCGACTCGAAAACCCAAAACTTTGATTTAATAGGCTAAGTATCCACGAGTCTCATTACTTGAGATTTTAAACTGTGGAGAACGAGAGATGATAGAGCCAATTATAAGTTCGGTATTCTTTCGTGAATTTATGTGAGTTAATTATAAGCCTATTCTCCCATCGCTTGCTAATAAATTTATCTGCTAATAAATAAGGTTGTACGATTTGAAAGGTTACTTAGCTTCTAGCCCCAGATCGTTTAAAAGTTGCTCGGTATGGATTAGAGTTCATAGCCAAGGCATAACTTATTGAAGCGGGACGCGAAGATTGGCGAGTCCGAAAAGGCCCTAACAAGGCATGAGGGCTATATTTTGTTGCTAAAGATCCAAAGTGATGTGAAGAATCATTTATCGAAAATCAATATGAAGGATCGAGACACACGACGTAAAGCAAAACTCCCCAAAAGTCATGGAGAAGTGTATCCGAAAAGATCCTAACAAGGTATGAGGATAAATAGATCCAAGTCATAAAAGGAGGCGGATCGTTGTATATCAAAGTCCAAAATAAAGATTGGAGAAAAATGAAGAAGTCGTGGTCCAAGTATGAATCTCTCAAAACTTCAAGTGAAGAAATTCCTTTATGAAGAGAAGACCATTATTTCATGAACGTCTCTCAAGATTTGAAGTATGAAGTCGCTGCCAAATATCGGTCCGAGAAAGGTCTCAAATCGCGAAGCGAGTTATGCCAAGATATGAACTTTATGAGGTCCCGAGAAGCAGTTTTAAAAGATTTGGTCCTTTAGCTAACTATTGATTAAATCATTCACTTTATTTTTAGACTTAATAACTACCGAAATAAGTCAAAAATGCATCCTCGTGATCATTCAAGACAATAATAAAATATAAGAGATACACCTAGGAATAAGGGAGTCTAAGTGAGTAATTGGCCCACATGAGTTCGTGTTAGTCTACTAACTTATAATAACAATGATCTCGTTTTTAAGCTTGGTTTGGAGAAAGTGAAAACTTGAGGATGATGATTATTCATGACATTTCCAAAACCCAAGGTATGCTTTTGATTTCTTTATATGTCTTTAATTTTTTATCTCTTTAATAAAGGCCAACGTGGATTAATTATGATGAAAAGTGTTATCTTGCTTTGTAACTATTGCATTGCATGAGGACATTGCAATGGTTAAGTGTAGGGGATTTGATAGGTGTGTAAACACCCATCTTTTCTACCACTTAATTACAATAATAACCGGACCAAAACGTGTATTTTATGTCTTTTATGTCGGAATTATGCGTGGTTTGTGTTTTTGTTGTGATTTAGGACGAAAAGGCGAAAAGTGGAGAAAACACGGGAATTCACGGGCATTTACGGACTTTTATTGAAGAAAAAGATGAAAGACGGAGTCAAGAAGTCAAGAGTGCAAAAAGAACGGAAGTCCACGACCAATTCTGAAGATTTATCGAAGAAAAAGTCAAAAGACGGAGGTTTATCAAAAACCGAAGAATTCAAGTCTATTAAAGTCGAGTTCAAAGAAATCCCGAAGCCAAAAGTCCTCAAAGTTCAAGTTTAAAGAAGATTAGAAGAAAAGGACTAATGGTGCAATTAATGAAGATTTAAGAAGAAAGGACCTAATCTTGTAATTAAGAGAAAAGGAAAGAGGGGAGGAACTTCCCTAATCCTCCCCTATATATAGATTAGGATTGATAATCATTTTTTTCTTGTTGGCTAACTTGACAAATTAGTTCTTCCATGGTTGGCTAAGTGTGACAATTAGCTCTTCCACCATTTACTTACCTTGTCATTTACTTTTCTTGTCAAATTTAAATACCTTGTCTTGCACCTTAAATTCATTTAATTTCAAGTAAGTTTTCATTTAATTATTGTCAATCTTTACTTTATCTTGTCAATCTCTTATCTACCTTTCTTAATCTTTGATTTATGTGTTTATGTTTATGTTCATGTTCTTTATTTTGATCCAAGTGGTTTTTGATTATTGTGGTTAAAGTTGTTTGATTTCTTGTTTTAAATTGTTTGTTTATGTTTATCTGTTGATTCGTTACTGTTTAGCTTAATCGTTGTGTTAAATTTGATTAATCTGCTTTAGATCCATTGTTTCTGTGATTCCCTTGTTCTTCGGGGTATTTGTTGTGTTTCTGATCTTTCCAGGAAAACTTCCGAACCAAGAAGGAGGGAAAGTGCTCATTCGGAACTTCCAAAGTTCCGAATCAAGGGTTTCATCCGGAAGATTTTAAGCTCAGCAAAACTTCCGAGTCAAGCTTGTTCATCCGGAACTTTCAAAGTTCCGGACGAAGGATAACTTCCGACTAAAGAGTCATTCATTCGGAACTCAAAAGTTCCGAACCAGAAAAGCTTCATTCGGAACTCAAAAGTTCCGGATCAAGCAATTCATTCGGAACTCCAAAAGTTCCGGATCAGTGATCATTCATTCGGAAGTTTCCAAAGTTCCGAACCAAGGACTGTTCATTCGGAACTTAAAAGTTCCGAATAAACTTCCGGATCAAGGGTAAGTTCCGATTCAAGAAGTGTTCATTCAGAAGTCTGAAACTTCCGAATCAAGGGGCTTCATTCGGAATCTTCCGAATCAAGGGTGACCAAAAAGTTCCGAATCAAGGCAAAATTTAGAAGTTCCGAATCAGTAAAGTTCCGAATGAAGGATTGTTTTGGATAAGTGACATATTCAGATCAATTTGTTCCGGATCAAGGATTTTGGGTAATATTCCGAGCGAAGAAGAATCATTCCAACCGAAGGTGACATTCCGGATGAGTGATTGTTCCAAACGAAGGATAATTTCGAATGAGCTGTATTCAGGTTCTTATTAGTTTTTGTCTTTGATTTTTATTTTCAAGCTTTATTTTTCCTGCCTTTTATTTAATTGCACTTTAAGATTATTTGCCTTAGCTTTACTTTAGTTTTGCCTTAGTTTAAGTTTTAGTCGCGTTTTAAGTTTGCCTTAGTTAGATTTAAGTTTACGTCATTTACTTTAGTGCCCTTTAATTTCAGTCACGTTTTTAAATACTTGCACCTTTATTTTAATTAGACTTAGATTTACTTTAAAAGCACTTTTACTTTAATTGTTTTGCAACTTTTATTTTAAACACTACAACGACACATCTTTGTTCCACCAAAATAAGACCGAGTCACATAGAGAGCCTAGATCAATTCGATTAGACCAACACAACGAATTTAATTTTTTTATACGGGGTGCCAAAAGCCGTGTATCACCTGAGTAGCTAGGAAAGGGTTGTGCTTCACATCACTGGGTCCATGATGAGTTTGTCTTCATGATGAGTTGACCCGGTTTCTGCCTAAGTTGTATGGAGGGCTTCTTTCTTTAGACCCTTTATCCTTACATTTCTTTTTCATTCTTCAACCCCTTCAATGCTTACCAAGACATCATTAATAGCACCTTGTTGTGAATGTTCCAGTGCTATCATCAGTACTTAGTCGGCATTCAGCTTCGTTCACATTCTACTCCATCTTTCCTAAGGACTTCTAATAATCTATTGGGTTGTCCCTGGGAAGTTCCCCCCGGTTCTGGTTGGATCATAGGACTTAAACCTAACCACCCTTTTGACACCAATAACGTCGTGATTAAAGATGTTGTGGGTTTTTGATCGTAACCATGAGTGCATGAGTCTTTAGATCACATTTTAATCACATTTTCTCCCCTATATCTAATATATAAAATCGTTTGATATTAGAGATACCAAATTTGATTAAAATATATTTTGAAAAATAGTCTTGAAAATATTCGGCAGAAAGATGTGTTAATCTTTTGCATGAAGTTATAATGCTCCCCCCTCAAAAATTGATCCAATTGAATTTTCATTACGAGGATATGATCCAAATTAAACTTTTGAGGATAGGAGTTGTTGAACACATAATATTTGAAAGATTTTGAATATCATTGAGAAATTCTTGAAAAAAATGTGTTCAACGCTTTTTGAAAAATCAATTCTTTTTGTCTAAAAGGTTTTTCTAAAGCATAAACTTGAGTTCATAGACTTTGAATGTCTTGACGAATCCACTCAAGTGTAAGAATATTTAACTTCTTTTGCTAAGGGTAAGAGCACGAAATCTTACACTCCCCCGTTTATATAGTTCCGGGTTGCAATCTGAAAGTGATTACAAGCCATTGTGTTGAGCTCAAAACGTTGAATGTTTTGTGACAAGCTCAACCCAAGATAGATTGCACTACCCGTTGTTGGAATTATTGTCCAAAAGATACAATTTCCTTTGTAAGAGATAGAAATGACATGTTTTGCAAAATATTTACAACTTTCATTCGAGCTTTATGTACACACCCGTGCCGTTATTGAGCGACATTTCTAGGTACGTTCATATTATCGATACTGAAAGACATGTCAAGAAGAATATTTTTGGATTATCAAAGATTTTTTTAATTTCGTATTTTTCTTTTTGATTAATATTTATAGGTAGATGTTTGATAGATGAATCAAGCAGGCTTCTTTGCCAGAATCTCCAGTTCTGCTGGAGTGAAACATCTCATACCAATTTGCCTAACTAGATACGCAAACCTCTCTTTCGAAAGAGCTTTTGTAAACAAGTCAGCTAATTGGTAATCAGTTCCAACAAAGTATAATTCAACAATACCCTTTTCAACTCGTTCCTTAATGAAGTGGTATCTGACATCGATGTGCTTCGTGCGGGAATGTTGTACCTGATTGCAGGAGATGGATATGGCATACTTTGAGTCACAGTACATAGGTACTTTATCAAAGTGGAAGACATAATCCATGAGTTGTGTTCTCATCCAAAGAACTTGAGCACAACACGCGGATAGAGACACATACTCCGCTTCGGCTGATGAAAGTGACGTGCAATCCTGCTTCTTGGAAGACCATCCCACAAGCTTATCTTGACCTAGAAATTGTGCACCACCAGAAGTACTTTTACGTGTATCAAGACACCCTGCATGATCAGAATCTGAATAAGCCGTTAGAAAGAAACCGGTTTCCCTCGGATACCAGAGTCCCATGTGAATGGTATTCTTAAGGTACCGAAAGATCAGTTTAACCTCCTTGAGGTGCTTTTCAGTGGGTCGTGCTTGATATCGTGCACAATAACATGTAGCATGATGGATATCAGGTCTGCTTGCAGTCAAGTACACGAGGGACCCGATCATGGAACGATATCTCGTTTGATCTATGGGTAATCCCTCCAAATCAGCATCTAGGGATGTGGTTGACAATGGTGTCCCAACGGGGTCACATGATGTCATACCATGCTTTGTGATTATCTCTTGACAATACTTAGCTTGGTTAATAAGATACCACTTGGGGATTGGTGAAATTGAATTCCTAGAAAGATTTTTTGTTCGCCCATCATAGACATTTCAAATCTGCTGTGCATTACTTTTTCAAACCATTTTGAAAGTTTTGGGTTTGTAGACCCGAAAATAATGTCATCAACATAAATTTGCACAAGCAAAATGTCATCCCCATATTTATAAGTCAACAAAGTTAGATCAATGGAGGAAACCTTTGGAGACCAGAAATTTCGAGAGCTCGTCGTACCACGCCCTTGGAGCTTGCTTGAGTCCATATAGTGCTTTGTGGAGACGATACACCTTGTCAGGATAATGAGGATTGATAAATCCTTCTGGTTGCGTGACATAGACTTCTTCCTTCAAAGGACCGTTAAGAAACAACGTCTTTACGTCCATTTGGTAGATAATGAATCCCTTATGTGCAACATAAGCAATAAAAATCCTGACCGCTTCCATTCGAGCTATTAGTGCAAATGATTCTTCAAAATCAATACCCTCTTTCTGTCCATACCCTTTAGCCACTAGCCTAGATTTATTCTTGATGATCGTGTTCTCTTCATCCATCTTGTTTTTCAGATCCATCGAAGATTTAATGGAGTTACATCGTATGGTCTGTCAACAAGTTCCTAGACTTTAAGTCTTTTAAATTGTTGAAGTTCATCCGTCATCGATTCAATCCAAGCATGATCAGCCATGGTTTCTTTGATGTTTTTCAGTTCAGCTGAACTCACGGCAAGTGCGAACATACAAACATCGCCATCGGTGTGAAGCTGTCGTCTTGTACGAACGGGTTGTGAAGGGTTTCCAATTACATGAACCAAAGGATGATCTCGGGTCCAATGATGTGTTGAAGGATGTCGTTGGTAGAACGTATGCATATTTGACGGATCAACATGGCGAGTAGAAGACTCTCTAGTTTCGTGCACCGGTGTACTGAATGGGTTGATAAATTCGTCTTTGTCAGATAATGCATCGTCTGCTTGATTTGTGTTCTCTAGAGCAATGACAGTAGTTGTGGATGTTGTAGGATCGATTGTTGAAGTGATATTCTGAGGAGGTAAATCTGCAGCAACCGGTGTTAAAGTAGATGAAGTTGTATCCTTTTGTTGACGATGATCGGTATCATCATTCTTATCATGAGTGACAGCGGAAGACTTCGATACAACTTGTTTCTCCCCCGTGAAATATTCATCATACATTGGTCCATATAACATTTCCAACTCTTAAATTGTCGTGTCGACTGTCATATCAGCCCTAGGAACATGTTCTGGAACCAGCGTTGAACTTGACGGTTCATTGCTGTGATCTTTAGTTCCGAGTTCCGTGCGGTTGTGAACGGAAGTCGTTTGTCGTTGTGGATCGGGACTTAAACTGTTTTGTTTAAGTGTCATCTCTTGTAATTCATCAAATCGGATATGAATAGTCTCGACTATCAATTTTTTTCTCTTGTTGTACACTCTATATCCCTTAGACTGAGTTGCATATCCCACAAGAATACATGCATCACCTTTCTCTTTCATCTTATCCAAATTTTCACCATCTCGAATAATGTAACAAGTACATCCAAAAACATGAAGGTGTTTGAGTGAAGGTTTTCGATCATGAATTATGTGATATGGTGTCTTTTCGTGTCTAGGGATATTTAAGGATCGGTTTTGTGTGTAACATGCGGTTGACACGACTTCGGCCCAAAAGTATAGTGGAAGTTTTGAAGCGGATAGTAATGTTCGAGCAGCTTCAACCAAAGTACGGTTTCGTCTTTCAACAACGCCGTTTTGTTCGGGTGTTCGAGCAATGGATGTTTCATGTTCAATCCCTTCGGCTTCAAAATACTTTCTCAGATTTGAATTTAAAAATTCTGTACCTCTGTCAGTACGAACCACTTTAACTTGAGCTTGAAGACTACGTTGTATCAGTTTAAGGAATCTGATGAGAACTTCGGGTGTTTCATCCTTGGATCTCAAGAAGTGAGTCCATGTGTACCTTGAGTAATCATCGACAATTACCAGAATATATTTCTTTCCATTGATACTCTGAACACGCATGGGACCACACATATCCATGTGAAGAAGATCTAACTGTCCTTTAGAGCTTGGTGTGGTCTTTGTTTTGAAGCTAATTCGTTTAGCTTTACAAAGTTCACAAGAAGAACAAAGATGATCTTTGATGAATTTCAAACTTGGAAGGCCTCTCACAATATCTTTCTTGGAAAGCAAGTTGGTATTATCAAAATTAAGATGAGATAAACGTTGATGCCATAACCATGCCTGAGTCAATGAAGCTTTAGCCATGAAGCAAATTGGAGTTGATGAAGTTGTGTCTTGAAGTGAAATTGTGTAAAGATCAGTACCCCGTGTACCGGTAAGTAAGTCATTCCCATCATAATCATGAACAAAACATGCCTTCTTTCTGAAAGCAACCTCCAAATCCGCATCACAGAATTGACCAACCGAGAAAAGATTGTGATTGAGCCCTTCGACGTAGTATACCTGTGACAATCCGTCAATTTATGGTTGATATTTTATTCTCAAGTATTATTTAAAAACATTATTTTAATGTTATATTATGAACTCACTTATTTTTGGGAAGAAATTTGGATTTACGTCTTGAAGTAGCATCGACTACGTCTAAACCAGAGGATTCTACGTTACGTGCATACGTTTACATACACCGTTTTTGGTGACAGTCCGACATTTCAGGAAATAAATTTATCCGTGAAAATTATTTTGGAATTTTAAATTTGTGTTGGTTCATAAACTCACAAATTTACGAGAAGAAATTAGAGTTTACGTGAATAATTTAACGTCCTTTACAACTAAACCGAAAACCTTAGGATTACGTATTTACGTTTTCGAACTCCGTTTTTGATGAGACAATTTTTATTAGATTCGTATTGTGCCGTTGATTCATAATTTATAAAAACGTTTTTCGTAAAACGACCCGAGGGCACGTAAATCGAGGAAACTAGAATCGAGGAGTACCCGTAAATAATTAGGGATGAGACAAAAACAAGTTTTGTCCCACCCCACACATGGGACGATTTAAAACTAGCTACTCACACCATGAGGTGTCAAGTTATTAACTTACAAGCTACACTTGTAAGCTAGCTTAATATGTAAGCCATCACATGTCAAAACCATCTAACCAAACCACTCACATTCATTTTCACTCATGCAAATACCACCAAAACTCTCTCAAATCTCCCTCTAGCCATTTTTGGCCGTCCCTTTTACCACCACAAAACACCATCATTTGATCAAGTTTATACCATAAATCTTGTGTTTAAACTTGATCAAGATGAAAACCCTTTGAAGATATGAAGATTGGAGGTGATCCTAACATCCAAGGAGGTGATTTGGTAATGTCCAAGGGCTGATTTCTACATGAAGTTTACAAGTATTGGTGGCCATGAATATTGGTGTTGATCTACCACAAGTGGTATAAAGATTGTTCTCCCCATCCTCTTGTCTTAATCACAACCTACATCATCTTGGTGGTATAAAGATTGTTCTCCCCATCCTCTTGTTATTTTGATTATGTAATCATGTATTTTCTTTCTTATTGTATATGTATATGATGAATATATGATGATAAAAATGTTGTGTGGGGATCACGTGTTGATAAATATGATTAAAAAGATGAAAAACCATAAGAAACAAGGCTAAAATCTTGCTTAAATTGTTGGCTGTATAAAAACAGTAAGTAACCAAGTTATAAACTGATAAAATTGCATGGTGGAATCCATTTACAGTAAGTGTTAGATGTCATACACATGTGAGAGTTGGCCATGCAATGGAATCATCAAAATGAGTGAGATATGATCAAAACAAGATTAGTGTACCAATCTGAATAGTCTGTTTTGTAGGGACTGTTAAGAATAGTTAGACATGGAATGAGCAGTAGCTACAACTAACTTATTTGTAGCACATAATATGAAGTTTATTCCATCCAAAAATGAGCTTCTATCTCCTTATATAACTCAAGATATGATAAAAATGGTGAAGATGAAACTAAAAATCAGATTTTGAAGAATTAATGTTTAATAGTATTATATAAGCACTCAAACTAATATAGTATAAAATGTGAATTAAAACTCACTAACTTATAAATTTCATTTATATAAATATGTATAAGGTTAAATAAATGGAAACTTTATAACAATGGTAGTTGAATAAGATTTATAAGTTATAAAAATTATAAACATGATTTTTACGACTTTTTCGGCTATTACCGTAAAATTAACGTTTTTCGCCAATTAAAACTTAGACGATCAAACCCGTCTAATGTAAAGTTTTTAAAAGTCATATACTGATGTATAAGTACCTAATACAATTAAAAACCGATAAAACCCTAACTATATGACATACGGACATTAACGAGCTAAGTTAGCATATTTGGACTAATAATTTAACTAAATAAGTTAAACACTTATAAAAATTACTTATTGGGCTTAACCCATTTGGGCTCGACATGTAATGTATAAATACTGATAATACAAGTATAAAATGGATTAATACAAGTTAATGAACTTATAATAGGCTTATTGGACCTAAAACATGTAAATAGGTAAAACTAGTAAAATAGTAAAAAGTTACCAATACATAAACACTAAAATGAGTAAATAAGAATATATAAACCCACTTGATCATCATCATATGTATATATGTTATTTTTATAAAGTCATTGGACAAGAGTCTAAGTCGAGTATTATTTGTCTAGGTTTCCGTGATTGAAGCACGTACCGTACATCCGAATCGCCGATAACCGCCTTCGAAAATCAACGTGAGTTCATAGCCTCACACTCTTTTAAATGTTTTTATGAAATGTTTCATAAACCCGCAAGGGAGATAACATGTTAGTTGTTATAAAATAGGACACTAGTTGTCCCGATTGTCTGTTTATTGATTTGGACCCGAATGATTGTATGACCCGATGAATGATTAAATGACCCGATAGATGAAATGAAATGGATTATTAAAGTTAGGTTATGTCACTAAAAGTCCCATTAGCATGAATTGTGAACTACCGGGATTTGGTAGACGCTTATGCATATAATAGTACTATTTGGCGACGATCACCCCAGTTCGCGCCTTGACGGTTGATCCCCGTCGTGCCACATTGATTGGTAAGCGAATTTATGTATGAGAAGATTTACACAAGCGTGATTATTGTGACGACACGCTAATTTAGATGGGCAAGTTGAGTTTCGGGCTAGCTACCCGTTGTTTGTTGTAGTAAGGTAACAATGTCATGCGACTTATAATAATCCAAGTAACGAAATACTGCTATACGCACCGAATTACGATATATTGCCTGACTAGCAATACGGGGTTTTACTATTGATATTATGTTCGTGTTTTGGTTTTCATAACCATATTCATATAACGGTTTTTATTTAACTATATACAACGTTATAAAACGTATTGTATGGTGTTTTTAACGACAATGGTTCGTATAATGATTTTGAAGGCGAAAGCCTATATTATGATTTTGACGAGGATTTGTATGAAATGACTTTGGCTATTTTATGGTCTATTACAAAGATATACCGATGTTATATTGATGGATTTTATTAAACTCTATGAATTCACTCGGCGTTATCGCTGACCTTTTCTTTTAACATGTTTTATCTCAGGTACTTGAAGGTAATTCTCGGGAAGACAACAAGAATCTATGGCCCACAATTAAATAGTAATTTCCATTCAAATGCTTTGTAAAACCTGTATGAAATACAATGACTTGGGACCTATGTAAATTTGATATTTATGAATGGAAATGCTTTATTGTTAAACGACGCGATTTTTAAGCGTTGTCTATGATGTAAGTAATGTGCTATCCCGTAACACCAACGAGTCTTCTGCTGTATTGAATTGTGTAAATTTGGGGGTGTTACAGTTTTGTACCAGAGCTCTCGTTATAGAGAACGAAAGATTTTTAAAACTAAGGTTTTGAATAAAACATTTCAAAATCTTTTAACTATAGACATTTTTTTTCAAAATGTCTAAAAATCTTTTGACTATAACGGTGCCGAAGAATTCTCGAGTTACCGACAAGGCCAGACTGAGAAGTGTTATTTTAATATATATATAACTTGGATTATATATATATGATGTAATTTTATTACATGATTGTTTGATGATTATTATGATATTTATACGAGGTATTTATACGACGTAGATTGTCACAAGGAACCCTAAATCCCCTAGTAAATTAATCGAAGCTATTCTCGTAGGTATTCTAGCTATCCTAGATCTAAACCAAGTTGTGGATATTTATGATCCCAACAAATGGTTGATATTCGTAGAAATGTAGATATTAGTTGATTGTGATATTAAAGAATTGGCGAGATTAAAACTGATATCGATGTCATGACGATCTTTCCTTATAGAGTGGAGTTTGACAAAACGTTACCACCTAGAAAGATGTCATCTGATTCGTTGTCACCCAATTCTTAAATTTGAAATCGAAAGGGTGAATGTTGCACTTGAGGCTGTCATTGGAACCATTACCCAAAAGCCTCATGCCACTAGTACCTTTCCGAGAAGTCTGATTGAATGATCGAGTCATTTCATACTAGTGACTCATTTGATAACTATTGTTGTAAGGAGCTATAGGATTAGAAATTAAGTGTTGTTCATATCAAGCTTTTATTGCCCTATTAAGGTTTATGAATAAGGTTGAAAGTATTAGAGAATGAGGTAGGATATCGCATTGAGTATAAGTTGATTGAAACTTGAATAAAGTAAAATTTAACTTGTATGGAATATGAGATTGATAAGAGGAAGCCGTTAAGTTTTGTGATTGAATTATAAGGTTTTAAATGATTGTTGATTCATGTTAAGGGTTGTTCCTAGGCCATTGTCCACTAACGAGGATGCCCAGTGTCCAAGAAATAAATTGAAGAAATCTTCTTCTGAATTGAGACCGATGGATCTTCTAGGACATGTGGAACACCTAATGACTCTTGTAGATTAGTATTCATTGTGGTATTTTTAAAATAATCCCTAACGTAACTAAGACATCAGTTGGTAGGATGAGTTCTTGGAATTGTATGACATAGTGACACATAATGTATTACGGTACGATTTTGACTTGTTTGTGATTAATGAAAAGACTACCTTTGATTGCTAAATCCTACATGTATCGAGGTTATCTATCTTTTATTGCTTCATCCTAATGTTCGCATTAGTGATGCAACCATTGAACAAGTACTCATCTCGATTTGAGTTACGTTGTGAATTATTCTTTTTGAGTGCCATCGAGGTCATGAACCTCATGATTATTTGGCTAAGCTCATTTCCTATTAGATTGTAGTTAGTTCTTGGTGAACAAGTCTTTATCACTCTTTTGCAGATCACTAATTGTTTTTATAAGATAAAACAGTATCCCTTGGGAAAAATTGAATTTTCATCACTATAAGGATTATTCAAAGTGAGATTTATAAGTGGTTGTTATCGAAATGAAGTTGTTTATGAAACACCTTGGAAAACTTAATTGCTTTCATAATAAAGAACATCTTTGTAAATTTATTTTGATTCTTATTCAAGAATTAAGCATGAAAATGTTTTTATTATAAACATGATTATAAAATTTTGACGAACTGAGTATTGCATCGTTAATCCTAAAAGTGTATATAGTTGCGCGCCTACATACAATTTGGAATGGACCATGCAAGGCTGATTAGTAGTCACCATAAAACTAATGAATAAACACTACATTTTCTTTGAAGATTGTGAAAGATTAAATTTTATGAGATCTGCAAGAAGTGAGAAATAGGGACATAGTGTTAGGGAGAACTACATATGTGCCTGTAGCATCTATTCTTCTGAGTCGAATTTACTCATCTGTGGAAATTGTCTTATTTGACAATTGACAATTCTTTCTTGTCCAATTCTCCCGTGGTGAGATTCTTAGGAAAAGTATTTGATTACCGAGTGTTGATACCCGATTGGATGTATCGACGTTCCTATCATTTCTTTTGAATTGATTTCATTTGAACGACCTGGGTAACGATCCGAGGAGCTTTCGAATGCGTACTCAAATTATGAAAACATGGGATATATTCATATTCATTAAATGTTTTCGTCTGTATCTGATTTGAAATTCTATCGCGTAGATTATGCGTTGACCTACTCTTCTTAAGGTTAGTTATGTCTCCGGATATCCTGGAATTTGTGAAGGATTATGAATTATTATTAGTCTTTTGAGAAGTTCACATCTTATCAACGACAATAAAACTGGAAAGTTGATAATGCCAGTAGAATGGATTGATTGATTATGACATGACGACATTGTCTTAGTTGATGGGAACTCATGTAGAATTCCCCTAAAAGATAAGAGGTTGATTATCAAAAGTGATCTAAATAATTCTTGATGGATGACCATATCCTGCATTTAGACTTGAAATTATACCATGAATGGTTGTGAATTAGTCATAGATATTATAGTCTAGAAAGAACTTAAAATAAATGTATTAAAAGATGTTTCTTTTATCTGAAACTTTAGGGGGTATTTATTGGTGAATTACCTAGACTTTCGCCATTAAGGCAAGTTGAAATTGGTATTGATTATATTCCCGGTGCTGCACTTGTGGCATGTGCACTGTACGTCAGCACCATCTGGATTAAAAGAATTACCTTACAACTGAGAGAGTTGTCGGAGAAAGCTTTTATTCTATCAAGCTCGTCATCATGAAGAGCTATGGTGTTATTATTTATTATATTTATTGATTACCATGAACTAAGTAAATTGACGATTAAAATCTATATCCACTACCCAAGATGATAGATTGTTCGATCATTTACAAGGTTCTAGCGTATATTCGAAGATTTGATCCTCGGCATGGTTATCACCAACTTCGTGTCCACAAAGAAGGTTATCTATTCCAATCACTACATCCAGAACTTGTAATGAACATTATGAGTTTCACATGATGTCGTTTGGATTGACTAATACACATGTAGCATCCATAAATTTGCTGAAACACGTGTGTAGGCTGTAATTTGATAAATTCATGCTGGTGATCATTAAGGACCATTTGTTTGTTTATAAGAATAAGAAGGAGTTAATAATCATTTATAGACTGCCCTGAATTGGCCGAGTAATGAAAACCTGTACCTTGAGTATTTAACATGTGATTAAAGACTAAATCCTTTATATTAATTGACCGTGTGATTAATAGATAAAGGAATATATTGACTCTTCAAAATTAGAGCCATTTAAGACTTTGGGTTTACCAAAAAGAAAGTGAAAATATGTTTTGACAAATGTTTTATCAAAAGAATTTTTAAGGGATTATTTCCTTATACCGAAATCATTTAACTAAACTCCTGTTTAGGGGTAAATGTTTGTGCATACCTCAAAACAACCTAAAAGGGATTGAGGAAAACATTTAAACCATGACTTGAAATTTGAAGCGACAATTTTTGCTTGTCAACTAAGAAAATTTTTACCAAAATATAAACAAATATTTTTCGAACATTTACGGATCTTATTAATTATTTTCGATAAATCAACAAAAATCGTGTTAATTAAATTCAAATTTATTTTTGAACATTTTCCTATAATTGGACGAACCGAGAAAATTTAAAACTTCTTACGTTTACGTTTCATAAAATTAAATATTATTATTTAGTTACTTGTAATAATCATCGACGCTTTAGACGTCGGGTTGAGCAAAACTGATAAAAATAATAGTTGAGATAGAACTAAGACTTAGAAAATATGAAGGAATAATTTCTGAATAAATACGGTCATGATATTTATTTCATCAAGGGAGGTGAATATAATTACTGACACATTATGTAGAAAAGATAAAGAACCAATTAGGACATGTTCCTTAATAATGAAGGTGCAAAATAAATTGCCGAACAATATAAAAAAAATAAACAATGATTGTAAAAAGGATAATATAGAGGATTTTGAGATATAGTTATGTTGGAATCTTGTAAGTATAAGTATTCTATTCCTGTCATTTCTGATTTAATGTATCATTATCAGAAGAAGATGTACTGCTGGCAAATTATGAAGGCAGACATCGCCTCATGCATTAGTAAACCTCTAACTATTGCAAAGGTCATCATCTGAATTTGATTCGATTTGGGTCATCGTCGACAGACTGACCAAATCTGCTAATATCATTCTTCTTAATGATAGATTCTTGATGAAGAAATTGACTCTTTTATATTTAAAGGAGTTGTGTAAACATGGTGTGCCTGTATCGATCATCTCTATCAAGATCCTCGCTTCGCATCGAATTTCTAGAGAACGAATCTTGATAAGAGTACTGTGTACCACCCCAATCGAAGGGACGAGGTAAAGTAACGATACAAAATACTAGAAGTCTTGTTTTATGTTTGAATGATTGACCTTTGGTAATAAATCGTATAATCGCTTTCCTTTAGAGAGATTATCATTGATAATAATCGTATTAGGATCGAGATCGAATCTTGTGAGAATCTAAATATTAGAGCATTTGTAAGCAAGAGTTGGGATGAAGACATCCGACATACACCCATTGTGAGTTGGACATGTCTTTTAGGTTTAAGGTTTCCTATGATGGCGAACCTAACCTTACAAAATACTCGACCCGCGAGACCCGAAATGATTGTTGAAATTAGGATCTGATTATTGACTGTCGGTAGTGGGGAGGAGGTTATGTGAATATGAAATGTAGATTTTGAAGTGCCAGATGGGTAGCGAAGTTATGCCAAAACTTTTAACCATGGAAAAATTAATTGATGACTGAAAGATCATGGGAATTAAGTCCCCGTTGTATGGGACCATTGAGATGATATAAAAATTAATTTGAAAGGCATATAAGCTGGATCTACCCTAGGACTTCAAGGGCTGTGTAAATTATGATTCGTGTATCTAACTTGATGAAATGTCTATCAAGTGAAAATCTGATCATTTCTTGATGAAGTTTAGATCGGCGAGAAGTTGCATTCATCAAAAACCCGTGAACATCATGGATAGAGAAAGTAAGTCAACATTAAGCCTGATCTTATTCCCGTAGTTATGTTTGATGAAACTCGCGTATTGTAATGAATTACACTTGTGAGAAAAGACTGAATGTGAAGGAAATACCCACATGGCTTTAACTCTATAAGAAGCGAGTAGTAAGATAAGATGATCTTTGAGGACAAAGATCCTGTTTAGGAGTAAATGCTGTGACAATCCGTCAATTTATGGTTGATATTTTATTCTCAAGTATTATTTAAAAACCTTATTTTAATGTTATATTATGAACTCACTTATTTTTGGGAAGAAATTTGGATTTACGTCTTGAAGTAGCATCGACTACGTCTAAACCGGAGGATTCTACGTTATGTGCATACGTTTACATACACCGTTTTTTGTGACAGTCCGACATTTCAGGAAATAAATTTATCCGTGAAAATTATTTTGGAGTTTTAAATTTGTGTTGGTTCATAAACTCACAAATTTACGAGAAGAAATTAGAGCTTACGTGAATAATTTAACGTCCTTTACGACTAAACCGGAAACCTTAGGATTACGTATTTACGTTTTCGAACTCCGTTTTTTATGAGACAATTTTTATTAGATTCGTTTTGTGCCATTGATTCATAATTTATAAAAACGTTTTTCGTAAAACGACCCGAGGGCACGTAAATCGAGAAAACTAGAATCAAGGAGTACCCGTAAATAATTGGGGATGAGACAAAAACAAGTTTTGCCCCACCCCCACACATAGGACGGTTTAAAACTAGCTACTCACACCATGAGGTGTCAAGTTATTAACTTACAAGCTACACTTGTAAGCTAGCTTAATATGTAAGCCATCACATGTCAAAACCATCTAACCAAACCACTCACATTCATTTTCACTCATGCAAATACCACCAAAACTCTCTCAAATCTCTCTCTAGCCATTTTTGGCCATCCCTTTTACCACCACAAAACACCATCATTTGATCAAGTTTATACCATAAATCTTGTGTTTAAACTTGATCAAGATGAAAACCCTTTGAAGATATGAAGATTGGAGGTGATCCTAACATCCAAGGAGGTGATTTGGTAATGTCCAAGGGCTGATTTCTACATGAAGTTTACAAGTATTGGTGGCCATGAAGATTGGTGTTGATCTACCACAAGTTCTTCCATCAAAATCCATGTCTTAATCACAACCTACATCATCTTGGTGGTATAAAGATTGTTCTCCCCATCCTCTTGTTATTTTGATTATATAATCATGTATTTTCTTTCTTATTTTTTATTTATATGATGAATATATGATGATAAAAATGTTGTGTGGGGATCAAGTGTTGATAAATATGATTAAAAAGATGAAAAACCATAAGAAACAAGGCTAAAATCTTGCTTAAATTGTTGGCTGTATATAAACAGTAAGTAACCAAGTTATTAACTGATACAATTGCATGGTGGAATCCATTTAAAGTAAGTGTTAGATGTCATACACATGTGAGAGTTGGCCATGCAATGGAATCATCAAAATGAGTGAGATATGATCAAAACAAGATTAGTGTACCAATCTGAATAGTCTGTTTTGTAGGGACTATTAAGGAAAGTTAGACATAGAATGAGCAGTATCTATAACTAACTTATTTGTAGCACATAATATGAAGTTTATGTCATCCAAAAATGAGCTTCTATCTCCTTATAGAACTCAAGATATGATAAAAATGGTGAAAATGAAACTAAAAATCAGATTTTGAAGAATTAATGTTTAATAGTATTATATAAGCACTCAAACTAATATAGTATAAAATCTGAATTAAAACCCACTAACTTATAAATTTCATTTATATAAATATGTATAAGGTTAAATAAATGGACACTTTATAAAAATGGTAGTTGAATAAGATTTATAAGTTATAAAAACTATAAACATGATTTTTACGACTTTTTCGGCTATTAGCGTAAAATTAACGTTTTTCGCCAATTAAAACTTAGACGATCAAACCCGTCTAATGTAAAGTTTTTAAAAGTCATATACTGATGTATAAGTACCTAATACAAGTAAAAACCGATAAAACCCGAACTATATGACATACGGACATTAACGAGCTAAGTTAGCATATTTGGACTAATAATTTAACTAAATAAGTTAAACACTTATAAAAATTACTTATTGGGCTTAACCCATTTGGGCTCGACATGTAAAGTATAAATATTGATAATAAAAGTATAAAATGGATTAATACAAGTTAATGAACTTATAATAGGCTTATTGGACCTAAAACATGTAAATAGGTAAAACTAGTAAAATAGTAAAAAGTTACCAATACATAAACACTAAAATAAGTAAATAAGAATATATAAACCCACTTGATCATCATTATATGTACAAAATCATCATATGTATATTTGTTATTTTTATAAATTCATTGGACAAAAGTCTAAGACGAGTATTATTTGTCTAGGTTTCCGTGATTGAAGCACGTACCGTACATCCGAATCGCCGATAACCGCCTTCCCACATCAACGTGAGTTCATAGCCTCGCACTCTTTTAAATGTTTTTATGAAATGTTTCATAAACCCGCGAGGGAGATAACATGTTAGTTTTTATAAAATAGGACACTAGTTGTCCCCGATTGTCTGTTTATTGATTTGGACCCGAATGATTGTATGACCCGATGAATGATTAAATGACCCGATAGATGAAATGAAATGGATTATTAAAGTTAGGTTATGTCACTAAAAGTCCCATTAGCTTGAATTGGGAACTACCGGGATATGGTAGACACTTATGCATATAATAGTACTATTTGGGGACGATCACCCCAGTTCGCGCCTTGACGGTTGATCCCCATCGTGCCACATTGATTGGTAAGCGAATTTATGTATGAGAAGATTTACAAAAGCATGATTATTGTGACGACACGCTAATTTAGATGGGCAAATTGAGTTTAGGGCTAGCTACCCGTTGTTTGTTGTAGTAAGGTAACAATGTCATGCGGCTTATAATAATCCAAGTAACGAAATACTGCTATACGCACCGAATTACGATATATTGCCTGACTAGCAATACGGGGTCTTACTATTGATATTATGTTCGTGTTTTGGTTTTCATAACCATATTCATATAACGGTTTTTAATTAACTATATACAACGTTATAAAACGTATTGTATGATGTTTTTAACGACAATAGTTCGTATAATGATTTTGAAGGCGAAAGCCTATATTATGATTTTGACGAGGATTTGTATGAAATGACTTTGGTTATTTTATGGCCTATTACAAAGATATACCGATGTTATATTGATGGATTTTATTAAACTCTATGAATTCACTCGGCGTTATCGCTGACCTTTTCTTTTAACATGTTTTATCTTAGCTACTTGAAGGTAATTCTCGGGA
Source organism: Glebionis coronaria (assembly GCA_025667525.1). NCBI lineage: Eukaryota > Viridiplantae > Streptophyta > Magnoliopsida > Asterales > Asteraceae > Glebionis > Glebionis coronaria. Next base: position 110,086,590 of record CM046879.1, on the reverse strand, counting down.
TGACAACAAGAATCCATGGCCCGCAATTAAATAATAATTTCCATTCAAATGCTTTGTAAAACCTGTATGAAATACAATGACTTAGGACCTATGTAAATTTGATATTTATGAATGGAAATGCTTTATTGTTAAACGACGCGATTTTTAAGCGTTGTCTATGATGTGAGTAATGTGCTATCCAGTAACACCAACGAGTCTTCCGCTGTATTGAATTGTGTAAATTTGGGGGTGTTACAATACCCTTTTAATCGTGATATTCCCCTGAACCAAATCTCCATATCCTACGATCGGTGCAAATTGATCATTTCCGAATCGGACCGTACCCAGGAACTTCTCCACGAAGTTATTTAGATGCTTGAGATTCCCCGTCATGTGCTTCGTGCATCCAAAGTCCAGTATGAAGAGAATTATTTGTATCACCTACAGAAGAGTTAGAACATGATGGAGCATTTGCTAAATTGGATACCACAGTAGTTGTGATAGTAGAATCATTAGTGTCCTTATCATCATTTAAAGGAAAACTAACACTCGTTTTCACATTTTCTGTCCTAGCTTTCGGCATCCATTTATATCCTGGAGGACATTGATTAGCAAACCACCATTTCCAAGACTTGCTAGCAGACTCATATAATTCCTTAATTTTGCTTCTAGGGTTCTTAGTGGTGGAGTCTGATGCATTACTTTTCTTAGTGGGTGTTGCAGCAGAATGGTTTACTTTGCGTTTGGGTTTACTAGCTCTAATAGGCATCATAACTTGCTTCTTAGTTCTAGTGTCTACGCCTTTGACTTTATTTGTAACACCCCATTTTGATAAATGGAATGTCACGCTTAATTATGGCGTGTCATCAAAGCATACAAGGATAAATGTCTAGAACATTTCATGACCATAGGGATAACCGGAATCAAACATCGGTTCCCAAACATAAGCCCAAACATAATAAAGCAAAAGAAATGAATGAAAGACTAAACAAACATAAATGTATGAAGGCAAAAAGGAAAAGAAGTCTCTAGCAACTTCCATCCTATGCACGTCCTCCAAATGCTTGAGTCTTTCCTAGGGTACCTGCCGTTTTGGGACATGGAAAGGAAAGTAACGGCTGAGCAAAACGCTCAGTGCACGGGTATAGACATAGTATAAGTGACTAAAACATAAATAGAGACTTAATAGCAGTGGAAATAGATAAGTCTTGGAAAACCTGGAACATGTTCATAAAACTGGTTTAATAGTTTGAAAAGCCTTATGTTTATCTTATGAAAATTGTTTAACATATTTTACCATTAGCCAATATAGGTCATGGAAAAACCACTGTGCTTGAATACTTGGAGGGGTGATCTCATCATGCAAATTAGAGGGGCTGCCTCTAATTTAATATACTGGTTTTTTGGTAGGAGGGATCAGCTCCTTGTGAAGGATGCAAGGCACACACCACATTCACCATGAAATCCTGACTGAAAACATGTAACTAGGATGCACCCATACGTCCCACATGATAAATATAAATAAATGGCCAAAAGCTAAAGGGACGCCACGAGCAATCACTCCGCCGTGGTGAAGTCATAACATCAGTGCCTCTAATGTTATGGTTATGGTACCTCCATAACTAGGTGAAACTGGTCATGCATGTATATGGCTATAGGTATTCTTAATTAAACATAAGCAATCAAACACGTAACTTATACTACGGGAAAACAGTTGGCTGCATACGGGGAATCCTAATAAGGAAAGAATGTCCATACTGAAAGGACGGGAATCCGTACCTTATGTCCAGTGAACGAAGAAGACGAACGGAAGATAGTCCTACTTCGGTATCACTAACGCTACATAAATACATACGTGTATGAGTATCTGATCACTGAGTATGTAACTGGTTTAATGTTATGTCTTAGCTAAATTTATAAGTTCATGTCATGTTTAACTGATTTTAACGTTATACTGTATTTATCATGTATTATGTATATTCTGTTTAAACATTACTTATATTTCTTGTATTATTATACTCGCTGTGTAATAATAAGAAACTTTTAAAAAATAGCAGGTTCCTAAAATAGAATTACTGTTTAAAATAGATAAGTTTCTAAAAATTAGAAAGTTTCCATAAATAGATTAGCTGCCTTATTTAAATAAGTTTCTATAAATAGATATAAGCTGGTTTAATTAAGCTAATAATATAAGCTAAGTGTTTTCAGATTAATATTCTAAGTCATGAGATTATAAAATATAGTTTATTAATTATTACATGTAATTTAAATAAACTATAGGTTAAAAGTATTTAATTAAATAAAATGTGATTTAATTAAATAAAGATATAAATACTTAGGTTAAAACATGTATTATTGATTATATTAATATAACCTAAGTCATGGGATTTAATTAATTATAAGTCATGGTTTTAATAATTAATTAATTACTTAGTCTAATTTAAATAAATAATTACTTAAGTTAAAATCATGTATTATTAATTAATAATAATAAACCTAAGTCCACGTTTTAATTAAATTAATTATCTAGCATGTTAAATTAATTTAATTAACTTGTAAATAAATAATCTTGTAATTACAAGTCATATTGTATTAATTTAATTTACCTTGTAAAATAAATAAACATGTAAAGCTAATTAACTTGTAAAATAATAACACGTACTCTTGTATTATTTTATTAAAATACGTCGAAAACCGAACCCGTGTCTTATTAATTTAAACGTGAAACTCGAGTTATGAATTATAAATAAGCCGAACCAAACAGCCCCTTAACTTGGTTTACTAAACTGCCAAACAAACAGTCCCTAATTATGTTTATTAACCCAAAAGCCAAACGCTCCCTTAACTGCTAGTTACCCCTGGCAGTCGTGCGTTTCCCCCTGCTTGTTTAAAAGTCCCACCGAGAGCATAAGCTCTCGGTTCCCACTGCCTGAACAACTACGCCACTGGCCTCAGCCAGTGGTTTCCCCTGCTCGGCTGTGTTGCCACTGTTAGAGCAACAAGACCACTGGCCTTTGCGGCTGGTGGGAAAAAGTGTCACCGAGAGTCTCTTGACTCTCGGTTTGTGTGTCAAACCACCACAGCAAAACCAAAAACGACCCCCCCTCATTATTCACCACTTGAACATGTTTTAAAACCCCTTTTAAAATCAGACTCAAGATCAATTTAAAAGAAAGAATAAAAACTTATTAGGGTTTTTACCTTGTGTTTCGTGTTAGGGTTTCAAAAACCAACAAATCCCTTGTTCTTCTAGGATCAACCCTTAATCCCTTCTTCTTGTTTCCTTGGTGTGGGTCGCGGCAGGGAAGAAGAAAACACAAAAAAACATATGCGGCTGCTTTGTTTTCCTATTTTAGGGTTTCAGTTTTGTGTTTTTGTGTCGGCAGAAAAAGGAAAACCAAAAAAAACAAACCCCCCGTCTGTTTATTTGTATAAGCCGAAACATACACTTGGGCCTAGAGCCCAAGTCCTTCCTCTTCTTTTTCTTGTCTAAAACAGCCCAAACTTATTCTTTATGTTTGTATTATTCAATTAATAAAACGTACGCATTTAATTTAATACGTACTCGGTCTCTCGTATAATTTATGCCGTGAAATATCTTGTAATAAGTTCATGTGTTATAAGTAATATTATTTTACGTACTACTTGTCATATTAATTTAATTATACGTAATAAGAATAAACGTGTCTAATATTCATATTTACGTGTTACGTAGTTTACGTGATTAAATTAGTTATCTTCGTGACATAATATATTTATTTGTCTTCGTAATAAATATATATATATATACGTAAATAATATTAGCTCGTGATTAAATTACGTTCCTGATTTTATGATCGCATGTTCGTGATTATATATTGTTTAAACAATTATTGCGTGTTCGTGCGTAATAAATACTTATCGTGTTCTAACACGTACGTAATGCGTAAAATCCTAACACGTAAACCTAATCGTACTATAAAAGGAAAGTTTTAATCTAGTACGTACGATCTTAAGGGTACTGTTCATGGTAAAAGCATGCGGGTTTTACAACTCTTCCCCCCTAAAAAGAATAATTCGTCCCCGAATTATAGATAACGTAACTTGAAGCGTGACATACCCTATAAAACTGGAAGGGTATGTAAGATAACGAAATGTGAAGGTGACGTGGAACGTGACATGTCTTGAAAGGACATGGAGCGTGACGTCACTGAAAGGACATATCTAATCGATAAGAGAAAAACGGAGAAGAAGTCCGGATGAACTTGTCCGTTTCCAAGTGGCCTCCCTCTTGGAACGGTTCCTTCAGAAGATTTTGACACAAAAGATAAATCTTGGTCCTCCTGACCTTGACTTGGAATACGAAGAAATTCTTGGTTATCAACGGAAGGTAGATCCCCTAAATTCGATCGAGGAAAATAAGAGTTAACGTGCTAAGGTAACTGAAACATTACGATGCAAGACAAACTGACTTAACAGATAATTAGAAACGATGCGCGAGACATAAAGAAACGTAGTACGTGAAAAATTTTGAACGTGATACGTGAAAAATTTTGAACGTGCTACGTGGATATATGGCGAGTGTAGTATGAGTAAACATATCGTGATCCATGATACGTGTAACATATCTTGATCATGATATGAGGGACGTGGAGTGAACATGACATGTGAAACATATCGTGATCATAGAATACAATGGCGGTAACGCCAAACGCTACAAGGTGAGACGTGGAATATGACGTGAAACGTCTATCTGATGATGGAGAGTTATACTAAACTTGGGTCTGGTCTCTCAAGTTCTTGCAAAACTTCCCAGAACGAAATGAACGTAAAATCGTAAGCCCAGATACGATCATGAACGTGAATAGTGTCATGAACGCGAGCGCGAAAGCAAGTCGTGGAATCAAAATGAAGACGTGAAGTAATTTAGGAGTACAATTGCGAATCTTTGTCTGACCCGATAGCTGAGGGATTACCAAGTGGTCGGATGAGCCTTGGCTGGAACATGTCCGATCAATCTGTTGGTTCTGCAATCCTTGCGGAATTAAGGATTCTACAGACTTGATCAAACTGTTTGCAATAACACATATAGCATCATGCTTCTTCTGAGTTTGCGTTAATCTGGTAACCAAAATCCGTGGAGATCTTGTCCCATTTCAATTCACAATTTTAGATGATGAAAACATCCCAGTTTGTTGGTGTCCTATCTTAACCTGTTGGTATGTCAGGTACTTAGATATGAACATAACTGTATCTTGCTTCGTAGGACTTGATACATAGGAGTTTGCGAAACTCTGAGTCTATGAATCTAAACTTCTCTTAGCGTAGGATTTTCTAGAACACCTAACGTAATGTAGGGTTATCTCCTTTACGCATAAGCTGAGTCATGGTAAGATTAACCATAGAAACCCATGTGATTCAGTGTCTCACTGTAATCAAACAAAATTGATATTGGAAAAAAATTTCCAGGGTCATAGAATTTGCAACATAGTGCAGATATGGTCTTCTTGTTCTTCTCTAGGCTTAGAGAAAATCAGGTTACCCTCAATGAAAACACTGATGAATTTGATTTGAGTTCATGGAAACTCATTCTTATAATGTCGTTGAAGCATTGATGAGACTAATTCAAAATCATAAATCTAGCATGACTGAGTCGTGTACGAATAGCAGTCATGGACATGTCCTGCTTTTTCACTCGTCACTGTTTGCAGCATGATCATGAGTTCGATCTTGGAAAAGTGATTACACTATACGGTCGATTGGACATGTCATCAATACGTGGATGAGAATAACGGTCATGAATGGTGATTTGTTTTAGCCGACGATAGTCGACACATAATCTCATGGTACCGTCCTTCTCCTTGAAGGTTCTTCTGGAATATATAGGAAGATTTTGGAATAATCACCTGGCTATGCGTAAAAGGACTTAAGTAGTCGTGTCTTACTGACAGCTAGAAATAGCGACCATGGCTAACAACGCACATTCTTGTAAGCATAGATAATTCGTACAGATTTTCCTGATGGAAAATCAAGCTGAACGTATTCAGGGGCCTGAACACTACTGTACATAATTATGAATCGTAGCATGGTGTGCTGTTCATAGTCCATAATTAGGATAAAATTCATCTCGTGTCTGTCCGAGGAAATGCGTTAGCAGCTTGGATCTTATCATTAAACTGAAGGAAAACCTTCGTATGCGTGGGAATACGAAAGGTGTCCTTCATGGTCATGAATATATGAACTATGGTGAAAGAAATGAAAGTGACATCGGCAACGTGACAGTTCTCACTGATGCGCCGATAATGGTATTGAAATTCTTGTGGCGTGATTAATACATGGCACAAAAAAATAGATATACCCTTGGAGGGTACCCTGAATTTCTTAGAAATGTTCCATAGTTGGACGTGAGTCATGTGTCTTGACTCATGTCTTGGAACTATAAGCATGACATATGTCTTGACTGGTGTCTTGACATGTGTCTTCAGGAAGTATACGTGAGACATGTGTCTTGAATGATGTCTTGACATGTGTCTCGAGATGTGAAACAAATATAACCACAATATAAGGTTATTATGGCAGACTTGGCGGATCGGTTGGTCTACTGATCCTTTGTATGTCTGATCACGTCCGCGGCCGGAGCCTCGATTGCGATTTCAAGGATAGTTTTGTCATAGTAGTGGTTACCATCGTCTTGTCTGTCAGTTCCATGACGGTCATTCTCATGACCGTGATGCATGTAACTATTTAGCTGAGTGGCCGGCTGGTACCGGTTTGCACTCATATGGCTGAAATGACAGCCGAATGACGTGTGACATGTAACTAAGAATTTGGGACAATGATTGATAAAATCGTCTGATGGTGAAGTATCTTCTCGTCCAATAGATTTGCTCTGACGCCTTTGTCTTCGTCTCGTAGGATCTCCAGGTTGTGAACAGCATCCGCATCTCGTAGCGTCTCCGAACATCAGGAGCATCAAACTTTAGTAACCTCTCCCAGTTATGAGCGGCATCAGCAATCTTGTAGAATATCAGCAATTGAAAATACGCCTGAGGTGATTCAGAATCGACTAGCGAATACTTGTGAACTATTGCAAGTGATATACACATGGATTTAGGTACGTGTAATACACATGGAATACGGTACGTGGAGTACACGTTGAATGCACATGAAATGATCGGTATGGGGAAAGTATACCGGTTAAACGGTTAGAAAAACCATCATGATAACCTGGCAGTATTAGCATAGACATCATTCTGGTTATAACGGAAACGTTAAAGTGTGGTTACACAAAATTCAATGATGATTTGCCTGACAGCATGATCAATGAAAACCAACCATGACTATCATGAAAGCATGATTCAATGAAATCTAAAAATGTCTTGCAGGACAACGCAAATAACAAAAGAGGCATAAAACATAATCAACATGAAGACGGAATTATCATGAAGAAACATGAAACCATCTATCACGAAGAAGTGTATAACATAATCAGCATGAAACTAAAGTTAACCATGACAGTATGAAAACATACTTGACATAAAAACATAATAACTTATGAGGGGACATGAAAAAATTTATGCCAATTTAAATCATGAGAAAAATTTTATGCATGAAAAACAGTGCATGAATACCTAATGTAGTTTATAAAACCTTTATATGTACGAGGGAACGCCTATGGGTCGGTTCCAAAACAAAAGACATGGCGAGGGGACGCCTATGGGTCGGTCCCAAAGTTAAAAGTTTCGATAAAAGCACATGCGACTAAATAGGGCCAGTCCTGTACCAACCATTACTTAGTCATAATCCCTGCAACAATGATACATGAAACATAAATAAATGAAACTCATCTGTCAAAACTTATCAGAAAAAATTTATATGACTAATTATGAACTACTGGGGTTCAGTCCACATAGCCACAGTTCACGAGGAACATTATGCATGAAACAATGACACATAACTAAATATGAATGACGGTTGTCCATCCATATTAGTAAAACAATATCGATGAAAACATGAAGGTTACAACCTCAAGGTGCTGAAAACATCATGGTTAAAACAACAATGCGCTGAAAACATCAATACGTGGAATAACAAACGTTGGCTTAGGAAGCTCCTGGTGACTACCCACTAGTCACAGGTCGAGTTTTAGAGCCTACAGGTCGAAGCCTTGGCTCTGATACCATAATTGTAACACCCCATTTTGATAAATGGAATGTCACGCGTAATTATGGCGTGTCATTAAAGCATACAAGGATAAATGTGTAAAACATTTCATGACCATAGGGATAACCGGAATCTAACATCGGTTCCCAAACATAAGCCCAAAACATAATAAAGCAAAAGAAATGAATGAAAGACTAAACAAGCATAAATGTATGAATGCAAAAAGGAAAAGAAGTCTCTTGCAGCTTCCATCCTATGCACGTCCTCCAAATGCTCGAGTCTTTTCTAGGGTACCTGCCGTTTTGGGACATGGAAAGGAAAGTAACGGCTGAGCAAAACGCTCAGTGCACGGATATAGACATAGTATAAGTGACTAAAACATAAATAGAGACTTAATAGCAGCGGAAATATATAAGTCCTGTAAAACCTGGAACATGTTCATAAAACTAGTTTAATAGTTTGAAAAGCCTTATGTTTATCTTTTGAAAACCTGGAACATGTTCAAAAAACTGGTTTAATAGTTTGAAATGCCTTATGTTTATCTTTTGAAAACTGTTTAACATATTTTACCATTAGCCAATATAGGTCATGAAAATCCACCGTGCATAAATACTTGGAGGGGTGACCTCATCATGCAAATTAGAGGGGTTGCCTCTAATTTAATATACTGGTTTTTTGGTAGGAGGGATCAGCTCCTTGTGAAGGATGCAAGGCACACACCACATTCACCATGAAATCCTGACTGAAAACATGTAACTAGGATGCACCCATACGCCCCACATGATAAATATAAATAAATGGCCAAAAGCTGAAGGGACGCCACGAGCAATCACTCCGCCGTGGTGAAGTCATAACATCAGTGCCTCTAATGTTATGGTTATCGTACCTCCATAACTAGGTGAAACTGGTCATGCATGTATATGGCTATAGGTATTCTTAATTAAACATAAGCAATCAAACACGTAACTTATACTACGAGAAAACAGTTGGCTGCATACGGGGAATCCTAATAAAGAAAGAATGTCCATACTGAAAGGACGGGAATCCATACCTTATGTCCAATGAACGAAGAAGACGAACGGAAGAGAGTCCTACTTCGGTATCACTAACGCTACATAAATACATACGTGTATGAGTATCTGATCACTAAGTACGTAACTGGTTTAATGTTATGTCTTAGCTAAATTTATAAGTTCATGTCATGTTTAACTGATTTTAACGTTATACTATATTTATCATGTATTCTGTATATTCTGTTTAAACATTACTTATATTTCTTGTATTATTATACTCGCTGTGTAATAATAAGTAACTTTCTAAAAAATAGCAGGTTCCTAAAATAGAATTACTGTTTAAAATAGATAAGTTTCTAAAAATTAGAAAGTTTCCATAAATAGATTAGCTGCCTTATTTAAATAAGTTTCCATAAATAGATATAAGCTGGTTTAATTAAGCTAATAATATAAGCTAAGTGTTTTCAGATTAATATTCTAAGTCATGAGATTATAAAGTATAGTTTATTAATTATTACATGTAATTTAAATAAACTATAGGTTAAAAGTATTTAATTAAATAAAATGTTATTTAATTAAATAAAGATATAAATACTTAGGTTAAAACATGTATTATTGATTATATTAATATAACCTAAGTCATGAGAATTAATTAATTATAAGTCATGGTTTTAATAATTAATTAATTACTTAGTCTAATTTAAATAAATAATTACTCAGGTTAAAATCATGTATTATTAATTAATAATAATAAACCTAAGTCCACGTTTTAATTAAATTAATTATCTAGCATGTTAAATTAATTTAATTAACTTGTAAATAAATAATCTTGTAATTACAAGTCATATTGTGTTAATTTAATTTACCTTGTAAAATAAATAAACGTGTAAAGCTAATTAACTTGTAAAATAATAACACGTACTCTTGTATTATTTTATTAAAATACGTCGAAAACCGAACCCGTGTCTTATTAATTTAAACGTGAAACTCGAGTTATGAATTATAAATAAGCCGAACCAAACAGCCCCTTAACTTGGTTTACTAAACTACCAACCAAACAGTCCCTAATTATGTTTATTAACCCAAAAGCCAAACGCTCCCTTAACTGCCAGTTACCCCTGGCAGTCGTGCGTTTCCCCCTGCTTGTTTAAAAGTCCCACCGAGAGCATAAGCTCACGGTTCCCACTGCCTGAACAACAACGCCACTGGCCTCAGCCAGTGGTTTCCCCTGCTCGGTTGTGTTGCCACTGTTAGACCAACAAGACCACTGGCCTTTGCGGCTGGTGCGAAAAAGTGTCACCGAGAGTCTCTTGACTCTCGGTTTGTGTGTCAAACCACCACAACAAAACCAAAAACGACCCCCCCCCCTCATTATTCACCACTTGAACATGTTTTAAAACCCCTTTTAAAATCAGATTCAAGATCAATTTAAAAGAAAGAATAAAAACGAATTAGGGTTTTTACCTTGTGTTTCGTGTTAGGGTTTCAAAAACCAACAAATCCCTTGTTCTTCTAGGATCAACCCTTAATCCCTTCTTCTTGTTTCCTTGGTGTGGGTCGCGGCAGGGAAGAAGAAAACACAAAAAAACATATGCGGCTACTTTGTTTTCCTATTTTAGGGTTTCAGTTTTGTGTTTTTGTGTCGGCAGGAAAAGGAAAACCAAAAAAAACAAACCCCCCGTCTGTTTATTTGTATAAGCCGAAACATACACTTGGGCCTAGAGCCCAAGTCCTTCCTCTTCTTTTTCTTGTCTAAAACAGCCCAAACTTTATTCTTTATGTTTGTATTATTCGATTAATAAAACGTACGCATTTAATTTAATACGTACTCGGTCTCTCGTATAATTTATGCCGTGAAATATCTTGTAATAAGTTCATGTGTTATAAGTAATATTAATTTACATAGTACTTGTCGTATTAATTTAATTATACGTAATAAGAATAAACGTGTCTAATATTCATGTTTACGTGTTACGTAGTTTACGTGATTAAATTAGTTATCTTCGTGACATAATATATTTATTCGTCTTCGTAATAAATATATATATATATATATACGTAAATAATATTAGCTCGTGATTAAATTACGTTCCTGATTTTATGATCGCATGTTCGTGATTATATATTGTTTAAACAATTATTGCGTGTTCGTGCGTAATAAATACTTATCGTGTTCTAACACGTACGTAATGCGTAAAATCCTAACACGTAAACCTAATCGTACTAGAAAAGGAAAGTTTTAATCTAGTACGTACGATGTTAAGGGTACTATTCATGGTAAAAGCATGCGGGTTTTACATTATTCATAGCACACATAGAATGATTATCATTAGCACACTTGCCACATTTGACACAAACAAATTTCACATTCATAGCATTCAAATCATTCACATCATTCATATCGTCATTACATGCGATTACAAACTTTTTATTCTTAAAAACATTCAAATTCGTAGGGTTTTCTTCTACTTCCTTCATCTTCCTTTGATTCTTGTGTTTCCAGACTTTATCATTCACTTGAGTGCTCTTAAGCTGAGGCCGGCTAACACTAGTAGTGGAGACTATTCCTGTAGTAGAAGACACACGAATATTAGTGTTTCTAGAAGTCTGATGTGATTGAGTCACTTTGTTTGTAGGCTTAGTGGTCATTCTATACATCCCTGGTTTAATCACATTATTGTGCTTAACGCTTGGTGCTATATTATTCCTTATGGGTTGATTATGTGGTAACCTTTCCTTTCCATCCATCTTGGGGGCAAACACAGGTTTTGCAAACGAGGAGTTTGATAAAGCAGATGGTTTTCCCAAGATAGAGGATCTATTTACGTTAGAGGCATTGGGTTGTCTAACAACAGGTTTCTTAATGCTAGGTTCCACAACTTTCCCACCCATTTTAGCAACGAGTTTTTGCAACTCTGCTATTGCTCTGTCCCTGTCTTGTAACTGGGCTTTCAACCCTTTAATTTCCAAATTCTGTCCATTCATTTCTCGAAACGTTGGGGAAAGTTTTTCTTGCAATTTATTATCATGTGGAAAACTACCAACGTCTTTTTCCAAAGCAAGTTCAAGAGAATGACAATGTTTTTGAAGGAAATCAGTTTTGTGTTGAAGTAACTCAAAAGCCTTTTTATCAACATTTTCTTTACGTTTCGAAAGCTCAATTTCAAGACGTTCACATTCTTTGATCTTATCAAGATATTTGCATGCAACATCAAAATATTCATCAATATCAGCACACGATGTAAAATAAGCACACATAACATCTTTAGAAACGCATTCTCGCAATAGTAGATCATATTCAACTGAAAAATCAGACTTCCCTATTTGAAGATCATCAATGTGTTTCTCAAGAGATTCAACATATTTTAAATCAACATACATTTCAGTCCGAATGAACTCCTCAAGTTGAAAAACTGTTTCTTTAATCAACGCCGTGTTAGGAATTAAGAGTTCTTTCACAAGCAAGGTAATATCTTGAGGAATCGGGCGTTGCCACTCAGCATTTTCACTTTTTGCCCAATCTCTTTCAACAATAGATTTAACATTATCTATGTGGTGTTTAAGAATACCTAATGTTTTCCTACTCTTTCTTTTAGATTCATCTAGAGGGAGGTAGTTTATGTATTTGTAAACATTAGATTTCTTAGGGGCAAATGCTTTCTTCCATTGAATTCTCTTTTGTTTGCATTCTAGAAACACTTCCTCACGAGTTTTCTGAGTTTGCTTGTTGAAAAGACCATAAAGACTATTCTCATAAGCATAATTATATGGTTTTACAAACTCCTCATTGACAAGTGATTGGCTATCATCATCCCAAAGGGCAGTCTCTTCACTTTTAGCGCTAGCAGGCATGCAATCAAGATCAGTCCTTTCAGTCTCATCAAGATAAAGACACGGGTTCGCAGCTTGAGCTTTGGCAAGGTACTCAGGACTTGCAAAGCTAGCTTGACCCTTAAACATCGATGGAGGTGCTAGCATTCTTACGGATTGAATAGAATCATGCGTTTTATAAACAACTTTCTTCAAAAATTCGACTTGTTCTTCTTGCTTCGTTACTTTTTCGGTTTCTTTATCATATCTACTTTTGAAGTCTTGTTTTAACGCATCTACCTCTTGTTTCTTATCATCGAGAATTTTAGAAGAATATGTAGTGGTCATAGAGAGCTTTTGTTCAAGTTCATTTACTTTGGTATTGGCAAGGTACGTTTTTTGACGTTCATCCATTAAAAAAACATTATATAGACGCTTCTCTTTGGCTAATAACTCAAGAGTTGTATTATATTTGTTTTCAAAATCGTCCTTTTGACTTTTTAACGCACTTCCCTTGTACCCCTCAAGCTCTTTGGTTTTCTAAAGGAGCTCATCTCTATAGCTTTCAGTCATCTCAGTAGATTTGATAAGAGCAGCTTTGCATTCTTCAAAATTTTGAGTGAGCTTAGCGTTTGCCTTCTTTAATTGCTTTTGACTCTTTTTATTTTCAGTGACATCTTTTTGTAAAGTAGCAATTAAATTAGCAAGCGCAATACGTTCCTCTTCATCATATTCATTTGCATGTTGATCATCCTCAGACTCATTATTGCACATGTCTGATGAATCGGGTGTGGTATTGCTATCAACCGTTTCCATCATACCCGTGTCATTAATGGCATTGGGTAGATCACTATGCTCAGGAATATCACCAAACACATTATATTCATCAGTAGTGTGTACCTTATCGATTGGCTCAGTGTCAAAGATAAGGCCATTGTCATCTTCAGTGACTTTGAGAACATCTTCAACCTTTGCCATGTACGAGTAATGTGCATCGAGCTCTTGATCAGAATCTTCATCATCAGTATCATCAAGCATTGCTCCTTCCTCAGCTGACAATTCAACCCCTGCTTCCATTTTCTTGCATAGCAGCATCTTTTCCTTGTGATAGCTGGAGTCTCTAACCCTTTTCGGCTTCCTGCATTCCTCTGCCATATGCCAATAACCTTGGCGATTAAAACATTGAATCCCACTCTGCTGAACCACTTGACTTCCAACAGTGTCCCTATTCCCAGTAGCAGCAGCAATCCTCTGAGTATCATACTTGGCAGTTTGTCGATCATACCTTGCAGAACCCTCAACATGCGTTGGATTATGTCGACCATACCTAGAAGGACTTTCACCACGTCGACGTGTGTCATACCTTGGAGGACTCTCAACATATCGGTTCTTTGTGTTAGATGATGTATGAAGATTGTTGTTGGTGGGTTTGTAGATTCTTGTAAGTCTTCATTATGAAAGCAATTTGTTGTTTCATCTCCTGTTTCTTTTGAGCTTGGTCTTCATCACTATCTTCTTCAGATGAGGACTCAGATGGTGGTGATAGTGCTCTTGGCACTTTACCTCGAGATCTTGTAGATGATGAAGACTTAGATGATGTGGAAGATCGTGGTGAAGATGATGTAGTGGAATATGACTTAGGAGCACGAGAGTGATGACGTTGAACATTTTGAATGGTAGTCACTAAAGCAAGTGGATTAGCCGTCTTGGCAACACGTTCAGCTCGAATCTCATTTGCTTCATTCTGAAATTGCTTCAAGATATCAAAGAGTCGATGATATGAGACCTCGTCTAACTTTTCTTGTTGTTTCACCAAAGTGACGAACCGTGTCGACTCGGGTTGAAGTTGTTGAAGAAATTGAACATTGACTTGCATGGTGGAGACTTGTAGATTATTTCTTGTCATGTCATTCATCATCTTATAAAACCTGGAGTAGTAAGAGTCAATTGGTTCTCCATCCCTTAAAGTAAACTTGCCAAAATTCCAAAACAAGTTTGTTTTGACATCTTGTTTGTTGAGTGATTCTCCTTGTTGCAAGCGTTCAATAGCAGTCCACATTTCATGTGCTGTAGGACATGCATCAACCGTGGAGTAAATATCATCTCCAATCCCACTTAAAACCATATAGATGGCTTCCTTCTCCGCATCATGCCAAGCATAATTTTCAGGTGTGAGATCGGCTCTTGTTTCATCACGTTCACTTGCAGGTATTGGATCAGTAGTATCTGTGGCTGCTCTTGGAGGAATTGAGATTTTCTTGAATACATATGGACCATGAGTAATACATTTCCTCAATGCGTTACCATTGGGTATTGTATCAGGATATCGTATGAAACGTGATTGCCATTGAGCATACCGACCAGACACAAGCATTGGTGGTCTCTCTTTATTACCCGCCACCATGATATTGTTATTTGTGACACGATACTCTTGAGTAGAATCCATATCTAGAGACTTGAAATCGATGAAGTGAAAATGGATCTTAATTAGATGTGTTTTGATTGTTGTTGTCGATGAAAAATGTTAAAATCCCCTAAAAATTTTCTTCACAAGAAACCAAAAAATTTGTGACAATCCGTCAATTTATGGTTTATATTTTATTCTCAATATTTATTTGTAAACATTATTTTAATGTTATAATATGAACTCACTTATTTTTGGGAAGAAATTTGGATTTACGTCTTGAAGTAGCATCGACTACGTCTAAACCGGAGGATTTTACGTTACATGCTTACGTTTACATACACCGTTTTGGTGACAGTCCGACATTTCAAAAAATAAATTTGTCCGTGAATATTATTTTGAGATTTTAAGTTTGTGTTGGTTCATAAACTCACAAATTTACGAGAAGAGATTAGGACTTACGATTTTAATTTAACGTCCTTTACGACTAAACCGGAAACCTTAGGATTACGTATTTACGTTTTTGAACTCCGTTTTTGATGAGACAATTTTTATTAGATTCGTTTCGTGCCGTTGATTCATAATTTATAAAAACGTTTTTCGTAAAACGACCCGAGGGCACGCAAATCGAGGAAACTAGAATCGAGGAATACCCGTAAATTAGTGGGATGAGACAAGTTTACACTTGCCCCACCCCACTATATGGGATGGCTAAACTAAGCCACCACACCACAAAGGTGTCAAGCTTACAAGATAAGTAAGACACATGTCTTACTTACCTTCATAAACTAGCTATCAAAACCATTCACTCCAAACCACTATCTCCATTTACAACATGCAAACCACACATTTTTCTCTCTACTCCACCACCATAGCACCACCACCATAACCATAAAAAATTTACCATAACCAAGGGCTACAATCTACATATGATTATGTCCTATTGAAGACTTGAAGATTGGAGGTGATTCTATCATCCAAGGAGGAGATTTAATGATGTTCAAGGGCTGATCTCTACATGAAATTTACAAGAATTGGTGGCCATGAATATTGGTGTTGATCTACCACAAGTTCTTCCATCAAAATCCATGTCTTAATCACAACCTACATCATCATGGTGGTATAAAGATTGTTCTCCCCATCCTTTTGTTAATTTTGATTATGTAATCATGTATTTTATTCTTAAATGTATATATGTATGATGATATATGATGATAAAGATATTGTGTGGGGATTTGGTGTTGATAATCATGGGTAAAAAGATGAAAAGTTATATGTAAAAGTGGTTAATCTTGCTTAATTTAGATGGCTGTATAAAACAGTAAAGAACCATGTGATGAACTGATAAAATGGCATGAACAAATTAATATACAGTAAGTATAAGATGTTATACACATGTGAGAGTTGGCCATGCAATAGAATTATTAGGATGAGTGAGATATGATCAAAACAAGTTTAAAGTACAAATCTGAGTTCACTGTTTTGGACGATTTTTAGAAAATACTTAGAGGCTGATTCAACAGTATATATAGAGGAGTTAAATGGAGCACATATCATGTAGTTTATGTCATAAAAATTTGAGCTTCTATCTCCATATAGAACTCTAGATATGGCAGTTTTGGTGAACATGAAAATAAAAATCAGATTTTGGAAATTAAAGTATAATAGTATTATATAAGCACTCAAATAAAAATAGTATAAAATGTGAATTAAAACCCACTAACTCATATAATACATTTATATAAATATGTGTAAGGATAAATAAATGGACATTTTATAAAAATGGTAGTTTGATAAGTTTTATAAGTTATAAAACTATAAACATGATTTTTACGACTTTTTCGGCTATTACCGTAAAATTAACGTTTTTGCTAAATAAAACTTAGACGGTTGGACCCGTCTAATGTAAACTTTTATAAACTCATATACTGATATATAAACATATATAACAAGTAAAAACCGATAAAACCCGAACTATAAAACATACGGACATTAACGGGCTAAGTTAACGTTATTGGACTAATAATACAACAAAATGGGCTAAAACACTTATAAACTTATTTATTGGGCTTAACCCATTTGGGCCGAACATGTAAAGTTTGATACTGAT
The DNA here is from genome assembly GCA_025667525.1 of Glebionis coronaria. Lineage (NCBI taxonomy): Eukaryota > Viridiplantae > Streptophyta > Magnoliopsida > Asterales > Asteraceae > Glebionis > Glebionis coronaria. The sequence goes on along the minus strand of CM046879.1, from coordinate 110,069,132 downwards.
AATAAAAGTATAATTGGGCTAATATAATATATTGGGCTTGTAATGGGCCTATTGGGCCTAAAACATGTAAATAGGTAAAACTAGTAAACTAGTAAGAAGTTACCAATACATAAACACTAAAATGAGTAAAAGAGAATATGTAAACCCCTTGATCATCATATATATATAATCATCATATGTATACATAATTGTTATTTTTATATAAAGTCATTGGACAAGAGTCTAAGACGAGTTATTTGTCTAGGTTTCCGTGATTGAAGCACGTACCGTACACCCAAATCGCCGATAATCGCCTTCCCACATCAACGTGAGTTCATAGCCTCGCACTCTTTTAAATGTTTTTAAGAAATGTTTTATAAACCCACGAGGGAGATAACATGTTAGTTTTTATGAAATAGGACACAAATTGTCCCGATTGTTTGTTTATTAATTTGGACCCGAATGATTGTATGACCCTATGAATGATTAAATGACCCGATAGATGAAATAAAATGGATTATTAAAGTTAGGTTATGTCACTAAAAGTCCCATTAGTATGAATTGTGAACTACCGGGATTTGGTAGACGCTTATGCATATAATAGTACTATTTGGGGACGATCACCCCAGTTTGCGCCTTGACGGTTGATCCCCGTCGTGCCACATTGATTGGTAAGGGAATTTATGTATGAGAAGATTTACATAGCGTGACCTTTGTGACGACACGCTAACTTAGATGGGCAAATTGAGTATCGGGTTAGCTACCCGTTGTTGGTTTAGTAAGGTAACAATGTCATGCGGCTTATAATAATCCAAATTAACGAAATACTGCTATACGCACCGAATTACAATGTATTGCCTGACTAGCAATACAGGGTCATACTATTGATATTATGTTCGTGTTTTGGTTTTATATAACCATATTCATATAACGGTTTTTATTTAATCTATACAACGTTATCAAATGTATTGTATGATGTTTTTACGACATTGGCTCGTATAATGATTTTTAAGGCAAATGCCTATATTATGAATTTCGATAAGGATTTGTATAAAAATGACTTTGGCTATTTTATGGCCTATTACAATGGTTTGTACAAAATGATTTTTGGTAATAATTTTATACCAATGTTATATTGATTGATTTTATTAAACTCTATGAATTCACTCGGCGTTATCGTTGACCTTTTCTTTTAACATGTTTTATCTCAGGTACTTGAAGGTAATTCTCGGGAAGACGACAAGAATTCATGGCCCGCACTTAAATAATAATTTCCATTCAAATCTTTTGTAAAATTGTATGAAATGATTATGACTTGGGACCTATGTAAATTTGATATTTATGAATGGAAATGCTTTATTAATAAACGACGCGATTTTTAAGCGTTGTCTATGATGTGAGTAATGTGCTATCCCGTAACACCAACGAGTCTTCCGCTGTATTGAATTGTATAAATTTAGGGGTGTTACAGTTTGGTACCAGAGCTCTCGTTATAGAGAACGAAAGATTTTTAAAACCAAAGGTTTTGAATAAAACATTTCAAAATATTTTAACTAAAAACATTTTTCTAAAAATGTCTAAAAATCTTTTGACTATAACGGTGCCGAAGAATTCCCGAGTTACCAACAAGGCCAGACTGAGAAGTGTTATTTTAATATATATATATATATATATATATATAACTTGGATTATATATATATATATATATATATATATATATATATATATATATATATATATATATATATATATATATGATGTAATTTTATTACATGATTGTTTGATGATTATTTTGATATTTATACGAGGTATTTATACGACGTAGATTGTCACAAGGAACCCTAAATATCCTAGTAAATTAATCGAAGCTATTCTCGTAGGAATTCTAGCTATCCTAGATCTAAACCAAGTTGTGGATATTTATGATCCCAACAAATGGTTGATATTTATAGAAAGGTTGATATTAGTTGATTGTGATATCAAAGAAGAATTGGCGAGATTAAATCTGATATCGATGTTATGACGATCTTTCCTTATAGAGTGGAGTTTGACAAAACCTTACCACCTAGAAAGATGTCATCTGATTCGTTGTCATCCAATTCTTAAATTGAAATCGAAAGGGTGAATGTTGCACTTGAGGCTATCATTGGAACCATTACCCAAAAGCCTCATGCCACTAGTACCTTTCCGAAAAGTCTAGTTGAATGATCAAGTCATTTCATACTGGTGACTCATTTGATAATTATTGATAAAGGAGTTATAGGATTGGAAATTAAGTGTTGATCACATGAAGCTTTTATTTCCCTTTTAAGGTTTATAAATAAGGTTGAAATTATTGGAAAATGAGATAGGATATCGCCTTGAGTATAAGTTGGTTGAAACTTGAATAAAGTAAAATTTAACCCGTATGGAATATGAGATTGTTAAGAGGAAGTCGTTAAGTTCTGTGATTGAATTATAAGGGTTTAATTGATTGTTGATTCGTGTTAAGGGTTGTTCCTAGGCCATTGTCCAATAATGAGGATGCCTAGTGTCCAGGAAATAAAATGAAGAAATCTTCTAAATAGTGACCGATGGATCTTCCGGGACAGGTGGAACCCCCATGACTCTTGTAGATTAGTATTCATTGTGGTATCTTTAAAAATCCCTAACTTAACTGAGACATCAGTTGGTAGGATGAGTTCTTGGAATTGTATGACATAGTGACACGTAATGTGTTACGGTACAATTTAGACTTGTTTGTGATTAATGAAAAGACTACCTTTGATTGCTAAATTCTACATGTATCGATGTTATCTATCTTTTCTTGCTTCATCCTAATGTTCGCATTAGTGATGCAACCATTGAACAAGTACTCATCTCGATTTGAGTTACGTTGTGAATTATTCTTTCTGAGTGCCATCGAGTTATGAACCTCATGATTAATTGGCTAAGATCATTTCCTATCATGTCGTAGTTAATTCTTGGTGAACAAGCCTTCATCACTCTTCTGCAGATCACTCATTGTTTTTATAAGATAAAACAGTATCCATTGAGAAAAATTGAATTTTCATCACTATAAGGATTATTCAAAGTAAGATTTATAAGTGATTGTTATCAAAATGAGGTTGTTTATAAAGTACCTTGGAAAACTTAACTGTTTTCATAACAAAGAAAATCTTTGTAAATTATTTTTGATTCTTATTTAAGAAATAAGCATGAAAATGTTTTTATTATAAACCTGATGATAAAATTTTGACGAACTGAGTATTGCATCGTTAATCTTGAAATTGTATATAGTTGCGCGCCTACATACAATTTGGAATGGACTATGCAAGGCTGATTAGTAGTCACCATAAAACTGATTAATATACACTACATTTTCTTTAAAGATTGTGAAAGATTAAATTTTATGAGATCTGCAAGAAGTGAAAAATAGGGACATAGTGTTAGGGACACCTACATATGTGCCTGTAGCATCTATTCTTCTGAGTCGAATTTACTCATCTGTGGAAATTGTCTTATTTTACAATTGACAATTCCTTCTTGTCCAATTGTTCCGTAGTGAGTTTCTTAGGAAAAGTATCTGATTACCGAGTGTTGATACCCGACTGGATGTATCGACATTCCTATAATTTCTTTTGATTTGATCTCATTTGAATGACCTGGGTAACGATCCGAGGAGCTTTCGAATGCGTACTCAAATTATGAAAACATGGGATATATTCATGTTCGTTAAATGTTTTCGTCTATATCTGATTTGAAATTCTCTCGCATAGATCATGCGTTGTCCTCACTCTTTTAAGGTTAGTTGTGTCTCCATATATCCTTGAATTTGTGAAGGACTATGAGTTATTATAAGTCTTTTGAGAAGTTCACATCTTATCGACGGCAATAAAACTGAAAAGTTGGTAATGCCAGTAGAATGGATTGATTGATTATGACATGACGACATTGTCTTAGTTGATCGGAACTCGAATAGAATTCCCCTAAATGATAAGATGTTGATTATCCAAAGTGATCTAAATAATTCTTGATGAATGACCATATCCTGTATTTGGACTTGAAAATTTACCGTGAGGGTTGTGAATTAGTCATAGATATTGTAATCTAGAAAGAACTTAAAATAAATGTATTAAAAGATGTTTATCTTATCTGAAACGCTAGGAGGTATTTGATGGTGAATTACCTAGACTTTTGCCATTAAGGCAGGTTGAAATTGGTATTGACTATATTCCCGGTGCTGCACCTGTCGCATGTGCACTGTACGTCAGCACCATCTGAATTAAAGGAATTACCGTACAACTGAAAGAGTTGTCGGAGAAAGATTTTATTCTACCAAGCTCGTTATCATGAAGAGCTATGATGTTATCATTCCTTATATATTTTTTAGATTACCGCGAACTGAGTAAATTGACAATCGAAAACGATATCCATGACTCGAAATGGAAGATTTTTTCGATCATTTACAAGGTTCTAGCGTATGTTTTAAAGATTTGATCCACGACATGGTTATTATCACCTTCGCGTCTGCGAAGAAGATTATTTATTCCAATCACTACATCCAGTACTTGTAATGAACATTATGAGTTTCACGTGATGTCATTTGGATTGACTAATACACATGTAGCATCCATAAATTTGGTGAATCTCATGTGTAGGCTGTAATTTGACAAATTCATGCTCGTGATCATTAAGGACCATTTGTTTATTTATAAGTATAAGAAGGAGTTAATAATTATGTATAGATTGCCCTGAATTGGCCGAACGATAAAAACCTGTACCTTAAATATTTAACATGTGATTAAAGACTAAATCCTTTTTATTAATTGATCGTGTGAGTAATAGATAATGGAATCTATATTGACTTTTCAAACATTAAGAGCCCTTTTAAGACTTTGAGTATTACTAAAATGAAAAGTGCAAATATGCTTTGACAAATGTTTTATCAAAAAGAACTTTTGAGGGATTATTCGCTTATACCCAGAACACTTAACTAAACTCCTGTTTAGGGGTAAATGTTTGTGTGTGCTTTTAGAAAACTTAAGAAGAATTGAGGAAACTATATAATTTATGACTTGAAATTTGAAACGACAATTTTTGCTTTTCAACTAAGAAAACTTTGACCAAAGTATAAACAAAGGTTTTTCGAACGTTTACGAATCTTACTAATTATTTTCGATAAATCAACAAAAATCGTGTTAATTAAATTCAAATTTATTTTGAACATTTTTTTTAATTGAACAAACTGAGAAAATTTAAAATTTTTACGCTTACATTTCATAAAATTAAATATTTATTATTTAATTACTAGTAATAATTATCGACGCTTTAGTCGTCGGATTGAGTAAAACGGATAAAAATGATAGTTGAGACGAAATTAAAACTTAGAAAATATGAAGAAAGAATTTCTGAGTGAATTGTGGACATGATAATTATATCATCAGGAGAGGTGAATTTAGATACCGACACAATATGTAGAAAAGATAAAGAACCAATTAGGAAATGTTCCTTAATAATGAAAGTGCAAAATGAATTGCCGAACAATTTGAATATAAACGATGTTTATAAAAAAAAGATAATATAGATAATAAAAGGGGTTCACGGCTAATGTGAACCATTAGAATTGAGAAGCCGATGGCGCTAAATGATTAAACGGCCAATTGTGATTGTCTAAATATGGAGATTGTGAGATATAGTTATGTTGGAATCTTGTAAGTATAAGTATTTTATTCATGACATTTATGATTAAATGTATATTTATCTAAAGAAGTTGTACTAATGGCAAATTATGAAGGCAGACACCGCCTCATACATTAGTAAACGTCTAGCTATTGCAAAGGTCATCATCTGAATTTGATTCGACTTGGGTCATCGTCGACAGACTGACCAAATCTACTAATATAATTCCTGTTAATGATAGATTCTTGATGAAGAAATTGACTCTTTTGTATTTAAAGGAGTTATGTAAACATGGTGTGCCTGTATCGATCATCTCTATCAAGATCCTCGCTTCGCATTGAATTTCTAGAGATTTGCTCAGAAGTCATTAAGAACGAATCTTGATGAGAGTACTGTGTACCACCCCAATCGAAGGGACGAGGTAAAGTAACGATACAAAATACTATAAGTACTGTTTTATGTTTGAATGATTGACCTTTGGTAATGAACCGTATAATCGTTATCCTTTAGAAAGATTATCATTGATAGTTATCGTATTAGGATCGAGATCGAATCTTGTTAGGATCTATATTATAGCGTCCGTAAGCAGGAGTTGGGATGAAGACACCCGACATACACCCATTGTGAGTTGGACATGTATTTTAGGTTTAAGGTTTCCTATGATGGCGAACCTAACCTTACAAAATACTCGACCCGCGAGACCTAAAATGATTGTTGAAATTAGGATCTGATTATTGACTGCCGGTAGTGGACAGGAGGTTATGTGAATATGAAATGTAGATCTTGAAGTGCCAGATGGGTAGCAAAGTTATGCCAAAAATTTTAACCATGGAAAAATGAATTGATGATCTGAGAGATCATTGGATATAAGTCCCCGTTGTCTGGGACCATTGAGATGATGTAAAAGATTGGGTTGAAAGGCATATAAGCTGGATCTACCTTAGGACTTCAAGAGCTGCGTGAATTATATTTCGTAAATCGAACTTGATGAAATGTCTATCAAGTGAAAATCTGATTGTTTCTTAGTAAAGTTTAGATCGGCGAAAAGTTGCATTCATCAAAAACCCGTGAACATCATGGATAGAGAAAGTAAGTCAACATTAAGCCTGATCTTATTCCCGTAGTTATGTTTGATGAAACTCGTGTATTGTAATAAATTACACTTGTGAGAAAAGACCGAATGTGGAGGAAATACCCACATGGCTTTAACTCTATAAGAAGCGAGTAATAAGGTAAGATGATCTTTGAGGACAAAGATCCTGTTTAGGGGTAAATGCTGTGACATTCCGACAATTTATGGTTTATATTTTATTCTCAATATTTATTTGTAAACATTATTTTAATGTTATAATATGAACTCACTTATTTTTAGGAAGAAATTTGGATTTACGTCTTGAAGTAGCATCGACTACGTCTAAACCGGAGGATTTTACGTTACGTGCTTACGTTTACATACACCGTTTTGGTGACAGTCCGACATTTCAGAAAATAAATTTGTCCGTGAATATTATTTTGAGATTTTAAATTTGTGTTGGTTCATAAACTCACAAATTTACGAGAAGAGATTAGGACTTACGATTTTAATTTAACGTCCTTTACGACTAAACCGGAAACCTTAGGATTACGTATTTACTTTTTTGAACTCCGTTTTTGATGAGACAATTTTTATTAGATTCGTTTCGTGCCGTAGATTCATAATTTATAAAAACGTTTTTCATAAAACGACCCGAGGGCACGCAAATCGAGGAAACTAGAATCGAGGAATACCCGTAAATTAGTGGGATGAGACAAGTTTACACTTGCCCCACCCCACTATATGGGATGGCTAAACTAAGCCACCACACCACAAAGGTGTCAAGCTTACAAGATAAGTAAGACACATGTCTTACTTACCTTCATAAACTAGCTACAACTATCAAAACCATTCACTCCAAACCACTATCTCCATTCACAACATGCAAACCACACATTTTTCTCTCTACTCCACCACCATAGCACCACCACCATAACCATCAAAAACTTGCCATAACCAAGGGCTACAATCTACATATGATTATGTCCTATTGAAGACTTGAAGATTGGAGGTGATTCTAACATCCAAGGAGGTGATTTAATGATCTTCAAGGGCTGATCTCTACATGAAATTTATAAGAATTGGTGGCCATGAAGATTGGTGTTGATCTACCACAAGTTCTTCCATCAAAATCCATGTCTTAATCACAACCTACATCATCATGGTGGTATAAAGATTGTTCTCCCCATCCTTTTGTTAATTTTTATTATGTAATCATGTATTTTATTCTTAAATGTATATATGTATGATGATATATGATGATAAAGATATTATGTGGGGATTTGGTGTTGATAATCATGGGTAAAAAGATGAAAAACTATATGTAAAAGTGGTTAATCTTGCTTAATTTAGATGGCTGTATAAAACAGTAAAGAACCATGTGATGAACTGATAAAATGGCATGAACAAATTAATATACAGTAAGTATAAGATGTTATACACATGTGAGAGTTGGCCATGCAATGGAATCATTAGTATGAGTGAGATATTATCAAAACAAGTTTAAAGTACAAATCTGAGTTCACTGTTTTGGACGATTTTTAGAAAATACTTAGAAGCTGATTCAACAATAGCTATAGAAGAGTTAAATGGAGCACATATCATTTAGTTTATGTCATAAAAATTTGAGCTTCTATCTCCATATAGAACTCTAGATATGGCAGTTTTGGTGAACATGAAAATAAAAATCAGATTTTTGAAATTAAAGTATAATAGTATTATATAAGCACTCAAATAAAAATAGTATAAAATGTGAATTAAAACCCACTAACTCATATAATACATTTATATAAATATGTGTAAGGATAAATAAATGGACATTTTATAAAAATGGTAGTTTGATAAGTTTTATAAGTTATAAAACTATAAACATGATTTTTACGACTTTTTCGGCTATTACCGTAAAATTAACGTTTTTGCTAAATAAAACTTAGACGGTTGGACCCGTCTAATGTAAACTTTTATAAACTCATATACTGATATATAAACATATATAACAAGTAAAAACCGATAAAACCCGAACTATAAAACATACGGACATTAACGGGCTAAGTTAATGTTATTGGACTAATAATACAACAAAATGGGCTAAAACACTTATAAACTTATTTATTGGGCTTAACCCATTTGGGCCCAACATGTAAAGTGTGATACTGATAAGAAAAGTATAATTGGGCTAAATAATATATTGGGCTTGTAATGGGCCTATTGGGCCTAAAACATGTAAATAGGTAAAACTAGTAAACTAGTAAGAAGTTACCAATACATAAACACTAAAATGAGTAAAAGAGAATATGTAAACCCACTTGATCATCATAGATATATAATCATCATATGTATACATAATTGTTATTTTTATATAAAGTCATTGGACAAGAGTCTAAGACGAGTATTATTTGTCTAGGTTTCCGTGATTGAAGCACGTACCGTACACCCAAATCTCCGATAATCGCCTTCCCACATCAACGTGAGTTCATAGCCTCGCACTCTTTTAAATGTTTTTATGAATTGTTTTATAAACCCGCAAGAGAGATAACATGTTAGTTTTCATGAAATAGGACACAAATTGTCCCGATTGTTTGTTTATTGATTTGGACCCGAATGATTGTATGACCCTATGAATGATTAAATGACCCGATAGATGAAATAAAATGGATTATTAAAGTTAGGTTATGTCACTAAAAGTCCCATTAGCATGAACTGTGAACTACCGGGATTGGTAGACGCTTATGCATATAATAGTACTATTTGGGGACGATCACCCCAGTTCGCACCTTGACGGTTGATCCCCGTCGTGCCACATTGATTGGTAAGCGAATTTATGTATGAGAAGATTTACATAGCGTGACCTTTGTAACGACATGCTAACTTAGATGGGCAAATTGAGTATCGGGTTAGCTACATGTTGTTGGTTTAGTAAGGTAACAATGTCATGCGGCTTATAATAATCCAAATTAACGAAATACTGCTATACGCACCGAATTACGATGTATTGCCTGACTAGCAATACAGGGTCATACTATTGATATTATGTTCGTGTTTTGGTTTTATATAACCATATTCATATAACGGTTTTTATTTAATCTATACAACGTTATCAAACGTATTGTATGATGTTTTTACGACATTGGCTCGTATAATGATTTTTAAGGCAAATGCCTATATTATGATTTTCGATAAGGATTTGTATAAAAATGACTTTGGCTATTTTATGGCCTATTACAATGGTTTGTACAAAATGATTTTTGGTAATAATTTTATACCAATGTTATATTGATGGATTTTATTAAACTCTATGAATTCACTCGGCGTTATCGCTGACCTTTTCTTTTAACATGTTTTATCTCAGGTACTTGAAGGTAATTCTCGGGAAGACGACAAGAATTCATGGCCCGCACTTAAATAATAATTTCCATTCAAATCTTTTGTAAAATTGTATGAAATGACCATGACTTGGGACCTATGTAAATTTGATATTTATGAATGGAAATGCTTTATTAATAAACGACGCGATTTTTAAGCGTTGTCTATGATGTGAGTAATGTGCTATCCCGTAACACCAACGAGTCTTCCGTTGTATTGAATTGTATAAATTTGGGGGTGTTACAAAATTGAAGGCGAAAAATCACACGTAAAAAATCTTCAATTTTCGGAATAATGAAGTTTTCAGAGAAGCAACTTCTTCGGAATATTAATGTTTTCAGAAAAACAACTTCTTCAGAATATGGATGTTTTCGAAAAACATCTTCTTCGGAATAGGTACTTCTTCAGAATATTGATGTTTTCAGTAAAATGCGCTTCTTCGGAATATTAATGTTTTCAGAAAAAACAACTTCTTCGGAATATGGATGTTTTCAGAAAAACAACTTCTTCGGAATAGGTACTTCTTCGGAATATTGATTATTTCAGAGAAAATTTCGGAAAGCCCACTTTTTCGGAATAAACACTTTTTCAGATAAATTCACTTTTTCGGAATACTCACGTCTTCAGAAAAAGTCACTTCTTCGGAATACTCAATTCTTCGGAATAATCTTCGGAATAGATGCTTTTTCAGAGAAATCACTTCTTCAGAAAAGTCACTTCTTCGGAATACTCAATTCTTCGGAATAATCTTCGGAATATATGCTTTTTCAGAGAAATCACTTCTTCAGGAAAGTAAACCCTTATCCGAAAAACCTTTTTTCGGAATAATTAACCCTTTTCCGAAAAACTTATTTCTGAATGATGTTGAGGCAGTAACGAACCGTAACACAACAATGAATCCAAACACCTCAAAATCTTGTGATTTTTACCACAAAAACCAAACCAAATCCCTACCAAATTGATATAAATGAGTTATATCAAGATTTATAGCCCGAAATACTAAAAAAAAATTAATTTGGGATGATTTATATGGAAAAATCAACCGAATCAAACTAAAACCAAACAACCAAACACAATCTACCCCGTGGCAATTGATACCAAGTTGTCCCATATTATTATGATGATTAATGATAGAAAAATAGATGAAAAGAGATGGATTCCTAGAGAGAGAAAGTAGAGAGAGATGATTTACTTGGTGAATATTTGATTAGAAGAAGATTAGTTACAAATGACCATCCACCCTTCCTAACATGCTAGGAAGGGCCTTATATAGCCGGGCTTATATGTAACCATAATGGGCTATATTGTTTGGACCGGGCTTGTCTTTTGGGCTCGAAATAGCTTAAAGCCAAGCCCGTGAACCACGACTATTTAACTAACTATTACAACGTTCTACTAAATATTACAATAGAAATCTATGACCGAAAATTCTTGTTTGAATCAATATTTTGAGGCTAACACAATTTTCATCGTATGGGACACTTTATGAGAGAATGCAAATCTCCAAGAAGATCTGATGCTGGGAAACCCTCAAGCCAAATCATTAAGGCTAAGGATTCCAAAGCCATGGTTGCAATGCAAGAAATTGATGGTGTTGGATGGGATTGGAGCTACTTGGCTAAGGATGAGGAAGAGAACAAAGCTTTGGTTGCAAAAAAGGAAGAGGAAGAGCATGTTCACTATGCTCTCATGGCACACTCTTCATCTTCATCAAACAATGAGGTATATGATGATGCATTTTGTAGTAAGGGTTGTCGTCTAAACACTGAAAAACTTAACAAAGAAGTTTTAAAATTTACAACAGATGTGGTTAATGAAAGATGCAAGTTGTCTAACTATCAACTTGCTCTTACTCAAACTGAAGAGACTGTAGCTGAGTATAAGAAAATGGAGCTTGACCTAAAAGATCAAATCAATATTTTAAAACATGATTTATATTCTAGTATTGATATTAGAAACATCATGGAGAGAGTCAATGCTGAATTACAGGCTAAGTTAGATGAGGCCATTTAAAATAAGGATAATGTAGACCTTAAAATTCAGAGATTCGATAAAGCCTCACAAACCCTAGAAAAATGTGTTAGTGAACAAAGGGATTCTAGGGATATAAATGGGATTGGGATGAAAGAGTATGCTGGTGTTCCACCACCTGCTGGGGACTTCTATGGTGTCAAAGAAAGGACTTATCTTGGACTGGTTTGCCAAAACTCCAAGAAGAGGAAATTATTCCTCCACCAAGAGTTCTTACCCCAGTAGAGGAATATAGGCAGAAGTTGACTGATTTGGACCAATGGAAGAAAGTTAACCCTACCTTGTTTGTTAAGGGAGACATGCTTAGTGATAGCCCAAATGAGTCTACACCCATCAAAGTGACAAACCCAACCACTGGCAAGACTGTTTACCTTGGCTTAAACGTTGTTAGAAAACCTAGTATTAAATATGTAGAAATGTATAGAAAACCTAGGTCACCAAAAAGCCAAATTAGTGATAATGGAATAGGTTTCTTTTCTTCTAGACCTAGAGTTATGTCTAGTAAAGCCTGTTATACTTGTGGTAGTTTTTCACATTTAGCCTATAAGTGTGTCAATGCTTCAAAGGTCAACGCTGACAAAAAGTCAAACACTGTCAAACCCAAATCCTTTGTCCAGCAAAGTCCACAAGTTGTTAGACCAACCCCATTCTTTACTAGAGGGTTTAACACTTATGGACAAAGACCTTTTCAGAAGACCAATACATGGTCTAATAGACAATAGGTTCTATAGCAAACCCTAGGTTCAACGCTGATAAGGGTAATCGCAGCGTTGACAAGACTAAAACAAGCGCTGACAGAAATGTTGCCAGATCAAATAATGGTAAATATTTGCAACCAAAGGGAAAGGGGTCTAAAGCTTCTTCTAGCTTGACATGGAGACCTAAGCAAGACCAAAACCCTAATTCAGATGGGATTTCTATGACCTGTAACAGATTTCATTATATTTCAAAGGTCATAACAAAACCAATTGGGGTTAACTGGGTGTTTAATCCAAAAAGGGATGAACAAGGGGTTGTCATAAGGACTAAATCTGTTCTTGTTGAACAACCAAATGAATCCAAGTCTGCTCAGGCTTGGGTTCCCAAAGAAAACTAATTTGTTTTCTTTATGTGCAGGGCATTCAAAAGCAGGTTAATGATTATGGCTATTGGGATAGTGGATGCTCTAGGCACATGTCTGAGAAGGAAGATTATCTCACGAACTTCACTCCCATTAAGGATGGTGACAAAGTTTACTTTGGAGTCGGATATGGAACTATCACATGCAAAGGAACTCTTCTCACCAACAATTTATGTTTTGAAAACGTGTTTCTGGTAAAAGAACTTGACTATAATCTGTTTAGTGTATCACAAGTCTGTGATAACAAAAATAAAGTTCTTTTCACTGATACTGAATGCTTGGTCTTGAGTAAAGATTTTAAAATACCAGATGAGAAATTCATTGATTATAGAACACTTAGACATAAGGACATTTATAATGTGAATATTAATGGAATTAGGATGAATAATAATTTGTCATGTCTATATGCTAAGGCTTCAGTTGATGAGAGTAATCTTTGGCACAGGAGATTAGGGCACATTAATTTTAAAAATATAAACAGACTTGTGAGACATGGTTTGGTTGATGGTTTGCTTGAAAAGGCTTTCCACAATGACCACTCTTGTGTTGCATGCCTTAAAGGCAAACAGCACAAGGTCTCATTTAAGTCTAAACAGGTACACTCTAGTTCTAAACCACTTCACTTGCTACATATGGACTTGTTTGGTCCAACTAATATAGAAAGCTTAAATGGTAAATCTTACTGTTTTGTCATCACTGATGATTTATCTAGGTTTACTTGGACTTTCTTTTTAGCTTTAAAAAGTGACACTACTGATACTTTGATTAACATCATTACCCAAATAGAAAAGAAGTCTGGTATTGAGGTTAAGATGCTTAGAAGTGATAATGGTGGTGAGTTTATAAATAGGTTGTTGGATGATTTTTGTGCCAAGAAAGGGATTACTAGACAGTTTAGTATAGCTAGAACCCCACAACAAAATGGGGTAGCTGAGAGAAAGAATAGAACCCTCATAGAAGCAGCAAAGACTATGTTGGCTGATGCTCACTTTCCCATTGCTTTTTGGGCTGAGGCTGTGAATACAGCTTGTTATGTTTAGAATAGAGCATTAGTCAACAAGATTCATAACAAAACACCTTATGAGTTACTTTGGGGAAGAAATCCTAATATTGGTTTTCTTAAACCTTTTGGATGTCATGTAGTTGTATTGGACACTAGTGATGCCTTAGGTAAATTTAGTGCTAAGGGTGATGAAGACTACTTCATGGGTTACTCTGTGCAGAGTAGAGGATATAGGGTTTACCTTAAGAAGGAAAAACGTATACTTGAAAAGGTACATGTTAGGTTTTTAGAAAGTAAACCTAGTGATCCTGAAAGTGGTCTAAATTGGTTATTTGACTTGGAACCTCTATCTAGGACTTTGAATTATATGCCTATTACTAATCCAAACATTGTGAAGGTAACTTCAAATGTTGTGGAAGAACCAATTGTTGATGTTCAAGTACACAGGTTGGATCACAAGTAGACAAATCAGCACCCATACTTGAGTATGTTACTATTCCCACATGGACAGATGCATTTGCTACTGCTGCTGCTAGAAAGGAAAATGGTGGTCCCCAAGTATCAACAGTTGACAACATGCATGATCTTTCAGACGCTGACAAAGGAAAATATGGCGCTGACAAGACAAATTTAGGCGTTGATGGCTCAAACGCTGACAACCTTGGTTCAGGCGTTGATAGCTCTTTTGACCATATTTTCTCTTCCAATTTTGAACAAGGTGAACCTTCAAACAGAAATGGAGAGGTTCATTTAGATGTTGATGGAAGAGAGTCTGAAGTGGATATTGGTAACATGGAAGATGAGATTGAGGACAACACACTTATTGAGGGAGGAGTGCTTACTTCTACAATCAAAAATCACCCTTCTTCTCTCATTATTGGTGATGTGATGTCTCATGTTCAAACTAGAAGATCTCATCAGAATCTTGGAGGATTTATTGCCAATATTCACAAGAAGGTTGATACCCCTCTTGTTCAAGCATGTTTGTTTGCCTGTTTTCTGTCACAACAGGAACCCAAGAAGATTTTTGATGCTCTCAAAGAACCAAGTTGGGTGGAAGCAATGCAAGATGAGCTTCACCAATTTGCTATCCAGGATGTTTGGGAGTTGGTTGATTATCCCAGACATGTCAGACCTATTGGGACAAGATGGTTTCTTAGAAACAAGAAGGATGAAAGAGGCATTGTGGTCAGAAACAAGGCACGTTTAGTGGCTCAAGGTTATACACAAGAGGAAGGGATAGACTATGAGGAGGTCTTTGCACCAGTTGCAAGGATTGAGGCTATAAGAATTTTTCTAGCTTATGTTTCCTGCATAGGCTTTACAGTCTATCAAATGGATGTGAAGAGTGCTTTTCTTTATGGCACAATTGTAGAGGAGGTTTATGTAATGCAGCCTCCTGGTTTTGAAGATTCAGAACATCCAGACAAGGTGTATAGAGTCAATAAAGCTATGTATGGACTTCATCAAGCCCCAAGAGCATGGTATGGCACATTGTCCACCTACCTGGTGGAAAATGGATTCAAAAGAGGCACCATAGACCATACCTTATTTACAAAGAAGACTGGTAAAGATTTCTTACTTGTCCAGGTTTATGTGGATGATATCATCTTTGGATCTTCAAGTCCAAAGATGAGTGAAGGCTTTTCCAAGCTTATGACAGAAAAATTCAAGATGAGTGCAATTGGGGAGATGAACTTCTTTCTAGGGTTACATGTTCAGCAGAAAGAAGATGGTATCTTCATCTCTCAGGATAAATATGTGGCAGAAATCTTGAAGAAGTTTGGCTTTTCTCCACATGAGAAAAGGGCTAGCACTCTTATGGATAGAGAACACCCTTGGGGAAAAGTTGGAGATGGAAAAGAAGTAGATGTCAGGCACTATAGATCAATGATTGGTTCATTGATGTATCACACAGCTTCAAGACCTAACATTATGTTTGTTGTGTGTACATGTGCACGCCATCAAGTGACTCCCAAAGAGTGTCATCTTCATGCTGTCAAGAGAATCTTTAGATACCTTAGATGTTATCCAGACCTGGGATTATGATATCCAAAAGATTCACCATTGGAGCTTATTGCATATTCAGACAGTGATTATGGTGGTGACAAATTTGATAAGAAATCCACAACTGGTGGATGTCAGTTTCTTGGGAGTAGATTGACATCTTGGCAATGCAAGAAACAAACAGTGGTGGCCAATTCTAAAACTGAAGCAGAGTATGTTGCAGCAGCTGCTTGTTGTGGACAAGTCTTATGGATTCAAAACCAGCTGTTGGATTATGGGTATAATTTCATGCATACCAAGATTTTTGTAGAAAATAACAGTACTTTATGCATTATTAAAAATCCTGTACATCACTCTAAAACAAAACACATAGAAATTAGACATCATTTTATAAGAGATTGTTTTGAAAAGGATCTAATACAACCAGATAGGGTTGACACAGAAGAAAATGTGTCAGATTTATTAACTAAACCTTTTGATATTGGAAGATTTCAATACTTGGTAACAAGTATTAGAATGATCAATCTCACTTAATATGTGTTTTGGGGTCTTATTGTAAAAGTATGTACAGCATATGCATTGTTATTGGTCTTTTTTGTGATGTTAGATTTTCCACTTCATTTGTCTAACGCTGACAAAGGTTATCTTAACGCTGATAAGTGTTATCGTGAGGTTGTCAGCAACATGTTAGTTTTGTGGTTTTTGATCTAAGTGTGCAGGCGTCGTTAGCATTGTACCATTGGATACAGGGTTGCTTATGGATCCTTGGTGAATCATTGGAGCATGTTTCAATTTATGGATGATGGTTGGAATATTTATATTCCTATCTTGATATAAATTTTTATTTACATGCATATTATTTGGCAACTAATGTATCACAGTTTAAGGGGAGGTTTTAGGAACCTTTAGGACTTTTGGGTATTCTTATGATACTATTATCACAATTCTAGATTTTGTCCACAGGTGAGTATGAGTTAGTTTACTATCTCATGAGGCACTGTATGTAACACTCATTTTTCGTATCGGTACAGCGGAAGGGTCTTTCAGAGTGTTACGGGATAGCACAATAACTCCAATCATAGACAACACATAAAAATGGTTGTACAAGGTTTAACAAACATTCTTTCGATAAAAAGTTTTAAAAGTGTACAACAGGTCCCAAATTATACAGGTCAATAAGTTTACAAAACACAGATCGAATGAACATTTTTAATATTAAGTGTGGGCCATCAGAGTCGATCTCCATCCGGATTACCTTCAAGCACCTGAGATAGAAAACATGCAAAAATCATATCAGCGAATGCCGAGTGAATTCATAGAGTTTAATGAAAACCGTTATATAAAACAATCATTTACATTCATTTAAAATCAGAACACAAGTATAATATCAGAAGTAAGTCCACATATTGCTAGTCAGGCAATATATAAATCAAGCATACATCTGAAACCGTCCATGAGACCGTAGTCTCTATATTACCATGATAGGGAATATATTCATCGTTAATAGCGTCGTATCATATCGGATATTTAGATTATACAGGTCGTATAGATTGTAGGATTATTATTAGCCGCATGTCATTGTTACCTTACTGTGAAAACAGCGGGCCGCGAACCCGAAAAACAATTTGCCCATCTAAGTTAGCGTGTCGTCACAAAAATCATGCTATGGAATCTTCTCATACATAAATTCGCTTACCAATCAATGTGGTACGACGGGGATCAACTGTCAAGGCGCGAACTGGGGTGATCGTCCCCAAATAGTACTATCAAATGCATAAGCGTCTACCAAATCCCGGTAGTTCACAATTCATGCTAATGGGACTTTAAGTGACATAACCTAACTACTAATAATCCTTTTAGTCTCGAATATAGGGTCATAGCATCATTTGGGTCCATATCATTAAGCATACAATCGGGACTACTTGGTTCTATTTTTATAAAAATCTAGCATGTTATCTCCCTCGCGGGTTTGCAAATCATTTTATAAAACATTTAAAAGAGTGCGAGGCTATGAACTCACGTTGTTAATGAAAGGCGGATTATCGGCTACGGGCGTGCTTCGGTCACGGAAACCTATATAAATAATAATCGGTCTTAGACTCGGTCCAATGACTTTTATCAAAATAACAATATACATATATATGATTTTTGTACATATGATGATGATCAAGTGGGTTTAAAAATCCTCATTTACTCATTTTAGCGTTTACGTTTTGGTGATGTCTTACTAGTTCACTAGTTTTATCGATTTTACCTATTTTAAGTCCATTAATTCTTTTATAAGTTCTTTTACTTGTTTTTACCCATTTTATACCTATATGATCAGTATATATATTTTTCATGTTGGGCCCAAATGGGTTAAACCCAAATAATTCTTTTTACAAGTATTTATCTTATTAAGTCCAATTATTAGTCTAATAGGTTTAGTTAGCTCGTAAATGTCCGAAATTCTTATAGTTCGGGTTTTATCGGTTTTTACTTGTCTTAGTTACTTATACATCAGTATATAACTTTTATAAACTTTACATTAGACGGGTTTGGTCGTCTAAGTTTTATTTGGCGAAAAACGTTAATTTCACGGCGATAGCCGAAAAAGTCGTAAAAATCAAGTTTATAGTTTTTATTACTTATAAATATTATTTTACCACCATTTATATAATTTACCCATTTAATTAACCTTTTATACATTTATATAATTAAGTTTTATAAGTTAGTGGGTTTATATTTTACATTTTATACATTATAAAGTGAGTGCTTATATAAAAATAATAAACATTATTTCCAAAATCTGATTTTTAACTTCATATTCAGCATTTTTACCATATCTAGAGTTCTATAATGACTTAGAAGCTCATTTTTGGATGACAAGTTCTTTATAATATGTGCTACATATAACTTAGTTATAGCTACTGCCCATTTTGAGTCTAAGTTGCCTTAACAGTCCCTACAAAACTGCTTATTCAGATTGTACCACCTAACTTGTTTTGATCATATCTCACTCATTATTTTGATTCCATTGCATGGCCAACTCTCACATGTGTATAACATCATCTACTTACTGTAAATAGATCAAACCATGCAATTTTATCAGTTCATCATTTATTTATCTACTGTTTTTATACAACCAACTAATTAGTCAAGATTTTAGCTTCATTTCTTATGGTTATCATCATTTTTAAGCATGTTTATCAACACTTGATCCCCACACAACATTTTTATCATCATATATACATCATATACATATACAAAATGAAAGAAAATACATTTGTTCTTTACAAAATAATAAGAGAAAAATGTAGAGGATGATCTTCTTTACCAATTCAAGTGGATTTCTTGTTTTAGGAAGGCAAGAACTTGATGAACACAACAAGTATCTCCAAGACCATCAAATATCAAGAACATATGTTGGAAAATCAGCCCTAGAACACAAGCAAATCACCTCCAAAGTTGTTAATATGGCCACCAAATGATCAAGGCTTCAAGAGAACACCTTAATAGGACTAGTAAACATGTGGTTTGTGGCTAGAAAAGATCAATGATGGTGTTTGTTAGCTTATTTGGGACGGCACAAAGGTGAAGGTTGAGAGGATTTTAGAGTGGATTGCATGTAGGTAAATGGTATAATGAAACCAGTTGCTTGTTTTTGATGTGAAGTTGTAATGGTTAGCTTAACAAGTAAGCACAAGCTTACACTTGTGTAAGTAGTAGTTATCTTGATGCCACCTATGTGTGGTGGTGTCATATTGCCGTCCACTTTTGCTAGTGGGGTGGGACAAAGTGTTTTGTCCCATCTCACTAGTTTAAGGGTATTTCTCGATTCTAGTTTTCTCGATTTGCGTGCCCTCGGGTCGTTTTACGAAAAACGTTTTTATAAATTATGAATCACCGTCACAAAACGAATCCAATAAAAATTGTCTCATCAAAAACGGAGTTCAAAAACGTAAATACGTAATCCTAAGGTTTCCGGTTTAGTCGTAAAAGACGCCAAATTATGCACGTAAGCCCAAATTTAAATCCGTAAATTGTGAGTTCGTCAACCAACACAAAAATAAGTTTCAAAATATTATACGAGAAAATATTTCACTACCTGAAAATGTTAGATTTGTCACAGCTTTTCCTCCTAAAAGGGATCAACGTCCTCGTGATCCATTTCATTTGGATGTCCGTTTCTTATTGAAATCGAAGAGGTGCGGATATTTCTTCCACATTTCATCCTCTCGTTTCCAAGTATACTCCGGTCCATGCTTTGAATTCCATCGGATCTTGACAATTGGTATCCGACTTTGTTTCAGTTGCTTTACCTCACGGTCCATAACTTCTACGGGCTCTTCGATAAAATGCAACTTCCCATCTATTCGAACCTTACCTAACGGAATTTTCTCATCACTCACTGCTAGACATTTCTTCATATTAGATACATGGAATGTGTTGTGAACACCATGAAGTTCTGGGGGTAACTCTAGTTTGTAAGCCACCGGACCTACTCTAGATAAAATCTTAAAGGGTCCAATATAACAGGGATTCAATTTTCCTCGCTTTCCAAATCTTATAACGCCTTTCCATGGCGATAATTTCAACATTACTCGGTCACCCACTTCAAACTCCATTGGCTTCCGCCGCACATCCGCGTAACTTTTCTGTCTACTTCGGGCAGTCAACAACCTCTTCTTAATCTGAACTATCATCTCCGTAGTCTCCCGGATCAATTCCGGTCCCGTGAGCTGGGTATCCCCAACTTCACTCCAACATACAGGAGATCTACACTTCCTACCATACAAAGCTTCAAACGGTGCAGCCTTAATACTAGAATGGTAACTATTGTTATAAGAAAACTATGCTAACGGCAAATGTTTATCCCAATTCTTACCAAAGTCTAACACACAAGCTCTCAACATATCTTCCAGTGTTTGTATCGTCCTTTCACTCTGCCCATCAGTCTGGGGGTGATAAACAGTGCTCATGTCGAGATTCGTTCCCAAAGATCTTTGGAGAGATTTCCAAAAATTCAATGCGAATCTAGGATCTCGATCTGAAATGATCGATACAGGCACTCCATGCTTGCATACAACATTATCAAGGTATATTCGAGTCAGCTTCTCCAGTGAGAACTGCTCCTTAACCGGAATGAAGTGTGCTGATTTGGTCAGTCTATCGACAATAACCCAAATCGAATTGTTTCCAGATGATGTTCTAGGAAGCTTGGTGATAAAGTCCATCGTAATTCGCTCCCACTTCCATTCAGGAATCTTTGGTTGTTGAAGTAGTCCTGATGGCTTTTGATGTTCAGCTTTAACTCTAGCACAAGTCAAGCATTGAAGAACATACATAGCTATGTCAGCTTTCATATTCGGCCACCAGTATAACTTCTTCAAATCATGGTACATCTTATCAGATCCCGGATGAATGGAATACTTAGATTTATGGGATTCTAACATAATCAAATCTCTTAAGCCTCCAAACTTAGGTATCCACATACGACCTCTTAAACATTTCACTCCATCAGCTCTAACCTCTAAAGGATCTCCTTCTCCCCGGAACCCTTCATTAACAAAATTCTCCTTCTTACAAGCTTCTATTTGCGCATTTCTAATTTGCTCGGGCAAATTATTGTGCACGGTCAAAACTAGAGAACGCACCCTGATAGGCTCTTTATCTTTCCTACTCAACGCATCAGCAACAACATTGGCTTTTCCTGGGTGATATTTTATATCACAGTCATAATCACTTAACAACTCTATCCATCTTCGTTGCCTCATGTTCAATTCCTTCTGGTCGAGAATATACTGTAGGCTTTTGTGATCGGTGAATACCGTACACTTGGTGCCATACAGATAATGTCTCCACAACCTAAGAGCAAAGACCACAGCTCCTAACTCAAGATCATGAGTAGCATAATTCTCCTCATTCTTCCTTAATTGCCTAGAAGCATAAGCTATCACTTTCTCCCTCTGCATCAAAACAGCTCCATAACCTCTAATAGATGCATCGCAATACACTACAAAATCTTCACTTCCGTCAGGTAATGATAAGATTGGCGCACTACATAATTTTTGCTTCAATGTCTGAAATGCTCCATCTTCATCACTTCCCCAAACGAAAGGTTTATTCTTCTGAGTAAGCTTAGTCAAGGGTTTAGCTATCAAAGAAAATTCTTTAATGAATCGCCTATAATAGCCAGCCAATCCTAAGAACTGTCGCACTTCCGTTGGCGTTGTCGGTGCAGACCAATTCTTAATAGCTTCAACCTTTGCAGGATCAACATGAATTCCATCTCTGTTAATCACATGACCAAGAAATTGCACAGAATCTAACCAGAAATCACACTTCGAAAACTTAGCATACAACCTTTCATCCTTCAACAACTTCAAAACAATCCTCAAATGTTCTCTATGCTCATCTTCATTCTTAGAATAGATTAGAATATCGTCAATAAACACAATCACAAATTTATCCAAGTAGGGCTTGCACACTCGATTCATTAAATCCATGAAAACCGCAGGTGCGTTAGTTAACCCAAATGGCATTACTTGAAATTCATAGTGTCCATAACGAGTTCTAAATGCAGTTATAGGAATATCTTCTTCACGGACGCGAAGTTGGTGATATCCTGACCGCAAATCTATCTTAGAATACACACTAGATCCTTGCAGTTGATCAAACAAATCATCAATCCTAGGTAAAGGATATCGATTCTTAACTGTCAACTTATTCAGTTCCCTATAATCAATGCACATACGAAAAGATCCATCCTTCTTCTTAACGAACAAGACTGGAGCTCCCCAAGGCGACGAGCTCGGTCGAATAAAACCTTTATCAGACAACTCCTTAAGTTGCTCAGATAACTCCTTTAATTCAGAAGGGGCTAATCGGTAAGGCGCACGTGCCACCGGTGCAGCACCAGGAATTAAATCGATTCGAAACTCTACTTGCCTTATCGGTGGAAGTCCGGGTAAATATTTAGGAAATACCTCAGGAAATTCACAAATAATAGGTACATCTTCCAATCGTTTCTCCCTAGACTCATTCCCGGTCACTTGAGCTAAGAATAACTCACAACCGTTCCTGATGTACTTTTGGACTTTAATACATGAAACGATTTTCAAACGGGATTCACCTCGACTACCATCAATTACTAACGTTCTATTCCTAAGAGGAATCTTAACTTTCTTCTCTCCACATAAAATAGTAGCATTATTCAACGACAACCAATCCATACCAATAATAATATCAAAACTACCTAATTCTATCAACATCAAATCAATTGGAAAGGAATGGTTCAAGAGATTTAGAGAGCATCCTTCTAATAGCTTATTAGTTTTCACTAATTTACCATCAGCCAATTCCACCTCGTAACTGGTACTTATCTCAACAGGTTCAATATCAATAAGGGCACTAAATTTAGTGGATACAAAGCTCCTATCGGCACCCGAATCGAATAAAGCAACAGCATAATGATTGTTGAGTAAAAACGTACCGGTAACGACATTCGGATCCTCTTTCTTCACCTCAATTGTTCCAAGTTGGTAGATACCACCCTGGGGGTTTCTTCCAGGTACAATCGCTTTCAACTTGGGGCATTCCGATTTCCTATGACCTTCTTCATTACAGTTGAAGCAAATGGTTCCCTTCTTACACCTTTCAACCTTGTGTCCAAGCTTTCCGCAATTTCGGCACTTCCAGCAGTCGCCAGCATGCCTCTTGTTGCCACACTTAGGACATCTATCATCGTTGCGCGGTGCATTGTTGGTAAGAGCATTTGCATTCCCCTTTCTCTGGTTCTGACGGCGATTGAAATTCTTCCTATAATCACCTCTATCTACACGCTCACCGTCTCCCTTTCTTTTCTCACCTACACGGGCTTCATCTTCCTTATCCTGAATTATCTGTCCAATGAGTTGGTAAGCCATTCGAACAGCATCATCAATGGTCAATGGTTTCGATGATGTTACGTCCCTCCGGATATTCCTGGTCAACCCTTTCACATATTGCTCAATTCGGATCTCTTCGGGTTCAACCAATCGAGGACATAGCAAGGCCAACTCATGGAATCGATTCGTGTAACTATCAATGTCCACACCTTTCATTCTCAAATGAATCAACTCCTGTTCTAACCTAATGATCACACTACGAGGACAAAACTCCAAAGTCATCCACTTCTTGATTTCAGCCCAAGGAGTAGCATTAGCAGCATCAAGACCCATGAAAGCAATTCTCCCGTTCCACCAAGTCAACGCACGACCTTTAAGAGTAGCCATAGCAAAAGTCACCTTATCTTCCTCCTTACACTTACTAATCCTAAACACCGATTCAATCTTTTCAATCCACTGGCTTAATCCTACAGCACCTTCAGTTCCATTAAAAGGTAGAGGTTCACACTTCATGAACGTCACATAAGTACAGCCACCAACTTCAGGTGCATTCGTTCCAAGTCCTCCTACATTTCCTCCAGCATTAGCATTCACATTATTAGCATTCACATTCACATTAGTACCGCCAATTCCACTACCGCCAGCTCCACTACCGCCAGCTCCACTACCGCCAACTTCATTTATAGCATTTGCCATAAATTCTGTCATAGATGCGGTAACTTGCTCCGTAATAATCCTACGTACATCATCCTCAGTCACAGCCTTCTTGGGCGGCATAGTTCTATAATTCCATAATTTCAAAGTATTAAGCATTCATCCAATAAAGGATTCATATAATATGGATCGAATTCATAATCAAGATACAAATAAGGCACAATATGGAATTCAAGACAAGATACATATTTCATTCGATCTGAAACAAAAGTATTGTCTTAGTACATCCATATCAAAGTTCTAACACTATATACACTCAAAATTTGTGCCAAATCTATTACTAACAAGTCGGTTCAGTCAAAGCTACAAGCACAAAAGATATAAAGGTCAATACTAATTACAGACTGGTCTACTGAGAACCGCCAGATGGTCCATCATCCATCTTCTTCTGGATCTTCGTCGGACGATCACTAGACACATCTTCAGCTGGGCGCTTACGGATTACTCCTCTTTCAACCATGTCGGCATAAAATCTACTGTTCCAACCCACAGATATATTCAACTCCTTTTCGGCTTTCTCACGCATCGCACGAGCCACACTCAACTGAATCTCCATAGAATTCACCTTTCTCTTCATAGAAGCATACTCACCACTTTCCAATACCGATAACCTCCTAAAAGCCTCATTCAATCCACGTTCTACATCACTCAAATCCAAACTAAGCAATTCCCGCTCTTTCTCGCCAACCTTAGCCTTCGACTCCAAATAAGCAACCTGAGTCTGAACAACACTTAATCCAACCTCTGTCACACAACTCTTAACACGAGAAGCATCTAGATCACGTCTCAAGGCCCATGGTGCAAGACCATCAATATGAGTAGCCTCTCGAGTACTAGACGACTCTCCTATCTCACGTCTACGAGTAGCAATACCATCGGTACCGTCAGGTGCATCGTCATCCTCATCCTCCTCTGATTCAGAATCAGATTCAGACGATTCAGACATTTCATCCCTAGGTAACTCATCCTCAGAATCAGACAAACAAACTGGTGGGGGCAAAGGCTCGCCCTCTGGAACATCATACGGATAAATAAGCTCAGCTTTATCATCGTCATCAACCTCAACATCTATACCTACATCCTCCTCGACATCCTCGTCGTCAATCTCGTCATCTAAATTATCTAACCCAATCTCATCCTCATTCTCAATATCAGCATTCTCAATCTCCACATTCTCATTACCCACATTCTCAATATCCACATTCTCAATCTCATTCTCTACTAAGTCAACCTGAGGGGCAATCTGATCTCCTAGTCCTAACTCGGGCTCGGGATCCTCAAATGGTTCCTCCTCGTCATCAATATCAAAATCTACTAAGTCTAAATAAGGATCATCTTCTATATTAGGTTCGGGAATAGCATGGTTTTCTACAGGAATATTAGGGTCAGCCATGACAATATGCATTTATATATATTTATCTCGTATTAGGATAACATACTAGTTAAACAATTACATAATGAAATCACGATATATAAATATATATAAATTAAATTATATATATCAAAATATATATCTTCTCGATAGGGCTTGTTGGTAACGTCGGAGATCTCTGGCACCGTTATAGTCAAAGGATTTTTCAAATATTTTCTTAAATGTTCATTGTCAAAAGATTTTGAAAAGTTTTGTTCAAAACCTTGGTTTTTAAAATCTTTTGTTCTCTACAACGAGAGCTCTGGTACCAAACTGTAACACTCTCATTTTTTGTATCGGTACAGCGGAAGGGTCTTTCAGAGTGTTACGGGATAGCACAATAACTCCAATCATAGACAACACATAAAAATGGTTGTACAAGGTTTAACAAACATTCATTCGATAAAAAGTTTTAAAAGTGTACAACAGGTCCCAAATTATACAGGTCAATAAGTTTACAAAACATAGATCGAATGAACATTTTTAATATTAAGTGTGGGCCATCAGAGTCGATCTCCATCCGGATTACCTTCAAGCACCTGAGATAGAAAACATGCAAAAATCATATCAACGAATGCCGAGTGAATTCATAGAGTTTAATGAAAACCGTTATATAAAACAATCATTTACATTCATTTAAAATCAGAACACAAGTATAATATCGGAAGTAAGTCCACATATTGCTAGTCAGTCAATATATAAATCAAGCATACATCTGAAACCGTCCATGAGACCGTAGTCTCTATATTACCATGATAGGTAATATATTCATCGTTAATAGCGTCGTATCATATCGGATATTTAGATTATACAGGTCGTATAGATTGTAGGATTATTATTAGCCGCATGACATTGTTACCTTACTGTGAAAACAGCGGGCCGCGAACCCGACAAACAATTTGCCCATCTAAGTTAGCGTGTCGTCACAAAAATCACGCTATGGAATCTTCTCATACATAAATTCGCTTACCAATCAATGTGGTACGACGGGGATCAACCGTCAAGGCGAGAACTGGGGTGATCGTCCCCAAATAGTACTATCAAATGCATAAGCGTCTACCAAATCCCGGTAGTTCACAATTCATGCTAATGGGACTTTAAGTGACATAACCTAACTACTAATAATCCTTTTAGTCTCGAATATAGGGTCATAGCATCATTCAGGTCCATATCATTAAGCATACAATCGGGACTACTTGTGTTCTATTTTTATAAAAATCTAGCATGTTATCTCCCTCGCGGGTTTACAAATCATTTTATAAAACATTTAAAAGAGTGCGAGGCTATGAACTCACGTTGTTAATGAAAGGCGGATTATCGGCTACGGGCGTGCTTCGGTCACGAAAACCTATATAAATAATAATCGGTCTTAGACTCGGTCCAATGACTTTTATCAAAATAACAATATACATATATATGATTTTTGTACATATGATGATGATCAATTGGGTTTATAAATCCTCATTTACTCATTTTAGCGTTTACGTTTTGGTGATGTCTTACTAGTTCACTAGTTTTATCGATTTTACCTATTTTAAGTCCATTAATTCTTTTATAAGTTCTTTTACCTGTTTTTACCCATTTTATACCTATATGATCAGTATATATATTTTTCATGTTGGGCCCAAATGGGTTAAACCCAAATAATTCTTTTTACAAGTATTTATCTTATTAAGTCCAATTATTAGTCTAATAGGTTTAGTTAGCTCGTAAATGTCCGAAATTCTTATAGTTCGGGTTTTATCGGTTTTTACTTGTCTTAGTTACTTATACATCAGTATATAACTTTTATAAACTTTACATTAGACGGGTTTGGTCGTCTAAGTTTTATTTGGCGAAAAACGTTAATTTCACTGCGATAGCCGAAAAAGTCGTAAAAATCAAGTTTATAGTTTTTATTACTTATAAATATTATTTTACCACCATTTATATAATTTACCCATTTAATTAACCTTTTATACATTTAAATAATTAAGTTTTATAAGTTAGTGGGTTTATATTTTACATTTTATACATTATAAAGTGAGTGCTTATATAATAATAATAAACATTATTTCCAAAATCTGATTTTTAACTTCATATTCACCATTTTTACCATATCTAGAGTTCTATAATGACTTAGAAGCTCATTTTTGGATGACAAGTTCTTTATAATATGTGCTACATATAACTTAGTTATAGATACTGCCCATTTTGAGTCTAAGTTGCCTTAACAGTCCTTACAAAACTGCTTATTCAGATTGTACCACCTAACTTGTTTTGATCATATCTCAGTCATTATTTTGATTCCATTGCATGGCCAACTCTCACATGTGTATAACATCATCTACTTACTGTAAATAGATCAAACCATGCAATTTTATCAGTTCATCATTTAGTTATCTACTGTTTTTATACAGCCAACTAATTAGTCAAGATTTTAGCTTCATTTCTTATGGTTATCATCATTTTTAAGCATGTTTATCAACACTTGATCCCCACACAACATTTTTATCATCATATATACATCATATACATATACAAAATGAAAGAAAATACATTTGTTCTTTACAAAATAATAAGAGAAAAATGTAGAGGATGATCTTCTTTACCAATCCAAGTGGATTTCTTGTTTTAGGAAGGCAAGAACTTGATGAACACAACAAGTATCTCCAAGACCATCAAATATCAAGAACATATGTTGGAAAATCAGCCCTAGGACACAAGCAAATCACCTCCAAAGTTGTTAATATGGCCACCAAATGATCAAGGCTTCAAGAGAACACCTTAATAGGACTAGTAAACATGTGGTTTGTGGCTAGAAAAGATCAATGATGGTGTTTGTTAGCTTATTTGGGACGGCACAAGGGTGAAGGTTGAGAGGATTTTAGAGTGGATTGCATGTAGGTAAATGGTATAATGAAACAAGTTGCTTGTTTTTGATGTGAAGTTGTAATGGTTAGCTTAACAAGTAAGCACAAGCTTACACTTGTGTAAGTAGTAGTTATCTTGATGCCACCTATGTGTGGTGGTGTCATATTGCCGTCCACTTTTGCTAGTGGGGTGGGACAAAGTGTTTTGTCCCATCTCACTAGTTTACGGGTATTTCTCGATTCTAGTTTTCTCGATTTGCGTGCCCTCGGGTCGTTTTACGAAAAACGTTTTTATAAATTATGAATCACCGTCACAAAACGAATCCAATAAAAATTGTCTCATCAAAAACGGAGTTCAAAAACGTAAATACGTAATCCTAAGGTTTCCGGTTTAGTCGTAAAAGACGCCAAATTATGCACGTAAGCCCAAATTTAAATCCGTAAATTGTGAGTTCGTCAACCAACACAAAAATAAGTTTCAAAATATTATACGAGAAAATATTTCACTACCTGAAAATGTTAGATTTGTCACACTGTAGCATGCAAATTTGATAAAATATGCATGCTGCCAAGATCTTTTTGGCCTAGAATTGGATGTGGTCTGTTGGGAGACTTGGGAATGGTTTATATTGGGATTACCTCGGAGTTACAAGGGATTTTATGAGATAACTTAACTGTTAAGAATTTTGGTTAGCAAGGGACACTAGAGGACTGTTATGTCTATCTTGCATAAGCAAGTGTGCATAATTGGACAGTGCTTGCCGCCCTATAGTAATTTTCAGTTTATAGGTTATCTTCACTAGGATAAATTACTTTGTTAAGGTCCTTTTACATTTTTAATATTTTTAATTTTGGACGTTGACAGATATATTTCCAAGCGTTGTTGTGACCAATTTAGACGTTGACATGGCTTTTGCAAACGTTGACAAGAATATACCGTTGGGCGTTGATGGGTTATTTTTTACCGTTGACACTCATTGGGTCCTACCCAGTTGTTATTTTTGACGAAAATTGAGGCCGTAATTTTGGGATTTGATAACTTTTAATTAATGCACAAGATAACTTATTTTCTTTTCAATATTTTCATCATTATATTTTGAAAATACTTGTCTCATTTTTTACCAATCACATGTGCCTATCACTCCAATATATTTGGCTCCTCTTTTTAAACAGGGTACTCTCATATTCTTGTCTAACAATTTTCTCCTATAATTCATCTTTAACAATCTTTCACAAACAGCTTTCTACATCAATGGCGCCTAAGTTTAAACCAAGTGACTTGGTATTGGGATTCAGAAGTCAGCACAATATGATTGCTTATTTGGAGGCTGATGATGCTATGTTTCCATAATACACTCAGATGGTGGCGTATTTGAATGCGTCTCCACTTAGGTATGCACTTTCTCATGCTCCTCTCATCCCTGTCACTCATATTAAATAGTTTTGGAACACTGTTAGTTCCTCAACGCTTAATAATGTGACTACATTAATAGCTATTGTTCATGGGCGTACTTGGGTGGTTACTGAAGCCTTGGTTCGCCAGGCTTTGCATCTTAATGATGCAGATGGTATAACCACTCTCCCCATTAATGAGATAGAACAAGGACTTCAGGCTTTGGGGTATCCTTTCCCTGAAGAGGGTACTTTAAATAAATATCATAAACAAGAATTCCCCCCAGCCTGGAAGTACTTAATACATGTCATTCTTCAATGTTTGAGTCCCAAATGTACTACACATAATGAAATTAACAGATCAATTGCTAGTACAAATGTGTGCATTACAAATGGGCAAAAGTATAATTTTCTAAACTGATTTTTGATGGCATGTGTAAAAACAAGGGTAATAAGATGACTTTGGCTTATCCCAGATTTTTACAAATGATTTTTGATAAGCAAAGGTACTGCACAAGGGATCATGATGATTTTTATGAGATCCCTATGCAAAAGAAAGCTATTTTTAGTAAGATGAACTCACCCCCTCACAGAGACTTACCCCTCACCCAAGCTATGCTTGCTGTTATTGTAGCAGCACAACCTCAACCTGACCCACAACCACAACTTGACCGAATACCAGATCCCTTACCTTCACCTCAACACATGGAACTTGACCAAGAATCCTTCAACGCTGACACGTTAAATGTTGGAGTTGACACTAGTAATCCAAACGTTGACACCTTTCCATCACAGACCCAAACACCCCTTAACCTTCAAACTACCACCCAATCCACATCATCTTCTCCACTCCCAGACTATAGGATGGAAAAACACCAAAGGATCATTGGAGTGTTCTCCTCTGGTGGTCCTCGCCATGTTATAGAGAGAACCACCACCACAAGTGTGGTTGGTGCTATGGATGAGGCTGGGACTATTGGTACTCGCTTAGATGTAGGCCACGCCAGTCCTAACATCTTTAAGACCTCATCCATGCCCCATGACTCTACTTTGGGAGGTCAAATACCCATTCTAGAGGAGGGCAGATTGGAAACATACACAATGTTGGGATTGACGGCTGTCTACATTAGCTTGCAAAAGCAAAATGCAGACTTGGTACAAACAGTCAGTACACAAGGCCTTGAACTCAAGAAATTGAGGGAAAGGATTGTTCTTTTGGAGGATGCTAACAATAGGCGTGGTATGGAGGATTCTTCCAAAGGGGAGGATGAGCAGATCCATGTGAGTGACAAAGGGTCACATGATGGAGAATTTTTTGGTGTGGCTGAAGCCCTTACTGAATTGAAGAAGCAACCAGGTTTTGATGTATCTTTGGTTACTCCTACAAACTTGAACTTGTCCTTTACAGCAATGATGGAGCAGTTCACATGAGGCGCTAAGAAGATTAAGGTGAGCGTTGACAAACAGGTTTTGGACGCTGACACACCAAGTGTTGACAAGAGTAAGTTGGGCGCTGACACACAGGATTTGAGCGTTGACAGACCTATAGATATGGTTGATGTATTCCAGTCATCAGCTATCATCAAGGAAGTGTCTTCACAGGTACCATCATCATCTTTACCCATCGTTGATCCATTAGATAAGGGTAAAGGAATCATGGTAGAAACAGAAGTTCCAAAGGATGCAGCTCAAGTAGAGTTTGATTCAAAGTCGGTTGTACAACTTGTGGAACAAGAAATGAAGAAGGTTGGTGAATCACCATTTGTTGTTACTTCTGAGGAACAAGAAGGAAGTGATGATGAAAGTTCAGATTCAAGTGTTATGATAATTGAACAACCAGAAAGACTTGAATATGGTGATGAGTTGGCAAGGGAGAAACTTAGAGAGTTAAAGTTGCAGGTAGATTATGATATGCCAGAAGTTGCTCAGATGTACCATGCTTGGGAAGATAAGGTTATGGAGAATCCAGATATGACAATTTCAGATCAAATTTGGGGATTGGAGATTCTTCTAAGAGTTCAAAGAGATGGCAAGGTAATTCTGAAGCATAAGGCTAGCAATGTTTTCTCACTGCTGAAGAGAGATAGAAGGGAGCTTTACTACATGTTACTCAGATGTCATCATACAGGATGGACCTTTCAGAAATTGCAGGGATTATCCTTTCAAGAATTGGAGTATAAGGCTTATCCCATTTGGGCAATAGTGCAGGAAATGAATACTATCAGACTTCTCTCAGATGAAAGGAGAGAAGAACTTAGAGAAGAGATGGAGATTCAAAAGGCTATGATTGTTCCAAGGCCTTTGAAGAAGGGAGTTCCACTTGAATTTCCTAAAGATCTAAATAAAGTGACTCCCAGTGAAGCTGTTATAAGAAGGAGCATTAAGCTCTCACCCATGGAAGCTTCAGATGTAACACCCCCAAATTTTATACAATTCAATACAGCGGAAGACTCGTTGGTGTTACGGGATAGCACATTACTCACATCATAGACAACGCTTAAAAATCAGGTCGTTTAATAATAAAGCATCTCCATTCATGAATAGCAAATTTACATAGGTCCCAAGTCATAGTCATTTCATACAATTTTACAAAAGATTTGAATGGAAATTGTTATTTAAGTGCGGGCCATGAATTCTTGTTGTCTTCCCGAGAATTACCTTCAAGTACCTGAGATAAAACATGTTAAAAGAAAAGGTCAGCGATAACGCCGAGTGAATTCATAGAGTTTAATGAAATCCATCAATATAACATCGGTATAAAATTATTACCGAAAATGATTTTGTACAAATCTTTGTAATAGTCCATAAAATAGAAAAAGTCATTTAATACAAATCCTTATCAAAAATCATAATATAGGCTGTTGCCTTCAAAACCATTATACGAACAATTGTCGTAAAAACATCATACAATACGTTTCACAACATTGTAAAGATTTAAATAAAAACCATTAATATGGTTATGTAAAACCAAAACACGAACACAATATCAATAATAATACCCCGTATTGCTAGTTAGGCAATATATCGTAATTCAATGCATATAGCAGTATTTCGTTATTTGGATTATTATAAGCCGCATGACATTGTTACCTTACTACAACAAACAACGGGTAGCTAGCCCGAAACTCAATTTTCCCATCTAAATTAGCGTGTCTTCAGAATAATCACGCTTGTGTAAAACTTCTCATACATAAATTCGCTTACCAATCAATGTGGCACGACGGGGATCAACCGTCAAGGCGCGAACTGGGATGATCGTCCCCAAATAGTACTATTATATGCATAAGCGTCTACCAAATCCCGGTAGTTCACAATTCATGCTAATGGGACTTTTAGTGACATAACCTAACTTTAATTATCCATTTCATTTCATCTATTGGGTCATTTAAGCATTCATCGGGTCATACAATCATTCGGGTCCAAATCAATAAACAGACAATCGGGACAACTAGTCTCTTATTTTATAAAAACTAACATGTTATCTCCCTCGCGGGTTTATAAAACATTTCATAAAAACATTTAAAAGAGTGCGAGGCTATGAACTCACGTTGATGTGGGAAAGCGGGTTATCAGCAATTCGGATGTACAGTACGTGCTTCAATCACGGAAAACTAGACAAATAATACTCGTCTTAGACTTTTGTCCAATGAGTTTATAAAAATAACAAATATACATATGATGATTTTTTACATATGATGATGATCAAGTGGGTTTATATATTCTTATTTACTCATTTTAGTGTTTATGTATTGGTAACTTTTTACTAGTTTACTAGTTTTACCTATTTACATGTTTTAGGTCCAATAAGCCTATTATAAGTTCATTAACTTATATTAATCCATTTTATACTTGTATTATCAGTATTTATACTTTACATGTTGGGCCCAAATGGATTAAGCCCAATAAGTAATTTTTATAAGTGTTTAACTTATTTAGTTAAATTATTAGTCCAAATATGCTAACTTAGCTCGTTAATGTCCGTATGTCATATAGTTCGGGTTTTATTGGTTTTTACTTGTATTAGGTACTTATATATCAGTATATGACTTTTAAAAACTTTACATTAGACGGGTTTGATCGTCTAAGTTTTAATTGGCGAAAAACGTTAATTTTACGGTAATAACCGAAAAGACGTAAAAATCATGTTTATAGTTTTTATAACATATAAAACTTACCAAACTACCATTTTTATAAAATGTCCATTTATTTATCCTTATACATATTTATATAAATGTAATATATAAGTTAGTGGATTTTAATTCACATTTTATACTATATTAGTTTGAGTGCTTATATAATACTATTAAACATTAATTCTTCAAAATCTGATTTTTAGTTTCATCTTCACCATTTTTATCATATCTTGAGTTCTGTAAGGAGATAGAAGCTCATTTTTGGATGGCATAAACTTCATATTATGTGCTACAATTAAGTTAGTTATAGATACTGCTCATTTCATGTCTAACTATCCTTAACAGTCCCTACAAAACAGACTATTCAGATTGGCACACTAATCTTGTTTTGATCATATCTCACTCATTTTGATAATTTCATTGCATGGCCAACTCTCACATGTGTATGACATATAACACTTACTGTAAATGGATTCCACCATGCAATTTTATCAGTTTATAAATTGGTTACTTACTGTTTTTATACAGCCAACAATTTAAGCAAGATTTTAGCCTTGTTTCTTATGGTTTTTCATCTTTTTAATCATATTTATCAACACTTGATCCCCACACAACATTTTTATCAGCATATATTCATCATATACATATACAAATAGAAAGAAAATACATGATTACATAATCAAAATAACAAGAGGATGGAGAGAACAATCTTTATACCACCAAGATTATGTAGGTATTCATCAAGGCTTGGATTTTTGATGCAGAAACTTGTGATAGATCAACACCAATCTTCAAGACCACCAATACTTGTAAACTTCTTGTAGAAATAAGCCCTTGAACATCACCAAATCACCTCCTTGGATGTTATAATCACCTCCAATCTTCAAGGTTTCAAAGGTTCTTCACCTTATGTATGAAGAAGATAGGATTTATGGTGTAAATTTTGATCAATATGGTGGTGGTGGTGGTGGAAGTGGACGGCAATGGTGGAGAGGGTGAGAGGATTTTTTAGTGGTTTGCATGAGATGAGTGTGAGGAATGGTTTAGTGCTAGTGGTTTTTTTGGTGTGTAGTTAGCTTGCAAAGTTAAGCAAGACATGTGTCTTGCTTACTTTGTAAGATTGACACCTAAGGGTGTAAGTAGCTAGTTTTGCCGTCCCATATTAGGGGTGGGGCAAAAGTGGTTTTGTCTCATCCCCAATTATTTACGGGTACTCCTCGATTCTAGTTTCATCGATTTGCGTGCCCTCGGGTCGTTTTACGAAAAACGTTTTTATAAATTATGAATCAACGTTACAAAACGAATCTAATAAAAATTGTCTCATCAAAAATGGAGTTCGAAAACGTAAATACGTAATCCTAAGGTTTCCGGTTTAGTCGTAAAGGACGTTAAATTATAATCGTAAGTCCTAAACTCTTCTCGTAAATTTGTGAGTTTATGAACCAACACAAATTTAAAACTACAAAATAATATTCACGGATTAATTTATTTCCTGAAATGTCGGACTGTCACCAAAGACGGTGTATGTAAACGTAAGCACGTAACGTAGAATCCTCTGATTTAGACGTAGTCGATGCTACTTCAAGACGTAAATCCAAATTTCTTCCCAAAAATAAGTGAGTTCATAATATATCATTAAAATAATGTTTTTAAATAATACTTGAGAATACAATATCAACCATAAATTGACGGATTGTTACAACATTTACCCCTAAACAGGATCTTTGTCCTCAAAGATCATCTTATCTTACTACTCGCTTCTTATAGAGTTAAAGCCATGTGGGTATTTCCTCCACATTCGGTCTTTTCTCACAAGTGTAATCCATTACAATACGCGAGTTTCATCAAACATAACTACGGGAATAAGATCAGGCTTATTGGTGACTTACTATCTCTATCCATGATGTTCACGGGTTTTTGATGAATGCAACTTTTCGCCGATCTAAACTTCATTAAGGAATAGTCAGATTTTCACTTGATAAGCATTTTATCAAGTTCGATATACGAAACATAATTCACGCAGCTCTTGAAGTCCTAGGGTAGATCCAACTTATATGCCTTTTAAACCAATCTTTTACATCATCTCAATGGTCCCATACGACGGGGACTTATTTCCCATGATCTTTCAGATCATCTATTCATTTTTCCAAGGTGAAAATTTTTGGCATATCTTCGCTACCCATCCTGCACTTCAAGATCTACACTTCATATTCACATCACCTCCTGCCCATTACCGGCAGTCATTAATCAAATCCTAATTTCAACAATCATTTCAGGTCTCGCGGGTCGAGTATTTTGTAAGGTTAGGTTCGCCATCATAGGAAACCTTAAACCTAAAAGACATGTCCAACTCACAATGGGTGTATG
The DNA here is from genome assembly GCA_025667525.1 of Glebionis coronaria. Lineage (NCBI taxonomy): Eukaryota > Viridiplantae > Streptophyta > Magnoliopsida > Asterales > Asteraceae > Glebionis > Glebionis coronaria. Next base: position 110,032,159 of record CM046879.1, on the reverse strand, counting down.
TCGGGTGTCTTTATCCCAACTCTTGCTTACAGATGCTCTAATATATATCCTCACAAGATTCGATCTCGATCCTAATACGATAGTTTTCAATGATAATCTCTCCAAATGAAAACGATTATACGGTTTATTACCAAAGGTCAATTATTCAAGCATAACACAAGACTTCTAGTGTTTTGTATCATTACTTTACCTCGTCCCTTCTATTGGGGTGGTAAACGGTACTTCTCATCAAGGTTCGTTCTCAATGACTTCTGAGCAAATCTCTAGAAATTCGATGCGAAGCGAGGATCTTGATAGAGATGATCGATACAGGCACACCATGCTTACACAAATCCTTTAAATACAAAAGAGTCAATTTCTTCATCAAGAATCTATCATTAACAGGAATGATATTAGCAGATTTGGTCAGTCTGTCGACGATGACCCAAATCGAATCAAATTCAGATGATGACCTTTGCAATAGCTAGACGTTTACTAATGTATGTGGCGATGTCTGCCTTCATAATTTGCCATCAGTACAACTTTTTCAGATAAAGTTACATTTAGTCAGAAATGTCATGAATAGAATAATTATACTTACGAGATTCCAACATGACTACATCTCAAAATCTCCATATTTAGGCAACCACAAGTGGCCTTTTATACATTTAACGCCATCGGCTTCTCAATTCTAATGGTTCACATTAGCCGTGAACCCCCTTTTTATTATTTATATTATCCTTCTTACAAGCATCAGCTATATTTTAAATTTGCTTGGCAATTTATTTTGTACCATCATTATTAATGAACACATCCTAATCGATTTCTTATCCTTTCTATATAATGTGTCGGTATCTACATTCACCTTTCTTGATGATATATTTATCATGTCCACAATTCACTCAGAAATTCTTTCTTCATATTTTCTAAGTTTCAGTTTCGTTTCAGCTATCATTTTTATCAGTTTTGCTTAATCCGACGTTTAAAGCGTCGATAATTATTACAACTAATTAAATAATAAATATTTAATTTTTATGAAACGTAACGTAAATATTTTAATTTTCTTAGTTCGACCAATTATAAAAATGTTCAAAATAAATTTGAATTTAATTAACAAGATTTTTGTTGATTTATCGAAAATAATTAAAATAATTAATAAGATCCGTAAATGTTCGATAAATCTTTGGTTATACTTTGGTCAAAATTTTCTTAGTTGAAAAGCGTAAATTAACGTTTCAAATTTCAAGTCATGGTTTAAATGGTTTCCTCAATCCCTCTTAGGTTGTCTTGAGGTATACAAGAACATTTACCCCTAAACAGGAGTTTAGTTAAATGTTTTGGGTATAAGGGAATAATCCCTCAAAAGTTCTTTTCGATAAAACATTTGTCAAAACACATTTGCACTTTCTTTTTGGTAAAACCCAAAGTCTTAAAAGGGCTCTTAATCTTTGAAGAGTCAATATAGATTCTATTATCTTATTAATCACAAGGTCATTTAAGTAAAGGATTAAGTCTTTCATCACATGTTAAATATTCAAGGTACAGGTTTTCATTGTTCGGCCAATTCAGGGCAATCTATAAATAATTATTAACTCCTTCTTATTCTTATAAACAAACAGATGGTCCTTAATGATCGCAAGCATGAATTTATCAAATTACAGCCTACACACGAGATTCACCAAATTTATGGATGCTACATGTGTATTAGTCAAATTCAAACGACATCACGTGAAACTCATAATGTTCATTACAAGTTCTGGATGTAGTGATTGGAATAGATAATCTTCTTCGCAGACGCGATTTTGATGATAACCATGCCGTGGATCAAATCTTTAAAACATACGCTAGAACCTTGTAAATGATCGAATAAATCTATCATCTTGGGTAGTGGATATAGATTTTTAATCGTCAATTTACCTAGTTCACGGTAATCAACAAATAAATATAAGGAATGATAACACCATAGCTCTTCATGATGACGAGCTCGGTAGAATAAAAGCTTTCTCCAACAACTCTCTCAGTTGTACGGTAATTCTTTTAATTTAGATGGTGCTGACCTACAGTGCACATATCACAGGTGTAGCACCGGGAATATAATCAATACCAAATTCAACTTGCCTTAATGGCGAAAGTCTAGGTAATTCACCAATAAATACCTCCTAAAGTTTCAGATAACAAAAACATCTTTTAATAAATTCATATTAGGTTCTTTCTAGATTATAATATCTATGACTAATTCACAACCATTCACGGTATAATTTCAAGTCTAAATGCAGGATATGGTCATCCATCAAGAATTATTTAGATCACTTTTGATAATCAACGCCTTATCATTTAGGGGAATTCTACACGAGTTCCCATCAATTAAGACAATGTCGTCATGTCATTATCAATCAATCCATTCTACTGGCACTACCAACTTTCCAGTTTCGTTACCGTTGATAAGATGTGAACTTCTCAAAAGACTAATAATAACTCATAATCCTTCACAATTCAAGGATATCTGGAGACAATACTAACCTTAAAAGAGTAAGGTTAACGCATAATCTATGCGGGAGAATTTCAAATCAGATACAGACGAAAACATTAACGAATATGAATATATCCCATGTTTTCATGAATTGAGTACGCATTCGAAAACTCCTCGGATCGTTACCCAGGTCATTCAAATGAAATCAAATCAAAATAAATGATAGGAACGTCAATATATCCAGTCAGGTATCAACATTTGGTAATCAAATACTTTTTCAAAGAATCTCACTACGAGAGAATTGAACAAAGAGGGAATATCAATTGTCAATTAAGACAATTTTCACAGATGAGTAAATTCGATTCAGAAGAATAAATGGTACGGGCACATATGTAGGTGTCCCTAACAATATGTCCCTATTTTGCACTTCTTGCAGATCTCATAAAATTTAATCTTTCACAATCTTCAAAGAAAACTTAGTGTTTATTAATAATTTCATGGTGACTACTAATCAGCCTTGCATGGTCCATTCCAAATTGTATGTAGGCGCGCAACTATATACAATTTCAAGATTAACGATGCAATACTCAGTTCGTCAAAATTTTATCATCATGTTTATAATAAAATATTTTCATGCTTAATTCTTAAATAAGAATCAAAAATAAATTTACAAATATTTTCTTTGTTATGAAAACAATTAAGTTTTCCAAGGTGTTTTATAAACAACTTCATTTCGATAACAATCACTTATAAATCTCACTTTGAATCATTCGTATAGTGATGACAATTCAGTTTTCTCAAGGGATACTGTTTTATCTTATAAAAACAATGAGTGATCTGCAAAAGTGTGATGAAAAGTTTTTCACCAAGAACTAACTACAATATAATAGGAAATGAGCTTAGCCAAATAATCATGAGGTTCATGACCTCGATGGCACTCAAAATGAATAATCCACAACGTAACTTAATTCGAGATGAGTACTTGTTCAATGGTTGCATCAGTAATGCGAACATTAGGAACAAGCAAGAAAAGATAGATAACATCGATACATGTAGAATTTAGCAATCAAAGGTAGTCTTTTCATTAATCACAAACAAGTCAAAATTGTACCGTAACACATTACGTGTCACTATGTCATACAATTTCAAGAACTCATCCTACCAACTGTTGTATCAGTTAAGTTAGGGATTTTTAAAAGATACCACAATGAATACTAATCTACAAGAGACATTAGGTGTTCCACCTGTCCCGAGAGATCCATCGGTCCCAATTCAGAAGAAGATTTCTTCAATTTATTTCTTGGACACTGGGCATCCTCGTCATTGGACAATGGTATAGGAACAACCCTTAACACGAACTAACAATCATTTAAAACCTTATAATTCAATCACGGGACTTAACCGCTTCCTCTTAACAATCTCATATTCCATACGGGTTAAATTTTACTTCATTCAAGTTTCAATCAGTCTTATACTCAATGCGATATTCTACCTCATTCTCCAATACTTTCAACCTTATTCTTAGACCTTAAAAGGGAAATAAAAGCTCAATACGAACAACACTTAATTTCCAATCCTATAGCTCTTACAACAATGGTTATCAAATGAGTCACCAGTGTGAAATGACTCACACATTCAATTAGACTTCTCGGAAAGGTACTAGTGGCATGAGGCTTTTGGGTAATGGTTCCAATGACAGCCTCAAGTGTAACATTCACCCTTTGGATTTCAAGTTTAAGAATTGGGTGACAACGAATCAGATGACACCTTTTCAGGTGGTAACGTTTTGTCAAACTCCACTCTGTAAGGAAATATCGTCATGACATCGATATCAGTTTTAATCTCGCCAATTCTTCTTCAACATCAAATCAACTAATATCTACATTTCTACGAATATCAACCATTTTGTTGGGCTCATAAATATCCACAACTTGGTTTAGATCTAAGATAGCTAGAATTCCTACGATAATACCTTCGATTAATTTACTAGGGGATTTAGGGTTCCTTGTGACAATCTACGTCGTATAAATACCTCGTATAAGTATTTAAAATAATCATCAAACAATCATGTAATCAAATTACATCATATATATATAATCCAAATTATATATATTAAAATAACACTTCTCAGTCTGGCCTTGTCGGTAACTCGGGAATTCTTTTGGCACCGTTATAGTCAAAAGATTTTTAGACATTTTGAGAAAAATGTTTATATTTAAAAGATTTTGAGATGTTTTATTCAAAACCTTGGTTTTAAAAATCCTTTGTTCTCTATAAAGAGAGCTCTGGTACCAAACTGTAACACCCCCAAATTTTATACAATTCAATACAGCGGAAGACTCGTTGGTGTTACGGGATAGCAAATTACTCACATCATAGACAACGCTTAAAAATCGCGTCGTTTAATAATAAAGCACCTACATTCATGAATAGCAAATTTACATAGGTCCCAAGTCATAGTCATTTCATACAATTTTACAAAAGATTTGAATGGAAATTGTTATTTAAGTACGGGCCATGAATTCTTGTTGTCTTCCCGAGAAATACCTTCAAGTACCTGAGATAAAACATGTTAAAAGAAAAGGTCAGCGATAACGCCGAGTGAATTCATAGAGTTTAATGAAATCCATCAATATAACATCGGTATAAAATTATTACCGAAAATCATTTTGTACAAATCTTTGTAATAGGCCATAAAATAGCCAAAGTCATTTAATACAAATCCTTATCAAAAATCATAATATAGGCTGTTGCCTTCAAAACCATTATACGAACCAATGTCGTAAAAACATCATACAATGCGTTTCACAACATTGTAAAGAGTTAAATAAAAACCGTTAATATGGTTATGTAAAACCAAAACACGAACACAATATCAATAATAAGACCCCGTATTGCTAGTCAGGCAATATATCGTAATTCAGTGCATATAGCAGTATTTCGTTATTTGGATTATTATAAGCCGCATGACATTGTTACCTTACTACAACAAACAACGGGTAGCTAGCCCAAAACTCAATTTGCCCATCTAAATTAGTGTGTCGTCACAATAATCACGCTTGTGTAAATCTTCTTATACATAAAGTCGTTTACCAATCAATGTGGCACGACGAGGATCAACCGTCAAGGCGCGAACTGGGGTGATCGTCCCCAAATAGTACTATTGTATGCATAAGCGTCTACCAAATCCTGGTAGTTCAAAATTCATGCTAATGGGACTTTTAGTGACATAACCTAACTTTAATAATCCATTTCATTTCATCTATTGGGTCATTTAATCATTCATCGGGTCATACAATCATTCGGGTCCAAATCAATAAACAGACAATCGGGACAACTAGTGTCTTATTTTATAAAAACTAACATGTTATCTCCCTCGCGGGTTTATAAAACATTTCATAAAAACATTTAAAAGAGTGCGAGGCTATGAACTCGCGTTGATGTAGGAAAGCGGGTTATCGGCAATTCGGATGTACGGTACGTGCTTCAATCACGGAAACCTAGACAAATAATACGCGTCTTAGACTTTTGTCCAATGACTTTATAAAAATAACAAATATACATATGATGATTTTGTACATATGATTATGATCAAGTGGGTTTATATATTCTTGTTTACTCATTTTTGTGTTTATGTATTGGTAACTTTTTACTAGTTTACTAGTTTTACCTATTTACATGTTTTAGGTCCAATAAGCCTATTATAAGTTCATTAACTTGTATTAATCCATTTTATACTTGTATTTTCAGTATTTCTACTTTACATGTCGGGCCCAAATGGATTAAGCCCAATAAGTAATTTTTATAAGTGTTTAACTTATTTAGTTAAATTATTAGTCCAAATATGCTAACTTAGCTCGTTAATGTCCGTATGTCATATAGTTCGGGTTTTATTGGTTTTTACTTGTATTAGGTACTTATATATCAGTATATGACTTTTAAAAACTTTACATTAGACGGGTTTGATCGTCTAAGTTTTAATTGGCGAAAAAACGTTAATTTTACGGTAATAGCCGAAAAGACGTAAAAATCATGTTAATAGTTTTTATAACTTATAAAACTTACCAAACTACCATTTTTATAAAATGTCCATTTATTTATCCTTATACATATTTATATAAATTTAATATATAATTTAGTGGGTTTTAATTCACATTTTATACTATATTAGTTTGAGTGCTTATATAATACTATTAAACATTAATTCTTCAAAATCTGATTTTTAGTTTCATCTTCATCATTTTTATCATATCTTGAGTTCTATAAGGAGATAGAAGCTCATTTTTGGATGGAATAAACTTGATATTATGTGCTACAAATAAGTTAGCTATAGCTACTGCTCATTCTATGTCTAACTATCCTTAACAGTCCCTACAAAACAGACTATTCAGATTGGCGCACTAATCTTGTTTTGATCATATCTCATTCATTTTGATGATTCCATTGCATGGCCAACTCTCACATGTGTATGACATCTAACACTTACTGTAAATGGATTCCACCGTGCAATTTTATCAGTTTATAACTTGGTTACTTACTGTTTTTATACATCCAACAATTTAAGCAAGATTTTAGCCTTGTTTCTTATGGTTTTTCATCTTTTTAATCATATTTATCAACACTTGATCCCCACACAATATTTTTATCATCATATATTCATCATATACATATACAAATAGAAATAAAATACATGATTACATAATCAAAATAACAAGAGGATAGGGAGAACAATCTTTATACCACCAAGATTATGTAGGTATTCATCAAGGCTTGGATTTTTTATAGAGAAACTTGTGATAGATCAACACCAATCTTCAAGACCACCAATACTTGTAAACTTCTTGTAGAAATCAGCCCTTGAAAATCACCAAATCACCTCCTTGGAGGTTAGAATCACCTCCAATCTTCAAGGTTTCAAAGGTTCTTCACCTTATGTATGAATAAGATAGGATTTGTGGTGTAAATTTTGATCAATATGGTGGTGGTGGTGGTGGAAGTGGACGGTAATGGTGGAGAGGGTGAGAGGATTTTTTAGTGGTCTGCATGAGATGAGTGTGAGGAATGGTTTAGTGCTAGTGGTTTTGTTGGTGTGTAGTTAGCTTGCAAAGTTAAGCAAGACATGTGTCTTGCTTACTTTGTAAGCTTGACACCTAAGGGTGTAAGTAGCTAGTTTTGACGTCCCATATTGGGGGTGGGGCAAAAGTGGTTTTGTCTCATCCCCAATTATTTACGGGTACTCCTCGATTCTAATTTCCTCGATTTGCGTGCCCTCGGGTCGTTTTACGAAAAACTTTTTTTATAAATTATGAATCAACGGCACAAAACGAATCTAATAAAATTTGTCTCATCAAAAACAGAGTTCGAAAACATAAATATGTAATCCTAAGGTTTCCGTTTTAGTCGTAAAGGACGTTAAATTATAATCGTAAGTCCTAATCTCTTCTCGTAAATTTGTGAGTTTATGAACCAACACAAATTTAAAACTCCAAAATAATATTTACGGATAAATTTATTTCCTGAAATGTCGGACTGTCACCAAAGACGGTGTATGTAAACGTAAGCACGTAACGTAGAATCCTCCAGTTTAGACGTAGTCGATGCTACTTCAAGACGTAAATCAAAATTTCTTCCCAAAAATAAGTGAGTTCATAATATAACATTAAAATAATGTTTTTAAATAATACTTCAGAATAAAATATCAACCATAAATTGACGGATTGTCACATCAGATATGGTACAAGTGTTACCTCTTGTTGCCAGAAACCCTATCATTAGCTTTGAAGAAGATGCAAGTGGGTTTTGGATGATTGGCAGATATGGGAAAGAGGTACACACATTTACTACTCTTATGTCTCTCTTTGCAAGTATGGATAGGGAAGACTTGGCAGATCTTTGGAGGTTGCTGATGGCCAAGTATGAGACTGAAGCACCTACTTCAGTCAATGGAATAAAGCTTTGGTCAACATTCAAGAGAATGTGTGCACCAGAAGAAGAAGATCCTGTTTGGAAGGATCTTGAGGATGATATCAGTGGACTTCAATGGCGTTTGTATTTAGCTGCTGGTGTGTATTATTTGAATTCTACAAAGTTTGCTGAGTATCTTCTTGTAGATCCTGAGTATCCCATGTCCAAAGAAGTTTTGGAAAAGATGAAGACAACACAGCTGGAGATTGATTATTCAAGTGAAGTGGCCAAAGATTTGATTAGGCATGTTTATTACCAATATGATAAGATTTGCAAGAATCCTCCTAGTTCTTAGTTTTTATTCTGAAACTTGATTGCTAGAGTAGATATCAAGTTTAGGGGAGGATTGTTGGGAATAAAAAGTAGCCAGTATACTTGGACGCTGACAAGAAGAAAACAAGCATTGATAAGAAGAACACAAGCGTTGACAGAACAAGCGTTGACAGGAAGATTTCAAGCGTTGATAGGATGAAGTCAAGCACTGATATAAGACTTAGTCTACGCGTATTATGTTTCTAGTTTGTTTCTAGTTTGTTTCTAGTAAAGATATGATCAACAATGTATTTTCTATATTTATCTTTACCTATAATAGCTGATACGTAGACTCTTGTACAAGGTTTCTTAGTCTATAAAAGAAGACCTTTAGGTTTTGTTTCAATATAAGTTTTTCATATGTTTAACACTTTCATTGTACGCAAGTTTGTTCTAATCAATCAAGTGAAAGTTTGTTTTACAGTGTTTGTGTGTTCTTGTTTGAGTATTAATTCCGCATAATACTTAGATTGTTTTATATCACAACAAAGTTTCTCTACGTGTTAAACTTTATTCAATCTCGTTCACACAAGCTAAATCGATCTAAGTTTGGGATCAACAGATCTCATGTCACTAATGTGCCAGTATTTGATGAAGATGACTTTGCAAGTTGGAAAAGTCAATTTCTTGTCTATCTAGATGGACCTGAACCATTTCTTCTAGAAATTCTAGAAAATGGACCATATGTTCCTATGGTGCTTACCTCTACTGATTAGAATCCTCTTCCCAAACCTCTTAAGCAGTAGACTCCAGCTGATAGGAAATTGGCAAACCAAGATAAACGTCTCGAAAGCATTATCATTTCCTGTCTTCCAAAACACATCATGAAATCAGTAATTCATTGTCCAACAGCCAAACAAATGTGGACAGACCTCATCCTAGGTCATGAAGGACCCTCTGAAACTATAGAAACCAAGATTCAAGCACTCAGGCTTCAGTTTAATGATTTCAAGGCACTTGAAGGTGAAAAGGTACAACAAACGTACACAAGGCTGAAGATTTTCTCAACGACCTTGCTATTAATGAAGTCACCATTTCACAAGCTGAAGTAAATGCCGCCTTTGTCAACAGCCTTCCTAGAAAATGGCTGAGCATGAATCAGACCCAAAGAGCCAATAACTCCATCAAGAATGATACATTAGCTCAGCTATATGGAACCTACAACTATGAAGAAGGGCTGATAGATACCATATACAAATCTGAGCCTGAAAGATTTGTAGTTCAGGGAATAATACGAGGCTTTTGGCCAGTATAAGAAAGTTCGTTATAGTGGTCTAATCGAATTGATTACTGGTTAACAATGCGACTCAACTGTCTTTGGGGGAAACAAATATTGTGTCGTTGTAGTATATTAAAAATGCAAAAAGTGTAAAGTAAAGAGCAAGAAAAATAATGCTAAATCTAAATCTAATTTAAAAATAAATGACGGGAATTTAAAGCGTGACGAGAAATAAAAAAAACACTTAAAGTAAATAACGCAAGCTTAAAACTATCCTAAAGGCAAACTTAAAACGCAACTAAAACTTAAACTAATGCAAGGCTTAAAATAAATCTAAGGCAAGTAAACTTAAAGTGCGACTAAGTAAAAAGGCGGGAAAAGTAAAACTTAAAAAATAAAAATTAAAAACAGAAACTTAAAAGAACCTGAAAACACCTCATTCGGAATAATACTTCGTTCAGAATAATCACTCGTTCGGAATGTCACCTTCGTTCGGAATAATTCTTCTTTACTCGGAATATTTACCTCATGCGGAATAAATGGCTCATCCGGAATATTTGAACAAAACTCTCATTTGGAATAAAAGCTTTATCCGGAATATTTGATTATTCCGAATAAACAACCTTCAAACCCTTCATCCGGAATATTCCGAATAAACACCTTGATCCGAAAAACAAGTTATTCCGGATGAACACCCCCTTGATCCGGAATGTGGAATGTTCCGAATGAACAACCTTTGATTGGAAGAAGTTGTTGATCCGGAATATATTACTTGGTTCGGAATATCTGCTCTGATTCGGAATATTAAACTGACCCGGAATATGTCACTTATCCGGAATAACAGCTTTATCCGGAATAAAGTGACTGATGTGGAATGATTGCTTGGTTCGGAATGTTTTCTTGATCCGGAATAACCTGGAGAACTAACAGTAACGAAGAACACGGGGACAAAAAGAAATACGGATCTAACCAAGACTAATCAAATTCAACCAAAAGATTAAATCTAACTAACCAAATAACATCTACTAATCATAAACAAACAATACAAAACAATCAAACTAACAATACTAATCAAAATAATCAAAACCCACTTAATCAATTTAATAAAAACTCAATAACATGAACATAAACAATAAGCATAAAGATTAAAGATTAACAAGAAAGGTAGATAGGAGATGAAAAATAAAAGTAAAGATTAACAACAATTAAAAGGAAACTTACTTGAAATTAAAGGTATTTAAGGTGCAAGACAATTAAGTAAATGACATGAATTTAAAGAGCATGTAATTAAAATGGTGGAAGACTAATTGTCACACTTAGCCAACAAAATGAAATGAAATGAACTAAGGCCTATTTATAGGATAATTAGGGAGGCGCTTAGTGGAAGCTTCCTCCCCTCTTTCTTCTTTCTTTAATTATCATTAAATCCTTAATCTTCTTAATTCTTCAACTTTAACAACTTTGTCTCGGGATTTCTTTAAATTCGTCTTGAAATTTCTTCATAAATAAGACTTGAGTTCTTCGGCTTTTAGTAAACTTCCGTCTTTTGACTTTTTCTTCGATAAATCTTCAGAATTTGTCTTGGACTTCCGTTCTTTTTGCACTCTTGATTTCTTGACTTCGTCTTTTGTCTTTTTCTTCGATAAAAGCCCGTGAATGCCCGTGTTTTCTCCCATTTTCACATTTTCGTCCTAAATCACAACAAAAACACAAACCACGCATAATTCTGACATTTACGACATAAAATACACGTTTTGACTCGTATATTATTGTAGTTAAGTGGTATAAAGGATGGGTGTTTACACACCTATCAATTCCCCTACACTTGACTATTGCAATGTCCTCATGCAATGCATTAATTACAAAGCAAGATTACATTTTTCATCACAATCAATCCACATTGGCCTTTATTAAAGAGATAGAAAATAACAAAACAAGTAAAGAAATCAAAAACTTACCTTAGGGTTTTGGAAATGTCATGAATGATCATCATCCTCAAGTTTTCACGTTCTCCAAACCAAGCTTAAAAACGAGATCATTGTTATTATAAGTTAGCAAACTAACACGAATTCATGTGGGCCAATTATTTACTTAGACTCCCTTATTCCTAGGTGTATCTCTTACATTTTTATTGTTGTCTTGAATGATCACGAGGATGCATTGTTGACTTATTTCGATAGTTTATTAGGTTGGAAATAAAGTGGGACGATTTAATCAATAGTTAGCTAAAGGATAAAATCTTTTAAAACTGCTTCTCGGGACCTCATAAAGTTCATATCTTGGCATAACTCGCTTCGCGATTTGAGACCTTTCTCGGACCGATATTTGGCAGCGACTTCATACTTCAAATCTTGAGAGACGTTCATGAAATAATGGCCTTCTCTTCATAATAGGAATTTCTTCACTTGAAGTTTTGAGAGATTCTTCATATTTGGACCACGACTTCTTCATTTTTATCCAATCTTTATTTTGGACTTTGATATACAACGATCCGCCTCCTTTTAGGACTTGGATCTATTTATCCTCATACCTTGTTAGCGCCTTTTTGGATAGACTTCTCCATGATCTTTACGGGAGTATTTGCTTTTCGTCGTGTGTCTCGATCCTTCATATTGATCTTTGATAAATGATTCTTCACATCACTTTGGATCTTTAGCAACAAAATGTAGCCCTCATGCCTTGTTAGGGCCTTTTCGGACTCGCCAATCTTCGCATCCCGCTTCAATAAGTTATGCCTTGGCTATGAACTCTAATCCATACCGAGCAACTTTTAAACGATCTTGGGCTAGAAGCTAAGTAACTTTTCAAATCGTACAACCTTATTTATTGCAGATAAATTTATTAGCAAGCGATGGGAGAATAGGCTTATAATTAACTCACATAAATTCACGAAAGAATACCAAACTTATAATTGACTCTATCATCTCTCGTTCTCCACAATTTAAAATCTCAAGGAATGAGACTCGTGGATGCTTAGCCTATTAAATCAAAGTTTTGGGTTTTCGAATCGTCTATAGGATCTTGCAAACTCTTAGACTTTTTCAAGTTTAGAAATCGCATTTTAAAGTTCCCTTGATAAACGATTCTCTAGGATCAATTATAGGAACTTGCGAAAAGTTCTTGTTCTTAACCTGTGAGAGTTAAGACTTTCGCGTTTTAAAGCTCCCTATATAAAAGCCTAGCAAAACTTGACTTAAACACGTTAAGGATACTAGCTAGAGTAAACTTAGATAAGTAAACTCGGGTTGAGGCAAAAGATTCACAACGTTTGAAAATTAAAACCACTTTATTAAAATTTATTCTAGTAAAGAAAGAAAATAACTATACAAAGGGAAAAAAACTAATAGGCCAAAATAGATCAAAATTTTGAAAAATGTCGAAAAATTGATTTTCCGGTTAAAATGAGGACAAATACAAGGAAAAGACCACTTAACTTCGATAGAAGTCCCCCCTACACTTAATATAAACATTGTCCTCAATGTTTAAGCATGTGGGAGTAAACTCCCCTACACTTAGGACATTGTGTACGTTATTTAAATCTTGTTAAGGAAAGGACAACAAACGAGATTCCTATTTTAATATTGGAAAATATAAAATAGTGAATCGAAAAGAGTTTATTTTTCATCAAAAATCATTGAGGACAATATAAACTAGTGAATAAACTCTTTTATTTTATTTTCCTATTTTAATATTCGAAAAGAGTATCGGAATCACGGGTCGTCAAAAATCATCAAGAGTGGATCATTGAAAGCGCGAATCCCTGAATATGAGAAGAGAGGAAATAGCAAACACCAACGGGTCTCCCCTACACTTAGGATAAAGATAGCTAAAAGATAGATACATGGGTTGCCTCCCAAGAAGCGCTTGATTTTTTTTCACCGAGTCGTGAGCCTGATTCGACCTTGATTAGCATAGGAAGAAGCATGAAAAATATCCACCGGGATCAAATACATAGTTTTCGTCCATCAAATATCACAAGCTTAAGGCAAACAAGGCAAGCCAAAGAAGAGTAGGCAAGGTTCCCTTAAGCAAAGATGGAGCACGGTGGTAGCAAGGGTGAAGAGGTGCAAGCATATCTTCAAAAGTTCCAAAGATTTTTCCTTTTATTTCATCAGATGGATACTGAGATGGCTGAAGAATATCGATACCGGGGTCGAACACCTTTTCCTTTAGAGGAAAATAGCACTCAGGCTCAGCAGAATTTGAAGATGATCCGCTAAGAAAATGCACAACCTCGTCCTCAGAAGGTGGACAAAGAGGTGTCAAAACATACGTGCTGCGGATGTTGGTGTCGTCCGGTTGCTTCTCCTTTGAAAGAATTTTCTTCAAATTCGAAGTAGGATCAATACCATAATCATCAAAGTCTAAAGGAGGAGCATCACTCTCATGAGGGAAGTATGTATTGAGAAAAGTAGAAAAGTCTTCCTCAAATGAGTAGTCATCCAAAGTAGGATTAAGCATGGTTGGCGGAGGATCTTCATCATGAGAAGAATCACTCGAAAGAGTATCGGCCTCATCAAAATCATCATAAGTGGGCATATCGGGATACTCGGAAGTAAAATCATCATAATCATCCCCATTAGAACTAGAATCATCATCATAAGCATCATAGATCGGTGGAGAATCATATATGGGTGGAGGGTCCAAATTGGAGAGAGAATCATCCACATCAACTTGAAACAGTGGATTATCATTGCAAGAATCGAATAGAGGATTGTTGTAGACGACAAAATCATCAAGCACATTAATCATATTCGCTGATTCTCTTCCATAGGATTTGTTGGTAAGCTTCCCCATTTCAAAAACTTGTGCATCATCCCCGACTCTTAAGATGAGCTCACATTTATCCACATCAATTAAAGCTCTACCGGTTCTCAAAAATGGGCGTCCAAGTATTAACGGAATACGAGGGTCCATTTCATAATCAACAACGACGAAGTCGACCGGAAAAGTGAATGTGCCAACTTTAATGAACACATCTTCGACAATACCAACGGGGTAAGAGAGAGTGCGATTGGCTAGCTCAAGAGTCATTTTGGTGGGTGTAAGGTCGGGCAATGATAACTTTTTCCAAACACTTAAAGGCATCAAATTACTTGCCCCGAGATCGGCTAAGGCAGTAAATTTGTCGGTTTGGTTAAAAGTACAAGGTAGCACAAAACGACCGGGATCTCCAAGTTTTTCCGGAAGTTCTTTAAGAAGGACGGCAGAACAATTTTCATTCAAGCGAGTATTAAAAAACTCGGCCATCTTCTCCTTCTTTCTAAGCAATTCCTTAAACATCTTAACAAATTTAGACATTTGTGCTAGAGCTTCAACAAGGCTAAAAGTGATGGTCATTTCCGAAACTTTCTTCAAATAGTTTGACACTTGAATGTCATCCTTGGTGTGCAGTTTGGCCTTGTCTAAGCGAGATGGATAAGGAATATTGGGTTTGGGTGGTGGAGGTGTAGAAGGTGAAGGTTGAGATGTTGGGGTTTAAAGGTGGAAGGTGGGGTTGGTGGAGGATTCGTCTTGGGTACTTCTTCACGACGAGGCGGAGACGGTAACGGTGTACTAATACTAGGTGTGGGAGTAGTAAGGATAAATGGTGGTGGAGGAGGTGTAGATGATGTAACTGGGGGTGGGATAGATGGTCCTACTAAAGTAACTCCACTACGGGTAGTAATAGCACTCACATTCGCTCTCGGGTTGGTGACGGTGTTTGAAGCTAGAGAGCCCGAAGTAGAGGGTTGAGTGGTGGGTAAGAAACTAGCCAGCATATTCTTTAAATCATTCGTTTGATTGCTGAAGGAGGATTGTATATCATTTCGAAGCTCGGATCTAATGTCATTACCTTGCTTAGTGATATCCCCTTTCAAATTGATAATTTGGCTTTGTAGATTCTTAATTTGCTCTCCTTGGGTTCTCATTAAAGCTTTAACATCTTGATTCATGGGTGGGGCTTGTTGAGCGGGTGGGTGATAAGGATTAGAAGCTCGAGGTGGAATTTGCTTGCTTCTAGTGTAGTTGTTGTTGGGATTGTGGTTTTGAGGAGAAAAACCGGGTGAAAGGTAGTTGTTGGACCGGTAACTTAGAAAATTTCGATCCCCTTGAGGTCGGGCTTGGTAATTTTCCGGTGAATAATTACCATAAGCCGCATACACGTTTTCCGGATTGCCTTGAGTGGAAGGACAATCAGTGTATGAGTGAGGACCGCCACATGTCTCACAAGGATTGGCTACCGCTTTAACTTGTTGTTGTTGGTTTGAAGCGATGAGCAAGATATTTTTGTTCATTTCGGCCATCATGCGGGTGAATTCGGTCATATCGGGGTTTGCTGAAGTAGAAGAAACATTGACTCTCGGGTTGTTCCTTGAAGAAGCGGAGGAATCCCAGTTTTTGTGATGAGTAGTCATGTTTTCAATAAGCTCTCTACACTCCTCGGGTCTTCTTTTCATAAATGTGCCACCGGCGGCAGCATTAATCGTATCACGATCACGAAAAGTCAAACCGTTGTAGAAAGCATCAATTAAGGTCACAGGGAGCATGTTGTGGTTTGGACAATGACCGATCAAAACATTATATATTTCCCAAGCATCAAAGAGAGATTCATCAGGTTCTTGCATGAAACCGCTGATTTGATTTCGAAGGCTCGTGACCATGGATGGTGGAAAGTAGCGCGATAAAAAGCGTTGAGTCATGTCATCCCAAGTATGAATGGAATTCTTCGGGAGACGATCAAACCATTTCTCGGCATGGTGTGATAAAGTATGTGGAAAGAGTTGAAGGCGAAGAACATCAATAGTAGCACCGGGCAACTTCATGCTTTGGGTAATAGTAATGAATTTGTCGAGGTGTTTGTTGGCATCATCATCAGGCATTCCGCGGAATGGATTAGTTTGCACTTGTTGTATCATGTGATGCTTCAACGAAAACTCCGGAGCCATGATTTGAATCGGCGCAATCGGTCCTCCTCGTCCAAACATGGTGGGTTGACAAAGCTCCTCCATTGTCCGAAGATCGGGCTGTGGAAGAACATTGTTGTTATTATTGTTGAGGTGCGGTGGATGATTGTTGTTGTTCACACCTGCCATAGCTAAATC
The DNA here is from genome assembly GCA_025667525.1 of Glebionis coronaria. NCBI lineage: Eukaryota > Viridiplantae > Streptophyta > Magnoliopsida > Asterales > Asteraceae > Glebionis > Glebionis coronaria. The sequence goes on along the minus strand of CM046879.1, from coordinate 110,015,130 downwards.
TTCACGAGTCTCGGGCTCTGGATAAGTAGAAGATGTAGTACGCATACACCTGCGAAAGCAAAAGAAAACAATACCAAACACAAAGAGAATATATATACACTATAAAGATAAAAATCTTTTTGGATTTTTGAAATTTTTGAAATTTTTATGGATTTTTTAACAATTTCTTAATTTTTATGGTTTTTTGAAAATTTTTAAGCAAGAAAAATAACGCTCAGAATGAACGGATCCCAAAAAGCAACGCGTCTCTCACAGAAAACCGTTAATCTTTACGAAAAGATCCGACAACGGCGCCATTTAATACGAGGCTTTTGGCCAGTATAAGAAAGTTCGTTATAGTGGTCTAATCGAATTGATTACTGGTTAACAATGCGACTCAACTGTCTTTGGTGGAAACAAATATTGTGTCGTTGTAGTATATTAAAAATGCAAAAACTTTAGAGTAAAGAGCAAGAAAAATAATGCTAAATCTAAATCTAATTTAAAAATAAATGACGGGAATTTAAAGCGTGACGAGAAATAAAAAAAACACTTAAAGTAAATAACGCAAGCTTAAAACTATCCGAAAGGCAAACTTAAAACGCAACTAAAACTTAAACTAAGGCAAGGCTTAAAATAAATCTAAGGCAAGTAAACTTAAAGTGCGACTAAGTAAAAAGGCGGGAAAATTAAAACTTAAAAATTAAAAATTAAAAACAGAAACTTAAAAGAACCTGAAAACACCTCATTCGGAATAATCCTTCGTTCGGAATAATCACTCGTTCGGAATGTCACCTTCGTTCGGAATAATTCTTCTTTACTCGGAATATTTAACTCATGTGGGATAAATGGCTCATCCGGAATATTTGAACAAAACTCTCATTCGGAATAAAAGCTTTATCCAGAATATTTGATTATTCCGAATAATAAACCTTCAAACCCTTCATCCGGAATATTCCGAATAAACACCTTGATCCGGAATACAAGTTATTCCGGATGAACACCCCCTTGATCCGGAATGTGGAATGTTCCGAATGAACAACCTTTGATTCAGAAGAAGTTGTTGATCCGGAATATATTACTTGGTTCGGAATATCTGCTCTGATTCGGAATATTAAACTGACCCGGAATAGGTCACTTATCCGGAATAACAGCTTTATCCGGAATAAAGTGACTGATGTGGAATGATTGCTTGGTTCGGAATGTTTTCTTGATCCAGAATAACCTGGAGAACTAACAATAGCGAAGAACACGGGGACAAAAAGAAATACCGATCTAACCAAAACTAATCAAAATCAACCAAAAGATTAAATCAAACTAACCAAATAACATCTACTAATCATAAACAAACAATCCAAAACAATCAAACTAACAATACTAATCAAAATAATCAAAACCCACTTAATCAATTTAATAAAAACTCAATAACATGAACATAAACAATAAGCATAAAGATTAAAGATTAACAAGAAAGGTAGATAGGAGATGAACAATAAAAGTAAAGATTAACAACAATTAAAAAGAAACTTACTTGAAATTAAAGGTATTTAAGGTGCAAGACAATTAAGTAAATGACATGAATTTAAAGAGCATGTAATTAAAATGGTGGAAGACTAATTGTCCACTTAGCCAACAAAATGAAATGAAATGAACTAAGGCCTATTTATAGGAGGATTAGGGAGGTGCTTAGTGGAGCTTCCTCCCCTCTTTCTTCTTTCTTTAATTATCATTAAGTCCTTAATCTTCTTAATTCTTCGACTTTAACGACTTTGTCTCGGGATTTCTTTAAACTCGTCTTGAAATTTCTTCATAAATAAGACTTGAGTTCTTCGGCTTTTAGTAAACTTCCGTCTTTTGACTTTTTCTTCGATAAATCTTCAGAATTGGTCTTGGACTTCCGTTCTTTTTGCACTCTTGATTTCTTGACTTCGTCTTTTGTCTTTTTCTTCGATAAAAGCCCGTGAATGCCCGTGTTTTCTCCCCTTTTCACATTTTCGTCCTAAATTACAACAAAAACACAAACCACGCATAATTCGGACATTTACGACATAAAATACACGTTTTGGCTCGGTTATTATTGTAGTTAAGTGGTAAAAAGGATGGGTGTTTACACACCTATCAGGGAACAACATCCAAAGCATTGATTTCCACCTCACACACTCATGACAGCGATTCAGATGTTGAAGAAGACACTCGTAGCAGCCAGGAATTCGTGACAGACCTTAATGCTGAGTTTCATGAAAGAGCTTTACTAGCTAATCAAAGAAGATTCTACAAAAGGCCAGGGAGAGTAGGATCAGCTAGTAAACAAACTGACAAATCCAAAGAGACCTGCTTTACCTATGGAAAACTTGGACATTTTCAAAAAGACTGTCCATCCACAAAACATCCTCAACATCCTATCCTTCATCATTCAAACCTTACAAGTTCAAATCACAACAAAACAACTCATCTCACCAATCCAACTTCTCTGATAATGAGAAAAAAGATTACAAAAACAAATACAAGGCCCTAAAGGCTGAGTTGGAACAGCTGAATTTGAAGTTAGAATCTCTGTCGAAGAAGAAAGGGGGTGATAAAAGGACAGAGAAAGGGTTGGTAGCTGAAGCTTATGATTGGAATGATGAGCCGCTGACATGTGATGAAGAAGATACTACAAGGGTCAGGGCATTTATGGCAATTGTTGAGGATGAACCCGTTGTTGGTAAAGGAGATGCTAGATCAGGACAATGGGTTGACATTACAATGCAAAAGGTACACATGCTTATCTCTATGTCTGAAAGTGATGAACCTAAACATGTCCTTGATTACACCATAGTTGATTTAAACTTTGTTGAGGAACAAAGAAAGAACCTGCTTGATATATTTCACTCTGTTAAACTTGAATTATTAACTACTAAGGCTGAATGTGAAACTTTAAAACAGGTTAACTCTGAAAACTTAACTCGTCAAAATGAGGTTAATAAGTAGCTGAACTACACAAGGTTATAGAAAAATGGTTGTGCAGTAGGTTCACTATAAATGAATTACTTGATGATGAAGTTCCAGCTGACATATCTAGGGTTGTTACTACTAAGAGAAACAAAATAAAGGCCCTTAAGAAATCCAAAGAGATTGTTTTCAAATCCACAGAGACTATACATATGTCTGACCCACTTTTGACTGATGTACCTGTCTCTGAAGAGGAAATTGATAACACTGAACCTTTACCATCTTTGCCTAAACTCTCTGGAGTTGAGACACCTCCAGCTAAGATTTTTGTTGTACCTGCAAGACAATCTGTTAAGCAAAATGTCTATAAGCCTGTCTCAACAAACCCAGTGAACAAAGTTGAATCCTAAACTAAAGAATGCATGTTGTCTTTGATTAAAGAAGTAGAACTCTTAAAAGAACATATTAAGCCTTCCGCTGAATGCTCTACTTCCTCTAAACCTAAGTCTATTCTAGGAGAACCCAAAGGTGAAAAGTTAGTTAAACCCTACTGTAATGTGTGTAAAACTTCTCATCACATGACCATAGATCATGATAAAAAAAATGGCTGTTAAGAGATCTCAGACACCTTTTAGGGACAGACAAAAGGATACTAGGAGATAATCAGGTAATTACAGACCTTACACTCCCTGTAAATATTATGGTTTCACAAACTATCACTTTGATGCGTGCAGGGACTTTCCAGGATGTGACATCTGTAGAAGGTACACCTATGACACAGCCAACTGTCCTACACATCATCACAAGTTCTACATGAACTCAAGAGTTGCTAATCAGCAATTCAGGGAACCCACTGGAAAGTGGGTTCACCATAGGAACTAATCTGTTTCTATATATATGTGTAGAAACATCTCAGGGAATCGGTCTGGTATCTAGATAGTGGCTGCTCTAGACACATGACAGGAATCAAACAATACCTGCACAGATATTCAAAAGAGCCTGGTCCTAAAGTGGTGTTTGGGGATAACTCTTCAGGCGACACAGAGGGATACGACTCAGTTAACTGCAATGGAATAACGTTTACAAGGGTTGCATATGTGAATGGTCTTAAGCACAATCTTATTAGCATCAGCCAATTGTGTGATGCTGACTACAAGGTTTTGTTTACAAAGACTCAAGGGACCATATTCAACAAAAACAATGATTGGTGTTAATTACACCAAGAAGAAGAGATGTGTATGTCATCAACATGGCCTCTTGCTCAGAAGACAACTCAAAATTTTTTCTGGCTAAATCCTCTGAAAGTGTCAATTGGTTGTAGCACAAACGACTCTCTCATCTCAAATTCAAGAACATCAACAAGATAGCCCCACAAAACTTGGTTGTTGGTCTACCACCTGTGACTTTCACAAAAGACAAGACATGTCCAGATTGTGTTAAGGGAAAGCATCACAGGTCATCCTTTAAGACCAGACAATCATTCTCCATTGACAAGTACTTACATCTCCTTCACATGGATTTGTTTGGACCTGTCAAACCACAGACCATCAATCACAACAAATATACCTTCGTCATTGTTGATGAGTTCTCAAGGTATACATGGGTTTCCTTCCTCAAAAGGAAAAGTAATGCAGTTGATGCCTTCATGTCCTTCATCAGGCAGGTTGAAAACATGAATGAAGTTAGAGTAAAAGCTCTAAGAAGTGATAATGGGACTGAATTCAAGAATCAACAGCTTGAATCTTTTTGTGATGAAAAGGGAATATCACAAAACTTCTCTTTAGCTGGCACTCCTGAACAAAATGGAGTAGTTGAAAGAAGAAACAGGACATTGATTGAAGCAGCTAGAACCATGCTAAATGGTGCAGCCTTACCAAAGCAATTCTGGGGAGAAGTTGTCTGCACTGCCTGCTATACCCAGAATAGATCAGTCTTTGTTAAAAGACATGGAAAAACTTCTTATGAATTTTTTAGAAAAAGAGCACCAGGCGTCAGCTATTTCCATGTCTTTGGTTGCCCTGTATTTATTTATAACTACATGGATCAACTTGGAAAGTTTGATGAAAAAGCTTATGATGGTTTCTTCTTAAGATACTCTCCATCAGCCAAAGCCTTTAGAGTATTCAACGCAAGAAGACATGAACTAGAAGAAACCTTTCATGTCACATTCAATGAAGATGATGACGTGCTACAAAGAACAGGAACAGAAGGTGATGAAATTTATTTCAACGAAAATAGGTCTTTCCCAACAGATGAGTTCTCTGAACCAAGGCATGTCTTTCATCATCATCCACACATAGATACTCTTATTCCATATGTTCCTGCATATGATCCGTTTTCAACACACAACATTGAGATTCCTTCTAATCAAGTGACAACTAAAAGTGATAGTCAGCCTTCCACAAGCCCTTGTTCCAGATCAGATAAAGATGACTCACCTAGTACTCATGATCAATAAAATTCTCGTGTTGTCTGTGAATCATCACATCTTCAAATAGCTGATGCAGAAACAGACACAGAGATTTTTTTTGAAGAGAGTCCTCCTACTCAGCAAGATGAAACTCAAGTTGTAATTTCATCCTCCATACCTGCACCTGTCTATGACGCCCTAGCTCCTCAAAGGAAATGGTCAAGAGATCAGCACATTCTTCGTGTCAACATCATTGGAGAACCAAATGCTGGGGTTACTACTAGACAGAGAATTCATGACTCAGAATCAGCCTCAGCCAATGAATGTTTGTTTGCTGAATTTCTTTCCCAAATTGAACCCAAGCGTGTAGCTGAAGCCCTTGTTGAAGAAGGTTGGGTCGCTGCAATGCAGGAAGAAATCAATCAGTTTAAAAGAAACAAGGTATGGACTCTAGTGCCAACTCCACCTGGTAAGAACATCACATGCACTAGATGGATATATAGGAACAAGATGGATGAAATTGGTTTCATCATAAGGAACAAGGCAAGGTTACTTGCACAGGGGTTTACATAGACTGAAGGGATTCATTATGATGAAACATTTGCACCAGTAGCAAGCCTTAAAGCCATCAGAATCTTCCTTTCTTACGTTGCATATATGAACTTTACTGTGTATCAAATGGATGTTAAAAGTACCTTCCTCAATGGAGATTTGGCTGAAGAAGTGTATGTTGAACAGCTTGAAGGATTCAAGAACAGCGAGTTTCCCAACCATGTGTATAGGCTTCACAAAGCAATGTATGGGCTGAAACAAGCTCCAAGGGCATGGTATGAAACGTTATCTACCTTGTTAACTGAAAATAAATTTGTCAGGGGTTCCATTGATAAAACACTTTTTACCTTCAAGGATAAAAGTGATTTCATCATTGTACAGATTTATGTGGATGATATCATCTTTGGGTCTACAAATGTTAATCTTAGTAAACGTTTTGCTAAATTAATGACCAAGAAATATGAAATGAGTATGATGGGTGAATTAACTTACTTTTTGTGTTTTCAAATTAAACAATGTTCTAAAGTAATTTCAATTTGTCAAGAAAAGTATGTTAAAGATTTGCTGAAAAATATGACTTGGCTGATTGTGCATCAGTGAAATGCCCCATGCTTCCACCCAACAATTTGGGCCCTGATGAGTCAGGGTCTCTGTTAATGAGACTATGTATAGAGGCATGATTTGGTCACTCATGTATCTCACAGCCAGTCGCCCTGATATCCAGTTCTCCACATGTCTCTGTGCAAGGTACCAAGCTAACCCAAAGGAATCCCATCTAGTGGCCGTTAAGAAAATTTTCAGGTACCTCAAAGGAACAACCTGTCTAGGTCTATGGTATCCCAAAGAATCAAGCTTTGATCTCAAGGCTTACTCGGATTTAGACTACGCTAGGTGCTGTAATGACACGAAAAGTACCTCAGGGAGCTGTCAAATCCTAGGAGGAAAGTTGGTTGGATGGAGTGCTAAGAAGCAAAACTATGTGGTAATGTCATCAGCTGAAGCTGAATATGTTGCAGCTGCTAGTTGATGTGCTCAAGTACTTTGTATGAAGAGTCAACTAGCCGACTATTAGATTTTATATGACAAAGTACCCATCTTCTGTGACAATACAAGTGCCATTGCTATCTCAAACAACCTTGCGCTTCACTCTCGAACCAAACACATAGATATCAGGTATCACTTTATTAGGGATCATATTATAAAAGGAGATATTGAGCTGCATTTTGTTCCTATTGAGCTGCAACTAGCTGATATATTTACCAAGCCTTTGGCTGAACCTTCGTTCAACAGGCTAGTTTTTGAGCTAGGTATGCTTAATATCTCAAAGCCTGTGGCTGATATTTAATGTGTGTCATTAATGTCTGAATAAATATTAAATGTTTTTCACATGAAACTAGGTACTTACTTTCCAAGTAAATGCTAAAAACATCCTCAATATTTAATTCATACTTTTTTTGATAAACGAGGAGACAAACAGTTTTGAAAGGTCAAGGGACCCACTTGTGTGCAGTCCTTTTCCCACTACGCATTTAATGCGGTTGAATAACTGTTTCAAATTTTGAATATATATATATATTATCCCAAGGTTTTACACCTAACACTTTTCTCATTATTCACAATTTGCATCTCTCTCACTAAAACATATCTCTAAACCCTCTCACCATCTTCGTATTCTTCATCCTCGAACCAATGGCGTTTCCAGTACCAAAGGCTTCTAACGCAACATTCGAGATCAACGACAGCATCCTCGCCTCTAACAACTCTATTGGATGGCTCAAAGCTCCAAGTGACTCATACTCGGATCTGGTAAACTTCATGAAGAATTGTGATTTTAGCGAAGCATTCACCAAATCCCCATCTTTTTTCTACCAAGAATACCTTAGGGAATTCTGGTATTCTGCTAAAGTCCTTGATGACAACACCATCTCCTTCAACCTTTCATGTAATGAACACCCCTTTGCCTTTTCTATTGATGACTTCTCCTCTGTGGCTAGGCTAAGACATGGAGATGAATGCCTGAAATCTGTTGATAAAAAGGCTGTAAAGGATACCCTTGCCACACTTTTCCCTGTCTATGATGTTAACCCAGCCCTCACACCTGCTGAAGTGGTCGTTAAGTCTCCTCTGAAGATCAAGCTTTACCCCCCCCCCTCTATGGAGAGTCCTTTTACACACATAGTTATCCCTGGATGTTAGCCTCTAAATATTGAGTCAAACAAGAATGGTCGGTCATAGGTTATTATTGTAACATTAGTTAGAACGTTGTAATAGATAGTTAATTAGTCGTGGTTTACGGGCTTGGATTTAAACTAATTAAAGTCCAAAAAGACAAGCCCGGCCCAATATATAGTCCATTAAAGCCCGCATGTGGGTGGACTATATATACTACCCTCCTAGCATGTTAGGAGGGTGGATGGTCATTTGTAACAAATTCTTTTCTCTAATCTAATCTCACCAAGTTAATCATCTCCTCTCTACTTTCTCTCACTACTTTCTCTCTCTAGGAATTCATCTCTTCTTCATCTATTTTCTTTCTTTCTTCATTGCTTAATCAATCACAAATACATGGGACAACATTTGGTATCAATCGCCATGGGGTAGTTTTGTGATTCGTTGTTGTTTTTACTTGGTTCGTGTGATTTTCTCTTATAATCATCTCGAATTCAAGATTCTTTTTGTGTTTCTATGTTCTAAATCTTGATATAAATCTTCTACATAGCTGTGGTAGGGATTTGGTCGCATTTGGTTGGTTAAAATCGCGGATTTCTTGTCGAAAAATTCATTTTTTTACTCAAACATCTCGTAACAGCATTATTATTCCGATTGGTGTAATCGGAAAAGGGATTATAGATTCCGATTGGGATTCCGATCAGTATCATCGGAAAAGGGTTTACACATTCCGGCAGCTTTCCGATCATCATTCCGATTGGACAAAATATTCCGATTTGCATTCCGATCAGCTTTCCGATCATCATTCTGATTGCACATTCCGACAAGCTTATTCCGATTAGATCATTCCGACAAGGATTCCGATTAGTACATTCCGATAACATCATTCCGATGGTATTCCGATTAGGGGACATTTCGATAAGTGATTCCGATTTGACATTCCGATCAGTGATTCCGATAAGTGATTCCGATGATGTGTTTTGCTAAATTTTGTTTGAGTATTTTTTAGACTTAGCCACCATCTAGACTAGTTTCGGAATATCGTTTCCACGAAGATTAAAAAAATAAATAAATAAAAAAATTGCAATTTTCGGAATATCGTCAAGTAAATTCAAATTTTTTCCATACTAGTTTTAGGACATTTCTAGCTCAATTTCAAAATTTGGCGATACAAAATTCTTTGGTCTACCGTTTTTGTCGGACTGGAGAATTTATTGTCGGACTGGAGAAAAATTGCAATTTTCGGAATTTAAACCACAACAACAATCACAACAAATCTACTTAAGATCCATATTCACTTCATCATTTCAGAGAATATTGAGATGGATTCTACTGCCGAATATCGTGTGACGAACAACAACATAATGGTGGCGGGTAACAAAGAGAGACCACCAATGCTTGTATCTGGTCGGTATGCTCAATGGCAATCACGTTTCATACGATATCTTGATACAAGACCTAATGGTGATGCCTTGAGGAAATGTATTACTCATGGACCATATATATTTAAGAAGATCTCAGTTCCTCCAAGAGCAGCCACAGATACTACTGATCCAATACCTGCAAGTGAACATGATGAAACAAGAGCTGATCTCACACCTGAAAATTGTGCTTGGCATGATGCGGAGAAGGAAGCCATCTATATGGTTTTAAGTGGGATTGGAGATGATATTTACTCCACGGTTGATGCATGCCCGACAGCACATGAAATGTGGACTGCTATTGAACGCTTGCAACAAGGAGAATTACTCAACAAACAAGATGTCAAAACAAACTTGTTTTGGAGTTTTGGCAAGTTTACTTCAAGGGATGGAGAATCAATTGACTCTTACTACTCCAAGTTTTATAAGATGATGAATGACATGACAAGAAATAATCTGCAAGTCTCCACCATGCAAGTCAATGTTCAATTTCTTCAACAACTTCAACCCGAGTGGACACGATTCGTCACTCTGGTGAAACAACAAGAAAAGTTAGACGAGGTCTCATATCATCGACTCTTTGACATCTTGAAGCAATTTCAGAATGAAGCAAATGAGATTCGAACTGAACGTGTTGCCAAGACGGCTAATCTACTTGCTTTACTGACTACCACTCAACATGTTCAAGATCCTCACTCTCGTGCTCCTAAGCCATACTCCAATACATCATCCTCACCACGATATTCCACATCATCTAAGTCTTCATCTTCCACAAAATCTCGAGGTAAAGCGCCAAGAGCACCATCACCACCATCTGAGTCCTCATCTGACGAAGATAGTGATGAAGACCAAGCTCAAAAGAACCGAGAGATGAAACAACAAATTGCTTACATAATGAAGACTTACAAGAAAATCTACAAACCCACCAACAAAAATCTTCGCACATCATCTAACACAAAGAACCGATATGTTGAGAGTCCTCCAAGGTATGACACACGTCGACGTGGTGAAAGTCCTTCTAGGTATGATCGACATAATCCAACACATGTTGAGGGTTCTGCAAGATATGATCGACAAACTGCAAAGTATGATACTCAGAGGATTGCTGCTGCTACTGGGAATAGGGAAACGGTTGGAAGTCAAGTGGTTCAGCAAAGCGGGATTCAATGTTTTAATTGCCAAGGTTATGGGCATATGGCAAAGGGACGCAGGAAGCCGAAAAGGGTTAGAGACTCCAGCTATCACAAGGAAAAGATGTTGCTATGCAAAAAGATGGAAGCAGGGGTTAAATTGTCAGCTGAAGAAGGAGCCATGCTTGATGATACTGATGATGAAGATTCTGATCAAGAGCTTGATGCACATTACTCGTACATGGCAAAGGTTGAAGAAGTCCTCAAAGTCACTGAAGATGACAATGGCCCTATCTTTGACACTGAGCCAATCGATAAGGTACACACTACTGATGAATATAATGTGTTTGGTGATATTACTGAGCATAGTGATCTACCCAATGCCATTAATGACACGTGTATGATGGAAACGGTTGATAGCAATACCACACCCGATTCATCAGACATGTGCAATAATGAGTCTGAGGATGATCAACATGCAAATGAATATGATGAAGAGGAACGTATTGCGCTTGCTAATTTAATTGCTACTTTACAAAAAGATGTCACTGAAAATAAAAAGAGTCGAAAGCAATTAAAGAAGGCAAACGCTACGCTCACTCAAAGTTTTGAAGAATGTAAAGCTGCTCTTATCAAATCTACTGAGATGACTGAAAGCTATAGAGATGAGCTCCTTCAGAAAACCAAAGAGCTTGAGGGGTACAAGGGAAGTGCGTTAAAAAATCAAAAGGACGATTTTGAAAACAAATATAATACAACTCTTGAGTTATTAGCTAAAGAGAAGCGTCAATATAATGTTTTCTTAATGGATGAACGTCAAAAAACGTACCTTGCCAATACCAAAGTTAATGAACTTGAACAAAAGCTCTCTATGACCACTACTGATTCTGCTAAAATTCTAGAGGATAAGAAACAAGAGGTAGATGCGTTAAAACAAGACTTCAAAAGTAGATATGATAAAGAAACCGAAAAAGCTACGAAACTAGAAGCACAAGTCGACTTTTTGAAGAACGTTGTTTATAAAACGCATGATTCTATTCAATCCGTAAGAATGCTAGCACCTCCATTGATGTTTAAGGGTCAAGCTATCTTTGCAAGTCCTGAGTACCTTGCCAAAGCTCAAGCTGCGAACCCGTGTCTCTATCTTGATGAGACTGAAAGGACAGATCTTGATTGCATGCCTGTTAGTGTCAATAGTGAAGAGACTGCCCTTTGGGATGCTGATAGTCAACCACTTGTTAATAAGGAGTTTGTGAAACCTTATAATTATGCTTATGAGAATAGTCTTTATGGCCTGTTCAACAAACAAACTCAGAAAACTCGTGAGGACGTGTTCTTAGAATGCAAACAAAAGAGAATTCAATGGAAGAAAGCTTTTGCCCCTAAGAAATCTAATGTTTACAAATACATAAACTACCTCCCTCTAGATGAATCTAAAAGCAAGAGTAGGAAAACATTAGATATTCTTAAACACCATATAGATAATGTTAAATCTATTGTTGAACGAGACTGGGCAAAACGTGAAAATGCTGAGTGGACACGTCCGATTCCTCAAGATATTACCTTGCTTGTCAAAGAACTCTTAATTCCAAACACGGCGTTGATTAAAGAAATTGTTCTTCAACTTGAGGAGTTCATTCGGACTGAAATGTTTGATGATTTAAAATATGTTGAATCTATTGAGAAACACATTGATGATCTTCAAATGGAGAAGTCTGATTTCTCAGATTAATATGATTTACTCTTGCAAGAATGCGTTTCTAAAGATGTTATGTGTGCTTATTTTACATCTTGTGCTGATATTGATGAATATTCTGAAGTTACATGCCAATATCTTGATAAGATCAAAGAATGTGAACGTCTTGAAATTGAGCTTTCGAAACGTAAAGAAAATGTTGACAAAAAGGCTTTTGAGTTACTTCAACACAAAACTGATTTCCTTCAAAAACATTGTCATTCACTTGAACTTGCTTTGCAAGACGTTGGTCGTTTTCCACATGATAATAAATTGCAAGAAAAACTTTCCCAAACATTTCGAGAAATGAATGAACAGAATTTGGAAATTAAAGGGTTGAAATCTCAATTACAAGACAGGGACAGAGCAATAGCAGAGTTGCAGAAACTCATTGCTAAAATGGGTGGGAAAATTGTGGAACCTAGCATTAAGAAAATTGTTCTTAAACAACCCAATGCCTCTAAAGAGAATAGATCCTCTATCTTGGGAAAACCATCTGCTTTATCTAATTCCTCAATTGCAAAACCTGTGTTTGCCCCCAAGATGGATGGAAAAGAAAGGTTACCACAAGCTCAACCTATAAGGAATCCTATAGCACCAAGCGTTAAGCACAATAATGTGATTAAACCAGGGATGTATAGAATGTCCACGAAGCCCACAAACAAAGATACTCACTCGCCTCAGACTTCTAGAAACACTAATATTCGTGTGTCTTTTACTACAAGAATAGTCTCCACTACTAGTGTTAGCCGGCCTCAGCTTAAGCGCACTCAAGTGAATGATAAGGTCTGGAAACACAAGAATCAAGGGGAGATGCAGGATGTAGAAGAACACCCTAGGAATTTGAACGTTTTTAAGAATAAAAAGTATGTAATCGCGTGTAATGACGATTTGAATGTTGTGAATGATTTGAATGCTATGAATGTGAAATTTGTTTGTGTCAAATGTGGAAAGTGTGCTAATGCTAATCATTCTATGTGTGCTATAAATAAAGTCAAAGGCGTAGATACTAGAACTAAGAAGCAAGTTGCAATGCCTATTAGAGCTAGTAAACCCAAACGCAAAGTGAACCATTCTGGTGCAACCCCCACTAAGAAAATTAATGCATCAGACTCTACCACTAAGAATCCTAGAAGCAAAATTAAGGAATTATATGAGTCTGCGAGTAAGTCTTGGAAATAGTGGTTTGCTAATCAATGTCCTCCCGGATATAAATGGATGCCTAAAGTTAGGACAGAAAATGTGAAAACGAGTGTTAGTTTGCCTTTAAATGTCGATAAGGACACTAATGATTCTACTGTCACAACTAATGTGATATCCAATTTAGCAAATGCTCCATCGTGTTCTAACTCTTCTACAGGTGATACAAATAATTCTCTTCATAATGGACTCCGGATGCACGAAGCACATGACGGGGAATCTCAAGCTTCTAATTAACTTCGTGGAGAAGTTCCTGGGTACGGTCCGATTCGGAAATGATCAATTTGCACCGATCCTAGGATATGGAGATTTGGTTCAGGGGAATATCACGATTAAAAGGGTATACTACGTCGAAGGGCTCAATCACAATCTTTTCTCGGTTGGTCAATTCTGTGATGCGGATTTGGAAGTTGCTTTCAGAAAGAAGACATGTTTTGTTCGTGATTATGATGGGAATGACTTACTTACCTGTACACGGGGTACTGATCTTTACACAATTTCACTCCAAGACACAACTTCATCAACTCCAATTTGCTTCATGGCTAAAGCTTCAACGACTCAGGCATGGTTATGGCATCAACGTCTTTCTCATCTCAACTTTGATACCATTAACTTGCTTTCCAAGAAAGATATTGTGAGAGGCCTTCCAAGCTTGAAATTCATCAAAGATCATCTTTGTTCTTCTTGTGAACTTTGTAAAGCTAAACGAAGTAGCTTCAAAACAAAGACCACACCAAGCTCTAAAGGACGGTTAGATCTTCTTCACATGGATCTGTGTGGTCCCATGCGTGTTCAGAGTATCAATGGAAAGAAATATATTCTGGTAATTGTCGATGATTACTCAAGGTACACATGGACTCACTTCTTGAGGTCCAAGGACGAAACACCTGAAGTTCTCATCAGCTTCCTTAAATTTATACAACGTGGTCTTCAGGCTCAAGTTAAAGTGGTTCGTACTGACAGAGGTACAGAATTTTTGAATTCAAATCTGAGAAAGTATTTTGAAGCCGAAGGGATTGAACATGAAACATCTATTGCTCGAACACCCGAACAAAACGGCGTTGTTGAAAGACGAAAGCGTACATTAGTTGAGGCTGCTCGAACATTACTATCCGCTTCAAAACTTCCACTGTACTTTTGGGCCGAAGCCGTGTCAACTGCATGCTACATACAAAACCGATCCTTAATTATCCCAAGACACGAAAAGACACCATATCACATAATTCATGATCGAAAACCTTCACTCAAACACCTTCATGTTTTTGGATGTACTTGTTACATCATTCGAGATGGTGAAAACTTGGATAAGATGAAAGAAAAAGGTGATGCATGTATTCTTGTGGGATATGCAACTCAGTCTAAGGGATATAGAGTGTTCAACAAGAGAACAAAATTGGTAGTCGAGACTATTCACATCCGATTTGATGAATTACAAGAAATGGCACTTGAACAAAACAGTTTAAGTCCCGATCCACAACAACAAACGACTTCCGTTCACAACCGCACGGAACTCGAAACTCAAGACCACAGCAATGAACCGTCAAGTTCAACGCTGGTTCCAGAAAATGTTCCTAGAGCTGATATGACAGTCGACACGACAATTGAAGAGTTGGAAATGTTATATGGACCAATGTATGATGAATATTTCATAGGGGAGAAACAAGTTGTATCGAAGTCTTCTGCTGTCACTCATGATATGAATGATGATACCGATTATCGTCAACAAATGGATACAACCTCATCTACTTCAACACAGGTTGCTGTAGATTTACCTCCTCAGAATATCACTTCAACAATCGATCCTACAACATCCACAAATACTGTCATTGCTCCAGAGAACACAAATCAAGCAGACAATGCATTATCTGACGAAGACGAATTTATCAACCCATTCGGTACACCGGTACACGAAACTGGAGAGTCTTCTACTCGCCATGTTGATCCGTCAAATATGCACACGTTCTACCAACGACATCCTTCAACACATCATTGGACCCGAGATCATCCTTTGGTTCATGTCATTGGAAACCCTTCACAGCCCGTTCGCACAAGACGACAGCTTAACACCGATGCTGATGTTTGTATGTTCGCACTCGCCGTGAGTTCAGCTGAACCAAAAAACATCAAAGAAGCATTAGCTGATCATGCTTGGATTGAATCGATGACGGATGAACTTCAACAATTTGAAAGACTTAAAGTCTGGGAACTTGTTGACAGACCATACGATGTAACACCATTAAATCTTCGATGGATCTGGAAAAACAAGATGGATGAAGAGAACACGATCATCAAGAATAAATCTAGGCTAGTGGCTAAAGGGTATGGACAGAAAGAGGGTATTGATTTTGAAGAATCATTTGCACCAGTAGCTCGAATGGAAGCGGTCAGGATTTTTCTTGCTTATGCTGCACATAAGGGATTCATTGTCTACCAAATGGACGTAAAGACGACGTTTCTTAACGGTCCTTTGAAGGAAGAAGTTTATCTCACGCAGCCGGAAGGATTCGTCAATCCTCATTATCCTGACAAGGTGTATCGTCTCCACAAAGCACTATATGGACTCAAGCAAGCTCCAAGGGCGTGGTACGACGAGCTCTAGAAATTTCTGGTCTCCAAAGGTTTCTCAAAAGGTTCCATTGATTTAACTTTGTTCACTTATAAATATGGGGATGACATTCTGCTTGTGCAAATTTATGTTGATGACATTATTTTCGGGTCTACAAACCCAAAACTTTCAAAATGGTTTGAAAAAGTAATGCACGGCAGATTTGAAATGTCTATGATGGGCGAACTAAAATTCTTTCTCAGAATTCAAGTTCACCAATCCCCAAGTGGTATCTTCATTAACCAAGCTAAGTATTGTCAAGAGGTAATCAAAAAGAATGGTATGACATCATGTGACCACGTTGGGACACCATTATCAACCACATCCCTAGATGCTGATTTGGAGGGATTACCCATAGATCAAACGAGATATCGTTCCATGATCGGGTCCCTCATGTACTTGACAGCAAGCAGACTTGATATTCATCATGCTACATGTTATTGTGCACGATATCAAGCACGACCCACTGAAAAGCACCTCAAGGAGGTTAAACGGATCTTTCGGTACCTTAAGAATACCATTCACATGGGACTCTGGTATCTGAGGGAAACCGGTTTCTTTCTAACGGCCTATTCAGATTCTGATCATGCAGGGTGTCTTGATACACGTAAAAGTACTTCTGGTGGTGCACAATTTCTAGGTCAAGACAAGCTTGTGGGATGGTCTTCCAAGAAGCAGGATTGCACGTCACTTTCATCAGCCGAAGCGGAGTATGTGTCTCTATCTGCGTGTTGTGCTCAAGTTCTTTGGATGAGAACACAACTCACGGATTATGGCTTCCATTTTGATAAAGTACCTATGTACTGTGACTCAAAGTCGGCCATAGCCATCTCCTGCAATCCGGTTCAGCATTCCCGCACGAAGCACATCGATGTCAGATATCACTTCATTAAGGAACAAGTTGAAAGAGGTATTGTTGAATTATACTTTGTTGGAACTGATTACCAATTAGCTGACTTGTTTACAAAAGCTCTTTCGAAAGAGAGGTTTGCGTATCTAGTTAGGCAAATTGGTATGAGATGTTTGACTCCAGCAGAACTGGAGGTTCTGGCAAAGAAGCCTGCTTGATTCATCTATCAAACATCTATCTGTAAATATTAATGAAAAAGAAAAATACAAAATTAAAAATCTTTCAAAATCCAAAAATATTCTTCTCGACATGTCTTTCAGTATCGATAATATGGACGTGCCTAGAAATGTCGCTCAATAATGACACGGGTGTGTACATAAAGCTCGAATGAAAGTTGTAAATATTTTTCAAAACATGTCATTTCTATCTTTTCAAAAGGAAATTGTCTATTTTGGACAATATTTCCAACAACGGGTAGAGCAATCTATCTTGGGTTGAGCTTGTCACAAAACATTCAACGTTTTGAGCTCAACACAATGGCTTGTAATCACTTTCAGATTGCAACCCGGATCTCAATTCACGGGGGAGTGTACGCTTTTGTACTCTTACCCTTAGCAAAAGAAGTTAAATCTTCTTACACTTGAGTGGATTCGTCAAGACATTCAAAGTCTATGAACTCAAGTTTATGCTTTAGAAAAACCTTTTCGTCAAAAAGAATTGATTTTTCAAAAAGCGTTGAACACAATTTTTTCAAGAATCTCTCAATGATATTCAAAATCTTTCAAAAATTGTGTGTTCAACAACTCCTATCCTCAAAAGTTTAATGTGGATCAAATCCTCGTAATGACAATTCCATTGGATCAATTTTTGAAGGGGAGCAATTCAACTTCATGCAAAAGATTAACACATCTTTCTCCCGAAGATTTTCAAGAATATTTTTCAAAATATATTTTAATCAAATTTGGTATCTCTAATATCAAAAGATTTTATATATTAGAGATAGGGGAGAAAATGTGATTAAAATGTGATCATATATAAGACTCAAGCACTTTAACTCTTACCTACATGTGCGAAACACTTTCGATTATCGATGCACATGTGAAGGGGGAGTTTTTCTGAAACGACAAAACTAGCAAGGGGTTAAATGTTTTTCAAACACTTTGTTAGAATTTAAAGTGGTTTTCATGGTTACGATCAAATACCCACAACATCTTTAATTCACGACGTTATTGGTGTCAAAAGGGTGGTTAGGTTTAAGTCCTATGATCCAACCAGAACCGGAGGGATCTTCCCAGGGACAATCCAATAGATTATTAAAAGTCCTAAGGAAAGATGGAGTAGAATGTGAACGTAGCTGAATGCCGACTAAGTACTGATGATAGCACTGGAACAATCACAACAAGGTGCTATTAATGATGTCTTGGTAAGCATTGAAGGGGTTGAAGAATGAAAAAGAAATGTAAGGATAAAGGGTGTAAAGAAAGAAGCCCTCCATACAACTTAGGCAGAAACCGGGTCAACTCATCATGAAGCACAACCCTTTCCTAGCTACTCAGACTTCTCTCAAAAGAAGTTTGTTTTATTGTCACGGAGATCAACACGACTTCTATTGACTTTCTCACTCCGAGATTGTTGATATTGAATAGGTGGCATCTGCTCCAGCCTCCGACCACTAAAAGTGCACAAATCGAGTCTAGAGCCAAGAGATCAATCAAATCTCGTTAGGACACACGGATGAAGATCAAGAGAGTCCTACGCTATATCCTTGTGATATTGCTAGAACACTCAGAGTGATACTACTTAGTATTCACAATGATGAGTGGAAATCCTTCCAGTGTTAACATCAAACAGCACTGCGGTAGGTCATATGCAAGATTCTTTATGAATTGAACATATGTAAAACTGAAAAGCAACAGTGGTTTGATTCTGAATTGATTCAAACTCATTTCAGGTTTCTACGCAATATCTTTATGGTCTTGCCAGAACATTCAGAGTGATATTCATTAATATTCATAGTGACGAATGGAAATCCTTCTAGCGTCAACATCAAACAGCGCTACGGTAGGTGACTTGTGAGATTTTCATGAATCAAACTTGTGTCAACTGGAAAGCAACAATGGTAAGATTCTTAATGAATCAAACTTGTTCCAGGAATTTGAATTGACGGCTTTAATCAAGCGGATATTTATCCAATTGATTCACTCTTTATGTTCGCAGTCTTGCTTTGAGACGGTCGAGTAAAGAGAACGGCTAGTACTGCCGCGAAACCCTGTCAAGGAGATTCTTAATTGAATCTACCTGATCACAGGTACGATATTTAATATCGTATAACGGTCTTCACCGACCGGAGGTAAAACGCTACCGATTTAGGACGAATGTCAAAGCCATTCAGTCCGTGTCTATGTTTTGTCTCGAGAAGGTGGCGTCACGGTGTACTCAGCAAAGTCAAAGATTCACAACCACATATTCATGCCCAAAGACTTATCCAACAATTGATAGTGTGAGCATGTGGACAAAGACACAAGATCGCAAGATGGCAATGACAAGTCAAGGATGATTTGAAGATCTCAAGTCTAAAAGACAAAGTCGAAAGACAACGACAAAGGCTCAAAGATCATAGCATGAAGGAACAAAACTATTGTTACACGTTCAAGGCTCATTTATGACGAGATTCGTAATCTCCATTGATCTTCAAATATCAAAAGGGTATGACCTCACATTGGGGGAGATTGTTAGCCTCAAAATATTGAGTCAAACAAGAATGCTCGGTCATAGGTTATTATTGTAACATTAGTTAGAACGTTGTAATAGATAGTTAATTAGTCATGGTTTACGGGCTTGGATTTAAACTAATTAAAGTCCAAAAAGACAAGCCCGGCCCAATATATAGTCCATTAAAGCCCGCATGTGGGTGGACTATATATACTACCCTCCTAGCATGTTAGGAGGGTGGATGGTCATTTGTAACAAATTCTTTTCTCTAATCTAATCTCACCAAGTTAATCATCTCCTCTCTACTTTCTCTCACTACTTTCTCTCTCTAGGAATTCATCTCTTCTTCATCTATTTTCTTTCTTTCTTCATTGCTTAATCAATCACAAATACATGGGACAACACTGGATGGTATGAAGGGATCTCAAGATCAAATGGCCTTTAATCATCAAGCCATTGCTTGCTAATATAGGGAACATACGTCGATGTTGGTAGCATTCTATTCTCTAACCTTGTCAAAAAGCTGAAGGGAACCAGCCAAGTCAGGGAGAAAAACATCTACTATGTTCGCTTTCTTTCTCTTATCTTTGAAAGTCATTTGGGTGATAGATACCACAACTCTGGACTCACAGCCATGAAGCCATATCACATAACTACAGCTATCTACAAGGTGATGGGACCCAACGATGTGCGAGCTACTACTCATATGAAGAATGTTGCTAATAAACAACCATCTATTGTGAAGCCCTTGCTCCCTTCCTTTGAGAATGTGATTGCAGCTGGTATGTCTGGCAAGTCAGCGTCTTTGACCTCTGGGCAACACACCATGCTGTCCAAGGCAACAACTGGCCAACAGCGTAAGAAGAAGAAAAACCCCTCTTCTTCCAAAATCTAAACTGTTATTAAGGCAAGGGTAAAGAAGATTGCTACCATCTCTCCTTCCTCTGTTCCAGAGACTTATGTGGACACAGAGATATCGGCTGATAAACAACATGAGTCTAGCGTCTCTAACTCAGCAGAGACAACAAGGAACCAACCAAATTTAGCTGATATCTCACAGGTAATCAGTTTATAATTTTTAGAGGTCCACAAGCAGCCACTCTCAAATATCTGTAGGTGAGAGTGGTGAAGTTAGGGTTATCCTCGACCCATAGGAGTCTGTGTATGCACTTAGAAATCTTTTAAGACTTTTGTACACCCTGTCTTTGCACTAGGGAGTGATTCATTTGTGTTTATAAAGCACCCGATGACCCTGCACCCTCCAGACAGTATTCAGGCAAACAACAACCTGAATACATATATGTCTCGACCTAAAGTAGCTGTACTTTACACAGCCTCTAGGTTCCCTCAGAAAAAGAATCCCAAAAGTTTAACTTTTAGGGGAACTGAATCATCACCCTCAGCTTTCCTAGGGACAGCGTAATATGACGATCTTTAACTACATCTTTTTCACAAATAAAAGAATCCCAAAGAATTTATCCTTTCAGGGGGAGCTAAATCATCACCCTCAGCTTTCCTAGGGGCAGCGTAACAGGCGATCTTAACCCATATATAATTCACAGATATAAGAGTCCCAAAGGATTTATCCTTTTGGGGGGGCTGAATAATCACACTCAGCTTTCCTAGGGGCAGTAAATGGCGACCATTAACCTCATTATTTTCACACTTAAAAGAATCCCAAGGATTTGTCCTTTGGAGTGGTTGAATAATCATCCTCAACCTTTCTGGGACAGCGGACTGGCGACCATTCCCCTTATCTATTTCCCTGTTACTAACTTACACCAATTGCAGGCTGATGTTGAACATCTAAATGTAGACTATCTGGGTACAGCTGAAGGAGCTGATAATATGATTCAAGATCTGCCCAAAGAATATGAGCCCATTCCAGATGCTGGAGATGATGTGCTTGCCTTCATTGAAAGCTTATCTAAGCCTGGATCTATGCCAGGTGATAAAATTCTCCCTGAGGGGATGATTAAGGAGGAGGATGAAGAAGAAGATGAACATCCATCTCTGTCACCTCCCAACGCCACAACTGTGCCCACACCAGCTGAAGAACAAACTTTTCCTCCCAAAGAAGCTGTTGTGACTCCTACTTTTGCTACATTTGTCACAAAGGAGCTTCCAACAGCTGTGTATGATCCCACTGCAGAGTTTCTGTTATTCGATCATCTATAACAAACCAACTTTGATCTTTTTCCAAGGGAAGATAACTATAAGCAACAAAGGCTGAACATTCATGGTTTAAGACCCTATCATCACGCCTCAGATATTGAACGCCTATCGCGTAAGTTGGATCGAATGGGTTCTGAAATTCATACTTTCACAACCAATTTTCCCAAGATAATCTCACAGGCTGTTAAAGATGCTATCACTGAACCTCTCCAAGATGGCACAAGAAAAGGCTTTTCTCAGGGACTCAGCCACTTATCCACTCGCATTAAAGATACTATCATTAAAGAAGTCCCTGACATGTTTTCATCCCACGAGTTGGTGATGCACAAAGAATTTGAGGCTGTGTGCAACAGGAAAAAACGTCACACTCACTACTTGGCTGGACATGTTGATCGCTCTCTTAATCGCAATTGCAACAGGCTTCTAAGAATTTCCAGAGGATCAAGGAACAGGCAAAAGAAATTGGCCACATCTGTTGAACAGGTTGCTAAGTACCTTTAGTCACGTTTAGCCAAGCGTCTCAAGAGACAGGTTAAACGTGAGGAGGAGAAAATCGACTTACTAAAACTAGAACCTGTCAACACTAACACATGTACAACTGAAAACATCATTCCTACACCTATTCCACTCCAAGTCATCACACCAATCATTGTACCTGATGATGATGAAAGTAAGGGGGAGAAACAGATTAACAAAGCAGTTGATTCATCAAATTCCCTATCTTTGGATAACACCAATGAGACTGTGGATGATGGTGAACCAAATTCTAAGAAACTTAAATTCATTGTCAACTCCCTCCCAAAAGCTGTACAAGACCAAACTCAGCTAGCATTCTTAAAACATACTGAAGAGCTGAAGAAAGAAAGTGAAGAATCCTCTGTCTCGAAGAAAGGGAAAGAACTAGTTATGGTAGACTCAGACGCCAAACTAAAGAAGATAGTTGCGATGCTAGAGATAGGAGGATCAACCACTGAAATATCTCAATTCTCAACCTTTAAAGCTTCAAATGAAAAACCTTTAACTGTTGAAGAAATTGAAAAACAAGCACTTGAATTTACAAGATTGAATGAAATCAAGAAGGCTAAAGAGCTGGATGAAGCCAAGCTAAAAGCCATGTCTCCTCAACTCAGAGAGGAACAAAGAAAAAGGTTAAGAGAAATGGAAGTTAAACGCACAAAGGCTCTGAAAAAGGTAAAAGTTGACTATGATGTATGCGTCAATAACAGATATGCACCAGTGAAAATAACCAAGTTCAAATACACTGTTAAGAAGTCAACTCATACACCACAGATGATCATATGGAGAGATAATCAAGTGGCCAACATGGACATATTTGAGGACTTCAAACTTAAGACACTTGGTCTGTCTGAATGGTTTGAACTTGAAGCTTTTGTTGAAAAGAAGACTGGACAGGAAAATTTCTTACTCTTAAAGACTCTGAAAGCTAAGTTCAATTGGCTAAAAGAAACAGCCACAAAACTCAAAATTGATCCACCCCCACAGCTATTTGAACCAGAACCAACAAAGGCTGAGAATAAAAGGAAAAGGATGACTCAATTACTCCAAGAAACCACCAACTGGCTTAGCTCAGTTGGCTACCAAGGTTCCATTAAGTGGTTTCCTTGGGGGAGGTTTCCTGGAGGTCTTGGGTTCAAGACCTGCCAAGGGCCTTTCAGGCGAAGCGGATAGGAGTCTTACATAACTAGGGGAGGGTTCGAAGAAGACATTCTTCGGCTTAGATGTCATTGCACGATTCGACCCACTAACCACTAACATTTTCCGTTCTAAAAAAAATTCCTCCAAGAAACCTTTGTGACTGATGATATCCAAGTGGATGGGATGCACAGGAACCTGATTCTTCCAAATGGGAATGTAGGTCCTATTGATGGTCAGACTTACACTGAGCCTGAAAAAGGTATGGCCTACATGAACGGGGGATGCCAATATGTGTTCCAAAGGGAAGACGAGCAGGGTCTTGCATTAACTATTCAGATTCTTGTGTTTCAGAAAGTGCTTAAAATCAACACAAAGTATTCTAAGGTATTTTCCCAAGCTTTGAAGGCTGAATTGGATACTAGAACAGACATAGCTGAAGCTGAAGAGAAAATCAAGAATGATGATTACTGAGTTATTCATAGCTGAACGTTTACACTCATATTTTGTTTTACTCATGTATTGTACTTGTAATTTTTTAAAGTATTAATGAATTATGAAGTTGTTTGTTAGATCTGTTATGTGTAAGAAGAAGCTGTTATCTCACTTACTATAAATCATTTAGATCTAGCTTTATTTATGTTTAAATAGGGGGAGATTGTTGGGAATCTAAGTTTGTTAGATTTCCCTTACTCATAGAGTTAAACTTAAATTAAGATGGTTGATATAAACTTGCTTGTGCCAAGGTGACAGGAAAGTAACCCAAGACTCACAGAGTTCTAAGTCTCTGTGAGTAACCACAGAGGAGTCCATGTCAGAGACATTTTTAAGGAAGTCGAAGATTACTTGAAGACATACTCATTGGTTGTGATGGATAACAGCCAAGATGTATCGGGGACTCTGAGTGGTTGAGTATTAAAAGGGTGGCAATACACTGTTAACACTTAGTACACTTTGGACATACCTAAGTATTTAGGCGAGAAGTTATGAAGCCTAAAGTACAAGGTATGAAGAAAAGGGAAACTATGTCAGCTCTGTTTCCCTAAAGTGTTGTGGCAGACTACCAAGAATAGAAGAGCATCTTTTGACAGATGTCTGACATTGTTTGTTTTGTGTAGTCACCATCAACCAGTTATCAAGTCAACCTCGTACCACTATAAATAGGATATGTAGGCTAGAGTTAATGTTGTTCACTTTGTCAGATTACACACATTAACTCTTTAGAACTCAGAAAACTAACAGTTGTGCCTGTGTTCCTGAGTTAGCTTTATTTTGTTCAAAGTGTACACAACACATTGTCCTCAAACTGTGTTATCCATAACACATGTAATACTTGTTATACAATAATAAAGTAGTACGTTTGAAAAGTATTTACTTGTGTTAATTATCTTTCTTAATCATTTCAAGCTAGTTTTAGGGACTTTCAGAAATCCCTATTTGATCCCAGATGTCCAATTCCTGTATCATCAGTAAAAAGGAGCAGCAAAGCTACTTTGTTGCAGATAACCAAGATCAAATTGTGTCTTTGTTATACTATCCAAGGGAAAGAACTTTGCATACCTTACTGTTAGCCTCAAAATATTGAGTCAAACAAGAATGTTTGGTCTTAGGTTTTTATTGTAATATTTATTAGAATGTTGTAATAGTTAGTTAAAATAGTCGTGACATTACGGGCTTGATGGCTAGCTTAAAAGGCCTCTTTCAAGGTACTAAGCATTTATTCAAGCCTGACCCAAAACAATATAGTCCAAAAGAAAGCCCGCATGTGGGTGGACTATATAAGCACCCTCCTAGCATGTTACGAGGGTGGCAAGGATTCTCATTTTCTCAATCTAATTTAACCTAGTTTTCTACATCTTCTCTTTACTTTCTCTCACTACTTTCTCTCTCTAGAAATCCATCTATTTTCTATCTTTAATTCTTGTTTAATCATATAATCAACCATGGTGACGTGAATTAATATGGGAACAACAATTGGTATCAATCGCCACGGGGTAGATTAGTGATTGTTAGTTGTTTGATTCATTGGTTCGTGATTTTTATTTCTTTATAAATATCACGAATTCAATTTTTTTAGTGTTTTTGAGTTCTAAATCTTGCTATAAATCTCCTACATAGATGTGGTAGCGATTTGGGTTAATTTATTTGGTCTAAATCGAAAAAAAATTTGGTTATTTGGGTGATTTTTGGGGTATTTTTCGAGTCACTGTGATCTTGGATCACGTAAAATCCGGGATAAGAAAGTGTTATTTCGAAGTGGTCACAAGGGTTTTTGATTGTGGTAAAATACGACCTTTTAGGAAAAAGGCGTAAAAGCGGTAAGTATTAAACAAATGATTTAGGAAAATCAAGTGTTAATGACCCAATGAAGTTCGTTTCCCAAGGAGGTATATGTGTGTGACTAAGATGTAACAAGATTTGAGATTAATATTTGAAAGAAGGGGATGAGAAAATAGAATGACGAAGACGTGAAATTAATTACTACGACGACTAAAAGTAAAACCGTAAAAAGGGCTAAAATAAAAATTAATTCTAAAAATTCGCAAAAAATTACTAAAATTCAAAATAAATAAACTAAGAGTTTACCAACGATCAAAACTTTTTCAAACCTTTTAATTAATTAAATATTAATTTTTAAATGCTAATTAAAGCCCTAAAAATCAAATTAATTATCAAAAAGCCCAAATAAAGATTTTTCAATTGGTAAACCTCTAAAATGATCTAAAAAGATTAAAAACTATTTTTTTAAAAATTTTAAACTAAGAAAAACTATTTAAAATGATTTAAAAACTATTAAAACTTAAAATATTTATAAAAAATAATCTAATGATGATAAAATTAATCTAAGAGTTGCAAAAATCCTATTTTAATGTATTAAAGCTAAGAAAAATATAAAAAGTGTAAAAATGTGAAATTTGAAATTTAATAATAAAATAATATTAAAATAATATTAAAAATCCAAAAACTATAAAAAAATTTATAAACTTGCAAACTAGTTTATTTTAACCTAAATAATCAGAAAATGAAAGTGAAATTACAAAATTACCCCTAATGGGCCCCCAAATGGGCTAAAAGCAAAATCAGTCAACCTAATGGGCTTTTGGGCCCAAAAAGTCAAACTAGGCCCAAATGACCTGGAAAAGCCCTATCTGACTCAAAATTTAATTCTAAGCACAAAAGTCTGAAGGCCCAAAAGCTGATTTTGAGTTTATCACAGCTTAAATAACAAACAACTTATTCTTATTGGGCCAATAAGCCCATTAAGCAATAAGCCAATGCCATAAGCTCTGCTTAAACACACACAACCTTATTTTGAGATGTCTAAGAGATCTGTAAAAAGAAATTTTGAAAAAGCTCACTCAATAAGCCAGAAATAAGCAAAGAAAAATTTCACAAAAGGACAAAATAGTCGACTTGGAGTTTTAGACCACCTCAGGACTTGATTCAACTTGCAAAAGACTCTAAACAACTTAATTAAGCCAAAACAATCAAGAAAAGTCCAATAAGCAAAGCCAAATAAGCTGGATAAGCCAATAAGCACTTATGAAAAAGTCAAATGAGTTGGTTTTCTAGTCAAAGCTTAAAGTCAACCCTCCAAATGCTCCAGTATGAACAAATGGGTCAAATAAGGAGCACCTATTACAAAATTAAAGTTGTTGCACGTTTGAATAAGCTGGAATAGCTTATTGATAAGCTTAACACCAAATTACACTAGCAGTGGCTAGCAGCAGGGGAAAGGAGTTCCCACTGCTTTGACTATTTGACTTGCTATTTGTGAGAGATCCAGTTGGATTCAAGTGGAAACAAGGGCACCCTTGTGATCAGTGAATCACAAGGAGTCACAATCAAGCAAATAATCACACTTCCAATAAGCCAATAAGCACAGAAAAAGCCAACAATGCCCAGATATGACACAGACTTAGCAAATAAGCAGTTATGCACTCTTAAGCAGTTTTAGCATGAATAAGCAAACCATAATGAACCAAAAGCATACACAAGCTATAATAACTCTTAATAAGCACACACAAACTTATTTCAATCACTAAATCAAAGATTACAAGCAGATTTAAGCATATGCAGGTTACTGATGAACACTAACATGCATTGATGAACACTAATCTTTTACTGATATAGATGACCACAAATCCAAATTCAGCACTCAAATCCTACTTCCCTGGTTGTATTTACTTAGATTTAACACTTGTTAACCATAGTCTATGATTTGATCTAGGTGTCCTCTAAATTTCAGCCAATTTAACCAAGTAATCAAGATTTTATAGCCTAGTTTAGGATCTAGGTATTAATAACTTCCAAGCTTGCAGATAACCAACACTTAGTACCATAATAACATATATCAACTCAGTAAAACCAAGTACCACAACAAAGGAAGCCTTAAATCCCTTTGAATCAGTTAACCCAAACACCCCTTTGGAATCTGATTTTGCAATCTTCCAAAGGATTGTTGTGATTTAACCTATCATACAAGATCTAATCCACCCTAACAACTCTTATACAACCTCAGAAACTCAAATCAAGCCACAAAACACAGATTCATAATAAATCATGCAAAATCACCAAAAATTCAATGAAAATAAAAAAAAATGAAAAGGGAAAGGGATGCAAACCTCCAAGACTTACATCCAAGCCTTGGATAGTTTGAGTTGAGGTGCTATCAAAACAAGCACCAGCTTCCTTGTACCTGCTAAGATCAACAAACCACAATGATGAACACAAACTATGAAACTTCTAATTTTTGAAACATAAGCTTTATTGCTTAAAACCTTGCCTCAAAAACCATCAAACATGAATATGGAACTCAGATCTTAGCTTATCAAATACCAAACTTTTATAAAACACAAAAGGAAATCACAAATTTTCAGAAAATCTAACTATTATTTAATAAAAAGGAATTACAAAGATTTTAAGCTAAAATCTGGAACAAAGGACTCTAACAAGTTGAGGTCTCCTTATATAGGACTAGTAGACGATTCTAGAATGCTAAAATACAACAAAACCCTAGCTATGAATTTCCAGGAATGCCCTTGAGTGCTTGATGGCGTTTGATGTTTGTGAGCTGTCCAAATGCATCAAAACCGTTCATTTTAGCTTTGGGGTTAAGCTAAGAGTCTAAGCTGTTGATTTGGCCACGTCAGATTCCTTGGAGAGTAAGTTGTGATGTGATAGGTAGACGAGGTTGAGTGTGGGGTCACTTGGGTAGTGGGATTGAGGGTTTTGTGTGTGGGATAGGTTTCTGCATCTGTGAATCAAGCGTGGGTAGGGTTAATTGCAATATACCATTTGTTTAAGTGGATGGTAAATCTGGGTGGATGAACATGAACAGTGGTAACTTTTGATCAGAAAAAGGTGGGTTAATGTGTTTGGCGCGTGTTTGTTTAGTTTGAACTTTGGGAATTGACAATAGCAGCCCTTGTGTTTTGGTGAAATGTGTATAATACGTTTTTCAGCCACAAAACATGATTCCCTTTGTTAAATTCTGATTTTCACACTTTGGCCACCAAACTTTTGCAAAAGGTTTTCAAGGGTTATTTTTGCCATGTTTGAATATTTGAGGGACTGATCTTGGACTTTCTTGATCTTCAAAGGTCTTCATTGGTTCTTTGACTTCATGAGGGACCATAATTGGCAATTTAGAATTGTTGAGGGACTAAACTTGCCAATTCTTCAAAGTTGAAGGACCATTTTGTAATTTTGACAAACTTAAGGGACCAAACTTGTAATTATGAATATACAAGGGTTTTAATGTCATTTCTTCATATTTTGAGGATCAATCTTGTACATCTTCAAGTCTTCAAGGGTTTTTCTTGGATAAAGCATGAATTTGGGCCCGGTTCTTTGTATGGCTTCGTTTCTCGTGTCCGTTTTTCCTTGTTTCTTGTGATATTTTGTCTTTTTCACGATATCCATACCTAAAACACACAAGTAAACAAATACAAGCATATATATGGTACTTTATGACATTTTAGTGCATTTAAAGCCCGAAAAGAACGATGTGGTCATGTATAAAAGCCATCTCATCACTCCTCCATACTAAGCCATTGCCGTGCCCTCACGTAATGTTAGAATAAAGTGTCTAAGCATCACCAAAGTTCGATTTTATTAACCTTTATTGAAAAGTAAAAAGACTTGCAACAATACTACGAAGATGTGTAAAGACATAATGTATGATTTTCATCACGAATGTGACTTTTAGGGTCAATGAATAGAAACAAGTAAATGTCCCATAGTGTAAATTTCGTCATCCTTGATTGTCATACATCCCATGCTAAGTGAAAAAACGAGGTCATTGTTGGTACAAGTCACAATGCTAACACTACTCATACGTCCAAATTGTGTAAATTTTTCTCCCCGCAATCCTAGTTATTATAAAAGGAAATGGGTTGCTAGAATTTTTTAACTACTTGTCACGGATCACAAGTGATTCATATTGACTTATTTGAGTATTTATTAGTCCGAAAGTAAAGTAGCACGATTTAATCGATAGTTAGCCGAAGGACAAAATCTTTTAAAACGGCTTCTCGTGTATCTCCTTAAGTTCATATCTTGGCATAACTCGTTTCACGATTTGAGAACTTTCTCGGACCGATATTTGGCATGTACTTCTTACTTCAAATCTTGGGAAGACGTTCTTGAAATTATGGTATTCTCTTCATATTTTGGAATTTCTTCACTTGACGTTTTTTGAGAGATACTTCATACTTGGACCACGACTTCCTCATTTTTCTTCAATCTTTATTTTGGACTTTGATATACAACGATCTGCCTCCTTTTTGGACTTGGATATATTTATCCTCATACCTTGTAAGGGTCTTTTTGGATAGACTTTCTCCATGATCTTTAGGGGAGTAATTGCTTTTTGTCGTGTGTCTCGATCCTTCATATTGATTTAGAAATAATGATACTTCACATCATCTTGGATCTTTAGCAAAAAAATAGATCTCCTCATGCCTTGTTAGGGCCTTATTGGATCTTCACCAATCTTCGCGTCCCGCTTCAATAAGTTATGCCTTGGCTATGAACTCTATTCAACCCCGAGCAACTTTTAAACGATCTTGGGCTAGAAGTTAAGTAACCTTTCAAATTGTACGACCTTACTTATTGCAATTATTTTTATTCCTAATGCATTGATCTTATGGGAGAAAAATCCACAATTAAAAACATATGAGTTTTTAAAAGAACATTTTCATGTTCTACGTTTAGCATGATCACTTGTCTAACTCTATCACTTCTTGTTCTTCACTATATAAAGACCTCTAATTAAAGAGACTCATGAATACTTAGCCATACAAGTCAAAATTAAGCCAAATTTGGATTAGCTTTCATTAAGACTATATCAAATCAAAGTTTTGGGTTTTCAAGCCACCTATAGGATCTTGCACTTTCTTGGGCTTTTTCAAGTTTAGAGAATGCATTTTATAGTTCCCTTGATAAGTGACTTTCTAGGATCAATTATAGGAACTTGCGAAAAGTTCTTGTTCTTAACCCGAATGAGCTAAGACTTGAATTGAGCGGGTTAAGGAATGTAAAGGGCTCCAAATGCCCATCAAGTCAAAAATTAGCTCTTATTCTACCCATCGAAAAATATACATTCGTGTCTTAAAAACACTTATTAAAACTAAGAAAAATTTTAAAATTTGGCCATAGTTAGCCTTATTAGCAATAAAATAAAACATAACGTTGAAAATTGGAAAACGTGAGGGCGTAGCAAAGCAAGTACCTATTCACCCCCCATGCTAAAATTAAACATTGTCCTCAATGTTTTGAGTCTAAAGGTGGAGCACCCCCATACTAGAGACGAAGAGTCGAATGCTTAGGATCTAGAATGGAAAGGGTGATCAAACAATATATCTAAAGCCGTTTATTAAGTATGCTAAAAGATAATTGTTAGAAAAATAAAGGATATCTCATGGATTCGTGAAAAACTTCTTCAAGCAAACGATGGAGGCTCACGTAAACGAAAACGAGAGTCCTCAATCGTAGATGATGATGATCTAGATAACACAATTACAAACAACCACGAGACAAAGAGTTGGAAGGGCACAAATCCCCTCTCATTATTTATTAGAAAGCATAAAAGGATAAGCATGGGATCTCCCCCACGAGGTACCTCGTTTTTGATTACCGAGTCATGAGCTTGAATCGATCCCCTCAATGCTAATTATCATTGAGGAAGGTGACTTGGTCGAGGTCATCCATTGAAAGAATTTCCCCACAAAAGTAGTGCTTAAGCCTATGTCCATTCACCTTGAAGTTAGGACCATCTTTTTGAGCTAGCTCGATGGTCCCATAAGGAAACACTTGTGTGATGGTGAAAGGACCCGACCAACGAGATTTCAATTTCCCGGAAAATATCTTTAGTCTGGAGTTAAAAAGTAACACTTGATCACCAACGTTAAAAACCCGGTTTTTTAATCTTTGCATCATGAAACTTTTTCGTCTTTTCTTTGAAAATTAATGAATTTTCATAAGCATTGTCTCTTAATTCATTCAATTATATTTTCTGGTGATCTCCCGCGGTCTTCAAGTCAAAGTTTGCATGCTTAAGGGCCCAATATGCCTTGTGCTCCAATTCAATGGGCAAATGACAATTCTTCCCATAGACTAACTTATAAGGAGTATAACCGATAGGTGTCTTATAAGCGGTCTTAAAGGCCCATAAAGCGTCATCAAGTTTGTCGGACCATGAAGCACGGTTTTCTCCAATCGACCTCTCTAAAATCCTCTTCAAAGCTCGGTTTGAAACCTCGACTTGCCCACTTGTTTGCGGGTGATAAGCCGTAGAAAGACGATGAGTAACTCCATATTTCTTTAAGACCTTCTCGAATTGGTCATTATAAAAATGGGTTCCACGATCGCTTATAATAGCACGAGAGGTTCCGAACCGAGAGAATAGTTGCTTCAAAAACTTCACTACCACACGAGCATCATTAGTAGGTAAAGCCTTAGCTTCCACCCACTTAGAAAGGTAGTCGACCGCGACGAGGATATACTTGTTACCATGAGACGATGGGAACGGCCCCATAAAGTCTATGCCCCAAATGTCGAAAATCTCACACACTTGGATTATGTTTTGCGGCATTTCATCATGTTGAGACGATTTTCCTTGACGTTGGCACGAATCACATGACTTCACAAGTGTGTGTGCATCACGATAGATAGAAGGCCAAAAGAAGCCGGCATCGAACACTTTCTTAGCCGTGAGATTAGCACCGTGGTGACCACCTGTGGGTCCCTCGTGACAAGCTCTAAGGATGTTAGAAGCTTCGGCACCAAAAACACAACGTCGAACGAGTTGATCCGCACAAACCCGAAAGAGATAAGGGTCGTCCCAAAAATATAACTTGACGTCATGAAAGAATTTTCGCTTTAGTTGTGTCGTCATACCCTTAATTATGAAATTGCCCGCATGGTAATTTGCAATGTCGGTAAACCATGGGGTGGTGTCTTTGGAATTCACTACACCGAGAGTCTCGAGAGGAAATGTTTCGGTGATTTCCTTGTTCTCGAAAACATCTTTGTGAGGATCTTCTAGACGAGAGAGATGATCGGCCGCTAGATTCTCGGCTCCTTTTTTGTCAAGCACGGTGACATCAAATTCTTGGAGGAGGAGCATCCAACGAAGAAATCTCGACTTAGCATCTTGCTTAGCTAAGAGATACTTGATAGCCGAATGGTCGGTATACACGATGATTTTAGTTAAGACGAGATAAGGTCAGAATTTCTCAAAAGCATAGACCACGGCAAGGAATTACTTTTCTGTTGTGGTGTACTTTAATTGAGCCTCGGTCATCATCTTACTAACATAATGGATAGGACGGAAATGCTTTTCATAGCGTTGCCCTAAGATGGCCCCTATAGCATAATCACTTGCATCGCACATGATTTCAAAGGGTAATTCCCAATTAGGAGCAACAAGAATGGGAGCTTCGGTAAGTTTCCTTTTGAGAGTTTCGAAAGCTCTAACACAATCCTCATTGAAGTTAAAAGGAGCATCCTTCTCGAGAAGGTGTGTCATAGGTCGAGAGATTTTCGAAAAGTCCTTGATGAAACGACGATAAAAGCCCGTGTGCCCTAGGAAACTCCTAACTCCCTTAACGGTTTTGGGATGAGGTAACTTGGCGATGACGTCTACCTTAGCTTTATCGACCTTAATCCCCGCTTTCGAGACCTTATGTCCTAAGACGATTCCTTGTTTACACATGAAATGACATTTTTCCCAATTAAGCACAAGATTGGTTTCTTCACAACGTTTTGACATTTGCTTGAGATTAGATAAACATGACGTGAACGAATTGCCAAACACCGAAAAGTCATCCATAAACACTTCCATCGACTTCTCGATCATATCGTGAAAAATAGCCATCATACACCGTTGAAACGTACCCGGTGCATTACAAAGTCCGAAAGGAATCCTACGATAAGCAAACGTTCCATAAGGACACGTAAACGTAGTCTTCTCTTGATCACGAGGGTCGATAGGGATTTGAAAGTAACCGAAAAAACCATCTAAAAAGCAATAGAATTCATTTCCCGCGAGTCGCTCCAACATTTGATCCATGAAGGGCAAAGGAAAGTGGTCTTTACGAGTGGCGTCATTTAACTTTCGGTAGTCAATACATACCCTCCAACCGGTCACAACACGAGTGGGAATTAACTCGTTGTTTTCATTAGGCAAAACGGTCATTCCTCCCTTTTTAGGGACATAATGGATTGGGCTCACCCATGGGCTATCAGAGATAGGATAAATCATTCCCGCATCAAGGAGTTTTAAAACTTCCTTTTTGATGACATCGTGAATTTTGGGGTTTACCCTTCTTTGACTTTGAATTGCGGGTTTGTAGTCCTCCTCCATTAAAATCTTGTGGGTACAAAATTTTGGGTCAATACCCTTAATGTCGGAAATTTTCCACGCAATTGCCCCTTTAT
This sequence comes from Glebionis coronaria, assembly GCA_025667525.1. NCBI lineage: Eukaryota > Viridiplantae > Streptophyta > Magnoliopsida > Asterales > Asteraceae > Glebionis > Glebionis coronaria. Next base: position 109,980,664 of record CM046879.1, on the reverse strand, counting down.
AAGCTTTTCAAGAGCTCGGTTTTTTCATTATTAGCAAGACCTTTTGCAATAATAACTGGCAACTTCTCATCACCTTCCAAGAATGCGTATTCAAGGTGAGATGGAAGATCTTTCAATTCAAGGATAGGTGGTTCCTCGTTTGAAGATTTTTGCTCAACACTCATAACTCCCATCGGCGGAAGAAATGATGGAATAGAAGTATCATCACTAATAATCACCTCATCTTCATTGTCAATTTCATTTGAAGTAAAATCGACTCCTTGGAATGGAGTGAGATTTGGTGTAGAATTAGCAAGAATCGGATCCAAAATAGTGGGATTGCCACTTGACGAGCTATCAGAAAAACCTAACACTTCTTGTGAAAACTCATCGTAACCCACATCAACTAAGTCAATGTGATTGATGGTTACGATTGCATAAACATGAGAAGGTTTTGAGTTTTGAGTAGCGTTTATAACAAGTTCCTCTTCGTTGAATCTCAAAGTGATAGTTCTTGCATGAACGTCGATAAGCGATCCCGAGGTGTCTAAAAATGGACGAACTAAAATTAGAGGAACTTGAGGATCCACGGGGATGTCAACTACTATAAAATCAACGGGATAGTAGAACTTCCCCACTTTCACGAAAACATCTTCGGCTACTCCACATGCTAAAATCATAGAATGATCTGCCATCTCGATAGACATGTTCGAAGGAGTAAGAGCCGAAAGCGAAAGCGATTTCCAAATGGAAAATGGCATCAAGTTAATGCTCGCACCAAGATCGGCCAAGGCGAAGCATTCTTTCATATCTTGTATGTCACAAGGAATGAGAAACTTTCCGGGGTCACCAACGTTTTTCGGTATGCGGTTAAGATAAACCGAAGAACAATTAGCAAGCTTTGGAAGATTTTCCTTATCGCTCATCATACTTTTAAAAGTGGAAGCGAAACGAGGCATATATAACGCGTCGGCTAAACTCACATCAAAATGCACTTGTTGAAACATTTTTATAAAAAACTCGATTTGTTGTTTGTTACGTTCTTGCAATTTCTCTTTATTTCGTCTCGAAAGGTAAGGTAAGGGTGGTGTGGGTTGGACATTAGGCAACGGCCTTGGAATCTCGGGTTCCATGATTGGTATTGGTTCAACCGTAGGTGTGGTATGAGCGTTACTTCGTGGGCTTGTGATATGCTCCTTTTCGGCCATCACCTCGGGCTCTTTCTCAATTTCCTTCTCCGTAGAAGTACTTGGACGAGAGATTGGTTCCTTGAAAGTTTTACCACTTCGTGTAGTAATAACCTTCATTTGTCCCTTCGGATTAGCAATGGTATCACTAGGTAGAACACCCGATGAAGAGGGTTTACACATGATTGCTTCAAACATTTTTGCCATTCGGTCTTCAAATTTTGATTGCCTTAAATCCGCTTTTAACAATTCTTGCTTAATCTCATGTTGTCATTGTTCCATCTTTTGTTGATTTTGTTGAAGACGTTGAACATTTCCTTCCATTTTATTTGCATGAGTCTTAAGTTCATTAGCAAGTTCGTTTTTAAGCTCGTTTTTCAACTCGGATCTTAAGCTAATCATCTCACGTTGCATATTATCAAATTTAGCATCATTTGCTTTAGCATAATCCAAAAATTCTCCTTGAAGATTTTTAGTGTGAGCATTTTGAAAACCTTGTGTAGTGTTTTGAAAATCACGGTTTTGGTTTTGATTAGCAGCTTGTCCATTCCCACTTTGATAATTCCCTTTGTTATAGTTACGTGAATTGCCTTGATAACTACCATTTTGGTTGTTGTTTCGATAGTTATTAGCATTTTGATTTGGTGGAGCTTGATTTGGGCGGGAACCTTGGCCGTTTTGGTTGTAAGTTCCCGTTGCTACGTAAGCACTCGAATTGTTACCACCGGCGGTAATGCACTCGGAAAGATCATGAGCTCCACCACAAGACAAACAACTCTTATCAACCGCTTTAACCGAAGCGGAATTCAAAGCATCTTGTGCTTTGCAATGAGTCATTAGATTTGAAAATCTATCGAAAAAACAATTTTCCTCATTAGCTTCATCATGTAAGGCATTAATGCTACGAGACGATGATGACAATGACGAACCCATATTGGCAACACTCAGTATGTTACGAGGGTTGTAAACCTTAGATCTATTCTCGATAATCTTTAAAGCTTCATCGGTTGTTTTGCACAAAAAATTACCACCCGCGGCGGCATTCAAATAATCTCGTTCATGATCATTAAGCCCATTATAAAAAGTATCAACTTGATGCAATTCCGAAAAATCATGGTGTGGACATTCATGTAATATTTCCTTAAATCGTTCCCATGCCATTAAAAAACTCTCATTGTTTCGTTGTACAAAATCTTGAAATCTCATTTTTCAAATGTGTTGTTTTAGATGGTGGAAAAAATTGTTCACAAACTTAGAAACGAGATCACCCCATGTCAAAATCGAATTTGGCGGTTCTTTCTCAAGCCAAATTTTAGCGGGTCCATCTTGTAGGTCCTCGTAATCTTTGGATTATCCTTGTGTTGGAATGATTTAAAGAGAGAGAGACATAGATGAAGAACTAGAGAGAGAAAGGTAGAGAGAGGTTTTGAGAGAAAAATGAAATATTAGATTAGTGTGTGAAAAATGAGAATGACCAACCCCTCCTAACATGCTAGGAGGGGGTTTATATAGCCCACCCTACATGTGGGCTATATGGACTATATTGGATCACGAGCCCAATATCATTGGAGTGACCGATCCTTTCTAAATACGTAAAAATGTATTTCCAACAATCTCCCCCTAAGGGAGGTCACTCCAAGTTACAATGTCCTAAATAGTCTATAGCTCGTGATCTATGCTAATAATGATGTGACCGAGACTTTCTTTGGAAAAACGTATTTCCAACAATCTCCCCCTAAGGGAGGTCACACCATTTTACAAAATCTTAAACCTAGCATACTATGCTTAAGTCTTCGATCTTGTTCTTGTGAATATACTGATGAGATCTTTGACTTTAGTCTTGATCATGTTTCCTTGCCTTGATCTCGTGCATCAATCACTTGTGATCTTCGCCTCTTCGTGACCTCACGTCCCATATACTTATACCTTCGTAATTCTTGAAAGCTTCAGAGTTTGATACCGCGGAAGACTTAACTTTTAGGCTTTCTTGAATTAGATGAGGTATTAAGTGCATAAAGTATAAGCATGCGGGGACGACTTCTTATTAGATCCCGCAACGCCACCGTCTTCAAATGCCGCAACATAAGTAGACACGAACGAAATGGCTTTGAACATTTCATTCTTATTCGGTAGCATTTTACCTCCGGTCGGTGAAGACCGTTGGACGATATAAAATATCGTACCCATGACGGATAGTTTCATTTAAGTAACTTCCTGACAGGATTTCGTGGGTAAACCCGTTCTCTTTATTCGACCGTCCAAAGCTGACTGCGAACATAAAGAGTGAATCATTTGGATAATAATATCCGCATGATTTGAAGCCGTCAATTCATGTTCCTGGAACAAGTGAAATTCAATTAAGAACCGCACCATCGTTGCTTTCCAGTTGTCATGAGCTTGATTCGTATAGAATCTTGCAAGTTACCTACCAAGTGCTGTTTGAGGTTAACACTAGAAGGATTTCCACTCATCACCGTGAACACTAAGGTATCACTCTGAGTGTTCTGGCAAGATCACTAAGATATTGCGTAGAGGCCTGGAACGTGTTTAAATTCAGTTAAGAATTAAACCACTGTTGCTTTCCAGTTATCACAAGTTTGATTCATAAAGAATCGCACAAGTCACCTACCATGAGCTTTTTGATATTCGCTCAAGAAGGATTTCCATCTTTATTGTAAATACTTTCGTATTACTCGGATGTTCAGGCAAGATCATGAAGATTTTGTGTAGGACTCTTAAAATTTTACTTTTCACAGTGTGTGAAGAAGCAAGGAAATATGGAAGTGTGTCCTAATGAGATATTTGATGATCTCAAATGGCTCTAGACTCGATCGTGCATTTTGGATTTTAGTGATCGGAGGCTGGAGAGGAGTGCCACCTTTTCAATACCAATTTATTCGGAGTGGATAATGCGTTGTCTCCGTGTGAATAAAACAAATACCTATTGAGAGATATCTGAGTTAGCTGGGATGGGTTGTGCATTGCATCACTGGGTCCATGATGTCTATCTTCAATATCGAGCATCATTATAATGATCTCAATAGCATATGTGTTGACCCGGTTTCTGCCTAAGGTTGTAAGGAGGGCTTCTTTCTTTACACCCTTTATCTTTACAATTCTTTTTCATTCTTCTACCCCTTCAATGCTTACCAATACGTCATAACTAGCACCTTGTTGTGATTGTTCCAGTGCTAACTTAAGTACTTGGTCGGCATTCAGCTACGTTCACAATCTTTCTCCAACTTTCCTAAGGACTATTATTTCTAGCTATGGAATGTCCTTAGGAAGATTCCTCCGGTTTAAAAAGAATCATTGGACTTAACCTATCCTACCATCTTATGTCACCACAATCTTCATCATCGTGAAATAAATGGGTTTAGGGTAAGTATATGTCACCATGAAAATTCATTTTATATGCAAATCCATTTTGCTCCCCCTTAACATATGCCACGATATTCGAAAACATTTCGCAAATGTCGGGATGAGCCAGCACATTAAGTCAAACCATTTGTGATAATATCCCATATTAAATCACATTTTCTCCCCCATATTAAAAATATTAACCCAATCGATGTTTGTAATATCAATTGATTTAATGAAGTTTTAACAAAGGTTTTGGGAAGAAAAATGCAAATCCAATTATCTTCATGAAGTACACAAGCTCCCCCTTAAATTAATGAGGGTGTACTTGAAACGTAAATTAAATACCTTTTAACCACAAGTGTAAGGTATTTATCACGTGCAAAGATCATATATGATAATGTATTCACAAGATTAGTGATTTATGAGGTTGGACCTGAATGATGGAGAACATCATATGAAAGAAGCACATGGTTCTTGTTCATGAATGTTGGTCGCCTCATCACGTCTGAAGTTATCTCTTGACTCCATGTGTATGATTGATATCGTTGTCTTGACACCAATATGTGAACTTGGCACTCTCGGCATCAATGATTCTGAATGCTTGGACAATTGCTCCCCTTCAATTGTTGACCCGTGTTCTATTGAAAGAGTTGTAGTCGCCGTTTGAGTAGTCGCATCGTCGAGTATGTATATATCAATTGTAAATTGCTACGGTTGGTGGAGATGATAACTTCATAAAAACAAGATTTCTCTTGTTTGAACAAATAAATGCACTGACACGTACCTATATTCGTGTTAGATTGTGTTATTACGTAAACACAATCCCTTACATGGTTATAAAATAAACCATGCCCGAGAAAATTAATTCCCGTTGTTGAGTCAAAGCTTTCCGGTGAAATGCTTGACTTGAATATAAAAAGCGGGTTACTATCTGAAATAATAGCAAACCATTTTGAGCATGTTTTAAAACATTTGAACTTCTGCTCGAACTTTATTTACAACCCCGTGTCATTATTGAATGACATTTCTAGTATCGTAAATATTATCGATTCCAGAAGACATGCTCTTTTTATCAAAACATTTTTTTGAACATACAATTTTGAAAGATTTAGAAAACCTTTTTGAGAAATTCTCGAAAAATTGTGTTCAATGTTTTGAAAACCAATTACTTGAGCTTAAGATGTTGAATATCTTACAAAACGAGCGCAAGTCTGAGAAGTTGTAAACTTCCCGTTGTTAAGGATAAGTTTATCATCGGCGATAAACATTCCTTTTAACTGAAGAACGAGTCCTAAGTTGACATTTACTTAGAAGTCGTTTTCATGAGCTTGAAAAACTTTGACTGTTTTAACGTAAAGCTCATGACCGAGAAAGATGAATTTCTCGTTGAGAAGAAAAGTTCTCTTATTTAAAAGATACACTTTCCTTGATGAGCTTAAAACCTGGAATGTTTTACTACAAGCTCATGCCCGAGAAAAATTAATTTCTCGTTGTAAGGATAAGTTTATCATCGGCGATAAACTTTCCTTTCTTTGATGCACGGGTTATCGTCTGATATTTAACGATAAGCCATATACACGAGCTTAAAACCTTAGAATGGTTTTAAGATAAGCTCGTGTCCGAGAAAACTTAATTTCTCGTTTTGGGGGTAAGTTATCGTTGCGTGGATAAACTTCCCTGTCTCTGAAGTCCCGGTCAACGTCTGTCATTTAACGAGGAGCCATTGTGCATGAGCTTAAAAACTTGGAATGTTTTTGATATAAGCTCATGCCCGAGAAAAATTAATTTCTCGTTGTTAGGATAAGTTTATCATCGGCGATAAACTTTCCTTTCTTTGAAGATCGAGTTATAGTCTGTGATGTGACTATAAGTCCTTTGTACACTGCAAGCTTAACTGCAAATCCCCTGAGACACTTGTTTCTTAGATATCAGCTTCTTCAGCAACCAAACTCTGAGAGTGTCCTTAATTGAATGGTATACAATGATTGGACCGCTTCGTTCTTTTGGAACATCCTCTTTGGTACCTGTATTCTCATTTGGAATTTTCATGCTTTGATATGGGTTAGCGATATCTATCTTAGAAGCAAGTGGGGGTTCACAGTTTTCTTTTCTTTTGCTAGATGTGATCGGAGGAGATGGTTCACTTTTCTTAGCTGGTAAACGTTTCCTTTTATAGAAAACCTTAAGTTCAGGCTTAAGTGATGTATCCTCCTTTTCAATTTCCTCCCTAGTAGTCTTAGTAGAATCAGAGACTATCCTAGTTAAAGGGCACTCGTTTCCTACAATAGTGAAAGTTCTACCAGTGGGGCGCCACATTTTACCAATGGGTTTGATTTTAGCAATCCACTGGGATTTAATTCTAGCACGGGAGTTCACCTCATTAAGTAATTTCTTGACACAAGAATCATGATTGGCTTTAAAGACACATTTCCTACATGTTTTACAAGTAGCATATTTAATGTCCGAGTAAGATCTAGAATTCATAGATGATTGATTGATGCTCCTAGGATGTGACATGCTACGGTTAGCAGTGTTCGGTAAACTAGAAGGCATCTGACTAGGTTTGAAATTCCTATCTCTTACTTGTGTCTTTTGCTTAGCTTCCCTTAGACCAAATGTATGGCGAACATCATTTGAACTAGTTCGAGACGTATTCTTTGGACTATGTCTAGGGAGACTAGATGCAATCATGGGATTAGGTCTTGCAAAAGCTGTTTTAGTCACATTGGGCCTAGATGGTGGAGTGACTGGTCTAGAAAGATGAACCATATCAACGTGGGAGGCAAACCGCGGTCTCGAGGATTTTGGTCGCTCGGATCTAAATGCAGTCGGTTGTCTAACAGAGTGAATTTGAGGCGGTTTTCCCAAGATTGATGGTTTTTCAAGCTTAGAGTCCACACTAGTTCCTTTAGTTTTCCTTAATTCGTTTTTCAACGCAGCTATAGCAAAAACCTTTTCCTGGACCTGGGCCTTTAAATTCTCATTATCTTTAAGCAATTTATCTTGGGATGCCAACTTAGATTCTAGTAAAGTAATTTGTTTCACAAAATTATCTTTTTCAGCATTAGAATCTTGAATTTTTTGATTTAATTTTCTTTCTAGAATAACGTTTGAATTTTCAAGTTTTTCATAATACTTTTCAAATTTATCCGTTTTCTTCGAAAATTCAATTTTGGCATCCTCAAGAGCTTTAGATTGCTGAGCTAAAATCATTTCAAGCTCTTTAATCTTGGAAACATAATCGATTAGTGAAGCAGTCATAAAGCATTTATTATGATGTACTATAACATTCTGAACAATTTCTCCCCCATTTTGACTCACATCGGATGAATCTGAAGTGGTAAAACAATCACTCTGTTGATCACAAACTTAGATCGATTAGCTTTGTGTATACGAGATTAGATCAAGTATAACACGTAGAGAAACCTTTGTTATATGCTTTGTGAATCTAAGTGTTATGCGGAATTTAACACTTAAACAAGAACACAAGATGTAAACAAAACTTTCACTTTGATTATGAATGTCGATCTTGCTTACAATGAAAGATGTTTACGAATGAAAACTTATATATAACTTGATATTAAACATTAACCTAAAGGCCTTCTTTTATAGACTAAGAAGCCTTGTACAATAAGCTACGTATCAACTATTCTAGGTAAAGATAAACATAGAAAATACATTGTCGTTTCTATCCTTACTAGAAGTATTCTAGAATATAATAAACGTGTAGCTTATATCTTCCATCAGTGCTTGTCTTCAATGTGTCAACGCTTGACTTTAACTTGTCAACGCTTGAGCTGTCAGCGCTTGTTTTGTTCCTGTCAACGCTTGATTTGTTCTTGTCAGTGCTCAAGTGATCTGGCCTTAATTTATTCCCAACAATCCTCCCCTAAACTTGATATCCACTCTTATGATCAAGTTTCTGAATAAGCATTAAGAACTTGGAGGAGTCTGACAAACCCTCTCATATTGGTAATAAATAAATCTGATCAAATTCTTTGCCACGTCACTTGTATAATCTATCTCCAGCTGAGTGTCCTTCATCTTTTCCAAAACAGCCTTGGATATGAAATATTGAGCATCCACAAGTAGATACTCAGCAAACTTTGTAGAACTCAAATGATATACACCAGCAGCTGAATATAACCTCCATTGAAGACCACTGAGGTCATCTTCAAGATCCTTCCATATTTCAGGATCTTCCTCATTTGTCCCACACATTCTTTTGAATGTGGTCCAAAGCTTTATTCCATTAGCTGAAGTTGGTGCTTCAGCCTCATACTTGGTCTCTAGCAACCTCCAAAGGTCCACCAAGTCTTCTCTATCACAACTTGCAAATAAAGATATGAGAGTGGTAAAAGTGTGTACCTCCTTGCCAAATCTTCCAATTTTCCAGAATCCACATTCATCCTCATCATAACTCACAATTGGATTCCTGGAATCTAATGGTAACACCTGCACCATATCTGAAGCTTCTAATGGGGAGAGCTTGAGGCTCTTTCTAATAACTGCTTCACTTGGATATAGTGGATTCATATCTTTTGGAAACTCAAGTTTAAATCCCTTCTTCACTGGCCTGGGAACTATCATAGCTTTCTTGATTTCCATCTCTTCTGCAAGTTGCTCCTTTCTTTCATCTGAAAGGAGTCTGAGAGTGTTTTCTTCCTGCACTCTCACCCAAATAGGATAAGCCCTATGTTCCAACTCATCAAATGTCAAAGCCTTCAACTTCTGATGTGTCCATCCAACTCCATGACATCTGAGCAACATAAAGTAGAGCTCCCTTCTATCCCTTTTCAACTCAGAGAGAATATTGCTTGCCTTGTGCTTCAAAATCACCTTACAATCCTTCTGAACTCTAAGAAGAAGCTCCAAACCCCATATTTGATCTGAAATGGTCAAGTCTGGATTATCCATGCAGCTTTCTTCCCAAGAATTGTACATCTGAACCACCTCTGGCATGTCAAAATCAACCTGCAATTTTAAATCTCTCAACTTTTCCCTAGCAAGCTCATCACCATACTCAAGCCTTTCTGGTTCTATAATCATCACACTTGAGTCTGAGCTAGCTCCATCACTTTCTTCTTCAAAAGTCACAACAAATGATGACTTCTCCTTTTCACCTTGTTCCATCATTTGTTCAGCCAATCTTCTATCAAATTCAACTTGGGCTGCATCCTTTGGAATAATTTCTTCTACCAATTTACCCTTACCCTTATCTGATGGTGCAATAGTTGGTAAGGTAGATGGTAATACCTGAGTAGAAACTTCTTTGATGATAGATGATGACTGGAATACATCACCTTCATGTGCAGGTCTGTCAACGCCCAAATTTCCTCTATCAGCGCCCAAAATACTTCTATCAGCGTCCAAATTTGTCTTGTCAACGCTCAAATATTTTCCCTCAGCGCCTTGTGTAACCTCTCTCAACATAGCTGTAAATGATAAATTTAGATTGGTTGGAGAGATTAAGGACGTATCAAAACCTGTTTGTTCCTTCAAAGTTGTAAGGGCTTCAGCAACATCCATTGATTGACCATCTTGACTTCCCTTATCACTCAGATTTCTTTGATCTTCCTCCCCTTTGGAAGACTCCTCCATACTCCTCCTAGCATGATCACTCTCCAAAACAACAATCCTCTCCCTCAATTGCTTGAGTTCAAGGCCTTGTGAGCTGACAATTTGTACTAAGTCTGCATTTTGCTTTTTCAAGCTAATGCAAACAGCCGTCAATTCCAAAAGAGTCATTGGTTCCAGTCTGCCCTCTTCTGAAATAGGGATTTGACCTCCCAAGTCAGGTTCATTGGGCAAGGATGAGGACTTAATGATGGTGGGACTGCCTTGGCCAGCATCTAAACCAGAACTAATAGTCCCAGCCTCATCCAGGTCACCAGCCACACTTGTGGTGGTGGTTCTCTCTGCTTCATGGTTAGGACCACCAGAGGAGAACACTCCAGTAGTCCTTTGGCGTTTTATCAACCTATATTCAGGTGGTGTGGAAGATGGTGTGGAAGAATGTGTAGATGTGGGTTGGTTAAGGGGTGTTTGGGATTGTGAAGGTTGGGTGTCAGTGTTGGAAATATGCACATCAACGCCAACATTTGATGTGTCAGCGTCAAAGGGTTCGTGGTCAATTTGCATTTGTTCAGGTGAGGGTAAAGGTTCAGGGATGGGTTCAAGTTGTGGTTGAGGGTCAATTTGAGGTAGAGGGTCTGGTTGGGGTTGTGCTGCTGCAATAACAGCAAGCATGGTTGGGGTTAAAGGTAAGTCTCTATGAGGTGGTGAATCCATCTTCGTAAAAATAGCTTTCTTTTGTTCAGGGATTTTATAAAAATCATTGTGATCCCTTGAACAATATCTTTGATCATCAAAAATCATTTGCAGAAAACGGGGATAAGCTAAAGTCATTTTTGTCCCCTTGTTTTTACACATCCCTTCAAAAATCATTTTAGAATAGTTATATTTCTGCCCTGTTGCAATGCACACAATAGCACTGGCAATGGATCTATTGATCTCATTGTGTGCAGTACATTTGGGACTCAAACATTGAAGGAGGATGTGAATGAGGTACTTCCAGGCTGGGGGAAATTCCTGCTTATGATACTTATTAAGAGTACCTTCATCAGGAATAGGATATCCCAAAGCCCTAAGCCCTTGTTCTATTTCAGTTATGGGAAGAATGGCTACACCATCAGCATCATCAAGATGCAAGGCCTGGCATACCAAGGCCTCAGTAACCACCCAAGATCTCCCATGAACAATAGAAGTTAATGTGGTCACTCCATTAACTGTTGAGGAACTAACAGTGTTCCAAAACTGCTTAATGTGTGTGACTGGAATGAGTGGTGCATGAGAAAGAGCATACCTTAAGGGGGATGCGTTCAAATACGCCACCATTTGTGTGTATTGAGGAAACAAATCATTATCAGCAACAAGATAAGCAATCATGTTGTGTTGAGACTTGAACCCCAAATCCAATTCTGCTGAGTTAAACTTTGGTGCCATTGATGAAAGCTGTTAATTTGAAGTGTAGAAGATGAAGGTTGATAAGAGAAAAGTGTTAGACAAGAATTATAGATACCCTGTTTTAAAATAGGAGCCAAATTTATAGGAGATAAAGAATGCATGTGATTGGCCCAAAAATAGGCAAAGATTTTCAAAAACTAATCATGAAAATATTGAAAAAGTTATAAGTTATCTCATGCATTTAATGAAAGTAACAACTCCTAAAATTACGGCTTGAAAATATGTCAAAAAGTAACAACTGGGTAGGTCCCATTGAGTGTCAACGGTCAAAAATAACCCATCAACGCCCAACGGCTATAATCTTGTCAACGTTCGCCTAAAGCCATGTCAGCGTCCAATTTGGTCACTACAACGCTTGGAAAAATCTTGTCAGCGTCCAAAAATAAAATTGTTTTAAAAAGTGAAAAATGACCTTAACAAGTAATTTATCCTAGAGAAGATAACCAAAAGCTGATAATTATCATAGGGCGGCAAGCACTGTCCAGTTATGCACACTTGCATAAGCAAGATAGACATAACAGTCCTCTAGTGTCCCTTGCTAACCAAAATTCTTAACAACCAAGTTACCTTATAAAATCCTTGTTACTCCCAGATAAATCCCATATCAAAATCATTCCCAAGTCTCCCAACAGACCACAACCAATTCTAGGCCAAAAATGTCTTGGCAGCATGCAAAGTTGATATACTATGCATGCTACAGTGCCTCATGGTTTAGTAAAACTAACCCATACTCACCTGTGGAGACAATCTAGAATTGTGATAAGAGTATCATATGGATACCCAAAAATCCTAAAGGTTCCTAAAACCTCCCCTTAAACTATGATACAAAAAGTTTGCTAAAATCATGCATGAACATAAAAAAAAAAATTTATGTCAAGATAGGAATGAAACATTCCAACCATCATCCATAAATAAAAACTTGTCCAAATGCTTCTCCTTTGATCCATAAGCAACTCTGTATCCAATGGTATACTGCTAACACCATCTGCACATTTAGATTGAAAACCACAAAACTAACATTGTTGCTGACAACGCCCCGATAACACATAACAGCGTTGAAGGAAGCTTTGTCAGCGTTAGACAATTATAGTGCTGACAACGTTGCAAAAACACTTATCAGTGTTCAAACAACCTTTGTCAGTGTTTAGAAAAATATAGTGGAAAATCTAAATCATCAATAAGACCAATAATAATAATGCATCATCCTGTACATACTTTTACAAAAAGAATCCAAAACACATATTAAGTAAGATTAACCATTCCAATACTTGTTACCAAGTATTGAAATCTTCCAGCATCAAAAGGTTTAGTTAATAAATCTGACACATTTTCCTCAGTGTCAACCCTATCTGGTTGTATTAAACCTTTCTCAAAGCAATCTCTTATAAAATGGTGTCTAATTTCTATGTGTTTAGTTTTAGAATGATGTACAGGATTCTTAATGATGCATAAGGTACTATTATTGTCAACAAATATCTTAGTATGCATGAAATTATACCCATAGTCCAACAGCTGGTTCTGAATCCACAACACTTGACCACAATATGCTGCTGCAGCCACATACTCTACTTCAGTTGTAGAGTTAGCCACCACTGTTTGTTTCTTGCATTGCCAAGATATTAATCTGCTCCCAAGAAACTGACATCCACCAGTTGTGGATTTCCTATCAAACTTGTCACCTCTATAATCACTATCTGAATATGCAATCAACTCCAATGGTGAATCCTTTGGGTACCACAAACCAAGACTAGGGAAACATCTTAGGTACCTAAAGATCCTCTTCACAGCATAAAGGTGACATTCTTTGGGAGTCACTTGATGGCGTGCACAAGCACACACAGCAAACATGATATCAGGTCTGGAAGCAGTAAGATACATCAAGGATCCAATCATGGATCTATAATGCCTGACATCAACATCTTTCCCATCTCCAATCTTTCCCCAAGGGTGTTCTCTATCCATGGGAGTAGTAGCCCTCTTTTCATGTGGAGAAAAGCCAAACTTCTTCAAGATTTCAGCAACATATTTGTCCTGGGAGATGAAGATACCATCTTCTTTCTGCTGAACTTGTAAACCAAGAAAGAAGTTCATCTCCCCCATATCACTCATCTTGAATTTGTCTGTCATAAGCTTGGAGAAATCCTCACTCATCTTTGGATCAGTAGACCCAAAAATGATATCATCAACATAGACCTACACAAGCAACACATCTTTGCCTTTCTTCTTTGTAAATAGTGTCTGATCTATGGTGCCCCTCTTGAATCCATTGTCCACCAAATAGGTAGACAGAGTACCATACCATGCTCTAGGGGCTTGATGAAGGCCATACATAGCCTTTTTGACTCTATACACTTTATCAGGATGCTCTGGATCCTCAAAACCAAGAGGTTGCATGACATAAACTTCCTCAACAATGGTGCCATACAAGAATGCACTTTTGACATCCATTTGATAGACTGTGAAGCCCATGCAAGATGCATAGGCTAGAAAAATCCTAATAGCTTCAATCCTTGCAACTGGTGCAAAGACCTCCTCATAGTCTATCCCCTCCTCTTGTGTATAACTTTGAGCCACTAACCTTGCCTTGTTTCTGACCACAATACCTCTTTCATCTCTTTTGTTCCTGAGAACCCATCTTGTCCCTATAGGTCTGACATATCTAGGACAATCAACCAGCTCCCAATTGCTTCCACCCAACTTGGTTCTTTGAGAGCATCAAATATCTTCTTGGGTTCTTCTTGTGACAGAAAACATGAAAACAAACATGCTTGCACAAGAGGGGTATCAACCTTCTTGTGTATATTGGCAATAAACCCACCAAGACCTTGGTGAGATCTTCTGGTCTGAACTGGAGTCATAATATCACCAATGATCTGAGATGTGGGGTGATTCTTCATTGTGGAAGTGAGAACCCCTCCTTCAAAAAGTCTGGTGTCCTCAACTTCACGCTCCATGTTGCCAATATCTTCTTCATCAGACTCTCTTTGATCAACAGGAATTTCTTCATGAACATTAGAAGGTTCACCTTGTTCAAAAGTGGAAGAGAAAAGATGTGCAAATGTGTTGTCAACGTCTGAACCTTGTTTGTCAGCGCTTGGGCTAACAACGCTTGAACTGTTGTTGTCAACGTCTGAGCCATCAACGTCTGAATTGGTCTTGTCAACGCTAGATTTGCCTTTGTCAGCGCCTGAAGAACCATGCATGTTTGTATCTGGTGGTATTTGGAGACCACCATTATCTTGTCCAGCAGCAGCAGCAGCAGCAAAAGCATCTGTCCAAATGGGAATTATGACATATTCAAATGTAGGAGATGCCTTTTCTGCTTGTGATCCAACCCTCTCATTAACCTGTGTACCTGAAACATCAACAATTTGTTCCTCCACAACATTTGAAGTTACCTTCACAATGTCTGGATTAGTGACAGGCATATAATTTAAAGTTCTAGATAAAAGTTCCAAATCAAACAACCAATTAGGACCACTTTCAGGATCACTAGGTTTATTCTCTAAGAACCTAACATGTACTCTTTCAACAATACGTTTGTCCTCTTTAAGATAAACCCTATAACCCTTGCTCTGGACTGAATACCCCATGAAGTAACCTTCATCACCTTTTGCACTAAATTTCCCTAAGGCATCACTAGTATCTAGTACAACTACATGACAACCAAAAGGTCTGAGAAAACAAATATTAGGTTTTCTTCCCCAAAGTAACTCATAAGGTGTTTTGTTCTGAATTTTGTTAACCAATGCTCTATTTTGCACATAGCATGCTGTATTAACAGCCTCAGCCCAAAAGGCTATAGGAAAGTGAGCATCAGCCAACAGTGTTCTAGCTGCTTCAATTAGGGTTCTATTCTTCCTTTCAGCAACCCCATTTTGTTGTGGGGTTCTAGCAATACTGAATTGCCTAGTAATTCCCTTCCTGGCACAAAAATCATCTAGCTTCTTGTTCCTAAATTCTCCACCATTATCACTCCTAAGCATCTTAACCTCATTGCCAGACCTTTTCTCAATTTGAGTGATAAATTCAATAAGAACATCAGCTGTGTCACTCTTCATAGCTAGAAAGAATGTCCAAGTAAACCTAGAAAAGTCATCAGTGACAACAAAACAATATGACTTGCCATTCAAACTTTCTATATTAGTTGGACCAAAGAGGTCCATGTGAAGCATATAAAGAGGTTTGGAACTAGTATGCACCTGCTTGGACTTGAATGAGACCTTGTGCTGCTTGCCTTTAAGACATGCAACACAAGAGTGGTCATTGTGGAAGGCCTTCTCAGGCAAACCATCAACTAAACCAAGCCTCACAAGTCTATTTATATTTTTAAAATTTATGTGCCCTAGTCTCCTGTGCCACAAATTACTTTCATCTACTGAGGCCTTAGCATAAAAACAAGACATATTTGTATTCACTTTAATCCCATTTAAATTCACATTGTATATGTCCTTATGCCTAGGTGTTCTATACTCAATATACTTCTCATCAGGGATCTTAAAATCCTTGCTTAACACCAAACACTCAGTATCAGTGAAAAGAACCTTATTTTTGTTATCACACACTTGTGATACACTAAACAGATTATAATCCAGTTCTTTTACCAGGAAGACGTTCTCAAAACGTAGATTATTGGTGAGAAGGGTTCCTTTGCCTGTAATGGTGCCGTAGCCCCCTCCAAAGTATACCTTATCACCATCTTTAATAGGAGTGAAGTTCGTCAGATAGTCTTCCTTTCCTGTCATGTGCCTTGAGCATCCACTATCCCAATATCCATAATCATTGATCTGCTTTTGAATGCCCTCCACATAAAGAAAACAAATTAGTTTTCTTTGGGAACCCAAGTCTCAGAAGACTTGGATTCATCTGGTTGTTCAATAAGAACAGACTTAGTTCTCACAACAACCCCATTCTCATCCTTTTTAGGATGAAATACCCAGTTAACCCCAATAGGTTTTGTAATGACCTTTGAAATGTAATTAAATCTATTGCAAGTCATTGAAATTCCATTATTATTAGGGTTTTGATCTTTCTTGGGTCTCCATGTTAAGCTTGAAGAAGCTCTAGACCCTTTACCTTGTGGCTGCAAATATTTAGGTCTGGTCACGTTTCTGTCAGCGTTGGATTTTATCCTGTCAACGCTGAAATTACCCTTGTCAGCGTTGAACCTAGGGTTTGCTACAGGAACCCATTGCCTATTTGACCAGGTGTTTGTCTTGTGAAAAGGTCTTTGTCCATGAGTGTTAGACCTTCTAGAGAAGAATGGGGCAGGTCTAATCACTTGTTGACTTTGCTGCACACAAGGTTTGGGTCTGACAACGTTTGACTTCCTAACAATGTTGACTTTCTTCCTATCAGCGCTGAAATTGTTCCTATCAGCGCTGGATTTGGGAGCGTTGACACACTTGTATGCCAAATGTTAAAAGCTACCACAAGTATAACAGGCTTTCTTAGACACACTCCTAGGTCTAGAAGAGAAGAAACCTGTTCCATGATTGTTAACTTGGCTCTTGGGTGACCTATTATTTCTATACATCTCTGCATATTTAATGGTAGGTCTTCTAACAGTGTTGGAGCCTAGGTCAACAGCTTTACCAGTAACTGGGTGAGTAACCTTAATGGGTGGTGATTCATTGGGACTTTCACATAGCAAACCTCCCTTAACAAATAAAGTAGGGTTAGCTTTCTTCCACTCATTTAGGTCAGTCAGTTTTTGTTGATACTCTTCCACTTGAGTGACAACTCTTGGTGGAGGAATGAATTCCTCTTCTTGGCATTCTGGTATACCAGTCCAAGATAAATCCATTCTAAGGACACCATAGAAGTCACCAGCTGGTGGTGGAACCAGAGAGTAATCATTCATCCCAATCCCAGTCATGTCCTTAGGATCCCTTTGTTTAGCTACACAGTCTCCTAGGGTTTGGGTTGCTCTATTAAATCTTTTTGAGGTCAACATTATCTTTATTCTTAATGGCCTCATCTAACTTAGCCTGTAGGTCTCTATTGACCTTTGTCATGATATTTCTAATATCCATACTACCCTCTAGCTCATGTTTTAAGATATTTATCTTATCTTTTAAATCAAATTCCATTTTCTTGTATTCAGAAACGGTTTTCTCAGTTTCAGTAAGAGCTAGTTGGTAATTTGACAATTTGCACCTTTCAGTGCTCATATCATCTTTTAGTTTTAACACTTCTTTGTTAAGTCTATCAGTGTTTAACCTACAACCTTTGCTACAAAAAGCATCATCATATACCTCATTATCAGATGAAGAGGAGGAGTGTGCCATGAGAGCATATTCAACATGCTCTTCTTCTTCAATATCAGCAATCAAGGCTTTGTCCTCTTCAGCATTCTTAGCCAGATAGCTCCAATCCCATCCAGTACCATCAATTCCTTGAACTGCAACCATGGCCTTGGAATCTTGAGCTTTAACAACCTGACTTGAGGGTTTACCAGCATCAGATCTTCTAGGAGATCTGCATTCCCTCATGAAGTGCCCCATCCAATGACAGTTGTAGCATTCAACTTTGGATTTATCAAATCCAGCTGTGTCTTTAGCATTGAAGGTCATCTTCTTCTTGAACCTTCTATTCCACCTATTTGCTCTTATACTAGCAAGAGCCATGTTCTACTTGATGTCCATTTCTTCCAAGTGCTCATCACTTATCTGCTCAAGGTCCTCATATGTAATCACTGAACCATTGGGCAAAGAAGCAATTTAAGCACACACAGTATCCAAATCCAAACCAGCAGGTTTAACTCTTGGGGAGTCATTCATGAAGGTGTCAGCGTCTGAAAAGGAGACGTTGACAGGACTTGTTCCAGCGCTGACAAATGATGATCCAGTAACTGGATGCATAAAAGAGTCCTTCTGATTGAATTGACCTTCACTATGAGAGAAGAAGGCCATGTTGCTGGTGCTAGGTTTGCTTCCATGTGCTGAAAGAGTTTCATCTTCCAATAGTCTTAGTTTGTTGTAGATGTCATCAAACGAGGAGCTCTTGTAAGTATTATTAGCAAGAGTATATCTTGCCTCAATCTTCCATGCCTCACCAAGACTTTTCAGAAAGGTAGCATTGGTGTCAACATCACCAACTTGTGTCCCCATGAAGGACAACTTGCTTGTGATGTCAAGCAATCTGCTTCTCACACTACTCAGTTTCTCATTGGGCTGAGCTTTGAAGACAGCATAATCATGCAGAAGTTGCTTTTTCTTTTCTTCCTTAGTGTCTGCATTGCCACCATATGCAACTTCAATTGCTTCCCAAAGATCCTTAGCAGATTCATAGCCTCTATATTTGTGCTGATTTTCTTGTCCCAAAGAGACTTTCAGAATATTTAGGGCTTTCATGTCAACCCTTTTCTTTGCAATATCTTCAGCACCTACAGCTCTACCATCTCCAGGTTTTTCTCTCTTATCTTCATCAGGACATCCTTCAACAGCTGATCTTTGAGTAATGGCATCCTGAATCTTTTGAGCCTTATTGAATGAGTTTCCATATTCAATAATCTCCCAGAGTGTGTAATCAAAGATCCCCAGATATTGTTCAAAGTTGAACTTCCATAAGTCAAAGTTGGTTGCATCAAGCATGGGAATCTTGATTTTTGGTAAGGGTGAAGAGGAGGTGGTTATTGCTTCAGACATGATGTTTTTAGGGTTTTGAGAAAATTAGGGTTTTGGTGTTCGTGTATCGTTCTGGTGTTCTTCAAAGATCAAAAGATCCTCAACAAGCTCTGATACCACTTGTTGATCCCAAACTTAGATCGATTAGCTTTGTGTATACGAGATTAGATCAAGTATAACACGTAGAGAAACATTTGTTATATGCTTTGTGAATCTAAGTGTTATGCGGAATTTAACACTTAAACAAGAACACAAGATGTAAACAAAACTTTCATTTTGATTATGAATGTCGAACTTGCTTACAATGAAAGATGTTTATGAATGAAAACTTATATATAACTTGATATAAAACATTAACCTAAAGGCCTTCTTTTATAGACTAAGAAGCCTTGTACAATAAGCTACGTATCAACTATTCTAGGTAAAGATAAACATAGAAAATACATTGTCGTTTCTATCCTTACTAGAAGTATTCTAGAATATAATAAACGTGTAGCTTATATCTTCCATCAGTGCTTGTCTTCAATGTGTCAACGCTTGACTTTAACTTGTCAACGCTTGAGCTGTCAGCGCT
Source organism: Glebionis coronaria (assembly GCA_025667525.1). NCBI lineage: Eukaryota > Viridiplantae > Streptophyta > Magnoliopsida > Asterales > Asteraceae > Glebionis > Glebionis coronaria. The sequence goes on along the minus strand of CM046879.1, from coordinate 109,960,907 downwards.
TGCTTTGTTCCTGTCAACGCTTGATTTGTTCTTGTCAGCGCTCAAGTGATCTGGCCTTAATTTATTCCCAACACACTCTTTTCCATCCCATGTTTGTCATAATTAGGTTCGGAATGCGCAACATGCGGTAGTTCATCGACATAGACATCAGATACCATATTCCTTTGTACCGTATTTGTAGACTCTTCGTCATATACGGGTATGGTGTCATCAATCCCTGACATGCTGCTTGTATCATGCTTTCCTCCCGAATCCTTGCTCTTGAAATCTTTAGGCTCCAAGTTGTCAACCGTATGATCATTCTCCTCTTGCATCTACATCGTAGATTCTTGCACTCCATGATCATACGCTTGCTGAAGTCGGGATCTTTCATAAATCGAAGATGAGACCGATGTCATTAATTTCAACAATGTACCACGGAAATCTTTAACCTCCATTTGTGTGTACTGAAGAAATGATTGACATATCCCTGAGTTGTCAGACTTAAGAATGTTGAATTTGATGAAGTGCATAAGTTGTGTCACTAGAGCTTGATATGCAGATGCTGATGCAGAGTGATTAAAGTCTTCTTTGTGAAGTTCCTCAGCTAGTTGGTTCAAGTTGAGGAATATTAAATCGATTAATATATAACGATCTTGACCGAAGAGTGTCAAAAATTCGTTTCCTCCTTGAAACCAAGAAATGGTCACTAGATGAGACTGGAGTAGTCGAAAGGACATTATACCACTTTCTCTAGTTGTGTTTTGCATGAGATGAAATTCTCCCTCTTGAGATGTCGAATTAAACGATTCCATTGAAAATCGATGATATATGAAGATACATATTACTTGTCGATCGATCAATGAAAGAAAGGTATTCTGTTTGTTGTCGTCGATTAAATCCCTTGAGTATTGAAGAAAAAATGATTAAATCCTCTAAATAGGTGTTCTCGAGAAACCAAAAATCTCCAAGGCAAAATTATACACGATTTAATTCCGCAATCCTCAAGAGACACAATTCCGCAAACGGAAGTAAGTTTCAATTCCGCAATACCCAATTACCACAATTTCGCAATGGTCATAAATCTAAGATTCCGCAATAATTAGGAATCAAGGATTTCGCAATTAGGACAGAATTGCGGAATTAAGGAAAGATTTCGCAATATGGTTTTAAATCCGCAATACCTCACAATTTTGCAATTGAGATGTAAATCCGCAATAAATGCTTAATTCCGCAATAGATGCTTAATTCCGCAATGGTTTATTGCGGATTTATTCAATGATTCCGAAAATGGCACTAAATCCGCTATATACTAATTCCGCAACTTTGTGTTGATAATTCCGCAATTAGTCACAAGATTCCGCAAATCTGGAGGAAACTCAATTCCGCAATACAGATTGCGGATTTAGGCACAATTTCGCAAATCTGGAGAACAGCAAGATTCCACAATACTTAAAAATTGCGAAATGATGATAAAGATTGCGGAATTAGGCGAAAAAAATGGATCTCGGATTGTACTTTATAGAAGACGAATCTTGATGCTAAAAATGAATCCAAACACTCAAAAATTTTGCGTTTTTGAGCGATCCAAGTAACCCAAATCACTAATACGTGTTTATAGATGATATTGGTGAAGATCAAACCACAAAAAATAATTTTGGACGTGGGTAATTTAGATCAAATCCACTAAAAATCAAGAACACAAGAACAAACCAATCAAACCAAGGCTCTTGATACCATTTGTAGGTCCTCGTAATCTTTGGATTATCCTTGTGTTGGAATGATTTAAAGAGAGAGAGAGATAGATGAAGAACTAGAGAGAGAAAGGTAGAGAGAGGTTTTGAGAGAAAAATGAAATATTAGATTAGTGTGTGAAAAATGAGAATGACCAGCCCCTCCTAACATGCTAGGAGGGGGTTTATATAGCCCACCCTACATGTGGGCTATATGGACTATATTGGATCACGAGTCCAATATCATTGGAGTGACTGATCCTTTCTAAATACGTAAAAATGTATTTCCAACACATCTAACGAGTATGGAAACAACATCATCTTAATGGCGTCATGTGGAACATCCTTAAACTTGCTAGTAGCGGTGAGACGATTAAAATTCGTTATGTGGTAATGCAGGTTGTCTTTCTCATGACCTCTAAACTTATTTGCTTGCAACATCGACATTAAACCCGTCTTAATCTCGAAATTATCCGCAAGGATAGCGGGAATCATAATGGCCTCTCCAAAACCCTCGGTGGGTACTTGAAGCAACTCCATCATAGTATGATTAGCCATGACGACTTCTTGTTCTACAATAGGTTCAACAATTGGAGTTTGTTCTTCAATCAACGTCTCTTGATTTCCTTGATTTTGACGACGTTTACGAGCTTGTTTTTCTTGACTACGAGTTAGCATAAACTTCACGTAGAATGGGAGGTGAGCAAAGAAGATTCTTTTTGGGTGTTTTGTGAATTTTCAATTTTTTTGTGTTTTTGATTGTTTTTAATTTTTTTGGATTTTGTGTATCTTTGTAGACAACAATCTACCAAATCTCTCCTCGAATCAAACTCTTGATTAAAGAAGCCTCAAAATAATGAAAACGATCACGTGGAGTGAACGCCTTCGAATGACTTTAGAACTTTGGTGAAAACCAAATTGTTCAAGAGGATTTAATCACAAAGAAAACCAAGCAAATATATATGATACGTAATAATACTTTGGGCGGCAAAACCCTCAATTAGCCTTCAATCTCAAAATACTCACAAGCAAGCGGGAAAACGAGGTGGCGCGAAGCACTTAAGAGCCTTTTTCCTTAGGGTATATTTTATAATACCCGCCTTATACCCACCTTATAGTTTGTATTTTTCAAAATCGAGCTTCACGAAAGTATTTATCTATTTTTGCCTTTTTCTTTTTGTTTGAGATTCGAATACAATAATTACGAGATCAAATCCCAATTAAGGTTGTGTTTTCACACTTTTGGAGATATTTTGTATTGATTGTGATACTTAATACAATATAGTAATAATAATTTCACAAGAAAAAATGAAAAAACCGATAATACGTATTAGTAGATTTCTACTAATACAAATACTATTTATGGTTAATATTAAAAACAACAAGAAAAATTAATCACGACACACGATCCCCAGCAGTGGCGCCAAAATGATTGTGGTAAAATACGACCTTTTAGGAAAAAGGCGTAAAAGCGGTAAGTATTAAACAAATGATTTAGGAAAATCAAGTGTTAATGACCCAATGAAGTTCGTTTCCCAAGGAGGTATATGTGTGTGACTAAGATGTAACAAGATTTGAGATTAATATTTGAAAGAAGGGGATGCGAAAATAGAATGACGAAGACGTGAAATTAATTACTACGACGACTAAACGTAAAACCGTAAAAAGGGCTAAAATAAAAATTAATTCTAGAAATTCCCAAAAAATTACCAAAATTCAAAATAAATAAACTAAGAGTTTACCAATGATCAAAACTTTTTCAAACCTTTTAATTAATTAAATATTAATTTTTAAATGCTAATTAAAGCCCTAAAAATCAAATTAATTATCAAAAAGCACAAATAAAGATTTTTCAATTGGTAAACCTCTAAAATGACCTAAAAAGATTAAAAACTATTTTTTAAAAATTTTTAAACTAAGAAAAACTATTTAAAATGATTTAAAACTATTAAAACTTAAAATAATTATAAAAAATAATCTAATGATGATAAAATTAATCTAAGAGTTGCAAAAATCCTATGTTAATGTATTAAAGCTAAGAAGAATATAAAAAGTGTAAAAATGTGAAATTTGAAATTTAATAATAAAATAATATTAAAAATCCAAAAATTCTAAAAAATTCTAAAAACTTGCAAACTAGTTTATTTTAACCTAATTAATCAGAAAATGAAAGTGAAATTACAAAATTACCCCTAATGGGCCCCCAAATGGGCTAAAAGCAAAATCAGTCAACCAAATGGGCTTTTGGGCCCAAAAAGTCAAACTAGGCCAAATGACCTAGAAAAGCCCTATCTGACTCAAAATTTAATTCTAAGCCCAAAAGTCTGAAGGCCCAAAAGCTAATTTTGAGCTTATCACAGCTTAAATAACAAACAGCTTATTCTTATTGGGCCAATAAGCCCATTAAGCAATAAGCCAATGCCATAAGCTCTGCTTAAACACACAACCTTCTTTGAGATGCCTAAGAGATCTGTAAAAAGAAATTTTGAAAAAGCTCACTCAATAAGCAAAGAAAATTTTCACAAAAGGACAAAATAGTCGACTTGGAGTTTTAGACCACCTCAGGACTTGATTCAACTTGCAAAAGACTCTAAACAATTTAATTAAGCCAAAACAATCAAGAAATGTCCAATAAGCAAAGCCAAATAAGCTGGATAAGCCAATAAGCATTTATGAAAAAGTCAAATGAGTTGGTTTTCTAGTCAAAGCTTAAAGTCAACCCTCCAAATGCTCCAGTATGAACAAATGTGTCAAATAAGGAGAACCTATTACAAAATTAAAATTGTTGCAGGTTTGAATAAGCTGGAATAGCTTATTGATAAGTTGAACACCAGATTACACTAGCAGTGGCTAGCAGCAGGGGAAAGGAGTTCCCACTGCTTTGACTATTTGACTTGCTATTTGTGAGAGATCAAGTTGGATTCAAGTGGAAACAAGGGCACCCTTGTGATCAGTGAATCACAAGGAGTCACAATCAAGCAAATAATCACACTTACAATAAGCCAATAAGCACAGAAAAAGCCAACAATGCCTAGATATGACACAGACTTAGCAAAATAAGCAGTTATGCACTCTTAAGCAGTTTTAGCATGAATAAGCAAACCAGAATGAACCAAAAGCATACACAAGCTATAATTACTCTTAATATGCACAAACAAACTTATTTCAATCACTGAATCAAAGATTACAAGCAGATTTAAGCATATGCAGGTTACTGATGAACACTAACATGCATTGATGAACACTAATCTTTTACTGATATAGATGACCACAAATCCAAATTCAGCACTCAAATCCTACTTCCCTGGTTGTATTAACTTAGATTTAACACTTGTTAACCATAGCCTATGATTTGATCTAGGTGTCCTCTAAATTTTAGCCAATTTAACCAAGTAATCAAGATTTTATAGCCTAGTTTACGATCCAGGTATTAATAACTTCCAAGCTTGCAGATAACCAACACTTAGTACCATAATAACATATATCTTCAAGGTTTTTTCTTATTTTGAGGACCAAACTTGTAATTATGAATATACAAGGGTTTTAAGTGTCATTTCTTCATATTTTGAGGATCAATCTTGTACATCTTCAAGTCTTCAAGGGTTTTTCTTAGATAAATCATGAATATGGGCCCGGTTCTTTATACGGCTTCGTTTCTCGTGTCCGTTTTTCCTTGTTTCTTGTGATCTTTTGTCTTTTTCACGATATCCATACCTAAAACACACAAGTAAACAAATACAAGCATATATATGGTATTTTATGACATTTTAATGCATTTAAAGCCCGAAAAGAACGATGAGATCATGTATAAAAGCCATCTCATCAGTTTTACTTTATTCCGAAGTGGTCAAAAGGGTTTCACTTTATTCCGAAGTGAATCACTTCACAATTCCGAAGATCTCAACATTCAACAAAATTCCGAAGTTCTCAACAATTTCATATTTCGAAGTGAAGTACATCTATATTCCGAAGTGACCAAGTTTTTTATTATTCCAAAGTTCCTCACTTTAGTACTCCGAAGATATCATATAACAAACGATATTGCGAAGTTAACTGGGAAATGTATTCCGAAGATGCAAAGTAAAATGATTCCGAAGTTCATATTATAGTTATTTCGAAGTTGATCTAACCTCATATTCCGAAGTAACTTAAGTACACATTCCGAAGACAGTTGCGAAGTTCTCAGATTTATTCCGAAGTTGGTTTTTGTTTTTGGGATTCCGAAGTTGATCTTGTTTTTTTTTGGATTCCGAAGTGTGTTCGAAAGTTTATTCCGAAGTAGCTTTTTGAAGTTATTCCGAAGTTCGTTTTTGGGGGAATTCCGAAGTTGGTTTTGTTGGAATTCTGAAGTGACTTGGGATGTATATTGCGAAGAGATTTTGTTGCTATTCCGAAGATCAACCATTCCGAAGTTCACACTTAATATCCAGTTCTCGACATGGATTCTACTCAAGAATATCGTGTGACAAACAACAACATCATGGTGGCGGGTAACAAAGAGAGACCACCAATGCTTGTGACTGGTCGATATGCACAATGGAAATCAAGATTTCTTCGATATCTTGATACTAAACCCAATGGTGATGTTCTTCGACGTTGCATCAAAGAAGGACCCTATACTCTCACTATAATAACCATTCCTGCAATTCCAGCAACCGACTCGACAACCGGTTCCAATGAGCAAACAATTGAGGAAACCTATGAGAACACTTCGAAAGAGAAGCGTGCTTGGATTGATGCAGAGAAAGAAGTAATATATTTGATTCTCAGTGCGATTGGGGATGTTATTTACTCAACGGTTGATGCATGCTCTACTGCTAAAGAGATGTGGTTTGCCATCGAACGCTTACAACAAGGAGAATCACTTAACAATAAAGATGTCAAAACTAACTTATTCTGGAACTTTGGTAAGTTTGCTTCGTTGGATGGGGAATCAATTGATTCATATTACTCAAGGTTCTAAAAGATGATGAATGACATGACAATAAACAATTTGCAAGTCCCCACCATGCAAGTCAATGTGCAATTTCTACAACAACTTCAACCAGAGTGGACACGGTTCGTAACTTTGGTGAAACAACAGAGTAAGTTAGACGAGGTCAACTATCACACGCTCTTTGACATTTTGAAACAATTTCAGAATTAGGCAAATGAACTTTGAGCTGAAAGGATAGCAAAGATAGCTAATCCACTTGCTTTGGTGTCTACCACTCAACACGTTCAAGATCATCGCTCTCGTGCTCCAAAGTCGTACTCTACTACATCCTCCTCACCAAGGTACTCCACTACATCCTCCTCACCAAGATAATCCACTTCGTCTAAGTATTTTGCTCCCATAAGATCACGAGACAAAGAACCAAGAGCACCATCACCATCACCTGAGCCATCATCTGAAGAGGACAGTGATGAAGAACTAGCTCAGAAGGATAGGGAGATGAAGCAAAAAATTGCTTTCATTATGAAGACCTACAAGAAAATCTTCAAACCCACCAACAACAATCTTCGAACATCATCAAATACAAGGAACCAATATGTGGAGAGTCCTCGAAGGTATGACATACGTCAACATGATGAAAGTCCTCCAAGGTATGATCTACGTCATCCAACACATGTTGAGGGTTCTGCACGGTATGATCGACAAAATGCTAAGTATGAAACTCAGAGGATTGCTACTGCTGCTCGGAATAGGGAAACTGTTGGTACTCAAGTGGTTCAGCAAAGTGGGATTCAATGCTTTAATTTTCAAGGCTATGGGCATATGGCGAAGGAATGTAGGAAGGCGAAACGAGTTAGGGACTCTGGCTATCATAAGGAAAAGATGATGCTATGCAAGAAGATGGAAGTTGGGGTTAAATTGTCTGTTGAGGAAGGAGCAATGCTCGATGATACTGATGATGAATCCTCCGATCAAGAACTTGAAGCACATTACTCGTACATGGCAAAGGTTGAAGAAGTTCTCAACGTCACTGAAGATGACAATGGTCCTATCTTTGATACTCAGCCAATCGATAAGGTACACACTGAAGAGGAACATAATGTGTTTGGTAATATTCATGAGCATTCTGAGCTACCTAAAGCCATTAATGACACATGTATGACAGAAACGGTTGATAGCAATACCACACCTGATTCATCAGACATGTGCAATAATGAGTCTGAGGATGATCAACATGCAAATGAGTATGATGATGATGAGGAGCGTATTGCGCTTGCTAACTTAATTGCTTCAAAAAGATGTCAAAGAAACTAGAAAAAGTCAAAAGCAATTAAAGAAGGCTAACGCTACGCTCACTCAAAATTTTGAAGAATGCAAAGCTGCTCTAATTAAATCTAGTGAGACCATTTATAGCTACAGAGTTCAGCTTCTTCAAAAGACCAGTGAGATTGAGGGGTACAAAGGGTGTTTAGTTAATGTCGAAAAGGACAATTTTGAACAGAAATATAAAGAAACTCTTAAGCTTCTAGAACAAGAGAAACGTAATTATAACACCTCTTTGAGTACTGTACGTCACAAAACGTACCTTGCTACCACTAAAGTCAATGAGCTAACTCATGTAAATGGTTTTCTTCAAGAGGATAAAACTAAACTTATGAATGAAAAGAAAGCTGTGGTTGAAAAGAGGGAAAAGGATTTCAAAACTAAACAAGCGAATGACATCGACAAAATGGTGGAACTTGAAACTCAAATTGATTTTTAGAAGAAAATTGTTTACAAAACTAATCAATCAATTCAAACCATGAGAATGTTGGCACCTCGTTCGTTTTTCTAGGATAGACATAGTTTTGCAAATCCTAAGTACCTTGAGCAAGCTCAATCTGAGAATCAACACTTATATCTTGATGAGTCCCAATGGACCGATCTTGATTGCCTTGTTATTAGGCCCGATAGTGAAGAGACAAAAAATTTTGAAGAAGAGAGTATACCAAAAGTTAATAAAGAATCCGTTAAACCATATAATTATGCTTATGAAAACAGTCTTTATGGTCTTTTCAAACCGCAAACACAGAAAACTCGTGAGCAAATATTTTTTGAATGTGAACAAATAAGATTTAAATGGAGACAAGCTTTTGCCACTAATAAAACTAATGTTTTAAAATTTATTGAGTACTTGCCATATAAAGCTTCTGTAAGCAAGAGTAAGGAAGCACTTAGTATTCTCAAGAGTAACATTGAAAATTTCCAAAAGGTTGTTGATGATGACTGGAAAAAATGTGAACTTTCGAAATTAGACAAAGAAATTCCTCACGATATAACTGTGCTTGTGAAAAGTATTTTGATTTTGCTTGCGGAAAGAACGGAAAAACATATTTTGGAATTTGAAACATTAATTAAGCAAGAAATGTTTGATGATTTGAAATATGTGGAATCTCTTGAACAAGAAGTTAACGACCATCAACCTGAAAGAGACGAGTTTTTTTATAGCATATGATCTACTCTTACATGAATGTCTCTCAAAAGATATTATGTGTGTTTATGTTACATCTTGTGCTGATATTGATGAATATTCTGATGTTGCATGCAAATATATTGATCAAGTTAAAGAATGTGAACGTCTTGAAACTGAGCTTTCGAATAAAGTTGACCAAAAAGAGTTTTAGTTACTTCAACATAGATATGATTATCTTCGAAAACATTGTCACTCACTTGAACTTGCTTTGCAAAAGAAAGTTGACAGCTTTTCAAATGATACACCTTTGGAAGTAAAATTATCTGAGTCATGTCGATTACTAAATGAAAAAAGTCTTGATATTTCGGATTTGAAAGCTCGGTTACAAGAAAAAGATATAGCAACAGCAGAGTTGAAGAAACTCGTTGCTAAGATGGATGGGAAAGTTGTGGAACCTAGCGTTAAGAAACCTGTTGTTAGACAACCCAATGCCTCTAAAGTGAATAGATCCTCTATCTTGGGAAAACCATCTGCTTTCTCAAATTCTTCGTTTGCAAAACCTATGTTTGCCCCCAAGATGGATGGAAAGGAAAGGTTACCACATACTCAACCCATAAGGAATACTATAGCGTTAAGCACAATAATGTGATTAAACCAGGGATGTATAGAATGACCACTAAACCCCAAACAAAGTTAGTCAATCGCCTCAGACTTCTAGAAACACTAATACTCGTGTGTCTTCTACTACAAGAGTAGTCTCCACTACTAGTGTTAGTCGGCCTCAACTTAAGAGCACTCAAGTGAATGATAAGGTCTGGAAACACAAGAGTTAAGGGAAGATGAAGGAAGTAAAAGAACACCCTAGGAATTTGAATGTTTTTAAGAATAAAAAGTTTGTAATCGCGTGTAATGACGATTTGAATGTTTTGAATGATTTGAATGCTTTAAATGTTAAATTTGTTTGTGTCAAATGTGGAAAATGTGCTAATGCTAATCATTCTATGTGTGCTATGAATAATGTCAAAGGCGTAAATACTAGAACTAAGAAGCAAGTTGTGATGCCTATTAGTACTAGTAAATCCAAACGCAAAGTGAACCCTTTTGGTGCAACCCCCACCAAGCAAAGTATTGCATTAGACTCCACCAGTAACAACCCTAGAAGCAGAATTAGGGAATTATATGAGTCTGCTAGCAAGTCTTATAAATGGTGGTTTGCTAATCAATGTCCTCTAGGATATAAATAGATGCCTAAAGTTAGGACATAAAATGTGACAACGAGTGTTAGTATGCCTTTAAATGTTGCTAAGGACACTAACGATTCTACAATCACAACTAATGTGGTATCCAATTTAGCAAATGCTCCATCGTGTTCTAACTCTTCTGTAGGTGATACAAATAATTCTCTTCATACTGGACTCCGGATGCACGAAGCACATGACGGGGAATCTCAAACTTCTAATTAACTTCGTGGAGAAGTTCTTGGGTACGGTCCGATTCGGAAATGATCAGTTTGCACCGATCCTAGGATATGGAGATTTGGTTCAGGGAAATATCACGATAAAAAGGGTATACTACGTCGAAGGGCTCAATCACAATCTTTTCTTGGTTGGTCAATAATGTGATGCGGATTTGGAGGTTTCTTTTAGAAAGAAGACATGTTTTGTTCGTGATTATGATGGGAATGACTTACTTACCGGCACACGGGGTACTGATCTTTACACAATTTCACTACAAGACACAACTTCATCAACTCCAATTTGCTTCATGGCTAAAGCTTCAACGACTCAGGCATGATTATGGCATCAACGTCTATCTCGCCTCAACTTTGATACCATCAACTTGCTTTCCAAGAAAGATATTGTGAGAGGCCTTCTTAGCTTGAAATTCATCAAAGGTCATCTTTGTTCTTCTTGTGAGATTTTTAAAGCTAAACGAAGTAGTTTTAAGACAAAGACCACACCAAGCTCTAAAGGACGGTTAGATCTTCTTCATATCGATTTGTGTGGTCCCATGCGTGTTCATAGTATCAATGGAAAGAAATATGTTATGGTAATTATCGATGATTACTCAAGGTACACATGGACTCACTTCTTGAGGTCTAAGGATGAAACACCCAAATTTCTCATCAACTTCCTAAAACTGATACAACGTGGTCTACAAGCTCAAATAAAAGTGATTCGTACTGACAGAGGCACAGAATTTTTGAATTCAACTATAAGAAACTATTTTGAAGCTAAAGGAATTAAACATGAAACATCTATCGCTCGAACACCCAAACAAAACGGCGTTGTTGAAAGAAGAAACCATACTTTGGTTGAGGCTGCTCGAGACCCCCAAAATCTGACATGGAACAACTAGGCAACAAGGGGGTAACACGTCATAGTACAAGAAACAATGAATTACAGTTGACACAAAGCTGACGTAATAAAAGAATATATATCACATCATAAATGATCAGAGTTTTAAACATAGGTCCCAGAGCTTTATATGCGGAAAGATATATTATTTCATCATGATTTATAACATAAAGTTGCCCAAAAGATATAATAAATTTCTGACAGTTTGTACTAAAACCAGTCTTTTAAAAGTATCACAGAAATCTCCAAGCTGCGATAATATCCTGCGGGCTACCATCCAAGCAAAGCTAAGTAATAATACCTGAGATTAAACATGTAAAATCGTCAACACAAAGTTGAGTGAAATTCATAGGTTTAGCAATAAAGGTGTGGAACACAAGCATTCATTTGTAAAACAAGTAAATAGAGAAAATGGTTATGATCATTAACCATAGTCTGAAACCAATATTATTGCTGTTTAGTTCATGAACCGAAGCTTAACTCAAAGTAAGTTCCTCTAGGGAGTATTCAGCCTAAATACTCAAGTATAAACAAATGTAAGTGCGTCAAGGTAATCGGGACGGAATTGTCAATCCTGATGGATCCACCCACAACATTCGCGCTTAGCGCAAAGCATACGGGACAATTAACGGTTCATGATCAAGAGAGGAAACTTAAGTCTATTAACTATAAGCAATAATATCAATGAAAACTGTTGGAAAGCATACAAGTCTGAATAGCATACAAGTTCTGGATAGTATACAGTTTTAAATGGATGTGTTCCACCATGTAAAATCTCACCCCGCATTTAGAAACATTGTTCAAGTAAAAAGGGGCTATGAACTCACCTTTAGTAAGTAATCACAAGGTAAAATAGGCTGAGCAAAAAGAAGTCTTCACGGACCTATGCAATGGTGACGCGTAATAAGAATACGTTCAATGAAGCAATAACGTTTTAGAAGTGGTGGGACATAGTATGACTAGGTAACTTGCGTGCGATGGCGAGACCTAAGCTTAAGTTAAAATTTTGACCCAACACCTTGAACCTACTGTAATAACCTAATATCAACCTTGTATGATGGTCCAAGCATTTATGTGTGGGTTCCGAACACGTTTAAGACTCGGTTTGAAAAAAACAAAACAAGGGACTGCATTCAGTTTTCTAAAAAAGGCTGAGAAGATTTGCTCATATCTAAAAATCTATAATAGTACAGGAGGTGAAATTTCTTGACATGTATAGGTATTTATCTTACCTTTAAAAGTTGGGAAAGAACAGCCCTAGAACTATTTTCAATCAACGGGAAATGCACTTTTAGTGACAGACTATCAAAACAGAAAGTTGTAAACGTCTTTCGTACCTTACGGTAGATTAAGCATAAATCCCAATCGGTAAAAGATTTTGACACGAAACCAAAAAGAGAAGTTTTATTATATTTGTAGCTACTGTAAAAAGTCATAAAATCATAAATTAATCCTTTTTACCCAAGTTTTAAGCATAACATTCAGATTTGACCTAGTTTAGTAAAACGACCGTTTCGGGCTCATTCGGACACTTCCCATTTCCATCCAACTCTACACATACTAATCACATCAGTGGGTATCCATTTTTAATATAAAAACAAGGTCATATGTTTAAGAAAATTTTACCATGACCTGTTTGTTTATGTGGTGATTTCCATACTACAAAAACGACTCCATTTAGCTACCTAACCTCAATCAAGCAACACTTAGGCTATACCAAATCGCCACGCAAGTGTCCTAAGTCCTAATATGCCCTAAGTATCTATAATATCAGTGGGTTTCACCCAAGGAATTCAAAATCCATGAATAAAAAGAATCAAAGTACTAGTAACATCAAAACTAAAATGCTAGGAGTGACTATACCTTCATAACAAGTAGGAATTAATCCAAACACGCAAATTAAACAATTCCTCCTCCTTGATCCTTAGAAATTTCGTGGCCCTTAGCCACGTGTTAAGTCAATCACGGTACTCAGCAACTGAGTAGAAATAATGTAGTGAGACGATCACCGACGATATGGATGCCCGGGGAAAACACGAAAACCGCAACCTATCACAATAAGGCGCGCGTTAAGACTCGAACTCAATATCGATATATATACCAAATATAACATGACTCAAATGTTTTCAAAGTATACACGTTTCAAAACCATTGACACGAATCAAATGAATTCATACTACCCATTTATCCAACGTTACTCGTTAAAACACTAGAACACTTGAAAATGACTCGTCATACGACGCCAAGTTAACGAAAGTCAAACTATCCTTTACCCTTATTTGGACCAGTAGCTAAGTCATTTATATAATGACTAAGCACTTGAGTAAGTCACCATGTCCGATGGTGAACACTCAAACTCACGCAACACAAGCATTGAACTACGTGTCCAAAATAAAAATCAGCAAGTACACCCCGAATGTACACACCGATCTACCCTATATAGACTTGTCCGTTTTACATGAAAATTGGTGTCAAGGTCACTTATAACCTGTATAAGACCTCACCAAAATTTGAGCCAAAGTTCACACTTTAAAATCCATCAGCTCGACGCTTTACTCGACTCCAAATTTTAGGACAGATTTGTACACTTGTTTTGTAAAACCGTTTGGACCACTTTAAAAGTACTAACCCGACAATCCGTCTTTTGAAACCACTACTAGACTCATCAAACTCAGTTTGTAAACTTTGAAAATCAGTAGTATCAACTATCTAACGAAGCCTAAAGTCCCCGAGAGTCGACACAAAATCAGCCACAATTTCGGATTGTGCCGACTTGCGTCTCCCGGTACACGAAAACTAAAACTAGCATAACTTTTGACTCGTAATGAGTTATAAGCTCTATCTTATACCAAAACGACCGTCTCGGAAAACTCTACAACAATTTCAAATAATCTCAGTCTTTCACAGACTTTAAACCCACGAAAAAATCTGTTTAAAGCTGCTGTCCCAAATTAGCTTTTTAGAAAACATGACAAATCTATTTTTCACTCAAAACCAATCATTCCCATACCCATAGGATCACTATACTATCATACCCATCAACCAAACACTCCTAAAAACACTTGTATGAAAAATCTAACAAAAATCAAAGATTAAAAACAAGACTTTTAAGGATCAAAACATGATAATCTTACCAAATATAACATATGCAAGATGATTACAACATCATACAATCATGAAATCAAAAGTTCTTGAAATCTTGATGCATGTGGGTGATTTTGTTATCAATAGAATCACCACAAGATTTAGAACATGGGTCTTTAATTTGTTTTAAGAGATTCATGTTAAAAATCAAGGTTTTAGGGGTGTTTATGTGGTGGTGGTGGCGGAGAGAAATGAAGGGGAGGGAGGATGTGTTTTTTTTTGTTAAAAATGAAAGTGTATGTTGTAATGGAAGTAAAAAAATGATTTATATAGTGCTAGTTAAGTGGAGGGTTAGTTTTGCCAACTTTGAAACTTGTGGACTTAAAAACAATTAATAGTTTTAAAGGGTAGAAAATGGTTATTGGTAAATATTGAAAATATTTACGGGGCTCGGGTTTCGTAAAAATACTTTTCAAAAGTTATAATGCATCATAAAAATGATTATACGATTTCTCGACACGACTTAATACGTAATTAAAACGAAATCGTCGAAAATATTAATTATCGAAACAATCGATAAATAAACGTAATATTTTGGCATCCGTCGGTATCGCGATCACTAGGAATTCTCGTTGTACATTGATTTTGAATAAAATCGTTGTAAAACACACGCGGGTGATTTTAAATAAAAAAACTTTGATTTAAATTAAATATGGAAAAATAAAATAAAAATTTTATAATTCCATGCAAAGTATTTATCGATGATCTGAAAAATACTTAAAAAAGATATAATTTAAAAATCTCAGGATTTACATATAGCAATACAAGAAAACGTAATACGTTGGAAAAATTCAAGAAGCACGAATAAAAAGAATAAAATAATGTTGAGAAAGTACGGGTTCTCACAGTCTTCCCCCTAAAGGAACTCTGGTCCCCAGAGTTCTCCTGAAAACAGTAGAAGATGCAAACAAGAGGATGTACAAAGTGTAGAACAAAATTCATTGCTTCCCAGGTAAACTTCCGTACCATGACGAATCTTAACGGTTAGAATTCACTATGCTTCAGTTTCTTAACTCCTTTTCGTATAACTTTTCAGTCTTGGATTAGGATAACGATCTTTCAATACGGAGATACATTAAGAGATAGAGTTGTTGGAAATACGTGCGATAAACTAACAAGAATGAACACAAGAATCGCTTAAATAGGCAAAGTGCGATAAAATGAACCAAGATTGTAAATCAACAAGGGGTCGCAAATCGTGCAACTGTAAAACGTGAAAATATTAAAACGTAAGAATCTATTTACAAGAGAAATAGAAGGGAAAAATGAATAACATATGATCGTTTAAAATACAAGTTGTCACAATCAGTTGTCTAGGATTTTGGTATTACTTTAAAACTCAGTTTATGTATTTCCTTGATTAAAAGAAAATTTCACAAGGTGTAGTGATTTAAAATCAAACTATCTATATTTAGGGAGTAAGCTGTTGCTATATATTTTTCTTGATCAGGATTTTCAAAGCAAAAGTAGAACAGTTCAAGATAGTTATCCTGATCGGCTTAAGAACTTTTGGATGACTGTATTAAATTATCGTTAAAACTCGTGTTTATCGTCACCATTAGAGAAAATTCAGATTTTTTTTTCCAAGTTATTTTGAATCATTGTTAGAAATTATAAATTAATTTAAATAATTTCATTAGGTTGACAATAAAGTATGATATAATCAAATACTTTAAAAGATACAGCTTGATATCTTTTGAAACATTAGGTAAATTTACCAAAGAGGATATATAGATCCGATACTTAACTTGAAACAGTTATTTTGGTAATTTAAACATTTGATAAAATGTATAAAATATTCTTAAAAATTAATAATAATTTTTTTTTAGAAATTTAAGAAAGTGTTTAAGATATCAAACGATAAACACGTAACAGTTTCTGGTTTTCAAAAGGTGACAAGACAGCAACGAATGTGAATCATATAAAGGTCAACAATCTGTATGCGAGCAATATACAAAAGAATAAGACGGAAATCGTATCAATTCTTAACAAACGTGGTAGAATAGTCACGTCAATAATAAAAATAATAAGAAACAATGATTATAGCAAGATTAATTCACGAGTGCGGTTGGCGTCACCAATAACGGCTTATTAAGTTCTCGGTGGTCGAAATACGATCGAAAGGGAAAAGCCACACAACGAATTTTCGAATCAAAGAAAATTCTTAAGAAGTCAATTGAGAGAAGTTCCAGTAAGATGAACAACATTAGCAATGAAAGGCGAAATCAACACATGATTCACACGAATGAAATTTCAAGACGATAGTATCTTAACACATATCATGGCAATTACACGTAATCATCGTTCACGTCCAGTCATAAATCACTAATCGCATCCAGAGACGTTTCGAAGGTCTACCAAAATAGATAGAGATGGTCAATCGATGTAGGAGCATAGCAACGTTGAAACTTTAAAGTCGGGTATCAATGGTAAGAATTTAGGCAAATGGTAACGAAAATCGTATCATGAGGATGATGAGGTAACAGGTAAAACAAAGGTCGTTGAGTAAGGAAATATGTGCTCGAGGCATGTACTTAGTTCAAGAAAAGATAATGGTTCATATGTGTATGTTGCAAACTGTTGCTACTCGCATAAAATGTAAAAGTTTTCAAAACTTTATTTTATCAAACATTTTAAGCAACATAACTAAAAAGTTGATTCTAGGTTAAATATTTAAGGCGACTGCTATTTGGCTTGCATGGCTCCTTCTAAATTAAGCATAGGTGATCAGGCCATGCATAATTTAGGACTAGCAATGCGATGCTCATCTTCGTCAAACCAGTATTATAGGTCATATTATTTAAAATATGTATATAATGCCATTTGTAAAAACAGAAATCAAAATAGTTTATGAAACTATTTGCTAATAAGTTACTGGCTAACTGTTTTAAATCGACAATTCGTATAGTTACAAGGGTTCTTTATAAGACCGTATTAGAACAATTTGTGAAAATACATTGTAAAATTAATATAAGTTAATTTTATAAGATAGCAGTCAACTATTTAAGAAAGCCCAAATGAAACCTTTTGTAAAATGATTCGCAAACAAGACCAGTTTGAGTTGTATGGTAACATGACAATAGTTTATAAAGTAGCGAGTGGGTTACAAGAGGGAAATAAGGAGTAGTTCAAGACTACCAATAAAATGGTTACAAGGTGATTAGCTTTCAAGAGGTTTAGCCGAAATCGTCAGGAGACACGTGTCAAGATGATAACAAACGATATGAAAGAAAGATCTTCAAATCTCGGTCCAAATCAGTGGTACGATAGAAGCAAAGAAAGACAATGGAATGACAAATAAGTCATAAATAAAAGAAGGAATAAGGAATCCGTATGTGCACATCGTAATTTATTTGACAAAAATATACTTTTAAGAAAGTAGGGTATCAGTTAACAAATAGTACAATCACTTCGAAAAGCTTCTATATTAGGAAGTTACCGAATTTCAAAAGGTCAAGATCTAGGTACATGTATGACCGAACTCAAAGTTGCTATTCTATTCTTTTCAAACGCAATCATTGTTTTTAGTTTGCAAAATATCATTAGTTAAAGTTTTACGAGCTCAACGAACTCAAAAACGCTTCAATCCATGTTTTTAACTTTTATTAGTTTTGACCTTTGGGTTTGACTAGACCAATTAACTCACTAAACGATATTCTAAGACTCAAAGTCTAATGCATTTCGATGTAAAACAATGTTTTGAACAACTTTCTAGTTTTACCCGAGACTTGAAACGGAATAAAAAATGGACGAAAATGCCCTAGCATTAAATCTGTTAACAAAATGATATTTTAGCATTATTCAGAAAATAACTTCTTAGATTTTACAATCTCAAATGAGCGTAACTTGCTCGATTTTAAAGTTTACTGGTCAAATTTTATGTCCTAAACGGACGTCTCAACATGTAGAAATATATATATTTTTATGTCTAAAGTTATAAAAATATTTTCTCGACACTGTTAAACTTCCTGTAAAGTTTCTGTACAAAGTATATTTTTCGACACAGCTTGAAATTAAATCCAAATTTCATGATAACTCAAAATTAATGTACACATAGGACTTGTGGATTCCATAAAGACGAAAGAAGGTAAACTGTATAATTAGTCATGTAAAGAAAACACAGTATATAAATGGTTCAAGAATGCCAACGATAATCGGAGACATAAAAAAAACGAGGCATATCATCCGTGTCTTCGGCTGCAAGATTGCAATGCAGAAAGGTCTCTTGGTGGCATGGTTTCCAAAAATCACAAGATATATCGAGAAAGAAACGGGACAATAACAAGTGGCATTCCTGGAGCAAAGAGGTTCAATGAAAAGGGAGGATACAAGTAGGATCGTATTCCAAACGATCATCACATAATAAATGACGATAATGTGTTCAAGGTACAAAGGATGTTCTAAGTTGAAATCGAAACGTAGAATGGTCAATGAAGTAAGATGTAATCCATGTACAAGTGTCGCGTAAAACGGTGGCGTAAGGGTAAATCAAGATTATGAAAACCAACAATATTATTCAGCATTGATTCAACGAATTCTTCGAGATGTGAGACTCACATGATGTCCTTTAGTCTTTCTGGGAGACACATTGAGCTACACAATGGTCTATAGACTAGACATTCAATTATGAATGGTCAGAAAGAAAATCTGCGTATCTAAGTAGATATTTTAAGAGAAATAAACAATGAAAGCAACACACACGGTAGTAGAATGAAAATCAGAATTTCATCGAAAACAACACTTATACAATCCCGAACAATGGTATCGCGATAGTATGCACAACACGTATCAACGAGTCAAGAAAAACAGACGGTTCAAACCGAACGAGCATATAAAGTCAGTCGTATCAAGCATAAATGAAATAGCAATAGTACTCAGAAAAATGAGTATGAAAAGTCGGCAGCATACGCGCTCTGAATACAAGTATGTAACGTCATAACGATATAATATCATTGCAATAAGATCAATTCACAAGAACAAGAATTCAAGAAATACAGTATAGGCAGATGTAATCACAGTAACATTCAATGATAATTCATGAAGCACATAGGCTTTGAAAAGACATAGTAATTATCGTCATTAGCGTAAAGTAATATTTCAAAATGTAATCAAGAGATGAAATACTACAACGATAATTAAAAGTAAATAATAAGGATTAGAGAGTTACCCGCGAAGATATCGAGCAGCAATGGAAAATTCTGTGTTTGACACTTAGAAACAATAAAATATTTGAACTTTCGGTTATAGACTAAGTTTTGAAAAACGACTCAGTTCCCTATAACCATCGCTCTGATACCAATCTGTGAGACCCCCAAAATCTGACATGGAACAACTAGGCAACGAGGGGGTAACACGTCATAGTACAAGAAACAATGAATTACAGTTGACACAAAGCTGACGTAATAAAAGCATATATATCACATCATAAATGATCAGAGTTTTAAACATAGGTCCCAGAGCTTTATATGCGGAAAGATATATTATTTCATCATGATTTATAACATAAAGTTGCCCAAAAGATATAATAAATTTCTGACAGTTTGTACTAAAACCAGTCTTTTAAAAGCATCACAGAAATCTCCAAGCTGCGATAATATCCTGCGGGCTCCCATCCAAGCAAAGCTAAGTAATAATACCTGAGATTAAACATGTAAAATCGTCAACACAAAGTTGAGTGAAATTCATAGGTTTAGCAATAAAGGTGTGGAACACAAGCATTCATTTGTAAAATAAGTAAATAGAGAAAATGGTTATGATCATTAACCATAGTCTGAAACCAATATTATTGCTGTTTAGTTCATGAACCGAAGCTTAACTCAAAGTAAGTTCCTCTAGGGAGTATTCAGCCTAAATACTCAAGTATAAACAAATGTAAGTGCGTCAAGGTAATCGGGACGGGGATTGTCAATCCCGATGGATCCACCCACAACATTCGCGCTTAGCGCAAAGCATACGGGACAATTAACGGTTCATGATCAAGAGAGGAAACTTAAGGCTATTAACTACAAGCAATAATATCAATGAAAACTGTTGGAAAGCATACAAGTCTGAATAGCATACAAGTTCTGGATAGTATACAGTTTTAAATGGATGTGTTCCACAATGTAAAATCTCACCCCGCATTTAGAAACATTGTTCAAGTAAAAAGGGGCTATGAACTCACCTTTAGTAAGTAATCACAAGTTAAAATGGGCTGAGCAAAAAGAAGTCTTCACGGACCTATGCAATGGTGACGCGTAATAAGAATGCGTTCAATGAAGCAATAACATTTTAGAAGTGGTGGGACATAGTATGACTAGGTAACTTGCGTGCGATGGCGAGACCTAAGCTTAAGTTAAAATTTTGACCCAACACCTTGAACCTACTGTAATAACCTAATATCAACCTTGTATGATGGTCCAAGCATTTATATGTGGGTTCTGAACACGTTTAAGACTCGGTTTGAAAAAAACAAAACAAGGGACTGCATTCAGTTTTCTAAAAAAGGCTGAGAAGATTTGGTCATACCTAAAAATCTATAATAGTACAGGAGGTGAAATTTCTTGACATGTATAGTTATTTCTCTTACCTTTAAAAGTTGGGAAAGAACAGCCCTAGAACTATTTTCAATCAACGGGAAATGCACTTTTAGTGACAGACTATCAAAACAGAAAGTTGTAAACGTCTTTCGTACCTTACGGTAGATTAAGCATAAATCCCAATCGGTAAAAGATTTTGACACGAAACCAAAAAGAGAAGTTTTAATATATTTGTAGCTACTGTAAAAAGTCATAAAATCATAAATTAATCCTTTTTACCCAAGTCAATTTACCCATGTTTTAAGCATAACATTCAGATTTGACCTAGTTTAGTAAAACGACCGTTTCGGGCTCATCCGGACACTTCCCATTTCCATCCAACTCAACACATACTAATCACATCAGTGGGTATCCATTTTTAATATAAAAACAAGGTCATATGTTTAAGAAAATTTTGCCATGACCTGTTTGTTTCTGTGGTGATTTCCATACTACAAAAACGACTCCATTTAGCTACCTAACCTCAATCAAGCAACACTTAGGCTATAGCAAATCGCCACGCAAGTGTCCTAAGTCCTAATATGCCCTAAGTATCTATAATCTCAGTGGGTTTCACCCAAGGAATTCAAAATCCATGAATAAAAAGAATCAAAGTACTAGTAACATCAAAACTAAAATGCTAGGAGTGACTATACCTTCATAACAAGTAGGAATTAATCCAAACACGCAAATTAAACAATTCCTCCTCCTTGATCCTTAGAAATTTCGTGGCCCTTAGCCACGTGTTAAGTCAATCACGGTACTCAGCAACTGAGTAGAAACAATGTAGTGAGACGATCACCGACGATATGGATGCCCGGGGAAAACACGAAAACCGCAACCTATCACAATAAGGCGCGCGTTAAGACTCGAACTCAATATCGATATATATACCAAATATAACATGACTCAAATGTTTTCAAAGTATACACGTTTCAAAACCATTGACACGAATCAAATGAATTCATACTACCCATTTATCCAACGTTACTCGTTAAAACACTAGAACACTTGAAAATGACTCGTCATACGATGCCAAGTCAACGCAAGTCAAACTATCCTTTACCCTTATTTGGACCAGTAGCTAAGTCATTTATATAATGACTAAGCACTTGAGTAAGTCACCATGTCCGATGGTGAACACTCAAACTCACGCAACACAAGCATTGAACTACGTGTCCAAAATAAAAATCAGCAAGTACACCCCGAATGTACACACCGATCTACCCTATCTAGACTTGTCTGTTTTACATGAAAATTGGTGTCAAGGTCACTTATAACCTGTATAAGACCTCACCAAAATTTGAGCCAAAGTTCACACTTTAAAATCCATCAGCTCGACGCTTTACTCGACTCCAAATTTTAGGACAGATTTGTACACTTGTTTTGTAAAACCGTTTGGACCACTTTAAAAGTACTAACCCGACAATCCGTCTTTTGAAACCACTACTAGACTCATCAAACTCAGTTTGTAAACTTTGAAAATCAGTAGTATCAACTATCTAACGAAGCCTAAAGTCCCCGAGAGTCGACACAAAATCAGCCACAATTTCGGATTGTGCCGACTTGCGTCTCCCGGTACACGAAAACTAAAACTAGCATAACTTTTGACTCGTAATGAGTTATAAGCTCTATCTTATACCAAAACGACCGTCTCGGAAAACTCTACAACAATTTCAAATAATCTCAGTCTTTCACAGACCTTAAACCCACGAAAAAATCTGTTTAAAGCTGCTGTCCCAAATTAGCTTTTTAGAAAACATGACAAATCTATTTTTCACTCAAAACCAATCATTCCCATACCCCTAGGATCATTATACTATCATAACCATCAACCAAACACTCCTAAAAACACTTGTATGAAAAATCTAACAAAAATCAAAGATTAAAAACAAGACTTTTAAGGATCAAAACATGATAATCTTACCAAATATAACATATGCAAGATGATTACAACATCATACAATCATGAAATCAAAAGTTCTTGAAATCTTGATGCATGTGGGTGATTTTGTTATCAATAGAATCACCACAAGATTTAGAACATGGGTCTTTAATTTGTTTTAAGAGATTCATGTTAAAAATCAAGGTTTTAGGGGTGTTTATGTGGTGGTGGTGGCGGAGAGAAATGAAGGGGAGGGAGGATGTGTTTTTTTTTTGTTAAAAATGAAAGTGTATGTTGTAATGGAAGTAAAAAAAATGATTTATATAGTGCTAGTTAAGTGGAGGGTTAGTTTTGCCAACTTTGAAACTTGTGGACTTAAAAACAATTAATAGTTTTAAAGGGTAGAAAATGGTTATTGGTAAATATTGAAAATATTTACGGGGCTCGGGTTTCGTAAAAATACTTTTCAAAAGTTATAATGCATCATAAAAATGATTATACGATTTCTCGACACGACTTAATACGTAATTAAAACGAAATCGTCGAAAATATTAATTATCGAAACAATCGATAAATAAACGTAATATTTTGGGCATCCGTCGGTATCGCGATCACTAGGAATTCTCGTTGTACATTGATTTTGAATAAAATCGTTGTAAAACGCACGCGGGTGATTTTAAATAAAAAAACTTTGATTTAAATTAAATATGGAAAGATAAAATAAAAATTTTATAATTCCATGCAAAGTATTTATCGATGATCAGAAAAATACTTAAAAAAGATATAATTTAAAAATCTCAGGATTTACATATAGCCATACAAGAAAACGTAATACGTTGGAAAAATTCAAGAAGCACGAATAAAAAGAATAAAATAATGTTGGGAAAGTACGGGTTCTCACAATACTTTTGGGCCGAAGCTGTGTCAAATGCATGTTACACACAAAACCGATCCTTAATTATCCCGAGACACGAAAAGACACCATATCACATAATTCATGATCGAAAACCTTCACTCAAAACACCTTCATGTTTTTGGATGTACTTGTTACATTATACGAGATGGTGAAAATTTGGATAAGATGAAAGAGAAAGGTGATGCATGTATTCTAGTGGGATAAGCAACTCAGTCTAAGGGATATAGAGTTTAAAACAAGATAACAAAATTGATAGTTGAGACTATTCATATCCGATCTGATGAATTACAAGAAATGGCACTTGAACAAAACAGTTTAAGTCCCGATCCAAAACGACAAACGAATTCCGTTCACAACCGCACGGAACTCGGAACTCAAGCCCACAGCAATGAACTGTCAAGTTCAAAGCTGGTTCAAGGAAATGTTCCAAGAGCAGATATGACAGTCAACACGACAATTGAAGAGTTGGAAATATTATATGGACCTATGTATGATGAATATTTCACGGGGGAGAAACATGTTGTATCGAAGTCTTTCGCTGTCACTCATGATAAGAATGATGATACCGATCATCGTCAACAAAAGGATACAACTTTATCTACTTCAACACAGGTTGCTGCAGATTTACCTCCTCAGAATATCACATCAACAACCGCTCCTACAACATCCACAACTACTGTCATTGCTCCAAAAAACACAAATCAAGCAGACTATGCATTAAATGACGAAGACGACTTTATCAACCCATTTGGTACACCAGTACACGAAACTGGAGAGTCTTCTACTCGCCATGTTGATCCGTCAAATATGCATACGTTCTATCAACGACATCCTTCAACACATCATTGGACCCAAGATCATCCTTTGGTTCAAGTAATTGGAAACCCTTCACAACCCGTTCGTACAAGACGACAACTTGAAACCGATGGTGATGTTTGTATGTTCGAACTCGCCGTGAGTACAGCTGAACCAACAAATATCAAAGAAGCCTTGGCTGATCATGCTTGGATTGAATCGATGCAGATGCACTTCAACAATTTGAAAGACTTAAAGTCTGGGAACTTGTTGACAGACCATACAATGTAATACCATTGAATCTTCGATGGATCTGGAAAAACAAGATGGATGAAGAGAACACAATCATCAAGAATAAATCTAGGCTAGTGGCTAAAGGGTATGGACAGAAAGAGGGTATTGATTTTGAAGAATCATTTGCATTAGTAGCTCGTATGGAAGCGGTCAGGATTTTCCTTGCTTATGCTGCACATAAGGGATTTATTGTTTATCAAATGGACGTAAAGACGTCGTTTCTTAACGGTCCTTTGAAGGAAGAAGTCTATGTCACACAGCCGGAAGGATTCGTCAATCCTCGTGATCCTAACAAGGTTTATCGTCTCCACAAAGCACTTTATGGACTCAAGCAAGCTCCAAGGGCGTGGTACGACGAGCTCTCGAAATTTCTGGTCTCCAAAAGTTTCTCAAAAGGTTCCATTGATCTAACTTTGTTCACTTATAAATATGGGGATGACATTTTGCTTGTGCTGATTTATGTTGATGACATTATTTTCGGGTCTACAAACCCAAAACTTTCAAAATGGTTTGAAAAAGTAATGCACAACAAATTTGAAATGTCTATGATGAGCAACTAAAATTCTTTCTAGGAATTCAAGTTCACCAATCTCCAAGTGGTATCTTTATCAACCAAGCTAAGTATTGTCAAGAGATAATCAAAAAGCATGGTATGACCTCATGTGACCCTGTTGGGACACCATTATCAACCACATCCCTAGATGCTAATTTGGAGGGAGATGCCATAGATCAAACGAAATATCGTTCCATGATCGGCTAAATCATGTACTTAACAGCAAGCCGACCAGATATATCACATGCTACGTGTTATTGTGCACGATATCAAGCACGACCCACTGAAAAGCACCTCAAGGAGGTTAAACGGATCTTTTGGTACCTTAAGAATACCATTCACATGGGACTCTAGTATCCGAGGGAAACCGGTTTCTTTCTAACGGCCTATTCAGATTCTGATCATGCATGGTGTCTTGATACAAAAGTACTTCTGGTGGTGCACAATATCTAGGTCAAGATAAGCTTGTGGGATGGTCTTCCAAGAAGCAGGATTGCACGTCACTGTCATCAGCCGAAGCGGAGTATGTGTCTCTATCTGCGTGTTGTGCTCAAGTTCTATGGATGAGAACACAACTCATGGATTATGGCTTCCACTTTGATAAAGTACCTATGTACTGTGACTCAAAGTCTGCCATAGCCATCTCTTGAAATCCGTTACAGCATTCCCGCACGAAGCACATTGATGTCAGATATCACTTCATTAAGGAACAAGTTGAAAGGGGTATCGTTGAACTATACTTTGTTGGAACTGATTACCAATTAGCTGACTTGTTTACAAAAGCTCTTTCGAAAGAGAGGTCTTCGTATCTAGTTAGGCAAATTGGTATGAGATGTTTGACTCAAGCAGAACTAGAGATTATGGCAAAGAAGCCTGCTTGATTCATCTATCAAACATCTACATGTAAATATTAATGAAAAAGCAAAATTAAAAATTAAAAATCTAGGAAAATCCAAAAATATTCTTCTCGACATGTCTTTCAGTATCGATAATATGGACGTACCTAGAAATGTCGCTCAATAACGACACGGGTATGTACATAAAGCTCGAATGAAATTTGTAAATATTTTTCAAAACATGTCATTTCTATCTTTTATAAAGGAAATTGTCTCTTTTGGACAATATTTCCAACAACGGGTAGAGCAATCTATCTTGGGTTGAGCTTGTCACAAAACATTCAACGTTTTGAGATCAACACAATGGCTTGTAATCACTTTCAGATTGCAACCCGGATCTTTATTTACGGGGGAGTGTACGCTTTAGTGCCCTTACCCTCAGCAAAAGAAGAGAAATCTTCTTACACTTGAGTGGTTTTGTCAAGACATTCAAAGTCTATGAACTCAAGTTTTTGCTTTAGAAAAACCTTTTCGCCAAAAAGAATTGATTTTTCAAAAAGCGTTGAACACAATTTTTTCAAGAATTTTTCAATGATATTCAAAATCTTTCAAAAATTGTGTGTTCAACAACTCCTATCCTCAAAAGTTTAATGTGGATCATATCCTCGTAATGACAATTCTATTGGATCAATTTTTGAGGGGGAGCGTTCCAAATTCATGTTAAGTTTGACACATTCTTCTCCCGAAAAGTTTCAAGACTATTTTTCAAAATATATTTTAATCAAATTTGGTATCTCTAATATCAAACGATTTTATATATTAGAGATAGAGGAGAAAATGTGATTAAAATGTGATCTAAAGACTCAAGCACTCATGGTTACGATCAAATACCCACAACATCTTTAATTCACGACATTATTGGTGTCAAAAGGGTGGTTAGGTTTATGTCCTATGATCCAACCAGAACCGGAGGGATCTTCCCAGGGACAATCCAATAGATTATTATAAGTCCTTAGGAAAGATGGAGTAGAATGTGAACGTAGCTGAATGCAGACTAAGTACTGAAGCTGGCACTGGAACAATCAAAACAAGGTGTTAGTAATGATGTATTGGTAAGAATTGAAGGGGTTGAAGAATGAAAAAGAAATGTAAGGATAAAGGGTCTAAAGAAAGAAGCCCTCCATACAACTTAGGCAGAAACCGGGTCAACACATCATGAAGACAACACATCATGGACCCAGTGATGTAATGCACAACCCCTCCCCAGCTGACTCGGGCTTCTCTCAAAATAAGTTTGTTTTATTGTCACGGAGATCAACACGACTTCTATTGACTTTATCACTCCGAGATAGTTGATATTGAATAGGTGGCATCTGCTCCAGCCTCCGACTACTAAAAGTGCACAAATCGAGTCTAGAGCCAAGAGATCAAATAAATCTTGTTAGGACACACGGATGACGATCAAGAGAGCCTACGCTATAACCTTGCGATATTGCTAGAACACTTAGAGTGATACTACCTAGTATTCACAATGATGAGTAGAAATCCTTCCAGTGTTAACATCAAACAGAACTGTGGTAGGTCATGTGTAAGATTCTTTATGAATTGAACATATGTTAAACTGAAAAGCAACAGTGGTTTGTTTCTTTATCGATTCAAACTCGTTTCAGGTTTCTACGCAATATTTTTATGGTCTTGCCAGAACATTTAGAGTGATATTTGTTAATATTCACAGTGACGAATGGAAATCCTTCTAGCGTCAACATTAAACAGCGCTACGGTAGGTAACTTGCGAGATTCTTATGAATCAAGCTTGTGTCAACTGGAAAGCACCAATGGTAAGATTCTTAATGAACCAAACTTGTTCCAGGAATTTGAATTGACAACTTTAATCAAGCGGATATTTATCCAATTGATTCACTCTTTATGTTCGCAGTCTTGCTTTGAGACGTTTGAGTAAAGAGAACGGCTAGTATTGCCGCGAAATCCTGTCAATGAGGTTCTTAATTGAATCTACCTAATCAAAGGTACGATATTTAATATCGTGTAACGGTCTTCACCAACCGGAGTTAAAACACTACCGATTAAGGACGAATGTCAAAGCCATTCAGTCCGTGTCTATGTTTTGTCTCAAGAAGGTGGCGTTATAGTGTACTCAACAAAGTCAAAGATTCAAAAACCACATACTCATGCCCAAAGATATATTCAACAATCAAGAAAGTTAAATACTTCCGCACCTCTGATGATAAAAATCTTCCTTATCAATTAAGTAGAGGAATGACCTCTCTTCAAAGGAGATTATTAGCAAGCTTTCAAGATAGTGAAAAGTATGAGCATGTGGATGAAGACATAAGATCGCAAGATGGCAAAGACAAGTCAAGAATAATTTAAAGATCTTAAGTTTAAAGACAACGTCGAAAGACAATGACAAAGGCTCAAAGATCACAGCATGAAGGAACAAGACTACTATTACACGTTCAAGACTCATTTATGACGAAATTCATAATCTCCATTGAACTCCAAATATTGAAGAGGAATGACCTCACATTGGGGGAGATTGTTAGCCTCAAAATATTGAGTCAAACAAGAATGTTCGGTCATAGGTTTTTATTGTAATATTTATTAAAACGTTGTAATAATTAGTTAAAATAGTCGTGACATTACGGGCTTGATGGCGAGCTTAAAAGGCCTCTTTCAAGGTACTAAAAATTTATTCAAGCCCGACCCAAAACAATATAGTCCAAAAGAAAGCCAGCATGTGGGTGAACTATATAAGCACCCTCCTAGCATGTTAGGAGGGTGGCAAGGCTTTTCATTTTCTCAATCTAATTTCACCTAGTTTTCTCCACCTTCTCTCTACTTTCTCTCACTACTTTCTCCCTCTAGAAATCCATTTATTTTCTATCTTTAATTCTTGTTTAATCATATAATCAACCATGGTGAAGTGAATTAATATGGGAACAACACTTACCAACACCCCTTCTGAACCCAGGGGTCTTCCCAATACCTATTATCTATCCACCTTGAATTCCCGACTGATGGGAAAATTATTTTGCCACTGACAAAAGAAACAACATTTGTTAATACATTTCTGGTTTGCACGAATAAAAAACCCAAAATAGCCCCAGCTAATCATAAAATCCATATTTTTCAATATTTTCAAGCATAGCATCTCTAAAATAATCCAAGCAGATTGGATAAAAAAAGATTTAAACTAGGTAAAACACATAAAATCACACCCATTTTAACACAAACTCATTCGATTTAGCCGAAACTCCATCTTCAATATCCTCGGTCATCAGCCTCTAAAAACACTAACTTTATGAGAAAGATGCATTCAATTTGTATACCTAACACTACCCATAATCCAAGAAAAATTTAAAATACATATATCCTATACAAACATCCAAGCATATGTTTTAAATTAAACTAAAACCTTAACAATCAAAGAAAATAACATCTTACATGAATAACAAACTCGAGAAACTAACCTTTGTTCCTCCTTGAGACGATCGTTGGTTCAGCCAACCCCAAAGCCCTAATCTAATCAATCATTTTCCAGATGAGAAACAAAGATACATTAAATATGCTTTTCAGAAAAAGATAAGAGAGAGATCGATTAGATCTGTTTTTGAGCAAGTGGGAGAGACATGAACACACAGAGGAAAAGATTGAGGTGTGTGATTTTGTGAGGGTGATAGAATATAATAGTCATGGTGTGAGGGTACTGTGTTTCTCCCATACCTGAGACCCAATTTTCAAATATATGAACTATGAGATGTAGTGTTTGGTGAAGGGAAAGCATGGGCTATCTTATTTTGAACGGTTCATATTTCATTTGTCTCACAAACTATTTTCCAATTCTCATGAATGAATAAAGGGGGTAATGTATGAGAAAAATGAATTAGTAGATTTGATATTCTCTCCGTTTCAAAATTATTGTGCATTTTTTTGTCCTAAAATAATTGTTCACTTGTAAAAATAAATAGCGAATTTAGTCCGAATTTACCATATTATCCTCACTTGTGGTTATTGTTAATACAAAGCAATGC
This sequence comes from Glebionis coronaria, assembly GCA_025667525.1. Taxonomy (NCBI): domain Eukaryota; kingdom Viridiplantae; phylum Streptophyta; class Magnoliopsida; order Asterales; family Asteraceae; genus Glebionis; species Glebionis coronaria. The sequence goes on along the minus strand of CM046879.1, from coordinate 109,930,418 downwards.
ATAAAAACATTGTTAGTATTAATTAATCTTTCTTATTTTTGATCATGACAAATTACAAAGACATTTATTGTCAAACACAATCATAAAACGAATTATCTAACAAACAATATCATCAAGGTAATAATCATTACACTAACATATCTTAATCATGCTTAGTGATCATAAAAGTGATTAGCCTTAAAACTCACTTTTGTCAGATGTAACAAAAGATTTTTAATAAACTTTATTTTTAAGAAAATATTTTATTAAAATAAAAATGTAAATTTGAATATGGCATATTCCAAATGCGATAAGAATATCCTTTGAAGGTTTAAACAGCCTCAGATATTTCAAATTCACTAATAGACAAAAAGGAGCGGAGTCTACTCTCCGCGGTTCCTTAAGTGCCTACGCGGTTCCCTATCGATAAGGAACCGTCTGGGTAGTTAAGGAACCGCCCCTAGATAGCCGTTGGCATTTGTCTTCTATAAATAGTGGATCAAATCTACATTTTCATCAACCCTTTTTGGACATCTTTTTAAGTCTTCTTTCTTGTTTCTAATCCTAATCATTTATAAGTGATCACTTATTGTTTTAAGTATGTTTACTTATGATTATCCTCTTGATCTCCTTCTTTACCTTGTCCAAAGAGAAGATCACTCACACACTTGTGATGTGATTAAAGATGAAGCATTGATAAGGATCACCTTCTCCTAAAGATCTAGTCATGTTAATCATTTGTTTATTTGTGTCTTGTGTAAATCTGATTGTAGGTAAAATTACGTCTTTTAGGAAAAAGAGCGTAAAAGCGGTAAGTATTAAGTGTTGATTTAGGAAAATCAAGCACTAATGACCCAAAGGTGAAAGTTCGTTCCCCAAGGAGGTATATGTGTGTGAATAACTCGTAATGATTTTGAATTAATATTGAGAAAAAAAATGGGAAAAGAGAATGACGGATACGTTAAAATTTATACTACGACGACAAAACGAAAAAAACGTAAAAAGTGACAAAATAAAAATTAATTCTAAAAATTACCAAAAATAGATTTAAATAAACAAAGAGTATTCAAATGATTAAAACTTTTTCAAACCTTTTATATAATTAAATATTAATTTTTAAATGCTAATTAAAACCCTAAAAATCCAAATAATTAATAAAAAGTCCAAATAAAGATTTTTCACTTTGTAAACCTCTAAAATGACTTAATAAGACTAATAACTATTTTTATGAAATTTTAAACTAAAGAAAACTATTTTTAAATGATTAAAAACTATTAAAATATTAAACTAATTCTAATAATTAATAAAATGATAAGAAAATTAATCTAAGAGTTTTAAAAATCCTAACTTAATGTATTTGACCTAGGAAAAATGTAAAAGTTGCAAAAATATTAAAAACTAATTTTAATAATAAAATAATATTAAAATAATAATAAAAACCCAAAAATTATAAAAATTTCTAAAAACTTTCAAAATAGTTTATTTTAACCTAAATAAATAGAAAATGACAATGAAATTACCAAAATACCCCTATTGGGCCTCCAAATGGGCTAAAAACAAAAACAGTCCAAGTTATTGGGCTTTTTGGCCCAATAAGATCAAACTCAACCAAATAAGCTAAAAATCACCAGTATAGCTTAAAATTTAATTCTAAACACAAAATTCTGAAGGCCCAAAAGCTAAATGTGAGCTTATCACATCTTAAATGTACAACAACTTATTCTTAATGGGCTTTTTGACCCATTAAGCTATAAGCCAATGCCATAAGCTCTAATTTGACACACAATCTTCTTTTGGGATGCTTAAGAGATCTGTGAAAAAATATTTTGAAAAAGCACAACCAATAAGCCAGAAATAAGCCAAGTACAAAATCACTAAACGACAACACAGTCGACTTAGAGTTTTAGACCCCCTCAGACCTTGATTCAACTTGCTAAAGACTCTAAATGACTTAAATAAGCCTAATCAATCAAGAAAAATCAAATAAGAAAAGCCAAATAAGCTGAATGAATTGATAAGCACTTATGTAAAAGTCAAACAAGTTGGTTTTCTAGTCAAATCTTAAAGTCAACAGCTCAAACGCTCCAGAATGAACAAATGTGCCAAATGATGAACACCTATTACCAAATTGAAGTTATTGCAGGTTAAAATAAGCTACAACAGCTTATTGATAAGCTAAAATAAAAATAACACTAGCAGTGGCTAGCAGCAGGGGAAAGGAGCTCCCATTGCTTTGACTATTTGACCTTTGATTATTGAGAGATTTACCTGGATTCATTGGACAACAAGGGCACCCTTACAACCAGTGAGTTGTAAGGAGACATAAACAAGCAAGAAATCACAAAATCATTCAGCCAAATGATACAGTTTAATCAATCAGTCCCTAGATACCACACAGACATGAAATAAGAACAATTATGAAGAAATAAGCAGATTAAGCAATAATAAGCCAACCAAATTGAACCGTATGCATACACAAGCTATAATAAACTCCAATAAGCACAAATAAACTCAATCCAAATAAAACAAGAACAAACCTAAAAGCACAAATAAAACAAGAACAAACACAATATACCAAATAACAACCACTCAAGTTAACTTAAACCTAGGTTATGCAGTAAACCTAAACACCCCTTAAATCACAGATTTCACAATTTTTTCAAAGGATTAGTTAGAATCAACCCACAAACCAAGCTCAAATCAACTCAAAAACAATAAGTAATCACAAATAAACAAGAATCAACCACAAAAACACACAATCACAAACCAAATCTCAGATTCAACATAAATCATGAAAAATATGCATAAAGAGAACAGGTTTAGAGATGTGCACCTCCAAAACATACATCCATAATTTGGGCTGTGTGAGCTTAAGTGGTAGCAGAACAACAACTAGGTTCCTTCCTGCTAAGATGAACAAAGTTAAACACAAATAATATAAAGCGGATTTTTTATATTTTTCTCAAAAACTTGTATGAAACCTTTGCAAAATTCACAGCACAAGATCAAAACATTCAAATATGGAACACAAATTACTCTTAGCCTAATACCAAACTTTTAAATAACAAAAAGGAGATAGAATTTTCAGAAAACTAAACCAAATTTCATTAAACTTTAAAAAGGGATTACAAAGAGCTAAGAGAAAATTTGGAACAAAGGGCTACTCACAAGTTGAGGCTCCTTTTATAGACTACAATAGACGATTCTAGAATGGAAAAATACATGAAACCCTAGCTATAAAATCTCATAAATGCCCTTGAATGATTCTAGATGCTTGAGGTGTATTAAGTTGTCAAACTTCATCCAAAACGTTCATTAATCCTTTGGGACCAAGTAATGATTGTAAATCGTTGATCTTGCCACGTGGTTTTGCTAGGAGAGGAAGTTGGCATTTCATTGGCTAACGGGTTGAATGGTGGGGGCCATAGGGTACTGGGATTGGTGATGTTAAGGTGTGGAATGATTTTGTTTGAGGTGAATCACACGCGGGTGCAACTAATTCAACTTTCCCCTTTGTTTTCATCGTTTTTAATCCTAGGTAAAAAGGGTGTTCTTGGTGTGGTAAATTTGCTACAGTAAGTGTTACCCGCATTTATAGGAGTTTAAACTTTGGGTATTGGAAGTTTTGGTCCTTTGTTTTTTGGAAAGGTTGTATAGCAAGTTTTTCAGCCTTATAAATCCGAATCCTTTGTTAAATAAGTTTCTGATTTTAGACATTGGCCACAAAAAGTTTAGAAAAAAGGATTTGGGGCTTTTATAACTTTGGCATAATTACAACACCAGTCCTTTTGATATTTAATCCATTTTTAAAGGACTAATGTGTAATATTCTTGATCTTCAAGGGTCTTCATTGTAAGTTTGACTTAATGATGGACCATTGTCGACAATTTAGAAATGTTGAGGGACTAAACTTGCCAAATCTTCAAAGATGAAGGACCTTTTTGTCATTTTGAGAAACTTAAGGGACCAAACTAGTAATTATGAATATAAAAGGGTATTAAGTGTCATTTCTTCATAAATGAGGGATCATTCTTGTACATCTTCAAGTCTTCAAGGGTTTTTCTTTGAGAAATTCATAACTTGGGCCTGGTTCATTGTGCGACTTCGTTTCTCGTGTTCATTTTTCCTTGTTTGTTATGATCTTTTGTCTTTTTCACGATATCCATACCTAAAATACACAAAAAAAACAAACACAAGCATATATATGGTATTTTAATGACATTTTATGCATTTAAAGCCCGAAAAGAACAATGAGATCATGTATAAATTCCATCTCATCACTCCCCCATATTAAACCATTTTCGTGCCCTCACACAATGCTAGAATAAAGTATCTAAGCATCTCCAAAATTCAATTTTATTACACTCTATTGAAAAATAAAACTTGCAACGATACTACAAAGATATGTTTAAGACATAATGTATGATTTTCATCACAAAAGTAACTTTTAGGGTCAATGAATAGAAGCAAGTAAATATATCGTAGAGTAAAGTTCGTCATCCCTTATTGTCATACATTCCATGCTAAGTGCAAAAACGAGATCATTGTTGGTACAAGTCACAATGCTAACACTACTCATACGTCCAAATTGTGTAATACTTTTTCTCCCCGCAATCCTAGTTATTAAGAAAAGAAAAGGGATTCTATAATTTTTTTTAACTATTTCTCGTGGATCACAAGTGATTCATATTGACTTATTTGAGTATTTATTAGTCCAAAAATAAAGTAGCACGATTTAATCGATAGTTAGCTAAAGGACAAAATATTTTAAAACAACTTCTCGTGTATCTCCTTAAGTTCATATCTTGGCATAACTCGTTTCATGATTTGAGACCTTTCTCGGACCGACATTTGGCATGTACTTCATACTTCGAATCTTTGGAAGACGTTCTTGAAGTTATGGTCTTCTCTTCATATTTTGGAATTTCTTCACTTGACTTTTTTGTGAGATTCTTCATACTTGGACCACGACTTCATCATTTTTCTTCAATCTCTATTTTAGATTTTGATATACAACGATCCGCCTCCTTTTAGGACATGGATATATTTATCCTCATACCTTGTAAGGATCTTTTTGGATAGACTTTCTCCATGATCTTTAGGGGAGTAATTGCTTTTCGTCGTGTGTCTCGATCCTTCATATTGATTTTGGAATAATGATACTTCACATCATCTTGGATCTTTAGCAACAAAATAGGGCTCCTCATGCCTTGTTAGGGCCTTTTTTGATCTTCACCAATCTTCGCGTCCCGCTTCAATAAGTTATGCCTTGGCTATGAACTCTATTCAACCCCGAGCAACTTTTAAACGATCTTGGGCTAGAAGCTAAGTAACCTTTCAAATTGTACGACCTTACTTATTGCAATTATTTTATTCCTAATGCATTGATCTTTTGGGAGAAAAAGCCACAATTAAAAACATATGAGTTTTTGAAAGAACATTTTCGTGTTCTACGTTTAGCAAGATCACTTGTCTAACTCTATCACTTCTCGTTCTTCACTATTTAAAGACCTCTAATTAAAGAGACTCGTGAATACTTATCCATGCAAGTCAAAATTAAGCCAAATTTGGATTAGCTTTCATTAAGACCATATCAAATCGAAGTTTTGGGTTTCCAAGCAACCTATAGGATCTTGCACTTTCTTGGACTTTTTCAAGTTTAGAGAGTGCATTTTAAAGTTACCTTGATAAGTGACTTTCTAGGATCAATTATAGGAACTTGCGAAAAGTTCTTGTTCTTAACCCGTATGAGCTAAGACTTTCGCGTTTTAAAGTTCCTTGTATAAAAGTCTAGCAAAACTTGATTCGAGTGGGTTAAGGAATGTAAAGGGCTCCAAATGCCCATCAAGTCAAAAATTAACTCTTATTCTACCCATCGGAAAATATACATTCGTGTCTTAAAAATACTTATGAAAACTAAGAAATTTTTTAAAATTTGTCCATTTTTAGCCTTATTAGCAACAAAACAAAACAAAACGTTGAAAGTTGGAAAACGTGGGGGCGTAGAAAAGGCAAGTATCTATTCACCCCCCATACTAAAATTAAACATTGTCCTCAATGTTTCGAGTCTAAAGGAGGAGCACCCCCATACTAGAGACGAAGAGTAGAATGCTTAGGATCTAGCATGGAAAGGGTGATCAACAATATATCTAAAGCCGTTTATGAATTATGCTTAAAAGATAATTGTTAGAACAATAAAGGATATGTCATGGATTCGTGAAAACTCTTCAAGAAAACGATCGAGGCTCACGTAAACGAACACGAGAGTCTTCAATCGTGGCGATGATGATGATCTAGATAACACATTCACAAACAACCACGAGACAACGAGTTGGAAGGGCACAAATGCCCTCTCATTAACTACATTAGAAAGCGATAATATATACAATGGATAAGCATGGTATCTCCCCCACGAGGCACCTCGTTTTTTATTACCGAGTCATGACCTCGACTCGATCCCCTCAATGCTAATTATCATTCATGAAGGTGACTTGGTCGAGGTCGTCCAACGAAGGGACTTCCCCACCGAAGTAGTGCTTAAGCCTATGTCCATTCACCTTGAAATTAGGACCATCATTTTGAGCTAGCTCAATGGTCTCATAAGGAAACACTTGTGTTATGGTGAACGGACCCGACCAACGAGATTTCAATTTCCCGGAAAATATCTTCAAACGAGAGTTAAAAAGTAACACTTGATCGCCAACGTTAAAAACCCGGTTTTTAATCTTTGAATCATGAAACTTTTTAGTATTTTCCTTAAAAATCAATGAATTTTCATAAGCATTGTCTCTTAATTAATCCAATTCATTAAGTTGTATTTTCAGGTGATCTCCCGCGGTCTTCAAGTCATAGTTGGCATGCTTTAGGGCCCAATATGCCTTATGCTCCAATTCAATGGGAAAATGACAATTCTTTCCATAAACCAACTTATAAGGAGTGCAACCGATAGGTGTCTTATAAGCAGTCTGAAAGGCCAATAAAGCGTCATCGAGTTTGTCGGACCATGAAGCACGATTTTCTCCAATCGACCTTTCCAAAATCCTCTTCAAAGCTCGGTTTGAAACCTCTACTTGCCCACTCGTTAGCGGGTGATAAGCCGTAGAAAGACGATGAGTAACTCCATATTTCTTTAGAATCTTTTCAAATTGGTCATTACAAAAATGGGTTCCACGATCGCTTATAATAGCACGAGGGGTTCCAAACCGAGAGAATAGTTGCTTCAAAAACTTCACTACCACACGAGCATCATTCGTAGGTAAAGCCTTAGCTTCCACCCACTTTGATAGGTAGTCGACGGTGACGAGGATATACTTGTTTCCATGAGACGATGGTAACGGCCCCATAAAGTCAATGCCCCAAATGTCAAAAATCTCACACACTTGAATTATGTTTTGTGGCATTTCATCCTTTTCCGACGATTTTCCTTGGCGTTGGCAAGAATCACACGACTTCACAAGTGCGTGTGCATCACGATAGATCGTAGGCCAAGAGAAGCTGGCATCGAATACTTTCTTAGTCGTGAGATTAGCACCGTGGTGACCACCCGTGGGTCCCTCATGACAAGCTCTAAGGATGTTAGAAGCTTTGGTACCAAATACACAACGTCGAACGAGTTGATCCGCACAAACCTGAAAGAGATAAGGGTCGTCCCAAAAATAGAACTTGACGTCACGAAAGAATTTTCTCTTTTGTTGTGTCATCATACCCTTGATTATGAAGTTCCCCGCATGGTAATTTGCAATTTTGGCAAACCATGGGGTGGTGTATTTAGAATTCACTACACCGAGAGTCTCGAGAGGAAATGTTTCGGTAATTTCCTTGTTTTCGAAAACATCTTTGTGAGGATCTTCTAGACGAGAGAGATGATCGGCTGCTAGATTCTCGACTCCTTTTTTGTCAAGCACGGTGACATCAAATTCTTAGAGGAGGAGCATCCAACGAAGCAATCTTGGCTTAGCATCTTGCTTAGCTAAGAGGTACTTAATAGCCGAATGGTACGTATACACGATGCTTTTAGTCAAGACGAGATAAGGTCGGAATTTCTCAAAAGCATAAACCACGGCAAGTAATTCTGTTAGCCTTAAAATGTGTGAGGCTGACGGAATTACATTAGTTTCATAGCCGGGACTTGCAGGGACTATTAATGTCACATGTAAGTAGTTCAAGTCCCGTGCTATATATACCCCTTCATACTTCCATGGAGGGGTGAGGTTCTTCATTTTGTATTTTTACTTTCTCTCTCTAATAAAACACATTTATTAGAGCCTCCCTCTCTCTTTCTCTCACTAACCATGGCTAAACACCTCTATCATCCTCCCCGACCTCTGGATCTTTTACCCGTGTTTATAGTGAATCCATGATTAACAATTGGCATCAGAGATAACCAGGGGTGTTTCGTGTTTTTGTCTCACGTTTTGTGTTCGTGTTTGTGTGTCGGATGTATTTTCTTTTGGTACATTTTTATTTGAATAACTGTGTTACACATCACCACATCATCCGTTTCATTTTTTATCAATCCATTTATTACCATTTTTTTAATCAGTGATCTGTTCTTGGTTTCATAAATTATTTAGTCATTTTTATTCTCGGCTTTTGTGTCCCTTACATCTATCAGATCTAATTTTTATTGGGAAAAGGACAGAAAACAAAAAAATGGCAAGATCCACCATTTTCGGTTTTAAAACCCTTTTCCGACTGTTTTTCTGATAAAGCATTCCGATGGGTTTTCCGACTGCTTATTCCGATGGGTTTTCAAATAGTCATTCCGGTGGGTTTTCAGATGGACTTATTCCGATGTATTATTCGGATAGATTTTTCCGATGGAATTTTCCGATGGGTTATACATTCCGATGGATTTTATTTTGATATCCCGATGGACTCTATTTTGGTTTTCCGATGGACTCTATATTGATATTCCGATGGAATCAATTTTGATATTCTGATGGACTCTACATTAACATTCTGATGTCTGAAAAATCATTTGACTCAAATACATAACATTACACCGGGTCAACTCGGTATAGACCGAGTTAACCAGGTTAACTCAACTGAGTCAATAATTAAAACTCATCCCTATAACCAAACTCTACATCACCAAAACCAGTAATTATCAAATCACCCTTTTAACTCCCATCAACACCAATCATCATCTATAACCGAACCTATCGACACCTAATCCCCAACTAGACTCTATTTACAAACTGAAATATCATCTCATCTTTGAAATATCTTCACACCTTTGTTTCAATATGTCACATTAAACAGAAAAAAAAAATTGAAATGATCTCAGTTATGTTTCGTCCATATCTTTTGAAGACATGTGAGACCCTAAATATCTCTTCGAAACAATAATCCATCACTGACCTTTTTCAAAACCGACATGCATAAACATAACCTACCGTGCCCTATATAATAGATCTTGATGCTGCGTCGAGATTGACATGAAATTCATGATTTTAGACGCGATGGATCTGTTGTTCAATGTATACGAGGAAGGAATTAGGGCAGTGATATTGAGGTTATCAAGGGTGAAAGTAGTTTCGATTTGATGTGGCTAATCTGTTGAGAGGATATTTAGCAATAGGATTTGGATGAAATGAGATTTTATTGGATTGATGGTTGAGTTTAGATACGAATGAAAAAAAAGGGAGTGAAGGTTGGATGAGATGATGGAAAAGGGCGGGGCGGATAAAACAATGTGTGAGATTAGGTTTGGCTTAACTGTGATATATACTCGGGCACTTTGGGCTGCTATCTCGATGACAACAACATTGGACCGAAAATTGTTGGTTGTGACTGGGCCGTGTAATACATTAATCATGTCCATGTATCCATAGGCTGTATATTGTGATATGGACTTGGTTTTTGATATGAAGGGGCCGGTGGTAGCTGTATATTGTTTAGGGATTGGTTTATTATTGATAGCAGACCGTACTACTATTTATTGGGCTATGATGATATTATTGATAAGCCGGGTATGATGAATGTGTCAAATAATGGATATATGGTGATTATGGACTCATTCCGCGGTGAGGTCGATCCGCGCATCAGTTGGGCATGTGATTAATTTTGGGCTTCAATGTAAAGTTAGCTTGACAATGTTGACGGCTTCTCTTTCTTTTAGTCAATGTTGGTCTCAAGTTAACTACACTCAAACAAACACAAACGACAAAAAAAAACACCAAAATGATCCTTTCAAGATTCACTGAAACTGTCAAACGGCTAGTATTCGAGCAAAGTAATGTCAAGTGATTACGAAGTGGATTTGGTATTTATTATTTGAAGTTGAAGTGGAATATCACAAAGGCGTCTACTCAATTCATCATCGAGCCTCTTTCACCCCATTCTATCGATTGATGATTCACTTTAGCATTAATGATTGAGACTTGATTTATCTAGTTTCCACTGTCAAGGGGTGGATGGTTGACGACATGGATAACTATCACTTAAGGAGTTACGTTGTAGTGCTCAGTGTCACACTCACCGGGAGTTGTGGATACTTCAAGAGGTGTTCTACATCTTATACCTCTTTCTTTATGTATAAGATTCGAAGAGTCGTTTCTCTGCACCGTTCGTCAATCAACAAAAGTGCTAAGCGTAAGTAACAAATTTGGGGGATTGTACTTCAGTTTCAAGTTTGGAATATCAGGTTTACTTCACCAGTGGTCACTACAGATAGCCGAAAGAATACGAGGTTGGTAAGTTTAGCCAGAGAGCAAATGAGTAGAGATGTGATCAGCAAACAATTCTCACGAGCAACTTGAGCTACAAAATGTCAACAAAGATTTTTGCTTCAGACACGAACATCTCGCGATTCTGATTGTACTCGTCAAATGCTGCTTCCGGGTGTTCTTAACCACCATACTTTTGACAAGAATGCTACCGAGTGTTCTTAATCACCATACTTTTAACAAGAATGCTACCTAGTGTTCTTAACCACCATACGTTTGACAAGAACGCTACCGAGTGTTCGTCACCATCATACTTTCGACAAGAACATCTCGCGATTTTGACCGTACACGTCAGATGATGCTTCTGAGAGTTCGTCACCATCATGGGGGAAGAACGTGTACTTTGGGGTACTGAGTTCAACTTCTAGGGGGAAGTATTCTACAAGCGTGAGAAGATTTGTTGCTGATTTCTTACATGTTCCCCCAAACGCATAATCATGTATACCGAAAATGTCAAGGCATCAGTTACTTGGTGTGCTTTGCTTCTTCTTCTACAAAACTCCGATGTGCACTTTAAATGTCAAAGATAGAAGATTGCTCAAGCTAAAGGTTCTGCTCAAGACAGGATATTGGTTTGGGGGGAAGCTGATTCAGAAGCTTCGTCAAAAAGAAGTCTATGAAGAAAGCTTTTCAAGACATGTGGTACGAATTGGGGGAAAGTTAATCCAGTTCATACATGATACAATGGTTCCTCAACAAGAAAAGACAAAGACGATCCAAACTGGGGTATAAGTTTTTCTAGAAGACTTGAAGACAACGACGTCATCCTCGGCATTGGAAGCAAACTTAATACTGTCATATTTTTGTTGTATTTGCATTTGTTAGGAACATTTTAAGTAATTCCGTATGTCTCCACATTGGGGGAAGATTGTTAGCCTTAAATGTGTGCGACTAACAGAATTACATTAGTTTCATAGCCGGGACTTGCAGGGACTATTAATGTCACATGTAAGTAGTTCAAGTCCCGTGCTATATATACCCCTCCATACTTCCATGGAGGGGTGAGGTTATTCATTTTGTAGTTTTACTTTCTCTCTCTAATAAAACACATTTATTAGAGCCTCCCTCTCTCTTTCTCTCACTAACCATGGCTAAACACCTCTATCATCCTCCCCGACCTCCGGATCTTTTACCCGTGTTTATAGTGAATCCATGATTAACAAATTCCTTTTCCGTTGTGGTGTACTTAAGTTGAGCCTCGGTCATCGTCTTACTAGCATAATGGATAGGACGGAAGTGCTTTTCATAAAATTTCCCAAAGACGGCCCCAATTGCATAATCACTTGCATCGCACATGATTTCAAAGGGTAATTCACAATTAGGAGCAACAAGAATGGGAGCTTAGGTAAGTTTCCTTTTAAGAGTTTCGGAAGCTCTGTCACAATCCTTATTGAAGTTAAAAGGAGCATCCTTCTCGAGAAGGTGTGTCATAGGTCGAGAGATTTTCGAAAAGTCTTTGATGAAACAACGATAAAAGCCCGCGTGGCCTAGGAAACTCCTAACTCCCTTAATGGTTTTGGGATGAGCTAACTTGGCGATGACATCTATTTTAGATTTATCGAACTCAATCCCCGCTTTCGAGACCTTGTACCCTAAGATGATTCCTTGGTTACACAAAAAATGACATTTTTCCCAATTAAGCACAAGGTTGGTTTCTTCATAACGTTTTAACATTTTCTCGAGATTAGATAAACACGACGTGAACGAATCACCAAACACTGAAAAGTCATCCATGAATACTTCCATCGACTTCTCGATCATAACATGAAAAATAGCCATCATACACCATTGAAATGTACCCGGTGCATTGCAAAGTCCGAAAGGCATTCTACGATAAGCAAACGTTCCATAAGGACAAGTAAACGTAGTTTTCTCTTAATCATGAGGGTCGATAGGGATTTGAAAGTAACCGGAAAAACCATCTAAAAAGCAATAGAATTCATTTCAAACAAGTCGCTCCAACATTTGATACATGAAGGGCAAAGGAAAGTGGTCTTTACGAGTGGCGTCATTTAACTTTCGGTAGTCAATACACACCCTCCAACCGGTAACAACACGAGTGGGAATTAACTCTTTGTTTTCATTGGGCACAACGGTCATTCCTCCCTTCTTAGGGACACAATGGATTGGGCTCACCCATGGGCTATCGGAGATAGGATAAATCATTCCCGCGTCAAGAAGTTTTAAGACTTCCTTTTTGATGACATCGTAAATTTTGGGGTTTACCCTTCTTTGACTTTGAATTACGGGTTTGTAGTCCTCTTCCATTAAAATCTTGTGAGTACAAAAGTTTGGGTCAATACCCTTAATGTCGGAAATTTTCCACGCAATTGCCCCTTTATGAGCTTTAAGAACTTTCAAAAGTGCGGTTTTTTCATCATTAGCAAGATCTTTTGCAATAGTAACCGGAAACTTGTCATCACCTTCCAAGAAATCGTATTCAAGGTGAGATGGAAGATCTTTCAATTCAAGGATTGGTGGTTCCTCGATCGAAGATTTTTGTTCAACACTCATAACTTCCATCGGCGGAAGAAATGGTGGAATAAGAGTATCATTACCAATAATTACCTTATCTTCATTGTCGATTTCATTTGAAGTAAAATAGCCTCCTTGGAAGGGAGTGAGATTTGATGTAGAATTAGTAAGAATCGGATCCAAAATAGTAGGATTGCCACTTGACGAACTATCAGAAAAACCTAACACTTCTTGTGAAAACTCATCGCAAACCGCATCAACTAAGTCAATGTGATTGATGGTAGCGATTGAATAAACATGAGAAGGTGTAGAGTTTTGAGTAGCGTTTATAACAATTTCCTCTTCGTTTAATCTCAAAGCAATAGTTCTTGCATGAACGTCGATAAGCGATCTCGAGGTGTCTAAAAATGGACGACCTAAAATTAGAGGAACTTGAGGATCCGTGGGGATGTCAACTACTATAAAATCAACAGAATAGTAGAACTTCCCCACTTTTACGAAAACATCCTCGGCTACTCCACATGCTAAAATCATAGAATGATCGGCCATCTAGATAGATATGTTCGAAGGAGTAAGAGCCGGAAGCGAAAGCGATTTCCAAATGGAAAATGGCATCAAATTAATGCTCGCACCAAGATCGGCCAAGGCGAGGCATTCTTTCATATCTTGTATGTCACAAGGAATGAGAAACTTCCGGGGTCACCAACTTTTTCCGGTATTCGATTAAGATAAACTGAAGAACAATTAGATAGCTTTGAGAGCTTCTCCTTATCGTTCATCATACCTTTAAAAGTGGAAGCGAAAAGAGGCATGTATAACAACGCGTCGGCTAGACTTACATCAAAATGAACTTGTTGAAACATTATTATAAAAAGCTCGATTTGTTGTTTGTTACGTTCTTGCATTTTCTATTTGTTTCGTCTCGATGGGTAAGGTAGGGGTGGTGTGGGTTGGGGCTTAGGAAACGTCCTTGGAATCTCGGGTTCCATAAGTGGTATTGGTTCAACCGTAGGTGTGGTATGAGCGGTACTTCGTTGGATTGTGATATGCTCCTTTTCGACCATCATCCCGGGCTCTTTCTCGATTTCCTTCTCCTTAGAAGTACTAGGACGAGAGATTGGTTCCTTGAAAGTTTTACCACTACGAGTAGTAATAACCTTCATTTCTCCCTTCGGGTTTGCAATGGTATCACTAGGAAGACCACCCGAGGAAGAAGGTTTACACATGATTGCTTCAAACATTTTAGCCATTCGATCTTCAAATTTTGATTGCCTTAAATCCGCTTTAACAACTCTTGCTTAATCTCATGTTGACCTTGTTCCATCTTTTGTTGATTTTGTTGAAGATGTTGAATGTTTCCTTCCATTTTATTAGCATGAGTTTTCAATTAATTAGCAAGTTCGTTTTTAAGCTCGTTTTTCAACTTGGATCTTAAGCTAATCATCTCACGTTGCATGTTATCAAACTTAGCATCATTTGCTTTTGCATAGTCCAAAAATTCTCCATTAAGATTTTTAGTGTGAGCATTTTGAAAACCTTGTATAGTGTTTTGAAAATCACGGTTTTGGTTTTGATTTTGAACTTGCCCATTCCCACTTTGGTAATTCCCTTTGTTGTAGTTATGTGAATAGCCTTGATAACCACCATTTTGATTGTTGTTTCGATAGTTGTTAGCAATTTGATTTTGGGGAGCTTGATTTGGGCGGGAACCTTGGCCGTTTGGTTGTAAGTTCCCGTTTCTACGTAAGCACTCGAAGTGTTACCACCGGAGGGAATGCACTCGAAAAGATCATGGGCGCCACCACAAGATAAACAACTCTTTTCAACCGCTTTAACCGATGCGGAATTCAAAGCATCTTATGCTTTCCAATGTGTCATAAGTGTCGAAAATCTATCGAAAAACCGATTTTCCTCATTTACTTCATCATGTAGGGCATTAATGTTAAGAGACGATGACGGTGACTATGAACCCATATTGGAAACACTCGGTGTGTTACGAGGGTTATAAACCTTAGATCTATTCTCGATGATCTTTAAAGCCTCATCGGTCGTTTTGCACAAAAGATTACCACCTGCGGCGGCATTCAAATAATCTCGTTCATGATCATTTACTCCATTATAAAAAGTATCAATTTTCTGCAATTCTGAAAAATCATGGTGTGGACATTCATGTAACATTTCTTTAAATCGTTCCCATGCCATTGAAAAACTTTCATTATTACGTTGTGTAAACCTTGAAATCTCATTTTTCAAATGTATTGTTTTAGATGGTGGAAAAAATTGGTTTACAAACTTAGAAACGAGATCACCCCATGTCAAAATCGAATTTGGCGGTTCTTTCTCGAGCCAAAATTTTACGGGTGCATCCATCTAGTATGGAAACAACATCATCTTAATGGCGTCATGCGGAACATCCTTAAACTTGCTTTTTGCGGTGAGACGATTGAACTTCCTTATGTGATAATGTGGGTTGTCTTTTTCATGACCTCGAAACTTGTTTGCTTGTAACATCGACATTAAACCCGTCTTAATCTCGAAATTCTCCGCAAGGATGGCGGGAATCACAATAGCTTCTCCAAAACCCTCGGTGGGTGCTTGAAGCAACTCCATCATAGTACGATTAGCCATGGTGACTATTGGTTCTACAACGGGTTCGACAATTGGAGTTTCTTCCTCAATCAAATTGCCTGGGTTTTGACGACGTTTGCGAGCTCGTTTTGCTTGATTACGAGTTTGCATAAACGTGACATAGAATGGGAGGTGAGCAAAGAAGATTCTTTTGGGTGTTTTGTGAATTTTCAATTTTTTGTGTTTTTGATTGTTTTAAATTTTTTTTGGATTTTGTGTATTCGTAGACAACAATCTACCAAATCTCTCCTCGAATCAAACTCTTGATTAAAGAAGCCTCAAAAGAATGAAAACGATCACGTGGAGTGAACGCCTTCGATTGACTTTAGAACTTTGGTGAAAACCAAATTGTTCAAGAGGGTTTAATCACAAAGAAACCAAGCAAATATATATGATACGTAATAATACTTTGGGCGGCAAAACCCTCGATTAGCCTTCAATCTCAAATACTCACAAGTGAACGGGGGGAATGAGGTGGCGTGAAGCGCTTAAGTACCTAGCTTCCCTTTAACGGCCTTTTATAGCACTTTGCCAATCTATTCACCTTATAGTTTGTATTTTTCAAAATCGAGCTTCACGAAAGTATTTATCTATTTTTGCCTTTTTCTATTTGTTTGAGATTCGAATACAATAATTAGGAGATCAATTCCCAATTAAGGTTGTGCTTTCACACTTTTGGAGATATTTTGAATTTGTTGTGATAATTATACAGTATAGTAATAATATTTCACAAGAAAAACGAAAAAACCGATAATACGTATTAGTACAGTTCTACTAATACAAATACTATTTATGGTTAGATATTAAAAAAATGAACAAATTAATCACGACACACCTCCCCGGCAGCGGCGCCAAAATGATTGTAGGTAAAATTACGTCTTTTAGGAAAAAGAGCGTAAAAGCGGTAAGTATTAAGTGTTGATTTAGGAAAATCAAGCACTAATGACCCAAAGGTGAAAGTTCGTTTCCCAAGGAGGTATATGTGTATAAATAACTCGTAATGATTTTGGATTAATATTGAGAAAGAAATGATGAGAAAAGAGAATGACGGATACGTTAAAATTTATACTACGACGACAAAACGAAAAAAAACGTAAAAAGTGACAAAATAAAAATTAATTCTAAAAATTCCCAAAAAATTACCAAAAATAGCTAAAAATAAACTAAGAGTTTACAAATGATCAAAACTTTTTCAAACCTTTTAATTAATTAAATATTAATTTTTAAATACTAATTAAAGCCCTAAAAATCCAAATAATTAATAAAAAGCCTAAATAAAGATTTTTCACTTTGTAAACCTCTAAAATGACTTAATAAGACTAAAAACTATTTTTATGAAATTTTTAACTAAAGAAAACTATTTTTAAATGATTAAAAACTATTAAAATAATTCTAAAAATTAATAAAATGATGAGAAAATTAATCTAAGAGTTTTAAAAATCCTAACTTAATGTATTTGACCTAGGAAAAATGTAAAAGTTGCAAAAATATTAAAAACTAATTTTAGTAATAAAATAATATTAAAATAATAATAAAAACCCAAAAACTATTAAAATTTCTAAAAACTTGCAAACTAGTTTATTTTAACCTAAATAAACAGAAAATGAAAGTGAAATTACCAAAATACCACTATTGGGCTCCCAAATGGGCTAAAAACAAAAACAGTCCAAGTTATCGGGCTTTTTGGCCCAATAAGATCAAACTCAACCAAATAAGCTAAAAATCACCAGTATAGCTTAAAATTTAATTCTAAACACAAAACTCTGAAGGCCCAAAAATTGAATGTGAGCTTATCACAGCTTAAATGTACAACAGCTTATTCTTAATGGGCTTTTTGGCCCATTAAGCTATAAGCCACAGCCATAAGATCTAATTTGACACACAACCTTCTTTTGGGATGCTTAAGAGATATGTGAAAAGAAATTTTGAAAAACACAACCAATAAGCCAGAAATAAGCCAAGTACAAAATCACTAAACGACAAAATAGTCGACTTAGAGTTTTAGACCACCTCAGAACTTGATTCAACTTGCAAAAGACTCTAAGTGACTTAAATAAGCCTAATCAATCAAGAAAAATCAAATAAGCAAAGCCAAATAAGCTGAATGAATTGATAAGCACTTATGTAAAAGTTAAACAAGTTGGTTTTCTAGTCAAACCCTAAAGTCAACAGCTTAAATGCTCCAGAATGAACAAATGGGTCAAATGATGAACACCTATTACCAAATTGAAGTTGTTGCAGGCTAAAATAAGCTAGAACAGCTTATTGATAAGCTAACACAAAAATAACACTAGCAGTGGCTAGCAGCAGGGGAAAGGAGTTCCCACTGCTTTGACTATTTGACCTTTGATTATTGAGAGATTTACTTGGATTCAACGGACAACAAGGGCACCCTTACAACCAGTGAGTTGTAAGGAGTCATAAACAAGCAAGAAATCACAAAATCACTTAGCCAAATGATATAGTTTAATCAATCAGTCCCCAGATACCACACAACCATGAAATTAGAACAGTTATGAAGAAATAAGTAGATTAAGCAATAATAAGCCAACCAAATTGAACCATATGCATACACAAGCTATAATAAACTCCAATAATCACAAATAACTCAATCCATACACTTTTTCAATGATTAGAGACAGATTAAAGCACAAATAGGTTAGTGATGAACAAATGATACCCAAAAATCCTTTTGCTGAACTAGTTGACCACAGATCCAATTTCAACACCTCAAATCTCCTACACAGGTTGCATTAACTTAGATTTAGCACTTGTTAACCCTAGTCTACCCTTAGATCTAGGTGTCCCCAAAATTCCAGTCAATAACAACAAGTAAAACAGATTTATGGCCTATTGTTGGATTTATGTGATACAACCTTCAAAACTTGCAGATAAACACCTAAAAGCACAAATAAAACAAGAACAAACACAATATACCAAATAACAATCACTCAAGTTAACTTAAACCTAGGTTATTTGTAAACCCAAACGCCCTTAAATCACTGATTTCACAATTTTTTCAAAGGATTAGTTAGAATCAACCCACAAACCAAGCTCAAATCAACTCAAAAACAATAAGTAATCACAAATAAACAAGAATCAACCATAAAAACACACAATCACAGACCAAATCTCAGATTCAACATAAATCATGAAAAATATGCATAAAGAGAAAAGGTTTAGAGACGTTCACCTCCAAAACATACATCCATACTTCGGGATGTGAGAGCTTAATTGGTAGCAGAACAACCATTAGCTTCCTTCCTGCTAAGATGAACAAAGTTAAACACAAATAATATAAAATGGATTTTTTTTATTTTTCTCAAAAACTTTTATGAAACCTTTGCAAACTCCACAACACGAGATCAAAACATTCAAATATGGAACTCAGATTACTCTTAGCCTAATACCAAACTTTTAAATAACAAAAAGGAGATAGACTTTTCAGAAAACTAAACCAAATTTCATTAAATTTAAAAAGGGATTACAAAGAGTAATAACTGATTTTTGGTTAGTTAATAAAAGGTTTTGTTGCAAGATCTTTCTTTGTGTTGCTCGTACCCAATTATATTTGTCGTTGTTTCGTTCTCGGTATCTTCTCGAATTGATCATGGTTCAAAGTGGAATTGCTGTTCTTGGTCACTAAAAGGGGGAGCTTAGGATAATCTATATCTAATTGGATTAAACGATAAAATGATTAAGTGATAAGACAAAATTAAAATAAAATAAACGAACCTTATTTTGCGAGAAATGATAAAACTTGGAGACGAGAATGGAACTAACTTGAAAACTTCTAACCCGAAATCCAATTACTGGTGCTTATCCGGAAAACATAACCTTGAGCTTATCCGCAATAAACCAAACTTTGCTTATCCGCAATACGTGATTTACTCCTTATCCGGAAAACGCAAAACCTTCTTATCCGGAAAGACCTGCAAATGACGCTTATCCGGAAAAAATGTAACTAGGCTCTTATCCGGAATCGACAACAAAACTTCTTATCCACAATACTAATTTAACCTTATCCGGAATATGGACTTAATGTCCTTATCCGGAATACTTTGACGAAAAGGCTTTATCCGGAATCCTTATCCGGAATATGTAACAAATGAAGCTTATCCGGAAAACTATGTAGAACTCTTATCCGGAATAATTGGCAAACGAAGCTTATCCGCAAAACGAGACAATCCTTATCCGGAATTGGTTATCCAGAAAAATGACATGAACTTCTTATCCGGAAAATTGGACTAAAAATCTTATCCGGAATAATTATCCGGAAAACTTTATCCGCAAAAGAAGAATGGGAAGCTTATCCGGAATAAGGGTTTGGGACCCCTTATCCAGAATACTAGGTACACAGCTTATCCGCAAAACTTAACTACAAAGACCCTTATCCGAAATATGGAATTTATTTCCTTATCCGGAATGTGAGGGTTTAGAAGGTTCCGAGATTTGCACAACAAGTAATTAAGCAAAATTCCAATAAGCACTTTGCCAAAAGCTAAACCAAAAAATTTTTAGAAAAAAATGATTAAGCTAAAATTTAAAAACTTTTAAAACCTTAATAAGCTAGAAATCAAAAATCACTTTTTTATCAAAACTTAAACTTATCAAATCAACTTATTTTTCAATAAGCTAACACAATAATCAACCAAATCACAACCACTACATGCTTATTAAATCAAATCATAGATTATTAGGAAAAGAAGAATGAGAGATTATCAAAAGATTGCTTGTATTAAAAGATTAAGATTCAAAAGTACAAAACTTAATATAAAACTAGAGAGAGAAAGTGCTTAAACATTTTTTAAATAATAATGAAAAACTAAAAATTAACTAGCTAAACACCCTCCTAATGTGATTAGGAGGGTATTTATAGGCTAAGTGGAAGGTGCATGTGTGATGTGCTTTCTTCTTTCTTTTCTTCTCGACTCGATTTAATTCTTTGTCTTTTCTCGACGTCGTCTCGGGATTTGAACTTGTCTTAATAATTTTCTTCTTTAATTTGGACTTGAGTTCTTCGACTTCGTTAAACTTCCGTCTTTAGACTTTTTCTTCGATAAATATTCAGAATAGGTCTTGGACATCCGTTCTTTAAGCACTCTTGATCTCTTGACTTCGTCTTTTCTCGTTTTCTTTGATAAAAGCCCGTGAAAGCCCGTGTTTTCTTCCTTTTTCATCTTTTGGTCCTAAAACACAATAAAAACACAAACCACGCATAATTCCGACTTTTATGACATAAAGTACACGTTTTGGTCATGTTATTATTGGAAATAAGTGGTGAAAGGATAAGTGTTTTCACACTTATTAAATCCCCTACACTTGACCATTGCAATGTCCTCATGCAATGCATTAATTTTAAAGCACGGTTTACATTTTCCATCATAAATAACCCACCTTAGCCTTTATTAAATACTAAACACTAAGAAAACTAAAAGAACAAAATAAGTAAGAAATCAAAGACTTACATTGGGGTTTTAGGTTGTCATGAATGTTCATCATCTTCAAGTTTCACGTTCCCCATACCAAGCTTAAAAACGAGATCATTGTTATTATAAGTTAGCAAACTAACACGAACTCATGTGGCCCAATTATTCACTTAGACTCCATTATTCCTAGGTGTATCTCTTATATATTATTTTTGTCTTGAATGATCTAGAGGATGCATTGTTTGACTTATTTCGATAGTTATTTAGGCCGAAAATAAAGTGGACGATTTAATCAATAGTTAGCTAAAGGACAAAATTTATTATAACTGCTTCTTGGGACCTCATAAAGTTCATATCTTGGCATAACTCGCTTCACGATTTGAGACCTTTCTCGAACTGATATTTGGCAGCGACTTCATACTTCAAATCTTTGAGAGACGTTCTTGAATATATGGTCTTCTCTTCATAATAGGAATTTCTTCACTTGAAGTTTTGAGAGATTCTTCATATTAGGACCACGACTTTTTCATTTTTCTCCAATCTTTATTTTGGACTTTGATATACAACGATCCGCCTCCTTTTAGGACTTGGATCTATTTATCCTCATACCTTGTTAGGGTCTTTTCGGATAGACTTCTCCATGATCTTTTGAGGAGTTTTTGCTTTTCGTCGTGTGTCTCGATCCTTCATATTGATTTTCGATAAATGATTCTTCACATCACTTTTGGATCTTTAGCAACAAAATGTAGCCCTCGTGCCTTGTTAGGGCCTTTTCAGACTCGCCAATCTTCGCATCCCGCTTCAATAAGTTATGCCTTGGCTATGAACTCTAATTAATACCGAGCAACTTTTAAACGATCTTGGGCTAGAAGCTAAGTAACTTTTCAAATCGTACAACCTTATTTATTGTAGATAAATTTATTAGCAAGCGATGGGAGAATAGGATTATAATCAACTCACATAAATTCACGAAAGAATACCAAACTTATAATTGACTCTATCATCTCTCGTCCTCCACAGTTTAAAATCTTAAGGAATGAGACTCGTGGATACTTAGCCAATTAAATCAAAGTTTTGGGTTTTCGAGTCATCTATAGGATCTTGCAAATTCTTAGACTCTTTCAAGTTTAGAAATCGCATTTTAAAGTTCCCTTGATAAACGACTCTCTAGGATCAATTATAGGAACTTGCGAAAAGTTCTTGTTCTTAACCCGTGAGAGTTAAGACTTTCGCGTTTTAAAGTTCCCTATATAAAAGCCTAGCAAAACTTGATTTAAACACGTTAAGGATACTAGCTAGAGTAAACTTAGATAAGTAAACTCGGGTTGAGTCAAAAGATTCACAACGTTTGAAAATTAAAACCACTTTATTAAACTTTATTTTAGCAAGGAAAGAAAATAACCAGAACGAAGCAAAATACAACTATACAACTAGGCCAGAATAGATTAAAAATTTTAAAAATGTCGAAAAATCAAATTTTCCGGTTGAACTGAGGACAAATTCATGGAAAAGACCACTTACTTCAATAGAAGTCCCCCCTACACTTGAGATAAACATTATCCTCAATGTTTAAGCATGTGGGAGTAAACTCCCCTACACTTAGGACATTGTGCACTTTGTTTAAATCTTGCTAAGGAAAGGACAACTATAGTGATTTCAATGTGAACATATAAGATATGAAATATTGAATCACAACAGTTTTAGGATAGAACCGGGAAGACGGGAACACGGGATCACGGTTCGTCAAAAGTCATCAAAAGTGCTTCAATAGAAAGGTCGAATCCCTGCACATCATAAGAAACAAGGCAACAAACACCTACAAGCTCCCCCTACACTTAGGGTAAAAACGGACAAGGGTAGATACACGGGTTGCCTCCCGAGGAGCGCTTGTTTTTGTTCACCGAGTCACGAGCCTGACTCGGTCCCAAAACTAGTTCATGGGAAACATGGTGAAGGATGGAATCATCTCATGAGAGATTTCCTCACCAAAGTACAACTTCAAACGCTGGCCATTCACCTTAAAATTGAGCCCATTTGGCTGAGAAAGCTCAATGGTGCCATAGGGAAAGACTTTGGCGACGGTGAATGGACCAGACCAGCGGCTCTTCAACTTGCCCGAGAAGATCTTCAACTAAGAGTTAAAAAGTAAGACTTGATCTCCAACGTGGAACTCTCGGTTCTTAATTTTGGCATCGTGGATGATCTTGGTCTTCTCCTTGTAGATCAATGAGTTCTCGTAAGCTTCATTCCTCAGTTCATGTAGCTCGTTGAGTTGAATCTTGCGAAGATCACCGGCTTTGTTGATGTCGAAGTTAGCCCACTTCAAGGCCCAGTATGCCTTATGTTCCAGCTCGATAGGGAGGTGGCATGCTTTCCCGTACACAAGACGATAAGGTGTACAACCAATCGGGGTCTTATAAGCGGTACGGAAAGCCCACAGAGCATCATCAAGTTTATCGGCCCATGAGGCACGATGCTCTCCCACAATACGTTCCAAAATTCGCTTCAATCCACGGTTGGATATCTCGGCTTGACCGTTGGTTTGAGGATGATAAGCGGTGGAAAGACGGTGATTGACACCATACTTAGCCATGACTCTTGCAAATTGATCATTGCAAAAATGAGTCCCGCGGTCACTGATGATAGCACGAGGAACACCGAATCGAGCAAATAATTGCTTCAAAAAGTTCACAACCACCCTCGCATCGTTCGTAGGGAGAGCCTTGGCTTCAACCCATTTAGAAACGTAGTCAACGGCGACGAGGATGTATTTTTTTTCCTTTAGAAGAAGGGAATGGCCCCATAAAGTCGATGCCCCATACATCAAAGATTTCAAATTCTTGTATGAAATTTTGAGGCATCTCATCTTTATGTGTGATCTTGCCTTGTCTTTGGCAAGCATCACAATGTTTAACCATTTCGTGAGCATCACGATAAATAGTGGGCCAATAGAATCCCCAATCAAACACTTTTTTGGCGGTGAAGTTGTGACCAAAGTGACCACCGGTGGGTCCTTTGTGGCAAGCCTCGAGAATGTCTAAAGCTGTCGGTCCGTCAACACATCGGCGAATAATCAAGTCAGTGCATTGTTTGAAGAGAAAAGGGTCATCCCAAAAGTAAGTCTTAACATCGTTTAAGAACTTTTTCTTTTGTTGGGATGTTAACCCTTTGATGAGAACACCACCCGCTAAGTAGTTTGCAATGTCCGCAAACCACGGGGTGTCATCAAGATTGAGATTTATAGACATTAGGGTCTCAAGGGGAAAACAGTCATTGATCTCTTTGTTCGGATGATCCCCTTGATATGGATCCTCAAGTCTACTTAGATGATCCGCGGCTAGGTTCTCAGCTCCCTTTTTGTCACGAATTTCAATGTTAAATTCTTGAAGGAGTAAAACCCAACGAAGAAGTCTTGGCTTAGAGTCGTGCTTAGTCATCAAGTACTTCAACGCGGAATGGTCCGTGTATACAATGGTAGTGGATAAAACAAGATAGGGGCGAAATTTTTCAAAAGCATAGACAACAGCTAAAAGCACTTTTTCGGTTGTCGTATAATGCAATTGAGCCCCCGTCATTGTCTTGCTAGCATAATGGATTGGTTGGAAGTGTTTATTCACTCTTTGGCCCAAAACCGCTCCAATAGCAAAGTCGCTAGCATCACACATCAACTCAAAGGGTAGCTCCCAATTAGGGGTAACCAAGACCGGTGCCTTAGTTAGCTTATCCTTAAGAAGGTTGAAGGCTTCAATACACTCTTTAGAAAAGATAAAAGGAGTATCTTTTTCCAAGAGGTGGGTCATCGGGTGAGCGATTTTAGAAAAATCTTGAATGAATCGACGATAGAAGCCCGCATGACCCAGAAAACTTCTCACACCCTTCACGGTTGAAGGTGGAGGTAAGTTGGCTATGACATCCACTTTAGCACGGTTGACTTCAAGACCGGCTTTTCAGATTTTGTGTCCTAGCACAATGCCTTCTTTTACCATAAAATGGCATTTTTCCCAATTTAGAACAAGGCGAGTGTCTTCGCACCGCTTAAGCATACGCTCTAAATTGACAAGGCAAGAAGAGAATGAATCCCCAAATACCGAGAAATCATCCATGAAGACTTCCATGGTTTGCTCAACCATGTCATGGAAAATAGCTAACATGCACCTTTGGAAAGTCCTGGGGGCATTGCATAAGCCAAAAGGAATTCTTTTGTAGGCAAATGTGCCATAGGGACAAGTGAATGTTGTCTTCTCTTGATCTTGGGGATCGATGGGTATTTGGAAATAACCCGAGAAACCATCTAGAAAGCAGTAATATTCATTACCCGCTAAACGTTCAAGCATTTGGTCCATAAAAGGAAGAGGGAAATGATCCTTTCTCGTGGCATCATTGAGTTTGCGATAGTCTATACAAACTCTCCACCCAGTAACGAGACGTGTAGGAATCAACTCGTTGTTTGCATTGGGAACAACGGTGATTCCGCCTTTCTTAGGCACACAATGGACTGGACTAACACATGCTGAATCCGAGATAGGATAAATCATGCCCGCATCAAGAAGTTTGATAACCTCTTTTTTTATAACGTCATGGATTTTAGGATTCACCCTTCGTTGGCTTTGAATTGTTGGCTTAAAGTCGTCCTCCATGAGAATTTTATGTGTGCAAAAGTGAGGATCAATTCCGCGAATATCGGAGATTTTCTAAGCGATAGCTCTTTTATGTTTCTTGAGAACTTCAATGAGACGAGTTTTCTCATCGGGATTTAAGTCCTTAGCAATGATAACGGGAAGTTGATCAATGCCTTCTAAGAAAACATACTCGAGATGAGGAGGTAAGTCCTTAAGCTCAAGAGTAGGAGGATCCTTAATATATGGTGCAACTAACGATGGATCATCGTTAGTCACCTCTTTAGGAGAAGGAGGAGAGAAAGGGTCTTCATTGAGAAGTTTCTCAATTGTACGAATATCTTCTTCCCAATCGGTGGGAGAATCATCATATTTAAGATCAAGTGGACCCAAGCTAGCTTCAAAATCATCCAAAAGAAAGTCACTTTCTCCAAATGGAGTCAATGACAGAGCAATTGAGGAAATGGTCTCAACATTGGGTAGAGAAGAGAGATTACTTTTGCAAGCATCATGAAAGTGTTCTTCACAAGCCTCATCGAGAACATCAATAGCATTAACACTCTCATATGAATAAGGTTGCTTAGAAATCTTACCCATGTTGAAGACAATTTTGTCTTCACCAACTCTCATGATTATTTCGCCCGCGGCTACATCAATGAGAGTGCGACCGGTCCTCAAGAAGGGACGTCCAACGATTAATGGAACACGGGGGTCCATTTCGTAGTAAACGACAACAAAATCCGCCGGGAAGGTGAATTTGTCAACGCCAACGAAGACGTCTTCGGCTATCTCCACTGGATAAGCAACCGTACGGTTAGCTAATTCCAAAGTCATTTTGGTGGGTACTAGCTCGGGGAGGGATAATTGCTTTCAAACACTTAAAGGCATTAAGTTTATACTGGCACCTAGATCGGCTAGGGCCATGCAATTCTCTACTCCCGGGAAGTTGCAAGGAATCAAGAAGCGACCCGGATCACCAAGTTTGGTGGGCAATTTCCTTAAGAGAACGGCGGAGCAATTCTCATTAAGTTGGGTCTGAGCAATGTCAAGAAGCTTCTCCTTGTCACTAAGAAGATCTTTAAACATCTTCGCATATTTAGGCATGTGAGCGAGAGCCTCGGCAAAGGATATGTTAAAATTCAATTGTTTAAACATTTTGAGAAAGTTTGAAACTTGAATATCATCCTTGCTCTTTTGCTTCTCTTTTCGCAACCTTGCAGGATAAGGTATATTGGATGAAGAGGAAGGCTTTAGGGGGATAGGATCACTCACAACCGCGGGTGGTGGGGGAATGGGGGTAGAAGGCAAAGGAGGTGAGGAAAGTTGCTCTTTTTCCTTGTTCACAATCACGGGTGGAGGTGTAGGAAGCTCGGGTTCCGTATAACCTTTTCCACTACGAGTGGTGATTGCTTTCATCTCCCCTCTTGGATTAGCAACGGTGTTACTCGGAAGAGTACCCGAAGAGGAGGGTTGATTACCTTGGAAGAGCGAACCGATCATATCACGTATATTATCCGCTTGAGTGCTGAAAGAGTCTCTCATGTCTGCGCGAATATCATTGCATTGTTTTGCCATGTCATTCCTTAGCTCGGCTCGAATATCGTTCCCTTGTTTCGCCATGTATCCCTTCAAGTTGATGAATTGACTCTGAAGATTCGTCACCATCTCTCTATTAGTCCTCATTAACGTCTCGATGTCTTGATTCAATGCCATCGGTTGATTGAGAGGTGGAGCTTGGTAAGCTTGAGAATTTCCTTGAGGTGGGTATGGGTTTCTTTGGGATTGATATTGATTGTTAGCACGAGGTTGGGATTGGTTATTTCGGTTATAGCTTTGTTGTTGGTTTGGGTTTTGAGGAGTAAAACCGGGTGGTGCAAGATAGTTGTTTGAACGATAACTTAGCAAGTTACGGTCTCCTTGAGGACGAGCTTGATAGCCTCCCGTGGGATAAGTACCGTAAGCCGCGTTAACGTTTTCACAAAAAGTGCCTTGAGTAGAAGGACAATCATTGTAAGAATGAGGACCACCACATGTGTCACAAGAAATAGCAACGGCTTTAGCTTGTTGAGTGTGGTTATTAGCCAAAATTTGCATATTTTTGCTCATTTCGATAATGGCTCGTTCCATGGCGGACATGTCGGTGGTGGAAGAAGTAGATGAAACATTGACTCTCGGATTAGATCTTGAGGATGCGGATGAATCCCAATTCTTGTGGTGAGTAGTCATGTTTTCAATCAACTCTCTACACTCCTCTGGTCTCCTTTTCATAAAAGTACCACCGGCGGCGGCATTGATCGTGGCACGATCACGAAAAGTGAGACCATTGTAGAAAGTATTAATGAGAGTGACGGGGAGCATGTTGTGATTTGGACAACGGTCGATCAAATCATTGTATCGTTCCCAAGCATCAAAGAGCGATTCATCATTGTCTTGCATGAATCCACTAATTTGGTTACGAAGGCTCGTGACCATGGATGGTGGGAAGTAGCGCGACAAAAAGCGTTGAGTCATGTCGTCCCAAGTATGAATAGAATTCTTTGGGAGACGGTCAAACCATTTTTCGGCATGGTGAGAAAGCGTGTGTGGAAAGAGTTGAAGGCGAAGTACATCCATAGAAACACCGGGCATCTTCATGCTTTGAGTCATGGTAATGAATTTGTCGAGGTGCTTGTTTGCATCATCATCCGGCAATCCGCGAAATGGATTTGTTTGCACTTGTTGAATCATGTGATGCTTCAACAAAAACTCCTGAGCCGTGATTTGCATCGGCGCAATCGGGCCTCCACGTCCGTTCATCGTAGGTTGTCATAACTCCTCCATGGTTCGTAGGTCGGGTAGGGGTGGATTATTCATGTTGGGGTGAGGTGGGTTATTATTGTTATTGTGTACACCGGCCATGTCTAAATTATCGAGAGTCTCGGGCTCGGGATAAGACGTTGATCGAGTACGCATACACTAAAAAGAAAATGCAAGAGAAAATATTTTTTGTTTTTATAGGTTTTTTAATTTTTTGTATTTTTGAAAATTTTATATTTTTATGGGTTTTTGAAAATTTTTGTACTTGAAAATAACGTTCCCGAAAGAACGGATCCCAAAATCCAATTTTTCTCACAAGAAACCGTTGATCCTTACGAAAAGAGCCGGCAGCGGCGCCATTTTAATAACTGATTTTTGGTTAGTTAATAAAAGGTTTGTTTGCAAGATCTTTCTTTGTGTTGCTCGTACCCAATTATATTTGTCGTTGTTTCGTTCTCGGTATCTTCTCGAATTGATCGCGGTTCAAAGTGGAATTGTTGTTCTTGGTCACTAAAAGGGGGAGCTTAGGATAATCTATATCTAATTGGATTAAACAATAAAATGATTAAGTGATAAGACAAAATTAAAATAAAATAAACGAACCTTATTTTGCGAGAAATGATAAAACTTGGAGACGAGAATGGAACTAACTTGAAAACTTCTAATCCGAAATCCAATTACTGGTGCTTATCCGGAAAACATAACCTTGAGCTTATCCGCAATAAACCAAACTTTGCTTATCCGCAGTACGTGATTTACTCCTTATCCGTAAAACGCAAAACCTTCTTATCCGAAAAGACCTGCAAATGACGCTTATCCGGAAAAAATGTAACTAGGCTCTTATCCGGAATCGACAACAAAACTTCTTATCCGCAATACTACTTTAACCTTATCCGGAATATGGACTTAATGTCCTTATCCGGAATACTTTGACGAAAAGGCTTTATCCGGAATCCTTATCCGGAATATGTAACAAATGAAGCTTATCCGGAAAACTATGTAGAACTCTTATCCGGAATAACTGGCAAACGAAGCTTATCCGCAAAACGAGACAATCCTTATCCGGAATTTGTTATCCGGAAAAATGACATGAACTTCTTATCCGGTAAATTGGACTAAAAATCTTATCTGGAACAATTATCCGGAAAACTTTATCCGCAAAAGAAGAATGGGAAGCTTATCTGGAATAAGGGTTTGGGACCCCTTATCTGGAATACTAGGTACACAGCTTATCCGCAAAACTTAACTACAAAGACCCTTATCCGGAATATGGAATCTATTTCCTTATCCGGAATATGAGGGTTTAGAAGGTTCCGAGATTTGCACAACAAGTAATTAAGCAAAATTCCAATAAGCACTTTGCCAAAAGCTAAACCAAAAGATTTTTAGAAGTAAGCTAAAATTTAAAAACTTTTAAAACCTTAATAAGATAGAAATCAAAAATCACCTTTTTATCAAAACTTAAACTTATCAAATCAACTTATTTTTCAATAAGCTAACACAATAATCAACCAAATCACAACCACTACATGCTTATTAAATCAAATCATAGATTATTAAGAAAGGAAGAATGAGATATTATCAAAAGATTGCTTGTATTAAAAGATTAAGATTCAAAAGTACAAAACTTAATATAAAACTAGAGAGAGAAAGTGCTTAAACATTTTTTAACTAATAATGAAAAACTAAAAATAAACTAGCTAACCACCCTCCTAATGCGATTAGGAGGGTATTTATAGGCTAAGTGGAAGGTGCATGTGTGATGTGCTTTCTTCTTTCTTTTCTTCTCGACTCGATTTAATTCTTTGTCTTTTCTCGACGTCGTCTCGGGATTTGAACTTGTCTTAATAATTTTCTTCTTTAATTTAGACTTGAGTTCTTCGACTTCGTTAAACTTCCGTCTTTAGACTTTTTCTTCGATAAATCTTCAGAATAGGTCTTGGACATCCGTTCTTTAAGCACTCTTGATCTCTTGACTTCGTCTTTTCTCGTTTTCTTTGATAAAAGCCCGTGAAAGCCTGCGTTTTCTTCCTTTTTCATCTTTTGGTCCTAAAACACAATAAAAACACAAACCACGCATAATTCCGACTTTTACGACATAAAATACACGTTTTGGTCATGTTATTATTGGAAATAAGTGGTGAAAGGATAAGTGTTTTCACACTTATTAAAGAGCTAAGAGAAAATCTGGAACAAAGGGCTACTCACAAGTTGAGGCTCCTTTTATAGACTACAATAGACGATTCTAGAATGGAAAAATACATGAGACCCTAGCTATAAAATCTCATAAATGCCCTTGAATGCTTCTAGATGCTTGAGGTGTATTAAGCTATCAAACTTCATCCAAAACGTTCATTTATCCTTTGGGCCCAAGTAATGATTGTAAGTCATTGATCTTGCCACGTGGTTTTGCTTGGAGAGGAAGTTGGCATTTCATTGGCTAACGGGTTGAATGGTGGGGCCATAGGGTAGTGGGATTGGTGATGTTAAGGTGTGGATTGATTTGGTTTGAGGTGAATAACACGTAGGTGCAGCTAATTCAACTTTCCCCTTTGTTTTCATCGTTTTTAATCCGGGGTAAAAAGGGTGTTCTTGGTGTGGTAAATTTGCTACAGTAAGTGTTACCCACGTTTATAGGAGTTTAAACTTTGGGTATTGGAAGTTTTGGTCCTTTGTTTTTGGGAAAGGTTGTATAGCAAGTTTTTCAGCCTTATAAATCTGAATCCTTTGTTAAATAAGTTTCTGATTTTAGACATTGGCCACAAAAATTTTAGGAAAAGGGATTTAGGGCTTTTATAACTTTGGCATAATTACAACATCAGTCCTTTTGATATTTAATCAATTTTTAAAGGAATAATGTGTAATATTCTTGATCTTCAAGGGTCTTCATTGTAAGTTTGACTTCATGTGGGACCATTGTTGACAATTTAGAATTGTTGAGGGACTAAACTTGCCAAATCTTCAAAGATGAAGGACCTTTTTGTCATTTTGACAAACTTAAGGGACCAAACTTGTAATTATGAATATACAAAGGTATTAAGTGTCATTTCTTCATAAATGAGGGATCATTCTTATACATCTTCAAGTCTTCAACGGTTTATCTTTGAGAAATCCATAACTTGGGCCCAGTTCATTGTGCGGCTTCGTTTCTCGTGTTTGTTTTTCCTTGTTTCTTGTGATCTTTTGTCTTTTTCACGATATCCATACCTAAAATACACAAGTAAACAAACACAAGCATATATATGGTATTTTAATGACATTTTATGCATTTAAAGCCCGAAAAGAACGATGAAATCATGTATAAATGCCATCTCATCAAAATCCAATGTATTTGTGAATACTTGGACTAGTTGTGTTCATCCAAGCTATATGTGAATACTGGGATTAGAGTTGTGTAAATCCTTTGCATATGTGTGTGCTTGGATTTGTGTTGTGTAGATCCAAGCTACATGTGTGTACTTGGATATGTTTAGTTAAGTTGTAATAAGTTGTGTTAGTTCTCACTAAACTATAAAGTGATGTGTTGTGTCTTGTGAGTTCTCACTAAACTATAAAAGTGATATGTAGTTGTGTTGTGTGAAGTTCTCACTTAGCTTCAAAGTGAAGAGTCGTGAAGATTGTTTCTAGCATTGTATTAGAACTCGACATCTAGCCTTGTGTCGGAAAATGGTGAAGTAGGCAACGTTGTGAAGATTGGTTCTGGCTTTGGATTAGAACTCGACATCTAGCCTTGTGTCATAAAATGGTAAAGTGGGCGACGTTGTGTAGATTGGTCCTAGCTAAGATTAGGTCTCGACATTTAGCTTAGTGTTGGAAAATAATGTAAGCGACGTTGTAAGGTTTTCTCCGCCAAGAAGGGAGCTTGTGGATATAGTGGAAATCTCGAGTAAGGTGTACTCGAGGAGTGGAGTAGGAACGAGGATAGAGCCTCGTTGCCGAACCACTTTAAATCTTGGTGTCTTCGTACTAGGTTGTTTCTTTCCTTACTCATTACTTAGATTCATTATCATTATACTTACTACATATTGTTAATGCATTAGAACTGAACCTAATCATAATGAAACTAGCTTTCAAGTAAAAGATAGTTTTTGTACTAACCTAATTGAAAGGAATTTTAATTAGGAGATAAATCGATGAGAAACTATTCAACTCCCCTTCTATTTTCTACAATTGGTATCAGAGAGATGGTGACACAAGATCTTTGAAGTATATTGTACTTTAAAACTTGGATCGATCCATTGTCTCCTCAAATTAGAAGGTTAAGTTGTACTAAAGTTTTTCTTTGGTCAAAACTATTTTTTGTTGAAAATAAGCCTTTTAAGTTGATAATACTACATCTCATATTAGATTAGTAGTATTAATGCATTTTAGATTTACTCTTGAAATGTATCTACTAGTTTGCATCTTGTTATGTGTAGGTACTTATGAAGATAAATCATTCTTTTTATTGTGGATTGAGTTACTTACACTTGTAGAAGACTCATCTTCTTTGATTTCCAACATCATTGAATGATGATATCAAGATGGGTAGGAGTGATACTAGTCCTTGAAGACTTAGTAGTCACTATTAGTTATTGTTGGGCTTTGCATTGGTTCCTTGAAAGCTTGGAATGCAATTTGTGGATAAGGTACGCTTTCGTTCTTCCACACGCCCTATTGATCGTTCTTTTGATCATTAATTGACTATATCCTTGTTCTTGGCATCCTTGCCTTGACATTTATTTGTGGTTTGTGATACTTTGCTTTTTCCCTCTCAAACCTTCATTGCTTGGATACTTGACTCACTATGGAGATGTAGGGTGAGTTAGTAGAAGCTTAAAGTATCAAGCATGATTTCCATGGTTTGCACCCTTACGGTTAGTAGGCCCAATATCATGTGTAACTTGTGCAATTAAGCTCATATCTATGATGATTAGTGAATCCCTTGAGATACCAAGCTACTTCATTAAGTTGTAGGTGGATTTTACACATTTGGAATTGATATATTACAAGGATATTGTTATTGTTAATCCTAGCAATAATTATCCGATCATTTTGGAGAGAAAGTGAATCTATACTTTGCTCATGTTTTGAAATAGAATAATAATACTCTTGAAAATTATCTTATTCTATGCATCAAAATTGATTGGTATAATTCATTACCCAAGCCGGTTAGACTTTCGCCGGAAAGGCACGTCTTAAACCACTATAGATGACACAAGCTCTTCGTCTCCTCGATTTGAAGAATGTCATTTGTCTCTTGAGCAATGTTCTTGGTCTTGATTCACTTCCCTTGACTCCTCTACCCTTTGCTTCTTTGCTGCGAGTAGTCGTTTGTCCGTTTCGGTCTTTTCCTATCTCGATTCAACTCGTAATCCTTCAATAAAGCATTATTACCTAGTGTTGTGGTGGTCCAATGATATCCTAAAATGTTAAAGATATATTTTTAAGTAGTTTAAAAATTTTGGCTTTCAAAAATTCTTTGTTTCTCTTTGATAAAAATCAGGCACTGTAGGCGGTTCCTTATCACACGCGGCTCAAATGCGCGGTTCCTTATCGATAAGGAACCACGGACAGAAACTTTGCTAAAGCGCCAGTTTTATTAAAATATTCCTTTTCAAACAAAACCTCTCTCCTTCACACACACAGCCGACGAAAATACCCAGTTTTCCACCATTGTTGTTTTTCCAAAACCTTCAATTACTAAAGATCAATTAATTTCGATTTGTGGGTTTCACTCATCCTTCATCAAAGATCAGTTATCTGTAAGTCATTTCTTTCAATTTCATCTAATTTGTTCTAGGGTTCATACATTCATAACTGGGGCTTTTTAAAATTGACATTGAATTAGAACCTTACTAGGAATAAGAGTTGACATAGTATTGTTACTATGATTCCTTAGGTTCACATTCATTGAGATTTCACTAAAACCCACTTGTAGAACAAATACGAATTTTGACTAAATAATTTTGGTTAATTAATGGAATTGATATGAACCCATGAACAAGTTGGTAATGGCAGTGTTAAACGCTTACCTAAAAACCTTGTTTTAAAAAACCAATGTTCAAGTTCATTATTGATCTTACATGGTCAATGTGTCATTATTGATGATGAACTTGGTACATTGTGAATATGAGAATGATAAGGATTAAACCTTGGTTTGTCAAGAGATTGGTGAAACACATTCTCATTTTCTTTGATTTTTGGTTTATATGTAACATATGAGTAATTGGGGAAATATGTTTGTATGTTATTTTTAGGTACTGTCATGACTTCAGGATATCAAAATGACCACCTACTTACTAGAAGATACATGCCTAATCTTTCTTTGTTTAATTAAACTCGCTCTACTCAAAACACTTATCGTAGTCTTGAATCTCGTTGTTTCCATGAAGGACATATTGTTCCTTCTAACTTTCTTGGACTTGACTTCATTCGATTCATGTTCAATACCATTGGCTTTGATTGTTTGCTTGATATAGATGAGCCAATCTGTGACAATCCGTCAATTTATGGTTGATATTTTATTCTCAAATATTATTTAAAAACATTATTTAATGTTATATTATGAACTCACTTATTTTTGGGAAGAAATTTGGAATACGTCTTGAAGTAGCAACGACTACGTCTAAACCAGAGGATTCTACGTTACGTGCTTACGTTTACATACACCGTTTTTGGTGACAGTCCGACATTTCAGAAAATAAATTTATCCGTGAATATTATTTTGAGATTTTAAATTGTGTTGGTTCATAAACTCACAAATTTACGAGAAGAGATTAGGACTTACGATTATAATTTAACGTCCTTTACGACTAAACCGGAAACCTTAGGATTACGTATTTACGTTTTTGAACTCCGTTTTTGAAAAGACAATTTTTATTAGATTCGTTTTGTGTCGTTGATTCATAATTTATAAAAACGTTTTTCGTAAAACGACCCGAGGGCACGCAAATCGAGGAAACTAGAATCGAGGAGTACCCGTAAATTAGTGGGATGGGACAAGTTTTACACTTGCCCACCCCACTATATGTGGCGTCCAATATAAGCCAACACCACAAAGGTGTCAACTTCTTATAACTAGGAAGGACACTTGTCCTCCCTTTCACACCAAAACTAGCTAATGCATAAAACAAGCCAACACATACCACTAGCTTCATTTTCTCTCATGCAAACACACTCCTCTCTCTCCCTTGGCTCTCCTTTTGCCGTCCACTTCCACCACCACCACCACCATATTGATCAAAATTTACACCTCAAATCCTATGTTATTCATACATAAGATAAAGAACCTTTGAAGCCTTGAAGATTGGAGGTGATTCTAACATCCAAGGAGATGATTTGGTGATGTTCAAGGGCTGATTTCTATATTAAGTTTACAAGTATTGGTGGCCATGAAGATTGGTGTTGATCTATCATAAGTTCTTCCATCAAAAATCCAAGCCTTGATCATAAACTATACAACCTTGGTGGTATAAAGATTGTTCTTCCCATCCTCTTGTTATTTTGATTATGTAATCATGTATTTTCTTTCTTATTGTATAAGTATATGATGAATATATGATGATAAAAATGTTGTGTGGGGATCAAGTGTTGATAAACATGGGTAAAAAGATGAAAAACTATATGTAAAAGTGGTTAATCTTGCTTAATTTAGTAGGCTGTATAAAAACAGTAAATAACCATATGATGAACTGATAAAATGTTATAGATGAATTGATATACAGTGAGTATTGAGACTTGTACACATGTGAGAGTTGGTCATGCAATGGAATCATAAAAATGAGTGAGATATGATCAAAACAAGTTTAGAGTGCAAATCTGAGTACACTGTTTTGGACGAATTTTATAAAATACTTAGAAGTTGATTCATCAGTCGTTATAAAGGAATAAAATGAAGCACATATCATGTAGTTTCTGTGATAAAATTTGGGGTTCTATCTCCATGTAGAACTCTAGATATGATCATTTTAGTAAACTAGATTTTTAGGACTGATTTTATGAAATTAAAGTTTAATATTATTATATAAGCACTCAAATAAATATAGTATAAAATGTGAATTAAAACCCACTAACTTATATATTTTATTTATATAAATATGTACAATGATAAATAAGTGGACATTTTATAAAAATGGTAACTTGTTAAGTTTTATAAGTTATAAAAACTATAAACATGATTTTTACGTCTTTTCGGCTAATACCGTAAAATTAACGTTTTTCGTTAATTAAAACTTAGACGGTCGAACCCGTCTAATGTAAACTTTTTAAAAGTCATATACTAATATATATATATAAGTACTTAATACAAGTAAAAATCGTTAAAACCCGAACTAAATAACAAATGGACATTAACGGGCTAAGTTAGCATTATTGGACTAATAATCCAACTAAATGGGCTAAACACTTATAAATTTACTTATTGGGCTTAACCCACTTGGGCCCAACATGTAAAGTATAATACTGATAATAAAAGTGTAAAATGGACTAATATAAAGTATTGGGCTTGTAATAGGCTTATTGGGCCTAAAACATGTAAATAAGTAAAACTAGTAAAACTAGTATAAAAATGTTACCAACACATAAACACTATAATGAATGAGTAAAAATCTATAAACCCACTTGATCATCATCATATATATAAAATCATCATATGTATACATAATTGTTATTTTTATAAAGTCATTGGACAAGAGTCTAAGACAAGTATTATTTGTTTAGGTTTCCGTGATTGAAGCACATACCGTACATCCGAATCGCCGATAACCCACATTTCCCAATCAACGTGAGTTCATAGCCTCGCAATCTTTTAAATGTTTTTATGAAATGCTTTATAAACCCGCGAGGGAGATAACATGTTAGTTTTTATGAAATAGGACACTAGTTGTCCCAATTGTTTGTTTATTGATTTGGACCCGAATGATTGTATGACCCGATGAATGATTATATGACCCGATAGATGAAATGGAATGGATTATTAAAGTTAGGTTATGTCACTAAAAGTCCCATTAACATGAATTGTGAACTACCGGGATTTGGTAGACGCTTATGCATATAATAGTACTATTTGGGGACGATCACCCCAGTTCGCGCCTTGACGGTTGATCCCCGTCGTGCCACATTGATTGGTAAGCGAATTTTATGTATGAGAAGATTTACACAAGCGTGATTATTGTGACGACACGATAATTTAGATGGGCAAATGAATTTCGGTCTAGCTACCCGTTGTTTGTTGTAGTAAGGTAACAATGTCATGCGGCTTATAATAATCCAAATAACGAAAATACTTCTTTATGCATTGAATTACGATATATTGCCTGACTAGCAATATAGGGTCTTATTATTGATTTTATGTTCGTGTTTTGGTTTTACATAACCATATTCATATAACGGTTTTTATTTAACTTTATACAACGTCATAAGACGTATTGTATGATGTTTTTAACGACAATGGTTCGTATAATGATTTTGAAGGCGAAAGCCTATATTATAATTTTGATAAGGATTTGTATAAAATGAATTTGGCTATTTTATGGCCTATTACAATGATTTGTACAAAATGATTTTCGGTAATAATTTTATACCGATGTTATATTGATGGATTTTATTAAACTCTATGAATTCACTCGGCGTTATCGCTGACCTTTTCTTTTAACATGTTTTATCTCAGGTACTTGAAGGTAATTCTCGGGAAGACAACAAGAATTCATGGCCCCCACTTAAATAACAATTTCCATTCAAATGCTTTGTAAAACTTGTATGAAATACAATGACTTGGGACCTATGTAAATTTGATATTTATGAATGGAAATGCTTTATTATTAAACGACGCGATTTTTATGCGTTGTCTATGATGTGAGTAATGTGCTATCCCGTAACACCAACGAGTCTTCCGCTGTATTTAAATTGTGTAAATTTGGGGTGTTACAGTTTGGTACTAGAGCTCTCGTTATAGAGAACGAAAGATTTTTAAAACCAAGGTTTTGAATAAAACATTTCAAAATCTTTTAACTATAAACATTTTTCTAAAAATGTCTAAAAATCTCTTGACTATAAGGGTGCCGAAGAATTCCCGAGTTACCAACAAGGCCAGACTGAGAAGTGTTATTTTAGTATATATATATATATAACTTGGATTATATATATATATGATGTAATTTGATTACATGATGGTTTGATGATTATTTTTATATTTATACGAGGTATTTATACGACGTAGATTGTCACAAGAAACCCTAACTCCCCTAGCAAATTAATCGAAGCTATTCTCGTAGGAATTCTAGCTATCCTAGATCTAAACCAAGTTATGGATATTTATGATCCCAACAAATGGTTGATATTCGTAGAAATGTAGATAGTAGTTGATTGTGATATTGAAGAAGAATTGGCGAGATTAAAACTGATATCGATGTCATGACGATCTTTCCTTATAGAGTGGAGTTTGACAAAACGTTACCACCTGGAAAGGTGTCATCTGATTCGTTGTCACCCAATTCTTAAATTGAAATCGAAAGGGTGAATGTTGCACTTGAGGCTGTCATTGGAACCATTACCCAAAAGCCTCATGCCACTAGTACCTTTTCGAGAAGTCTAATTGAATGTGTGAGTCATTTCATATTAGTGACTCATTTGATAACAATTGTTGTAAGAGCTATGGGATTGGAAATTAAGTGTTGTTCATATCGAGCTTTTATTGCCCTTTTAAGGTTTATGAATAAAGTTGAAAGTATTGGAGAATGAGGTAGGATATCGCATTGAGTATAAGTTGATTGAAACTTGAATAAAGTAAAATTTAACTCGTATGGAATATAAAATTGTTAAGAGGAAGTCATTAAGTCCTGTGATTTAATTATAAGGTTTTAAATGATTGTTAGTTTGTGTTAAGGGTTGTTCCTAGGCCATTGTCCAATGACGAGGATGCCCAGTGTCCAACAAATAAATTGAAGAAATCTTCTTCTAAATTCGGACCGATAGATCTTCCGGGACAGGTGGGACACCTAATGACTCTTGTAGATTAGTATTCATTGTGGTATCTTTTAAAAATAATCCCTAACTTAACTGAGACATCAGTTGGTAGGATGAGTTCTTGGAATTGTATGACATACTGACACATAATGTGTGACGGTACAATTTTGACTTGTTTGTGATTAACGAAAAGACTACCTTTGATTACTAAATTCTATCTATCTTTTCTTGCTTGTTCCTAATGTTCGCATTAGTGATGCAACCATTGAACAAGTACTCATCTCGAATTGAGTTACGTTGTGGATTATTCATTTTGAGTGCCATCGAGGTCATGAACCTCATGATTAATTGGCTAAGCTCATTTCCTATTATATAGTAGTTAGTTCTTGGTGAACAACTTTTCATCACTCCTTTGCAGATCACTAATTGTTTTTATAAGATAAAACAGTATCCCTTGAGAAAAATTGAATTTTCATCACTATAAGGATTA
This sequence comes from Glebionis coronaria, assembly GCA_025667525.1. NCBI lineage: Eukaryota > Viridiplantae > Streptophyta > Magnoliopsida > Asterales > Asteraceae > Glebionis > Glebionis coronaria. The sequence continues at coordinate 109,890,331 of CM046879.1, read as the reverse complement.
TTCAAAGTGAGATTTATAAGTGATCGTTATCGAAATGAAGTTGTTATAAAACACCTTGGAAAACTTAATTGTTTTCATAACAAAGAAAATCTTTGTAAATTTATTTTTGATTCTTATTTAAGAATTAAGCATGAAAATGTTTTTTTTTATTATAAACATGATGATAAAATTTTGACGAACTGAGTATTGCATTGTTAATCTTGAAACTGTATATAGTTGCGCGCCTACATACAATTTAGAATGGACCATGCAAGGCTGATTAGTAGTCACCATAAAACTAATGAATAAACACTACATTTTCTTTGAAGATTGTGAAAGATTAAATTTTATGAGATCTGCAAGAAGTGAAAAATAGGGACATAGTGTTAGGGACACCTACATATGTGCCTGTAGCATCTATTCTTCTGAGTCGAATTTACTCATCTATGGAAATTGTCTTATTTGACAATTGACAATTCTTTCTTGTCCAATTCTCCCGTAGTGAGATTCTTAGGAAAAGTATCTGATTACCGAGTGTTGATACCCGACTGGATGTATCGACGTTCCTATCAAATTTCTTTTGATTTGGTTTCATTTGATGACCTAGGTAACGATCCGAGGAGCTTTCGAATGCTACTCAAATTATGAAAACATGGGATATATTCATATTCGTTAAATGTTTTCGTCTTTATCTGAATTGAAATTATATCGCGTAGATTATGTGTTGACCTTACCCTTTTAATGGTAGTTGTGTCTCCAGATATCCTTAAATTGTGAACGATTATGAGTTATTGTTAGTCTTTTGAGAAGTTCACATCTTATCAACGGTAATGAAACTGGAAAGTTGATAGTGCTGGTAGAATAGATTGATTGATTGATTATGACATGACGACATTGTCTTAATTGATGGGAACTCGAGTAGAATTCCCCTAAATGATAAGATGTTGATTATCAAAAGTGATCTAAACAATTCTTGATGAATGACCATATCCTGCATTTAGACTTAAAATTATACCATGAATGGTTATAAACTAGTCATAGATCTTGTAATCTAGAAAGAACTTAAAGAAAATTTATTAAAAGATGTTTCTGTTATCTGAAACTTTAGGAGATATTTGTTGCTGAATTACCTAGACTTTCGCCATTAAGGCAAGTTGAAATTGGTATTGATTATATTCCCGGTGCTGCACATGTGGCTTGTGCACTGTACGTTAGCACCATCTGAATTAAAAGAATTACCGTACAACTGAGAGAGTTGTCGGAGAAAGATTTTATTCTACCAAGCTCGTCATCATGAAGAGCTATGGTGTTATTATTCCTTTTATTTATTGATTACCGTGAACTAAGTAAATTGACGATAAAAATCTATATCCACTACCCAAGATGATAGATTGTTCGATCATTTACAAGGTTCTAGCGTATATTCGAAGATTTGATCCACGGCATGGTTATCATCAATTTCGCATCCGCGAAAAAGATTATCTATTCCAATCACTACATCTGGTACTTGTAATGAACATTATGAGTTTCACGTGATGTCGTTTGGATTGACTAATACACATGTAGCATCCATAAATTTGGTGAATCACGAGTGTAGGCGGTAATTTGATAAATTCATGCTTGTGATCATTAAAGACCATTTGTTTATTTATAAGAATAAGAATGAGTTAATAATTATTTGTAGAATGCCCTGAGTCGGCCGAGTAATGAAAACTTGTACGTTGAAAATTTAACATGTGATGAAAGACTTAATCCTTTATATTATTTGACCGGGTGAATAATAGAAAATGAAATATATTGACTCTTCAAAAATTGGAACCATTAAGGATTTGGGTTTTACCAAAAAGAAAGTGGAAATATGTTTTGACAAATGTTTTAACAAAGGATTTTTAAGGGATTATTCCCTTATACACAAATCATTTAACTAAACTCCTGTTTAGGGGTAAATGTTTGTGTATACCTCAAGACAACCTAAGAGGGATTGAGGAAACCGTTAAACCATGACTTAAAATTTGAAACGACAATTTTTGCTTTTCAACTAAGAAAATTTTTACCAAAGAATAAACGAAGGTTTTTCGAACATTTACGGATCTTACTAATTATTTCCGATAAATCAACAAAAATTGTGTTAATTAAATTCAAATTTATTTTGAACATTTTTATATAATTGGACAAACTGAGAAAATTTAAAAACTTTTTGCGTTTACGTTTCATAAAAATTAAATATTTATTATTTAATTACTTGTTGTAATTATCGACGCTTTAAACGTCGGATTGAGCAAAACTGATAAAAACAATAGCTGAGATAGAACTAAGACTTAGAAAATGTGAAGAAAGAATTTTCGAATAAATACGGTCATGATATTTATTCCATCTAGGAAAGTGAACGTAATTACTGACACATTATATAGGAAGGATAAAGAACCAATTAGGACATGTTCCTTAATAATGAAGGTGCAAAATAAATTGTCGAACAATATAAAAATAAACAATGCTTGTAAGAAGGATAATATAGATAATAAAAAGGGGTTCGCGGCTAATGTGAACCATTAGAATTGAGAAGCCGGTGGCGTTAAATGTATAAAAGGCCACTTGTGGTTGCCTGAATATAGAGGATTTTGAGATTTAGTCATATTGAAATCTCGTAAGTATAAGTATTCTATTCCTGTCATTTCTGATTTAATGTATCATTATCAGAAGAAGTTGTACTAATGGCAAATTATGAAGGCAGAAACCGCCTCATACATTAGTAAACGTCTAGCTATTGTAAAGGTCATCATCTGAATTTGATTCGATTTGGGTCATCGTCGACAGACTGACCAAATCTGCTAATATCATTCCTGTTAATGATAGATTCTTGATGAAGAAATTGACCCTTTTGTATTTAAAGGAGTTGTGTAAACATGGTGTGCCTGTATCGATCATCTCTATCAAGATCCTCGCTTCGCATCGAATTTCTAGAGATTTGCTCAGAAGTCATTGAGAACGAATCTTGATGAGAGTACTGTGTACCACCCCAATCGAAGTGAAGAGGTAAAGTAACGATACAAAATACTATAATTGTTGTTTTATGTTTGAATGATTGACCTTTGGTAATGAACCGTATAATCTTTTTCCTTTGGAGTGATTATCATTGAAAACTATCGTATTAGGATCGAGATCGAATCTTGTTAGGATCTAAATATAAGAGCATCTGTAAGCAGGAGTTGGGATGAAGACACCCGACATACACCCATTGTGAGTTGGACATGTCTTTTAGGTTTAAGGTAGCCTATGATGACCAACCTAACCTTACAAAATACCCGACCCGCGAGACCTGAATTGATTGTTGAAATTAGGATCTGATTATTGACTACCGGTAGTGGGAAGGAGGTTATGTGAATATGGAATGTAGATCTTGAAGTGCCAGATGGGTAGCGAAGTTATGCCAAATATTTTAACCATGGAAAAAAAATGAATTGATGATCTGAAAGATCATGGGATATAAGTCCCCGTTGTTTGGGACCATTGAGATGATGTAAAAGATTGGTTTGAAAGGCATATAAGCTGGATCTACCCTAGGACTTCAAGGACTGCGTGAATTATGTTTCGTATATTGAACTTGATAAAATGCCTATCAAGTGAAAATCTGACTATTCCTTAATGAAGTTTAGATCGGCGAAAAGTTGCATTCATCAAAAACCCGTGAACATCATGGATAGAGAAAGTAAGTCAACATTAAGCCTGATCTTATTCCCGTAGTTATGTTTGATGAAACTCGCGTATTGTAATAAATTACACTTGTGAGAAAAGACCGAATGTGGAGGAAATACCCACATGGATTTAACTCTGTAAGAAGCGAGTAGTAAGATGATCTTTGAGGACAAAGATACTGTTTAGGGGTAAATGCTGTGACAATCCTGTTGGGTCTACTAGATGTAGATCTTGCAGCCTGTCAGGAACGGTGAATGACTTCTGTCATCACAAGTCAATCCACAGAGAGACTCTATACACAATATTAATGCAGAACACAAATATAATAAAGAAGAATAGAATAACTATAAAGACTTGATCCTTTCTAAGGATTTCTAATATAGGTAATCACTAGAACTACGTTTGATGAAGGTGTGTCTAACCCTTCTGCCTAAGGTTCCTTTTATACTACAAGGAAACCCTAATACATCATTAACCAAAACGTGTAAAACTGATATGCATATCCTTTCCTAACATATCTCATGCATATCCTAACAGAATAATAAATAAATACTAAAGTTTGACTTTGACCAGGACCAGGAGCACGACTTGCTCCTACTACTACTAGGACCAGGAGGAACTACATACCTCCTAGTCTACCTATTACATTTAACTATTACAATGGTCCTAACAATCCTCCCCTAAACTTGAATTTGACATATTGAGTTCAAGTTTCCTGGAAAATGTGCAATAAAGCCCGAGGATTGAATCAGCAAAACTAATAGCAGCATCAGCAAGATAAGAGTCAGAAGAACCGCCGCAACATGAAACACTAGAAGCTTCTTCAAAGCTTGGAACAAATCAGCATCGTGTTGAATCTTTTCAGCAACATGAGCAGATTTGATGAGCCTTGACCAAGTAGCTGCTCGCTCTTGGGCTAGCCAGTCTTTCTGGTGGAATAAGCATCACCCTGGGAGACTAGAACCCAGCCCAACTCTTAGAACGTGAATCAATGGTGAGTGGGGGTACCCTGATGATTTTAGGCAAACCATCACAGCCGTCAACGGATTTGATATGTCTTTACCAGAATTCGTACCCCTCTGGACTCGCCAACTCTCAGCAATGAAGCATCGGTGAGTTGAAAACCCTATAGCTTTAAGCAAGCTATTACAGCTATCAACGGATTTGATAAAATCTTTACCAAGAGCCGTACCCCCTTGGATTAGCCACTTTTCAGTCTAGGACCATGGCAAGTGAAAACCATCCAGTTTTGGGTAACCTGGCAACCATCAACGGATTTGAGAATCGCACCACGAGCCGTACCCTCAAGGTGAATCAACTCTTTCTTGTCGATGTGACATGGTGAGTTGAGGACCATTTGTTGTGAGGACCAAGTCCAACACAAGATGAAACCAGTAACCAGCACAAGGACCATTCAGCAACCAGAACCCATAGTGTGAAACAGCAAATGGTATTATATTCACAAGTGTAAAATCCATGATGTATTAAAGTATAAGCAGATATTATATAAAAAGTATTTTTTTTTTAACTATAAAGAATGAAATCCACCAAACACTTTACAGATTGGTGAAAAGAATGATAATATGAACAAATGAACAAAAGCACAAAACATAAACACTTACAAACCAACCAAATCAAAGACCAGAAGCAGCCTTCTTATCTGCTTTCAAACGAGCCTGGATCCCTTCCACCAACGCAGTTGCCGTAGAGGACTCATTCCCTGATGGAGCATTTGAAATTTGCAAGTGACTAGCCAACATAGCCTCCATTGAAGCAATCGTCAAAGGATAATCCACGTCTGTGAGCATGAAAACCATATGACCAGATTCCAACTCCAACATATGCACACCACATCCCGCATACAACTTCCATCGCTGAATAACCCATTGCATCTGATCCTTCCATATACCAGAAACAGGAGCATGAGGAGGTGCATCAAGCATCAGCTTAAGATCAGCCCATACTCGCAGACCAGCCAGGAAGACACAGCCATGGGATCAAAAGGCATGCCAGAATCCACAAACCCATATAAAGCCATAAGATCTTTACGATCAGCCCAAAACAAAAGACCTTGCAGACCCGAAGCGAACCGCACAGACCCATCACTAAGAGTAATTCTATGAGATACCACACCAGGAAGAGTCGTGGAACGCTCAACCGTCCAACCAGTAATATGTCCATTTCCCAAAGGAAAATCAGAATCACTGTCAGAAGCTGCATCAATCAAATTTTCAGGATCACGCTTCTCATAGGGGACCGTCTTGCCACGTCTAACACGTCGAGCCGATTTATGGCGAAGCGAACGTCGAGGTGTGGAATCACTAGGAGAGGGTTCAACCTTAACCTTTACCTTAGCAGCAGCAGTGGGAGCAGGAGAAGTAGACTCATTAGTTTGCCCACCCAAGGGATCAATAGGAGCTGCAGTAGAAGAAGGAAGAGGTTGAGGACCAGGAACTAGTGGTGATGGTGATGCCATATCAGGTGTAGCAGTTGTGGTGGTTGTGGTAGCAAAGGTGGTGGTGGTAGCAGGACCTGAAGAAGAACCCATAGGAGCAACCAAAGGAGTAGTGGTGGTACCAACTGAAGTAGCAACAAAAACCGATGGAATAGCAGCAGAACCAGGAGTAGGATCAGATGTAGGACCAGTAGTAACAACAGGTGAAGAAGTGGTCACCACACGAGGAGAGGGACGGTAGATAAATCGTTCCGGAATTGGTTGACTCTGATGCTTGACCATACGTTCATAGAGCGCCTTGAGCTCATCAAAAGACAAAGCCCGAACCCTGTCCCACTTCCAACCAGCTTGGAAATAAGCAGCCAATTGATACTTCACATATCACTGCATCTGCTTTCGCTCCTCAGTTCTCGATAAAGGCCTATTCTTACGCTTCTCACGAAGCTGTGCAGCAAGAGCCAACTGATGCTTGCGCATCAACACCATGGCTCTTGGAATACAGTTATGCTCATCCACATCCGCACCCAATAGATCAGTGAACTGGGCATAATCCCTGGTAAGAATAGTCAAAACCTGCATCCAATCACTTTCATTCCAATGCATTGCATCATGCTGGACTTGTTCACGTCTCTGCTGTTGAAATGCTTCCTCCTCAACCCGAGCAGCTTCATCAATTTCGGCTTGCATCCGTTGAGCAGCCTCCTCACCTAGCCTATCCTCCTCAAGCTGTCTGTGTGTACGCTTGCGAGGTGGTGAGGGAGCATCAGTCATTGAGGCCTTCCCCTTTGGATCATGGGATGGACCAGCATTGGAACCAGCAGCAGGACCAGAAGCACCAGCCATAGGAGTGGAAACACCAGCAGGAGAAGGAACACTGGAGGATGTCGGAGGAACCGGCAAATCATCATACAATTTATCAGCAAAGGCAGCCTTTGCCAACAATGTCAAACCATCCTCAACATGCTCCTTAACCTCCTCATCAGAATCAGAGTGGATCACATGCTTCTTTCGTCGTCTTTGCTGAGTCTCCAAAGCTTTGATGCGATCAGCCAGAGGAAGAACAAACTCCCTAGTAAGTTTCCGGTGTTGATTCAAATCAGCTTCCAAGGTAAGAATCCTCGCATGATACCTGTGCATAAGATCAAGTAACGACATAAGTGTAATAGGCTCCTCTACCTGCCCACCAAGAGGACTTGGGCCAGGGAAGGTGTCATTGGAGCCTGAAGCAACAGATGGGTCAACATTAGGAGTACTAGCACCAAAAGGCTTATCAGAAGAGTGTGGAGCAGGACTAGGAGGTGGAGTCTCCACAAATGGAGACTTATATGGTACTGAAGAAGGACCAGCCTTGGAAGGGGATGGTCTTTCAACCACCACCTCCTCAACCAGCTCCTCCTCAACCACATGAGAAGCACCACCAGTAGGAGCCTCCTCCTCCATAGGGTCATCATCAAGTACAACAACATCAGGAGGACCCTGAGCCAGCCCCAACATGGCCTCAGTAAAGGGCCTCCACTCCCCGGTAAACCCATGGACCATATTATAATACACTTTTGCAGTAAGCTTAGACGGCACATGTTCAGTCCTATCACGAGGAATGCAAACCAGTATTTGTTGTAAAAACCTAGGATACATCAGAAACTTCTTCCGAGAACCAACACTAGATAGATTACTAACCATCCCCTCAAACAGATAATGAGAGAAATTAAATACTCTACCCTGAGCCAAGCAAATGAGACCAGTAGCCAAAGGAGTAGGGAAAGCATCCCAACTCCCAGACTTGGGACTTAAACAATGAATCAGAAAATGCACCAGAAGCTTCCATTGGGGGGAAAACCGATTTTTCTAGAAGTTAAATTTCCCCCATGATTGTACCCTATAGAAGCCATCCCCTCCAATACCTCCAAATTGGGGATGGACTCAACACCACCCTCATCTTGAAGATGAAGGGAAGATCGAATAGAAGCCTCAGACACCACGTATGAACGTCCATCTATGGTAGCATGGAGTTCACGTGGACGACCAACACAACCACAAGACGAGCAGATGCCCAAAACTGACGAATGACACTATCATAAATAGTGGGACATACAGTAAAAGCATACCTTAGGTTTGAAGCCTCAATGAAGTCCAGAATGTCAGTAAAATCATCACGATGTGGACCATCGCCTAGATAGGCGACCTTGTTGTGAGCAGGTTGGTATACTAGGGCAGCCATGGATCTTGATTAATTGAATGGAGGATGATTTTGGTTAGGGTTGAGAAAGTAGGATCGGTTTTTTGTGTGTGATGAGTGGAATGATTGAGTCAAGGGGGTTAATTTGACCATAAATAAGGGAGGTAGTAACTGTTCATTGACCCCTATTAATGGGGGGTTGCCCTTTCAAATTACACATTATTACATAGTAACCACTTGCCCCTATTAACATAATTTCCAAATTCCAATTTACCAAAGTTAAATAAGAGTGTAAATACCAGAATTGAAAGCGTTGACTAAAAGTCAAAGCGCACAATGGTCAGACCAGAAGCAAAATATGGTCAACAAAAGTCAATAATAATGAACAGTGTCCCAGACCAACACCAGAAGCCAATCATCACTTGACAAAGAGGGATTTTTAACCACCAGAAGCTAACCAATAATGACTAGAAGCTATCCAAAGAGGACTAGAAGCCAGTCAGGAAAGAATATAACCACCAGAAGTGAGCAAAATCCTCCACCAGGAGTAACACACACCACCAGAACCAATGCAATAAGTTGTTAAAATCTACCAATATGTTAGTCTGCGCAAAGTAATATGTACACTAAGCCTCCCCTTAGGCTTAGCCTCCCATCAATCCTAAACCTCAAGGATTGACCATCCCAATGTGAACCACCAAGTGGTTGAAACGAGGACCATCAAATGCTTTAGTCAGCAAATCAGCAACATTATCATCCGTATGAACTTTAAGAACCTGTATCAGCTTCTTCTCATCGGCATCCCGTATAAAATGGTGCCTAATTTCAATATGCTTTGTTCGCTGATGAAAAACAGGATTCTTCACAATGCAGATAGTGCTTTGATTGTCAATAAAAATTTTGGTGTTCATAAAATTGAAACCATAATCCAACATTTGATTTTGGATCCACAAAACCTGTCCACAACAACTAGCAGCAGCAACGTATTCAGCTTCTGTTGAAGAAGTAGCTACTATTGTCTGTTTCTTGCATTGCCATGAAATAAGTCGACGACCCAAAAATTGACAACCACCAGTAGTAGACTTTTTGTCATTATTAGCACCTGCATAGTCACTATCACTATATGCTTCTAGAACAAAAGGTAATTCTCTAGGATACCATAAGCCCAGTTTAGGTTGAGCCTTGATATACTTGAAAATCTTCTTCACTGCATTCAAGTTCGAAACCGTTGGAGTCACCTGATGTCTAGAACAAGCACTCACTGCAAACATGATATCCGGACGTGATGCAGTCAAATACATGAGTGAGCCAATCATAGACCTGTACATGTGAACATTGACCGGGGGGTCTGGCTCATTCTTGAGTTTGACTTTAGCAACTTCATAAGGAGTTGATGCTGGTCTAAGAGGATCCATGTCAAACTTCTGAAGGATCTCATGAACATATTTATCTTGACTGATAAAGATCCCATCCGACTGTTGCTTGACTTGAAGACCAAGGAAGAAAGAAAGCTCTCCCATCGCACTCATCTGAAATTCGCCTTTCATCAAGTGTTCAAACTCATCACACCATTCCTTCCTAGTAGAACCAAAGATAATGTCGTCCACATAAACCTGAACAAGGATAATGTCCTTGGTATTCCTCCTAAGAAATAGTGTTTTGTCAATAGTACCTCTTCTATAGCCATTCTATAACAAGAAAGTTGAAAGACGCTCATACCAAGCTCTAGGAGCCTGATGTAATCCATAAAGAGCCTTGACCACCTTGTAAACTTTCTTGGGATGAAGTGGATCTACAAAGCCCTTAGGTTGAGTGACATACACCTCCTCATCAATTTTGCCATAGAGAAAGGCACTCTTGACATCCATCTGAAACACCGTAAAGCCCACATAAGAAGCAAAAGCCAAAAATAGACGAATGGCCTCAATCCTTGCAACCGGAGCAAAAACTTCAGTGTAGTCAATGCCCTCAATTTGAGTGCGGCCCTGTGCGACAAGCCTAGCTTTATTCCTTACGACAATTCCCCGTGCATCCTTCTTGTTCTTGAGAATCCATTTGGTATTGATTGCAGTCTTTCCATCTGGTAAGTCAACCAGAACCCAAACATTCTGAAACAAGAATTGCTGCATTTCCTCCTGCATAGCCTCCACCCAACTTTGATCCTCAAGAGCATGAGAAACTGACCTAGGTTCCACCTGTGAAAGAAAACAAGCAAACAAACAGTGTTGAAAGTCCGTATGATTATTACGCTTTTGATCTTCAATATAGCTCACAAGAGCATGATGATCAGACGAGGCCTTCTTCTGCATTCTGCGTGTCTTGACAGTAGAACCAGGATCTCCAATGATTTGAGTGGTAGGGTGATCTTTGTGTGATTGCAAGACTGGATTGGAAGAGACCTCCACTTCTGGTGCCAAGTTATTGAGATCACCAACAAAGTCAGCATCATATGAAGCAGTGTTGAAAATCCCATCTACTGGTTGTTTATGAATATCATCCAGCTTGGTAGAAGACTTCTTTTGATGGTTCCCCAAATCAGAAGGACTGGAGAAACGAGTATTTGAAGCAGACTCACTAGCTGGAGTACCAATAAGTGATAAATTGGCACTAGGAGCAGAAGCTGGGGTACAAAGAGCAGCTTTGTCAGTAGGTGTATTCAAGGGAAACTCAAAACCACCTTGAGCAGCTGCTGTAGTAGCTTCTTGTTGTTGTTTGAGTAGAGTGTCAAGAGCTACTTGGGAATCCGGTACATCCAATGGAGTTGCATCACTAGGAGGAGTAGGAGAGACTGTGGTGGAGTAGGATGGAACCACAAAAATGTCATCCTCGTCATCTGAATCAGAAAGACTAGAAGGAACACCTGTACTAGAAGTTGCAAACACTTGTAAACCTGCATCATGGTTAGTTTTGAAACGAAAATATCCTAACGAATCACTAAGATAATCAAGATCAAAATACCATTCAGGACCCTTGCCTTGGATGTTTGACTTCTCTTCAAAATACCTGAGATTTATAGTTTCAATGATCCGCTTGGCTTGGAGATTGTAGACACGATAAGCCCGAGAGTGAGCTGAATATCCCACAATGTATCCTTCATCTGCCTTGCCATCAAACTTCCCCAAATAGTCACTAGTACTCAGAATGGTTACTGGACACCCAAAAGGCTTCAAATGAGCAATATTTGGAACTTTGCCCGTTAGAAGCTCATAAGGAGTCTTCTTGTGAGGATTGGTAATAGAAACCCTATTCAAAACATAACTTGCAGTATTAACGGCTTCTGTCCAAAACATGGTTGGAAGCTTGGAATCGGCAAGCATTGTTCTTGCTGCTTCTATTAGTGTCCTGTTCTTTCTCTCTGCCACGCCATTCTGTTGAGGAGTTCTTGCTGCACTATAATCTCTTTTGATGCCCTTAGCATTACAAAGTGCTATGAGGTCTTTATTTTTGAACTCGGTTCCATTATCACAACGAATACCTTTAACTTTCTTGGACAACTGGTTCTCTATAAGGGTAAGAAAATCTCTAAGAATTGAGTAGGTCTCACTCTTGGCAGCCATGAAGAATACCCACGTGAACCTGCTATAACCATCAGTTACCACCAGACATAATTGTTTGTGGTCAATGCTCCTAATGGAAGTAGGACCAAATAAATCCATGTGTAGTAGCTGCAATGGCTCAGTAATAAGACTAAGAGCAGTAATGGCCTTGAAGGATGCTTTATGCTGTTTGCCTTTGCTGCAAGCAATACAGTTTATATCATTCCTAAATAACTTGGGAGGTAAACCAGAGACAAGATTCATATTTGCTAGTTTGTGAATGGTCTTGAAGTTCACATGCCCCATCCTTCTGTGCCATTGAGTAGCTTCATCTTATGAGGCTTTAGCAACCAGACATGCTAGTTGACCAGTAGGATTGACTTCATTCAGCTTGATGCTATAGAGATTGTGTCTTCTAGGGATTCTGAGCAGAACTTGTGAGTCATCCAGAAGCTGAAAGTCTTTGGAGAGCACAAGTGCATCAGTATCGGTGACGAGAACAAACTGCTTCTTGTCACAAATCTGAGAGACAGATATCAAGTTGAAGTGCTGAAGTGCTTCCACATAGTAGACCTGCTCAAAATTTAGATTAGGCGTCTTAATTGTTCCTTTGCCAGTGATCCTGCCTTCACCTCCACCAAAATAGACCTTGCCGTCATGAAATGGTACAAAGTTAGAGAGAAGACTTTTATTTCCTGTCATGCTCCTAAAGCAACCACTATCAACAATGCCTAAACTAGGATCTTGGTATGGTGTAACTAACAACAACAAGATAATAAAAATGCAAAAGTTAGTGTCTTAAGGGGACCCAAACCTTTTCAGGTTTGAGCCTGCCTTGTGGATCTTTAGTAGAGTGCCAAGAAGATTGATGAGATCCATCGTTGTTCCTTGGTTGCCTATGCATCATATGGGTATTATTGTTTGACCAAGGACAACCTGCTGAGGGCTTAACAGTAGTTCCCAAACCTCCCAAACCAAAATACATATGGCCAAAATTTTGTGGATAAATTGGATTAAAATTTTGAAAATAGTTACTGGTGGATCTATTTGTTGTTAATCCAATGTTTCTCCAATGATCAGAAGGTAATGGAGAGGGCCGTCTAGAAGAAGAAAACGATTGAGCACTAGGATTGAGTCTTCTAGAAGTATATGAGGCAGCTCCTGGTGGACCAGGAGCAGGAAATGCTTGATTAACAGAAGCATGTGTGTCATAAAAATCACAATCTTTAATCAAATGAAATGCACTTCCACAAACAAAACATGTTTTAATAGACCTTTTATTAGAATGATATTGTTTCATACTGCTAACATTATTACACACAATTCTGGGAGTATCAAACTTCCTAGGACTCAATAAACCAGGACCAGACACACTTGACTTAACAGCAACTCTTTCTTCACACATCCTAGCACCAGTAGCAGCATGATCATTCGACTTGGAACTCATAGGTCTTGACCCTTCACTTGAATCACTTGATGCAGAGTCACTGGCTTTGTCACTGAAAGTACACGAGACAAAGTCATTAGAATTAGTAGAACTTTTTGGGGACTCATGCATCTGTGATCCATCCAAGTCATTATGCCAAGAAGTGGGCATAAAAGTTCCAGTAAGAGGAGGAGGGACAGCATGCATTTCTGCTGCTGGTTTAAACCTATTGTAACTAGGTTTTCCCTCTTCCTCTTTATCGGCATCAAAGACACTCGAAAAAGATAAATCAAACACATCTTCTGAATCAATATACTTTTCAAATCCTAACCCTCTTTTAGTCCTACCAGACATGCTACTATCAATTATTTTTGAAAGATTTTTAGGTGCCTTTTGCCATTTTTCAAATCTCAACATTGTAGCATCTAATTTTTCTTGCATCTCCTGTTTTTCTTTGATACTGGCATCTCTTACCTTTTCTGTATATTTAAGCATATTAGTTGTGTTTTCTAAATCGATGCTTAGTATTCGAATTTTATCCTCATACTCACGTTGAGTATTTTGTAGCCACCTCTTTTGTTGTTCCAATGTGTTTAAAGAAGCCTTATAGGCTTGAACCTCTAAAAAATACTTATCATTTTGATCATTTACTTCATTAAATTGGGACAACAATTCTGAGTATTTATCATGACAACCAAGAGGACAATGTTGTACCTGAGGTGAGATGCCCATAAGAGCCAACTCGTCTGCTTCTTCTACATCAGAGAGATTCCCAGCAATCACTGCAAATACGTCAGTCGAGGATTCAGCGGATTCCAAAGTGGTAGTCTGATGATCATTCTAGTTGACCATAGAGTCAACAGATACCAGTGCCTTCTTGTCATCTTTTACCTCTTGAACCTTAAAAGTTGAGTACCTTATCTTCTCCTGATCATTCTTGCTAGGGCATTCCCTCGCAAAGTGACCTTGTTGCTGGCAGTTATAGCATCGAACCTTGCTTCTGTCGAATCTTGCTGGCTCCCGAGGGTTGTAATTGAATTTTCATCCTGCTTTCTTCTCAAACTTGTGAACCCTAAGAGTGAGCATGGCCATCTGCCATTTAAGATCCATTTCATCCAGGTCAAGTTTATCGACCTGTTTGAAGTCATCAAAAGCAAGTTGTTGTTGAGCATCAACATCAGCCACAAAAGAATGAAGAACGGTTTCTACCATACTACTAGACTTGGCAGTAGGATCAGGAGCAGAAGTATGCTGAAAAGTATGTTGAGAGGACACAGTATTGCTTGGGCTACTAGCATATGACATGGGGCTGGATGCCATAGAACTCACACAGGCAGAATTAGCAGGAGTGGGAAAAGAGTCACTTGAATATCCTCTCACATGAGGTTCAAAAGTTCTGAGCTTATGAAATAAATCATCAAAGTTGAGATAGTCAAGCCCACCTTTGGCTTTGAGAGAGATCACCACCTGATTCCATGAGTAGGGTAAAGCTTTAAGAAACCTTGCATTAATATCACCATCATCAGGCTTTGAACGAAGTTGATTCAGTTGGCTCAATATCTTCTGAAACCTGTCATACCCTTGATGTAAACCTTCAGTTTCTGAGATTTTGAATTCTATGAATTCATCTCTCAGCATGGATCTTCGCATTTTCTTTGACTCCTCATTCCCACCAAACCTTGCTTTTATACCATTCCAGATCTCTCTGGCATCATCCAAATGGTAGAAGTCACCCATGTGATCATCAGGAAGAGATTGAAGCAAAATCGTTTTTGCTTTGACCTCCTTCTGAATAGCTATGATTTCTTCATGAGATTTAGGGTTAAGAAGAGTAATATTGCCATTCTTGTCTCTTCCAGTTAGCTTCCTGCTGTTCCCATTCAGAATAGTCTTCCAAAGGTCTTGATCAGTATTGGTGATCCACCATTCCATCTTCATTGCCCAACTATCATATTCATCCTTTTTCAGAAGAGGGAATTTACCATTCGTGTTGGAAACCGTAGCAACGATCTGCTGAGGTTGCACAATTTTAGGAGTGCTGTCTTCTCCTGTTTGAGTAGAAGTTGAGGCAGACATGATAAAACAAAAATGTCAGTAATAAGAAAACTTGATTCGTCTTGTATAGAGACCCTCCCAGTCTCTGATACCACTTGTTGGGTCTACTAGATGTAGATCTTGCAGCCTGTCAGGAACGGTGAATGACTTCTTTAATCACAAGTCAATCCACAGAGAGACTCTATACACAATATGAATACATAACACAAATATAATAAAGAAGAACAGAATAACTATAAAGACTTGATCCTTTCTAAGGATTTCTAATATTGATAATCACTAGAACTACGTTTGATGAAGGTGTGTCTAACCCTTCTGCCTAAGGTTCCTTTTATACTACAAGGAAACCCTAATACATCATTAACCAAAACGTGTAAAACTGATATGCATATCCTTTCCTAACATATCTCATGCATATCATAACAGAATAATAAATAAATACTAAAGTTTGACTTTGACCAGGACCAGGAGCACGACTTGCTCCTACTACTACTAGGACCAGGAGGAACTACATACCTCCTAGTCTACCTATTACATTTAACTATTACAATGGTCCTAACAAATCCGTCAATTTATGGTTGATATTTTATTCTCAAATATTATTTAAAAACATTATTTTAATGTTATATTATGAACTCACTTATTTTTTGGAAGAAATTTGGAATACGTCTTGAAGTAGCAACGACTACGTCTAAACCGGAGGATTCTACGTTACGTGCTTACGTTTACATACACCATTTTTGGTGACAGTCCGACATTTCAGAAAATAAATTTATCTGTGAATATTATTTTGAGATTTTAAATTGTGTTGGTTCATAAACTCACAAATTTACGAGAAGAGATTAGGACTTACGATTATAATTTAACGTCCTTTACGACTAAACCGGAAACCTTAGGATTACGTATTTACGTTTTTGAACTCCGTTTTTGAAAATACAATTTTTATTAGATTCGTTTTGTACCGTTGATTCATAATTTATAAAAATGTTTCTCGTAAAATGACCCAAGGGCACGCAAATCGAGGAAACTAGAATCGAGGAGTACCCGTAAATTAGTGGGATGGGACAAGCTTTACACTTGCCCACCCCACTATATGTGGCGTCCAATATAAGCCAACACCACAAAGGTGTCAACTTCTTATAAATAGGAAGGACACTTGTCCTCCCTTTCACACCAAAACTAGCTAATGCATAAAACAAGCCAACACATACCACTAGCTTCATTTTCTCTCATGCAAACACACTCCTCTCTCTCCCTTGGTTCTCCTTTTGTCGTCCACTTCCACCACCACCACCACCATATTGATCAAAATTTACACCACAAATCCTATGTTATTCGTACATAAGATAAAGAACCTTTGAAGCCTTGAAGATTGGAGGTGATTCTAACATCCAAGGAGATGATTTGGTGATGTTTAAGGGCTGATTTCTACATTAAGTTTACAAGTATTGGTGGCCATGAAGATTGGTGTTGATCTATCACAAGTTCTTCCATCAAAAATCCAAGCCTTGATCATAAACTATACAACCTTGGTGGTATAAAGATTGTTCTTCCCATCCTCTTGTTATTTTGATTATGTAATCATGTATTTTATTTCTTATTGTATAAGTATATGATGAATATATGATGATAAAAATGTTGTGTGGGGATCAAGTGTTAATAAACATGGGTAAAGAGATGAAAAACTATATGTAAAAGTGGTTAATCTTGCTTAATTTAGTAGGCTGTATAAAAACAGTAAATAACCATATGATGAACTGATAAAATGCTATAGATGAATTTATATACAGTGATTATTGAGACTTGTACACATGTGAGAGTTGGCCATGCAATGGAATCATAAAAATGAGTGAGATATGATCAAAACAAGTTTAGAGTGCAAATCTGAGTACACTGTTTTGGACGAATTTTATAAAATACTTAGAGGTTGATTCATCAGTAGCTATAAAGGAATACAATGAAGCACATATCATGTAGTTTCTGTGATAAAAATTTGGGGTTCTATCTCCATGTAGAACTCTAGATATGATCATTTTAGTAAACTATATTTTTAGGACTGATTTTATGAAATTAAAGTTTAATATTATTATATAAGCACTCAAATAAATATAGTATAAAATGTGAATTAAAACCCACTAACTTATATATTTCATTGATATAAATATGTACAATGATAAATAAGTGGACATTTTATAAAAATGGTAACTTGTTAAGTTTTATAAGTTATAAAAACTATAAACATGATTTTTACGTCTTTTCGGCTAATACCGTAAAATTAACGTTTTTCGTCAATTAAAACTTAGACGGTCGAACCCGTCTAATGTAAACTTTTTAAAAGTCATATACTGATATATAAGTACTTAATACAAGTAAAAACCGATAAAACCCGAACTAAATAACATATGGACATTAACGGGCTAAGTTAGCATTATTGGACTAATAATCCAACTAAATGGGCTAAACACTTATAAATTTACTTATTGGGCTTAACCCACTTGGGCCCAACATGTAAAGTATAATACTGATAATAAAAGTGTAAAATAGACTAATATAAAGTATTGGGCTTGTAATAGTCTTATTGGGCCTAAAACATGTAAATAAGTAAAACTAGTATAAAAATGTTACCAACACATAAACACTATAATGAATGAGTAAAAATGTATAAACCCACTTGATCATCATCATATATATAAAATCATCATATGTATACATAATTGTTATTTTTATAAAGTCATTGGACAAGAGTCTAAGACAAGTATTATTTGTTTAGGTTCCGTGATTGAAGCACGTACCGTACATCCGAATCGCCGATAACCCACATTTCCCAATCAACGTGAGTTCATAGCCTCGCACTCTTTTAAATGTTTTTATGAAATGTTTTATAAACCCGCGAGGGAGATAACATGTTAGTTTTTATGAAATAGGACACTAGTTGTCCCAATTGTTTGTTTATTGATTTGGACCCGAATGATTGTATGACCCGATGAATGATTATATGACCCGATAGATGAAATGAAATGGATTATTAAAGTTAAGTTATGTCACTAAAAGTCCCATTAGCATGAATTGTGAACTACCGGGATTTGGTAGACGCTTATGCATATAATAGTACTATTTGGGGACGATCACCCCAGTTCGCGCCTTGACGGTTGATCCCCGTCGTGCCACATTGATTGGTAAGCGAATTTATGTATGAGAAGATTTACACAAGCGTGATTATTGTGACGACGCGCTAATTTAGATGGGAAAATGAATTTCGGGCTAGCTACCCGTTGTTTGTTGTAGTAAGGTAACAATGTCATGCGGCTTATAATAATCCAAATAACGAAAATACTGCTTTATGCATTGAATTACGATATATTGCCTGACTAGCAATATAGGGTCTTATTATTGATTTTATGTTCGTGTTTTGCTTTTACATAACCATGTTCATATAACGGTTTTTATTTAACTTTATACAACGTCATAAGACGTATTGTATGATGTTTTTAACGACAATGGTTCGTATAATGATTTTGAAGGCGAAAGCCTATATTATGATTTTGATAAGGATTTGTATAAAATGACTTTGGCTATTTTATGGCCTATTACAATGATTTGTACAAAATGATTTTCGGTAATAATTTTATACAGATGTTATATTAATGGATTTTATTAAACTCTATGAATTCACTCGGCGTTATCGCTGACCTTTTCTTTTAACATGTTTTATCTCAGGTACTTGAAGGTAATTCTCGGGAAGACAACAAGAATTCATGGCCCGCACTTAAATAACAATTTCCATTCAAATGCTTTGTAAAACTTGTATGAAATACAATGACTTGGGACCTATGTAAATTTGATATTTATGAATGGAAATGCTTTATTATTAAACGACGCGATTTTTATGTGTTGTCTTTGATGTGAGTAATGTGATATCCCGTAACAGCAACGAGTCTTCCGCTGTATTTAAATTGTGTAAATTTGGGGTGTTACACAATCTTTCCTTCTTTCCTCATGGAATTCTTTAACTCGTACAAACTAATGTGCATCAATAATGGTCTATCTATAAGATTTTCCATCAAGGGGAAAACCTTTGTGTACACTCTTGAGGAATTTGGTAAGATTCTCAGAGTTCCATACGAAGGTCAATGTAGGTTCACCGATGCTTGGGGTTTAAACCACTTAGAATCGGCCCCTATTAATGTGCATTATGTGACCGAGATTCCTTCGGCTTCGGACATCTCTCGTGCCATTGCTAAACCTCGTGAACATCCTATTCTTGGTAATTTTAAAGGAGAATTTCGTGCTCTCACTCCTTGGGAATTACTAACTAGCGATCGTAGTGATTTTATGATCCCTTGGGCCGAAATCATTAGGGAAAATGCAATGTGTGTGGATGGTAATCGCAACCATGTGCCCGCTTGTCTTGCACATATGTTGTATTGTGTTGCTACCACCACACCATACAACCTTGCATTTTTCATAGCTAGAAGAATAAGATTTGTTCTCAATGGATCTCGTTCTACTCTTCCATATGCCATGATTCTATCGCGGCTTCTTAAGAGAGTTCTTCTTGACTTTCTGATGAGACTGCTTTTATACATGGTCTCGTCGTCCAAATCGGGCTTAAACTGCATAAAATGTCATTAAATATACCAAATATATGCTCGTGTTTGTTACTTGTGTATTTTTAGGTACGGATATTGAGGAAATGGCAAAAGATCACAAGAATCAATCAAAAACGAACACGGGAAACGAAGCCGCACAATGAACCGGGCCCAAGTTTGGAAATTTGCAAAAAGACCCTTGAAGAATTAAAGATTGGCAATTTTGGTCCCTCATCTTTGAAGAACTTGTCACAAATGACCCTCCAATAGTTATTTGTGCAAGTATGGTCCTCATTGTTTGAAGATTGTACAAGACCAGTCCTTGAAGAATCCAAGAAAGTACAAGAAAGCCCTTGTTAAAAGTTTTTAAAGGTTTTGTGCCAAAAATGACAACTTGTGCAAAGTTGACACAAGTATAATGGGACGTTGATGGCATTATTTACAAAGTGAAGTAAACAAGAAAGCTTGGGGGCATTTTGACCAGACATCCAAACATACACACCCACTCACACATTGACACCTCAACAGTACCCACCCATCCACCCAATATCCATACCCATAACCCACAACCCACCCGGTTTATTTTAATAAACTAAGTCAAACCCACCCAGTCAACCCCATTTCCCACTAAAACACATTTTTAAAATCAATTCTTTCCCAAAACAGATTAAACAACCCTTAATCCCCTTTTAAACCCTAATTCCACCCAGGAACAATCAAGAGCAAAACAAAGGGGTTTTGTCTTAATCCCTCCAGAACCTTGATTAATCATCACCCAAACCCAACCCACAACCCAGATTCCATCCACAACACACCCATGTGGTTGTGGACCCCTCCCCTGCACACGTCTCTTTCCCCAAACCCTATAACCCGACCAAACCAACGTTTGTGATCAACTCCTTGTCCTCCAAGCTCAAACAAACGCCCAGGATGAAGTTCCAACAGTTGGCCAAGTACAAGACTCACAAGATGCCATTTTTTGACCAATTTTCAGTCAAAAACAGCAAGGGCAGATTAGGCATTCCATTGCTAGGGTTTTATGTATTCTAGATTATTCCTTAGACTAGTATAAGTATGAGTGGTCTGTCACTCATACAAGTTGTTCCAGTTTTTTAGCAAATTATTGTAATTCCTTTTTTAATTAATTAAAGTTGGTATTTTAAGAGTGAATGTAATTCCTTTTATTTTATTTAAAAAGTTGGTATTAATTTGGCTAAGATTCTGAGTTCCATAAATTTGGTGAAGTATTTTGAGTTTTCAACATTTATTTTCAAAGTTTCTGAAATTGGATTTTCTTGGTGAGGTTTTGTTTTGAGAATTGGATTTCAGGGTTGTAACTTGTTTGGTTAAGGTTGTTTGAAAGTCTTAAGTTGATTGAGAAAGCTTTAAAGAAAGTTTTAAAAGGTTTCATAAAAATCAGAATATAGTATTGCTTGTGTTCCATTTTTTTAGCAGGTTTTGGAGACTTGTTTTGATCAAGGGTCTGCACAAACCCGAGTTTGTTTGGAGGTGGTTCCTCAACCACTGTGGGACCTGGATGTGGGTCCCACAAGGTAAATCCTTGTCCCATTTTTCATTTTTCAAGTTTTATGTGATTGGGTGTGATTTTCTGTTAAAGCTGTTTAAGTGCTGTTTATGTGGTTGGATTTTGTTTAATTTAGGATATTAAGTATATTAGAAGCAATAGGATTCAGTTTGGAGTTGAATTGGTGTAATTTTCTTTGAAAAATTTCATTTCAAGATTTTTAAGGGGTGTTTGGATACGGGTTTATTTAAGAAATTTTGAAAGATTTTTGAAGTTTAAACCTGCTATACATACTTGATAGTGTAGTGTTAGGTCACATGCTAGTTTTGTTTTCATTATTGATAGGGCTTTGGTCATTTGAATGCTAAAATTTGGATAACATAGCATAAAACAATCAAGTGCTTTTTTTTGCTTGTTTATGTGAAATTTGATCATCAAAATTGATAGGCTGCTAGAATATAGGTCTGTTTAGGTTTGTGTTAGGTTTGTCTTTCACTAGGTAATCTTGTGTGCTAGCCTTGAAGCTTTGAAAGTTGAATTTGTGCTAGTATATAGCCCTTTTGCCACCAGACCTGCATAGAATACATCAGCAACCTTCAATTGCCTTCTTGTACTTGTTTTTGTGATTCTGTGGAAGTTTATTGCTTGATTTCTTGTTTAGTTTGACTCCTTGTACTCCAAAGAGTACAAGGGTGCCATATTGTCCAATCAATCATCCAAAGAAAGCTAAAACAAGCCCTCTTGTTATTATATGCACAAGTGAAGAAAAACAATTTGCTTTGTGTTCTTGAAAAGGATAACTGGTCACGTTTTTGTGCATTCTTGCTTTAATCTTGTTAAAAAGGGAATTGGTTTTGTGTTTTTGGAGGCTTAAGAGGTCACAGGTTGGGTTTGCAAAGTTTAAAAAAAGAAAAAAATATATAAAAACAAAAAGGACGTGGCCAGGACTCGAACCTGCGCCACTCCTCTCACAACACACATCACTCACCACTGCGCCCTTGGGTCTTTTACTGACCAAGGGTGCATTTGCAATTTACTTAAGGTCATTTTAAGTGGGCTTATATAAATATAAGTCGTAGCTTAATTGGGTCTTTTCAGCTTATTGGACAAGCAAATTAAGCAGATTCCAATTTTCCTAGGATTAGAACGTTGTTTAGGATTTTTATAGCTAAAGTTTCAATTTTTCCCTTTATTTATTTATTTATTAGGATTATTTTTAGTTTAATTTTTAGAAAGTCATTTAAAAATAGTAAAAAGTATTTTAAAAATCCATAAAAATAGTTTTTAGGTTTTATTTAAGTAATTTGAGGTTTACATCCAAAAAGTTTTCAAAAAGTCTTATTTTTAATTTTATTTGATTTTAGGGTTTTTAAACAACTTTAAAAATTAATATAAAATTAATAAAAAGGTTTTAGGAACTTTTATTTGCATTTTTATCTTAGTTAGAATATTTAGGATTTTTGGTAATTTTTTAGAATTTATTTTTAAACTTTTTATTTTTTTGATTATTTTAATATTATTTTATTCCCAAAAATAGAAAGTTGGTTTTTTCTACTTTTTTCATTTTTCCTAGATTATAGACATTAAATTAGGAACTTTGTCACTTTCCAAATAGTGTTTAGGCTTTTCATTTAATTTCTAGAATTAATTTAAGATTTAATAGATTTTAATAGTTTTTAAGTGTTTAAAAATAGATTAATTTGGTTTTAAAATTTTTAAAAATAGTTTTTAGCTTAATTAGGTCATTTTTGAGGTTTAAAAATTATAAAAACTTGTTTAGGGCTTTTTAATATTTAAAAGTGATTTTTAGGGCTTTAATTAGCATTAAAAAGTCATTATTTAATTAATTAAAAGGTTTTAACAAGTTTGGATTTTTTTGTAAACTCTTAGAATTATATTGTGGGTTTTTAGTAATTTTTAGGAATTTTTAGGTTAAAATTTTTATTTTTGTGGTTTTTACGGTTCTACGTCTTAACTTTCTAGTAGTGATTTTTATTAATTTTTATTTTTACGTCTTCGTCATTTTCTCTTCTCTTTTCTTCTTTTTAATAATCACAAACATCATTAATCAATTCATTACACAACACACGTGCCTCCTCGAGAACGAACTCACTCTTACTTGGGTCATTTACACACGGTTTTCCTAAATCGTCGTGCTTACCCTATATTATTGCCTTGTTTTCCTAAACAAGTGTGATTTTACAACTATCACTTTCCACCTCTAAATCCTTCAATTTTTTCACTCCGTGGATCGAGTCATGCTTCCTATTGAAGGGAATGTCTCTTCTGTACCCACGCATGATTCAAATGAAGATGAAAATGTCTCTCAAGACAATTCTCTCAATCCTTGTTATGACTTGTCATCATCTATCTCTCATTTGTCTTCACTAGACATTGATTCAGACTATCAGTAATGTCTCAATCTTCATCTTTAAGATCGAATAAGAAGTGAATCAAGGCAAGGAGAAAATGCTCATAGATGAATGATATATGCAACTCTTGATTGACTAACATGTGTGTAGACATGTTTGGATTATTGAACCTCATCTTCTTTATCTTTATTCTTAGGATGTTGTATGTTCTTTCACTAACAATTTGTGTTTGGATTATCTAGTATTTTAATCCTAATTTTCCATGCTATCGAGCTTTCGATTTTCATGGCTCTATGCTTCTTGTGTGTTAGTTAGCTACCTAGACCTTGACTTATAGTCCATTTTGGCTTGATAAACCTTGGTATAAAATCTGGGCTAGCAAAAGTTTGAGGAAGTGCTATTTTTGAACACCTCTGGTTGCGGTTCCATATAAAACCCGCGGTTCCTTAGCGATAAAGAACCGCGGGCCTACGTAAGGAACCGCCTAGTACTGTTTCAACAGAATCTTTGCTTTACACTGTTTTCCTTAATCTATGTAAAACTTTGATAAAGTTTTTGCAAAAACCTGCAGTTTCCTAGTTTAGGCTACCTAGTTTCATTGTTCACATAAAATGATTTTAACATATGACTAGTTTGGATCATCCCCTTCTCTTCTTAAACCCTCCACTATTGATTGTCTTCTTCAACCCCTCAACTCTTCTCTAAACCTTAACACACAACCATGTTATCCACTAGAACATCCAGTTACTCCAAAACCTCCTCATCCAAAGGAAACCTTAAGATGAAATTCAAGTTTCCTAAACTTGGCTCTTCATCTTCTCACAAACCAAAAAGTGAAGCCTCGCCTATTTTCATCTCTTCATCACTTTAACCACCACTTGCTTCTTGGAAAATAAACTCAACTCATGGTACTAACCATTCACATGGTTCTACATCATCTTCATTCCAATCAAGAATGAATGAGTTTTCCTCACCATTCACTTCTAGTCATCCTCTAAATGTGAATGCTCAACCTCAACCTCATCAAAGAATTCCCTTTGTTTTTGAGCCTCTTCCTTTCACTCCACCAAATTCACCCATATCACCCTTGGATACCATGCCTTCTTCACATACTCCTCCCTCCAACACTCCACTCTTGGGTGTTCCCATTTCCTGTTTCTTGGGTGATCCACACTTGTTTGACTTTTTCATGCACAATGGAACCAATTGTCCTTGTTGCTTGAACAACTTTCACCTCATTGATATCCTTAGGTTGGAGATGATTGGGGCTCACATCAAGTTTCAAAGCTTCTTGTTGAACCTATTTTCTAATCCTCCTCCTCCTAGGAGATGAATGATTTTTTTAATCAATTACTTTTAAAGAAGGTCAAGCCAAAGAGGACTATGAATTCAAGATCTAGATAAGCTAACTTTATAGTAGTTAGTTGTCATTTTATTTCTTGTATTTCTTTTCTTTTCCCTCATGATTTTCTCATGTGGATGATTTATGGATTTAGTTTTGTGTGTTTCAACCTATGTGGTCACAATAATCAACTTTAATTTATTTAAAATTGAACCTAAATCTATCACAACCTCTAAAAACTTGACTTAAAATTGGATCAAAATGTTATCTAAATATTTTGTCACCCTTTGTCAAGACATTCTTTTTGAATGTGTTGCTTTTATGTAACCATAGTATACTTTAGTGCTAAATGAGGTAAAAATCCAAGATTTGCAAAATTTTGAAAAAGTCTTATGTTTCTCCAAAACTTTTGAAAATCATGGTTTGTTGTCCCCTGGACGCGGCTCCTTAGCCCCCAGGCGGCTCCATATCGATATGGAACCGCGGGCTCTATTAAAGAACCGCGTACAGGAAAGCCGTTCTTGGCTTATTTTGGTCTTTCTTCTTTGACCACTATTTTGGTTAAGATTCTTTGTTTACCCAATTTGGCTAAACATTCCCTAAAACCTTTTTTTTATTTCAAATCTTTGCCTTGTCTATTTTCTTTAAATTCTTCTCTTTTGGGAGTTCTTCTCTTCATCCCTCATAATGCCTAATTCTTCCATTCCTAACCTTGACATTTCTTTGTCACAATCTTCTCAACCTAAAGCTTTTTCTTCTAAGCTTTCAAAGAAACCGAAAATCTCGGTTCGACCCGTTTGGATAAAAAGAACAACAATCCTCATGATTCTTCTTCTCCAAAATCCTCAAAGAATTCCTCTTTCTCTCCGATTCGGTATTGGAATGAGACTTACTCTATAAATCCAATTACTGGAGAAAAGGAAATTTTTCCACCACCACTTAAACCTTTCAACTCTCCTCAACTCAATGGCCTATCTTCTTTCCCTAACCTCACTAGGCATTGTGAAAACATCTCTTATCCATTATCTACCTCTCCACCAAACTCTAATTTAGATGGACCTCCCCCATCTAACGACTTTGTTTTGCATCATGGTTCCTCGTGTGCTTGTTGTCGTTTTCAACAAATTGAACTTGCTCATATCTATGAAAAGCTAAATTTCCTTGAATTCCTCCTCACTCGACCTCCTCTCAAAGTTTTCGTTCCTGCGAACAAAACTTCGAATGATGCTTCGTCGTCTTTCTTTTTCAACTAAGGCACATTTTGTACTTTAGTTGTTTGAGTCAATAGAACTTAAGCAATCTTGGAAGATTATCACTATTAGAGTAGTTTATGCTTTGTGTTTTATTTTCCATATTTTTTTGCTTTAAATATTCATATTGTGTGTATGAATATTTCTTTTGTATGTTATTTCATATTTGTGTAATATGAATGTAATGTGTGTTATCTTTCCCGCTAATTCTATTTCACACATTTGTTAAAGAGTTGATCATGGTTAAAACTTACAATTAATTATGGGTGATTCCATAAATTTTAAATTTTAACCCCTTGACATTTTAATCATCTTTGATTGGTTTGGATGTTTCTTTTCTTCCTTTATTCCACCAATTAAACTATGATATTGTCAATACACACTCTTTGGACATACTTGATAAATGCTTGCTTCTAATTTGAGATTTCTTTTCCTTCTCCCTCTCAAGTTAGTTAGTAGGTAGTGCACATACATACATTGGTGTTTCTTTTCTTTCTTCTAACCTTTGTGTAGCATGTCACCTTAGCTCATTTACTTGGTGCCCCAAGCAAGGGGAGTAAGCACCAAGGGGGAGCTACTAGCAAAGTCCAGTTCTTTTCTTCTTCAAAGATTTGTGCTAACCTTTTTGCTTTAACAAAGGGGGAGAAACGATAGTGATAAACTCGTTAATAATTCGAATAAACTTGTATTTTACGTAGATGAGTTTATAGTTTGTTGTAATCAAAAAGGGGGAGATTGTTAATGCAAAGCAATGCCTAAAAATATTGTTAGTATTAATTAATCTTTCTTAGTTTTGATCACGACAAATTACAAAGACATTTTTTGTCAAACACAATCATAAAACGAATTATCTAACAAACACTATCATCAAGGTAATAATCATTACACTAACATATCTTAATCATGCTTAGTGATCATAAAAGTGATTAGCCTTAAAACTCACTTTTGTCAAATGTAACAAAAGATTTTTAATAAACTTTATTTTTAAGAAAATGTTTTATTAAAATGAAAATGTAAATTTGAATATGGCATATTCCAAATGCCATAAGAATATCATTTGAAGGTTTAAAGAGTCTCACATATTTCAAATTCACTAAAAGACAAAAAGGAGCGGAGTCTACTCTCCGCGGTTCCTTAAGTGCCTACGCGGTTCCCTATCGATAAGGAACCGCCTGGGTAGTTAAGGAACCGACCCCAGATAGTCGTTGGCATTTGTCTTCTATAAATAGTGGATCAAATCTGCATTTTCATCAACCCTTTTTGGACATCTTTTTCAGTCTTCTTTCTTGTTTCTAATCCTAATCATTTGTAAATGATCACTTAATGTTTTAAGTATGTTTACCTATGATTATCCTCTTGATCTCCTTCTTTACCTTGTCCAAAGAGAAGATCACTCACACACTTGTGATGTGACTAAAGATGAAGCATTGATGAAGATCACCTTCTCCTAAAGATCTAGTCATGTTCATCATTTGTTTATTTGTGTCTTGTGTAAATTCAATGTATTTGTGAATACTTGGACTAGTTGTGTTCATCCAAGCTATATGTGAATAATTGGAATAGAGTTGTGTAAATCCTTTGCATATATGTGTGCTTGGATTTGTGTTGTGTAGATCCAAGCTACATGTGTGTACTTGGATATGTTTAGTTGAGTTGTAATAAGTTGTGTTAGTTCTCACTAAACTATAAAGTGATGTGGTTGTGTCTTGTGAGTTCTCACTAAACTATAAAAGTGATATGTAGTTGTGTTGTGTGAAGTTCTCACTTAGCTTCAAAGTGAAGAGTCGTGAAGATTGGTTCTAGCTTTGGATTAGAACTCGACATCTAGCCTTGTGTCGGAAAATGGTGAAGTAGGCAACATTGTGCAGATTGGTTCTAGCTTTGGATTAGAACTCGACATCTAGCCTTGTGTCGTAAAATGGTGAAGTGGGCGACGTTGTGTAGATTGGTCCTAGCTAAGATTAGGTCTCGATATTTAGCTTATTGTCGAAAAATAATGTAAGCGACGTTGTAAGGTTTTCTCTGCCAAGAAGGGAGCTTGTGGATACAGTGGAAATCTCGAGTAAGGTGTACTCGAGGAGTGGAGTAGGAACGAGGATAGAGCCTTGTTGTCGAACCACTATAAATCTTGGTGTCTTCCTACTAGGTTGTTTCTTTCCTTACTCATTACTTACATTCATTATCATTATACTTACTACATATTGTTAATGCATTAGAATTGAACCTAATCATTATGCAACTAGCTTTCAAGTAAAAGATACTTTTTATACTCACCTAGTTGAAAAGAATTTTAATTAGGAGATAAACCGATGAGAAACTATTCAAACCACCATTCTAGTTTCTATAGTTATTGTTATAGATATTAAAATAGTTTTAAATTAATTAGTAAAAAGTAAAATTGTCATTTTACAAAAAGTATGTGAGTGAAAGTTGTAATACTTATCTTTTTCTTAAATAAATGTGTGATTTTTGTCTGTTGACAATAATTTTAATTTTAAGACAGAAAGAGTATTTATTAAGATAAATCATTAATATATTAATATTAATTTATTTTAAACTTCCAACGGCCAAGATAGCCGTTTTTTGTCCACACATGCATCTCCGAACATTTTGCTCCACTCGACCCTTTTACTTCAACGACCGATTCAAATCGGTCTTCTCATCAACGACGACTGAGTTGTTAACTCGGTCGAGGGGGGTCGACCGAAACTGATGCGCCTAGCCTAATAGATGGTGGTCAACATTTGCAAATTTGATATTGTACCAATTTGCACAGGTTAAAAGTGTTAAATGCCATGATACCAGTTGCAAACATCATAATAGGACTAGAACATCATGGTACCAATTGCAAATATCATAATAGGACTACAACATCATGGTACCAATTGGGTAGCTTAAGTAATCAAGGTCTATTTGAAATCTAGTAGTATAATACAGTAATAAAGATCATAGTACCAATTGCAATTATGATAATTGGACTAGCACATCATGGTACCAAGACCAATCAAGGTTTAGCTTATTTATGTAGTTTAAGTAAACATCATGGTACCACTTGCATGCCTGGGTCATTAGCAAATCTGGACTGCTAGTGGCTTTAATTTTTACAAAAGATTGACTTTTAATTGAATATGTAAAGGTATATTCATCAGTGAAGATAATATTAATAAGTTGGTCAAATTGACACTAAACAACTTTTACTCTTTTTACTGGTAATCTGCTACTTCCTCCGTCTAAAATTTATTGTCATTATTTCGATCTTTTTTTCTAACTTTGATCCGAAATATTTTTATTTACGTTATATAATACTTAATGAAAATTATAACAATAAAAATACATTTAAAAACTAATCAGTTTATATATTTTTCATTAAATATTAATATATAAAACAAACAAAAATATTAAAATCAAAATTAGCAGAAAAAGACCAAAAAAGTCAATAAGAGACAATAATTTTAAGACGGATGAAGTATTTCAGAATACGTACACAACAAATCAATCTCACGATTTCATATCATTTGCTAATATGCATACAAAAATCGCAACTAAACTTATCAAAAACGTTCGTATGTGCACAATCGTACATGTAAATCTATTGAAGCTTCTTGCTCGATGATTAACAATCCTACTGCATATTTTATACAGGCTTGTTTATTAATTTTTTTTATTAAAATATGTTTAATGCAAACACTAATTTTCGTTACTTAATATTTTTAGTTATCCTATTCTATTAACTAATTAACAAATAGTTTTCATCAGTTGTCAACCTTAGATATAACTATAAGATATAATTTTCACAAGGTAAATACTAAATATAAGAGAACGGCGTAGTGATAACGTTTTGCTCAAAAGCCGTCTTATGAACTAACATGCCTAATATTCAGTGACATAGTGTTATGACACTTTGTTACGAGAATATTAGGCATGTTTCTCTTGTAAATCCAAGGAGACGGACGCCCATGTTAAAAATTGTGTAGTAAGATTAATTATCATATTTCATGCGAAAAAGACTCAAAGCGCATGAGCTTGTTCAAAACCATTGAGCAAAACCCACAGCTCGCGCCGAAAGAAAAAACCACTTGATTTACTTAAATTCTTTACGAAACATAAAACTTATGTTACAAGCATTTGCACCACAATTTCTATTAAGCAAAGTAAAGTAACACGTAATACTGTTTTTCACGGGTTATAAGTCCTAATACCGTCTAGAATAGTGTATGGGGTATCGTCTAGGACAGGGTATGAGGGACGTTGAGACGAAAACAATCATACCCCTACTAAAGATAAAGAGACTGATTTCGATTATATCAAAGATAGAAAACGACCAATGACTAAAGATTAAACCTCTAACCCTCTCTCAAAAGGCAAGGATGTTAACCAAGTAATCCAATCTTGTTACCTTAACACCACAATTTCTATAACAAGTGTGATATATTTACATACTTTCTATATGCTACTTGTAAAATTTTATCAAGCATGATTTGATGATACTTTCAGTGTCGTGAAGAGTCGGGGAAACAACTTTCATACATAATATGAATTTCATTTTAGATAATATTATTACTGAATGAGTTGTTACATCTTTTACTTTAATCCTTTTAAAGCAAGTGGATGCATTCATTTCATCTTTGCCCATTCAAGGTATCTCACATGTTGATGATCTTCGCAATGGCGCAATCATCTTTGTCCTTTTGAATCTTGTACAAAAACTATCTATATCCTCATATTAGAAGGTCCAAAATTCAATTATGCAAGCAATCTAAAGCATCTTCCTATGTTCGTTCAATTTGTGGATGATCAAAATGTGTGACATTTTTAACTCTATTGAACGGGAGTTCACAAAACTTTTGAAACAAACAGTAAATTTTATAATATAAATTTAGGGTCTAGTTGTAGTTTAACTCGAATCTAATGATGTTAGTCATATATAAGGAAATCTCTTTTTCTCTTATTTTTTAAAATAGACGAATATTCATGTATAACAATAAAAAAAAGTAGCAGACAAGTAACAATATACGATATTGTGTTAAGTGTTTTATGTCAACATATTCATTTTTATTTGATAAGATTGCTTTTAAGACTATACCAATAGATGAGTGAGCGTTGATGGTGAAAAAAAGAAATATCAAATTGTTGCGCGATGGATATCCGGTGATTAACCGAAGAAACACAAAAAAGAAAATGATACTTGTCAGTTCACCCGCTTCTACCAATTCCTGTCACCCCTCTACAATTTGTTTTCGGGCGGCATTCGTTCGAACATCGTCATAGTCATATACCCGTGAGATGCTACGTAATTTTATAGTGGTATGTAAAGGTATTTTTAAATATTTTTTAAAAGTTGTGACCCGATCGAGTTTATCACTCCAAATTAACGGAAAACTGGTAGTTTAATCCGGTTCTCAAAAAGCAAAATTCAACGATCACATTCGACTCAATATCTAAACCGGTTCACAAGTCAACCGTTCAATCGAAGAGATTAACCCGTATTTTAAAATATTGATTATAGTATTTAACTTGTTTTAATGTTTAATTTTAAAACTGATAAATATAAGTTTTACAAACTTGGTATGTATAAGCTATTGTAAAAGTAGTAAGGTAATTTATTATAACATTTATTTTTTTATTTTATTTTTTTAATTTTTAACAAATTCAAGAAAATATGATAAATGTTTTCATAGATAACGTGGATAGAGAGATGAAGATGTGAGAGTTATTTGTGGCTTCTTTTTCCATAACGTTCAATCAACAATCCAATGGTTAGTCTTTGTTTTCGTTTACGTAGTGGGTTAAGATGTGAGATTTTGTTTTCACTTAAGTCCGTTTACGTAACGGGTTGAGATATGAGATTTTATTTTCACTTACATCCTATATGTTTAAATATATTTTCAGTTATACATTTACCATGAAAATCTTTTACCAAAACAAACTTGGGACCAAACTGTTAGTGTACGGTGTACCTCTAGTTCCAGTACGTTAGGTCTTTAGAGTTCTCGTTGAGCCAGATTTTGTACTATTGCACAACCCTTGATAAAAAGGGTAAAATAACGGGTCAAAAAGGTTAAATATGTACAAAACATACTCAGAACTCATGGTAGTACATCAAACAGTCAAATAAACTCATGGTAGTACATCAAACAGTTAAATAACAAGCCAAAAATATTATAATCAGTCAACCTAAGCAGATACATTTTCATAGTTACTTTAAAATTACACATTTTGACCCAAATACATCTTACAATAAAACCTTAACTCTCTGATTATATTAGAGTTTAAACATACAAATTATGAGCCAAAAGTTGTCCTTTAAATATTTACACTGTGTATGCAATTTGCCATTTGTTAATTCTCATTGTCATTGTACAATGATTGCTCATTTGCTCCTAGCCACAAAACCAAAGTTTGTTTGTGTATTTTGACTCCTAAAAGTGCAAGTAAATAATGGTTTGTGTCATCTTCACTTGATTAGTACTCAACCATCTTCCTTATCTATCATTGCACCTTTATACACACTATTGGAAGGTTTGATCATTCCATTATGGAAGGAATACTAAAGATATACTGCAAATTATGGAAAGATAATAACAAAGTATGAAATGCATGTCAAGAAACAGATAACTATTTGGAGCAACCCTTTTTATGTCATCTACCTTTACCATGTGACAAATATAACTTCTTCTAGTGAAAACACATGGCTCGACATGGCTAGTGACGATCGACCATGTCGTGTTCTTGCTTTTCTCTCGATAAGAAGCAAGATATATGTAGATTGTTGATTTCATGAATCTTGTCGTGTTCGGTCAGCTGTTCTAACTTATTTATTACGTAGTATCTTCTTTGCGGCCAGAAAACGATGAAACTCATGAATTCTATAGAGAATGGCAGATAAAAAGTAGTACTGTATTAAACTTAGTTATACACTATCATCTAAAACAAATCCGATATGCATTAGGTATATTGAAAATTTTATACAAGTTATGACGTTTTGTACATGTATGCTGAACTTAGTTAGTAAGCCTAGACATTTTAATTTGATAATCAATTAATTTTATAAATACTAAATTCAGTACTGAAATTAGCAACTTGATAGGCGATGACGTATATGTCCGAACGACACGTGCCGGAAGACACCTACCCGAAAGGCATCTGTCCGAGCGACCGCAGAGGATAGATGATGTGGCGGGACGTGTTGAAGGCAAACACCCTTTTAGCCAAGAACGTCCTTTATCCGGCAGTCCCCTTATACCTATCACTTAAGCAAGGTATAGCTCGGCTCACCGCTTCCCTATGTTATCAGGTAACAATAGTTGGCCTGGGGTAGTAGAAAAATTACACACATACTTACTATGAGCTTGATCTTATGATCAAACAAAAATTTAGTCCCGTTTCTCTCATCTGTTGGCTACATCATCAGAAGGAATCTACACCTATTAATTAACCTTAGGAGCAATTATTTGGTTCTACATTAGGCAATGATCTCATCTTAATGACTTGATTCAATAATTGGTCCATAAGATGAATACTTAAGGCATACTAATTATATATTCACCATTCTTAATTTGTATTAAGAAAAAAGGAAGATCACTTTTGATTCATTATATTAATCAAATTTGGCACAAATCATGATTAGGAATCATGTTTATGTGTGTTTAATATGGAACTTTTAGGGAATATTTTATGCTGAGTTTTAATCATGTATGCGTATCTTAATCCAACCAATTACAACAGAGATTACATATATAGCTAACTTTCCTAGATCAAGCATAAGTATTGTATTCCTTCTCTTTAATTATCTCCAATCTTTCTTCTTTGTAATCTCATTCGATGTTATGTTAATCCTTGTCATCATTGCTTTCGCTTGAAGCATACGCGCAATCTCACTATAGCACGTATGCAAATGTTGTTACGTCGTCTCAATGAAAATGGCATTTATCAAATAAGGTTTTGGGTCGATTAAAATCATACAATTTTGTTTAGCGCATTTGATGCTTGATAAGATCATAGTATCAAATACGGAGTATCTTTTTTGATAAGAAAAGCATTCACAAGAACAATGTTGAAGATAAAAATCTTGAAGAAGAGGTTGTTTAAATCATTGAAAGACATGGTCAAAAGAATTTGTCCCGATAACCATCACCATCTTGATCCACTACTAAAAGAATTCCTTTAAATGTAACGCATTAAAAGATTGAATCCGTATCTCATTTCTGGTAAAGATAACGACCCTCTACACGTACTGCACACATGAGATAAAGTCGACATACATAATATGCCTAAGGATAAATTAATGGCCATAAACACGAAAATGTAACAAAGAACAGAAAACGACCTGAATCACATTGCATCAATGGTGGTCGTACGGATCATTAGATTTGTCGTATAACTTTATATAGGAATAATTAGAATTGAACATACGAAAATTCTGAAATGTGGGGATGAGAATAAGTGTTAGAAATTGTGGCTTGGGTTGGGAACCTTTGGATATTCAATTTTCCAGGTGCATCCTTTTTGTCATAGCAAGGGAACTTTATATTCTTTGCCAAAGAAACAAAGCACTTGAAAAAGAATATGTGTGTTCAAGATACCCTTGAAACATAGAGTATATATTTGACCTATATTGATGTATGAGTCGCAGTATGAGAATAAACCTAAACCTTACAAGAGTATGAACTTATGCTGAAGTGAGTTTATATCATGGTTAATTGTGCATTTGTTTCTTACAAGTTCTCCCTAATCCTTGATGTTAGTTAATATACCGCAATTTTACATATTTTCGGGATTTCCATAAATCAAAGAGCATACATTACAATGCAGTAGAAGTTAATCACTTACTAGCATAATGCAAGAAGTTGACAGTAAATTTGAGCATAACCTTTCAAAATGCAATTGGCATAAAGCATAAGAATAAGGAAGAAAAAGATGAATGTGATGTTAGATATTGGAGTTAATAAACAAACAAAGAATAATGGTACCTATATTCCACTTCTAATATCCAAGCAATTAAACAGAGTTTCTATTGCAGTATAACATAGCACTAAACATTGTTTGATTCAGATGCTGAAACATATAAAGCATTGAAACGTAGCAAATTATAATGGCGAAACAGATAAAGATTAGACATGTAGCACTAATCGTTCTGAGTTTATAATGGCGAAAAGATTAAGGAATTGACGCATAGCACTAATCATTGTGTAATTATAATGGTTAGACAAGTAAGAAATGGCCATTAAGCGCACACTTGTATGATAGAATTCTACGCCACTAACCTATGTCGTTATTGAGGTAAACATTTGTACCAACATATGCCTAGGAACGGAAACTCGAATCTTCCACACAAACAAGAAAAAGTTACAATTTATAGCTGAAAAACCACAATCCGCAAACGAAAACAGTACAATTGAAGAGCTCCCATAACAAGACCATCATGATTTAGATAACTTGAAAGGGGCATGACATAGACATAGATATATATTTAAGGGCACACACATATCTAATTTTGATCCAAACAAAAACTTGTGTACAAAATGCATACCTTCAAATCCATATTACCCTACCCCATACATAACCTTTCTTAAACTTCCAAAAGTACCCCTACAACTAGCATAGCTTCTTCTGCATATGAAAATGAAAATGAAAATAGATAGTGATGGTACAGACACACTTATAAGTCTTAAAACATCTATTGTTAATAAGTTCACTTGACCCATTCAGACTCTAGCCACAGCCTTACACACCAATGCCTTCTTCATTTCCAATGACATCTTCAAGCACTCAGACAAATCAACATCATTTGGGTCAGAACCGGTTCCAACCCATGTAAAGTTCTGAAGCAATTGGGCTAACCAAAGCTGAACCGTAGCCAAACCCATAGTCTTGCCGGGGCAAACCCTCCGGCCTGCACCAAAAGGAGCGAGCCGGAGATCAGTGCCCATCACTGAAACCTCCTCACTCATGAACCTATCTGGGTTGAACTTTTCTGGTTCATCCCATATTTTGTCATCATGAGTTATGGCATACATATTGACCATCGCCGTAGTTCCAGCTGGAACCATATGTGGACCCACTTGAGTATCGTTGATTGCAAGGCGAGCCCACGATAGAAGTGGCCCAGGTGGATGCACACGTAGAGTTTCTTTCACAATTGCATGTAAGTAAGGCAAGTTTGGAAGATCAGCATCAGTAACACTTTGACCGGACCCGACGACAACACTGTCTATTTCCGCTTGTGCCCTTGCTTGTATTTCTGGGTGCATTACCATCCTAGCCAGAATCCACTCCAGCAATATTGCAACTGTATCAGTTCCCCTAAATATCATTTCCTGCAATAAAAAGATAAAAATATAAATATTTAAGACCTTTTAACATATATACTCATATAATATACAGTAGTATTTAAAATATAGCCGCGCCATATATAGCGCGGTTATTCTGTTAGTATAACGTACCCAAAGAACCGCAATCATATCATCATCAGTAAACTTATCCTCGGACTCCAAATCAAGCAAAACATCAACAAAATCAGCACCACAAACACCCTCAGCACCACTATTCTGAGCTCTACGTACCCGATGCTCCTCAATAATGTTTCCAACAAAAACATTAACTTTTGAAACCAAACATTTACATCTTTTCCTCACTCCTTGCAAATCAAACCAGCCAATAATAGGAAAATAATCACTCCAGTTAAAGATACTCAACAATTCATACCCTTCACTCACCATTTTTTCCAACTCAAAACCATCACCATTTTCATTAAAATCTTCATAACATTTACCAAAAACAGTCATCATAACGTTATTTAATGACCCATAGTGTAACATCTTTTTAACTTCAACAAACCCGTTACTCTCCATAGATATTAAAACTTTTTTCACCATTTTTAACCCGATATCTTTCCTAACAGTTCCAAAACCCGCTACTCGTTTATTACTGAACAAATGAGTAGCGGATATTTTCCTTAAGTTACGCCAGTATTCACCGTACGGGGCAAACCCCATAGCACGGTGAAATAAAAGGCTATACGCTGACTCCTTAATAGGACGGTCAGCAAAAGATGTACTATTTAGTATTTCTTTTGCAGTATCGGGATGGCTCGCTATAACAAAGCGTGTCATCCCGATAGAAAATGACATAAGCTTCTTAGCATTAAAAGAAGTTGAAATTTTTTCAAGTAGCCTATGTGTTAGTTTGGATGTGAAAATGAAAACAAGTCCTAATACAGGCAGCCCAGTGGGCCCTGGAATAGCGGTTTTGGACCGTGTTTTGGACAGGGCCCACGCGAGGCCGCCTGGAGGGAAAATGAAAGCTAGGATGGAGATGAAAAGGATGATGCATAGGAAGGGAGTTATGGAAAGTGTTGATTGTAGTGTGTCATGTGGGATGAAGAGAGTTGTTGTTGTTGCTGAAGACATTTTTGTGCTAGCTTAATTAGAGAGAGCAAGTGTGTTTTTTTGTTTGTGTAATGGAGAAGAGAGGGGTGACAGGGTTTATATAGGGGAAGGACCAAAGGTAACGCATAAAATAAATGGCAATTTGAATGGCGGTACTTTTTATTTTATTGATTAACAAAGGGCTTTAAATAGGCTAGAATAACCGCATATACTAATTGGAAGACTTAAAACTAAAATAACTACACTATCTCTTTAATATATATGATGTGAGAATACATTATCGGTTTGTGAATAAACATATTTTTTGTTGTTTTCAATAGAATGCTCATAAATATGTTTATAATTAGACAAATCGAGTAGATATCGTTAAACAGACTTCTTGTTTTCAATGAAATGCTCACGCATATGATTAAATATAATTAAACCCGACTAGACATCGCCAACTAAATATCCTCACACATATGTTTATCAACTTCATTTCATTTTGGCTTATATTTTAAAAAGTATGATCTTTTTGGTTTATTTCCAGACTCGTAGGTTTACGAGTTATAGCATACTCTTTGAAGGTTATAAGTCTTAAAATAAGGTAGAAGATCGAGACTAGGAAATATAAGCTCGAATCGAATAAGCTTATAAGCTCTAAACAAACACCTCAAATTTCACTTAAACTGATGCTCAATGGTTAAGCTAGATCTTTGAAAAAGCACGAAGTCAAAGCTTTTTCAGTCGGTCCGGATATAAAGATTGTTATACTAGTTATTTAGATTATTTTCAGAAAGTTTGGATACTATTTCTCATATAACAAAGTACTCCATATTAAATTGTTAACTACTACTTGCTAAGCACCAACAAATTG
The DNA here is from genome assembly GCA_025667525.1 of Glebionis coronaria. Lineage (NCBI taxonomy): Eukaryota > Viridiplantae > Streptophyta > Magnoliopsida > Asterales > Asteraceae > Glebionis > Glebionis coronaria. The sequence continues at coordinate 109,851,690 of CM046879.1, read as the reverse complement.
TTAGAACGTCACCATATAAGACCGTTTGTAGTAGCCAGTAGGAGACTCGACCAAGACCGAGTCTTGGACCACCCAAGAACAAGTCTTTCCTATTAAGAACTTAGTAGATTTTGGAATGATTGGACCAAGAAGACGATTTGAACCGGACCGTCTGGTACTCGATCTATTATTTTATCATATTCGTAGGTCCGGTCCGGTCTTACACAAAACTCATAATTATGTTTTGTTTGATTAAATCGTATTGATGAACGAAGTGAACCGGACTGAACTGACCTGGGCATTGATCGATCGATTCGTCTGATCCTCGGTCTGGTGTAATGGACAAAGCCGGTTTTTCGTCATGTCCGATTTTCAGACCATGACCAGCCCTATTCGTTATTAGACCTCCTCATGAAGCATGCGTCTTTAACAAAAATAATACAGACTCGGTCTTGTAGACGACCAAGTCTTGCATTATGTGTATTTTGGTGGGGTATATATGTGTAATTAGAAAAAAAAAAAAAAATTTGGTGAAATTGATTGTTTACTAAGTTGGGTTAAAATTAATTGTAAGAAAAAAAAGCTAATTTGAGGGTGATGAATATTATTGGGTTTTCTTTATTACACCCAACGTAAAGCTGAGACACAAACTCTTTTAAGTATGTTTAAAACTAAGATTGTTATGTTTGGATACTAATTAATTGGTGGATTCAAAACCAAAATTTTCCCCCATAGTACTTTTTGTTCTATGCTTGTTGAATGGTTAAGTTTCATATGCACATGTCCCCTCTAGGCTCTAGCCATATGTGGCTAAGCATACAACGACTACCTAGCAAGTTTACCATATTAGTGTAATGTTGAGACTTCACGTTGTTAAAAGATTGTAGTAGTGAATATAGTGAATAGTGAGATTGACAAAATACACACGTTTCATAAATTGTTCATCTCACCGGTCATTATATCTCGAGTCTAAGGTCTCTTCCTTACGAGCCGAAGAATGAAGGCATGTTTAGCAACATTAGTTTAGTTCCCAACTAGTTTGACTAGTCCTGCTAAGAAACTTGGGTGAAATTTTGCATTCATGTTGCTACGAAAAAGTTTGTCGTCAAATAAATGTCAAGTACAAATTAAAGTAATTAAATTGTAACTTTAACTTGAAAGACAAAATTTACATAAGCAAAACGTGAAAGTAATGTAAGACTGTAAAAGTTGATGCGGCACATGTTAATGCAGGCTTCGTGTTTATCTGTGTTTGAATGCTAAGTTGCCTGGAAGGGATGGCGCTAATTGAAAACGCAACTTATGGAAGTATCCTAACACCGAGATTGATCACGTAGGGTTTCGCGCCGTGATTGTCAACTAACGTTATATATTTTTTACTTGTGTTTTATATATTACAGTATGTTATGTGTAAGCTAGACAATGTCTTATAAGCAGATGGTGAAAAAACCGTCGTGATTTAAGTTATAGATTTCGAATGGTACTATAAAAGTTACTTTAATTAGTTCGCTTAAATCAACTAGTTCGCTTAATGTACTTTAGCTTCATCAATTCTAAACTTTGAGAATTTTTCAGTAATGAACACCATATTAATTTTCAAAAATATATTTTGTATTTTAAAAAGCATCACAAGTTTTGTATTAAAAGTAGAACCAGAATCGCAAATATAATTATAGAGTATATCATTATACATCATCGTTTTGTGCAAGTATTCTTTTGGTATTATAAAAATGATAAACCTTACGAGTTACAAGATCGACATGTTTCACGCCTAGTCAAAGTAATTACTTGTATATCCATCATGTTTTATACTTCTCAATAAACATGCTTTTGGTCTAACAATATGGAGGTTCTATCATATGTCGTCAGATCACTAGGGTCTTAGTTATCTTTCAGTTGATAAATTTGACAACATGGTTTAATTTGTTTTACAATCTCATGATTGAAGTATTGAACCTTATTGTTTACATAACCTCATGGCCGTGTTTGAAAGTGTGCAGGACTGCAGGGTGAGCGATCGTACGAGGCCTTGAATTTTTAAGGAGCCCAACATTTGTCTCGTTGACAATTATAGACAGATGTACACATATTTTTCATGTAACTCTTTTCAAAAAGGTTTAATATATAATTTTGCTCAGTGTTTCATAATTTTTCTCAAATTTAGAGACGATCCTGCATAACCTTACATGATCATTATCCGTCAGAAAAATGTTACAAATCAAATTCCTGTTCGTTAAATATTTTGTTTTTAACCTTTCAAAAGTAATGACGTATGTTGAGGTTTTCATATAGTGATACGTGATACACGAGAGATACCTTGATGTTGAAATGTTACAAGTTGGTATCGTTAATGAAGTTGATTTATACCAACTTTCAGAAAAAAGTCAAAGGATCAGTAGTATGTAGTTTAGCTATATAAAATACAATTAAAGGCAACCGTAAACCGTATCTTGGACTTGGTTTGAATAACATGAATGTTGTGCCCTTTTTTAATTCGATAATTAGCATCGTTCCTTAATTTTTATCAAAAATTGATTTACACCACACTTATATTTGAGCATAATATTTATAGTGGTACGAGATTGTTTTTTATTAGAAGTAGTTAATATGTGTCAGCATATGAATGGTGGACATACATTCCAATTAATGTACCTCCAAGATCAGATATGAACTCAACCAACCTTTCCTTTTATTTTTTTATAAACTGCTTTACACTATCATTTCAAATGTGATATTTGGATTGTGATCAGTACATACAAAAAAGAAACAATATGAATCAATGATCTTAACAGCAAGATCAATGTTCATAAACAATCAAAACCAGAATACAAGAACAAAGCAACAATGGCGGCTGATGAACAAACAACTGTGTGAAAAGATAAAATAACTTGTAACCTAACATAATGACCAGATAAGACTATATATACTACATTGACAAGTCAACACCAGCAACTCTTCACAATTGCAAAATAGTCCTTAAAGTTTCCTTAACCTACAAAATAAAGAAAAACAAAAATATATACAAAATATTTACAACTTACCCCTTTACCTTTCTAAACATTACCATCCAGAAATAAGTTTACATAATCTCAGCATATTTCAATACCCCTCCTTAAACTCATTTATGGTACAAGTTTACCATCTACAACATCTCACAAAACCTTTTATGATTTTTGATGGATAACCCTTTGGTAAACAAATTTGCAACATTATCCTCAGTTTTGATCTTGTAAGTTTTGATCAAACCTTTTGACACTTTATCTCTTAGAAAATAAAGATCAAGCTCAAAATGCTTGGCCCTCTCATGAAAAACTGGATTTGCAGCTATTTGAATAGCAGAGCTACTATCACAATTCAAAGGAATAGGCAACACAAGCTCAACTTTCAGATTATTTAGGATTTCAAAATCCACAGCAATTCACAAGTAACACTATTCATAGCTATGTATTCAGCTTCAGCTGAAGACTTAGCTAAGACAGATTGTTTTTTACTTTTCCATGAAACAATGTTCTGACCAAGATATATCACATAACCAGTAACAGATTTTCTTGTTATTTTGCACTTAGCCCAATCAAAATCAACATAAGCAAACAACTTAAGATCACTATCATGTTTAAAAAATATCTCAGTTCCAGGAGAACTCTTAAGATACCTCAAAATATGAAAAGCAAGCTTAAGATGTGAATCACAAGGAGCATGCATAAACTGACTTAACACATGAACAACATAAGCAATATCTTGTCTAGTAAGAGTAAGATATATAAGTTTCCTAACAATTTTTCGATAACATTTAATGTTACTAAGAAACTTATCCTCCTTAACATCTTGATTTTTCACTTTCTTAGACTCATCTACTATAGATGACTTAGCAGGGTTACATGCCAACAATCCATATTCAGCTAACAACTCTAAGGCAATATTTTCTTTGATTCAAACATAAACCATTATCAGTTTCAATAACCTCTATACCCAAGAAATACTTAAGTTTACCAAGATCCTTAATTTGGAACTTAGAACTCAAGTATTCTTTAAACTTGGATATCTGATCATCATTATTACCAGTAATGGTGATATCATCAACATAAACCAAACGAGCAACAAATGTTTCATTAACAGACTTATTGAACAAACACACGTCAACTTTTGCTTTGAATAAAGCCATTTTCTAACAAAACTTCAGTTAATTTCTTATTCTATTTTCTTGGTGCTTGCTTAAGCCCATATAAAGATATTGTTAGTCTACACGTCTTTTTACTATCTTTAGAAAAATAACCCTCGGGATGAAACCATGTAAACTTCCTCATCAAGGTCACCATATAAAAATGCATTATTAACATCTAACTAATACAAAGGCCACTTGTAAGCCATAGCAACAAACAAGAGGCATCTAAAAGTGACAGTTTTCACAATTGGTGAAAATGTGTCCTCATAATCTATGCTCTCTTTCTGACTATAGCCTTTGGCAACAAGCCTGACCTTATACCTTTCAACCTCACCATTAGATTTATATTTAACTTTCTGTAACCACTTAGAACATATATGAATTCTCCCATCAGGCAAATCAGTGATTTCCCCATGTATTATTTCTATTTAATGCCTCCATTTCTAAGGTTATAGCTTCTACCCATCTAGAATTACAAGTAGCTTCAGCAAAACTTTTAGGCTCATGAATTTTATTCAAGTTATTAGAAAACACAAAGTTATCCATAGAAAAATTAGCATAACTCACAACAATATTAATATCATACTTAAACCTTTTGTTAAGCTCATAGTTATCAAATTTAGTAGGTAATTTATGAGGTCTACTTGACCTTCTTAGCTCAAAATTCTCTGGATTATTTTTAAAATTTTGATTAAACTCTATAAAGTCCTCACCCTCAGACTCATATTCTTTTTCATTAAGGGAAACATCAAGATCTATGAGATTTTCCTCACTACTGCCTAGACCATTCTGGCTTCCAATACTATGATGTTTATTAATCATAGAGTCTGACTCCTGAGAATGACTAGTAATAGTGGAGGATGTATCAGTAGATACATCAGCAGAATCAGAACCTTTAGGGATGCTACCTCTATCACCTAGACACTCATCTCTCAACTCATCGTAGGGTTCATCAGACCTGTCTACTGCTAAGTAAAAAATATTTAAACTATTTCACCTTGATCTTCAAAGATCAAATCGCCTTTACAAACATTATTTTTAAAAGGAAAAATAGTTTCATAGATTTTAACATCCCTTGAAAACGACACAGTTTTAGACTCAATATTAAAAAGTTTATAACCTTTTTTAGTATAAGAATAACCGATAAACACACACTTTTCAGATCAAGCAACAAACTTATCCATATTATTAAGCACCGTGCTAAAACAAAGACAACCAAAAGACTTTAAATGAGAGATATTAGGTTCCATATTATATATCCTTTCATAGAGACTTTTTCTAGAGAGAACAGAGCCAGGAATCCAGTTAATAAGGTAAACAACAGTCAAAATAGACTCATGAAACATGTTTAAACGTAATCCCCCTTGAAACATGAGGGCTCTAGCAACATTAAGTAAGTGCCTATCTTTTCTTTCTGCTATACCATTCTGCTGTGGTGTATACACACAAGTTGTTTGATGAACAATACCATAAGACTGAATAAAACTTTCAAATTTATGATTTATAAATTCAGCTCCATTTCACTTCTTAATATTTTAACAGAAACTTTAAATTAATTTTTAATCAGATTGAAAAATTCAAAAAATTTATCAAACACTTCATCTTTACCCTTAAGCATGTACAACCACACAGCCCTGGTATAATCATCAACAACAGTAAGGAAAACCATATACCCATCTGTACTTTTAATTTAACAAGGACCCCATACATCTAAGTGAACAATAACACCCAAAGACTTGGTCTTATGCTCACTTAAAGGAAATGGTTCCCTTGTCTGCTTAGCCTTGTGACACACATTACAAGGCTGAACATCATTAATAGTGTCCATTTGAATTTTGTCTTTAAGTAAAGTTAAGACTTGATCAGAGGGGTGACCAAGTCTATTATGCCATAAGCACTTAGACAAACAACATGTAGATATAGCACTATTAGTAAATTTCCTACCGGAATCAAACAAGTATAGTCCATTATTCTCACTACCATCCCTAGAAGGGACTTTTGAAGAGAATCCTGAACAAAACATCTTGATTTAGTAAAAGAGACAACAAATTTATCATCCTTAGCCAATTTATGCACATAGATAAGACTAACTTTGTATCCTGGAACCACCAACACATTTTTCAAGACAATCTTGTCTAACAATTTAAAATTACCAACATGTTTAACTTGTTCACTTGTTCCATTAGGATGAGAAACATATATCTTTAATTTTGAAATATCAATGACATCATATAAGAGATCAATAGAAAAATTCATGTGTTAAGATGCCCTAGAATCAAAAATCCAACCAATATAAGTACTATAGGTACTTATATTAGCATTATAGTTAAAAAATCTACATGTAACAAAATTAATCACATGATAGTACAACTAAAGTACCCGCAGCACAAGACTGCACATCACCATATTCAGGCTTAGATCCAATTAAATCCATAAGCCTATTAATCTGATCAGTAGTAAAGAGAAGAGATTTCCCTGCTCCCTGATCAACATTATTACCAACAGAACTAGAAATATTATAAGACACATTAGATCCTACAGTATTTCTTTTCTTGAAACCTGGAGGATACCCATTAAGCTCAAAGCATCTGTCAATAGTATGCCGATTCATATTACAATGCTTACATATCAGATTATTATTTCTGTTAACACCCATGTTCTAAGTATTTTTGTTACTAGACCAAGTATTTAGTTTCGAAACAAAAGCAGAAGAAATGCTCTTAACAGAACTAGAATGAACCATACTATTATTATGTGACTCAACCCTAGACAGAGTAGCAAAAGCAGATTTAACATCGGGAAGAGGCTAAACAATCAGTAATTGACTTCTGACAACACTATAAGAATCATCAAGTCCCATAAGAAACTACACAAGTCTCATATGATCATTATGACCTTTCAATTGAGGAGCACTAGCACAACTACAACATGGCAAATTGACAAGGGAATCAAATTGCCTCCTTAAACTATTGTAGTTATGATAGTACTCAAACAATGAAGATCCAGACTTAGCATTTTTACTAAAAATTTGTCCCTGATAAAGATCATGAGACACACAACTAAGAATCCAAGAAAGAACAACAACATTGCACCTATCCAATTGCTCTTGATACAGAGCATTATCCTCATGTTGTAAAATCCTCATATAAATACCATGAACAGTACACTACGTAAACCTACCACTACTACAAAAAAGTCCATGGAGATTGGTCCAAAAAGGCAATGGAGACTGGTTTTGTAGGACGTCTCTATGTGGAGGATCTCCTTGCTCGAAACATAAAGAGACTGGTTTTTAAACCAGTCTCTATTAAAAGAATAGACACTGGTTATCTTTATAAAAACAAGTCTCTTTAGAGATTGGTCTCCATACTAATCTCCAGAAAGCAGTCTTTTTAAGAGCATCTAACCAGTCTTTTTATGGAGTAAAAAAATGTGTTTTTTTTAAAACCAGTCTCTTTTTACTTAATTTTAAAAAAAAAATTGGAATTTTTATTAAATTCTAAATTTTACAAATTTAACCATCTAGAATGGAATAATGTGAATACAAGAATTATATAAAAAAAACTAAATTAAAGGACTTGAATTGTCATTAACAACAAATGTATGTAAATAAAGAGAACTTTATTAATTGGAAGGATTAAAACTGTCAAATACATATTTCGAATCAAATTTGTTTTTATTTAACTTGTCGCCACAATGTAAACCAAGATCCAACAATCACGTTCAACTCTTTCTTATCCAACGGACGCTCGTTATTCTACGGTACCTACAAGTACTTTAATCAAATTAACACAATAAGCTAGATAAAAGCAACATGCAAATCAGACCAACCAAGGGAATTAAAAGCTATAACATTGGCTTGTGGAAAGAGTTTTTAAGGCTACTAACGGATACTAACACAACTACTATAGCTTATTGATACTAATTTTAGCGTATCCTTAACCTAAACTATACTAACAACTTATCTAACTAATGTATACACGTTTTAAAAAAGACTTACTGTGTTTGGAAAGTTATTGTTTTGATATTTCAGGACGAAGTCATGCATCCATTTCATGACGTAATATCCACACTCCCAATCTTCCGTCTGGCGATTCACTAGAGGAAAATCCCACTCCATGGTACCAAGGACACTAAAAAGTAAAGAACATGTGCAAGTTAAATTACACAACAACAAATGTGAAATATTAAAATTTTTAAATAATACTTACGAGTTCACAAGTCCAACGAGTCTGTAACAGTTCTCATTAGTTTGTGAATCCTTTTGCGGATTCAAAATAAAACCTTTACCGTCCTTGGGGCATATTATGATTAGTACATAATGCCGGCTGCATTTATCGTATACGTTTTAGGATTAAAAAAAGAACGACCAAATATAGATGATAATTAAGATGGTAAGAGATGTTACCCTTGTAGAAATGGTGCAAGATAAAAATCGTAAGAAGTCAATGCTTGAGCTAAGTAGCCCATTGTTGCAAGCTTTTCATGAAAGCATAAATTTGCGGTAATCTTCATCGGGTTCAAGAAACCAACCTTGTTATTTGAGTAGTGGTCCCTCAACTGATACAATGACCTAGTTCGAACATACAAGATATAAACATAAATTTATGTGATATAAAAAATCGTTTGCAATGAAGTATATACTAAAACATATATTAATTACCTCGAAAATAGGGTCAAGATGCCAATATCCAGTTGTTTGTTTGTCAAAAGCTCAATGATGTCCATTGCGTTTATTGAAAAGTAGAACTCCTCAGTTGCACGAAAAACCTTCTGATTAACAACAATAGAATACGGCTCAGCAATATCCTCACGGCTCATCCAATTATTATACCCATCTATCACATTCTGTGGTTTACTGAGTATATCATTTTGCAGATCGTGCAACTTCTTTCGGTTGGCAGCTTTCTCATTTGCAACCTGACATAAGAAATAGTAAACATAAATCAACATTATCATATCAACAGTGGTTTATATCAGATTAAGACTTGCTCCCTAAGAGTAAAGCACTAATATGTGAAACTGCATATTAAGGGGGTGTTTATAGCTTCCTCTTGAAACTTGGTTCTTCCGATTTTAAAACACAGTAAACCCAATACTTATATCACTTCTCTGTAATTGCAATAATTTTTCTGGACTGTTACCAAATAACATAAGCCATTTTGAGATACCTAAAGAGATACTATTACTACCAACTAAATTGTGTGTTTATCTCCCCTTGTACAAAATTAGGAGATGTTTAGATGGCCTAATATATACAGGGGTGTTCAGTTTTGCTGTAGACTTGCAGACTAATGAATAGTTCACTGCATCCCAATTCCCAACTACATAAACACCGATTTGGATACACACTTTAAGTTTAACCACCATCTGAACAGGACCTAAAACCCAACACTCATGATTCATCATCACCAACTTCCCAAGATATTTTAGTGGTGGGTTCATCAGCTCCTTCAAGAGAAGTGCTTCCTACTTTATCCTCTAAAGCTTATTCTAAAAGCACACAAGTGGTTTTCCTAAAAATGCGATTCCAAATCAAAACAAACCAAAACAAACACACAAGAAAGATATATTAAACACACTAGTAACTTTTATTTCATCATAACAAAACCGACAAGTAAACATCATCCGGTCACACATAAAATTCATCACAAAGAAGACACGCTAAACATAAAAAGTAAATGACATATAATGATAACATGCACAAATCAACATAACGATATAAAAGTAAGTCTTACCCGCTCTATCGATTTTTGTTTTTTGATTGCATCTTCAGATGCTTTGTCCTTCATGTTCAATTCTTTCGGGGTAACATTTACTTTTCCCTTTTTTGATGAAGGTGTCGATTCAGGTTAAGGCATCAAACGTTTCGTTGGAACTTGTGTTACAGGTTGTTTGGACGTTCTCTACGAATAACAATCCAACTAAGTTAGCAAATACTTAATTATGACAACTGGTATATAAACTATCATAATACCTTATAGCGACCAATAGCAAAAATTGGCCATTGGATAAAGCCGTTCACTGCGGACTCTAAACAAGGCAGTTCATCGTCCGGCACAGGGAGCTCCATATTTTTATGGTTTTCCATAACTTTGTGAACTTCTACCTTCATGTGACCTTTTCTTAATTTCTAAAAATGTACCATACCATTTTCAAGAATCGGATATATTGTTGCAAAGGCACACATCGCTGGCTTCCCGGCTAAAGCACAACTAGGGACGTACAAGCAGCCGTAGGTTTCCTCCTAAATAAAATGTATCAAGTAGTGAGAAAACAAAATAAGCAATTTAACAATTCATACAAGGCTAATTACAAAACTGAAGTAGTTAACCTGTATGCATTGTATCTTAAAGACATTGTTTGAACTTGGCTGATTCTGTTCCCCTTGTTCTTTCCTTATGATGTTTGTGGCCGCCTCCTAAATAAAATGTTTCAAGTAGTTAGAAAACAAAATAAGCAAATTAACAATTCATACAAGGCTAATTAGAAAAGTGAAGTAGTTAACCTGTATGCATTGTCTCTTGATGACATTGTTTGAACTTGACTGATTATGTTCCCCTTGTTCCAACGAAACGCTGTTTGTGGTCGAGTTAAGACTCGATTTCAGCTCAACCGATCTTGTGACATCATCATCCGTTGGTGATAAATTATGTTCAGCTAGAATTTTATTTCTTAATTCCTTCTCAAGCTCCGCCCTCATTTCCAACCAAAAGTCACCTGACTTTAATTCTTCTTTCATTTGTTGGCGCACTTCATTGCGTAGCTCTTCGTTGTCTTTTGAGGTCCTCTTTTTCCTGACATATCCATCAACTCCCTTTTTATACCCTATATCACAGCCGACCCCCCTGGTGCGTCCTCCATGTTCTGGTCCGAACACCTTTATGATGGCATCTACTCCCGAGTTAGATTCGTTTGAATTTTGTGATAACTCATTGGCTGCTTCTACCTACGCAACGTACCAAAAAAATGTAACTAATGTACCAGAACTAGAAAACATAGATATATGCAGTTATAGATCATATTGGATTAAGAATGACACATACCAACTTCTTAGAAACATCAATTAAATGAGCAGGCAATGGCTTGATCCCATCCTTGTCTCTTGGAGCCCGGGCTAAACAGTAGTTGCTTGAACGAATATCCGGTATTAAGTGAAGTTCTGTCGCCCTATCAGGATCATTTCGCTCGTATTCCTACTGTTTCTCAAAACCGCGATACCCTTTCGGTCCTACACGAGGACGAGTTATTGGTTTTTGTCCTCGTACACGGGCTTGCGCACGCAGATTCTACACAAGTGAGTAAAACTGAATTATAAACATTTCTAGCTTAATAGTATAGTATAATGATAAAAAAGCAGTGACACTAACATTTTTGGCAGCCGTGTTTTCATTCAGGCAGAATTGATCCCACACATCTTGCTCTATGTATGTCCATTTAGTTAACGGGGATATGTTTTTTAGCATCAATTTCATCCTTAGTTTTGTTTTGAAGGCCTTCCACTTGATAGCACATGATAAAAATGTATGTTTTTTAATCAGTTTATCATTTTGTAGTCTAAAATGTGCCTGATATAAACATTGTAGAAACTAGAAGGGGAGGGGGGGGGGTTGAATAGTTTCTCTTCGATTGGTGACCAAGTTAAAATTACTTTCAATTTGGTTTGTATCAAAACTATATTTTGTTTGAAGCTAAGTTGCATAATGATTAGGTTCAATTCAAATGCACTAGCAAAGATAATAGGTAAGTGTAATGATAATGAAATAAGTAAAGAGTAAGGAAGGAGACAACCTAGTGGGAAGACACCAAGATTTATAGTGGTTCGACAACGAGGCTCTATCCTCGTTTCTACTCCACTCCTCGAGTACACCTACTCGAGATTTCCACTATATCCACAAGCTCCCTTCTCGGCGGAGAAAACCTTACATCGTCGCTTACATTATTTTCCGACACTAAGCTAAATGTTGAGACCTAATCTTTAGCTAGGACCAATCTACACAACGTTGCCTACTTCAAAATTTACCGACACAAGGCTAGATGTCGAGTTCTAATCTTAAGGTAGAACCAATCTTCACGATGTTGCCTACTTCACCATTTTACGACACAAGGCTAGATGTCGAGTTCTAATCTTAAGGTAGAACCAATCTTCATGACTCTTCACTTTGAAGCTAAGTGAGAACTTCACACAACACAACTACTAATCACTTTCAAGTTTAGTGAGAACTCACAAGACACAACCACATCACTTTATAGTTTAGTGAGAACTACTAATCAAATCTATTACAAATCAACTAGACTTATCCAAGTACACACATGTAGCTTGGATTTACACAACACAAATCCAAGCAAACACATATGCAATGGATGTACACAACAAATCCAAGTATCCACAAATAACTTGGATGAACACAACTAGTCCAAGTATTCATAAATACAATGGATTGACCTAAAACAAAAAGGGTATCATGATTAGCTCATAGATTCATCTTTATCACAACACTAATGAGTGAGTGATCTTCTCATTGGACAAGGTAAAGGAGGGGATCAAAAGGATAATCATATGTAAGCATCCTTAACACTTTAAGTGATCATTTACTAATGATTATGCTATAGAAAATAGAAAGGGGGATGAGAAAAACGTCCAATAGGCTTACTGGAAAATGAGATTTGACCCATTATTTAAAGGAGACAAAGTATAACGGATCTATAACGGCTATCTGTGCGCGATACCTTATCTAGCCCGGCGGTTCCATATCGCTAAGGAACCGCGTAGCTACTTAAGGTACCGCAACTAGAGTACGCTCTGTTTTTTGTCTTTTAGTGGGGTAGGAATATCTGAGGTGTTTGAAGCCTTCAAAGGATATTCTAACAGCATATGGAATATGCCATTTTCAAATTTTCATTTTCCATTTTAATAAAACATTTTCTAAAAAAGAAAGTTTATTAAAAAGTCTTTTGTCATATTAACAAAAGTGAGTTTTAAGGATAATCATTTTGTTGATCACTAAGTATTATTAAGAAAGGTTAGTGATATGATTATTACCTTGATGATAGTGTTAGTTAAATAATTCATTTTGTGTTTTACACTAAATGTGTTGTATGGTTTGTTGTGATCAAAACTAAGAAAGATTAGTTAACACTAATAATGTTTTTAGGCATTACTTGCATTAACAATCTCCCCCTTTTTTATTACGACAAACGATAAACTCATTTACGTAGAAACATAAAATAACGAATTATTAACGAGTTTATCACTATCATTTCTCCCCCTTTGTCGTAGAAAAAAGGTTAGCACAAGTCTTTGAAGAACATCGAACTTTGCTAGTAGCTCCCCCTTGGTGGTTGCTCCCCCTTGCTTGGGGCACCAAGTATATGAGCTAAGGTGACATGCTACACAAAGGTTAGTAGAAAGGAAAGAAACACCAATGTATATATAATCACTACCTACTAAGTAACTTGAGAGGGAGAGAGAGAAGAAATCTCAAATTAGAAGCAAGTATTTTGCTAAGTTTGTCCAAAGAGGTTATTGACAAAATCAAACTTCAATCTAATGAAGATGATAAACTTGTCAATGGGTTAAAGTTTAGAATTGATGGAATCAACCATAAGCAATTGTAAAAAATAACCATGATCAACTCAAAATAGAACTAAAGGGATAACACACAAAGGTTACATAATAAAAAAAGACACAACAAAGTAGATAGTCATACACACAATATGAGTATCTAAAGCAAAAAATATGGAAAATAAACCACTAAGCATAAGCTAGTCTATTAGTGATAGTTTTCCAAGATTGCAAAAAAAATAAAAGACTCTAAAAAGACGACGATGCATCATTCGAAGTTTTGTCCACGGGAACGAAAACTTGGATAGGAGGTCGAGTGAGGAGGAATTAAAGGAAATTTAACTTCTCATACACATGAGCAAGTTCAATTTGTTGAAATCGACAACAAGCACACGAGGATCCATGATGCAACACAAAATCGGTTGATGGGGGTATGGCATCAAACCTAGGGTTTGGTGGTGGAGGGGTAATGGGTTTGGGAATGTTTTCACAATTCCTTGTGAGGTTTGGGAAGGTTGAAAGGTCATTGAATTGAGGGGTGTTGAAGGATTAAGGTGATGGAAGAACATTTTCTTTAGCTCCGGTGATGGGGTTAATGGTATAAGTCTCATTCCAATACTTGATTGGAGAGAAGGTAGGGTTTTTTGGGTGGTTTGGAGGAAGATGGTTCATTCTTCTTAACCCAAATAGGTCGAACCGAGATTTTCGGTTTCTTTGAAAGCTTGGATGAGGAAGCTTTGGGTGAGTGGGGTTGTGACAAAGAAATGTCAAGGTTAGGAATGGAGGAGTTAGGCATTGTGAGGGTGTGAGAATAAAATCTCAAGGTTAGGGTATAAGTAAAATGTAATCAAGGTAAGAATTTGAATACAAAATGTGAAGTGTCAAGGAATGTTTAGCCAAAATGAGCAAACAAGGAATCTTGACAGGGTATAGGGTTTAAAGAATTTTGACCAAAAAATCGTCAAAAATCATTCACTGTCCGCGGTACCTTATAGGGACCGGCGGTTCCATATCGCTAGGGAACCGCGGGACTTTAAGGATCCGCGTCCAGTAGACTTGAAACCAAGTTTTTCTAGGGTTTTGGGAAAAACTAAGACTTTTTCAAAAAGTTGCAAATCTTGGAATTTTACCTCTATTAGCACCAAATTAAGCTAGGGTTGCATAAAGCAACACATTCACAAAGAATGTCTTGACAAACGGTGACAAAATATTTGAATAGCATTTTGAACCAATTTTAGTCAAGTTTTTAGAGGTTGTGATAGATTTAGGTTAAATTTTAATTTCAAATTAAAGTTGATTAATGTGCACATAAGGATAGAAACACACAAATCTAAATCCATAGAACAACTTCATGAGACACTCATGAAGGAAGCAAATACAATGACAAATGAAAGAACTAACTATTACAAAGCTAGCTTAACATTAAATCTAGATGAGTAGTCTTCTTTGGCTTGGTTTTATTGAAAACATTCATTAAGAAAACTCATCATTCATCTCCTAGGAGAAGGCATGGAGAACAAGGAAAGCAAGAACTCTTGCAACCTCCTATGTAGTCCAAACATGTCCATCCTAAGGTTATGGATGATGTAGTGGTTGTAAAGACAACATGGACAATTAGGACCATGTGTTTGTTGAAACCCATAGTATGGATCACCCAAAAGGAGGGAAAGTGGAACACCCAAAATTGGAATGTTTGAGTTGGGTAGAGGTGGAGGAGGCATGTTCTCCAAGGGTGATGTGGGTGAGAGTGGAGGCATGTTCCCTAAAGGGGAAATGGGTGAGTGTGGAGGTATGTTCTCCAAGGTTGGTGAAATGGGTGAGTTAGGAGGGGTAAATGGTGAAGTCACCAAAGTGTCATCAAAGTCATTCACAAAAGGAATGCTTTGTATTGGTTGGGGTTGTGTGGTCACATCCAAGGGTGCACTTGGAGTGAAGGGTGAAAAGAGCTCATTCATTCTTGAGTTGAATGAAGAGGAGGTAGAACCAATGGAGTGGTTAGTACCATGGGTGGATGATGTCTTGCATGGTGCAAGGGGTGGTGAAGGTGATGAAGAAATGAGGATAGGAACCATCTCATTCTTAGGTGTGTGTAAGGGTGAGGAGTTAGGCTTGGGTACCTTAATCCTTATTTTGAGTGTTTTCCTTGGGGTGGAGGTCTTGGAAGTGTTTGAGGTTTTGGTACAAACCATGGTTGTTTAAGGATTAGGGAAGTATGATTGATGTGTGAAGAACATGACAAACAAGGTGGGTTTAAATGGGTAAGGGGATGATCCAAACTAGTAATGGGTTAAAATCATTTTAGGTGAATAATGAATTTAGGTAAGCTAGTTTAGGAAATGTGCAGTTTATTACAGAAAATCATGTAGTGTTTACACAGAATTAAGAAAACAGTGTAAAGCAAAATATGCTGTCGGGAACAGTGGCCGGCGGTTCCTTATCGATAAGGATCCGCGGGTCGATATGGAACCGCGACCAGAGGTCTTTCAAAAATTTCACCTCCCAGTTTTTGATAAACCCAGATTTTTACCAAAAGATTCACAAGCCAAAGTTAACTACAGATCATAATCTAATAAGCTAACTATCATCAGGCATGCACAAGGCAATGTAAATCACAAACATGATGGCATAAGCAATAATTAGGATCAAAATAAATAACAATCCAAACATGTAGCATAAGTTAATACACATCCAAGATAATAAAAAATTGTTCAACATTACATGTTTACCAACATGTATTCTTTGAAAGACTTCAAAGCTTTCACCTTCTCTTTTTGCCCAATCCCTTGATCATATTCCCCAAGAACTTGAAACCCTTCCTTGACTCAACCCGATGTTCATGCAATTCACCTCTAGTCCTAAGATTTTCACGGTAGAGATGCTCCATGTTGAGATCTTCCGGTACTTCACTAGAGGAGTAATGAGGTGGAGGAGCCAAGTCTTCAAATTCATCCTCGAATGGGCTTGACTATTGATGGGAATTACTCGAAGAGTTGAAATGAGAACTAGTACCGACGCCATCACCATCACTTGTTGGCATTCGGGTGTCCTCATCATCCATCTCTTGATGATCCGATTTTTGCGATCCTCGATCACTTCTTGTCTTTCTTGCATATGCCTCTTGAATAGGCAACATAACCCGATGAACCAGGTACAAGCGAGAAAGATCGAGGTGGGGAAAATCATGAGCAACCCTTTTGAAAAGGCGAGTAAGAAGCATAGCATAGGGAAGGTTTGTTTTGGGCTTCGAAAGGGCATAATTGATTCGTCGAGCGATATAGAATGCCAATTTGTACTTGGTGGATATAAAGATGAAACTCAACATATGCACCATACACGCCGGGATATGATCTCGGTTTCCACCAAGACAAAAGACATTCTCCCTAAGGATATTTTCCCATTGGACCATAAAATCCTTAAGGTCTCTAGAGAGCACTTCATATCGATTCACATCTCGTACATTTGAATGAAGGCTTCTCACAATGTTTCCATCACGTTCTTTCGAAATGATGTCAAGGATGAACTCTAGATCAATTTCAGTGAGGTCATTTGGAGGTTTATCGTAGGATTCCAAGAGAGCATCAAGTCTCCATTTATCCGTAAAACGACAAGTGCCTTCATATGGCACACCGAGAATTTCACCAAAGTTTTCGAGGGAGTATTGAATCAATTGATCATTCAACACGAAACGAATGAAAATTTATGCATTGTATTCAAGCATGGAGTAGGTGCTAAAGAATTCAAGAAGGAATAAGGGGTAAATATCTTCTTCTATGTTGAGCAAGCAATCAAACCCCGAAAGCTCAAACATAGATTGGATATAGTCATAACCCGTTATTTCCTTGTCAACGACTCTACCCTCATGAAACAACGAGTAGAAAGGGATGGAAAAGAATTTTGAAGTTGGGGGGAAGCATAGGTTTGGGAAATGTTTGGAATCTATTGTCTAGTGTATTGATGATCCTTTTGATATTGATAAGGCATGATTAGTACCTAAATAAACATAAGACAATATTTTTCCAATCACTCATATGAAAAGTAAAATCAAAACTCGTAAATATGAGAATGTGTTATATCAATTTCTTGACAAACAAAGGATTGAATCCATATCATTCTCATGTTCACAATGTAGTTATTCCATTATTTACCAAGAACATATGAACTATGTTGGATCAACAATGGACTTAGAACATTGGTTTTTCAAAACAAGGTTTTTAGGTAAGCATTAACAATGTCATTACCTATTTGTTCATGGGTTCATCTCAAATCCATGTTTTAACCAAAATCATTTAGCCAAAATTCGGATTTGTTCTACAAGTAGGTTTTAGTGAAATCTTAATGAATATGAACCTAAGGAATCATAGTAAAATAACCATGTCAACCCACATTCCTATTAAGGTTTTAATTCAATTTCAATTTTAAAAATCCACAATTATGAAAGGATGAGCCCTAGAACAAAATAGATGAAATTGAAAGAGAATACTTACAATTAATTGATGTTAGATGAAGGATGAGTGAAACCCACAACTTGGAATCAATTAATTAGAGTGATTGGATGTTTTTGAAGCTTCAACAATGGTGGAAAACAAGAAAAACGTCGACTGTGTGTTTTTGGGAGAGAGAGATAGTGGTTTGAAAAGAATAAAATAATCAAACTGGCGCTCTGACAAAAGTTACTGCCCGCGGTTCCTTATCGATAAGGTACTGCGGGTTGAGCCGCCTAGATAAAGAACCGCCTACAGAGGCTGGTTTTTATCAATGAAAAACGCCAAATTTTAAAAACCAAGTTTTCAAATACTTAAAATTATATCATGAGCCTTTTAGAATATCATTGGATCATCATAACACTAAGCAATATACCTTAACGAAGGATTACGAGTTGAATCAAGATCGAAAAGAACCGAAACGGACAAACGACTACTCGTAGCAAAATGGCAAAGTGGAGAGAAGTCAAGGGAAGTGAATCAAGACTAGGACCAATGCTCAAGGGATTAATGACAATCTTCAAATAGTGGTAACGAAGAGCTTGTGTCATATATAGTGGTTTAACACGTGCCTTTCCGGCGATACGTTAAACGACTTTGGTATTGAATAAACACAAAGTAATTATTCATGTATAGACTAAGATCACCTTCAATAATAGTCTTAGTCTAAACCAAAAGATGAGCAAGGTATTAATTCACTTTCTCTCCCACAAAGGGCCTACTAACCGTATGGGTACAAACCATGGAAATCATGCTCTATACTTTAAGCTACTACTAACTCACTCTACATCACCATAGTGAGTCAAGTATCCAAGCAATGAAGGTTTGAGAGGATAAAAAGAAAGAATCACAAACCACAAACAAATTTCAAGGCAAGTATGCCAAGAACAAGCACATAGTCAAGTAATAATCAAAAGAATGATCAAAGGGCGTGTGGAAGAACGAAAGCGTACCTTGGCCACAAAGAGCAATCCATCAAGGAATCAATGCTATGCCCAACAATGACTATGATGAGTACTAAGTCTTCAAGGACTAGTATCATTCCCAATCATCTTGGTATCATCATTCAAAGATGTTAAAGATCAATGAAGATGAGTCTTCTACAAGTGCAAGTAACTCAATCCACAACCAATTAAGTGATTGATCTTCATGAGTACATATACAAAGCAAGATGCAAACTAGTAGATACATTTCAAGAGTATATATAAAATGCATAAAGGCTACTAATCTTAAGTGGGATGCAATATTATCAATTAAAGGACCTATTTTTCAAAAACAAAATAGTTTTGACCAAAGAGAAACTTTAGTACAACTTGACCTTCTAATTTGAGGAGACAATGGATCGATCCAAGTTTCAAAGTACAATATACTTCAAAGATCTTGAGTGACCATCGCTCTGATACCAATTGTAGAAACTAGAAGGGGGGGTTGAATAGTTTCTCTTCCATTGGTAACCAAATTAAAATTACTTTCAATTTGGTTTGTATCAAAACTATCTTTTGTTTGAAGCTAAGTTGCATAATGATTAGGTTCAATTCAAATGCACTAGCAAAGATAATAGGTAAGTGTAATGATAATGAAATAAGTAAAGAGTAAGGAAGGAGACAACCTAGTGGGAAGACACCAAGATTTATAGTGGTTCGACAACGAGGCTCTATCCTCGTTTCTACTCCACTCCTCGAGTACACCTACTCGAGATTTCCACTATATCCACAAGCTCCCTTCTCGGCGGATGAAACCTTACATCGTCGCTTACATTATTTTCCGACACTAAGCTACATGTCGAGACCTAATCTTTAGCTAGGACCAATCTACACAACGTTGCCTACATCACAATTTAACAACACAAGGCTAGATGTCGAGTTCTAATCTTAAGGTAGAACCAATCTTCACGATGTTGCCTACTTCACCATTTTACGACACAAGGCTAGATGTCGAGTTCTAATCTTAAGGTAGAACCAATCTTCACGACTCTTCACTTTGAAGCTAAGTGAGAACTTCACACAACACAACTACTAATCACTTTCAAGTTTAGTGAGAACTCACAAGACACAACCACATCACTTTATAGTTTAGTGAGAACTACTAATCAAATCTATTACAACTCAACTAGACTTATCCAAGTACACACATGTAGCTTGGATTTACACAACACAAATCCAAGCAAACACATATGCAATGGATGTATACAACAAATTCAAGTATCCACAAATAACTTGGATGAACACAACTAGTCCAAGTATTCATAAATACAATGGATTGACCTAAAACAAAAAGGGTATCATGATGAATATGACTAGCTCATAGATTCATCTTTATTACAACACTAATGAGTGAGTGATCTTCTCATTGGACAAGTTAAAGGAGGAGATCAAGAGGATAATCATATGTAAACATCCTTAACACTTTAAGTGATCATTTACTAATGATTATGCTATAGAAAATAGAAAGGGGGCCGAGAAAAACGTCCAAGAGGCTTACTGGAAAATGAGATTTAACCCACTATTTAAAGGAGAAAAAGTATAACGGATCTATAACGGCTATCTGTACGTGGTACCTTATCTAGCCCGGTTCCATATCACTAAGGAACCGCGTAGCTACTTAAGGTACCGCCACTAGAGTACGCTCCGTTTTTTGTCTTTTAGTAGGGTAGGAATATCTGAGGTGTTTGAAGCCTTCAAAGGATATTCTAACAGCATATGGAATATGCCATTTTCAAATTTTCATTTTCCATTTTAATAAAACATTTTCTAAAAAAGAAAGTTTATTAAAAAGTCTTTTGTCATATTAACAAAAGTGAGTTTTAAGGATAATCATTTTGTTGATCACTAAGTATGATTAAGAAAGGTTAGTGATATGATTATTACCTTGATGATAGTGTTAGTTAAATAATTCATTTTGTGTTTTACACTAAATGTGTTGTATGGTTTGTTGTGATCAAAACTAAGAAAGATTAGTTAACACTAATAATGTTTTTAGGCATTACTTGCATTAACAAACATGTTATAAGTTAATACATTAACGAAGTTATAATATAATAGAATTAGTGATGGAGGATGCCATACCATAATATCGGACCACAAAAAGTCCTTTTCTGACGGTTTCACAGCCTTCCAGTTCTTTATGAGGATAGAAATTAGTCTCCTAGTTCGAGTGCCTGTATACTTTCCAAACAGAAATTGCCACTTTCCTACGGCTTGCCCAAATTTATTGAATTCTACAGATTCGCCATCTGGAAGATCTTGAATTTGATTGATTCCTCTAATTCTTCTTTGTGCGGGAGGGTCCTAAATTTTAAGTACAAACCGAATGAGTCATGAAAGCTAACAATTAAGCCAATAAGTCTCTATCTAACACAATTATTACCAACTAACAACAAGATCTGTACCGACTATAATTCCTATATGTCATTTCAGGTATGTTTTATTTTTATGCTTCCTGTTAAGTTTTTTGTTTAGTTCAAATAGTAATGTAGCCTTTCCGAAACATTCTCATAATTTTACACCTTTTAAGTACTGCTACAAGTACCTTAAGTAAAACCATACGACATTATATACACCAGTACGTAGACTATGCCAGGTAGAACTTCTAAAGCAAATAACCAACGAGGTCTTGAATCAGTACCTTAAGTAAAACCATATGACATTATATACACCGACATAGATGTTTAAACATATAAAACACATAATATTGGTCTAATCCAAACACCCCTTTAAACCATTGTTCGGCTGGCTGCATATTTTTATAGTAGTTGTCTCCCTTTTTTAGAAACCAGTATGCTTGAGAGATGTGAATGTCTCAACCACAACTGTAGCTTAAGGGGTCGTTGGTCGTTAGTCTTGTATGATTTTCAAGCAGTCCAAGTCCCACATGTACTATACCATTTCATAGAGTGTGTATACTAAAGCTATTAATAGGATCGTTATTATAGAACCCCAACTGTAATCTTATAAGCAGTATGACTATATGAGTCGACTATATGGTTGATTGCAATTTAGATAAGTTATGGCCATAACAAAGCATACTGTCCTAAACAACTACAACATAGACTATTAATAGATGTTAATTAGTATGCACCACTTTTAGATTGTAAGGGGGTGTTTGGTTTAGCTTATACATGGGCTTACAAGCTTATTTGATTTCGGCTAATAACATAAGCCTAAGTATTTTGGCTTATAAGACAACGTATAGACCTAAACAAACACCCCTTAAATGTTACTTAAATCATTAAGACACAAGCATGTGCATATAAAGTCAAAACCTAACAACATCTAAACCATAAAATCAGATATAGAGCAAGAAAGTATATTTAATTACAAACAAATAGAGTATGATAGATAGATAGCTATACCATCTTTGGTTGCTCGTTTGAAAGTAATTTCTTTAATTCGTTGATGAGATTTTGTTATTGGTGGTTTAGGTTTAGGAATCGTGCCCTTTTTATATACCATTCTTAGGCGGGATTTAAGATAGGGATCAAGAAACAGCGGGAGAAGATGAAAAAATTGGAGGGATATTGAATTAATTTGGAGGGCAGATTTGTAGCGATTGAAATTGAAGATCGTCATTGTTCAAAAAAATAAAAAACATATCTTGGGTATCTTGGAAATAATTTGGAGGGATGTTGAATTAATTTGGAGGGCGGATTTGTTGAAGTATATGGAAATACGACCTGCAAATAGAGTGAAGGTAGGAGATTTAATTTGTATTTCTTTGTAGTTTATAACTTATAAATTAAAAATGTATTTTATTTAAATATTAAATATTAAATTTGTCTTTTATAGAAAATTAATTTGTTGTAAAAAAAATATTAAATTTGTAAATAATTTCAAATTAAGTAGTTGTAAAAAAAGTATAAACGAATGAGATTCTAACCGACTTACAAGTCTAAACGAATGAGATTATCTATTGAAAAAAGTGATGTACTATACAAACTATACAACGCTTCCTGAAATATTAAAAAAACAGATCAATTAGTTATGACTTTTATAATAATATATGAGTATTATTATCTTGAATTTTTATACGAACAAGGTTTTTTCAATCTTCTTGTCCTTCTTGGTGATCGGATCTCAAGTAAATTGTATCAGAAAGAACATGATCCGATTGAACACCAATAGAAAAAGGAGGTAGCTCGTCAAACTTATTGTAATCGTCTTCGTCAACAACATCATCGACGCCAACTATACTCCGTTTATTCTGCAGGACAATGTGCCATCTCTTGTCTAATGGGTCTTGAACATACGATACTTGATCAACTTGTTTTGATAAAATGAATTTATCAGACGGATATCCATTTGTAGAGAGATTAACACACGTGAAACCGTCATTATCAACCCTAACACCTGAATATATATTATCGACCCATCTACACTTGAATACCGGTATAACAACCGTAGTGTAATCCAATTCCCAAATTTCTTCAATGATACCATAATATGACTCTTTTGCGATTTTTTTCCTCGATGAATTTGGCGTTGCTGCTATTACTGTCACTCCACTATTTTGAACAGTACTATTATCATCTTGTCTCTTGGTATAGAACGTATATCTGTTAATGTCGCAGCCTTGATATTGAAGTACACGACGTGGACGGTGCCCTAGTTGTA
The DNA here is from genome assembly GCA_025667525.1 of Glebionis coronaria. NCBI lineage: Eukaryota > Viridiplantae > Streptophyta > Magnoliopsida > Asterales > Asteraceae > Glebionis > Glebionis coronaria. The sequence goes on along the minus strand of CM046879.1, from coordinate 109,827,894 downwards.
TAACGTCTTGGTCTACATCTGAAAGACACATATCAGTGACTTTTTCTGCCAACCATTGTGAAAAAAAATTTAGGGCTCGGCTTCCAAAAACCGTTGTTCTCGTCTACCAGTTTTTATTGCTAGTTCCTTCATTTGCTCTTGTATGTATGGTTCAATACATGTCATGCTTTGCAATACTGTAAAATATGCTTGTTCAAACTCTTCAGGGTTGGGCTTGATATCTTTGAGCCCAATTGTCCCCACCCCTGCAAGTCTACCTTGATGTCGCGGTTGCGGAAGGCCAATATCAGCGACATCATCCATATAGTTTGTACAAAACTGAACCACTTCTTCGGCTGCATACCCTTGAATAATACTACCCTCTGGCCGATATCGGTTCCTTACATATCCTTTTAAGAACCCTATATACCTCTCACATGGATACATATACCGTAGGAAAACAGGACCAACAATCTTTATATCCTCAACAATATGAGATACGAGGTGAACCATGACATCAAAGAAAGAAGGTGGAAAGTTCATCTCAAGTTGACAAAGAATAAGAATAATATCACGTTGCATTTCCTCCAGCTTTTCATGATCAAGAACTTCTGAATGAATCATGCTAAAAAATAGACATAACTTTGTAATTGTCTGCCGCACTTGAGGTGTCATCAATCCACGAATAGCGATTGGAATCATTTGCGTCAATAATACATGACAATCATGAGATTTCATACCAAGCAACTTCAAATCTTTTATTGAGACCAAACTCTTAATGTTAGCAGAATAGCCGAACGGAACCTTTAAACCATTTAAGCATTCACAAAATGAGGTTTTCTCCGCCTTTGACAAAGTGTAACAAGCTGGAGGCAAATACATTTTTCCCATTCGTCTCTTGTGGTGCAAGCTCTTCTCTAATTCCCATCGCGAGCATGTCATTTCGAGCATTAACCCCATCTTTTGTTTTTCCAGGAATATTCAAAATAACCCTAACAAGCTTTCGCAAACATTTTTCTCGATATGCATCACATCAAGGCAATACCGGACAATAATATGTGTCCAATACTTTAAATCACAAAATATAGATTTTTTTTCCAGATACGTTTAGTAGCATGTTTAACATTTTTTCCGAAGGTAATGTCTAAGTCGACAACTTGGCATAACGTAGCATATCCGTCCATACATTTGGGCATGGATTTATCCTCCGATGTACCATCAAATAGATTTGCTTTTTTACGGTACGGGTGATGTCTGTCCAGCGCCCTTCGATGCCCCATATATATTGTTTTCCTACAATTAGTCAACCATCGGGAGTGGGTGTCATTTTCACAAACAGGACATGCCTTTTGCCCTTTCGTAGCATACCCCGACAAGTTACCGTACGCTGGAAAATCATATATGGTACAATAAATCATGGCAAACAGCCGGAACCTCTCTTTTTTGTACGCATCATAGATTTCAAGGCTTGTTTCCCATAAATCAATCATGTCATCAATTAGCGGGCGCAAGTACACATCAATGTCATTCCCTGGTTGTTTCGGACCTTGAATTAATAATGACATCATGATGTATTTCCGTTTCATGCATAACCAAGGTGGAAGATTGTATATACATAAAAGAACAGGCGAAGTGCTGTGACGACTACTCAAGCTTTTGAATGGATTAATTCCATCTGAACAAAGTCCTAACCGTATGTTTCTGATCTCAGAACCGAATTCTTTAAAATCACGATCGATATTTTTCCATTGAGGACGGTCAGCAACATGTCTCATTTTCCCATCAATTTTACGTTCTTCAGCATACCAACACAACAATTTGGCATCCTTTGGGTTTGCGTATAACTTTTTCAATCTAGGTTTGACTGGAAGATACCACAAAAGTTTAGTAGGAGGACCATTCTTGGTCACATCACTATCAAGTTCCGTTAGAGGCTTATGCTTATACCTCGATGCCTTACATACAGGGCACTCATGTAGGTCTTTATAAGCTTTTCGGTACAATATACAATCGTTGCGACATGCGTGTATTCTTTCTACCGCCAATCCCATCGGACATGTTAGTTTTTCGCCTGATATGTCGTCATGGGCATGTCGTTATCTGCAGGTAATGCTTCATGGAACACATCTAATAGGGCAGTAAAGATTATATCACTCTAATTACTTTTTGCTTTTAATTCCAACAACCTCAGAACTAAAGAAAGTTTGGTAAACGTCTTACAACCTTCATACACTGGTTTTTCTGCATCGACAAACAATTGCTCTAATTTTTTAGCCTGCTTTTCATCAGCATTACTTTTCACGTCTTCCAACATCCCTTCCAGATTATCTCGATGCTTATCGTCATTACCAAAATTCTCATCCATATTAGAGTCCGAAACTATTGTGTCATTATCAACTTGCGGTTCTATCTCACCATGAAGTTTACAACATGTATAATTTGTGTCAAAGCCGTTCTCTATCAAATGATATCTAACTGTGGCAGACTTATCATACGACTTATTATTTCTACACCTTACACATGGACAAAAAATTAGTGTTTCTCCTCTAATTTTTCGATGAGCCTCAACACACTTGATAAATTCAGCCAACCCTTTCACATAAGCGGGAGTACAACGATCTATATCATACATCCATGTTTCACGATCCATCTGAAAAAAAGAACACCCAAAATAATTGTGGTAAGAATACTTGTTTAGGAAAACAAAGTAAAATGGGTAAGACAAAACAAAAGACGAGGTACGCTAAAAATTACAATATGACGTAAAACGAATGAAAACGTAAAACGTGCCAAAAATAAAAAGTACTCAAAAATTACCAAAAAATTAAATTAAACTAAGAAAAATGTAAATAAGACTAAATTGAAAACCAAACTGTCCAAAAACTTTTTAATAATTTTTAAACTTAATAAAAAACTACAAAATTAAACAAGCTGCCTTAATATCTCAAAGCCGAAACCTTCTCAACTAGTTAGGCAGTAGAGTTAGGCAGTTTATGTGACATGTTTTTTTCCTCTTAAACTTCAAATATCCAAAACTGTCTTCAGTCATTTCCGCCATCTCAGTAAGATTTTGGCCAAAAGAGCTTGTAGCAATTCCATTATAAAAATCTTGTTATCATACTTAAAGGGGTGTTTGGTTTAAGCATATTAACTAAGTTGAGTGACACAATTAGGTTAATATTGGCTTAAATTCATTAAAAATGGTAATGGTAGTGTTCAATGATAGTTTGTTTTAAGTTTGATGGTTAGAAAATAGATTTTGCAAGTTCATAGTTGTTTAAAAATAGTCAAAAAATCAGTAGGCATACAACTCTTTTGTTTTAGTGAATTTAGGGTGCGTTTGGTTTGTTTGCGGGAATTACAATTGGTATGACTATGACTGTAGGGTAGAATCACAATAGGAATCACTAATGCAAAAAAATTGTTTGGTATATATGTGGGCTATTCACAATCATATTGGACTCTTTGTCATCACTTCCCCTGTTGCTACTCCCTCACCAAACTTATTTCTCTAAAAATCAAAGCATAAAATCTGCATATCTTTCAAGTATGAAAAGTTGACATCAAATCCTTTAATCATATACGTACCCTCAAAATTATAAAATGTTTGTTGTAATCATATGCGTACCCATAAAACCTTTGAATGTTATGGAACACAAAAAGAATCCAGATTATCCACATGATTTCTAATGTAGTCTTCAAAAGCTTTATATATAAAACTTTGTTGCTTATGAAATTTTGGGGATGCACATTTTGAGAAAACATCAAATTTTGGGGATGCACTTTGATGAATAAAAATGAAATAATAGTATCTAAAACTTTATATCAAAAGGCTAATCTTCATACCAAACATCTTTATAGAAAATGATAGTTGAACTCATACCAATAGTCATTCAACCTAATACTTATACCTTTACCGATAGTGATTGTGGACTGTAAACCAAACGCTCCCTTAGATTATCTGTTAATATAGGGTTATATGTAGATAGGTTGTGTTTTGGTTATTGTTTGCTCAAATTGTTGTGGCTTGAAACTCGTTTCTTTGCCATTTGCATCAGTCATTGTAGCACCAGACCCCTACATTCAAAACAGTGACTATAAGGCCTTGTTTTCTTGTGTTTGAGGTTTGTAACTTTGAGCATAGTTAGATAATAGGTTAGAATAGGGTCGTGTTTACATTTTTTAGGTGTTAGAGTGTTTTGGTGCAAGATTAGATAGCTCATAATCCACACTAGTGCATTAAACATCAGCAGACTTCTTCTATTTGTTAGTAGTTCATATCAACAGATCTAGGGTTTCATTTTTGTGATTCGGACTTTGAAAGTTGGCACATAACTAGGTTTTAGGTTAGTATTTTACCAGAATCAGCAAGGATCTAACGGAACTGTATTCAATAACCCATGTTCTTGATCAAAAACCCAAACGAACTATTTTTATGCTTCCTGTTAAGTTTTTTGTTTACTAACTGGATTGATGTTGACATTGTAGAAAAAGTCGAACAAATTTGGGATTACATTGTAACAAATTACGGGGAAATGGATTACAGTCCACAAACTTGGAGAGTTATTGATGCTGACGTTTCAAATACATTTTCTTTTCCACGATTCTATAAGCAAGGTATGTATTCATCAAATTATATTTTCATTTTTAGCCTTTTTTGTAGTTTACATATTTTAGTACCTTTATTAAGCGAGTGTTTTTTATTAGTGTAGGAACCACGCACTATGAAAAAAAAGTGCGCCTAGTGACTGATCAAATGTGGAAGTGGGGTGTCGCCAAGTACGGTAAACCAAATAAGAATTGGAGTCAAAAGATGTTGGATGAATTTACTGATGGTATGTTCGCTGAATTTGGAGACGATGGCACTAAGTCTTCAACGAAAACCTTTTCTGTTCCAATAATCTTTATCCAAGGTAGCTTGTTAAAACAGTTGGATAGAAGTTTGGACTGTTAGATTTTTATGTATAATATAAGATGAAAAGGACTAACTATTATAATTTGGTTTTGTAGAACCTGTTCCTGGATTGGTAAAACTCAGGGATGAAGTTTCGGATTACATTAAGGAAAAGTACGGGTGGTCAGAACAACTTTTTTGGCCACTTTCAAAGTGGGTACAAATAGATAATGATGTTTCAAATAAATTCAATATTCCAAAAAATTCAATTATAAAGGTTCCTTTAAACCAGGTATGTAATCATCAATTTTTCCGACCTTCTTTTATAAAATAGTAAATCTGTTTCAACCAGTGATGGAGCTAGGATTCTAGTTTTGGGTGGGCCAAATAGAAAATTAAGTCTTGACAATAAAAAATGATAAATGAATTCATCCCAAATTCCCAATCGCTATTTACATTATAAATTAACTTAAATGTGATCCAAAGAAGGATGATTTAAAAATTTCGTTATAATGAAATAATTGTAATATGAGAATTCTGTGATTTGAAACATTAATAAAAGCTTAAATTAGAAGTTTTATGAAGTAATGATTACCTTCTATGTAAATTTGAGGATATAATAAAACTTTCTTTTTAGTTGAAGTCAAATTTACACTATTGCGCCAATTTTTAAGCTAAGAATACTACTTTATGTTGTGGTCCTTGATAGCATGGGTGGGCCAAACACATTGAAACAGATCAATATCTTTAACTGAATACAAATATGTAGTATATCAGAGTAACATTTTAAGAATGTTGGGGTAGGTCATGGCATACCCCAACTCATATGTAGCTTCGTCCCTGGTTTCAACTTAGTTTTAAATATATGTTTATTAGATGATGACCAAGATGATGAACAAGATGAAGATGAACAAGATGAAGATGAACAAGACGAGGATGATGACGAGGATTCTGATGATGAGACATGGAATCCCAAAAAACTAGAAGAACATGCAATTCCATTGGATCAAAAAAGAAAAACGTTGTCAAGAGACGTCCACCAGTCAGGCATTGCATTATTGGGTTACCATGTATCAAACCCATTGATGTCAATGCTAACAATCAACAGCTTAACAAGGGTAAACGAAAGATGCAAGATTAATAATCGTTTATTTTTCTTATCTGTTATCCTTGACACGTTATTTGGTGCGATCAAAACAGTGAACCAAAACAGTGACTGTATATATAGTTAGGTGCAGCAACTTGCAACATAGGCAGTTGCAACCTAATATTTTTTGACACCTTTTATAAAGGGTTTAGATATATGTTAGTTAATTAGGTGCAGGTAATTGCAACATACGTAGTTGCAATGTTATATATTTTGACACCCTTTATAAAGGGTTTAGACAGGACTTTTACATTATGTAATATATTATGAATGAATGAATATCTGGGTTAAAGATATTCAATTTTGTAACTGTATATGTTAATTATAATGGCATAAAAAAAGTGAAGCACAAAGGCTTACAACAGCTAAAATAATAACAATGAAGAACATATATGTAATCAACCCGCGTATATGCAACTAAATAATAAAAACAATGAAGAACATATACTTACAGCAAGAAGAAGATCGACTAATATTCTGTTGTAGGTTTTCGTCGACTAAATATACTGTTGTTGTATATTTCGTGGAACTAATATCTGTTGTTGTAGGTTTTTGTTTTGAACCTTTATAATTAAAATTATACATATATGATATATATACAGAGTAGGTAAATATGGTTTATATAAGTTTTACACAAATTATGATTCTAATTTTTTTATGTATTAATGGCCCTTATACTTTAATCACATATATACTTTATAAAGTCTAAAAATGTAATATGTTATAAAAACAAGTATGTACGGTTTAGTCCTTATGATTTTAAGTTTAATAACCACAATCTATTAAAATAAAACCAAGACTATTTTTTAAAAACCAATGTCTTAAAATGTGTAAAAACACTGGTTTTTTTATAAAAAATGGTGTCCATAAAACAAACACATAGAGACATGTTGTTACGTAAAAACCAGTGTCTTTACTTTTATAAAAAAGACTGGTTGCATCTTAAAAAATGGTTTCTTTGGAATTCACATTATGGAGACTGGTTTTTTCAAGAAAACCAGTTTCCATGCATTCTTTTCCCTCCATTTTTGGTCATAGAGACATGTTTTTTCATAACCAGTCTTTTTAAGGGGGTCTCTTTAGCGTTTTGTGTAGTAGTGTACGAACCAATTAAAACTTTCCATTTATGTTATGTACACGTGTCACGAACATTAATTTCAGGAAAACTACGTATAATCATAACACACGATAGTTATTAAGTATAATAATTATAATCACGAACATGTAAACACACGATAATTATTACGTATAATAATTATACCATGAATATTAGAACAAGACAAACCCGGAGCATAACTAATAAGAATATTTAAACACGAACTAACATGAATATTTAAACATACAAAAGAACACGAATAATTGTTTACATGAACAAGGCCCGGTTTTACCCTTGTGGGGCTTTGTGTCCGCGGCAACCAAAGAGAAGGGGGCCCAAGCCCACTTTGAATTTAACTAGTAAAAACCTAAACACATGAAATCATTATACAAATTTTATAAAAAATTAAAAACCCTAGCCTCTTTGTTCTTGGGACCGCGAGATTAAACAAACAACAAGGGGATTCGTTTGATTTTGATCTTGATTTCATATGTGTTCGTGTTTGTGTTAAAAACCTCTATTCATTCACGCATTCGGTATAATCATAAACCTTTATCTTTTTAATTCTTTAACTTAATTATGTTCATGTGTCTAGATATTTTAAAACATAATTAAAAACATGTTAGTGGAAATTAATAAAACAAGAAAAGGGTTCGTTTGGTTGTTTGTTGGTTCGATAGCCCCCAACCGAGAGTCGAAGGTTCTCGGTGTCCTGTTTTGCCACAACCGAGACCCCCATAGGGCTCGGTGGGTAGTCATCTCACGCAGTGGGAACTACCAGCTCATGTTGGTGGCTATGTGGCTCGAGAAGGGAGAACACGAGGCAGGCAAGGGAACCATCAGCTGCAGCCGGTGGGAACCTTTGGTCTCGGCAGTGGCCAGCCACGGCGCAGCATTAGCCATGGCTGCCGCCGTTGGCTGCGCAGCCACCGGCCGCTACCACAGCCGCGGCTGTAGGTGGTGGTTGGTGTTCGGGTTTTGGTTTTTGTCTCGGGTTTCGGGCTCGGGATTGTTTGCTAATTATTTTACAAGCTTAATTAAATTAATTTCATGCTTAACTGATTAATTTAATTAAAACATAACTTAGGTTATATTATTTTTATAAATAATATATGTCTTAGCCTAAGTATATTTTGTCATTTAATTTTAGACTATAGTTTTTTTAATTAAATATTTTATACATGAACTTATAATTAATTAATAATGCATGACTTAGGTTTATTTTATTGAGTTAATAAAACATGTTAACCTAAGTATTATACTAGTTTTAATTTAATTAAACCATGACTTAATTAAATTTATATAACCTATAGTTTATTAATTAACCATGATATGTTATTAATTAATAAACATGTACTATCATTATTAATTAATAATCAGACCTAACCTATACTGTTTAATTAATAAACTATACTATTAATTCCATGACTTTTACTTTTAACAGTTAACACTAACTTATATTTTTAGCTTATTAATCCGGCTTATTTCTATTTCAGGAAACTTACTATTTTTAGAAACTTTCTATTTTTAGAAATCGATCTATTTTTGGAAACTTTCTATTTTTTAGAAACTTTTTATTTTTGGAAACTTTCTATTTTTGGAAACTTTCTATTTTTGGAAACTTTATATTTTTGGAAAACTGCTATTTTTAGAAAGTTACTTATTATTACACTACAAGTATAATAATACAAGAATACAAGGTAATACATAATCAAAAGACATGAAATACATGAATAATAAAGTATATCATTTAAAACAGTAAAATAAGGCAAGAACATATAAAATAAGCTAAGAACATGCTATAACCAGTAATGTACTCTGTAATCAGACAACTCATACATGTCCCTTATTTGTGTAGCAATAGTGAGGTCGGAGTAGGACTTTGCATCCTTTCATCTTTCCTCGTTCACTGGACATAAGGTACGGATATTTCGTCCTTCAGTATGGACATTCTTTTTCCTTATTAGGATTCCCCGTTTGCAACCAAATGTTTTTCCCCAAGTATTTGTTTTATATGTTTTGATATGCTTATGTTTAGTTTTAAATGCCTAAGTCATATACATGCATGCCATGTCACCTAGTTATGCGTCCCTTTTCAATTATGGCCATATATTTATATTATCATGTGGGGCGTTTGGGTGCATCCTAGTTACATGTTTTACAGGATTTTCATGGTGTATGTGGTGTATGCCTTGCATCCTTCACAAGGAGTTGATCCCTCCTACCCAGACTAATTATATAGAGGCATCCCCTCTAATTGCATGATGAGGTCTCCCCTCCAAGTATTCATGTACGGTGGAACCTCATGGCCTATATGGGCTATTGGCTAATTAATACAGTTTTCACATAAAAACATAAGTCTTTTCAAACAATAAAACCAGTTTTATAAACATGTTCCAGGTTATCTAGGACTTATACATTTCCGCTGCTATTAGTCTTTTATGCTTATGTCATATTATGCTATGCTCGTATATCCGTTCACTGGGCGTTATGCTCAGCCGTTTTCCTTTCATGTTCCCAAACGGCAGGTACTCAAGGACGCAACTAGGACTCGAGAGTATGTGCATACAGATGGAAGCTATCTAGCCTTCATTACTTTATGCATTTTTCCATACATTACATTACTTCATTTCTTTGGACATTGTTTAGTCCTTTTCCATTTCAGTACTTATATTCATGTGTGTGAGCTTATGTTAGACTACCGATGTTTCTTTCCGGTATTTCCTTTTATGGTCATTTAATGTTTTTGGACATTTACCTTGCATGCTTTGATGACACGCCATAATTATCATGTGATATTCCATTTATCAAAATGGGGTGTTACAGTTATGATATCAGAGCCAAGGTTTCGACCTGTAGGCTCTAAAAACATGACCTGTGATTAGTGGGCAATCACCATGGTCTTCCTAAAACTGACAGTTTGTTTTCATGCATTTGTTTCATGTATCATTGTTGCAGGAATTTTGACTAAGTAATGGTTGGTACAAGACTGGCCATATTTAGTCGCATGTGCTTTTAATCGAATCATTTTGTTTTGATGAACCGATCCATAGGCGTTCATCCTCGTCATGTCATTTTGTTTTGGTGAACCGACCCATAGGCGTTCACCCAAACCCATGTTAATTTTGTTGGCCATGCATTCATACACTGTTTCATGCATAATTTTTTTTTTCATGTTTATATGCATACTTTTTTTTCATGTTTGTATATTATGTTATAATCAGCTTAATCATTGCACTTTGTTTTATATTGTCAGATGGTTCTCACACGTGAACAAGAACAACTGAATGCAGCAGTCCAAGCTGTTATGCAAGTTATGCTTCCTCAACTGAGGAATGAGATTCGGGCCGAGGTGCAAGCCGCTAACAATCAGCACCCTCACCAGAATCAGAATCCACCTCCTCCACCTCCAGCTACCCTGATCACATGGCTGGAGTAGTTCAATAAGCAGCGTCTGAAATCTTTCGAGCAGACTGACAGCCCTGCTGAGGCTGTGAGCTGGATAGCTCACATTGATAAGATCTTTGACGCTATGGGATGCGACCCTGTCTTTAAGGCAAGGTTAGCCTCCTACAAGTTTGACGGAGACGTGCTTGCATGGTGGAAGGCACTTAAGCTATCGAATGGAGGCGACGACTGGGTTACTGGCTTGACGTGGGCACAGTTTAAGGAGTTGGTTATGGGGCAGTTCTTCCCGAAAGCTGAGCAGGATAAGCTCAAGAGGGAGTATGATGGTATTTGGCAGAGAGCTGGGGAAAATAGAAATGAGTTTATGCAGAGGTTCCTTCGACTGGCTGGATTCCTTGGCGCAGCAGCCGGGACTACAGAGGAGCAAGTGTATCACTTTCGCTGGGCTATTCGCACATCTGTTGCCATTAACTTGGTGTGTGCTACTTTTAATACTGTAGAACAGGTGTCAGATATAGCCCGCAAGTTGGATATACTGCAAGAGAGGGATGAGTTTAGAGAGGCAGAATGACCTGACAATAGGTATATTTCATCATCAGCGGTGATCATTTAATTTAATTCAATACTATCCAAATATTTATCTTTCTCTATGCAATTGCATCTTTTAGGCAGAAGATTGGGAACCGGTCCCAACTGGCCACTCAGCAGCAGAATCAACAAAAGGTAACGGTCAGACTCAGGACCATTCCACTTTGGATAGGCGTGGTGGTAATGACAATTACCGTAACAACGCCAACAACTCCAACAGCAGCAGGTCCCTAAACTTACTCATTTCTTTGTTATGTACTTTATGATTCATAAATTCTGACACGTCAACATTTACTACCAGGAATACTGGCAACGGACGGGAACAGGACCACAGAGGTTCACAACCCAACCGTGAAGCTACATCTGGTATTACATCTTAAATTTTCTACATTGTCCTATTTGTACCCGATAACCATGTCTCGCGTATACTTTTTAAAACAGGCTCCCAACCAGCTAGGGCACCTGTTGGAGGGTATACTCACCCAATTTGCACCACGTGCAGCCGCAGACACCCAGGGCCGTGTCACCGTGCTAGCGATGCTTGCTTCAAGTGTGGCTAGCCAGGCCATCACATGAAGGACTGCCGTAAGGGTGAGATTGAGGGAACTTCTGGGCATGCTGAATCCAAGCCACCTTTAACTACTAGATGGGTGTACACTACCTCACGTGACCAAGCCAACAAGTCATCAGGTACCATCACTGGAATCTTGTATATGTATGGTCAAGCTGCATGCATTTTATTTGACACGGGTGCGACTCATTCAGTCATATCCACTGCTTATGCCAATCGTGTTAGGATATCCCTGATGCTACTAGAAAATGTCTTAAACATTTCCACGCTCTTAAGAGACTTTGTACGCATCACACATGGGTACAAAGATCTTCCCATTAAGTTTGATGACAGAATTCGTTCAGTTGACGCACTTCTATTGGACATGTGCGATTTCGACATGATATTAGGCATGGACTGGTTATCCAAACACCACGCCACCATAGATTGCCATTCATATCGAGTCATTTTCGGTGATGTCAACGCACCAGAGTACATGCATAACGGTTTCATACTAGGGAGATCTGTACAAATAATTTCAGCCTTACAAGCACGTGCCTTACTATCACATGGCTGTGAGGGCTTCTTAGCTACTTTTCATGATATGGAAGCTAAATCTCCATCCCTTCAGGATCAGCTTATCGTGTCATAATTTCCCGACGTGTTTCTTGAAGAACTTCTTGGCATACCACCTGCTCGTGAGGTAGAGTTTAATATTGAGCTCATCCTACACCATCCGAAATTGATATCCTTTGCCACGCATTGATGATCTGTTTGACCAACTACAAGGAGCCAAACATTTCTCTAAGATCGATCTGAGGTCTGGCTACCATCAGCCACGGGTGAAAGAGCAGGATATCGCCAAGACTGCTTCCCGTACACGTTATGGACACTACGAATTCGTAGTCATGCCATTTGGCCTTACCAATGCTCCAGCAGTTTTCATGGAATTGATGAACCGTATCTTCCATGAGTTTCTGGAAGAGTTCGAAATTGTCTTCATTGATGACATCCTGATTTTCTCAAAAATTTAAGGAAGAACATGAAGACCATCTTCGTACAGTATTACAGATACTTCGCCAGAAGCAACTGTATGCTAAATTCTCCAAATGCGAATTCTGGTTGAGTAAAGTGGCGTTTCTAGGCCACATCGTATTCTCATAGGGAATAACTATGGATCTTGCGAAGGTTGAGTCTATTACCAAGTGGCCAAGACCGACGATGTAAAACCTCTGATTTTACCTTATTGACTTTGTCAACTGTTGTACCCTTTATTTTTGGAATCTATATAATTCCACTTTTATATGACTTATTATTAATCATATACCTTTTGTCATACTACCTTTCATATTTATTTTTATATTTATATGGACCTTTAGTCATTGTTGACTACTCTGGCAACTGACTGGCCACCTGAATGAACAAGGACTCATCACCCTAGTACATATTTGGAGATAAGCTGTAACTTTACTTAATTTAATTATTAAGTACCTGGACTTATTTTATGTATATATTTACATATATTTCACAATAGGAATAAACACCTAACACCTTAAAATAATGTACAATATTTTAACATTGTCATTTATTTACTTTATTTAAGTAAAATAATTATAATGATGCATTCATTATATACTTTCACTAAATTACCTAAAGGTTTAACTAAAATACCTATAACTTAACAAATGTATACAATATCATACAAGGACTATTATTATCACCCAATGCTTGATACAAGTTAACACATTTACCCTAAAAAGCATATATATGCCGTGTACATATATGTATACACTACCCTAATCATGAGAACTTTTGTCAACCCCATCATACAAGCCTTACACAAGCCTTACACAAGCCATACACAAGCCACTATTTGGGACATACCTTGTCCCCCTTGCTTACTTACACACGTCTAAACCACCAAGTGGGAATGAAGTTTAATTTTACTAATTTTGGCATGTGCTCATACAAATCCTACAACAAATCTACCAAATATCTTGTATATCTTTCCTAGATACATAGGACATAGTACCAAGATACACTTGGATCCCATCTTTCCTTAATTGATCCGAAATCTACATGCATACATACACACACAACACAAAACACTTGAAAAACTCTCTCATTTCTCTCTCAAGAACACACGGCTACAACTCTTTCCACCATAACCAAGACCTTTAATCTCATTTACTAGGTCTCTTCCATATTGAATGCTAATCATTGGTTCACTCCTACAAGTATCTTGATCATCAAGTCAACAAATAAGCCCTGGAAGCTCCATTGAAGCCCACGACTTGATTTTGGTTACTAGAATCACCATTGTTGAAGCTTAGCTCTCATTCCTACTCATTCTCCTATCCATTCCTAAACCTATCTAAACAAGTAAGTAAAACTTAAAACCTATCTTTCAATATATTTACTTTCATTCACATTAACATACACATGGTTATTACTAGTAAAACTTGATGTTGAAACAAAAATATAAAACACTATACCTAATATAGGTCACGACTTAAAATGTGTCATGAGTTCAAATGATGCAAAATCTTAATAACCATGATGAACATATCACTATGAACTAGTTAAACTTGAAAAACTATGTAAAACATAAACATGCATATGTTGGACGTGGGGTTTAAACCCTATGGTTCAATATTGGTTAATCTTGTAATGTTTAAACATGCCTAGAAACATTAGATCTATATTATAGTTGCCTTAAAATGTTAAGCTCACTATTTTTTTGCCTTATAAGATTTAGTTTTAAGTCCACTATATTAAGCTTTCCTAAATAAACTTCATTATTACTAAATAATGTTTTTATAAAACTTTTGGTGTCAAAATTATAACTTTATAAAGTTTCGGGTTAAAAACATAGATCTATAAATATTTTGGACTAAAATGATAGATCTATGAATTTTGGGTTAAAATAGTAAATCCATAATGTTTCGGATTAAAAAGGGAAAATATAAAACTTTCAGGTTGAATTTGTAACTTTATCAAGTTTGGGGATCTAAATGAACACGTATAAAAACTCATTTTCCAAGAAGATAAACAAAAGGGTTAATCTTGTAATTAGTCGAGTGTTAAGGGTAGTGATTTGAAACTATCCAAAACTTAATATTTAACACAAGGACTTAAATGAGATTTCTATAATGTTAGGGTAATTTGTGGAACTTAGTAAAAACCTAGGGATTCCTTTTGCCATTTACCGAAACCTAGTATAAGCCCTAGGTACCTATTTTGCCAAGATAGCAAACATTAGTAAGCCCTAGAAAAACCCTAGGGGTGATTTTTGGCATAAGCCGAAAGTTATTGGAGCCCTATGGGGCATTTTGTAACTTTTTTTTAAACCTAAAAATAAGCCGAATATAGAGGGACCAAAATTGCCATTTTATGAAACTTTTACAAACCCTAGTTACACGTGTAACCAGGGAGGGACCAATGTTGTAATTACAAGAAATATTTAGAAACCCTAGGGATATAAAAGTAATTAAACCGCGGGTGATTATATAAGTAGAGGGACTAAAATGTAATTTATACAAAGTATAACAAACCCTAAAAATTACTATATATTTATACCCGATATTTAAGACGTAAAACTTAAATAAACATAACATTCGTTATTTTTCCAAACTTATAATTTAATAATTATAAACACTACGAAAATGTGGAATTTAATTAAAATATTATACGTTTTATAAACCTTATTTATATATAAAATATAAATTAAAAATTGATTAACTTATAAAAAATAAATATATTAACTATATTTATTTTCTATTACTTTAAATATATATAAAACTGCCTTTTATAAATATTTAAATTGTTTTATTAACAATATAAGTACAAGAACATTATTTAAATAGATTAATTAATTTAACATTATTATTTATTTTATACTTAAAATAAATACTACTATAACTTGTACAACAATGAACTAAAATACAAGTATCGTAATAAAATGCTTAAAACCAGTATAAGCATGCACAAATTTGTTTTAAAACTTTTATGCATTATGTTATGCATTTACTGAGACCTAATAATTATTTAGGTCGTTGACTGTATCGTGAGCATTATATCAGATTTACTTGTGACCATTTGCTGTACTATTGAGGTGAGTTCATGGACCCACTTTATATATTGACAAACTTTAAAACCTTTTTATTGGGGAAGAAAACATGCAACAAATTTTATTTTATGAACATAAATTGAACTGTGAAACCTTTGATTACATTTGCCTATTGTTGATGAACCCGCATGACCCGTGCATCTGAAATTGTTAGAATTATTGAATTACCTGAATGTTATAAATAGATCTATTTGGGATTGACCATCCCCATCTGGGTGAGTCATGCTCACTGTGCCTAGGCCAGGACAACAAATGTTTCACATGTCAGCACTTATTATTTTTGGGTGCCTTTTTATAAGGCGAAGGGTCCTTATTTGTTAAGGACTTAACTGTCAAGTCTCAGTTTCAGACAATATGGGAATGTAATTACTTTTAAGTATTAATGCTTTGTGCATTACTAATTCAGTGAATGTTTATTGTCCAAACTTATTTTATTAAACCTATGAATTCACCAACTTTATGTTGACTCTCTAAGCATGTTTTCTTAGGAAACTGAAGCATGTATTGGTGTGCATGGAGTCAAGCATCATGATAGGCTGCATTTATAGAGCTCATCTGGGGTTTTATAAACTGGGGAATAATTCAAACTGTTGAACAATATTTAAGACAATTTTAATACTATTTGCACTTTTATCCATGTAATAAATGTAATGATAATCTTTTATCTGCCGCTCTATACACTATCTGCTGTTGATCCACATACGTGACACCCAAATATTATTTCCGCTGTATTTGACTCAATTTGGGGGTGTCACAGAATGGTATCAGAGCGATAGTTATAGAGAACTAGAACAAAATTTAAATAAATATAAAAATAATTTTTTTATATAAACTTGACTATAACTGCTTTAAAAAATCTTTTGGGATTTTTGGGACTTGAATAGTTAAGCATATAGAGTGTGGAGCATACATTCTTACGTGGCTACCTGTGCATTGATTATTAACATCCGGTTAATTAATCTCATAAGTATTAATGTAAGCTTTAACATCGTCATGTTAAATGGCACTAATATATAATTTAATCATTATTTCCCAAAAACTTTTACCTTGAGTAAGTTTATACTTATGTCAATTAAAACGATATTATTTTCAGATTATTATGGCTTCACCTACTGATACTCCTGATGTCGTATCACCGACGTCCGTCTTGTGTGGATGGATATCCGCTAGTGACACAGACGACAGTCACGCATCTGGTGACACCGCTCTCGTTGCTGCCCTCATTACTACTCCACATGTTTCACCTATTTCCCCCGTTGGGTAAGAGGTTCAGCCACCTGCTGCCATACCACCCTTAGTCTCTGCCGCCTCATAAGAGGAGGTATGAGGCACCTGTCGACTCTACTTTTGAGGTCGGCGAGGGTTCGGGTACGAGGCGCGTAGATCCTGTCCAGGCCCAGATCACTGCACTGGCTGCACATTAGGCACAGGATGTTGCGGAGATTCATGCTCTGCTATCTGCTGGATAGCTTGGACGCACTGCTCTGCAGTCGCGTCAGGACCTTCTGTGTTGGACTGTTAGTGCTGAGGCACATGCTGATCGTGGAGCATGGTCCACGACTTACCATTCTCTCCAGTGGTTGCTGGAGGAGAATGAGTTCTTTCGTGAGCAGATCTACCTATTGTAGAGTCAGCAGACGGAGACTCACAGCGCGCTCATGACCATGGAGCAGACGCTTGCCATCTTCTTCGATCTCCAGGACGTCCGTCACCAGGGATTGACATCAAAGACCACTCATCTTTCGGGAGTTCAGCAGACCCTCAGAGAACAGTTCTTGGAGGCACTCCGACTCCTTAAGGAGA
Source organism: Glebionis coronaria (assembly GCA_025667525.1). NCBI lineage: Eukaryota > Viridiplantae > Streptophyta > Magnoliopsida > Asterales > Asteraceae > Glebionis > Glebionis coronaria. The sequence goes on along the minus strand of CM046879.1, from coordinate 109,810,300 downwards.
CCCGGGAGGCCATGACTACGATGCAGGATGCCATGAAGACACCAGCCGTCTCATCACCACCAGTGGCACCAGCCGTATCTGAGGAGTCCATCATGCATGAGTAGACTAGGTGTACTAGATCTTTTGTACATCATGATAAGCTATTAGGGTTTCATCCCGGCTATCATGATATAGGACCTCATGTATTTGTACTTTCCTTTATCAGTTGTATCTTTGTATTGTACTATTTAGATTAGGAATTCATAGATGTTGTACTTTATATTATGTGTACCACCATCCCAGACAGGCGGTCTGTGCTCTGTCTTGGATTGGTTGTGCAATTTGTACTGTATTCCTATTCTAGACATATGGCATGTACTCATTAGCTTTTATTATATCCTGTACTGTATTATATTATGAACTTTTAAACAGGTTATCCAATTTGTTGCAAAGTCTATGCATGAATTTCTTTTCGTGTATTTATATAAAACTGTGCTAACACCTTAAACTAATGATTTCATTTTTGTGTATAATTATAGAAAAATGGTATCACTAGAACGAACCCCAACAATGCCGACACTACCCAAAACGTCACTGCTGCCCAACTAAGGGAAATGATTGATCAAGGCATCGCAACTGCGATGGCTGCAAGTAGAAACGTAGACGATAGTCAAACCTCCAACAACCGCCGGAATAATCAGACCACCAGGGGTTGCTCTTACCCTGACTTCTTGAAATGTAAGCCTTCCTACTACAAGGGCAAGGAAGGAGTGGTGGAGCTGATGCAGTGGTTTGAAAGGTTGGAAACTGTGTTCCGCATCAGCGACTGTGCAAAGGAGAACAAAGTAAAGTTTTCCACCTGTACCCTACTTGAGAGTGCCCTTACTTGGTGGAACTCTGTAGTTGCTACTCTTGGACACGGCGCTGCCTATGCTCTCAACTGGACTGAACTGAAGGAGAGAATGACAGAGAAATACTGTCCAAGGGGAGAAATGAAGAAGCTTGAAATCGAATTATGAGATCTCAGATGCAGGAACAATTACATCACTGCATACAACCAAAGGTTCCAAGAGTTGACTCTAATGTGTACCAGAATGTTTGTGGAGGAGGAAGATAAGATTGAGAAGTATGTGGGTGGACTCCCAGACGCCATTCACGACAGTGTGCTCGTAGCTCGACCTACTACCGTCGAGAATGCCATTGAGTTCTCTACTGAATTGATCAACAAAAGAATACGTACCATATCCGAGAGGCAAACTAACAACAAGCGAAAGGCAGATGAGTATTTCTGTAGTCAGCACCAGTAGTATCCTAAGAAGCAAAATGTTGGGCAAGTTTACAGTGCTACCTCTGCAGGGACTAAGTCGTACGTGGGCGCAAAACCTTTGTGCTCCAAGTGGAACTATCATCATACTGTTGATAGCCCATGCCAGACCTGCTACAAATGTGGACAAGTGGGTCATTTTGCTAAAACCTGTCGAGTTAATGCTGTCACACAGGCCCGACCCAATCAAAACACTAGGAACTACAATAACAGGGGCGGATACAATGCCCGTGGGAACAGGAATGGACAGCAGAGGAACCACAATGCTGCTGGAGGAAATAACAATGGACCCAAGAAGGGAGTTGTGTGCTATGAGTGTGGAGCACCAAGAAACGTGAGACCAGGTTTCCCTAAGCGGGCCAAACAGAAGAATAATGGTGGAGGATCTTCGTCAAGAGTGTACGTGGTTGTCAATGCAAAATCCAACCCCGATTCAAATGTCGTTACTGGTACGTTCCTACTAAACAATCGTTATGCATCCGTTTTGTTTGATACTGGAGCAGACCGAAGTTTTATATCTACTGAATTTAGCCAAGTACTGGAAGTTGTTCCTACAACTTTAGATCACCACTACTCCGTAGAATTAGCTGACGGTAAAACTGTAGATGCTGACACTATCATTAGAGGTTGTACCTTACAACTTTCCAAACATCTGTTCAACATTGACCTTATCCCCGTAAACCTTGGTAGCTTTGATGTTATTATTGGTATGGACTGGTTAACGAGATACCGCGCAGCCATTGTTTGTGATGAAAAACTAGTACGTATTCCATGGGGAAACGAAACTTTAATCATTCGAGGAGACGGTAACACCTACCTCACTGATACTAGACTTAGTGTTATCTCTTGTACTAAAGCTCAGAAATATTTGTTGAGAGGATGTCCTATCTTCTTGGCCCATATTTCTCAAACAGATGAAGAGGACAAGCCCGAGAAGAAACAAATCAAGGACGTACCCATCGTCCGAGATTTTCCAGAAGTCTTTCCTGATGAGTTACCAGGCTTACCACCGACCCGACAAGTGGAATTTCAAATCGATTTGATTCTCGGAGCTGCGCCTGTAGCCAAAGCTCCATATTGGCTCCATCAGAAATGAAAGAACTAACTGAACAACTCTAGGAACTATCTGACAAAGGATTCATTCGACCCAGTTCCTCACCATTGGGAGCTCATGTGTTGTTTGTCAAAAAGAAAGAGGGTTCTTTTCGAATGTGCATCGATTACAGAGAACTGAATAAGCTAACTGTGAAGAATCATTATCCGCTTCCTCGCATTGACGAACTATTTGACCAAATGCAAGGGTCAAGTGTGTATTCCAAGATCGACTTGAGATCTGGATACCATCAGCTACGGGTCAGGGAGGAAGATATTCCAAAAACATCTTTTAGAACCCGTTACGGTCATTACGAATTCCAGGTTATGCCATTTGGGTTGACCAATGCACCAGCTATTTTCATGGACATTATGAACCGTGTGTGCAGACCCTACCTGGATAAATTCGTGATAGTCTTCATTGACGATATAATCATTTATTCCAAGAACGAACAGGAACACGAGGAACACCTTGCACAAGTACTAAAGGTACTCAAGGAGGAGCATCTCTATGCTAAATTCTCCAAATGTAAATTCTGGATTCCCAGAGTGCAATTCCTCGGTCATGTCATCGATTGTATTCACGTAGATCCAGCAAAGGTCGAATCTGTCAAGGATTGGGTATCTCCTAAATCACCGACAGAGATCTACCAATTTCTAGGCCTTACCGGGTACTACCGTAGATTCATTGAAGATTTTTCCAAAATAGCCAAGCCAATGACCAAACTCACACATAAAGGAATAAAGTTCGATTGGGGAGAGAAGGAAGAATCAGCTTTTCAATTGATCAAGTAGAAGTTGTGCAGTGCATCTATATTAGCCTTGCCTGAAGGCAACGATGATTTCGTTGTATACTATGATGCTTCACATAAAGGTCTAGGAGCAGTATTTATGCAGAGGATGAAAGTGATTGCCTACGCTTCAAGACAATGGAAGAAGCATGAGAAGAATTACACCACTCACGATCTAGAACTTGGATCCGTAGTTTTTGCTCTCAAAATCTGGAGACATTACCTATACGGAACGAAGTGCACAGTGCATACTGACCATAAAAGTTTGCAACACATATTGGATCAGAAGGAGCTGAACATGAGACAACGCTGTTGGATTGAGTTGTTGAGTGACTACGACTACGAGATCAAATACCACCCCGGTAAAGCAAATGTGGTTGCTGATGCTTTAAGTCGTAAGGAAACGGGCCCTCCTATAAGAGTTCGGGAATTAGTTATGACGATCAGTTTGGATCTACCCAAACAGATTTTGGAAGCTCAGACTCAAGCCCAATTACCTGAAAACCTCGTGAAGGAAGACGTCGGGGGAATGCTCAGAACCGACCTTAGTAAGGAGAAGCTAGAACCAAGAGCAGATGGAACCCTATGCCTTCACGGACGAAGTTGGTTACCTTTCTATGGAGATTTGAAGAACGTGATCATGCACGAATCTCATAAGTCTAAATATTCTATACATCCCGGATCTGAAAAGATGTATCAGGATATGAAGAAATTATACTGGTGGCTGAACATGAAAGCCGACATCGCCACCTACGTGCAGAAGTGTTTGACATGTTCACGTGTCAAGACTGAACACCAGAGACCATCGGGTTTGCTTGTACAACCCGAAATACCGAAATGGAAGTGGGACAACATCACCATGGACTTTGTCACCAAACTCCCAAAGTCATCTCATGGTTACGATACTATCTGGGTAATCGTCGACCCACTCACTAAGTCCGCTCATTTCCTGCCAATTAGGGAGAACGATTCCCTTGCAAGACTAGCAAAGACGTACCTGGAGGAGATTGTGACCAAACATGGAATACCAGTGTCGATAATTTGTGATCGATACGGTAGGTTCACATCGAACTTTTGGAAGGCTTTCCAACGAGCCTTAGGTACCAATTTGGACATGAGCACTGCTTATCATCCGCAGACTGACGGTCAAAGTGAACGAACCATCCAGACTCTAGAGGACATGCTACGGGCATGTGTGATTGATTTTGGAAATGGATGGGTTGACCACATTCCTTTAGTGGAATTCTCCTACAACAACAGTTATCACGTCATTATTAAGGCTGCCCCTTTTGAAGCACTATACGGTTGCAAATTGTGACAACCGTGGTTTTGAGGTTCGTCACTTAGTTTTATTTTGTGCTAGTTACGTGTCTTTACGTGTTTATGTGCTTATTGGTGTGTATAGATTGTGGTTTGGATATCGTTTTCGGTACGGGGTACCTTGTGAGTGAAACGATGTGTGATGATTTCATGTTCATGAGCTCACATGGTAGTGACTATGAACTGAGATGGTGTTATTTAGTGGTTTTATGTATACGTATATGTATTATATAAAATCGTATTTTTACGATTTACGATTTAGCATTTTGAGGTCTCGGATGAGGTATTTAGTCACGGGAGTATTTTTCGGGATGGTTTTAAGTCATTTAGGACTTAAAGATAAATTTTATTTCAAATTTAAAGAGTTTTTATAAAACTGTATATTTTACGTCTTTTACGGTAAACGCGTAAATTTGACTAGTTTTACGGTTTTGAGGTTTTGGAGGTTTTAGGAGTTGTAATAAATTAAGGTAAATTAAGGTAATATTAGTAGTGTAATATTAAATAATAAAAAGGAAAAAAAAATAAAATAAAATAGAATACATATAGAGGGTCGGTTTGGCCGACTAAAACAAATAAAAAAAAAGAAAAAGGAAAGTGGGCTATGGGTTGGACTAGGATTCACTCATACCCTATATAATGTTTTATTCTAAATCAAAAGTCATTAATTTTCTTCCTGGAGTCTTATAGCCGACGGTTTAAGGAGAGTTTTTAGGGTTTCATTATTTTTTTCATCTTCCACAAATCTTAAGGTAAAACCTTCATAACCCTTTTCAATTAAATTGTTTTAATGTTTTCTTTAATCATCTTATGATGGATTTAGGTTAGGGTTTAAATTAAAAAGTATATTAATGATATATTAATGATATTATAAAGATTAAATAAATTAGGGCTTGTAATTAGTGGGATTATGGGTAATTAGTTAGGTTAACTTAATTAAACCCGTTTTTAAAAACTGGGCAGAATTTAGGGTCAATTGTTTTGATCATATAGGGAGTTCTACAAACTCTTATTTTGAGATCCAAGTATCTCTGGAAAGGTAATTGAAGTGGCTTTCCAATGCAAGAAACGAGAACTAAATTGGAGGTAGGGAAGTGGGTCAAAAACAGGTTACAACAGTCAGAGGTCAAAACAGTTTTGAAATCAGCCTGTTTTCTTTTTAAGTTTTGGGTTGTTTGGGGTACTTAGGGTTGCATTGGGACTTTCAAACGAACATGGGAGATAGTTTATATATTACAGGAAGTATCTGTATTGGGGCTAAGATTGTGGGTTAGGGTAAGACCCCCTAATCATAACAAACTTTTTGTATGTTCAAAATCAGTAAAATATGGATAGACAAAAGTATATATATATATATATATATATATATATATATCGGGGCCTTAACAGTAGCTTTAAGGTTGGGGAAAATAGGAGGTGTTAGCTAACATATGTAAGGGCATAGGGTTTCCTTTACAGAGGTCATGGGTATGGTTAGGTGGGCGTTTGGCTTATAGTTTGGAGACCTAAAAGTTGGGACTGTTTTGTGTAAAATATGAACGGGATAGTTATCAAACTTAACCAAGTTAAGGACTTGTTAGGGAAGGGTAATGGGGTGTTTAGAGCATATTAATGAGGGTAATATATGGGAGAAGGCTAGATGTCCATCATAGGTTGATGAGCCGTCTTAGTGATTGGTTCATGTTTTGATTATGTGTTTTTGGTTTGTTAGATTTTTGCTAGTGCGCGGACTGTTGGAGAAGCTCAATCAGGTGAGTTTCATAGTCTCATGTTTTCTAAAGATTATGACTTCTAGATGGGATGGAAGAGACACTGTTTTGTTATTTATAAATTATGCTGTGAATGTTTTGCGTATGGTGATGGACTTGTGTGTGCATACTTATGTGATTAACGGCTAGTTGATTCTTGATTGTTCATGTTTTGACTTGGTACCAAGGGGATATTGGCAAGGCGGGGCCTTGGGATTGGTTCGTAGGTGTTTGGACGCCTAATGGGAGTATGGTGTTTGGTAAGGCTGGGAGCCTTGGATTTGGTTTGTTTTGTTAAATCTTGAATATTGGTTGTTAATGCATGTTAGTATCACATTGTCCATATGTTTCTTAGATTTGGTTATTATTCACAGCTTATGGTATGATTTTGGTGTTTGAGTCTAAACCTATGACTCTCACCAACTCTATGTTGACGTGTTTTAGTGTCTCTTTCAGGTGAGAATGTGGTTAAGCTAGAGAATAGAAGTGGCTAGTTTTGGAGGCATTAGGAATGCATTTTAGAAGGAGATCCCCGTTCCTTCTTAGTTTCTTTGATTGTTTAATAAGTGATACTGTTGGCACCTATATGTTTGCTTTGTTTATGTTTATTGTTTGTCTCAGGTAAGTGGTAGGACTGTTACCTACTTACCTAGACTCCTGCATTGTTGAGATATTGTCATGACTTTTGTGTCACCATTTTATGACATTTCTTATTTCATTTAGCTATCTCTATAGACACGCCGTGTTGTGATGATATCCATACGTCGCGCCCCATATTCCGCCATGGTGAGGTGTGACAGAATGGTATCAGAGACAATGGTTATAGAGAATTAGGTTGCCTAGCCGCGTAGCCTAGTCTATAGCTTAAGGATCCCTGCATATAGGCGTCATAGGAGTATGTGTGCATTCTATAATAATTGATGTGTTTGGATGTTATTTATTGTGATGTTTTGACTAGTATGAATTGAACCATAGAAAGTTCATACTTAGCCACATGTTATTTCTTTTCGGGTTGTGACTAGTGCGGGTTGAACCATAATCGTCCACGCTAGTCATTGTTGTATTTTGCTTAAATTGTGCATTATAGTACATAATTTGGTACATGGTAGTTTCTATCTTTTGTTGAGTTATTTTATGTACCTGAGGGATATTATTTTCCTTTTTATGTTTAAGTCATGTTCCCTAAGAATCTTGTGGTGGTTCGAGTTAGTAGGAGTAGGGGGATATGAAGGATTTTAAGCTGTTTCCACTCTTATGGGCGACATGACTAATAACTGATTATGTTTTCGTTTTGGATTTAGTCTATGCTATTTTAGCTAGACTATGGATTTCTGTATTCCAAGAGTTTTACTATGTTACTTTAATAGATGGAGTTTTGGACCTTATTGGTTATGTGGTTATGTGCTTAGGTGAGTTGATGGATTTATGTGTTATGTGTTGTATTGATTCTTATAAGTGTCATCATAGGAGGGAGTGCATTAGGGAAAGGGTAATTGTATAAGTATGGTGGCCAACATAGTTATACAAGTACAACAACTTCAATGGGTTCCTAAGTATGATTGCATGAAAGAGGGTTAGTACATGCTTGTATATGATGAGATGTGGATTATTGGTATATGTATAGTATATGGGTTTATGTAATGGTTGCCTGCGATATGGATATTTTTTAGTGTGTTATTGTTTTGGGTTATAGTCATGTTGTGTGATTATGGGATCACACGATAGGGACTGGTTTTAGTGATGGGTTTTATGCCTTGTGGTAAGATGGTGGTTACTCGTAGAAAAAAAAAACGAGTGTATGACGCGATTGGTTGATCTGATATGTATGGTAACGAGTATGTTTTGGGTGATTAAATAGGTATATATATACGGATGTATATATACTACTATGTGTTAAGTTATGGTATATGGTCGTTCACTAGTTATTATAACTTGAACGTACCTTGTGTTTGTTCGTATTTTATGGTGCTGGAGTTTGATGGAGTTCCAACGACGTTTTGAGTCTTTTGATGTGTGTCTACATTCGGGTATGTATTTTAATTAATGAGAACTACTAAATTTTCTTGCAAATAAGTCTGGCTAATTATAGGAAAACGACTTTGAAAATAATTTGTAAGTGTATGGTATGATATCGTGACTTACATTTTTTTGAGTTTGTGGTAGTAAGCAAAAAAAAATGAAAAAAAACACACCGTATTTTATAAACATGTATTGGTTTCATAATAACAAGTGAAATAAGTTTAATATGGTTAAACAAGATAATGGTTAAGATTGTAGTATACTAATTAGTTGATATCTTGATAAAATGATGAAGATAAAGGATGAGTTATTGGTTAAAAATGAGTATGATTGATTTAAGTAGTATTGAAGTTTGGTTCTTATGAGAAGTAACTAATTGGGATGAAAGATTTAAATTTTCTAACGTATCAAAATTTGGTAATACTAATCGTGACGAGTCTAATTTTTTTCGTTGTTGGAACACTCCATTGATCTTTTGGATTACATTGTTTTGTTTTCAGTTGTTTTGGCTAGGGTTCGTTTTACCCTATATTTTATTTTGGGACACGATTGTTTGGAATTCTTTTGTTACACGTCATGGCTGATTTAGTTATGCGGTTGTGGAAACGTTAGGATGAGAGGATAGAGTTAGGTAGTATTACTTATGGTTAGATACTATAATGGAGAGATGTGTTTTGGTTTAAAGGTTGTGTTGAAGGAATGATTAAGATTCGTGGAGTTTTGAAACTTAGATTAGTTACGGGAATAAGGGAGCAAGTAAAGTTAGATGAGTGGTCATGGGAACGAGAGGTCATATTATGAGAAGTTGGTTGAAGTACCATTAGGAGATTTATGAAAGTACTAGCGGATGTGAGGGTAGAGTAGAAAGTTTATACTAATGGAAAGGTTGGGTAAATAACACGCAAGGGAGTAGTAGACACGTGAAGGAAAACAGGAATGTGAAAGAATGATTGGTAGGAGGCTGATTAACGATGAAGTACAACAAGTAAGGAGGAGTTAGCCATTGAGGGGTTGAAGTACTTTTAGAAATATTGTGGTAGATGAGTTGATGTTAGAAGCTACTGGTAGTGTGAAGTTCCTAGGTAACATCATGGAGACGAGAAGGAGTGCGTAAAGAGCTACATCGCGAAGCAAGGAGCTGAAAGGACTACGTGTCGGCTGCAAGAAGGATGAAAGAGATTTCGAAGGAGTCACAAAAGTTGCGAGGACTGGAAATGTGACAAGCACTATGATGGGAAATTTACGCATGGTTCGTGACGAAGAAGGGCAGATCGAGTATCAGAGTGGAGCTACAAAGAGCTGAACCGGTGGATCGTGATGAAATGAATACATGACATGGGAGATTAAGAACTCGTGGAAGTAACAAGGGGATCGAGGGATGAGAAGTGAAGCTGAGCTGAATAAGTTTCGTGGAGAAGTGATTAGAGAGTCGGTTTTGTGATGGTGTTATGAAAGATCTTTGGAAGAGACAGCTATGCATTATCCAATGCACTAATGATTTCCATAGATCTGATGAACGAAGTATGGAATTTTTGTTGGACGGGATAGTGTAGGAATAAGGGAGAACCATGGAAGGAGAGAACCAAGTATTCCTAGAAGGTGATGATTGAAAGTACCTAATGATAGGTGCAAGATCAAAGTAGAAGTATGAGATTTGAATAAGAATTCAAAATATGGCTTAGTAGACAAATGGAAACTAATGTGGGTATAAGATGAGAGTGTGATCCGCATGGAATCACATAAAACTCTAGTCTGTCCCTATTAGGAGGGAGTAGGAGAACTGGTTGTAAGAAAAACAAGTGAAGCTACTTGGAAAATTTTGGTGTATAGATGACTAGATAGACTTAGTTAGTGGAGCTGGATTATTATATATTCCTAGAATGCTAGAGGCATTTGGGGTACGAGACGTAGAGAATGATCTATACAGATCATGAACGTCTCCAACACATATTTAATCATCTTGATTGAACATTTGGAAAAGGTGGTGGGTGGAGTTAAGTGATGAAAGAAAATTGCAAGGCCAAGTACCATCTGAGAAAGGCAAGCATAGTTGATGAGACATGGAATAAGAAGAATGAAGTGAAGCTGAGACGAACTTGAACTATATGGAAGACGTATTAGGGTGGTTTGGATGAAGGATGTAGGTTGCACGAGTTGAGTTGTCTAAAGCAGAGAACGCGTCAACATGTATGTTGCGTGGCTTGGACAATCATATGGAGAAAAGGGACGTAGACTATACTTCCTACATAGATAGGAGTAGCTTAGAAAGGGCAATGTAATGACGAAATTGGTGAAAGTGACGAGAGTTGGGTGATAGTCGATAGACTGACTAATTCATCTCATATTTCAAGAGGAATGAGTAGTCACGTAGTTGAGAAGTTGGAAGGAGTGCGTACGGATGTGATGGAATAGAGGGCTTTGCATAAAAGTTAGCCTAATATGTATGGAATGCCTTATGAAGGATTATGGCAAAGGAAGAAACGATGGGAAGCATCACATCGTGATGTATGGTAGGAGTTGAGGAAGAAGAAGGAAGTGTGTATAAAAGCGGAGCATGAATAAAATAGGTCGAGATAGGAACCGAAGGTAAAAACTTTGGTAGAGCTTAATGAGTAGAATAAAGCACAACGCAGGCTAATACTGTCGTAGTGTGGAAAAGGAAATGGCACTGACCTATACTGATTGTTTGGGAGGCTTAGTATTGATAATCAAATGGATGAGGAGTTATAGGTGTGATGTGCCATAGGGACGAAGTTCTTGGTCTAACTGAGAAAAGATGAGGAGCAATATGACCTTGAAGGTAGGACATTGTGTAGGTATAAAGGAAATGTTGGGTATAAAAAAATCATGAAGAAAAGTGAGAAAGAAGTGTATAAGTGCTACTCATGAGCTATCCAAATTTAATGGAAGTAGTTGTAGCATGGGTTTGGATGGCAGTTGATAGACTAACTGAGATAACCGTCCTTTTGATGATGTGTATAGAGCATAAGTTGATTTGGATTGGAAGAACTAATGGATATGTGAAAGACCGTCATAGGTCACTTTGTAAGAGTTGATGAACATGATTGAATATGAGTATATCCAACTAAATGGAAAAGGATGGGCAAGTGAGATATTTATACAACCTTAGGAGTTACACTGAGGGCATGAGTGATTGATTTAGAGGAGTTAGGAAACTCTTTAGTGATGGTTGAATTTTCATATAATGATAGTTATCATACTAGAAGTCGATAAATGCCATTTGAGGCACTATATGAAAGGATAGGGTGAGTTGTCCCCATTGTGGACTAGAATTGAAAAAAGAGGCTACTAATGTAGTAATGGTGTTTGTGGAAAGGATGAGAGCAACAAGAGATGCTATGTTGAAAAGGAGAAAACCACTAGAGTTTAGTGACAAAGTTATGTAGTATGTTTCACCCATAGTAACGGGTGGTATGTGTTGGTAAAATGGAAGAGTTGATGTAGAGTTTTGTAGGTCCATTTATGATCTTTGGAAAGATCAGACCAGTAGCTTATGAGCATAGAATTACCTGGGGGAAATGAGTGGTATACATGTTATATTTCGTGTATTAAGATTGGTAAATGTTGTTTGAGAATGCATATTTGCATGTACGGTTATTCGGGATTTGTATTAATAAGAGTTTGTGTTATCATAGAGTCATTTGTGAGGTTTACTGACTGTGGGTCAAGAGTTTGGCAATGAATTAAATATTCTTGGTTAGTATATGTGGTAATTTGAGACTTGAACTAAAGTTCACATGGAAATGAGAGGAGTTCGTTTAGAACAAGTATCCTCAGTTGTTTGCTAATGGTATGTTTTGATCCTAAGGAGTAAATCTCGGGACGAGATTTCTATTAGGAGGGAGTGATGTGACAACCGTGGTTTTGAGGTTCGTCACTTGGTCTTATTTTAAGGTTTTGAGGTTCGTCATGGGTATGGTTAGGTGGGCGTTTGGCTTATAGTTTGGAGACCTAAAAGTTGGGACTGTTTGGTGTAAAATATCAACGGGATAGTTATCAAACTTAACCAAGTTAAGGACTTGTTAGGGGAGGGTAATGGGGTGTTTAGAGCATATTAATGAGGGTCATATATAGGAGAAGGCTAGATATCCATCATAGGTTGATGAGCCGTCTTAGTGATTGGTTCATGTTTTGATTATGTGTTTTTGGTTTGTTAGCTTTTTGCTAGTGCGCAGACTTTTGGAGAAGCTCAATCAGGTGATTTTCATAGTCCCATGTTTTCTAAAGATTATGAATTCCAGATGGGATGGAAGACACACTGTTTTGTTATTTATAAATTATGCTGTGAATGTTTTGTGTTTGGTGATGGACTTGTGTGTGCATACTTATATGATTAACTGCTAGTTGATTCTTGATAGTTCATGTTTTGACTTGGTACCAAGGGGATATTGGAAAGGCGGGGCCTTGGAATTGGTTCGTAGGTGTTTGGACGCCTATGGGAGTATGGTGTTTGGTAAGGCTGGGAGCCTTGAATTTGGGTTGTTTTGTTAAATCTTGAATATTGGTTGTTAATGCATGTTAGTATCACATTGTCCATATGTTTCTTAGATTTGGTTATTATTCACAGCTTATGGTATGATTTTGGCGTTTGAGTCTAAACCTATGACTCTCACCAACTTTATGTTGACGTGTTTTAGTGTCTCTTTCAGGTGAGAATGTGGTTAAGCTAGAGAATAGAAGTGGCTAGTTTTGGAGGCATTAGGAATGCATTTTAGAAGGAGATCCCCGTTCCTTCTTAGTTTCTTTGATTGTTTAATAAGTGATACTGTTGGCACCTATATGTTTGCTTTGTTTATGTTTATTGTTTGTCTCGGGTAAGTGGTAGGATTGTTACCTACTTACCTAGACTCCTGCATTGTTGAGATATTTTCATGACTTTTGTGTCACCATTTTATGACATTTCTTATTTCATTTAGCTATCTCTATAGACACACCATGTTGTGATGATATCCATACGTCACGCCTCATATTCCGCCATGGTGGGGTGTGACACAAATGCCGTTCACCTGTGTGATGGGCAGAAGTAGGTGAATCTCAGCTCACTAGACCAGAACTAATCCAGGAGACTACAGACAAGATCGTCCTCATTAAGCAAAGAATTCAAGCTGCTCGCGACCGACAAAAGATCTAAGCGGACCTGAAACGCAAACCTATGCAATTTGAAGTAGGTAACCGTATTATGCTCAAGGTATCACCTTGGAAGGGTGTTGTACGCTTTGGCAAACGTGGAAAACTGAATCCATGTTATGTTGGCCCTTTCAAAGTAATAGCCAGTATCGGGGAAGTAGCTTATCGTTTAGAGTTTCCCCAGCAACTGAGTCGGGTACACTCTACCTTTCATGTGTCTAACCTGAAGAAATGCTATGCTGAAGAACCATTGGCTATGCCATTGGAGGGAGTTCAGTTTGACGACAAACTCCAGTTCATACAAGAACCAGTAGAGATCATAGAAAGGACAGTTAAGAAATTGAAACGCAGTCGCATCCCGTTGGTCAAAGTACGTTGGAACTCTAGGAGAGGCCCTAAGTTCACTTGGGAACGAGAAGACTCGTTCAAAACCAAGTACCCACACTTGTTCACCTGACCAATGACTTCATCCTAAGCTTTAAGGACAAAGCTAAAATAACGGGATGGTGCTGTAAAACCTCTGATTTTACCTTATTGACTTTGTCAACTATTGTACCTTTTATTTTTGGAATCTATATAATTCCACTTTTATATGACTTATTATTAATCATATACCTTTTGTCATACTACCTTTCATATTTATTTTTATATTTATATGGACCTTTAGTCATGGTTGACTACTCTGGCAACTGACTGGCCACCTGAATGAACAAGGACTCATCACCTCAGTACATATTTTGAGATAAACTATAACTTTACTTAATTTAATTATTAAGTACCTGGACTTATTTTATATGTATATATTTACATATATTTCATAATAGGAATAAACACCTAACACCTTAAACAATGTACATTATTTTAACATTGTCATTTATTTACTTTATTTAAGTAAAATAATTATAATGATGCATTCATTATATACTTTCACTAAATTACCTAAAGGTTTAACTAAAATACCTATAACTTAACAAATGTATACAATATCATACAAGGACTATTATTATCACCCAATACTTGATACAAGTTAACACATTTACCCTAAAAAGCATATATATGCCGTGTACATATATGTATACACTACCCTAATCATGAGAACTTTTGTCAACCCCATCATACAAGCCTTACACAAGCCTTACACAAGCCATACACAAGCCACTATTTGGGACATACCTGGTCCCCCCTTGCTTACTTACACACGTCTAAACCACCAAGTGGGAAGGAAGTTAAATTTTACTAATTTTGGCATGTGCTCATACAAATCCTACAACAAATCTAGCAAATATCTTGTATATCTTTCCTAGATACATAGGACATAGTACCAAGATACACTTGGATCCCATCTTTCCTTAATTGATCCGAAATTTACATGCATACATACACACATAACACAAAACACTTGGAAAACTCTCTCATTTCTCTCTCAAGAACACACGGCTACAACTCTTTCCATCATACCAAGACCTTGAAGCTTATTTACTAGGTCTCCTCCATCTTGAAGGCTAATCATTGGTTCACTCCTACAAGTATCTTGATCATCAAGTCAACAAAGAAGCCCTAGAACCTCTATTGAAGCCCACGGCTTGATTTTGGTTACTAGAATCACCATTGTTGAAGCTTAGCTCTCATTCCTACTCATTCTACTATCCATTCCTAAACCTATCTAAACAAGTAAGTAAAACTCAAAACCTATCTTTCAATATATTTACTTTCATTCACATTAACATACACATAGTTATTACTAGTAAAACTTGATGTTGAAACAAAAATATAAAACCCTAGACCTAATATAGGTCACGGCTTAAAATGGGTCATGAGTTCAAATGAAGCAAAATCTTAATAACCATGATGAACATATCACTATGAACTAGTTAAACTTGAAAAACTATGTAAAACATAAACATGCATATGTTGGACGTGGGGTTTAAACCCTATGGTTCAATATTGGTTAATCTTGTAATGTTTAAACATGCCTAGAAACATTAGATCTATATTATAGTTGCCTTAAAATGTTAAGCTTACTATTTATTTTGCCTTATAAGATTTATTTTTAAGTCCACTATAATAAGCTTGCCTAAATAAACTTTATTATTACTAAATAATGTTTTTATAAAACTTTTGGTGTCAAAATTATAACTTTATAAAGTTTCGGGTTAAAAACATAGATCTATAAATATTTTGGACTAACATGATAGATCTATGAAGTTTTGGGTTAAAATGGTAAATCCATAATGTTTCGGATTAAAAAGGGAAAATATAAAACTTCCGGGTTGAATTTGTAACTTTATTAAGTTTGGGGATCTAAATGAACAAGTATAAAAACTCATTTTCCAAAAAGATAAACAAAAGGGTTAATTTTGTAATTATCCGAGAGTTAAGGGTAGTGATTTGAAACTATTCGAAACTTAATATTTAACACAAGGACTTAAAAGATATTTCTATAATGTTAGGGTAATTTATGGAACTTAGTAAAAACCTAGGGATTCCTTTTGCCATTTACCGAAACCTAATATAAGCCCTAGGGACCTATTTTGCAAAGATAGAAAACATTATTAAGCCCTAGAAAAACCCTAGGGGTGATTTTTGGCATAAGCCGAAAGTTATTAGAGCCCTGGGGGCATTTTGTAACTTGTTTTTAAACCTAAAAATAAGCCGAATATAGAGGGACCAAAATTGCCATTTTATGAAACTTTTACGAACCCTAGTTACACGTGTAACTAGGGAGGGACCAATGTTATAATTACTAGAAACATTTAGAAACCCTAGGGGGTAATTAAACCGCGGGTAATTATATAAGTAGAGGGACTAAAATGTAATTTATACAAAGTATAAAAAACCCAAAAAATTACTATATATTTATACCCGATATTTAAGACTTAAAACTTAAATAAACATAACATTCTTTATTTTTTTAAACTTATAATTTAATAATTATAAACACTACGAAAACGTGAAATTTAATTAAAATGTTATACGTTTTATAAACCTTATTTATATATAAAATATAAATTAAAAATGATTAACTTATAAAAAATAAATATATTAACTATATTTATTTTCTAATGCTTTAAATATATATAAAACTGCCTTTTATAAATATTTAAATTGTTTTATAAACAATATAAGTACAAGAATATTAATTAAATAGATTAATTAATTTAACATTATTATTTATTTTATACTTAAAATAAATACTACTATAACTTGTACAACAATGAACTAAAATACAAGTATCATAATAAAATGCTTAAAACCAGTATAAGCATGCACAGATTTGTTCTGAAACTTTTATGCATTATGTTATGCATTTACTGAGACCTTATAACTATTTAGGTCGTTGACTGTATCGTGAGCATTATATCAGATTTACTTGTGACCATTTGTTGTACTATTGATATGAGTTCATGGCCCCACTTTATATATTGACAAACTTTTAAACCTTTTTATTGGGAAAGAAAACATGCAACATATTTTATTTTATGGACATAAATTGAACTGTGAAACCTTTGATTACATTTTCCTATTGTAGATGAACCCGCATGACCCGTGCATATGAAACTGTTAGAATTATTGAATTACCCGAATGTTATAAATAGATCTATTTGGGATTGACCATCCCCATCTGGGTGAGTCATGCTCACTGTGCCTAGGCCAGGACAACAGATGTTTCACATGTCAGCACTTATTATTTTTGGATGCCTTTTTATAAGGCGAAGGGTCCTTATTTGTTAAGGACTTAACTGTCAAGTCTCAATTTCAGGCAATATGGGAATGTAATTACTTTTAAGTATTGATGCTTTGTGCATTACTACTTCAGTGAATGTTTATTGTCCAAACTTATTTTATTAAACCTGTGAATTCACCAACTTTATGTTGACTCTCTAAGCATGTTTTCTTAGGAAACTGAAGCAGGTATTGGTGTGCATGGAGTCAAGCATCATGATAGGCTGCATTTATAGAGCTCATTTAGGGTTTTATTAACTGGGGAATAATTCAAACTGTTGAACAATGTTTAAGACAATTTTAATACTATTTGTACTTTTATCCATGTAATAAAAGTAATGATAATCTTTTATCTGCCGCTCTATACGCTATATGCTGTTGATCCACCTATGTGACACCCAAATATTATTTCCGCTGCATTTGACTCAATTTGGGGGTGTCACAGACGACAGCAACTGAAGTTTGTAGCTTTCTAGGCTTAGCTGGTTACTACCGTAGGTTCGTAGAGAACTTTTCCCAAATAGCACTGCCATTGACCAAACTGATGCGGAAAGGGGAGAAATTCGTCTGGACTGAAGAAAGAGAGAATAGCTTTGAAGACCTAAAGCAGAGGCTGGTATCTGCACCTATTCTTACTATCCCATCTGGTACAGGTGGATTTCAGATCTATAGTGATGCTTCAGGGAAGGGCCTTGGCTGTGTTCTCATGCAACATGGGAAAGTGATTTCTTACGCATCACAGCATGTTAAGCCTTATGAGGAGAACTATCCTACGCATGACTTGGAACTTGCAGCAGTTGTGTTTGCACTGAAGATTTAGAGGCATTACTTGTATGGCGAATCATGTGATATCTTCACGGATCACAAGAGCCTGAAATACATCTTCACTCAGCGTAAACTGAACCTGAGGCAAAGAAGGTGGTTAGAGTTGTTGAAGGATTATGACATTAATCTGCAGTATCATCCCGGAAAGGCGAATGTAGTGGCAGATGCTCTTAGTAGAAAGTCGGGTATGATCAACGACATTAAGATAGATGAAGAGTTATACGAGACTTGGAGCGACTGGATATTAAGATTATGGTACGTGGACAGTATGGCTACATGGCTAATGTTAGAGTTAAACCTGAATTACTCTCTAGGATCAAGGAAGCTCAAAAGTATGATGGTGAAATCTAGGCAATTATTCAGAACTTAGATCAGCAAACGGAGTTTCAGGTAGATGACGACGGTATCTTATGGCAGGACACTAGACTTTGTGTTCCTGATGATCTTACACTCAGGGAGGCGTTATTGGCTGAAGCTCATAGTTATCTATTCTCTATTCATCCTGGTTCTACCAAGATGTACCACGACATCAAACAACATTTCTGGTGGAGTGGTATGAAGCAGGATGTTGCTACCTATGTCTCTAAATGTCTTACCTGCCAGCAGGTAAGATCGAGCATCAACGATCTAGTGGTCTACTACAACCATTAGACATTCTAGAGTGGAAGTGGGACAAGATCTCCATGGATTTTGTCACGGGACTTCCGCAGACCAAGAGGAAGCATGATGCCATTTGGGTTATCGTCGACCGACTTACCAAATCAGCTCATTTCTTACCAATCTGCAAAGATGACGCGGTTAGCAAACTAGCTGACCTATATCAGAAGGAGATCATGAGACTTCATGGTACTCCATCCAGTGTCATCTCGGAGAGAGATCCTCGGCTTACTTCGGGATTTTGGAGGAGTCTGCAGAAAGCTTGGGACACCAGACTTAAGCTTAGCACGGCTTTTCATCCTCAGACAGTCGGGAGTCAGAGCGTACCATTCAGACATTAGAGGACATGCTACGAGCGTGTGCTTTAGAATGGACAGGAAGTTGGGACGACTATATCTGCTTGGTGGAATTTGCATACAACAATAGTTGGCACGCCAGTATCAAGTGTGCACTGTTTGAGATGTTGTATGGCAGGAAGTGTCGCGCCCCAATCTGCTAGGATCAGGTTGGTGAGAGAACACTTGAAGGTCCAGAGATGATAGAGATGACAAACGAGAGAGTCGTTGTAGCTAAGGCGAAACTGCAAGAAGCTCGTGCACGTCAAAAGAGTTATGCCGACAAGCATCATAGGGATTTTCATTACAACATGGGAGATCATGTCTTTCTCAAGGTATCACCAGCGCGTGGAGTTAGGTGTTTCGGAATCAAAGGAAAACTCGGTCCTCGATTCATCGGACCGTTTGATATCCTCGAACGAGTCAGTGAAGTATCGTATCATTTAGCGTCACCTCCGCAGATTTCTCACGTTCATAACGTATTTCATGTGTCGTTACTCAGGGGGTACAATTATCATCCCCTTCACATGGTTCAGTATCCACTCGAACAGATTCGTGAGAATCTTACTTTCATTGAGGAACCCGAACGAGTTCTTGATCGTCAAGAGCGAGTCATGAGGAAGAAGACGATTCCAATC
Organism: Glebionis coronaria; assembly: GCA_025667525.1. Lineage (NCBI taxonomy): Eukaryota > Viridiplantae > Streptophyta > Magnoliopsida > Asterales > Asteraceae > Glebionis > Glebionis coronaria. The sequence continues at coordinate 109,790,701 of CM046879.1, read as the reverse complement.
CTTTGGAGGGACTATTCCGAGCGGGAAGCCACTTGGGAGACGGAGGAGTCTATCAGACTTCTTACCCTCATTTCCAGTTTTGATTCGGGTATGTTTCTCATTCAGCTTACGTTATCTATAATTCGGGGACGAATTATTCTTTTTAGGGGGAAGAGTTGTAAAACCCGCATATAAATACCATGAACAGTACACTACATAAACCTACGAACCAATTAAAACTTTCCATTAATGTTATGTACACGTGTCACGAACATTAAATTCAGAAAAACTACGTATAAGAATAACACACGATAATTATTAAGTATAATAATTATAATCAAGAACATGTAAACACACGATAACTATTACATATAATATTTATACCATGAACATTAGAACACGACAAACCCGGAGTATAACTAATACGAATATTTAAACACGAATTCAGACGAACTTTTAAACATACAAACGAACACAAATAATTGTTAACATGAACAAGGCCCGATTTTACCCTTATGCGGCTTTGTGTCCGTGGCAACCAAAAAGAACGGGGCCCACGCCCACTTTGAATTTAACTAGTAAAAACCTAAACACAAGAAATCATTATACAAGTTTTATAAAAAAATTAAAAACCCTAGCCTCTTTGTTCTTGGTGGCCGCGGCATTCAACAAACAACAATGGGGGATTCGTTTGATTGATCTTGATTTCATACGTGTTCGTGTTTGTGTTCAAAACCTCTATTCATTCACGCATTCGGTATAATCATAAACGTTTATCTTTTTAAATATTTAATTTGATTATGTTCATGTGTCTAGATCTTTTAAAACATAATTAAAAACATGTTAGTGAAAATTAATAAAACAAGAAAAGGGTTCGTTTGGTTGTTTGTTGGTTCGGAAACCCCAAACCGAGAGCCGAAGGCTCTCGGTGTCCTTGTTTTTGCCACAGCCGAGACCCCCATGGGGCTCGGTGGGTAGTTATCTCACGCAGTGGGAACCACCGGCTCATGTCGGTGGCTATGTGGTTCGAGCAGGGGAACGCGAGGCGGGCTGGGGGAACCACCGGCTGCAGCCGGTGGGAACCTTTGGTCTCGGCAGTGGCCAACTACGTCGCAACAGCAGCCATGGTTGCCGCCATTGGCTGCACAACCACCAGCCGCCACCACAGCCGCAACTGTGGGTGGTGGTTGGTGTTCGGGTTTTGGTTTTTGTCTCGGGTTTCGGGCTCGGGATTGTTTGCTAATTATTTTACAAGATTAATTAAATTAATTTCATGCTTAACTAATTAATTTAATTAAAACATGACTTAGGTTATATTATTTTTATAAATAATACATGTCTTAGCCTAAGTATATTTTTTCATTTTAGTTTTATTAATTAATTATTTTATACATGAACTTATAATTAATTAATAATGCATGACTTAGGTTTATTTTTTTAAGTTAATAAAACATGTTAACCTAAGTATTATACTAGTTTTAATTTAATTAAACCATGACTTAATTAACTTTGTATAACCTATAGTTTATTAATTAACCATGATATGTTATTAATTAATAAACATGTACTATCATTATTAATTAATAATCAGACCTAACCTATAGTATTTCATTAATAAACTATACTATTAATTTCATAACTTATAACTTTTAACCAGTTAACACTAGCTTATTTTTTTAACTTATTAATCCAGCTTATTTCTATTTCAGGAAACTTACTATTTTTAGAAAATTTCTATTTTTGGAAACTTTCTATTTTTGGAAACTTTCTCTTTTTGGAAACCTGGGTTACTTATTATTACACTACAAGTATAATAATACAAGAATACAAGGTAATACATAATCAGAAGACATAAAATACATGAATAATACAGTATATCATTTAAAACAGTAAAATAAGGCAAGACCATATAAACAAGCTAAGAACATGCTATAACCAGTAACGTAAGTAATCAGACAACTCATACATGTCCCTTATTAATGTAGCAATAGTAAGGTCGGAGTAGGACTTTGCATCCTTTTATCTTTCCTCGTTCACTGGACATAAGGTATGGATATTCCGTCCTTCAGTATGGACATTCTCTTTCCTTATTAGGATTCCCCGTTTGTAGCCAACTATTTTCCCCAAGTATTTGTTTTATAGGTTTTGATCTGCTTATGTTTAGTTTTAAATGCCTAAGCCATATACATGCATGCCATGTCACCTAGTTATGGAAGTACCATAACCATAACACTAGAGGCACCAGTGTTATGACTTCCCTACAACAGAGTGATTACTCGTGGTGTCCCTTTACAGTTTTGGCCATATATTTATATTATCATGTGGGACGTATGGGTGCATCCTAGTTACATGTTTTACAGGATTTTCATGGTGAATGTGGTGTGTGCCTTGCATCCTTCACAAGGAGTTGATCCCTCCTACCCAGACTAATTAATTAGAGGCATCCCCTCTAATTGCATAATAAGGTCTCCCCTCCAAGTATTCATGCACGATGGAACCTCATGACCTATATGGGATATTGGCTAATTAATACAGTTTTCACATAAAAACATAAGTCTTTTCAAACAATAAAACTAGTTTTATAAACATGTTCCAAGTTATCTAGGACTTATACATTTCTGCTGCTATTAGTTTATTATGCTTATGTCATTTCATGCTATGCTCGTATATCCGTTCACTAGGCGTTATGCTCAGCATTTTCCTTTCATGTTCCCAAACGGCAGGTACTCAAGGACGCAACTAGGACTTGAGAGTATGTGCATACAGACGGAAGCTATCTAGCCATCATTACTTTATGCATTTTTCCATACATTACATTACTTCATTTCTTTGGACTTTGTTTAGTACTTTTCCATTTCAGTACTTATATTCATGTGTGTGAGCTTATGTTGGACTACCGATGTTTGTTTCCGGTATTTCCTTTTATGGTCATTTAATGTTTTTGGACATTTACCTTGCATGCTTTGATGACACGCCATAATTCTCCTGTGATATTCCCATTTATCAAAATAGGGTGTTACACATGTCTAGCACATTTACCATCAATAAATCCCAATTTATTTTTAGTATGTAAAGCAAGATTAACAGCAATAGTCCAAATTTTGTAATTATCAGTACCACTCAACTTAATAGAGACAATTGGTTGATTATTAGTATCAGTCGGGTGTAAGTACAAATGGTCGTTAGCATGAATTACAATATCCTATTCTCACCACTAATCTGCCCCTTGTCTCTCTTTTCTATTCCAACCATAATGACAACAAAGAAAAATAAACAACCAAGAAAAGCAGAGAACAAACAATAATAACCACCTTGTAACTCTTGTACACAGAGCTACCAAACAATCCACAACAGAAAACTCACAATCCACCAATCAACTACCTAGATCCAAGGTTGGAAAAATCACTAGGCGCTAGTCGGGCGGTCGGCCACCTTCGAGGCGAAATTCGTCTAGGCGGATTGGAATTTTGTGCATATAAATATTATAAATAATACGTATAAAATAACAAAATAATGCTCGTTTCAAATAATTTAAAGTTCATATAGTATGAAGTTGCAAAATAGACAGATAACGTAACAATTTAAGTAATTAAAACTTTAAACGTGAACATATAATTCAGTTGGTTGCAATTTCATACGAAAACCCATTGCTTTATGTTTACATCATTGGTTTATCTTTTATTTTAAGATGTTATGTTAAAATAAATAAAGGCATTGTATATTAGAGATGAAAACCTTTAATTTTTTTGTCCCATAATTTATCATGATGGATTAAAGAAGTAAAGAAGAAAAGAGATGAATTTTAGAGAGAGAAAGTAGTGAGAGAAACTAGAGCGAGAGATGATAACTATGTGAGATTAGATCAAGAATAATGAACAACCAACCTCTCCTAGCATGCTAGGAGAGGTATTTAGAGCCTTGCCTACATGTGGCATATTGGGCTATATGTTTGATTGGTACGGGCTTAAATAAATGCTTAGTACCTTAAAGAGGCGTTTTAAGCTAGCCATCAAGCCCGTATTGTCATGACTATTATACTACCTATTACAACGTTCAAATAAACGATACATAATAAACCTATGACCGATCATTCTTGTTTGACTCAATATTTTGAGGCAAACAATCTCCCCCAATGAGAGGTCATCCCCTTCGACATTTGGAGATTTATAGAGATTACTAATCTCGCCATATCTAAGTCTTGAACATGTAAAAGTAGTCTTGTTCCTTCATGTTGTGATCTTTGAGCCTTTGTAATTATCTTTCGACTTTGTCTTTTTAATCTTGAGATCTTCAAATCATCCTTGACTTATCTTTGCCATCTTGCGATCATGTGTCTACATCCACATGCTCACATTATTCATTATCTTGAAAGCTTGCTTTGATCATCAGAGTTGCGGACGTCTTTAGCTTTCTTGATTGTGGAATATGTCTTTGGGCATGAGTATGTGGTTTTGAACCTTCGACTTTGCTGAGTACATCTTAACGCCACCTTCTTGAGACAAGACATAGACACGGACTAAATGGCTTTGACATTCGTCCTAAATCGGTAGCGTTTTACCTCCGGTCGGTGAAGACTGTTAGCCGATATTAAATATTGTACCAGTGATTAGGTAGATTCTATTAAGAGCCTCCTTGACAGGATTTTGCGGCTGTACTAGCCGTTCTCTTTACTCGATCGTCTCAAAGCAAGACTGCGAACATAAAGAGTGAATCAATTGGATAAATATACACTTGATTAAAGTCTTCAGTTCAAATTCCTGGAACAAGTTTGATTCATAAAGAATCTTACTATTGTTGCTTTCCAGTTGACACAAGCTTGATTCATAAAGAATCTCGCAAGTCACCTACCGTAGTGTTGTTTGAGGTTGACGCTAGGAGGATTTCCATTCATCTCTGTGAGTACTTATGAGTATCACTCTGAATGTTCTGGCAAGACCATAAAAATATTGCTTAGAAACCTGAAACGAGTTTGAATCGATTAAGAATCAAACCATTGTTGCTTTTCAGTTTACACATGTTCAATTCATAAAGAATCTTACACATGACCTACCGCAATGCTGTTTGATGTTAACACTTGAAGGATTTCCACTTATCATTGTAAATACTAAGTAGTATCATTCCGAGTGTTCTAGCAATATCGCAAGGATATAGCTTAGGACTCTCTTTATCGTCATTCCATGTGTCCTAACGAGATTTGATTGATCTCTTGGCTCTAGACTCGATTAGTGCACTTTTAGTGGTCGGAGGCTGGAGCAGATGCCACCTATTCAATATTAACTATCCCGGAGTAAGAAAGTCAATAGAAGTCGTGTTGTTCTCTGTGACAATAAAACAAACTTCTTTTGAGAGAATACTGACTCAGCTGGGAAGGGTTGTGTATTACATCACTGGGTCCATGATGTGTTGTCTTCATGATGTGTTGAATCCAGTTTCTGCCTAAGTTGTATGGAGGGCTAATTTCTTTTCACCCTTTATCCTTACATTTCTTTTTCATTCTTCAACCCCTTCAATGCTTACCAAGACATCATTGCTAGCACATTGTTGTGATTGTTTCAGTGCTAGCTTCAGTACTTAGTCTACATTCAGCTACGTTCACATTCTACTCCATCTTTCCTAAGGACTTCTAATAATCTATTGGATTGTCCCTAAGAAGATCCCTCCGGTTCTGGTTGGATCATAGGACTTTAACCTAACCACCCTTTTGACATCAATAACGTCGTGGATTAAAGATGTTGTGGGTATTTGATCGTAACCATAAACCACTTTAGATTCTAACAAAGTGTTTGAAAAACATTTAACACCTTGCTAGTTTCGTCAATTTAGAAACGCTCCCCCTTCACATGTGCATCGATAATCGAAAGAGTTTCGCACATGTGGGTAAGAGTTAAAGTGCTTGAGTCTATAAATCACATTTTAATCACATTTTCTCCCTATCTCTAATATATAAATCTTTTGATATTAGAGATAACAAATTGGATTAAAATATATCGAGAAAAATAGTCTTTAAAATCTTCAGGAGAAAAATGTGTCTTACTAGCATGAATTATTTGGAACGATCCCCCTCAAAAATTGATCCAATTGAATTGTCATTGTGAGAATATGATCCACATTTCGATTTTTGAGGATAGGATTTGTTGAACACACAATTTTTGAAAAAAATTGAATAATGAATAATCATTGAAAAACTCTTGAAAAAATTTTGTTCAACGCTTTTTGAAAAATCCATTTCTTTTTGGCGACATGGTTTTTTATAAAGTATAAACTTTAGTTCATAGACTTTGAATGTCTTGACGAATCCACTCAAGTGTAAGAAGACTTATCTTCTTTTGCTGAGGGCAAGGGCACTAAAGCGTACACTCCCCCGTGAATATAGATCCGGGTTACAATCTGAAAGTGATTACAAGCCATTGTGTTGAGCTCAAAACGTTGAATGTTTTGTGACAAGCTCAACCCGTTATAGATTGCTCTACGTGTTGTTGGAAATATTGCCCAAAAGAGATAATTTCCTTTATTAAAAATCGAAATGACATGTTTTGAAAAATATTAACAACTTTCATTCGAGCTTTATGTACACACCCGTGTCGTTACTGAGCAACATTTCTAGGCACGTCCATATTATCGATACTGAAAGACATGTCGAGAAGAATATTTTTGGATTTTCAAAGATTTTTATATTTGTGTTTTGCTTTTATATGTTTTGTATTTTCCTTTTTCAATGATATTTACAAGTAGATGTTTGATAGATGAATCAAGCAGGCAACTTTGCCAGAATCTCCAGTTCTGCTGGAGTCAAACATCTCATACCAATTTGCCAAACGAGGTACTCAAACCTATATTTCGACAGAGCTTTCATAAACAAGTCGGCTAATTGGTAATCTATTCCAACAAAGTATAGTTCAACAATACCACGTTCAACTTTTTCCTTTATGAAGTGATATCTGACATCAATGTGCTTCGTGCGGGAATGCTGTACCGGATTGCAGGAGATGGCTATAGCCGACTTTGAGTCACAATACATAGGTACTTTATCAAAGTGGAAGCCATAATCCGTGAGTTGTGTTCTCATCCAAAGAACTTGAGCACAACACGCAGATAGAGACACATACTCCGCTTCGGCTGATGAAAGTGGCGTACAATCCTGCTTCTTGGAAGACCATCCCACGAGCTTATCTTGTCCTAGAAGTTGTTCACCACCAGAAGTACTTTTTCGAGTATCAAGACACCATGCATGGTCAGAATTTGAATAGGTCGTTAGAAAGAAACTGGTTTCCTTCTAATACCAGAGTCCCAAATGAATGGTATTCTTGAGGTACCGAAATATCTGTTTAACCTCCTTGAAGTTCTTTTTCAGTAGGTCTGGCTTGATATCGTGCACAATAACATGTTTCATGTGCAATATTTGGTCTGCTCGTTGTCAAGTACATGAGGGACCCGATCATGGAACGATATTTTGTTTGATCTATGGGTAATCCCTCCAAGTTAGCATCTAGGGATGTTGTGGATAATTGTGTCCTAACTGGGTCACATGAGGTCATACCATGCTTTTTGATTATCTCTTGACAATACTTAGCTTGGTTAATAAAGATACCACGTGGGGATTGGTGAACATGAATTCATAGAAAGAATTTTAGTTCGCCCATCATTGACATTTCAAATTTGTCGTGCATTAGTTTTTCAAACCATTTTGAAAGTTTTAGGTTTGTGGAACTGAAAATAATGTCATCAACGTAAATCTACACAAGCAAATGTCATCCCCATATTTATATATGAACAAGGTAAGATCAATGGAACCTTTTGAGAAACCTTTGGATACCAGAAATTTTGAGAGCTTATCGTACCACGCCATTGGAGCTTGCTTTAATCCATATAGTGATTTGTGGAGACGATACACCTTGTCAGGATAATGTGGATTGACAAATCCTTCCGGTTGCGTGACATAGACTTCTTCCTTCAAAGGACCGTTAAGAAATGTTGTCTTCACGTCAATTTGATAAACAGTGAATCCCTTGTGTGCATCATAAGCAAGGAAAATCCTAACCGCTTCCATAAGATCAACTATGCAAATGATTCTTCAAAATTAATTCCCTCTTTCTGGCCATACCCCTTAGCCACTAGCCTAGCTTTGTTCTTGATGATTGTGTTTTCTTCATCCATCTTGTTTTTCCAGATCCAACGAAGATTTAACGGAGTAACATCGTATGGTCTGTCAACAAGTTCCCAGACTTTAAGTCTTTCAAATTGAAGAAGTTCATCTTGCATCGATTCAATCCAAGCATGATCAGCCATGACTTCTTTGATGTTTTTCGGTTCAGATGTACTCACAGCGAGTGCGAACATATAAACATCGCCATTGGTTGCTAGTTGTCGTCTTGTACGAACGAACTATGAAGGGTTTCCAATTACTTGAACCAAAGGGTGATCTCGGGTCCAATGATGTGTTGACGGGTGTCGTTGGTAGAACATATGCATATTTGTTGGATCAACATGGCGAGTAGAAGACTCTCCAGTTTCATGTACCGATGTACTTAATGGATTGTGAAAATCCTCATCGTCAGATAATGCATTGTCTGCTTGATTTGTGTTCTCTGGAGCAATGACAGTAGTTGTGGATGTTGTAGGATCGATTTTTGATGTGATATTCTAAGGTGGTAAGTCTGCACCAACCCGTGTTGAAGTAGATGAAGTTGTATCCTTTTGTTGATGATGATCGGTGTCATCATTCTTATCATGAGTGACAGTGTAAGACTTTGATACAACATGTTTCTCCCCCTTGAAATATTCATCAAACATTGGTCCATATAACATTTCCAACTCATCAATTTTCGTGTCGACTGTCATATCTGCTCTTGGAACATTTTCTTGGACCAACTTTGAACTTGACGGTTCATTGATGTGGTCTTGAGTTCCGAGTTCCGTGCGGTTGTGCATAGAAGTCTTTTGTCGTTGTGGATCGGGACTTAAACTTCTTTGTTCAAGTGCCATTTCTTGAAATTCATCAAATCTGATATGAATAGTCTCGACTATCAATTTTGTTCTATTGTTGTACACTCTATATCCCTTAGACTGAGTTGCATATCCCACTAGAATACATGCATCACCTTTCTCTTTCATCTTATCTAGATTTTCACCATCGCGGATTATGTAACACGTACATCCAAAAACATGAAGGTGTTTGAGAGAAGGTTTAAGATCATGAATTATGTGATATTGTGTCTTTTCGTCTCTTGGAATAATTAAGGAACGGTTTTGTGTGTAGCATGTGGTTGACACGGCTTCGGCCCAAAAGAATAGTGGTAGTTTTGAAACGGATAATAATGTTCGAGCAGCCTCAACTAAAGTACAGCTTCGTCTTTCAATAACGTCGTTTTGTTCAGGTGTTATAGCAATAGATGTTTCGTGTTCAATCCTTTCGGCTTTAAAAAAATTCTTCAGAGTTGAATTCAAGAATTTTGTGCCTCTGTCAGTACATACCACTTTTACCTGAGCTTGAAGACCACTTTGTATCTGCTTAATGAAGTTGATGAGAACTTCGGGTGTTTCATCCTTGGATCTTAAGAAGAAAGTCCACGTGCACCTTGAGTAGTCATCGACAATAACCATAATGTATTTCTTCCCATTGATAGTTTGAACACGCATAGGACCACACAAATCCATATGAAGAAGATCTAACCGTCCTTTAGAGCTTGGTGTAGTATTTGTCTTGAAACTACCTCGTTTAGCTTTACAAAGCTCACAAGAAAAACCAAGATGATCTTAGATGAATTTCAAGCTAGGAAGGCCTCGCACAATATCTTTCTTGGAAAGCAAGTTGATGGTATCAAAATTGAGATGAGATAGACGTTGATGCCATAACCATGCTTGAGTCGTTGAAGCTTTAGCCATGAAACAAATTTGAGTTGTGGAAGTTGTGTCTTGAAGCGAAGGTTTGTAAAGATCTATACCCCGTGAACCGGTGAGTAAATCATTACCATCATAATCACGAATAAAACATGTCTTCTTTCTAAATGCAACCTCCAAAAATGCATCACAGAATTGACCAACAGAGAAAAGATTGTGATTGAGCACTTCGACGTAGTATACCCTTTTGATCGTAATATTCCCCTGAACCAAATCTCCATATCCTAGGATCGGTGCAAATTGGTCATTACCGAATCAGACCGTACCTAGGAACTTATCCACGAAGTAAATTAGAAGCTTAAGATTCCCCGTCATGTGCTTGGTGCACCCGGAGTCCAGTATGAAGAGAATTATTTCGATCACCTGCATAAAAATTATAGCACGATGGAACATTTACTAAATTGGATTCCATGTTAGTTGCGATTTCCGAGTCATTAGTTTTCCTAGTTTCAACACTTAAAGGCACACTAACGATCGTTGTCACATTTTTTGTTCTAACCTTAGGTACCCATTTATATCTTGGAGGACATTGATTAGTGAACCACCATTTCTAAGACTTGCTAGCAGACTCATATAATTCCCTGATTCAGCTTCTAGTGTTCTTAGTAGTGGAGTCAGATGCATTACTTTTCTTATGGGGGGTTGCACCAGAAGGGTTCACTTTGTGTTTCGGTTTTCTATCACTAATAGGCATTGCAATATGGTTCTTAGTTCTAGTATCTACGCCTTTGACATTATTCATAGCACACATAGAATGATCAGCATTAGCACATTTTCCACATTTCACATAAACAAACTTAACATTTAAAGCATTCAAAGCAGGCGAATCATTCAGATAGTCATTACATGCGATTACAGACGTTTTATTCTTAGAAACATTCAAATTCCTAGGGTGGTCTTCTACTTTCTTCATCTTCCATTGACTCTTGTTTTGCCAGACCTTATCATTCAATTGAGTGCGCTTAAGCTTAGGCCGACTAACACTAGCAGTGGGGACTACTCCTGTAGTAAAAGACACACGTCTATTAGTGTTTCTAGAAATCTGAGGCGATGGACTATCTTTGTTTTGTGTGGGTTTAGTGGCCAATCTATACATCCCTGTTTTGATCACATTTATGCTTTGTGCTTGAATAACCGTTTTGGGAGGAATATGTGGTAACCTATCCTTCCCATCCGTCTTGGGGGCAAACCCAGATGTTGCAAATGAATAATTTGAGAAAACAGAGGGTTTTCCCAAGACAGAGGGTTTAGTTGCCTTATACGCATTGTGTTGTCTAGCAACGGGTTTCACAACTCTAGGTTCCATAATTTTCCCACCCATCTTAGCAATGAGTTTCTTCAACTCTTCAATTACTATGTCTTTTTCATGTAACTGAGCTTTCAAATCTGTAATGTCAAGACTTTTTTTGTTTAATAATCGACATGACTAGGATAATTTTACTTCCAAAGGTTTGTCATGTGAAAAACTTCCAACTTTGTTTTGCAAAGCAAGTTCAAGTGAGTGAAAATGTTTTTGAAGGAAATCACATCGGTTTTAATTAATATAAACTCCTTGTTATTAGCATTTTCCGAAAGCTCAGTTTCAAGATGTTCACACTCTTTGACTTTATCAAGATATTTGCATGCAACATCAGAATATTCATCTATATCAGCACAAGATGTAACATAAACACACATAATATCTTTTGAGAGGCATTCTTACAAGAGTATATCATATGCCATAGAAAACTCGTCTCTTTCAAGTTGATGGTCGTCAATTTCTTTTTCAATAGATTCCACATATTTCATATCGTCAAACATTTCTTGCTCTATTAACGTTTCAAATTCCAAAGCATGTTTCTTTGTTCTTTCCGCAAGCGGAATCAAAATACTTTTCACAAGAAAAGTTATATCGTGGGGAATTTCTTTATCACCTTTCAAAAGTTCATGTTTTTTCCATTCATCGTCAACAACCTTTTTAAAATTTTCAATGTTACTCTTAAGAATACTAAGTGCTTGCTTACTCTTGCTTATAGAAGCTTGATGCGGCAAATAACCAATGAAGTAAACTTTTCAAAGTTCTAGAACAAGTTTGTTTTGACATCTTGCTTGTTAAGTGATTCTACTTGTTGCAAGCGTTCTATGGCAAACCACATTTCTTTTGCATTAGAGCAAGCATCGACCGTTGAGTAAATATCATCCCCAATCCCACTTAGAATCAGATAGATTGCTTCCTTCTCTACATCAATCCAAGCACGGTTCTCTTTTGTAGTGTTCTCATATGTTTCCTTAATAGTCTGCTCATCGGCACTAGGCGTCGAGTCGGTTGCTGGAGTTGCAGGAATGGTTATTGTAGTGAGAGTATAGGGTCCTTCTTTGATGCAACGGCGTAAAACATCACCATTTGGTTTAGTATCAAGATATTGAATAAAACGTGATTGCCATTGTGCATATCGACCAAAAACGAGCATTGGTGGTCTCTCTTTGTTACCCGCCACTATGATGTTGTTGTTCGTCACACGATACTCTGCAGTAGAAACCATCTCGATAATCTATGAAATGGTGAAATGAATACGGATCTTAAGTAAATATATTAGGTTGTGGTTTAAATTCCGAAAATTGCGATTTTTCTTCAGTCCAACAATAAATTCTCCAGTCCGATATAACGGTAGACCGAAAATTTTTGTAATTGCCAATTTTTGAAATCGAGTTAGAAATAGCCTAAAACTAGTGTGACTTTTTTTTTGGAAACGACGTTCTGAAACTAGTCTAGATAGTGGCTAAGTCTAGAAATTACTCGAACAAAAATCTCGCAAAAAATAATCTCGGAATAATCTAAAAGATTTCGCAATAACCAGATTTCACAATGTTCAAGATTTTGTAATAACCAGATTTTGCAATAACCAGATTTCGCAATAGTCAGATTTCGCAATAACCAGATTTCGCAATAACCAGATTTTGCAATAACCAGATTTCGCAATAGCTAGATTTCGCAATATCCAAATTTCGTAATAACCAGATTTCGCAATAGCCAGATTTCGCAATAACCAAATTTCGACCAGATTTCTAAACCATAGATATTGCGAAATCTATTATGGAAAGATTCCGCAAAGAGGCTGAAAATTCCACAAAAAATCAAGAAAAACGAGTTTTTTTCCCAAAATTTCGTGTTTTTAACCAAAACAACTAACCCATATCCCTACAACAACTATGTAGGAGATTTCTATGAAGATATAGAGCACGAAAAACACAAAAAAATTGAAACGTGATGTTTATGATGTTTAAAACACACGGATACAAATCAATAACCAAAACCAATCACGAATCTACCCCGTGGTGATTGATACCAATTGTTGTCCCATGATTTATGATGATGGATTAAAGAAATAAAGAAGAAAAGAGATGAATTTTAGAGAGAGAAAGTAGTGAGATAAAGTATACAGCTATGATAACTATGTGAGATTAGATTAAGAATAATGAACAACCAACCTCTCCTAACATGCTAGGAGAGGTATTTATAGCCTTGCCTACATGTGGCATATTGGGCTATATGTTTGATTGGGTCAGGCTTGAATAAATGCTTAGTACCTTGAAAGAGGCCTTTTAAGCTAGCCATCAATCCCGTATTGTCACAACTATTATACTACCTATTACAACGTTCTAATAAATGATACATAATAAACTTATGACCGATCATTTTTGTTTGACTCAATATTTTGAGGCTAACAATTTTTTTTGAAAAAAAATGACTTTTGTTGACTTTTTGACCTCCTAGGCCGCCTAGCTCCGCCTAGGCGCCGCCTAGAACCGCCTAGGTGGATATTTGACCGCCTTTTGACCTTTTCGCCTAGTTTGACCGTCTAGCCATAAATCGAGGCGGAGTATGACCGCCTAGCGCCTAGGCGCCGCCTAGCCCGCTTTTTACAACACTGCCTAGATCCATTCGACACCTAACACCTACTACAAAAAAACTAGAAAAAACACCAAAGAGAGGGAATGAGTGGTATTACAAAGCATGTGCAGCAAGCAAAACCAAACAAGATCCAACTGATCAAGCAGATCAACCAAATTAACCCAATGTACAGCGGAATAACACTTGAGAAGTTATTTATAATAAAATAACTAATCAAGAATCAACTTACCACAATGATTGAAGAAAACCTAATTTCTAATTTTAAGTTTTTTTCAATTAACAACCAAAAACAAGCAATTAAACACAATTGAATGTAATTAAACCCAAGAACAACCCAAAGATCACTAGAAAACATAAAACCCCCAAAAAAAATTGAAACCCTAAATTTTGAGTAAACACAATTAAACCAAAACCAACCCCAATTAACCAACATATTAATCAAGAAAGACACAGGAGATTTAATAAAACCAAGATTTCAAAAATCAGTATCAAGAACCAATGTCTCTAATACCATATTCGATTTTATAAAACAGATGATGAAAACAAGATCAGATATGAACTCAACCAACCTTCCCTTTTATTTCTTTATAAACTACTTCAGACTATCACTTCAAATGTGATATATGGATCGTCATCAGTATATACAAAAAAGAAACAATATGAATCAATGATCTTAGCAGCAAGATCAAGGTTCATAAATAATAAGAACCAGAATACAAGAACAAAGCAAAACAATGGCGGCTGATGAACAAACAATTATGTGAAAAAATAAAACAACTCGTAACCTAACCTAATGACCAGATAAGACTATATATAGTACATTGACAAGTCAACACCAACAACTCTTCACAATTGCAAAATAGTCCTTGAAGTTTCCTTAACCTTCCAAATAAAGAATAACAAAATTATATACCAAATATTTACAACTTACCCCTTGACCTTTCTAAACATTACCATCCAGAAATAATTTTACATAATCTCAGCATATTTCAATACATTCCTTATACATCCTAACTGTTATCCATCACAACCAGCGAGTCTGTCAATTTTCAAGTTAATGAAAGCTTGATGGATAGTCCCTCATTTACATGGTAAAAATTCATACACTTTCTATAATACATAAGTAATTGTTACATTAGATTCAGATAGGCAAAACACGAAGGGACTACTATTGCTAAGTTGTCAAAATCACTCCTTGTCGAGCCTATATATACCTCTTCATACTTCTATGGAGAGGCGTGAGGATTCTCATTTGTTGTATTTTGTTTGTCTCTCTAAAATACACACACTTCTTTCTTCTAGCTATTTTCTCTCTCTAAAAATGTCTAAATATTTATTTTATCCTCCTAGATTTTCACCATCGCGGATTATGTAACACGTACATCCAAAAACATGAAGGTGTTTGAGCGAAGGTTTACGATCATGAATTATGTGATATGGTGTCTTTTCGTCTCTTGGAATAATTAAGGAACAGTTTTGTATGTAGCATGCGGTTGACACGGCTTCGGCCCAAAAGAATAGTGGTAGTTTTGAAACGGATAATAATGTTCGAGCAGCCTCAACTAAAGTACAGCTTCGTCTTTCAATAACGTCGTTTTGTTCAGGTGTTCTAGCAATAGATGTTTCGTGTTCAATCCTTTCGGCTTTAAAATAATTCTTTAGAGTTGAATTCAAGAATTTTGTGCCTCTGTCAGTACATACCACTTTTACCTGAGCTTGAAGACCACTTTGTATCTCCTTAATGAAGTTGATGAGAACTTCGGGTGTTTCATCCTTGGATATCAAGAAGAAAGTCCACGTGCACCTTGAGTAGTCATCGACAATAACCATAATGTATTTCTTCCCATTGATAGTTTGAACACGCATAGGACCACACAAATCCATATGAATAAGATCTAACCGTCCTTTAGAGCTTGGTGTAGTATTTGTCTTGAAACTACTTCGTTTAGCTTTACAAAGCTCACAAGAAGAACCAAGATGATCTTAGATGAATTTCAAGCTAGGAAGGCCTCGCACAATATCTTTCTTGGAAAGCAAGTTGATGGTATCAAAATTGAGATGAGATAGACGTTGATGCCATAACCATGCTTGAGTCGTTGAAGCTTTAGCCATGAAACAAATTTGAGTTGTGGAAGTTGTGTCTTGAAGCGAAGTTGTGTAAAGATCTATACCCCGTGAACCGGTGAGTAAATCATTACCATCATAATCACGAATAAAACATGTCTTCTTTCTAAATGCAACCTCCAAATATGCATCATAGAATTGACCAACAGAGAAAAGATTGTGATTGAGCACTTCGACGTAGTATACCCTTTTGATCGTGATATTCCCCTGAACCAAATCTCCATATCCTAGGATCGGTGCAAATTGGTCATTACCGAATCAGACCGCACCTAGGAACTTATCCACGAAGTAAATTAGAAGCTTAAGATTCCCCGTCATGTGCTTGGTGCACCCGGAGTCCAGTATGAAGAGAATTATTTCAATTACCTGCATAAAAATTATAGCACGATGGAACATTTACTAAATTGGATTCCATGTTAGTTACGATTTCCGAGTCATTAGTTTTCCTAGTTTCAACACTTAAAGGCACACTAACGATCGTTGTCACATTTTCTGTTCTAATCTTAGGTACCCATTTATATCTTGGAGGACATTGATTAGTAAACCACCATTTCTAAGACTTGCTAACAGACTCATATAATTCCCTGATTCAGCTTCTAGTGTTCTTAGTAGTGGAGTAAGATGCATTACTTTTCTTATGGGGGGTTGCACCAGAAGGGTTCACTTTGTGTTTCGGTTTTCTATCACTAATAGGCATTGCAATATGCTTCTTAGTTCTAGTATCTACGCCTTTAACATTATTCATAGCACACATAGAATGATCAGCATTAGCACATTTTCCACATTTCACATAAACAAACTTAACATTTAAAGCATTCAAAGCAGGCGAATCATTCAAATAGTCATTACATGCGATTACAGACGTTTTATTCTTAGAAACATTCAAATTCCTAGGGTGGTCTTCTACTTTCTTCATCTTCCATTGACTCTTGTTTTGCCAGACCTTATCATTCAGTTGAGTGCGCTTAAGCTTAGGCCGACTAACACTAGCAGTGGGGACTACTCTTGTAGTAAAAGACACACGTCTATTAGTGTTTCTAGAAATCTGAGGCGATGGACTATCTTTGTTTTGTGTGGGTTTAGTGGCCAATCTATACATCCCTGTTTTGATCACATTTATGCTTTGTGCTTGAATAACCGTTTTGGGAGGAATATGTGGTAACCTATCCTTCCCATCCGTCTTGGGGGCAAACCCAGATGTTACAAATGAATAATTTGAGAAAACAGAGGGTTTTCCCAAGACAGAGGGTTTAGTTGCCTTATACGCATTGTGTTGTCTAGCAACGGGTTTCACAACTCTAGGTTCTATAATTTTCCCACCCATCTTAGCAATGAGTTTCTTCAACTCTTCAATTACTATGTCTTTTTCATGTAACTGAGCTTTCAAATCTGTAATGTCAAGACTTTTTTGTTTAATAATCGACATGACTCAGATAATTTTACTTCCAAAGGTGTGTCATGTGAAAAACTTCCAACTTTGTTTTGCAAAGCAAGTTCAAGTAAGTGAAAATGTTTTTGAAGGAAATCACATCGGTTTTTAATTAATATAAACTCCTTGTTATTAGCATTTTCCGAAAGCTCAGTTTCAAGATGTTCACACTCTTTGACTTTATCAAGATATTTGCATGCAACATCAGAATATTCATCTATATCAGCACAAGATGTAACATAAACACACATAATATCTTTTGAGAGGCATTCTTGCAAGAGTATATCATATGCCATAGAAAACTCGTCTCTTTCAAGTTGATGGTCGTCAATTTCTTTTTCAATAGATTCCACATATTTCATATCGTCAAACATTTCTTGCTCTATTAACGTTTCAAATTCCAAAGCATGTTTCTTTGTTCTTTCCGCAAGCGGAATCAAAATACTTTTCACAAGAAAAGTTATATCGTGAGGAATTTCTTTATCACCTTTCAAAAGTTCACGTTTTTTCCATTCATCGTCAACAACCTTTTTAAAATTTTCAATGTTACTCTTAAGAATACTAAGTGCTTGCTTACTCTTGCTTATAGAAGCTTGATGCGGCAAATACCCAATGAAGTAAACTTTTCAAAGTTCTAGAACAAGTTTGTTTTGACATCTTGCTTGTTAAGTGATTCTCCTTGTTGCAAGCGTTCTATGGCAAACCACATTTCTTTTGCATTAGAGCAAGCATCGACCGTTGAGTAAATATCATCCCCAATCCCACTTAGAATCAGATAGATTGCTTCCTTCTCTACATCAATCCAAGCACGGTTCTCTTTTGTAGTGTTCTCATATGTTTCCTTAATAGTCTGCTCATCGGCACTAGGCGTCGAGTCGGTTGCTGGAGTTGCAGGAATGGTTATTGTAGTGAGAGTATAGGGTCCTTCTTTGATGCAACGGCGTAAACATCACCATTTGGTTTAGTATCAAGATATTGAATAAAACGTTATTGCCATTGTGCATATAGACCAAAAACGAGCACTGGTGGTCTCTCTTTGTTACCCGCCACTATGATGTTGTTGTTCGTCACACGATACTTTGCAGTAGAATCCATCTCGATAATCTATGAAATGGTGAAATGAATACGGATCTTAAGTAAATATATTAGGTTGTGGTTTAAATTCCGAAAATTGCGATTTTTCTTCAGTCCAACAATAAATTCTCGAGTCCGATATAACGGTAGACCGAAAATTTTTGTAATTGCCAAATTTTGAAATCGAGTTAGAAATAGCCTAAAACTAGTGTGATTTTTTTTTTGGAAACGACGTTCTAAAACTAGTCTAGATAGTGGCTAAGTCTAGAAATTAATCAAACAAAAATCTCGCAAAAAATAATCTCGGAATAATCTAAAAGATTTCGCAATAACCAGATTTCACAATGTTCAAGATTTTGTAATAACCAGATTTCGCAATAACCAGATTTCGCAATAGTCAGATTTCGCAATAACCAGATTTCGCAATAACCAGATTTTGCAATAACCAGATTTCGCAATAGCTAGATTTCGCAATATCCAAATTTCGTAATAACCAGATTTCGCAATAGCCAGATTTCGCAATAACCAAATTTCGACCAGATTTCTAAACCATAGATATTGCGAAATCTATTATGGAAAGATTCCGCAAAGAGGCTGAAAATTCCACAAAAAATCAAGAAAAACGAGTTTTTTCCCAAACTTTCGTGTTTTTAACCAAAACAACTAACCCATATCCCTACAACAACTATGTAGGAGATTTATATGAAGATATAGAGCACGAAAAACACAAAAAAAATTTGAAACGTGATGTTTATGATGTTTAAAACACACGGATACAAATCAATAACCAAAACCAATCACGAATCTACCCCGTGGTGATTGATACCAATTGTTGTCCCATGATTTATGATGATGGATTAAATAAATAAAGAAGAAAAGAGATGAATTTTAGAGAGAGAAAGTAGTGAGATAAAGTATAGAGCTATGATAACTATGTGAGATTAGATTAAGAATAATGAACAACCAACCTCTCCTAACATGCTATGAGAGGTATTTATAGCCTTGCCTACATGTGGCATATTGGGCTATATGTTTGATTGGGTCAGGCTTGAATAAATGCTTAGTACCTTGAAAGAGGCCTTTTAAGCTAGCCATTAATCCCGTATTGTCACAACTATTATACTACCTATTACAACGTTCTAATAAATGATACATAATAAACTTATGACCGATCATTTTTGTTTGACTCAATATTTTGAGGCTAACAATTTTTTTTGAAAAAAATTGACTTTTGTTGACTTTTTGACCTCCTAGGCCTCCTAGGCCGCCTAGCTCCGCCTAGGCGCCGCCTAGAACCGCCTAGGTGGATATTTGACCGCCTTTTGACCTTTTCGCCTAGTTTGACCGCCTAGCCATAAATCGAGGCGGAGTATGACCGCCTAGCGCCTAGGCGCCGCCTAGCCCGCTTTTTACAACACTGCCTAGATCCATTCGACACCTAACACCTACTACAAAAAAAACTAGAAAAAACACCAAAGAGAGGGAATGAGTGGTATTACAAAGCATGTGCAGCAAGCAAAACCAAACAAGATCCAACTGATCAAGCAAATCAACCAAATTAACCCAATGTACAGCGGAATAACACTTGAGAAGTTATTTATAATAAAATAACTAATCAAGAATCAACTTACCACAATGATTGAAGAAAACCTAATTTCTGATTTTAAGTTTTTTCAATTAACAACCAAAAACAAGCAATTAAACACAATTGAATGTAATTAAACCCAAGAACAACCCAAAGATCACTAGAAAACATAAAACCCCAAAAAAAAATTGAAACCCTAAATTTTGAGTAAACACAATTAAACCAAAACCAACCCCAATTAACCAACATATTAATCAAGAAAGACACAAGAGATTTAATAAAACCAAGATTTCAAAAATCAGTATCAAGAACCAATGTCTCTAATACCATATTCGATTTTATAAAACAGATGATGAAAACAAGATCAGATATGAACTCAACCAACCTCCCCTTTTATTTCTTTATAAACTACTTCAGACTATCACTTCAAATGTGATATATGGATCGTCATCAGTATATACAAAAAAGAAACAATATGAATCAATGATCTTAGCAGCAAGATCAAGGTTCATAAATAATAAGAACCAGAATACAAGAACAAAGCAAAACAATGGCGGCTGATGAACAAACAATTGTGTGAAAAAATAAAACAACTCGTAACCTAACCTAATGACCAGATAAGACTATATGTAGTACATTGACAAGTCAACACCAACAACTCTTCACAATTGCAAAATAGTCCTTGAAGTTTCCTTAACCTTCCAAATAAAGAATAACAAAATTATATACAAAATATTTACAACTTACCCCTTTACCTTTCTAAACATTACCATCCAGAAATAATTTTACATAATCTCAGCATATTTCAATACAATCCTTATACATCATAACTGTTATCCATCACAGCCGGCGAGTCTGTCAATTTTCAAGTTAATGAAAGCTTGATGGATAGTCCCTCATTTACATGGTAAAAATTCATACACTTTCTATAATACATAAGTAATTGTTACATTAGATTCAGATAGGCAAAACACGAAGGGACTACTATTGCTAAGTTGTCAAAATCACTCCTTGTCGAGCCTATATATACCTCTTCATACTTCTATGGAGAGGCGTGAGGATTCTCATTTGTTGTATTTTGTTTGTCTCTCTAAAATACACACACTTCTTTCTTCTAGCTATTTTCTCTCTCTAAAAATGTCTAAATATTTATTTTATCCTCCCTCCGGATCTATACCCTGTTAGTATGAATCTTATATGTTAACAGTTACTTATGGGCATTTAAAGTGAGTATGAAAGTAACTAAATCGCTATTTTTTTATACTAGTGAAGTAACATTTGTAATGTTGTCAAGTCTAGTGGAAGCATTGTGTTTTACTACTGAAAACACATTAATGTAATGTTATCTAATTCACTAGAGATACGAGCTTGTTTACCTTAGTAGTAACCCATATTATTTCTAGTTTGACTTAAAATAATAACTTACTTTTGTAATATGAAGAACCATAATTTTAAGGATAACTTCATCCTATTTTATATGATAATTACTTTTGAAGTATCTTTCGTTTAATAACTATCCACGATTTCTTATGAATCTATATGGTTGACATTCTAATAGTTATTCAAATATATATGACACTATCATATTTTTCACATAAACAAACATGTTTCATGTTGTTTATCTGCATACATGATGGCGTGCCATGCACAAGTTGGAAAAATCTTTATTGTGTGCAAGGTACAATATATAACAATATGACAAATGATTTCTTGACCACGAGATAAGAATCTAATATTCTATTAAGACTTATACATTTAATTGTCAATGTATGTTGTCTTGTATATAAAATGTCAAGATATGAATAACAAGCTACTTCAACTAATTTGTTTATAATTTCTTGAAATGTTTCTTGGAATGAACATAAATAGACAATAAAAGAAGCAATTAACTTGAAATAACTATTGAAGTTGTTAATAGTTACTTTAGTTATGAATGTTTATGTTTCTTGTAAAACTATAAGCTTAAAGTTATTTAATTATTAAGACTTGTAACATAAAGTAAATAGTTAACTTGCTATGTCTAGGCCTTTAATTGGAAAAAGACATATAACATAAAGTAAATAGTTAACTTGTTGTGCCTTTTTGTTAATGAACATGAAGCTTTGAATTATTCAAAGGATAATTAATGTATATAGAGTTATTTAACTATTTAAAGATGTATACATTGGACACTACCAGAATACTACACAAGAGTGACAGATATTAGCAACTGAATTATTTTGTCGCAAAAAATGGGTTCTTAGTGACGGATTAACGATAACTTAGCTACAAAATGAGTTCTTGTGAGTTAGTGTCAAATTAGCGACAAAATAGTAACAATACTAGTGATGGAATTTTCCATCTGTCGGATTTCTATCGCTAAATGTATTCACACTGATACGGAATTAATGACGAAGTTAAGTTGAAACTATTAGCGGTGGAATTATAACACTATTTAAAGATGTATACATTATGCATTGGGTTTTAAATACTATATATTTTTAATTTTGTATTGACGCAATTGATAAGTTGTAACCTAAAGAGTATTAAGTTATTTAGTAATTGTGATATAGTCTCACAATCTCATAGAACACCACAGTTTTGGTATGTCTTGGGTAGTAAATCAAATTATTTAGAATTGTTTGATTTGAATACCTCCAAAATTTGGCAAGGTTTGGAATTTGAATGTATAAAGTATATACTTAAATATTACTACGGCCTAGAAGGAAACTAAGACATCATCAAGCTATGAAATGTCATAAAGTACATTAACTCTTAGAATTGAAGTTTTGAATTTGTCAACAACTGCCGAGGTATTTTGTAACGTGTCTCAATAGAGAACAATTTATTGTTACTCTACATGCTGAGTATTTGAAGAATAATGATATGCTAAAAGCAAGTGGGGGGATACGTATATCTTTATAAGATACAGTAAGATACACAACCTTCTAAATACACTAGCAAATGTCATAATGAGGGCGAACATGAAATGTTGAACCTCGTTATGATAGATATCACATTCATAGATCCTCAAAGCTACTTCTAGAACTTGAATGATATATAGATATATCAATACTGAGGAATATAAGTTAGAGGACCATGATGAACCTGCTAACCATATAGATGTATTATTGAATCTTGAATGTCGTGATTGAATAAAACTATGAATGTGTAGATGCAAGTCCATGAAAAATAATTAATTTTTAGAAACTTGATTAATAAATGGTTAGACTACGAGGTAAATATAAATTTATTTAATGAAAGACTCATATGGACAATTGTACAAATGATCAATGCATAACATGAGACAAAATTTATAATCATACTCATATTTTGACTATGGTTAAATTTCTTGTTCTACGCATTAATTAAATAATGATTTATTATCATACTATGTTTTATAAAGAAACTTATGAAAATATAGTATTTAAACTCTTTTTAAAAGATTACATTAGCGAGGACGGTTGTAATCAAATGGTTTACAATTTATAATAATCTTTATGTAGTTTATGAAATAATCTAAGTATGGATTAAAGCATGCATCTAAGGGATGTAACTAAAGTCTAATTATTAAATTTACATTTTGATTTTTATTAGATCTAAGATAACTTGTGAGTGCATCTAAAAGCTAATGGGGATATTATGTTTATTTCTTAAAATCGCATATGATGTATAACATATGAAAAGTTATACTACATCTAAGCTTGGAATAAAATTTCATATGAATGGGTTTAAACATTAATTATATGACTTTGATTTATATATGTTTATTAAGATAAACGTTTGTAGTTAATAAAATCCAACACAACATGAAATATCATTTAGAAAGTCTCAGTGAATATATCTCATTTGATGAGAGTTGACATGAGATGAAATCCTAAAGGATTCATCATGTAAATCATATTATGTATATGAATAACTGTAGAACTTGTATAAGTACAAGAAGATTTGACAATCATGATTGCTAAAATAGAAAATCATTTGGATGATTAGTACAAATATTATGGTAAGATTTGTTTGGAATAGAGAAATCATTACTAACGTAAATTGTTCCAAGTAATGAATATATTATGTATGATAATAAGATGCAATTATCATTTTCATCAAACTTAGAGTTTAGATAGACACCAAATATTATCATAGTAATATTTATAGTTTTTGGATTATAATAAATCATAGTAACATTTCTTGACATGGATGATAGTTGAGTGAGTTAACACTCGGTACTAGTCATGGTACGATTTCATCTTTGATGATGACCATGTGGACTGGTTGTGCTCATTAGAGCACAATGTTGCAATACATATTAAAAGAATAGAGAAAAATGATTAATATTTTAAGAAGCTATTAAAAATTATTGTTTTCAATAAGGAGTTTTGTTAGACCCACGCACCTTAAATGATGTACAACAACAATATTCTCACTTTGTTGTATGTTCATATGTACATACGTACATAATAGCAATCATTATATGTTCAAAGATATTCACATTTGTAAACTTGAAATATGTATTCTCAAAATTTCAAAGATCAAACCTAGTAGAATTTCATAAAATCTATGCCTTGTCAACAAGTATGGTCCTCATATCTTGAGGCATGATTTTTCAACTAGGGTCATCATGCATTGATCTTTTAGTGTTTAGATAAAATATATTGTTAAATAATGTTTATTTATTTATGAATTATTTGATATATTCATTTTTTATTTATATTTTTCGGTCCTATTTTTGCATGTTTAAATCCTTGAATAATATGTTATTCTTAATAGCCGGAGTCAGTCAATTATATGGGAATATAATTGAATTAAGACATATCTAAGTGATGGTAATGTTCATAAAATATTTAAGAACGTTTCACCAACTCACACAATATTCAAAGATTGCATATTAGACATCTCATACGCACAAATCAATCACTTTATGGACCGTCGTCTTTAAGCCAAACTTGTAAATGATTTACATTACTAAATGTTTTGACTTGAGATGCAAGCATGTCTTACATATGTGGATGAGGATTTTTGCTATAGTTCTAACCCTATCCTTTACAAGGTAGTAAAAAATTCTACAATCATTTGTATATTGAATCATGTAAGAGGCACGTGTAGTGAAGATATAATTTGTTCCTTCAACTAGGTTTGAAGAATGATGCTAATGGGCCCCTCGTTTAATTAATCAGATGTGTTTACGGTTGTACTCAATGGTAATCTAGATTTGTCTCGATTAAATTGGTAATCTTGATTTAATTATATAATACGCGAATCATAATAGTTAAATGGAATGACATTAAGTCATATCCATTATTAGCATGACATTTGAGAAACAAATGAATTGTAAATGTTTAAGTTGTTTAAATGTATTCTATGAAAAACTACACTTGGAAGTTTTTGGGAGCATTGGCGGGTTGCTAGACGCTAACCAATATTATTATATTATTTATTGTGCATGTCCAAGTAGGAGCTGAAGGAATATGTACATGAAATAATATATGTCCGAAAATCGTCCCGATCCTAAGGAGACACACACGTAAATTGTTGAGCAATATATAATTAATATTGTAATATATTAATTATTGTTAAACTAATAAACAAGTAAAAGGAAAATCGAGAAAATGAAACAAAGAGATTTCTCTCTTTGTTTGGTGTAGTCGACCGATCCAAGCCCACAAGGGGTTTCGGCTTGTTTGCTTGCTTTCCAAGTAAACTATGACTATATAAGAAGATTTTTGTTATTAGTTATAAGTTTTATCTCTATTATCTCCTCCACTCTCTCCTATAAACGACCAACTAAACATCTCTTAGGGTTTAGGTTTGTTCGATCGGTTCGACCAAGAAAAAAGAGAAACTGAAGGCTTCTCGTATTGATTGATTCAAGTGGTTGGTTTATTGGTGGTTTAATACAAACGTACCAGCATCAATGTTGTAAAAAATGGGCTACGCGGTCATACTCCGCCTAGGCGGTCTAAGCGGTCAAAAAAATCAAGAAAGTCAATAAAAAAGTCAATATTTTTTTACAAAAAATTAAGTGTTTTCTTTCTAATATATAGTGTCTATATTTATTTCAACGTAACATCTTAAAATAAAAGATAAATGAATGATTATAAACATAAAGTAATGGATTTTCGTATGAAATTAGAACCAATTAAATTATATGTTCACGTTTGATGTTTTAAGCACTTAAATTGTTATGTTTATTTGTCTATTTTGCAACTTCAAACTCTGTGAACTTTGAATTATTTGAAATTAGAAGTATTTTTTATGTCATACATATTATTTATAATATTTATATACATATAATTACAATCCACCTATACGAATTCCGTCTCGAATCTCGAAGGTCGTCGACCGTCTAACTAGCGCTTAGCGATTTCTGCAACCTTAACTAGCATACTTATTGCTTAAATAAACGTATTGTGTGTGTATACTTAGAGAGATAATTGTTTGATATTGAGTGGGTTTTTTGCTTAATTGGTTATTCGATAAAGACGTTTTGATCTATTGCTAAAAGGTATGATTTATTTAATTTTTGTTAATTAATTGTTCATACGTGATCATTTATTTATTCCGTTACATACTAATGATTATCAATACTCCGTATGTTAATATGATTAAGGTTTTTATAAATTTCAATAGTCGTTACCACTAGGAGATGGGTGTTACGACACACTACTTATGCCCCAACGCATTTGAACTCTACTAAATTTCTTCATCGTTTTTTGACACAAGCCACAATCACACGATTAATAAGATTTGTATGAACATTGACCAAATCGTTGTTTGGCAAAAAAAAATATGAAATAAGCGCTTATTTACGTTTTGTATGTCTCAAAACGTGGTTATAAAAAAGTAAAAGGGGAGATACTTTTTGGAAACGCACCTATTCAAGAAGTAAACTAACTTCAGAATTTACGAATATACCCTCATTTAAAATATATCCAAATATTCCACAAAAATTCTTGTTGGTAATTATTAAGAAGCCTTTTATGGTCATTTTACATTCTAACCTATTAAATAATATGTTTGTAAAACATATTTATAATGCGAAACAAAATAAAAAAAAATCAAATAATATATTTTAAAACCATGTTTTGTAAAAGCTGATTATCTGTTTATTTGTTTTTAAAACGGATAATCTATTTTGAAAAAACAATTCCAAAACCTTTTCTTGCAAAGTCAATATATGTTGACTTGGTGATGCAGTAACAAGAGACAACAAAGTATGCTTTCCAATGGCTGTCATGTATAAAATCGACATTCTGTCATTCCTACAAATTTAAATAATATTATGTGACAAAAATGATAAAAGTCGGTTGGTCTTAATTTGACGATAAAACAATAATTATTTTAGCTTAGTTCATCTATTCCAACGTATTTTTTATTTTTTTAGGTATAAAGTAATGTACATATTTCTAAATCAAAGTCATAAGTTTGGTCATTAGTTTGGCAACTAGATTGCTAATCAAACTTACATTTTCTATATATAAAGTCAACATAAGTGGAAGCATATTCGATGTATAAAAAAATCACAAAGTATACATTTATAAATTTAGTTAATCAAAGTACGTTTTTTTAAACTCAAGTGGTTTTTTTGACACAACTTGTGTGTATGCAAAAACAAGTAAACAAGTTGTTATATATGCTTGAGAATCGACCAAGTGTTCTTAACGACATTAGTGGCCTTTGGTATAATTAAAACATCACATAACTTATTCTGAGCATGATTGATAGTGTAATTTGAATGGCTTTTCATATAGTTTATACATCGTGACTTATTTTGAGCATAAGTAATAATTATAGTGGCTTTTGGTCTAATTTAAACATCACGTGACTCCAACAGTGATAATCTTTTCCTTTCTAGTTTATATGCATTTTTTAAACGAAATTGTAAGCCAACTAATTTTAATGCATGTACCCTTTATGGCTGTAAGAAAATAAATTTTTCTCTTTTTAGATTCGAACAATTGACATCCGTTTTGTAAGGGTGTTATTCTCACCATTGTATTGTTACTTGAGTGCTAAAGCATTTGGTCTAATTTAAACACCACGTGACTCATGTTCGACAAAGATGAGTTAGTGCACATGTAAATTTAAAAATCACTATAATTATTCATCCATGAGTTGCTACTCCGAAGCAAAACTCACATGTAAGTTGTCTAACCGGTAGAAATACCCACCTCAGTGAGTTATAATATTACTCGTTCTTTTTTGAAGAAGTATCCGTTACATTTTATATTATTTTAAAAAATCTATTTTTTATAAATACAACATAAAATCATCATTTATCTACAAACACATTTTTCATAAAAAAAACTTAAGTACTTACCGAGATAGACGAGTATTAGTTTATGTTTTCCCCGGAAGACAACGCCGAAGAAATCTTTAAAAATATGACTTTTCTTATGAAAGGCATATCGTTTCTTAGGCGTCAGCGACAAAGGAATCGAGTGCCGAGAGCACTGGTGTACCGACATCGTTATGGCGCTCATGGCCGTTTGTTTTCTGCTTTTTTTTTCGAGCATCCACATTACGATGACTACAAATTCTAGAAGACGTTTAGAATCGCTAAACCCGTTTTTAACTGTATAGTTAATGAGGTAACTGTTCATAATCCCTACTTGACTAAAAAATTAACTGTACTCGGAAAGTAGGCATATCGTCGTTAGTTAAATGCACATCTACAATTCGTTAATTGGCTTATGGGGTTGGTACGGGTTTTCTAGATGAATATTTTCAAATAAGTGAGAGAACTTCACGGGAAGCTCTTGGTCATTTTTGCTTCTGTCATGGACGTGTTTGGTCCGAATATTTGCGAAAACCCACAGTCATTGATGTTAAGAAACTTTACCGACATCACGAAGAAAAATATGGGTTTCCTGGGATGTTAGGAAGCCTTGATTGTACAATTGGGAGTGGTTTGGTTGTCTGAACGAATATAAAGTCAATATGTTAGACGTGATCACGGTTTGAATCTGTTTAATTTATTGGAAACTGTTGCGTCGCAGGACTTATGAATCTGACATGCTTTCTTTGGTTTTGTTGGATCTAACAATGACATCAACGTTTTATACCAATCTCCTTTGTTTAACGATCTCAAGACCATACGAGCACCAGAGTTTTCGTTTGTTGCTAACGGTGTTTCTTACCCATGGGGCTATTATTTCGTTGACGGGATATAGCCGGAGTTGGTGCCACTTGTTAAGACAATACCAGAACTGGATGATGATGACCACAAAAGAATTTTGTATAAAAAACAAGAATCGGCAAGGAAGGATGTGAAACGAGCTTTTGGTGTTTTGAAAAAGAAATAGATTATAATAGCCGCTCCTACTCGAACAATGAAAAAAAAGAAATATAGAATATGATGTATACATAACTACATAATATGATTCGAAAATACAAACGTCGTGCAATTTCTCCCACTTAATTCCCATAGGAATAACACCAACCCGAGGACGTTGTACGAAACGATTACCAAAGGCGGGCAGTTATGAGGTACATCCGATCGGCACGAACACATCAAAACCTTCGAGCTGATTTACTCGAACACGTGTATGCTAATGCTAATTTGTAGTTTTAATATTCGGGTTTATATAATGTTTTTAATCATTGAATAAATTTTTAATGTTCGAATAAAAATGTTTACGTTTATGTTTTATTTACGTTTTTAGTTTATGAATTAAAGTAATTAAGAAGAAAAAAATATTATATGACGTGACGATGAGTTTCTTATCACCAGCAAGGTTGAAATGTAAGTTGGATAAGTAAAGAGAAAAAATTAAATTGACGCTAATATGACAGTGATAAAGTAATACACCATTCTTTCTGGCCTAAATGTAAGCACCACTAGACTTTTTCAAAGATCACCAACACTTAACAAGCTTGTTTAGTTACTTTTAGGCTTTTCCAAGGCTCAGCACTAGTCGTTGCTCCCTATGTGCCTATAAATAGTGGTTCATTTTCAGCTTTTCAAATCAACTCTTTTTCACATTCTCTTTCAGATCTCATACTTCTCAAATAATTCAAATTCTTGATTATTTGTTTGGTTAATCTTGTTTAAAAGGTGATTTTTTCTTCCAACCCTTCTTCCTCTAAAGTGCAAAGAGAAAAATGTTTTTATCCTTGAAGTGTTGTGTCAAGTTCGAATATATTCAAAATCTAACGTATTCTTCCAATCTTGTATGTAGTATTTGTATAGATCCAAATTGGTTATAACTTGGAAGTTGTGTATGTGTTGTGGTTAATGCTTATGCCTTAAAGTATATTGGTGTAGATTGGTCCTAGCTAACATTAGGGTTCGACATTTAGCTTAGTGTCGGAAATTGGTGTAATTGAAGTGTACGGTTTCTCCACCTTGAAAGGAGCTTGTTGATTTAGTGAGCTCTCGAGTATAGTACTCGAGGAGTGGAGTAGGGGCAAAGATAGAGCTTCATGGCCGAACCACTATAAATCTTTGGCGTTTGGTTTGATCATTCCTTTCCTTATTCTTTTTATATTCTTTCATTATACTTGCATATAGTTTATGATTATTAATCTAGCAACACCATTAATTGTTCATATGTATTGAATAAGAGATTTCACATAATCACTTGAATCTAACTATTTTCAAAAAGAATTTGTAAATCAATTTTTAAGTTGTAAAACTATTCAACCCCTTCTAGTTTCTGCAGAATTCATGCACGTGTTAGTCATATTATTTAGTGAAAATTACCACATGCACCCCTTCAATTTAAGTTTGTCCAATACACACCTTAAAAAATTCATTTCCTCAAAACCACCCGACATTCCACGTGTTATTTTACCTGGAGAGATAGTGGGTCACGCGTCACCAATATATTGGCTAAATAAAAAAGGATTACACACAAAATTCCCTGGGGATAAGGCATTGTTATTTGTGCCCGATTGGATAATTCATAGCATAGCGAAACGTAATAAGTGTGTAAGTATTATTAAAATTGTGCACGCATGTATAAGTCTATCCATGATATGTATTTTGTTTCAGAATTCATGGACATATAGGCAAGGCAAGGGCACTTTACAATCCGAAACAAATCAAAGCTAAGAGTTGAAAGAAAAAAATTTAGATTCAAGTAATATAAGTTGATTTATTGAAGAAAGACTATGAATATATATTTGGTGAAAAAGAATTGGTGGCTTTAAATAGATTTGGTTGTCGAAAGATTGTCTTAATTTTGTGACGGTTGTTGTGGTTTGCGGGTTATTTGTAGCTTTGTTAGAAATGACGGAAGAGATATTTTTAATCTTGAACAATTTACGATTTCGTTTAAATCTTGAACATATCATTTCATTTGGAAGTTTAGAAGGTGTATGGTGATTTTCATATGCTAGTGATTATGCTCTCGTTCTTTTCAACCCGTCTGTAAGGAAACTTGTTTCTATTGTAACACCTGATTCACCAAAGATGTTGTTTGGTTTTGGTGTCAATCCCGTCAAGCTTGACCCAACCATTATGAAAATTAATTACCCATTTTACGATGAAGGTCCGTGATTTGATCACTTAGATACAGCAAGTGGAAAAGACTCGATCCATACCGTTTACCACGTCAATCAATCAAGTTAAAAAGATCTAGTCAAGTCGTGGTCACAGGTAAAATATATTTGGTTTGGGTCTGAGAAGATCTATTCTAATGATGGGACGTGGCACAAAAACTACTTTATTGTCTCGTTTGATTTGGTTCATAATCATTTCCATGTTATCGATATTCTTGTTAAGATAAGATCTATGGTTCCACCTCCATACTATATTGTCAACCACGAAAACTCTCTCGTGTTTTTTGCTAGTTACACATTAAGCGATATACGTTTTATATGTGGATGGGTGTTAGACTTTAGGAAAGCTAACCAAATAAGATTATTATTCACCTTTGGATGCTAATTCAACATGTGAAAAAATTACTTGGCTTACTATGTATGGTGAACCAATCATTGAAGTTGAAGTCAACCCTGCTGAGTTTAGACACGTACTACGCATATGGAATCATATTTGCATATCTTTGAAAATAATGATGATATTCATGGCAATGCTGGTTCATTTTTACTAGGATCGTACAAAGACTCGTTAATACTCAACAACCATCAGCAAAATGAATTTATCGTTTAGGGTGAAGCGTACTTCCTTAAGTTTTATCCTTTCATTTTGTGGCCATCATATTTTTGTTGTTGCATTATTATCTACAATTATCTTTTATCAATGATTCTTTGTTAAATATGAACATTCATTTACATATACAAACATATATCCTTACACTCCACAAATTTTTTGAAAAAAAACAACTCAGTGATAAAGTTTCGACCTTCACAACTAATGTTTCTTAACTAAAAATTGGAAAAAATATACTATTATAAAGTTCTCGTTAAGAATAACACCGATCACCAAAACAGTTATAATTATATAATCAACATAATTACACAATGATGTTTATAAAATCACTTATACATCAATTTCAGTACCACAAAATTTTGTTAAAAAAACAACCGAATGACCTATTTTGGAGCTTCACAACTTATTATTCATAACTTAACATCAAACCAAATTTACACCATTATAAAGTGCTCATTAAGGATAACACAAATGATCCAAAAAAACTATAATTACATGATCAATATAATAACACAATAGCGTTCACAAAATCACTCCTACATCGATTTATAAACCGCAAATGAACCATACCATAATCAAATAAACACAAACAAATTCTTAGGCCACTAACATTTTTTAATAATGTTTTCCCTCTCCGTGAGAAATTTTATGTGTAATCTTTTTTTATTCAACTATATATAGCTAACACATGCCCAACTATCTTTCCCGGTAAAATAACCCGTAGAATGTCGGGTGGTTTTGGTTAAATGATATTTTGGGGACGTTTGCTCGACAAACAAAATTGAAAGGGTGCATGTGGTAATTTTCACTATTATTTACGGGCCAAGGGCCGATCTCTATAATATATTCTTTGTATCACTTTTTTGTGTGAATATTATTGTTCATGTTTTTTATGTTCTAGTTTAATTGGTCACTCGTGATAATAAAAAGAAAAGTTTGATCAAATTTACTATATTACAATTGCTTAAAATTATAATTACAAAATTTAAAGAAGACTTAAATTAATTAGCTAAGAGCATCCACTATGATAAACCTTCCTATAGGTTTATAAGTGTGTTATAACAATAATTTTCAAGCCTTTTTGTTTTATAAACCTATTTCTATTATGAATCAACCTTATCAAAATTTATAAACCTCTAACATAATCAAATGCATTAAATTATTAAGAGGTTCAAAATTCTAGACCTCTTCATGCCACATCATCTTAAAATAGATGTTTACTATGGTTTAAAAACTTTTAAACCTCTTCAAAACTTTATAAGCCTATGTATGAACTACCATAGTGGATGTCCTAAGTGTACAACTGTCATTTTCTCAAAAAGTAAGAAAAAATGTTATAATAAATGTATTAGTCTTAAACTCTGTGTTTTTTGTAGAAGGACAATAATTTTGAGACGAAGAGAGTATCATATGTTGTACTGGTTATTGTTGCAATCATTCACTATTGCAGACAAGTGACCGACGATGTTTATTTACTCTTATATGTAGCTGATTTGTTTTGACAACTTCATATGACCTATTGTACGAGGTTTGAAGAAATAGTATAATAGGTAATAACATTTTGATAACTTTTCTTTAAATTAAGTATTGTGACAATTCACAATTCCTAGTTTTGTAATATTATTTTTTTTAATAAATTATGCAAAAAAATTTAATACTTATATAGTTATAATACTCGTGCATACACGAGATACATATTTTTTTTATTATGTGTTAATATCGATTAATACTTTGTAATTTTTATTTCCACAAAGATTGATTTATTTAACTCACATGTTTGTCATTCTTATATGTAAAATCTCGTCTGTTTATTTCATTTCTTAGTAATGTGTAAGATCGCGCCTTCTTTTTTATATTAATATTTTTGTTGGGAATCTAAGTTTGTTAGATTCTCTGATCATAGATTTAAACACAAATTAAGCTGTTAGATAGTCACTTGCCTGTGCCTAGGAGACAGGCAAGTATCGCAAGACTCACGGAGATCCAAGTCTCTGTGAGCAACCTCAGAGGAGTCCATGTCAGAGACATTGTCAAGGAAGTCAAAGATTACTTGAAGACATACTCATTGGCTGTGATGGATAACAGCCAAGATGTATCAGGGACTCTGAGGGGTTGAGGGTTAACAGGGGTGGCAATACCCTGTTAACACTCAGCACACTTTGGACATGCCATTTGTGTGTACGAGACAATGAAGAAAAAAGGAAACTGTTTCAAGATCTGTTTCCTTAAAGCATTATGGCAGACAACCAAGAATTGAAGAGCATCTTGTGACAGATGTCTGAAAAGTGAATGTCTTGTGTAGTCACCATCAACTTAGGTCAACCTCGTATCACTATAAATAGGATGTGTATCCCAGCATTAATGTTGAACACTTTGAGAATATTCACACCATTAATTCTTAGAACTTATTGAATCAAACAGCTGTGACTATATTCATAAGTTAGGGTTTATAGTTGTTCAAAGTGTGCACAACACATTGTCATCAAACGGTGTTATCCATAACACTTGTAATTCTTTATTATACAATAATAAGATTACGTTTGAAAAGTAATAACTTGTGTTGATTAGTTAAGTTTAGTGTTTCTAGCATTGATTATGGACTTTCAATTGGTATCAGAGCGGTGTTTGATATTAAAACATTCAAGAAACATCGTTCTCAGTTTTATAATCAAGATCCACCATGCCAGAAACTTCTAACCCACCACAGTCACCTTCTGGAAACAACAACAATGCATCACCATCTTCACCAAGACTCACCCCTCAACCCCCTAATGACGATGATCTACCCCAACTTCTTGACTCAAGAGGTGGATCACATGTCACTAGTGTACTAGTCTTTGATGAAGAAGATTTTGCTAGTTGGAAGAGTCAATTCCTTGTGTATCTCGATGGACTTGAACCATTTCTTTTAGAAATTTTAAAAAATGGTCCTTATGTTCCCATGGCGCTTACCTCCACTGAAGAAAACCCTCTTCCCAAACCTCTCAAACAATGGACTCCAGCTGATAGAAAATTGAAAAACCAAGATAAACGTCTCAAAAGCATCATCATAACCTATCTTCCTAAACACATCATGAAGTCTGTCATTCAGTGTCCCACAGCCAAGCAAATGTGGACAGACCTCATCCTTGGCCATGAAGGACCCTCTGAAACCAGAGAAACCAAGATTCAGGCACTCAGACTTCAGTTCAATGCTTTCAAGTCACTTGAAGGTGAAAAGGTTCAACAAACCTATACAAGGCTGAAGATTCTTCTCAATGACCTAGCTATGAATGATGTCACCATTGGTCAAGCTGAGATTAATGCCACATTTGTCAACAGCCTTCCAAGAAAGAGGCTGAGTATGAATCAGACTCAGAGAGCCAATAACTCAATCAAGAATGACTCCTTAGCTCAGCTTTATGAAAGTATAATTATGAAGAAGGGTTGATTGATACTATATACAAGTCAGAGACTGAAAGATTTGTAGTTCAAAGAGCAACTTCCAAAGCCTTGATCTCTGCACCACATCCTCATGACAATGACTCTGATGTTGAAGAAGACACCCACAGCAGCCAAGAGTTCTTGACAGACCTTAATGCTGAGTTTCATGAAAGAGCCTTACTAGCCAATCAAAGAAGATTCTTCAAAATATTAGGGAGAATAGGATCAGCTAGTAAACAAACTGACAGATCAAAAGAAACTTGTTTTGCCTGTGGAAAGCTTGGACACTTCCAAAAAGACTATCCTTCCACCAAGACATCCTCACCTTCCTATCCATCATCTTCCGCCAAACCTTAAAAGTTCAAACCACAACATAACAACTCATCTCACCAATCCAACTCATTAGACAATGAGAAGAAGGATTACAAGAACAAGTATAAGGCACTTAAAGCTGAGTTAAAACAGATGAATTTGAAGCTTGAAACTTTGTCTAAGAAGAAAGGAGGTGATAAAAAGACAGAGAAAGGGTTGGTAGCTGAAGCATATGATTGGAATGATGAGCCACTGACTTCAGATGAGGAAGATACTACTAGAGTCAGGGCTTTCATGGCTATAGCTGAGGATGAACTAGCTGTTGGGAAAAGTGATGCAAGATCAGGACAATGGGTTGACATCATAATAAAAAAGGTACACAAGCTTTTATCTATGTCTGATAGTGATGAACGCAAACATGTCCTTGATTACACCATTGTTGATTTGTACTTTGTTGAGGAACAAAGAAAGAACCTACTTGATAAGTTTCACTCTGTTAAAAATGAACCGTTGATTGCTAAATCTGAATGTGAAACTCTCAAACGGGTTAATTTAGAGAAAATATCCCTTTAAAATAAAGTCAGTAGGTTAACCTTGAAAAATAGTGCCTTAAATGATCAAGTATCTGAATTAAACAAGGTTATTGAAAAATGGATGTGTAGTAGGTTCACTATAGATCAATTGCTTAATGATGAACTGCCTGCTAACATTAAAAGGGATGTATCTGCTAAGAAAAATAAGCTGAAAATTCTCACCAAACCCAAAGAGATTGTTTTTAAATCTACAGAGACTATTCATATGTCAGATCTCATTTTGATTGATGACCCTGTCTCTGAAGATGTGGCTGAATTACCACCTTTACCCAAACTCTCTGGAGTTGAACCCATCAGTTCCTCAAGAGGAGCTAAGGGTGAACTTAAAACAGATGTTGAGAAACCACCAACTAAAATATTTTATGTACCTGCTAAAAAATCTGTTAAGCAAGTTGCATTTAAGCCTGTCTCAACAAAAGCTGTGAACAAAGTTGACTCCTCAACTGAAGAACGCCTGTTGTCACTAATGAAAGAAGTAGAACTCTTAAAACAACACATTAAGCCTTCCGTTGAATGCTCTACTTCTCGTGAACCTAAGTCTGTCCTAGGTGAACCCATGGGGGAAAGGTTAGTCAAACCTTATTGCAATATCTGTAAGAACTCTCATCACATGACCTTAGATCATGATAGACAAATGGTTGTTAAGAGAGCTTAGACACCTTCTAGGGAAAGACAACAGGGTTCTAAAAGACAACAAGGGAACTACAGACCTTATCCTCCCTGTAAATTCTGTGGATTCACAGACCATCACTCAGATGAGTGTGGTGACTTCCCAGGTTGTGATATATGTGGAAGTTTTACCCATGAGACAGCTAATTGTCCTTCCCATCGCCAAAAATTCTACAGGAACTCAAGAATTGCTAATCAGCAATTCAGGGAACCCACTGGAAAGTAGGTTCACCATAGGAACTAACTTGTTTCTATGTATCTGTGCAGAAACATCTTAAGGAATCGATATGGTATCTAGACAGTGGTTGTTCTAGACACATGACAGGGATTCAACAATACCTGTACAGATACTCAAGGGAGCCAGGTCCTAAAGTGGTGTTTGGAGATAATTCTTCAGGCGACACAGAGGGATACGGCTCAGTGAACTGCAATGGGATAACTTTTACGAGGGTTGCATATGTGAATGGTCTTAAACACAATCTTATTAGCATCAGCCAATTGTGTGATGCTGACTACAAGGTTTTGTTTACTAAGACTCATGGAACCATATTCAACAAGAACAATGATGTTGTGCTTATTTCACCTAGAAGGAGAGATGTTTATGTCATCAACATGGCTGTTTGCTCTGAAGACAACTCAAATTGTTTTCTTGCTAAAGCTTTGAAAGTGTCAATTGGCTGTGGCACAAAAGACTGTCTCATCTCAACTTCAAGAACATCAACAAGATAGCCACACAAAACCTAGTTGCTGGTCTACCTTCAGTGATGTTTTCTAAAGACAAGACTTGTTCTGCCTGTGTCAAGGGAAAGCATCACAGGTCTTCATTCAAGACCAGGCAATCATTTTCTATTGGGAAGTGCTTACATCTCCTTCACATGGATTTGTTTGGGCCTATCAAACCTCAGACCATTAATCACAGCAAATACACCTTGGTCATAGTTGATGAGTTTTGAAGGTATACATGGGTGTTCTTCCTTAGAAGGAAAAGTGATGCAGCTGATACCATCATGTCCTTCATCAAACAGGTTGAAAATATGAATGATGTTAGAGTCAAAGCTCTAAGAAGTGATAATGGTACTGAATTCAAGAATCATCAACTTGAATCTTTTTGTGATGAAAAGGGTATTTCATAAAACTTCTCTTCAGCTGGCACCACTAAACAAAATGGTGTGGCTGAAAGAAGAAACAGGACTTTGATTGAAGCAGCCAGAACTATGTTGAATGGTGCAGCCTTACCAAAGCAATTTTCTGGAGAAGCTGTTCACACTGCCTGCTACACACAAAATAGATCAATCATTGTCAAAAGACATGGTAAAACTTCCTATGAAGTTTTCAGAAACAGATCTCTAGATGTCAGCTATTTTCATGTTTTTGGATGCACTGTGTTCATTTATAACTACAGGGATAAACTTGGAAAATTTGATGAAAAAGCTGATGATGGTTTCTTCTTGGGATACTCTCGAACAGCCAAAGCCTTCAGAGTATTCAACATCAGAAGACAAGAAGTAAAAGAAACCTTTCATGTCAGATTCAATGAAGATGATGATGTCATACAGAGAACTGGAACAGAGGGTGATGAAATTGATTTTATGAAAATGTGTCATTCCCAAGTGATGAATTCTCCGAACCTAGACCTGCCAGTCCTCACCATCATCACTCCAACACTCTCACTCCTTATGTTCCTGTTTTTGACCCTCTGTCTATACACAACATTGAAGTTCCTACCTCTCAGGAACTTGATGAAGAAGAACCACAGCTTTCTTGTAGTCCTTCTTCCTCTACTGCTATTGATAACTCACCAATTCTTCAAATCCCTGAAGAATCTCCTGCTGATAATGAACTTGTACCCCTTGATATGGCTGAAGTAGACTTAGACACTGAAGTAGTCTTTGAAGAAAGCCCTCCTAGTCAGCAGGATGAAACTCAAATAGTACCAGCTATTCCCATAAGTGTTCATGTCCATGATTCGCCAGCTCCTCAAACCAAGTGGTCAAGAGATCAACACATTCTTCTTGTCAACATCATTGGGGAACCTAATGCAGGGGTTACTACTAGACAGCGAATTCATGACTTTGAGTCTGCCTCAGCCAATGAATGTCTCTTTGCTGAATTTCTCTCTCAAATTGAACCTAAGAGAGTAGCCGAGGCTCTTGTAGAAGATGGGTGGGTAGCTGCTATGCAGGAAGAAATCAATCAGTTCAAAAGGAACAAAGTATGGACACTAGTGCCAGCTCCACCTGGAAAGAATATCACAGGCACTATATGGATCTATAGAAATATCACAGGCACTATAAGATGGATGAAATTGGAAACATCATCAGAAACAAGGCCAGGTTGGTGCCACAGGGGTATACTCAGACTGGAGGAATTGATTATGATGAAATATTTGCTCCTATAGCAAGACTTGAAGCCATCAGAATCTTCCTGGCTTATGCTGCTTATATGAACTTCACTGTGTATCAGATGGATGTTAAGAGTGCATTCCTCAATGGAGATTTGGCTGAGGAAGTATATGTTGAACAACCTGAAGGATTCGAGAACATCGAGTTTCCCAATCATGTGTACAGATTACACAAAGCCATGTATGGGCTGAAACAAGCTCCAAGAGCATGGTATGAAACTCTTTCTAATTTCTTAACTGAAAAAAAATTTGTCAGGGGTTCTATTGATAAAACACTCTTTACCTTCAAGGAAAAGAGTGATTTCATCATTGTGCAGATTTATGTGGATGATATCATCTTTGGGTCAACAAATGTTAATCTTAGTAAACGTTTTGCTAAATTAAGGACCAAGAAATATGAGATGAGTATGATGGTTGAATTAACTTACTTTTTGGGTTTTCAAATTAAACAATGTCCTAAGGGAATTTCAATTTGTCAAGAAAAGTATGTTAAAGATTTACTTAAAAAATATGACTTAGCTGATTGTGCATCAGTGAAATGCCCCATGCTTCCACCCAACAACTTGGGTCCTGATGAGTCAGGGGTCTCTGTTAATGAGACTTTATACAGAGGCATGATTGGGTCACTCATGTATCTAACAGCTAGTCGTCCTGATATCCAATTCTCCACATGTCTCTGTGCAAGGTACCAAGCTAACCTAAAAGAATCCCATCTAGTGGCTGTTAAGAAAATTTTCAGGTATCTCAAAGGAACACCCTCCCCAGGTCTATGGTATCCCAAGGAATCATGCTTTGATCTCAAGGCCTATTCAGATTCAGACTATGCAGGATGCTGTATTGACAGGAAAAGCACCAGGATGCTGTCAAATCCTAGGAGGAAAATTGGTTGGATGGAGTGCTAAGAAGCAAAACTCTGTGGCCATGTCTTCAGCTGAAGCAGAATATGTCGCTGCTGCCAGCTGTTGTGCTCAGGTGCTCTGGATGAAAAGTCAATTGGCTGACTATGAAATCTTATATGACAAAGTGCCAATCTTTTGTGACAACACCAGTGCCATTTCCATCTCCAACAACCATGTTCTTCACTCACGTACCAAACACATTGATATCAGGTATCATTTTATCAGGGATCACATAATGAAGGGAGATATTGAGCTGCACTTTTTTCCCACAAAGCTGCAACTAGCTGATATTTTCACAAAGCCTTTAGCTGAACCTTCGTTCAACAGGCTAGTTGCTGAGCTAGGGATGCTCAATATCTCAAAGCCTGTGGCTTGATAATAAATGTGTTCATTAAATGACTGATTCTATATTAAATATTTTTCACATGAAACTAGGTAATTACTTTCCAAGTAAATGCTAAAAAACA
Source organism: Glebionis coronaria (assembly GCA_025667525.1). Taxonomy (NCBI): domain Eukaryota; kingdom Viridiplantae; phylum Streptophyta; class Magnoliopsida; order Asterales; family Asteraceae; genus Glebionis; species Glebionis coronaria. The sequence goes on along the minus strand of CM046879.1, from coordinate 109,749,866 downwards.
TTCTCAATATTTAATCATTTATTTTTGAATAACGAGGAGACAAATAAGTTTTGAAAGACCAAGGGACCCACATGAGCAGTCATTTTCCCACTTTGCATTAAATGCGGTTGAATAACTGTTTTCATATTTGAATATATATATTGTCTCACGTCTCTCCCCACCTACCACTATTCTCATTTCACAAATCTCTCTCTCTCTCTAAGCTTTCTCTCTCTAAACCCATCCTCCATTTTCGTTCTTCTTCGACCTTGAATCCATGGCATTCCCAGTTCCCAAGGCAGCAAACGTCAACTTTGAACTCAACGAAAGCATTCTTGCATCAAACAACTCCATTGGATGGATCAAGGCTCCAAACGAATCCTACTCAGATCTGGTTAACTTCATGCAAAATTGTGATGCAAGTGAAGCATTTACAAAATCCCCAACCACCTTCTACCAAGAATACCTTAGGGAATTCTGGTACTCTGCTGAAGTCGTTGATGACACCATTACCTTTAGCCTCTCTTGCAACGAACACCTATTTGCCTTCTCACTCAAAGATTTTTCTAGTGTGGCTGGGTTAAAACATGGTGATGAATGCCTAAAGGTGGTTGACAAAAACCCTGTTAAGGACGCCCTGGCCACACTTAAACCCTTTCATGATGTGAACCCTGCTCTTACACCTGCTAAGGTCCTCTCTAAGTCTCCTCTGAAGATCAAGTATTTTACCCCTATGTGGCGTGTCCTCTTCACCCACATAGTCAAATCCCTAGGAGGAATGCAGGGATCCCAAGATCAGATGTCCTTCAACCACCAATCTATTGCTTATGGGCTGATCTGGGGAGCTGATGTTGATGTAGGAAGTATTCTCTTCTCCAATCTAGTTGAACAGTTGAAAGGAAGGAACCAAGTCAGGGAAAAGAACATTTGCTACGTTCGCTTTCTATCGTTGATCTTCGAAAGCCTGTTGGGTGACAGCTATCATAACTCTGCACTCACTTCTCTGAAGCCCTATCGCATCACGGATGCCATCTACAAGGAAATTGGAGCTGAAGATGTCCCTGTCACCTCCCACATGATGAACATTGCTAACAAACAACCCTCAGCTGAGAAGTCCTTGCTCCCTTCATCAGAAAAGGGGATTACCTCTGGTGTGTCTGGCAAGTCTAAGTCTTTGACCTCTGGGCAGCACACCACGACGTCTAAGGCTTCAACTGGCCAACATCCTAAGAAGAAGAAAAACCCATCTTCTTCTCATACCAAATCTGTTGCCAAGGCCAGGGGAAAGAAGACTGTGAACCTCGACACCTCCTCTGTTCCAAAGACTCATGTGGAATCAGAGACTTCAGCTGACCAACAACAAGGGTCTAGCATCTTGATGTCAGCCGAGACAACAGGAAACCAGCCGAATTCTGCTGATATCGCACATGTAATCAGTGTAAATTTTTAGAGGTCCACAAGCAGCCACTCTCAAATGTCTGTAGGTGAGAGTGGTGAAGTTAGGGTAATCCTCAACCCATAGAAGTCTGTCTATGCACTTAGAACTCTTTAAGACTTCTGTACACCCTGTCTATGTACCAGGGAATGATTCATTTGTGTTTATAAAGCACCCCGATGACCCTGCACCCTCTAGACAGTATTCAGGCAAACAACAACCTGAATACATATATGACTCGACCTTGACCACCTGTACCTCACACAGCCTCTTGGTTCCCTCAGAAAAAGAATCCCAAAAGTTTTACTTTTAGGGGAGCTGAATAATCATCCTCAGCTCTTCTAGGGACAGCGTAATAAGACGATCTTAACCCACATCTTTTTCACCATTAAAAGAATTCCAAAGGATTTATCCTTTTCAGGGGGAGCTGAATTATCACCCTTAGCTTTCCTAGGGACAGCGTAACACGCGACCTTCACCCACATATGTTTCATCATTAAAAGAGTCTCAAAGGTTTCTTAACCTTTTGGGGGGGCTGAATATCACCCTCAGCCTTCCTAGGGGCAGCGAATGGCGATCCTTAACAACATATGTTTCACAATCAAAAGAGTCCCAAAGGTTTTAACCTTTTGGGGGGGCTGAATAATCACACTTAGCTTTCCTAGGGGCAGCGACTGGCGATCATTACCCATATAATTTTCACCCTTAAAAGAATCCTAAGGATTTATCCTTTGGAGTGGCTGAGTAATCACCCTCAGCCTCTCTGGGACAGCGAAATGGCGACCATTCCCCTTACTTATTTCCCTGTTACTAATAAAAACAACTTGCAGGCTGAAATTGTACAACCAGACACAGAATCCCTGGAGAAACAAGATAAAGAGGCTGATACAATCATTCAGGATCAACCAAATGATGAAGAGCCCCTGCTTGATATTGAAGAAGAAGTGTTGTCCTTAGTTGATGATGTCTTTGATCCTGAATCGATGCCTGAGGATGAAATCCCTACGGGGATGTTTGAGGAGGAGGATGAAGAAGAAGAAGATGATCAATAATCTGTGTCTCCTCCTAAAGAAATAGCTGTGTCCACACCAGCTGACAATAACACTCCTCCTCCCAAGGAAGTTGTTGTCACTCCCACCTCTGCTACCTCCACCACAACAGTCTTCCAAAGACCTGCTTATGATCCAACTGCTGAATTCCTTATGTTTTATCATCCTGCCCAAACCAACTTTGATCTTTTGCCAAAGGGATATGATTATGCTCAACAAAGCCTGAACATCCATAATCTTCAGCTTGTTCATCATCAATCAGATATTGAACGCCTTTCAAGAAAGCTGGATGTTATCAAGTCTGAGATGCATAACTTCACTGTCACATTTCCATGGATCATCAAGAAGGCAGTCGCAAATGCAGTCACTGAACCCATCAAGGATTGTGAAAGAAAAGGTGTATCACAAGGACTTAGTCATTTGTCCACAAGAATCTAGGATGCCATTGACACAGAGGTCCCTGCTCTCTTTCATGAACATGAGTTAACAATGCACAGAGAGTTTGAAGCTGTTCGAAGCAGGCAATATCGTCATACAAACTTCATCATTAATCGTGTCCAGAGCAACACAAATGGAAATTGCAACCTTCTGCTGAAGATTGCCAGAGCTTCAAGGACAAGGCAACGTGCTATGGCTGCCTCTGTTGAACAGAATGCAAGGCACTGTCAAACACGTTCATCCAAACGACTGAAGAGACAGGCTGAACGTAGGGGGGAGAAGGAAAAGGTACTTAACCTTGAATCTGCCAAACATGGCTCAACATCTGTTGACAACACCATTTCTTCACCTGTCCCTCTCCAAGTCATCACACCTGTTATCATACCTGATGATGAGGATATCACTAAGGGGGAGCAACAGCATAATGATGGAATTGATTCATCAAAGTCCCTGACTTCGGTTAACACCAGCGAGTCTGGGGATGATGGTGAACCAGCTGCCAAGAAGCTAAAGTTCACTGTTAGCTCCCTACCCAAGGCAATACAAACTTAAGCTCAGTCAGCTTTCATCAAAAAGCTGAGGAGCTGAAAAACATGAGTATGGAATCCTCTGTCTCGAAGAAAGGAAAGGAGATACTTTTGGTTGACACTGATACCAAACTAAAGAAGATAGTTGCGATGCTAGAGACAGGAGGATCCACCACAGACCTTTCCCAATTTTCAACCTTCACACCTTCTAATGAGAATCCCTTAACACCTGAAGAGATAGAGAACATGCTGAGGAATTCAAGAGACTAAATGAAATCAAGAAAGCCAAGGAGCTAAATGAGGCAACTCTAAGGAAGATGACTCCACCTGAAAGGGATAAGCAGAGACAAAGGTTGAGGGAAATGGAAGCTAAACGCGCAGAGGCACTAAGAAAAGTAAAAGCTGATTATGATGCCTGCGTTAACAACAGGTATGCACCTGGCAAGATAACCAAGTTCAAATACACAATTCACAAGTCCACCAACACACCACAGATGATTTTGTGGAGAGACAACCAACAGGGTAATATGAATGTATTTGAGGACTTCAGGCTAAAGAAACTTAGGTTATCTGAATGGTTTGAACTTGAAGCCTTGGATGCCAAAAGAACTGGTCAGGAAAATTTCCTTCTGCTTAAAACTCTTAAGGCTAAGTTTACCTGGATCAAAGAAACAACAGCCAAACTCAAAATAGATCCCCCACCACAGCTGTTTGAACAAGAACCCCCAAAGTCTGGCAAGAAAAGAAGAAGGGTTTCTCAACTTGTTAAGGAAACCTTTGTCACATATGATGTTCAAGTGGATGGAATGCACAGGGATTTGATCCTACCAAATGGAATCGTTGGCCCTGTTGATGGTCAGACCTACACAGAGCCTGAAAGAGGTATGGCATTCATGAACAGAGCTTGCCAGTATGCATTCTAAAGAGAAGATGAGCTTGGCTTAGCATCAACAATTCAGCTGCTTTGTCTCAAAAAGGGACTCAAGATTAACATAGAGTATTCCAAAGTTTTTACAAAAGCTTTGCAGGCTGAATTGGATACTAGAAAAGACATAGCTGAAGCTGAAGAAAAGATAAAAAATGATGACTATTGAAGAAATTCACAACTCAATTTTACCTTCACATTTAAGTTCACTTTTGTAATGTACTTGTAATTTTCTTTAAGTATGAATAAATTCATGGGGTATGTTTGTTTAGATCTGTTATGAGTAAGAAGAAGCTGTTATCTCACTTACCTTAACTTAGATAGATCTAGCTATATTTATGTTTAAATAGGGGGAGATTGTTGGGAATCTAAGTTTGTTAGATTCCCTGATCATAGATTTAAATACAAATTAAGCTGTTAGATAGTCACTTGCATGTGCCTAGGAGACAAGCAAGTATCGCAAGACTCACAGAGATCCAAGTCTCTGTGAGCAACCTCCGAGGAGTCCATGTCAGAGACATTGTCAAGGAAGTCAAAGATTACTTGAAGACATACTCATTGGCTGTGATGGATAACAGCCAAGATGTATCAGGGACTCTGAGGGGTTGAGGGTTAACAGGGGTGGCAATACCCTGTTAACACTCAACACACTTTGGACATGCGATTTGTGTGTACGAGATAATGAAGAAAAAGGAAACTGTTTCAAGATATGTTTCCTTAAAGCATTATGGTAGACTACCAAGAAAAGAAGAGCATCTTGTGACAGATGTCTGAAAATTGAATGTCTTGTGTAGTCACCATCAACTAGTACTTAGGTCAAACTCGTATCACTATAAATAGGATGTGTATCCCAGCATTAATGTTGAACACTTTGAGAATATTCACACCATTAATGCTTAGAACTTATTGAATCAAACAGCTGTGACTGTATTCATAAGTTAGGGTTTATAGTTGTTCAAAGTGTGCACAACACATTGTCATCAAACGGTGTTATCCATAACACTTTTAATTCTTTATCATACAATAATAAGAATTACGTTTGAAAAGTAATAACTTGTGTTGATTAGTTAAGTTTAGTGTTTCTAGCATTGATTAAGGACTTTCAATTTTTGTTAATAATAATTATAAGTTGGTTTTTAAACTCTTATACCAATTTACATGTCATGTTAACTCGTGATTATCTTTTTACATTTGTGATTTCGTGCAAACAAATTAGATTGATATATGTTGATAACAATATATATAAATAATAACATCACATTATTGTATTTTTTTATAAATGGAAATTATAAAAAGGCATAAATTCTGGTGTGTATTGATATAATTTATAAATTTGTTTAAGACATAGAAACCGATAAATATAATTAATTAAGTATTTATTTAAAATTTAACAATTAGAATTTTATAAATTACATTTTATTTTTAAAATCTATTTAACAGATCTGACACGTAGCTCTTTAACACCTTTTATAAATTACATGAAAATTAAAACATTTGACAAAATTAAGGGTTTTATTGCTAATTTTTTTATTAAATCAATTTTAATTAACAGATGATTTAATATGTACAATTCTAGTTCTATTACTAGTATTTTCAGTTATTTTTCTCTATTAAGTCACAAACAAACAGTTTTCATATTACTTAATAACTTTGAATTTTTTCATATTAAGTCGTTATCAAATACCACCCGATTTTATATTTTAACTTTTGTTAAAGAAAACAAGAATGCTCGATTTGTTACATGGACGGAACGATGCACTCCAATTAATCTAATTGAAATTCTTAACCTCCCATTTTCAATTTTTGTGGATATCAGCAATACATGGATGTTAACGCGACCTTTGATTGACGTAACACCATAAATTCAATATGTTCCGATACAAAAAAAACGGAACGATCATTATAACGCCGCTTTCCATTATCGTATTTACTTCTGTTTTTAGAGCTCCGCTTTCACCGATAGTCGTTTTCACGTTCTTTTAGGCGATAAATATTTTTTTATTTAATTTATTTGCATTTAAGTGTTATAGGAAAATAGTCATGACATCAACATAAGTGTTATCTTATTAACGTATATATCGTGCTTTCGTACGACTAAAGTTTATCCTTTCCTAAAAAAACACAAAATTTTGTTTCTATGTTATTTTGGGAAATTTTAAAATTTTATCACACACAAAGGACAATATCTTGCATCCATTAAGTCTTAAAGACTTAATATAATTAATATAATTAATATTAAATATATGTATTAGCTAAAAATCTTCACCAAAATGTTATGGTGAAAACCATATACAAAAACTTAAAATAATAAAAAAATCTTATAAGGCCTTTCTCATTGAAGATGCTCTCACCATCTAAATAATGAAAAATCAATTCAATCTAAGGTTGTATTTAGCACTGACCCGTGAGGTCATCATGAGCTAAAAAAGAGCCCCCTCTCACACGTGACTATTACTGAGAGAGGGTGTGTGGCAAGTGAGGAAGGAGGAAAAAAAGAGTCACAACGGTGACCAACTCACTTTTCGGATTATGTGCATATTTGTGGGCCTCATAATACAAGTAATATACTCATTATCTTAAAAAAAATTCGTTTCCTCATTTATTCTCTATAAATATCTCGTAAACTTTAAAAGATTTTAACACAACTTTACAAATTACTATTTTTACAACTTCAAAGTTAATGATTATGCTAAAGATTGCAACCACTCAAGGGTGGCCTAGTGGCAAAAATATTTGTGGTTATCACTTCAAAGTGTGTGAGGTCTCAAGTTCAATTCCCACTAGGTGCAAACAACCTTGAAGTGGCCACGCCAACCTCCTGAAAAGGGAGGGCTTTACCTGGTTTGAGTCTGTGTGGCGGTGGGCTCAAACCCCGATATAGTCGGCCAATGAGTCGGAAATCACGGTTACAAAAAAAAAGATTATGCTAAAGATAAACTGCGCAGATCATATGAGAATTGCCATGATATTTTGGAAGAGAAACGTGTTTTGATTGATGATTTTCTAAAAGAAGAAGCTAAAAGCAATTTTGAGATTCAGAGCACCTTGTAGTGTGTGATCAGAATTGTTATGTACCGTTTAAAGTATTATGTTTTAATTTCGTTTTTTTTCAAGTTTCGTATCGTGTTTTAGTGTATTATTTAATATTTTAATATTTTATATGTAATGTTTTTAATTATTAACTAATAAAATATTATTATAAATAAAAAATTAATTTTTCTGGTGACTAATAAGAGTGAATGGTGATAGAGAGTAACGGTAAAAGTTAGGGGGAGAGAAAGATAATGTGACGTTGGGACGTCCGATGAAGAGATGTTTTTTAAGGTGACGGATAAAGTAGCCTAAGGATTACTTATAAACTCCATCAACCATTTGAATTTTTTAACGTAATAAAAATAAGACACATCTCCAAAATATTAGTAGACACGCACCATCTTATATTTTAAAGATCAAGCTATATAGTTTTTCTGAGAAAAAGACCAATATAGTCAAGTTGAACACTTTAGAACTACTCATTGGTTAATTTTAGAACTTGGGACAAATTTAGTCATTATCACGTGGAGCACAGTTGGTTGAGCATTTGTGAGCCACCAATAATTAAATATATTACTTTCATACGGATACATGACAAAAAATAATGGAGTTAGGCACTTGAGCATTTGTATATAACTAAATTTATTTTTAAAAATAAAAGTAACCACAAAGATTGATTTATTTAACTGACATGTTTGTCATTGTTATATGTAAAATCTCGTCTGTTTATTTCATCTTTTAGTAATGTGTAAGATCGTGTCTTCCTTTTGATATTAATATTCTTGTTAATAATAATTTTAAGCTGGTTTTTAAACCCTTGTACCAATTTACATGTCATATCTTTTTACATTTGTGATTTCGTACAAACAAATTAGATTGATATATGTTGATAACAATATATATATGAATAATAACAACACATTATTGTATTTTTTTTATAAATGGAAATTATAAAAGGCATAAATTTGTTCAAGACATGGAAACCGATAAATATAATTAATTGAGTATTTATTTAAAATTTAACAAGTAGAATTTTATAAATTACATTTTTATTTTTTAAATCTTTTTAACAAATCTGACACATAGCTCTTTTAACACCTTTTATAAACTACATGAAAATAAAAACATTTGACCAAATTAAGGGTTTTTTTTTTACTATTTTTTTATTAAATTAATTTTAATTAACAGATGATTTAATATGTACAATTCTAGTTCTATTACTTAGTATTTTCAGTCATTTTTCTCTATGAAGTCACAAACAAACAATTTTCATATTAATTAATAAATTTGAATTTTTTTCATATTAAGTCGTTATCAAATACCACCCGATTTTTATATTTTAACTTTTGTTAAAAAACAAGAATGCTCGATTTTGTTACATAGACGGAACGATGCACTCCAATTAATCTAATTGAAATTCTTAACCTCCAATTTTAAATTATTATGGATATCAGCAATACAGGGGTGTTAACACGGCCTTTGATTGGCGTAACAACATAAATTCAATATGTTCCGATAAAAAGAACTGGAACGATCGTTATAACGCCGCTTTTCATTATCGTATTTCCTTCTGTCTTTAGAGCTTCGCTTTTCACCGATAGCCGTTTTCACGTGCTTTTAGGCGACAAATATTTTTTTATTTAATTTATTTGCATTGAAGTGTTATAGGAAAGTAGTCATGACATCAACATAAGTGTTATCTTATTAACATATATATCGTGCTTTCGTACGACTAAAGTTTATCCTTTCCTTTAAAACACAAGATTTTGTTTCTATGTTATTTTGGGAAATTTTAAAAATTTATCACACACAAAGGATAATATCTTTCAAACCATCTCTTATGCATCCATTAAGTTTTAAAGACTTAATATACTTAAGATCATTAATGTTAAATATATGTATTAGCTAAAAATCTTATCCAAAATGCTATGGTAAAAACCATATACAAAAACTTAAAATAATAATAAAAAAATTATAAGACCTTTCTCATTGAAGATGCTCTCACCATCTAAACGATGGAAAATCAATTCAATCTAAGGTTGTATTTAGAGCTGACCCGTGAGGTCATCGTGAGCAAAAAAAAAAGAGCTCCCTCTCACGTGTGACTATTACTTATTACTGAAAGAGGGTTTGTAGCAAGTGAGGAAGGAGAAAAAAAAGAGTCACAATGGTAACCAACACACTTTTCGGATTATGTGCATATTTGTGGGCCTCGTAATACCAGTAATATACTTATTATCTTAAAAAAAATTCGCTTCCTCATTTACTCTCTATAAATACCTCGTAAATTTTAAAAGATTCTAACACAACTTTACAAATCACTATTATTTCAACTTCAAAGTTAATGATTATGCTATTAATGCTAAAGATAAAATGCGCAGACCATATGAGAATTGCCATGATATTTTGCAAGAGAAACGTGTTTTGATTGACGCTTTTCTAAAAGAAGAATCTAAATAAAAATTGAAATTCAGAGCACCTTTTAGTGTGTGATCAGAATTGTTATATACCATTGAAAGTATTGTGTTTTAATTTCGTTTTTTTTCAAGTTCCGGATCGTGTTTTAATGTATTATTTTATATTTTTATATTTTATATGTAATGTTTTTAATTATTAATTAATAAAATATTATTATGAATAAAAAATTAATTTTTCTGGTGACTAATAAGAGTGAATGGTGATAGGGAGTAACGGTAAAAATTAGAGGAAGAGAAAGATAATGTGACGTTGACGCGGGCGGTGAAGAGATGTTTTTTACGATGACGGTTAAAAGTAGCCTAAGGATTACTTATACACTCCATCAACCATTTTGAATTTTTTTACGTAATAAAAAAAAGATATCACCAAAATATTAGTAGACCCGCACAATCTGATATTTTAAAGATCACGGTATACATTTTTTTGAAAAAAGACCAATATAATCAAGTTGAACACTTTAGAACCACTTATTGGTTAATTTTAGAACTTGGGACAAATCTAGTCATTATCACGTGGATTGAGTATTAGAGAAATTGAGCACTGTTGGTTGAGCATTTGTGAGGTACCAATTAATTAAATATATTACTTTTATATGGATACATGACAAAAAATTAATGGAGTTAGGCACTTGAACATTTGTGTATGACTAAATTTATTTTTAAAAATAAAAGTGACCATAAAGTATAGGAAGATTATATGTTATATGAATGGTTATAATCTAGATATCAATCTGAATCATGTAATCACTTTCAGATCAAAGTATTTTGACTTTATATATCTCGGGTCGTGAAATCTTTAATCGGATAAGAAAAATTGCAAAAGAAATCTAGGGCACAAGAAATCAAATCATGAAACATTAGAATGTTTGTTATTGTTTTATCTTGCAAATGAAACCAGACAATGATTATAACACCAACCGAAAAGCAGTTATTTTTGGTTATTTTCCGACCATCACAATGGTTAAAAAAAGATACGAATTTTAAGCTTTCGAATGGAAACTGCTGATACTTTTTGGTAAAAATCGTTTAGGGGTGCGCCCCCTTGATCTCCGCATCTTCGTCGTAGCGGTATCAAGTTAATTGTGACGGACGTGCACTTTGCACTTTTTAACCCATCTTGAACTAAATTTGCATAACGCCTTTTGTTTCAAAATAAAACATCATTACATAAAATAAATTAAGAACACTAAAATTACCGAGCACAAAGTGGACACATGGTCAATAGCCCATCCGATATAAACAATTTTTGAAGTTTTCTTTATAATATCTATAAAGTTTTTTATGTTAAAAGGATAAAATAGTTTTACTTTTAGGCTGTTTTATAAGGCTATGAGCAACGGTGTCTTGGTCGATCGAGGGCGACCGATTCGCACTCGGTCGTGACCGTTGCGATGATCGGATCGCCTCGGTCGATCGAGCCAAGAGGGTCGTGGAAACGATCGGTTTGAAATGAAGAAAAGAAAAAGAATTTTTTAACAGCCGTTGGCTTTGAATTTAAAAAAAAAATAACTTCAAATTTAAACATTTTGCCCTTATAAATACTAAACCTTTTCTATCAATTTTTTCACACATTTAAATTCAAACTTATAAATTAAAACAATAACTATCCAACATGTCTAGCAAAAGAATTCCCAAAATCAAAACACCGAAAACCTGAGTTACTCAATAAACCGTTCCCCATGTGACGCCGAATGAGGCTTTTCGATCGAGACTCAAAAATACCGGTCAATTGATCGTGATCGAGCTAAAAAGAAGTCAGCAACATCGTCATCAACATGAAAGTTTTCATTTGTTGATCTTGTGACCAACAAATGGGAGAAAATGAAAGACATTGGCCAACAAGATTCATATTTTAGCATCAAGCAACGGGAGTTGGATTTGAAGGAGGCAGCTTAACGGGATGGAACGGCCTTGAAAAGAGAAAAGTTCGAATTAAAGCGTCGAGCAATTGAACTTGCTGAAAAAAATGAGTTAAAGACTTATTGTTTTACAACCGCGAAATCGACCTCAATTTGCCTCAAGCCCAACAATAAGCCTTGCAACAAATGAAAGATGAAATCAAGGAAACTTACAATTTAAATTACTAGTATTAGTTTTTATTTATTATTGTAATGTTTTTTTTATTGTAATTTTTTTACATGTATTATGTAATGTTTTTTAATTAAATATGATGTTTTTCTAAATGTAATGTTTTTATTTTTTGAATAAATTTTTTTTAACTAGATCGTCTTGTTGTGTCAAATAGGTCGTCGGAGAATAAAAATTAACGTGATATAAAAAATAGAAGTCGTATTAGATCGCTGTTGTAAGTAACCTAATTTTAGAAGAAAATATAAAGGCCTTTTGGTATCATGGGTTCACCCCAAAAACTAAAGTTTTGCTACATAAAAACCCAAATAGTAACATTTCAGTAAAAAACACTGGGTAGTAAGGATTAGAAAAACATATAGTTGGAATTTGAAGTTTCATGACCTGGGATTAGTATGTCCATTTATTTTGTTGATTTTGCACAAATGGTTAGATGATTATTTTTTATTTGATTATTATATATAATTATTTTATCTTTCTTCATTAATTCATAGATTTAAGTTCATTTGAATACAATATTTTTCCTTAGATATAAGAAGACTCATCCCCACAATTCATGTTATTTTAATCTAATAGATAAGATTAAATACAAAATATATTTTCACCATTTTTTTTAAACATTAATATCTCTTAAACCGTTAATCGTTATGCGAAAAAAACATACTGTTACGAAGAGCATTTAATTATTTTTCTATAGATATGCTATATATACTAATATCATATATGATGTATGACTAATATCTAGAAACTCATATCATATATGATTTAACACTGTTATCATATATGATGAAACAGTATTATCATATATGATATTTCACGTAAATTTTAACAACAAGAAAAAAATAAAATTTTTTTTCTTCGAAAGTATATCATATTGCATATTAGTAGAAAGATAATTAAACACTCGTCGCGATAATATAATTATTTTCGTTTAATATTTAACGGTTTATAAGATATTTATATTATAAAAAAATAGGTGAAAAATAAAATATAATTAATATTATCCATTAGATGAAAATGAAATGAATGGTGGGATGAGTCCCTCGTATCAAAAGAAAAATATAATATCCAATTATACCCTGTATCTTATCAAAAAATCTAAATCCTTACTTTATAAATCTAAATCCCGACATTAAACAAAACGGATCCTAAATGAAGACCGTTGGAAGGAAAAGATCCGAACCTGAAATATGTTGACATAAAAGATCTTCACAAAAGTACAGAGATCCTTTGGTCAAAATCAACAAGAGACAAACCCGCCCCACCTACGGTACAACTTTACCTTCAGTTTTTTATCTTTACATTTTTTCAAAGAATCATTTCCCCCTTAAAGCATTTGGCGATTTGGAGCATTCGGTGATAAAGATGGTGTAAAAAATTATACCACGTAAGCAAAAAATAGCTTTGTCATTATCAGAATTTGTATTATATCATATTTTTTGAAAAAGTGATTGATAATAAAAAAAAAAAGTGACGTTAATAATAAAAAATACTATCACAGGTCCATCATATACTACATTTATTACATTAAAAAAAATTATCACTAATTTTTTTAAACTGTTGTGATTAGGAGTGAGCATTAGGTTCAAATCGGACCGAATAAGATTAGACCGGATCGAGAATCGAAATGATCTAAAATCTTAAATCGAGACTGGACCGAAATGGTGCGGTTCGGTCCGGTTCGGTTTTCTGTGCGGTCGTGATCTATTAGGCATAATCGACGGGGTTTTCGTAGGACCGAACCGGACCGAGGATCGAAATAGTCCAAAACCTCAGACTGAGGACGGACCGAAATTATCCGGTTCGGTTCAGTTTTCCGGTCCGATCCGAGTCACCTGTCCAAATGCTCAGCCTTAGTTGTGGTCGGTACGAAATGCTTTCCATCAAGTAAAGAGTGATACGCCAAAAACATGCTAACGCCAAGACCTTTGACACCATGTTTAGAGCGCTAGCTACGGTTTGAGCCATGAGCTCAAGCCGTGAGTAAAAGTGGTGCCAGACCACCACTTTTTCTCATAACTCCAAAATTTACCATAACATCAAAAACACCCTCTTTATTATAAATGTGGCGTTTTAATAAAAAAATAAAAAAATCCGACGAGGCGAAAATACCCACAACGGAAGTCACGGTACAATACCTCGCGCCATGAGCTTCCGCCGTCACGGCGTCGCCCACAACGTCAGCTGACACCTACGGCTTGAAAAACCGAAAACACGACCCACGATACAATAGCTCGCTCCGTGATAGCCATTCAGTATACCTGGAGTTCTTAACACCACTACACAAGCCTGTGCTCTTATAAACAGGAACTATTTTTATTGTAAAACCGGATACTTTAATCAAAAAATGTGTCGAGAAAACAAACTGGAGCATTAAATATTTTAACAAGAGAGTATTTTCTAGTTATTTACCTTTTTCGTATTTACCTTGTTAGTATAAAGCTAGTTCAAAAGCAAAAATTTGACGAATTACTAAAGACGGAGTAACAAATTTTGAAGTTACGTAGGCATATATATATATATATATATATATATATATATATATATATATATATATATATATATATATATATATATATATATATATATATATATATATATATATATATATATATATATGAGTGTTATTTCACATGTAGTTTGGACTTTGAAGTTTGAACCATGTAAATTGACCACTGCAACTGCAAAACACCGTAATTGTACAAAGTACATGTTCATTATAGATGGCCTTTTCTCACCATGAACGAGACCAGTTTTATTCCAGACTCTTAATTTGCCGTATCAAATTGGATCCTACGGTTGTTACGGTTGACGCATAAAAAGTACTCCGTAGTGCGTTTGAAAAAAGACACTTTGTGTATCATTTTTAACACAGTTTTTTTTATCAGTTTTTTTTTTCTTTTTTTTAGTTTAAAATTTTTTGACTTAATAAAATTTATTTTTTTAATTTTGTATTTTTCTTTTAATAGTTTTATGACAAAAGCAAATTTATAAAAAGAAAATTAGAAAATTGAGAGTTCTAAAAGTACATATGGCTTTTTTTTAGAAGGTTTTAGAGGGTGTTTGGTTAAGCTTATATAGTGGGCTTATAAGCTTATTAGCTTATATAAGCTTATAAGTCAAAGCCAAGTGTTTGGTTAAACTTATATAAATGGGCTTATAAGCTTATATATGTGGTTTTTGGTAAGCCACAAAAGTGAGGTTTTTATGTCAAGGTTTGGGCTTATCTAACACACCACAATTTAATTTACCTATATACGCTAATTAACGGTCATATTTTTTTTATCACTTTATAAACACAACCTCCATATCCATCGCCTCCTCCAGTACCCATCTCTCATTTCTATAGTTGCTTCATCATCATGTATTTTTTATTTCCTTTTCTCATCAATTATTAACAATCATAGTATTACAATATTTTTTGTATTATATTTATTATAATTGAATGACTAATTTTCTTTTATAAACTTGTATTTGTAATATTCATTTTTTGACAATCTAAAAAGATTGTTGTATTAATCGGTCCTAATATTCATTTTTTGACAAAGTTGGATGCTTTATTGTATTGCTGCTATTGTATACAAAGACTTGAATTTGTAAGCTTATAAAAACATGTCCTTTTTGGTCATTTAACAACATAAGTTAAACCAAACACTTGAGCTTATAAGCTTATCAAACATAAGCTAAACCAAACACTAAATCTGGGCTTATAAGCTTATATTATATAAGCCATAAATGGCTTACATAATATAAGCTAAGCCCAATTTATAAGCTTAACCAAACACCCCCTTAATAACCTCTACAAATATTAAAAAATAAATTTTTTATTTTTTTTTCGCAATTAAGAGTTGAACACACTCTTTTATCGATGATGTGTATTTTATTTTTTTTGTTAGTTTAATGTTTTTAATTTATTAAAATATATTATTTTATATTTATAATATTAGAATTTTAACAATAATTATACAAATAATAAATAACAAAAAACCAAGGTTGCAGATGAAGATAGGTCCTCATTCTCATCTCCACACAAACAATGAAAATCTCATATTTTATTTATTTATTTTTATGTCTAAAATTTTGTTATGTTATAAAAATGTAAAACGAACAATAAAAATTTTAATAAGTCAAAAGTATTAAACTACTAAAACATATCAAACATAATCTAATATAAAATTATGTTTAAAGCATTTTTAATGGTAAAAGTCATCAGACTTTTTACTACTTTAAAAATCATTTTATGCGTTTTTTACTATTGCAACTTAAGGGTTTTAGAGGAGCTTTTGCAAAAATTTGATAAACATCAAATTATTTGTAAATGTTTTAGTTATAAATAAGATTTGACATTAATAACATTAAATATATTAAGTCTTTAAGACTTGATTCGTTAAGAATGTTCTTAGAGCGTCAACAAGACAACAATGGTAAAAATTTCTTAAAACTTGACACATTAATTGCATTTAATGCAAACTCATTTAATAACTACAACTTTAAAAAATGACTTGAGTTTAAGTCACTGTCAAAAAGCTTTGTAGAAAGCTTATACTAAAATACAAAAAAGCCTTTTTAATAGCTTTTTGAATAATAAAAAGTCTTTTACAACTTTACCCATTGCATATGCTCTTAGGTAGATGGAGTGGTACTCAACGTTACATCAGCGTCACATCATCTCTCTCTACTCATTCAACCCACCTTTTAACCTTACTGGCGGTGAGTTTTGTCCACTGTCACGTCATACCCTACTAAATACCTTACACATTCACAAATTACTAAAAATAATTAAAAGAAAAAAATTATAAGCTCACAAATGTGTAACTCACTTAAGTGAACTCTTCACCACAATGAGTTCAACTAAAGCGTGATTTTTTTGTTTAGGGTCAAAACTTACGCGTAAGTTTCACTCACCGTCATCCCGCTCCATCTAGTGTTAGTGTAAACGTGGGAACAAAAATGGATGGGGATTGTACTTTTTGATCGGTCATAAGTAGGTCTGAGCACGACAGACCCAAAACCGACCCATATCGAAAATCGGATCAGACCGGACCGACTCGAACTGGACCGAACAATTTCGGTCCGGTCCTTGGTCTGAGGTTTTGGAACAATTTAGTATTCGGTCCGGTCGGTCTTACCAAAATCTAAGTAAATATTGTCTAATAAGACCGAACAGACTCAGACCGAACGGTCCGAAGTTTCGGACTATTTCGGTCTTCGATCCGATCCAATCCAATCCCGAACCGATACTCAGCACTAGTCATAACTCATAAGTACTAATTATAAGACCCCGTCTAATTAACAGTTGATTTTTCCTAAGTAACTCCAAAATCACTTTTAAGTATTTGATTATTGAAATACTCATGTATATGAGAGACAATTCTCTTATACTATATTTTATACCGTGTGATCATTCTTTGTGTATGTGCAACAACGGTAAGGACTTGGCTTATTTTTTATTATATGTTGATGACATTAGGTTGAAGGGAGTGGCATACAAGCCACTCGCGAGTGCCCCTAACCCGCGCGCGGATGCTATTTTCATCTCACATAGTCGCGCACGATTTAGTTGTTAGGAACAAAAAAATAATGCCACACTCATCCAGCGTGAGTTTATTTTTGATAGGACCTACTTCTTTTTTTGACTGTTTTATAATTCAAATTAAAAAAAAAATTACCCAAATTTATTTATATAAACCACTACCTAGCTTTATTATTTTCACACACAACTTTCTATATTTTTACACACACTTTCAGAAATAAAAAATGGCATGCTCTTTCCCACACAACGATGACGAGATTAAGGCTATAATTCAGAAATAAACAATTCAACAACAACGTCGTTACGAAGAGCTTACGAAGTTAGCTGATGATTTCGATGTTGCGTACGAAGAAAATACGAAACTGCGCACAGCATGTGAGAAATGTCGTGATCTTTCCCCAAAGAAGCTTCATTTAATCGATACGTATCTTAGTAATCAATTCGATACCGATTTCAACATCTACGGATCTTTGTTTAGAAAATCGGCAAAACTAGAGGCTCAAATTAATAAAAATACTGAATGGCTTAATAACTTGGGTTCTTCATCCCAAACTCATATCGGTTCTTCATCCCGAACTCAAACAACTCATATCGGTTCTTCGTCACAGCAACACCGACGCCGAAATGATTCCCCCGATCTACCCTTTCCAATTCCAAACGACTCAAATAGTGTTAGAAATACGTTTTAACGTATATTAGAAGTATCGGTCACTCCACAATATGATTTATGTTGTAATAGCTCGTAGTTAGCAATTAGTTAATTATTACTTATTAAGTTAAGTAAGAACCGGTCCATGGGCTTGTCATGGACCGGCCCAAGCCCAATGTTAGGCTTGGAGTATAAATACCCCTTTCCACCATGGAAAGGGGTTGGTTGTTGTTCATTTTGCATTTCATATTAATAAAATCACACACACTTTCTCTCACTTTCTCTCTCTAGTTTCTCTCACTAGAAAACATCAACCCACTTCATAGATTCATAGGTTATCAACATTCTACATTTGGTATCAAGAGCTATGGGGTGATTTAAGGTAAGGATTGTGTTGCTTTTTTAGTTTTTGAATCAATTAGTGATCTTTAGAAAAAATCAATCTTGAATCTTGTTGTTTTTGGTGTTTTTGTTATTGGGATTGATTGATAAGGATTGGGTTTAGCTTATTTTGGTAAAAATCATAAAACTTTTTGTGGTTTTGGATCAAAAATCGGAGTTAAAAGCTGCTTTTTAAGTCTCGGAAACATTTTTTCCAGAACTTTCCGAATAGGGATTCCGAATAGGGAGATTTTCAGTATAGAAGGTTTATTCCGAATAGGGATTCCGAATAGGAGAAATATTCAGAATAGAAGAAGTTTCCGCATAGACTTTCCGGATAGAAGAGTTTTTCCGAATAGCAGCAATTTTTCCGAATAGCAGAAATCTTTCCGAATAGCCAAAAACTTTCCGAATAGCCTATATTTTTCCGAATAGCCAGATTTTTCCGAATAGCCAAAATTTTTCCGCATAGGAGAAATATTCCGAATATCTTTCCGAATTGCCCATCATTCCGAATAGGAGGTTTTTTCCGAATAAGCCAAATTGCCAGATATTCCGAATAGGAGGTTTTTTTCCGCATAAAGGTTATTCAGCATAGAGTTTATTCCGAATAGGGCATTTTCAGCATAGGATTCTTCCGAATAGGTATTATTCCGAATAGGGTTTATTCTGAGTTTGGGTTATTCCGTATAAGCAAGTTCAAGGGGTATTTGAGTTTTTTCAACGATCTTTAGTGGATTTAATCTTGAGTTCAACCAACACAACACAAATTCTCAACCTTTCTTCACTGCTCGATCAACCGATAATCTTTGAGTCTGTTAAGTGATCACAATGAATCCAAGTTCATTAATGCCTCAGATGACATCTCTTACGGATATCTCGATCATAACGGGGACTGATAGTCGTCCACCGATGCTTATTAAAGAGGTGTTTGAAGCATGGCAGGGCCGTATGATGCAATACTTGAAGGGCAAACCAACATACGGAAGGCTTATGGTCAAATCGATTTTGAATGGTCCACTCGACTATGGTACCATTGTGGCAAATAACGTGTCTCGACCAAGAGAATATGAAGAACTCACACCGGCACAACAACTCATTGCTGATGCTGATGAAAAGGCTCTACAGACACTTCTCCAAGCTCTTCCGCATGATATTTATCGTATGGTTAGTCAATATACTGTTGCCAAAGATTTGTGGGAACGTCTAAAGGTGTTGTTACAAGGAACGTCTCTCACCAAACAGGAAAGGGAGTGTCAGCTGTATGATTTGTTTGATAGATTCACGTACAGCCCAGGGGAAACACTACACGATTATTACTTCAGATTTACTACTCTAATGAATGATCTGAATGTATACAATCTCGTGATTGCTCCATTCCAGGTTAACACCAAGTTCTTGAATACTTTACCTCAAGCTGAATGGGGTGAGTATATTACCGATGTGAAGTTAACCCGGGATTTGCATAAGTGCAACTTAGATCAAATCTATGCTTTTCTTCAGCAGCATGAGAAGCATGTGATTATGCACCGTTCTCCTCGCGGTATGTACCCAGATTCCTTAGCTTTGATGGCGAATCAACCAAGCTTGTCACACAACAACACACCTTATATCTTGGGACATCAAGCCTATCATCCATCACCTTACATGACACCAACCTTCCCACAATACTCGATTCTACCGCAACCACCCACCTCACATCAGCAACAATATCGGTTCAATGCACCTTCACCACAGTATGCTTCACAACTTCATCCAGCAAATGTTGCACCTTATGCTCAGCCTTCATATTCTTCTTATCCAGAGAATGCAGCATATCCAACAAGCTACCCTGATCAAATGAGTATTCCTTCTACTGATTATGCAGCTCATCCAGATCAAGCACTGTATTGTGATGATGAGGAAGTCCCCGTTCCTGTATTCCAACAAGGAGCTGACCCAGTTGAAGTGCTAACTACTATGTCTGCTTATCTCACACGAACTTTAAGCAAACGAGGATACAGAGGATCAGCTCCTACCAACAATCAGTTGAGGAATTCATCCAATTCTCGTCAACAAGCTACAATTGAGAATGGCAGGGTCATGGTTCAGCCTATTCAACCATATCAGGGGAGACCTACCACATCAACCACCAATGCTCGCACGGTCAATCAGGCACCAATGGCCAATCCTGCTCCACGGGCTAACTCCACGGGCAAGTTGAGAATGATTACTTGTTACAACTGCAAGGAAGAGGGTCACATGTCCAGGGATTGTAAGAAACCCAAGAGGAGAAGGGATGGACAATGGTTTGCAGAAAAGATCTATCTGGTAAATGCTCAGGCACAAGGAAGGGAACTTGATGAAGAGGAGCTTGCATTTCTTGCTGATCCAGGGATTGCTGAACAAGACGTTGTCACTACGCAGAATGCAGCTTACCAAGCCGATGATCTTGATGCGTATGACTCCGACTGTGATGACTTTCAATCTGCAAAGGCTGCTCTCATGGCAACTATCTCCAGCTTAGGGCCAGAAAAGAGATCTGAGGTACTTATTAATACCACCGATAATACCACTGATGCTAGTATTCAGCCACATCAAGTTGTGCAAGAGAGTGCTGACTCGAATGAATCTTCGGTGGTGAGTCTTTCAAATGAGGAGACAAACAATGATAGCAATATCAATGTGAGTCCCCAGACTTTGAGTGAATCACAACCGGGACCCATTTCGCAAACGCCTACTCCTGCTCAACAAGATTTGGTCATGGTTCCTGCTACATTACTTAGCCAAATGAATGCTGCTCTCTTAGAAACCTTAGCTAAGAATAAGAATTTGTCTGATGAGCTTACCTTAAGCAACGAGAAAGTTCAAACCTTGGAATTAGTGCCCTCATCTAGTGTTCTAACTAATCTCGAATATGATCATTTTAGAAACAAACAAATGAGTCACTTGCAAGAAATCGAAAACTTAAGAGCAAATTTGTCTAATGAACTTAAAGAAAAGGAGTTAGTGGTCACTAATTTTCAAAAACTTCAAACAGATTTTGAATCACTCGAGTCTAAGAAGAATGAAATGGAGATTAATGCTACTAATAAGATTAGAAGTCTAGATTACTTGCTCTTAAGACAATACTCTGCTTCTCAACTAGTTCACTTATTTGATGCTTCATTTAGAGAATTTAACTTATCACGTCTAAAAGGCCTTCCCCCTAATCCACGGTATGCAAAACAAGCTTTAAGACATAGTCCTAGACTTTATAATGCAACTCAATTAGGATTGGCTTTAGACCCGATTGTTTTTCCCAATGATCAACCAAGTAAGGATCTAGTTGATGAGGATCGGTCATATAATTCTGCAAAATATCCCGAGTGTGATTATTTTAAATTGAATAAGGAGCTTGCAAAAACGGATTTTAGAATACGATTCCATATGGACAAAGATCTCATAACAGCACCAACCTACATATTAGATGAAGAAAACCCTAGTACTTTTCCTACACTTGTCAATATGGAAGGTCCTAAGGAAATTCCAAAGGATCTTCCACCAGTTAGCACTGTATGGTTAAACTTGCAAGAGATTAATCAATACTTTACTAATTTTGACAAGGTCATTTTGGAACGTACGACTTCAAATGGCCTAAACGCCGGAGAATGGGCTTTCGAACATATGAACGAGGTGTTTAAAACTGAGATCAATCCGTTTGTCGAAAGTCTAAAAGGAATTTTTGCATCTCTTAAAGAAAATCTTGTTTTTGAAATTGGTGAAGTTCAAAAAGTGTTTTATGAAATGGACACCGCTTACGAACTACAACTAGTTGAAAAAGAAAAGATTTTAACCGAATATGACCGATTCTTGTCTGTAGTAATCTCGTGTGATGTGCTTACTACTGTAAATGTTAATTATTCGAATGAGCTTACATCCACTATGATTAATTGTGATGCTGTGAATATTTGTACTAATATTTGTGATGATGTTTGTGATATCTCTGTAAATGTTGCTGATACTGTAAATGAGGTAGATAATCAGTCTTGTCACGAATCTAACGCTGAGTTTTTAAAGCTACAAGATTCTTACAATTTACTTTCAAAACGCTTTAATCAACTAGAACAACATTGTATATCTTTAGAATTGAAACAACAAACTCAAAATGAGAATCTTTTGATATCAAATGTTTGTGAAAACGATGTTGAGACAAGTGACAAGATGATTGCAATTGTTAAGACATTAGAGGAAGAGATAATGAGATTGAAGAGAGATGTGTCAGTAAATGAAAAACTCAAAATGGAACTAGAGGCTGCAGAGTCCAAAAACCAGGTCTTAGAAATTAGACTTTCGTCTGTTCTAGGGGAGATGGATCGGACAAGACAGGGACTATCCGCTCTTTATGGTTCACTAGAAGAACGCTTCGCTTTTAATGCGGCACAACAACAATCTTTTGTTGAACAATTGAACCAAAAGTGCGAGGAAATCTCTGATTTGAACATCCTGCTCATTGACAAAAATATGGTTTTGGCTGAGTTAAAGGAGACACTTCTTCTCACCCGACAAGAAGTTGTTGATAACTTAGCTACCGACTCTGCACCGTCCACTAGTGCTCCAACAACCAAGTCAGTAGTGCTTTATAAGAACCCACTTCATAAGAGAAACTCAGCTACCTATGATGATTATATGAGGAATGCCATTAAGCATGTCGATCTTCTTAGGGATATTTTAGACGATCTTTATGCCTTAGATCCCTCAAGTAGCGACTATTATTCGGCTCATGAATATATCAAGAGAGTTCAATATTGTTTGGCATATTTGCAATACATAGGTACACCAGGTTCTGCACTACTTAATAATAGGCCCATTGCTGTTACTCCATTTAATAAGACTCCAGGAGCGAAACCGTCATTGGCACAATCAAATAAGACACCTTTAAAATCTGTTGCTAATGTTCCCACTTTGCCTTCTACAGGATTAAAAGAGACTACTAAGGCTAAAGGATCGCCACTCAAGAAAGCTAAGATCAAGCCCTCCACTAGTAGTGCCACAAAGAAGAAAGTAGAAGTTCACAATAGGAATGCTAGTTCAGTTTTAAATAAAAAGAACCATGTTAAGACTAAAAGCTCTGCGCCTGTGCAGCAGCCTAAACCATTCGTGAATTCTGATTTAAATTGTTGGAATTGTAATGAATGTATGTTTTCCCAGCGTCATGATTTGTGTCTGATTGATCACGTTAATGAAATGAATGCTATTAAGAATGGTCTTGAATGGAAGCCAACGGGTAGAACTCGTGCCCAAGTTGGCTGGCAATGGCGTCCCACTGGTAGGACCTTTACATTAGATGGAAAAATGTGCCCTTTAACTAGGAATGCATCCATTGAGGTTAGGTCTGAGCGTCCTTTAGTTAGGAACACTCGCACTCAAGTATGGAAACAGCGCCCTTTAATTAGGTCAGCCCCCACTATAGTGCCTATCAGTGAAGAAATACCTCAGGATTTAAGCCAACTAGAATCTACACCACCAATTAAGAAGAAGAAGGCTAGGAAATCTAAGAAACCTAGAGTTAGCAAATCTAAGATTATTAAATCTGTACCCGCTAATAACAAGGAACACTCAGATTCCGATACCTCTACATTGTCTTTGTGTGGTGATATTTTCAGGTGGTCCAAATCATCCTGTGGTATTTGGACTCCGGTTGTTCAAAACATATGACCGGAAATCGCTCGATGCTCCGAAATTTCGTCAGCAAGTTTCTTGGTACGGTTAAATTCGGGAATGATCATATAGCAAAGATTATGGGGTATGGTGAATATCAGATTGGAAACGTGACGATTTCTAGGGTATACTATGTAGAAGGTCTTGGTCATAACTTATTCTCAGTAGGACAGTTTTGTGATTCCAACCTTGAGGTTGCTTTTCGACAACACACTTGTTTCATCCGCAACTTGGAAGGAAAAGATTTGTTGAAGGGATCTCGTGGTGCAAATCTTTATACGTTGTCTCTACAAGATATGATGGCCGCCTCTCCAGTATGTCTTCTCTCTAAAGCATCTAAGACCAAGTCATGGTTATGGCATCGCAGATTATCTCATCTTAATTTTGATGCTATTAATCATCTGGCTAAAAACGAGTTAGTTCGTGGTCTTCCAAAGCTTAAATTTCACAAGGACCATTTATGCTCCGCGTGTTCAAGGGGGAAAAGCACCAAGAAATCTTACAAACCCAAAGCTGAAGACAATAATCAAGAAAAACTTCATCTTTTGCATATGGATCTTTGTGGACCGATGAGAACTGAAAGTGTGAGCGGTAAGAAATTCATTCTGGTAATTGTGGATGATTTCTCAAGGTTTACATGGGTTAGATTTCTACGTACAAAGGATGAAGCACCGAAGGCTATCATCACTTTTCTGAAATTCATTCAGGTACGTTTGAATACCACTGTCCGCCGTATTCGTACAGACAATGGTACAGAGTTCGTCAACCAGACTCTTCGTGATTATTATGAAGGAGTTGGTATATCACATGAAACATCCGCTGCACGCACTCCACAACAAAACGGTGTCGTTGAAAGACGGAATCGTACACTTATGGAAGCTGCTAGGACCATGCTTATTTATGCGAACGCTCCATTGTTCTTGTGGGCAGAGGCTATTTCTACTGCATGTTTCACCCAAAACCGTTCTATCCTTCGGAAACGCCATGGAAAAACACCTTATGAGCTTTTACATGACCGTAAACCCGATGTTTCATTTTTCCATGTGTTTGGTGCTCTCTGTTATCCAAACATCAATAGTGAGAACTTGGGTAAGCTTCAACCGAAAGCCGATATAGGTATTTTCATTGGTTACTCACCGTCCAAAAGAGCATACCGAATCTATAACCGTCGTCTTGGCAAGATTGTAGAAACTATGGACGCAGATTTTGATGAGCTGACAGCGATGGCTTCTGAGCAACACAGCTCTGAACCCGCGCTTCATGAGATGGGAACCGGTGCTATTAGTTCCGGATTAGTTCCCAATAATCCTACTTCTACATCATTTTTACCACCATCAAGGCTCGAGTGGGATAAACTGTTTCAACCGTTGTTTGATGAATTCTTCGATCCCCCGACTGATGAAGTTCCAGCACCTGTAGTAATTGCTCCAATACCTGAAGTGGTTTCTCACGTTAATGAACCTTTATCTAATGCATCTACAATTCACATTGAACCGGATGCACCTTCACCAAGTGATTCTCAAACTACACCTGAATCATCACCCCTACTTGCGCCTAATGATGTGGAAGAGGATTCTACTGATCACGACTTGGAATATGCTCACTTGCAAGAGCTTCCTTTCTTTGGTGTAGCGATTCCTGAAAACCCTTCAGCCGCGTCTACCTCAGAAGAAGCTCCTTCTATTGTTCACTCCAGACCACCTAGGATTGAAAACCATAGCACTAAATGGACAAAAGATCACCCAATTAGGAATGTTATTGGAGATCTAGATCGACCAGTCTCTACACGCCATCAATTACAAGAGAGTGCACTATATTGTTACTTTGATGCATTTCTCTCTGAAGTTGAACCCAAAAATTGGCAGCAGGCTATGACCCAATCATCTTGGATTGAAGCTATGCAGGAGGAACTAAACGAATTCCAACGACTTGAAGTATGGGAATTGGTTCCTCGCCCTGACAAGGTTAACATCCTTACTTTGTTATGGGTTTATAAGGTTAAACTTGATGAGATGGGTGCGGTATTGAAGAATAAAGCTAGATTGGTCGCTAGAGGATATAAACAAGCCTTGGGTATAGACTTTGAGGAATCTTTTGCTCCTGTGGCTAGATTGGAGGCGATTAGACTATTCCTTGCGTTTGCTGCTCATATGAACATGATCGTCTATCAAATGGATGTGAAGACGGCATTTTTGAACGGTGAACTAAGGGAAGACGTTTATGTTAGTCAACCGGATGGGTTCGTCAGTACGGAGTCTCCTAATCATGTGTACAAGCTTAAGAAGGCTCTCTGTGGGTTGAAACAAGCTCCACGCGCGTGGTATGATCTCCTGTCAACATATCTCATGTCGGAAGGCTTCTCCAAAGGCAAAGTGGACCCCACTCTATTCACTCTCAAGGAAGGCAACGACATGCTTCTGGTATAAATTTATGTTGATGATATAATATTTGCTGCCACTAACATAGAATTGTCAAATCGATTTGAGAAGATAATGTCCACACGCTTTCAGATGTCAATGATGGGAAAAATTTCATTTTTCTTAGGCTTACAGATTTCTCAGAATCCCAGAGGCATCTTTATTAATCAATCCAAATATGCTCTAGAATCTCTTAAGAAATATAACTTTGAAAATTGTGACCCCGTAGACACTCCAATGGTGGAGAAATCCAAGTTAGATGAAGATAGGAATGGGACTATTGTCGATCCAAAACTTTACCGTGGGATGATCGGCACCCTTCTATATCTGACTGCTAGCAGGCCTGATTTGCAATTTGCTGTATGCATGTGTGCCCGGTATCAGGCTCGGCCTACCGAAAAGCACCTACATGTTGTGAAAAGGATCTTTCGGTATCTAAAAGGAACACTTCATCGTGGTCTATGGTATCCGAAAGATTCCTCGATTGCTTTAATATCATACGCAGATGCCGATCATGCTGGATGTCAAGACACGAGGCGTAGCACTTCTGGATCTGTGCAACTCCTTGGAGATAGATTGATCAGTTGGTCTTCAAAAAGGCAGAAAAGCGCTGCAATATCAAGCACGGAGGCTGAATACATCGCCATGTCCGGTTGCTGTGCTCAAGTCCTTTGGATGAGATCACAATTAACTGACTACGGTCTTGGATTTAACAAAATCCCGATGTATTGTGACAACAAGAGCGCCATTGCCCTTTGCTGCAACTATGTTCAACACTCCCGGGCCAAGCACATAGACATTCGCTACCATTTCATTAAGGAGCAGGTGGAGAACGGAGTGATCGAGCTGTATTTTGTCACTACTGAGTACCAGCTGGCGGATATGTTCACCAAAGCCTTAGATCGAGGACGAATCGAGTTTTTGATTGATAAGCTTGGCATGAAATCATTCACTCCAGCGACTCTCAAAGAGTTGGCAGAAGAATCAGCTGAATAGTCGTGGTAAACTATTCAGAGTATCCTTTGCTCGTGATCATGTATATTATAGTAAATATATAAACCACAAAAGAAAATACAAAAATATAAAACCAAGAAAAACCATAAAAAATATAAAACCAAGAAAAACCATAAAAATTATAAAATCAAGAAAAACCAAAAATATTTTTTGTTTAAATCGGGCATGTCTTTTAGTACGGTAATATTTACGGCCTTAGAAATGTCGATTAATATTGACACGGTGCCATAAATAGAGTCCGTATAAAAGTTGTAATGTTTTAAAACATGCCCATTATGGCTTGTAGTTATTTCTGACTGCAACCCGGTTTTCATATTAAAGTCACGTATTTCCTTGGAAAACGTTGGCTCAGAACGGGAATTAATTTTCTCGGGCGTGATTTACAAGCCAAATCATGCAAAGGGATCAAGTTTACTTTACAACTTCGTCTAACACGAATTAGTGTACGTCTCAGTGCATTAATTTGTTAAAATAAGAGAAATCTTATTGACACCACGAATCAAACTTTTTCAAGATATCAATTGGGAAATGTTTTTCATCATCATGTGCCTCGTTAAACAATGACTACAGCTCTTTAAATAGAAAACGGGTCATCGTTTAAGGGGGAGAAAATGTTTCATCATCTTTCACATCAAAAGATCTTCAAAAGTTTTCAAGGAAACTCAAAAAGCTTAATGTTTGGATTGCTTTGGCATTTGTCTTGTTGTTGCATATAAGCTTGTCATGAATAGTTTTGTGCTTGTGTTAAGATAGGATAATCACAAAGGCTAGGGTTATTAACATAAGATAGGTCAAAATGACAAGATTTAAAACTTGGAAATACAAAAGAACTTTGTTTGTTGAAAGTAGAAAAATTGAGGGGGTAAAGTTGACAATAGGTCAAACTTGTAAAAAATTTTGACCTAGTCAAAATCACCCACCCCCCGTTCCCTTTCTTCTTTCACTGTTCCCCTATCTTACTTGCCGCCATTAACAAACAACACACAAACACTCACACGAAATCAAAACAATTCATCTCAAAATCCTTAATTCTTTCAGTTCAAGATCTTCATAAGGTATCAATTTGGGTTAATCATTCATAAAAAAACAACTTAATTAACTCTTTTTAATTGAGAATTAATCGAATGAAATTACTGCTTAATTAGGGTTAATTAATTTGGGGGTTTTGCTTGGGTTGTATTCGGATTAGATCTAATGACCTGATTTGGCCTTTAGAACACTTGCTTCAAACGATTTCATGCCTAATTAGAAAATATATAAGTGTTGAAAACTTTCCGCGTAAGAATGACTTTCCGAATAACGCTTTCATTCCGAATAGAAAGAACTTTCCGCATAGAAGCTGTTTTTTTCGAATAGAAAAGTTTTTCCGCATAGACAAAAGTTTTCCGCATAGGCCAAATCTTTCCGCATAAGAGAAACTTTTTCCGAATAGGAATTTATTCCGCATAGGCAAATGTTCCGAATAAGGAATTTATTCCGCATAGGCAAATGTTCCGAATAAGGACTTTATTCCGCATAGGCCAAATGTTCCGAATAGGGAATTTATTCCGCATAGGTCAAATGTTCCGAATAAGGACTTTATTCCGCATAGGCCAAATGTTCCGAATAGGGAATTTATTCCGCATAGGCCAAATGTTCCGAATAGGGAATTTATTCCGCATAGGCTCAATGTTCCGAATAGGATGTTATTCCGCATAGGCAATGTTCCGAATAGAGTATTTTATTCCGAATAGGATCAATGTTCCGAATAGCCTTTTTATTCAGAATAGGGATGTTTTTCCGCATAGGCTATATGTTCCGAATAGACTTATGTTCCGCATAGGACTTATATTCAGTATAGACCTATTATTCCGAATTGAGTGATTATTCCGAATAGAAGATGTTTGAATGGTTTCAAAGCTTAAGGGATTATGTCATATGTACAATGCTTAGGTTTAAAGTCATAATGATATTCATACTTGTTTGTATCAACCTTTGTGTTTTATCTTAAGCAGAGACGATGACTAACCCTACCGTACAACAACTACAAGACAACAGAGCCGCCGCCATTGCTGAAGCCAAGACTCTAAAGTTTATTCCAAACAACTTCCGTCTGAAGGAGGTATCTCATTCTACCCATAATGGATTTAAGGTAGGTACAGCCATGCTTGATAAATCTCATTTTAAGCATGCGCTAAGGAGAAGTGCTTCAGTGCCATATGAATATCTTTACGAGTTCTGGGCTACCAAAGAGAGGACGTCGAACAAAATCACTTTTTCCTTGGACAACAAGCAGCAGACGCTTACTGTGTCAGACTTCAGGAAGATCTTTGGCTTTCGACCGATACTCAAAGGTCTACCATCATACTCAGCCAACCCAACTAAGGACCAGATTATGGAGATGTTCACCGCCATTGGATGTCTTGACATACGAACCCCGTCTGAGTTTACTACTGCCAAAGTTGGTCAACCATGGAAAGCTATTTTTGGGATTCTAAGCCGATGTTTAACACCCAAAACAACTGGGTTTGATGCTGTTCGTCCACCAATCATCAAGATGTTTTATGGTATGTTCAAAGGTATGGGTATTGATTATGCATCACTGCTGTGGGAGGAGTTTACTTTTCAACTCTTCACAAACACAAAGGGTAAGGTTAAAAGCTACCAGTACCCTAGGTTTATTAAGTTGATCATACATTATTTTATGGAAAACGATGCATCCATTAACAAGCGTGCAGGTAGTCGTCACCACACGATGGATGATGATGATTTGGTAGACTTAAGGCATGAGACTCATTCGAATACGGTTATTCCTGGTCCCATTCCCAGTCATCTTCTGACCGATGAGATTATTGCATCTGCGGATTACAAGAACTTGCTAACAGAAATTGAGAATCAACGAGCAAGTATTCTAGCAGGTGAAGACTCATCAACCACGGTTAAGAGCAAAGGTAAAAGGAAGCAAACAGATTTACCTGAACCCAAAACCAAGAAGAAGAAGACAAAGGGTAAGAAAGGAAAGGGTAAGGCTGATGAGATGCGTCTACGTGACGAAGAAAACATTGTTGATCCTACTCTTGATAAAACTGAGAAACAAATGATGAAGATAGCTATTCAAAGGAGTAGGAAAGATACTGGCGGTAGTGGTTCAGGTGCAAGGGTAGATATTGAGGATGAGTACGTGGAACCAGATGATGTTGATGAGTTTGGGTCACCTGAACATTATTCCACTTCGAAGGAGCCATCAATCCCTATTTCAGCTGGTATTGACAAAGAATCTACTCAACCTTTGGTAACTCAACTTCAACCAACTCAACCCTTACCAACCAGACCTGTTTCAACACCATTTCCTCCACCACCAATAAAGCCCATCCTTAGTACCGCAGTTACAACCGAGCCTATTCCATCAACCCAAAGCAGCTCTGCAACATCTGCAATGGCCGCATTAGTGATGGCTGAAATGTTGGATAAACATGTGGATACTCACAAGAGAGAAATGGATGAACTTCGTCAAGAGCTAAATAGAAGAGCTCAAAGTGAAGAAGCATCAAGGAAAGCTCAAGAAGAGTTGATTGCCAAGTTCGCTGCAGACATGGAATTTACACGTAAAGCTCATGCAGAAGAACTTGCTAGGGTTAAAAAGGCTGAAGCTGATAGGCATCAAGCACGAATTACAAGACTTAAAGCTATTAAGGATGACCTTAAAGAGCAAAAAGCAGCTCTTGAAGCTACTATTGAGCAAAGAGTGAAAGACTCCGTTGAATCCCTAATGCCTAAACTACGTGATGATTTGAAGACACTTGCTGCTGACAACTTAATGATCAAATCATCCAATCCTTCACAAGCCGCCTACAAGATTGCTTATGACTTGACGGATTTTGAACTTAAGAAGATCCTCAAAGCTCGAATGAGGGAACTTGGATCGTTTGATAAATCGAGGATTCAACGGGCTCTCTTCAAATCCCTGAATGACACGATTATGGAGGATGATAAGTTGTTCAAGACATTTGGAAGTGTGGTACCCTACCACATTCTCCCTGAGGAAGAAAGGGAAGAGAGTGAAGAAGAAGAGGGTACTGGTGGAGAAGAGGAAGAAGAAGAAGAAGAAGAAGAAGATAAGAATGAGGATGATGATGAGGATGATGAGGATCAGAATGATGAGGATGATGATAATGACAAGGATGATGATAATGATGATGAGGATGATGATGACGATGATGATGATGGCGATGATGGTGGTGATGGTAATGAAGAGAGTGTTCGAGGGAGCAACGGGGATGATAATGAGGATGCTGAAGGGGGTAAACAGCCTGAGAAAGGGGATAAGGCTGCCAGCTCAAAGAAAGTGG
The DNA here is from genome assembly GCA_025667525.1 of Glebionis coronaria. NCBI lineage: Eukaryota > Viridiplantae > Streptophyta > Magnoliopsida > Asterales > Asteraceae > Glebionis > Glebionis coronaria. The sequence goes on along the minus strand of CM046879.1, from coordinate 109,717,914 downwards.
TTAAGTCTGGCACCAAGTCAAAGAAAGATGCAGCACCAAAGGAAAAATCTACATCCACGGAATCCAGACGATCGAAGTGGCGCCACGATGTGAATGCCACTACAGGGTCATCTATTCCTGGTACATTTATTGCTGCATCCATACCTGTTACCACTAACCCCGTTAGTTCTATTGTTGTTGCCCCGGTGATTGCAGAATCGGTAACCGAACCTGAAGCTGCACAACACTCACCCGTTCATGACACTGCCGACATGCCTGAAACAGAACAAGCAGATGTTCACGTCTCCACTCCTCTGCAACAAAACCCACAATCTACTATTCCAAGCACAAGGGACTGGGCGGACACGTTGGAGATCGACGAGACTGCACCACCACAGGCTTGGATCACGGCAGCGGCACAGTATGATCCGATCACCGACGCTGACAAAGATGTCTTGTATCTTCGTATCCGCAGTCCGATTGACTTATGTGCATTTCTTGCTCATGAGTATAGGACTTCGGTTACTCCATCTTTGGTGAAGAAAGTACTGAAGGATAAAAGACTTCGCGCCAAAACCCGGTTGACCCAAATGGAGTTCGAATATTATGCCGATGAGATCCTGAAGGCTCTGAATACCGTTCAACGGCCAGGTCTTCATGAATCAGAAAGAGCTCCACCTCCAATGGATCCTACTCAAGATAATCAGATTGCTCTTGACTTCTTCGTCACCAATGATCTTGTGTATCTACTGAAGGGGTCATCAAAGTACGCAACCTCCCTGACCTTGCTGAAAGCTGCCAACTGGGGGACAATACCCTTTATCGAGGAAAAGGTAAATCGACTCTGGGTCCCTAAGATAAATCGTAATTATGATATGTATGCTGTCATAGGTGCATCTCATTGGGACGAACGAGTCCGAAGGGCGTACAGGGGTTGCTGCCTAGTCAATTCTGGAAGCAGTGTTAGATCCGACATCCGCATCTCCAGCATTTTAGGGATGAAAACTGAAGCCAAGAATGGCTATTATCATGTGACGGAGATTCGTTTGAAAAGGGAGGATGACAGGGAATACAAAATCCAACAGGGAGACTTTTCCATCATTCGCCTTGAGGATATCGAAGATATGCTGCTTCTGATGACCAGAGATCAACTCACACATATTCCTCGTGAAGACCTCATTGCTTTGAATACAACACTTCGTATGTTCACACGAAGCGTTGTCATCAAGACATGAGTTGAAGACCTTCAGTTGGGAGTCGAAAGCTATCAAAGGAAGCTTAACCTAACCCGTCCAGTGAATAAAGTGCTACCTCAACATGTAGAAAGATGTCCCTATACCGGTATTTCTGTCCCGAATTACGGCATCTTCTACTTGAACAGTCGAGGTTTAATGAAGTTTATGAGGGTGGGTGAGCTCCATAAGTACAGTGATGGGACTCTTCTCCAAGTCAGAGGAAAGTTGGAGCATCTGAACTCAGGTGGGACTTTGCCAGAAATGACGGAGGATTGGCATCCGGGTTACCGGCAGATGGCGAAGTACGTGATCAAGAAGATCGATCAAAAGCTCCGTGAACGTAGATTGATGAGGAGCTTGGAAAGATTCGTGGGTGGTAGACCATATGGAGTGCACTACAGGACACTGCAACGATCCATCTAATGGGTCGTACATTTCAGGTCACTCTATATTGGTATTATTTGTGAATATGTATATTTGTGAATAATGTGCTTTAATGGCTTGTTGTAGTGTTAAGGTATGATAATTTTTCAAGAATTTCTCACGAGATTCTAAATCTTTCAAAATATATCATACTAAAGCACTACAACTATCCCTTATTAACTTAAGGGGGAGCAATAACTTGTTCTATGGCCAAACAACGATTTCATTTTTACCCAAAGACCGGTTAATCCATTCAATATCCCAAATATTAATGGTTAACATTTTGGATAAGGGGAGAAAATGGGATTAAGGAGATTTAAATGATACTTGGCTAAAAGATGAAAAAGACTTAACGTTTATCCAACTTAATATGTGTAAAGCACGTGTTAAGGGGGAGCGTTTTTGATGAACAAAACACATAAGGTACAAAACTTTTGATTTCAATATCACAAGTACCTTAAGTGATTTTCAATGATTTTTCATGGTGGCAATTCCTTCCCAAAACACACTTAATTCACGACGAATGTGGTGACAAAAGGGTGGTAGTAATAGGTTTAGTCCAATGATTCATCAGAGCCGATGGAATCTTCCCAAGGACAATTCCCTAGATAGAATTAGAAGTCCTAGGAAAGATGGAGAAAGATTGTGAACGTAGCTGAATGCCGACCAAGTACTTAAGCTAGCACTGGAACAATCACAACAAGGTGCTAGTGATGACGTATTGGTAAGCATTGAAGGGGTTGAAGAATGAAAAAGAATTGTAAAGATAAAGGGTGTAAAGAAAGAAGCCCTCCTTACAAATTTAGGCAGAAACCGGGTCAGTACATATGCTATTGAGGTCATTTTTGCTAATGATTCTCGGTATTGAAGAAAGACATCATGGACCCAGTGATGCAATGCACAACCCTTCCCCAGCTAACTCAAATATCTCTCAAAAGGTATTTGTATTAATCACACGGAGATCAACACGTTATCTATTGGTTTATTCACTCCGAATAGACTGGTATTGAAAAGGTGGCACTCCTCTCCAGCCATCGCTCACTAAATCAAAACGCACAATCGAGTCTAGAGCCAAGAGATCATCAAAAGTCTCATTAGGACACTTTCCATTTATTCCTTGCTTTCTCACACACTGTGAAAAGTAAGAGATTTTCATGAGTCCTACGCAGTATTCCTGTAATATTGCCAGAACATCCGAGTAATACGCAAGTATTACAATGAAGATGGAAATCCTGCTTGCGCCAACATCAAACAAGCTCATGGTAGGTTACACGTGCGGTTCTTTTAGAACCAATCTTGTGAAAAACTGGAAGGTAACAGTGGCTTAATTCTTAATTGAACTTAAACTCGTTCCAGGTCTCTTCGCATTATCATATGATCTTGCCAGAACACTCAGAGTGACTCTTTATTGACCACAGTGACGAGTGGAAATCCTTCTAGTGTTAACATCAAACAGCACTTGGTAGGTGACATGCAAGATTCTTTATGAATTGAGCTCGTGACAACTGGAAAGCAACGATGGTGAAAATCTTAATTGATATTCACTTGTTCCAGGTTTCATGAATTGACGGCTTCAAATCACAAGGATAATTTATCCAAGTGATTCACTCTTTATGTTCGCAGTCAGCTTTGGACGGTCGAATAAAGAGAACGGGTTTACCCGCGAAATCCTGTCAGGAAGTTACTTAATTGAAACTATCCGTCACGGGTACGATATCTAATATCGTCCAACGGTCTTCACCGACCGGAGGTAAAATGCTACCGAATTAGAATAAAATGTTCAAAGCCATTTTATTCGTGTCGTTGCTGTGTACCTGTTAAAGACGGTGGCGTTGCTGTGTACCTGTTGAAGACGGTGGCGTTGCTGTGTACCAGTGAAGACGGTGGTGTTGCGGTGAACCTGTAAAAGTCATTTCCACATGCTTATGTCTTTTGCAACAAAGTTCAGCAAAAATTCAAGAAAGTACAAGATGAAGTCTTCCGCTGTACCAAACTCTGAAGCTTTCGAGAATTCAACAAAAAGACGTAAGTGTGTGGAACATGAAGTCACAAGGAGGCAAAGTTCACAAGAAAGGCAAAGATCGCACGTGAAAGGCCAAAGAACAATGCTCTTAAGTCAAAGCCAAAAAGATCAAACCAACATATTCACAACAAAAGAAAGAAAAGAAGAAAAGACTACGAGCTAAAGAACGAAGACTTAGTATAGTATGCTAGGTTTAGGACTTTGTAACGTGGAGTGACCTCCCTTAGGGGGAGATTGTTAGAAATACGTTTTAACGTATATTAGAAGTATCGGTCACTCCACAATATGATTTATGTTGTAATAGCTCGTAGTTAGCAATTAGTTAATTATTAATTATTAAGTTAAGTAAGAACCGGTCCATGGGCTTGTCATGGACCGGCCCAAGCCCAATGTTAGGCTTGGAGTATAAATACCCCTTTCCACCATGGAAAGGGGTTGGTTGTTGTTCATTTTGCATTTCATATTAATAAAATCACACACACTTTCTCTCACTTTCTCTCTCTAGTTTCTCTCACTAGAAAACATCAACCCACTTCATAGATTCATAGGTTATCAATATTCTACAAATAGCTTACTTACTGATAATGAGGTGTATCAACTATAACAAGATCATAAAGTATTAAGACAAACACTGGAAGAAGAATAAAGGGAACGAAGGGAGCTGGAGGCCCAAATTATGGCCGAAGAAGATGAAGAAAAAACAATGCGTTGGGAGTTACCTGGTCAGTTTTCGGATTCGGATCCGGGAACTGACTAATCGGATTGTGTATTTTTATTTTATCTATCTAGTAGTGTATTTCCTTTCCTATTGTATTTGAATTCCAGTATTTTCATGTTTTAAGTATAGAATAAATGTTTTAATTTTCGAATAAAAATTGTTTACATTTACGTTTTTAATTACGAATTTAAGTTTTTATTTAACGAATTTAAGTTTTTATTTAACTTTTATTCCTTTTTATCTAACTTTAAATATTCTTTATTTTACTTTATTTTTATTTAACTTTTATTTCAATTTCTTCCTATAAAATACCATTATTACTTCTCATTTCATACACACATCTTCTTCATCCTCACACGCAAAAACATCATATTCTTCCTCCTCACACAAAAAACACCATCTTCTTAATGGCGCCACCAGTATGGACACCCGAGGAAGAAATAGCGTTGTGTCGCGCTTGAGGCTTGGTTGCTGAAAGCCAAGTGCCAGGTAACGAAATAGGTGGTCGTGGTTTTTGGGCTGATATTTTACAAATCATGGAGGGCCGTTTAGATGACCCAAAGAAACGAATGTACGCTAGTATACACGGAAAATGGAAGACCATAAGGATTACCGTTTGTAGGTTTGATGCTTGTTACCGTAACGCAAATCGTACACGGTAATTGGAGCAACTTGCGAGGATGTAATGAATAACACCTTTCGTAACTTTGAAGCTGATACTATGTGCCGGTTTAAGTATCTTCATTGTTGGGAGGTTTTGAAAAGTTATTCACGGTTTTTTCCTTCTTAAATTACCCGTGTATCATTTTTATTTATTCATGTGTTGTTTTTAATATCCTTGTAATGTTTTTATTTACCCGTGTATCGTTTTCATTTACCCGTGTGTATCGTGTTTGAATAAAATGTATCAATAAAAGTTTTTATCGTATGAATAAAAAATATTTAATAAAAAAGTGGGAGTGATGTGTAGTGAGTTGTAGTGAGTTTGGGTGAGTGTCATTACTACTTGTGGGTAGTTTGGGTGAGTTGTAGTAGGTTTATTAAAAAGCTGAGGTGGCGCTAACGTGTCAGTGAGTGAGTTATGTGTCACTCCCCCTAGTCTTATAGTCATGACATTCTTTGATGCACTTCGTCGTTTTATTATTGAACAGTTTGCTAAAGATGTTGCAATGAAGGATTTGGGGCATTTGAACTACTTTCTTGGGATTGCAGATAATCTGTCATCAATATGGTCTTTTTCTCCGCCAATATAATAGGGCAAAGTACAATGGCTGATGGGCCGGCTAGTCGCTATGGTGTGAGGCCACTGCGCCATCTACTGTACCGAGCTTCGCGTTTTCAGTCTTCAAGTCGTAGTTGTCAACATAAATTGTAGGCGACGGCGTGAGCCAATGGCGTTACAACTGCACTGTGGCTCGCGTTTTCATTTTTTTTTGAGATTATTACCAATGGCAACGAATAGTTTTTTGGTAGGGATTTTTTTTTACTGTTTGAAGCTTTAAAGCGCCCACATCTTACCTATTTTTCATTATAAATACCTCTTTAAACTAAAAAATAAATATTGATGCAGGGCATATTCAATCTCCAACTCCTCTAGCTTATTCGTCGGTTATTCGGTTAACATATGATGTCATGTGTTTTAACTGTTCGATAAGATTAAAGGGTAAAACGACAAATTTTAGTTGTCGTCGACTATATTTTTAATTTTAGCTGGTTACTTATTAAAAATAAATAACCAACTAAAATTAAAAAGATAGTCGACGACAACTATAAAATTGTCGTTTTACCCTTTAATCTTCTCGAACAGTTAAAACACATGACATCATATGTTAACCGAAGAACCGATAGCTAAGCTAGAAGAGTTGGAGCTTGAACATGCCCTGCATCATATACCATCTTCTATTCTTTTGAAACTTCTATATTTTTTTTGCATCCATCATGAGCCAAAATTCAAACCAATATCTGAAATCAATGGATAAACAGTTTCTTTAACAATCACCAAATAAAATACCGAATACTCAAGTTTAACCAATTTATGATAACGCCAAACTTTTGAGTGCCATACCGAAGACAATATGATGACTCGTGTGTTGAGCTTATATAGAGATGACAGCGGGAACAAGGAATTTCCACATAAAAGTGCTTGGCTTTTTTTGAAAGACAAGTACAAATGGAATGAATCTTGATTCGACCCGAAAACGACGTCAACGCGGGAAGATAGTCGACCAAGATCCGGATCTTTTCAATGACGATGAGATCCCTCGTCCATCTGGCGCTCTAAGAAAGGCTAAGGTTCAATGCTCCTCAAGCTCATCCGCCACTTCGGGTTCTTCAAAAGAACAATCGACCGAATTGCTAGAACAACAAATAATCTTTGATCGTGATACAAAAAAAGAGCGAATGAAGCGAGAGGTAGCAGCAAGACCAGAAGTGTGTGAGATTCAAAAAGGAAATAAGAATTAAAGATCCTTCGGTTCGACACTAATAGAATGAGTGCCGAAGATACGAAAAAGATCGAAGAGCTCAAAGACGAGGCGTGATGTGATCGTGATAGTAAAGTGATAATTAGATTACGTTATAGGGTAAATTAGAAAATTACCTTTAGGAAAAAGTAATAGACTAATATTACCAATGACGAATTCAATTAAACACGTGATGAACCAAGTTCGTTGTACACGAAGATCGAGTGAATTTGAGACGTTTTGTTTTGATTTGGACAATCAATTTGAATTGGTTTTCGGTTTTTAAACTAGAAATTAATTCTACAAATTTTAAACTATCTAAAATTAACCTAAAGTGCATGAATCGTAAACCCCCAAAATTATTTAAATCTAATTACTTAAAATAAAGACAATTAAAATTAAACTATTTAATAATCTATAAAAATTAATTTATTTAATAAAAATAACTTTTAAACTATTTTAGAAATCTAATTAACTTTTTAACTAATTAACTTTATCAAAATAACTCTAACCAAATCTATATTTTTTAAACTAAATTTATTTAAAATCTAAAGTTATAAATTGTTAAAATAAACTAATTAAACTTTTTAAATAAAAACATTTATTATTATTATTATTATTTTATTATTTTATCTACTATTTGAAAACTAATTATTATTTTTTTGAAACTCAAAATTTTCTTTAATAAAAATATAAATAAAACTATTTTTTAAAACCTAAACTTAATTAAACGAAACTTGACTAAAGTCTGCTAAGAAAAGTAATACTATATTAATCAGATAACGTGTAATAAAATCAAAAAGGCAAGCAGCCCAGATGGCTAACACGCTAGGCCTGTGACCAGGAGGTCACAGGTTCGAGTCCTGATGGGGACATATTTTGTGATTAATTTCTTTTTTGAACAGATAAATTGTAAAGGAGTCACAGGAGTGACTGATGTGATTCTTATTTTAACAAAGCTGATAGGAATCAGCTTTTTGGGCTTATCAGATCAGTTAGATCTCGATAAGCTTAACTCAATAAAGTAAAAATAATAACCTATCAAATAAGTGAAAAACCAAGAATAAGCTGATGAATCAAATAAGCAAAGCCAAACTACGAATCAGATTACACAAACCGTAATACACGATAGCATCATTCACTCAGTTAAGCAACAATTATTCAAATAACCAGTAATACTGAAACTACAAACATACAGATAAATCTTAAACGAAAATTATATCAAAAATCTTAACTGTACCATTTTAACAGATTATTATAACTCTCATCACAGTATGCATAAAATAAAAAAACAGTAACATCAAAATCCAAATAAAACTCCATTCGTCACTTTAAAAGCAGATTCAAGAACATTTTAAGTAAAATAGCTTACTATCCAAACTAATATTAAACTGTAACAGGCTAAATCAACATCCAATTCAAGATTAAACATCAGATAACTCAAAATTACCTAATCAAAATTAATCCTCAACCAAACATTATCAGATTCATAAACAATCACAACTAAACATAAATTAAGCAGAAACCAATTCGCACGAACCACTCAAACATCTAAGCATATTAATAGTTAAACAAAGTTTAATCTAATAAAATGTAAAATAAAAGAAATGAGCACCTTTTTGAAGATTTCCTTTGAGTAGTAGGTTGTGCTGTACAACCTAAGAACCGAATCTACACCTCCATCATCCACCATTAATCGTCGACCGAACCACCATTCGATTCAACATTCATCGAACCAAACCACCAAGTAATTTTATTTGAAACTAAACAGTAGGTTTAGTTTAATATCCCATTTTCACTTTTGAATCATTCAATAAAAGCTATAATTTAAGCTTTATCAAATAACAATGATTATTATAAAAAATAGATCATAGAAGTTTCAATTTGCAATAATAAAGCTTAACAGTAAGTAATTAAAACGAGAATCGAATCAAACTGACTTTTTATTAATATAATAAAGATTACAAAACTAATTTAAAGGAAAAATACAAATACTCCTAATCTAATTTTTGCATAATAACATTAAAGTAAAAAGAGGGATAAAAATTACAATAGAAATGAGGGGTTTTTATAGCCATCCCAGAGCTTGTTGAAGAAGAATATCCGCATCTTCACAAGCATATTCCTTTTTCATCATGGCCCTTAGATCGTCTCTCTCTCCTGGTTGTTTTGATCGGATGGTAGATAGGACACAACTAGCACACGGATTGCCAACGTGGCATCCGTGTGTGCTAGTTGTGTTTCTTTGAAGCCTCTTGATTGGTTAATTTAGGAGGATGAGGTGTTTTGGCCAGTAGTTATCTGCCACGTAGCCCAACTCTTCCATCAATTTCTTCCTTAAAATTGGGGGATTTAATTCCCCCACACTTGAATCATTCGTGTGAGTAAAAACCCCTTATTAATTTGAGGTAATGAACTATTTAGGGTTTGTGAACAGTTGGGATGTTTCATCTGGTTTTACTTTGGGGAAGAAAGAGTTGCATAGAGAGTATCGAACATTTTTTATTGTGAGTGGAAAATACGTGTGAATGTGGGATGCGTTTGGAGTAAATAATGCGAGTGGGTGAGGTTTATTTTATAACGTGTGAATGGGATTTTTATTTATTCGTCTGAATGAAACGAGTAAATATTGTTTCAACAATTCACAACCCTAATGGGCTTTTGGCAGTCATACATTTCATTCTTGTCAAAGATTTGGGCTCTTGGCCCGTTTAAAACTTAACCCGTAACATAACTTTGCCAAATAGGGCCTTGATTGGGCTTATTTACTTCCAAAGTGTAAAAGTACTACTTTAAATGGGCTTTTAAACCCATTTCCCAAATGTGGGACCCACATGGCCCCTTTTCTTGCATAATTATCAAATCGACTAAAGTCGAGCTCGATTTTGGCTTCTTCAATCTTTTTCTTCAAACTCGTGCCGTTTTTTGCCGGTTTTAGCGAACTTGGTACCTACACACATTCAAACAAGAAACAAGCATATACAAGGCATTTTTGATACATTATTTGCATATATTGAATGTTTTATGATACAATTGATATGAGTAATTTCACTCATATCAAACTCCCCCTTGCTAAGCAATTGCCGTGCACAAAAATGGTCTTCCTAAAATAATTGGCACACGAGGATTGGTCTCATAATCAACTATAGCAAAATCGGCTAAGTACAAGAAATTCCCCACTTTCATAATGACATTTTCCGCTATACCAACCGGTCGAGTGGTGGTACCATTAGCAAGCTCAATGATCATACGAGTGGTACTAAGTGGTGCATAGTCAATAGTCTTCCAAAGGGCTAGGGGCATTATGTTAATGCTAGCTCCTAGATCGGCTAGGCCTTTGCAAACCCCAAGCTCATTGAAAACACAAGGTATCAAGAATTGACCCGGATCTTTATACTTCTCGGGAAAGAAATCAAAGAAAACCGAGGTACTAATCACATTCAAAGTAGCCTTAGTGACTTCTAGAAAAGTTTCCTTAGGTGGAGGCTTAAACTCAATCACTTCAACTTCATCTAAATTTTCACAATCATCATAAACGGTTTTGGCCTTAAGCTCTCCCTTCGGGTTTGGAATGGTGTTACTAGGTAAGCAACCCGAAGACGTAGATGGTTTAGACATAAATCCCTCAAACATCGAAAGCAATTTATTTTGACTTTGTTCCAAACTTTGGTGCATACGATTTTGACTTTGTTCTAACCTTTGTTGATTAAGCTCAATCTTGTTATTTTGCCCTTTAATCGTATTTTGAAAATCGAGTCTCAAAGTATTAATTTGCCCTTGAATGTTATTTTGTAAAGCTTTCATATTTGCCTTATTTAATTTAATATAGCTTGACAAATCATTTTGATTATTGCTTTAAAAACCTTGATTGTTTTGATTAGCATTAAACCCATTTCCTTGATTGTTTTGGTTCCCCGGCAGCGGCGCCAAAATTTTTGATGTGATCGTGATAGTATAGTGATAATTTCGATACGTTATATGGTAAATTAGAAAATTACCTTTAGGAAAAAGTAATAGACTAATATTACCAATGAAAAATTCAATTAAACACGCGATGAACCAAGTTCGTTGTACACGAAAATCGAGTGAATTTGAGACGTTTTGTTTTGATTTGGACAATCGATTTGAATTGGTTTTCGGTTTTTAAACTAGAAATTAATTCTACCAATTTTAAACTATTTAAAATTATCCTAAAGTGCATGAATCGTAAATCCCGCTATTATTTAATCTAAAACAAATACTTAAAATTTAAAACTATATAAAAATTAAACTAATTAAAAATCTATAAAAATTAATCTATTTAATAAAAATAACTTTAAAAACTATATTTAGAAATCTAATTAACTTTTTAAACTAATAAACTTTATTAAAATTACTTTAACCAAATTTATATTTTTTTAAACTAATTTTATTTAAAATCTAAAATTATAAAAATCTAATTATTAAAATAAACTAATTAAACTGTTTCAATTAATAAAAACATTTTTTTTATTATTATATTTTGAAACTAGTTATTATTTTAAAAACTCAAATTTTACTTTAATATAAATATTAATAAAACTTTATTTTAAGAAACGTAATTTAAATAAAACAAACTTAAAATTAAAGTCGGCCTAACCAAATTCTACTATATTAAATATTAAACAGAAAGAGAACTTAAAAGAGCTATTAGCTCAGTGGTAAACACACAATGCACACACCCTTGAGGTCAAGGGTTCGAGTCCCATTCGAGACGTATTTTTGTGAATAATTTCTTTTTTGAACAGATAAATTGTAAAGGAGTCACAGGAGTGACTGATGTGATTCTTATTTTAACTAAGTTGATAGGAATCAGCTTTTTGGGCTTATCAGATCAGTTAGATCTCGATAAGCTTAACTCAATAAAGTAAAAATAATAACCAATCAAATAAGTGAAAAACCAAGAATAAGCTGATGAATCAAATAAGCAAAGCCAAACTACGAATCAGATTACACAAACCGTAATCCACGATAGCATCATTCACTCAGTTAAGCAACAATTATTCAAATAACCAGTAATACTAAAACTACGAACATACAGAAAAATCTTAAACGAAAATTATATCAAAAATCTTAACTGTACCATTTTAACAGATTATTATAACTCTCATCACAGTATGCATGAAATAAAAAAACAGTAACATCAAAATCCAAATAAAACTCCATTCGTCACTTTAAAAGCATATTCAAGAATATTTTAAGTAAAATAGCATACTATCCAAACTAATATTAAACTGTAACAGGCTAAATCAACATCCAATTCAAGATTAAACATCAGATAACTCAAAATTACCTAATCAAAATCAATCCTCAACCAAACATTATCAGATTCATAAACAATCACAACTAAACATAAATTAAGCAGAAACCAATTTGCACGAACCACTCAAACATCTAAGCATATTAACAGTTAAACAAAGTTTAATCTAATAAAATGTAAAATAAAAGAAATGAGCACCTTTTTGAAGATTTCCTTTGAGTAGTAGGTTGTGCTGTACAACCTAAGAACCGAATCTACACCTCCATCATCCACCATTAATCATCGACCGAACCACCATTCGAATCAACATTCATCGAACCAAACCACCAAGTAATTTTATTTGAAACTAAACAGTAGGTTTAGTTTAATATCCCATTTTCACTTTTGAATCATTCAATAAAAGCTATAATTTAAGCTTTATCAAATAACAATGATTATTATAAAAAATAGATCATAGAAGTTTCAATTTGAAATAATAAAGCTTAACAGTAAGTAATTAAAACGAGAATCGAATCAAACTGACTTTTTATTAATATAATAAAGATTACAAAACTAATTTAAAGGAAAAATACAAATACTCCTAATCTAATTTTTGCATAATAACATTAAAGTAAAAAGAGGGATAAAAATTACAAAAAAAATGAGGGGTTTTTATAGCCATCCCAGGGCTTGTTGAAGAAGAATATCCGCATCTTCACAAGCATATTCCTTTTTCATCATGGCCCTTAGATCATCTCTCTCTCCTGGTTGTTTTAATCGGATGGTTGATAAATCACACACTAGCACACGGATTGCCAACGTGGCATCCGTGTGTGCTAGTTGTGTTTCTTTTATGCCTTCTGATTGGATGATTTGGGACAATGAGGTGTATCATCCTGTGAAAAATGGCCACATAGCTCTTTTCTACCCATCTTCTCTTCCTTAAAATTGGGGGATTTAATTCCCCCACACTTGAATCGCACGTGGGATGAAAATCCCCAATTTATTTACATGATTTCTTTGAACTAAGGTTTGTGGGAATAGTAAGTTTCGTCTGGTTAATGTGTGAGGAAGAAAGGGGAGATGATAAAAACTTTGTTTGTATCGATATTATTTATTGGATGTATGGGAAAAAGTGTGAAGTGGGTGAGGTTTATTCGTTTTATTTATTTTATGTGTGAATAAAGGTGAGTGGGTGAGAGGATATAAACGAATGGGATAAAAAACGTGTGGTTTTGTGATATGTTTATTTAGTTATGCAACGTGTAATATACATACGTTGACTGAAATCTCACCCTAAAGCCCATTCAATTCACTTCATTCGTTCCTTATTTTATTTTGGGCTTGGGCCCTCATTCCATCCGTTATATTTCTTGGGCCAATCTTGGACCTTTAATTAAATTCCATTAGATAACTTGATTTGATAATGGGCTTATGAGCCCAACAGTCCAACGTGGGACCCACTAGGCCCATAAACTTGACAAATGATGAAATCCGCTAACGTCGATCTCGATTTTGGCTTCTTCAATCTTTTTCTTCAAACCCGTGCCGGTTTTTGCCGATTTTCGCGATCTTGGTACCTACACACATGAAAACAAGAAACATGCAAATACAAGGCAATAATGATACATTTTATGCATTTGTTCATTGTTATTTGATACAAATGATATGAGTATTTAAGCTCATATCAAGGCGCGTGGAAAATATTTAAATTTTTAAGTTGTAGTTATTTTTTAGTTATATTTTTTTCATATGTTTTTTTAAGTTGTATTTTTTTCGTGTGATCTTTTTTAAAGTTGTATTTCTATTTTACTATTAATGAAAATTATGTTTTTAGTTGAAATAATGTTTTTATTTAAAAAAATTTAAAAAGTGGTGGCTCCGCCATAACACCAAAAATTGTCAGTTAACTAGGGAAGGTATTTTTTATGTTATGGTGGGTTTTGGAGTAATGGGAAAAAGTGATTATATGACACCACTTTTATCTATTAGAGTATGTAAGATTGTTTGTTTAATTAATTATTATGTTTAGAAGATATATTGTAATCTTAACGATGAAGGAAGCTTAGCTAGTAAGCATCCTTACCTCCTAAGTAACCTCAGGTGTATGAAGTATTCTTACTTGTTAAGAATAGTTAGATATCTACTAGTATTAGCAATTAAAAAACTTACCTACTAAGAATAGTTAGAGGTAAATAAAGGACTAGCAGTAAGTTTTGTAATCTTATAAATAGTAGTGTAATATAAAGCTAGAATATATCACTCTGATGACGTATAGTCCCTAGTCGGGCTGAATAGTCCGACTCATGGGTACTACCCGCATCAATCAGGAATGGATTGGATACTTGTGCGATGTGGGCACATAGCCCATGAAGCCTGGTAAGCCGCTGTCGCACAAGAGGTTGATTACTTAGCCAGGTCCTCGTCGCAGTGCGACAGGATCAGATCGAATATAACTTATATTATAGTTATATTCGCCTAAGGGAAAGGGATATACACTTGCCTTGGTTGGATAATGAAGATCAAGCTATTTCAAGTCATTATCTCTTCCTTAGGCCGCAAGAACAGGGAGCCCAGCCTGGACTCTCTCGAGTATAAAAGGAACCCCTTCGGTTCCACAAAGGTACGATATACACAATACCCTAAACACTAATATACTCAAACCGATTACTTACTCTCACGCTGGAGTCGAATCGTGGTAACAAACCCACGGTAAGCCTAACGGTGTCTGTTTAGTGCGAAGGGTCCTAAAGCAAGTTTCACTTGGTGCGAGAGCCGGAGTCCACAAGACCCCAAATTAAGCCTAATTTGGGTTAAGCTTGGTCTACCCCAACTTTTGCATCAACAAGTTGGCACCATCCGTGGGACCCTTACTAAGCTCTAACAAATGACGAAAAGCGGTAAGAATGAAGGCCGTCAAGGATCCTCGACGGTGGATGGTCGTATCACATCAGTAAATGTTACCCCTGGATCTACCAGCGAGGCAAACACTCGGGACATGAACAATCCCCCAGTCGTAAGAACGAGAGGACTGTTCTCAACTCCCCTACTCGCCGTTGGGGAACAAGATACCGAATGGGAGTCGACTCAGCCTCCTCCCAATAAAAAAAAAGAAAGACGCCCCAAGAGGAGAGAGGGGAAGTCGTAGCTACAAAGGCACGCATGATGGAGGAGTATGTAGCTCATAACTTACAAGTGCTCATCCATTTGGTAGCAAAATATGAACATATGGTAAATGAATCAAAGCGCGCTAAGCATGCCTCATCCTCATGGGGCGATCTGTCAAGATCAAGTGATAGTCCGTTCGGAAAATGTATGCGCGCAAGTTATTCCTCGGATGACCAACTTTTCTCACAACCGTGGAGGAGAGCCCGGAAAAACGCCTTTACAAGGCGCATACAACATTATGGAGACACCAGAAAGCGCCGCATGCCATCGAACGTAAAACTTATGATGGCACGATGGATCCAGAAGACCATTTGAAAGTCTTTGAATCTCAGGCAGGCATCGAACAATTGCCAGAGCCCGTATGGTGTAATATGTTTAACTCCACACTCATAGGGAACGCGCGGACGTAGTTTGATAGGCTTCCGCCGCGAACAGTCAACGGGTACGAAGTGCTGCGAAAAGCGTTCAAAAGAAATTATGTGCAACAAAAAAGGCACGATAGGAGTGTTGTATCGCTCGCCACGGTAAAGCAGCGCCAAGGCGAATACTTGGAAGACTTTCTGGAACGATTCAAAAGCGAGTGTCTTCAAGTAAAGGATTGCCCAGAAATTTTGAAAGTATCCTGCTTCATGGCGAGGATACGGAATAGCGACTTAATAAAGAAGCTTAACGAAAGAACGCCCGAAACCTTCGATGGAGTGCTAAGGCGGGTAAGGTCTTTCATACAAGGAGAATCGGCTGCTTCGGAAATAACACGAGGCACTTGTGATCACAAATCTATTCGCATGCCCATCGAAGGACGCAACAATCAAGGAAAATCTCCAAGCCTTGATTACGTAGGAAGGAGAAGGCAGGGGCGAGCTTATAACTCAAGGTTTACCCCCTTAAGTTGACCACGAGAGAAATCCTAGTGATGGAAGGTGCGAGTTCCACAAGGCCAACGCCAATGAATACCCCGGTCGAAAAGCGCGCCAGTAATAGATACTGTGAATACCACAATGAGAGAGGGCATGCGAGGAATGAATGTATTCAGCTACAGAAATATATCGAGAATAGAGTAAAGAAAGGCGAGCTAAATCATCTTGTCAAGGAAGACACGAAAGATGATAGACAAACAACCGCCAGCACGAACATTTACATGGTGGAATCATGGCAACGAAGGACAAGGCAGAGAGTGAGCCAAAAGTTCTCAAAGGGGAAAGAAATTTTTTTCCCCACTCAATGCAAGGAACGTCGCAGACGGCCCGCTAGTTATAGAAATAAGCATTGGTCAGCACAGCATACACTGTATGTATGTGGATGGAGGTTCATCGGGAGAAATAATGTACGAACACTACTTTCTAAAGCTTAGCGCAGAAATAAAGAGCCAAATGATGCCTGCGACTTCCCTGCTCATCGGATTCAGCGGTATGGCCCTTGGGCCAGCTAGAGTTAGCAGTTAGAGTGGGAGATGATGAGCACTTGGTGGAAGTCCCAATGAATTTTTTAATCATACGATCGCCATCACAGTATAACGGGATCATAGGGCGACCAGATATACTAGCAATGCGAGCGGTACCTTCTACGCCTCATGGTATAATGAAGTTCCCAGACGATGGAGGGGTCGTAACGATATTCACCACGGCAGTTACACCCTCATAATGCAACTCGATCGCAGAACCGCCTAGGGTCACGATGGAACCAAAGGTGGACTCATCACCAAACTTGAAGGTAGCAATACATCCGCAATACCCGGATCAGGAGATAACAATCGGAGGGACATTATCTGACAAAAGAAAGACATACATGTGTCGCCTTTTGAAGGATAATCTGGACGTCTTCGCATGGGAACCCAAAGATATGACGGGGGGTACCAAGGTCGATAGCTGAACACAAGCTTCAGATCCGCGAAGGATACCCCCCAGTTAGGCAAAAGTGTTGGAAATACGTTTTACGTATTAAGAAGGATCGGTCACTCCAACGATAGTCCATGTAATAGCTCGAAGTTTAGTTACTTATCTTTATTCAACAAACAAACCAAAGCCTAGCCTACAACATGTGTAGGCTGGCCCAAATGTAAGCCCAAGCCCATCTTATGGGCTTGGTATATAAACCCTCTCCTTAGAGGAGAGGGTGTGTGGTTTCATAATTTACACATAGTTCTCTTAACTTTCTCTCTCTAAAAGTGTGAAACCCACCATCTCTCTATCTTTTTCTCTCTCTAAAAACATAAGCAAGATTTACATTTCTACAAATGGTATCAAGAGCCATGGGATGATTGTTTAGTTCTTGTGTTTGTGTTCTTGATTCTCGCCATTTTTGATCCATTTTCACACGAACCAATTTTTTTTTTGTGTTTTTATGGGTTAATCTTGATATACTTCATCTTGTTACTTGGTATAGTGATTTGGTATTGTTATTTGGGTTAAAAACACAAAATTTTTGGTTGTTTGATTCATATTTTGGCTTTGAATCTTGATTTGATTGTGTTATTGTACTGTCCGAGAAATAAGGTAAGTGGGTATTCAGTTCGATCTGACTTTGTGTCTGCATAAACCCTGGGGGTTTCTACTTGCGATCCATAGTCACGATCTGTTGTTACGATCTAACTACGATCCCTAGTACGATCCTTTAATCTGATTGCCTAGTACGATCCATAGTAAGATCACTCGCTACGATCAGACTACGATCACTGACTAGGATAAGGGAGTACGATCACATTACGATCTGGGAGTCCGATCTGAGTGCGATTACTTGTTGCGATAAGGGAGTGCGATCAGGGTACGATCGTTGGGTACGATCTGGGAGTCCGATCTGAGTGCGATCACTTGTTGCGATAAGGGAGTGCGATCAGGGTACGATCGTTGGGTACGATCGGGGAGTCCGATCTAAGTGCGATCATAGGGAGTGCGATCAGAACTACGATCTGAGTACGATCACGAGTGCGATCTGAGTACGATCCAACATTTTTTTCAAAAACGTGTTTTTGAAAATTTTTAACTCGTGTGCAATTTCATCTTGGAATTTTTGGTTTATTGAGAACATAATTTAGGGGATTTTAAAATTATTTCTCGGTTTTAACACAATACAACAAACACATTTACTTTCTTTCATTTATCGATCAACTTTGTAAATCTTCACTTATTGAAATGGAGTACACATCTCTGACGGATAAGTCCATCCTCTCGGGTACGGATAATCGTCCACCAATGTTGGTGAAGACTATGTATGAGGAATGGGCTTCCCGAATGGAACTTTATATGTTGAACAAGGAGAATGGACATCTAATTTGGGCATCGGTGCTCAATGGACCATTAGATTATGGTACAGTGACGGAAGGTACGACTACTCGTCCTCGCACAACGGGTGAGTTGACTGGAGATATGAAGATTCAAGATAAATGTGATAAGTATGCTACAAACATCATTCTCCAAGCCCTTCCTCTAGATGTATACAAACTCGTCAGCAAACATAAAGTTGCCAAAGAGTTATGGGATAGAATTCGTGTTCTCATGCAAGGCACCTCGTTAACTAAACAAGAACGAGAGTGTAAGCTTTATGATACTTTTGATAAGTTTGCCTATGTGCCAGGGGAGACTCTCAATGATTACTATCTGAGATTTACCCTATTGTTGAATGAGCTTAATATCTATGGCATGGCAATTCCTACCTTTCAATTGAACACCAAGTATTTGAACACTCTTCCTCCAGAATGGAAAAAATATGTGACGGATGTTAAATTGGCTAAGGACTTGCATAACACCAATGTGGATCAACTTCAAGCTTTTCTTCAACAACACGAATGCCATGTGATCGAGGCTCGGTTGTCTACACCTCAAGTTCATGATCCACTTGCAATGTATGCTTCTCAACAAAACATGGCTTATACTTATCAACAACCATCATACTTGCAACAGCCACCACCACACATCTATCAGCAACCATCTTATCAACCACTAATGATGCCACAGCAAGAATATCAACAAAGTGTTCATCAACAATCTTTTCCACATCAACCACAATATCAGACATCACCATCACAAGCCAACACTTCTCCATTGGGCTATACTCCTCAGCAAGGATATTTTCCAATAGAAGCACAACCAGCACTAGCTTTCTACTCTAATGAACTTCCTCCAATCCAAGCACCGGTCTTTACTCCAAATGATACGCCAGCTGATGTACTAAACCATCTCACCGCCTACTTGTCAAAACTTGTTGCAACTAGAGGATTTCCACCAACAAACAATCAGCTCCGCACCTCTTCAAATCCTAGACAACAAGCTACTGTTCAAGATGGTTAAGTAACAGTGCAACCTATTCAGGGAGGGCAAAATTCATATGGACCTCCTACAAGGACTGTGAACAATCAAGCTGTGAATTCTCAAGCTAGTGGAAATGGAAGTCCTATTGGTCCTAAAAAGGTAGTGACTTGCTACAATTGCCGAGGACAAGGTCATATGGCTAAGGAATGCACTCAGCCGAAAAGGAGGAGGGATGATGCATGGTTTCGTGAGAAGATGTATTTGGTTGATGCTCAGTCTAAGGGGAAGATTTTGGATTCAGAGGAGTTAGCATTTCTTGCAGACCCAGGGGCAGCAGATACTGACGGCATTGCAGTTGTTTCCACTTCTAATGCAGCTTATCAAGCGGACGATCTTGATGCATACGATTCGGATTGTGATGACATTCACTCTACCCAAGTTGCTCTCGTTGCTATCTCTCTCACTAGGGTTCTGATGTCATCAGTGAGGTACCAACCACATCTAACAATATTGATGATACCAACATCAAGTTGGGCATGAAAATGACAACCTCGAACAGCATTCGGGAACTAGTAACTCAAATGATGTGGTACCCAATCCTACACATTTGAGTGAACCTCAACCAAATGCTACGACGAGTATGGAATCTTATGCTCAACATGATTTGGTAATGGTGCCTAAACATATTATTGATCAAATGCATATGGCCCTCAGACATACCGTAGATACGAATTCTACCCTAACTGCTGAGCTTGCGTTGCATAAAGAAAAGGTCAAAACTTTTGAAATGGTTCCTCAAACAGAGAAAATAACATGTTCTGAATTTGACCAATTTCGTTTTGAAAATATTGAACACTTGAAAGAAATAGAATCATTAAAAGCTAATCTTTCCAATGAATTAAAAGCAAAAGAGTCGGTTGTCAATGTTTTTCAGAAACTTAAAATGGATTTCGAAACTCTCGAGTCTAAAAAGGTTGAATCAAAAATTAATGCTACCAAACTTCTTAAATTCAAGGAACAACAGCTTTTAAAACAATACGCTTCCACAGAAAAGGTTCATCTTTTAACTAAATCATTTAAAGAACTCGAACTTAAACGTCTTCAAGATTTACCACCTAATCCCGGTTATGCAAAAAAAGCTCAGGAATATATTCCCGGTCTTTATGATATGACCATAATTGGCAAATCGAAAGAATCACCTTTTATTCGTAGTACTGAGGAGACACAATCACTTGCGGATGAAACTCATTCTAAAATGCTTTCAAAATTCCATACAATTGATTATGATCAACATAACAAAGATCAATTTTCGAAAAAGACACGCATTCGCTTACAAAAGGAATTAGCAGAATTGACAGTTCTTGTGCCCCAAAGTTTATCAAATGAAAACCTTCCTAGTACGTCTCCTACACTTGTCAAAACGGATTTAACAAAGTTAATTCCACCGGTAAGCAAGGCGTCCGTTAACTTAAATGCGGTTCACCAACACTTAGCCGATTTTGACAAGGTCATTTTGGAACGTACGACGACCACGGCCATAACGGAAGGTGAATGGAACTTTGAGCACACTAGAGCTGCGTTTCGAGATGAAATTGTTCTGTTTGTAGACAATGTTAAAGCTTGTCTTCGTAATATTGATCAAGATTTGTTTTTGGAAATAGAAGAAGTTAGACGTGTTTTCAATGAAATGGAAGATGCTTATGAAAATAGTTTACTTGAAATAGAACGGGTTTCACGCCAAAATGATTTGCTTCTGAAGCAAGTGATGTCTCATGATATAGTTTCTGTCTATGTGAATACAAGTGTTGATAATGATTCTATTGTGCATAATGTTGAATCTGTTGATAATGTGGTAGATGGTAATTGTCACGAATCTGACGCTGAATTTGTAAAGCTTCAAGATTCATATTCTTCGCTTTCAAAACGTTTTGATGAGATTCAAACACATTGTATTTCGCTTGAATGCAAGCAACAATTTATTCAAGAAATCTTTGAAACGTCATTCGAAGGTGTTAATATTGATGATGCAAACTTTGAAAAGAATTTTCAACTGAATTTACAATCAAAACAGCGTCAGCCAAGTGACAAAGTTGCTAACTCTCTGCCGATAGAAATAGAGAAATCTAAGGAGCTTAACTGTGTGAACGTACTCGAGGCCGCTGAGAATTTTAAACTTGATCTAGATAATCGAGTTTCCAAGATTTTGTCCAAAATGGATAACTTAAAACAGAAAAATACACGACTCTTCGATTCAGTAAAGCCCGCATGTGTTGATACCACTGCACAGACTCAATCATTGATTGAACAATTGAATCGAAAGTCGATGGAAATATCTGATTTGAGGGAACAAATTTGTGATAAAAATCTGGTCTTTGCTGAGTTAAAGGAAACACTTCGTACTCTAAAAGGTAAGAATGTTGTGGATAACGCAGCCACTGTCTCAGCATCGTCCTCTAGTGCAATCAAAAGGAACCTTATAGCAGTCACACCATTTAATAAGGGCCCTAGGACTAAACCTTCTCAAACATTGGTCACTAAAGATAAGGCGGAATCAAAACCAGCTTCTAATATTTCCGTGTTGCCTTCTACAGGAGTAAGCACCACTACTAAGGCTCAAAGATCTAAGCTTAAAAGAAACAAGAAGAATGATAGGATCTTGCCCCCATCTAGTAGTCAAGTGTAGAAGAAAGTAGAAGCCCATCCTAGGAATGTTATTTCTGTTTTGAATAAAAAGAATCATGTAGCTAAACCTAAAGGCTCTGCGGTTGTGCAGCGTTCTAAGCCTACTGTGAATTCTAATTTGAAATGTTGGAATTGCAATGAATGTATGTTTTCTAGTCGTCATGATTCTTGCCTTATTGACCATGTGAATGAGATGCATGCCCAGAAAAATGGATTAGAATGGAAACCGACTGGGAAAGTGTTAACCCAAGTTGGTTGGATGTGGCGCCCCACTGGTAGAACTTTCACTATAGTAGGAAATGCGTGCCCTTTAACTAGGATCACTTCTACTGAAGTGAAGAAAGCGTGCCCTTTAACTAGGAGTACCAAGGCTACCAAAACACAAGCGTGTCCTTTAACTAGGAACACTGACACTACTGTAGGAACCAAGTGTCCTTTAAATAGGTCTACTCCCACTGTAGTGCCCGCGAATAATCTAAAACCTAAGAAAGTTGGAACAGTAAAACCTGTTAGTGCTAAAACTCACATTAGAAAACGCAGGAAATCTAAGGGTCTCAAAAATGTTAGCAATTCTGATAATTCTATATCTATATCTGCTAACACTCAGGAACTAATAGTTTCCAATGCCTTGTCTACTGTTGTTATTGAAAACAGGTGGTCCAAATTATTCTCTGGTATTTGGACTCTGGTTGCTCCAAGCATATGACCGGAGATCGCTCTCAGCTCAGAAATTTCGTCAGCAAGTTTCTTGGTACGGTTAGATTTGGAAATGATCATATTGCAAAGATAATGGGTTATGGTGAATATCATATTGGGAATGTTATAATTTCAAGAGTTTATTATGTGGAAGGTCTCGGTCACAACTTATTTTCTGTGGGACAATTTTGTGATGCAAACCTAGAAGTTGCTTTTCGAGAGCA
This sequence comes from Glebionis coronaria, assembly GCA_025667525.1. Taxonomy (NCBI): domain Eukaryota; kingdom Viridiplantae; phylum Streptophyta; class Magnoliopsida; order Asterales; family Asteraceae; genus Glebionis; species Glebionis coronaria. The sequence goes on along the minus strand of CM046879.1, from coordinate 109,694,803 downwards.
TACCTGCTTCATTCGTAATTTGGAAGGGGTTGATTTATTGAAAGGTACTCGAGGGAATAATTTGTATACTTTGTCTCTACAAGACATGATGGCCGCTTCTCCCGTATGTCTTCTCTCCAAAGCATCGAAGACTAAGTCATGGTTATGGCATCGACGGTTATCTCATCTTAATTTTGACGCTATTAATCACTTGGCGAAAAACGAACTTGTTCGTGGTCTTCCTAAACTATCATTTCACAAGGATCATTTGTGTTCCGCGTGTACAATGGGGAAAAGCACTAAGAAATCATATAAACCCAAGAGGAAAGACACCAACCAAGAGAAACTTTATCTGTTGCATATGGATCTTTGTGGGCCAATGCGTGTTGAAAGTCTTAGTGGCAAAAAGTACATCCTCGTCATTGTCGATGATTATTCTCGGTTTACATGGTTGAAATTCCTTAAAGCAAAAAATGAGGCACCTAAATTCATCATCGGATTTCTCAAGATGATTCAAGTGCGTCTCAACACTACTGTCCGACGCATTCGCACAGATAATGGAACCGAATTTGTGAATCAAATCTTGCGTGATTATTATGAAAAAGTTGGCATTTCTCATGAAACATCCGTTGCACGCACTCCACAACAAAACGGTGTCGTTGAAAGGAGAAATCGCACACTTATGGAAGCTGCTCGAACGATGTTAATTTACGCAAAGGCTCCATTGTTTTTATGGGCACAAGCAGTATCTACAGCAGTGTACACCCAAAACCGGTCACTAATTCGTAAACGCCATGGTAAAACACCTTATGAGCTTCTCCATGGAAAAGTACCAGATTTATCATATCTTAATGTATTTGGTTCTCTTTGCTATCCAAATAATGATGGTGACAATTTGGGAAAACTTCAACCAAAGGCTGATATTGGTATTTTCATTGGTTACGCACCCGCAAAGAAGGCATACCGAATCTACAACCGTAACTCTCACAAGATCCTTGAAACTATGAATGTTGATTTTGATGAGCTGATAGCAATGGCTTCTGAGCAAAGCAGCTCTGAACCCGCACTTCATGAAATGGGACCCAGTAACATTAGTTATGGTCTTGTCCCAAACAACCCTACTTCATCATCATTTACGCCACCTTCTAGGACTGAATGGGATACATTGTTTCAACCGTTCTTTGATGAATTCTTTACTCCTCCCAGTATTGTTGCTCCAGAACCTGAGGTAATAGCTCCGGTAACAGAAGGTGTCGCTCCAGTAACCGTTGCACAATCAGACACATCTGCACCTACAATTGGTCAAGATATACCCTCAACAAGTAATTCTCAACCAACACCTGTTTCAACTACCTATGTCATTCCTATTGATGATGAAGAGGATGATGATGATCACGATTTGGAATTCGCTCAAATGCGTGAACTTCCATTCTTTGGTGTACCTATTCCCGACCCTAATCAAGCCGAGTCGTCCACCTCAGAGGAAGCTCCTTCTGCAGTTTACTCCAATCCACGGATTCGTGAACATGACAGTAAGTGGACAAAGGATCATCCTATAGATTCTATTATTGGTGACCCTAATCGTCCGGTATCCACACGAAGTCAGTTACAAGAAAGTGTAATGTTTTGTCACTTTGATGCTTTTCTCACTGAAGTTGAACCTAAGACATGGCAAGAAGCTTTTACTCAATCCTGTTGGATAGAAGCTATGCAAGAAGAACTTAATGAATTTATACGTCTTGAAGTATGGGAACTTGTCCCATGCCCGGATCAAGTGCAGCTACTCACTTTGAAATGGGTTTACAAGGTGAAACTCGATGAGTTAGGCGGAATATTGAAGAACAAAGCTCGACTAGTAGCTCGTGGATACAAGCAATTATTGGGCATCGACTTTATGGAATCCTTTGCGCCTGTTGCCCGTTTGGAAGCTATTAGACTATTCCTCGCTTATGCAGCCCATATGAATATGATTGTCTATCAGATGGATGTGAAGACGACATTTCTTAATGGTGAAATCAAGGAAGATGTCTATGTTCAACAGCCGGATGGTTTTGTGAATCCTAAATATCCTAATCATGTGTACAAGCTTAAGAAGGCTCTCTATGGGTTGAAGCAAGCTCCACGCGCATGGTATGATCTATTATAACAATTCCTCATTACGCAAGGCTTCGCTAAAGGCAAGGTGGATCCCACGCTGTTTATTCAGAAACGAGGTAAAGATATGATTATGGTACAAATATATGTTGATGATATTATATTTGCAGCCTCGATCCAAACCTTATCGGGGACTTTATGCTAAATTACATAAATCGATATCTTAAATAATGAATACAATAATATTAATTTAGCAAATCTACATTTCTAATCGTAAATAATGAAACCATTAATCTTTGTACCATTAATCTGCATATGCTAAATTAATCGATATCTTAAAGGAACCATTAATCGGGGACTTTGGTATTCGAAGGACTCTTCTATTGCACTAATGGCATATGCAGATGCGGATCACGCGGGTTGTCAAGATACTAGGCGTAGCACGAGTGGAACTTTGCAACTCCTAGGAGATCAACTAATCAGTCGGGCATCGAAAAGGCAGAAAAGTGCTGCAATTTCAAGTACGGAAGCAGAATACATAGCTATGTCCGGTTGTTGTGCTCAAATTCTTTGGATGAGATCGCAATTAACCGACTATGGTCTAGGTTTCAACAAAATTCCGATGTACTGTGACAACAAGAGTGCAATTGCCTTATGCTGCAACAACGTTCAATTCTCTCGGTCGAAGCATATTGACATTCGCTACCACTTCATCAAGGAGCAAGTGGAAAATGGAGTAATAGAGCTTTACTTTGTCCGATCTGAGTATCAATTGGCGGATATTTTCACGAAGGCTTTAGATCGCGCTCGAATTGAATTTTTGGCCGACAAGCTAGGAATGAGAACCTTCTCGCCTGAGACTCTAAAGGAATTGGCAGATGAAGCGAAAGAATAGTGATGGTAAACTATTCTCCGTATCCTTGGTGATCATTTGTATATATTGTTTATATTTTTATCCACAAAAGCAAAATACAAAAATATAAAACCATATAAAAACCATAAAATTTGGTAAATTCAGAAAAATCCAAAAATATTTTTACTTTATTTTCAAAGGCATGTCTTTTCGTACGATAATATTTACGGCCTTAGAAATGTTGATTAATATCGACACGGCGCCATAAATAGAGTTCGTACAAAAGTTGTAAATATTTCATAAAACATGCCTAAATGGCTTGTAGTTATTTCTGACTGCAACCCGGTTTTTCATATTTAAGTCAAGTATTTCTTATGAAAGCTTTGGCTCAAAACGGGAATTAATTTTCTCGGGCAAGGTTTACTTTAAAACCTTGTAAGGGATCAAGTTTACTTTATAACTTGGTCTAACACAAATCTATGTACGTTTCAGTGCATTTATTTGTTAAAAAAAGAGAAGTCTTGTTTTTATGAAGCTATCATCTCTACAACCATATCAATCTACAATTGGTATCTACATACTCGACGATGCGACTACTCAACCGACGACTACAACTCTTTCTATAGAACACGGGTCAACAATTGAGGGGGAGCAATTGTCAAGCATTCAGAATCTTCGATGCCGAACGTGCCAAGCTCACTAACTGGTGTCAAGACAACAATACCAATCGTACACGTGGTGTCAAGAGATGACTTCAGACGTGATGAGGCGACCAACATATGCTGACAAGAACCATTTGATCTTATCATATGATGTTCTCATCAATCAGGTCCAACCTTGTCAATTCTTTTCTAATATGGTGAATATGTGATCATGTTACAAATCGGTATCATATCTCATGCGTTTGATATCATGAAGATAAAATGGACTTGCATTTTTCTTCCCAAAACCTTTGTTAAAACTTCATTAAATCAATTGATATTAAAAAAATCGATTGGGTTAATATTTTTAATACGGGGGAGAAAATGTGATTTAATATGGGATATTATCACAAATGGTTTGACTTAATGTGCTGGCTCATCCCGACATGTGCGAAATGTTTTCGAATATCGTGGCATATGTTAAGGGGGAGCAAAACGGATTTTCATATCAAAATGGATTTTCGTGGTGACATATACTTACCCAAAACCCATTTATTTCACGACGATGAAGATTGTGGTGACATAAGGATGGTAGGATAGGTCAAGTCCTATGATTCTTCCAGACCCGGAGGAATCTTCCCAAGGACATTCCATAGCTAGAAATAGTAGTCCTTAGGAAAGATGGAGAAAGATTGTGAATGTAGCTGAATGCCGACCAAGTACTTAAGTTAGCACCGGAACAATCACAACAAGGTGCTAGTTATGACGTATTGGTAAGCATTGAAGGGGTTGAAGAATGAAAAAGAATTGTAAAGATAAAGGGTGTAAAGAAAGAAGCCCTCCTTACAACTTTAGGCAGAAACCAGGTCAATACATATGCTATTGAGATCATTTTTAATGATGCTCGATATTGAAGACAGACATCATGGACCCAGTGATGCAATGCACAACCCATCCCAGCTAACTCAGATATCTCTCAAAAGGTATTTGTTTTAATCATACGGAGACAACACATTATCTATTGATTTATTCACTCCGAATAAATTGGTATTGAAAAGGTAGCACTCCTCTCCAGCCTCCGATCACTAAAATCCAAAATGCACGATCGAGTCTAGAGCCATTTGAGATCATCAAATATCTCATTAGGACACACTTTCATATTTCCTTGCTTCTTCACACACTGTGAAAAGTAAGAAAGATATTAAGAGTCCTACGCAAAATCTTCATGATCTTGCCTGAACATCCGAGTAATACGAAAGTATTTACAATGAAGATGGAAATCCTTCTTGAGCGAACATCAAAAAGCTCATGGTAGGTAACTTGTGCGATTCTTTATGAATCAAACTTGTGATAACTGGAAAGCAACAGTGGTTTAATTATTAAATGAATTTAAACACGTTCCAGGCCTCTACGCAATATCTTAGTGATCTTGCCAGAACACTCAGAGTGATACCTTAGTGTTCACAGTGATGAGTGGAAATCCTTCTAGTGTTAACCTCAAACAACACTTGGTAGGTAACTTGCAAGATTCTATACGAATCAAGCTCGTGACAACTGGAAAGCAACGATGGTGCGGTTCTTAATTGAATTTCACTTGTTCCAGGAACATGAATTGACGGCTTCAAATCATGCGGATACTATTATCCAAATGATTCACTCTTTATGTTCGCAGTCAGCTTTGGACGGTCGAATAAAGAGAACGGGTTTACCCGCGAAATCCTGTCAGGAAGTTACTTAATTGAAACTATCCGTGACGGGTACGATATCTAATATGGTCCAACGGTCTTCACCGACTGGAGGTAAAATGCTACCGATTTAGAATGAAATGTTCAAAGCCATTTCGTTCGTGTCTACTTATGTTGCGGCTTTTGAAGACGGTGGCGTTGCGGAATCCAAGAAGAAGTCGTCCCCGCATGCTTATACTTTATGCACTTAATACCTCATCTAATTCAAGAAAGCCTAAAAGTTAGGTCTTCCGCTGTATCGAACTCTGAAGCTTTCAAGAATTACAAAGGTATAAGTATGTGGGACGTGAGGTCACGAAGAGGCGAAGATCACAAGTGATGGATGCACAAGATCAAGGCAAGAGATTAATGCTCAAGACTGATATCAATAATCACATCAGCATGTTCATCTGAAAAGAAAAAGAAAAGAAAGACGAAGACTACGAGCTCAAGACAAGCATAGTATGCTAGGTTTATCTTATTATTGTAACTTGGGTAATGCCCCTGTTTGGAGTGACCTCCCTTAGGGGGAGATTGTTGGAAATACGTTTTACGTATTAAGAAGGATCGGTCACTCCAACGATAGTCCATGTAATAGCTCGAAGTTTAGTTACTTATCTTTATTCAACAAACAAACCAAAGCCTAGCCTACAACATGTGTAGGCCGGCCCAAATGTAAGCCCAAGCCCATCTTATGGGCTTGGTATATAAACCCTCTCCTTAGAGGAGAGGGTGTGTGGTTTCATAATTTACACATAGTTCTCTTAACTTTCTCTCTCTAAAAGTGTGAAATCCACCATCTCTCTATCTCTTTTTCTCTCTAAAAACATAAGCAAGATTTACATTTCTCCAAAAAGAAAAGAGGACAAGCCCCAGAGCGCAACAAAGTAATACTGGACGAGGTAAAAAAGCTGGTGGACGCAGGAATCATGAGGGAAGTTTACTATCACGACTGGCTCGCTAATCCGGTAATGGTAAAGAAACATGATGGCAGCTGGCGCATGTGCGTTGATTTCACAGACCTCAATAAAGCTTGTCCCCAAGATTGCTACCCACTCCCGGAAATAGATTGGAAGGTGGAATCATTGTGCGGATACCCCTTCAAATGCTTCCTGGACGCATACAAGGGATACCATCAGATACAAATGGCGGAAGAAGATGAGGAAAAGACATCATTCCATACCAGCCAGGGTGTGTACAGTTACATAAAAATGTCGTTTGGACTAGGGGCAACGTACCAACGACTGGTCTATAAGGCATTTAAAAGTCAAATAGGGCGAAATTTGGATGTGTATGTCGATGACTTGGTAATAAAAGTCATACGGAGAGCGAGCTTATTCGGGACATAGAAGAGACATTCTCCACTCTCAGAAGGATAAACATGAAGTTAAATCTAAAAAAGTGCACTTTTGGGGCGACAGAAGGCATGTTCCTAGGATACATGATTGACCCCAATGGAATTAAACCATGTCCGGAGGAAACAGACGCGGTTATTCAACTCCAGAGCCCAAAGACGAAAAAGGAAGTGCAATCGCTAAATGGGAATCTTACAGGATTGAACAGGTTCCTGTACAAGTCAGAAGAGAAGTCACTCCCCTTATTTAAAACACTTAAAAAGTGCATTAAGAAAGGAGACTTCAATTGGACGAAGGAAGAAGAAAAGGCCTTCGAGGAACTAAAGGCGCATTTAGCTTCGCTCGCCATGTTACTCGCACCACGACCTAAGGAAGAACTGATAATATATCTATCCGCAACGCATGGAGCGATTAACGCGGTGCTAATGACAGACAGGGACAATGTGAAAACACCAGTGTACTTTATAAGTAGAGCGTTACAGAGCTCAGAGCTAAATTACACCCCGATGGAGAAATTAGTGCTCGCACTCGTGTTCGCAGCAAAAAGGTTGCGCATATATTTCCAAGCACACCCGATAGTGGTGATAACGGATCAACCCATAAAGCAGGTGATCTCAAAACCAGATGTTGCAGACAGGTTCCAAAAATGGAGTGTTCTACTGGGGGAATACAATATTACCTACAGACCTTGCAATGTCGTAAAAGGACAAATCCTGGCGGACTTTATCATTGAAAAGCCAGAAGAGGGTGCTCAGGGGCTAGATCAAAAGGAAGAAGACCAAGCCCGGTGGATCTTGTTCACGGATGGGTCATCCTGCACAGATGATCAGGCGCGGGACTCATACTCACCAATCCAGAAGGACTGGAGTTCACATATGCATTACGTTTTGAATTCACAGCCACAAATAATGAGGCAGAGTATGAATCGCTAATAGCAGGACTAAGAATCGCAGCGAGAATGGGCGTGCACAATCTCGAAGAAAATGTAGATTCTCGGCTGGTAGCAAACCATATACTTGGAGATTATGAAGCAAAAGAGGACAATATGGTGCAATACTTACAAAAAGCCAAAGCATTTATTGAAGGGTTCCATAGGTTCAAGATACGCCAAGTACCCAGTGGAGAACAAGAAAGAAGACGCACTTAGCAAAATAACTTCCACCAGTTTTGCGCACCTATCGAAACAAGTCCTAGTGGAAATGCTGAAGGACAAGTCAATCAAAGAGCAAGAGGTCGTGTCGGTTGTAGAGGAAGAAGGCCTTACATGGATGGCACCGATTATAGATTATTTAACGAATGACTCACTCCCGCATGATGAAAATGAGTCACGGCGAGTGCGAAGACGGTCGAGGCAATTCGAAGTCAGAGATGGGATCCTTTACAAGCGGTCATTTCTCCAACCATGGTTAAGATGTGTAGGACCACGACAGGCGCAGTATATCATTAGCGAAATCCATGAGGGATCATGCGGATTGCGCGCAGGACCAAGGTCCGTGGTGGCGACAGTATTGCGCAGCGGGTACTACTGGCCAACTATGCATACAGATGCGCGAACACTTATTAACAAATGCAATGACTGCCAGGTGCACAGACAAGTACCGAGGCAGCCTCAGGAGGAGCTCACACCAATTACCTCCCCTTGGCCATTCTTCAAATAGGGATTCGATATAGCGGGGCCCTTCCCTGTAGCTGCGGGAGGAGTTAAGTTTCTCATAGTTGCGATGGATTACTTCACAAGGTGGATTGAGGCAAAGGCAGTCGCAACAATAACTGGGAATCAGGTGAAAAGGTTCGTATGGGACAACATAGTATGCTGTTTCGGACTACCCGGTGAAATAATCTCGGATAATGGGAAGCAGTTCGTAGAGAACCCGTTCAAGTATTGGTGCACGGATAAGGGGATACATCAACGTTTCGCATCGGTTGCCCATCCACAAACAAATGGACTTGTGGAGAGAGCAAACAGGAGTTTGGGGGATGGCATAAAAGCACGGTTGGGGGAACATAATAAGAAGTGGGTCGATGAGTTATCGCATGTTTTGTGGGCACATTGCACGATGATCAAGACGGCCACAGGTGATACCCCCTTCACCCTTACATATGGGACAGAAGCAGTCATTCCAACTGAGATAAGACTGCAAACACTCCGCACAGCAGAGGTAGACATGGTTACTAACGATGATGAGTTGCGATTAAACCTAGACATAATCGAGGAACGACGAGAGTTAGCAGCGATCCGCGAAGCTAAGTCAAAAGCAAAAATGAAAGGTTACTGTGATTCTAGGGTACGCAAGACCTCATTCAGACCAGGTGGTTTTGTGTATCGCTCAAACACGGCAAGTCGCGTTGAGAATACAGGGAAGCTTGGACCAAAATGGGAAGGACCCTACATAGTGACAGGCGCACATGGAAATGATGCGTACCAGCTGCGTGACATGGATGGTCGTGACCTACAAAGACCTTGGAACATATGCCATCTAAAGAAGTGCTACCTTTAAAGGCGAAACTTCCCAAGTGAATGTATTGTTTTTCCTCTTTTCTTATTTGTGTTCAAAAAACTTGCAAGTATTAATAAAACAGTCGTGGTCCCTAGCTAGTTCCACTGCGCATTCTCAAAACTCTCTTTTTATGTTATACATACTTTTTTTTCTTATTATATATATATTGCCTATTGGCGCACGCGTGTACAACGTTTCCAGGAGGAATAAGAGGAATGAGCCTACCCTACTAATTAGACTCGTCGAGTAAGTGGGATGCACCCCCTTCGACCATGGATCGTGTATCCTTGTTAGGCCCCCTTGCTATTAATGACTGTTAATGCAAGTAATGCCTAAAAACATTATTAGTGTTAACTAATATTTCTTAGTTTTGATCACAACAAACCATACAACACATTTAGTGTAGAAACATAAAATGAATTATTTAACTAACACTATCATCAAGGTAATAATCATATCACTAACCTTTCTTAATCATACTTAGTGATCATCAAAATGATTATCCTTAAAACTCACTTTTGCTAATAAGACAAAAGACTTTTTAATAAACTTTCTTTTTTAGAAAATGTTTTATTAAAATGGAAAATGAAAATTTGAAAATGGCATATTCCAAATGCTGTTAGAATATCCTTTGAAGGGTTTAAATACCTCAGATATTCCCACCCCACTAAAAGACAAAAAAGGGAGCGGAGTCTAGTGGCGGTACCTTAAGTACCTAGGCGGTACCTTATCGATATGGTACCGCGGGGTAAGATAAGGTACCGCGCACAATATCCGTTATAGATCCGTTGTAACTTTGTCTCCTTTAAATAGTGCGTCAAATCTCATTTTCCAGCAAGCATCTTGGACGATTTTCTCAGCCCCTTTTCTATTCTCTATAGCATAATCATTAGTAAATGATCACTTAATTTGTTAAGGATGTTTACATATGATTATCCTCTTGATCCCCTCCTTTACCATGTCCAATGAGAAGATCACTCACTCATTAGTGTAGTGATAAAGATGAATTTATGAGCTAGTCATATTCATCATGATACCTTTTTGTTTTAGGTCAATCCAATGTATTTATGAATACTTGGACTAGTTGTGTTCATCCAAGTTATTTGTGAATACTTGGATTTGTTGTGTACATCCATTGCATATGTGTTTGCTTGGATTTGTGTTGTGTAAATCCAAGCTACATGTGTGTACTTGGATAAGTCTAGTTGAGTTGTAATAGATTTGATTAGGAGTTCTCACTAAACTATAAAGTGATGTGGTTGTGTCTTGTGAGTTCTCACTAAACTTTAAAGTGACTAGTAGTTGTGTTGTGTGAAGTTCTCACTTAGCTTCAAAGTGAAGAGTCGTGAAGATTGGTTCTAGCTTCCGATTAGAACTCGACATCTAGCCTTGTGTCGTAAAATGGTGAAGTAGGAAACGTTGTGAAGATTGGTTCTACCTTTCGATTAGAACTCGACATCTAGCCTTGTGTCGTTAAATTGTGAAGTAGGCAACGTCGTGTAGATTGGTCCTAGCTAAAGATTAGGTCTCGACATTTAGCTTAGTGTCGGAAAATAATGTAAGCAACGTCTTAAGGTTTTCTCCGCCGAGAAGGGAGCTTGTGGATATAGTGGAAATCTCGAGTAGGTGTACTCGAGGAGTGGAGTAGAAACGAGGATAGAGCCTCGTTGTCGAACCACTATAAATCTTGGTGTCTTCTCACTAGGTTGTCTCCTTCCTTGCTCTTTACTTATTTCATTATCATTATACTTGCTTATTATTATTGCTAGTGCATTTCAATTGAACCTAATCATTATGCAACTTAGATTTAAGTAAAAGATAGTTTTGATACAAACCAAATTGAAAGTAATTTTAATTTGGTCACCAATTCACAAGAAACTATTCAACCCCTCCTTCTAGTTTCTACAATTGGTATCAGAGCGATGGTCACTCAAGATCTTTGAAGTATATTGTACTTTAAAACTTGGATCGATCCATTGTCTCCTCAAATTAGAAGGTCTAGTTGTACTAAAGTTTCTCTTTGGTCAAAACTATGTTTTCTTTGAAAAATAGGTCTTTTAATTAAAAATATTGCATCCCACTTAAGATTAGTAGCCTTTATGCATTTTAGATATACTCTTGAAATGTATCTACTAGTTTGCATCTTGCTTTGTGTAGGTACTCATGAAGATCAATCAATTAATTGGTTATGGATTGAGTCACTTGCACTTGTAGAAGAATCATTTTCATTGATCTTTAACATCTTTGAATAATGATACCAAGATGATTGGGAATGATACTAGTCCTTGAAGACTTAGTACTCATCATAGTCATTGATTGGGCATAGCACTTATTCCTTCATGGATTGCTCTTTGTGGCCAAGGTACGCTCTCGTTCTTCCACACGCCCTTTGATCATTCTTTTGATCATTACTTGACTATGTGCTTGTTCTTGGCATCCTTGCCTTGACATTTATTTGTGGTTTGTGTTTCTTTTCTTTTATCCTCTCAAACCTTCATTGCTTGGATACTTGACTCACTATGGTGATGTAGAGTGAGTTAGTAGAAGCTTAAAGTATCAAGCATGATTTCCATGGTTTGCACCCATACAGTTAGTAGGCCCTTTGTGGGAGAGAAAGTGAATTAATACTTTGCTCATATTTTGGTTTAGACTAAGACTATTATTGAAAGTGATCCTAGTTTAGACTTGAATAATTGCTTTGTGTTTATTCATTACCAAAGCTGTTTGTCGTTTCGCCGGAAAGGCACGTCTTAAACCACTATATATGACACAAGCTCTTCGTTTCAACTATTTGAAGATTGTCATTAATCCCTTGAGCATTGCTCCTAGTCTTGATTCACTTCTCTTGACTTCTCTCCACTTAGTCGTTTTGCTACGAGTAGTCGTTTGTCCGTTTCGGTTCTTTTCGATCTTGATTTAACTCGTAATCCTTCATTAAGGCATATTGCTTAGTCTTATGATGATCCAATGATATTCTAAAAGGCTCATGATTTAATTTTAAGTATTTTAGAAAAACTGGATTTTCAAAATTTCGCGTTTTTCAGAGATAGAAACCTGCCTCTGTAGGCGGTTCCTTATCACCGCGGCTCAAAACCCGCGGTACCTTATCGATAAGGTACCGCGGGCAGTAACTTTTGTCAGAGCGCCAGTTTGTGTTTTTTATTCTTTTTCAAACTAAACTCTCTCTCTCCCAAAAACATACAGCCGACGGGTTTTTCATTTTCCACCATTGTTGAAGCTTCCAAAACCTTCAATCACTCAAATTAATTGATTCCAAGTTGTGGGTTTCACTCATCCATCATCTAGCATCAATTAATTGTAAGTATTTTCTTTCAATTTCATCTATTTTGTTCTAGGGTTCATCCTTTCATAATTGGGGATTTTTAAAATTGAAATTGAATTAAAACCTTAATAGGAATGTGGGTTGACATGGTAATCTTACTATGATTCCTTAGGTTGATATTCATTAAGATTTCACTAAAACCCACTTATAGAACAAATCCGAATTTAGGCTAAATGATTTTGGTTGAATTATGGATTTGAGATGAACCCATGAACAAGTAGGTAATGACATTGTTAATGCTTACCTAAAAACCTTGTTTTGAAAAACCAATGATCTAATCCATTATTGATCTAACATAGATCATGTGTTCTTGGTTAATAATGGAATAGACAAGTTGTGAACATGAAAATGATATGGATTCAATCCTATGTTTGTCAAGAAATTGATATAACACATTTTCATTTTTCGTTTTCCTTTTTGATTTTCATATGAGTGATTGGAGAAATATTGTCTTGTGTTTATAATTAGGTACTAATCATGCCCTCACAATACCAAAAGGATCATCAACTCACCAAAAAGTATATGCCAAACCTATCCGACTTTTGTCACTCAACTCACCTTGCCCATACTTTTTCCTCTCTCCAATCCCGTTGCTTTCATGAGGGTAGAGTTGTTCAAGAGGATATCAAGAAATATGTCTACATCAAGTCCATGTTTGAACACGTTGGATTTGATTGTTTGTTGAACATTAAGGAAGACATCTATCCTCGATTCCTTTTGGAGTTCTTTAGCACATACTCTGTAATTGAAAACAATGATGGAATATTTGTTAGGTTCATCTTGAAAGATCAACTCATTCAATACTCTCTCGAAGTGTTTGGTCAAATTCTTGATGTACCATTTGTGGGCACTTGTCGCTTCACGAATAAATGGAAGCTTAGTGCTCTCCTTGAAACCGACAATTGTCCTCCAAATGATCATGAGAAAATTGATCTTGACTTCATTGTCGACGTTGTCTCCAAAAAGCGTAATCGATCCGTTAAGAGAAGCCTTCATACTAAGGTACGTTCGGTGAAACGTCATGAGGTTCTATTGAGCGACCTTAATGATAACATGGTTCAATGGACCAATATCCTTAGGGAAAATGTGTTTTGTCTTGGTGGAAACCGGGATCATGTTCCGGTGTGTTTAGTGCATATGTTATATTGCATCTTTACCAACACCAATTACAATTTGGCATATTTTATTGCTCAACGGATCAATTATGCTATTCATAAGCCTAAAACAAACCTCCCTTACGCAATGCTTCTCACTCGCCTTTTTAAAAGGGTTGGCCGTGATTTTCCAAATCTTGATCTTTCTCAATTTCATCCGGTCAAACGGGTCATGCTACCTATTCGAGAGGTGTATAAGAGAAAGACAAGATCTGACCGTAAATCCGATCAACAAGAGTTCAATGATGAGGACATGGACATGCCAACAAGTGATGGTGATGGCATTGGCACAAGTGCTCCCATTGACTCTTCGAGTTCTTCTCACCACTCCACAAACTCATTCGTGGATGGTTTAGATGACATTGCTTCCCCTCCCCATCATTCCTCTAGTGAAGTTCCTGATAATCTCAATTTGGAGGAACTTTACCGTCGAAATCTTCGAACCCGAGGTGACTTGCATGAACACCGGATTGAGTCAAGAAAGGGAATCAAGCATCTGGGAAAAATGATCAAGGATTTAGGCAAGAAAAGGCGGTGAAGACTTTGAGTTATGTCAAAGTTTGGTTATCTTTTGCAGCTTAAACATTTGCTTATTAACACTTTGGTTTAGTTGTTTATTTACTTATGTTGCATGTTTGGATTATTACTTATTTTGATCCTAAATGTTGCTCTTGCAATAATGTTTGTGTATTACATAGCTTTGTGCATGCCATATGATAGTTAGCTTATTAAATTATGATCTGTAGTTAACTTTGGCTTGTAAAACCTTTGGGAAAAATCTGGGTTTATCAAAAACTGAAATGGGAAATTTTTGAAAACCTTCTGGACGCGGTTCCATATTGACCTGCGGTTCCTTATCGATAAGGTACCGCCGGTCCTAGATAAGGAACCGCCGGCCACTGTGCACGACAGCATCTTTGCTTTACACTGTTTTCCTAATTTTGTGTAAACCTTGCATGATTTTCAGTAATAAACTGCACATTTCCTAAACTAGGGTATCTAATTTCATTATTCACCTAAAATGATTTTAACCCATTACTAGTTTGGATCATCCTCTCAACCATTCAAACCCACCTTGTTTGCATGTTCTTCACACATCAAACATACTTCCCTAAACCTTAAACCACCCTAATCAACCATGGTGTGTACCAAAATCTCAAACACTTCCAAGACCTCCACACCAAGAAAAACACTCAAAATAAGGGTTAAGGTAGCTAAACCTAACTCTTCACCTTTCCATACACCCAAGAACGAGAATGCTCCTATCCTCATTTCTTCATCACCTTCCCCACCTCTTGCACCATGCAAGACCTCCTCTACCCATGGTACTAACCACTCCATTGGTTCTACCTCCTCTTCATTCAATTCTAGAATGAATGAGCTTTCTTCACCTTTCACTCCAAGTGCACCCTTGGAAGTGACACCACAACCTCAACCAATCCAAAGCATTCCTTTTGGGAATGACTTTGATGACATTTTGGTGACTTTACCATTTACCCCTCACAACTCACCCATTTCACCAACCTTGAAGGATTTACCTCCACATTCACCCATTTCCCCTTTGGGGAACATGCCTCAACTTTCACCCACTTCAACCTTGGAGAACTTGCCTCCTCCACCTCCACCCAACTCAAACATCCAAATTTTGGGTGTCCCTCTTTCCCTCCTCTTAGGTGATCCTTACTTTGGGTTTCAACAAACTCATGGTCCTAGATGTCCATGTTGTCTCTACAACCACTTCCTCATCCAAAACCTAAGGATGGATATGTATGGACTACATAGGGGTTTGCAAGATTTCTTGCTCACTTTGTTCTCCATGCCTCCTCCTAGGAGATGAATGATGGAGGTGTCTTAATAAGAGTTTTCAACAACAACAAGCCAAAGAAAACTATTTATCTAGATTTTATGATAAGCTAGCTATGTATTAGTTAGTTTTATTTATCTTTGTTCTTGTTTCCTTATTAATGAATGTTTCTTGTTGGTGTGTTATGGATTTAGCTTTGTGTGATTCTATCCTTTTGTACACACTAATTACTTTAATTTGAAATTAAAATTGAACCTAAATCTATCACAACCCCTAAACTTGACTAAAATTGGTTCAAAATGATATCTAAATTATTTTGTCACCCTTTGTCAAGACATTCTTTGTGAATGTGTTGCTTTATGCAACCCTAGCATTTTTTGGTTCTAATAGAGGTAAAAATCCAAGATTTGCAACTTTTTTGAAAAAGTCTTAGTTTTTCCCAAAACCTAGGAAAAACTTGGTTTAAAGTCCTCTGGACGCGGTTCCTTAAGGACTCGCGGTTCCTTAGTGATATGGAACCGCCGGACCATATAAGGTACCGCGGCCAGAAATGTGGCTTTTGACGAATTTTTGGTCAAAACCTTTAAACCCTATTCCCAGTCAAGATTCCTTGTTTACTCAAATTGACTAAACATTCCTTGACAATACACATTTTGTATTCAAATTCTTACCTTAATTACATTTTACTTATACCCCAACCTTGAGATTTCATTCTCACACCTTCCCAACCTTGAGAATTCATTCTCACATAACCTTGAGATACCATTCTCACACTCTCACAATGCCTAACTCCTACATTCCTAACCTTGACATTTCTTTGTCACAACCCCACTCACCCAAAGCTTGCTCATCCAATCTTTCAAAGAAACCGAAAATCTCGGTTCGACCCGTTTGGGTTAAGAAGAATGAACCATCTTCGTCCAAACCACCCAAAAACCCTACCTTCTCTCCAATCAAGTATTGGAATGAGACTTACACCATAAACCCCATCACCGGAGCAAAAGAACATGTTCCACCACCACCACAATCCTTCAATACCCCCCAACTCAATGACCTTCCCACCTTCCCAAACCTCACAAGGCATTGTGAAAACATTCCCAAACCCTTTACCCCACCACCACCAAACCCTAAGTTTGATGCCATACCCACATCAAACGATTTTGTGTTGCATCATGGATCCTCGTGTGATTGTTGCCGATTTCAACAAATTGAACTTGCTCATGTGTATGAGAAGTTAAATTTTCTTGAATTCCTCCTCACTCGACCTCCTATTCAAGTTTTCGTTCCGGTGGACAAAACTTCGAATGATGCATCGTCGTCCTTTTAGTTTTTTTTTTTTGCAATCTTGGAAAATATCACTATTAGACTAGCTTATGCTTAGTGGTTTATTTTCCATACTTATTGCTTTTAGATACTCATACTATGTGTATGACTATCCTCTTTGTTGTATTGTTTTGGTAACTTGTGTGTTATTTGTGTGCTATCTAATTAGTTCTATTTTTGAGTTGATCTTGGTTAAATTTTTACAATTGCTTATGGGTGATTCCATCAATTCTAAAGCTTTAACCCATTGACAAGCTTATCATCTTCACTTTATTGAAGTTTGATTTTGTCAATTACCTCTTTGGACATACTTAGCAAAATACTTGCTTCTAATTTGAGATTTCTTCTCTTTCTCCCTCTCAAGTTACTTAGTAGGTAGTGATCATATATACATTGGTGTTTCTTTCCTTTCTACTAACCTTTGTGTAGCATGTCACCTTAGCTCACAAACTTGGTGCCCCAAGCTAGGGGGAGCAACCACCAAGGGGGAGCTACTAGCAAAGTTCGATGCACTTCAAAGACTTATGCTAACCTTTTTGCTACGACAAAGGGGGAGAAATGATAGTGATAAACTAGTTAATAATTCCATAGTTTGTGTTTATACGTAAATGAGTTTATCGTTTGTCGTAATCAAAAAGGGGGAGATTGTTAATGCAAGTAATGCCTAAAAACATTATTAGTGTTAACTAATCTTTCTTAGTTTTGATCACAACAAACCATACAACACATTTAGTGTAGAAACAGAAAATGAATTATTTAACTAACACTATCATCAAGGTAATAATCATATCACTAACCTTTCTTAATCATACTTAGTGATCATCAAAATGATTATCCTTAAAACTCACTTTTGCTAATAAGAGAAAAGACTTTTTAATAAACTTTCTTTTTTAGAAAATGTTTTATTAAAATGGAAAATGAAAATTTGAAAATGGCATATTCCAAATGCTGTTAGAATATCCTTTGAAGGGTTTAAATACCTCAGATATTCCCACCCCACTAAAAGACAAAAAGGGAGCGGAGTCTAGTGGCGGTACCTTAAGTACCTAGGCGGTACCTTATCGATATGGTACCGCGGGGTAAGATAAGGTACCGCGCACAGTATCCGTTATAGATCCGTTGTAACTTTGTCTCCTTTAAATAGTGGGTCAAATCTCATTTTCCAGCAAGCCTCTTGGACGATTTTCTCAGCCCCTTTTCTATTCTCTATAGCATAATCATTAGTAAATGATCACTTAATTTGTTAAGGATGTTTACATATGATTATCCTCTTAATCCCGTCCTTTACCATGTCCAATGAGAAGATCACTCACTCATTAGTGTAGTGATAAAGATGAATTTATGAGCTAGTCATATTCATCATGATACCTTTTTGTTTTAGGTCAATCCAATGTATTTATGAATACTTGGACTAGTTGTGTTCATCCAAGTTATTTGTGAATACTTGGATTTGTTGTGTACATCCATTGCATATGTGTTTGCTTGGATTTGTGTTGTGTAAATCCAAGCTACATGTGTGTACTTGGATAAGTCTAGTTGAGTTGTAATAGATTTGATTAGGAGTTCTCACTAAACTATAAAGTGATGTGGTTGTGTCTTGTGAGTTCTCACTAAACTTTAAGTGACTAGTAGTTGTGTTGTGTGAAGTTCTCACTTAGCTTCAAAGTGAAGAGTCGTGAAGATTGGTTCTAGCTTTCGATTAGAACTCGACATCTAGCCTTGTGTCGTAAAATGGTGAAGTAGGCAACGTTGTGAAGATTGGTTCTACCTTTCTATTAGAACTCGACATCTAGCCTTGTGTCGTTAAATTGTGAAGTAGGCAACGTCGTGTAGATTGGTCCTAGCTAAAGATTAGGTCTCGACATTTAGCTTAGTGTCGGAAAATAATGTAAGCAACGTTGTAAGGTCTTCTCCGCCGAGAAGGGAGCTTGTGGATATAGTGGAAATCTCGAGTAGGTGTACTCGAGGAGTGGAGCAGAAACGAGGATAGAGCCTCGTTGTCGAACCACTATAAATCTTGGTGTCTTCTCACTAGGTTGTCTCCTTCCTTGCTCTTTACTTATTTCATTATCATTATACTTGCTTATTATTATTGCTAGTGGATTTCAATTGAACCTAATCATTATGCAACTTAGCTTTAAGTAAAAGATAGTTTTGATACAAACCAAATTGAAAGTAATTTTAATTTGGTCACCAATCGAAGAGAAACTATTCAACCCCCCCCCCCCCCCCCCCTTCTAGTTTCTACAATGACGTCGTAGCAAGTTATACAGCCAGTAAACTCTGAGACTGTTAAGACACACTTGTGCACACCTAACAATGGGTCAGCCTCACCTGACCATCCTTATGGTAGTAGCGGTATATCGCGCGTAATGAGCTTCTCAAACCCATATGGACCATTTATAAGTTTACATTGGCTTATTATGCGAAATTGCTCTATAAACATTAAAATATACATTCTATAACAAAAGAGGATAGTGTTTATTAGAAAGTAAACATATGAAGATACAAAACATGAACATATGTTCACAAGTCCCTAAGATGATTGGAGAGCAGATGGGTCTCAGAGGAGGATCTCTTCAGTTTCAGCAAAGGAGGGTAGTAGGCAGTAGCGTGATGATCCTTAAGAATTTTTTCCATTCGGTCCAGCAGGCGCGAATCCCTCTCAAGCAATGGCAATGGTAACACAGGGATGGTAGGAGCAAGGTGGGCTGCACCAACGGAAGGCGCCGCTTCTACGTTCAGCAGGGATTTCTTGGCAGTAACACGACTCTCATGCGCTGCGAGGACCTCAGATAATGGCACCTCCTTCACAATCTTGAAGGGATATCCGGGATGCGCGAATACGGGCACGGTCAACTGCTCCAGATATGGTTTTAGGTGAAAATCTGCCAATGATTTTGCGCCCTCTGCCTTATGGCGCACCAAGGTGAGACCCTCCATCACCGCTTCAATAGGCACTTCATGCTCCTTATCCTCCAAACCAAAAGAAGGTAGTGGACAGACACTCATTTCTTTCATGGCTGTGGTGAGCTTGGCGTCGGCCTTCGGATCGTTAAAGGGCACCTCTGATAGTTCTCGATTCATACGCTTCTCCTTGTGTGCAGTCGCCAAGCCTCTTGAAGTACCCTCATTGATGGCGGCTATGACAGACTGGGAGAACGAGGCTCGCACGGTGGGGTCTTCTAGTGCAACCATTGCAGCTAGGCGCAGACCATGACGCACTAACCACCGCTTCTCTACTATCTCCTTCATTAAGCGTGTGTACAACTCCTCATCTAGCTCGATGCTCAGCCTCTTCGATTGGCAGTTGAGGTCGCTTGCATCCTCCTTTACCCTTGCACCCAAAGCATCAACGTCAGCAACAAACCTATCCTTCCCCTCCTCAAAGGCCCCCATGGCAGCAATGTTGGAAGCCTTTATCTGCCTAAGATGGGCGCGCTCTTCATCCAGGGCAGCAGATAACCTGTTCCTTTCTTGAGTTAAGGAATGGAGGAGGGCGACATCTTTTCTTCCTCTCTCGGCTTCTTGGTCTATCTTTTCTTGCATGTCGCCGAGAGCGGAGGATTTTTCTTCGGTAACCTGCCTCAACTTTTCCTCTGTCGCATGGAGTTGGGCGCTCAGTTCAAGGAATCTCTTCTTGAGGTGCGATGTCAGCGTCACTTGCTGCGTTGCTAGATAGCTTGCCTCATCGGCCAAGACAGAGTCACTCATCCCTTCAAATACTACCTTTCGCCCAGGGGTACGATGTTGTCTAGGAAGCTTGCGCAGTCAAACGCACTTGTGAGATCGGATGAAGCAAGAAGCTCCCAGTTAGGGGCAAAGGTTGGAGCTTGGGCGAATGCATCCCCTCCTGCCGATGAAGCCTCTTTGTAGGGGGAGGGTGTTGTCTTGACCTTTGCAGAAGATCTTTCCTGTTCGTCGCTGTTGTATAACAGTAATATTTAGACGGACGTTTAAAGTATAATCACGTGGGAATGCAGCGAAGAATGTCTAGTTTACGCTACCATAGAAGAAAATGGTTACCTCAGATTGATGGTTGCGGGGGGAGTGTGTGGAGGAGTCTTTGCAAGGTTCTCTTCAAACTCTTCCTCTGTAGTGCGCACCCCTGTCCAGGAGGGGCCAGCCCCGGTGTGTGCGACTTTGTGTGGGGATGATGGGGGCTTCTGCGTCTTTTTCTTAAAGAGATAAAGTCCTCTTCCTCAAACTCATCCGTGGTTTTTTCGGCATCTTTGGTATATTCATTTGACGACAGCGAGGAGCTAAGAAATGATGGTGGTTGTTGTTGTACGGGTGGCTGCTGTTCTAACTGTTGCATTGGTGGGGATGGCGGTGGCTGGTCAGCGCCAGGGCCTTCGCTCCCTTGGGCGATCGATGGATCTTCAATCTCCAAATCCATGGTATTCCTCTGCACGCGGTCACGGACTGATTCTTCATTTTCCTGTTGAGGGCGTGACAACACCAGCAAATTTTCAGGAAACGCACCACGGACAAGGTCAAGCACATCCATAACTGCGAAAGGAAACAAACAGAAAACAGGGAAACATATTTTAGTATCCTAATATGAGATGGTACTTACAGAAGGTTATGATGAAGGCGGGAAGGACCACTAACCCTGGCCACTCTCTCTGCGGAACGCTATTACCATGTGCTCGCCACAGATGTATGCGCGGCTTAGGCCAAGAGTGACTAACACACTCTCCGGGTAGGGTTGCACGGGAATGCGGTTGTTGTCCAGAGTCTCCGCATCTACAACGTTGTAGGAGTCGGGGCCAGGTAGGGGGTCCTTCCTCACGGTGTCAGGGGTCAAGGATGGAAAGTGGAAGGGAAAGGCGGCGTCATTGACCCAGAATAATCTGTCGGTCCAATTCCTTAAAGAATATAACTTTCCATCAAAACATTGCATACCACCCTTTCGCTTAGTAAAAGACACCCAACCATTGCCTAAATTCCGTTGGTAGAATAGGCGGAAAAGATCTATTGTGGGTTCTATGTCTAGGGTGCGGCAGTTTATTTTGAAATTTGAAATTTTCGCTGCCCCTATGCAATGTAGCTGGGAGGCGTGGGTCTCGTAGTGTATTAATACACTCAGAAGAAAGCGCGACATGGGTATACGCTCGTTTGCATAATCGAAGTAACGGGTGTACAACCCTATCTTCCCTGCGGGGAACTGACTTATATTATGTTGTGGGTTAGGAACTTCTGGGTGCAGATAATTGGGTATGTAGAATTCAGAGGTAAATTGATCTAGCTGATCAATGGTCAAGATGGACGTGATGTTGGTTAGCTGTTTTACCATGGTGCTGTGTATACAAAATATAGTGGTCGCGCGGATTACCTTAATAAGAGATCTGGTGATGATGGTAAATGATAGAACCGTTAATGGTGGTTTGAAGGTTTGTATAGGGTAAACAGTCAAAAGGAGGCGTGATGGGTTTATATAGGCTTCCTTAGTTTTATTGTTTATGGTCAGATGTCTGCCACGTGTCCCCCACTTGCTAGATCTAACGGTAGAATATGAAGGGGTAACTATGACATGGCGCGCACTTTTCCCGAGCACCAAGGAGGTTAGGTGAAAGGGGAGATGTTTGTCTTCTTGGCGGGAATGTTTAAAATATGAGTTTATGCTTGGACTACGCGACTGTTTATGTTTGATTATAGTCTAGTAGCCGTGGATTGTAGACGTATAGTCCCTAGTCGGGCTGAATAGTCCGACTCACGGGTACTACCCGCATCCATCAGGAATGGATCGGATACTTGTGCGATGTGCGCACATAGCCCATGAAGCCTGGTAAGCCGCTGTCGCACAAGAGGATGATTACTTAGTCAGGTGCTCGTCGCAGTGCGACAAGATCAGATCGAATATAACTTATATTATAGTTATATTCGCCTAAGAGAAAGGGATATACACTTGCCTTGGTTGGATAATGAAGATCAAGCTATTTCAAGTCATTATCTCTTCCTTAGGCCGCAAGAACAGGGAGCCCAGCCTGGACTCTCTCGAGTATAAAAGGAACCCCTTCGGTTCCACAAAGGTACGATATACACAATACCCTAAACACTAATATACTCAAACCGATTACTTACTCTCACGCTGGAGTCTAATCGTGGGTAACAAACCCACGGTAAGCCTAACGGTGTCTGTTTAGTACGTAGAGTCCTAAAGCAAGTTTCACTTGGTGCGAGAGACGGAGTCCACAAGACCCCAAATTAAGCCTAATTTGGGTTAAGCTCAGTCTACCCCAACTTTTGCATCAACACACTCCAGCCTTCAAATTCTATTTTTAATTATGTGCTTCTAATTTACATCAGCAAACATGTTGATATTATATTGTTAATAGTACAGAATCTGTAAAAGAGTCAGTGGTATCAGAGCTCTTTTCTTAAGGGGCTGCTATATTGCTTGAGTGAAACACCTTCGAGATTCCACAAAAATCAGCCTAGACATGACATCTAGTGCAACTATTGTTCCCGCGATTCCAATATTTTCTAGAACGCATTATCATATTTGGGCAGATAAATACATATTTGAAATCTCATGGTTTATGGAAGGTTTTAGAGACTGATGAGATTTCTCCGGCACTCAGAGAAAACCCAATGGTTACTCAGTTAAGAACCCACGAGGTCGAGTCGCTAACGAAGGATAAGGCGCTAACATATTTACATTCAGTATCGCTGCTCAAATTTTCACCTCCGTAATTGACTTGGACAAACTAAAAGCTGTATGGGATAAACTCCAAGAAACATTTGAAGTTACTGATAGAGTAAAATTTGTCAGATTATTAACTCTTAAAAGATAGATTGAATTATTAAGAATGAAAGACAACGAATTGGTGAAAGTTTACTCAGCAAGGATGATGGACGTGGTTAATCATATGAGGCTTCATGGAGAAGTTGTGAAAGACCAAAAGGTAGCGGAGAAGATGAAAATTAGGGTTCCTCCAAAGTTTGAAGCAAAATTTTCCGCTATAGAAGAGTCTTGTGACCTAAATACGCTTACTGTTTCTGAACTAACTAGTAAACTCCAAGAACAAGAGCAAAGAGTTTCTATGAGATAAAAGGAAAAAGTTGAAGGTGCTTTTTGAGTATCTTCTACAAGTAACAAAGGTTTTACCTCTTAAAAATCATCTTCAACATCAAAGAAAGGTATTTTCCCTCTATGTAATATTTGTCAAAACATAAATCATGAAGAAGAAAATTGTTGGTTTAAAGATAAACCAAAATTCAAGTGCAACTTTTGCAACAAGCTTGCAAAGAAATCTCATAACAAAACACAAGAAATTCAGCAAACAAATGTTTCTGAGGAAAATCAGGTTGATGATGAATATTTTTTCATGGCATCGCATCTTTATAAACATCCAAATAGCACAACGTGGCTTATAAATAGTAGATGCAGAAATCATATGAATCCAAAAAGATCTTTGTTTATTAGCATCAATACCTAAAACAAGAGTGAAGTCGGGAGATGGATGTTATACTCGAGCAAAAAGAAGAGGTACTAAAGCTATCAACACAAAGAAAGGTACTAAATACATTTATAAAGTCTTGTATGTGCCTGAACTTGATAGAAGTATGTTAAGCGTACCTCAAATGATAAAGAACGGATATGGTGTGAATTTTACAAAGGACTCACGATGTGTTATCACTGATTCTCGCGATTCTAAAATAGCTACCATTTATATGGAAAATGATAGCTATCACTTGCAGCTTGATGTAGCTACCATTTATATGGAAAATGATAGCTATCACTTGCAGCTTGATGTTGCAAAAGCTAGTGCCTCTAGTGTTACTGAAGATAATAGTATGAAAGGCCACAAGGAATTTGGTCATTTCGAGTACAGAACACTAAAGCATATGAATACCATTAAATTAGTGAGAGATATGCCTCTCATTAGTGGAGTTGATATTCCAAAATTTGATAAAGAAGATACTAATGACACTGATGTGTTAAGAACAAGACTATTTGATGTTTACGAGTCTTGTAATTCTATTACCGAATTTGAAATCTATATGGATGCCTCCAAATGTATAGAATCAATGGATGCAATGAAGTCTGAATTTGAGGAGAAGATTTATGTAACACAACCTAAAGGCTTCAAAGTAGCTGGAAAGGAAGAAAAACCTTATTGACTCTATAAGGGTCTTTATAGTCTTAAAAAAGCACTAAGGACATGTTATGTTAAGATCAACGCTCTTTTGCTGAGTCATAACTTCAAGAAGAGTTCAATACAATATGTCCTGCAACATGGAAGAATAAAGCATATCAATGTCAAGTATCATGCCATTCGAGAAGCTCAAAAGAATGAAGAAGTCAAGATCAAATACTTTGCTTACAAAGTTCATTACCAAAAAGAAGCTAAATTACTTCAAAGCTCAACTTATGGAATCTAACAACTATCTTAAGGAGGAGTATTAGAGTATGCAAGATTGTTTATTTAGTTAATTATTGTGTTTAGAATATATTTTGTAATCTTAACGATAAAGAAAGTTTAACTAGTAAGCATCCTTACCTCCTAAGTAATCTTAAGTATGAAGTATTCTTACTTGTTAAGAATACTTAGATATCTACTAGTATTAGCTATTAAGAAACTTACCTACTAAGAATACTTAGAGGTAAAGAAAGGACTAGTAGTAAGTATTGTAAGCCTATAAATATGAATGTAATACAAAGATGGAATATATCACTTTAGCCTTCAAATTCTATTTTCAATTATGTGCTTCTAATTTACATCAGCAAACTTGCTGATACTATATTGTTAATAGTGCAGAATTTGTAAAACATTTACATTACCCACGGCTTGAGCCCCGGATCAAACCGTACCTAGCCCTCTAAGTATGCTCATTATATTTTTAAACGAGATGACATATCTTTTTGCAAGTCTTCTCCGATAGTTGTTGACACTAAGGTTAGATTAATTTCTACATTAGGTACTCGTTATTATGACCTAACATATTCAGAAGCCTTTTTGGTATCTTGAAATACCTGACTTTTACTCATTCTATTATATCTTATGCAGTCAAACAAGTTTGTCTTTACATGCATGATCCTCATGAATATCACATGACATCCCTCAAATGTATTTTGCCCTACATTCAGAGCACTTTACACTACAGTTTGCACATCTAACATGTCTTATAATTCTTCCTTGGTATCTTATATCGATGTTGATTAGGGTGGTTGTCCAAAAACTCGTCGTTCAAAATCTAGGTATCGTGCAAACAATTTGATCTCATGATCGTCTAAACGACAACATACGCACTTTTCTTATCTAGTGCTAAAGTGGAGTATCGAGGAGTTTCAAATGTTGATTCGGAATCATGTTGGCTTCACAATTTTCGTTTAGAACTTTAATATTCTTTGACAAAGCAACCTTCGTGTTGGATTCAGGTGTTATCACTCTCCTTATCATCATGTAAACATCTTCAGTATGCCTTCTATGTTGTTTGAAGAATTTCGTACCAGCTTAAGTCTTCGGTGTCTTCCCGCTCTAATTACGAGAAGTGTTAGTCATATATTCATAAGCCATTATCCGGTCTATAGAATATCCTTTGTATCATTATATATTGTACATACTATTATTATAATGTACTCAACCAATTGTATTCTTCAATAGAATGTACGAGGTTTGAACAAATAGCATAATAGGTAATAACATTTTGATAAAAAAAATTAATTAAGTATTGTGACAATTTATAAAGCATAATTTTTTAATATTAATTTTTTCAATAAATTTACGCAAAAAATTTAATGTTTATATAGTTATAATACTTATGCATGCACGAGTTACATAATTTATTATTATGTGTTAATATCGATTAATACGTTGTATAGATTTTTATTCCCACAAAGATAGCTTTATTTAATTGACATGTTTGTTTTGTTATATGTAAAATCTCATTTGTTTATCTCATCTCTTAGTAATGTGTGAGATCGTGCCTTCATTTTGATATACATATTCTGGTTAATAATCAGTTTAAGCTGATTTTTAAGCTCTTCTGCATATTAAACGTATAAAGTAGAATAACATGTTTTGTTATTGAATGTGAATAGTTAAAAAATACTACTATATTTCTATATATCCTTGATTAATCTATTAAATATGTATATCATGAGTTGTTTGTGCATGTACAACCTCGTGTACCTATTTACAGGTCATGTTAACTTGTGATTCTCTTTTTACATTTGGGATTTCATGCAAACAAATTAGTTTGATATATGTTGATAACAATATATATAAATATGACAACACATTGTTGTATCTTTTTATAAATGGAAATCATAAAAGGCATAAAGTCTAGTGTGTTTTTATATAATGTTTAAATTTGTTTAAAGTATGAAAATTGATAAATATACTTAATTGTGTATTTATTTAAAATTTAAACATTAAATTTTTTATAAATTAAAATTTTATTTTGTAAATCTTTTCTACAAAACTGACACATAGCTCTTTAACACCTTTTATAAATCAAAAGAAAATTAAAAAATTGATCAAATTAAAGGTTTGTTTGCTAATTTTTTATTAGATCAATTTCAATTAACAGATGATTTAATATGTACAATGTTAGTTTTATTACTTAATATTTTCAGTCTTTTTTCTCTATTAAGTCACAAACAAATAGTTTTTATATTACTTAAAAAATTTGATTTTTCATATTATGTCATTATCAAATACCACCTGATTTTATATTTCGACATGTATTAAAAAGCATAAAAACTCGATTTTGTTACATAGATGGAACGATTCACTCTAATTAACCTAATTGAAATTCTTAACCTCCACTTTTAAAATTTTGTAGAGATTAGCAATACATGTGGTGTTAACGCGGCCCTTGATTGACGTAACAACATTAATTCATATGCTCTGATATGAAAAACAACAGAACGACCGTTGTAACGCCGCTTTCCATTATCGTATTTCATTATGTTTTTAATGCTTCGTCGTTCACCGTTAGCCGTTTTCACGTGCGTTGCGGCTGAAAATATTTTTTGATTTAATTTATTTACATTTAAGTGTTATAGGAAAATAGCCATGACATCAACATAAGTATTATCTTATTAACATATATATCGCGCTTTCGTACGACTAAGTTTGTCCTTTCCTAAAAAAGCATCAAATTTTGTTTTTATGTTCTTTTAGGAAAAAACTAAAATTTTATCACACATAAGGACAATAGCTTTTAGAGCATTTCTTATGCATCAACACTTAAAGATTTGATGTAATTAATATCATTAATGTTAAACTAGCATTGTATTTACTTGTTGCGATTGCGTATACCCTGTAATAAAAAACATTTGTGAGCAATATTTCTCAATAACATGTCTTTTATAATACCTTGACGCATGACGAGAATTTTGAGGAATAATTTATCGCGCAATACTTTATATTAACAAGTCAATTATATATGCATGACTATGCAATATCAATACAAAACGAAAATCAATATATTACGAGATTGTGATGATTGATGGTTAAATGTATTCATTGATTAATACATGTTATGTAACATTCATCATAATATTATATAACATTTAGACACAAAAGATCTTGTTATAGTTTATATGTTTACATGTTTTCATACATTATAAGTCACCTTAAACTCTTTCTATTTTGACATGCACGATTCAATCAAAAGTATTAGCAAAATGATTAGGATTTCACAAAATTTGTACTAAAATACGTACACTAGTGATGCATGTTTCTTTAATATGCAAATTTTAAAAAATTTAAATATTCATACCTAAATAAAAATTTGGCATTAAACTTCAATTAAATAAAACTTTAAATAGCTATAAAATATGTAAAAATTTATTGTTTCTAGCATTAGTTATTTGTACACGTTGCATGTTAATTTGTATTTCATTTGTCATTTATAAATAGTAATTGTGGAATTTTGCGTAATAAAGGTTTGTACAACATGCTTTAAAAGTTGTATTACGTAAAATTAAGATTGTGGTGAAATGTTTCACTATAGGATTGTACAATTGGCTTCAAAAGTTGGGTTACTTAATTTTTTACGTAATGGGATCGCTTTATCGGTTTCAACAGATTCTCTTCAGTTCGTCTTCGGAAATCTGTTGGGTCCTTTGGATATAGATCTTTCAGCTTGTTATGGATGATGAACAACTTCTGTAGTCACAAGTTATTCACAGAGAGACTCTAATGGAAACAAAGTATTTGTGCGGAATACAAACACTAAGAACAAGAAGAAACACTTGGCTTAATGAATAACATGATCCTATATCAGGATTTCTAATATTACTATTATGAAATGAAACTGGTGAAAGGTGTATCTTACCCTTCTCCTAGTGGGTTCCTTTTATACTACAAGAAAACCCTAGAATTACATTAACACAAAACGTGTAACAGTTGATATGCATATCCTTTCCTAAGATATCTCATGCATATCCTAACAAATTACTACTAATAACATAGTTTGACTTTATACTAGACCAGGAGTAACGTATTACTCCTACCAGGAGTAACGTATTACTCCTACCAGGAGTAACTACTTCTATGAAGAGGAGTAACTACATACCTCCTAGTCAACCTATTACAAAATTTCGATTACATTAGTCCTAACAATCATCTCCTAAACTTGAATTTTACTTGGTTGAGTTCAAGTTTCCCGGTAGATCTTTCTTAAACGCATTGAGGATTGGATATCATAACCACAACAGCAAGAACACCATTGGATAGCACCCGACGTAACACAAACCTAGCTGCTGAAAGCACATCCGTTGAGCTTCTTGAAAGCTTGAAACCATCTGCACATGTTGAATCTTGACAGCAATAGGAGAAGATTTGATAAGCCTTTACCAAGTAGATGCTCGCTCTTGGGCTAGCTAGTCTTTTTGGTGGAATCATGACATCACCCTGGGAGACCAGTACCCAATCCAACTGTTAAAACGTGAATCAATGGTGAGTTGGGGGACCTTGATGATTTTGGGCAAACCATCATAGCCGTCAACGGATTTGAAAAAAGTTTTTACCAGAAGCCGTACCCCTTGGACTAGCCATCTCTTAGCAATAAAGCATTGGTGAGTTGAATACCCTATAGCTTTGAGCAAGCTATTACAGCTATCAACGGATTTTAGTGGGTTATGTCTTTACCAAGAGTCGTATCCCCTTGGACTAGCCACTCTTCAGTCTAGGTTCAAGGTGAATGAAAACCGTCCAATTTTGGGTAAACTGGCAACCATCAACGGATTTGACAATTACACCAGAGCCGTACCCTCATGGTGAACCAACTCTTTCTTATCTGTTAGACATGGTGAGTTGAACACCATTTGTTGTGTGGAGGCTAACCAACACCAGAAGCACACATCAAACAGCCCAAGTGTGAAAAGATTTAAATTTGTTAAAGTATAAGCATATATTATATAAAGTTATAATTTTCTCTGTCCTTGTTTTTTAAATGAATAATAAAAGTGTTAGTCACTGAATGCTGTACACACCGGTGAAAAGAATACAGAAATAAAAATAAAGTACAAGAACATCATACCAGATTTATACACCAGAAGCTGCACCCTTATCAGCAAAAAGGCGTGCTTGAATAGACTCGACCAAGGTGGTAGCCATAGATGGCTCATTGCCAGCAGGAGCATTTGAAATCACCAAGCGACTCTGCAACATTGCCTCCATGGTAGATATGGTGAGAGGATAAGTCTGATCCACCAACATGAAAATACTTTTCCCTGATTCCATCTCTAACACATGCACAGCACAACCAACATACAATTTCTACCTGGTAATAACCCATTGGGGTTGGTCAGCCCAAACAACAGCACTAGGAGTGTCAGGAGGACAATCCAACATAATCTTTAAGTCTCCCCATAACACCAACCCGGGCCACGTGGCATGAGAAACAAGAATAACAGCATCAACCAGACCATACAAAAACACTAGATCCTAACGATCCACCTAGTACAAAATATCCTGTAGATTGGAGAAGTACTTATGATTGTCATCTTGCGTCTTGATCATGTGTGTGAAAGTGCCCGGAACAATAGGAGATGGCTGAACTTCCCAGTGTACAATATGACCAGCCCCAAGAGGAATGTCACTATCACTATTGGAAGCCGCTTCAATGAGATTAGCCGGATCTCTCTTCTCCCAAGGAATCACAGGGCCACGACGACCCAACTTCTTACGAATAGAATGGTGTGGCTTATCTGAAGAAGGTTCCACCTTGACCTTTGTGGCAACAGCAACAGGAGGTGTAACATCAACATCAGAGATTGGTGGAGGAACAGGGTCATGCATAGCACCAGGTGTGGATATCTTAACAATATGAGTAGAATCATCAACCTTTGGAGAAGCTTGAGTAGGAGCAGCAGTAGAACCCAAATCACTCGAAGCAACAGGGATGGAAGGAGTAACCATGGGAGTAGGTGTAGGAGCTAAAGGAATAAGAGCAACCGGTTGAGCTTGTTTAGCATGCCTTGGCAGTGTGGCATTAGCCGGCAAACGAACTTCCTTATTCTTGAGCCTGAGCATGTTGTTATACATGTTCTTAAGTTCTCTGGTAGAGCTTTCACCCGCTTCATGGTCCAACCAGTAGTGTAGTATGCCCCAGTTTGATTCTTGACATATCTTTCCATGAGCTCCTTTTGTTTAGCATAGGATAGGGGCCTGTTGCATCGAATTTCTCTTAGTTGAGCAGCAAGATCCTCCCTTTGCCTATGAATCAATGAGGAAATCATGTGAGCACAGTTGGTTTCACGCACATCCGCTCCCAACACATTCCAAAACTGAGATATATTAGAGTTAAGCACAGTGATCACATCTATCCAGTCCTTGTTGTCCCAAAACATGGCATTGTGACGAACTTTCTCATGTCTTTGTTTGCGGAGTGCTTCAGCCTCAGCCTCTTGCTCCTCATGTATTCTGTGAGTAGCTTCTTCACCTAATCTCTCCTCCTCCATTTGTCTGCGAGTGCGCTTGTGAGTAGGAATAGGATCATCAGTCATCGGAGCCTTGCCTTTATCTGCAGTTGATGGACCAGGAGGTGGGGAACATGGCTTTGGTGTAGCAGCAGGAGTTGTGACACTCGTAGCACTAGGAGGAGCAGGTATCTCCTCACTAGTCTTGGATGCAAAATCCTCCCTAGCCAAAACAGACAACCCGTCTTCTTCCATATTGGTCACCTCACTCGCGGAATTAGACACCACCACATGCTTCTTTTGGCGTCTCAATCATGTCTCCAAGTACTTGACCCGTGCAACCAATGGAACCACCACGTCCCTTGTCACTTGACGATGAGTGTGTAGATCAGCTTCAAGAGATTGGATCTTCTCATAGTACCTGTGAACCAATGTAAGAAAAGAGGTGAGAGTAATAGGTTCCTCAACTTCCCGACCAAGAGAACTTGGTTATGGGGAAGCCTCATTGGGACCAGAAGTAAAAGCTTGGTCAACATTAGGACCTTGTGCTTCTTGCACAAAGGAAGAAGAAGGCTCCTCATGAGAAGTTGGTTCCCTTCTCGATGAATGGTGGACATGACTAACTTGTGGAGAGTTTAGAAAAGGGGATACATGAGGGACAATATGAGCTACAGGAGAAGCAACCTTCGAGGAAGAAGGCTCCTCAGTAGCTACCTCATGAACATGATCCTCATGAGGGATCTCAATCACTGGATCCTTAACTACATGGATCTCCTCATCAATTGGATCATCAACCACATGAGGTTCCTCGTAGGCTTCTTCAGCAGGAGGAATCTCATTGGGATCCTCAGGTGCAAGGCCCAACATAGCAAGAGTGAGGGGGATCTCATGATTAATGTAAGCAAGCTTCATATTATAATACACCTTAGAAATTAAGCTAGCAAAAATATACTCCTTATGATCATTAGGTACACACATAAGAATTTGTTGTGGAAACCTAGGATACATCAGAAACTTCTTCATAAGGCCACTAAGATTCCCAACCATGCCATCCAATATATACATAGATAAATTAAACCTACGACCCTGAGCAAGACAAATAAGACCAGTAGCAAGGGGATGGGAAATTGATCCCAACTCCTAGCCTTGGGACTCAAGCAGTGAATCAAGAAGTGGATTAGCAGCTTCCATTATGAAGAGAATCGATTATTAAGAAATGTGAAACTCCCCTCATGAGCATACCTGATGGCAGCCATCCTATCCAGGACCTCATTGTCCGGAATTGAGATGATGCCATCAGCATCCTAAAGATGCAGAGCAGCCCTAATGTGAGCTTCTGTCACCACAAATGGACGACCATCTATGGTGGCATGAATCTCTGTGGGGTGTCCTACTTGAACCCTAACATCAGCAGTTGCCCAAAAATGGCGAATGACAAAATCTAAGAACTCCAAAATCTCCTTATAATCCTCACAAAATGGTCCTTCACCAAGGTAAGCAACTTTGTTATGATCCGCCTTATATTGAAGTGCAGCCATTGATTCTAATGAGTGATTGATAGCAAGAAGATGGATGATGATGGTGGGTAGGAGCGTGTGTGTGTGAAGCTTGGTTCTGATAAGTGGGTCAACGTTACCCATTTGACTATAAGTAACCACCCTTGTAAATGTTCATTGACCCCTAATTAAGGGGGTTGCCTTTTAAAAAAGATTACTATTAATGGTAATAACCACTTGCCATCTAATAAATTAATATATAAAACCCCGTTACTTAACTATGGGTAAAGTGATAGACCAGGAGTAACTAATATTGACCAAAAAGTCAATTGGTCAATGAGACTGTACCAGTAGTAGTGTATGGTCAACAAAAGTCAACGAAGAAGAACAATGTTCCCTAGAAGGAACAGGAAACACACACACCATTACTATAATGACCAGACAACCATAAGGATGTAAGTAATGTCCACCAGGAGCTACCCAAAAAGACCACCAGAAGCAACACACACACCACAGTTCCATGAAAAGTGCCGAGAGAATCTACAAGTAGGAAGAATGAACAAGGATATATGTATAACAAGCCTCCCCTTAGGCTTAGCCTCCCCTCAATCCTAGGCTTCAAGGATTGACCATTCCAATGTGGTGTTGATCCCAAACTTAGACCGATTTAGCTTTATGTATACGAGATTAGATCAAGTAATACACTTAGAGAAACCTTTGTATATGTATATGGCAATCTGCGGAACTAACACTTAAACAAGAACACACAAGATGTAAACAAACTTTCACTTTGATTAATGATATCAAACTTGCTTACAATGAAAGTGTTTAACGTATGAAAACTTATATTGAACAATAACCTAAAGGTCTTCTTTTATAGACATAAGAAGCCTTGTACAATAATCTAAGTATCAACTATTCTAGGTAAAGATAAATATAGAAAATACATTGTTGTTCCTATCTTTACTAGAAGTAATCTAGAATATAATAAACGTGTAGATCATATCCTTCCATCAGTGCTTGTCTTCAATGTGTCAACGCTTGACTTCTTCTTGTCAACGCTTGATTTTACAGCTTTTGTTTTACTCCTGTCAACGCTTGTTTTACTCTTGTCAGCGCTCAAGTAGACTGGCTATAATTTATTCCCAACAATCCTCCCCTAAACTTGATATCTACTCTAGTAATCAAGTTTCTGAATAAACATTAAGGACTAGGAGGAATCTTACAAACCTTCTCATATTGGTAATAAATAAATCTGATCAAATCTTTGGCCACATCACTTGAATAATTAATTTCTAGCTGTGTGTTCTTCATCTTCTCCAAGACTTCATTGGACATGAAATACTGACCATCTACAAGTAGATACTCAGCAAACTTTGTAGAACTCAAATAATAAACACCAGCAGCTGAATACAATCTCCATTGAAGACCACTGAGGTCATCTTCAAGATCCTTCTAAATGGCAGGATCTTCATCTCTTGGTCCACACATTCTCTTGAATGTTGACCACAATTTTATTCCATTGACTGAAGTTGGTGCTTCAGTCTCATACTTGGCCTCTAACAACTTCCATAGGTACCAAGTCTTCTCTATCAAAACTTGCAAACAAAGATATAAGGGTGGTAAAAGTGTGAACCTCTTTTCCATACCTGCCAATCTTCTAAAACCCACATTCATCTTCTTCATAGCTTATAATAGGGTTTCTGGAATCAAGTGGTAACACTTGTACCATATCTGAAGCTTCTAATGGTGAGAGCTTGAGGCTCTTTCTTATAACAGCTTCACTTGGATGTAATAGATCCATATCTTTAGGAAACTCAAGAGGGACTCCCTTTTTCATTGGTCTGGGAACAAACATTGCCTTCTTAAGCTCCATTTCCTCTACAAGTTCTTCTTTTCTTTCATTAGAAAGAAGTCTTAGAGTGTTTTCTTCCTGCACTCTAACCCAAATGGGATAAGCTCTACACTCCAACTCTTCAAATGTCAATGCAATCAACTTCTTATAAGTCCACCCTGTTCCATGACATCTGAGCAACATGCAGTACAACTCCCTTCTATCCCTTTTCAAATTTGAGCGAACATTTCTTGCTTTGTGTTTCAGAATGCCCTTGCAATCCTTTTGTACTCTGAGAAGAATCTCCAAACCCCATATCTGATCTGAAATGGTCAAATGTGGATTCTCTATACACCTATCTTCCCAGGCATGGTACATCTGAACAACTTCTGGCATATCAAAATCAACCTGCAATTTCAGCTCATTCAACTTCTCTTTTGCCAATTCATCACCATACTCAAGCCTTTCTGGCTGTTCTATGATCATAACACTTGAGTCTGAACTGGCTTCATCACTTCCTTCTTGCTCTTCTGAAGTGACAACAAAAGGTGATTCACCCACCTCCTTTCTTTCTTGTTCCACAATTTGTGCAGCCAACTTTCTATCAAACTCAATTTGTGCTGCATTCTTTGGAACAACTTCTTCTACCATAATACCCTTACCCTTATCTAATGGATCAACTGTTGGTAAGGTAGATGGTAATACCTATGAAGAAACCTCTTTGATGATGGATGATGACTGGAATACATCAACCTCATTTGCAGGTCTGTCAACGCCCAATTCTGCTTTGTCAGCGCCCAAGATACTCATGTCAGCGTTCAAATTCTGCTTGTCAACGCTCAAATTACCTGTCTCAGCGCCTCTTGTAATTTCTTCCAACATGGCTGTAAATGACAAGTTTAAGTTTGTAGGAGTAACTAGAGACGTATCAAAACCTGTCTGTTTCTTCAACTCAGTAAGGGCTTCAGCAACACCCAAAGATTCTTCATCATATGAACCTTTTCCACTCTCAACAAATGGTTCTGTAGCAGCTTCATGTGAGCCTTTATACTCAAATTAACAGGCTCTGTAGCAGCTTCCTCCCCTTTGTAAGAATCCTCCTCAGATAAAAGGACCCTTGTCTGCCTTCTCCTTGACTCAGCTGTTTCCAAAATAACAATCCTCTCCCTCAATTGCTTGAGTTCAAGGCCTTGTGTACTGACTGTTTGTACCAAGTCTGTATTTTGCTTTTGCAAGTTAATGCAGACAGCCGTTAATTCCATTAATGTCATTGGTTTTATTCTGCCTTCCTCTAAAATGGGTATTTGACCTCCCAAGTCAGATTCATGGGGCATGGATGAGGTCTTAAAGATGTTAGGACTGTCTTGGCCAGCATCTAAGCCAGAACCAATAGTCCCAGCCTCATCCATAGCACCAACCACACTTGTGGTGGTGGTTCTCTCTGCTACATGGCTAGGACCACTAGAGGAGAACACTCCAGTAGTCCTTTGGCATTTTTGTAACCTATATTGTGTTGGGGGAGAAGAAGATGTGGATTGGGTGGATGTGGGTTGGTTAAGGGGTGTTTGGGTCTGTGAAGGATTTGTGTCAACGTTTAAAATAGGCACATCAACGCCAACATTTAATGTGTCAGCGTCAAAGGGTTCTTGGTCAATTTGCATATGTTGTGGTGAAGGTAAAGGTTCAGGTATTGGGTCAATTTGAGGTTGGGGGTCTGGTTGGGGTTGTGCTGCTTCAATGACAGCAATCATAGCAGGAGTTAGGGGTATGTCACGATGTGGGGGTGAGTTCATCTTCATAAAAATTGCTTTCTTTTGCACAGGGATCTCATAAAAATCATCATGATCCCCTGTTCAGTAACCTTGGACATCAAAAACCATTTGTAAAAATCTGGGATAAGCTAAAGTCATTTTGTTCCCTTTATTTTTACACATGCCCTCAAAAATCATTTTGGAATAATTAAACTCTTGCCCAGTAGAAATGCACACAATAGCACTTGCAATAGATCTATTGATCTCATTGTGTGCAGTACACTTGGGACTCAAACATTGCAAGAGGACATGTATTAGGTACTTCCAGGCTGGGGGAAACTCATGTTTATGATATTTATTTAAAGTTCCTTTAGCAGGAAAAGGATAACCCAAATCCCTTAGTCCTTGTTTTATTTCACTAATGGGGAGGGTGGTTATACCATCTGCATCATCAAGATGCAAAGCTTGACGAACCAAAGCTTCAGTAACCACCCATGTGCGCCCATGAACAATAGAAGATAATGTAGTCACTCTATTAACTGTTGAGGAACTGACATTGTTCCAAAACTGTTTAATATGTGTGACAGGAATGAGTGGAGCATGAGAAAGAGCATACCTAAAAGGGGATGCGTTCAAATACGCCACCATTTGTGTGTATTGGGGAAACAGAGTATCATCAGCTTCAAGATATGCAACCATGTTGTGTTGACTTCTGAACCCCAATTCCAAATCACTTGGTTTAAACTTTGGTGCCATTGTTGAAAGCTGTTATGAATGATTGACAAAGATGAAGTTATAGGAGAAAATTGTGTTAGACAAGAATAATAGGTACACTTTTTAAAATAGGAGCCAAATATATAGGAGAAGAAAATGCATGTGATTGGCCCAAAAATAGGCAAGGATTTTCAAAATGCAATCATGAAAATATTGAAAAAGAATAAGTTTATCTCATGCATTAAATGAGAGTTATCTGCTCCCAAAATTACGGCCTAAAAATATGTCAAAAAGTAACAACTGGGTAGGTCCCATTGAGTGTCAACGGTCAAAATAACCCATCAACGCCCAACGGCTATATTCTTGTCAACGTTTGCCAAAGCCATGTCAGCGTCTAAATTGGTCACAACAACGCTTGGAAAAATACTTGTCAGCGTCCAAAAATAAAAATTTATAAAAATGAAAAATGACCTTAACAAAGTAATTTATCCTAGAGAAGATAACCAAAAAGTTGATAATTATTATAGGGCGGCAAGCACTGTCCAGTTATGCACACTTGCTTATACAAGATAGACATAACAGTCCTCTAGTGTCCCTTGCTAACCAAAATTCTTAACAACTAAGTTACCTTATAAAATTCCTTGTTAATCCCAGGTAAAACCCATGACAAAATCATTCCCAAGTCTCCCAACAGACCACAACCAATTCTAGGCCAAAAATGTCTTGGCAGCATGCATAGTATATCAACTTTGCATGCTACAATGCCTCGTGATTTAGTAAAACTAACTCATACTCACCTATGGACACAATCTAGAATTGTGATAAGAGTATCATATGGATATCCAAAAATTCCTAAAGGTTCCTAAAACCTCCCCTTAAACTGTGATACATATGTTGCTAAAAATATGCATGAACATAAAAAAATTTATGTCAAGATAGGAATTAAAAATTCCAACCATCATCCATAAATAAAAACATGTCCAAATGCTTCTCCAATGATCCAAAAGCAACTCTGTATCCAATGGTATAATGCTAACACCACCTGCACATTTAGATTAAAAACCACAAAACTAACATTGTTGCTAACAACGCCCCAATAACACTTGACAGCGTTAAGAAAAGCTTTGTCAGCGTTAGACAAATATATTGCTGACAACGTCACAAAAGCACTTATCAGCATTCAAGCAACCTTTGTCAGTGTTAGAAAAATATAGTGGAAAATCTAAATCCTCAAAAAGACCAATAACAATGCATTATCCTGTACATACTTTTACAAAAAGACTCCAAAACACATATTATGTGAGACTGATCATTCCAATACTTGTTACCAAGTATTGAAACCTTCCAGCATCAAAAGGTTTAGTTAGTAAATCTGACACATTTTCTTCTGTGTCAACCCTATCAGGTTGTATTAAACCCTTTTCAAAACAATCTCTTATAAAATGTGTCTAATTTCTATGTGTTTAGTTTTAGAATGATGGACAGGATTCTTAATAATGCATAATGTGATGTTATTGTCAACAAATATCTTGGTATGCATGAAATTGTACCCATAGTCCAACAGCTGGTTCTGAATCCACAAAACTTGTCCACAACAAGCAGCTGCAGCCACATACTCTGCTTCAGTTGTAGAATTAGCCACCACTGTTTGTTTCTTGCATTGCCCAGATATCAACCTGCTCCCAAGAAACTGACATCCACCAGTTGTGGATTTTCTATCAAACTTATCACCTCCATAGTCACTGTCTGAATATGCAATCAGCTCCAATGGTGAATCCTTTGGGTACCACAAGCCAAGACTAGGATAACATCTTAGGTACCTAAAGATTCTCTTGACAGCATAAAGGTGACATTCTTTGGGAGTCACTTGATGGCGTGCACAAGCACACACAGCAAACATGATGTCAGGTCTAGAGGCTATGAGATACATCAATGAACCAATCATTGATCTATAGTGCCTGACATCAACATCCTTTCCATCTCCAATCTTTCCCCAAGGGTGTTCTCTATCCATAGGAGTAGTAGCCCTCTTTACATGTGGAGAAAAGCCAAACTTCTTCAAGATCTCCGCCACATATTTATCCTGGGAGATGAAGATACCATCTTCTTTCTGCTGAACTTGTAACCCAAGAAAGAAGTTCATCTCCCCCATAGCACTCATCTTGAATTTGTCTGTCATA
The DNA here is from genome assembly GCA_025667525.1 of Glebionis coronaria. NCBI lineage: Eukaryota > Viridiplantae > Streptophyta > Magnoliopsida > Asterales > Asteraceae > Glebionis > Glebionis coronaria. Next base: position 109,655,176 of record CM046879.1, on the reverse strand, counting down.
AGCTTGGAGAAATCCTCACTCATCTTTGGATCTGTGGATCCAAAAATGATGTCATCAACATAGACCTGAACAAGTAAAACATCCTTACCCCTCTTGAATCCAGTGTCCACCAAATAAGTAGACAAAGTACCATACCATGCTCTTGGGGCTTGATGAAGTCCATACATAGCCTTCTTGACTCTATACACCTTGTCTGGATTCTCTGGATCCTCAAAACCAGGAGGCTGCATCACATATACCTCCTCAACAATCGTGCCATAGAGGAAGGCACTCTTGACATCCATTTGATAGACAGTGAAGCCCATGTAGGATGCATAGGCTAGAAAGATCCTTATAGCTTCAATCCTTGCAACTGGTGCAAAGACCTCCTCATAGTCTATCCCTTCCTCTTGTGTATATCCCTGAGCCACTAATCTTGCCTTGTTTCTGACCACAATACCTCTTTCATCTCTCTTGTTTCTTAGAACCCATCTTGTCCCTATAGGTCTGACATATCTGGGACAATCAACCAGCTCCCAAACATCCTGAATTGTAAATTGGTGAAGCTCATCCTGCATTGCTTCCACCCAACTTGGTTCTTTGAGAGAATCAAATATCTTCTTGGGTTCCTGTTGTGACAGAAAACAGGCAAACAAACATGCTTGCACAAGAGGGGTATCAACCTTCTTGTGAATATTAGCAATAAATCCACCAAGACCTTGATGAGATCTTCTAGTCTGAACAGGAGTCATAATATCACCAATGATTTGAGAAGTAGGGTGATTCTTCATAGTAGAAGTGAGAACTCCTCCTTCAAAAAGTCTGGTGTCTTCAATATCATTATCCATGTTGCCAATATCTTCTTCTTCAGACTCTCTTTCATCAACATGAGGATGAACCTCTTCATATAAATTAGAAGTTTCACCCTGTTCAAAAGTAGAAGAGAAAAGATGCGCAAAAGTGTTGTCAACGCCTGAACCTTGGTTGTCAACGTTTGGGCTAACAACGCTTGAAATGTTGTTGGCAACGTTTGAGCCATCAACGTCTGAATTTTTCCTGTCAGTGCTAGATTTGCCTTTGTCAGCGCCTGAAGGACCATGCATGTTGTTATCTGGTGGTACTTGGGAACCATCATTATCTTTTCCAGCAGCAGCAACAGCAAAAGCATTTGTCCATATGGGAATTATGACATAATCTAGTATAGGAGATGACTTTTCTGCTTGTGATCCAACCTTTTCATGAACCTGTGTACCTGAAACATCAACAACTTGTTCTTCCACAACATTTGAAGTTACCTTCACAATGTATGGATTAGTGACAGGCATATAATTTAAAGTCCTAGATAAAGGTTCCAAGTCAAACAACCAATTTGGACCACTATCAGGATCACTAGGTTTATTCTCTAAAAACCTAACATGTACTCTTTCAAGAACACGTTTTTCCTTTTTAAGATAAACCCTATATCCCTTGATCTGCACTGAGTACCCCATGAAAAAGCCTTCATCACCTTTTGCACTAAATTTACCTAAGGCATCACTAGTATCTAAAACAACTACATGACAACCAAAAGGTCTGAGAAAACCAATATTGGGTTTTCTTCCCCAAAGTAACTCATAAGTTGTTTTGTTTTGTATCTTGTTGACCAATGATCTATTTTGAATATAGCAAGCTGTATTAACAACCTCAGCCCAAAAAGCTATAGGGAAATGAGCATCAGCCAACATAGTCCTGGCTGCTTCAATTAGGGTTCTATTTTTCCTCTCAGCAACCCCATTTTATTGTGGGGTTCTGGCAACACTAAATTACCTAGTAATCCCTTTCCTGGCACAAAAATCATCTAACACTTTATTCCTAAATTCACCACCATTATCACTCCTAAGCATTTTAACTTCATTACCAGTCTTCTTCTCAATCTGAGTGATAAAGTCAATTAAAGTGTCAGCTGTATCACTCTTCATAGCTAAAAAGAAAGTCCAAGTAAACCTAGAAAAGTCATCTGTGATGACAAAACAATATGATTTACCATTCAAACTTTCTATATTGGTTGGACCAAATAGGTCCATATGAAGCAAGTGAAGTGGTCTAGTACTAGAGTGCACCAGTTTAGACTTGAATGAGACCTTGTGCTGCTTGCCTTTAAGACATGCAACACAAGAGTGGTCATTGTGGAAAGCCTTTTCAGGCAAACCATCAACCAAGCCAAGTCTCACAAGCCTATATATATTCTTAAAGTTTATTTTCCCTAGTCTCCTGTGCCATAGATTACTTTCATCTACTGAAGCTTTAGCATAAAAACATGACATATTGCTATTCATTCTAATCCCATTCAGATTCACATTATATATGTCTTTATGTCTAGGTGTTCTATAGTCAATATATTTCTCATCAGGGATCTTATAATCCTTGCTTAACACCAAACATTCAGTATCAGTAAACAGAACTTTATTTTTGTTATCACAAACTTGTGATACACTAAAAAGATTGTAATCAAGTTCCTTTACCAAAAATACGTTTTCAAAACGCAAGTTCTTGGTGAGAAGTGTTCCTTTGCCTGTGATAGTACCATATCCGCCTCCAAAGTAAACCTTATCACCATCCTTAATGGGAGTGAAGTTAGTCAGATAATCTTCCTTCCCTGTCATGTGCCTTGAGCATCCACTGTCCCAATATCCATAATCATTGACCTGTTTTTGAATGCCATGCACATAAAGAAAACAAGTTAGTTTTCTTTGGGAACCCAAGCCTTAGCAGACTTGGATTCATCTGGTTGTTCAACAAGAACAGACTTAGTTCTTATAAAAACCCCTTGTTCATCCCTCTTTGGATGAAATACCCAGTTAACCCCAATAGGTTTTGTAATGACCTTTGAAATGTAATTAAATCTGTTGCAGGTCATTGAAATCCCATTATCATTAGGGTTTTGATCTTTCTTTGGTCTCCATGTCAAGCTTGAAGAAGCCTTTGACCCCTTACCCTGTGGTTGCAAATATTTAGGTCTGGTCACGTTTCTGACAGCGTTGGATTTGGTCTTGTCAACGCTGAAATTACCCTTGTCAACGTTGAACCTAGGGTTTGCTACAGAAACCCATTGCCTATTAGACCAAGTATTTGTCTTTTGAAATGGTCTTTGTCCATGAGTGTTAGACTCTCTAGTGAAGAATGGGGCAGGTCTAACAACTTGTGGACTTTGCTGCACACAAGGTTTGGGTCTGACAACGTTTGACTTTCTAACAACGTTGACTTTGGAAGCGTTGACACACTTATATGCTAAATGTGAAAAGCTACCACAAGTGTAACAGGCTTTTCTAGACACAACCCTAGGTATAGAAGAGAAGAAGCTTGTTCCATCATTGCTAACTTAGCTCTTAGGTGACCTAGTATTCCTATACATCTCTGCATACTTAATGCTAGGTTTTCTAACAGTGTTTGAGCCAAGGTCAACAGCCTTACCAGTGATTGGGTTTGTTACCTTAATGGGGATTGACTCATTAGGACTTTCACATAACAAGCCACCCTTAACAAATAAGGTAGAGTTAGCTTTCTTCCATTCATTTATGTCAGTCAACTTCTGTTGATACTCTTCAACTGGGGTAATGACTCTTGGTAGAGGAATGAATTCCTCCTCTTGGAGTTCTGGTAAACCAGTCCAAGATAGGTCCTTTTGTTGGACACCATAGAAGTCACCAGCTGGTGGTGGAACCACAGAGTAGTCTTTCATCCCAATCCCAGTCATGTCCTTAGGATCCCTTTGTTTATTCACACATTCTCCTAGGGTTTGTGTGGCCTTATCAAATCTCTGAATTTTAAGGCCAACATTATCTTTATTCTTAATGGCCTAATCTAACTTAGCCTGAAGCTCACCATTAACGCTTTCCATGATGCTCCTAATATCATTGCTAGCATTTAACTCATTTTTTAAGATATTTATTTTATCTTTTAAGTCAAATTCCATTTTCTTGTATTCAGAAACTGTCTTCTCAGTTTGAGTGAGAGCTAGTTGGTAATTAGACAGTTTGCATCTTTCAGTACTCACATCATCTAATAATCTTAACACCTCTTTGTTAAGTTTCTCAGTATTTAACCTACAACCCTTACTACAAAAAGCATCATCGTATACCTCATTATCAGATGAAGAGGAGGAGTGTGCCATGAGAGCATATTGAACATGCTCTTCTTCTTCTATCTCAGCAACCAAAGCTTTATCCTCTTCCACATCCTTAGCCAAATAGCTCCAATCCCATCCCATACCATCAATTCCTTGAACTGCAACCATGGCCTAGGATCCTGAGCCTTAACAATTTGGCTTGAGGGTTTGCCAGCATCAGATCTTCTAGGAGATCTGCATTCCCTCATGAAGTGCCCCATACGATGACAGTTGTAGCACTCAACCTTAGATTTATCAAATCCAGCTGTGTCCTTTGCATTGAAGGTCATCTTCTTCTTAAACCTTCTATTCCACCTATTTGCTCTTACACTAGCAAGAGCCATGTTCCACTTAATGTCCATCTCTTCCAAATGCTCATCACTTATTTGCTCAAGGTCCTCATATGTAATCACTGAACCATTGGGAAAAGAAGCAATATAAGCACATACAGTATCCAAATCCAAACCAACAGGTTTAACTCTTGGTGAGTCACTTTTGTATGTGTCAGCGTCTGAGTATGAGGCGTTGACAGGACATGTTCCAGCGTTGACACATGATGATCTAATAACTGGATGCATGTAAGAATCCTTCTGATTGAATTGACCTTCACTATGAGAAAAGAAGGCCATGTTACTGTTGGTAGACTCGCTTCCATGCTCCAAAAGAGTTTCATCTTCCAACAGTCTCAGTTTGTTGTAGATATCATCAAAAGTAGAACTTTTGTGAGTGTTGTTGGCAAGTATAGATCTTGCCTCAATCTTCCACGCCTCACCAAGACTTTAAAGAAAAGTGGCATTAATTTCATCATCACCAAGTTGTGTTTCCATAAAGGACAATTTGCTTTTAATTTCAAGCAATCTGCTTCTCACACTGCTAAGCTTCTCACTAGGTTGAGCCTTGAAGACAACATAATCATGCATGAGTTGCTTCTTCTTCTCTTCTTTAGTATCTTCATTGCCACCATATGCAACTTCAAGAGCTGCCCAAAGGTCCTTAGCAGATTCATAACCTCTGTATTTATGCTGGTTCTCTTGTCCCAAAGAGAGTTTCAGAATATTTCGGGTTTTCATATCAACCCTTTTCTTTGCTATGTCTTCAGCAGCCACAGCTCTACCATCATCTGGCTTTTCTCTCTTATCTGCTTCTGAACATCCAGCAACAGCTGCTCTTCCAGCAATAGCATTAGCAATCTTTTGGGCTTTATTGAATGTGTTTCCATATTCAATAATCTCCCATAGTATGTAGTCATAGATTCCCAGATATTGCTCAAAGTTGAATTTCCACAATTCAAAGTTGGCAGCATCAAGCATGGGAATCTTGATGTTTGGTAAAGGTGAGGAGGAGGTGGGTACTTCTGGATTTGACATGATGTTTTTAGGGTTTTTGTGAAAATTAGGGTTTTGGTGATTTTAGGGTTCTTGTGTTCTTTAAGATCAAAAGTTCCTCAACAAGCTCTAATACCACTTGTTGATCCCAAACTTAGATCTATTTAGCTTTATGTATACGAGATTAGATCAAGTAATACACTTAGAGAAACCTTTGTATATGTATATGACAATCTAAGTGTTATGCGGAATTAACATTTAAACAAGAACACACAAGATGTAAACAAACTTTCACTTTGATTAATGATATCAAACTTGCTTACAATGAAAGTGTTTAACGTATGAAAACTTATATTGAACAATAACCTAAAGGTCTTCTTTTATAGACATAAGAAGCCTTGTACAATAATCTACGTATCAACTATTCTAGGTAAAGATAAATATAGAAAATACATTGTTGTTCCTATCTTTACTAGAAGTAATATAGAATATAATAAACGTGTAGATCATATCCTTCCATCAGTGCTTGTCTTCAATGTGTCAACGCTTGACTTCTTCTTGTCAACGCTTGATCTGTCAGCGTTTGTTTTACTCCTGTCAACGCTTGTTTTACTCTTGTCAGCGCTCAAGTAGACTGGCTATAATTTATTCCCAACATGTGGTGTGACAATCTAACATTTTCAGGTAGTGAAATATTTTCTCGTATAATATTTTGAAACTTATTTTTGTGTTGGTTGACGAACTCACAATTTACGGATTTAAATTTGGGCTTACGTGCATAATTTAACGTCTTTTACGACTAAACCGGAAACCTTAGGATTACGTATTTACGTTTTTTAACTCCGTTTTTTATGAGACAAATTTTATTGGATTCGTTTTGTGACGTTGATTCATAATTTATAAAAACGTTTTTCGTAAAACGACCCGAGGGCACGCAAATCGAGAAAACTAGAATCGAGAAATACCTGTAAACTAGTGAGATGGGACAAAACACATTGTCCCACCCCACTAGCTTGGTTGGGACGGCATAACTTGACACCACACACTAAGGTGGCATCAAGTTAGCTAACACATTCCATGTGTAAGCCATGCTTACATTTTAAGCTAACCCATTCCACTAACTATCAAAACTAGCTACTTGTTTTCACTTCCACCATTTCATACATGCAAAATCCTCTCAAAACTCTCTCAAACTCCATCCCTTTGCCGTCCAAAATAAACCAACAAACACCCCATTTGATCTCTTCTAGCCATGAAACACATGTTTACTAGCTCTATTAAGGAGTTCTCTTGAAGCCTTGATCATTTGGTGGCCATATTAACATCTTTGGAGGTGATTTGCTTTTGTCCTAGGGCTGATTTTCCAACCTATGTTCTTGATATTTGATGGTCTTGGAGATACTTATTGTGTTCATCAAGTTCTTGTCTTCCAAAAACAAGAAAAACACTTGGTTGGTAAAGAAGATCATCCTCTCCATTTTTCTCTTGTTATTTTGTAAAGAACAAATGTATTTTCTTTCATTTTTTATATGTATATGATGTATATATGATGATAAAAATGTTGTGTGGGGATCAAGTGTTGATAAATATGCTTAAAAAGGTTGATAACTATAAGAAATGAGGCTAAAATCTTGATTATTTAGTTGGCTGTGTAAAAACAGTAGATAACTAAAAGATGAACTGATAAAATTGCATGGTTTGATCCATTTACAGTAAGTAGAAGATGTTATACACATGTGAGAGTTGGCCATGCAATGGAATCAAAATAATGAGTGAGATATGATCAAAACAAGTTAGGTGGTCTAATCTGAATAAGCAGTTTAGTAAGGACTGTTAAGGCAAGTTAAACTCAAAATGGGCAGTAGCTATAGCTAAGTTAAATGTAGCACATAATATGAAGAACATGTCACCCAAAAATGAGCTTCTAATTCATTATAGAACTCTAAATATGTTAAAAATGGTGAACATAAAGTTAAAAATCAGATTTTTGGAATTAATGTTTATTAATATTATATAAGCACTCACATTATAATGTATAAAATGTAAAAATATAAACCCACTAACTTATAAAACTTATTTATATAAATGTATAAAAGGTTAATTAAATGGTTAAATTATATAAATGGTAATGAAATAATATTTATAAGTAGTAAAAACTATAAACTTGATTTTTACGACTTTTTCAGTTATCGCCGTAAAATTAACGTTTTTCGCCAAATAAAACTTAGACGACCAAACCCGTCTAATGTAAAGTTTATAAAAGTCATATACTGATGTATAGGTAACTAATACAAGTAAAAACCGATAAAACCCGAACTATAAGAAATACGGACATTTACGAGCTAACTAAACATATTGGACTAATAATTGGACTTAATAAGATAAATACTTGTAAAAAGAATTTATTGGGCTTAACCCATTTGGGCCCAACATGGAAAGTATACATACTGATCATATAGGTATAAAAGGGATAAAAACAAGTTAAAGAACTTATACTAAGCTTAATGGACTTAAAATAGGTAAATAGGTAAAACTAGCAAACTAGTAAAACGTTACCAAAACGTAAACACTAAAATGAGTAAACAAGGATGTATAAACCCACTTGATCATCATCATATGTACAAAATCATCATATGTATATTGTTATTTTGATAAAAGTCATTGGACCGAGTCTAAGACCGATTATTATTTATATAGGTTTCCGTGACCGAAGCACGCCCGTAGCCGATAATCCGCCTTTCATTAACAACGTGAGTTCATAGCCTCGCACTCTTTTAAATGTTTTATAAAATGATTTGTAAACCCGCGAGGGAGATAACATGCTAGATTTTGATAAAAAAAATAGAACACAAGTAGTCCCGATTGTATGCTTAATGATATGGACCCGAATGATGCTATGACCCTATAAACGAGACTAAAAGGATTATTAGTAGTTAGGTTATGTCACTTAAAGTCCCATTAGCATGAATTGTGAACTACCGGGATTTGGTAGACGCTTATGCATTTGATAGTACTATTTGGGGACGATCACCCCAGTTCGCGCCTTGACGGTTGATCCCCGTCGTACCACATTGATTGGTAAGCGAATTTATGTATGAGAAGGTTCCATAGCGTGATTTTTGTGACGACACGCTAACTTAGATGGGCAAATTGTTTGTCGGGTTCGCGACCCGCTGTTTCACAGTAAGGTAACAATGTCATGCGGCTAATAATAATCCTATTCAATCTATATAATCTAAATATCCGATATGATACAACGCTATTAACGATGAATATATTACCTATCATGGTAATATAGAGACTACGGTCTCATGGACGGTTTAAGATGTATGCTTGATTTATATATTGCTTGACTAGCAATATGAGGACTTACTTCCGATATTATACTTGTGTTCTGATTTTAAATGATTGTTTTATATAACGGTTTTCATTAAACTCTATGAATTCACTCGGCATTCGCTGATATGATTTTTGCATGTTTTTATCTCAGGTGCTTGAAGGTAATCCGGATGGAGATCGACTCTGATGGCCCACATATTATTAAAAATGTTCATTCGATCTATGTTTTGTAAACTTAATGACCTGTATAATTTGGGACCTGTTGTACACTTTAAAACTTTTTATCGAATGAATGTATGTTAAACCTTGAACAACCATTTTTATGTGTTGTCTATGATTGGAGTTATTGTGCTATCCCGTAACACTCTGAAAGACCCTTCCGCTGTACCGATACGAAAAATGAGAGTGTTACAGTTTGGTACCAGAGCTCTCGTTATAGAGAACAAAAGATTTTAAAAACCAAGGTTTTGAACAAAACTTTTCAAAATCTTTTGACAATGAACATTTGAGAAAATATTTGAAAAATCTTTTGACTATAACGGTGCCAGAGATCTCCGACGTTACCAACAAGCCCTATTGAGAAGATATATATTTTGATATATATAATTTAATTTATATATATGTATATATCGTGATTTCATTATGTAATTGTTTAACTAGTATGTTATCCTAATACGAGATATATATATAAATGCAGATTGTCATGGCTGACCCTAATATTCCTGTAGAAAACCATGCTATTCCCGAACCTAATATAGAAGATGATCATTATTTAGACTTAGTAGATTATGATATCGATGATGAGGAGGTTTGAGGATCCCGAGCCCGAGTTAGGACTAGGAGATCAGATTGCCCCTCAGGTTGACTTGGTAGAGAATGAGATTGAGAATGTGGATATTGAGAATGTGGATATTGAGAATGTGGATATTGAGAATGTTGATATAGAGAATGATGATGATATTGGGTTAGATAATTTAGATGATGAGATTGACGACGAGGATGTCGAGGAGGATGTAGGTATAGATGTTGAGGTTGATGACGATGAGGAAGCTGAGCTTATTTATCCGTATGATGTTCCAGAGGGCGAACCTTTGCCCCCACCAGTTTATTTGTCTGATTCTAAGGTTGAGTTACCTAGGGATGAAATGTCTGAATCGTCTGAATCTGATTCTGAATCAGATGAGGATGACGATACACCTGACGGTACTGATGGTATTGCTACTCGTAGACGTGAGATAGGAGAGTCGTCTATTGCTCGAGAGGATACTCATATTGATGGTCTTGCACCATGGGCCTTGAGACGTGATCTATATGCTTCCCGTGTTAAGAGTTGTGTGACAGAGGTTGGATTAGGTGTTGTTCAGACTCAGGTTGTTTATTTGGAGTCGAAGACTAAGGTTGGCGAGAAAGAGCGGGAATTGCTTAGTTTGGATTTGAGTAATGTAGAGCGTGGATTGAACGAGGCTTTTAGGAGGTTATCGGTGTTGGAAAGTGGTGAGTATGCTGCTATGAAGAGAAAGGTGAATACTATGGAGATTCAGTTGAATGTAGCTCGTGCGATGCGTGAGAAAGCTGAGAAGGAGTTGAATATATCCGTGGGATGGAACAATAGATTTTATACTGACATGGTTGAAAGAGGAGTAATCCGTAAGCGCCCAGCTGAAGATGTGTCTAGTGATCGTCCGACGAAGATACAGAAGACGATGGATGATAGACCATCTGGCGGTTCTCAGTAGACCAGTCTGTATTTAGTAGTGACCTTTATATCTTTTGTGCTTTTGTAGCTTTGACTGAACCGACTTGTTAATAGTAGATTTAGCACGAATTTTGAGTGTATATAGTGCTAGAACTTTGATATGGGATGTACTAAGACAATACTTTTGTTTCAGATCGAATGAAATATGTATCTTGTCTTGAATTCCATATTGTGCCTTATTTGTACCTTGATTATGAATTCAATCCATATTATATGAATCCTTTGTTGGGTGAATGCTTAATACTTTGAAATTGTGGAATTATAGAACTATGCCTCCCAAGAAGGCTGTGACTGAGGATGATGTACGTAGGATTATTACGGAGCAAGTTACCGCATCTATGACTGAATTTATGGCAAATACTAGAAATGAAGCTGGCGGTAGTGGAGCTGGCGGTAGTGGAGCTGGCGGTAGTGGAGCTGGCGATAGTGGAGCTGGCGGTAGTGGAGCTGGCGGTAGTGGAATTGGCGGTACTAATGTGAATGTGAATGCTAATAATGTGAATGCTAATGCTGAAGGAAATGTAGGAGGACTTGGAGTTAATGCACCTGAAGTTGGTGGTTGTACTTATGTGACGTTCATGAAGTGTGAACCTCTACCTTTTAATGGAACTGAAGGTGCTGTAGGACTAAGCCAGTGGATTGAGAAGATTGAATCGGTGTTTCGGATTAGTAAGTGTAAGGAGGAAGATAAGGTGACTTTTGCTATGGCTACTCTTAAAGGTCGTGCGTTGACTTGGTGGAACGGGAGAATTGCGTTCATGGGTCTTGATACTGCTAATGCTACTCCTTGGGCTGAAATTAAGAAGTGGATGACTTTGGAGTTTTGTCCTCGTAGTGTGATTATTAGGTTAGAACAAGAGTTGATTCATCTGAGAATGAAAGGTGTGGACATTGATAGTTACACAAACCGATTCCATCAGTTGGCCTTGCTATGTCCTCGATTGGTTGAACCCGAAGAGATCCGAATTGAGCAATATGTTAAAGGGTTGACAGGAATATCCGGGGGGACGTGACATCATCGAAACCACTGACCATTTATGATGCTGTTCGAATGGCTTACCAACTCTGGACAGATAATTCAGGATAAGGAAGATGAAGCCCGTGTAGGTGAGAAAAGGAAGGGAGACGGTGATCGTGTATATAGAGGTGATAATAGGAAGAATTTCAATCGCCGTCAGAACAAGAGAAAGGGGAATGCAAATGCTCTTACCAACAATACACCGCGCAACGATGATAGATGTCCTAAGTGTGGCAACAAGAGGCATGCTGGCGACTGCTGGAAGTGCCGAAATTGCGGAAAGCTTGGACACAAGGTTGAAAGGTGTAAGAAGGGAACCATTTGCTTCAACTGTAATGAAGAAGGTCATAGGAAATCGGAATGCCCCAAGTTAAAAGCGATTGTACCTGGAAGAAACCCCCAGGGTGGTATCTACCAACTTAGAACAATTGAGGTGAAAAAAGAGGATCCGAATGTCGTTACCGGTACGTTTTTACTCAACAATCATTATGCTGTTGCTTTATTTGATTCGGGTGCTGATAGGAGCTTTGTATCCACTAAATTTAGTGCCCTTATTGATATTGAACCTGTTGAGGTAAGTACAAGTTACGAGGTGGAATTGGCTGATGGTAAATTAGTGAAAACTAATATGCTATTAGAAGGATGCTCTCTAAATCTCTTAAACCATTCTTTTCCGATTGATTTGATGTTGATAAAATTAGGTAGTTTTGATATTATTATTGGTATGGATTGGTTGTCGTTGAATAATGCTACTATTTTATGTGGAGAGAAGAAGGTTAAGATTCCTCTTAGGAATAGGACGTTAGTAATTGATGGTAGTCGAGGTGAATCCCGTTTGAAAATCGTTTCATGTATTAAAGTCCAAAAGTACATCAGGAACGGTTGTGAGTTATTCTTAGCTCAAGTGACCGGGAATGAGTCTAGGGAGAAACGATTGGAAGATGTACCTATTATTTGTGAATTTCCTGAGGTATTTCCTAAAGATTTACCCGGACTTCCACCGATAAGGCAAGTAGAGTTTCGAATCGATTTAATTCCTGGTGCTGCACCGGTGGCACGTGCGCCTTACCGATTAGCCCCTTCTGAATTAAAGGAGTTATCCGAGCAACTTAAGGAGTTGTCTGATAAAGGTTTTATTCGACCAAGCTCGTCGCCTTGGGGAGCTCCAGTCTTGTTCGTTAAGAAGAAGGATGGATCTTTTTGTATGTGCATTGATTATAGGGAACTGAATAAGTTGACAATTAAAAATCGATATCCTTTACCTAGGATTGATGATTTGTTTGATCAACTGCAAGGATCTAGTGTGTATTCTAAGATAGATTTGCGGTCAGGATATCACCAACTTCGCGTCCGTGAAGAAGATATTCCTATAACTGCATTTAGAACTCGTTATGGACACTATGAATTTCAAGTAATGCCATTTGGGTTAACTAACGCACCTGCGGTTTTCATGGATTTAATGAATCGAGTGTGCAAGCCCTACTTGGATAAATTTGTGATTGTGTTTATTGACGATATTCTAATCTATTCTAAGAATGAAGATGAACATAGAGAACATTTGAGGATTGTTTTGAATTTGTTGAAGGATGAAAGGTTGTATGCTAAGTTTTCGAAGTGTGATTTCTGGTTAGATTCTGTGCAATTTCTTGGTCATGTGATTAACAAAGATGGAATTCATGTTGATCCTGCAAAGGTTGAAGCTATTAAGAATTGGTCTGCACCGACAACGCCAACGGAAGTGCGACAGTTCTTAGGATTGGCTGGCTATTATAGGCGATTCATTAAAGAATTTTCTTTGATAGCTAAACCCTTGACTAAGCTTACCCAGAAGAATAAACCTTTCGTTTGGGGAAGTGATGAAGATGGAGCATTTCAGACATTGAAGCAAAAATTATGTAGTGCGCCAATCTTATCATTACCCGACGGGAGTGAAGATTTTGTAGTATATTGTGATGCATCTCTTAGAGGTTATGGAGCTGTTTTGATGCAGCGAGAGAAAGTGATAGCTTATGCTTCTAGGCAATTGAGGAAGAGTGAGGAGAATTATACTACTCATGATCTTGAGTTAGGAGCTGTAGTATTTGCTCTTAGGTTGTGGAGACATTATCTGTATGGCACCAAGTGTACGGTATTCACCGATCACAAAAGCCTACAGTATATTCTCGACCAGAAGGAATTGAATATGAGGCAACGAAGATGGATAGAGTTGTTAAGTGACTATGATTGTGATATAAAATATCACCTAGGAAAAGCCAATGTTGTTGCTGATGCGTTAAGTAGGAAAGATAGAGAGCCTATCAGGGTGAGTTCTCTAGTCTTGACCATGCACAATAATTTGCCTGAGCAAATTAGAAATGCGCAAATAGAAGCTTGTAAGAAGGAGAATTTTGTTAATGAAGGGTTCCGAGGAGAAGGAGATCCTTTAGAGGTTAGAGCTGATGGAGTGAAATGCTTAAGAGGTCGTATGTGGATACCTAAGTTTGGAGGCTTAAGAGATTTGATTATGTTAGAATCCCATAAATCTAAGTATTCCATTCATCCGGGATCTGATAAGATGTACCATGATTTGAAGAAGTTGTACTGGTGGCCGAATATGAAAGCTGACATAGCTATGTATGTTCTTCAATGCTTGACTTGTGCTAGAGTTAAAGCGGAACATCAAAAGCCATCAGGACTACTTCAACAGCCAAAGATTCCTGAATGGAAGTGGGAGCGAATTACGATGGACTTTATCACCAAGCTCCCTAGAACATCATCTGGAAACAACTCGATTTGGATTATTGTCGACAGACTGACCAAATCAGCACACTTCATTCCGGTTAAAGAGCAGTTCTCACTGGAGAAGCTGACTCGAATATACCTTGATAATGTTGTATGCAAGCATGGAGTGCCTGTATCGATCATTTCAGATCGAGATCCTAGATTCGCATCGAATTTTTGGAAATCTCTCCAAAGATCTTTGGGAACGAATCTCGACATGAGCACTGCTTATCACCCCCAGACTGATGGGCAGAGTGAAAGGACGATACAAACACTGGAAGATATGTTGAGAGCTTGTGTGTTAGACTTTGGTAAGAATTGGGATAAACATTTGTCGTTAGCAGAGTTTTCGTATAACAATAGTTACCATTCTAGTATTAAGGTTGCACCGTTTGAAGCTTTGTATGGTAGGAAGTGTAGATCTCCTGTATGTTGGAGTGAAGTTGGGGATACCCACCTTACGGGACCGGAATTGATCCGGGAGACTACGGAGATGATAGTTCAGATTAAGAAGAGGTTGTTGACTGCCCGTAGTAGACAGAAAAGTTACGTGGATGTGCGGCGGAAGCCAATGGAGTTTGAAGTGGGTGACTGAGTAATGTTGAAGGTATCATCATGGAAAGGCGTTATAAGATTTGGAAAACGAGGGAAATTGAATCCCCGTTATATTGGACCCTTTAAGATTTTATCTAGAGTAGGTCCGGTGGCTTACAAACTAGAGTTACCCCCAGAACATCATGGTGTTCACAACACATTCCATGTATCTAATCTGAAGAAATGTCTAGCAGTGAGTGATGAGAAAATTCCGTTAGGTAAGGTTCGAATAGATGGGAAGTTGCATTTTATCGAAGAGCCCGTAGAAGTTATGGACCGTGAGGTAAAGCAACTGAAACAAAGTCGGATACCTATTGTCAAGATCCGATGGAATTCAAAGCATGGACCGGAGTATACTTGGGAGCGAGAGGATGAAATGTGGAAGAAATATCCGCACCTCTTCGATTTCAATAAGAAACGGACATCCAAATGAAGTGGATCACGAGGACGTTGATCCCTTTTAGGAGAAAAGCTGTGACAATCTAACATTTTTAGGCAGTGAAATATTTTCTCGTATAATATTTTGAAACTTATTTTTGTGTTGGTTGACGAACTCACAATTTACGGATTTAAATTTGGGCTTACGTGCATAATTTAACGTCTTTTACGACTAAACCGGAAACCTTAGGATTACGTATTTACGTTTTTGAACTCCATTTTTGATGAGACAATTTTTATTGGATTCGTTTTGTGACGTTGATTCATAATTTATAAAAACGTTTTTCGTAAAACGACCCGAGGGCACGCAAATCAAGAAAACTAGAATCGAGAAATACCCGTAAACTAGTGAGATGGGACAAAACACATTGTCCCACCCCACTAGCTTGGTTGGGACGACATAACTTGACACCACACACTAAGGTGGCATCAAGTTAGCTAACACATTCCATGTGTAAGCCATGCTTACATTTTAAGCTAACCCATTCCACTAACTATCAAAACTAGCTACTTGTTTTCACTTCCACCATTTCATACATGCAAAATCCTCTCAAAATTCTCTCAAACTCCATCTCCTTGCCGTCCAAAATAAACCAACAAACACCCCATTTGATCTCTTCTAGCCATGAAACACATGTTTACTAGCTCTATTAAGGAGTTCTCTTGAAGCCTTGATCATTTGGTGGACATATTAACATCTTTGGAGGTGATTTGCTTGTGTCCTAGGGCTGATTTTCCAACCTATGTTCTTGATATTTGATGGTCTTGGAGATACTTATTGTATTCATCAAGTTCTTGTCTTCCAAAAATAAGAAAAACACTTGGTTGGTAAAGAAGATCATCCTCTCCATTTTTCTCTTTTTATTTTGTAAAGAACAAATGTATTTTCTTTCATTTTTTATATGTGTATGATGTATATATGATGATAAAAATGTTGTGCGGGGATCAAGTGTTGATAAATATGCTTAAAAAGGTTGATAACTATAAGAAATGAGGCTAAAATCTTGATTATTTAGTTGGCTGTGTAAAAACAGTAGATAACTAAAAGATGAACTGATAAAATTGCATGGTTTGATCCATTTACAGTAAGTAGAAGATGTTATACACATGTGAGAGTTGTCTATGCAATGGAATCAAAATAATGAGTGAGATATGATCAAAACAAGTTAGGTGGTCTAATCTGAATAAGCAGTTTGGTAGGGACTGTTAAGGCAAGTTAAACTCAAAATGGGCAGTAGCTATAACCAAGTTAAATGTAGCACATAGTATGAAGAACATGTCACCCAAAAATGATCTTCTAATTTATTATAGAACTCTAGATATGTTAAAAATGGTGAACATGAAGTTAAAAATCAGATTTTTGGAATTAATGTTTATTAATATTATATAAGCACTCACATTATAATGTATAAAATGTAAAAATATAAACCCACTAACTTATAAAACTTATTTATATAAATGTATAAAAGGTTAATTAAATGGGTAAATTATATAAATGGTAATGAAATAATATTTATAAGTAGTAAAAACTATAAACTTGATTTTTACGACTTTTTCGGCTATCGCCGTAAAATTAACGTTTTTCGCCAAATAAAACTTAGACGACCAAACCCGTCTAATGTAAAGTTTATAAAAGTCATATACTGATGTATAGGTAACTAATACAAGTAAAAACCGATAAAACCCAAACTATAAGAAATACGGACATTTACGAGCTAACTAAACATATTGGACTAATAATTGGACTTAATAAGATAAATACTTGTAAAAAGAATTTATTGGGCTTAACCTATTTGGGCCCAACATGTAAAGTATACATACTGATTATATAGGTATAAAAGGGATAAAAACAAGTTAAAGAACTTATACTAATCTTAATGGACTTAAAATAGGTAAATAGGTAAAACTAGCAAACTAGTAAAACGTTACCAAAACGTAAACACTAAAATGAGTAAACAAGGATGTATAAACCCACTTGATCATAATCATATGTACAAAATCATCATATGTATATTGTTATTTTGATAAAATTCATTGGACCGAGTCTAAGACCGATTATTATTTATATAGGTTTCCGTGACCGAAGCACGCCCGTAGCCGATAATCCGCCTTTCATTAACAACGTGAGTTCATAGCCTCGCACTCTTTTAAATGTTTTATAAAATGATTTTTAAACCCGCGAGGGAGATAACATGCTAGATTTTGATAAAAATAGAACACAAGTAGTCCCGATTGTATGCTTAATGATATGGACCCGAATGATCTTATGACCCTATAAACTAGACTAAAAGGATTATTAGTAGTTAGGTTATGTCACTTAAAGTCCCATTAGCATGAATTGTGAACTACCGGGATTTGGTAGACGCTTATGCATTTGATAGTACTATTTGGGGACGATCACCCCAGTTCGCGCCTTGACGGTTGATCCCCGTCGTACCACATTGATTGGTAAGCGAATTTATGTATGAGAAGGTTCCATAGCGTGATTTTTGTGACGACACGCTAACTTAGATGGGCAAATTGTTTGTCGGGTTCGCGGCCCGCTGTTTCACAGTAAGGTAACAATGTCATGCGGCTAATAATAATCCTATTCAATCTATATAATCTAAATATCCGATATGATACAACGCTATTAACGATGAATATATTACCTATCATGGTAATATAGAGACTACGGTCTCATGGACGGTTTAAGATGTATGCTTGATTTATATATTGCCTGACTAGCAATATGAGAACTTACTTCCGATATTATACTTGTGTTCTGATTTTAAATGATTGTTTTATATAACGGTTTTTATTAAACTCTATGAATTCACTCGGCATTCGCTGATATGATTTTTGCATGTTTTTATCTCAGGTGCTTGAAGGTAATCCGGATGGAGATCGACTCTGATGGCCCACATATTATTAAAAATGTTCATTCGATCTATGTTTTGTAAACTTAATGACCTGTATAATTTGGGACCTGTTGTACACTTTGAAACTTTTTATCGAATAAATGTATGTTAAACCTTGAACAACCATTTTTATGTGTTGTCTATGATTGGAGTTATTGTGCTATCCCGTAACACTCTGAAAGACCCTTCCGCTGTACCGATACGAAAAATAAGAGTGTTACATGTGGACCACCAAGTAGTTAAACAGAGTCCTGTCAAAGGCTTTAGTCAGCAAACCAGCAACATTGTCATCTGTATGAACTTTGAGAACCTGTATCAATTTCTTTTCATTGGCGTCTCTAATAAAGTGGTGTTGAATCTCTATATGCTTAGTTCGTTGATGGAAAACGGGGTTCTTAACAATGCAAATGGTGCTTTGGTTATCAATGAAGATTTTGTTATTCATAAAGTTGAAACCATAGTCTAACATTTGGTTTTGTATCCATAGCACCTGTCCACAACATCTAGTAGCGGCTACATATTCTGCTTCTGTGGAGGAAGTAGCTACTATTGTTTGTTTCTTACATTACCATGAGATAAGTCTTCGACCTAAAAACTGACAACCACCAGTAGTTGATCTTCTGTCATTATTATCCATTGCATAGTTGATATGAGTAAAATCTCATATCAATTATATCATGTTTAACCCTAAAACACAAAGTAAAATACCTGATTTTGATATATAAAAGTAGTATTATGGGTATACTTTGTTGTTTGTGCTTGTGTAGGTAAAAAGATACAAATATAAAGTAAACATGGAATTCAAGTCATATTTCATGAAGAAAAGATAAAAGAAGGATGAAAGATGACCAGTCAAACAAAGTAAAAGGACCTTTCTTGACAACTTTGAAAGTAGAGGGACTAAAAGTGACAAGTTGGAAGAATCAAGAAGATAGTCAAAGTGTTCAAAGATCAATTCAACAAGTCAAGGGACTATTATTGTTCAAGTATGAAGTCAAAAGGGCCAAAATTGACAAACTTATGAAGTTCCTAGTTCAAGTTATGAAGCTGATAATTAGAAGGACTTGTTTTGCCAAAAATGAAAAAAGATTCGGGCTTGATCCGTGTGACATACCAAGCAACCAATGAGATGCCACTATTTGGTTAACAAGGATCGTTGACTAGCTCATTAAATGAGGGAAGAGAATGGCCAGCTATTAATAGACAAATCACAACAGTGCAAACGCACTAACCTTCTCTCCACCAATCATATTTCAGCAACTAGATAGTGATCCGTGTGACCTTCTCTCCTCAAATAACAATTTTCCACGTGTCACCTTCAACCCCAGAACGAAGAACAAGATAGAGTGGATTTCACAAGGAGCTCTTAACATGAAAAATACTCGCAATCATGAGACGAATCAATCCCACTTATCCAATTAGAGTGAAACTCATTCATGAACAAAAAGCCCAATTGTGTTCATAATCTGCAAATTCCAATCATCCAATTAAAGACACGTGGAAGCTTCTGATTTGTTGCAACACGTCACCAACATCACCCTCACTCCTTTTCTACTCTATAAATACCCCCAGCTTTCTCTTATTTCTTGTAATGTAGCTAAGTGTGAAATTCACACACACTTAGATTTCTCTCTCAATTCAGTTAGAGTTTAGAAGTTAGAAACTTCTCAAGTGTCTGACAAACACTTGAGATAGTTTGTTAGATTGTTAGCATACAGTTGTAACCGTTTCTCACCATTAATGAAATTACATTTTACCTAAATTCACTCTTCACTCTCATTTCAATTGCATACTACTATCTTACTGTTACATGATCAATTATGTTGTTCTTATATGAACAATGGAGTTGTTTTGAGTTTCATTTAGAAGCTTGTTGATGTTCAGTCAGTTCAGACTTATTCTAGCTCACAGCCATAGCCATTTTCTTGATTAGACATTGAAGCAGGGGAGATTTGATGATGATGATGATGGTAGATGATGGTTTGTAGATGTGTTGAGGAGTTGATTTGGTGTTAATAGGGTTATAAGTGAGCTCAGCGCTCCACTTCTTCACCAAAGAAGCCTTCAATATTACTCATAAGTGATTCTTACTGATTTCCACTCAAGAATTACTTTGCATTCTACATTCTGCTTTCTAGTGTATAATACTTGTTGATGCCTGCTTCTTTATCATTTTTAGTTGCTTAATATGTTTTGAGTACTTGCTGTCCTAATCTGTTAGCTTCTCATATATTTCATAGCTTAATATTGTGCTTATCTATTAACTAGTGTTTGGCTTAATTCACATATCTTAATTCTGTTAATGAAAGTTGTTGCTAGTGGTTAGGGGTCATGCTAGGAATTGGTTAGACAAGCAACCTTCTATGATCATTTTTACTTAGGAGGATTTAAAGAAGAAATTTGTGAATAAGTTCTTTCCTCTTTCACGAACCACCGCCTTGAGAAACCAAATCATAGGTTTTCAACAAAAGCAAGACCAAAACTTTAGTGAGGCTTGGGAAGAGTTCAAAGAGTTGTTGAGAAAGTGCCCAAACCATGGTTTTAACCAAGTTCACCAAATCAACACCTTCTACAATGCTTTGAGACCTCACCATCAAGATTCCCATAACTCGGTCGCGGGTGGGAACATTCTTTCAAAATCCACACAAGATGCATGGGATATCATTGAGACGAAATCTATGGTTCAAACTAATAATCCAAGAGATGAGAATGTACATGTCGTTCAAGAGGGTGTTTCTAGAACATTTGAGAGTCAAATCCTTTCCCAACTTCAAGAACTTACCCAAAGTCAAAAGATGCATCAAGCAATGATTCAAGACTTTATGAAGGTTTCTTTGAACAATTCTTATACCAATAATGTCAATGCCATTACCCTAAGTTGTGATACATGTGCACGACCTCACTCTTACTTGCAATGTGATAAAGTTCAAAACTTTCAAGGTGAATGCTATGCTTATCATGATGAACAAAGAGAGAACTTTAAACCAAACATCAACCCTAACCACCTCTCTTAAAAGTCTAACAATTACCTTACTCCACCCGGTTTCCCTCCCCATCAACCCACCCAAAACCAACCAATACTCTACAATTGCTTCATAGAAATCAAGGGCTAAGGGGAAATTACCAAGGAAATAATAACAATAGAGGGCCTAATAACTTTCACAATCAAGGGAACAACTTTCATGCAAATAACCAAGGGTTTAACCAACCACCTCTATCATTCCACAACCAAGGATATAATCAAGGGTATGGGAAAAATGACACCTTTGAGTTACTTCAAAAGATGAATCAAGATACCGGAAGAAGGATTCGTAAGAGTGAAAAGAGGACCCAAGATAAATTGAGGGCTATGCATGAGGAAACAAGCAAGAAATTTATGTTGCTCCTAAATCAAAGACCACAAGGTGCTTTATCCTCCAACACTCAAACCAATCCAAGGGAAAATGTAAATGCAATTACTACATAGAGTGGGAAAACAACCATTGATCCTTCAAATCCTCCTACACCACCTTTGGTAACTCCTACTATGGTTCTTACTTAAACCTACAACTTCGAAGCCTACACCTTCTAGTTCTACATCTTCAAAGCCTACACCTTCCAATCCTACACCTACTACTCCTTCACCTTCCACACCTATCAATGAAGAAACCAACAAACAGAGTCTTTCAACAACTACCACTCAACCTACACCAAAACCATGTCTTCCATACCCTTTTAGATTGAGAAAGGAAAAGCTTAAGAACAAGGATGACATTCAAGTGTCTAACTTTTTGAGGATGTTTAAGCAATTGAATATCAACATATCCTTTACGGAAGCTCTAGCTTACATGCCCAAGTTTGCCAAAATGTTCAAAGACCTTCTCTCAAACAAAGAAAAGTTGGTTGATATGCCTAACACGTCATTGAACAAAAATTGTTCCGCGGTGTTGTTGAAGACTTTACCAACAAAACTTGGAGATCCGGGACGGTTTTTGATCCCTTGTAATTTCCCAGGGGTGGAAAATTGCATGGCACTTGCGGATCTTGGGGCAAGCATAAATGTGATTCTATTGTCGGTTTGGAAACAACTCTCTCTTCCCGAGCTCACTCCTACTAGGATGACCCTTGAGTTAGCAAACCATTCAATAGCTTATCCGGTGGGGATTGCTGAAGATATGTTTGTAGGAGTTGATAAATTCACATTCCCCGCGGATTTTGTAGTTGTTGACTATGACATGGACCCGAGAGTTCCTCTCATTGTAGGAAGGCCTTTCTTGAGGGTGGATCGTACTCTTACTGATGTGGCTGAAGGAGAACTATTATGAGGGTTGAGGCCGAGAAAGTAGTGTTTAACTTGGGGAAAGTAACTAAGAAATCTCAAAGTTGTGAAACCGTTAACATAGTGGATGTTCTTGATGAGGTTTGTAATGAACACTTTCATGAAACTTGCAAGAGTGATAATGATAAAATTCTACATGTAGAAACCGTGGCCTCAATTGCTCCCTCCTTAACACCATTTGGAGAGAGTGATTTCCTCTTAGAGGAATTTGATTCTAACTTTCTTGGAAATGATGATTCTCCCATCAATTGGGAAGAATATATTCTTACTATCCAAAAGTTACTCAATGAGGATCCCATTCCTTCACCTACTCCACAAGAGGTTACTAATGATGATCCATCATTAGTGAAACCTTCTATTGAGAGTACACCTTCCCTAGAGCTTAAGGATCTTCCATCACACCTTGAATATGCTTTCTTAGAGGGAGAGGACAAATTACCCGTTATCATAGCCAAAGACTTGAAAGATGATGAAAAGGATAAGATTATAAAAGTTCTTAAGAAACATAAGAAAGTTATAGCTTGGAAAATATCTGACATAAGGGGGATTGATCCCAATTTTTGTACTCACAAAATCCTTATGGAGGATGATTACAACCCCGCCATCCAAAACCAAAGAAGGGTTAACCCAAAAATGTGTGAAGTCATCAAAAAGGAAGTTATCAAACTCCTTGATGCGGGTATGATTTACCCAATTTCTGACTCACCATGGGTTAGCCCGGTGCATTGTGTGCCTAAAAAGGGTGGAATCACCGTTGTGGCTAATGAGAACAATGAGTTGATTCCCACTAGACTTGTCACGGGTTGGAGAGTTTGTATTGACTATAGGAAGCTTAATGATGCTACTAGGAAAGACCATTTCCCATTACCTTTCATGGACCAAATGCTTGAACGCTTAGCGGGAAATGAGTACTATTGCTTTCTAGATGGATTTCGGGTTATTTCCAAATACCCATTGATCCAAAAGATCAAGAAAAGACCACATTCACTTGTCCCTATGGCACATTTGCTTATAAGAGAATGCCTTTTGGCTTGTGCAATGCCCCGGGGATATTTCAAAGGTGTATGATGGCCATATTTCATGATATGATTGAGCACACATTGGAAGTATTCATGGATGATTTCTCGGTCTTTGGAGATTCATTAACTTTTTGTCTCTCCCATTTAGAACGTATGCTAAAAAGGTATGAAGAAACACGTCTGGTTCTAAATTGGGAGAAGTGTCATTTCATGGTCAAAGAAGGGATAGTTTTGGGACATAAGATATCCAAAAAAGGTTTAGAAGTGGATCGTGCTAAATTAGATGTTATTGCCAAACTTCCCCCACCTACCACGGTGAAAGGAGTTGGGAGCTTTTTGGGACATACGTGTTTCTATTGACGTTTTATCCAAGATTTCTTTAAGATAGCAAGACCCATGACCCACCACTTAGAAAATGAGGCTCCTTTCATATTTACACAAGAGTTTTTAGAGTCTTTTGAGATTCTTAAAGAAAAATTGACTAAGGCTCCCGTTTTGGTATCACCAAATTGGGGTTTGCGTTTTGAACTCATGTGTGATGCTAGTGATTATACCGTGGGGGCCGTTTTAGGACAAAGATTTAATAAGTATTTCTAACCTATACACTATGCGAGTAAGATAATGACGGGTGTTCAACTTCATTACACCACTACGGAAAAAGAGTTGCTTGCTATTGTTTATGCTTTTGAGAAATTTAGACCCTATCTTGTGCTTTCGAAGACCATAGTGTATACGGATCATTCCGCTCTCAAATACATTATGACCAAACAATATGCTAAGCCTAGACTTTTGAGATGGGTTTTGTTGCTTCAAGAGTTTTCCATAGAAATTCGTGATAAGAAAGGAGCCGAGAATTTAGCGGCGGATCACTTGAGTAGACTTGAGCGTCCTTTCCAAGGAGAATTACCTCATACGGAAACTAATGAATCATTTCCACTTGAGGAACTCATCTCTAACTCTTCACAAGAGGATTCCACCCCTTGATTTGCGGATTCACATAAGAGTGTTTAGAGTCTTTTAAGATTCTTAAAGAAAAATTAACTAAGGCTCCCGTTTTGGTATCACCAAATTGGGATTTGTCTTTTGAACTCATGTGTGATGCTAGTGATTATTCCGTGGGGGCCGTTTTAGGACAAAGATTTAATAAGCATTTCCAACCTATACACTATGCGAGTAAGACAATGATGGGTGCTCAACTTCATTACACCACTACGGAAAAAGAGTTGCTTGCTATTGTTTATGCTTTTGAGAAATTTAGACCCTATCTTGTGCTTTCGAAGACCATAGTGTATACGTATCATTACACTCTCAAATACCTTATGACCAAACAAGATGCTAAGCCTATACTTTTGAGATAGGTTTTGTTGCTTCAACAGTTTTCCATAGAAATTCGTGATAAGAAAGGAGCCGAGAATTTAGCGGCGGATCACTTGAGTAGACTTGAGCATCCTTTCCAAGTAGAATTACATCATACAGAAATTAATGAATACTTTCCACTTGAGGAACTCATGTCTATCTCTTTACAAGAGGATGTCACCCCTTGGTTTGCGGATATTGCAAACTATCTTATGGGGGATGTGCTTATTGAGGGTCTTACTTCCCAACAAAAGAAAAAGTTTCTCAAGGAAGTTAAATATTACTTTTGGGATGACCCTTACCTCTTTAGGCAATGTGTGGACCAAATCATAAGACGTTGTGTAGATGGGCCCGAAGCATTTAAGATCTTAGAAGCTTGCCATAAGGGACCCACGGGTGGGGGCATTTTGGGCCTAACTACACGGCTAAAAAAGTCTTTGATTCGGGTTACTATTGGCCTTCCATTTAAAAAGATGCCCAAGAAATGGTGAAATATTGTGATGTTTGTCAAAGACAAGGAAAGATTAATCAAAGAGATGAGATGCCACAAAATTTCATCCAAAAATGTGAGATTTTTTATGTATGGGGTATAGATTTTATGGGACCTTTTCCATCATCAAAGGGAAATAAATACATACTCGTAGCGTTGAATTATGTTTCTAAGTGGGTTGAGGCTAAATCTTTTCCTACCAATGATGCTAGAGTTGTAGTCAAGTTCTTAAAGAAATTGTTTGCTAGATTTGGTGTACCTCGCGCCATCATAAGTGATCGTAGGACTCATTTTTATAATGATCAATTTACAAGAGTCATGAAGAAGTATGGTGTTAACCATAGACTGTCTACCGCGTATCACCCTCAAACCAATGGGCAAACCGAGGTCACAAATCGTGGTTTAAAGAGGATTCTAAAAAGAACGGTGGGAGAGCATCGAGCTTCTTGGTTGGATAAGCTTGATGATGCTTTGTAGGCTTTTAGGACCGCTTTTAAGACACCAACTGGTTGTACACCTTATAGACGTGTCTATGGAAAAGCATGCCACCTCCCATTCGAGTTAGAACATAAGGCTTCATGGGCTCTTAAATGGGCTAACTTTGATCTAAACCAAGCCGGTTCACATAGGAAAGACCAACTTAATGAGATAAATGAGCTAAGAACCGATGCCTATGAAAACTCATTGCTTTACAAGGAAAAGACTAAGCAATTGCATGATGCTAAGATTAAGAATCGTGAGTTCAAAGTTGGAGACTCGGTTTTACTCTTTAACTCACGGTTGAAAATTTTTGCGGGCAAGCTTAAGTCACGATGGTCCGGTCCATTCACTGTTGCTCAAGTATTTACATATGGGACTATTGAGTTGTCACAACCAAATGGCCCAAATTTCAAAGTGAATGGTCACCGTGTTAAGCATTACTTTGGGGAGGACATTTCCGTTGAAATGTTCCAAGAGATCCCCATTTTCCCCATGAATTAATTCATTGTGGGAAGAGTCGAGCTAGAGACTCCATAAATCAAGCTTGAATAACTAGGATTAGATCTTTTAGACTAGAGTGTGGTAGGATAGTAATAAAGGGTTTATAGATGAGAACAAGTATAGGGGGTGCCTCTCTTTTTTCTTCTTGATGTTTGTAGGGTTGCTCACTCTCATTGCATGCATTGGAGCTTATGGAAGAGGCCCTTGTATCGGGTTCACTTCGTTACTATTGTGATTTTCAAAACCATTGTTCTTAAAATGAATTCACTATAGTAGACCTTTCCTTAGCTTGGGTTAAGCAAAGTTATCAATGTCATAAGTGTAGGGGATTTTACTCCAATACTCTTAAACATTAAGGACAATGTTTATCTTAAGTTTAGGGGGGGTCTTCTATCGAAGTGAACTTACCTAGAACATTGTCATTGCCTTTATGATAACTTGGAAATTAATTTTTCAGACATTTTTCAAATTTTTGATCTACTTTGGCCACCAAAAATATGCATTCATAATTTTTGCATTAACCATTTTTTATTTGCATAACACATTTGCATTGTATATATTATTCCTTTATTTTTTATCAAAAATATATAGAAAGGAAAAAAATATATAATAAAGGATATGGTTTAACAAATTTAGGAGTCTTTGACATATTAGGTGATAACTAGGTTTTTGCCTAGTAAGAAAATTATCGTTCTAAGTAGTTGTCTAATCGAATTGATCTGGTTTATCTATGCGACTCAGTCGTTCTTTGGTGGAAACAAAAGTTGTGTCGTTGTAGTATATTAAAAATGTGCAAAGACTTAAAAGTTAATGCCGGTAAATTAAATCTAAAACGAATTTAAAATAAATGACGTTAAATAAAAGGGCGTTATAATAAATCTAAGTCTAATTAAAAGTAAGGGGTGCAATATTAAAACTTTGAAAAGTAAATTAATTAAATGACTAAAAATAAAAGCGTGACGAAAATTAAATTTGACAACGTAATATAATTTGAAAACTTAAAATAAATCAAGTAAACGGGCGGGAAAACAAAATTTAAAGTAAAAACAAAAGCAAAACAAGAATACAAATCAAATCGCACTACGATCGCAACGAATAAAGTGGTTAGATCGCACCCGGATCGTAGCTTGATCGCAGTCTAGATCACACTTGGTGATCGTAGCCCACGATCGCACTTGATGCGTGGAAACAAGATAGATCGTACTCTATGGATCGCAACAAAGTGGATCGCAGTGGGTGATCGTGACCAAGCGATCGCAACACGGATCGCACTCTATGATATTACCCACGATCGCAACGAGTGATCGTGGTGTGGATTATTTGAGTGTGATCGTATTATGATCCTAGTCCTTGATCGCAACACAGGATCGCAAGTAGAAACCCTTAAGGGTTTATGCGATCGCACTTGTTGGATCGTACAAGGGTAAAAAGAAGTTACTATAGGAATAAGGAAGACAGAATAAGCAAACGAAATAAGCACTAAGACAAATAAGCAAATACCAAAGAAACACTATTGAATATAAGAAAATAACAAAACTTGATTCAAAACGAGATTAAGAAAAACAAAGTAAGCTTAAACTTAAAAACTTTTCAAAACACAAAATAAGCAAACTAAATGAGCAACTTTTGAAAAGATGAAACTTTGAGAAAACTAAGAAAATCAAATAAGCTAAGTATGAAGCGAGCCAATAAGATTGTCAAACTTATAGCTTATCTCATACAAAAACTTAGATAAAAGTAAAAAGATAAACTTTTTAGTAAAATAAGCAAAGGGATTAAGCTAAAATCTTGCTTAATCCGAATTTGAAATGAACCAAAAAGAAGAAAAGTAGGATGAGAATGATGAAAAGAAACTTGATCAAAGGTAAATTAAGATTAAAGCAAGAAAATTAAGGAACACTTACTTGGAATTAAAATGAATTAAAGTGCAAGACAAGTATTTAAAATGACATAAATTTAAAGAGCAAGTAATTAAAAGGTGGAAGACTAATTGTCACCTTAACCAACAAGAGTAAAAATGAAATGCTAATGATCTATATATAGGGGAGGATTAGGGAATGCTTAGGAAGCTTCCTCCCCTCCTTCATTTCTTCTTAATTGCACCATTAAGTCCTTCCCTTCTTAATCTTTTGTTAATCTTGGACTTTAATGACTTTTGGCTCGGGATTTCTTTAAACTCGTCTTTTAATTCTTCAATAAGTAAGACTTGAGTTCTTCGGCTTTTAGTAAACTTCCGTCTTTTGACTTTTTCTTTGATAAATCTTCAGAATTGGTCTTGGACGTCCGTTCTTTTTGCACTCTTGACTTCTTGACTTCGTCTTTCATCTTTTTCTTCAATAAAAGCCCGTAAATGCCCGTGTTTTATCCACTTTTCACCTTTTCGTCCTAAATCACAACAAAAACACACACGCATAATTCCGACATAAATGACATAAAATACACGTTTTGGCTTGGTTATTATTGTAATTAAGTGGTATAAAAGGATGGGTGTTTACACACCTATCAAATCCCCTACACTTGACCATTGCAATGTCCTCTTGCAATGCATTAGTTACAAAGCATGTTTACATTTTTCATCAAAACTAATCCACGTTGGCCTTTATTAAAGAGATAGACAATTATAAACATTCAAAGTAAAGAAATCAAAAGCATACCTTGGGTTTTGGAAATGTCATGAATAATCATCATCCTCAAGTTTTCACTTTCTCCAAACCAAGCTTAAAAACGAGATCATTGTTATTATAAGTTAGCAAACTAACACGAACTCATGTGGGCTAATTACTCACTTAGACTCCCTTATTCCTAGGGATATCTCTTATATTTTATTTTTGTCTTCAATGATCACGAGGATGCATTGTTGACTTATTTCGATAGTTTATTAGGCCGAAAATAAAGTGAACGATTTAATCAATAGTTAGCTAAAGGACAAAATCTTTTAAAACTGCTTCTCGGGACCTCATAAAGTTCATATCTTGGCATAACTCGCTTCGCGATTTGAGACCTTTCTTGGACCGATATTTGGCAGCGACTTCATACTTCAAACCTTGAGAGACGTTAATGAAATAATGGTCTTCTCTTCATAATAGGAATTTCTTCACTTGAAGTTTTGAGAGATTCATACTTGGACCACGACTTCTTCATTTTTCTCCAATCTTTATTTTGGACTTTGATATACAACGATCCGCCTCCTTTTTGGACTTGGCTTCATTTATCTTCATACCTTGTTAGGGCCTTTTCGGATAGACTTCTCCATGACTTTTGGGGAGTTTTTGCTTTTCGTCGTGTGTCTCGATCCTTCATATTGATCTTTGGTAAATGATTCTTCACATCACTTTGGATCTTTAGCAACAAAATATAGCCCTCATGTCTTGTTAGGACCTTTTTGGACTCGCCAATCTTCGCATCCCGCTTCAATAAGTTATGCCTTGGCTATGAACTCTAATCCATACCGAGCAACTTTTAAACGATCTTGGGCTAGAAGCTAAGTAACTTTTCAAATCTTACAACCTTATTTATTACAGATAAATTTATTAGCAAGCGATGGGAGAATAGGCTTATAATTAACTCACATAAATTCACGAAAGAATACCAAATTTATAATTGACTCTATCATCTCTCGTTCTCCACAGTTTAAAATCTCAAGGAATGAGACTCGTGGATACTTAGCCTATTAAGTCAAAGTTTTGGGTTTTCGAGTCGTCTATAGGATCTTGCAAACTCTTAGACTTTTCAAGTTTAGAAATCGCATTTTAAAGTTCCCTTGATAAACGACTCTCTAGGATCAATTATAGGAACTTGCGAAAAGTTCGTTCTTAACCCGTGAGAGTTAAGACTTTCGCGTTTTATAGCTCCCTATATAAAAGCCTAGCAAAACTTGACTTAAACACGTTAAGGATACTAGCTAGAGTAACTTAGATAAGTAAACTCGGGTTGAGTCAAAAGATTCATAACGTTTGAAAATTAAAACCACTTTATTAAATAATTATTCTAATAAAGAAAGAAAATAACTATGCAAAGGTAAAAACTAATAGGCCAAAATAGATCAAAAATTTTGAAAAATGTCGAAAAATTGATTTTCCGGTTAAAATGAGGACAAATACAACGAAAAGACCACTTAACTTCGATAGAAGTCCCCCTACACTTAACATAAACATTGTACTCAATGTTTAAGCATGTGGGAGTAAACTCCCCTACACTTAGGACATTGTGCATGTTGTTTAAATCTCGCTAAGGAAGAGACAACTAAAGAGATTCCTATTTTAATATTGAGAATATAAAATAGTGAATCGAAAAGAGTTTAGGATAGAACCGGGAAGAAGTGAACAAGTAAATCACGGGTCATCAAGAATCATTAAGAGTGGATCATTGAGCGCTCGAATCCCTGATTAGAAGAGAGGAGAGGAAATAGCAAACCAACGGGTCTCCCCTACACTTAGGATAAAGAAAGCTAACAGATAGATGCATGGGTTGCCTCCCAAGAAGCGCTTGATTTTTGTTAACCGAGTCGTGAGCCTGACTCGACCTTGATTATCATAGGAAGAAGCATGAAACATATCCACCGGGATCAAAGACATAGTTTTCGTCCATCAAATAGCACAAGCTTAAGGCGAACAAGGCAAGCCAAAGAAGAGTAGGCAAGGTTCCCTTAAGCAGCGATGGAGCACGGTGGAAGCAAGGGTGAAGTGGTGCAAGCAAATTTCCATAAGTTCCAAAGATATTTCCTTTTATTTCATCAGGTGGATACTGAGATGGCTGTAGAATATCGATACCAGGGTCGAACACCTTTTCCTTTAAGGGAAAATAGCCCTCAGGCTCAGCAGAGTGTGAAGAAGATCCGTGAAGAAGATGCACAACCTCGTCCTCAAAAGAGGGACAAAGAGGTGTTAAATCATATGTGCTGTGGATATTGGTGTCGATCGGTTTCTTCTCCTTTGAAAGAATGTTCTTCAAATCCAAAGTAGGATCAAGACGATAATCTTCAAAATCATAAGGAGGAGCATCACTCTCATGAGGGAAGTAAGTGTTGAGAAACGTAGAGAAGTCTTCCTCAAATGAGTAATCGTCCAAAGTAGGATCGAGTGATGGCGGAGGATCTTCATCATGTGAAGAATCACTCGAAAGAGTATCGGCCTCATCAAAATCATCATATGTAGGCAGGTCGGGATACTCGGAAGTAAGGTCATCATAATCATCCGAATCTGAGCTAGAATCATCATCATGAGCATCAAAGATCGGTGGAGAATCATAAATGGGTGAAGCGTCCAAATTGGATAGAGAATCATCCACATCATTATGAAAGAGTGGATTATCAATGCAAGAATCGAATAGAGGATTGTTGTAGATGACAAAATCATCGAGCACATTAATCATATTCACTGATTCTCGTCCATAGGATTTGCTTGTAAGCTTCCCCATTTTAAAAACTTGTGAATCATTCCCGTCTCTTAAGATTAACTCACCTTCGGCAACATCAACTAAAGCTCGTCCGGTTCTCAAGAATGGCCGACCAAGTATTAAAGGAATACTAGGGTCCATTTCATAATCAACAACCACAAAGTCGACCGGGAAATTAAATGTGCCAACTTTAATGAACACGTCTTCGGCAATACCAACGGGGTAAGCGAGAGTGCGATTTGCAAGTTCAAGAGTCATCTTCGTTGGAGTAAGGTCGGGTAACGATAGTGTTTTCTAAACACTCAAAGGCATAAGATTAATACTGGCCCCGAGATCAGCAAGGGCAATAAATTCTTCAGTTTTGTTAAAGATGCAAGGCAACACAAAACGACTGGGATCTCCAAGCTTTTCCGGAAGTTCTTTAAGAATAACTGCAGAGCAGTTTTCATTTAAGCATGTGTTGGCGAGCTCAATCAACTTCTCCTTCTTGTTAAGCAATTCCTTGAATACTTTCACAAATTTCGGCATGTGGACAAGTGCTTCAACGAGGCTAATGTTGATGTTCACTTGAGAGAGCATCTTCACATAGCTCGACACTTGAGAGTCATTCTTGGTTAGCTCGTTGGTCTTGCCTAAGCGAGAAGGGTATGGGATATTGGGTTTGGTTGGTGAAGGTGAAGGTGTAGGTAAAGGTGTAGATGTTGAAGGGTTCTTTTTGGAAACATCGTCATGACGAGGCGGAGACGGTAATGGTGCACTAAGACTAGGTGTAGGAGGAGTAGGGATAAATGGTGGTGGAGGAGGTGTGGATGATGGGGGTGGGATAGGTGGTCCTACGATGGTAACTCCACTACGGGTAGTAATAGCACTCACATTTGCTCGCGGATTGGTGACGGTGTTTGAAGGTAGAGAACTCGAAGAAGAAGGTTGAGCGGCGGGCAAGAAACTAGCAAGCATATTCTTCAAATCATTTGTTTGATTGCTGAAGGAGGATTGAATATTATCTCGAATCTCGGATCTAATCTCATTTCCTTGCTTGGTGATATCTCCTTTAAGATTGATAATTTGGCTCTGCAGATTCTTGATTTGCTCACGTTGGGTTCTCATGATGGCTTCAACGTCCGGATTAATGGGTGGGGCTTGTTGAGCGGGTGGGTTATAAGGATTAGAAGCTCTTGGTGGGATTTGGTTGCTTCTATTGTAGTTGTTGACGGGGTTTTGGTTTTGAGGAGAAAAAACGGGTGAAAGGTAGTTGTTGGACCGGTAACTCAGCAAATTTCTATCCCCTTGTTGTCGAGCTTGGTAATTTTCCGGTGAATAATTACCATAAGCTGCATACACATTTTCCGGATTTCCTTGTGTAGAAGGACAATCGGTGTATGAGTGAGGACCGCCGCATGTTTCACAAGAAGGTGCAACCGCTTTAACTTGTTGTTGTTGGTTTGAAGCGAGAAGCAAGATACTTTTGCTCATTTCAGTCATCATGCGGGTGAGTTCGGTCATATCAGGGTTTGCTGAAGTAGAGAAAACATTGACTCTCGGGTTGTTCCTTGAAGAAGCAGAGGAATCCCAGTTTTTGTGATGAGTAGTCATGTTCTCAATAAGCTCTCTACACTCCTCGGGTCTCCTTTTCATAAATGTGCCACCGGCGGCTGCATTAATCGTATCACGATCTCGAAAAGTCAAACCGTTGTAGAAAGTATCAATCAATGTGACAGGGAGCATGTTGTGGTTTGGACAACGATCAATCAAGACATTATATCTTTCCCAAGCATCAAAGAGAGATTCATCGGGTTCTTGCATGAAACCGCTGATTTGATTGCGAAGGCTCGTGACCATGGATGGTGGAAAGTAGCGCGACAAAAAGCGTTGAGTCATGTCATCCCAAGTGTGAATAGAATTCTTCGGGAGACGATCAAACCATTTCTCGGCATGATGTGATAAAGTATGTGGAAAGAGTTGAAGGCGTAGAACATCCATTGTGACACTAGGCAACTTCATGCTTTGGGTGATTGTAATAAACTTGTTGAGGTGTTTGTTGGCATCATCATCAGGCATTCCTCTAAAAGGATTTGTTTGCACTTGCTGAATCATGTGGTGCTTCAACAAAAACTCCGGAGCCGTGATTTGCATTGGCGCAATCGGTCCTTCTCGTCCAAACATGGTAGGTTGACAAAGCTCCTCCATTGTCCGAAGATCGGGCTGTGGAAGAACATTGTTGTTATTATTAAGGTGCGGTGATTATTGTTGTTGTTAACACCTGCCATACTTAAATCTTCTCGAGTCTCGGGCTCTTGATAATTAGAAGATCTAGTACGCATACACCTACAAAGGCATAAGAAAACAATACCAAACACAAAGACAATATATATACACAATAAAAATAAAATCTTTTTGGATTTTTGAAATTTTTAATTTTTATGGATTTTTATTAATTTTTAATTTTTATGGTTTTTTGGATTTTTTAAGCAAGAAAATAACGCTCACAAGTGAACGGATCCCAAAAAGCAACGCGTCTCTCACAGAAAACCGTTAATCTTTACGAAAAGAGCCGGCAGCGGCGCCATTTGATAACTAGGTTTTTGCCTAGTAAGAAAATTATCGTTCTAAGTAGTGGTCTAATCGAATTGATTTGGTTTATCTATGCGACTCAGTCGTTCTTTGGTGGAAACAAAAGTTGTGTCGTTGTAGTATATTAAAAATGTGAAAAGACTTAAAAGTTAATGGCGGTAAATTAAATCTAAAACTAATTTAAAATAAATGACGTTAAATAAAAGGGCGTTATAATAAATCTAAGTCTAATTAAAAGTAAGGGGTGCAATATTAAAACTTTGAAAAGTAAATTAATTAAATGACTAAAAATAAAAGCGTGACGAAAATTAAATTTGACAACGTAATATAATTTGAAAACTTAAAAATAAATCAAGTAAACAGGCGGGAAAACAAAATTTAAAGTAAAAACAAAAGCAAAACAAGAATACAAATCAAATCGCACTACGATCGCAACGAATAAAGTGGTTGGATCGCACCCGGATCGTAGCTTGATCGTAGTCTAGATCACACTTGGTGATCGTATCCCACGATCGCACATGATGCGATGGAAACAAGATAGATCGTACTCTATGGATTGCACTCCACCACGATCGCAACAAAGTGGATCGCAGTGGGTGATCGTGACCAAGCGATCGCAACACGGATCGCACTCTATGATCTTACCCACGATCGCAACGAGTGATCGTGGTGTGGATTATGGAGTGTGATCGTATTATGATCCTAGTCCTTGATCGCAACACAGGATCGCAAGTAGAAACCCTTAAGGGTTTATGCGATCGCACTTGTTGGATCGTACAAGGGTAAAAAGCAGTTACTATAGGAATAAGGAAGACAGAATAAGCAAACGAAATAAGCACTAAGACAAATAAGCAAATACCAAAGAAACACTATTGAATATAAGCAAATAACAAAACTTGATTCAAAACGAGATTAAGAAAAACAAAGTAAGCTTAAACTTAAAAACTTTTCAAAACACAAAATAAGCAAACTAAATGAGCAACTTTTGAAAAGATGAAACTTTGAGAAAACTAAGAAAATCAAATAAGCTAAGTATGAAGCGAGCCAATAAGATTGTCAAACTTATAGCTTATCTCATACAAAAACTTAGATAAAAGTAAAAAAGATAAACTTTTTAGTAAAATAAGCAAAGGGATTAAGCTAAAAGCTTGCTTAATCCGAATTTGAAATGAACCAAAAAGAAGAAAAGTAGGATGAGAATGATGAAAAGAAACTTGATCAAAGGTAAATGAAGATTAAAGCAAGAAAATTAAGGAACACTTACTTGGAATTAAAATGAATTAAAGTGCAAGACAAGTATTTAAAATGACATAAATTTAAAGAGCAAGTAATTAAAAGGTGGAAGACTAATTGTCACCTTAGCCAACAAGAGTATAAATGAAATGCTAATGATCTATATATAGGGGAGGATTAGGGAATGCTTAGGAAGCTTCCTCCCCTCCCTCATTTCTTCTTAATTGCACCATTAAGTCCTTCCCTTCTTAATCTTTTGTTAATCTTGGACTTTAATGACTTTTGGCTCGAGATTTCTTTAAACTCGTCTTTTAATTCTTCAATAAATAAGACTTGAGTTCTTCGGCTTTTAGTAAACTTCCGTCTTTTGACTTTTTTTCTTCGATAAATCTTCAGAATTGGTCTTGGACGTCCGTTCTTTTTGCACTCTTGACTTCTTGACTTCGTCTTTCATCGTTTTCTTCAATAAAAGCCCGTGAATGCCCGTGTTTTCTCCAGTTTTCACCTTTTCGTTCTAAATCACAACAAAAACACAAACCACGCATAATTCCGACATAAATGACATAAAATACACGTTTTGGCTTGGTTATTATTGTAATTAAGTGGTAAAAAGGATGGTGTTTACACACCTATCATTAGGCCCTCCATGAATACTTAGACTCAACCCGAGTTTGCTTATCCAAGCATTTTCTAGCTAGTATCCTTAACTATGTAGACCTTTATTGGTTTATTAGGATAAGCATCCAATAGTCTCATTATTTGAGATTTTAAACTGTATAGAACAAGAGATGATAGAGTTTGAATTAAGTGTAAAGGGCTAGATAAACCTTATATTAATTAGTTGTGGCTTTTATATCCCCTTTCGTAACTTTTACTTTCTTGTCAACGCATGTATATATGTTAATAAATAATCAAGAACGATTTTAATCGGTTTGTAGTCTCTTATGCATTTTTGACTAATCATTCGTGGTTGGTGTAAGTACGTCTTAAGATTCTATGTTAGAACGTTTTATGTTTACTAGACTTATGTCATGCTTAATACTTAGCGGGTGTTTTTCCTTTTATTCTTTTCAATTTTTTTGTGAGGAATAAAGAAAAATAAGAGCGGCTTATAAAAAAATGATGAGTGGCTAGAAAAAAAAGAAAAAGAAAAAGAAAAAAAATAATTATACAAGACTCACAAGAGGGGCAGTGAAGTGTTAATTATAGTAGCTATTGAATTCCAATATTACTCTCACAAGGGTTGTGGGGATTTGATAGTTGCTCCGATCTAATATTACCTTGACGGGTTGCGGGATTGAAGATCCAAAGTCTCAAAAAGGCGGCAGATATAAATTATTGCGTGAGTTTTATTTTTCTTTTCTTAGCGAGTGTGTAGTTACTTATTAATGCATGACATAAGGATCTTACACATAAGGCGAATGACTTATTATTTTGGGTCGGACTTATATCAATTGTGGGCGGTTTTTTGAGTAATAGATAAGATGGTTACTTAGGATTAAAACCGTGCTTCCTTATTTTCAGATTTTACACTTCTTATATTTCACACTTTAAATAATGACAAATTATCCCAAAGGCAATTTGCTCAAATAATAACCAGTCTTAAAGACATAATAAGTGGGGGTATAATGGTAACACAAATAATTTGTATGAATAAGTCGATGCACTTTTACTTATGGATAAAAGGATCTTATTTTTAAGCTTGGTATGGGGAAAGTGAAACTTGAGGATGATAAGTTTTCATGGTACCAAAGCCCTAATTAAAGTCTTTAATTTCTTTATGAGTTATTTCCATCAAATCCATTTCAAGAAAAATCAAAAGTATATAAATAGAATCATTTTCTTTGCATTGCATTGTAAAAATCAATATCATGCATCATATAGTGTAGTGCAGTGTAAAAGCATTCCATATTGGCCAAGGTGGATTAATTATGAGAAAAGTGTAAATTGGTGCTTAAAATGTTGCATTGCACGAGGTCATGGCAATGATCCAGTGTAGGGGATTTCATATGAGTAAAATCTCATATCAATTATATCATATTTAACCCTAAAACACAAAGTAAAATACCTGATTTTGATATATAAAATCAGTATTATGGGTATACTTTGTTGTTTGTGCTTATGTAGGTAAAAATATAAAAATGTAAAGCAAACATGGAATTTAAGTCATGTTTCATGAAGAAAAGACAAAAGAAGGATGAAAGAAGACAAGTCAAACAAAGTCAAAGGACCTTTCTTGACAACTTTGAAAGTTGAGGGACTAAAAGTGACAAGTTGGAAAAGTCAAGAAGATAGTCAAATTTGGACAAAGTTCAAGTCAACAAGTCAAGGGACTATTATTGTTCAAGTATGAAGTAAAAAGGGCCAAAATTGACAAACTTATGAAGTTCCTAGTTCAAGTTATGAAGTTGATAATTAGAAGGACTTGTTTTGCCAAAAATGAAAGAAGATTCGGGCTTGATCAGTGTAACATACCAAGCAACCAATGAGAGGCCAGTATTTGGTTAACAAGGATCGTTGACTAGCTCATTAAACGAGGGAAGATAATGGCCAGCTATTAATAGCCAAATCACAACAGTGCAAACGCACTAACCTTCTCTCCACTAATCATATTTCAGCAACTAGATAATGATCCGTGTGACCTTCTCTCCTCAAATAACAATTCGCCACGTGTCACCTTCAACCCCAGAATGAAGAATAATATAGAGTGGATTTCACAAGGAGCTCTTAACATAAAAAATACTCGCAATCATGAGACGAATCAATCCCACTTATCTAATTAGAGTGAAACTCATTAGAAAAACCGAATTGTATTCATAATCTACAAATTCCAATCATCCAATTGAAGACACGTGGACGCTTCTGATTTGTTGCAACATGTCACCAACATCACCCTCACTCCTTTTCTACTCTATAAATACCCCCAGCTTTCTCTCATTTCTTGTAATGTAGCTAAGTGTGAAATTCACACACACTTAGATTTCTCTCTCAATTCAGTTAGAGTTTAGAAGTTAAGTGTCTGACAAACACTTGAGATAGTTTATTAGATTGTTAGCATACAGTTGTAACCATTTCTCACCATTAATGAAATCACATTTTACCTAAATTCACTATTCACTCTCATTTCAGTTGCATACTACTATCTTACTGCTACATGATCAATTATGTTGTTCTTATATGAACAATGGAGTTGTTTTGAGTTTCATTTAGAAGCTTGTTGATGTTCAGTCAGTTCAGACTTATTCTAGCTCACAGCCATAGCCATTTTCTTGATCAGACATTGAAGCATAGGAGATTTGATGATGACGATGGTAGATAATGGTTTGTAGATGTGTTGAGGAGTTGATTTGGTGTTGTTAGGGTTATAAGTGAGCTCAGTGCTCCACTTCTTCACCAAAGAAGCCTTCAATATTACTCATAAGTGATTTCTTATTGATTTCCACTTAAGAAGTAGTTTGCATGCTACATTCTGCTTTCTAGTGTATAAATACTTGTTGATGCCTGCTACTTGATCATTTTCAGTTGCTTAATATGTTTTGAGTACTTGTTGTCCTAATCTGTTAGCTTCTCATATATTGCATAGCTTAATATTGTGCTTATCTGTTAACTAGTGTTTGACTTAATTCACATATCTTAATTCTGTTAATGAAAGTTGTTGTTGTTAGGGGTTAGAATTCACTCACTAGCTAAGTAAAAGTAAGTCGGCAAGCTTTTGTGGTCAAACATACAGTCAAACAGGCAAATAGCACTCAAAATACTTTGGGTCAGTTAACAGCCTAAAACATGCCTGTTTTATAAGCTTGCCATATCTTCATTACTTGGAATTAGGAAGTGAAATTTAGCTCTAAGTGTAGCTTATTATATAAGCTTTCTAGACATACAGGTTAGACAATACAGTTTTCAGAATTCAGCTAGGAATAAGCCTTAGAATAAGTTTAGAAGCAAATGCAAGTTTCTGTGATAAAGTACTAAGTTGTTTTTCATTTCCCACTGATTCCTTTCATAAAAGTTGCTATTTTCTTCCACATTTCAGTTGTATAAGCTAGAAAAATAAGTTTTGACCAAGGTCAAACTTGGTCAACGTTGGTCAACTCTTGGTCAACATAAGCCCAAAATAGCTTATTTGATTTTTCTACTTATTCTTTGAAGCTTTTTGAGATTTTCTTGGATAGGTCTTCATTATTTGGCCTTTAGATCATATTGTGAGCAAATTAGCTATAGTGCTTATTCCAATAATCAGTTCTCTTAAAAAGTGCTTATTCAAAAATAGCTTATTTGGCTTATTGGAGGTTTTAGCTTAAATCCTTGGAACTGACTAGGTCATTTTGCATTACAAGTCTTCTAGAACAAAAATTAGCTTAATGGGTGGCTTATAGCATAAGTTCTAGCTGATTAAAGTGCTTGTGCCCGTTTTCACTATAAGTCTTGGTTTAATTGCCAATTAGTCCCTATATTTTACGGAAGTGTATAATATGTTTTAAATAGTTTTACTTTTCTAGGGTTTGCAAACAAGTCCCTGGAATTAGTTAGTTGTTACATTTTAGTTGGATAGTTTGGAAAGTTGTTATAATTTTGTTACAAGTTTGTTATAATTTCATTTCAAGTCCTTTAAGTTTCTGAATTTACATTTCTAGTCCTTGCACTTTATAAACTTTACATTTTTAGCAACTTTACAATTTATGCATTGATTACTTGTACATTTGGCATTAATTGTAGTATGTGCACTTTGTTTTAGAATAGTACGGATACGTAGATATCATATTTTTACTTTTTATGTGCTTTGTGAAATTAGACCTAGATTACCAAATCATTACAATCTAACACCAAAAACAATTTTGTAAACTTGATATCTTTTGGACGATCAATTCGTATTGAGTTGGGAATTACGAACTAAAAAGACAAATATTAATAGTCACTATCACTGTAGGCTTCAAGTACAAAAGGGGATTCCCTCGAATACCATAAGCCTAGCTTGGGTTGGGCTTTAACATACTTAAAAATCTTTTTGACAACATTCAAGTTTGAGGTGGTAGGTGCTACTTGGTGTCTAGAGCAAGCACTCATCGCAAACATAATATCAGGTCGAGACACAGTCAAATACATGAGTGAGTGAAACTTAGATTTTGTTAATCCAAATTAATGTTCGTTTTCCTCGACTCACTCGAATTTGATTACCGATTAACGTTTCGACTAACTTTGTTTTTGGTGAAAAGTATTTTTGAAATTTTAAAACTAATTTTAAAAAAAAGTATTTAATAATAGAACTATTTAATCTAATAAAATCTATTTTGAAACTAATTTAAAGCAAATCTAATTTAATCTAATAAAATCTATTTTGAAACTAATTTAAAGCAAATCTAATTTTATCTAATAAAATCTATTTTGAAACTAATTTAAAGAAAATCTAATTTTAATAAAAATGTAAACAAATGAAAAACTTAATTTTATAAAAACTTTAAATAAAAACTATTTAAATCTAATTTTAATAAGACTAGATAAAAACTTTTAATTAAAATCTATTTTTAAACAAAATTATATAAATTGAAAACGAAATTTAAAACTAAAATTTAAATAAGAATTTAAAATTTATAAAAGTAAATAAAATAAAAATACTTTTCTCTTTTGTTATCTTTATATTTTTGTAAAACTGAATTTAAGAAAAACTAATTTAAAACTTTTTAATTAAAATTAAACTTAAAACTTAACTATTAAATTAAACTAAATTTAAAAACTGCCAATGTAAAATCTCCTATATTAACTAAAAAGTGGATAATAAACTCAAAAGAGGCAATAGAACAGATGGTTGGGGTGTTTGACAGTGATGCGAGAGGTTCAGGGATCGAATCCCACCCAGACCAAATTCTTTTTGCTTTTTAATGAATTTTTGGAAGTTAAAAACTCAGACCAACTAAATAGCAATTCCAAAATAAGCATCACAATATAATTAATAAGCAAAAGAACTAAATAAGCATTTCTAAACAGCTAAATACTAATAAGCAGATCTAAATCACCAATATAAGCAAAGATGGATTAAGCTATGATCTAATAAGCTAAACTATATAACCCAAATAAGCAAATTAATCCAAAATAAGCAAAACAAATTATATAAGCTAAACATTAAGCTAAAAACTGAATAAGCAAATAAGCCAAATAAGCAATCGAAACTAATAAGCAGCCTAACCGATAAACAAATCCAAACAAACTATATAAACTAATACTAAGCAGATTTAAGCAAACTTAATACCAAACAACACTATCTATCTAAACATCAAAACACATAAGCAGATATCTACAAATGAAATTGCAGTAACATTAACATTAACTAATTAAGCAAAATAATAAAAAAAACTTAACTAAAGCAGCTTAAACTTAACTGAAATAAATAAATAAAAGAGATGAAAGAGAACCTGATGTCGAAAACCCGTTGGGAAGAAGACGAGGCCCTGAGTCGTCTTATCGAAAACCAAACAAACACCACCTTGAACAACCTTCGAACATCAACATCAGCGTCTCGAACAAGAACCATCAAATCATTCGAACAGTATCTCTTCTTTTTTTATTATTTTTTTTTCTTTTTTTATAATAATAACACTAACAGTAGCAGTTCACTTTTAAAGATTAAAGTAAATGGAAATTTGCAGAAAAATTAAATAGGAGACAAAAATTAAATGAAATTAACTTTTCATTAATTAATAACAAAATTACAATACTGAAAATAGAAATTACATTAATCCTATTAAACTAATTTGCATAAAAATAAATCTAATTTAAATCTACTCCTAATTAATTTAAAAACAGTAAATAAAAAGAAAAATGGACTCTCCCAAAATTACAAGTTAGAGGGGTTTTATAGGCAACCCCAAATGCCTTGGTGCTCACGGAGTAAAATCTTGGCCGCATAATCCTTTTCTTCTCTTTCTTCTCTTGAATCAATGGTTGAGAATAACCCTTCCCACACGGATCCAGCATGGAATAGGATGATTGGTGGAGATGTGGTCCATCCAATCAAACCCAAGGGATTAGCCACGTAGGATTGGACCACCAAAGTGGATGCTACGAAAAACTTGGGGATTTAATCCCCAAGTGTGTGATTAACACGGGTGGATTAAAACCCCCAATATTTTTGGTGTAAAATTGTGTTGTGGTGAATTAGGGTTTTTGGTAAATGGTGGTGTTGTGTAAGTTTTTTGAGAGAGAAAATAAGGAGTGGGTTTTTTTTTCACTTTGGATGTAACGAAAATGGGTGAATGGGGAAAAGAAATAAAATCGTTTTATTAATAATAATGGGTGAGGGTTATGTTTGTGTGGGGGTGAGGTGCAGGGAAAAAATGGGAATAAAACAAACCGTGAAGTGGGGCTGGGTGAATACACGAGTGTTAATTGTGTGTAGGGGGGTATAGGGTAAGGTGGGATAAATGTGAAATGGGAATTTTGTTTGACCGGTTTGTGTGAGGAGTTGGCAGTTGACCAACAAATGTATTAACCGTCCCATGCTTTGTTTAAAAATGGGCTTTGACCCCATTAAACACAAAACATTATCATCCGTTTTTGAAAATGGGCTTTGTTTAAAAATGGGCTTTGACCCCATTAACCGGTTTGGCCCATTTTTTGAAAACATTATCATCCATGTTATGAGATTGGGTTTCCGGCCATATTTTGGGTTTGTTTAAAAAATGACTTTAGCACTTTTGATAACTCCCAATGGTCTTTTGAGCCCATTAACCCAAATGTGGGACCCACTAAACCCGAAATCTTCGTAAATAATTAAATCCACTAAAACGAGCTCGATTTCAGCTTTCTTATTCGTTTCTTCAAAACCGTGTCGGTTTAGTCGGTTTTTGTGAACTTGGGCACACTTTTGGTCTTAGACTTTGTCTTCGCCTCTTTTTGGACTTTTCTTCAACATTTGACCGTGAAATCCCGTGTTTTCTTTCCTTTTGATCATTTGTACCTATTTGAACACAAAAACACAAAACCACGCGTAATTCTGACTTTTATGACATTAAACACATGATTAGGTCTTGTTTTTCCTTGATTTTAGTGGCAAAAGGATAAGTGTTTACACACTTATTAAATCCCCTACACTTGACCATTGCAATGACCCCATGTAATTCATTATTTTAAAGCATAAGTTACATTTTTCTCATAATCAATCCATCTCTGCCTTTATTATTATTACTACTACTAATACGATAAAAATATAAGAACTTAAAAGGAGATAAAAGTTAAATGATTTATTACTTGAAAATTATTTGATGGAAGAAACTTGTAAAGAAATCTAAGACTTGAATTAGGGCTTTGGTGTCATGAATATTAATCACCCTCAAGTTTCACGTTCCCCATACCAAGCTTAAAAACGAGATCATTGTTAATCATAAGTTAGCATAACTAACACTTACTCATGTGGTTTAATTAATCACTTAGACCCCCCTTATTCCTATGGTGTATCTCTTGTATTTTATTTTTGTCTTGAATGATCACGAGGATGCATTTTTGACTTATTTCGATAATTTATTAAGGCTGAAAATAAAGTTGGACGATCTAATCAATAGTTAACTAAAGGACAAAATCTTTTAAAACTGCTTCTCGAAACCTCATAAAGTTCATATCTTGGCATAACTCGTTTCACGATTTGAGACCTTTCTCGGACCGATATTTGGTTTGTACTTCAAAGTTCAAATCTTGAGAGACGATCTTGAAATTATGGTCTTCTCTTCATTTTGGTATACATCTTCATTAGGAGTGAAAGATGCTTCAAACGTTGACCACGACTTCTTCATTTATCCTCTTCTTTATTTAGGATTTTGATATACAACGATCCGCCTCTTTTTCGGACTTGGATCTATTTATC
The DNA here is from genome assembly GCA_025667525.1 of Glebionis coronaria. Lineage (NCBI taxonomy): Eukaryota > Viridiplantae > Streptophyta > Magnoliopsida > Asterales > Asteraceae > Glebionis > Glebionis coronaria. The sequence continues at coordinate 109,610,710 of CM046879.1, read as the reverse complement.
ATCATACCTTGTTAGGGTCTTTTTGGATAGACTTCTCCATGATCTTTAGGGGAGTAATTGTTTCTCTTCGTGTGTCTTGATCCATCATATTGATTTGGATTAATGATCTTCACAATCTCTTAGGATCTTTAGCAAAAAAAAGTGAATCCTCATGCCTTGTGAGGGCCTTTTTGGACTCGGGAATCCTCATGCCTTGTTAGGGCCTTTTTGGATAAGCCAATATTCGTGTCCCGCTTCAATAAGTTATGCCTTGGCTATGAACTCTAATTAATACCGAGCAACTTTTAAACGATCTTGTGCTAGAAGCTAAGTAACTTTTCAAATCGTACAACCTTATTTATTGCAAATATATTTATTAACAAGCGATGGGAGAAAAAGCTCATAACTAACTCACATAAGTTAATGAAAGAATACCAAACTTATAATTAACTCTATCATCTCTCGTTCTCCACAATCTAAAATCTCAAGGAATGAGACTCGTGGATGCTTAGCCTAATAAACCAATTAAGGTCCATATGGTTAAGGATACTAGCTAGAGTAAACTTGGATAAGTAAACTCGGGTTGAGTCAAAATATTCACAACGGGCCTAATATATCAAAGATATTTAAACTTGTTAAAACCATTTTATTCATTTATTTTGACTTTATTCTTGAAAACGGAAAACTATTAATACGATGCAATGACAAAAGGAAAGAAAATAAAAGAAAATACTACTAGGCCAAAATAGATCAAAAATTTGAAAAACGTTGAAAATTTTTTAAATTTTCCGGTTAAAAGGGGTCAAATTCATGGAAAAGTCCACTAAAATTTCGATAGAAATCCCCCGTACACTTAATATAAACATTGTCCTCAATGTTTAAGCATGTGGGAGAATAAACTCCCCTACACTTAGGACATTGAGTACGTAGTTTAAAATCGAGCTAAGGAAAGGACAACTAAAGTGATTTCATTTATTCATGTTTTATTTATATACAGGTATGAATCACAATAGCAAAAACTTATCGAAGGAACCGGGTACACGGGAAACACGGGAACAAGGGTCGCGTCAAAAGTACCAAAAGTGGAGCATTTAAGCACATGTCCCTGCACACAACATCAACACAAACAACCTACTTGGCTCCCCCCTACACTTATTGGTGGAAATGGGTAAAAGATAGATCATCGGGTTGCCTCCCGAGAAGCGCTTGTTTTTGTTAACCGAGTCACGAGCCTGACTCGACCCCAAATTAAATGGTCCATGGGGAAGCCTCGAATGTAATACCGGGATCAAAAATCTTATCCTCGGTCCCAGAGGAACATAATAAATGAGAGGCAGGAGGATAAGTCATCAAAGGTAAAAACGTCCTCTCAACATACGAAAAGTATGTGAGGTCGTGATCCACGGGAGGTGGGGTGGGTAAAGGAGACAAATTGTCATCCCCCAAAGACAATGGATGGTCACTATTCGGCAAAGCCGTAAAGGTATCAATCATAGAATGGTCAATGTCACCTCCCGGGTCGAAACATTCATCCTCATGAACGTGAATCTCTTCGATTTCTTCATCATAGATAGGCTCGTCAAACAAAGGTTTGTCGTTCCCCTCATTGAGGATTTTAGAAATTCTCTCGAAGAGATCATGATCAAGTACGAAACCATCATTCATTTGTGGGATTTGTTGATAAGTTAAATCCTCACGAATGTGGTAAACGTAATTCTCATTAGAGGAGTGTTGATTAGGTAACTCCTCGAGAATTGGATGCGAATCGATGGTAGAATCAAAAGTAATTGGCGAAGAGGCAAATGTGAATTTATCAAAATCCGAGTTTTCAAAATCAATATCAATATCAAGTTTTAAAACTCCATTTGCCTTCTCATCAATACCATGATCACAATTAAGCTCATGCGAGAAATCCAATAACACGGGATCATAAAAAGCATCCTCGTGATGGAATTTCTCAATACTCGGGGTATAAAAGTCATCGCTAAGGAGTAAAGAATCCAATAAATCATTAGTATCATGGTTTTCAAAAGTCGGTCTTGGTAAAATAGGTGAATCATCCTCATCCTCCTTAGGTGTAGGACAACTTATGGGTTCTTCTTCTATGCACTCCTTATAAAGTTCTTCACACTCCTCAAAAATTGGTTTCTCAAAACATGTCTCGCTAAGAGGATTTGAAGAAAGCATAAAGTCATTTGAAGGGGTAGGTGAAGGAGTCATAAAAGAAATAGGGTCATCAATGGGTAATGGAGGCTCAAGAATAATCTCGGGAATTTCCTCAATAGGTGAGGAAAGAGGAGAGCTAATAGTGTCCGTGCGTGTCAACACCGGAGGGTGAGTAAAACTCATGATAATCTCCGGGCCTTGTCTCTCCTTTATTGGCGGAGAGATGGAAGGATCCACAGTGGGAACATCACTACTAGTAGTGGCGTTAGCCTCAATATTAACCCTCAAAGACGGCTCAATATCACATTGAGCTTGATAGGTTTCTAAAATGAGCATGAATTTCCTATCGGTTTCCTCTTGCATTTCTCTTAAAAATCTATCATGTTCCTCAAGTTTATTAAGAATTAAATCCATTTGAGGTTGTGAAATACTCCCTTGATTATAGTTTTGAATATTGCCTTCATTTGGAAAACCTTCATTGTTTGAAAACCCTTGATTTTGAAATTCCCCATAAAACCGTTGATCATATTGTGGTGGGTCACTAGTTGTAGGAAAACTAGGGGAGCCAAAATAAGTATTAGTATCATAACACATACTTTCCTCATTAGTATAAACCTCCTCATAAGTTTTGTCACAATTAAAATAAGCATGAGGCCCACCACAAGTCGAACACTCCTCGGGCATAATCTTATAACGCTCTTCTTGCAATATTTCCCAAATCGGACGATTATCCATGGTAGTGTCGAAAGAAAACGACATAACAATAATTATAATGCTACGTAATATATTATAATGAAAGAAAAATCTTTTTGTATTTTTTTTTATAAAAATATATATACACAATAAAAACGAAAGAAATCGAACTCAAAAATAACACTAATACGTAATATTTTTGGTGTAATACTTTTAGGAAAAAGTAGTACGTTTTGATTTTTTAATTTTTTTGGTGCAAATCTTAGGAAAGAAATTACTTTTGTGATTTTTTTTAATTTTTTGTATTTTTAAGTTTTTGATTTTTTTTGTATTTTTGATTTTGTTGCAAGAAACGTAACGTTCAAAGTGAACGGATCCCAAAATCCAAACGTCTTCACGAAAAATCGTCAATCGTACGAGCGAAGCGGCAGCGGCGCCATTTGAAACTTAGATTTTGTTAATCCAAGTTAATGTTCGTTTTCCTCGACTCACTCGAATTTGATTATCGATTAACGTTTCGACTAACTTTGTTTTTGGTGAAAAGTATTTTGGAAATTTTAAAACTAATTTAAAAAAAACTATTTAATAATAGAACTATTTAATCTAATAAAATCTATTTTGAAACTAACTTAAAGCAAATCTAATTTAATCTAATAAAATCTATTTTGAAACTAATTTAAAGCAAATCTAACTTTATCTAATAAAATATATTTTGAAACTAATTTAAAGCAAATCTAATTTTAATAAAAATGTAAACACTAATGAAAAACTTAATTTTATAAAAACTTTAAATAAAAAATATTTAAATCTAATTTTAATAAGACTAGATAAAAAAATTTTAATTAAAATCTATTTTTAAACAAAATTATATAAATTGAAAACGAAATTTAAAACTAAAATTTAAATAAGAATTTAAAATTTATAAAAGTAAATAAAATAAAAATATTTTTCTCTTTTTTTATCTTTATATTTTTGTAAAACTGAATTTAAGAAAAACTAATTTAAAACTTTTTAATTAAAATTAAACTTAAAACTTAACTATTAAATTAAACTAAATTTAAAAACTGCCAATGTAAAATCTCCTATATTAACTAAAAAGTGGATAATAAACTCAAAAGAGGCAATAGAACAGATGGTTGGGGTGTTTGGCAGTGATGCGAGAGGTTCAGGGATCGAATCCCACCAAGACCAAATTCTTTTTGCTTTTTAATGAATTTTTGGAAGTTAAAAACTCAGACCAAGTGGGTTTGAGTGAGACCCAGTATATGACAGCAAAAAAAAAAGAAAATAAGCAACACAGTAGAAATAGAACTAAATAGCAATTCCAAAATAAGCATCACAATATAATTAATAAGCAAAAGAACTAAATAAGCATTTCTAAACAGCTAAATACTAATAAGCAGATCTAAATCACCAATATAAGCAAAGATGGATTAAGCTATGATCTAATAAGCTAAACTATATAACCCAAATAAGCAAATTAATCCAAAATAAGCAAAAGAAATTATATAAGCTAAACATTAAGCTAAAAACTGAATAAGCAAATAAGCCAAATAAGCAATCGAAACTAATAAGCAGCCTAACCGATAAACAAATCCAAACAAACTATATAAACTAATACTAAGAAGATTTAAGCAAACTTAATACCAAACAACACTATCTATCTAAACATCAAAACACATAAGCAAATATCTACAAATGAAATTGCAGTAACATTAACATTAACTAATTAAGCAGAATAATTAAAAAAAAACTTAACTAAAGCAGATTAAACTTAACTGAAATAAATAAATAAAAGAGATGAAAGAGAACCTGATGTCGAAAACCCGTTGGGAAGAAGACGAGGCACTGAGCCGTCTTATCGAAAACCGAACAAACACCACCTTCGAACAACCTTCGAACATCAACGTCAGCGTCTCGAACAAGAACCATCAAATCATTCGAACAGTATCTCTTCTTTTTTTTATTATTTTTTTTTCTTTTTTTATAATAATAACACTAACAGTAGCAGTTCACTTTTAAAGATTAAAGTAAATGGAAATTTGCAGAAAAATTAAATAGGAGATGAAAATTAAATGAAATTAACTTTTCATTAATTAATAACAAAATTACAATACTGAAAATAGAAATTACATTAATCCTATTAAACTAATTTGCATAAAAATAAATCTAATTTAAATCTACTCCTAATTAATTTTAAAACAGTAAATAAAAAGAAAAATGGACTCTCCCAAAATTACAAGTTATGAGGGGTTTTATAGGCAACCCCAAATGCCTTAGTGCTCAAGGAGTAAAATCTTGGCCGCATAATCCTTTTCTTCTCTTTCTTCTCTTGAATCAATGGTTGAGAATAACCCTTCCCACACGGATTTCCAGCGTGGAATAGGATGATTGGTGGAGATGTGGTCCATCCAATCAAACCCAAGGGATTAGCCACGTAGGATTGGACCACCAAAGTGGATGCTGCGAAAAATTGGGGATTTAATCCCCAAGTGTGTGATTAACACGGGTGGATTAAAACCCCTAATATTTTTGGTGTAAAATTGTGTTGTGGTGAATTAGGGTTTTTGGTAAATGGTGGTGCTGTGTAAGTTTTTTGAGAGAGAAAATAAGGAGTGGGTTTTTTTTCACTTTGGATGTAACGAAAATGGGTGAATGGGGAAAAGAAATAAAATCGTTTTATTAATAATAATGGGTGAGGGTTATGTTTGTGTGGGGGTGAGGTGCAGGGAAAAAAATGGGAATAAAACAAACCGTGAAGTGGGGCTGGGTGAATACACAGGTGTTAATTGTGTGTGGGGGGGGTATAGGGTAAGGTGGGATAAATGTGAAATGGGAATTTTGTTTGACCGGTTTGTGTGAGGAGTTGGGAATTGACCAACAAATGTATTAACCGTCCCATGCTTTGTTTAAAAATGGGCTTTGACCCCATTAAACACAAAACATTATCATCCGTTTTTGAAAATGGGCTTTGTTTAAAAATGGGCTTTGACGCCATTAACCGGTTTGGCCCATTTTTTGAAAACATTATCATCTGTGTTATGAGATTGGGTTTTGGGCCATATTTTGGGTTTGTTTAAAAAATGACTTTAGCACTTTTGATAACTCCAAGTGGGCTTTTGAGCCCATTAACCCAAATGTGGGACCCACTGATATGAGCTTAAATGCTCATATTATTTGTATCTTAAAACAATGAAATAATGCTATTAATGTATCAAAAATGCCTTGTATATGCTTGTTTCTTGTTTGAATGTGTGTAGGTACCAAGTTCGCGAAAACCGGCAATTATCGACACGAGTTTGAAGAAAAAGATCAATGAAACCAAAATCGAGCTCGACTTTAGCGGATTTTATCAATTGTCAAGTATATGGGCCAAGTGGGTCCCACATGAGCTTATTGGGCCTGAAAAGCCCAAATTTGGATATAAATTGTATTGCTTTTGGACAAGGCCCAACACATGGCCAAAATGGGATTTAGTACACGGATGGTAAATTTAATTTGGGCCAAAATCCAAAAGCCCAAACTCTTCAAGGAACGAATGGAGTGTTTATGGGCCTCAAGCCCAATGCTTTATTCACTGAAATGAAACGGTTTCAAGAATCATGGGCTGTTAGGGTTTCGTTTTTGTCTAACGTATATACACACGTTACATCTTTCACTTTAAATAAATCTTTTATTATCCCACCCACACATCACAGTCACCCATTAAATAAATTAAACCGATCTACTCACACCCACTCATATCTTTTCACCCATTCGTTTCACACCCTCATTAATAAAACTTTCGATAAGTTCTATGCATCATCTCCTTCCCCATCTCATAAAACCTAAAAATCAGTAACTTTTAAGTTATTGTTCCAAGAACCCTAGTTAATAAAATCAATTAATTTTAGGGCTTTTCATCCCACGTGCTATTCACGTGATGGGGAATAAAACCCCCATGGTTTAAGGAAGAGATTGTGAGGAATGAAGAGGCTACGTGGCGGATTATTATTGGAGGCAACACATCAATTTCCCCATTCAACCAATCACAAGGCTCAAAAGAAACACAACTAGCACACACGAATGCCACGTTGGCAATCCGTGTGCTAGTGTGTGATTCTCAACCATCATATGATAACAATCAAGAGAGAGAGATGATCCAAGAGCTGAAAAGAGAGAAGAATATACTCAAGAAAGATTCGAATATTCCTCCTCAGTAGCCTTGGGATGGCTATAAAAACCCACCTAATTTACTTGTAATTCATCCTTTCTTTTACTTTAAAGTTATTCTGTTGAAATAGTTTTAGGGTTAAATCTTGTATTTCTTTTTTATCAAGCTTTGTAATATTTCTGGAAATTAATGAAAGATTCAGTCGTTTTATTTAAATTCGTGTCTTGTTTTTATTGATTAAATTGATATACGAATTAACTTTATTAATTGTTTCACATAATAATATTTGTGATGTTAAATTTAAACTAATTAATAGTTTTAGATTTAATATTAGAAGTAAAAATTGGATAAAATATTTTCCCTACTGGAAAGTATTCACAAACAGTGAAGATGGTTTATAAATAATGGTGGATGATGGTGGTTACAACTCCGGTTCAGTAGGTTACTCAGCGCAATCCTACTGCTCAAAGGAAATCTTCAATAGGTGCTCATTCTCTTTTAATTTCATTGTTTATTTTTTTTAAATTGATAAGTTTGCTAGTTGTGGTAATTTGCTAATCTGCTTAATTTCTCAGTTAGTATTGATAAGTTTGCTTAATCTGTTAATTTGAGATTTGAAAACTTGTATGTTTGCTCACTTAGTTTGTTAATCTGATAATGGATCTGTTTAGTTTTAAGGATAAATATTCATGAATCTGTTAAGTGTGTTATTAAAATGAGTTATTTGAACTTTAGTTATAGATTCGTTGGATGTTACTGCTTCGTTAAGTGTTAGGGATTTTATCTATTGAGGGTTAATTTTGTCGATGCTGATTACTTGTTCTGTTGTGGTTTTAAATCTGCATAGAGTGGAAATTGAACCAACTGATATACAAATTTTATAGGTCTTTGAATTAGAATTGTCTGTTAACTGAGTTAGTTCTATAGAATATTAGTATGTTACTGATTCTACTGCTTGTAAACATTCAGTTGTTCAAATGATAAACTGAAACATGCTTTATTAATATGTGTAATGTGTTAAATGATTTGACTGATTTTTCTGCTGAATATTTCGGGTAAACTGATTGTTAGAAGATTGCTGAGTAGATTTTACCTGCTATATTGTTATTTTTTTTTTTGTGTTCCTGAATGAATGAATTGCTGGTATCTGGTTGGAACTGATTTTAAATGAAAAGATGTTTTGAGTTTTCGTGTTTTGTTATTGTTCTAGCAATCAGCTTTTCAGATTTACTGATCTGATAAGCCCTCAAAAGCTATTTCCTAACAGCTTATAGGAAATAAGCATATCAAAAGTCTCTCCTGAGACTCATTTTTATTAATCTGTCAAAAAGAATAATAACCAAAAAAATTGTCCCAAATGGGTTTCGACCTCGAGACCTCTTGTTTGTATGTCATGCGTGTTTGCCATCTGGGCTACATGCCTGTTTGATTTAACTACCAGATAATTCATTAATATAGAGTAGTTGGATTTGGCAGATTTTACTTTGTAACTTTTAATTTACTTACATTCCGTTTTTAAATAAACTTTTTATTAATGTTTTTATTAAAGTATATTTTAGTTGAATAAAAATAAAATAAAAATAAATAAAAAATGTTTTTATTAATTAAAAAGTTTTATTAGTTTATTTTAACAATTAGATTTTTATTTTATAACTTTAGATTTTAAATAAATTTAGTTTAAATAAAAATATAAATTTGGTTAAAGTAATTTTAATAAAGTTTATTTAGTTTAAAAAGTTTAATTAGATTTTTTTTTCTAAAAATAGTTTACAAGTCAATTTTATTAAATAGATTAATTTCTTATAGATTATTTAAATAGTTTAATTTCTGAATAGTTTTATATTTTTAAGTAATTAATTATGTTTTTAAATTTAAATTAAGCGGGGTTAACGATTCATGCACTTTAGGTTGATTTTAAATAGTTTAAAATTAGTAGATTTAATTTCTAGTTTAAAAACCGAAAACCAATTCAAATCAATTGTCCAAATCAAAGCAAAACGTCTCAAATTCATAAGATCTTCGTGTACAACGAACTTGAGTCGCCAACGTGTTTAATTGAATTCGTCATTGGTAATATTAGTCTATTACTTTTTCCTAAAGGTAATTTTCTAATTTACCCTATAACGTATCTCAAATTATCACATATACTTATCTCCATACATCAAAAAATTTGGCGCCGCTGCCAGGGATCTTGTGTACGATTCGTCTTTGTTGATCGTTGATTTGAAGACCCTTTCCGTCCTCGGAAAGTTTTGTTATTTTTCTATTATATAGTATGTATCGTTTTTCTCGGTTTTTTTTGTGAATAATATATTGTATTACGTAGAACAATAAATTTACATACTTTTCAAATAAGGCCTTAGTTGGGATTTCATCACCTAGCTATTGTAGTCGAATCCAAAACAAAAATAAAAGGCAAAATAGGTAAATACTAATAAGAAGTTTGAACTCGATTTATACAAACTATAAGGTGTGTATAAGGCGACGTGCTATAAAAGGCCGTCTAAGGAAAAAGGTTTTTAAGTGCTTTGTGCCACCTCGTTTCCCCGCTTGCTTGTGCGTATATTGAGAGGGACATCCTATTATTGGTTTGCCGACTCAAGTAGTAATAAATCTTATTTTTGTTGTTTACTTATTGAACCTCGAGACGTTTAGGTTTTCACCTATCGTTTCAAAGTCGACCGAGGATAATTTACTTCCATAGTAGTTATCCTTATTCCTTGTTTTTTTTATCGATCATTTTTTATTGAGCAATACCAAATAAAATACCAAAAATAATCTTCTTCTTGTCTAATTTCTTTTCTTCAATCCTCTAAATTCTCGTCTTTGTAGTGTATGCAATTACGTTCTTCTCGACTTGTGATTGATTTTAATAGGCTTGAAAATATTCCTCGTAGAAATAGAAATCGTCAACAACGAATAGTGGAACCCGAGCTTCCACCTATTGTTTTAGAGATGGCCGATAACCGAACAATGGAAGAATTGCTCCGTGCACCCACCGAAGGGTATGGGGAAGCAATCGTTGTGCCGGCTATTTTGGCGGATCATTATGAGATTAAGACGGGTCTTTTATCGCTCATTCGTGCCGACCAATTTCGAGGCAATGAGACTGATAACCCGCAGTCTTACATTCGGAATTTTCTTCGAATTACCTCGACTCTCAAGTTTAGAGATGTGCCGAATGACGCGATTAAGCTCATGCTTTTTCCGTAATCGCTCGAGGGTAATGCTAAGATTTGGTATGAGAAAGAACCACCGGGTTCGATCTTAACATGGGATGATTTAGTGTCTAAGTTTATGAATTATTTCTTTCCACCTTCTAAGACAACACACTTTAAGAACGAGATCACTAGATTTGAACAAAAAGTGCATGAATCGTTTGGGGTTGCATGGGAAAGATTTAAAGATTTGTTGAGACAATGTCCACACCACGGTTTCTCGGAATTGCATCAAATAAATACTTTCTATAATGGGCTTAATATGATTGAACAAGATTTTTTAAATGCCGCCGCGGGTGGTAATCTTTTAAGAAAAACTCCGAGAGACGCGTGGGGAATAATTGAGAATAAATCTAGAGCACAATATTCACGAAACACACCGGGTGTTTCCAATGTGAATTCATTTAATCCCGATATTGCTAGATTGGACTCTAAGATTGACCCGATTTTGAATGAGCTTAGGAAGAATCCTCATGGATCGATTAATATGGTTGAGAATGTTTGTGTATCATGTGGTGGAGCACATCCTAATCATGCTTGTTTAACCACGGGGTTTGATCAAGCTAGTGCTTTTGCCGCGACGGGAACTTATGGCTCCAACGGTCAAGTTCCTCGTCAAAATCATGTTGCTCCACCGGGTTTTCCACCGGTTCAAAATAGGTACAACAATGGAAACAATGGGAATAATTTAACCGTGGTAACCAAGGGAATTATAATCAAGGAAATGGGTTTAATGCTAATCAAAACAATCAAGGTTTTTAAGGGAATAATCAAAATGATTTGTCAAGCTACATTAAAACGAATGAGGCAAATTTGAAAGCTTTTCAAAATAATATTCAAGGACAAATGGCAACTTTGAAAAATGAGTTTTAAAATACGATTAAAGGGCAAAACAGTAAGATTGAGCTTAATCAACAAAGGCTAGAACAAAACCAAAACCGTTTTGAGCAAAGATTAGAGCAAAGTCATAATCGTATGCAACAAAGTTTGGAACAAGGTCAAAATAAATTGCTTTTGATGTTTTGAGGGATTCATGTCTAAACCGTCATCTTCTTCGGGTTTCTTACCTAGTAATACCATTCCAAACCCGAAGGGAGAGCTTAAGGCCATAACCGTTTATGATTGTGAAAATTTAGATGAAGTTGAAGTGATTGAGTTTAGTCCTCCACCTAAATAAACTTTTCTAGAAGTCACTAAAGCTACTTTGAATGTGATTAGTACCTCGGTTTTCTTTGATTTCTTTCCCCAGAAGTATAAAGATCCGGGACAATTCTTGATACCTTGTGTTTTCAATGAGCTTGGGGATTGCAAAGGCCTAGTCTATCTAGGAGCTAGCATCAACATAATGCCCCTAGCCCTTTGGAAGACTATTGACTATGCACCACTTAGTACCACTCGTATGATCATTGAGCTTGCTAATGGAACCACCACTCCACCGGTTGGTATAGCGGAAAATGTCATTATGAAAGTGGGGAATTTCTTGTACTTAGCCGATTTTGCTATAGTCGATTATGAGACCAATCCTCGTGTGCCTATTATTTTAGGAAGACCATTTTTATGTACGGCTCAAATTCAAGTTGATATGAGGAAAGAGGATATTAAATTGTTTTATGGTGATAAAAGCATTGTTTTTAAACTGGAAAAGATTCCAAGATTTGCTCCTAAGAAAGTTGAAAGTGTTAAACTTGTTGAAACAATTGAAAGTAATAAGAAAGCTCTTTTTGATAAAGGTGTTTTTCCAATTTTGGAAACTCCATTTTGTGAAAGTAAAAAGTTAGAGTCAAATGAAGAAGCTTGCTTTGTTGAAACATGTTGTAACCTTTCCTCATCTACACTCATTCCACACGAGGATGATAGTGCTAAGATTGAAAAACAAATTGATGATTACTTAAGGGAGCCATTTGATGCTAGTGAGTTTGTTAATGAGAACTTTGATCCCGAGAGTGATATTGCTTTAATTGAACAATCTTTGAAAATGGACTCATTTTCACTCTCTTCTAAGGATCATGTTGATGTTCCTAAGGCACAATCTTCAATTGAAGAGCCTTTGATTCCTAACTTCACACCGAGTGAGTTTAGTGACTATTCATGTGATAAGTTCATCGATGAACTTTTTGCTATCATTGATCCACTTCCACGGGGAAGTGAAGACGTTACCGGTCTCGAGATCGAGCGTGATTCTTGTGTTTTACCTACCATTCTCGAGGAATTCGCCGATGAATTGCCTTCAAATTATAATGATGATCTTGTATCCGATTGCGACACACTTGATACTTTGTCGGATATTTCTTGTGATGACAAGATTGATGACACTTTTGTGACCTACTCAAATCCTCTCTTTGAAGTTTCATTGAACAATAATCCATTGTTTCAAGAGGATCTTGAGAACATCATACCTCCTACATCTCACAACCTTTGTGATGATGATCTTCTCATAAAGGAGGTTGATGAGTTTTTTTATATAGACATTCCTTCGGAAATTGAGGAAGAGTCTAATGACGGTGATGAAGACTCTTGGTTTGATCACCCGATTTATGATGATGACAATGTTGACCCGGAGGGAGAAATTACTTTTGCTCCAATTATCCTTCCCACTCGCTTTGATCTTAATGTGCGGGTTTTTCATGCGACTCGTTTTGAGTACCATAACCCCTTTATTCACATTCCTAAGAGTGATAAGGTCAACAAAGTCATGCAAGTTGAAACCACTAGTGTTGAGACTTTTGTACCACCATTACCATGTGCTTCATATGATTTAGGGTTAACATGGGGGACGACACCTTGTTGTCTATTCCTTTCTCCACCGAGGACGAGGTATTCGACCCCGGAATCGTTGATTTAGGGAAATCTCGGCCTTTCACCGATGCAATAATTGAAAGACTTTTTAATCATCTTGGTGCGAGTTTATCTCGGGGAGCATGCTACATCCATACCATTAGTTGTGACTACCATCTCTTTTTGGAGATTTGCGTTAGAGTTTTATCCTTTCGTTTGTCATCCGACAACGAGGATGTAATCTTTGACCCTGGCATCGTGCTTTATGTTGGATTCTATTCCAATATGCCGGTTTTCACCATTTTCCCTAAGGACCAATGAATGCGGGGATCGAGTCGAGCTCATGACTCGGTGAACAAAAACGAGGTACCTTGTGGGGGAGTCCCATACATTCTATCTTCTTTCTATTTTCTAACAACTAATAAGGCTTGATCTTTCAAGCTCGTGCTCGTGTTTTGTTGTGTTGTGAATCTTAGGTATGACCCTAATATTTGAAGACTCTCGTGTTCGGTTTTTGCCGGCCCACTTGATCTTCCATTCTTTGAATGCCAAAAAGGGGCACACTTTCTTTCCCTTGATTTTTATCGACTAACGTTTTATCTTGAGGCATAATTAATAAACGGCTTATAGATTTGCGTGCTCTTTCCATGCTAGGAATTTGCATTAGACTCTTCGTGTCTTAGCAAGGGGGTGTTACTCTTGAGCTAAGAAACATTGAGGACAATGTTTGGTTTTAGCATGGGGGAGTCAATCGATATAATCGCTTGCAATTGCTTTTGTCGTGTCCAAACGTATTGTTTTTCTCATTTTTCAATAAAATTTTAAACTTTTAGTGTTATTTTTAAGTTTTAATAAATAAAATAAGTGTTTTTGATACGAATGTAGGCTTTCCGTTGGTGAAAATAAGAATAGTTTTTGACTCGACTCGGTTTTTAACCTTAGCTTTTCCTTAACGTATTTGAATTAAGTTTTGCTAGGCTATTATAGGGAGCTTTAAAACGCGAAAGTCTTAATTCATACGAGTTAAGAACAAGAACTTTTCGCAAGCTCCTATAATTGATCCTAGAAAGTCGTCTATAAAGGGAACTTTAAAACTCAAATTCTAAAACTTGAAAAAGTATAAGAAGATGCAAGATCCTATAGATGACTTGAAAACCCAAAACTTTGATTTAATGGGCTAAGTATCCATTGATTTCACATTTTTGAAATTTTATAATATGGAGAACAAGAGATGATAGAGCCAATTATAAGTTTGGTATTCTTTCGAGAATTTATGTGAGTTAATTATAAGCCTATTCTCCCATCGCTTGCTAATAAATTTATCTGCAATAAATAAGGTTGAACGATTTGAAAAGTTACTTAGCTTCTAGCCCAAGATCGTTTAAAAGTTGCTCGGTATGGATTAGAGTTCATAGCCAAGGCATAACTTATTGAAGCGGGATGCGAAGATTGGCGAGTCCAAAAAGGTCCTAATAAGACATGAGGGCTATATTTTATTGCTAAAGATCTCAAGTGATGTGAAGAATCATTTATCGAAAATCAATATGAAGGATCGAGACACACGACGAAAAGCAAATACTCCCCAAAAGTCATGGAGAAGTCTATCCAAAAAGGCCATCAAGGTATGAGGATAAATAAAGCCAAGTCCAAAAAGGAGGCGGATCGTTGTATATCAAAATCCCAAATAAAGATTGTAGAAAAATGAAGAAGTAGTGGTCCAAGTATGAATCTCTCAAAACTTCAAGTGAAGAATTTCCTATATGAAGAGAAGACCATTATTTCATGAACGTCTCTCAAGGTTTGAAGTATAAAGTCTCTGCCAAATATCGGTCCGAGAAAGGTCTCAAATCGCGAAGCAAGTTATGCCAAGATATGAACTTTATGAAGTCCCGAGAAGCAGTTTTAAAAGATTTTGTCCTTTAGCTAACTATTGATTAAACCGTTCACTTTATTTTCGGCCTAATAATTATCGAAATAAGTCAACAATGCATCCTCGTGATCATTCAAGACAATAATAAAATAAAAGAGATACACCTAGGAATAAGGGAGTCTAAGTGAATAATTGACCCACATGAGTTCGCGTTAGTTTGCTAACTTATAATAACAATGATCTTGTTTTTGCACTTGGCATGGAAAAGTGAAAAGTCGGGGACGATGAATCTATTTGAGTTTTATGATCCTTAAAGTTATTTTTCAATAATGAAAGCAATACATTATGTCTTTACAAAATAAAGTGTCATAAGTTGAATAATGGTGTAGCTAATGTTTAATTTTATCATTGCGTGAGGACACGGCAATTGCTTAGCATGGGGAAGTTTGATATGAGCTTAAATACTCATATCATTTGTATCTTAAAACAATGAAATAATGCTATTAATGTATCAAAAATGCCTTGTATATGCTTGTTTCTTGTTTGAATGTGTGTAGGTACCAAGTTCGCGAAAACCGGTAATTATCGACACGAGTTTGAAGAAAAAGATCAATGAAACCAAAATTGAGCTCGACTTTAGCGGATTTTATCAATTGTCAAGTATATGGGCCAAGTGGGTCCCACATGAGCTTATTGGGCCTGAAAAGCCCAAATTTGGATATAAATTGTATTGCTTTTGGACAAGGCCCAACACATGGCCCAAATGGGATTTAGTACACGGATGGTAAATTTAATTTGGGCCAAAATCCAAAAGCCCAAACTCTTCAAGGAACGAATGGAGTGTTTATGGGCCTCAAGCCCAATGCTTTATTCACTGAAATGAAACGGTTTCAAGAATCATGGGCTGTTAGGGTTTCGTTTTTGTCTAACGTATATACACACGTTACATCTTTCACTTTAAATAAATCTTTTATTATCCCACCCACACATCACAGTCACCCATTAAATAAATTAAAACGATCTACTCACACCCACTCATATCTTTTCACCCATTCGTTTCACACCCTCATTAATAAAACTTTCGATAAGTTCTATGCATCATCTCCTTCCCCATCTCACAAAACCTAAAAATCAGTAACTTTTAAGTTACTGTTCCAAGAACCCTAGTTAATAAAAAGTCAATTAATTTTAGGGCTTTTCATCCCGCGTGCTATTCACGTGATGGGGAATAAAACCCCCATGGTTTAAGGAAGAGATTGTGAGGAATGAAGAGGCTACGTGGCGGATTTTTATTGGAGGCAACACATCAATTTCCCCATTCAACCAATCACAAGGCTCAAAAGAAACACAACTAGCACACACGGATGCCACGTTGGCAATCCATGTGCTAGTGTGTGATTCTCAACCATCAGATGATAACAATCAAGAGAGAGAGATGATCCAAGAGCTGAAAAGAGAGAAGAATATACTCAAGAAAGATTCGAATATTCCTCCTCAGCAGCCTTGGGATGGCTATAAAAACCCACCCAATTTACTTGTAATTCATCCTTTCTTTTACTTTAAAGTTATTCTGTTGAAATAGTTTTAGGGTTAAATCTTGTATTTCTTTTTTATCAAGCTTTGTAATATTTCTGGAAATAAATGAAAGATTCAGTCGTTTTATTTAATTAGTGTCTTGTTTTTATTGATTAAATTGATATACGAATTAACTTTTATTAACTGTTTCACATAATAATATTTGTGATGTTAAATTTAAACTAATTAATAGTTTTAGATTTAATATTAGAAGTAAAAAT
This sequence comes from Glebionis coronaria, assembly GCA_025667525.1. NCBI lineage: Eukaryota > Viridiplantae > Streptophyta > Magnoliopsida > Asterales > Asteraceae > Glebionis > Glebionis coronaria. Next base: position 109,594,060 of record CM046879.1, on the reverse strand, counting down.
TGGATAAAATATTTTCCCTACTAGAAAGTATTCACAAACAGTGAAGATGGTTTATAAATAATGGTGGATGATGGTGGTTACAACTCCGGTTCATTAGGTTGCTCAGCGCAATCCTACTGCTCAAAGGAAATCTTCAATAGGTGCTCATTCTCTTTTAATTTCATTGTTTATTTTTTTTAAATTGATAAGTTTTCTAGTTGTGGTAATTTGTTAATCTGCTTAATTTCTTAGTTAGTATTGATAAGTTTGATTAATCTGTTAATTTGAGATTTGAAAACTTGTATGTTTGCTCACTTAGTTTGTTAATCTGATAATGGATCTGTTTAGTTTTAGGATAAGTATTCATGAATCTGTTAAGTGTGTTATTAAAATGAGTTATTTGAACTTTAGTTATAGATTCGTTGGATGTTACTGCTTCGTTAAGTGTTAGGGATTTTATCTATTGAGGGTTAATTTTGTCGTTGCTGATTACTTGTTCTGTTGTGGTTTTAAATCTGCATAGAGTGGAAATTGAACCAACTGATATACAAGATTTATAGGTCTGTGAATTAGAATTGTCTGTTAACTGAGTTAGTTCTATAGAATGTTAGTATGTTACTGATTCTATTGCTTGTAAACATTCAGTTGTTCAAATGATAAACTGAAACATGCTTTATTAATATGTGTAATGTGTTAAATGATTTGACTGATTTTTCTGCTGAATATTTCGGGTAAACTGATTGTTAGAAGATTGCTGAGTAGATTTTACCTGCTATATTGTTATTTTTTTTTGTTTGTGTTCCTGAATGAATGAATTGCTGGTATCTTGTTGGAACTGATTTTAAATGAAAAGATGTTTTGAGTTTTCGTGTTTTGTTATTGTTCTAGCAATCAGCTTTTCAGATTTACTGATCTGATAAGCCCTCAAAAGCTATTTCCTAACAGCTTATAGGAAATAAGCATATCAAAAGTCTCTCCTGAGACTCATTTTTATTAATCTGTCAAAAAGAATAATAACCAAAAAAATAGTCCCAAATGGGTTTCGACCTCGACACCTCTTGTTTGTATGTCATGCGTGTTTGCCATCTGGGCTACATGCCTGTTTGATTTAACTACCAGATAATTCATTAATATAGAGTAGTTGGATTTGGCAGATTTTACTTTGTAACTTTTAATTTACTTACATTCCGTTTTTAAATAAACTTTTAATTAATGTTTTTATTAAAGTATATTTTAGTTGAATAAAAATAAAATAAAAATAAATAAAAAATGTTTTCATTAATTAAAAAGTTTTATTAGTTTATTTTAACAATTAGATTTTTATTTTATAACTTTAGATTTTAAATAAATTTAGTTTAAATAAAAATATAAATTTGGTTAAAGTAATTTTAATAAATTTTATTTAGTTTAAAAAAGTTTAATTAGATTTTTTTTCTAAAAATAGTTTAAAATTCAATTTTATTAAATAGATTAATTTCTTATAGATTATTTAAATAGTTTAATTTTTGAATAGTTTTATATTTTTAAGTAATTAATTGTGTTTTTAAATTTAAATTAAGCGGGGTTAACGATTCATGCACTTTAGGTTGATTTTAAATAGTTTAAAATTAGTAGATTTAATTTCTAGTTTAAAAACCGAAAACCAATTCAAATCAATTGTCCAAATCAAAGCAAAACGTCTCAAATTCATAAGATCTTCGTGTACAACGAACTTGAGTCACCAACGTGTTTAATTGAATTCGTCATTGGTAATATTAGTCTATTACTTTTTCCTAAAGGTAATTTTCTAATTTACCCTCTAACGTATCTCAAATTATCACATATACTTATCTCCATGCATCACCCACTAAACCCAAAATCTTCGTAAATAATTAAATCCACTAAAACGAGCTTGATTTCAGCTTTCTTATTCGTTTCTTCAAAACCGTGTCGGTTTAGCCGGTTTTGTGAACTTGGGCACTTTTGGTCTTAGACTTTGTCTTCGCCTCTTTTTGGACTTTTCTTTAACATTTGACCGTGAAATCCCGTGTTTTCTTTCCTTTTGATCATTTGTACCTATTTGAACACAAAAACACAAAACCACGCGTAATTCCGACTTTTATGACATTAAACACATGATTAGGTCTTGTTTTTCCTTGATTTTAGTGGCAAAAGGATAAGTGTTTACACACTTATTAGTGAGCCTATCATGGACCTGTATAAGTGAACATTGGCAGGAGGATCTGAGTCATTCTTAAGTTTGACCTTGGTAACTTCATAAGGTGTTGTTGCTGGTCTAAGAGGTTCCACGACAAACTTTTGAATGATATCATGAAAATACTTGTCTTGACTGATAAAGATTCCATCCTTCTGTTGTTTGACTTGAAGTCCAAGGAAAAAGGTAAGTTCTCCCATAGCACTCATCTGAAACTTACCCTTCATCAACTGTTCAAATTCATCACACCATTCCGTCTTGGTAGAACCGAAGATGATGTCATCTACATATACCTGGACTAGAATGATGTCTTTGGAATTCTTCTTAAGAAATAGTGTTTTGTCGATGGTACCTCTTCTGTAGCCATGCTTCAACAAGAAAGTAGATAGACGCTCATACCAAGCTCTAGGAGCTTGATGAAGACCATATAGAGCCTTGACAACCTTATAGACCTTCTTAGGATGAAGAGGGTCCACAAATCCTTTAAGCTGAGTGACATATACTTCTTCTTCAATATTTCCATATAGAAATGTACTCTTGACATCCATTTGAAACACTATAAAATCTATGTAAGAAGCAAAAGCCAAAAATAATCGTATTGCCTCAATTCTGGAAACAGGAGCAAAAACTTCATCATAATCAATTCCTTTAAGCTGAGTGTGACCCTGTGCTACTAGCCTTGCCTTATTCCTTACCACAATTCCTCGAGCATCTTTCTTGTTTTTGAGAATCCATTTGGTGCCTATGGCTGATTTCCCATCTGGCAAATCAACCAAGATCCATACATTCTAAAACAAGAATTCTTGCATTTCCTCCTGCATAGCTTCTACCCAAATTTGATCTTCAAGTGCATGTGAGACAGACTTAGGTTCAACCTGAGAAAGAAAACAAGCAAACAAACAGTGAAGAAAATATGTGTGATTATTCCGCTTCTGGTCTTTAGTATAGCTCACAAGAGCATGATGACCAGAAGTAACTTTCTTAAGCATGCTTCGAGTATTTACTATAGAACCAGGATCCCCAATTACTTGAGATATAGGGTGCACTAAGTTAATTCGCTGAGTAGGATTAGGAGCTACTTCCACTGTTGGTTCCATGTTGTTGAGGTCATCAACGAAGTCATCATCATAGGATGAAGAGGTGAAGATTCTTGACGTGTGTTGCTTATGAATGTCATCCAACTTGGTAGTAGATTTCTTATGGTATTTTCCTAGGTCAGAAGGACCAGAGAACCTAGTTGTGGAAGTAGGATCACTAAGTGGACTTCCAGCAGGAGAAAGACTTTCCCTAGAAGGAATGTGAGCAGCACCAGAAAGAACTAGGACAGCAGGAGTATCCATGGGAAACTCAAACCCTCCCTTGTCAGCTGCAGTAGTAGCATCTTGTTGTTGCTTGAGCAATATGTCAAGGTCTACTTGTGAGCTAGAGATTTCCTGTGAATTTGCACCAGTAGTAGTAGCAGTAGTATCCGGAGGAGCGAATAATAGGAGGGGATAACAATAATATCAGCATCCTCTTCTGAGTCCGAGAAGCTTGAAGAAGCCCCTGCATTAGAAGGGGCGGACTCTTATGGACCTGCATGTTGGTTAGTTTTGAAGCGAAAATATCCTAATGAGTCACTGAGATAACCAAGATCAAAATACCAATCAGGACCTTTTCCTTGAAGATTTGACTTCTCTTCAAAATACCTTAAGTTGATTGTTTCAATGACACGCTTGGCAGTAAGATTATATACCCTATAGGCTCGAGGGTGAGCTGAATATCCCACAATGAAGCGTTCATCAGCCTTACCATCAAATTTCCCCAAATAGTCACTAGTGTTGAGAATGGTAACAGGACAGCCAAAAGGTTTCAAATAAGTAATGTTAGGTACTTTTGTTGTGAGTAGCTCATAGGGATTCTTCTGATGGGGGTTTGTAATGGAAACCCTATTCAACACGTAGCAAGCAGTATTGACTGCTTCTGTCCAAAACATAGTCGGAAGCTTTGAATCAGCAAGCATGGTTCTTGTTGCTTCTATAAGAGTCATCTTCTTCTTTTCAGCAACACCGTTTTGTTGAAGAGTTCGGGCAGCACTGTAGTCTCTTTTAATACCCTTGGAATTGCAAAGTGCTATGAGTTCTGCATTCTTGAACTCAGTGCCATTGTCACAACGAATACCTTTTACTTTCTTTGACAGCTGATTCTCAATCAATGCAATGAAGTCTTTGAGAATGGGGTAAGTTTCACTCTTAGTAGCAAGAAAGAAGACCCTTGAGAACCTGCTATACCCATCAATCACCACTAGGCAGTAGTGTTTATGATCAATGCTCCTGATGGAGGTAGGACCAAAGAGATCCATGTGAAGGAGTTGCAAAGGTTCAGTGATAAGACTAAGAGCAGTAATGGCCTTGAAGGATACTTTGTGTTGTTTGCCTTTGCTGCAAGCAAGACAATTTATGTCATTCTTGAAGGTTTTGGCAGGTAACCCAAAAACTAGGTTCATATTAGCCAGCTTATGAATTGTTTTAAAGTTGGCATGCCCCATCCTTCTATGCCATTTAGTAGTTTCATCTTCTGAGGCTTTGGCAACCAAACAAGCCAATTGACCAGTATGATTGACTTCATTCAACTTGATACTATAGAGATTATGTCTTCTTGGGACTTTGAGTAACACTTGTGAGTCATCCGGAAGTTGAAATTCTTTGGACAACACCAGGCAATCTTTATCCTGAAGAGGACAAATTGCTTCTTATCACAAATCTAAGAGACGGATATCAAGTAGAAGTGTTGGAGTGCCTCTACATAGTACACCTGCTCAAAATTTAGTTTAGGAGTCTGGATTGTTCCTTTGCCTGTGATATGTCCTTCACCCCCACCAAAATACACCTTTCTACCTTGAAATGGTACAAAGTTAGTAAACAGTTCTTTGTTCCTTGTCATGCTTCTAGAACAACCACTATCTATAATGCCAAGAGATGGATCTTGGTATGGATTAATCTACAACAACAAGAAACATATGTAACAATTAGTGTCTTAAGTGGACCCAAGCCATTCCTGACTTGAGCCTGCCTTGTGGATCATTGTAAGATAGCCATTGAGATTGATGAGATCCACTATTCTTCTTGTATATCCTTTGCATCATTAGGGTTTTATATTGTGTCCAAGAACAACCTGTTGAGGGCTTAACAGTAGTGTCCAAATGTCCCATGCCAAAATTCTTGTGGCCAGTAGTATTATTATGATTAGCAACAGACTTTTGAAAGTTTTGAAAGTAAGTGCTTGTTGGTCTGTTGGTGTTACTATGTTTTTATCCAATTAGTAGAAGTTGAGGGAGAGTTCCTCCTGGTAGTAGGAAAAGGTTGAGCACAAGGGTTTAGCCTACTAGAAGAGGTATGCATGCCAGTAGGATTAACTACTCGTGAACCAGGAGGACCATATGGATGATGGCCCGTGGGTCATTGGTCATAAAATTCACAATCTTTAATTCAAATGACATTGTTTATTACTTCTATTCTTGTTACACATTTGTCTAGGAGAAACAACATTCCTAGAAGACATAGCACTAGAATAAAAAATGGAAGTAGAAGCGGTAGCAACTCTCTCATCACTAGGCTTAGCACTAGAAATTTATCATGTATGAGAGGAATATTAGCATATCATATATATTAGTAGATTACTCTATTATGTTTATCATGTATGTCAGGAATGTGTGTCTCACTCTCATAATTCTCTCAAAGTGAGTTAATCTTGATATGTATATTCATTTTATAAATATGGCATTGGCGAATGATAATAAACGTACTGTAACACACCACTTGGATAAGTGGATCGTTACGTGTATTTATGGCGTGTCATCAAAGCATGTAAGGTAAATGTCCTAAAACATTAACTGGCCATAAAGGAAATGCCGGAATCAAACAACGGTAATCCAAACATAAGCTCAAAACATGAAAAGTAAAATACTGAATGAAAGGACTGAACAATGTCCAAACGGAAAAGAAATATATGAAGTGCATAAAGTAAAGAAGTCTCGATAGCTTCCATCCAATGCACGTACTCTCAGAATCCTAAGAGCGTCCTAGTGTACCTGTCGTTAGAACATGAAAGGAACTACGACTGAGCATAACGCTCAATAAACGGATATAAGAACATTATAAGTAATACTGAAATGAAACATATGACAAACAATGAAGCTGTAAAGACTGATATATAAAATGCAGCGGTAAACTGTGTAAGTTCTGAAAAGTCTGGTTTATAACTGGCAAAGTTGTACTATGAACTGTTAAATCCAAAAATTGTAATTACTGTATTTTAAATGCCAAGAGCTTATATAGGTCATGTGCTATAACAACTTCTGCATGAATACATAGAGGGGTGACCTCGTCATGCTGTAGAGGGGTGACCTCTAAATAATTTGATGGGTGGAAGGATCAACTCCAATGTCAAGGATGTAAAGCACACACCACATTCACCTGATAAGCCGTAACTGATAACCTAGGATGCATCCATACGCCCCGCTGATAATACTGACAAATGGCCAAGCTGAAATAAATGGGACGCTGCGAGAAATCACTCCCTCGCAGAGGAGTCATGACACCGGTGCCTCAAGTGTCATGGTTAAGGTACCTCCGTAACTAGTATATAACTGGTCATGCTTGTATATAAAGCTCAGGCAAATTTATCTTAGTTATTGAGATGATTGCTGATAAAACTTATAACATATACTGGGAAAAACATTTGGCTGCAGATGGAAAATCATAATTATGCATAGAAAGGAATTCCTTACTGAAGGACGGGAAATCCGTACCTCGTGTCCAGTAATGAAGTAAGAATGAAAGCTGATGAATTGACTCTGACTTCTCGGATACTATATAAATGAATGACGTGAATGAGTTGTCTGATTACTGTCTCTTATTATTGTTTATTACTGTTCTTAATTCGTTTTGCGCGTTCTCGTATTATTTTACTAGTTGCATATAAACTGATTAATCTGATTGTCTGATAAACCCGACTGTTTCTTTAACTATTTACTGATTATTATATATCTTGTATTTCTGGTTACCGTATATTATACTGTGTTCTGGTATTTACGATATTATTATAAATCATAACCTGTTATAACTAGAAAGTTTCCAAAACTAGAAAGGTTTCCAAATTAGTTTTTCTTGAAAATTAAATCATAATAAAACACATGTTTTAAAGTAATTAAAAGGATTAATTTAATGTTACTAATTAAATTAATAACACAAAACAATATAATTAAATTCATCTAAAACTTATTTATATTAATGATTTAATCATAAATTAATCAACTTCGTAATTTATTAATTCCCGTGATCCTAAAATCCCGAATCAAAGTTATCCCCGAGACACCCACGTCTCGGGTCAGCCTAAACCGAGTCCACCACCACCCACTTCGTGGTCCCCCCTTGCTGACGTCACAACATCAGTAACCCTTGGCCTAGTGCCAGTTGCTACTGCTTGCACAATGGTTCCCACTGTTACTTTAGTTCCCACCGTTTGTATAAAGTTCCCAATGTTCTCCTATTGTACCCACTGTTCATAAACCCAAACACAACCTTACTGCCTGTTAACCCCAAACACCCCCTGCTGAGTCTTTTTACCCAATGTTATTAGAAACAAACGCCCGTTTTGTACACGACACCCCCTGTTTGGGGGTTTTTGGGCTGTCGCTGATAAAACGAAGGCACCACGACCCCTGTGTGGGTCACGGCTGGCCACAAAACACACACCGAGACCTTATGGTCTCGGTTTTTCGTGAATCACGCAGCAAAACGACACCCCTTTTCTTTTTAACAACTGATTATTAATTAACCACGTTTTCTTGTTATAAGGTTCTAGGGTTCACGATTTTTAAGAGAAAGAAAGGGATGATTGCCTTGTTCACGATTTAAGAACGAAATACAAACACATAACTGAATCAATTGCAAGAAATCGGATCTTTTCCCCCTTGTTTTTGTCTTCTACCGTCGGCAGCCACAAGAAGAACATAACCCTAGTTTTTCTTTGGTTTTTAATTTTCTGTTTGTTGTCAAAAATGGGTTAACCCCTCGTTGTTTTCTTTTCTTTGAAAGTGGGCCGGATCCAAGCCCACATTTCTTCCTTTTTCTTGTTTTAAACGTGGCCCAAACAATGTATACTTATGTTTTGATCGTTTTTCGTTTCGCTTCGTTTATAACATTTAACTTGCGTTTCGTATTTTAAAACCCCGTCATGTATTTATTTATTTCACGGAAAATAAATACATACGTAATACTGAATAATTATTTTCTGAATTATTTCCTGAATAATTAATTACGTCCCGAACTTAATTAAAAACTGAGACTGTGTGAATTAATATTCGTGGATTTTAAACATTTGCGTACGTGTTCGTATATTAGTCCTCGTAAATATATTCTAGCGTGAATTATTTATTTTTTGAATAAATAATAATTTCGTAATACTTGAATTAATACTGTTATTTATTTTCTGAATAAATAGTTTCGCAACGTTTAAATTAAAGTTGTGATTGTACGTAATTAATGTTTGTGGACTTTTAAAGCGGTTTTTACAATTCTTCCCCTCTAAAAAAATTCGTCCTCGAATTAGGGACACGATAATGTTGTTGTTTTACAATTCTTCCCCTCTAAAAAGGAAAATTCCTCCTCGAATTAAAGGTAATAAGCTGATGTAGTTTATAAGAACTGAAGGGACACGTAAGCTGAAAAGACATGTAAGCTGAAAGGATAATTCGTCCTCGAATAGAACATAATGCTGCTGAAAGGTATAAACATGACATGACTGACGTGAACATGGAATGTGACATGGTTGAAGAGGGCATGGAACGTAACATGACTGAAACATCTTGACTGAATTATTGAAGGAAAAAGGATGAGAGGTCCGGATGAACTCCTCCGTTCCGAGTGGCTTCCCGCTCAAAACGGCTCCTTCCAAGATCTAAACATAATGAAAACTCTTGGTCCTGATGACCCTGTCCTGACGATGCTGAATAGTTCCTGGTTCCATACTTAAGATGGATTTTCTGAATCTGATAGAATGAAAAAGCCATTGCATGTAGGATACATGAAATGGTACGTACAAATATCCTGAAAAGATAACATTAATATCTCTGAGCAAGCTGCTGAAAATATATATAGGGACGAACTACGTGAGCAATTGTGAACGTGCTACGTGAGCAATTGTGAACGTGGTTCGCGATTATATGAAGAACGTTGTGCATGAAGTATATCACGAATGTGATACGTGAAACATACTGTGAACGTGATACTAGAACATATCATGAACGTATGCTGACTGAGGAGGGAATGCCAAATGATACGGCCTGAGACGTGAAACGTCTGCCTGGGTATGGAAAAGCTATGTTAAACTTGAGTCTGGTTTTCTTAAAGTTTTTGTAAAAAAATCCAGTAAAAGTTGTGAAACGTGTATCGTGAGATCGAACACGAGTCTGATCATGAACAATGTCGTGAACGCGACCGTGGACTTAAATCATGAGATAGCACAAAATATTGACCGAAACAACATCATAATGTGAACGTAAGATGTAAACGTACACGTGATCATGAAATTTCCATCTAATATGATTATTGATGGAATACCGAGAAATTGTACGATCTATTGCTGAATTTCCTGCATATCTGCTACTGCGTATTCCTTTCGGATGAAAGAATACGTGTAGGTTGGTTAAATGGTTGACAATGACTTAGGTCGTATTATACCCCTTCTGAGTCTGTGGTAACTGATAACAACCTCCATGGAATCTTATTTCATTTCTGTTCAAAATTTCTAATGGTTGTAATAACTCACTAGATGTCAGCAATCTATCTTGAACCTGCGGTGTGTCAGGCATTTAGATATGAACATAGTTTCATCCACGTGTATATTGCTCCTATCAAAACTCTGTCTGGGATTATGGTACATTCTGGTGGAATCTGGATGAATGGTCATGGAAAATTTTTAGTGAGGACTGTCAGCAATTTCCGCGGTAGTAGTCAACTGAGTTCTGGTAAATTTTTGTACTTCAGTCACAGACGTCGGTCTTGACCATCTGGTGATGGCCTTCACCTTCGCAGGATTGTCTGAAATTTCTTTCTACTGAAATTGGGTGGTTTAGAATGCCACCTTGTTCAAATGGAATTCACATCTAGGAAGCTGCTTATATAATTTTCTCCTATCGGAGATTCTGTACAACTATGAGAAGATGATTCTCTTATACTTCTCTAGAATTTAGTAGAACAGAATGTTATCAATTAATATACTGACGATTTTGTCTGAGAAGTCATGAAAAATTTATTCATAAATTTAATACTATAGTTGTAGCATTAAGGAGCTCAGAAGTATAAATCAAAACTTTTAAAGAGACTATAACGTGTGCAACAGCAGTCTGGAGACATCATGTTCTTTCTCTCACCACTGATGGCGGCATGATCGTGAATTATTCTAGAAAAATGTTTATGGCATCGTATCAGGTCAGATAAACCTTCTATACGTGGAATGATCATTGCTTATGAATGGTGATCTTGTACCGGCCTTCTTCCTGATAGACAGAAACGGTGCACTTCCTGGTGGTGCGCCAGGGCGAATAAAGCCTCGTTTCGGTAATTCTTGCAGCAAATGCTGCAACTCTTTTAACTTAGCTGCAACCCTGCAATAAGGAGTTTTGAAAACAGGTTCTATTCTTGAGACAAGCTCGATGTTGAATTTTGTCTCGTGGTTAGAAAGGAATTTCTGAAAAACTTTCTGAAATTACATCTGGGAACTCCGAAATAATCCGCTGATCATGATTTAAAGAATTTCAGAAGTGAATTTATAACTGGTAGCTAAAAGTCTTCGTAGCTGTGGACTGATAAGTCACGCGCTTGTAAGGCTGAAACAATTTGTACTGATTTTTCTGGCAGAAAATATAATGAATATATTTGGAATTTAGTAAGACGGATATCGTCATTAACTAAAAGCAAAACCTTAATAATTATAGGTGATACTGTGGAGTCTTTTCTGGCTGGGAGGTAAGTAACACATGATTTAAGATAAAGTTGACATAGGAATACATGAAGTAAACGTGATAACTTTCACTGATTGTGTTCATCTGTAACCTCACAGGATGAACACTGCATGTCTAACCTGAATAATAATCCGGTGGTGGTAACTGAATTGTAATGATCTGATTTATGTGTGGCATAACAAAACGGGTATACCCCTTGGAGGGTACCATAAATTAGGGCATGGTTTAGAAACATATCGGAGTTATGAGTTTGATTTGTGCCTTGAGAAGATATTCGTAAGACGCGTATCGTAACTGGTGTCCTGAAAGGTGTCTTCCGAAGGGATACTAGAGACCCGTGTCTTGACAGATGTCTTGACATGAGTTTTAGTAGGTGAATCTGAACAAGGCTGAAATTTTTTTGGTAACTGCTAGGGTTGGCGGACCGGTTAGACTGCTGACCTCTGTATTTCTGGTCACTTCCGTTCCGGAGTTCCGGTGTTACTGACTGATTATTTATTAGCACGGTGGTTGTCACTACCGCCTTATCTGTCAGTTTCACGACGGCCATTGTCATGACCGTGATTCATGAAATTATTCTGTTGAGTGGCCGGCTGGTTATCGGTTCCCACTCTTCTTACTGAAAGATTAGCTGAGTGAAGTGTGACATCCAACTGAGGAAGTAAAAGCATGGAATAGGATTGTAGCGTCTGATGGCTGAAGTATATTCTTGTCAGAAATTTCAAATTATAGTTTCTGTCCTTGCTCTTGAAGAGTCTTCATAGTATAAACAGCATCAGCATCTTGGTAAATCTCCAAAGTATCAACAGCATCAGCATTCGTGAGGTCTCCAAAATATTAGCAGCAACGGTATCTGGTAAAATCTTCAAATCTCGAGCAGCATCAGCATCTGGTAGCGTATCGACAAGTGGAAACGCCTGAGATGATTGAGGATTGATTTCAATACACATGGAGTAAGGTACATGGAGTACACCTTGACTACTACACATGGGTACACAATGAATACTACACATGGGGCATATCTGAGGTACTGTACGTGGAGTACACATGCAATACTGCACATGACTCCAATGGCAATTTCTTGAGATAATTGATACTGGTGTCAATCGTCTGACATGATCAAAGGGAAATTAAATTGATTTAAACGGTCAATAAACTGAACTGAAACGAGTAACATGATAGGCTGACAATTTATGCGTAGACTAAATGCTGGTTGTATAGAGACTCAAAAGTATGATTAAACGGAGTTTCATCAATGGTTAACATGAAGACATGATTGATGAAGACCAAGCATGATTTATCATGAAGCAGGATTTTACTGTAATCCTTTTGTATCTTAGCCTGAAGGCATCATCACCTTGCTGAAAACAAAATCCTCATAAAGAGATATGAAACTTAATCAGCATGAAAACGACATCCACGTGAGAGTACGAAACTTGATTTGTTACATGAATGAAAATATAACCAACTGAGGTTTAATATCAACTGGTGTGGATGGATATGGTTAAATCCACAAAATTATAATGAGAAAAATATGTGACTAAGTATGGGCGATTCTGGTTCGATCCATACTTGTCAAAATTTTATGAGAACTGTCATGTATAGAAATTTACAATCCGGGACCAAATGTGGATGGTTGTTGTCCATTCCATACTAGTCAAATTCAATGAAACATCATGATATGAACAAAGGTGAACGCTTTTGGGTCGGTTCACAAAACAATTATCGTCTGAAAGCATGAAATTTGACCTGAATAATGGTGAACGTTTATGGCTGGTTCACCAAGTAATATTCGACTGAAAACATGAATCTGACATGAGTAAGGATGAACGCCTATGGGTCGGTTCACCAATACAAAATCTGAACGGGCAAGGGTGAACGCCTATGGGTTGGTTCACCAAAACAAAATTCGAATGAAAAGCACATGCGACTAAATATGGCCAGTCCTGTACCAACCTTTTACTTAGTCAAAAACTTTAAGAAAACTGACTGATAAATGAAGAAAACTGACTGATAAATGTATGAAAAACGTGAAAGATAACAACGCTAAAATGTGGGAAGTTCCTGGTGACTACCCACTAGTCACAGGTCAAGTTTTAGAGCCTACATGTCGAACCTTGCGCTCTGATACCATAATTGTAACACCCCACTTGGATAAGTGGATCGTTACGTGTATTTATGGCGTGTCATCAAAGCATGTAAGGTAAATGTCCTAAAACATTAACTGACCATAAAGGAAATACCAGAATCAAACATTGGTAATCCAAACATAAGCTCAAAACATGAAAAGTAAAATAGTGAATGAAAGGACTGAACAATGTCCAAACGGCAAATAAATATATGAAGTACATAAAGTAAAGAAGTCTGGATAGCTTCCATCCAATGCACATACTCTCAGAATCCTAAGAGCGTCCTGGTGTACCTGCCGTTAGAACATGAAAGGAACTACGACTGAGCATAACGCTCAGTGAACGGATATAAGAGCATGATAAGTAATACTAAAATGAAACAGATGACAAACAATGAAGTTGTAAAGACTGATATATAAAATGCAGCGGTAAACTGTGTAAGTTCTAAAAAGTCTGGTTTATAACTGGTAAAGCTGTAGTATGAACTGTTAAATCTAGAAACTGTAATTACTGTATTTTAAATGACAAGAGCTTATATAGGTCATGTGTTATAACAACTTCTGCATGAATACATAGAGGGGTGACCTCGTCATGTTGTAGAGGGGTGACCTCTAAATAATGTGATGGGTGGAGGGATCAACTCCAATGTGAAGGATGTAGAGCACACACCATATTCACCTGATAAGCCGTAACTGATAACCTAGGATGCATCCATACGCCCCGTTGATAATACTAATAAATGTCCAAGTTGAAATAAATGGGATGCTGCAAGAAATCACTCCCCAAGAGGAGTCATAACACCGGTGCCTCAAGTGTCATGGTTACGGTACCTCCGTAACTAGTATATAACTGGTCATGCTTGTATATAAAGCTCAGGCAAATTTATCTTAGTTATTGAGATGATTACTGATAAAACTTGTAACATATACTGTGTTAATGCAAGTAATGCCTAAAAACATTATTAGTGTTAACTAATCTTTCTTAGTTTTGATCACAACAAACTATACAACACATTCAGTATAAAACACAAAACGAATTATTTAACTAACACTATCATCAAGGTAATAATCATATCACTAACCTTTCTTAATCATACTTAGTGATCATCAAAATGATTATCCTTAAAACTCACTTTTGTTAATATGACAAAAGACTTTTTAATAAACTTTCTTTTTTAGAAAATGTTTTATTAAAATGGAAAATGAAAATTTGAAAATGGCATATTCCATATGCTATTAGAATATCCTTTGAAGGCTTCAAATACCTCAGATATTCCTACCCCACTAAAAGACAAAAAACAGAGCGTACTCTAGTGGCGGTACCTTAAGTAGCTACGCGATTCCTTAGCGATATGGAACCGCCGGGCTAGATAAGGTACCGCGCCCAGATAGCCGTTATATATCCGTTATACTTTGTCTCCTTTAAATAGTGGGTCAAATATCATTTTCCAATAAGCCTCTTGGACGTTTTTCTCAGCCCCCTTTCTATTTTCTATAGCATAATCATTAGTAAATGATCACTTAAAGTGTTAAGGATGTTTACATATGATTATCCTCTTGATCCCCTCCTTTACCTTGTCCAATGAGAAGATCACTCACTCACTAGTGTTGTGATAAAGATGAATCTATGAGCTAGTCATATTCATCATGATACCTTTTTTGTTTTAGGTCAATCCATTGTATTTATGAATACTTGGACTAGTTGTGTTCATCCAAGTTATTTGTGGATACTTGGATTTGTTGTGTACATCCATTTCATATGTGTTTGCTTGGATTTGTGTTGTGTAAATCCAAGCTACATGTGTGTACTTGGATAAGTCTAGTTGAGTTGTAATAGATTTGA
The DNA here is from genome assembly GCA_025667525.1 of Glebionis coronaria. Classification (NCBI taxonomy): domain Eukaryota; kingdom Viridiplantae; phylum Streptophyta; class Magnoliopsida; order Asterales; family Asteraceae; genus Glebionis; species Glebionis coronaria. Next base: position 109,578,912 of record CM046879.1, on the reverse strand, counting down.
TTAGTAGTTCTCACTAAACTATAAAGTGATGTGGTTGTGTCTTGTGAGTTCTCACTTAACTTGAAAGTGATTAGTAGTTGTGTTGTGTGAAGTTCTCACTTAGCTTCAAAGTGAAGAGTCGTGAAGATTGGTTCTAGCTTTGGATTAGAACTCGACATCTAGCCTTGTGTCGTAAAATGGTGAAGTAGGCAACGTCGTGAAGATTGGTTCTACCTTGAGATTAGAACTCGACATCTAGCCTTGTGTCGTTAAATTGTGAAGTAAGCAACGTTGTGTAGATTGGTCCTAGCTAAAGATTAGGTCTAGACATTTAGCTTAGTGTCGGAAAATAATGTAAGCGACGATGTAAGGTTTTCTCCGCCAAGAAGGGAGCTTGTGGATATAGTGAAAATCTCGAGTAGGTGTACTCGAGGAGTAGAGTAGAAACGAGGATAGAGCCTCGTTGTCGAACCACTATAAATCTTGGTGTCTTCCCACTAGGTTGTCTCCTTCCTTACTCTTTACTTATTTCATTATCATTACATTTACCTATTATCTTTACTAGTGCATTTAAATTGAACCTAATCATTATGCAACTTAGCTTCAAGCAAAAGATAGTTTTGATACAAACCAAATTGAAAGTAATTTTAATTTGGTTGCCAATCGAAGAGAAACTATTCAACCCTCCCCCCCCCCCCCCCCCCTCCTTCTAGTTTCTACATACTGGGAAAAACATTTGGCTGCAGACGAGAAATCCTAATTATGCATAGAAAGGAAGTCCTTACTGAAGGACGGGAAATCCGTACCTCTTGTCCAGTAATTAAATAAGCATGAAAGCTGATGAATTGACTCTGACTTCCTAGATACTACATAAATGAGTGGCGTGAATGAGTTGTCTGATTATTGTCTCTTATTACTGTTTATTACTGTTCTTAATTCGTTTTGCGCGTTCTCGTACTATTTTACTAGTTTCGTATAAACTGATTAATCTGATTGTCTGATGTATTTCTGATAAACCCGACTGTTTCTTTAACTGTTTACTGATTATTATATATCTTGTATTTCTGGTTACCGTATATTATACTATGTTCTGGTATTTACGATATTATTATAAATCGTAACCTGCTATAATTAGAAAGTTTCTAAAATTAGAAAGGTTTCCAAATTAGTTTTTCTTGAAAATTAAATCATAATAAAACACATGTTTTAAAGTAATTAAAAGGATTAATTTAATGTTACTAATTAAATTAATAACACAAAACAATATAATTAAATTCATTTAAAACTTATTTATATAAATGATTTAATCATAAATTAATCAACTTCGTAATTTATTAATTCCCGTGATCCCGAAATCCCGAGTCAAAGTTATCCCCGAGACACCTACGTCTCGGGTCAGCCCAAACCGAGTCTACCAAGACCCACGTCGTGGTCCCCCTTGTTGACGTCACAACAGCAGTAGCCACAGGCCTAGTGCCAGTTGCTACTGCTTGCACAGTGGCTCCCACTGTTAGTTCTTTAGTTCCCACCGTTTGTATAAAGTTCCCACTGTTCTTGTGTTGTACCCACTGTTCACAAACCCAAACACACCCTTACTGCCTGTTAACCCTAAACACCCCCTGCTGAGTCTTTTTACCCACTGTTATTAGAAACAAACGCCCCTTTTGTACACGACACCCCCTGTTTGGGGGGTTTTGGGTTGCCGCTAATAAAACGAAGGCACCACGACCCCTGTGTGGGTCACGGCTGGCCACAAAACACACACCGAGACCTTATGGTCTCGGTTTTTCGTGAATCACGCAGCAACACGACACCCCCTTTTCTTTTTAACAACTGATTATTAATTAACCACGTTTTCTTGTTATAAGGTTCTAAGGTTCACGATTTATAAGAGAAAGAAAGGGATGATTACCTTGTTCACGATTTAAGAACGAAATACAAACACATAACTGAATCAATTGCAAGAAATCGGATCTTTTCCCTTTGTTTTTGTCTTCTACCATCGGCAGCCACAAGAAAAACAGAACCCTAGTTTTTCTTTGGTTTTTAATTTTCTGTTTGTTGTCAAAAATGGGTTAACCCCCGTTATTTTCTTTTCTTTGAAAGTGGGCCGGATCCAAGCCCACATTTCTTCCTTTTTCTTGTTTTAAACGCGGCTCAAACAATGTATACTTATGTTTTGATCGTTTTTCGTTTCGCTTCGTTTATAACATTTAACTTGCGTTTCGTATTTTAAAACCTCGTCATGTATTTATTTATTTTACGGAAAATAAATACGTACATAATACTGAATAATTATTTTCTGAATTATTTCCTGAATAATTAATTACGTCCCGACCTTAATTAGAAACTGAGACTGTGTGAATTTAATATTTGTGGATTTTAAGCATTTGCGTACGTGTTCGTATATTAGTCCTCGTAAATATATTCTGACGTGAATTATTTATTTTCTGAATAAATAATAATTTCGTAATACTTGAATTAATACTGTTATTTATTTCCTGAATTAATAGTTACGCAACGTTTAAATTAAAGGTGTGATTGTACGTAATTAATGTTCGTGAACTTTTAAAGCGGGTTTTACACGCACGACTTATTATATAATTAGGCGCTCGAGTATTGTGATTGGTAAGAAATTTTCTCGCATAAAATTACATCTATGATGCAGCTCTTTTTTTGTGCTAATTGTGATGCGCAAAAAATAAAATATTCATTATATTTAAATAAAAAATTGTCGGATTATGTTTTATTTGTTTCCCCTTTCAAATTTACCCTCTCTTCACCTTTCCATCCGATTACACTTTTCATGAGAAAAAAAACATATATATAATTTATAAAAAATCAATAATTACATTTTTTATCAATTATATATATCATATTCATGCAAGAGATGAGATCCTCATAGAATGTGTATCCAAAAAAGAAGGAGGGAAGCCATCTCAGCCATTCATTTTTTCCATTAAAAAATAAAAACTTATCTTTCACATTTCTCTTAAAAACATCATATCTTTCAAATGATAAATCGTTAGATTATGAAAAATACACCGTTACGACGAAATTTTTTTTATCTTTCAGTAGATAGGCACTTTGATATATTTTTGACGATTTTTTATTATTGCGATTTTCGACTATGAAAATCACATTTGATCCGGAAAAATTACTTGTAATTTTTTTATAAAAAAAATAATTTTTTTTACAGAATAAATAAATAACTTCTATTATTATTTATTAGTGTAACTATTTACATAGTCGAATGTAAACACGTAACAAGTTACGCCACTAGCTTTTTCATATTAGTTTTGATGATTTTTTGTTGAAATTTTCGTCAAAAAAATTACACATAATTTGTAAAATCACTAGTAATTTGTAAAATCAATTGTGATTTGTATTTCTAAAATGCATGGGTGATTCCATATATCGCATGTGATTTCATAAATTTACATGTGATATTAAAGTAACAAATCACGTGTGATTTCAGAAATCCTTAAATTGTAAATGATTTTACAAATTCACGTGTGCTTTATAAAGTAATAAATCACATGTGATTCGTGAGTGCGAAAACTATAAAATCATCGAAAGTATATAGAAGTAAGTATCATTAAAAAGAAAATTTATCACAAATCACATGTGGTTTGCTAAAAATCATAACACAAATCACAAGTGTTTGAAAAAATTACTTACGGTTTTGCGAAAATTATGATTTTAGATTTAGTATAAGTAACTTGTTATTCGGATCAATCACATGTAATTATCATTAAATCACATGTAATTTAAGCAGAATTACATGTGATTAAAATAAACTCATAACTAATTCAAAAGAAAATTTGCTTTATATATTTGACATGAATCACATGTAAAAACACATAGAGATTCAAGTAAAATTACATGTGATCAAAACTAAATCACATGTAATTCAGAAGCCAGTTTACTTTCTATATTTTATATGAATGACAACAAAACATTTTTATATATTGACAGAATCACATGTGATTCAAACAAAATCATATGTGATTCATCTAAAGTGGAATTGTTAGAAGAAGTTAAGGTTTCGAAATATTTGAATCACATGTAATGCAAGCAAAATCACATGTAATTATCATCGAATTACATGTGATTCAATGCAAGCAAAATCACATGTAATTATCATCGAATTACATGTAATTCAAGCAGACAATTTAATATTAACAAGATTACATGTGATTAAAAAAATCACATGTGATTAATATAAACTGGGTTTGTTAGAAGAAGTTAAGGTTTCAGAATGCTTGAATCACATGTAATACAAGCAAAATCATATGTAATTATCACAGAATCGCATGCAATTCAAGCAGAATTACATGTGATTCAAACAAAATCACATGTAATTTAGAAGCCAATTTGTTCTATATATTTTACATAAATGAAAACTATTAATACATAATTAAAAAAATCACATGTGATTCATCTAAAGTGAGTTTGTTAAAAAAAGTTAAGGTTTCGAAATGTTTGAATCACATGTAATGCAATCAAAATCATATGTAATTATCACCGAATTTCATATACTTTTAACGATTTTATAATGTTGAAATTCTCGTCAAAAAAAATACACGTGATTTTCACAAATCGCATGTGACATTACAAATTCAAATGTGATTTTTAAAATAATAAATCAAACATGAGTTTTCGAGAATCACATGTAATTTTTCGAGAATCACATGTGATTTTTTTTACGAAAATTTTTAAAAAAAGTTCGCCGAAAGTATATAGAAGTGCATATCTATAGAAAGATAATTTAATTCCCGTCGTGACGGTATAATTATTTTTTCATAACGATTAACGGTTTGAAAGATATTTAATTTTTAAGAAATAGGATGAAAGGTGTTTTTTTTAATTAAATTTAAAAGATTGATATACACAATTGGATGTGATTTAAATGGATGGTGGAGATTGCTTCCTTTTTTCTTTTTTGGTTGCATGTTCCTTAGGGAACTTTTGTCATTCATGCAATACATTTTTTCTCGTTTGGTTGAAATAAAAAGGTAAACACATTTTTTAAAATATCTCAAAAGGGATAGTTAAACAAGCTCATGTTATTAATTTATTCTGCGAAATGCATACTGCAAATCAGAAATATAATTTACTACAAATTAAAAGTATTAGTACTAAATTAATAAAGAAGTACAAAATATAAACCGCTAAAAAACTGTGTTCTGGTCAAATAGGGAACGTAACGTACTTTTTAGTATACGATGAGATATCAATAGTATTATTCATTTCAAAACAGTAACATATGAAACATACAAGTGGTAGTAGAGAATATAAAATTTGATTTTTTATTTTAATTTTTTGATTTGATTGAAAGGTTAGAAAAGAGAATCATATCTTTGAAATGTATTCACCTTCGCAATGATATGATATGATACAGCTCGGGATTTTTTTACAGAGCCATCACTTTCAAGTAGGTAAAGTACCCCCTACATTGTAGGAGGGGTATATACCATGCGCAAAATGACATTTTTTACTTACTGTATGTTATTCGCAAGGACGAACAATGGGCAGATGGGCCGCGAGGCCCCAGTCACCCCAAATATTGTGACGAGTATTGGGTGGGGAGGGCCTCAGTCCTATCAAATATCGTGATGAATAATGTAAATATTACTATTTTGTTTTAAAATTATTGTTAATTTTTTTTATTTCGGTATATCTAAATTAATCCGGTTCTTCTAAAATAAGAGATAGTTATTTTGTATCCTTGTTTTTTATTAGAAATTAAGGGACAAATCATCACCTTCCATTTATTTTTTATCTAATCGTGAAGATTATTTAAAAAAAACACGGAGGGGCTATTTTTGCCAAAATGTCCAAAAGTTGTAAAAATGGGCGGAGGTACCAAAGTTATAAATATGACGAAGTAACGATTTATCACTAGTGGTATTTCACTAGCGAAAATCAATAAAATATCATTATTGATAAAGTAATGAAATATTACTAGGATATTAAGCAGTAACTATGTTAATAAAATATCACTATTAACATTTCATTAATTTATCACTAGTGATATTTCATTATTTTTATCACTAGTGAAATATCACTTGTGATAACCATTTTTCGTCATATTTACTATTTAGTCCTTTCGTCGTTTTTTTACAACTTTTGGATATTTTGGAAAAAATGATCCCTCCATGTTTTTTTTTATTTTAGATAAGCGAAAAAGACAAAAATGGTTAAAATCCTCCCCTTCAATACACTACATGGTCGTGCCTTAAGATTTTGACAAGTATGGTCAGTTGTTCACTTACGTTAAAAGTTGATCATTTTTTAGAATAATTTAGCATTTTTTGTACAAAAGTTGTTCACTTACGTTAAAAAGCTGATCATTTTTTAGAACAATTTATCACTTTTTTGTACAAAAGTTGTTCACTTACGTTAAAAAGTTGATCAATTTTGAAGAACAGTTTATCACTTTTGTACAAAAGTTGTTCACTTACAAATGTTGAACAGTTGTGCATTTGTGTATGACTAAATTTGTCAAAATCTTAAACCATGACCATGAAGTAGATTGGAGGAGAAGATTTTGACCATTTTGGTCTTTCAAAATAACTTTTGTCCTAAGCTAAATGTTCAGTTTTCATCATTAGTTATTCGATTATGTCATTACAAGTACACAGTACACTTTTCAAACTCATCTACTTGGATTAATCGATCAAGAACTCATGTATATCATGTCTATGAGGATATCAAAATAATGATTTTGGTGTATAATTTGGACAATACTTGTAATGCTCCGTTCAAACGCTATTGTAGGTGTGTCATTTCTATTTGAATCAAATTTAATCAAATCTAAATCGAATGATTAGTTTCAATAATTGAATCTTTTTGTTGATAGTGTACATCATTTTACAAGACAATATGACACATCTCCTATATTAAGTTGGACAAAAGGCCCTAAACTTTGGGTAATGATAACTTAAGATATGGCATTTAAAGGTACAGCAACTAAATGAGGATATACCAAGAATCTACAACTTCTTTCACTAAACAAAGTTGTTCAAATCATTTCAATCTTGCCTCAAACAAAAAGACTAATAATTGTGATTATAACGTGTAGGCGATAAGATGTTTTCTTAGTTGATAGATTAACCGATAAAATAATTGTGTTAGTTTCCTATGTTGCGTGCCAAGTAGTTCACTTAAAAAGTAGAGTGAGAACCACATACATAAAACCTGTTTACCTAGTCTGAGCGGCATATGCTCCATCAAGGGTTCAAACTAAGGACGAACTGTTAGAAGAATTTAAAGCCGAGTTACTGAAATCAGGCAATGCTAATACCCACAATATGACAATAATACTTTGCGAGTGTTACTCATTTTTATGTGTCAATTGGCTTATCCTATTATTTGATCAGTGAAAACAAGTATATATATCCCAAATTACATGAGCTGTTTAAGTCCAAGGCCCATTCAAACAGGGTTGTTATGACTCTGCTGGCATACTCCATAATTTTTGTATCTCATATCCAAATTCCAAAGTATTGGTTATATCAGGTATATCAAGTATCGGGTCTTTTTAGCATAAACCACATCAACTAATTATATTCATTCAAACTAAAATTTTCACATTTTTCTTAAAAATTAAATAACTCACAAATAGTAAACGACAAAAATACACCATTACAACGAGAATTAAATCATCTTTCTATCGAGGGCACATGTATATACTTTCGACGAACTTTTTTTTTTATGAGAAAATCATATATGATTCGTATCACGGATCATATATGATTTTCCAAAATCAAATATGATTACGAATCATATATCGGGTAAATATGATATATTATCCCAACAAAGAATAGCTGGTTAGAAACTGTAAATTGAATCCGTAATCAATGGTTTTGTGTTAGATAAGTAATAACGCACTTATAATTTCATCCACAAGCACCTTGAAATAAGCAATCTCAAACAGATTAATCTGATTGTGTATAAAGTGAATGAATGCAGTGCTTTAAAAATAACCTCTCTATCCAAAAGGTTCCCCACTTTGATCCAAATCCAAAAATGCAAGCCAAAAATGATAATGGTTAATCATCTAGCATGACCAAGTGATGGACTGGTCCAGTTTGATCAATTATTTGCTGGAAAACTCAAACCAGACCTTTCGCCAAATGTATTAACTACAGATAGACGCAAAACACGAAGTGGCACTCTAGTTGTTATGTACGAACTAGGTGATTTAGAGCCCAATACCAATAGGAAAAAGTTTACATGTCACCCACATGATTATCATTCTTAAGTTGACCAATTAGGCGAGTTACAAGAAACAATAACCTACCAGAGAATCTATATCCTTAAGTCAAATAGATGTTAGTCTGGTGAAAATAATTTAGAACCTACCCCTCCTCAAACGTGCCCAAGCTAAAGCAGCAACCACAGCGCCACCCAAATGAGCTGATCCTGAAATTTGACTATCTCCCTGAAGCAGTAAAGAATAATAATTCAGTTATAACACAAAAAGAGGCCCACTTTAAATTTCCCGCATCATGTTCTAATTAATATTCATTAGTTCCAAACCACACCAGAGACGGTATACAAAGTTGGGATTATATAGTAAGAATATAAACATAAAACGACGAAGTTCCATTTTCCCCCCAAACCGAAAGAACTAATTGGTGATAACAGACAGAGGATCCTACCTCCAATATTCTCTTCATATCATGCGCAACTAGAAAAATACCCTGAAGTAAACACATGAAACAGAAGGTTGTGATATACTCAAAAGACCAAGCTTGTTTGATCTTAGTAGTAAAGGGAAATTTGATTTACCAGTAAGATAGCAGGGACGGGTATTATAAACTCAAGATATATAGTCTTTGTCGGGTTGAGGAATATATCAAGCAACATAATAGCATTTACTGCACCGCTTGCTCCCTAAAATTGACAAAATCACAGTTGCAAGTCATATACAATAGGACCAAAACAAGAACTTCCAATATACGAACATTAACGTACCAGCCCTGGAACTTTTGATGGGTCAGGTTCAAACAAACGTCTGTCCTGTAGTTGAGAAACATATAATAAAAAATATATCAACGTTTTTAAGTTCGATGAAAAATATATAATGTCTAAGATAATGGATTTATATCAGGAATTTAAGAGCATATTTGTCTACTAAGTGGGTATTTGGCATTACTTATATTTTCTGCTTTTTTTAGCCAAAGACTTCCTACTTTTCTGCTTAAGAAAAAAAGCAGCAGAAAATTGGTATATGTTTTTTTTTCTGAAATTATATTTAAAACATTCTCATTTAATGGACTTAAAATAATTGTTTGGCATGCTGTTACCGAAACTTTGGCTCATTCACGTTTGTATAAAATGTAGTAGTTTTGTTAGATTGATTGTATATGTCCTTCATGCGCATAACAAACTGAACAGTATGTAACAAATGGGGAAAGTTTGTCATTTTACCTATTATTTGATTAAATAAGCAGAATTTGCCAAACACTACTTATAAGCTTATACGATTATTTTTAATCAGAAGCAAAACCAGACACACTATTCAGAAGCACTTATTTTTAGTCAGCATAAACGCAGTTATTTTTAAGCAGGAGCGGAAAAACCGAGACTTTCCAGGATTCAAGTCTTGCAAGAGACCAAAAAATCGAGATTTTCCTCCTAGTGCGAAGCCGTGAGTTCTAGGGGTTTCCCTTCCCGGGTCTCTCCTAGTGGTTCGGGTCCCGGGGCCTCCCCCTTTGGATGGCTTAACTCGGGGGTCGGATTTCAAGTGTGGTGCCGTTCTAAATAAAATAAAATAAAACACACTGGACGGTTGTAACCCATTTAACTTGTTCAACCTAACTTAAGTATTTCACTTATTAGAGAAAAAGATATTTACCATTTTTTATGAATATAACTGGTGTGGCGTTTGTAACTATGTTTTTTTTAAACAAGAAGGGATGGGGGATTCACATGATAATCTAAGATATGGTATGGGATTAAGGGTCAACATGAACCGGTATTGAACTAACTGTTATGACCATTAGGAGCGTTGTACCTTTGATGACGGAACCAAAAAAGCATGGTGCACCAAGTAGAAAGCTGAACCAACAAAAGCCCCAGCCAGGTACAGCATTAATAAAAATTCAGGCCCAAACTGATGTCCAATCTGTTGTATAAAGCATCAAGAAACATAGTTATAATAACCAAAATTAGTATCTAAGATCTTGTGACTGGTGGTTATTAGTTTTGTCTTGATTTTTCCTAGGTTTTCGTGGTTTACATAATGAAATGTTCATTGTCAAACATTTTCTAAACCTACATGAGAGCTAATATGTAAATGAGAAATATCAAAACTTGCATCAAGATTTTAGACATGACTTACACTCTTGCCAAAGAAATAAAGCCCGATCATGTTGGAAATAATATGTCCTGCATCATGATGGCTGAAGGCAGAAGTTATCATAGTATGGAAGCGTCCACTTTTAAAGTTGTCCAATTGTATCTGTGAGGATGAACTAGTTAGTATAGTAACCGAGATGCAAGAGTTAAAGGTGGCAAAATGAGCAGGTTGGGCAATGGGTCAAAAACGAGTATATTTTAGTTTGGTAAAATGGATCGGCCAGGTTGACTGGTAATTTGGCAAACACGTTTATGTCCATTTTTATAAATAAATAATGTGTTAACTACTTAACTATAAATTTATAAAAAACTATAAATAGAGAAATGAGCTGAATTTACCACCTCTATCCATACTTATAAAAAGAAAAGCTGATAAGGTCACCACAACCATGAATAACTTACCATAAAATTCTGCACCATGAACCTACGGTCAGCAACCCTCCACAACAGAAACACAGCCACATTTGTCACAATCAAACCTATTACCACACCATCGGTTGTCAGTCTTCTTCTGAACTGTGTCAACCTATCAATACAACAATGAAAGATTATTATATGCAAACCTTGTAAAAATTAACGACGCCCAACTCGTTCTATGTTGTAAAGGTAAAAGATACTAAATATGCATCAAGGATCTTTAAGACCATATAAGTGGTGCAAAAGTACAAAACTATATTTATTAAGATAATTAGGCCGAACTCACTATCTAGAAAGGGAAAGTAATACTATGATCCTTAACATAGTGCGCTGTGGAGCAGAGTTCTCTAATACTCGTAATTCCTAATATATACAGTATACATTTATAATAACTCACATGGCATCCATAACTTTAGAATAACTTATATTGTAGAACAATGATAATCTTTATGAATCAAGAGGGTTGATGTTTTTCTAGAGAGAGAAAGTTAGAGAGAGAAGTGAAAGAAACTTGTATTATCAAAAGTGAGAAATAAACAACCAACACCTCTTTCCATGGTGGAAAGAGGTTTAAATACCCCAAGTCCTTAAAGGACTTGGGCTTCCGGCCCATGAACATGCTCATGGGTCGGGCTATGTAATAAATGACACTTAACTTAACTACGAGCCTATAACTACATGGTTGGAGTGACCGAGACTTTCTAAATGCGTAAAACGTATTTCCAACAATCTAAAGGTGGCAAAATGGGCGGGCGGGCGGGCACGGGCGGCGGGCTAAACGGGCTAAACGGGCGGCGGGCTAAACAGGCGCGGGCTAAACGGGCACGGGCGAAACGGGCGGGCTAAACGGGCGGGCTAAACGGGCACAAGCTAAAAAAGAAAAAAAAACATATAAAAACCTACAAATAAAAAATAAAAATACTTGTTTGAAAGACGGGATAAAAAATTTAATAAAAAATATTCGTCGAGTATTCTAATTTGTATTTTACAAGTGCGCCCGTTAAGCCCATTTAGTTTCTTACATATGCGCCCGTTTAGCCCATTCATTATAAAGAATGGGCAAAAAGTGCCCCATCCTTTTTTGAAAATGGGCAAAAAGTGCCCATATATATCAAAATGGGCAAGATTTGCCACCTCTAACTTATTCCAATAAACAGCACAAGTACCCCCGGCACTCTTGGAGTTGTTTATCATGACGATTTGAAAATAATTATGCGACATTACATAATCAATATAACCAACTGTGACATAACCTCATCACAGGACATAATTTCACCTACGGAAAACAAGCTAGCTGGTGTCCCATGTGCTAAAGGGTGTTTGGTATTGCTTTTTTCTTTCTCCTGCTTATCTCCTTAGCATTAAGCAGAAAAACAGTTCCTATGAGCTTCTAATTATTCTACGCAGGAAAAAACTGATTTTCATAAGGAGCTGCTTATTTCATACTCCGTATCATTACCCGTATTTGATATGACACTAAATTTATTTTTAACTCTTATCTTTAACATTAGACCTTCTAATAATTTATTGAAAATTTGTAACAAATTCTTTTTCCCGAGCATTATCGCATCTATTACACTATAAGCAAATTCTAGACTATTTCCAGAAGTACAGCAAACTATCATTACAAAAATGAAAATTATAATTGCTAAGCTATAGTCCTTAAACGACGTAAAAATGTCACTCCCGGTCACAGGAACAACATAAACAATCTGATCATATAAAACATAACATTAGTCACTATCCGCTAAACTAAACCATAAACAACGAAGCAAAAGAAAAGAAAACACAGTTTGATCAACAGTCGAAACTAACCATGTTTGGTTGTAGTATCTAACAGGCTGACTAAACTGAAACCCATTTCTCCTAAACTGATCTCTCAAAGACCCAAATCCACCCTGACCCACAAACCCCTTAAACTTAAAAACCCCATTCGCTAAAACCCCGTTAAAGCGAACCGGTTTCGAAAGGGCTTTGATCAACCAGCTGGTGGGTGTTCCTTGAAATGCTTGTGGCAGAGTGTAAAACCCATGATGATGATGGTGGTGGTAACTATGGGTCACATTATTGGACACATGGTGTGAAATTGGGTTTGAATTGAAGGGTTTAGGAGTGAATTTTGAAGGGCTTTTGGTGATTTGTTTGAGGGAGAATAATCTATGCATAATAGTGTTAGATATTAGAAACCCTAATAATAAGATATAAATGAAATGAAGATGAAGATCCTTTGGGGTCAAATACCTTAAAATGGAAACACAAGTTTTATATGAGACTAAAGTTGTTACTGGAAATGCTCAAAAAAACATGATGAACTTGATAAATTGATATGTTCTTTTATTTATTTACTTATATTTTTTATTAAAAAATATATTTTTTAATTACTAACTAGCCGATTTTTTCGACAAATTAGAGAGGAATTTGAAGAAATTAATTATGATGGTTAGAGGCTGTTTGTTTTAGCTTATATAATGTAAGCTTATTTTGATATATATACTATGAGTTTTAATTTTGTGGCTTATTTAAAAGATTTACAGTATAAATTTATTTAATTTTGTTATGATATAATAAACTTATACAAACTTATATAACATAAAAAATTTGTGACTTATTTGAGACTTATAATATTATATAAATTTATCATAATATAATAAATTTATAAAAACTCGTAAACCTTCAAATAAACCCTTTAGTTTTCATAAGTAGGTTTTATAGCAAGAGCCGATGTTTAGTCGACCTTAGTTCTGTTTTATAACGTACTCGAAAATTATTTATGTGAAATTATAATGAAGTTAAATATTGACATCGATCCGTTGTAGTCTAGTTGGTTAGGATACTCGGCTCTCACCCGAGAGAACCGGGTTCAAGTACCGGCAACGGAATTTTTTATTTTTAAATTTTGTTTTAATTTAAATTGTTATTACTATTGTTTGCCGTATTTTTAAGGGACTCTCTTTTACCTTCAGTTCTATTTCCTTCAGTTTCATTTTCGTGCGTCTTGAACTTATCTCGGAAAGTTGTTTATTGTGTTGATGGTGGCCGGCTTGGTTGAAGTTGAGGTTGATATAGTTAATAGTATAGATACGTTGATGATACTTTAATTTGCACGTGTGACTTGAATATACTCTTCTATCCTTGTACAACAACTTGGACTGTGAGAATGTTAAGATCATCATATTTCCGTTGCTTTTGCAGATTGAGGAGATGATTACTGATCTCGTCATTCATAGTTTCATGTTTCACACTTATAGAGTCCTTGGGCTTTTCATCCGTCCTCGGATCATAAATATCGCCTTCCAGTACCAGATTCCCTCGAGATCCATTTGTCTCTTCTTTTCTTATATTGATTTACATTCGTCGATCATTTGAAGCTGTGATCGATGCTTTTCTTCAAAAGTGGTCAATCATTGTACGTCTTGACATTGTTTGAAGCTACTTTGATTTCACTCGAGTAGAGATCAAAAGATTCGTTTCTTTTGTTGACTCTACTGATTAATTGTGTGACCTATGATTGGAGATAAGAAAAGTTAACCATCCAAGTGGTCGTTTGCATATGCCCATTGTTGATCAACCGAAGTCCGAAGATATGGATATGTATCACCAATTTAATCACTGTGATTATGAAGATAATGCAGATTGTTTTGAAGTCCAGACATGTGAAACCTTGTTTTTTCTTTCCTTGATAAATGATGATATTGTTGATGATGCATACCTGACTTTGGACTGGGTTAAGTGTATTGTCTGTGACTTGAAGATTTGAGGTTTCTCTTTTGAGAGTCTGTCGAAACCTTCTTGCATAGCATACATCATACTCTTCATTGATTGATTTAGGAGTTGAAGAGATACCTATCTATGAGAATATTGTTGCAGTGAGCAGTGTTGTTGATGATATGTAAACCGAAGTCACATTTTGCATCAAATGTTGACACCATAGAGAGTTAGCCTACACTTAATGTTGGCAAGATGTTAGCATTGGTAGAATTTCATGTTGATCGGCGTGAATATCTAATTTGATCAACTACATCAGTTTCAGCATAATAACAAAGATCGATAGAGTCACAAAGTCTTGAACGGTTCCTAAGTTGTCGTAAACGTGAAACTAGGAACTTTTATGGTTATTTACAATTGTGCATAACGCCTAGTCGCCTACTTTTCCTAATTAACCATTTGAAAATAAATCAACATGGCAACTTCATACATCAGTTAGATGAATGAAAATCTAGAAATGTATAAATACTTTCAATGAAACAGTATTTACTTGAATGCAAGTAATAAAGGAATTGTTCTTTATAGGGTTAAGTCCATATATTAGTAATGTACTCTCCACCGTTTACACATATAGGTAATATACTAATTTTATTACTAATATGGTTATTCAAACCGGCTAAATTTTTGCAATATATGTAATATGACCGGCTGATTTTCCAGCTAGATTAATAATTAATTAGAGTATAATTTATCAGGTGGATTTTTTTCTTTTTAAAAACCAATGAATCCTGAAAACCAAGAAACAAAGAAGGAAATTAGATTAGTTTGTAAAGCGAATACAAATAGTTTTTCAAGCAAAGTCAGATTAGTGTGGATGTCGTCTTTTAGATTTGAGTATTCTTGTCGGTACAAGATACAGACATCAGATCCATGTTGTATTTTATCTAAAACTAAAACTAACTGAATTTGCAATAAACTCTACTTGCTCTACTTTATGTAAAATAGTCTTTATGAAATACAAGGAGGGACCCTATGCAACATAACCAATCCCATCAACAATGTGCAACAATTAATCTGGTGATGCAATTATTATAAGTGATCGAAGATATAAGTAACCGACATACGTTTTCACAAGGGGTTGGGCTACTTATTGTTCAGCATCAGAAAAATTGATGTAAACAGGTATAAAATTATTACCCGCAACTCCTTTGAAAAACAACAATAGTAGTCATCAACTAAATCAAATCAAATATGTTAATGGTCAACTAAATCAAACATGTCAGTTATTTAATTAAGCAAAGTCAAACATGAGATGGCTTATTTAACTAATTAAATTAAAAGAAAAATGACGTGTCAGTTATTTTTATAGGTGTAACTGGTAATCACGGGTGATCTTACCTATATTGGAAACAAGTTACAACTTTGTATAACCATATTAGTAATAAAATTAGTATATTACCCATATGTGTAAACGGTGAATTGTACATTACCAATATATAGACTTAACCCTTCTTTATACGAATGAGTTTTGCAGTTAACATCAATCCGTTGTAGTCTAGTTGGTTAGGATACTCGGCTCTCACCCGAGAGACCCGGGTTCAAGTCCCGGCAACGGAATTTTTTGGTTAATCTTTTTTCAAAATCTTGTTAGCATATAATTTTATCTGTTTCGTTAGACTTTTGCGTCTTAGGGAACACAGGAAAATTTTAAAATTGTTTGCTGAACCAGCTGTATGTGTTTCATAAAGGATTAACCTTGCTTCCTTAGTTGCTTGTATGTATGCATCAGGCGTTTGCAAGTGTGAATGTACCAAATTGCAAAAAACACGACAACGTTATGTCTTATGAACATAACAAGAGCACAAAACCTGCCCAAACGAGGTTGCTCTCATAGAAAACATACTATAAGGGCAATTCTTCTCAGTTTTCATACAAAACGAGATGATGATCAACACAACAAGATAACAGTAGGGCATCACTTTCTTAGACCAAATGCCTTTTTGTATGATTTTGCTTGACAAGCTTACTACTGCGATTATCAGCTTTCTTCATGATAGATGCATCAAGGGCTTCATACTTCCATCAATGTTCACCAAGGTTATTATAAGGCAAATGGCCTTGTTGCCCATTATTTTCATATTGGTTTGTTTTTCATTGTTAGTCTTTTTGGTAGTCGAAACAAAACAGTAACATTGTGGTCAGGTGGAAAATGAGTACTTATTTAGGTCACTGTGAATTTGCTAATCACTGCTGTTCACTTTGTTTGCGGTAAAAAAGTAACAATGTTGTTGCCTTCTTGAGTCTGCTTGCTCATAGATGCATGAGTAGCACAAGTTGTAGCAGCTAAAATTCTATTTGTAACATCAGTACATCACTATACAATATGTTTGGCGAGAAAGGAACAACGTTTGCTAAATAAACGCACAAGAACAGTAGATTAGTTATTTGAGGTTATATATTTTCTTGACTATACGACTCAAGTTAAAGTTATAATAAAAGCTAGCATATGAAAACCATTTTTTACAGCCGCCGTCGCCATCGCAGTTGTGCCCAAGCTATGGCTCCAACGGCAGCACCACCCAAGTGAGCAGCTCCTGAAATAAGACTATCATCCTGAAACAATAACAATAATGTCAACACCGAGTTAACGTTCCAACGTATGATCTTATGTTTTTCTATCAGTAAGGAATAAACATATTGAAAAAATCAGATTAAGGAACATACCTTTACTCTCTTTACGTCTGCCCAAATCATATATATCCCCTGCAATGGTCACACAATAAAAGGGTCGTGAGATATAGAATAACTAACGTTGTCACTAGAATAAAGCAACTAACTTTAATCACTTTTAGCACTGTTAACATATTTAAGGATGTGTTTCCCGTATAAAGTTGCACAAAGAAATGTATTGTGGCTAATTGCTTCGTAAAAATGTGAAGAGTGATTACAACTTTTCATTTAAAAAATAGTCGAAATTGGTTAAATTTGCTATCAGTAAGTTCTAAGTCTTTATGCTTTTAGTGAGGCATTTTTCTTTTCGGCACTTATAAGCTTGTAACATATTGAAAAACTTGTGAGTGTAACATGTAGTAACTAATTTTACGGGTTACTATTGCAGAAATATAACATTTGATTTACCGCTAATATAGAAGGGACTGGTATTATGAAATACAGCAATACTTTTTCCCTAGGGAAAAGTAAGGTATCAAGGCACACCATAGCAGTCACTGCACCACTTGCTCCCTGAATTGACAAAACAGGAATTAAAAACATACACTAATTAAGATACGGTGTTCTAAACAAGAATGTCATGTAATATATGTATAAAAAAATTGATTGACATGAGAATGATAATGTACCACTGCTATACGTTTTTTAGGGTGAGGCCTTGAGTCCTCTGATGATGGTTCTGGCTCGGATGCTCGATAACTGCAATCAGCCAAGTAGGCCAACGCACCACCTAATGCCCCAGCTATGTACAACTTCAGCAGACTTCCAGGCGTAATTATTCGTCCTAGCTGTCGAATGAAGCATCAAAAAGCACAAACATTGATTTTGACGTTTTCATTGGTTGCAAAGAAAAAAGAAAATCAGTGATTATATTTTCCATGGTTATTCTTCTACCACGAAACATCTTCGCCAAACGTTATACACTTATACATGTATACTTAAGGGGGTAAGCTTAAGGCAAATGTCATCTAACTTATGCATATAAACCTCATACCAATCACAATAAACTAGCAAGGATATGATAGATTGATAGGCCAACATTGTACATAAATTCCAATGCAAGTTAACTTACACTCTTGCCGAAGCTATAAAGGCCCACCATGTTTGCGACGATATGTAACAAGCTAACATGACTGAATGCATGTGTTATCAGAGTATGGTACCTCCCACTTTTGATGTTATCGTATTGTACCTGCATAAGTGATATTAAGTTGATATATAACTTGCAAACAATGAGTCAGAGAATGGTATAATGGGGAGGATGAATAACGCGTAAAAGAAGGTATTTAGTACTCCGGATGATTAGTTCAGTAGAAACTCACCGAGAAATTTTGAATCATGAAGTTAGTGTCAGCGACTTTCCACAACAAATAGACACCCACGTTTGCATAAATCAAGCCTCTTAAAACACCCTCGCATGTAAATTTCTCTTGTGAGTTCCTGTAAAAACAGATATCATATATACATATCTGTACCGGGCCGTCTCATGATTTTCGGAGGGCCTAAGCAATAACAAAAAAAAGGCCCATTTCACTTTAAATTAAAAAGAGATTGGATGTACATTTGAATTATATGACTAATATATGTTTTATATATAACATATATATTTATATATAAAACTAAGAAAAATAAGGCCCTTTATAACTGGAGACATTATCAATCAAACATGCTTATATTTTAATATAAGCCACACTTAAGGATTACCATCTTTTCGGTGAACTAATAAAGTGTCTTCTGAATTGATCTCTTATCGCCGGATTCCCAAACAACTTACTTCCAACGTTCGCAGTAGGCAAAAGCCGATTTACTAGAACCCGTTTCGAAAATGCTTGTGGAGAATTAGTAGTATAGCGGGATACATGTTTATTATGATTAGGAAAGGGGTTGTTTGATCGAAAAGTTTGTGAAAAAATATGTTTTGTTGGGGTTTTAGGTATTAGATTGAGGGTGTATAGGATTTGCATGATGTGAATGTGATGATCAAAAGCAAAACTAAAGAACTTAAAATTTTTTGGGAGGTATTTATAGGTTTCATTTGTGTACGTTTTCTTGTTGAAAAAGACAAGTGGTTTTAATATTGGTTATCAACCAATCATGATTTAGATAAATATATACGGAGTAGAAGTTTTCTTTTAGCAAAATTCAATCAGCTTATTTATAATTAATCTTTATTGTAAATTTGATCTATCAAGAAGTTAGTTTCAATTTGAATGGATGGATCTTATTCCTAAATAGTTGCTAACATTATTGAGAAAATGCTTTTGATTAATCAAAAATCACATCTTCCCATTGTGTCGATGTCCAATTGGGTTCACTGTCTCAATTTATCAGGTCAAACCATGGTTATTAATAACGTCAGATGTGACGTAACGGTATGTATAAGATACACGTTTTAATGGTTAAGACGAAAGTTTAGTGTTTTTAAAGCGTGACTTATAACGCTATAATATATAAAAATATTTATTTATTTATTATATTTCAATATTATATTTATATTGAGTTCACAATAAGTGTTATATATAATAATTAAAGTTAGAAAACACTTTTACATGTAATAATATTCGTTTTTTAGAGTTGAATTCAAAAATTATTGCATCTCGTGTCATAGTAACCTATTGTGTAACGTGGAGGCCGCGCTACAAGTTTTAACGCGTCTTAAGATGAGCCTTAGCGAGCTACTTAGAACCATAGGTCAAACTATCTCAAAATCGATGTCCAATAACCTTACGGGTTCAGTGTTATACCGGTTCAACAAATGATTTGTTTATTGATCTAGTCAAACTATCTCAATATCGATGTCCAATCACTTTACGAGTTCAGTGTTATACTACCTGTTCAATCAACCACGATCTAATTAGTTTAAACGACGATTTTTTTTCAAAACCTATGTCCAATTGTCTTAATGTTATGTTCTCAAGATTTTTTGTTAAAAAAAATTAAAGAAAAACACTTTACTTTTAAAATTATTTGAATTACATTTGTTTTTTTTTTTTTTTTTTTCTTTTTCTTATTAACTGATTAAAACAGCCACACTGTTGTTTTCTTTACTTCAAAACTCAGCAATCAAATGCAGTGACTCACACATTTCCCCATGATGGCAATAAGAACCCTAACCAAAACCCTCTTCTCCCCAAAACAAACCCCATTTCTCCAAACCCATTATTTCTTCTCACAAAACCCAAATCCAAACACCCTCTTAACCCTTTTCCAAACCCACAATTTCCCATCATCCAATCTCCACACTTTCCTCGAAAAGAATCCATTTCTACTCACTTCAAACCTTTCCAATATCGAATCTTCATTAAAAATCCTATCTTTATTATTCCCTGATACTAAAATTCTCGTTTCCATTGTTTTTAGCTCCCCCAGGGTTTTAGATTTTGCTTTTTTACAGAAATGGGAAAATGGTTTTGACAAATTGGGGTTTAAGGATAATTTTGTGGTTTTTAAGAATGTTTTGGAGGTTTCTAGAAGATTTCAGATGTACCCAGATGATGTTTTTAGGTGTGTTGAGTTTTTGAAGGGTTTAAGGTTTAGTAATGGGACTGTTACTAGGGTTTTAGAGGAGTATCCGATGGTTATTACGAAAGGCGAAAAGGAGATTTGGGGGGTGGTTGAGTTTTTTTTAGGACTTGGGATTCATAGGAGTAAGATTGATTCCTTGGTGTGTAGTTATCCACGGGTTTTGGGATTCGAGGTTGAGAATAAGTTAAGGTTGTTAGTTTGTGAGTTCACGGAAATGGGGTTTACGCCTAGTGAGATTAGAGAAGAGGTTTTGAGGAATCCGAAAGTTCTTGGGTCGGAAGTGGGGGAGTTGTCGAAGTGTTTGAGGATGTTAAATAGTTTGAAATGTAGGGTGCCGGTTAAGGAAAGGATTTTTAGTGAAGGGACGTTTAGGGCGTCGTATGAAGTTAAGTTAAGAGTTGATTGTTTGCATAAACATGGGTTGGTGTATAGAGATGCGTTTAGTATATTGTGGAGAGAGCCGAGGACGATTTTGTATGACGTGAAGGAAATTGATGAAAAGATTGATTTCTTAGTGAAGGAAATGAAGTTTGATATTGGATGGTTGGTTGATGTTCCTGAGTATTTAGGGGTAAATTTTGAGAAACAGATTGTTCCTCGGTATAATGTGATTGAGCATTTGAGATCCAGAGGTGGGATAGGGGATGAGGTTGGGTTGAGGTCTTTGGTTAAGTTTAGTAGGTTGAAATTTTATAATCTTTATGTGAAGCCTTATCCCGAGTGTGAGAAGATATATGGGAGGTTTGCGGATGTTAAGGTTAGGAAAGGTCATCCAGAAGGGTTGTGGAAGCTTTTTAAACCAGCAAAGTATCCGGATACCAAAGATGATGTGAAGAACATAAAGTCGTTTATGGAACAGCTTTGTTAGTGGGGAAGCCAATAGATTGTATGAAGTGTTTGGAAATTTTGACCCTGTGTAATCTTGTAAAGTTGGCTGTATAAAGGTATATTGCTCTTTTTTTTAATAAACAATTTGACTAGTTTTCCGATCATCAAATGTGATTTATCTGTATCATTATTTAGGGGTGTTTGGATGTACATTGGAAAATGAGTGTGTGAGATTACATTACTAGAGTATCATCTGTGACAAACGATGGTGTAGGAGATGGTTTTTGGATGCATTTTTGCTATTCAAGTTGCGACAATCGGATAAAGTAATAAGTGTGACAAGTTCTGAATCGTTAAGGAACTAAGTAATAAATAAAATGACTAAAAATTAGATGATATTCTTGTGGGACAAGGTTAGACATATTGTGAAATGGTAGAAGTCTCTCAGATTAGGTTAAAAGTAGAATAAACAAGTAATCTTGTTTTGAGCATCTGATAAGCAATTCTATTGCAGCAGTTATATATTCGGTTTTTGACAGAGGAGGGATCCAAGATCTCATATACACAAATAGATTTTGTATAAAGGAAGTCCACTGTCTGTTATGTACGGTGAAACACGCTAATTTTAAAGTCAAAACTGGTATCGCACATTGACATTGAATACCTATGAAAATTGATGTATCCAGCAACATCTTTTTGAAGTGTTGACTAGTTTTTGAGTAATCATTTAGGAATTAAAATCCGACTTAATTTGAGATGTATAACTGCTACTATGATTGTTTACTTTTTCAGGGAAATAGTCAAATGTTGCTCACTTGGTTTGGGAGAGCAATTACGCATGTAGGACGAAGACTGGTGGCTCCATATACAGTGAAGGCATAACAACAGTAAGCAGGTGACAGAGCTAGCAAATGTGTTGTGGTTGCTTCCCGTGGGCATGCCAAAGAAGACGCAATGGGAAATTATTGTCATCCATTAGCCCACTCTACTTATAAAAAAGAGTACACCTTGAAAGCTATAGGACATGGCTTAATGTCGTTAAGAAGCCATTCTAAAAACTTGGAGAAATTATGGGTGTTTATATAATGGTACTTGGTCCTTCATCTTATTATATTTCTTTTCTTGTTCTTTTATTTTGGCGGATTGGTCAAGTGTATATTAATCGCAAATTTGTAATAAATATATAAAGGTTAATCATTTGGGGCAAAGGACAAGCCTATTGCAGCAACCTGATAACCAGCTTTACATGCAAATAATTCAAACAGCAATTTACATCAGAACTATTCCTTTGACATCTTCAGTGCAGAGTGCTGCTGCAATTCGCCTCTTTTAATGCAGACAACTTCTGCAGATCATAACTGGTGGATGTTTTAAAAAAAAAAAGATAAATTGGTGGATGTTTCAAACTGTATTCATAACATCTCTTGAACAGGACATATGGTGTTGTCAGTTTAGTATCGTATACGGCAACTCAAAATCTGAAACCACCCAAGAATTAGAAAACCTAATGGGACAAGATCACATCCCTTCAACCGAGATGCACGAAAGTAAAAGTACCGAGGTGAAGTACTGCATCTTTCACGACTCGCTAGACTTAGGTAATAGTTTGTTCATTCAGATAGGCTTTGTCGTCTGTATTAGACATCTATCCTTAATATCTCAACCAGACACCTCATTCAACTGTCCAACCAACAATAAGATTCTAAATTGTAGGCCTACCATTTTGTTACATGACATTACCAAGTCAGCCTGTTATTTTTCGATTTGACTATTATGCCTCCAAGATGAAGTGAGTAGCATCAAGCACTTCAATCTCAAAACAATAACCTCCCAAGATAGGTGATTACATATAGTCAATTCAAAGCTTTTGAATGCATATGAATCATAGTAAGGTTGCCGAGCTGTTATGAAGCAAAACGAAAGCAGATTACTATTCTGCATTTTTTTTGTAAACATCAGAGAACATGTAGGTTAACTGCCATTTTGAGAAATCAGGAACAAACATATATATTACAATTCTTAATCTCAGAAGTTGCACAATATGAAAACAATATCTTCAAACCACACCCGGGATCCAAACTAAAACCGATAGCAAACAATACTTGATTCTTATATTTTACAACAATGACATCACTTGCTTCCATCACCAAACAGGTAACCCAAGGAAGACCCTCCCCCTGGAGCAGCATGAACCTTTGTTGAGGGACGATCCTGTATAAGATCATGAATGTAAATTGACATGCTAAACACTTGGTTTTTCTTTAGTTTAGACAAAAACATACACACACGTCAAGAACAAAGACAACCATCTTTTTTTGTTTGTTTGTCTGTTTATGGTTGTTAATTTATTGGCGGGTTGTCTTGGGTTATAAAACAAATTATCTAACGTTGCAAATAAGAATTTGTCAAAACCTAAAACAACTGATTAATAATTATGCATCTTGAAATACCAAAAGCACATAATATTGTAACCAGTACAAAGTGAAATTTGATAGAATCGTACCGTGAGGAAGTTGCCAGTATTTTGACCATCTCGGACGCTACTCTGAACGCCAGCTGGAACTTGTTTTGCAATATCTGGTAGTGTTACAGCTGCTGTAGGTTTAGGAGTCGGCTCAGTAGTACCGGCAGCATGCACCTGATTGGCTGGAGCCGGGGCTGGAGCCTCTGCATTGCCTTTGCTTGGTTTTGGTTCATCTCCGCTTCCAAAAAGGTAATCGAGTGAACTCTGACCCCCACCACTGCTGACACCACGGCCCATGATTTCTGCTTTGAATTTCTGTAGCCTTACCCTGCTTCCCATGATAATGAAATAAAATATGATAAGCTCAACAATATATAAATACATCAAATGAGATTCAGCTGACAGTTCAAATTCAGAGCATATCAATGTTACTCTAACAATATCTAAACACGTATAATGCAAATCAAGAATGCATCAACAAACTTCCATTCTAAGTTCATACAAAAAAATGGCTTTCGGCCTAGCACATCAATCCAATGACCTTACCAAACAACAGGAAAGTAATTCTTCCATACCAAAACAGTAGAATCAATATCCTTTTGTCTCTTTCCATAAACAAACAACTAACAAGAAATTTATTAAAAGCTGAATAATCTAATACACGATCACAAGGGTCGAGTAGAAGAGCGAACAGAATTCCAAATATGAGCGACGGAAGCAGCTACGCCTCCAGAGAGGAAACCAATGGTCATGCTTTGCGGGTATCCTGGCTTCGAGTCCAACTTTGATTCCATCCTTTTTAGTACTTCATCTAAATTATCATTCTTCTTTTTCGTGTTATTATTAACAACCACAACTTTGAGAAGAAGATTCTGAAGATCGTCAATGACTTTGAGAGAAGCCTCCTGAGTATCCATCCCTTTGGACTCGTAGTGGGCCACCATCTCCTTTGCGCTCGGCAACTTCTTCATGTTCTTCTTCTCCACGTTGGATTTTGATTCCCCACTCGTTCCTTGCATCTTGTTGGCGCTTGGTTGGGATTTTTAACCGCAGAACTAACACAAAGCTACATCAAGTTCAACGAACTTCCATTGTACGTGCATACAAAAGAATGAAAAGCTGACATAACACTACCCTCAACTGTAGATTAAACGGTTTTTAAACATTTAATTACTGTGGTGGGAAACATGACATCAATTTGGCTTAACGAACAAAGAATCCCCCGAATATATTAGAATAATCAGTTTAAAATGTAACTTTACTCACGAAAAAATTCTTCAATGTGTATCAGTCTAGCGTTTTTTTATTAAATACACCAACTGCCTAATCTTCCTATAGTGTGTACCAAATGACTTGATTTAAATAATACACCAAACTGCCTAAAAGCACACGGTGTGGGTGTTTTTTTGTTTCAACCTTATCAACCCAGAACGACGGTGTTACCACAACAAACCCAGCATTGTACTCGGTATTAGACATCCGACGTTGTGAAAAAAATTCTTCTTTCTAAACTGAATATGTGTTCTGAGTGTTAGAGAAAAAACGGTTCTCTGAGCACCGTGCTCTTGTAGTAGCATAGCATCTATAACTAAACCAACATCGTGCTCTATATTCCTAATGTGTGTACTAAATGACCATCTCCTAATCCGGCTATCTAGTACATACAAAGATTAGGGAGTTGGTGACTTGGTGTATATAAAATGAAAAGTTAGATTGATACACGCTATGGGGGTGTTTGTTTAAGCTTATATTTCGGCTACGAGCTTATTTGACACTGCTTATGCAGAGTATTTTCCGGATTATTTATTAAGTTATGAGCTTACTATGAATGAAAATAGAAAATCAGCTCGTAAGCTTTAAAATCAGACGGAAAGTATGGGGTTACCAACCATAAGCCGAAACCGCATAAGTCAATGGAAAGCTTAAACAAACATACATTAAGGAGGTGTTTGTTTAAGCTTGATTTTGGGCCTATGAGCTTACATGGTTTCGGCTTATATTTCATACAAATCCTATCTTTTCCGGCTTATTTTGTAAGAAAAAGAAATGGGCTTGTGAAACATAAGGCGAATTGTGTAGCATATTATATACATTTTAAACGAATTATCATAGATATATTTTAAGATTATTCAGCTTAAAAACATAAAGACAATAATAATATGTCAGATCTGAAATCTACTACAGTAGGAAAAATCAATAATCACAAAGATTAATTAATCAATACGTAACACACACAAAATGCAAATGAGATATTAATTTTGGTTACTGTAGAAAATTAGAGAGAAAGAGATAAGAGTGTTGTACCTGTTGAAGGATTTAGATCTGGAGACAGTGAAGGTTCTCCAAAGGACAAAATTTCTTTTAAATACCTACACTATTTGGAAAAAATAACCAAAAGAGTAAAGTCTAGCAAGTGGAACTTTTTTTTTTTTTTTTTTGAGAGAGAAAATGTAAATAATATTGGTTTGGTTTTGGCTATCAGATACTTTCATATTTATCTAATGTAAATGTCAGATGTTAAAAAAAATAGAGTTATTTTGGATATCATAAATTATTCTTATCTAATGGATATAAGGTAACTAACTAATGCCGTCTTCCATGGGTTATGAGTCTCAATACCATCTAGGACGGTGTATAGGGAGGTTGAGACGTAAACAGTCATACCCTTACATAAGGTAGAGAGGCTGGTTCCGATTCTATCAAGGTAGAAAAGGACCTCCGGCCTTGCAAGGAATAAGGATCGAACATTTAATTATTTTTCAACTATTTTATCTAATGGATAAGATAAAATATATTTTATTTTTCAACTATTTTTATAATTTAAATATCTTTTAAACCGTTAAATGTCAAATGCAAATAAAAAGTTTACTATCAAGACGAGCATTTAATTGTCTTTCAACTAATATTCACTATGATATACTTTTGAAAAAAAAATCGTTTTTTCTTCTTTTTAAATTCTGCGTGAAATATCATATATGATAATAGTGTTTCATCATATATGATACCGGTGTTAAATCATATATTATTGTTAAATCATATATGATATTGGTTTATATCATATATCATAAGTTAATCATATATGATAATATGATACTAGTGTTTACATCATATATGATATTAGTATCATATATGATAATTTTTTACAACGAAAAAAACGAAAAAAAATTATCGAAAGTGTATCATATAGCATCTTTATAGAAAGATAATTAAATGCTCTTCATAATGGTATATTTTTTCGCATAACATTAACGGTTTAAGAGATATTAATGTTTGAAAAAAGAAGATGAAAATAGATTTTATGTTTATTATCATTTATTGGATTAAAATAGATACAGAAAGTGTGGATTAATCCTTTGGTATCCAAATAAAAGTTTAGTATTCAAATGAACTTAAAAGTCAAATTTATTTAACTTGCAAGTAAACAATGTATAGTATTACTTTCGTCCTAAAATAATTGTTCGCTTTTTCTTATTTGTTTGTTCCAAAATTATTGTCCAGATTTAAAATATTAGTTAAGTTTTTTTAAGTTATTTTATTACCCTTAGTCCAAATTTATATCTACAAATATAAAATAAGACACTAATTAATTAAGAGAAGTGATTGGCATGACTAAAAGTCATGCCTAATTTTATGCCTAAACATGTGTGGCACAAATTTATTGGTTGTATCAACCTGACCCACATCTTCATAATTCAATGAACTAGTGACACCTAATAGGCACAAAATTAGCCATAAATTTGAGACATCTTAATCTTTTTTAATTAATTAATTAATGGTAAGACT
Organism: Glebionis coronaria; assembly: GCA_025667525.1. Classification (NCBI taxonomy): domain Eukaryota; kingdom Viridiplantae; phylum Streptophyta; class Magnoliopsida; order Asterales; family Asteraceae; genus Glebionis; species Glebionis coronaria. The sequence continues at coordinate 109,551,110 of CM046879.1, read as the reverse complement.
GTCTTTTTCGTGTTTTCGTATAAACCAAAGTAATAATTAATGCATTTTCTTAAATTATGTAGTTCTTATTTGTGGATAATAATTTTGGAACGGATGAAGTATATAATAATTTTAATGCTTGTTTGAGAAAATACGAATTTAAATATTTAATTGAGAAATATGAAATGGCCTAATAATTATTTTAACGTCGATGAAATAAGTACTCTGAGTTCATATGGTCCAAGTGTGTGTAAACTTAGGTTGCATTTAGCAATTGCCCGTGACGATGTAGTGAGGATAAGAAAACCTCTTTTACGTGTGACTATTGTTGAGAGATGGTGGTTGGAGACGTGAGGAAAAGAAAAAAAAAGTCATAAAGATAACCAGCCCGCTTTTCAGGTTATGTGCATATTTGTGGGTGTCATTATACCAGTGGTATACTTATTATTATAAAAAATATTCACTACATCATTTACTCTTTATAAATACTTATTAAATTTCAATTTTTTAACACAACTTCACAAATCACTATCTACTCTTATTTTTCACAATTTCAAAATTAACGAAGTACTTCATTTCACATATCGTTGATGAAATCAAAGCTATGGTTCCTAAACAAATTGATGAGCATACACATAGTCAGTTGACGCTTACGAAGTTAGCCTATGAATTCGATTATGCTAGTGATGCTAAAGATAAATTGTGTAGAGCATATGAGAATTGCCATGATATTTTGTAAGAGAAACATGTTTTAATTGACACTTTTCTAAAACAATAATCTAAAGACGATTTTAAGATGCAAAGCGTCTTGTTTAGAAAGACGAAAAAAATTGAACGTCAAATTCAAAATAAAATTGAATGGATGGATAACATCATTCACGACAACAATGAAGCAATTCCGTCACAAATCATATAGGTGGTTCCTCATCACAACAACATACACACTAGTATGATTCTCCCGTTCCGTCCTATCCAACAATAAATTAACCAAATTGATATCTTATTGACATAGAGCTACAATAATTATACCTAGATGAATATGTATTGGTAGAAACATTGGAAGACGAAGTTAGGGCTAAAAAGGAGTGGGGGAGAAATTTTGGGGCGAACAAGCTGATTATGAGCTATTCTAGTTGGAATTTTATTATGGGGAGATATCAGATTCGGATCATAGAACAAACTAATCTGTAGTGTGTGATCGGAATTTCTATGTATCGTTTAATGTATTGTGTTTTAATTTCTTATTTTTTAAAAATTTCGCATGGTGTTTTAATGTATTATGCAATGTTTTTATATTTTTAATGTAATGTTTTTATTTACAAATGAGTAAATTGTGTCATTCATCCCTGTGGTTTAGGCCAAATTACTAGTCTCGTCCCTCATGATTTTTTTGCATGAACCACCCTTATGTTGAAACTATGTAACACCGTTTGTCCTTATCTCTAAAGATAAAGACAAATGGTGTTACATAGTTTCGGGTCAAATACTTGAGATAAGGACGAATGATGAGTCCTATCTCAATAAAGGTATATTATCAAATATTCAGACAAGATGGTGAGTCATATCTATATATGTTCATGAGCAGGATGCTCAAAGTGCTCAGTGTGAGTGACTTGTAGGATCTTTACTATAAGGGTATTCAGTTTTTGGTTTGACACCGAACAAACTGAAAAAGAACCCGAACCTAAACCGAATAAAACTGGACCGAAAATTTTAATTGGTGTATGATTTGATTTGAGACCAAACTAAGGTATTTAATTGGTGTATGACTTGGTTTTGACAAATAGAAAAACAAACCAAAAAAACCAAATCGCTTTATATGTATAAAAAAGTTAATTTTAAATACAATATAATCTATTCATTATCCTAACTAACATTCCAGAATTTTTCAATGTATCATTTGAAGTTATAATCCTTAAATCAAGCATCAAATGTATATATAAAAGGAAGAGTTAACATAATTTACTCCTATTCACACATGCCATACCTTTCTATCATAATTTCACACATCATCTATGTCACTAAAAAATGTGTGTGGATGCTTGAAGATTAACTATTCAAGCTAATAAAACTTTTTGTTAAATAACGTTCTATGTTACATGCTTTCATTTAATTTTGTTAAGATTTTAAACCTTTTGGTTCTTAAAAATTTGTTTCCTTAAGCACTTTATGTTACCTTTTGGTTTATTAATTATTTGAAATTTTAGGCTTTTATATATGACTTCTTAATAATATTTTGAAATTTAATGATTTTAGTTTTCTTGGTTTTAACCGAAACCAAACTGATTTTTAATTTGGTGTATGGTTTGCTTTGGTTTTGATTTTAAATTTTACAAAACCAATGAACCCGACCCATACCCACAAATCTGAAAACCAAACCGATGAACACCCCTACTTTCTTACCTGGTGAAAAGAAGTATGAATTCACAAGTCCAGAAGATACTATGGACTATCTTCTATTGGCAGAGTTGAAGACCATGTTTAAGCCAAATACAAAGGATGATATATGGAGGAGACAACATGGAGCAAAGGTTTTATTGGGTATTTTATGATTCTTGTGAAGTACATGATGTTATGTCGGATTCTCTGAATATCTACATGCTGGCAAAAAATACCTACCCACTCACAACACCCACAATTGAAAAGATGTTTGAAAAAAAGTTGTAGGTTGATTATGAATGTGACACATCTTTAATGCTTGTAAAATTCATGACTCAGCAACAACTTAAGAAGAAATAATAGGTGTTTAGAAGCATCCTTCTGGTAATGGAAGCATCAAAGAAGAAACTTGATAATTTCAAAGGTAAATAACAAGTTTGGGAGAGGATTGTTGGGTTTTGAGTCAAGGAGAGGATTCTTGTTTTAGTGTTTGATGTTCGTTTCGCAAGTCTTAAATTTATAACAATGTTTGACAAAACAAGGGACTAGAATACAAACACAGGCAAGTATACCCTTTCGTTCGTAGTATAATTTCGTAGTGGTAAGTCAGGATCGTTCGCAAGCACTTAGTTTCGTTTTGGTAATCAATATAATAATTGAAGAAAGAAATGATTGAAATAATAACAATAATAACAAGTATGACTAATATGGGATAGTTCGTATAATGGAATTTACACAATTCACTATGGTATGATTTAAGACTTATGTTTGATTAAGCGACTAAGCTTAAAACAAGTTTCCAACAAGTTCAATATTTTATCAAAGTATCTAAGCGGATCTCTCCAACCAAAGATTCAAAACCAAAGACAAGTTCTTAAAAACTTATTATAACAACTTGAGTCTCTGGACGTCAAATTATCGTAACAAATCAACTTTAGATAAAATATGGTGATAGAACTAAGTAGCAAAATGGTTCTACAATATTAGCTTGAAATCAATTATAAAGGATCATATCATAGCATCATCACTAGTTATAGTCACATACCCATATAGTCACAAATAGCTTAGCCTAACATACTAATCAAAGTAACAAATAGAAAAGAGTGAGAGAACATCATACTTAGATTGATCGAATGAACGAGTACACAAGTGTCACGATTGTATCATCTTTCCAAGAACCAAATAGTAGAATACTCTCGTTACAAGTATTTCCCAAAAGTGGAATATACTGAAAATATCACTAAGAAGCTAAGAATACTCGGATTATAGAGTAGTAGTTTGAGATGTGTGTGTAAAATAAGAAGAGATGATCCCTATTTATGGTGCAGACTGGGGGTAAATGTGCGCTGCACTTCTCCAAAAGTGCGCCGCACTTTGGAGGTGGGAATTGTGCGTCGAACATTTGAGTTTGCGTGCCGCACTTTCATGCGTTCCAGAATCTTCTCATATAAGTCTTGTTATTTTTACTTCAAGGACTCTTCTTTTTGTTTCTCCACTTTGATCCTTCAAACTTTATACATGCGTGTAAAACGCAATATATTAAGTATCGAAAGTTCTTATTTATAATACAAAATGGCATAATAGTAACGAATTAAATATGTATATTTAGGTCGTTATTAGTGCTGCTCATGTAAATATTACTGACGCTCTTGGAAGATAAGACTACTATTAGATGTTGAAGGAAAATACTTTAAGTTATCAGTGCTACTAGCATAAAGTTAGTGTTGTTATAGTATTTTACTACTATTTGTGAACATTGGAAAAATACGACTAAATAGTTAATGCTACTAGTGTATTCAGTTAATGCTGTTAGTTGGAGGTTTATGTTGTTAAGAGAAATACGACTTCTAGAAGACTAAAGAAGATCAAGAATGTTTGCTTGAAGATAAAAAAATACTTAGTTGATAAGTATTAGATGTTTATAGTATAGATTTGTATAAGTTATATTCTTTAAAAATATTATTTTTATCTTTAGTATCTATTGTAAGTCACATAGGACTCCTTAGTATATAGAGAAGGCCTATGGCATAGAGTTTTGTACGACTTAGAAAAACGATTATAGCTTCAAGGTTTTGTAACTCTAACACCCTCTAGAGTGTTCATACTATTCATTAATAATAATGAGATTTATATGTGAATTGTGTTTACTATTTTCTTCATACATACAAAGTTCTTCTTAATACTAAAGTTTAAATTCCGCATAAACTTTAGTATTTACAAACGAAGTTTCTACTCTAAGTTGTTTTAGATTTATCTAAGATAACTTAACCTTATACAAGCAAAGGGCCTGTTTGATTCAAGGAAAATCATGGATATCTAGGCAAATTGAAATTATGATTTCATAAAACATCACGTTTGGTTAACAAAAAAAAGAAGTCAAAGGAAATAAAATTAGTTGGTCAATTTAAAGTTATATCATTAAGCGGGTGATGAATTATCTTTTCCCCCCTAAAAACACAACTTTCACAGACCCACTTATAACATACAATCTATCATTTTCTCTCATTATGTAGCTCTTCTTCTCCAACAAGTGACTTCCTTCCAAAAAACAACTTATATTTTCTTTATTGACTTTATGATTATTGGCTTTAGTTCCATTGTTATTCTCTCTTTATTTATATCTAAAAAATTATTGATTGGAATTAGGGTTCTAGCCTTTACGATCGGATCGAATAGCCTTGATTTTCTTGTCGGGTTGGTTTTCCACTTCATTTTGAAATTACTTGAATGTTTCAAATACCTCGTGTTTATGTTTTAAAAGGTAAACATAACGATAACAGCTGAAATCATCCGTGAACATAATGAAGTAGCTAGCACCTTCTCTAGACATGGTTCTAATGGGTCCGCACACATCATATGAATGAGTCCCAAAATATCTTTAGCTCTTTCTACCACATGTGTGAAAGGCTTACGCGCCATCTTCTTATACACATAAGACTTGAATTTTTCATTGAAAGAGTCACCGTCGGTGGGATTCAAATTTCCATCACGATGAAGCTTCTCGATGCGTTTCTTGTTTGCATGACCAAGGCGACAGTGCCATAGATAGGTCGAGTCCAACATCGCATGTTTGGCTCTTTTCCTTCTAACATTATACATAGAACTATTAAGATCGATACAATGCATATCAATTCAAGAATGCCATAATGTGGTATTGCATTAAAATAAAATATGTTGTCTTTGTAAACGAAAGTTACATTATTCAAAATAACATTAATTAAACCGTCTTCCATCAATCTAGAAAGTGAAACAACACCTCTAGTAATAGAAGGCGCAAAATGATGATTATTCAACGTAATAACTAGTCCATTAGGAAGTGCCAAATCATATTGACCAATCTCTTCGACGTTTGCACGCATGTCATTTCCTACGTACAAGCTCAAAGTTCATTGCTTTAATTTCCTGCTATTTCTAAGTCCATGTGGTGTATTACAAATATGACTTTTGTCAACCCCCCCAAAATATATTGCAGCGGAAAGGTAACCGAGACATGTGATATCATAACATCATACACTCAGAATATAAAGAACAACCTCTATATGAGTCATTTGAAAATTGATCATTTGAATAAAGTCAACAACAAGGTTTTTAATAGTACATCATAAGTTCAGAATAGCAAATTAAATGTTTGAAAAATACTCAAATGATCTAAGTGTTATTAATAGGCTTCAATAGATGCGACTCCGATAGCAATCCATGAAAATTAAGCACCTGAGAAAACATTGCTAAAGTGTAAACATAATTTTGTGATTTCATAAGTTTAATTAGATAGAGTTACTGAAACACAAGATTTTTAGCAGTATATGACAATATAACAAATAACATGTCACACAAAAGCATTTACTACTGTCTAAACTCATGACACCGAAGCGTAATAATCAGAAAGTATATAAGTGCCCAGCAGATGTCGAACCTAAAGCATCCGTAAAAGCACCAAATGAAAATGCGTCTAAATAATACAGTATTCGATTAAACCCGACGGAGGTATCAACCTCAATAGATCTATCCACGACATTCGTACTTACTGACTGGTCATCCGTGTCAGCAATTAGCGGTACATTATTAAGGGCAAAACGGCAATCAAGGGTTATAGCTACCTAGACCAGTCTGTAAACGTATGTTTAGTACTTGTGTTCGATTGTAATTCAGGGCAATGTTCTCACCCCAAAAAATGCATAAAAGTTGTTAAATGTGGGGCTATGAAACTCACCTTATGCAATAGTAACGATAACCAAGTAGGTTGTAGGTACGGAAACATGTTGCACGCAAAATAATGCCAACTCTATCTGCAAACTAAGTGAATAATGTATGTGTAATAACCCGAAATTTAAAATCAACATTTAGACTGAGATCTAATCTTATTCCTAGTAGTCGGATCAATATTTATAACCGGACTTTTATTTGTCATGTTCGTTCTACGAATAATATTTAATTCTCGGCTAACCGGCAAGGTCGAGGCTTTAACGTGTCGAGTACGTATCAATTTTTATCTATTGGCAAGTTTATGTCCGTCATCTACCGTAAATATTATCATTATGACATAGAAATATATTATATTGTCGTCATTTTAATTTCTCGTTTTACGAGCATTTTTCATAATTTGCGTTTAGCCTTTAGGCGTCGTTCGTTTAGACGACGCGTTAAGTGTATTAATTTATAATCCCTCGTTTGTTTATCGAAATATCAATCTTCTCCGAACGTCAAAGTTTTTATTTTATATTGAGCGTTTATTTTTCTTTTCTAACTCGCATCTTTCAAATCGCGTAACTTTTAAAATATCGGGCATTGATAATATCCGGTTTATCAATTATGGACAAAAGTTAACTAATTATATAAAAACAAAATATCACAAAACAACACCAACCACAAAGGAATGGCGTGTCATACTTTTACACAAGTATAAACACGTGTTAGCTTTTTAAAACACGTACTACATGCTTAGAATCTATACACATTCCCACTACTCATTTTATTTAACAAAAAAAAAACGGTCCTCTTGGCTGCCTTGTTGTGTCGAGCAGCAAACAACACCACCACTGACCACACCATCAACATAATTGGTTTTACAAGCCATTTAATATTATAATGTTAATAAGCTTGGTTGAGAGATTATTAGGTGATTGGAAGATGTTAATCAAGAGTAAATGGTTGGTTGATTGTTATTATGTTCATCCCATTTTTGGGTAAGGATCATTGATTTACTTTCTTGTAATCTTTGATTTGTATATTTATTATTCAACCTCTATAAATGAATATTCCTAATAGTCAATTAGGATTTTGGACATTGTATATGGATAATGATATTTTAAAAAAAAATTGATAAACAAGTCTAAAATCAAATTAGTAAAATGGTAATTTTTGTTCAGTTAAGAAACGTGTTATTTGTTTGACATCAGTACGTTTTTGGGCTGTTTTAAAGTCATAGGGTTATAGGCCTATGTTTTGTGATATTTTGGCCGGGTCGCTCGTCCCGTGACGATACCCGATTAATTAGATATGGCTAAAATGATAAAAAGTATAAAATCTGATCATACTGTCAAGACGGGCAGAAAACTCATAGAAGCACTCCGAATCATTGAAAAATGTAAAACTATGGGTCGTAGATAAATTTATGAAGAACTAGAATCAATTATATAGTCCACCAGTTCCTTACGGTTTGGAAATGGCGGCCAAAACGGTGAAACTGAAGTTGGCTGCGAAAAACAGCCAACTCTTCTAAGTGAGAAAATGAGCAATTGAGCTATGATAAGTATATTTTAGGGGTAATTAAACTTATAATCAGTAAAGTATATAAGTTAATAATAATTTTGATATAAATAGCTCGCCTAGATGATTTACAGTTCAGGCGATATGATCTATTTAGCAAGACATGTCGGGTAAATTGTAAGAATTGGGTTATATTTAATTAACGTAAAACGTGATGATTCTTATAAACACCGAAATGGTATGAGCCGTTTTTTGTAAATATAGCCTCGTTTATTTATTGATAACTAGAATACCCGATACCCGACCATCGTGGACATTAAATTGACATCGTTATGAGGCGTTTTAGAACCCGTAATGCATATAAAGTGGATTTGGGCCACAAAAGCCCAACTTACACTTATAATGGCTATTAGGCCATTATTGGGCATGATATTTATAACATGTTTAGAGTTTAATACTGTGATTGAAATCGACTAAATTCATAATAACTTGTAATGGGCCACTAATGGGCTTTAATGGGCTTAAAGGTCATAATGAATACATGATAGATTGTTATCGAAGTCTTATGAAAAGTTTTATAAAACTTATGCAATGTCCAAACTTACTAAAATAAACTATTTACATATATGTATGACTTATGTATGGTCTTGAACCTAAGACGCGTCTCGTCATTTTAGGTCTCGTTCGGTCATATGTTGACCGTTGGGCATCTTACTCTCGATCAACGAGCGATTGGTATCTCGTGAAGTCGTGTATCGACTATTGGACTTTTGTTCCTTGATCTACGTGTAATAGCTATATCAGGTGAGTCTATAGCCTCGCTTTTATATTATCTTGTAAATGATTTTTAACCCGCGAGGGGGAATACATGCTGTTTTATAAAACGAGCACAAGTTGTTTTCGGTGTACTGGACCCGAATATGATGATAAATGCCTCAGTACCATTGTCTTATGAAGTCCCTGAATTTCATGAACTGTTAATTACCTTGCGAGGTAAACGCTAATACATTTGATAGATCTATTTGGTTTGACAGCCTTATCCTAGGGTATGTATCCTTGTGATCACCTGAAAGGGATATAATGTATAAGAGGTCGCTGGTATATGACAATATTAGCTGTTGTAGGGGCGCCGTAAGTGACTCGGTTTAACGTGTTGGTTAACGTTCAGTTGCATGAGCTTAAGGCATTTATCGATATATATATATATATATATATATATATATATATATATATATATATATATATATATATATATATATATATATATATATATATATATATATATATATATATATATATATATATATATATATATATATATATATATATATATATATATATATATATATATATATATATATATCTATATATATGACTTGTCTGTGTGACAAGCTTGAGATGATTAAAAATTCTTGTGTTCAAATGATGATTTGCAAAACCTATAGACTTGCTCAACCGTTGTGTTGATGATTTTTAGCATGTATTTCAGGTAATCAAAGCGGAGCATACGAGGAGGGAGTTGGTGCTTACTTGTCTAAAGTTTATATTATTTTTCCATCCTTTGAAATTAATAAATGACTTTTAAGTCTTTTGATGAATGATGTGTTGGTAACGGTATTTGGGACTAAACGCTACTCTGATTTTATATATCGGGATGGGAAACACTTTTAGACAATGTTGTATATTATTTTAACGTCTCTTTTGAGGTCGTTGTCTATGATTGTGTGTGATGTGCTATGAGTAGCGCCCCAAAGTGGTATTCCGCTGCGTGGTAATTTGGGGGTGTTATAGTATGTTTAAGCTAAATGCGCGCAATAGGTAATAATTACGACTTTTAGTTGATTATAATTACTTGCATTTAGTTTATAGAGTAAATAGCTTTTTATAAAACTTCAATATGTGGCCAAAAGGTTATTTTTATAGGTCAATAAGTCTCTGGTTATAGGTCCGCAAAATAAATGACTGGTCAATATGATAACTAAATTGGTTCGACCATATGTTCGTGTTTTAAGCTTTACAAAACATATTCGTTTGGTGCATTAAGAAGTGGCGTGAAGTGAAGGTCTTGGGTTGAAAGGAATTAAGCAACACAAGCACCAAGTAACAAATTTATTTAGATGTTTAATCATCCCACGCACCTATACATCTTTAAGTATTTAACACCTTAGCACATTTGACCTAATACCCACTCGTGCTTATTCAAACAGTAGGTTGTCATGTTGGGTTTTAAGTGTTCACATTATTGATACACTTTGGTGTTTTCATTCGAGCTTCCCACATGACTACACGCGTAAGAAATAAGGTCAAAGTCTTGCTATGTGGTCCTACATCTTTTGCTTGTCATACATATTGTACTTTTATTTACTCAACAAAGTGTACTTGTTTTTATTTATTTCTTACTTATTTACTATTATGGGCCCTATTATAACATACATACATCAACTTTCTTACTCTCCTACACAGTACACTGTACACACAATGTAAACACTTACAACGTACACAATTATTTATTTGGTTATTCCTGTTTTCACGCAGCACATATCATTCACATGAGGGGAAATACTTTTGATTTGCTATGTACTATAGTTCACCTTGTTATTAGTTAGTTTAAAGGAATAGGAGTTTTTAGGTATAGTGGTTTCAGCCACTGACTATACCCAAGCATATGGTAATAAGAGTGGACAAGAAAGCTTAACTATAACACGCATGCACACATATATCAACTTTCTGCTAACAAATTCACACGCTGCAAATACACACACAAAGGCATAACTTGGTTTATTCTTGGTTTTACACGCACCCATTTAGCCAACAGTTAGAAAGATGTATTTTTCTTGTTCATTGATATTCACAGTCACACACATGGACTTATGGCCTATTTAGAAAAATAGTAGTTTTGCTTGGTTTTATGCTACTGGCCAAAACATCAACTCCTTACTTACTATATGAAGAGGTTGTACAAAAGCTTTTCTCATATTAATACAATCATGACATGTATAGTTACTTTTTGTTTGGACACACATACAAGGCAGACACACACTCCTTTATTTTTTATATGACAATAGTACTAGCAGCTTTTAGTGAGGGACTACACACATTCTAAACATCACGCATGAAACCACATACATATTAGAAAGAAGGCGATGAAACCAAGACCTTTGCACACACTTCACTTGTACACATGATGTTAAAATGGAAGAACAAGTTAAAATGTGATATGCATGCATATCATATACGTGAATATAGTAACTCTTGCTAGCTAGTACATCCTTATAAACCACACATAAATTACTCACATAAAATACACATATTATTCATAAAGAAAATACTCTACTGCTAGGGTTTTCAAAGAAGGTGACGTTATGATGTATAAGTTTATTAACCAAAATGTTTGTAGGGTTTTAGTTTAGATAAGTTTTTGGATGACAAGGTGATGGAGATGCGAACTCATGAAACTAAGTGAAATCTGATTCAACCTACATGACAAGCATACACACGGTGCATGTTTTCTCAACCCTTGAAATTCATGCACACATAACCCCCTTTTCAACCCATAATATCTTAAGTGATAGTTAAGGTCATGAAATTTTTGATATTAAGAAATCTTTGCAAGTAATATAACAACCAAAAATGAAATGAAACAAAGCAAAGTTTTAAGAATCCTTACAAGGGTCCTACTGAAAACGACAAGGAAGAACTACACCGAGAGAACCAAACTACCCGTGAACCCTAACTTAAACCCTAGCCTTCAAAGGCTTTTACCCTTAAGCTTTAACCGAATGTATTTCCACAAGTTACGCAAACTTTAACAACTAACAAACCTAGTCCATGCTTATTATTTTATGTGTTTATGTGATACTTTAGGATGGTTTATTGCTAGGGGAAAGTAGGTACGTTAAGAAATGGAAGTGATGGTAGTGATATTCAAAAGAATGAATTCTCAGTAAGTGTTATTTGCATCTTTTGGTGTAGGCATTTGTTGGTCTTAAAAGGAAGAAAGTATGTGAGATGAATAGTTTATTAAGGCATCAAGGGAAGTATTTTAGCTTGCTTTTGGGTGGTTCATAGTCAAAGCCTCCTATTAGAGTAATAGTCCAATGTAGGTGACATAGTTCATTTTTATAACTTTCATACTTGCCAATATTGAGAGTGAGATGAGGGAGGCTTTTCGATGGGTAGGAGGTAGGAAGGCAAGAGTGGTTTTGGTAAGAAGAGAAAGCAGTTTTGTTTCTAGCCTATTTGGTCCATGGGTGCCATATAATATTGGTGTTATTGGGAGGGTATACAACGCTAAATGAATTTTGAATTTGAGGATGGATAACAGTAGGATTTATGGAGTGAATTTTTGATACGATTATTTGGATCAAACTAAAGTTTAGTATGAATATGGGGTTTATTTTGTAAAACCCGTAAAAATAAGGTCATAATTTAATTATATTTTCAATTATTTTGAAGTATTATATAACGTTAAATATTATTATGTTTAACGGTTTAAGTTGAAACCAATATTAAATATTATACTTTAATATTTTGACGAGCAACGAGGACTACTAGTGATCGCGATACCGACGGATGCCAAAATTTTTATATTTTATTATCGATCGTTTCGATATTTAATACTCTCGACGATATCGTTTTAATTACGTATCGAGTCGTTATATTATTATTTTTCGTGTGCGTTTAAACTTTAAAAAAAAAAGTATTTTTACAAAACCCGAGTCCCGTAAATATTTGTAAAATTTACTAATAGTCATTTCCCACTTTTTAGCTAAATATTTACATTTTGGACCAAAACTATCACAAATTGGCAAAAACTACCCTAACTCCACACTATAACTAACACATCCACTAACACTTTTCCTTTAATAAATTCATTTAACCAAAAACCACCAACTTTCTCTTCTCCCTTGTTTTTAGCCATCCACCATTAACAACACAAACACCATGATCAAAATTTTTCTAGCTTGATCCAAGAGAAACCAAGCAAAGTCCCATCCTCCATTTTCAAAGGGCTACAATTTGGTATAAAATTTTCATACATGCAACCATATAAATTTTTTAAGAAAAGTTGGTTATGTTTGATCCAAATTTGTTGTATGCATGTGTTAGTAGTGATGATCAAAAGATTTTCATGCTATGTTTTTGTTAAAAAGTTGATTTTTAATTTTTGGGTTTTTGTTTTTGATGATGATGCAAGTGTTAGGAATGGTTTATGATGATATTAGGGGTGTAGGATGATGAAAAAAGTTGTTGGAATTGATCAAAAACATGATTTTGTAAGAGATTTTAATAGTCAATTTTGGGCAGTAGGTAAACTGAAAAATCCGATTTTTTATGTTTTGAAAATGACTTAACTTATAACCTAGGGTTGTAGATAATTTCCTTAGCTTTGATTTGATATAAGGTAGAGCTTCTAGCTCAAAACGAGCGCGAAGTTATGATGTTTTGTGTAGGGTTTTAATCCTACAATCCTGGTTATCTAGATGTGCGGAATACTCGATCGAAGAACACACACAGCAATCGACAGAAAAGTAAACGCGACGCCCACACAAGGTAATATCCCTAATCGATTCTACGATTAGTTATTATGAAAGAATGACGTAATTGGTTTGTTCCCCCTCACCTCCTTTTATAGAGATGAGGGGGAACCGACTATACAAGTCCTACGGGTCGGGTTGGGCTTAGACATTGCCAACCGACCTTTATTAATAGCTATTAGGAAACTAGGCTACTCGACTCTTGATTACCCTAGACACGACTTAGGCGAAAATATAAGACTAGATATAACAATTTCCACCTTAGGCTTATATTAGCCTATCCCAACACTCAGCATTTCCAGGCAGTGTTGTAACTTGCGTCCAGGTACCACCTTCGTCAAGGCATCCGCAGCATTGTGTTCAGTACCCACCTTCAGAACTTCAACCGTCTTTGCTTCCAAGACTTCTCTGATAAAGTGATAACGCACATTGATGTGCTTTGTCCTTTCATGAAAAACATGATTCCGCGATAAGTGAATCGCGCCCTGATTATCACAATTAACTGCAACAGTGTTGAGCTTCACGCCCAACTCTTCCAAGAGTCCTCTTAGCCAAATAGCTTTCTTCACAGCCTCCGTAAGGGCCATATATTCTGCCTCTGTAGTTGAAAGAGCCACCACGTGTTGTAGCGTTGCCTTCCAGCTTACAACACATCCATGTACTAAAAATGCGTAACCAGTGAGAGACCTACCCTTATCCGGATCCTTGGCGTAGTCTGAATCAACAAAACCTGTTACGTCCACATGGTTGCCACGATTTGTCCCATACACCAAACCCACGTTTACAGTGCCCTGCAAATATTTCATAATCCACTTCACTGCTTTCCAATGGAGTTTACCCGGATTCGCCAAATATCTGCTAACTACACTTACTGCATACGCTATGTCTGCCCTCGTGCATACCATCGAGTACATCAAGCTCCCAACCGCATTTGCATACGGCACCCTACTCATTCTTTCAACATCACAATCCCTAACCGGGAAATCCTTCAACGACAGCTTGAAGTGCCCACCCAATGGTGTCTGAACCGACTTCCCATTGTCCATTCTAAACCTTTTTAAAACTTTAGAAACATACCCGGATTGTGACACCCTCAGAATCTTGCGACTCCGATCCCTGAAGATCTCCATACCAAGAATCTTCTTTGCTTCCCCGAGCTCTTTCATGTCGAACTCCCTTTTAAGCAAAGACTTGGTAGCCGCGATCTCAGCCTTGCTTTTACAAGCAATCAGCATATCGTCTACATATAACAATAGATAGATATACTCCCCTGGTGCATAACTTCTGTAATATACGCAGCTGTCGTAATTGCTACGCTTAAACCCGTTGCTCAGCATATACTCATTGAACCTCTTGTACCATTGCCTAGGTGACTGCTTCAAACCATAAAGAGACTTCTTTAACAAACATACCTTGTTACCTTGTTCAAATCCCGGTGGCTGCCTCATGTAGATCACTTCTTCAAGATTTCCATGTAAAAACGCCGTCTTTACATCAAGCTGCTCCAGCTCATAATCTTTACACGCAGTCAATGCAAGTATAACCCGAATAGATGTGTGTCGAACTACCGGCGAAAATACTTCATTGTAATCAATACCTGCCCTTTGTGTGAATCCACGAGCCACCAACCTTGCCTTGTACCTAGGCTTTTGAACACCTTCAATCCCTTCCTTTATTTTGAACAGCCATTTGCAGCTCACCAGCTTTTGCCCAGCTGGATGATCTACTAACACCTAGGTCTTATTCATCCTCAGAGAATCCATCTCTTCTTTCATAGCAGCTTTCCACTTAGAACTGTCTTCACAAGCAACTGCTTCCTGGTATGTCAATGGTTCATGAGTATCTTCTTCCTCTGCTGCAGCAAACGCGTAAGCAACCATATTACTCTCATCCCGAAACCTTGCCGGTTTCGTTCTTGTCCTTGGCTCTCTATCCCGAACCAATTGATAATCTGTGAGATCCGGTGGATGATCAATCTCTTGAACCCCTGCATCTTCATCATCGCCATCTTCCTGATCTGTCTGGTCTTCCTGATCTGACTGATCTTCATGACCTGTTTGATCTTCCTGACCTGGATGGTCTTCCTCAGGCGTATGATTATTTAACCTCTGCAGTTCCACCTCAACCTGTAATTCCTCAACAGACTTATCTTTTCCTGCACCAGTATCCTTCAACGTGTCTTTGTACATGACACTTTCATTGAAGACCACGTTCCTGCTTGTGACTATTTTAGGCGATTCATTATCAAGCCTATATAGTCTGTACCCCTTCACACCTTCAGGATACCCCAAAAGAACGTATTTTACCGCTCTCGGCTCGAGCTTACCTTGTTTAACGTGTGAATACGCGACACAGCCGAAAATCCTCAACATCCCATAATCACTAGGATGTCCCGACCACATCTCCATAGGTGTCTTCTTCTCAATCGCTGTCGATGGTGACCTATTTATAAGATATGCGGCCGTACATGTCGCTTCCGCCCAGAAGGTCTTGGGCAATCCAGACTGTATTAATAAACAGCGTACCTTGTCCATGAGAGTTCTGTTCATCCGTTCTGCTAACCCATTCTGTTGTGGCGTCCCGGCAACTGTCAAATGTCTAGCAATCCCACTCTCAGTGCATAGCTGATTAAACTCCCGGTTACAGAACTCAAGACCATTATCCGTCCTGAGCTTCTTAACCGTCCTCCCAGTCTGATTTTCTACTAACTGCTTCCACTCTTTGAACTTTTCAAATGCTTCGTGTTTGAACCTGAGAACATAAACCCATACCCTTCTGGAATAATCATCGACAATAGATAAGAAATACCTCTTACCTCCCAATGATTCCACCTGAGACGGACCCCATAAGTCTGAATGAACATAGTCTATCACTCCCTGAGTAGTGTGCCTTCCTACACCGAAACGGACTCGATGTGACTTTCCCAGAACACAATTCTCACAAAAATCGAGCTTACCTAGACTCTTCTTGCCAAACAAACCCTGCTTTTCCAGCACGTGTAGTCCCGCCTCACTGATATGTCCCAGTCTTTTATGCCAAACCTGCACAAGACTGTCTTTCTCTTCAACACTAGCATTAAGCTCACCGGCCAATGCATGGCCATCCAAAGAGTACACACAGTTCTCCCTTCGGGTTCCAGATATAATAACCCTAGAACCATTAATCACCTTGACTTTGCCCGACTGCAATTTTACGGTATATCCCTCTTTTTCAAGAGTTCCCAGCGATATCAAGTTTCTTTTCAATTCAGGAATGTACCTGACATTATGTAACACAAAACTTGACCCATCTTTCAGTTGTACCTTTACCTTGCCAATACCCCTGATCTTGCACTCCCTGTTGTCGCCCAACAGTACGCTGCCCCCATCGCATTCCAGAAAATCAAAAAAATACATCTAACCTGGGTGACATGTGATATGAACCTCCTGAATCCATGATCCAATCTTGCAGTCTTTCTGCACTCATCACCATCATCACCTCAGAATCATCGTAAATCGAACCACTGGAGCTTGGTTGATCATCTTTCTTGACGTAACCTTTTGACTTCTTGCGATTATTCTTCGGACAGTCTCTTCTCAAGTGCTCCTCAGATTGGCAAATAAAGCATTTGAGTCTTCCACCTCGAGACTTCGATCTTCACTTTCCCTTTGACTGATGCGAATTCCTGCGATCAGTTCTTCCCCTCACATATAACCCTTCACCATCATCCCCCTTCGCCTTGAACCTTTCTTTGATTTCCTTTGAATTTAGTGTGGCCATCACGTCCTCCAAAGTCAAATCTTCCCGTCCATAAAGCAAGGTATCCACAAAGTGTTCGTATGATGCTGGTAAAGACGTGAGTAACAATAAAGCAAGATCTTCATCTTCGAATTTTACCTCAATATTTGCTAAATCAAGAACGATTTTGTTGAACTCATCTATATGCTCGGAAATCTTTCGTCCAGACGGCATATAGAATGTATACAACTTCTTCTTCAGGTACAACTTGTTGGCCAATGACTTTGTCATGTACAAAGACTCGAGCTTTGACCAAACCCCCGCTGCAGTCGTCTCCCCGGTAACCTCTCTCAGGACCTTGTTACCTAAACACAAAATCATGGCACTGTGAGCATTCTTGTCAAGCTTAGATTTCTCTTCAGCTTCCATATTCGCGGGGAAAACCTCCAGAGCTGCTTCACATCCGTTCTGGATTAATAAAGCACGCATCTTGATTCTCCATAACCCGAAATCGCCAGTTCCATCGAATTTCTCGATGTCAAACTTGGCTCCCGTCATTCTTTAATCCCTTTGTTGATTTGCTAAACCTTGTGATAAACCCTCACAATCACAAACCAACAAAGTCCCTTCGGTAATTCGCTAAACCTCGTGATACGTTAACCCTCACACTCACGAACTCCGAAGTCCCCTTGTGTATAATCTCGACGAAGTATTAATTTTTGTTTATGAATAAACAAACCAATAATTAGATTTTAAATCTTAGCCCACTAAAAATGGCCCACTAATGTTTAAAACCTTAATCTTTAACCACTGTATTTGACTTTTAATAATAAAAGTCCCACACAACACAATCTTCGTCTTATCCTCTTGTTATCTTCCCTGTAACTCTGCGACAGAAACAAGAAAAAAACCAATGGCAGATTCTTGTTGATCGATCTCTAACCAACAACCCTTTTCAATTATCGATTACTGCTGCTGCTGATCCTCGATGTTCACGAAGCCTGAACACCAACCCTCGTTGATCGATCCTAGTAACCAGCCACTCGCGAACCTAAGCTCTTGATACCACTTGTAGGGTTTTAATCCTACAATCCTGGTTATCTAGATGTGCGGAATACTCGATCGAAGAACACACACAACAATCGACAGAAAAGTAAACGCGACGCCCACACAAGGTAATATCCCTAATCGATTCTACGATTAGTTATTATGAAAGAATGACGTAATTGGTTTGTTCCCCCTCACCTCCTTTTATAGAGATGAGGGGGAACCGACTATACAAGTCCTACGGGTCGGGTTGGGCTTAGACATTGCCAACCGACCTTTATTAATAGCTATTAGGAAACTAGGCTACTCGACTCTTGATTACCCTAGACACGACTTAGGCGAAAATATAAGACTAGATATAACATTTTGAATGATCGTGTACCGGGAGACGAGTGTCGACACAATCCGAAAATTGTTGTCGGTATTTGGATCGAATATCGGGGACTATAAAATGAGTTTTAAAATGATTCAAGGGCTGTTCTCAGGCTCCAAGTTTAGCATTTTGAGTCTATTTTTAGAATCAAGTGGCGGTTTTACAAATGGAGTTGTTTAGAATGGTCAAAATGGTTTCGTAAGTCAAGGTCGCTAAACTGTCCGGATTTTGTGATTCAAAGATGAGTCGGGCAGGGAACTTTAGAAGTAAAATATTTTAATCGGATTTTGAGAGGACTTTATATATATAGTAAGTAAGTTCTCTGAGTAGTATCATAAAATTTTGATATGTTTAAGTATGGGAAAACGGCTTGGACATTCGGTATGTTCCGGCAGATTTTTATTAAAGGCATATAATAATAAAATGAATATATAGGAGAGTATAATAGAACCACTTGCATCGTTTTCTCTCGAGTTGTCGTGATTTTATACTTGAGTTTGATTTTATTAAGTATCATTTTCTCGAGTCTATTATTAATGTACGCACCTTATTTGCTAGGTTGCGGTTGTCGTGTTTTTCGGGCATCTACTATCGTCGGCGATCGTCTTCAACTACTATAAGTACTAAGGTGAGTCTATAGCCTCGCTTTATACTAGTTATTAAATGATTTTAAACCCGCGAGGGGGAATACATGTTTTTTTAAACTTAGAACACAAGATTTTTATGGTATGCTTTGTCCCTCTATGAATGGACCCGTGGTTGCCTTTAAATTGCATTAAGTGATTGCCTTTGTTAAAACCTCAATTATGGACCGTTAGTTAACCTATGATGGGTTAACCGCTAGTACAATTAATAGATCTATGGGGGAAGCCGCCCCGGTTCAGTTTTTGTGGACTTGTCATAGAAGCTTAGGCCCGACCTCCACACTGTTTGAACATATTGTATTGAGAAGTAAGGTATACGGCAATGTACCAATAATCTGGAGGTAACCGACAATTAATAAATCTCTCGTCTTATTAGACTGATATGGGAGTGTCTAAGGGCTCGGTTCCATGAGCTTATTGCAATTTATGCTATATACAATTATCATTGTTGATGCAAATTATTATTTGATGCTTATAAGCATGCCACAAACTTATAATCTTTGCTTGTGTTCAAATTGATTTCATAAACCTATAGATTCACTCGGCATTTTTGCTGATTGTTTTACTCACATGTATTTTAGGTAATCAAGAAGTGGAAGCTTGGAGGTCACGAGAATGAAGTTGTGCACTGCTATGTTGTTCAAACTCTTTGATTTATTTATCGTTCCATTTTTAAAACAAACCAATATGTTGTTTTAACTTATCTTTTGGTAGCGATTACTTGGGACTACGCTACTCTGACAAATATTTTAGGAACGATAAATCTAAAACGTCTCTTTTCGAGTCGTTCTTTATAAATTATGTGTTGTTGTATCATTGTTTAGCACCCAAAGATGTATTCCGCTGCGTGTAAATTTGGGGGTGTTAAAGATTGGTACCAGAGTCATGAGTTATAGAGAACTAGGTCTTTTTCTAATAACCTAAACTATAACTGTCGGTTTTATTTTTCAAAGAGTCGGTGCACATGATTTCGCGTGACTTCAGGTTCAAGCTACTTCTGGGATTACAACTTTAGTATACATTATTATGTATGCCTTATTGCTAAGTATTTCTAAATAAATACTATAATCCTTTATCGATATATATTTATGTCGTTAAACTTTTCGATAAAAGTCTATCATTTATTAATGATTAACTTAAATAAATACAATGAATTTTCAAGATCTTTATGTATATATTTTTGAAGTATTTAAATTGCTTTTATTGCAAAATTTTTATACTATGACCTTACATAACTTCATCTACGCGCGTTACTTTCATTGTTTAACCCTTTGTGATATCTATATAGATATTCAAATCGTCTTCCGGCTATTTGTGCTTGGACGTCTTGAAGCGTAATCTCTAGACCATTGTGTAGCTCAATGTGTCCTTGGAATAGACTAACCGCTATTGTGTGAGTCACACATTTTGAAACATTTCTTAAAATCGTGTTGAATAATATCATGGTTTTCTATAATATTTTGTTGATTTTTATCACCGTTTTATACGACATGTGAAGATTTAATTCGTTGACATTATATGTATCGACCCCGAAGTGTATTGTTCGCTTATATCTTGGTAACGTCATTCACCGTTTTGCTTCCTAAATTTCGTGTTGAATACCTTGAAGCATCTTCTGTCATTCATTATGCTATATTTTTATTTGATGCTCATTACGAGATTTATTTTTCGTTGTTGTAAAATCCACAAGACATGTGTGTATGTATATATTTTGAGTGGCTAAGAAGTGTCGAAAAAATACATTTTTATGCAGAAACTGCAGGGGCAGTATAAACAAGTCACAACTTAAAAGTAAAACCTGCGTTTTTAAAATAAAATAGTCAAACCTGCACAGAACTTGCAGGGGTATTTTGGTCATTTTACATTGGTTTTCAGGTCTCGGGTAAAACTAGAAAGTCGTCTGAAACGTCGTTTTGCATCAAAATGCTTTAGACTCTGAGTCTTGGAGATGTCGTTTATCGGGTCAATTAATCGGCTCATATTTAAAAGTTAAATTTGATAGAAAATTCAGAACATGAGTTTTAAATGTTTCTAAGCTGTTTTGATTTCATTTGAGATCGTAAAATTTTAACAAATATTATTTTACAACTAACTAATACTAGTTGCATGTGAAAATGATTAAAAATAGAAACATTACAGGATTAACAATTACCAGATGAATGGTGTAAATTGAAAACGAATAATATATTTTCTTAAAAAGCATGTATGTATCGTGTAGCTTACGATGAGTACACATTTGGATTGTTTTATTCTTTTTATATATATGACTCTTTTGTCATTCGATATTATTTTTATTTTTCTTCTAACCTTCCACTGATTTGAGTTGAGTTTTGAAGTTTTGCCTTCACATTCTTCGTTGACATTCTTATCTCGTATCTTATGACGTTTTCGTCTAAACCTTATAACCCTTTGAAAACTTAACAACTTGTAACCATTTCATTGGTTGTTTTATGAGCTACTATTTGCCACTTTTTGTAAAACTTTGACTACTTTATACGTTGTCATAATGTCATATTATAAATAAATCTGATATTGTTTTACGATTATTTTCACCAATTGTTTTTACTTTGGTCTTAATACTTTTCGTAAGATTAAAAGTTTCTTATTAAGTATCTCACAAATTACTTGTATCCTATAAATTTATAAACTATTTTTAAAATTCCATTTTTCAAATGGCATGGTTTATATATAAACATAAGAAACGTAATACTTTTCGATGAAACTGAGCACTGCATTGCTATTCCTAGATTATACATGGCCTGATCACCTGTGTCTAATCTAGAAGGAGCCATGCTAGGCTGAATAGTAGTCAACTTAAAAATCTTGATAATAATCAACTTTTTACTTGTAATTATGATAAAGATAAATAAAATGAAATAAATTGAAAAGAAGTTTTGAAAACTTTATATTTTATGCAAGTAGCACAATTTCTATGCATCCGCATATGTTTTCTTACCTTTTGTTAAACGAATTACGTGATTATAAGTACGTTTTTACTCGACGATCGTTTTTCCACTTGTTACTTCATTTTGTCTTATAACTGATTTCTTTTGACCGTTTGTTTAATTACTGACTGTTGATAAAAGATTTGAAAGTCTCGATTTGTTTTATCCTTTCTTCTCGTCCAATCTTCTTTATGCGACTGGGTAGATCTTTGGAATTTCTCCGCACGTGAATAATGAATTATCACTAGAGTGATTTCCGTATATCCGGGATGACGTCCGTCACTCTCGTTTGTCTCGAAATCCACTCTTGTGAACTGTGCTTTGATTTCTCTCTTTAAACACTAACATCGTTCATTTGATTTGTTTTAATTACAAGTGATTATTAGGAATTTTATTTTATTAAAATTTTTGTATGGATCTTATTTCCGATCGTGTAACGACCACCGCTAAGTTAACGAGCTGATATTGGTGAACCATAAACCGCACTAACCAAAATTGACAACTTGTTTAATCTATCATTTCTTATCGTGTTACCATCAACGCCTTTATCTTATTATTCTCTTTAAGAATTCATACGACATTTGCTTCGTTCTCTTTTGTACCATTGATTTCGTATTAATTGTTAACTATTATTTTCATTCGTATTCTCTTGTTATCTTGTCACATTTCGAAACCCGAATATATCCCATGTTATTTTGAAATAATAAACACCTTTATGTATTTCTACAAAGTATTATAAAATTTTTTTATGGAACTTTTATACATTTTCCAATGATTTTCAGTTATCGAAATAACCATTACAAGAAAAAGGTCAAATTTATACATCATATTTTGTATAACTAAAACTAATGTTAAAAATAAAATTATGTTCTACCTTTTGAACTAATTGACTTATCATACTTTATTTTTAATGTAATGAAATTACCGGTTTAATTTATATTCCTAACAATGATTTAATTTGGAAATTATATTTTCTAAATCGTAACCATCAATATGAGTATAATTAATAAATTTATGTCATTCTTTCAAAGTTTCTTAAGACGACCAAATAAATTTTGAAACTATTTTACTTCTATTTTTGATGTATCATCTTTATCAAGAAAGTACCTCAACTGAGTTTTAAGGTAATACCAAATCCGGAACGGATAATTGTGACAACTGTTATTTTAATGTATAATTTATTCTTCGCTCTCATTTTTCTAGTATTGTGATTTATTATGTTTTACGGTTACGTGAGTCGAGATCCCTCGTCGATCGTTAATCTTAAATCATTTTACCACATCTTGTTCGTTTATGCGTTTGTTGAAGTCATTTTTATCTCGTATTGTTCCTCGTATTGAAGATTACTATTTTATTCTGAGTTTAAAATGAATATTGGGAAGCCGTGTATAAGAATAAACGATAAGTGTCACCAGGATTTATGCGTGTACTTGTGGAATGATTGAGGACCGAATCTCTTAATGAATGGAGTTAATAAATCTGTTACAACCTCAAGGAGTATGTTGAAGCCGACACCGCAAGTGGAAAGACTCTGGAGATCAAGTGGTTATTATCAAGGGTTCGTTCAAGGTTTTCTCGATGATTAATGGTGGAGATCTATACTCGATGTTTATGTTCGGCCTTTTCTTTTATGTACTTATATGGTGTGTGATCTAGTCAAATGATTGTAAGTTGTGAGAACTTGAGACGGCATCATCCGATGACGTCCGATCATATAGAACACATATTATGTAATATCTTTTTGACTGTCAACGACGATGTTTATTGAGACTTTAATGCGCGTTGGCGAAAGTGAGATGGTGTCTTTGTATTATCTTTTGAGTAGGGATCCGCGTGTGAGCACCCTCCGATGACGAAAATGTTTTTCTTGTTAGCTCTTTTTTGATGTGTGTCCATGACTATCCGGCCGATGGATATCCTTTAATTTGCAACATTCTTTTTAACTCGACTTACCCGTAAACCCTGTCATCTATTCTTGTCGTCGAATGAGCTTCGTGTGACTCATAAAATTTTCATGTGTCGAGCTTGACGGGTGACTGGTGGATAAGGATTTATTTATTCCTTTATGGTGAGATACAACTTGACGACAAGTTGCGTTTTGTTAAAGAACCAGTGGAGATCGTGGATCCAGATTCACGTAGGAACGTGAGGACTTCTTATTAATGAATGTCGTCATCCTTCCGGGTAGTGAACAACTCGTGTATGAGGCGAGTTGAGCGCCGGGACGTCGCTCCCTTAAAGTGGTGAGGATGTAAAACCCGTAAAAATAAGGTCATAATTTAATTATATTTTCAATTATTTTGAAGTATTATATAACGTTAAATATTATTATGTTTAACGGTTTAAGTTGAAACCAATATTAAATATTATACTTTAATATTTTGACGAGCAACGAGGACTACTAGTGATCGCGATACCGACGGATGCCAAAATTTTTATATTTTATTATCGATCGTTTCGATATTTAATACTCTCGACGATATCGTTTTAATTACGTATCGAGTCGTTATATTATTATTTTTCGTGTGCGTTTAAACTTTAAAAAAAAAGTATTTTTACAAAACCCGAGTCCCGTAAATATTTGTAAAATTTACTAATAGTCATTTCCCACTTTTTAGCTAAATATTTACATTTTGGACCAAAACTATCACAAATTGGCAAAAACTACCCTAACTCCACATTATAACTAACACATCCACTAACACTTTTCCTTTAATAAATTCATTTAACCAAAAACCACCAACTTTCTCTTCTCCCTTGTTTTTAGCCATCCACCATTAACAACACAAACACCATGATCAAAATTTTGCTAGCTTGATCCAAGAGAAACCAAGCAAAGTCCCATCCTCCATTTTCAAAGGGCTACAATTTGGTATAAAATTTTTATACATGCAACCATATAAATTTTTTAAGAAAAGTTGGTTATGTTTGATCCAAATTTATTGTATGCATGTGTTAGTAGTGATGATCAAAAGATTTTCATGCTATGTTTTTGTTAAAAAGTTGATTTTTAATTTTGGGTTTTTGTTTTTGATGATGATGCAAGTGTTAGGAATGGTTTATGATGATATTAGGGGTGTAGGATGATGAGAAAAGTTGTTGGAATTGATCAAAAACATGATTTTGTAAGAGATTTTAATAGTCAATTTTGGGCAGTAGGTAAACTGAAAAATCCGAATTTTTATGTTTTGAAAATGACTTAACTTATAGCCTAGGGTTGTAGATAATTTCCTTAGCTTTGATTTGATATAAGGTAGAGCTTCTAGCTCAAAACGAGCGCGAAGTTATGATGTTTTGAATGATCGTGTACCGGGAGACGAGTGTCGACACAATCCGAAAATTGTTGTCGGTATTTGGATCGAATATCGGGGACTATAAAATGAGTTTCAAAATGATTCAAGGGCTGTTCTCAGGCTACAAGTTTAGCATTTTGAGTCTATTTTTAGAATCAAGTGGCGGTTTTACAAATGGAGTTGTTTAGAATGGTCAAAATGGTTTCGTAAGTCAAGGTCGCTAAACTGTCCGGATTTTGTGATTCAAAGATGAGTCGGGCAGGGAACTTTAGAAGTAAAATCTTTTAATGGGCTTTTGAGAGGAATTTCTATATATAGTAAGTAAGTTCTCTGAGTAGTATCATAAAATTTTGATATGTTTAAGTATGGGAAAACGGCTTGGACATTCGGTATGTTCCGGCAGATTTTTATTAAAGGCATATAATAATAAAATGAATATATAGGAGAGTATAATAGAACCACTTGCATCGTTTTCTCTCGAGTTGTCGTGATTTTATACTTGAGTTTGATTTTATTAAGTATCATTTTCTCGAGTCTATTATTAATGTACGCACCTTATTTGCTAGGTTGCGGTTGTCGTGTTTTTCGGGCATCTACTATCGTCGGCGATCGTCTTCAACTACTATAAGTACTAAGGTGAGTCTATAGCCTCGCTTTATACTAGTTATTAAATGATTTTAAACCCGCGAGGGGGAATACATGTTTTTATAAACTTAGAACACAAGATTTTTATGGTATGCTTTGTCCCTCTATGAATGGACCCGTGGTTGCCTTTAAATTGCATTAAGTGATTGCCTTTGTTAAAACCTCAATTATGGACCGTTAATTAACCTATGATGGGTTAACCGCTAGTACAATTAATAGATCTATGGGGGAAGCCGTCCCGGTTCAGTTTTTGTGGACTTGTCATAGAAGCTTAGGCCCGACCTCCACACTGTTTGAACATATTGTATTGAGAAGTCAGGTATACGGCAATGTACCAATAATCTGGAGGTAACCGACAATTAATAAATCTCTCGTCTTATTAGACTGATATGAGAGTGTCTAAGGGCTCGGTTCCATGAGCTTATTGCAATTTATGCTATATACAATTATCATTGTTGATGCAAATTATTATTTGATGCTTATAAGCATGCCACAAACTTATAATCTTTGCTTGTGTTCAAATTGATTTCATAAACCTATAGATTCACTCGGCATTTTTGCTGATTGTTTTACTCACATGTATTTCAGGTAATCAAGAAGTGGAAGCTTGGAGGTCACGAGAATGAAGTTGTGCACTGCTATGTTGTTCAAACTCTTTGATTTATTTATCGTTCCATTTTTAAAACAAACCAATATGTTGCTTTAACTTATCTTTTGGTAACGATTACTTGGGACTACGCTACTCTGACAAATATTTTAGGAACGATAAATCTAAAACGTCTCTTTTCGAGTCGTTCTTTATAAATTATGTGTTGTTGTATCATTGTTTAGCACCCAAAGATGTATTCCGCTGCGTGTAAATTTGGGGGTGTTAAATATTTAGTAATGGATTTAGAGGATTTTTAGATTACCTATCTTTATTTAGGTAGTCATTTAGGTGGGAAAGAGTTTATATGAATTATTCAACTTAAAAGATAATAACAAAAGTAATTTCTTTTATACTTGCATTTGATGTTGTATGAAGTTATGTGATCATCTTAAATGTAACTTGAAAATAAATGAAACTCGCGACTTAATATTATGTACCATGATGATGATAATTTGTCTAATAAGTATATTCTAATATTAATTTGTTGTTGGAGCACGTGAAGATTTTGGGAAAATTGACGAATACGAAATATATCCCGTTTCCTCGTTGATTTTAAAAAACGCACGTCCAAAGTACAAATAGTTCAAGTTCCTAATTAATTAAAATAAACCATAAAATCTTCGATTTGTCACAGTGTCCCCTGGTTAGGGAATTTTGTCTCTGAAACTAGTCCATTGATGTAGTCGGTGTGTTGGTAAACAGATGTGGGTACTTGATCTTGAATTGATCTTCACGTTCCCAGGTAAATTCTAGACCTCTTCGCGCATTCCAGCGGACTTTGATGATTGGTATACGACTCTGCTTGAGCCGCTTCACTTCACGATCCACGATCTCCACTGGCTCCTCAACAAAAATGAGCTTGTTATTAAGCTGAATCTCCTCTAGTGGAATAACGAGTATTTCGTCAGATAAACACTTCTTCAGTTTACAAATGTGGAATACATTGTGAACCCTATCAGTTCTTGTGGTAGTTCTAGTCGGTAGGCCACTGGACCAATTCTTGCTATGATCTTGAAAGGCTCAATGTATCGAGGGTTCATCTTTCCACGCTTGCCAAAACGAATAACTCCCTTCCACGGTGCTACTTTCAACATGACCTTGTCTCCAACTTGAAATTCAAGAGGTTTTCGCCTCTTCTCAACATAGCTCTTTTTTCGGTCACGTGTCAATTGCATACGGTTTCGGATCAACACAATCTTCTCATTTATCTCGTGAATGATTTTAGGACCAGTGAGTTGGGTATCCCCAACTTCAGCCCATTAGAATAGAGAACGACACTTCTGCTCATAAAGTGCTTCAAATGGTGCGGCCTTGATGCTAGTGTGGTAACTGTTGTTGTACGAAAATTCTACTAAAGGTAAGTTTCGGTCCCAGCCATTACCAAAGTCGATCACATATGCCCTCAACATGTCTTCTAGTGTCTGAATCTTCCTCTTACTATGTCCATCGGTCTGAGGATGATAAGCAGTGCTCATGTCTAATTGGGTCTCCAACGCTTGTTGAAGCGATTGCCACAATCTTGACGTAAACTGAGCATCATGGTAAAAGATAATAGATATTAGCACATCGTGTCTTGAGACTACTTCCTTCAAGTACACCCTTGCTAACTTATCCGTCCCATCACACTCCTTGATTGGTATGAAATGTGCTGACTTGGTAAGTCTGTAAAAAATGACCCAAATCGTATCGTACCCAACTGAGGTTTTAGGTAGCTTGGTGATAAAGTCCATAGTAATCCTCTCCCATTTCCAGATAGGTAACTCAGGTTGAACCAATAGACCAGATGGCTTTAGATGTTCGGCCTTGACCTTTGTACAAGTCAAACACTTACCGACATAAGTGGATACGTCTGCCTTCATATTTGGCCACTAGTATAACATCTTTAGGTCGTGATACATCTTATCTGACCCTGGGTAAACCGAGTCTTTTGACTTATATGATTCGTGCATAACTAGGGATCGTACATCACCATAGCAAGGTAACCAACTCCTATTATCCAAACAGAGTGTTCCATCATCTCGGGCTTCTAACTTTTTCAGCATCCCAAGGACATCTTCCTTGTCAACATTTTCTGCTTTTATGGCTTCTTTCTGAGCCTCAAGGATTCGAGATGGAAGGTTCAAGCCAATGGTCATCACCAAGGCTCTAACCCTAAGAGGTTCAACCCTTTCCTTTCGACTTAAAGCATCAGCTACAACGTTTGCTTTCCCATGACGGTAACGAATTTCACAATCATAGTAAGTTAGTAATTCCAACCAACGTCGTTATCTCATATTGAGCTCCTTATGATATAGAATGTGTTGTAACCTTTTGTGATCGGTAAACACCGTACACTTAGTGTCATACAATAGTGTCTCCAAATCTTCAAAGCAAACACTAAAGCTCCAAGTTCCAGATCATGTGTCGTATAGTTCTTCTCTTGAATCTTTAGTTGTTGAGACGCGTAAGCAATAACTTTAGTCCTCTGCATTAACACGGCCCCCAACCCTTTTATAGACACGTAACAATAAACCGTAAAGTCGTCATTACCCTCAGGTAGCACCAAGATTGGTGCCTCACAGAGTTTATGCTTCAGCTGTTGAAAAGATGATTCTTGATCTTCTCCCCAATCAAACTTCTTGTTTTTCTGAGTCAACTCAGTCATAGGTTTACCAATTTTTGAAAATCCTTCGATAAACCTATGGTAATAACCGGATAGTCCAAGGAATTGGTGTATTTCACTAGGAGTGGTGGGATCTGCCCAATCATCGACTGCCTCAATCTTCGCGGGATCTACGTGAATGCCTTGATTGTCAATCACGTGCCCTAGAAACTGTACCGCTCGTATCTAAAATTCGCACTTAGAGAATTTGGCATACAACTCTTCCTTCTTTAGAATTCCAAAATCGTCTTCAAATGTTCTTCATGTTCTTCCTCATTCTTAGAGTAAACGAGGATGTCATCAATAAACACAAGCACGAACTGATCCATATATGGTTTGCATACACGGTTCATGAGATCCATAAACACGGCTGGTGAGTTGGTTAAACTAAACGAAATCACTTGGAATTCGTAATGACCGTATCGAGTTCTGAAAGTAGTCTTGGGTATGTCTTATTCTCTAACCCGTAATTGGTGATATCCTGACCTCAAATCAATCTTCGAGTAGATACTCGAGCCTTAAAACTAGTCAAACAAATCATCAATCCTCGGTAATGGATACCAATTATTAACAGTGAGTTTGTTCAACTCTCGGTAGTCAATGCACATGCAGAATGATTTGTCATTCTTCTTGACAAACAACACAAGAGCTCCCCAAGGTGAGGAACTTGACCTAATGAATCCTTTGTCGGTGAGTTCCTTCATTTGGTCCACTAGCTCCTTCATCTCATCTAGTGCCAATCGATATGGTGCACGTGCAACAGGTGCAGCTCCTGGCACTAATTCAATGTGGATTTCGACTTGACGAGTGGGTGGGAGTCCTGGTAAATCTTCTGGGAAGACTTCTGAGAAATCATTCACAATTGGTACGTCTTCAAGTCGCTTCTCTCCAGCTTCCTCCTTCTCAGTGACTTGTAGTAAGAATACTGGACATCGTTTATCGGTGTACTTTTGAGTTTTAATACACGAGATGATGTTCAGTCTCGATTTTTAACTCCATTCTTAACTCCTTGTATCGTCAATACTTCATTCTCGTAAGGTACACAAACAAGCTTCTCGTGGCATACGATTTCAGCGTGATACTTCGATAACCAGTCCATTCTGATTATAACATCAAAACTCCCTAGTTCTATGGGCAGTAGATCGATATTGAATGCGTGGTTTTGTAAGTTTAAGGTACACCCTCGTAAAATAGTATCAGTTGGTATAGACTTCCCATAAGCTAATTCAACATTATATTTGGAGTCTAACGCAATAGGGGTAACATTTAAGTGTTTACTAAAGGTTGTAGACACAAAAATCCTATCGGCACCCGTATAAAAAAACACCAAAGCATAAGTGTTGTTTTTTTGAGAAACGTACATGTGACAACGTTGTTGTCCTGCATAGCCTCGTCCTTTCATAGAGCATAAACTCGAGCATAATTCTCCTCCCTATTCTGGTTCCCATTGTTTCGTCCATTTCGATTCCCCTGATTTGAGTTTCCATTCCTGTTAGCTTGCCCAGTTGTTTCCCCCATTTCCATTACTATGATTCCCATGGTTTTGGTTCCCGCGATTCTGATTCTGATTGCCTCGGATTTGATTTCCTTGGCCCCGATTCCCATTCTTATGGCACTCATTCTTGAAATGACCCTTCTCAACACAACCAAAGCATGTTGGGACGAATCCAACAACCTTACAATCCTTGGCCATGTGGCCTGACTTCCCATATTCGTTGCAAGTAGGTGAACAACCTCCATTAGGATGACAGTTACACTTGTCATAATGGGAAAAATTCTCAACATATCCTCCAGTGTTAGTATGCCCAACGGTGTAAGCTATACTCCTATTTTGCGTTTTAAAAGGTTGTTGCTGATTCTGGTTGTGCCTAGAGTTGTCATCCATCTTCCTTTTGTTCTCAGCTTGTCTCTCAGCAAAGGTACGAACATTTTGGTCCATCAACTCAGTAGCAAACTCTATGACCGCTTGCATAGTCTTAGGCCTAGAGGACATGACATTGCCTTGGATCATATCAGGTAATCCACCAACGTACTTCTCTACCTCATCAGATTCCTCGAGAAACATTCTCCCGTACAAAAAAGACAACTCATGGAAGCGCTGATTATAGCTCCCAATATCAGTACCGTTGACTTTCATACCCCATAATTTAATCTCCAGTTTCTTAATTTCACCCCTTGGATAGTACTTAGCGGTCATCATTTTCACTAAGTTTTTACATGTCATAGTGTAAGCAGCATCGTGTCCAATATTCTTAACGTGGGTGTTCTACCATGTCAAAGCGGGTCCAAGTTAGGTGCAAGTAGCATACTTCACACGACTTTCAGCAGTATAGTTGCTGATGTGGAAAACTAACTCCATTCGCTCAAACCATTGAGTCAACTCTGTAACCCCTTCGGTGCCCTTAAACTTAAGAGGCTGACAGTTCAAGAACTCCTTGTAGGTGCACTCTCAAGTAAGGCGTTCGTTTCCTCTATCATGGTTTTTGGAACCTTGGTTTACGTCCCCTAGTATTGCTCTGGTTTGCTTCTTGGGCAGCCATGGCATCAGCTACACCTTGAGCAATCATACCTCTAATAGTGGCATCGGTCATAGTGTCCTTCTTTGGTGGCATGTTCTTCTAAATATCAAAGAAACATGTAGAATAATGATAATCTTATATCTAATCAAGAGGGTTGTTGTTTTCTAGAGAGAGAAACTAGATAGAGAAAGAAAGAAAAGCTTGCATTAATCAAATGATAAGTAAAACAACCAACACCCCTTTCCATGGTGGAAAGGGGTTTATATACCAAGTCCCTTAGTGGACTTGGGCCTCCGGCCCATGAACATGCTCATGGGTCGGGCTAAGGTAAATAACAATTAAACTTATACTACGAGCCTATAACTATATTGTTGGAGTGACCGAGACTTTCTTAATACAAAAAACGTATTTCCAACAATCTCCCCCAAAGGGAGGTCACTCCAAATTTACAAAGTCCTAATCCAGCATGTTAGATATTCGTTTTTGAGCTTGTAGTCCACTTTCTCTTTTCTTCTTTAAGTTTTCTTCTTTTTGTGAATATGTGTTGAATAACATTAGGCTTTTGCTTGGAACATGTTCTTTTGGCCTTTTGATGTAGTGATTTTGTATATACTTTATTTTAGGAAAAACAAAGCAACACAAAAAGCGGTAAGTATTAACGAGCGGTTTAGGAAAACCACAAGTTATGACCCAATGAGTGGGATCGTTCTCTCGAGGAGGCACGTGTGTCGTGTAATGAATGATTGATTTATGTTTTTGATTATTAATGAGAATAAAAGAAGAGAAAATGACGAAGACGAAAAAAGTAGAAAAATAAGGCAAAAACACTACTAGAAAGTTACGACGTAGAACGTAAAAAAAAACACAAAATTTAAAATTTTAACCTAAAAATTCCTAAAAATTACTAAAAATCCCAAATAATATTCTAAGAGTTTACAAAAAATCCAAACTTGCCAAAACCTTTTAATTAATTTAATAATGACTTTTTAATGCTAATTAAGGCCCTAAAAATCACTTTTAAATATTAAAAAGCCCGAAACAAGATTTAATAGTTTGTAAACCTTAAAAATGACCTAATTAAGCTAAAAACTATTTTTAAAAATTTTAAAACCAAATTAAACTATTTTTAAACTCCTAAAAACTATTAAAATCTATTAAATCTTAAATTAATTAAAAATTAATTGAAAAGTCTAAAAATTATTCTACAAATGGGAAAAGTCCTATTTAATGATAAAGAACCTAGTAAAAATGAAAAAGAAATAAAAATAAAACTTTTTATTTTAATGAATAAAATAATAATAAAATATTCTAAAAAATTAAAAGTTCTTAAATAAATTCTAAAAAATTCTCAAAAATCCTAAATATTCTAACTAAGAATAAAATGTAAATTAAAGTTTCTAAAACCTCTTAATTAATTTTATATTAATTTTCAAAGTTGCCTAAAAAACTTAAAATCAAATAAAATTAAAAATTAATGTTTTTGAAAACTTTTTGATATGTAAACCTCAAAAATACAAATAAAAACCTAAAAACTATTTTTTTGTATTTTTTTAATTACTGTTTAATATTTTTAAATGACTTTCTAAATTTAAAATTAAAAATAATCCTAGAAATTAATTAAATAATGTGAAAAATAAAACTTTAAAATAGAAAAGTCTTAACACTTATAAATATCCTAGGAAAATTCAAATAAGCTAAAAACACTAAACCAATAAGCTCAAATGAGCTTATTTGGTCACGGCTTATTTACCAAAGGACAAAACCAAGAGGGGTCAAATAACTATTGAAATGAAGCCTTAACGTAAAAAGGCATCTAGATCAATGGTTAACACGCTTAGTCCCCCAGCGAGGGGTCGCGTGTTCGAGTCCGTTGCGGGTGACCTTTTTACAATTTTTTTCTTTTTTTTTCTTTTAAACTAGATTCGAGTAACTTAAATAAACACAAAAACTCAAAAACAACTTAATTTAATCAAGGATTAAAGCAAATGAAAGCTAAAACGTGGCCATGTCTGCTTATATTTCTGATGAACAAGTGTGAGTTCACACTTGAGCACTTTTGGGCCAAGAGGGCTTGGCAATTGCTTGTTGGTGATGTTTTTTTGGAACAAGAGGGCACCCTTGTGCTTATTGAAGCACAAGGAGTCAGCAATAAGCTAGAATAAGCACTTAGCACACACAATTCACAAACCAAAGTACTCAAAAATGATTTCAAGTTTCTGATGTAGTTTACTAGGTCTGGTGGTTTGTTAAGCTGATTACTTGCACACTTTTTAATCTCAAAACCCAAAACTATGCATACAATCTCACAATCCAGTAAACAAACAAACTCAACTCCTATATATTCCTAACACTAAACAGATTAACAAGATTATGCATCAAAATTTCATAAAAAGAAGAAAAAAGTGACTTATGCAGATTTCTATCTTACTTTTCACTTTTTAACTCTTTAACTTTGCTACAAACTTGATCCAAATACTCTTATACTAACAAGCAAACTCACTCAACCCTACTTACTTACTCTAACACGTTTTAATTTACCAAATCAAAACTTTTGCCCTGCTAATACACGTATCCAAACACCACTTTAAAATTCTTTTCCAACTTTTTCAAATAAAATCTGTCTAACACCTATTCAAACTAACCCTATGATCTTCTAACATGCATACAATCATATAAAAACACCATACAAATCAGTTTAAACAACATTCATCAAACAATCAAGCAAAATCACTCAAACCACCCATTTTCTGAAATTTCAAAAGGTAAAAGGTGATTTACCTAAGGGCTTTACATCCAAAGCCCTAGTGGATGTAAATCCACCTCCTATACCAACTGGGGTTGGTGCAGAACAATAATCAACAACTCTTTAACCTGCCAAAAAGAAAATCAAAAGAAACAAGCAATATGAATGAATATACTGTTTTCTCTTTTATTTTCCTTAAAAAACTTTTCTCAAAAAACTTCAAACCTGAAACACACGTCTTAAAAACAATCAATTTCAGAAAATCAACACCCCAAATCCACTTTCACTTTTCTGGTGTGCAAATTTCCTAAAATCAAAATCTTTTTAAAACTCTTTTTGAAAACTTGAATCACTCAAAATTTTCACAAATTAAAATGGAACTCAGTAATAGCCTTAACACAACACACAAACTTTTTAAAAACATAAAAGGAATTACAATTGTCTTTTACAAATACCAAACTTTATTTCTTAAAAAAGGAATTACAAGGTTTTGGCTAAAAACTGGAACAAAAGGGCATATACAAACCATATGCTCCTTTTATAGGCTAAATAGAACTATCTAGAACCTATAATAAAATAATAATAAGCTTGAAACCCTAATACTGGAAATCTCAAAAATGCCCCTTTCTTCTTGGACGAATCTTGGTCAAATGGTGTCCCATGTGATGCCAGTGATGTTTGAATGCATTTGGGACGTTGGATGAGCCTTGGGGACCAAGGGGAGTGATCAAACCATCAATCTTGTCGGTTTTAGGGTTTTGGGTGAAAAAGACGTTGCAGGGGAGGTTTGGGGAGGGGTCCACAGCCCATGTGGGTGTGTTGGGTGAGGTGGGTTTGAGTGAGGGTGACGTTAATCAGTGTTCTGGAAGTTTTTAGGGTAAAACCCCTTGATTTGGGTGTGATTGGATCTGGGGGTGTTCTAGGGTTTATGGGTTAATTAACCAGGTTTTAATTTGTTTGGTTTAATTAAATTTTCAAATAAGTGTTTAAGGAGGGAAATGGGGTAGGGTTTGACTGGGGTGTTGACCCAGTTTAATAATTAAACTTGGGTTGTGGACGGGTAGGGTCATGGGTTGGGTAAGGGTTATGGGTTGGTGGGTGGGTAGGGCTGAGGTGTCACTGTCTGGTTGGGTGGGAAGGTTTGGGTAATTGGCGAACTTGGTCCCCAGGCTATTCACTTTCTTCTACTTTGTAATAAAACCCCAACAGCGCCCATTTAGCCTTTGTCAACTTTTGACAACTTGTCAAAAGTGGCACAATTAATCCCATAACTTTTCCAAAGGGTATTAAATGTATATTCTTCAAATTCCAGGGACTGATCTTGTACAATCTTCAAACATTAAGGATTATACTTGTACATTTGATATTTTGAGGGTCAAATGTGACAAGTTCTTCAAAGATGAGGGGCCATTTTTGCCAATCTTCAATTCTTCAAGGGTTATTTTGCAAAAATCCAAACTTGGGCCCGGTTCATTGTGCGACTTCATTTCCCGTGTTCGTTTTTGATTGATTCTTGTGTTCTTTTGCCAATTCCTCAATATCCGTACCTAAAAATACACAAGTAACAAACACGAGCATATATTTGGTCTATTTTATGATATTTTATGCATTTTAAGGCCGATTTGGACGATGAGACCATGTATAAAAGCAGTCTCATCACTCCCCCATACTAAACCATTGCCGTGCCCTCACGCAATGCTAGAATAAAGTATCAAAGCATCTCCAAAATTCAATTTTATTCACTTTTATTGAAATGATAACTAGCTACACTACACTATTGCTACTACTTGCGTTTTAGACATAATGTATGATTTTCATCGCAAAATGGGACGTTTAGGTTCATAGAATAAGAACACGTGAATGCTTCGTTAGAAATAATTTCGTCGTCCTCGATTTTCACCTTAATTCCATGCCAAGCGTGCAACGAGATCATTGTCATTATAAGTTAGTAATGCTAACACTACTCATATGCCCTAATCACGTACTTATTCTCCCATTATTCCTAAGTTGTATCTCTTATATTTTATTTTGTCTTAATGATCACGAGGATACATCATTGACTTATGCGATAATAGAGATTTAGGTCTAAAAATAGAGTCCTAACGGTGTAACTAAGACCATCAAATCAATAACCCCTCCTAATAGACAACGATGTTAAAAAATTAAGTTGACAAGAAGAATCGATAAACACGGTTTTATAACGGTTTTGAACATGAGACTTATTACCAAGACTTTTATACGCCCCCTAACGGAAGGACCTTATTATCTTTGGTTTACCTCCATCTTTTATTCAAATTCGCCATGAAGCTTTTATTATGACTTCGGTCTTGCCTTGCCTTTTATTATCCGCCTCATCGGTGGTTTTATTAGCCAAAGACGTATATCCTCACGCAAAAGCGAATTTTGGATCTTTAAAGCTTCGAAGATTAAGGCTTGATTCACTTTCAATTTTGCATAGATTTTAGGCCTTGTGGGGCTTCAAATTGTTTGCTAGATTTAGGTGAGCACTTGAAATCTTATTATTAGGTGAAGCTTTCGATTATTAGGGTGCCAATACTTCAAAACCGTGACGCTGGCGATACCTCAATGTCTTCCCAATTTAATTACACGGAAGCTACTAGAAAGACTAGAAACCCAACAATCAAAACTAAACCGCTAAGTCAATATTTATTAAGCAAAAAATATTTACATGCGAAGGGAGAATAAGCAAACAACGAGAACACATGAGTTTTTGAAAGAATACGAGTACTCTACGTTTAGCATAGTAACTTATAATTAACTCTATCATTTCTCGTCCTCATTTAAGAGACTTAGCCTAATGTGTAGTTAAGGAATCAAAGCTAAGTGCTCAACACGCACGGTCGAGTCAAAAGTTACTCTTATTCTCGCCATCGGAAAATCTACATTCGTGTCTTCAAACACTTATGAAACATGAGAAAATTTTTAAAATTTGGCCATTTTTAGCCTTATTTTGCAAGAAAACGATAACAAAAAGATAAACTTTGGAAAGCGTGAAGGTTTGGCAAGGCAAGTATCTATTCACCCCCCCATACTAAAGTTAAACATTGTCCTCAATGTTTCGAGTCTAGGGGTGCAAACACCCCCATACTAGAGACGTAGTCGAATGCCTAATCTAGCATGGAAAGGGTGTAACCATTAAATTAATAGCCGTTTATGAAGTGTGCTAAAAACCTAAGGTTAGAACATAAAAGGATATATCATATGGATATTGGGAAAGGCCTCCAAAGCAAACGATCGAGTGCTCCCATGAAACGAACACGAGAGGCTCCAATCGTGAAGATGATGATCTAAAAGACACAATGCACAAACAACCACGGAACAAAGGTTGGAAGGGCACAAATCCCCTCACATTAAACTAATTAGAAAGCAATAATATGTACATGGATAAGCATGGGTCTCCCCCACGAGGCACCTTGTTTTTGATAACCGAGTCAAAAGCTCGACTCGAATCCCCATAAATGTGATCATTTAGGGATAATCATGGTTTGGTCAATTTTTGGTGGGGCTTACATGATAAATAAGGCCCAAAAGCACGTGGAGTACTTTAAAGATCCGATAAACGTATACCGGGGTCAAAGATAGCGTCCTCGTTTTCGGATGAAAGACGAGACAACACAACTCCAACACAAATCCCAATGGGATAGAAGAAAATAGGAGAGAAGAAATAGAAGGGTGGGACAATGGGTAAGGCAAAACATTGAGCTACTTGAGGTAGACTCGCACCAATCAAATGAAAAGATTTTCCATTTATTGCATCGGTGGAAGACCGAGATTTCCCTATAAAAGCAATTCCAGGATCAAATATCTCGTCCTCGGTGGAGAAAGGGGAGGGAACATAAGGGGCTTCCCCCACACTAGGTCCACACAAAGCATCGTCAAAAGGAAAAGACGAGCTTGTAGTACTCAAGACACGCGGTGATGACGGAGTTAGAGTTGTAGAAAAATCTTTTAAATTAAATTCAAAATCTTTTCCTTTTTCATCTTTAACACTCTCCTCGTGAAAACCCGATTTAATTATGTCAAAAATATTTGGTGTATCTAAAACAATGTTAGTCACACTAAAAATTCTCACATTTTGAAAGCGTTTTGGTTTAGGTGGTGGCAAGTTTTCAAATCTTTTATCAACAAAGAAAACCTCCCCATCGGGATCAACGTATTCATCATCCGAAGATTCACTCGAGATTGGAATCATAGGCTTATCACTCTTAACCTCCATCGGCGGAGGGGACGGAACTTCATTTTTCTCAACAACTCCTAAAACTCTATTGGAAATCTTTTGACAAATGTTTTTGATGGGATTGACATTGTACAAAGATGTGATCGAATAAACATGAGAAAGAGTGGAGTTTTGGGTTGCATTAATGACGAGTTCTTCCTCATTGAAACGAAGAGTGATTTTTCTTGCATGCACATCGATAAGTGCTCTCGAGGTATCCAAAAAAGATCGACCTAAAATTAGCGGAACTTTAGGATCGATGGGAATGTCAACAACAATGAAGTCTACGGGATAATAGAATTTCCCAACTTTCACAAAGACGTCCTCGGCTACTCCACAAGCTAAAATCGTAGAATGATCGGCCATCTCGATTGACATTCTTGAAGGAGTGAGATTTGGAAGATTGAGCGATTTAAAAATCTCGAGAGGCATCAAATTAATACTAGCACCAAGATCGGCCAAGGCGTAGCATTTTTCCATGTCTTGGATAGCACATGGGATTAAAAACTTTCCAGGATCACCGACTTTTTGAGGTATGCGGCTTAGAAAAACCGATGAACAACTAGACGATTTTTGCAATTTTTCTTTGTTATTCAACATACTTTTGAAGTTCACGGCAAAACGAGGCATCATGACTAAGGCGTCGGCAAAACTTATATTGAAATGCAAGTCATGAAACATTTTCATAAATAGTTCAAATTGGTAATTATTTCGTTCTTGTGCCTTTTCCTTGTCTCGTCTTGATGGGTAGGGTAAAGGTGGTGTGGGTTGGGGAAAATTAGGCATAGGCATCGGCCTTGGAATCTCGGGTTCCATGATGGGTATTGGTTCAACCGTAGGTGTGGTTTGAGCGGTACTTCGTGGGCTTGTATTGTGCTCCTTTTCAACCACAACCTCGGGTTCTTTCTCTTTTTCCTTCTCCATAGAAGTACTTGGACGAGAAATGGGTTCTTTGAAAGTTTTACCACTACGAGTAGTAATAACCTTCAATTCTCCTTTCGGGTTCACGATGGTATCACTAGGAAGACCACCCGAAGAAGAGGGCTTACACATGATAGCTTCAAACATTTTAGCCATACGGTCTTCAAACTTAGATTGCCTAGCATCCGCTTTTAACAACTCTTGCTTAATCTCATGTTGTCCTTGCTCCATTTTTTGTTGATTTTGTTGGAGTCGTGTGACATTTCCTTCCATTTTATTAGCATGAGTTTTAAGTTCATTAGCAAGTTCGGTTTTAAGCTCATTTTTCAATTCGGACCTTAAGCTAATCATCTCACGTTGCATGTTGTCAAACTTAGCATCATTAGCCTTAGCATAATCTAAAAATTCTCCTTGCAAATTTTTAGTGTGAGCATTTTGAAAACCTTGAGTAGGAGTTTGAAAATCACGGTTTTGGTTTTGGTTTGAAACTTGCCCATTTCCACTTTGGTAATTACCCTTGTTATAATTCCTTTGATTTCCTTGGTAATTTCCACCTTGATTGTTGTTTCGATAGTTATTAGCATTTTGATTTTGTGGAGCTTGATTTTGGCGGGAACCTTGACCGATTTGGTTATAAGTTCCCGTGGCTACAAAAGCATTCGAAGTGTTACCATCCGCGGTAATGCACTCGGAAAAATCATGAGCTCCACCACACGAAATACAACTCTTAGCAACCGCTTTAACCGAAGCGGTGTTTGAAGCTTCTTGAGCTTTCCAATGAGACATAAGAGTCGAAAACCTATCGAAAAACCTATTCTCCTCATTTGCTTCATCTTGCAAGGCATTAATGGAACGAGATGATGACGAGCCCAAATTGGCAACACTCGGTGTGTTACGAGGGCTATAGACCTTAGACCTATTTTCTATGATTTTCAAAGCCTCATTGGTCGTTTTGCACAAAAAATTACCACCCGCGGCGGCATTTAAATAATCTCGTTCATGTTCATTAAGCCCATTATAAAAAGTGTCAATTTGATGCAATTCGGAAAAATCATGGTGTGGACATTCATGTAGCATTTCTTTAAACCTTTCCCAAGCCATTGAAAAACTTTCATTTGGTCTTTGTGTAAAACGTGAAATCTCGTTTTTCAAATGTGTTGTCTTAGATGGTGGAAAAAATTGATTCACAAATTTAGACACGAGATCGGCCCATGTCAAAATCGAATTCGGCGGTTCTTTCTCAAGCCAAATCTTGGCGGGTCCATCTAACGAGTAAGGAAACAACATCATCTTAATGGCATCGTGTGGTACATCCTTAAACTTGCTTGTCGCGGTGAGACGATTAAATTGCCTAATGTGATAATGTGGGTTGTCTTTTTCATGACCGCGAAACTTGTTTGCTTGAAGCATAGACATTAAACCCGTCTTGATCTCAAAGTTCTCCGCAAGGATGGCGGGAATCACAATGGCCTCTCCAAAACCCTCGGTGGGTGCTTGAAGCAACTCCATCATAGTACGATTAGCCATGATAGCTTCTTGTTCTACAATAGGTTCCTCACTTGGAGACTCCTCACTAGAATGAGTTTTAGTAGGAGTTTTGTTCTTTCGTCTACGTGCACGTTTTGCTTGATTACGAGTGAGCATAAACGTCACGTACAACGTGGAGACGAGCAAAGAAGATTCTTTTTGGTATTTTGTGTTTTTTTCAATTTTTTTTTTGGTTTTTGATTGTATTAACCTTTTTTTTGGAAATTGGTGAATATATTAAGTAGACAATGAGTCCACAAATCTCCTCACTAATCAAATCTCTTGATTAAAAAGGCCTCAAGGAATGAAAACGATCACGTGGAGTGAACGCCTTCGATGACTTTAGAACGATGGTGGAACACCAAATCGTTCAAGAGGGTTTAATCAAATGGAAACCAAGAAAATATATATGATATGTAATAATACTTTGGGCGGCAAAACCCTCGATTCACTCTCAAAATCAAATACGCACAAGCAAGCGGAGGAAACGAGGCGGCGCGAAGCACTTAAGAGCTTTTTTCCTTTAGGTTGTGAAATACAACCGCCTTATACCCACCTTATAGTTTGTATTATCAAGATCAAGCTTCACGAAAGTATTTATCTATTTTTGCCTTTTTCTTTGGTTTGAGATTCGAATACAATGATCGAGTGATGAAATCCCGAATCAAGGTTGTGATTGCTCACGTATTTGGAGTACTTGTGTATTTATTGTTCTACGTATACAATATAGTAATACTATTCACACAAAAACCGAAAAACGATAATACGTATTAATAGAGTGCTATTAATACAAATACTATTATGGTTAATATAGAAAACAACAATGGTCAATCAAAACACAACACGCCTCCCCGGCAGCGGCGCCAAAAATGATGTAGTGATTTTGTATATACTTTATTTTAGGAAAAACAAAGCAACACAAAAAGCGGTAAGTATTAACGAGCGGTTTAGGAAAACCACAAGTTATGACCCAATGAGTGGGATCGTTCTCTCGAGGAGGCACGTGTGTCGTGTAATGAATGATTGATTTATGTTTTTGATTATTAATGAGAATAAAAGAAGAGAAAATGACGAAGACGAAAAAAGTAGAAAAATAAGGCAAAAACACTACTAGAAAGTTACGACGTAGAACGTAAAAAAAAACACAAAATTTAAAATTTTAACCTAAAAATTCCTAAAAATTACTAAAAATCCCAAATAATATTCTAAGAGTTTACAAAAAATCCAAACTTGCCAAAACTTTTTAATTAATTTAATAATGACTTTTTAATGCTAATTAAGGCCCTAAAAATCACTTTTAAATATTAAAAAGCCCGAAACAAGATTTAATAGTTTGTAAACCTTAAAAATGACCTAATTAAGCTAAAAACTATTTTTAAAAATTTTAAAACCAAATTAAACTATTTTTAAACTCCTAAAAACTATTAAAATCTATTAAATCTTAAATTAATTAAAAATTAATTGAAAAGTCTAAAAATTATTCTACAAATGGGAAAAGTTCTATTTAATGATAAAGAACCTAGGAAAAATGAAAAAGAAATAAAAATAAAACTTTTTATTTTAATGAATAAAATAATAATAAAATATTCTAAAAAATTAAAAGTTCTTAAATAAATTCTAAAAAATTCTCAAAAATCCTAAATATTCTAACTAAGAAGAAAATGTAAATTAAAGTTTCTAAAACCTCTTAATTAATTTTATATTAATTTTCAAAGTTGCCTAAAAAACTTAAAATCAAATAAAATTAAAAATTAAAGTTTTTGAAAACTTTTTGATATGTAAACCTCAAAAATACAAATAAAAACCTAAAAACTATTTTTTTGTATTTTTTAATTACTGTTTAATATTTTTAAATGACTTTCTAAATTTAAAATTAAAAATAATCCTAGAAATTAATTAAATAATGTGAAAAATAAAACTTTAAAACAGAAAAGTCTTAACACTTATAAATATCCTAGGAAAATTCAAATAAGCTAAAAACACTAAACCAATAAGCTCAAATGAGCTTATTTGGTCACGGCTTATTTACCAAAGGACAAAACCAAGAGGGGTCAAATAACTATTGAAATGAAGCCTTAACGTAAAAAGGCATCTAGATCAATGGTTAACACGCTTAGTCCCCCAGCGAGGGGTCGCGTGTTCGAGTCCGTTGCGGGTGACCTTTTTACAATTTTTTTCTTTTTTTTTCTTTTAAACTAGATTCCAGTAACTTAAATAAACACAAAAACTCAAAAACAACTTAATTTAATCAAGGATTAAAGCAAATGAAAGCTAAAACGTGGCCATGTCTGCTTATATTTCTGATGAACAAGTGTGAGTTCACACTTGAGCACTTTTGGGCCAAGAGGGCTTGGCAATTGCTTGTTGGTGATGTTTTTTTGGAACAAGAGGGCACCCTTGTGCTTATTGAAGCACAAGGAGTCAGCAATAAGCTAGAATAAGCACTTAGCACACACAATTCACAAACCAAAGTACTCAAAAATGATTTCAAGTTTCTGATGTAGTTTACTAGGTCTGGTGGTTTGTTAAGCTGATTACTTGCACACTTTTCAATCTCAAAACCCAAAACTATGCATACAATCTCACAATCCAGTAAACAAACAAACTCAACTCCTATATATTCCTAACACTAAACAGATTAACAAGATTATGCATCAAAATTTCATAAAAAGAAGAAAAAAGTGACTTATGCAGATTTCTATCTTACTTTTCACTTTTTAACTCTTTAACTTTGCTACAAACTTGATCCAAATACTCTTATACTAACAAGCAAACTCACTCAACCCTACTTACTTACTCTAACACGTTTTAATTTACCAAATCAAAACTTTTGCCCTGCTAATACACGTATCCAAACACCACTTTAAAATTCTTTTCCAACTTTTTCAAATCAAATCTGTCTAACACCTATTCAAACTGACCCTATGATCTTCTAACATGCATACAATCATATAAAAACACCATACAAATCAGTTTAAACAACATTCATCAAACAATCAAGCAAAATAACTCAAACCAC
This sequence comes from Glebionis coronaria, assembly GCA_025667525.1. NCBI lineage: Eukaryota > Viridiplantae > Streptophyta > Magnoliopsida > Asterales > Asteraceae > Glebionis > Glebionis coronaria. Next base: position 109,506,589 of record CM046879.1, on the reverse strand, counting down.
CCATTTTCTGAAATTTCAAAAGGTAAAAGGTGATTTACCTAAGGGCTTTACATCCAAAGCCCTAGTGGATGTAAATCCACCTCCTATACCAACTGGGGTTGGTGCAGAACAATAATCAACAACTCTTTAACCTGCCAAAAAGAAAATCAAAAGAAACAAGCAATATGAATGAATATACTGTTTTCTCTTTTATTTTCCTTAAAAAACTTTTCTCAAAAAACTTCAAACCTGAAACACACGTCTTAAAAACAATCAATTTCAGAAAATCAACACCCCAAATCCACTTTCACTTTTCTGGTGTGCAAATTTCCTAAAATCAAAATCTTTTTAAAACTCTTTTTGAAAACTTGAATCACTCAAAATTTTCACAAATTAAAATGGAACTCAGTAATAGCCTTAACACAACACACAAACTTTTTAAAAACATAAAAGGAATTACAATTGTCTTTTACAAATACCAAACTTTATTTCTTAAAAAAGGAATTACAAGGTTTTGGCTAAAAACTGGAACAAAAGGGCATATACAAACCATATGCTCCTTTTATAGGCTAAATAGAACTATCTAGAACCTATAATAAAATAATAATAAGCTTGAAACCCTAATACTGGAAATCTCAAAAATGCCCCTTTCTTCTTGGACGAATCTTGGTCAAATGGTGTCCCATGTGATGCCAGTGATGTTTGAATGCATTTGGGACGTTGGATGAGCCTTGGGGACCAAGGGGAGTGATCAAACCATCAATCTTGTCAGTTTTAGGGTTTTGGGTGAAAAAGACGTTGCAGGGGAGGTTTGGGGAGGGGTCCACAGCCCATGTGGGTGTGTTGGGTGAGGTGGGTTTGAGTGAGGGTGACGTTAATCAGTGTTCTGGAAGTTTTTAGGGTAAAACCCCTTGATTTGGGTGTGATTGGATCTGGGGGTGTTCTAGGGTTTATGGGTTAATTAACCAGGTTTTAATCTGTTTGGTTTAATTAAATTTTCAAATAAGTGTTTAAGGAGGGAAATGGAGTGGGGTTTGACTGGGGTGTTGACCCAGTTTAATAATTAAACTTGGGTTGTGGACGGGTAGGGTCATGGGTTGGGTAAGGGTTATGGGTTGGTGGGTGGGTAGGGCTGAGGTGTCACTGTCTGGTTGGGTGGGAAGGTTTGGGTAATTGGCGAACTTGGTCCCCAGGCTATTCACTTTCTTCTACTTTGTAATAAAACCCCAACAGCGCCCATTTAGCCTTTGTCAACTTTTGACAACTTGTCAAAAGTGGCAAAATTAATCCCATAACTTTTCCAAAGGGTATTAAATGTATATTCTTCAAATTCCAGGGACTGATCTTGTACAATATTCAAACATTAAGGATTATACTTGTACATTTGATATTTTGAGGGTCAAATGTGACAAGTTCTTCAAAGATGAGGGGCCATTTTTGCCAATCTTCAATTCTTCAAGGGTCATTTTGCAAAAATCCAAACTTGGGCCCGGTTCATTGTGCGACTTCATTTCCCGTGTTCGTTTTTGATTGATTCTTGTGTTCTTTTGCCAATTCCTCAATATCCGTACCTAAAAATACACAAGTAACAAACACGAGCATATATTTGGTCTATTTTATGATATTTTATGCATTTTAAGGCCGATTTGGACGATGAGACCATGTATAAAAGCAGTCTCATCACCTTTCACGTGCAATCTTTTTATTCTTGTGATATTCGCCTCTTCGTGACTTCATGTCCCGCATACCTATCCTTTGTCGAATTCTTGAAAGTTTCAGAGTCGATACAGCGGAAGACTTTTAGGTCAGACTTTCTTGAATTTGCTGAAATATTTGATGTAGAAGGAATAAGTATGTGAGGACGACTTCAACTGGTACACCGCAACGCCACCGTCTTCAAATGCAGCAACATAATAAGACACGAATAAAATGGCTTTGACATTTTAATCTGATTTGGTAGCATTTTACTTCTGGTCGGTGAAGACCGTTGGACGATAATAAATATCGTACTTCTGACAGGTAGCTCTAATTAAAGATCTCCTTGACAAATTTCGCGGGTAAGCCCGTTCTCTTTATTCGACCATCCAAAGCTGACTGCGAACATAAAGAGTGAATCACTTGGATATTAGATATCCTTATGATTGAAGCCGTCAATTCATGAATCCTGGAACAAGTGAATTTCAATTAAGATTTTCACCATCGTTGCTTTCCAGTTGTCACGAGCTTGATTCAAATAGAATCTTGCTTGTCACCTACCGAAGTGATGTTTGATGTTGACACTGGAAGGATTTCCACTCTTCACTGTGAACACTAAAGAGTGCCACTCTAAGTGTTCTGGCAAGATCACTTGGATTTTGTGTTGAGGCCCTGGAACAAGTTTAATCTCAGTTAAGAGTTAAACCATCGTTTCTTTCCAGTTTTTACAAGTTTAGTTCCTAAAGAACCGCACGTGTCACCTACCATGAGCTTGTTTGATGTTGGCTCAAGCAGGATTTCCATCTTCATTGTAATACTTTCGTATTACTCAGATGTTCTGGCAATATTACAAGAATATTGCATAGGACTCATAAAAATCTTTCTTGTTTTTTAAAAATGTGTCCTAATGAGACTTTTGATGATCTCGTGGCTCTAGACTCAATAGTGCATTTTTGTTTTGGTGAGCGGAGGCTGGAGAGGATTGCCACCTTTTCAATATCAATTTATTCGGAGTAAATAAACCGATAGATAACGTGTTGAACTCCATGACATTAAAACAAATATCTTTTGATAGATATTTGAGTTGGCTGGGAGGGGTTGTGCATCGCATCACTGGGTCCATGGTACTTTGTCTTCAAGATGAGTTGACCCGGTTTCTGCCTAAGTTGTAAGGAGGGCTTCTTTCTTTACACCCTTTATCTTTACATTTATTTTTCATTCTTCAACCCCTTCAATGCTTACCAATACATCATCACTAGCACCTTGTTGTGATTGTTCTAGTGCTAGCATCAGTACTTGGTCGGCATTCATCTACGTTCACAAACCATTCTCCAACTTTCCTAAGGACTTCTATTTTCTAACTATGGAATTGTCCTTGGGAAGATTCCTCCGGTACTGGAAGAATCATTGGACTAATACCTAATCCTACCACTCTTTTGTCACCACATCCGTCGTGAATTAAGTGTGTTTTGGGTAAGTACTTGTCACCATGAAAAATCCTTGAAAACTCACTTAAGATACTTGTGATATAAATATCAAAGTTTTGTATCTTTAAGTGTTTTTGTTCATAAAAATGCTCCCCCTTAACACGTGCAGCACACATATTAAGTTGATTTATATTTGAAGTCTTTTTCATGTTTAACCAAATATATTATCAAGTTTTCCTTAATCCCATTTTCTCCCCTTATCCAAAATGTTAACCATCAATATTTTGGATATTAATGGATTAACCGGTCTTTGGGTAACAAAATGAAATTAGTTGCTGGCCATAGAACATATCAATGCTCCCCCTCAAGTTAATGAGGGTTAGTTGTAGTGTTTTAGTATGATTGATTTTGAAAGATTTAGAATCTCGTGAGAAATTCTTGAAACATTATCATACTTTTACACTACATCAAGCCACAAAAGCACAATATTCATAGTATTTACATATTCACAAGAGATACATGGAGTGAACTTGATATAGTACGACCCATTTTAAATGGATCGTTCCATTAGCTTGTGGTGCGCTCCATATGGTCTTCCACCAACGAATCGTTCTAGACTTCTTATAAGACGTCTTTCTCTCAGCTTTTCATCAATCTTCTTGATCGTATAGGTAGCACTCTGTTGAAATACCGTGTGCCAATCTACAGTAACCTCTGGAAGAGTCTTATATGGGTGAGAGTCCCGTCACAGAATTTGTTGATCTCTGAAATTCTCATGAACTTCATTAGACCACGACCATTCAGGTAGAAAATGTCGGGCATCGGGTCAGTGGTGCTGGTGTATGGAGATTTGTCTGTATGCCTCTGCAACACTTTAGTACGTGGTTTTGAAAGATTGAGCTTCCTTTGATAACTTTCTACTCCAAGTTGCAGATCTTCAACTCTTTTCTTGATGACAACTCGACGTGTGTACATTCGAAGAGCTGAATTCAAGGCAATTAGTTCTTCAGAGTTCAAGTGTCTGAGGGCGTTGTGAGTAATCAAAAGCAGCATGTCTTCAATATCTTCACGAAGAAGTGGAAAATCTCCTTCCTGGATAGTGTAGATTTTTTCATCTTCTCTTATGAGTCTGATCTCTGTCAAATGTTGATAGCCAGTTTTGGGTTCAATCCTAACTCCTTGGATGCTTTTGATTCGAATTAGAGAGAAGACTTGAGAACCTGAGTTGTGCAGACATGCATAGTTGTAGGCGCGTCACACACGCTCATCCTAATGTGAAGCACCCAATTCGACATATCGATCATATTCAGGATATTTTTGTGGAACCCAAAGACGATTAACTTTTTCTTCTAACCAAGGTATCAAATCCCAAGTTGCAGCTTTTACCAATGTTAAGGATGTCGCATACTTGTTTGCTCCCTTGACCAAGTATTCGAGATCCTCACTGACGAAGAATTCAAGTGCGATTTGATCATCATCTACAGCTGTGGTAGGAGGAGGTTTTTCAGGTGCATGAAGACCGTCCCTTTGAGTAGTTCTCAACGCTTTCAGAAGCTCATATGCGTTGTACTCGTATTCCGTACTGCTGATCTTGGATTTAACACGAAGTTTGGGATTTTTGAGTCCTCTCACAACCATTGCTTGAGTTATGTTAGACCCATAGTTGTACTCCAAGAATCTTGAAAAATCTATTGGATTGCTTAGGAATTGGGAGAATTCAGCTTCATCAGCTTTTGTCAATGGACGAAGTGCAGCAGCGTTTGACACCCAAGGTTGTACAGGTGCATTTTCATCTTCCTCTAGTGTATCCACCCATGCTGGTTCACTTGACTTTGGAACATCATGAACTTGAGTAGAGACAAGAGCATCAACAACAGGTACATCTACAGCTTCAGTGTCTGGTATGTCTTGGACTGGATCAGAGACTGAAAAATACGGTACAGGTTGATCGGGTTCCGTCCGTTGTTGTTGCACTAAGGGTGTAGTAACTGAAGCAACTGGGGCAGATGTGACAGGAACAGATGTGGTTGCAGGAGCGGTTGTGGCTGGAGTATGTGATGAGGCTGTATTAGCATCTACATCATGAAACTTCTTGGTGCGTCTGCCTTGGCGAGGTGGAGGTTTTGGAGTTGATTTCCCTTGGTAACATCATCTTTGTGAGATTTGTCACCTTTGGACTTGTCTTTATCAGACTTGTCTTGCTTATCTCCATCCTTTTTCCCTGTATCATCGTCCCCTTCTTCTTCATCATCACCATTTTTGCCATCGCCATCACCATTATCATCACCATCACTGTGTTTATCACTTCCTTCTTCGTCATTACTACCGTCTTCGTCATCACTACCTCGTTCTTCATTACTCCCTCCTTCGTCATCACTACCTTTGTCGTCATCATCATTGTCATCATCATCATTCATCATCAGCATCATCTTCATCATTGTCGGATTCGTCTTCTTCTTCATTTAGGATATTATAGGGAACTACAGTACCATGTTTCTCGAATATGTTAGTATCTTCATCCATAGCCGTTTTAAGAGCTTTGTGAAGGTTCTTTTGAGCTTTGGTTTTGTTGTAGGACCCGACTTGAATCATCCGAGCATGTAAGAGTTTCTTCAACTCATAATCCGTGAGCCTTTGAGCAATGAGAAAATATGACTTATTAGTGTCAGAAGACTTAATCATGACGTTGCTTGCAGCAATTTGTTTCAACTCGTCTCGCCGAGTGTCAATAGATTCCTTAACCTTTTCATCAAGTGATTCAACAATTGAATCGTTAGATTTGGCAAGAACCTCTTTCTCATCTCGGTACCTCCTTTTGAGGTCTTCAAGACGAATCAACTTTGCTTCATTTTTGGCAGTTTCATTTGCTTTGACTTGAGCTAGTTCTTCTGCATGTAGTTTGCGAGATAATTCTAACTCTTCTTGGAATTTAGCAATTGCGTCTTCTTGAGCTTTTCTTGTGGATTCTTCACTTTGCTGTCTACGAGCTAACTCCTCTTTAATTCAAACAATCTCTTCTTTTTGAGCTGTCATGAGTTGTTCCATTTGAATCATGAATAATGCTGGTAATGATGGAATCAATGATATCGGTGCTGCTGGGGTTTGTTGTGTAGGAGCAATGGTCATGGCAGTGCTTGAAACTAAAGCGGAGAGAGGTCGACTTGGTAGAGTTAAAGTAAGTTGAATTGACGCAGGTGGGGTCACTTTAATAACTAGTGGAGGTACTGTTGAAACTGGTGGAGGCACTGTAGAAACTAGTGGAGGTATTGTAGTAACTGGTAGAGACACTATAGTACTTATGCCTTTGTTAGTCTCAACATTTGTAACTATATGTTCAGTGTTAACAAATGATGTCGTATCAGTAGACCCGGCAATGTCCATATCCTTCAATCCGACATGAGGTTGTTGTTCATCATGAATGTCGACATCGTCATCAACTTGAGCAGATTTCTCACGAAGAGGTATGTAGTCATCCGGCTTCCCAAATTCAGCAATATCAGGAGGTAGTAAAGTTTCTTTTGCGTTCATACCAGAACCACGACCCCCCGTATCTTTCTTACTTTGCATGATTGCCTTCTTGACATTTCGTCTTTCAGTTTTGCGAAGCAGTTCTTCTTCATTAATATCTTCATCTTCATCCTCGAGCATTAGCTCCTTCCCACTAGACTAGGCAACACTTTTCTTCTTTTTGGGCTTAGGTGAATCTGTTTCATCTGATGGTTCACTTTGTTTGTGTTTGCCTTTGCCTTTGGGTTTTGGTGAAGAGAAATCTTCCGATGAAACTCTTTCCTTTTGAATTTCCATTTCATCCAACAAGTGCTTGTATGCATCACTTGCTTTGATTTCATCAGTCAACATGTGATTAGGAACAGCGGTTGGAGTACCTGAGTAAACACCGGTGTGTCCGTCGTGCTTTAAATCTACAATAGTAGCATCGTCATCTGGATTATGGTGAGGACTTTCTTCACGCTTATCGATTGAAGCATCTAGTTGCATGAAGTGATGAATGATAAGCTTGATAAAACGTGGGAAATGAAAGTACCCAGTCTTCTTCTTGGTATTATGGAAGAGTTGATATTGAAATTCCTCCCATAGTAACTCTGCATAATTCACATTCTTACCCTTGTAGATGCCCCAAAAGATACAAGCAATGGAAAGACGCAAAGAATCATATCCAATTAATTTAGCAGTAAGACACCGAATGAGTATTCCGAAAAATGCTTTCCAAGGTTGACCCAAGTTAGCTATAGTAAACTGAGACACCACTCGTAACTCAGGATCACCGTATCCAAGAGAGTGATACATCTTCACAATTTCATTCTTGTCAGGGTCTACTATAAACCTTTGGCCTGTAGGTGGAGTTGGTAATCCGAATATTTGACGAAAGATAGGAATGGTGAGAGTATATTCCTTTTTGTTGATGGTGAATGTGAGATTTCTGTCTGATAACCGTTTCTTTGAAGCCCAAAATCATACATATAATCGGTTGGAACCGGAGCCGTACCCCATAAAGACTTCTTTATTGGAGTTCGATCAAGAATATATGTGGCTACTTTGAAAGCATAGTGAGCTGGGGCAGAATCTTTTTTGTCTTATTTCAGTCGAAAGTTATTTGGTATAAACTTTATAGCTTTGGCGGCGACAAGTGCCTGGTCAGGTTTGATTTCCTGCTCGGTAGGTTGAGACATGTTTTCTGATTAAGACGAAAAAAACATACAAGATTGATATACCCAAATATATATATCATGATGTATCTATACCTAAGCAAATCAAACATATATCATAGAAAACAAACAATACACCATCTTCGGATAAATCCACATTCTTCGGATAAAAACAACAGCTTCGAAAAAATAAGATTTATTCGGATAAATGCAATTTTTTCGGATAAATACAACTTTTTCGGATAAAACAATCTTTTTCGAAAAAATGAACATTTTTCGGATAAAAAGACTTTTTCCAGAGAAAACAATCTTTTTCGGAAAAATTGACATTTTCGGATAACAGAACTTCTTCGGATAAACCTAGCTTTTTCGGAAAGAATGAACATTTTCGGATAAAAAGACTTTTTCAGAGAAAACTATCTTTTTCGGAAAAATTGACATTTTCGGATAACAGAACTTCTTCGGATAAACCTAGCTTTTTCGGAAAGAATGAACATTTTCGGATAAAAGGACTTTTTCATAGAAAACAATCTTTTTCGGAAAAATTGACATTTTCGGATAACAGAACTTTTTCGGAAAGATTGAACATTTTCGGATAAAAAGACTTTTTCAGAGAAAACTATCTTTTTCGGAAATTGACATTTTCGGATATATAATATTTCTTCGGATAAATACACTTTCTTTGGATAAAGTGATTTTCTTCGGAAAACCATTTCTTCGGAAAAACTTCAAAATCTTCGGAATCATTAGTTTCTTCGGATAAATCATTTATCTTCGGATAAAATCAATATCTTCGGATAACTAAGAATTCTTCGGATAAGAAATGTTTCTTCGGATAAGGGCCATTTCTTCGGAAAATGCAAGTTTTTTCGGATAAAAGCACATTCTTGGGATAAATGCATGTTTTCGGATAAGAGCAATTTTTCGGAAGACACAGATTTTTTCGAATAAAAAACCTTGACAGGTTTCATGACCATCCATAATTGCAAACTGTTTTGATTCTTAGGGCAATAGTGATTGAATCTAACGCATCCTAACCAAAACGTCTATGTTCTAAACCGATCCCTCTCAAAACCCACTTATTAATTCAATTATTCAACCTAATTACATTCATAAACCCTAAATTGATATTTTGGGGATTTGATTAATTAGACTAATAATCAAATGAATCATAAGCTTGAATGAAAAGAAACATGTTTACCTTAGATGTTTATAGAGATTAGAAGAAACAATTGAGATTTTGGATATGAAAGATTAATGGCGGCAATGATGGTGGATGTGTGTGAGTGAAACAGAGAAAGGAAAAAGAAAGGGAGGGGGCGGTTTTATTTATTTGACTTAGGTCAAATATAATCATTTTCCTTTTTTAACTCTTTTAGTCCTCCTATTTTCATCTAATTTCTTTTGGTGACTATCTTATTTAATCACACACAAACCAAGCAACGTAAGTGAACTCCTATGCCGTAATACACACTAATCATAGTATCACAAAAAACCTAATACCAAGTCACATGAATTACGAAAAAAAAAAATCACGAAACACGAAGAATACAACAAAGAATGATTCACCATTTAACATATAGCCAATTAAATTTTTCTGAACTACTTTTGAAGATCGATTTGATGATGAAAATAATTTGACATTTTCTCCCCCTTAAATACAGACCCGTTTTCTATTTAAAGAGTTGTAGTCTTTGTATTTAAGAGTACTGATGAAAGACTTTTTCGTTTAAGATGATATAAGAACAATTCGTGGTGGCAATAAGATTTCTCTTATTTTTACAAAATAAGTGCACTGAAGTGTACACTAATTTGTGTTAGACCAAGTTATAAAGTAAACTTGATCCCTTGTATGGTTTTAAAGTAAACCATACCCGAGAAAATTAATTCCCGTTGTGAGCCAACGTCTTCGTATGAAATACGTGACTTTAATGCGAAAAGCGGGTTGCAGTCAGAAATAACTACAAGCCATGTGGGCATGTTTTAAAATATTTACAACTTTTATACGGACTCTATTTATGGCGTCGTGTCAATTTTAATCGATATTTCTAAGGCCGTAAATATTACCGTACTAAAAGACATGCCCGGTTTAAAATGAAAAATATTTTTGGATTTTCTTGATGTAATATTTTTTATAGTTTTTGTATGTTTTATATTTTTGTATTTTGATTTTGGTGGTTTATATATATATGATAATATACAAGATCACGATAAAAGGATACTCTAGAATAGTTTACCACCACTATTCTGCAGATTCTTCTACCAACTCCTTAAGTGTCGCTGGTGAGAATGATTTCCTGCCTAGCTTTTCGATCAAAAACTCGATACTTCCTCGATCTAAGGCCTTTGTGAATATATCCGCCAGCTGATACTCAGTGTTGACAAAATACAGTTCAATCACTCCATTTTCCACTTGCTCTTTGATGAAGTGGTAGCGTATGTCAATGTGCTTCGCCCGGGAATGTTGAACGTAGTTGCAGCAAAGGGCAATTGCACTTTTGTTATCACAGTACATCGAGATTTTGTTGAATCCAAGACCGTAGTCAGTTAATTGTGATCTCATCCAAAGAACTTGAGCACAACAACCGGACATAGCAATGTATTCAGCCTCTGTACTTGATATCGCAACGCTTTTCTGCCTTTTGGATGCCCAACTAACCAGTCTATCTCCAAGAAGTTGCACACTGCCAGAAGTGCTACGTCTAGTATCTTGACACCCAACATAATCCGCATCTGCATATGATATTAGTGCAATAGAGGAATCCTTCGGATACCACAGACCACGATGAAGTGTTCCTTTAAGATACCAAAAGATCATTTTCATAACATGTAAGTGCTTTTTGGTAGGCCAGCCTGATACCGGGCACACATGCATATAGCAAATTGCAAATCAGGCCTACTAGCAGTTAGATAGAGAAGGGTACCGATCATTCAACGGTAAAGTTTAGGATCGACAACTATCCCTTCCCTATCCTCATCTAACTTAGATCTCTCCACCATTGGAGTATCCACGGGGTCACAATTTTCAACATGATACTTCTTTAATGATTCAAGAGTAAATTTGGATTGATTAATGAAGATGCCTCTGGGATTTTGAGAAATTTGCAACCCTAAGAAAAATGAAAATTTTCTCATCATCGACATCTTAAAACGTGTGGACATGATTTTCTCAAAATGGTCAGACAGACTTTGAGTAGTGGCAGCAAATATTATATCGTCAACATAAATTTGTACCAGTATCATGTCGTTGTCCTCCTTGAGAATAAATAATGTTGGGTCCACTTTGCCTTTGGAGAAGCCTTTCGAGATGAGATAAGACGATAGGAGATCGTACCACGTACGTGGAGCTTGTTTCAACCCATAAAGATCCTTCTTGAGCTTGTACACATGATTAGGATACTCCGAGTTGACGAATCCATTCGGCTGGCTTACGTAGACATCTTCCCTTAATTCACCATTAAGAAATGCCGTCTTAACATCCATTTGGTAGACAATCATGTTCATGTGAGCAACATAGGCAAGGAATAGTCTAATCGCCTCCAATCGTGCAACAGGAGTAAAGGATTCTTCAAAGTCAATACCCAAATCTTGTTTGTAACCTCTAGCAACCAATCTAGCTTTGTTCTTTAGCACTCCACCTAACTCATCGAGTTTAACCTTATATACCCACAACAATGTAAGGATTTCAACGTTGTTGGGTAAAGGAACTAATTCCCATACTTCAAGACGTTGAAATTCATTAAGTTTCTCTTGCATGGCTTTAATCCAAGATGATTGTGTCATAGCTTGTTGCCAATTTTTAGGTTCAATATCGGAAAGAAATGCATCAAAGTAGCAATATAATGCATGTTCTTGGAGTTGGTGGTGTGTTAAGACTGGTCGATCGATGTCACCAATAATATTGCGGATTGGGTGATCCTTTGTCCATTTGGTGTTGTGATTTTCAATCCATGGTGGTCGGGAGTGATCGATTGCAGGAGCTTCCTCTGAGGTAGACGCACCGTTAGGGTTTTCGGGTATTTGTGAACCAAAGAATGGAAGCTCTTGTAAGTGAGAAATTTCCAAATCGTGATCATAGTAATCCTCTTCAACATCATTAGGAACGAGTGGGGGTGTTGATTCGGGTGTAGTTTGAGAATTGGTGGGGGATGGGGCATTTGGTTCAATAGTGACAGTAGATGCCTCGGATTGATTTCCATTAACTTGAGCAACAACTTCGGGAATCGGAGCTACTGCTGCAGGTGCTGGAGAATCATTACTAGGTGGATCAAAAAATTCATCAAACATAGGTTGAAATAACTCATCCTACTCGGGCCTTGTAGGTGGTGTAAATGATGGAGAAGTAGGATTGTTGGGAGTTAATCCAGAACTAATCATACCGGTTCCCATCTCATGAAGTGCGGGTTCAGAGCTGTGTTGCTCAGAAGCCATCGATGCCAGCTCATCAAAATCGGCATCCAAAGTTTCTACTATCTTGCCAAGACGACGGTTATAAATTCGGCAAGCTTTCTTTGCGGGTGAGTAACCAATGAAAATTCCAATATCAACCTTCGGTTGAAGTTTGCCCAAATTCTCACTATTAGTATTTGGATAACACAGTGCACCAAACACATGAAGAAATTAAATATCAGGTTTATGTCCATGAAGTAGCTCATATGAAGTTTTTCCATGTCGCTTACGAATGATGGAGCGGTTTTGGGTATAACATGCGGTTGCCACTGCTTCAGCCCATAAGAATAAAGGAGCATTCGCATAAATCAACATAGTTCTAGCAGCTTCCATTAGTGTACGGTTACGTCTTTCCACGACACCATTTTGTTGTGGAGTGCGAGCAACAGAAGTTTCATGTGAAATACCGACCTCTTCATAATAGTCTCGTAGAGTTTGATTAACGAACTCAGTTCCATTATCGGTGCGAATGCGGCGAACAGTAGCATTAAGACGTACTTGGATTATTTTTAAGAAGGTAATAATATAATTTGGTGCTTGATCCTTGGTTGCTAAAAACTTTACCCATGTAAACCTTGAGAAATCATCCACCATGACGAGGATGTATTTTCTACCACTCACACTAGCCGTACGCATTGGCCCGCAAAGATCCATGTGCAAAACATATAGTGGTTCTTGGTTGGTGTCTTTAGCTTTAGATTTGTATGATTTCTTGGTGCTTTTCCCCAAAGAACACAAGGAACATAAATGATCCTTGTCGAACTTAAGTTTTGGAAGACCACGAACAAGTTCGTTTTTAGCCAAATGGTTAATAGCATCAAAGTTAAGATGAGATAACCGGCGATGCCACAACCATGACTTGGTCTTAGATGCTTTGGAGAGAAGGCATACAGGAGAGGTGGCCATGATGTTTTGAATGGACAGTGTGTAGAGATTATCCCCTCGAGAACCTTTTAACAAATCATTTCCTGCAAGATCACAAATGAAGCAAGTATGTTGTCAAAAAGCAACCTAAAGGTTTGAATCGCAAAATTGTCCTACTGAAAATAAGTTGTGACCAAGTCCCCCCACGTAATATACCCTTGAAATCGTAACATTCCCAATTTGATATTCACCGTAACCCATGATCTTCGCAATATGGTCGTTGCCGAATTTCACCGTTCCTAGAAACTTGCTGACAAAATTTATGAGCATCGAGCGGTCTCCGGTCATATGCTTTGAGCATCCAGAGTCCAAGTGCCAGATGATGATTTGGACCACCTGAAAATATCACCAGACAAAGACGATGTATCGAAATCTAGTAGTTCCTCTGTGTTAGCAGGTACAAATATATTTATCTTAGATTTGCTATCAGAAGAGTTCTTAGGCTTCCAAATTTTCTTCCTAGATGCTGGCTTAGATTCAAGTTGTGTAATGACCTTAGGTACTTCTTCACTGGTAGGCACAATAGTGGATGCATACCTAGTTAAAGGGCGTTTTTTTTCCATTTCTTAGTGCTAGTGTTCCTATTTAAAGGACGCTAAGACCTAACTTCTGTGGATGTGATCCTAGTTAAAGGGCACGTAGTTCCATTAGCAGTGAAGGTCCTACCAGTGGGTTTCCATTGCCAACCAACTTGGGTGAATTTCTTCCCCGTTGGAGTCCATTCAAGATTGTTCCTAATTGCATACATTTCATTCACGTGATCAACAAGGCATAAATCATGACGCTGAGAAAACATGCATTCATTACAATTCCAACATCGCAAATTAGAATTCACATTTTTCTTAGGCTGCTGCACAAACGCAAGGCCTTGAGTCTTAGTTACATGATTCTTTTTATTCAAATTTGAAATAACATTCCTAGGGTGAACTTCTACTTTCTTCTTCGCAGTCCTACTAGTGGAAGACTTGACCCTATTCTTCTTGTCTTGAGATCCTTTAGCCTTAGTAGATACAATTACTCTTGTAGAAGCCAAGGGAACATTAGTGACAGATTTTGATTTAGCCTTGATGGGTGTGTTTAATATAGGCTTAGATCCTGGATTCTTATTGAATAGAGTCATGGCAATGGTGGGGGTTTGTTGTTTAAGTGGTGCAGAACCCGGTTGTCCTATGTATTTCAAATGCTCTAAGCATTGTTGTACCTTCTCAATGTAAGCATGAGCAGATTAATATTGACTACTCATAGGATCTAGTTCATAGAGATCATCTACCACATCCCTAGCAAGAACCGCGTGCTTAACTGCATGCTCCATATATAACTTATATGATAGTGGATTGTTCTTATTGTACGGGTTCTTAGTGATCACCACCTTGTTGGTTTTTGGAGCACTAGAGATCGGGGCGGAGATTGTAGGTGGATTATCAACAACTTCTTGTCCTTTGAGTTGAAGTGTCTCCTTTAATTAAGCCAAAACCATGTTTTTGTCTATGAGTTGAATATTTAAGTCAGAGATTTCCTCACACTTATGGTTTAGTTGTTCAACAAGTGACTTTTGCTCTGCCGCATTAATAGCGAGGCGTTCTTCTAACGAACACTAAATTTGTGAAAAAACCTGCTTTAATTTATCAAACTCCCCTAGCATAGAAGTAATTCTATCTTCTAGGGCATGATTTTTAATCTCTGCAGCCTCTAGTTCCAATTTCTCTGTCAATGATTCTCTCTTAAGTCTCATAATTTCTTCCTCTAATGCCTGAACCACCTGAATCATCTTGTCACTACTCTCAACGGAGTTTTCATAATCATTAGTTTTTGAAAGAGTTTCATTTTTAGATTGATTTTCAATTTCAAGAGATATACAATGTTGTTGAAGCTCATCAAAACGTTTTGAAAGTGAGTTATAAGAATCTTGAAGCTTTAAAAATTCAGCGTTAGATTCGTGACAAGAATGATTATCTACATTATTCACAGGTTCAACAATATTCACAGATATATCATGCACATCATCAAATTTATTCACAGCAGGTGTCATCTCAAAAGAAAATTCAATAGTAACAACTTGCATCACTTCAAGAGACACTATATGTTCCAAGAATCGGTCATATTCTGACAAAATCTTTTCTTTCTCAATTAGATGTTGTTCATAAGCATCATCCATTTCATAGTAAACTTTTCGAACTTCACCCATTTCAAAGTTAAGATTGTCCCCAAGATCTAGAAATCCTTCTTTAACATTGTTTACAAACCGAACGATCTCTTTCTCAAACACCGTTTTCATGTGTTCGAAAGCCCATTCTCCAGCGATTTGAGCCGTTGAAGTCGTACACTCCGTGATGACCTTGTCAAAATCGGTAAGATATCGCTTAATTTCTTTCAAGCTTAGCAATACCGTACTTACCGGTGGAAGATTCTTTGGAATTTCCTTAGGTTCATCCGAACTGACAAGTGTAGGAAGTATACTAAGGCTTTCTCTAGTAGGCATGTATGTTGGTGTATGGATAAATTCCCTTTGCATATTAAATCGAATTCTAAGATCTGTTTTTCCATTCTCTTTATTAAGCTGTTTATAATCGTACTCAGGATATGTATAAATTAATTTTGACCGATTCTCTTCATGTAGTGACATATTCTCAGATTCATTTGAAAACACAATCGGATCTAAGACCAATCCTAACTTTGTTGCATCATCAAGTCGTGGGTTGTGGTTAAATGCTTGCTTTGCATACCCCGGGTTAGGTGGTAGGTCTATTAGACGTGATAGAGTGAATTCCTTAAAAGAAGAATGAAACAAGTGTACTAAATGTGAAGCAGAGTATTGTTTTAAAAGCAAAACTTCAGTCTTTTTAACTTTCTCAGACGCCATAATTTCCGTTTCAACCCTTTTAGACTCGAGAATTTCAAAATCCGTTTGTAGTTTTTGAAAATTATTAACGACTGACTCTTTTTCTTTAAGTTCTTTCGAAAGATTTTCTCTAAAACTCTCAATTTCTAGCAAATTATCCATTTAGACTTTCCTAAACCTATCAAATTCAGGATTGGTTAAGGTAGTGGTCACTGGAGTTAATTCTAAGGTTTTAACCTTTTCCTTATACAAAGCAAGCTCGATAGATAATGTTTGATTAACACCGAGGGTTTCAAGGACCGCATTATTCATTTGGCCAAGCATAGATGCCGACACCATAACCAAATATTGTTAAGCAAACGAAATTGTGGACGTAATAGCTCCCGGTTGTGTTTCACTCAAAGTCTGGGGACTTGCATTGATATTGCTATCATTGTTTGTCTCCTCGTTTGAGTTACTAACCACCGGAGGTTGTTCCGGATACTCAGACACTTGCTCAACTTGATAAGGTACAATACTAGTATCATTGGTAGTATTTGGTACCTCAGAAATTGTGTCAGCTCCATAAAGTGAAAGATTTTCCATGAGAGCTGCCTTGGCGGTATTGAGATCATCACAGTCGGAATCGTATGCATCAAGATCATCACATTGATATGCGGCATTGTTCGTGACGGCTGCTGTGAGTCCGTCAGTGTCCGCAACTCCTGGATCTGCGAGAAATGCTAACTCTTCTTCATCGAGCTCTCGTCCTTGGGCTTGAGCATTAACCAAGTAGATCTTCTCCTGAAACCATGTGCTATCCCTTTTCCTCTTTGGCTGCTTACACTCTCGAGCCATGTGCCCTTCCCCTTTGCAGTTATTACATATGATCATCTTCATTTTGCCAGTGTTATTTCCCCTTGTAGCAGCAGTGTTCAATGGACGTGCACCAGTATTAGATGAACTTGGTCTCCCCTGAAGTGGTTGCATAGTAACTCTGCCATCTTGGATTGTAGCTTGTTGACGAGAGTTAGAAGAATTCCTCAACTGATTGTTTGTTGGAGATGGTCCTCTGTAACCTCTTTTGTTCAACGCTTGAGTGATGTAAGCACACATTTGAGCAAGTATATCAGTAGGATTATCCCCTTGTCTAAACTCAAGAACTGGAATCTCATCATCACAATAGAACACTGGTGATGGTTGAGCTACAAACTGATTTGAAGGAGCACTGACATGTTGTAAGTAATGGGGTTGAGGAGCCTCATGTTGTTCATAAGTGATGGCAGGTTTTGTTAGTGGTTGGTAGGGAGAGTATGGTTGTTGAGCATGTTGTGACGATGATGATAATGCTGGTTGCTGAAATTGTTGATATGATGTAGGTGGTTGTGGAAGAATCGAATACTACGGAAAGCTTAGAGTTTGATACAATGGCTGATAGGAAGATTGGTGTCCCAAGCATACGGAGAGTTGTGATATGACATAGTTGGATGATTTGCCATTAACGCCAATGGTTCGGAATAAGATCCCTGAGAGATGTGTTTTTGGATCACGTGCTTCTCGTGTTGCTGTAAGAAAGCATAGAGTTGATCTAAATTTGACTTGTGTAAATCCCGAATCATTTTAACATTGGTGACATATTGGCTCCACTCTTGAGGTAACGTGTTCAAGAAATTGGTGTTTAGTTGAAACTGAGCAATCCTTAGATTATACACGTTCAGATCATTCATAAAAGTAGTGAAACGCCAGTAGTAGTCATGAAGTGTTTCCCCTGGAATGTATGTGAACCTATCAAACAAGTCATACATATGACACTCTCGTTCCTGCTTAGTTAGTGAAGTCCCTTATAACAAAACAGTTAAGCGATCTCAAAGATCCTTTGCCACTGTGTGTTCACTTACCATTCGATAGATATCGGGTGGAAAAGCTTGAAGTATTGTCTGAACGGCCCTTTCATCCGCATCGGCAATGATTTTGTTAGCATCCGTTAATTCATGAAACATCCTTGGCCGCGTCACATTGTCGACAGTAACTTCTCCCCAATCGAGTGGACCTTTCTTAATGGATTGAACCATAAGTCTCCCATTGGGTTTGCCCATGATGTAAGTTCTCATGCGACCTTGCCATGCTTCAAATAAGTCTTTGATGAGCAACGGTGGGCGGGTATCGGTACCTGAGATGATTGAAATATCAGTAAGCGATGTCATTGTAGGCATAAACGAATGAGGATTCATTTTTGAACACTTGATGGAAAAAAGATTATCTTTTGATCGAGCAATGAAATAAGGTTGTGAAATGTGTTGTTGATGTATCAATATTAAAATCCACTAAGAATCCTAGAAAAATATTCTAAATAAAACCAATCACTAATCTTCGGAATAATCCCCTATCTTCGGAATAACCCTATCTTCGGAATAACCCTATCTTCGGAATAACCCTATCTTCGGAATAACCCTATCTTCGGAATAAACTTGGATCTTTGGAAAGAATCTAGATATTCGGATAAATTATGTTTTTTTGGAATACAGAGAAATTCAGATAAATGATGGATTTTCGGAATACTAGGATATTTGGAATAAAGTGAAATATTCGGAATAACTTTGGTTCTTCAGATAAGGATAGATTTTTGGAATAATGGGTTTTTCAGAGAAACACTAAATCTTCGGAATATTAAGAATCTTCGGATAACTGTAATATTTCGGAATAATTTCTGGATCTTCGAAAAAATATGGGGTTTTAGGAATAACTGTAATAAGGGTTTTTTCGGATAAAAACTTTTGGACACTTTTCTTCGGAATAATTAACCCTTTTCCGAAGAAGTAATTTCGGAATTATAAACCCTTTTCCGAAAAAGTAATTTCGGAATAATCAACCCTGTTCCGAAATTTTTGGTGCGATTCTTAAGATACAGTAACCAAAAAATACCCAAAAATTACCCAAAAACACGAAAATTTTGTGATTTCAACCAAAATAATCAAACCGAATGCTTTGTGTATAACTTTAAACCATAAAATCACAAAATATTTCAAGATTTGAGAAGGATTATCCTAAAACACCCACTAATCCAATCAAAAACTAAACAACACGAATCAACATACCTTAAATCATCCTATGGCTCTTGATACCAATTGTAGAATAATGATAATCTTATATCTAATCAAGAGGGTTGTTGTTTTCTAGAGAGAGAAACTAGAGAGAGAGAAAGAAAGAAAAGCTTGTATTAATCAAATGATAAGTAAAACAACCAACACCCCTTTCCATGGTGGAAAGGGGTTTATAACCAAGTCCCTTAGTGGACTTAGGCCTCCGGCCCATGAACATGCTCATGGGTCGGGCTAAGGTAAATAACAATTAAACTTTGTTGTCCCTTATTTTTGTGATGATTAAGCAAGGAAGAAAGAAAGAAAATAGATGAAGAAGATATGGATTCCTAGAGAGAGAAAGTAGTGAGAGAAAGTAGAGAGAGAGAGAGGATTAACTTCTAGAATATTAGATTAGAAGTGAGAAAAAATGAACAACCAACCCTCCTAACATGCTAGGAGGGTGATATATATAGTCCACCCACATGCGGGCTTTAATGGGCTATATATTGGACCGGGCTTGTCTTTTGGACTTTAATTAGTTTAAATCCAAGCCCGTAAACCACGACTAATTAACTACCTATTACAACGTTCTAACTAATGTTACAATAATAACCTGTGACCGAGCATTCTTGTTTGACTCAATATTTTGAGGCTAACAATCTCCCCCAATGTGAGGTCATACCCTTTTGATGTTTGGAGATCAATAGAGATTACGAATCTCGTCATAAATGAGTATTGAACGTGCAACAGTAGTTTTGTTCCTTCATGCTGTGATCTTTGAGCCTTTGTCATTGTCTTTCGACTTAGTCTTTTATCTTGAGATCTTCAAATCATTCTTGACTTGTCTTTGCCATCTTGCGATCTTGTGTCTTTATCCACATGCTCACACTATTAATTGTTGAATAAGTCTTTGGGCATGAATATGTAGTTTTGAATCTTTGACTTTGCTGAGTACACTATGACGCCACCTTCTCGAGACAAAACATAGACACGGACTGAATGGCTTTGACATTCGTCCTAAATCGGTAGCGTTTTACCTCCGGTCGGTGAATACCGTTATACGATATTAAATACCGTACCTGTGATTAGGTAGATTCAATTAAGAATCTCCTTGACAGGGTTTCACGGCTGTACTAGCCGTTTCTTTACTCGACCGTCTCAAAGCAAGACTGCGAACATAAAGAGTGAATCAATTGGATGAATATCCGCTTGATTAAAGTCGTCAATTCAAAATCCTGGAACAAGTTTGATTCATTAAGAATCTTACCATTGTTGCTTTCCAGTTGACACAAGTTTGATTCATAAGAATCTCACAAGTCACCTACCGTAGCGCTGTTTGATGTTGACGCTAGAAGGATTTCCATTCGTCACTGTGAATATTAATGAATATCACTCTGAATGTTCTGGCAAGACCATAAAGATATTGCGTAGAAACCCGAAACGAGTTTGAATCAATTCAGAAACAAACTACTGTTGCTTTTCAGTTTTACATATGTTCAATTCATAAAGAATCTTACACATGACCTACCGCAGTGCTGTTTGATGTTAACACTGGAAGGATTTCCACTCATCATTGTGAATACTAAGTAGTATTACTCTGAGTGTTCTAGCAATATCACAAGGATATAGCGTAGGACTCTCTTGATCTTCATCCGTGTGTCCTAACGAGATTTGATTGATCTCTTGGCTCTAGACTCGATTTGTGCAATTTTAGTGGTCGGAGGCTGGAGCAGATGCCACCTATTCAATATCAACTATCTCGGAGTGAGAAAGTCAATAGAAGTCGTGTTGATCTCCGTGACAATAAAACAAACTTCTTTTGAGAGAAGCCTGAGTAGCTAGGAAAGGGTTGTGCTTGTGACAACCCTGTTTTTGAGGTTCGTTACTTAGTTTTATTTTGTGCTAGTTACGTGTCTTTACGTGTTTATGTGCTTATTGGTGTGTATGGATTGTGGTTTGGATATCGTTTCCGGTACGGGGTATCTTGTGAATGAAACGATGTGTGATGATTTCATGTTCATGAGTTCACATGGTAGTGACTATGAAGTGAGATGGTGTTATTTGGTGGTTCTAAGTATACGTATATGTATTATAGAAAATCGTATTTTTTACGATTTACGGTTTAGCATTTAGAGGTCGCGGATGAGGTAATTAGTCATATGAATATTTTTCGGGATGATTTTAAGTCATTTAGGACTTAGTTATAAAGTTTATTGCAAAATTTGAGATTTTTTTTAAGTGTATATTTTACGTCTTTTACGGTAAAACGCGTAAATTTGACTAGTTTTACGGTTTTGAGGTTTTGGAGGCTTTAGGAGCTGAAATAAATTAAGAAAAATTAAGGTAATATTATTAATAAAAATATTAATAATAAAAAGGAAAAAAAAACGAAATTAAATGGGTATAGGTCGGTTATGTGAAAAAAAAGAAAAGAAAAGGGGAAAAAAGGGAAAAAGGGAACCGGGCTTTTGTACATGGGCCAAGGACTTGTTCAGAAAGTATATAAAGTCTTTTTATTAATCAAAACACTCATAAAATCCCTGGAGATCAAGTTTTGGTCGGCATAAATGGTGGTTTTAGGGTTCTTCATTAATTTTTCTTCTTTCAAAAATTCTAAGGTAAAATCTTTAATACTCTTTTCAATTAAATTGTTTAATGTTTTCTTTAATCATCTTATGATGGATTTAGGTTAGGGTTTAATTTAAGAACAGTAAATTAATGTTATAATAATGAGTTCATAATGATTACATAAATTAGGGCTTGTAATTAAAGGGATTAGGGTTAATTAATGTGGTTGATTTTGTTAAACCCGTTTTTAAAAACTAGGCAGAATTTTGAGTCAATTGTTTTGATCATATAGGGAGTTCTAGGAACATTCAAGATTCGATCCAAGTATCCCTGAAAAGGTAATTGAAGTGGCTTTCCAATGCAAGAAACGAGAACTAAATTGGAGGTCGGGAAGTGGGTCAAACACAGGTTACAACAGTCGGAGATCAAAACAGTTTTGAATTCAGCCTGTTTTCTTTTTAAGTTTTGGGTTGTTTGGGGTACATAGGGTTGCATTGGGATCTTCTCACGAACGTGAGAGATGGTTTATATATTGTAGTAAGTATCTGCACATGGGCTAAGGTTGTGGTTTAGGTTAAGACTCCTTAATGGTAACAAACTTTTAGTACGTTTAAAATCAGGAAATCTGGAATGACAAAAGTAGATATATGTATATCTGGGCCTTAACAGTAGCTTTAAGGTTAGGGCAAGTGGGAGGTGTTAGCCAACATATGTAAGGGTATGAATATTCCTTTTACAGAAACCATGGGTATGTTTAAGTAGACTTTTGACTTAACGTTTTGAGACTTAAAAACTGGGACTGATTTGTGTAAAATATGAACGGGATAGTTATTAAACTTAATCAAGTTAAGGACTTGTTAGGGAAGGTTAATGGGATGGTTAGAGCTTATAAATGAGGTTTTTATATGGGAATAGACTAGATATCCATCATAGGTTGATGAGCCATCTTAGTGATAGGTTCGTGTATTGATTTCGTGTTTTTGGTTTGTTAGCTTGTTGCTAGTGCGAGGACTTGTGAAGAAGCTATCAGGTGAGTTTCATAGTCCCATGTTTACTATTGATTTTGACTTCTAGATGGGATGGAAGAGACACTGTGTTGAATTATTTTCTAAATTAATGCTGTGAATGTTTAAGGTTTGAGATGGACTTGTGTGTACATTTATGTGATTAACTACTATGTGATTCTTGTTTGTGTGTGATCTGGATTGGAAAGGTACATAGGTGTATGGGCGCCTATGGGACCTATGGTTAATGGTAAGGCGTGATGCCTTGGGAATTGTGGTTGTTGGTAAGGCGTGATGCCTTGGGAATTGTGGTTGTTGGTAAGGCGTGATGCCTTGGGAATTGTGGTTGTTGGTAAGGCGTGATGCCTTGGGAATTGTGGTTGTTGGTAAGGCGTGATGCCTTGGTATTGTGATGATTGATTGAACATGAATGCTAGTTGTTAATACATAATTGTAGCGCATTATCCATATGTTATTGTGTTGATGGTTGTTAATCACAGCTTGTAACTGATTTAGCGTTGGAGTCTAAATCTATGACTCTCACCAACATTATGTTGACGTGTTTTAGTGTCCCTTTCAGGTGATGTTATGGTTAAGCTTGAGAACATAAGTGGCTAGGATTTGGAGAGCGTAGGATATGCATTTAGAAGGAGATCCCCGTTCCTCCTTAGATTCTTTTGCTTGTTTTATAAGTGATACTGTTGGCACCTATATGTTTGATTTGTTGTGTTATTTGTTTGTCTTGGGTAAGAGGTAGGACTGTTACCTACTTACCTAGACACCTGCATTTGATGAGATATTGTCATGACTTTTGTGTCACCATTTTATGAAATTTCTTATTTCATATAGTTATCTCTATATACACGCCATGTTGTGAAGATATCCATACGTCGCGCCCCATATTCCGCCATGGTGGGGTGTGACAGTGCTTCACATCACTGGGTCCATGATGAGTTGTCTTCATGATGTGTTGACCCGGTTTCTGCCTAAGTTGTATGGAGGGCTTCTTTGTTTACACCCTTTATCCTTACATTTCTTTTTCATTCTTCAACCCCTTCAATGCTTACCAAGACATCATTACTAACACCTTGTTGTGATTGTTCTGGTGCTAGCATCAGTACTTAGTCGGCATTCAGCAACGTTCACATTCTACTCCATCTTTCCTAAGGAATTCTAATAATCTATTGGATTGTCCCTGGGAAGATCCCTCCGGTTCTGGTTGGATCATAGGACTTAAACCTAACCACCCTTTTGACACCAATAATGTCGTGAATTAAAGATGTTGTGGGTATTTGATCGTAACCATGAAAACCACTTTAAGTTCTAACAAAGTGTTTGAAAAACATTTAACACCTTGCTAGTTTTGTCGTTTCAGAAAAGCTCCCCCTTCACATGTGCATTGAAATGCGAAAGAATTTAAGTAGACATTTTGCATATGTGGGTAAGAGTTAAAGTGCTTGAGTCTATAGATCACATTTTAATCACATTTTCTCCCCTATCTCTAATCTATAAAATCTTTTGATATTAGAGATACCAAATTTGATGAAAATATATTTTGAAAAATAGTCTTGAAATCCTTCGGGAGAAAAATGTGTCAAATTTAGCATGAAATTTGGAAAGCTCCCCCTCAAAAATTGATCCAATGGAATTGTCATTACGAGGATTTGATCTACATTAAATTTTTGAGGATAGGAGTTATTGAACACACAAAATTTTTGAAAGATTTTGAATATCATTGAGAAATTCTTGAAAAAATTGTGTTCAACGCTTTTTGAAAAATCAATTCTTTTTAGCGAAAAGGTTTTTCTAAAGCATAAACTTGAGTTCATAGACTTTGAATGTCTTGACGAATCCACTCAAGTGTAAGAAGATTTAACTTCTTTTGCTAAGGGTAAGAGCACAAAAGCGTACACTCCCCCGTGAAAATAGATTCGGGTTGAAATCTGAAACTGATTACAAGCCATTGTGTTGAGCTCAAAACGTGGAATGTTTTGTGACAAGCTCAACCCAAGATAGATTGCTCTACCCGTTTTTGGAAATATTGTCCAAAATAGACAATTTCCTTTAAAAAGATAGAAATGACATGTTTTGAAAAATATTTACAACTTTCATTCGAGCTTTATGTACACACCCGTGTCGTTATTGAGCGACATTTCTAGGTACGTCCATATTATCGATACTGAAAGACATGTCGAGAAGAATATTTTTGGATTATCAAAGATTTTTTAATTTTTAATTTTGCTTTTTGATTAATATTTACAGGTAGATGTTTGATAGATGAATCAAGCAGGCTTCTTTGCAAGAACCTCCAGTTTTGCTGGAGTCAAACATCTCATACCAATTTGCCTAACTAGATACGCAAACCTCTCTTTCGAAAGAGCTTTTGTAAACAAGTCAACTAATTGGTAATCAGTTCCAACAAATTATAATTCAACAATACCCTTTTCAACTTGTTCCTTAATGAAGTGATATCGGACATCAATGTGCTTCGTGCGGGAATGCTGTATCGGATTGCAGGAGATGGCTATGGCAGACTTTGAGTCACAGTACATAGGTACTTTATCAAAGTGGAAGCCATAATCCGTGAGTTGTGTTCTCATCCAAAGAACTTGAGCACAACACGCAGATAGAGACACATACTACGCTTCGGCTGATGAAAGTGACGTGCAATCTGCTTCTTGGAAGACCATCCCACAAGCTTATCTTGACCTAGAAATTGTGCACCACCAGAATTACTTTTTCGTGTATCAAGACACCCTGCATGATCAGAATCTGAATAGGCCGTTAGAAAGAAACCGGTTTCCCTTGGATACCAGAGTCCCATGTGAATGGTATTCTTAAGGTACCGAAAGATCCGTTTAACCTCCTTGAGGTGCTTTTCAGTGGGTCGTGCTTGATATCGTGCACAATAGCATGTAGCATGATGAATATCAGGTCTGCTTGCTGTCAATGTAGGTCTACGAGATCATTGGCCTATTCTACATGATTGATTGGATGGATTGATTAATAAAATAAAGAAGATGAGAAGGGAGATGATGGAGTAGAGAGAGAAAGGAGAGAAGGGAGAAAAGTAGAGAGAGAAAGTAAAGATTGAATAATAATTAATGAAAATGACCAACCCCTCCTAACATGCTAGGAGGGGATATATATATAGCCCACCCTACATGTGGGCTATATGGACTATACATTTACTAAATGGATCACGAGCCCATTACATAATTATCGTTGGAGCGACCGATCCTTCATAAATACGTAAAACGTATTTCCAACAATCTCCCCCTAAGGGAGGTCGCTCCAAGAGACAAAGTTCTAAATAGTCTATATCTCGTGATCTATGCTAACTAAGATGTGACCGAGACTTTATTGGGAAAAACGTATTTCCAACAATCTCCCCCTAAGGGAGGTCACATCTTTTTACAAAATCTTAAACCTAGCATCTATGCTTGAGTCTTCGATCTTGTTCTTGTGAATATGCTTGATGTGATCTTTGACTTTAGTCTTGAGCATGTTTCCTTGCCTTGACCTTGTGCATTCTTCACTTGTGATATTTGCCTCTTCGTGACTTCATGTTCCACATACTTATACTTTTAAATTCTTGAAAGCTTCAGAGTTTGATACAGCGGAAGACTTGACCTTCAGGCTTTCTTGAATTTGTTGAAGTACTAGTAGTATAAGCATGTGGTGACGACTTCTTCTGGATTGTACACCGCAATGCCACCTTCTTGTTACGCTGCATAAGACAGTTAGCAACAAACAATATACACGGATGAAATGGCCTTGAACATTTCATTCTAATTCGGTAGCATTTTACCTCCGGTCGGTGAAGACCGTTGGACGATATTAAATATCGTACTTGTGGCAATAAAGAACCTCCTTGACAAGATTTCGCGGGTAAACCCGTTCTCTTTACTCGACCGTCCAAAGCTGACTGCGAACGTAAAGAGTGAATCATTTGGATAATCTTATCCGCATGATTTGAAGCCGTCAATTCATGTTCCTGGAACAAGTGAAGTTCAATTAAGAACCGCACCGTCGTTGCTTTCTAGTTGTCACTAGCTTGATTCATATAGAATCTCGCAAGTTACCTACCAAGTGCTGTTTGATGTTAACACTAGAAGGATTTCCATTCGTCACTGTAAATACTTAATAGTATTACTCTGAATGTTCTGGCAAGATCACTAAGATATTGCATAGTGGCCTGGAACGTGTTTAAATTCATTTAAGAATTAAACCACTGTTGCTTTCCAGTTATCACAAGTTTGATTCATAAAGAATCGCACAAGTCACCTACCATGAGCTTTTTGATATTCGCTCAAGAAGGATTTCCATCTTCATTGTAAATACTTTCGTATTACTCGGATGTTCAGGCAAGATCATGAAGATTTTGCGTAGGACTCTTAAGATCTTTCTTACTTTTCACAGTGTGTGAAGAAGCAAGGAATTATGAAAGTGTGTCCTAATGAGATATAAGATGATCTCAAATGGCTCTAGACTCGATCGTGCATTTTGGATTTTAGTGATCGGAGGCTGGAGAGGAGTGCCACCTTTTCAATACCAATTTATTCGGAGTGAATAAATCAATAGATAATGCATTGTCTCCGTGTGATTAAAACAAATATCTTTTGAGAGATATCTGAGTTAGCTGGGATGGGTTGTGCATTGCATCACTGGGTCCATGATGTCTGTCTTCAATATTAAGAATCATTAAAAAATGATCTTAATAGCATATGTATTGACCCGGTTTCTGCCTAAGTTGTAAGGAGGGCTTCTTTCTTTACACCCTTTATCTTTACAATTCTTTTTCATTCTTCAACCCCTTCAATGCTTACCAATACGTCATCACTAGCACCTTGTTGTGATTGTTCCAGTGCTAACTTAAGTACTTGGTCGACATTCAGCTACGTTCACAATCTTTCTCCAACTTTCCTAGGACTTCTAATTCTATCTAGGGAATTGTCCTAGGGAAGATTCCTCCGGTTCTAGAGGAATCATTGGACTTTAACCTATCCTACCATCCTTATGTCACCACAATCTACATCATCGTGAATAGAGATGTTTTGGGTAAGTGTATGTCACCATGAAATCCATTTTGAAGTGTAAATCCATTTTGCTCCCCCTTAACATATGCCACGATATCCGAAAACATTTTGCACATGTTGGGATGAGCTAGCACGTTAAGTCAAACCATTTGTGATTAATCATTTCCCCTATTAAATCACATTTTCTCCCCCATATTAAAAATATTAACTCAATCAATGTTTTTAATATCAATTGATTTAATAGCGTTTTAAGAAAATTTGGGAAGAAAAATGCAAATCCAATTATCTTCATGAATTACACAAGCTCCCCCTCAAATTAATGAGGGTGTACTTGAAACGTAAATTAAATACCTTTTAAACACAAGTGTAAGGTATTTATCACGTGCAAAGATCATATATGATAATGAATTCATAATATTAGCAATTTACGAGGTTGGACCTGAATGATGGAGAACATCATATGAAAGAAGCACATGGTTCTTGTTCACGAATGTTGGTCTTCCTCGTAACTTCTGAAGTTATCTCTTGACTCCATGTGTATGATTGATATCGTTGTCTTGACACCAATATGTGAACTTGGCACTCTCGGCATCAAGGATTCTGAATGCTGGACAATTGCTCCCCCTCAATTGTTGACCCGTGTTCTATTGAAAGAGCTGTAGTCACCGTTTGAGTAGTCGCATCGTCGAGTATGTAGATATCAATTGTAAGTTGCTACGGTTGGTGGAGATGATAACTTCGGATTCTAAAGTCAAAGCTTTCCGGTGAAATGCTTGACTTCAAAGTGAAAAGCGGGTTACTATCAGAAATAATAACAAACCATAATGGAGCATGTTTTAAATATTTTAAACTTCTGCTCGAACTTTATTTACAATCCCGTGTCATTATTGAATGACATTTCTAGGTTCGTAAATATTATCGATTCCAGAAGACATGCTCTTTTTATCAAAACGTTTTTGAACACACAATTTTGAAAGATTTAGAAAAACCTCTTGAGAAATTCTTGAAAAATTTTGTTCAAAGTTTTGAAAACCAATTACTTGAGCTTAAGATTTGGAATATCTTAGGAAAGCTCAAGTCCGAGAAGTTGTAAACTTCTCGTTGTAAGGATAAGTTACCATCGGCGATAACCTTTCCTTTTATCTGAAGAACGAGTCCTAAGCTGACATTTACTTAGTAGTCGTTTTCATGAGCTTGAAAACTTTGAATGTTTTAACGAAAAGTTCTCTTATTTAAAAGATACACTTTCCTTTCTGAGCTTAAAACTTCGAATGTTTTAATACAAGCTCATGACCGAGAAAGGTGAATTTCTCGTTAAGAGGATAAGTTATCATAAAAGATAATCTTTCCTTTATTTTAAGTTCGAGTTACAGTTTGACATTTAACTGTAAGTCATTGTGCATGAGCTTTAAAAACTTCGAATGTTTTTAATATTAGCTCATGCCCGAGAAAACTTAATTTCTCGTTGTTAGGATAAGTTTATCATCGGCGATAAACTCTCCTTTCTTTGAAGCACGGGTTACCATCTAATATTTAATGATAAACCATATACACGAGCTTAAAACCTTTGAATGGTTTTAGGATAAGCTCGTGTCCAAGAAAACTTAATTTCTTGTTAAGAGGGTAAGTTATCGTTGCGTAGATAAACTTCACTGTCTCTGAAGTCCGGGTCATCGTCTGTCATTTAACGAGGAGCCATAGTGCATGAGCTTAAAAACTTGGAATGTTTTTGATATAAGCTCATGCCCGCGAAAAATTAATTTCTCGTTATAAGGATAAGGGGTTTATCATCGGTGATAAACTTTCCTTTCTTTGAAGATCGAGTTATAGTCTGTAATGTGACTATAAGTCCGTGTGAGCTTAGCCATGAATCCCCTAAGACACTTGTTTCTCCGACATCTGCTTCTTCAGCAACCAAAATCTAAGAGTGTCCTTAGTTGAACGGTATACAACGATTGGACCGCTTCGTTCTTTTGGAACATCAACTTTGGTACCTGCATTCTCATTAGGAGTTTGTATACTTTTGCATGGGTTAGAGATATCTATTTTAGAAGCACGTGGGGGTTCACGGTTTTATTTTCTTGTGTCAGAGGTGGCCTGAGGGGATGATTCACTTGTCTTAGTTGGCAAACGTTTCCTTTTATAGAAAACCTTAAGTTTAGGCTTAAGTGATGTATCATCCTTTGCAATTTCCTCCCTAGTAGTCTTCGTAGAATCAGAGACTATCCTAGTTAAAGGGCACTCGTTTCCTACAAGAGTGAAAGTTCTACCAGTGGGGTGCCACATTTTACCAATGGGTTTGATTTTAGCGACCCACTGGGATTTAAGTCTAGCACGGGAGTTCACCTCATTAAGTAGTTTCTTGATACAAGAATCATGATTTACCGTAAAGACACATTTTCTACATGTTTTACAAGTAGCATATTTAATGTCCGAGTAAGATCTAGAATTCCTAGATGATTGATTGATGCTCCTAGGATGTGACATGCTACGGTTAGCAGTGTTGGGTAATCTAGAAGGCATCTGATTAGGTTGGACATTGCTATCTCTTACATGTGTCTTTTGAATAGCTTCCCTTTGACCAAAATCATGGCGCACATCAGTTGAACTAGTTCTAGACGTGTTCATTGAACTATTCTTAGAGAAACTAGGGGCAATCATGTGATGAGGTCTTGCTAAAACTGATTTAGTCACATTAGGCCTAGTTGGTGGAGTGACTGTTCAAGAAATATGACCCAAATCAACTTGGGAGGCAAACCGCGGTCTCGAGGATTGTGGTCGCTCGGATCTAAATGCAGTAGGTTTTCTGACAATCGGTTGTCTGACGAACTGATTTGTAGGCGGTTTCCCCAAGATTGATGGTTTTTCAATCTTAGTGTCCACACTAGGTCCTCTATTTTTCCTTAACTCATTTTTCAACGCAGCTATAGAAAAAACCTTTTCCTGTACTTGAGCATTTAATGTCTCGTTCTCTTTGAGCAATTCATCTTGGGATGCCAACTTAGATTCAAGCAACTGAATTTGTTTCAAAAGATTATCCTTTTCAGCTTTAGACTCTAAAACTTTTTGATCTAATTTTCTTTCAAGAACAACGTTTGACTTTTCAAGTTTCTCAAAGTATGTTTCAAATTTGTCCGTTTTCTTAGAAAATTCAAGTTTGGCATCCTCAAGATCTTTTAATTGTTGAGCTACAATCATTTCGAGCTCTCTAATCTTGGAATCAGAAGCAGTCAATGAAGCAGTTATAGGACAATTATCATGATGTTTAGCATTTTGAACACTTTCTCCCCCATTATGACTCTCATGGGATGAATCAGAAGTGGTATTTCTATCACTCTTTTCCATCCCATGTATGTCATAATTAGGTTCAGAATGCTCAATATGCGGCATGTCATCAGCATATACATCATAAGCAACATTACATTGTACCATGTTTGCCGGATCTTCGTCATAAACGGGTAAGGTGTCATCAAGAGAGATCTCGTGAACATTCCCTGACGTGCCACTGGTATCATGTTGTCCTCCTGATTACGTGCTCTTGCCATCGTTAGGCTCAAAGTTTTCAACCGTATGACCAGTTTCCTCTTGCATCGAAGAGTCTTGTTCTCCATTATCATACCCTTGCTGAAGTCGAGATCTTTCATAAATCGAAGACGAGACCAATGTCATGAGTTTCAAAATTGTATCACGGAAAACTCGAAGCTCGGTATGTGTATCTCGAAGAAATGATTGGCAAATCACTGAACTTTCAGGCTTGATGATATTGAATTGGAGGAAAGGCGTGAGTTGTGTCACAAGAGCCTTATATGCAAGTGCCGATGCAGAGTGATTGAAGTTTTCATTGTTGAGTTGCTCGGCGAGTTGGGTCAAAGTGGTGAATATTGAATCGATGAATATATGACGATCTTGTCCAAAGATGGTCACAAATTCGCTCCCTCCTTGAATCCCCGAAAGAGTGACAAGATGAGACTAAAGCATTTGAAATGAAGTGATGCCACTTTTTCTAACTTTGTTTTGCATTGAATGCGATACTCCCTCTTGATTTTTCGATTTCAACGAATCCATTGAAAATTTGATGACGAATAAATGTGGTCGTTGTTAATTTCTTATCCGCTCAAACGTTGATAAAACAAACCGGAGACCAAAGCAAGTTCGGCTCACTCCAAAAAAATATTTTACCGCTTTGGTTCTGTCTAAATATCCGTCTCAACACGATGTACCAATCCAAAATTAATCTTAACTTGGCTCTGATACCAATTGTAGGTCTACGAGATCATTGGCCTATTCTACATGATTGATTGGATGGATTTAATGATTGGATTGATTAATAAAATAAAGAAGATGAGAAGGGAGATGATGGAGTAGAGAGAGAAAGGAGAGAAGGGAGAAAAGTAGAGAGAGAAAGTAAAGATTGAATAATAATTAATGAAAATGACCAACCCCTCCTAACATGCTAGGAGGGGATATATATATAGCCCCTCCTAACATGTGGGCTATATGGACTATACATTTACTAAATGGATCACGAGCCCATTACATAATTATCGTTGGAGCGACCGACTTCATAAATACGTAAAACGTATTTCCAACAGTCAAGTACATGAGGGACCCGATCATGGAACGATATCTCGTTTGATCTATGGGTAATCCCTCCAAATCAGCATCTAGGGATGTGGTTGATAATGGTGTCCCAACGGGGTCACAGGATGTCATACCATGCTTTGTGATTATCTCTTGACAATACTTAGCTTGGTTAATAAAGGTACCACTTGGGGATTGGTGAACTTGAATTCCTAGAAAGAATTTTAGTTCGCCCATCATTGACATTTCAAATCTGCTGTGCATTACTTTTTCAAACCATTTTTAAAGTTTTGGGTTTGTAGACCCGAAAATAATGTCATCAACATAAATTTGCACAAGCAAAATGTCATCCCCATGTTTATAAGTGAACAAAGTTAAATCAATGGAACCTTTTGAGAAACCTTTGGAGACCAGAAATTTCGAGAGCTCGTCGTACCATGCCTTTGGAGCTTGCTTGAGTCCATAAAGTGCTTTGTGGAGACGATACACATTGTCAGGATAATGAGGATTGACGAATCCTTCCGGCTGCGTGACATAAACTTCTTCCTTCAAAGGACCGTTAAGAAACACCGTCTTTACGTCCATTTGATAAACGATGAATCCCTTATGTGCAGCATAAGCAAGGAAGATCCTGACCGCTTCCATTCGAGCTACTGGTGCAAATGATTCTTCAAAATCAATACCCTCTTTCTGTCCATACCCTTTAGCCACTAGTCTAGATTCTTGATGATCGTGTTCTCTTCATCCATCTTGTTTTTCCAGATCCATCGAAGATTTAATGGTGTTACATCGTATGGTTTGTCAACAAGTTCCCAGACTTTAAGTCTTTCAAATTGTTGAAGTTCATCCGTCATCGATTCAATCCAAGCATGATCAGCTAATGCTTCTTTGATGTTTTTCGGTTTAGTTGAACTCACGGAGAATGCGAACATACAAACATCGGCATCGGTGTTAAGCTGTCGTCTTGTGCGAACGGGTTGTGAAGGGTTTCCAATGACATGAACCAAAGGATGATCTCGGGTCCAATGATGTGTTGAAGGATGTCGTTGATAGAAAGTATGCATATTTGACGGATCAACATGGCGAGTAGAAGACTCTCCAGTTTTGTGTACCGGTGTACCGAATGGGTTGATGAATTCATCTTCATCAGATAATGCATTGTCTGCTTGATTTGTGTTCTCTGGAGCAATGACAGTAGTTGTGGATGTTGTAGGATCGATTGTTGAAGTGATAATCTGAGGAGGTAAATCTGCAACAACCCGTGTTGAAGTAGATGAAGTTGTATCCGGTTGTTGACGATGATCGGTATCATCAGTCTTATCATGAGTGTCAGCGGAAGACTTCGATACAACTTGTTTCTCCCCCGTGAAATATTCATCATACATTGGTCCATATAAAATTTCCAACTCTTCAATTGTCGTGTCGACTGTCATATCAGCTCTAGGAACATTTTCTGGAACCAGCGTTGAACTTGACGGTTCATTGCTGTGGTCTTGAGCTTCGAGTTCCGTGCGGTTGTGAACGGAAGTCGTTTGTCGTTGTGGATCGGGACTTAAATTGTTTTGTTCAAGTGCCATTTCTTGTAATTCATCAAATCGGATGTGAATAGTCTCGACTATCAATTTTGTTCTCTTGTTGTACACACTATATCCCTTAGACTGAGTTGCATATCCCACAAGAATACACGCATCACCTTTTTCTTTCATCTTATCCAAATTTTCACCATCTCGAATGATGTAACAAGTACATCCAAAAACATGAAGGTGTTTGAGTGAAGGTTTTCGATCATGAATTATGTGATATGCTGTCTTTCCGTGTCTTGGGATAATTAAGGATCGGTTTTGTGTGTAGCATGCGGTTGACACGGTTTCGGCCCAAAAATATAGTGGAAGTTTTGAAGCGGATAATAATGTTCGAGCAGCTTCAACCAACGTATGGTTTCGTCTTTCAACAACGCCGTTTTGTTCGGGTGTTCGAGCAATAGATGTTTCATGTTCAATCCCTTCGGCTTCAAAATACTTTCTCAGATTTGAATTCAAAAATTTTGTACCTCTGTCAGTACGAACCACTTTAACTTGAGCTTGAAGAACATGTTGTATCAGTTTAAGAAAGCTGATGAGAACTTCGGGTGTTTCATCCTTGGACCTCAAGAAGTGAGTCCATGTGTACCTTGAGTAATCATCGACAATTACCAGAATATATTTCTTTCCATTGATACTATGAACACGCATGGGACCACACAGATCCATATGAAGAAGATCTAACCGTCCTTTTGAGCTTGGTGTAGTCTTTGTTTTGAAGCTACTTCGTTTAGCTTTATGTTGATGCAAAAGTTGGTTGATCCTTGCTAGACCCGAATTAGGCTTAATTCAGGTTGGCTGGGCTCCGGCTCCTGCACCAAGTGAATTGTTTGGTTGGGATCCTGCACACTAAACAGCACGCGTTAGGCTTACCGTGGGAATGTTTCCCACGATTAGACTCCAGCGTGAGAGTAAGTAATCGATTTAAGGTTTATGTGAGTTTAGAGTACCAGTCGTAATACCTTTGTGGAACCCTTGGGGGTTCCTTTTATAGGCAGTGAAACCCTAGTGGGCTTCCACTGATGCTTCGACCCCAAGGAAGAGATAATCACCAGAATTTAGAATGATTGTTTATCTTCTAATCTTGGTAGTGAATATCCTCTCTTATTGGGATAAAGATATTCCAGACAGAATATGATTCTGTCTAATCTTATGTCGGCCGCACCGGGCCGTGGGCCGCACATATGTGCGGTTACTGTTCATTCAAGCCCATAAGCCTGAATGACATTTATCCACCCATCTGTGATGGACCGGATACAGGTAGTACCCGTGGGCCGGGCTCATGACCCGGTTGGGGACTATACGTCATCATGTCCCCCCAGTCTAGTTGTTACAGTCGTAGACGTAACCTCTAGACTATCAAGGTGCTCTCCGGACATACCAAGGAAAGACAGGAAATGAGACATTGAAATTTTTGTTATCCTGGCCGCACGTGGCGACCCTTCGTGGGAATATTTAATGAATACTACCTCAGTCCGCACACAACGGCCGAGACAACTTAAATGTGACATTAAATACGGTCTTACGTAAGAGCCGCATAACCTGACAAGAATAAAAAACATTAATGATAGTCAACAATCCAGTCGCATGCCTGCAAAAGTGCATCATGAATGCCCACCCTTAAGCCACGCAAAACTGTTTAAGAAATGACCCGTGGGTCCCCCTCTGGCGTTGCAGAAATGTCAGAAACCCTATCCGTTGGATAGGCAAGGTAACTGACACGTGTCGAAGATCCAAGGTACCTCGAAAACCGAGGCAACCCTATATAAGAGTGGGTATGCGTGTTTGTTACACACACACCCCACTCCTTCTTCCGCCATTGTCAATCTCAAGCTTTTATCTCCCAAAAATTTTTTTGCCTTCTTTTCCACGGATTTTCGTCGCCGCAGGTTAGATCATCACGCCCTTAAAGACCTTTTTATAAAATATGGTAAATGATAATCCCCTTATCACGGATGTCCTGAACGTGATGTCTGCGGAAAAATACCTCGACTTTCTGTCGAAGTATTATGTACCCGAAAGCGTACACCCCACCTATCCGGGTGATGGTGAGGATATTACGGATGCACCGGCGGGGAAAGTAGGCATATATACACGCCTGTTTGACTCAGCCAACTACCGTATCCCGTTATCCAAGTTCTTGGTAGACCTTCTTTTGTATTATGACTTTCATATCACCCAGCTCCACTGCATAGGGGCGTGTAAAATCAACCAATTTGAGATTACATGCCATACCTGCGGAGTAACCCCCACCGTGAACCTGTTTAGGGCTTTATACTTTCCCCAGTTAGTGAACGGGTGGTTGTCGTTCAAGAAACGACCCGGGAATGCCCCGATGACATATAGGAAACCTCTTGACTCCCTTAAGAATTGGTACGACCATTACTTCTTTGTAGATTAGAAAGTATTCCCTACCCCCTTCGTACTTAAAACCAAAGCCCCAAAAGACTATCCGCCCAAATCCAAAGATTATAGTAGCCGGGACCTGAAAATACTAGATACCCATCGCACAGAATTCCATAGAGGGTTGCCGGAACACTTTCTGTGCTTAGTAGGGATAAGCCGCCGTTACTTTGGGAGGGATGACCTATACCCGTGCTTTTTAACAGAACAGGGAGAGGGTAGGTCCTATATATTTGTTTGTATATTTGATTTGTCACACATGTGTATAACTGTATTAACCCGTATACTTGTAAAAAATTGATTGCAGAAATGAACCTTCACGGACTAATCCGCCAAGGCGACCCCATGAAGGTGGCGGAAGGATTCCGGCCATTGAAACCAAATGAGCGCCCCTTGCTAGAAGCTCTTGCCGACCGTACAATACCGCTGGAGGAGACATCCGAGCCTAGGTCGGACGAGGAAGAGCCTGTTATTGAGAAATCCCCATTGGATTTCCACAATGAAGACGACGAAGACCCATTGCTGGAGGGGGGCCCCTGAATCAAGAAGAAGAGCATGATCCCAATGAAGACACCACGCAGGCTTCCGGGTCCACCCCACTTACCTCTAGAAAGAGGAAGACAACCAGGCGGGTAGCGAAGAAAATTGGGGAAGATGCCGGAGTCGCAAATGCTCCCCCCAAGAAGCTGCGGAAAGATCATCCACAATACCAAGAAGAAAGCAGCACCACGACTGCCCAAGCCGATCCTACCCCGACCATGGAAGGGCCAGTTCTGCGAGTCACCCCTGTGAGCGCCGTAGCTCCTACCGGCCCAGACCCTGACATTGGCACCTCGTAAGTACCCCTCGTGATTATGATTCATATCTTTGTATGATATATATAGACTAATTTTTTAAACAACAGGGTGAATCCGGCGGCCGCAGCGCAAGGAGAAGAAGTGGGGAGAAATCCATCCCCCGCGCCAACCAACAAGCCCCCATCACCTGCTACCACACGTGGCAAGGAACCGCGCCCCGAGGGTCCAGAAGAGAGCTTGCGCTTAACATGGAACTTATCAAGCTTGACACGGCTGGAGGCTGAATCCGAGTGTTCAGAATTTATCGAACACATCACCCCGCCTGCCCTCGCACAGGATTTAGATGAACTAGATCATGAGGCCCTGATTGAGCAGTTTGACGTATCATCCGCACATCAGGTGACGGTGGGTGCCGCGTTAAGACGCCGTCTGATCCAGTCCCTCACTAATGTGAGCCGTGCTGACAAGAGGATAGCCCGCCGTGAGGCGATGGTCGTGAAAAACGAAAAAACCATCGCATCCTTGCAGGCGGCATTATTGACCGCCGAGGCGACGGTGAAGGAGCAGGTGCATCACGCCGACGCCAGAGAGAAGCGTATTGCTGAGTTGGAGGCCCTCGTAGCCGCATCAAATGAGAAGGTAAACTTTCAGAAATGTTGTACATACACTCCTACTTCTTGTATGCATGTAGCCCAAAAAGTATATATCCTTGTAATAACTCCAAATTTCATACGCAGGTGTCTGCGGCTGAGGCTGCTACTAAGGCAGTGACCGTGAAATCATTCAGCATTGCCCAGGAGCGTGACGCACTGAAGGAAGAATTGATGCAGGCCCAAACCAATCTTGAAAATCAAGTTGCCTTAGCTGATGAAGAGTTAAGCAAGGTGGTTGTAAGCTGCGCGGAGAGAGTATGCCCCCCTCTGCTAACCGCTACAGCCGGTCGTAGGTGGATTATTGGGCAAGGACTGCGGCTTACGGTAAGTGGGGCTCTGAACGCTCCACACCTACTGCAGGCATTTGCTGGGGTCGTATCCGATGGGATCGACCGTGGTAGGCACGAAGGCCTGGTCAAAGCTGCGGAGATGATTGCAAAAAATGAAGATATCACACAGCATCCGTATCACAACCCCTCCGCAGCGGGTAAGATGACTGCGTCCAGGGATGCCTTGGCAGAACTCCAACACCCCCTCCTGGACGAGCTTGAAGTAATGAAAGATGCTCCAAACGAAACAATAATGTCCCGGCTGAGTGATGATCCTATTCCCTTGACGTTGGCTACTTACGATTCCGCATCCAAAGCCATGTCAGGCGAGAAGCCGCTTGGAGAAGCTCTAGATGCTCTCGCAGTCAAAGTCCGGGACGGGAAAGATGCTCGTGGGGAGGCCCTTCGTGCTTTAATTGAGGAAGGGAAGAAAGATCTAGGGGAATTCCTACCCCCCTTGTAACTTATCCGTTGTAAACACTTGTGATTATATTCGTCCGTGTATGTACACGGCTAAGACATATATGTAATAACTTGTCTTTTTATTTAGGAGTCCGTGATGACCACGACCATTTTGTTTATTGTTAATTTTGAAACTTGTGTATTTCATTGTATTTCAATGCCGCATGATGTATCACGTCTTACACCTGAAAATGGGAAAATACATACAAGTCCATAATTTACTAGACATGCGACGTGCGTCTTTACTATGCAGAGTACCGTGTGGATACGGTGCACAAAAAACTTATCACAACGTCTTGTGAGTAAGGCGTCTAGTAAGGATACATGATCCGTGCGGCTGGGGTTGCATCCCTCTTACGCGACAAGTTGAATTAGTAGGTTCACTTAATCCTCTTACCCCGCCTGGAGGCGTATAGTACATGTACGGTAATTTGAAAGAATGCATATGAATAAAACATGGCATATTATAACACAAGTAAAAAATTCATACGACTTAACAAAAAATCTAAAAAAATGATTTGCACGAAACAGGCCGTGGAGCTAGCTAGGCACCACGGCATTTTATTTAGAACGTTTACATTTTGTTTGAACAATAATGACAAGTCCTAAGAAACAAGAAAGGAATCTAAACAAACATAAGACAAAACAAAACAGATGAACCCGCATGGTTCTTCAAAGATAGCACTTTCAAGACTGCACATAGCGAAGTACCCATGCGGAAGCCGTAGATTTCAAAGATAGCACCTTTTGAGATTGGAAATATTCCATGTGCGTTCTAGGTCGCGCCCATCCATATCACGTAACCTGTACGCGCCTCGTCCTAAGGCTTCAGTGACTTCATACGGTCCTTCCCACTTAGGGCCCAGCTTTCATGTGTTCTCCGCTCGACTTGCTTCGTTAGCACGATAGACATAGTCTCCCGGTCGAAAAGAAACACCCTTGACCTTGGCGTCATAATAAGCCTTCATCTTAGCCTTAGACTTAGCCTCATTGATGGCTGCTATTTCCCTCTTTTCTTCCAGCAGATCCAGGTTGATTCACAACTGTTCATCGTTCGTGACGACATTAACCTCCGCTGTGCGGATGGTAGGCATTCCTATTTCTGCTGGAATAACAGCTTCAGTTCCGTAGGCCAATGCAAATGGAGTATCCCCGTTGGCTGTTTTGATCATAGTTCTATGCGCCCATAGCACATGTGATAACTCATCGACCCATTTGCCACTTCGTTCATCCAGACGCGCCTTGATGCCATTCCCCAAGCTTCTATTTGCTCGTTCGACGAGGCCGTTTGTTTGTGGATGCTTAACATATGCGAAGCGCCGTTTGATGTTCAATGATGCACACCAATCTTTGAATGGGTTGTCCGTGAACTGCTTGCCGTTGTCCGAGATGATTTCTCCTGGTAGACCAAAACGGCACACAATGTGTTCCCACATAAACTTCTTGACCTGCTTGCCTGTGATAGACTTGACTGCCTTGGCTTATATCCATCGTGTGAAGTAGTCCATTGCAACAATCAAGAATTTAACCCCCCCCCCCCCCCCGCAGCTATAGGAAATGGTCCTGCAATGTCAATTCCCCACTTATAAAATGGCCATGGGGACGTGATAGGTGTAAGCTCCTGCTGCGGGTGCCGCGGTACTGGCCTATGCACTTGGTAATCATTGCACTTGCGAATCATGTCGCGCGCGTCTCTGTGCATGGTAGGCCAATAATAACCTGTTCGTAAGGCTCTAGCTACCACGGATCGTGGGCCTGCATGCATGCCGCACAACCCTTCGTGTATGTCACTGATTACGTAAGCTGCCTGGCGTGGTCCAACACACCGCAGCCACGACTGCAAGAAAGAGCGCTTGTAAAGGATGCCTTCTCGAAGTTCAAAATGTTGCGACTTCCTTTTAATGCGCCTTTCTGCTTTTTCCTCGTCTAGAAGGGTCTCATTAGTCAAATAGTTGATGATTGGGGTCATCCACGTAGGCCCCTCCTCTTCAACTATAGCGGCAACCTCCCCTTCCGTTATAGATTTCTCCTTGAGTATTTCCACCAAAACTTGTTTAGACAAGTGAGCGAAGCTTGTGGATGCGATCTTGCTAAGAGCGTCCACTTTCTTGTTCTCGCCCCTTGGCACCTGCTTGATGGAAAACTTACTGAAAGTCGCGATTAACGACTAGACTTTTTCCAAGTACCTGACCATGTTGTCCTCCTTAGCCACATACCCACCTAGAATATGGTTCGCGACAAGCCGTGAGTCCACGTAGGCTTCAAGGTTGCGGACTCCCATTCTAGCGGCGATTTTTAAACCCGCAATTAATGCTTCATATTCCGCTTCGTTGTTAGTGGCCGTGAACTCAAAACGGAGGGCGTACGTGAATTCCATTCCTTCTGGGTTTGTGAGGATGAGACCTCCCCCGGACCCGTCTATACACGAGGATCCGTCCGTGAATATCACCCAAGGTTCCGTTGGGATCTCGTCTTGCTTAGTGATTGGTCCTTCCTCATCCGGCTTCTCGATCAGGAAATCTGCCAAGATCTGGCCTTTAACAGCCGTCCTTGGTCTGTAAGATATATTATGCCCCCCAATAGGATGCTCCATTTCTGTAGCCTCCCTGCCACGTCCGGTCTAGAAATAACTTGCTTGATTGGCAGATCAGTAATAACCACAATTGGGTGCGCCTGAAAGTACCGACGCAACCGTTTTGTAGCAAACACTAGTGCTAACACCAATTTTTCCATGGAGGAATAATTCAACTCCGGCCCTTGTAGTGTTCTACTTATAAAGTAAACCGGAGTTTGTACTGTATCTCTATCCGTCATAAGTACCGCGCTTATTGCGCCATGAGTAGCTGAGAGATACATAATGAGTTCCTCCTTTGGCCGGGGAGCTACTAGCATAGGGAGAGATGCAAGATGCTGCTTGAGTTGGCCGAAAGCTTCCTCGGCTTCCTTCGTCCAGCGGAAGTCTCCCTTTCTAATACACTTCTTGAGTGTCTTAAATAGGGGTAATGACTTCTCTGCGGATTTAGATAGGAATCTATTCAGCCCGGCTAACTTCCCATTCAGGGACTGCACCTCCTTCCGTGTCTGAGGGGACGACAGTTGTATCACTGCGTCCGTCTTCTCTGGGCAAGGTTTGATGCCATTTGGATCAATCAAATATCCCAGGAACATTCCCTCAGTTGCTCCAAACGTACATTTCTTTGGATTTAACTTCATGTTAATCCTTCTCAGCGTGTCGAATGTCTCTTGGACATCCCGGAGAAGTGCCTCCTCCGTGTGACTTTTTATCACCAAGTCATCAACATAGACTTCCAGGTTGCGTCCTATTTGTGATTCAAAAGCTTTGTCCACCAACCGCTGATATGTAGCGCCGACGTTCTTCAGTCCAAACGGCATTTTCGTATAGCAATATACGCCCTGGCTCGTATGGAACGCTGTTTTTTCTGCATCCTCCTCCGCCATCTGGATTTGGTGATACCCTTTAGATGCATCCAAGAAGCATTTGAAAGGATATCCACACAAGGACTCCACCTTCCAGTCGATTTCTGGTAACGGGTAACAGTCCTGTGGGCAGGCCTTGTTTAGATCCGTGAAATCCACACACATGCGCCAACTTCCGTCATGTTTCTTGACCATGACTGGATTGGATAACCACTCGTGGTAGTATACCTCGCGCATGATGCCTGCATCCACTAGTTTCCGTACTTCCTCCAGTATCACTTGGCTGCGCTCGGGCGCCTGGCCGCGCTTCTTTTGCTTAACGGGTTGGTACCCTTGGCGGATCTGGAGCTTATGCTTTGCTATCGCGCGTGGCACGCCTGTCATATGCTTTGGATCCCATGCGAATATATCTAGGTTTGCACTCAAGAGAGAGCACATGGCCCTTTTGCCGCTATCCGAGAGTGCCCCTCCTATGGATACCTCCTGTTCTGGATAGTCGGGGGAATTGCTACCTTCCAGTTGGGAGGTGGTAATCCATCCTTGGGTGGGACAGGTGGAGCCGGTGTTGTCACGGTATGACACTCGGATGTTGGTATGACTGTGTTGTAAATAGTAACGATTCCCCCCTCAACGGGGAATTTGATCATTCCGTGTGCCGTAGAGAGTACTGCCCGGATAGCCAAAATGCCTGGTCTGCCTATGATCCCATTATACGGAGAGTGTGAGCGTATCACCATGAAGTTCATCCACGTCGTAGTGGAATGTTCCTCATTCCCAATGGTGACAAGCAAACGCAATTGCCCTATCGGCCAGATAGTGCCTCCACTAAAGCCAGTAAGCGGCGACGTGGCCGGTACTAATTGGCTTCTTATTTCTGGGCATAACTGCACAAAACAGTGTTCATACAGTACCTCTGCTGACGATCCTCCATCCACATACATGCGACGAACGTTGTGTGTTCCAATGCTTATCTCAATAGTGAGAGGCGCGTCAATCACATCGCTTGCTGTGATGGGAGGGAATGAGATTTCCCTGCCGCGTGAAAATTTTTGGCCAATTTTCTGTCTCGTGTGGCGCTGTTTGGATTGGATCATGTATATGGTCGAAGGCTTGTCCTTTTGGGGATCCTTCTTATCATACTTCTTGTTGTTATCTTTTCCGTCCTTCCAATCCTTAACTAGGTGTTTGAGTTTGCCTGATTTGATCAGCGACTCAATATGCTTCTTGAGCTGGAT
The DNA here is from genome assembly GCA_025667525.1 of Glebionis coronaria. Classification (NCBI taxonomy): domain Eukaryota; kingdom Viridiplantae; phylum Streptophyta; class Magnoliopsida; order Asterales; family Asteraceae; genus Glebionis; species Glebionis coronaria. The sequence continues at coordinate 109,463,464 of CM046879.1, read as the reverse complement.
GCACTCCTCCGTGGCGTGGCCTTTGTCATTATGGAACTCGCAGAAACGATTTCCTTGCCGACGTTCCGGGGGAGTGGTCATTGGGGGAGGCCTCGGAAAGTTCGCCCCTTCTGTCAGCAAGATCTCCCGGTAGGACATCTTTAGGGGGGGTGAACTTATCGTCCGACCGACCTCCTTTGCTTTGGCTCTTATAGTCTGAGCCCTTGTTATTGTTCTGATTACCTTGACCGCCCGACTGCCTCCGGGACTGATCATTTGACCGGTACCCATTTCCTCGTGATGGGTAGGCCGCAGCAACAACTGTTTCCCCTTCTATGAAATTTCTGACCCTTTCCATGAGGTCATCATATCTCTCTGGACGCTTGTCATTGAGGCGCCTGATCAATTCTCTGTCTGTTATGGCGTGCATGTAGTCAGAGATCTTCAGGAGCTCCGGCATGGTTCTCGTGCGCGTGCACTCATCATTGAAGCGTTCAGTGAAGGCTTCTGTGGACTCCCCCGGTCGTTGCTTGACAGTTGCCAATGAGACTGGATCCCTATTATACTTCTTCCTTTGAGTATAATTGTTCTCAAAGGCAGTGCGTAGTTCTGTGAAACTATCAATGCTCCGTGGAGGGAGTGCTTCAAACCAGTCGTGGGCATTTCCGATCAAGGTCGAATTGAACATCTGGCACCATATAGGCATAGGCCATCGCTCGATTTTAGCCTGTGTATCAAATATTTTAAGGTGATCCACCGGATCACCGGACCCATCATAAGTCTTGATACACGCCGGCATGCGACGCTTGGTGTCCTCAGAATAGTTCCTTATGCGGAGGGTGAACGGGTCTTCCCTGGGATCCGCCCATGGCCGGGTAAGCCTAGGGTCATCCCATGGTTCACACCATGGACGCGAAAGATCCTCCGTTTCTGTATCTCGATAGTAAGGACCACCTTAATACCCATCATTGTTTGGTGGTGGTGGAGGGGTGCGCCTAGGTCGGCGACGCTTAGGCGGATGGTCATCTGAGTCCTCTCCGGACGGGTCCGGGGACGGCGGTGGTGCCCCATCCTTTGCATAAGGACCACTTTTTTGGGATGAACCAGGAGCCTTTTTCCCAGTATTCATCATGTCCCACACACTCGGGCGACGTGTGGTTCTGGCCAGCTCTCGATCTGGTCGCTCGGGTGAGCCATCCGACCTTTCTCCTTCTTGAGACTGCGTTAATTCCTGTATAAGGCGGTCTCCTATGCGCTCAAACATATTCCGGGGTTGAGGGGTTTCCGCAAAGGTACCCTGCTCCTGAGGCCGAGCTCTCCTTTTCCTCTGATTTTGGGAGGAGGTGGTTGGTCTGGTGTCACCAAAGTTGAGTCTGGCTTGGAGGTTCCTCCCCAGACTCAGCCTTGATGCGATCCTTGGGACGATCCTTTCGAAGTTCTGCGTGAGAACTCGAGTAAGATCCTCCTCACTGAGTGGTAGGACTTCCACTTCTTCCTCTGTCGAGGGTCTGCGCGGTTCTTTGTTAGGAGGGTTTGGCGCACTCCCCGGATCAGGGTTGTCCAGGGTTGAAGTAGGCGGGGGTGTCATCGAGATCGTGCTCGTCACCCCCACGGGCTGAAAACCGCTACGGTTACCTGGCCCGCCTGCGAGGCGGCTAGGTGACTGATTAGGGATGAGAATCCCTTCCCCTTGGGACTTCCAGTTCCAGGGTTTCACGTTCCTGGGGTTAGCTTGCGGATGCCCCTTCGTCATTGGAAATTCGAGATGAGGTTTTGTTCTAGCTTAGTGTTATGGGTCCCACGGATGGCGCCAACTTGTTGATGCAAAAGTTGGTTGATCCTTGCTAGACCCGAATTAGGCTTAATTCGGGTTGGCTGGGCTCTAGCTCCTGCACCAAGTGAATTGTTTGGTTGGGATCCTGCACACTAAACAACACGCGTTAGGCTTACCGTGGGAATGTTTCCCACGATTAGACTCCAGCGTGAGAGTAAGTAATCGATTTAAGGTTTATGTGAGTTTAGAGTACTAGTCGTAATACCTTTGTGGAACCCTTGGGGGTTCCTTTTATAGGCAGTGAAACCCTAGTGGGCTTCCACTGATGCTTCGGCCCCAAGGAAGAGATAATCACCAGAATTTAGAATGATTGTTTATCTTCTAATCTTGGTAGTGAATATCCTCTCTTATTGGGATAAAGATATTCCAGACAGAATATGATTCTGTCTAATCTTATGTCGGCCGCACCGGGCCGTGGGCCGCACACATGTGCGGTTACTGTTCATTCAAGCCCATAAGCCTGAATGACATTTATCCACCCATCTGTGATGGACCAGATACAGGTAGTACCCGTGGGCCGGGCTCATGACCCGGTTGGGGACTATACGTCATCACTTTACAAAGCTCACAAGAAGAACAAAGATGATCTTTGATGAATTTCAAACTTGGAAGGCCTCTCACAATATCTTTCTTGGAAAGCAAGTTAATGGTATCAAAGTTAAGATGAGAAAGTCGTTGATGCCATAACCATGCCTGAGTCGTTGAAGCTTTAGCCATGAAGCAAATTGGAGTAGATGAAGTTGTGTCTTGAAGTGAAGTTGTGTAAAGATCAGTTCCCTGTGTACCGGTAAGTAAGTCATTCCCATCATAATCACGAACAAAACATGTCTTCTTTCTGAAAGCAACCTCCAAATCCGTATCACAGAATTGACCAACCGAGAAAAGATTGTGATTGAGCCCTTCGACGTAGTATACCCTTTTAATCGTGATATTCCCCTGAACCAAATCTCCATATCCTAGGATCGGTGCAAATTGATCATTTCCGAATCGGACCGTACCCAGGAACTTCTCCACGAAGTTAATTAGAAGCTTGAGATTCCCCGTCATGTGCTTCGTGCATCCGGAGTCCATTATGAAGAGAATTATTTGTATCGCCTGCAGAAGAGTTAGAACACGATGGAGCATTTGCTAAATTGGATACCACAGTATTTGTGATTATAGAATCATTAGTGTCCTTAGAAACATTTAAAGGCATACTAACACTCGTAGTCACATTTTCTGTCCTAATTTTAGGCATCCATTTATATCCGGGAGGACATTGATTAGCAAACCACCATTTCCAAGACTTACTAGCAGACTCATATAATTCCTTAATTTTGCTTCTAGGGTTCTTAGTGGTGGAGTCTGATGCATTACTTTTCTTAGTGGGGTGGCACCAGAATGGTTCATCTTGCGTTTGGGTTGACTAGCTCTAATAGGCATTGCAACTTGCTTCTTAGTTCTAGTATCTACGTCTTTGACTTTATTCCTAGCACAAATGGAATGATTAGCATTAGCATACTTTCGACATTTGACACAAACAAATTTCACATTCATAGCATTCAAATCATTCACAGCATTCAAATCGTCATTACATGCGATAACAGACTTTTTATTCTTAAAAACATTCAAATTCCTAGGGTGTTCTTCTACTTGCTTCATCTTCCCTTGATTCTTGTGTTTCCAGACCTTATCATTCACTTGAGTGCTCTTAAGCTGAGGCCGGCTAACACTAGTAGTGGAGACTATTCCTGTAGTAGAAGACACACGAATATTAGTGTTCTAGAAGTTTGAGGCGAGTGAGTATCTGTGTTTGTGGGCTTAGTGGATATTCTATACATCCCTGGTTTAATCACATTATTGTGCTTAACGCTTGGTGCTATAGGATTCCTTCTAGGTTGATTCTGTGGTAACCTTTCCTTTTCATCCATCTTGGGGGCAAACACAGGTTTTGCAAACAAGGAATTTGACAAAGCAGATGGTTTTCCCAAGATAGAGGATCTATTTACATTAGAGGCATTGGGTTGTCTAACAACAGTTTTCTTAATGCTAGGTTCCACGATTTTCCCACCCATTTTAGCAACGAGTTTCTGCAACTCTGCTATCGCTCTGTCCCTGTCTTATAATTGAGTTTTCAACCCTTTAATTTCCAAATTTTGTTCATTCATTTCTCGAAATGTTTGGGAAAGTTTTTCTTGCAATTTATTATCATGTGGAAAATGACCAACGTCTTTTTGCAAAGCAAGTTCAAGTGAATGATAATGTTTTTGAAGGAAATCGGTTTTGTGTTGAAGTAACTCAAAAGCCTTTTTGTCAACATTTTCTTTACGTTTCGAAAGCTCAATTTCAAGACGTTCACATTCTTTGATCTTATCAAGATATTGGCATGCAACTTCAGAATATTCATCAATATCAGCACAAGATGTAAAATAAGCACACATAACATCTTTAGAAACGCATTCTTGCAAGAGTAAATCATATTCATCTGAGAAATCAGACTTCTCCATTTGAAGATCATCAATGTGTTTCTCAAGAGATTCAACATATTTTAAATCATCATACATTTTAGTCCGAATGAACTCCTCAAGTTGAAGAACAATTTCTTTAATCAATGCCGTGTTTGGAATTAAGAGTTCTTTGACAAGCAAGGTAATATCTTGAGGAATCGGACGTGTCCACTCAGCATTTTCACGTTTTGCCCAGTCTCTTTCAACAATAGATTTAACATTATCTATGTGATGTTTAAGAATACCTAATGTTTTCCTACTCTTGCTTTTAGATTCATCTAGAGGGAGGTAGTTTATGTATTTGTAAACATTAGATTTCTTAGGGGCAAATGCTTTCTTCCATTGAATTCTCTTTTGTTTGCATTCTAGAAACACTTCCTCACGAGTTTTCTGAGTTTGTTTGTTGAAAAGACCATAGAGACTATTCTCATAAGCATAATTATATGGTTTTACAAACTCCTTATTGACAAGAGGTTGACTATCATCATCCCAAAGGGCAATCTCTTCACTATCGGCACTAACAGGCATGCAATCAAGATTGGTCCTTTCAGTCTCTTCAAGATAAAGACACGGGTTCGCAGCTTGAGCTTTGGAAAGGTACTCAGGACTTGCAAAGCTAGCTTGATCCTTAAACATGGAAGGGGGTGCCAGCATTCTTACGGATTGAATAGAATCATGCGTTTTATAAACAACTTTCTTCAAAAATTCGACTTGTGCTTCTAGTTTTGTTACTTTTTCAATTTCTTTATCATATCTACTTTTGAAGTCTTGTTTTAACGCATCTACCTCTTGTTTCTTATCCTCAAGAATTTTAGCAGAATCAGTAGTGGTCATAGAGAGCTTTTGTTCAAGTTCATTAACTTTGGTGTTGGCAAGGTACGTTTTTTGGCGTTCTCCATTAAGAAAACATTATATTGACGCTTCTCTTTTGCTAATAACTCAAGAGTTGTATTATATTTGTTTTCAAAATCGTCCTTTTGACTTTTTAACGCACTTCCCTTGTACCCCTCAAGCTCTTCAGTTTTCTGAAGGAGCTCATCTCTTTAGCTTTCAGTCATCTCAGTAGATTTGATAAGAGCAGCTTTGCATTCTTCAAAACTTTGAGTGAGCGTAGCGTTTGCCTTCTTTAATTGCTTTTGACTCTTTTTATTTTTAGTGACATCTTTTTGTAAAGTAGCAATTAAATTAGCAAGCACAATACGTTCCTCTTCATCATATTCATTTGCATGTTGATCATCCTCAGACTCATTATTACACATGTCTGATGAATCGGGTGTGGTATTTCTATCAACCGTTTCCATCATACACGTGTTATTAATGGCATTGGCTAGATCACTATGCTCAGGATTATCACCAAACACATTATATTCATCAGTAGTGTGTACCTTATCGATTGGCTCAGTGTCAAAGATAGGGCCATTGTCATCTTCAATGACTTTGAGAACTTCTTCAACCTTTGCCATGTACGAGTAATGTGCATCGAGCTCTTGATCAGAATCTTCATCATCAGTATCATCAAGCATTGCTCCTTCCTCAGCTGACAATTTAACCCCTGCTTCTATTTTCTTGCATAGCAGCATCTTTTCCTTGTGATAGCTAGAGTCTCTAACCCTTTTCGGCTTCCTGCATTCCTTTGCCATATGCCGATAACCTTGGCAATTAAAACATTGAATCTCATTCTTCTGAACCACTTAACTTCCAACAGTTTCCCTATTCCCGGTAGCAGCAGCAATCCTCTGAGTATCATACTTGGCAGTTTGTCGATCATACCTTGCAGAACCCTCAACATGTGTTGGATTATGTCGATCATACCTAGAAGGACTTTCACCACGTCGACGTGTGTCATAGCTTGGAGGACTCTCAACATATCGGTTCTTTGTGTTAGATGATGTGCGAAGATTGTTTTTGGTGGGTTTGTAGATTTTCTTGTAAGTCTTCATTATGAAAGCAATTTGTTGTTTCATCTCTCGGTTCTTTTGAGCTTGATCTTCATCACTATCTTATTCAGATGAGGACTCAGATGGTGGTGATGGTGCTCTTGGCACTTTACCTCGAGATTTTGTGGATGATTAAGACTTAGATGATGTGGAAGATCGTGGTGAAGATGATGTAGTGGAGTACGGCTTAGGAGCACGAGAGTGATGATCTTGAACATGTTGTGTGGTAGTCACTAAAGCAAGTGGGTTAGCCGTCTTTGTAACACGTTCAGTTCGAATCTCATTTGCTTCATTCTGAAATTGCTTCAAGATGTCAAAGAGTCGATGATATGAGACCTCGTCTAACTTTTCTTGTTGTTTCACCAAAGTGACGAACCGTGTCCACTCGGGTTGAAGTTGTTGAAGAAATTGAACATTGACTTGCATGGTGGAGACTTGCAGATTATTTCTTGTCATGTCATTCATCATCTTATAAAACCTGGAGTAGTAAGATTCAATTGATTCTCCATCCCTTGAAGTAAACTTGCTGAAATTCCAAAACAAGTTTGTTTTGACATCTTGTTTGTTGAGTGATTCTCCTTGTTGCAAGCGTTCAATCGCAGTCCACATTTCATGTGCTGTCGGGCATGCATCAACCGTGGAGTAAATATCATCTCCAATCCCACTTAAAACCATATAGATGGCTTCCTTCTCCGCATCATGCCAAGCACAATTTTCAGGTGTGAGATCGGCTCTTGTTTCATCACGTTCACTTGCAGGTATTGGATCAGTAGTATTTGTGGCTGCTCTTGGAGGAATTGAGATCTTCTTAATTATATATGGTCCATGAGTAATACATTTCCTCAAGGCATCACCATTAGGTCTTGTATCAAGGTATCGTATGAAACGTGATTGCCATTGAGCATACCGACCAGACACAAGCATTGGTGGTCTCTCTTTGTTACCCGCCACCATTATATTGTTGTTCGTCACACGATATTCGGCAGTAGAATCCATCTCAATATTCTCTGAAATGATGAAGTTAATATGGATCTTAAGTAGATTTGTTGTGATCGTTTTTGTGGTTTAAATTCCGAAAATTTCAATATTTCTCCAGTCCGACAATAAATTCACCAGTCTGACAAAACGGTAGACCAAACAAATTTTGTAATCGCCAAATTTTGAAATCGAGCTAGAAATGTCCTAAAACTAGTATGTAAAAAATTTGAATTTACTTGACGGAAAAATTTTAACTCTTTTTTTTTAATCTTCGTGTAAACGATATTTCGAAACTAGTCTAGATGGTGGCTAAGTCTAAAAAATACTCGAACAAAATTTAGCAAAAACACAGCATCGGAATGTCCATCGGAATGTCCTTATCGGAATACCCAAATCAGAATGTCCCCCTTTATCGGAATACAATCGGAATCCCTTCGTCGGAATGATGTCGGAATGCCCTAATCGGAATGCAAAGAATCCCTCTGTCGGAATATATCAACTCATGTCGGAATGTTATCGGAAAACCCTAGTCGGAATACCTAAATAACCCCTGTCGGAATATATATATAAACTCCTGTCGGAATGTTGTTGTATAACCCTTAATCGGAATGTAATCGGGTACACACTTGTCGGAAAGTAATCAGATAAGCCCTTGTCAGAAAGTCTAATCGGAATACTGATAGGAATGTTTAAACCTTTTTCCGATGCGACTGATCGGAATCACTAAACCCTTTTCCGATTGCACTGATCGAAATAATAGCACTGTTACGAGATTTTGAGGTAAAAAAAATGATATTTTCGACAAGAAATCCGTGATTTGAACCAACCAAATGCGACCAAATCCCTACCACAGCTATGTAGAAGATTTATATCAAGATTTAGAGCATGGAAAACACAAAAAAATCTTGAATTCGAGATGATTATAAGAGAAAATCACACGAACCAAGTAAAATCAACAAAGAATCACAAAACTACCCCATGGCGATTGATACCAATTGTTGTCCCTTACTTTTGTGATGATTAAGCAAGGAAGAAAGAAAGAAAATAGATGAAGAAGAGATGGATTCCTAGAGAGAGAAAGTAGTGAGAGAAAGTAGAGAGAGAGAGAGAGGATTAACTTTTGGAATATTAGATTAGAAGTGAGAAAAAAATGAACAACCAACCCTCCTAACATGCTAGGAGGGTGGTATATATAGTCCACCCACATGCGGGTTTTAATGGGCTATATATTGGACCGGGCTTGTCTTTTGGACTTTAATTAGTTTAAATCCAAGCCCGTAAACCACGACTAATTAACTACCTATTACAACGTTCTAACTAATGTTACAATAATAACCTATGACCGAGCATTCTTGTTTGACTCAATATTTTGAGGCTAACAAACTTATACTACGAGCCTATAACTATATTGTTGGAGTGACCGAAACTTTCTTAATACAAAAAACGTATTTCCAACAAAACATAACAAACATGAGTTTTACAAAATAAATCTTTATGTCATGATGTACGAATATATATAGTAAGTCACAACACACGATGGAATGCAAGATGAATAATTTAATTAAGTGGTGACATATACAATGAAAACAATCATAGGACTAAGCATATTATGCATAAATGGTTCGAGTATAAAATTGATCGTTACATTTTAGGTTACATAAAAAGAAAAGTATGATCCCAGTGCCTTGCTAGCTGGGAGTAACCCATAAAACTTAGTAAGCTATGCATGATAGCTATGAATCCAAATATAACCTAACAAGAACTACTAGCATCCTCTGGTGCGTTTGGATGTTGTGAGTCCCTAGCAACCCCCAAGACCTGAATGCGCCCAATAGCTCGGGTCACACGGTCTCCCATGTCCCACCTTTGCTCATCCAACCTAGTGTGCCTAACTCTCCCAACGATAGCCTCATTCTCATCATGCCTCAACCTACCCTCTAAAGCATGGCAGTAAAACAAAATCCCCTCTCGCTCTGCTCGTGCACGAGCGGCCTCAACAACATGCACATGTGCTCTCTCACGGTAGAAATGTCTCTCCATCTCGAGCTGAGAGATTTGAGCTCGTAAGAACTGCCGGTCATCATAGCATGCATCCTGGCGCACATCAAACTCCCCATAATCGGCAGTCATCTGGGCAGAGACCTCGACCATGTATTCCTTGACTACTGCAAAGGCATCCATCATCTTCTTATCCGAAGCTCTTATGCTCGCCTTAACGGAGTCCCGGTACTCATGATCAACAACACGGGCCAAGATAGGCCTAGCAGAGCTCTCTCATCTCTCAACTCGATGAGAAAAAGCAATGGGGCAGATCTTCTTGAGTGGCAGTAGATCCTCCTCTGGCAGATCAACTTTGCGGTCAACTGATATGGTAGTGTTGGCCAATTCCGGAGCTGGATGATCCTCCTCATCGTCCCCTTTATCAGCGGGGTAGTCGGCCAACTCTGCCTCAGAATTCTCGAAGGGCTCCTCATTTGAGTCGTAGTCATCGTCATCAACGAACTTGGGAGAGTGGTTGGTCGGTGAGACTTCAACAGGTAGAATGGATCCGCCTTGTTAGGACCATTGGAATAGTTAAATGTAATAGGTAGACTAGGAGGTATGTAGTTCCTCCTGGTCCTAGTAGTAGTAGGAGCAAGTCGTGCTCCTGGTCCTGGTCAAAGTCAAACTTTAGTATTTATTTATTATTCTGTTAGGATATGCATGAGATATGTTAGGAAAGGATATGCATATCAGTTTTACACGTTTTGTTTAATGCTGTATTAGGGTTTCCTTGTAGTATAAAAGGAACCTTAGGCAGAAGGGTTAGACACACCTTCATCAAACGTAGTTCTAGTCATTATCAATATTAGAAATCCTTAGAAAGGATCAAGTCTTTATAGTTATTCTGTTCTTCTTTATTATATATGTATTCTACATTCATATTGTGTATAGAGTCTCTCTGTGGATTGACTTGTGATTACAGAAGTCGTTCACCGTTCCTGACAGGCTGTAAGATCTACATCTAGTAGACCCAACAAGTGGTATCAGAGCATGGGAGGGTCTCTATACAAGAAGAATCAAGTTTTCTTTTACTAACATTTTTGTTTAATCATGTCTGCCTCAACTTCTACTCAAACAGGAGAAGACAGCACTCCTAAAATTGTGCAACCTCAGTAGATCGTTACTACGGTTTCCAACACTAATGGTAAATTCCCTATTCTGAAAAAGGACGAATATGATAGTTGGGCAATGAAGATGGAATGGTGGATCACCAATACTGATCAAGACCTTTGGAAGGTTATTCTGAATGGGAACAGCAGGAAGCTAACTGGAAGAGACAAGAATGGTAATATTACTCTTCTAATCTCATGAAGAAATCATAGCTATTCAGAAGGAGGTCATAGCAAAAACTATTTTGCTTCAATCTCTTCCTGATGATCACATGGGTGACTTCTACCATTTGGATGATGCCAGAGAGATCTGGAATGGTATAAAAGCAAGGTTTGGTGGGAATGAGGAGTCAAAGAAAATGCGAAGATCCATGCTTAGAGATGAATTCACAGAATTCAAAATCTCAGAAACTGAAGGTTTACATCAAGGGTATGACAGGTTCCAAAAGATATTGAGGCTATTGAATCAACTTCGTTCAAAGCCTGACGATGCGGATATTAATGCAAGGTTTCTTAGAGCCTTACCCTACTCATGGAATCATGTGGTAATCTCTCTCAAAGCAAAAGGTGGGCTTGACTATCTCAATTTTGATGATCTATTTCATAAGCTCAAAACTTTTGAACCTCATGTGAGAGGATATTCAAGTGATTCTTTTCCCACTCCTGCTAATTCTGCCTTTGGGAGTTCTATGGCATCCAGTCCCATGTCATATGCTAGCAGCCCAAGCAATACTGTGTCTTCTAAACATACCGTTCAGCATACTTCTGCTCCTGATCCTACTGCCAAGTCTGGTAGTATGGTAGAAGCAGTTCTTCATTATTTTGTGGCTGATGTTGATGCTCAACAACAACTTGCTTTTGATGACTTCAAACAGGTCGATAAACTTGACCTGGATGAAATGGATCTTAAATGGAAGATGGCCATGCTCACTCTTAGGGTTCACAAGTTTGAGAAGAAAGCAGGTCAAAAATTCAATTACAACCCACGGGAGTCAGCAAGATTCGACAGGAGCAAGGTTCGATGCTATAACTGTCAGCAACAAGGTCACTTTGCAAGGGAATGCCCTAGCAAGAATGACCAAGAGAAGAGCAGGTACTCAGCTTTCAAGGTTCAGGAGGTAAAAGATGACAAGAAGGCATTGGTATCTATTGACTCTATGGTCAACTGGAATGATCATCAGGCTTCCACTCTGGAATCAGCTGAATCCTCGATTGACGTGTTTGCAATGATTGCTGGGAATCTATCTGATGCAGAAGAAGCAGACGAGTTTGCTCTTATGGGCATCTCACCTCAGGTACAACATTGTCCTCTTGGTTGTCATGATAAATACTCTGAATTGTTGTCCCAATTTAATGAAGTAAATGATCAGAATGATAAGTATTTTTTAGAGGTTCAAGCCTATAAGGCTTCATTAAACACATTGGAACAACAAAAGATGTGGCTACAAGATACTCAACGTGAGTATGAGGATAAAATTAGGATACTGAGCATCGATTTAGAAAACACAACTAATATGCTTAAATATATACAGAAAAGGTAAAAGATGCCAGTATCCAAGAAAAACAAGAGATGCAAGAAAGATTAGATGCTACTATGTTAAGATTTGAAAAATGGCAAAAGGCACCTAAAAATCTTTCAAAATTAATTGATAGTAGCATGTCTGGTAGGACTAAAAGAGGGTTAGGATTTTATAAATATATTGATTCAGAATATGTGTTTGATTTATCTTTTTCGAGTGTCTTTGATGCCGACAAAGAGGAAGAGGGAGAACCTAGGTACAATAGGTTTAAACCAGCAGCAGAAATGCATGCTGTCCCTCCCCCTCTTACTGGAACTTTCATGCCCACTTCTAGGCATAATGACTTGGATGGATCACAGATGCATGAGTCCCTAAAAAGTTCTACTAATTCTAATGACTTTGTCTCGTGTACTTTCAGTGACAAAAGCCAGTGACTCTGCATCAAGTGGTTCAAGTGAAGAGTCAAGACATACAAGTTCCAAGTCGAATGATCATGCTGCTACTGGTGCTAGGATGTGTAAAGAAAGAGTTGCCTTTAAGTCAAGTGTGTCTGGTCCTAGTTTATTGAGTCCTAGGAAGAATGTTTCTCCTAGAATTGTGTGTAATAAAGTTAGCAGTATGAAACAAAGTCATTCTAATAAAAGGTCTATTAAAACATGGTTTGTTTATGGAAGTGCATTTCATTTGATTAAAGATTGTGATTTTTATGACACACATGCTTCTGTTAATCAAGCATTTTCTGCTCCTGTTCCACCAGGAGCTGCCCCATATACTTCTAGAAGACTCAATCCTAGTGCTCAATCGTTTTCTTCTTCTAGAAGGTCCTCTCCATTACCTTCTGATCATTGGAGAAACATTGGATTACCAAAAAATAGAACCACAAGTAACTATTTTCAAAATTTTAATCCAGTTTATCCACAAAATTTTGACCATATGTATTTTGGTTTGGGAGGTTTGGGAACTGCTGTTAAGCCCTCAGCAGGTTGTTCTTGGTCAAACAATAATACCCATATGATGCATAGGCAACCAAGGAACAACGGTGGATCTCATCAATCTTCTTGGCTATCTCCTAAAGATCCACAAGGCAGGCTCAAACCTGAAAAGGTTTGGGTCCCCTTAAGACACTAACTTTTGCATTTTATTATCTTGTTGTTGTAGGTTACTCCATACCAAGATCCTAGTTTAGGAATTGTTGATAGTGGTTGCTCCAGGAGCATGACAGGAAATAAAAGTCTTCTCTCTAACTTTGTACCATTTCAAGGCGGCAAGGTCTATTTTGGTGGAGGTGAAGGCAGGATCACTGGAAAAGGAACAATTAAGACGCCTAATCTAAATTTTGAGCAGGTCTACTATGTGGAAGCACTTCAGCACTTCAACTTGATATCTGTCTCTCAGATTTGTGACAAGAAGCAGTTTGTTCTCTTCACGGATACTGATGCACTTGTGCTCTCCAAAGACTTTTAGCTTCCGGATGACTCACAGGTTCTGCTCAGAATCCCTAGAAGACACAATCTCTATAGCATCAAGCTGAATGAAGTCAACCCTACGGGTCAACTAGCATGTCTGGTTGCTAAAGCCTCAGAAGATGAAGCCACTCAATGGCACAGAAGGATGGGGCATGTGAACTTCAAGACCATTCACAAACTAGCAAATCTGAATCTGGTCTCTGGTTTACCTCCCAAGTCGTTTAGAAATGATATAAATTGTATTGCTTGCAGCAAAGGCAAACAACACAAAGCATCCTTCAAGGCCATTACTGCTCTTAGTCTTATTACTGAACCATTGCAGCTACTACACATGGATTTATTTGGTCCTACTTCCATTAGGAGCATTGACCACAAACAATTCTGTCTGGTGTTAACTGATCGATATAGCAGGTTTACGTGGGTGTTCTTCATGGCTGCCAAGAGTGAGACCTACTCAATTCTTAGAGATTTTCTTACCCTTATAGAGAACCAGTTGACCAAGAAGGTTAAAGGTATTCGTTGTGATAATGGAACCGAGTTTAAAAATAATGACCTCATAGCACTTTGTAATGCTAAGGGCATCAAAAGAGATTATAGTGCAGCAAGAACTCCTCAACAGAATGGTGTGGCAGAGAGAAAGAACAGGACACTAATAGAAGCTGCAAGAACAATGCTTGCCGATTCTAAGCTTCCAACCATGTTCTGGACAGAAGCCGTTAATACTGCGATTTATGTTTTGAATAGGGTTTCTATTACCAGTCCTCACAAGAAGACTCCTTATGAGCTTATAACGGGCAAAGTTCCAAATATTGCTCATTTGAAGCCTTTTGGATGTCCAGTAACCATTCTGAATACTAGTGACTATTTGGGGAAGTTTGATGACAAGGCAGATGAAGGATACATTGTGGGATATTCAGCTCACTCTCGGGCTTATCGTGTCTACAATCTACAAGCCAAGCGGATCATTGAAACTATAAATCTCAGGTATTTTGAAGAGAAGTCAAACATCCAAGGCAAGGGTCCTGAATGGTATTTTGATCTTGATTATCTTAGTGATTCGTTAGGATATTTTCGTTTCAAAACTAATCATGATGCAGGTCCACAAGTGTTTGCAACTTCTAGTACATGTGTTTCTTCTAGTCTTTCTGATTCAGATGATGAGGATGACATTTTTATGGTTCCATCCTACTCCACCTCAGTCTCTCCTACTCCTCCTAGTGATGCAACTCCATTGGATGTACTGGATTCCCAAGTAGCTCTTGACACTCTACTCAAACAACAACAAGAAGCTACTACAGCAGCTGCTCAAGGTGGTTTTGAGTTTCCCTTGAATACGTCTACTAACAAAGCTGCTCCTGGTACCCCAGCTTCTGCTCCTAGTGCTAGCTTATCACCTATTGGTACTCCAGCTAGTGAGTCTGCTTCAAATACTCGTTTCTCCAGTCCTTCTGATTTGGGGAACCATCAAAAGAAGTCTTCTACCAAGCTGGATGATATTCATAAACAACCAGTAGATGGGATTTTCAACGCTGCTTCATATGATGCTGATTTTGTTGGTGATCTCAATAACTTGGCACCAGAAGTGGAGGTAGCTTCCAATCTAGTCTTGCAATCACACAAAGATAACCCTACCACCCAAATAATTGGAGATCCTGGTTCTACTGTCAAGATACGCAGAATGCAAAAGAAGGCCTCGTCTGATCATCATGATCTTGTGAGCTATATTGAAGATCAAAAGCGTAATAATCATACGGACTTTCATCACTGTTTGTTTGCTTGTTTTCTTTCACAGGTGGAACCTAGGTCAGTCTCTCATGCTCTTGAGGATCAAAGTTGGGTGGAGGCTATGCAGGAGGAAATGCAGCAATTCTTGTTTCAGAATGTTTGGGTTCTGGTTGACTTACCAGATGGAAAGACAGTAATCAATACCAAATGGATTCTCAAGAACAAGAAGGATGCACGGGGAATTGTCGTGAGGAATAAAGCTAGGCTTGTCGCACAGGGCCACACTCAAATTGAGGGCATTGACTACACTGAAGTTTTTGCTATGGTTGCAAGGATTGAGGCCATTCGTCTGTTTTTGGCTTTTGCTTCTTATGTGGGCTTTACGGTGTTTCAGATGGATGTCAAGAGTGCATTTCTCTATGGCAAAATTGATGAGGAGGTGTATGTCACTCAACCTAAGGGCTTTGTTGATCCACTTCATCCCAAGAAAGTTTACAAGGTGGTCAAGGCTCTTTATGGATTACATCAGGCTCCTAGAGCTTGGTATGAGCGTCTTTCAACTTTCTTGTTAAAGAATGGCTATCGAAGAGGTACTATTGACAAAACACTATTTCTTCGGAGGAATACCAAGGACATTATCCTTGTTCAGGTTTATGTGGACGACATTATCTTTGGTTCTACTAGGAAGGAATGGTGTGATGAGTTTGAACACTTGATGAAAGGCGAATTTCAGATGAGTGCGATGGGAGAGCTTTCTTTCTTCCTTGGCCTACAAGTCAAGCAACAGTCGGATGGGATCTTCATCAGTCAAGATAAATATGTTCATGAGATTCTTCAGAAGTTTGACATGGATCCTCTTTGACCAGCAGCAACTCCTTATGAAGTTGCTAAAGTCAAACTCAAGAATGAGCCAGACCCCCCAGTCAATGTTCACATGTACAGGTCTATGATTGGCTCACTCATGTATGTGACTGCATCACGCCCGGATATCATGTTTGCAGTAAGTGCTTGTTCTAGACATCAGGTGACTCCAACGGTTTCGAACTTGAATGCAGTGAAGAAGATTTTCAAGTATATCAAGGCTCAACCTTAACTGGGCTTATGGTATCCTAGAGAATCACCTTTTGTTCTAGAAGCATATAGTGATAGTGACTATGCAGGTGCCAATAATGACAGAAAGTCTAGTACTGGTGGTTGTCAATTTTTAGGTCGTCGACTTATTTCATGGCAATGCAAGAAACAGACGATAGTAGCTACTTCTTCAACAGAAGCTGAATACGTTGCTGCTGCTAGCTGTTGTGGACAAGTATCCAAAATCAGATGTTGGATTATGGGTTCAATTTTATGAACACCAAAATTTTCATTGACAATCAAAGTACTATCTGCATTGTGAAGAATCCTGTTTTTCATCAGCGAACAAAGCATATTGAAATTAGGCACCATTTTATACGGGATGCCAATGAAAAGAAGTTGATACAGGTTCTTAAAGTTCATACGGATGATAATGTTGCTGATTTGCTGACAAAAGCATTTGATGGTCCTCGGTTCAACCACTTGGTGGTTCATATTGGGATGGTCAATCCTTGAGGTCTAGGATTGAGGGGAGGCTAAGCCTAAGGGGAGGCTTAGTGTACATATTACTTTGCACAGACTAACATAATGGTAGATTTTAACATCATATTGCATTGGTTCTGGTGGTGTGTGTTACTCCTGGTGAAGGATTTTGCTCACTTCTGGTGGTTATATTCTTTCATTACGGGCTTCTAGTCCTCATTGGTTAGCTTCTAGTCATTATTGGTTGGCTTCTGGTGGTTAAAAATCCTTCTTTGTCAAGTGATGATTGGCTTCTGGTACTGGTCTGGGACACTGTTCATTCTTATTGACTTTTGTTGACCACATCTTGCTTCTAGTACTGACCATTGTGCGCTTTGACTTTTAGTCAACGCTTCCAATTTTGGTATTTACACTCTTATTTAACTTTGGTAAATTGGAATTTGGAAATTATGTTAAAAAGGGCAAGTGGTTACTATGTAATAATTGTCTAATTTGAAAAGGCAACCCCCCATTAATAGGGGTCAATGAACAGTTACTACCTTCATTATTTATAGTCAATTAACCCCCCTTGACTCAATCATTCCACTCATAACACACAAAACCGATCCTACTCTCTCAACCCTAACCAAAATCATCTTCCATTCAATTAATCAAGATCCATGGCTGCCCTAGTATACCAACCTGCTCACAACAAGGTCGCCTATCTAGGAGATGGTCCACATCGTGATGATTTTACTGACATTCTGGACTTTATTGAGGCTTCAAACCTAAGGTATGCTTTTACTGTATGTCCCACTATTTATGATAGTGTCATTCGTCAGTTCTGGGCATCTGCTCGTCTTGTGGTTGTGGTTGGTCGTCCACGTGAACTCCATGCTACCATAGATGGACGTTCATACGTGGTTCCTGAGGCTTCTATTCGATCTTCCCTTCATCTTCAAGATGAAGGTGGGGTTGTTTCTATCCCCAATGCGGAAGTGCTGGAGGGGATGGCTGCTATAGGGTACAATCATGGGGGGAAGTTTAACTTCCAGAAGAATAGGTTTTCCCCCCAATGGAAGCTTCTGGTGCATTTTCTGATTCATTGTTTAAGTCCCAAGTTTGGGAGTTGGGATGCTTTCCCTACTCCTTTGGCTACTGGTCTCATTTGCTTAGCTCAGGGTAGAGTTTTTAATTTCTCTCGATATTTGTTTGAGGGGATGGTTAGTAATCTATCTAGTGCTGGTTCTAGGAAGAAGTTTCTTATGTATCCTAGGTTTTTACAACAAATACTGGTTTGCATTCCTCGTGATAGGACTGAGCATGTGCCTTCTAAGCTTACTGCCAAGGTGTATTATAATATGGTCCATGGGTTTAGCGGGGAGTGGAGGCCCCTTTCTGAGGCCATGTTGGGGCTGGCTTAGGGTCCTCCTGATGTTGTTGTTCCTCCGGTTGAACAAGCCGCGGAGGAACCTTAACTTGATGATGACCCTATGGAGGAGGAGGCTCCTGCTGGTGGTGCTTCTCATGTGGTTGAGGAGGAGCTGGTTGAGGAGGTGGTGGTTGACAGACCATCCACTTCCAAGGCTGGTCCTTCTTCAGTACCACATAAGTCCCCATTTGTGGAGACTCCCCCTCCTAGTCCTGCTCCACACTCTTTTGATAAGCCTTTTGGTGCTAGTACTCCTAATGTTGACCCATTTGTTGCTTCGGGCTCCATTGACGCCTTCCCTGACCCAAGTCCTCTTGGTGGGCAGGCGGAGGATCCTATTACACTTATCTCGTTACTTGATCTTATGCACAGGTATCATGCGCGGATTCTTTCCTTGGAAGCTGATTTGAATCAACACCGGAAACTTACTAGGGAGTTTGTTCTTCCTATGGCTGATCGCATCAAAGCTTTGGAGACTCAGCAACGACGACGAAAGAAGCATGTGGTTCATTCTGATTCTGATGCGGAAGTTAAGGATCGTGTTGAGGATGGTTTGACCTTGTTGGCAAAGGCTGCCTTTGCTGATAAATTGTATGATGATTTGCCGGTTCCTCCGACATCCTCTAGTTTTCCTTCTCCTGCTGCTGCTCCCACTCCTATGGATGGTGCTTCTGGTCCTACTGCTGGTTCCAATGCTGGTCCCTCCCATGATTCAAAGGGGAAGGCCCCAATGACTGATGCTCCCTCACCACCTCGCAAGCGTACACGCAGACAACTTGAGGAGGATAGGCTGGGTGAGGAGGCTGCTCAATGGATGCAAGCTGAAATTGATGAAGCTGCTCGGGCTGACGAGGAAGCGCTTCACCAGCAGAGACGTGAACAAGTCCAGCATGATGCAATGCATTGGAGTGATAGTGATTGGATGCAGGTATTGACTATTCTTACCAGGGATTATGCCCAGTTCACTGATCTTTTGGGTGCGGATGTGGATGAGCATAACTGTATTCCAAGAGCCATGGTGTTGATGCGCAAGAATCAATTGACGCTTGCTGCACAGCTTCGTGAGAAGCGTAAGAATAGACCTTTATCGAGAACTGAGGAGCGAAAGCAGATGCAGCGATATGTGAAGTATCAATCGGCTGCTTATTTCCAAGCTGGTTGGAAGTGGGACAGGGTTCGGGCTTTGCCTTTTGATGAACTTAAAGCATTATATGAACGTATGGTCAAGCATCAGAGCCAACCAATTCCAGAACGATTTATCTATCGTCCTTCTCCACGTGTGGTGACCACTTCTTCACCTGCTGTTACTACTGGTCCTACATCTGATCCTACTCCTGGTTCTGCTGCTATTCCCTCGGTTTTTGTTGCTTCTACAGTTGGTACTACCACTACTCCTTTGGTTGCTCCTATGGGTTCTTCTTCCGGTCCTGCTACCACCACCACACATGCTACCACCACCACACATGCTACCACCACCACCTTTGCTACCACAACCACCACAACTGCTACACCTGCTATGGCATCACCATCACCACCAGTTCCTGGTCCTCAACCTGTTCCTTCTTCTAGTGCAGCTCCTGTTGATCCCTTGGGTGGGCAAATTAATGAGTCTACTTCTCCTGCTCCCACTGCTGCTGCTCAGGTAAAGGTAAAGGTTGAACCCTCTCCTAGTGATCCCACACCTCGTCGTTCGCTTCGCCAGAAATTGGCTCGACGTGTTAGACGTGGCAAGATGGTCCCCTATGAGAAGCGTGATCCTGAAAATCTAATTGATGCAGCTTCTGACAGTGACTCTGATTTGCCTTTGGGAAATGGACATATTACTGGTTGGACGGTTGAGCGTTCCCTGACTCTTCCTGGTATGGTCTCTCATAGAATTACTCTTAGTGATGGGTCTGTGCGGTTAGCTTCGGGTCTGCAAGGTATTTTGTCTTGGGCTGATCGTAAGGATCTTATGGCTTTATATGGGTTTGTGGATACCGGCATGCCTGTTGATCCTATGGCTATGTCTTCCTGGCCTGGTCTGAGAGTATGGGCTGATCTTAAGATGATGCTTGATGCACCTCCTCATGCTCCTGTTTCTGGTATTTGGAAGGATCAGATGCAATGGGTTATTCAGCGATGGAAGTTATATGCGGGATGTGGTGAGCATATGTTGGAGTTGGAATCTGGTCATATGGTCTTCATGCTCACAGACGTGGATTATCCTTTGACGATTGCTTCGATGGAGGCTATGTTGGCTTGTAACTTGCAAATTTCAAATGCTCCATCAGGGAATGAGTCCTCTATGGCAACTGCGTTGGTGGAAGGAATCCAGGTTCGTTTGAAAGCAGATAAGAAGGCTGCTTCTGGTCTCTGATTTGGTTGGTTTGTAAGTGTTTTTGTTTTGTGTTTTTGATCATTTGTTCATATTATCATTCTTTTCACCAATATGTAAAGTGATTGGTGAATTTCATTCATTATAGTTAAAAAAAATAAAAAAAATAAAAATATACTTTTTATATAATATCTGCTTATACTTTAAACACATCATGGATTTTACACTTGTAAATATGATACCATTTGCTGATTCAAACAATGGGTTCTGGTTGTTGAACTGTCCTTGTGCTGGTTACTGGTTTCATCTGGTGTTGGACTTGGTCCTCACAACAAATGGTTCTCAACTCACCATGTCTAATCGACAAGAAAGAGTTGATTCGCCTTGAGGGTACGGCTCCTGGTGCGATTCTCAAATCCGTTGATGGTTGCCAGGTTACCCAAAACTGGATGGTTTTCACTTGCCATGGTCCTGGACTGAAAAGTAGCTAATCCAAGGGGGGTACGGCTCTTGGTAAAGATTTTATCAAATCTGTTGATAGCTGTGATAGCTTGCTTAAAGCTATAGGGTTTTCAACTCACCGATGCTTCAGTGCTGAGAGTTGGCGAGTCCAGAGGGGTACGGCTTCTGGTAAAGACATATCAAATCCGTTGACGGCTGTGATGGTTTGCCTAAAATCATCAGGGTACTCCCACTCACCATTGATTCACGTTCTAAGAGTTGGGTTGGGTTCTGGTCTCCCAGGGTGATGCTTATTCCACCAGAAAGACTGGCTAGCCCAAGAGCGAGCAGCTACTTGGTAAAGGCTCATCAAATCTGCTCATGTTGCTGTAAAGATTCAACACGATGCTGATTTGTTTCAAGCTTTGGAGAAGCTTCTAGTGTTCCATGTTGCGGCGGTTCTTCTATTTCTTATCTTGCTGATGCTGCTATTACTTTTGCTGATTCAATCCTCGAGCTTTATTGCACGTTTTCCAGGAAACTTGAACTCAACAGGTCAAATTCAAGTTTAGGGGAGGATTGTTAGGACCATTGGAATAGTTAAATGTAATAGGTAGACTAGGAGGTATGTAGTTCCTCCTGGTCCTAGTAGTAGTAGGAGCAAGTCGTGCTCCTGGTCCTGGTCAAAGTCAAACTTTAGTATTTATTTATTATTCTGTTAGGATATGCATGAGATATGTTAGGAAAGGATATCCATATCAGTTTTACACGTTTTGTTTAATGCTGTATTAGGGTTTCCTTGTAGTATAAAAGGAACCTTAGGCAGAAGGGTTAGACACACCTTCATCAAACGTAGTTCTAGTCATTATCAATATTAGAAATCCTTAGAAAGGATCAAGTCTTTATAGTTATTATGTTCTTCTTTATTATATTTGTATTCTACATTCATATTGTGTATAGAGTCTCTCTGTGGATTGACTTGTGATTACAGAAGTCGTTCACCGTTCCTGACAGGCTGCAAGATCTACATCTAGTAGACCCAACACGCCTCGTCATCATCAGATGTGGCCCGATATTCCAGGGTACTCTGGCTCAGGAACAAACACATGAGTGGTGTGATCCTGTAACTTGGGTGACCCGGGAGCTGGTGCAGATGATGACATCATGATAACTGAAATAAGTTAAGAACTTACGTATGAGTATGTATGTGGCGTATAAGTATGTAAATAAATAAGTTATGATATGTAAGCACATAGTTCAAGTAATATCAGGCAATGTATGATGTTATGATAATGCAGTTTGAGAAATAGTTATAGTCTAGAATTACTAATGCAACCTAGTTCTCTATAACTGAGTCTTTGATACCAATCAGTCAAACCCCCAAATATATGGCATCGGAAAGGTAACCGGGACATGTGACTTCATAGCATCAAACACTCAGAATATAAAGAACGACTTCTATATGAGTCATTTGAAAATTGATCATTTGAATAACGTCAACAACAAGGTTTTTAATAGTACATCATAAGTTCAGAAAAGCAAATTAAATGTTTGAAAAATACTCAAATGATCTAGGTGTTATTAAAAGGCTTCAATGCGTGCGAGTCCGATAGCAATCCATGAAAATTAAGCACCTGAGAAAACATTGCTAAAGTGTCAACATAAAGTTGGCGAGTTCATAGGTTTAGTTAGATAGAGTTATTGAACCACAAGATTTTTGGCAGTGCATGACAATATAACAAATAACATGTCACACAAAAAACGTTTACTACTGTCTAAGATCATGACACCAAAGCGTAACAATCATAAAGTATATAAGTGCCCAACAGATGCCTAACCTAAGGCATCCGTAAAAGTACCAAATTAAAATGCGTCTAAATAATATAGTATTCGATTAAACCTGACGAAGGTATCAACCTCAATAGATCTGTCCACGACATTCATGCTTACTGACTGGTCATCCGTGTCAACAATTAGCGGTTCATGATTAACGACAAAATGGCAATGAAGGGTTATAGCTACTTAGACCAGCCGTAAATGTAAGTTTAGTACTTGTGTTCAATTGTAAAACAGAGTAATGTTCTCACCCCAAAAATGCATAAAAGCTGTTAAAAGTGAGGCAATGAAACTCACCTTATGTAATAGTAACGATAACCAAATCGGTTGTAGGCACGGAAAAATGATGCACGCAAGATAATGCCAACTCTATCCGCAAACTAAGTGAATAATGTATATTTAAGCTAAATGCGCGCAATAGGTAATAATTATGACTTATGGTTGATTATAATTACTTGCATTTAATTTATAGAGTAAAATAAGCTTTTTATAAAAATTAAATTTATGGCGAAAAGGTTATTTTTAAAGGTCAATAAGTCTTTGGTTATAATCCCGTAAAATAAATGATTGGTCAATATGAAAACTAAATTGGGTCGACTATATGTTCGTGTTTTAAGCTTTACAAAACAAATTCGTTTGGCGCATTAAGCAGTGGGGTGAAGTGAAGGTCTTGGGTCGAAAGGAATTAAGCAACACTGGTGTAGTAGTTTTTAGTTATTTTACTTACCTTTAGGAGAAAGTAAGAAAACACTAAGTGTCTTGGTAAGTATAAGTATTAACGTTTTAGGAAAAACTTAAATATCGACAATTGAATTCGTTCTCGAGGAGGTATGGTGTTTAATGTCAAAGATTAATAACGTATTTGAGTGATTATTACGCTTTTGAAAAGAAGAAAATAAAAGAAAAAGAAAACGGATTATGCTAAAGTTGAACGAAAACGCGTAACGTAAAAACGTAAAACGCGATGAAATTTTTGAACTACTTAAAAAAAATCTAAAAATTACTAAAATTCCTAAAAAGTCTAACTAAGAAAAATATGTAAGCCAAAATTTATGAAAATATTGTAATTAATTTTTAAAGTTAATTAAAAATCCTAAAAATAAATTTAATTAAATAAAAGTCAAATCCCAAACTTTTTCTTTTGTAAACCTAAATTATATTAAACTATGTCTACATATCATTTTTTGAAATTTTTAATTACTAAAATATATTTTTTGTGGACTTTATAAAAAATAAAAAATAAAATAATCATAAAAAATAAATTACGAACGGGAAAAATCTAAAAGTTGTTTCTAAAAATCTTAAACCCTACCAGAAACAAAAGAAACATAACAAAAGTGAAAATCAATAAGCCAATAAGTCAGAAATTGACTTATAGCTCTCGGCTTATTATTAAAGAAGGAAATGAAAATGGGCTTAAGTGTATGGGCTTTGGAAGGGATGACAGATAAGAGCTCTTAGCACACTAGAACACCCTTGAACCCCTGTTCGACAGGTCAAGGGGTCGAACCAGGCTATAGACGCTTTTTGGCAATTATTTTTTTCTTTCTTTTTGCTTTGTTGGATACATAGGGCACAATAAGCAAGTAATAAACAGTAGCAAGCCCTACACAACACTCAAACATCTACACACATAATCACCATAATGCAAACCAATTTCCCTTGTTTAATACATCATATAGTGGCCAAATAGCACCCTTTTGTGACTTTCTTGCTTGGTATTGGGACACAAGGCACCCCCACAAGCGTTTTGCTTGTGGGGAGTCACAATAAGCACAAATGAATCAACAGGTAGCCAAGAAACAAACACAATAAGCTCACAGGGTATCAATTTAGCATACAACAACAATAAGAGTGGGTGAACACAACAAACACAAAACAACCCAGTGGGCTTAGACTAGGTTTTTGGTGAGAACCTTTTTGCACAAAAGCTATAAGCATTCCTAAGACACCCTATCTCCTAACTATGATCAAAATGACACACCCTCAAACAAATTTTGAGACCCCAATTCTTTTAACTGATGGTTGGGTGTGGTTTAGATAGCAAGTCACAACAAGAAAACACAAAGTATTTTTGGTGAGAACCTTTTTGCACAAAATCTATAAGCATTCCTAAGACACCCTATCTCCTAACTATGATCAAAATAACACACACTCAAACAACTTTTGAGACCCCAATTCTTTTAACTGATGGTTGGGTGTGGTTTAGATAGCAAGTCACAGCAAGAAAACACAAAGTGGCTAATATGGTACTTATGGTGAACTTACTCTTAAACTGTAAGCTCTCGATGAGCTTACCAAGTACAAACTAGTAATAAACTATGTTAGCCTCAAAATTTTGAGTCAAACAAGAATGTTCAGTCATATGTTTATTATGTATCGTATTTTAGAACGTTGTAATAGGCAGTAGGTTAGTCATGTTTTACGGGCTTAACTTTAAGCTAAAGTTCATGCATAAGTAACTAAAGCCTAAAAGAAAAGCCCGACCCATTAATATATAGCCCATACAAGCCTGCATGTGGGTGGACTATATATACCCTCATCCTAGCATGTTAGGAGGAGGTTGGTTCATTTGTATTCTCTCTAATCTAATATTCACCAAGTTTCTAACCATTCCCTCTCTTTTCTATCTCTACTTTCTCTCTCTAGAATTCATCTATCCTTCTTCTTTATTTCTTGTTTAATCATAACAAAATAAGGGACAACAATTGATATCAATCGTCACGGGGTAGATTTGTGATTGGTTGTTGATTTTTCATTTGATTCATATGATTTAATCCATAAATCATCTCGGGTTCAAAATTTTTTTGTTTTTTTCGTGCTCTAAATCTTGATATCAATCTCCTACATAGTTGTGGTAGTGATTTGGGTGCTTTGGACTGGTTGAAATCACGGACTTCTAAGCAAAAATCTCAATTTTTACTCATTTTTCACGAAACAGTACCTATATTGCGACACTTGTGCTTGATTTCCATCACAAAAGACAAGGGTTTCTGGATTGCGACACTTATTGCGACACACATTGCGATAGGGTTTTGGATTGCGATACACATTGCGACAGACTCATATTGTGGTATTGCGATAGACTCATATTGTGGTATTGCGACAGATATTTTGTTAGAATCGCGACAGGTGATAGGTATTGTGACAGATAGGTATTGCGACAGATATTTTGTTAGTATTGCGACAGGTGATAGTTATTGCGACAGATAGGTATTGCGACAGGTATTGTGAAGACTAGTATTGCGACAGGTATTGTTGTTGGTATTGCGACAGGTGTTGGTATTGCGACAGGTGTTGGTATTGCGACAGGTGTTGGTATTGCGACAGGTGTTAGTATTGCGACAGGTTTTGGTATTGCGACATGTGTTGGTATTGCGACAGGTGTTGGTATTGCGACAGGTGTTGGTATTGGTATTGCGACAGGTGTTCACATTGCGAAGAGTTGATTTTGGAACATTGCGAAATCACCAATTTTTGATCGAAGCATTTTTAGACTTAGCCAATATCTAGACTAGTCTCGGAATATCGTTTACCAAAAAAAAGAGTTAAAATTTTCCCGTCAAGTAAATTCAATTTTTTTCCATAGTAGTTTTAGGCTATTTCTAGCTCGATTTCAAAATTTGGCGATTACAAAAAAATTTCGGTCTACCGTTATATCGGACTGGGGAATTTATTGTCGGACTGAAGAAAAATCACAATTTTCATAATTTCAACCACAACTCAATCACATCATATCTACTTAAGATCCGAAGTCACTTCATCAACTGAGACACCGTCATCATGGAAAAGAGCAATGCGTGTTCAGACGTAACTAACTTAAAGATGGAACGACTACAGCAGCGGCTATGTATCTTGAGAAAAAACTCCATGGGTGGTTTTACAGTACTTCATGAGTCTTTTAAGGACCTTTCAAGAGTCTTGATCGAATTAGGTGAATCCATTGGCACATTCAGAAAAACATTCAGAAATGCCATGGATAAACTTGAAGCACAACTTGTCAACGAAAGAATCAGTGCTAGGGGCAAGACCACTTTCACTGATCTCAATACGACACTTGAAAAAGACATTTACTTCTGAATTCATCAAATCTTCACGTACAAAGGACTGCTTCAAGAGAAATAATGGAATGGATTCCTTATCATATAAAGATATGATAACCCGCAACATTGACTTCATTGTAACATATGTGAACCTCACCATACAGAAATCAAAATATTGATGAAAGGCTCAATGCAAGTTGTGGAACAGCATCAGATATTGAGAACACAAGCTGCAGATTTGAGACTCCAACGCACAGTTTAGAGAATGATAACAACAACTCTGGCAAAGAAAGCAGCAGCTCTGGGAAACAAGGCACAGACTCTGAGAATGTCATCAGCAATAACCTTCTTACGACAATTGTCCTATTTTAATTCTGAACCATTGGACGAGGTATACAATGATGCATACAATGTGTTTGGCAATGCCAATACGCATGAGCATAGTGATCAAACAACAACCCTTATTGACACATGTATGACGAAAAAGTTGATAGAAATACCACACACGATTCCTCATACATGTGCAATAATGAGTTTGAGGATGATCAACATGCAAATGAGTATGATGATGAGGAGCCTGTCGCGCTTGCTAATTTAATTGCTAGTTTACAAAAAGATGTCAATGAAAATAAAAAGAGTCAAAAGCAATTAAAGAAGGCAAACGTAACGCTCACTCAAAACTTTGAAGATAGCAAAGCCGCTCTTATAAAATCTAGTGAGACCATTGATAGTTATAAGGCTCAACTTCTTCAAAGAGACAAAGAGCTTGAGGGGTACAAAATTCGTTTAATTAATGTTAAAAAGGAAGATTTTGAAAATAAATACAACGAAGCTATTGCCTTGTTAACTAAAGAAAAACGTCAATTTAATGTTTTATTAAGTGATGAACGTCAAAAAACGTACCTTGCCACAACAAAAGTAAATGAACTTGAACAGAGGCTTTCTATGAATACCACCGATTCTGCTAAAATTCTTGACGAAAAGAAACAAGATGTTGAAAAATTAAAACAAGATTTCAAAAATAGACAAGGCAAAGATACTGAAAAAGTAACGGAACTCGAAGAACAAGTCGATTTTTTGAAAAAAGTTGTTTATAAAACGCATGACTCTATTCAAACCGTTAGAATGATAGCACCTCGGTCGTTTTTCAAGGGTCAAGCTAGTTTTGAAAGTCCCAAGTACCTCGAACAAGCTCAAGCTGCGAACCCCCATTTATATCTTGATGAGTCCGAATGGATCGATCATGATTGCCCAGTAGTTAGGCTTGATAGTGAAGAGACATCCTTTTGGGATGAGGAGAGTAGATCACCGGTCAATAAAGATTTTGTGAAACCATATAATTACGCTTATGAAAACAGTCTTTATGGTCTTTTCACTCCATAAAAACAGAAGTCTCGTGAGGAATTGTTTCTTGAAAGCAAACAACAAAGAATTCAATAGAAGAAATTTTTTTCCACTAAGAAATCAAATGTTTCTAATATATTAGCTATTTGCCTCTTGATGTTTCTAAAAGCAAAAGTAGAAAAACACTTGGTATTCTTAAACATCACATTGATAATGTTCAATCAGTTATTGAAAGCGACTAGCAAAAACGTGAAAATGATAAGTGGAAAGAAGAGATTCCTCACGATATAACTGTGCTTGTCAAAGAACTTTTAATACCAAATACGAAGATAATCAAAGAAAATGTTCTTGAGTTTGAAAAATTAATTCGGTCTGAAATGTTTGATGATTTGAAATATGTTGAGTCTCTTGAAAAAGAAATTGATGAACTTCAAAATAACAAATCAAAGTTTTCAAACGAATATGATCTACTCTTAGAAGAATGTCTCTCTAAAGATATTTTATGTGTTACTCTTCAATCTTGTGCTGATATCGATGAATACTCTGACGTTGCATGCAAATATCTTGATAAGATCAAAGAGTGTTAACGGCTTGAAACTGAGCTTTCGAAACGTAAAATGTTGATAAAAAGGCTTTTGAGTTACTTCAACACAAAACTGATTTCCTTCAAAAACATTGTCATTCTCTTGAACTTGCTTTGCAAAAAGACATCGGAAGTTTTCAATATGATAATAAATTGCAAGAAAAACTTTCCCAAATGTGTCAAGAAATGAATAAAAAGAGTTTGGAAATTAGAGATTTGAAAGCTCAGTTACAAGAAAGGAACATAGCAATAGAAGAGTTGAAGAAACTCGTTGCCAAAATGGGTGGGAAAATTGTGGAACCTAAAGTTGTGAAACCTGTTGTTCGACAACCCAATGCCTACAAAAATCCAAAGCCATGTATCTTAGGAAAATCGACTCCTTTCTCCAATTCTTCTCATGTAAAATCTAGGTTACCCCCTAAGACTGATGTGCAACCAAGTGGCCAAAAACCATCCATATCACCATATGTTCCTCCATTTAGAAAGCACAATGTTACTAAACCCAACCATGTGAATGCACCTAACACTACTAGGACTCCTCCAAAACGTGTGACATTTGTGTCCACAAAGGAATCTATAGGTTCAAATGACTTAGATCATACCAACAACCTAGAGGATGCTAAGCAAAAAGGGAAGATTCGGAAAGAAAAAACAGTGTATTCAAAACCTAGTACACCAAATCCTGCTAGAGTTCAACATACTCCTAATGGGAGTCAACCAAAACCTAGGATCCCTTACCAGCAACCTAGGAAATGGAAACCATCCATGAACAGTCAAGTTTCGAACACTACGCCTGAATGATTTGGAAAACCCAGGAATACAAGGACTTTCGTGAATCCCAAATTCTCAGTATGCCCCACTTACAAAAAGGGCATTCACAATGGAAATCATGACTATTGCATTCTGCAATACCTTTATGAAGTCAAATCGCGTGCCTTTGCATTAAGAATGAATGCAAAATCCCATAAAACAACAAGGAGATACAAACCCGTATCAAAGAAAAGCAATAACAACAAATCTGAAACGTGGATTTAAAAAGGACATAGTTTCTCTCCAAAGAAGTCTTCCACCGTGCAAGAGAAAACTACTCCTAAATCTAGTCTTCAGTGGAAAACAACGGGTCGTATCTTCACAGAAGTTGGTCTTAAGTGGATTCCAATAGAGAAGAGTGATGAAACCTGCGCTAGAACGAATGCGAATGTTTTGGCGGTAGACAAGGAATTTGTTACTCCTAATACTAGTATTTGTGCGAACTCTTCTTCTGTTATTGCAGGTACAACAGCGGATACTGAACCTAATTCTTCTTCCTCAAAGGATTCCAACTTTGTACATTCGATATCACCTTCTTCTATTGTACAAAAGTCTATTTTGGATTATTTTCGAAAAACTTGAGAAAATAAAAAAATAAAACAAAATAAAATGTAAATATCATTAGCAAAACAAAACTAAAAAAATGGAAAAACTTTCAAAATACCAACAATATTCTTCTCGACATGTCTTTCAGTATCGATAATATGGACGTGCCTAGAAATGTCGCTCAATAACGACACGGGTGTGTACATAAAGCTCGAATGAAAGTTGTAAATATTTTTCAAAACATGTCATTTCTATTTTTAATAAAGCGATCTATCTTGGGTTGAGCTTGTCACAAAACATTCAACGTTTTGAGCTCAACATAATGGCTTGTAATCACTTTCAGATTGTAACCCGGATTTATATTCACGGGGGAGTGTACGATTCAGTGCCCTTACCCTCAGCAAAAGAAGAGAAATCTTCTTACACTTGAGTGAATTTGTTAAGACATTCAAAGTCTATGAACTCAAGTTTATTGTTTAGAAAAACCTCTTCGCCAAAAAGAAATAGAGTTTTTCAAAAAGCGTTGAACACAATTTTTTCAAGAGTTTTTCAATGATTATTCAAAATCTTTCAAAATTGTGTGTTCAACAACTCCTATCCTCAAAAAGAGAAATGTTGATCACATCCTCACAATGACAATTCAATTGGATCAATTTTTTAGGGGGAGCGTTCCAAAAATTCATGCTATTTAGACACATTTTTCACCCAAAAGTTTTCAAGACTATTTTCGTGATATATTTTAAGCGAAATTTGGTATTTGTAATATCAAAGATTTTATATATTAGAGATAGGGGAGAAAATGTGATTAAAATGTGATCTATTTTTGCAAGACTCAAGCACTTTAACTCTTACCTACATGTGCGAAAGACTTTCGATTATCGATGCACATGTGAAGGGGGGGGGGGGCATTTCTAAAACGACAAAACTATCACGGTGTTAAATGTTTTTCAAATACTTTGTTAGACTTTTTGAAGTGGTTTTATGGTTACGATCAAATACCCACAACATCTTTAATCCACGACGTTATTGGTGTCAAAAGGGTGGTTAGGTTTAAGTCCTATGATCCAACCAGAACCGGAGGGATCTTCCCGGGGACAATAGAAGTCCTTAGGAAAGATGGAGTAGAATGTGAACGTAGCTGAATGCCAACTAAGTACTGATGCTAGCACTGGAACATTCACAACAAGGTGCTAGTAATGATGTCTTGGTAAGCATTGAAGGGGTTGAAGAATGAAAAGGAAATGTAAGGATAAAGGGTGAAAAGAAAGAAGCCCTCCATACAACTTAGGCAAAAACTGGGTCAAAACATCATGAAGACAACTCATCATGGACCCAGTGATGTAATGCACAACCCTTATCTAGCTACTCAGGCTTCTCTCAAAAGAAGTTTGTTTTATTGTCACGAAGATCAACATGACTTCTATTGACTTTCTCACTCCGAGATAGTTGATATTGAATAGGTGGCATCTACTCCAGCCTCCGACCACTAAAAGTGCAAAAATCGAGTCTAGAGCCTAGAGATCAATCAAATCTCATTAGGACACACGAAATGACGATAAAGAGAGTCCTACGCTATATCCTTGCGATATTGCTAGAACACTCAGAGTGATACTACTTAGTATTCACAATGATAAGTGGAAATCCTTCCAATGTTAACATCAAACAGCATTGCGGTAGGTCATATGTAAGATTCTTTCTGAATTAAACATATGTAGAATTGAAAAGCAACAGTGATTTGATTCTGAATTGATTCAAACTCATTTCAGGTTTCTACGCAATATCTTTATGATCATGCCAGAACATTCAAAGTGATATTCATTAATATTCACAGTGACGAATGGAAATTCTTCTAGCGTCAACCTCAAACAGCGCTACGGTAGGTGACTTGCGAGATTCCTATGAATCAAGATTGTGTCAACTGGAAAGCAACAACGGTAAGATTCTTTATGAATCACACTTGTTCCAGGAATTTGAATTGACGACTTTAATTAAGCCGATATTTATCCAAATGATTCTCTCTTTATGTTCGCAGTCTTGCTTTGAGATGGTCGAGTTAGGAGAACGGCTAGTACAGCCGCGAAACCCTGTCAAGGAGATTCTTAATTGAATCTACCTAATCACAGGTACGGTATTTAATATCGTATAACGATCTTTACCGACCGGAGGTAAAACGCTACCCATTTAGGACGAATGTCAAAGCCATTCAGTCCATGTCTATGTCTTGTCTCGAGAAGGCGGCGTTACGTGTACTCAGCAAAGTCAAAGATTCAAAACCACATACTCATGCCTAAAGAGATATTCAACAATTAATAGTGTGAGCATGTGGATGAAGACACAAGATCGCAAGATGGCAACGACAAGTCAAGGATGATTTGAAGATCTCAAGATTAAATATAAAGTCGAAAGACAATGACAAAGGCTCAAAGATCACAACACAAAGGAACAAGACTACTATTACACGTTCAAGACTCATTTATGGCGAGATTAGTAATCTCTACAAATCTCCAAATGACAAAGGGTAATGACCTCTCATTGGAGGAGATTGTTAGCCTCAAAATATTGAGTCAAACAAGAATGTTCGGTCATATGTTTATTATGTATCGTATTTGTTGGAAATACGTTTTTACGTATTTATGAAGGATCGGTCGCTCCAACGATAATTATGTAATGGGCTCGTGGTCCACTTAGTAATGTATAGTCCATATAGCCCACATGTAGGGTGGGCTATATATATATACCCCTCCTAGCATGTTAGGAGGGGTGGTGGTTCATTCATTTACAACAATTTCATTTAATCTAATCACTTTCTCTCTCTACTTTTCCTTTTCTTTCCTTTCTCTCTCTACACCACCATCTCCTTCTTCCCCATTTCCACCATCTTACCATCAAATCCTTAGATCAATCCATCATTTAACAAATCCTTAGATAACGTAGACCTTCAATTGGTATCAAGAGCCATGGTTAAATCTTAAGATTTGTATTTTTTTTATCTATTGATTTGATTGAAATTTTTTAATAATCTTTTCGTTTTATTTTTTTTTCATATATAATCATCTCATTCTTTTTCTTTCTTGAAAATCTATCCAATCAGTTTTTATCAAGTTTTTTTTTAATCACATTGTTTAATCATTTTTTTTAATCAGTTTTAAGCAATTTTTATCATTTTTTTAATAATTTTTTTGATCAGTCACTTTTTACTCAGTTATTTTTTTAATCAGTCATATTTTTTTTAATGAGTTTTTTCTTCTTCATTTTCACATCAGTCTAATCTAATTTGTCCAACAATTGTCCAAAACAGTCCAAAAATTGTCAAAAGTGTCATTTGTCTTTTCCATCCAGTCTATCCGTTTTTGAGTTTTTTTCTGATCGAGCAATTAATTTTTCCGAATAAGCCAATATTCCGTATAAACATTCCGTATGGACAAACTTTGAAAAACTTTCCGAATAGACCATTTTTTCAGAATAGAAAACTTTCCGAATAGGAACTTTTCCGTATAGGACTTTTCCGTATAGGACTTTTCCGTATAGGACTTTTCCGTATAGGACTTTTCCGTATAGGACTTTTCCGTATAGGACTTTTCCGTATAGGACTTTTCCGTATAGGACTTTTCCGAATAGACATTTTTTTTCTTTTTCGAATAGACTTTTTCCGAATAGACACTTTCCGAATAGAAGTCTATTCGGAATAGACTGACTGAAAAAATATAACAGACTCAACCAAACACCCAACTTAGACTCAACAAGACTGATTTTCGACTCAACCCACAACCCACACCAAAAACTTGACTCGACATCCATTCTCACCCTCAGACTACACTCAAACAAACACCCAGACTAACAAACCCCCACACCTCGTCACAAAAACCAACCCCTACCCAAACAACTAACAGATCAATTCGACTCACAAACTCGACTCACCCTCGACACCAGACTTCGTCACACACACTCGAATCCAACACACCAAATCAGAAGACAAAAAGATCTCCGTCAAAACCATCATCGATCTCAAAACAAAAAAAAATACAACATTTAGCACCTACCCGAGACCCCATAAAGAATCTTGAAGCCGAATCTTAGCTCTTGTCTTCTCGTTCGGAAAAGGAGTTAAAAGACTGTTGTTAGTCGCAGTGTTTTGGTTGACGGCGGAGGAAACAAGATGCAATCTTGAAGACTGTTTTCTTCACAACTGGAGCTCGGTCAAACGAAATCAAAAAGGTGTTTTTGATTAATTTGCTTGGATAAGGGTTAGATCGCTGCGAGGATACATGATGTGTGGGATTTCGGTTGGGATTTGTTTCAAAACTTTCCAGTGGGATTGGGATTTAGTTTGTTGGGGCGGAGTAACAGAGAGTTAATAGAGATAGTTTATAAATTCAGGCGGAGGTTTTAAGAGGCTATGAAGGCTGCGTTGAGAAGAAGATAATCAAGGGGCGGTTGTTTTGAAGTATTTGGGAGAGGAGAGAGAGATTCAGTTTTTTGGGAGAAGAAGTGATTTGACGGAGGATGCAAAGTTTTTGTCTCTAGGTTTGTGAGATTGTGTTAAATATAGGAGCAAATATATGGCGGAGGAATCTATGTTCATACGTGGGTTTAGTTTGGCCACGTTTCTCTCTTAAGCTCTACCACGTGTGACTTTTTTATCAATATTTTTGTATCAGATTTTTTCCTATTTTATTTTTAATATCAGTTATTATTTAAAAGATATCATATTTTTCTCCTTTTATTTTCTAAATCGGATTTTTTTTTCTTTCTATATTAGTTTAAATTATCAGATTTTATTAAATATATACCCGATTTTTCTATTTTTAATATCAGATATTTAAAAATAATAATAATAATAATAATAATAATAAAATAAAAATAAAAACATATCAGATTTTTCTATTTTTGGTTTTCTAATTTTTAGTCAAGTTATTTTTTTTTTAAGTTCCTTTTTATATTTTTATATCTTAAAGTTAATTTTTTTTTTAATTAAGTTAATTTTGAATAATTAGTTTTTGGTACATCGTATTGACGCGGGTATTTAGAAAGAACTAAAGTGGGAGTCTTTGAATTTCTGCTTCTAAATTTCTTCACGAATTGCAAAATCACGAAAACAACCACAAAATTCAATGGAGTCTTTGAATTCGACACTTAAAGAGGGAGACTTGCATCGAATGCAAGACAAAGCTAGAGAAAGTGGTATAAATTCATTTTAATGCTTCAATATCATCTAGTTACTCTTTCGAGGATTCAAGGAGGGAGCGAATTTGTGACAATCTTTGGACAAGATCGTCATATATTCATCGACTCAATTTTCACCACTTTGACCAAACTCGCCGAGCAACTCAACCATAAAAACTTTAATCACTCTGCATCGGCACTTGCATACAAGGCTCTTGTGACACACCTCACGCCTTTCCTCCAATTCAATGTCATCAAGCCTGAAAGTTCAGTGATTTGCCAGTCATTTCTTCGAGATACACATACCGAGCTTCGAGCTTTCCGTGATACGATTTTGAAACTCATGTCATCGGTCTCGTCTTCGATTTATGAAAGATCTCGACTTCAGCACGGGTATGATAATGGAGTGCAAGACTCTTCGATGCAAGAGGAAACTGGTCATACGGTTGAAAACTTTGAGCCTAACGATGGCAAGAGCACGGAATCAAGAGGACAACATAATACCAGTGGCACGTCAGGGAATGTTCACGAGATCTCTCTTGATGACACCTTACCCGTTTATGACGAAGAACCGGCAAACATGGTACAATGTAATGTTGTTTATGATATATATGCTGATGACATGCCGCATATTGGGCATTCTGAACCTAATTATGACAAACATGGGATGGAAACGAGTGATAGAAATACCACTTCTGATTTATCCGATGAGAGTCATAATGGGGGAGAAAGTGTTCAAAATGCTAAACATCATGATAAATACTTTACAACTGCCTCGTTAACTGATTCTGATTCCAAGATTAAAGAGCTTGAAACGATTGTAGCTCAACAATCAAAAGATTTTAAGGATGCCAAACTTGAATTTTCTAAGAAAACGGACAAATTTGAAACATACTTTGAAAAACTTGAAAAGTCAAACGTTGTTCTTGAAAGAAAATTGGATCAAACTGTTCTATATTCTAAAGCTGAAAAGGATAATCTTTTGAAACAAATTCAACTGCTTGAATCTAAGTTGGCATCCCAAGATAACTTGCTCAAAGAGAATGAGACTTTAAAAGCTCAAGTTCAGGAAAAGGTTTTTGCTATAGCTGCTTTGAAAAATGAGTTAAGGAAAACTAGAGGACCTAGTATGGACACTAAGCTTGAAAAATCATCAATCTTGGGGAAACCGCCTACAAATCAGTTTGTCAGACAACCGATTGTCAGACAACCTACTGCATTTAGATCCGAGCGACCACTATCCTCGAGACCGCGGTTTGCCTCCCAAGTTGATTTGGGTCATATTTCTAGAACTGTCACTCCACCAACTAGGCCTAATGTGACTAAATCAGTTTTAGCAAGACCTCATCACATGATTGCCCCTAGTTTCTCTAAGAATAGTTCAATGAACACGTCTAGAACTAGTTCAAATGATGTGCGCCATGATTTTGGTCAAAGGGAAGCTATTCAAAAGACACAAGTAAGAGATAGGAATTTCAAACCTAGTCAGATGCCTTCTAGTTTACCCAACACTACTAACCGTAGCATGCCCAATCCTAGGAGCATCAATCAATCATCTAGGGATTCTAGATCTTACTCGGACATTAAATATGCTACTTGTAAAACATGTAGAAAATGTGTCTTTACGGCAAATCATGATTCCTGTATCAAGAAATTACTTAATGAGGTGAACTCCCGTGCTAGAATTAAGTCCCAGTGGATAGCTAAAATCAAACCCGTTGGTAAAGATTGGCGCCCCACTGGTAGAACTTTCACTCTTGTAGGAAACGAGTGCCCTTTAACTAGGAGAGTCTCCGTTTCTTCTAAGACTACTAGGGAGGAAATTGATAAAGATGATACTTCACTTAAGCCTAAACTTAAGATTTTCTATAAAAGGAAACGTTTGCCAGCTAAGATAAGTGAATCATCTACTCAGGTCGCCTCTGACACAAGTAAAGCCAACTGTGAACTCCCACGTGCTTCAAAAATAGATATCTCTAACCCATGCAAAAGTATACAAACTCCTAATGAGAATGCAGGTACCAAAGTTGATGTTCCAAAAGAACGAAGCGGTCCAATCGTTGTATACCGTTCAACTAAGGACACTCTTAGAGTTTGGTTGCTGAAGAAGCAGATATCAGAGAAACAAATGTCTCAGGGGATTCATGGTTAAGCATGCAAACAAGGACTTATAGTCACATCACAGACTATAACTCGATCTTCAAAGAAAGGAAAGTTTATCGCCGATGGTAAACTTATCCTAATAACGAGAAATTAAGTTTTCTCGGTCACGAGCTTACACTAAAACCATTCAACGGTTTTAAGCTCGTGTATAAGGCTTATAGATAAATGACAGTCTATAACCCGTTCTTCAAAGGCAGGAAAGTTTATCGCCGATGGTAAACTTATCCTTACAACGAGAAATTAATTTTTCTCGGGCATGAGCTAATATCAAAAACATTCGAAGTTTTTAAGCTCATGCACAATGACTTACAGTTAAATGTCAGACTGTAACTCGAACTTAAAATAAAGGAAAGATTATCTTTTATGATAACTTATCCTCTTAACGAGAAATTCACCTTTCTCGGTCATGAGCTTGTATTAAAACATTCGAAGTTTTAAGCTCAGAAAGGAAATTTTATCTTTTAAATAAGAGAACTTTTCCTCATAACGAGAAATTAACCTTTCTCGGTCATGAGCTTTCCGTTAAAACAGTCAAAGTTTTCAAGCTCATGAAAACGACTTCTAAGTAAATGTCAGCTTAGGACTCGTTCTTCAGATAAAAGGAAAGTTTATCGCCGATGATAAACTTATCCTTAACAACGGGAAGTTTACAACTTCTCGGACTTGAGCTCGTTTTATAAGATATTCAACATCTTAAGCTCAAGTAATTGGTTTTCAAAACTTTGAACACAATTTTTCGAGAATTTCTCAAAAGGTTTTTCTAAATCTTTCAAAATTGTGTGTTCAAAAATGTTTTGATAACAAGAGCATGTCTTCTGGAATCGATAATATTTACGAACCTAGAAATGTCATTCAATAATGACACGGGGTTGTAAATAAAGTTCGAGCAGAAGTTCAAATTTTTAAAACATGCTCAAAATGGTTTGCTATTATTTCAGATAGCAACCCGCTTTTCATAATCAAGTCAAGCATTTCACCGGAAAGCTTTGACTCAACAACGGGAATTAATTTTCTCGGGGACGTGACGAGGTGACCAACATTCGTGAACAAGAACCATGTGCTTCTTTCATATGATGTTCTCCATTATTCAGGTCCAACCTCGTAAATTGCTAATATTGTGAATACATTATCATATATGATCTTTGCACGTGTTAAATACCTTACACTTGTGTTTCAAAGGTATTTAATTTACGTTTCAAGTAGACCCTCATTAATTTGAGGGGAGCTTGTGTAACTCATGAAGATAATTGGATTTGCATTTTTCTTCCCAAATTTTCTTAAAATGCTATTAAATCAATTGATATTAAAAACATCGATTGGGTTAATATTTTTAATATGGGGGAGAAAATGTGATTTAATATGGGATATGATCAATCATAAATGGTTTGACTTAACGTGTTAGCTCATCCCGACATGTGCGAAATGTTTTCGAATATCGTAGCATATGTTAAGGGGGAGCAAAATGGATTTGCACTTCAAAATGGATTTCATGGTGACATACACTTACCCAAAACATCTCTATTCACGACGATGAAGGTTGTGGTGACATAAGGATGGTAGGATAGGTTAAAGTCCAATGATTTCTCTAGAACCGGAGGAATCTTCCCAAGGTCATTCCATAGATAGAAATAGTAGTCCTTAGGAAAGATGGAGAAAGATTGTGAACGTAGCTGAATGCCGACCAAGTACTTAAGTTAGCACTGGAACAATCACAACAAGGTTCTAGTTATGAAGTATTGGTAAGCATTGAAGGGGTTGAAGAATGAAAAAGAATTGTAAAGATAAAGGGTGTAAAGAAAGAAGCCCTCCTTACAACCTTAGGCAGAAACCGGGTCATTCATATGCTATTGAGATCATTTATGACTCTCGATATTGAAGATAGACATCATGGACCCAGTGATGCAAGGCACAACCCATCCCAGCTAACTCAGATATCTCTCAAAAGATATTTGTTTTAATCACACGGAGACAACACATTATCTATTGATTTATTCACTCCGAATAAATTGGTATTGAAAAGGTGGCACTCCTCTCCAGCCTCCGATCACTAAAAATCCAAAATGCACGATTGAGTCTAGAGCCATTTGAGATCATCAAATATCTCATTAGGACACACTTTCATTATTCCTTGCTTGTTCACACAATGTGAAAAGTAAGAAAGATATTAAGAGTCCTACGCAAAATCTTCATGATATTGCCTGAACATCCGAGTAATACGAAAGTATTTACAATGAAGATGGAAATCCTTCTTGAGCGAATATCAAAAAGCTCATGGTAGGTGACTTGTGTGATTCTTTATGAATCAAACTTGTGATAACTGGAAAGCAACAGTGGTTTAATTCTTAAATGAATTTAAACACGTTCCAGGCCTCTACGCAATATCTTAGTGATCTTGCCAGAACATTCAGAGTAATACTATTAAGTATTTACAGTGACGAATGGAAATCCTTCTAGTGTTAACATCAAACAGCACTTGGTAGGTAACTTGCAAGATTCTATACGAATCAAGCTCGTGACAACTGGAAAGCAACGATGGTGCGGTTCTTAATTGAACTTCACTTGTTCCAGGAACATGAATTGACGGCTTCAAATCATGCGGATAATATTATCCAAATGATTCACTCTTTACGTTCGCAGTCAGCTTTGGACGGTCGAGTAAAGAGAACGGGTTTACCCACGAAATCTTGTCAAGGAGGTTCTTAATTGAAACTACCTGCCACAAGTACGATATTTAATATCGTCCAACGGTCTTCACCGACCGGAGGTAAAATGCTACCGAATTAGAATGAAATGTTCAAGGCCATTTCATCCGTGTATATTGTTTGTTGCTAACTGTCTTATGCAGCGTAACAAGAAGGTGGCATTGCGGTGTACAATCCAGAAGAAGTCGTCACCACATGCTTATACTACATACACTTAGTACTTCAACAAATTCAAGAAAGTCTGAAGGTCAAGTCTTCCGCTGTATCAATCTCTGAAGCTTTCAAGAGTTTAAAGGTATAAGTATGTGGAACATGAAGTCACGAAGAGGCAAATTTCACAAGTGATGAATGCACAAGGTCAAGGCAAGGAAACATGCTCAAGACTAAAGTCAAAGATCATATCAAGCATATTCACAAGAACAAGATCGAAGACTCAAGCATAGATGCTAGGTTTAAGATTTTGTAAAATGGTGTGACCTCCCTTAGGGGGAGATTGTTGGAAATATGTTTTCCCAAAGGAAGTCTCGGTCACATCATTATTAGCATAGATCACGAGCTATAGAATATTTAGAACTTTGTAACTTGGAGCGACCTCCCTTAGGGGGAGATTGTTGGAAATACGTTTTTACGTATTTATGAAGGATCGGTCGCTCCAACGATAATTATGTAATGGGCTCGTGGTCCACTTAGTAATGTATAGTCCATATAGCCCACATGTAGGGTGGGCTATATATATATACCCCTCCTAGCATGTTAGGAGGGGTGGTGGTTCATTCATTTACAACAATTTCATTTAATCTAATCACTTTCTCTCTCTACTTTTCCTTTTCTTTCCTTTCTCTCTCTACACCACCATCTCCTTCTTCCCCATTTCCACCATCTTACCATCAAATCCTTAGATCAATCCATCATTTAACAAATCCTTAGATAACGTAGACCTTCAGTATTTTAGAACGTTGTAATAAGTAAAAGGTTAGATGTGTATTACGGGCTTAACTTTAAGTTAAATTTCATTCATAAGTAACTAAAGCCTAAAAGGAAAGCCCGACCCATTAATATATAGCCCATACAAGCTCGCATGTGGGTGGACTATATATACCCTCCTCCTAGCATGTTAGGAGGTGGTTGGTTTATTTGTATTATCTCTCTAATCTAATATTCACCAAGTTTCCAACCATTCTATCTCTTTTCTCTCTCTACTTTCTCTCTCTAGAATTCATTTATCTCTCTTCTTTATTTCTTGTTGAATCATAACAAAATAAGGGACAACAAACTACCCTAATTACTCCCTAAATGCAAGAAATGCCTAAATTCTAAGCTGTTGTTAACAACTTACCTGTTGGTTTAACTATGTAATGCTTATGGGCTATTTTGGTGTTCATACATTACACAGTTGGTTAACAACTTGTGAGATGTTAGAGCACATCAAACCAGCACCCATAAGCATTGCAGGAGTGAGACCAATGGATGTGAATCAACAACAACAGAAAATCAAGCAACAATTACACAGATTTTTATCAACAAATCAACAACTTATCACAAACATGCAAGATTCAATTTTTAAACTGAAACCACTAAAATTTCTGGCCAAAAAACTACTAATCCTAACCTAAGAACATGTGCATGTAAGAGTATGGCTTTGGTGGTCACTCCTACCCCAGCCATCCACAATCCCAAACACCCCTTTAATATGGATTTCAGATTTTTTTAAACAAAAACTTTGAACAAAACAACCCACCAACAACCTATAGCTATCAATTTCAGTTCAAAGTCATCAAACTAACTTGTAAACAACACAGAAGTACCAAGAAATCAACAAACATAAAAACCCAACATGAAAATCTAATTTTTCATAAAATTAAAAAGTAAAAGAATATAGCACATCTCTAGGGTATACAATCCATACCCTATGGATTAAGAGCTTATGTGATAGCATTTATCACAATCTTCCTACATGTAGATCACAAAAAACAATAAACAAGAACCAAGATGACAGAATCTTGATTCAGTTATAAGTAAACAAGAACAAACTATTTTTTTTAAAATTTTCTTTAAAAGAAATTTTTTCACAAAACTCTCACAATCTTTTGATAACTTAAAACCTTAAGCAAACTGATAAATAACCTTAAATAAAAACTTTCTTTGACTAAACTATGGAAAAAAGCGAATCCTTACCAAGTTTTCAAACTCTTTGAAAAAAGGATTACATGTTTTACTTAAACAATGGATAATTTGTGAAACTCAGCCTGTTTTTCTGCTAATTACCAACTTCCAAAAAAAAGGAATTATATTTAAAAAAACCAACTTTTATTAATTTAAAAAGTAATTACATTGGCAGGAAAAACAAAACTGAAACAAGTAAAATAAAGAGAATCCTATGCCTTATATAACGGAAACAAAAAGCATCTAGAATTCCTAAACCCCTAACAGCTGAATTCTCATAAAAGCCCCTGTTCTTAAATTTTGAAAAGAAGTCAAATGGTGCCATGTGATCTCTTTGGCTGCTAGTGTTGATGCCAGAGGTGTTGATTTAATCACAGCCCTTGAAGGACCCTTAGCCAACACGAAAATCATTCCATCCGTTGATTCTTCTATGCCCTGTTGGAGTTTGGTGAATAGTGGGTACCTTGGTGCAGGGGAGGTCCATGTGGGGGTGTTGGGTGACGTGGAGTGACATTTGAAGGTGGGGTTTTGTTTGTGATACCATAAATCGTGATTCTGGAAAAGTAATTGAACTAATTCCTTGTAATTATCAAAATAAAGGATTATGGTTTATGGATATAATTTGGGGATTTTGATCGGTATTAGGGAGAATAGAGTGTTTTACTTTTGTTAACCGCCCTTTTAACATTAAAATAATATGTTTACAACATATTAAATAACATTAACCGGTTAGTGGGTTGTAGGTCAGGTGGCAAGGTGGGTTGGGTCAGGTCGAGTTAAAAGGCTGGATATGGTATAGGTTTTCGGGTTTGGTTGGGTTATTAATGGGTATGGGTTTGGTAGTTGGCAGGTTTGACCCCCGCTGTTTGTAAATGTTAGCCTCAAAAATATTGAGTCAAACAAGAATGTTCGGTCATAGGTTTATATTGTAATATTTATTAGAACGTTGTAATAGTTAGTTAAAATAGTCATGACATTACGAGCTTAATGGTTAGCTTAAAAGGCCTCTTTCAAGGTACTAAGCATTTATTCAAGCCCGACCCAAAACAATATAGTCTATTAGAGAGTCCGCATGTGAATGGAATATATAAGCACCCTCCTAGCATGTTAGGAGGGTGGAAGTTCTCATTATTCTTAATCTAATCTCACCAAGTTAATCACCTCCTTCTCTCTACTTTCTCTCACTACTTTTTCTCTCTAAAATTAATATCTTTTCCATATCATTTCTTTAATATATTATCATATTCTTAGGGACAACAATTGGTATCAACCGCCATGGGGTAGATTCGTGTTTAGTTTGTGGTTATCATATTTTATTCGTGTGATTTTCTTCTTCAAATCATCTCGTCTCAAAAAATTTTGTGTTTTCAAGCTCAAAATCTTCATACAAATTGCCTACAAAGTTGTGGTAGGAATTTGTGTTTGTCATTTTGGTGATTTCCATGAAAAAATTAGAAGTTTTGGCTTGATTTTTGGGTAAAAATTCGTCATTTTTAGTTTTTGGTTAAAACAATTCGGAATTTAAGGGTTTGAGAAGTCGGGTAACAAGGGTTTAGAACGATTCCAACTTGTGTGCATAGGTGGGTATTCCGAACTAGACCCAATGTTATATTCAGGACAAGGTTGTGGTTTGTAGAATTCCGGATAAGGTAGAGAACGTGTATTCTGACATGTATCAGTGAATGGTATTCCGGATTAGGTCGCGTACTTGTATTCTGAATTATGTGTAGGAGTATTCCGGATTAGAACCAGATTTGATATTCCGAATTGTGTCAACGTTCAACATTCCGACTTACGTATAGAATCATATATTCCGGATTAGGTAACAGACACGGATTCCGGATTAGCTTTGCAACGTGGATTCCGGATTAAGTTTATTCCGGATTAAGGATTCAGAACAAGGTCGGGTTTGGGATTCCGGATTAGGTTCGGCTCTTTGTATTCCGGATTAGGTCGAGTATTGTGATTCCGGATAAGGTTGTTTTTTGTTATTCCGAACAAGCTGTAGTTATTCACATTCCGGATTACGTTACGAACAAAGATTCCGGATAAGGTCTTGATCACTTATTCCGAATAAGGTTTGGAATTGTTTTATTCCGGATTACGTTAAGCTTTTCATTATTCTGGATAAAGTTCAATTCAACTATTCCGAATTAGGTTGAGTTCATTGGATTCCGAATTGTTCTTTGTAGATTTATTCCGACTTATTCTAAAATTTACAAAACCGTGATTTTGAAAATTTTTAATCGTGTGATTTTTCGCCTAAGAATTTTTGGTTTCATACGAAGACATTGTTTGGGGTTTTCACACCATTTCTTGAAGTTTCAACCACAATCTACTCACAACATCTACTTAAGATCCTATTCATATCACTTCATTCTCGAGATGGATTCTACTACCGAATATCGTGTTACTAATAACAACATCATAGTGGCGGGTAACAAAGATTGACCACCAACGCTTGTGACTGGTCGA
Source organism: Glebionis coronaria (assembly GCA_025667525.1). Taxonomy (NCBI): domain Eukaryota; kingdom Viridiplantae; phylum Streptophyta; class Magnoliopsida; order Asterales; family Asteraceae; genus Glebionis; species Glebionis coronaria. Next base: position 109,418,836 of record CM046879.1, on the reverse strand, counting down.
TATGCACAATGGCAATCACGATTCCTTCGATATCTTGACACCAAACCCAATGGTGATGTTCTTCGACGTTGCATCAAAGAAGGACCCTATACTCTCACTACAATAACCATTCCTACAATTCCAGCAACCGACTCGACGACCGGTTCCGACAAGCAAACAATTGAGGAAACATATGAGAATACTTCGAAAGAGAAACGTTCTTGGATTGATGCAGAGAAAGAAGCAATGTATTTGATTCTAAGTGGGATTGGGGATGATATTTACTCAACGGTTGATGCATGCTCTACTGCTAAAGAGATGTGGTTTGCCATTGAACGTTTGCAACAAGGTGAATCACTTAACAAGCAAGATGTCAAAACTAACTTGTTTTGGAACTTTGGTAAGTTTACTTCATTGGATGGGGAATCAATTGATTCATATTACTCAAGGTTCTACAAGATGATGAATGACATGACAAGAAATAATTTGCAAGTCTCCACCATGCAAGTCAATGTGCAATTTCTACAGCAACTTCAACCAGAGTGGACACGATTCGTAACTTTGGTGAAACAACAGAGTAAGTTAGACGAGGTCAACTATCACACGCTCTTTGATATTTTGAAAAAAATTCAAAATGAGGCGAATGAACTTCGAGCTGAAAGGATAGCAAAGACCGCTTATCCACTTGCTTTGGTGTCTACCACTCATCACATTCAAGATCATCGCTCTCGTGCTCTAAAGTCATACTCCACTACATCATCCTCACCAAGGTACTCCACTACATACTCCTCACCAAGATACTACACTTCATCTAAGTATTCAGCTCCCATAGGATCACGAGACAAAGAACCAAGAGTACCATCACAATCACCTGAGCCATCATCTGAATAGGACAGTGATGAAGAACTAGCTCAGAAGGATAGGGAGATGAAGCAACAAATTTCTTTCATTATGAAGACCTACAAGAAAATCTTCAAACCCACCAACAACAATCTTCGAACATCATCAAATACAAGGAACCAATATGCTGAGAGTCCTCGAAGGTATGACACACGTCAACGTGATGAAAGTCCTCCAAGGTATGATCGACGTAATCCAACACATGTTGAGGGTTCTGCTCGGTATGATCGACAAACTGCTAAGTATGATGCTCAGAGGATTGCTACTTAGGGAAACTGTTGGTACTCAAGTGGTTCAACAAAGTGGGATTCAGTCCTTTAATTGTCAAGGCTATGGGCATATGGAAAAGGAATATATGAAGCCGAAACGGGTTAGGGACTCTGGCTATCATAAGGAAAAGATGTTGCTTTGAAAGAAGATGGAAGTTGGGGTTAAATTGTCGGCTGAGGAAGGAGCAATGCTTGATGATACTGATGATGAAGCCTCCGACCAAGAACTTGAAGCACATTAATCGTACATGACAAAGGTTGAAGAAGTTCTCAACGTCACTGAAGATGACAATGGTCCTATCTTTGATACTGAGCCAATCGATAAGGTACACACTGAAGAGGAATATAATGTGTTTGGTAATATTCATGAGCATTGTGAGCTACCCAAAACCATTAATGACACATGTATGATGGAAATGGTTGATAGCAATACCACACCCGATTCATCAGACATGTGCAATAATAAGTCTGAGGATGATCAACATGCAAATGAGTATGATGATGACGAGGAGCGTATTGCGCTTGCTAACTTAATTGCTTCTTTACAAAAAGATGTCAAAGAAACTAGAAAGAGTCAAAAGCAATTAAAGAAGGCAAATGCTACGCTCACTCAAAATTTTGAAGAATGCAAAGCTGCTCTAATTAAATCTAGTGAGACCATTGATAGCTATAGAGCTCAGCTTCTTCAAAAGACCAATTAGATTGAGGGGTACAAAGGGTGTTTAATTAATGTCAAAAAGGACGATTTTCAACAGCAATATAACAAAACTCTTAAGCTTCTAGAACAAGAGAACGTAATTATAACACCTCTTTGAGTACTGAACGTCACAAAACGTATCTTGCTACCACTAAAATCAATGAGCTAACTCAAGTAAATGGTTTTCTTCAAGAGGATAAAACTAAACTTGTTAATGAAAAGAAAGATGTGGTTGAAAAGATGGAAAAGGATTTCAAAACTAAATAAGCGAATGACATTGACAAAATGGTGGAACTTGAAACTCAAATTGATTTTTACAAGAAAATTGTTTACAAAACTAATCAATCAATTCAAACCATGAGAATGTTGGCACCTCGTTCGTTCTTCAAGGATAGACCTAGTTTTGCAAATCCTAAGTACCTTGAGCAAGCTCAATCTGCGAATCAGCACTTATATCTTGATGAGTCCCAATGGACCGATCTTGATTGTCTTGTTGTTAGGCCCGATAGTGAAGAGACAAACGATTTGGAAGAAGAGAGTAGACCAAAAGTTAATAAAGAATTCGTTAAACCATATAATTATGCTTATGAAAACAGTCTTTATGGTCTTTTCAAACCGCAAACACAGAAAACTCGTGAGCAAATATTTTTCGAATGTGAACAAATAAGAATTAAATGGAGACAAGCTTTTGCCACTAAGAAAACTAATGTTTCAAAATTTATTGAATACTTTCCATTTAAAGCTTCTGTAAGCAAGAGTAAGCAAGCACTTAGTATTCTCAAGAGTAACATTGAAAATTTCAAAAAGGTTGTTGATGATGACTAGAAAAAACGTGAACTTTCGAAACGAGACAAAGAAATTCCTCACGATATAACTGTGCGTGTGAAAAGTAATTTGATTACGCTTACGGAAATAACGCAAAAACATATTTTGGAATTTGAAACACTAATTAAGCAAGAAATGTTTGATGATTTAAAATATTTGGAATCTCTTGAACAAGAAGTGAACGACCATCAACCTGAAAGAGACGAGTTTTCTACAGCATATGATCTACTCTTACATGAATGTCTCTCAAAAGATGTTATGTGTATTTATGTTACATCTTGTGCTGATATTGATGAATATTCTGATGTTGTATGCAAATATCTTGATCAAGTTAAGAATGTGAACGTCTTGTAACTGAGCTTTCGAATAAAATTGACCAAAAAGAGTTTTCGTTACTTCAACATAGATATGATTATCTTTAAAAACATTGTGACTCACTTGAACTTGCTTTGCAAAAGAAAGTTGGCAGCTTTTCAAATGATACACCTTTGGAAGTAAAATTATCTGAGTCATGTCGATTACTAAACGAAAAATGTCTTGATATTTCGGATTTGAAAGCTCAGTTACAAGAAAAAGACATAGCAATAGCAGAGTTAAAGAAACTCGTTGCTAAGATGGGTGGGAAAGTTGTGGAACCTAGCGTTAAGAAACCTGTTGTTAGACAACCCAATTCCTCTAAAGTGAATAGATCCTCCATCTTGGGAAAACCATCTGCTTTCTCAAATTCTTCGTTTGCAAAACCTGTGTTTGCCCCTAAGATGGATGGAAAGGAAAGGTTACCACATACTCAACCCATAAGGAATACTGTAGCACCAAGCGTTAAGCACAATAATGTGATTAAACCAGGGATGTATAGAATGAGCACTAAACCCACAAACAAAGTTAGTCACTCGCCTCAGACTTCTAGAAACACTATTATTCGTGTGTCTTCTACTACAGGAGTAGTATCCACTGCTAATGTTAGCCGGCCTCAGCTTAAGAGCACTCAAGTGAATAATAAGGTCTGGAAACACAAGAGTCAATAGAAGATGAAGGAAGTAGAAGAACACCCTAGGAATTTGAATGTTTTTAAGAATAAAAAGTCTGTAAACGCGTGTAATGACGATTTGAATGATTTGGATGATTTGAATGCTATGAATGTGAAATTTGTTTGTGTCAAATGTGGAAAATGTGGAAAATGTGTTAATGCTAATCATTCTATGTGTGCTATCAATAATGTCAAAGGCGTAGATACTAGAACTAAGAAGCAAGTTGCGATGCCTATTAGTGCTACTAAACCCAAACGCAAAGAGAACCATTTTGGTGCAACCCCAACTAAGAAAAGTAATGCATCAGACTCCACCACTAAGAACCCTAGAAGCAGAATTACGGAATTATATGAGTCTGCTAGCAAGTCTTGGAAATGGTGGTTTGCTAATCAATGTCCTCCAGGATACAAATGGATGCCTAAGGTTAGGACAGAAAATGTGACAACGAGTGTTAGTATGCCTTTAAATGTTGCTAAGGACACTAATGATTCTACAATCACAACTACTGTGGTATCCAATTTAGCAAATGCTCCATCGTGTTCTAACTCTTCTGCAGGTGATACAAATAATTCTCTTCATACTGGACTCCAGATACACGAAGCACATGACGGGGAATCTCAAGCTTCTAATTAACTTCGTGGAGAAGTTCCTGGGTACGGTCCGATTCGGAAATGATTAATTTCCACCGATCCTAGGATATGGAGATTTGGTTCAGGGGAATATCACGATAAAAAGGGTATACTACGTCAAAGGGCTCAATCACAATCTTTTCTCGGTTGGTCAATTTTGTGATGCGGATTTGGAGGTTGCTTTCAGGAAGAAGACATGTTTTGTTCGTGATTATGATGGGAATGACTTACTTACCGGTACGCGGGGTACTGATCTCTACACTATTTCACTTCAAGATACAACTTCATCAACTCCAATTTGCTTCATGGCTAAAGCTTCAACGACTCAGGCATGGTTCTGGCATCAATGTTTATCTCATATTAACTTTGATACCATCAACTTGATTTCCAAGAAAGATATTGTGGGATGCCTTCCAAGTTTGAAATTCATCAAAGATCATCTTTGTTCTACTTGTGAGCTTTGTAAAGCTAAACGAATTAGTTTCAAGACAAAAACTACACCAAGCTCTAAAGGACGGTTAGATCTTCTTCATATAGATTTGTGCGGTCCCATGCGTGTTCATAGTATCAATGGGAAGAAATATGTTATGGTAATTGTCGATGATTACTCAAGGTACTCATGGACTCACTTCTTGAGGTCCAATGATGAAACACCCGAAGTTCTCATCAACTTCCTTAAACTGATACAACGTGGTCTTCAAGCTCAAGTAAAAGTGGTTCGTACTGACAGAGGCGCATAATTTTTGAATTCAACTCTGAGAAATTATTTTGAAGCTGAAGGAATAGAACATGAAACATCTATTGCTCGAACACCCGAACAAAACAGCGTTGAAAGACGAAACCGTACTTTAGTTGAGGGTGCTCGAACATTATTATCTGCTTCAAAACTTCCACTATACTTTTTGGCCGAAGCCATGTCAACCGCATGCTACACACAAAACCGATCCTTAATTATCCCAAGACATGAAAAGACACCATATCACATAATCCATGATCAAAAACCTTCACTCAAACATCTTCATGTTTTTGGATGTACTTGTTATATAATTCGAGATGGTGAAAATTTGGATAAGATGAAAGAGAAGGTGATGCATGTATTCTAGTGGGATATGCAACTTAGTCTAAGGGATGTAGAGTTTACAACAAGAGAACAAAACTGATAGTCGAGACTATTCATATCAGATTTGATGAATTACAAGACATGGCACTTGAACAAATCAGTTTAATTCTCGATCCACAACGCCATACGACTTCCGTTCACAACCGCACGGAACTCGGAACTCAAGACTACAGCAATGAACCGTGAAGTTCAACGTTGGTTCCAGGAAATGTTCCAAGAGCAGATATGACAGTCAACACGAAACTTGAAGAGTTGGAAATGTTATATGGACCAATGTATGATGAATATTTCACGGGGGAGAAACAAGTTGTATCAAAGTCTTCCACTGTCACTCATGATAAGAATGATGATACCGATCATCGTCAACAAAAGTATACAACTTTATCTACTTCAACACGGGTTGCTGCAGATTTACCTCCTCAGAATATCACGTCAATAATCGCTCCTACAACATCAACAACTACTGCCATTGCTCCATAGAATACAAATCAAGCAGACAATGCATTATCTGACGAAGACGAATTTATCAACCCATTCGGTACACCGGTACACGAAACTGGAGAGTCTTCTACTCGCCATGTTGATCCGTCAAATATGCATACATTTTATCAACGACATCCTTCTACACATCATTAGACCCGAGATCATCCTTTGGTTCAAGTAATTGGAAACCCTTCACAGCCCGTTCGTATAAGACGCCAGCTTGAAACCGATGGTGATGTTTGTATGTTTGCACTCACCGTGAGTACAGCTGAACCGAAAACATCAAAGAATCTATGGCTGATCATGCTTGGATTGAATCAGTGACGGATGAACTTCAACAATTTGATAGACTTAAAGTCTGGGAACTTGTTGACAAACCATACGATGTAATACCATTAAATCTTCGATAGATCTGGAAAAACAAGATGGATGAAGAGAATACGATCATCAAGAATAAATCTAGGTTAGTGGCTAAAGGGTATGGACAGAAAGAGGGTATTGATTTGAAGAATCATTTGCACCAGTAGCTCGTATGGAAGCAGTCAGGATTTTCCTTGCTTATGCTGCACATAAGGGATTCATCGTTTATCAAATGGACGTAAAGACGGCGTTTCTTAACGGTCCTTTAAAGGAAGAAGTCTATGTCACGCAGCCGGAAGGATTCGTTAATCCTCATTATCCTGACAAGGTGTATCGTCTCCACAAAGCACTTTATGGACTCAAGCAAGGTCCAAGGGCGTGGTACGACGAGCTCTCGAAATTTCTGGTATGCAAAGGTTTCTCAAAAGGTTCCATTGATCTAACTATGTTCACTTATAAATATGGGGATGACATTTTGCTTGTGCAGATTTATGTTGATGACATTATTTTCGGGTCTACAAACCTAAACCTTTTAAAATGGTTTGAAAAAGTAATGCACAACAAATTTGAAATGTCAATGATGGGCGAACTAAAATTCTTTGTAGGAATTCAAGTTCACCAATCCTCAAGTGGTATCTTTATCAACCAAGCTAAGTATTGTCAATAGATAATCAAAAATCATTGTATGACCTCATGTGACCCCGTTGGGACACCATTATCAACCACATCCCTAGATGCTAATTTGGAGGGAGATGCCATAGATCAAACGAAATATCGTTCCATGATCGGCTCCCTCATGTACTTAACAGCAAGCCGCCCAGATATATCACATGCTACGTGTTATTGTGCACGATATCAAGCATGACCCACTAAAAAGCACCTCAAGGAGGTTAAACGGATCTTTTGGTACCTTAAGAATACCATTCACATGGGACTCTGGTATCCAAGGGAAACCGGTTTGTTTCTAACGGCCTATTCAGATTCTGATCATGCAGGGTGTCTTGATACACGTAAAAGTACTTCTGGTGGTGCACAATTTCTAGGTCAAGATAAGCTTGTGGGATTGTTTTCCAAGAAGCAGGATTGCACGTCACTGTCATCAGTCAAAGCGGAGTATGTGTCTCTATCTGCGTGTTATGCTCAAGTTCTTTGGATGAGAACACAACTCACGGATTATGGCTTCCACTTTGATAAAGTACCTATGTACTGTGACTGAAAGTCCGCCATAGCCATCTCCTGCAATCCGGTACAGCATTTCCGCACGAAGCACATTGATGTCAGATATCACTTCATTAAGGAACAAGTTAAAAAGGGTATTGTTGAACTTTACTTTATTGGAACTGATTACCAATTAGCTGACTTGTTTACAAAAGCTCTTTCGAAAGAGAGGTTTGCGTATCTAGTTAGGCAAATTGGTAAGAGATATTTGACTCCAGCAGAACTGGAGATTCTGGCAAAGAAGCCTGCTTGATTCATCTATCAAACATCTACATGTAAATATTATTAAAAAAAGCAAAATACAAAATTAAAAATCTTTCAAAATCCAAAAAGATTCTTCTCGACATGTCTTTCAGTATCGATAATATGGACGTACCTAGAAATGTCGCTCAATAACGACACAGGTGTGTACATAAAGCTCGAATGAAAGTTGTAAATATTTTTCAAAACATGTCATTTCTACTTTTAATAAAGGAAAATGTCTATTTTGGACAATTTTTCCAACAACGGGTAGAGCAATCTATCTTGGGTTGAGCTTGTCACAAAACATTCCACGTTTTGAGCTCAACACAATGGCTTGTAATCACTTTCAGATTGCAACCCGGATCTATATTCACGGGGGAGTGTACACTTTAGTGCCCTTACCCTCAGCAAAAGAAGAGAAATCTTCTTATACTTGAGTGGATTTGTCAAGATATTCAAAGTCTAAGAACTCAAGTTTAGGCTTTAGAAAACCTTTTTCGCCAAAAAGAAATAGAGTTTTTCAAAAAGCGTTAAACACAATTTTTTCAAAAATTTCTCAATGATTATTCAAAATCTTTCAAAAATTGTGTGTTCAACAACTCCTATCCTCAAAAAGTGAAATGTGGATCACATCCTCACAATGACAATTCAATTGGATCAATTTTGAGGGGGAGCGTTCCATATTCATGCTAGTTCGACACATTCTTCTCCCGAAGGTTTTTCAAGACTATTTTCAAAATATATTTTAATCAAATTTGGTATCTCTAATATCAAACGATTTTATATATTAGAGATAGGGGAGAAAATGTGATTAAAGTGTGATCTAAATACTCAAGCACTCATGGTTACGATTAAATACCCACATCTTTAGTTCACTACGTTATTGGTGTCAAAAGGGTGGTTAGGTTTAAGTCCTATGATCCAACCAGAACCAGAGGGATCTTCCCAGGGACAATCCAATAGATTATTAGAAGTCCTTAGGAGATGGAGTAGAATGTGAACGTAGTTGAATGCTGACTAGGTACTGATGCTAGCACTGGAACAATCACAACAAGGTGTTAGTAATGATGTCTTGGTAAGCATTGAAGGGGTTGAAGAATGAAAAAGAAATGTAAGGATAAAGGGTGTAAACAAAGAAGCCATCTATACAACTTAGGCAGAAACCGGGTCAACACATCATGGACCCAGTGATGTAATGCACAACCCCTCCCCAGCTGACTCGGGCTTCTCTCAAAAGAAGTTTGTTTTATTGTCACGGAGATCAACACGACTTCTATTGACTTTCTCACTCCGAGATAGTTAATATTGAATAGGTGGCATCTGCTCGAGCCTCCGACCACTAAAAGTGCACAAATCGAGTCTAGAGCCAAGAGATCAATCTAATCTCGTTAGGACACACAGATGACGATCAAGAGAGTCCTACGCTATATCCTTGTGGTATTGTTAGAACACTCGGAGTGATACTACTTAGTATTCACAATGATGAGTGGAAATCCTTCCAGTGTTAACATCAAACAGCACTGCGGTAGGTCATGTGTAAGATTCTTTTTGAATTGAACATATGTAAAACTGAAAAGCAACGGTGGTTTGATTCTGAATTGATTCAAACTCGTTTCAGGATTCTACGCAATATCTTTATGGTCTTGCCAGAACATTGAGAGTGATATTTATTAATATTCACAGTAAAGAATGGAAATCCTTCTAGCATCAACATCAAACAGCGCTACGGTAGGTAACTTGCGAGATTCTTTATGAATCAAGCTTGTGTCAACTGGAAAGCAACAATGGTAAGATTCTTAGTGAATCAAACTTGTTCCAGGAATTTGAATTGACGACTTTAATTAAGCGGATATTTATCCAATTAATTCACTCTTTATGTTCGCAGTCTTGCTTTAAGACGGTCGAGTAAAGAGAACGGCTAGTACAGCCGCGAAACCCTGTCAAGGAGGTTCTTAATTGAATCTACCTAATCACAGGTACGATATTTAATATCGTGTAACGGTCTTCACCGACCGGAGGTAAAACACTACCGATTTAGGATGAATGTCAAAGCCATTCAGTTCGTGTCTATGTTTTGTCTCAAGAAGGTGACGATACGGTGTACTCAGCAAAGTCAAAGATTCATAACCACATACTCATGCCCAAAGACATTCAATAATCAAGAAAGCTAATGATTTCCGCAACTCTGATGATCAAAATCTTCCTTAACAATTAATGTAGAGGAATGACCTATATTCAAAGAAGATTGTTAGCAAGCTTTCAAGATTGTGCAAAGTATGAGCATGTGGATAAAGACACAAGATCGCAAGATGGCAAAGATAAATCAAGGATAATTTGGAGATCTCAAGATAAAAGACAAAGTCGAAAGACAACGACAAAGGCTCAAATATCACAAAATGAAGGAACAACACTACCATTACACGTTCAAGACTCATTTATGACGAAATTCATAATCTCCATTGAACTCCAAATATCGAAGAGGAATGACCTCACATTGGCGGAAATTGTTAGCCTAAAAAATATTGAGTCAAACAAGAATGTTCGGTCATAGGTTTATATTGTAATATTTATTAAAACGTTGTAATAGTTAGTTAAAATAGTCGTGACATTACGGGCTTGATGGTTAGCTTAAAAGGCCTCTTTCAAGGTACTAAACATTTATTCAAGCCCGGCCCAAAATAATATAGTCCATTAGAGAGCCCGCATGTGGGTGGACTGTATAAGCACCCTCCTAGCATGTTAGGAGGGTGGAAGTTCTCATTATTCTTAATCTAATCTCACCAAGTTAATCACCTCTTTCTCTCTACTTTCTCTCACTACTTTCTCTCTCTAAAATTCATATCTTTTCCATCTCATTTCTTTAATATATCATCATATTCTTAGGGACAACAGTAAATATTGACAATTTAAGTTCTAGCAGCTTACATGTTTTTTTACTTTGTAATAAGTATGCATCTTTTGCAAATTCAGTCCCTAAGTGTTTTGACAAATCTTGAAAAGGACATAGGATGCAATTTGACATATCTTCAAGGGCCAATCATGTCTTGTCTTCAAAGTTGAAGGACCAAACTTGTACAAAATGGTTCTTCAAGGGCCATTCTTGCCAAGTTACCAAAGATGAAGGACCAAAAGTGTATATCTTCAATTCTTGAGGGACTAAATGTGGAAAATCTTCAAAGTTGGAGGGCATTTCTTGAAAAATCAACAATAGGGTCCGGTTCATTGTGCGACTTCGTTTCCAGTGTTCGTTTTTGCTTTGTTCTTGTGATCTTTTTGTCTTTTTTCACGATATTCGTACCTAAAACACACAACAAACGAATACAAGCATATTTTCTGGTATTTTATGATATAATTAAGCGTTTTAAGCCCGTTTTGGACGATGAGACTATGTATAATTGTAGTCTCATCAAACACACACACCAAGTAACGAAGTTTTTTAGATGTTTAATCATCCCACATACCTATACATCTTTAATTATTTAACACCTTAACACATTTAATCCAATACCCACTCGTGCTTATTCAAACAATAGGTTGTCATGTTGGGTTTTAAGTGTTCAAATTATTAATACACTATGGTGTTTTCATTCGGGCTTCCCACATGACTACATACGCAAAAAATAAGGTCAAGGTATTGCTAGGTGGTCCTACATCTTTTGCTTGTCATACCTATTGTACTTTTATTTACTCAACAAAATGTACATTGTTTTTCTTTCTTTTATACTTATTTACTATTATGGGCCCTACTATAACATATATACATCAACTTTATTAGTCTCCTACACACTACACTATACACATAATGTAAACACTTGCAACGTACACAATTATTTATTTGGTTATTCCTTTTTTCACGCAACACGTATCATTCACACGAGGGAAAATACTTTTGATTTGCTATGTACTCTAGTTCACCTTGTTATTAGTTAGTTTAAAGGAATATGAGTTTCTAGGTTTAATGGTTTCAGCTACTGACTATACCCAAGCATATGATAATAAGAGTGGACAAGAAAGCTTAACTATAACACACATGCACATATATATCAACTTTTTGCTAACAAATTCACACACTACAAATACACACACAAAGACATACTTGGTTTATTCTTGGTTTTACACGCACCCATTTAGCCAACAATTAGAAAGATGTATTTGTCTTGTTCATTGATATTCACAGTCACACACTAACAACACGCATAGACTTATGGCCTATTTGGAAAAACAATAGTTTTGCTTGGTTTTATGCTACTGACTAAAACATCAACTCCTTACTTACTATATGAAGAGGTTGTACAAAATCTTTTCTCACATTATCACACTCATGACATGTATATTGTAATATCCCGCCTACTCAAGCCACAATATTGTTCCTTTGCCCGCAGGCTCACGGCTTTGCTTTGTGGCCCTCATGTGAGTACTTCCCGCTAAGTCAACCCAGCCAGTACTACTCTCACATGAGCACGCTTAACTGCCAGTTCCTAAGAACCCCACTTGCAGTAGACCACAAAACGCTTTGTGTCATGATAAGACGAATGTTATTTTATGAACCAAGATCTCTCTTGGTCACCATAGATGTGGGATTTGCCTAGGGTGTCACAGTCACCCCCTAGGGACTCATAGTCCTCGATGAGGTTTGCCCCACCATCCCGAACGGCTCAAGAGTGGCTTTGATACCACCTGTAACATCCCATCTACTCAGGCTACAATATTGTCTGCTTTTCCCGCAGGCTCACGACTTTGCTTTGTGGCCCTCATGTGAGTACTTCCCGCCAGGTCACCCAAGTGAGTACTGCTCTCACATGAGCACGCTTAACTGCCAGTTCCTAAGAACCACACTTGCAGTAGACCACAAAACGAGTTGTGTCATGATAAGACAAATGTTATCTTATGAACCAATATCTCTCCTGGCGACAACCGATGTGGGATTTGCCTAGGGTGTCACATATAGTTACTTTCTGTTTGAACACGCATACAAGGCAAACGCACACTCCTTTATTTTTTTATATGAAAAAAGTACTATAAGCTTTTAGTGAAGGATTACACACATTCTAAACATCACGCATGAAAACACATACATATTAGAAAGAAGACGATGAAACTAAGACCTTTGCATACACTTCACTTATACACATGATGTTAAAATGGAAGAACAAGTTAAAATGTGATGTGCATACACATCATATACGTGAATATAATAACTCTTGCTAGCTAGTACATCCTCATGAACCACACATAAGTTACTCACATAAAATACCCATATCATTCATAAAGAAAATACTCAATTGCTAATGTTTTTAAAAAAGGTGACGTTATGATGTATAAGTCTGTTAACCAAAATGTTTGTAGGGTTTTAGTTTAGATAAGTTTTTGGGTGACAAGGTGATGAAGATGCAAACTCATGAAACAAGTAAAATCTGATTCAACCCACTTGACATGCATACACACGGTGCATGTTTTCTCAACCATTGAAACTCATGCACATGTAACCCCCCTCTTTCAACCCATAATATCTTAAGTGATAGTTAAGGTCATGAAATTTTTTATATTAAGAAATATTTTGCAAGTAATATAACAACCAAAAATGAAATGAAACAAAGCAAAGTTTTAAGAATCCTACTAAAAACGACGAGGAAGAACTACACCAAGAGCACCAAACTACCCGTGAACCCTAACTTAAACCCTAGCCTTTAAAGGCTTTTACCCTTAAGCTTAAACGCGAATGCACCTCTACAACTTACTCAAACTTTAACAACTAGCAAACCTAGTTCATGCTTATTATTTTATGTGTTTAGGTGATAATTTAGGATGGTTTATTGCTAGGGGAAAATAGGTATCTTAAAAATGGAAGTGATATTCAAAAGAATGAAATCTCAATAAGTGTTATTTGCATCTTTTGGTGTTGGCATTCATTGGTTTTAAAAGGAAGAAAGGATGTGAGATGAATAGTTTCTTAAGGCATCAAGGTAAGTATTTTAGTTTGCTTTTGGGTGGTTCATAGTCAAAGCCTCCTATTAGAGTAATAGTCCAATGTAGGTGACATAGTTCCTTTTGTAACTTTCATACTTGCCAATATTGAGAGTGAGACGAGGGAGGATTTTTGGTGGGTAGGAGGTAGGAATGCAATAGTGGTTTTGGTAAGAAGAGAAAGCAATTTTGTTTCTAACCTATTTGGTTCATGGGTGCCATATTATATTGGTGTTAGTGGGAAGGTAACAATGCTAAACGAATTTAAATTTGAGGATGGATAATAGTAGGATTTATGGAATGAACTGTTGATAAGATTATTTGGATTAAAATGAAGTGTAGTATGAATATGAGGTTTATTTGGTGATGGGTTTAGAGGATTTTTGGATTACCTATCCTTATTTGGTGGTGGAAGAATTTTCTACTTTGGGGCCTAATTTGACTTACCCTTTCCAACAAACTTTCCTTTACCCCCTTGCGGTTTCTTACCCTTATATTTCTGGATCTGCCCTGCTCTAATACGTCTAAACCTTCTTTGGAAGCCCTTTATCATGTGACTTTAGCATAGCATGTTGCTCTACTAATGTCTTCCCCATGCTATGCAAATTGTAAGTTTGCACAAGTGATTCATAATCCTTGTTGAGAGAGTTCAAAATAAAACTCGCAGCAAGTTCGTTTGGCACGGGATAGCCTAGGTGTTCCAGAGTATCCAAGTAGCCTTTCATTTTTCAGAAAATGAGCGCTAACGGATTGTCCAATCTCTTGTCTACCAGCATTAAATACTTTAGTAGTATCAAAAGCTCTTGTTTAGCTTTTTCCTCAAACATAGTTCCGAGTTTAGTTATCATCTCATAAGCATTGAGATTATCCAACATTATCTTTTAATTCTGGTGACATCGATGCTAACATGAGACATGCCATGCCTTTTTGTTCTTTAAACATCGCATTGTATGCGTCACGAACTACAAACTCGGCATTTTCCTCAGTAGCTGGAATCATAGGTTTATCCAGATAACTCATTCGGTCTTCAGCCCTAAGACAAATTCTTAGGTTTCGAAACCATATGGAGAAGTTTGATCGAATCAACTTATCCTTGAACAAGTTCGACCTTAGTGTAGAATCCTTGTTTTGGGCAACAACCATCTACAAAATAAAGTTCAAAAAATATTAGTATTTTCAACAATAAGTCTCGCATAAAATTAACTACCCAAGTTGAAAAATTAATTTATAAAGAGCCTAAGGACCCAACTTGAACTTATTCCGTCAATGCAGTTGATCTACTAGAGACAAAATAATTCAAAAGGTAATCATCGAATGATAATTACCACCGGTGCAACTCTTAGCCATTATGAGGTCATGACTATAATATCTAGTATAAACGTAGTCACGTCATGTTTGCCTCATCTCGTACTACGTGCAAAAGGTCTGACCAAACATACACGATGTAAGTCGTCCAATATTAATCTACGAATTTATAGCCTTTGGGTCTGACTCTTAGTTATTATGGCGCCTCATATTGGTTAAATCTTAAGACTGTCTTTGATGACATAACCAATATAAGTGACTAATAACTTGGTTAGTACAAAACTTACTTAAGTGGATATTAATAATTTTTGAAAATCATGACAAAAATTTGTATAAAAGGAAACATGTAAAACTTCCTTTTATAACAAGTCTCTAAAACAATGAATTTTCCATATTTTTAAACTTTCCTTAAATAAAACATATGCCTTGGTTTCATGAATCCATTGGTAATTCAAAACCGAGCTACCCATTGTTTTAAAAATGTTGTACTAATCTTTATAAAGTCCCATAGGTTTGCTCGATCGGGTTTTCCTCACATCTCTTACGAGCACCAATGGAAAACTCAAACGAACCTTGCTATGGTGACATTCGACTCTATGGTGTCTTGGAAGATACACAGAAAAGAACCGGAGAAGCTGGCCAGCTGTAAAAGCTTGTTAAGAGCCATTCTTCTTTAGGAAATCATAGAGATTCACCTTTTCTAGTCTCGTGATATCTCACTAAAACTTTATAGATATCGAATAAAAGATAGTTTTTATATAGTTCTAGAGTAAATAAATATTTAGTAAAAGACCAAATATTCATTTACCTTAGTTAGTCCGGTCTAATTCTTGAAAAATCTTTTGAATTTATACAATATAACAATTATAGCAATAAATCAAACAAATTAAGCAAGACAATAAACACAACTAATATATCACATATAAATTATAATAAGGGAAAACATTTTCCAAAATAACTTGTTTAGGCACTAATATTAGTAAATAAAAAATCTAATTTTGAGATTTTATTCTGATTCTGTTTTGCAAGCAAAAAATCGACAGGAAGAAGTCTTCCCCAGCTTTCGGCTAAAACTAAAAAGTTGTGCAGAATCGAGTTTTTAGTGTCTCTGAGGGAAACGGACTTTGCAAGTGTACATATTATTTCATAAAAATTATTTTCTGTTCAGGTGTCAAAATCGCAGCCCTAAAACAATTTTATAAAAACTCCCATACACCAATCCAATTAGCGTTTTCTTATCACATAGCAATCCCAATACATGTTAAGCATCTAAATCATGCATTCAAACAATTTATAAATCATGGTTCATAGATTTAAACAATTTAAACATGCACACGTAAATTGCACATGTAGTTGTAATCAACGTTTGCTAGAACCCTAAAAAGCATGCAAACTAATTTTTTCAGAAAATTATGGATCTAATAACATCTAACTAAACAATTTAAAGATCTACAATTAAATCAAAATCAACTATTCAAGAAAAAATAAATTCTTTTTACATGTTTTAGGCGTTTTTTATGTAATTACATGGCATAAAATTGTCTCGTGATGCCACTGTTGGAAGTTAAAAACCATAACGAATCAAGTATTCATGCATCAAGAGTAAATGCAACGGATATGATCGATTAACTAGGCACATAATATAATTAACATAAAGATAAAGAAGCATACCTTTAGTCCAAGAACGGATGATCAAGTAACAAAAATCAATAACCAACCAAACCCTAATTCCAATACACTCAAACCGATTACCACAAAACCAAAGATCAAATTAGATCTTCTCCAAGCTTAGTCCACACAACATGTAAAACCCGTATTTAAAATTTCCGAATATTAAATACGCAGTCTTGATTTATTATAAACTATATATATAATTATTCAGAAAAATAATTATTAAGTTCAAAAAATATTACGAATGTATTATTTTAGCATACAAAAAAGATAATTACGTTTCAGAAAATGTCACACTCCCAAAATATCAGAGTATAATGGCGACAAGGGAGTGGTGACGTCATGATTATCATACACACAGTTACGAAGAACGACCTCTAAATGAGACGTTCGGAAAATAGATCACTTGTAATTGATAAAATAAATAGTTTTAACCAAGTGCGGAAGCATAAAACTAGATACAGTTACAAAACATAGTTTTCTCAAATAGTACAAATGATCTTTGTTTCAAAGAAATGACGGCAATGCATGAAACCTCACTTAGCATCTTCCTTCTTAATACCTGAGAAAAACATTGCTAAAATGTCAACATAAAGTTGGTGAGTTCATAGGTTTAGTTAATTTGAAATGTTTAATGAACCACAAGATTTTCCCAAAAGTGATGACAATATAACAAATACAAAGTCATCCCAAAAGTATTTATTACAGTCTAAGCTCGTGACACCGAAGCGTTAACAACACCGGCAGTATAATCATATAAATGTAGCCCAACTAGATGCCTAAACCCACGACATCCTATCTCAGACTCAAATGAAACTGTGCCCGCTTGTCCCCTTGTTGGACAAGACAGACAGGGACGTCAATCCCGATAGATCTATCCATAACATTCGCGCTTACACAAAGTAATTAACGGTTCACGATTCACGGGCCAAAGCAACTGGGTTTTTAGTGGGACTTAGACTAATATATAAATCAGTAAATGCACTTGTGTTCATACGTTAAAATCAAGCAATGTCTCACCCCAAAAAGCAATAAAATAGTTAAGTATGGGGCTACAAACTCACCTCGTAATTCAGCAAAAAGGACGAAGATAAAGGTAGCTCGAGAGTACGGTTACGCTAGCCGCGACCTATTTAATTATAAGGATCGGGTTACGATATGAAAAGTTATACTAGTAAAAAGACACGACACCCTAGTTGTGCTTGACAATACCTTTCGTTTACGGAAAAACGCGATACATAAAAGTCGGTTATTAAACGGTCGAGATTTACGGGCTAAATAATACCCTTAAGTTACAAATTTCGTTTTTGGGCTTTAAATAAACTCAATACACCAAACTGGCCCAATATAAGCCCATTATACCCACCCATAAACCGGCCCAAGGGTTATATAACCCGGCCCGGCCCGCTGGCGATATAAACAAGGAACAAGAGGGGTAAATACGTGTGTTTCACACACACAACTCAAAAACAGAGAGTTTAACTCTCTCTCTCTTCTTTCGAAACACACCCACCGCCCCACTCTCTCTCTCTCTAAAGATTAGATCGGTTCATCACTCTCCCATGGTTAATCATGTTTTCAGTTTAATACATCCATCATTTGGGATGGTTTGGGATGATTAAATCGCGTGAGATGTGGGGTTTCATCCCCACATCAAACCGATTCGGTTTTGATGGTGTTCATCCCCAGGGTTAAAGTGATTCATCCCAATCAAAGATAAGTTGCTCATCCTTATTTTCTTTTAATAAAAATGGTTAATTGATTTTCGTTTTATAAAAGATCTGTGGGTTTAAATAACTTGTATAAACATGCTGAGAACCAAATGGCTCTCGAATTTGATGATAAATAATTTAGGGTTTCGAAATTATTTGGGGGTTTTTCTAAATCTCGTGTTTAATTACAATTAATTAATGTTTCCTTTTATAAAATCATGTTAATTTCAACATATAACGAATTTGTAAAAATTAGGGTTTCGGTCAAAATTGGGGGTTTTTGCATATCTTGTTTCCAGTCAAATTAATTATTAGATTCGTGTTTAGATTGAGTTTAATTAGAGTTTTAATTAATAAAATCAAATTAGGGTTTATATAAATTGGGGGTTTTTATATTCGGTTGATTAATCCAAAATTAAATGGCGTTTTTGGTATATAGAAAGTATTAATTTCGTGTTTAAAAAGGTTTTCAGTTTTTAGGGTTTCGATTTGAAAAGGGGTTTTATACCCGCGGCATATTTGGGGGTTTTTATGATGTTTCTGTAAATTGAAATGATTAAGACATTGGATTATGGTGACATTGAATGGTAATGGTTTCGGCAGAAAACAAGTAACTTGGTTGTCTT
The DNA here is from genome assembly GCA_025667525.1 of Glebionis coronaria. Taxonomy (NCBI): domain Eukaryota; kingdom Viridiplantae; phylum Streptophyta; class Magnoliopsida; order Asterales; family Asteraceae; genus Glebionis; species Glebionis coronaria. Next base: position 109,399,807 of record CM046879.1, on the reverse strand, counting down.
GGTTTGGTTCTCGGTTTGGCCTCGGTTTGGGTCTCGGTTGGGTCTCGGTTTGAGTCTCGGTTTGGTCTTGGTTGGGGTCTCGGTTTGGTTGATAGAAAAATAGAGTCATGGTCATGTTCAAGTAATAATTGATATAGTTTATCTTTTCAGTTTTTAACTAAAATAGGACCGTGACAAAACTAACATATTCGTTTATCTTTCGCAGGTTTGGTCAATGACGAGCACAACTAAGATTTTATTCAGAAAAGAAGAGATGATTTAAAAGACTCACAAATGGGATGCTTAAGTTTCGGTTTGCAGGTGTGGACGAGATGGATCGGCTTGACTCTTTCGGTTTGCAGGTGTGGACGAGATGGATGGATCGGCTTGACACTTTCTTCACTTTACCCAGGAATTTGTATTTGAAAACTTGTCCAGAAATTGTAATTGTAATATTGGACTGTGAAAACTTTGTGTGTTATGTTTGGACATTGGGTAAACTTTGGACAGTATTTAATCTTGTATTATTAGTCTAGGGTTAGTCTCAAACTGAATTTGGTAAGCTTGTGATATACCCAATTTGGGTAAACTTGGCATGTGTGCTGGCTTGTAGTGCTTAGTGGATAATAAACTATGGATTTAAGTTGTGACTGAAAATACACACTTGTTAAGCAAGCTTTTGAAATAAAGGTGAATAAAGGTTTATAACTTAAATGTTTGTATATGATGCACCAGTTATACTACTCGGCTCAGGTTCGTCGGGTGTTTAAGTTTAGACTCGAAAACTGAATACACACGACTTGATAACAACTCGATACATGATCCAAATCAAAGACAATTATGCGTGACTTCAAGGGGTTTAGTAAATACTTCAATTAGATATACGGCAAAACATAACACGTTTAACAACTTCGTGTATTGCATTCATAATTTAATAGACGCGAAAACTCGAGGTGTTACATATGCTCTCTCTAAAAAGGGCTTTGTCCGCAAAGCAAAATAAATAACACATTCATGTCGACAACTCGTCGGTAAATAATTAAAGTACTCCTACTATATGAATAATTTAAGATGGAAATTTGACGGATGTCACAGTATTCCCATGTTTTAGAGATTTCGTCACGAAATCAAGACGTTGTTGTAGTAGGATGGTTAGCGAAAAGATGAGGATACTTGCTCTTGAATTGGTCTTCACGTTCCCACGTGTATTCTGGACCTCTACGCGCATTCCAACGGATTTTTACAATAGGTATACGGCTCTGCTTGAGTTGTTTGACTTGACGGTCCATAACTTCTACCGGTTCTTCTACAAAGTTGAGTTTGTCGTCGAGTTGAATCTCTTCCAAAGGGATAACGAGTGTCTCGTCGGCTAAACATTTCTTCAAATTGCAAATGTGGAACACATTATGCACTCGGCTAAGTTCTTGGGGTAATTCCAAACGATAGGCTACGGGACCAATCCTCTCTATAATCTTGAAGGGTCCAATGTAACGAGGATTCAACTTTCCACGCTTTCCAAAGCGAATCATACCCTTCCAAGGTGAGACCTTCAACATGACTCTATCACCAACCTCAAACTCAAGGGGTTTGCGTCTCATGTCAGCATAACTCTTTTGTCGATCTCTTGCGGCTTGCATACGGCTCTTAATCTTAAAGATCTTCTCAGTAGTCTCGTGTATGATCTCGGGTCCAGTGAGTTGTGCTTCACCAACCTCTGCCCAACACACGGGTGAACGACACTTCCTACCATACAGTGCTTCGAACGGCGCTGCCTTAATGCTAGTGTGATAACTATTGTTGTATGAGAACTCCACCAGAGGTAGGTGTCTATCCCATCTATTTCCGAAGTCAATCACACAAGCTCTCAGCATATCTTCTAAGGTTTGAATGGTCCTTTCACTTTGACCGTCAGTTTGGGGATGGTACGCAGTGCTCATATCCAACTGCGTTCCCAATGCCTTCTGCAGTGACTTCCAGAACTGCGAAGTAAATCGGTTGTCTCGGTCGGAGATTATAGACACAGGCACACCATGCTTCGTGACTACTTCCTCCAAGTATTTCCTTGCTAACTTATCCATTCCATCGGTCTCCTTGATGGGTATGAAATGAGCCGATTTGGTGAGTCGGTCGACGATTACCCAAATGGTGTCAAATCCGGCTGAGGTTTTTGGTAGCTTAGTAATGAAATCCATAGTGATCCTTTCCCACTTCCATTCTGGCAGTTCGGGTTGGACCAATAATCCTAATGGTTTCATATGTTCGGCCTTGACCTTGGCACAAGTCAAGCACTTGCTAACGTATGTAGCAATATCCGCCTTTATGTTCGGCCACAATACAACATCTTCAGATCATGATACATTTTGTCAGATCCCGGATGTATGGAGTATTTTGACTTATGCAACTCATGCATAATCAAAGATCGTAGGTCACCATGGCATGGTAACCAACTCCTATTATCAAGGCATAACGTTCCATCCGAGCGTGCTTCTAACTTCTTTATCATGCCTTCAACATCTTCAGTCTTGAGAATTTCTTCCTCGACTGCCTCTTTCTGAGCCTTGAGAATTAAGGATGGAAGGTCTAAGTCAATGGTCATCACCAAGGCCTTCACCCTAAGAACTCTCTCCTTTCGACTCAAAGCGTCGGCCACGACATTTTCCTTGCCCGGGTGATAACGGATCTCGCAATCGTAATCACTGAGCAACTCTAGCCAACGTCGTTGTCTCATGTTGAGTTCCTTTTGATTCAAGATGTGTTGTAGACTCTTATGGTCAGTGAATACAACACACTTAGTACCATAAAGGTAGTGTCTCCAAATCTTCAAGGCAAACACCACTGCTCCCAACTCTAGGTCATGAGTTGTGTAGTTCTTCTCGTGCACTTTTAGTTGTCTTGATGCGTAAGCTATGACCTTAGTCCTTTGCATCAGTACCGCACCTAACCCTTTTATGGATGCATCACAATACACCACAAAGTCTTCATTACCCTCGGGTAGGGCTAGTATAGGTGCTTCACACAACATCTGCTTCAATGTCTGAAATGCCAAATCTTGATCCTCTTTCCACTCAAATTTCTTGTCCTTTTGAGTCAACTCCGTCATTGGTTTAGCTATCTTGGAGAAACCTTCAATGAATCTCCTATAGTAACCAGCAAGACCTAAAAATTGGCGGATCTCCGTGGGTGTTGTTGGAGTCGCCCAATCTTTCACGGCCTCGATCTTAGCAGGATCAACGTGAATACCACTGCTATCGATTACATGCCCAAGGAATTGCACCGTGTTTATCCAAAACTCACATTTGGAAAACTTTGCATATAACTTCTCCTTCCTTAGCAGCTCTAGTATGGTCTTCAAATGTTCCTTGTGTTCTTCTTCATTACGAGAATAGATGAGAATATCATCGATAAATACAATCACAAACTTGTCCAAGTATGGTTTGCAAACTCGGTTCATGAGATCCATGAATACCGCAGGCGCGTTTGTCAAACCGAAAGGCATAACTTGGAACTCGTAGTGTCCGTACCAGGTTCTAAAAGCCGTCTTATGAACGTCTTCCTCTCTAACCCTTAGTTGATGATATCCTGACCTTAAATCGATCTTCGAGTATATGCTAGATCCTTGCAATTGGTCGAAAAGATCGTCAATTCTTGGTAATGGGTAACGGTTCTTTATCGTCAGCTTATTCAATTCTCGGTAATCGATACACATTCTAAAGGATCCATCTTTCTTTTTGACAAATAAGACCGGCGCTCCCCAAGGTGAGGAACTTGGTCTAATGAAACCTTTGTCAGAAAGTTCCTTTATTTGTTCAGCTAACTCTGTCATCTCGGCCGGTGCTAGGCGGTATGGGGCTCTAGCAACAGGCGCGGCTCCTGGTGTAAGCTCGATGTGAAACTCCACTTGCCGTGCTGGTGGTAGTCCTGGTAAGTCCTCTGGGAATACGTCCGGAAAGTCTCTAACGATCGGTACATCTTCCACCTTCTTCTCGTGATCTTCTTCTCCTTCCTTTTGTGTTATTTGAACCAAGAATACTGGACATCCCTTCTCAATGTATCTTTGGTTCCTAATACATGAGATGACTTCCAGTCTTGATCCATTCTTCACTCCACTTATTTCGCCTTGTATGATTAGTACATCGTTTCCATAAGTAACACGGACGCACTTCTCATGACATACAATTTCCGCGTGATGCTTCGACATCCAATCCATTCCAATGATGACGTCAAAACTTCCCAATTCTATGGGGAGTAGGTCGATACTGAACGAACGACCTTGTAACCTTACACTACATCCTTTCAGAATAACGTCGGTGGTTACTGACTTCCCATCGGCTAATTCTACATTATACTTAACGTCTAACGCAGTAGGGGTAACATTTAGGCGTTCACTAAATACAGATGACACAAAACTCCTATCCGCACCAGAATCAAATAGTACTGAAGCATAGTTGTTATTGACTAGAAACGTACCAGTCACAACGTTGTTGTCTTGCACTGCAGCTTCAGCACAGAGATGATACACTTTGCTAGGTGCCGTGAATCCTCCAGGAGTACTAGTTGTGGCTCGGTTATTCCCTCCTCGGTTGCCCTGATTCTGCCTTTGGTTCCCTTGGTTGTGATTCTGATTGCCTCGAATCTGGTTACCACGACCTTGGTTCCCACTGCTTGGACACTTGTTCTTGTAGTGACCTTTCTCTCCACATCCAAAGCAAGTGACATTTGCTCCTTGGCCACCTTGCGTTCCAGGTCCTCTTTGGTTAGTAGGACGAGGTGGTGCTCGACATTCCTTTGCCTTATGTTCGGCCTTCCCACAATTGTAGCACGTAGGGGGACATGCTCCTTCGTGGTGTCGGCCACATTTTCCGCAGAAAGGAAGTCTTCCAGCGTAGTTTCCAGTATTACCTTGTCCAGCAGTAAACACCCTTGCTACTTCTTGTCGCTTGTTCTGGTTGTAGTTGTTTGTGTTGTTGCTGTTGTTGGTATTGTTGGTATTGTTGTTGTAGTGGTTGCCAGACCACTTCCTCTTATCCCCAGTATTTTCTCCCAACTCTTGTACCACTTGGTACATCAGACTCTGAGCCATGTCGATTGCCTCGTGCAAATCAGTTGGCTTGGATGAAGTCACATTCCCTTTGATGCTCAAAGGTAGTCCTTCAATGTATCGCTCCAACAATCGGTCGTCGTTGGGCACCATTTCAGGACATAACAAGATCAGCTCTTGAAAGCGCTGATTGTAAGCAGTAAGAGCAGTACCCTTGACCTTCAGGTTCCACAGCTCAACCTCCATCTGCTTGACTTCATTACGTGGGCAGTATTTCCTCACAAACATAGCTTTAAATTCACTCCAGGGCGTCGCTTGGGCAACGTCAATGGTCACTGCACGAGCATAGACGTTCCACCAAGTCAAAGCACCATCTACTAACGTGCTTGACGCAAACTTCACCTTATCAGCTTCAGCAACATTGCTAATCCCAAATTGGGATTCTAGCTTCTCAAACCATCTGGTTAATCCTACTGCTCCTTCAGTACCGCGGAAACTTACTTGCGTAACTGCACGAAATTCCTTGTAGGTACAAGTCCGTGCAATAGCATTAGTAGCTCCTTGGTTGGTCTCCTCCTGTGTGCTAGCTGTACGATTTGCTTCGGCTGTTGCGAGTGCCTCGGCCACTCGTTCGGCTATCATTTGACTTAGCATGACGGTGTCAATTCCACCGGTAGCAGCTGGTGGATTCTGTGTTGCGGATCTTCTAACTGGCGCCATAATCTAAAAAGGTAATAGGACAATGAGTTTTGCCAGACATAACATGCATGGCACGCACAATACAATTATGAAATGCTCCAGGGTATAATACACAATATATAATGAACTCACAATTTTTGTAACCCATAATATCATTCATAGAATTGTTTGGTAGTACATCATAGTTTGTCATACATAATGTAATAAAAGGAAATAAAATGCCAACTAGCTAAGATAAACTTCAAAGCTTAGTGGTCATACAATGATAAGTCAATGGTACAAGATAAATCTAACTAGTGCCCTCACGGCGCTGATGAAGCTCTCTCTCCAACTCTGCTAACCTTCTCTCAACCACGATCTCACGAGCCTGGGAATCTCTAAGTCTAACATCGGTATCATAACAAGCGGCTCTAAACCTCTTATCCAAGTCTGCAACAGGGTCCTCCACCGGTGCCTCTAGTCCGCCTGTCTCAACCAATGGCTCTACTCCCCAACGGGTCATCAGGCTCTCGATCTCCTCAAGACGAGCATTCGGCATGGATTCCATCTGATCGAGAATAGTATGAAGTTGTCCTCGTAGACGGGTCACACAAACCGTCAACACTGTCTCATCCCTAACTGGACTCTTCTTTGCCAGTGCCTCCAGCTTATCCTGCACCTCATTATACTCTTCACCTAAAGCCTCTACAGCATCCTCCAACCTGTTTAATCGTGTCGTCACACATCCATCTGCTGCCCCAAGCATCACCACCGTCGATGTAGCTCTCCTAGGAAGAGGAGTCGTAGCTCTCGGCCCAGTAGAGATACCAGCATCAGCAAGCATCTCCTGGTACACAACAGGTACAGTCTCTGGTGGTGGTAGTAGTAGTGGTACCTCTGGGACAGGACTGGCAGGTGTGCGAGCTGCATGCCTGTCAGTGGCAGTGAAGGGTATGAGGGGTCGGTAAGGTGAAAGTGGTGGTCGAGCAGCTCTCCCCCGAAGACGTCGTCTCACATAGTAGAAAGGTAGAGTACCAGGTGCTGGAGCAGGAATATCAGTCCTCTCCCCTTCGTCTTCAGATGAAGATGAGGAGATGTGTGCTAGGGAAACCTCAGGAGTAGCAGCATATGCAGTAGGAGGGTCTTCAGTGTCAGTGACCTCCATAGGCTCTCCTTCCCCATCTGTGAACTCCATATCATCATCCTCTGTCTCCTCTACCGTCTCATCCCTAGTAACTGATGTCTGACCTGGTGACTGCACCACATCAGTGTCTAGGTCATCCTCTCCTCCGCCTTCTAGGCTAAGTACGTCGTCAGCTGATGCATCAGGAATACGGATCGGTGAACGATGAGCCTCCTCAGTCTCTCTCTCTGTATCATCATCTGAAACCATCCGGTACCACGGATATCCTGATGGTGATCCTCTAGGTAGTCCTACTGATGAACTGATAGTCGACTGTGAACTACGGTTGTAGTACGCTCCTGTAGACGTGGAATCATCAGAAGAAGACATCGCTGTAATCATAAACAAAATAAATGTGTGTAAATATCTTATAAAATTAGTCTGTAAAAAGGGACATTGACATAACATAGCAATCATTGTTGAATCCACATGTATCCCATATAACATAATTCAGATTTTGTTGTTGCACATGTAACCCATGTAAATATACCTCGTATTTGTTAAACCACATGTATCCCATTTATTACTTATCTATGTCCATGTATCTACATATACTTAATACTTACAATCCGTATGATAATCGATTAAACATATAGCAGTTATAGTCTAGAGTTACTAAATGCACCCTAGTTCTCTATAACCATGGCTCTGATACCAATCTGTCACACTCCCAAAATATCAGAGTATAATGGCGACAAGGGAGTGGTGACGTCATGATTATCATACACACACAGTTACGAAGAACGACCTCTAAATGAGACGTTCGGAAAATAGATCACTTGTAATTGATAAAATAAATAGTTTTAACCAAGTGCGGAAGCATAAAACTGGATACAGTTACAAAACATAGTTTTCTCAAATAGTACAAATGATCTTTGTTTCAAAGAAATGACGGCAATGCATGAAACCTCACTTAGCATCTTCCTTCTTAATACCTGAGAAAAACATTGCTAAAATGTCAACATAAAGTTGGTGAGTTCATAGGTTTAGTTAATTTGAAATGTTTAATGAACCACAAGATTTTCCCAAAAGTGATGACAATATAACAAATACAAAGTCATCCCAAAAGTATTTATTACAGTCTAAGCTCGTGACACCGAAGCGTTAACAACACCGGCAGTATAATCATATAAATGTAGCCCAACTAGATGCCTAAACCCACGACATCCTATCTCAGACTCAAATGAAACTGTGCCCGCTTGTCCCCTTGTTGGACAAGACAGACAGGGACGTCAATCCCGATAGATCTATCCATAACATTCGCGCTTACACAAAGTAATTAACGGTTCACGATTCACGGGCCAAAGCAACTGGGTTTTTAGTGGGACTTAGACTAATATATAAATCAGTAAATGCACTTGTGTTCATACGTTAAAATCAAGCAATGTCTCACCCCAAAAAGCAATAAAATAGTTAAGTATGGGGCTACAAACTCACCTCGTAATTCAGCAAAAAGGACGAAGATAAAGGTAGCTCGAGAGTACGGTTACGCTAGCCGCGACCTATTTAATTATAAGGATCGGGTTACGATATGAAAAGTTATACTAGTAAAAAGACACGACACTCTAGTTGTGATTGACAATACCTTTCGTTTACGGAAAAACGCGATACATAAAAGTCGGTTATTAAACGGTCGAGATTTACGGGCTAATAATACCCTTAAGTTACAAATTTCGTTTTTGGGCTTTAAATAAACTCAATACACCAAACTGGCCCAATATAAGCCCATTATACCCACCCATAAACCGGCCCAAGGGTTATATAACCCGGCCCGGCCCGCTGGCGATATAAACAAGGAACAAGAGGGGTAAATATGTGTGTTTCACACACACAACTCAAAAACAGAGAGTTTAACTCTCTCTCTCTCTTCTCTCGAAACACACCCACCGCCCCACTCTCTCTCTCTCTCTAAAGATTAGATCGGTTCATCACTCTCCCATGGTTAATCATGTTTTCAGTTTAATACATCCATCATTTGGGATGGTTTGGGATGATTAAATCGCGTGAGATGTGGGGTTTCATCCCCACATCAAACCGATTCGGTTTTGATGGTGTTCATCCCCAGGGTTAAAGTGATTCATCCCAATCAAAGATAAGTTGCTCATCCTTATTTTCTTTTAATAAAAATGGTTAATTGATTTTCGTTTTATAAAAGATCTGTGGGTTTAAATAACTTGTATAAACATGCTGAGAACCAAATGGCTCTCGAATTTGATGATAAATAATTTAGGGTTTCGAAATTATTTGGGGGTTTTTCTAAATCCCGTGTTTAATTACAATTAATTAATGTTTCCTTTTATAAAATCATGTTAATTTCAACATATAACGAATTTGTAAAAATTAGGGTTTCGGTCAAAATTGGGGGTTTTTGCATATCTTGTTTCCAGTCAAATTAATTATTAGATTCGTGTTTAGATTGGGTTTAATTAGAGTTTTAATTAATAAAATCAAATTAGGGTTTATATAAATTGGGGGTTTTTATATTCGGTTGATTAATCCAAAATTAAATGGCGTTTTTGGTATATAGAAAGTATTAATTTCGTGTTTAAAAAGGTTTTCAGTTTTTAGGGTTTCGATTTGAAAAGGGGTTTTATACCCGCGGCATATTTGGGGGTTTTTATGATGTTTCTGTAAATTGAAATGATTAAGACATTGGATTATGGTGACATTGAATGGTAATGGTTTCGGCAGAAAACAAGTAACTTGGTTGTCTTGGTTTGGTTCTCGGTTTGGCCTCGGTTTGGGTCTCGGTTGGGTCTCGGTTTGAGTCTCGGTTTGGTCTTGGTTGGGGTCTCGGTTTGGTTGACAGAAAAATAGAGTCATGGTCATGTTCAAGTAATAATTCATATAGTTTATCTTTTCAGTTTTTAACTAAAATAGGACCGTGACAAAACTAACATATTCGTTTATCTTTCGCAGGTTTGGTCAATGACGAGCACAACTAAGATTTTATTCAGAAAAGAAGAGATGATTTAAAAGACTCACAAATGGGATGCTTAAGTTTCGGTTTGCAGGTGTGGACGAGATGGATCGGCTTGACTCTTTCAGTTTGCAGGTGTGGACGAGATGGATGGATCGGCTTGACACTTTCTTCACTTTACCCAGGAATTTGTATTTGAAAACTTGTCCATAAATTGTAATTGTAATATTGGACTGTGAAAACTTTGTGTGTTATGTTTGGACATTGGGTAAACTTTGGACAGTATTTAATCTTGTATTATTAGTCTAGGGTTAGTCTCAAACTGAATTTGGTAAGCTTGTGATATACCCAATTTGGGTAAACTTGGCATGTGTGCTGGCTTGTAGTGCTTAGTGGATAATAAACTATGGATTTAAGTTGTGACTGAAAATACACACTTGTTAAGCAAGCTTTTGAAATAAAGGTGAATAAAGGTTTATAACTTAAATGTTTGTATATGATGCACCAGTTATACTACTCGGCTCAGGTTCGTCGGGTGTTTAAGTTTAGACTCGAAAACTGAATACACACGACTTGATAACAACTCGATACATGATCTAAATCAAAGACAATTATGCGTGACTTCAAGGGGTTTAGTAAATACTTCAATTAGATATACGGCAAAACATAACACGTTTAACAACTTTGTGTATTGCATTCATAATTTAATAGACGCGAAAACTCGAGGTGTTACATATGCTCTCTCTAAAAAGGGCTTTGTCCGCAAAGCAAAATAAATAACACATTCATGTCGACAACTCGTCGGTAAATAATTAAAGTACTCCTACTATATGAATAATTTAAGATGGAAATTTGACGGATGTCACAGAAAACTAAAACACGTGAAAATTAAATACGGTTGTACGTGAATTGATTTAAGTGTCGAAAATTAAATATATATATATATATATAATGTAGGGGCCGGTTTTTAGAAGAGCAAAAGGAAAGAAAAATGGGCTTTTTGGCCCAGCCCATCCCACAAGTACACTACAGGAAACAAACACAACCCTCATTTTCATTCATACGAAACAAAAAAAAAAGAGAGAGAGAGAAACGCCTAGGTCTAGGGTTTTGTGGCCGCCGGCTGTAGAAAAAAAAGAGGATTCGGGTTCTTTTGTTCATCACTTATTCGTATGTAATCATCCATCGTCCGAAATCATTATAACGGTATCACCTTTCCTTTTGAACTTTTTGATTTTCACGAATTAATTCTTGTTTAATATGGGTACAAAGGGAATTAGATAATCATCCACGAATGGTAATTAAAAAGGGGGTCATGTCGCTGTTGATACACCAAAACCGAGACCATAAGGTCTCGGTGTGTCGTCTTGCTGCTAGTCGTGACCACACATGTCTCGGTGGTGGTTATGTTGTGACCAGCCCGAACCAAAAAGAAAACAGGGGGTGCTTGGGACTAAACTACAGTAAAGGGGTGTTTGGGATTACAAGCAGTGGGAAACTCTATGAAAACAGTGGGAACAATGTAGGTCATCAGTGGGTAAAGTTCGGACAGAAAATAATGATTTTTATTATAAGATTAACGACAGTTTAGTGACACTAAATTCCGTTACAGAATTGTTTATGACAGTTTTTATTGAAGTTTTAAACTCAGATTTTAGTCACACTTTTTACTGACAGATTTTTCTGTCGCTAAGTCAAATGGACAGATTTATTATATATTTGTTGAATTGTTTTAGTGCGACCGAGAAGGGGTATCTCGGTAGGCTCGGGGTATAGTTAAAGATATAAAATAAAGATTTTTAAATTATATCTTTTATTGCTTTATCTTTTTACAAATGTCTTAATAGTATATTAATAAATTAAATATAAGTTAATTATAAAATTTAAAAAGGGTATAATTTTATTAAATGAATTAAATTATTTTTTGAAACATTCTAAATTAGGAAACTTTCTGTTTTTAGCAGGTTACCAAATATAGAATTAGTATAGCGTCAGAATACGTGTTGTACCATAATTAATAATAGAACAGGAATACGTTAATCAGAAATATTAGAACATTCAGACTTACCAGTTTATATACTAGAGTAATACAAGAATAAATAAATTAACTAAGTACAGTTAAAATAAATAAAATCAACGAATATCAGTTAACTTATTCGCGCCCTTTATTCATGTAGCTCGCGTGAAATTAGAGTAGACTTTCTGTCAGTTGATCTCGGTCGGTTACTGGACACGAGGTACGGATTTTCCGTCCTTCAGTAAGGACTTCCTATCTATGCATGATTAGGATTTCCCGTCTGCAGCCAAATGTTTTCCCCAGTACATGTTATAAATTATCAGAAATTATTTTAATGACTAAGATATTGTCTGAGCCTTATATACAAGCATGACCAGTTAGTTGTACTAGTTACGGAGGTACCGTAACCATGACACTTGAGGCACCGGTGTCATGACTCACCTGTAGGAGAGTGATATCCTGCAGCGTCCCATTCAGCTCAGCTTGGCCATTTTATCAGTTTATTAGTGGGGCGTATGGATGCATCCTAGGCTATTAGTTTACAGTTATCAAGTGAATGTGGTGTGTGCTCTACATCCTTCACATTGGAGCTGATCCCTCCACCCAGCACATTATTTAGAGGTCACCCCTCTACAGCATGATGAGGTCACCCCTCCATTTATTCATGCAGCAGTTGTTACAGCACATGACCTATATAAGCTCTTGGCAATTAAAATACAGTAAATGCATGTTTTCAGATTTAACCGATAACAGTTCAACTTTATTATTTATAAATCATACTTTTCAGATTATACACAGATTTTTGCTGCAACTTTACTTATCAGTCTTACAAAGCTTCAGTATTTTATCATCTGCTTCATTTCAGTATTTCTTATCATGCTTTGTATCTTTTCACTGAGTGTTATGCTCAACCGTAGTTCCTTTCATGTTCTAACGACAGGTACACCAGGACGCTCTTAGGATTCTGAGAGCATGTGCATTGGATGGAAGCTATCCAGACTTCTTACTTTATGCACTTCTTACATTATTATGCTTATTTGGACATTGTTTAGTCCTTTCCTTCAGTATTTTACTTTTCATGTTTTGAGCTTATGTTTGGAATACCGATGTTTGATTCCGTTATGTCCTTTATGGTCAGTTAATGTTTTAGGACATTTACCTTATGCTTTGATGACACGCCATAAATACACGTAACGGTCCACTTATCCAAGTGGGGTGTTACACAACACCTCAATCAATCACCTTTAATTGCTAGATCTTGATTAAGTAAATACTTAATAAAAATCAAACCGTGAACCCCTTTGGTTTCTTTTTGACCGTCGAACACAAGAAGAGAGAGGGAGAAAAAGTTTGGTTTAATTATATGAAATAATGAATCACATCCCTTTGTTTATATAGTCGAGCCTTAAGTTTATTTATGGGAAATGTTACAAATTAACCACCAAGTAATAAACCTTCTAGACCCAAAATCTTTTTCTTTCCTTTTATTCATTGAGATAGTAATATGGAGAAGATAAAATTGTTTCAAGCACCGACAGAACCGAAGCGCCCCTTCTTTCAAAGATAAGAGGACGGATTATTCATATTTCATTTGATGGTCAGAGTGGCGGCCAATTATACCCCTTGTTATAATTCGTTTGACTTTTTGACTTTCTATATACTTAGTTATGTAATTACAATAATCTATTATATCTAAAGATTCAGTCCCTATATTAAATGGGCAGTAATCATGGTTATTTGCTTTGAATCCTATAGGCTTCGGCTCATTCTTCATCAAAATCTAATCAATGTAGTGACATACAAAGGGTTTAAAGACTTACTTGGAGTATTAAAGACAATCATGTTAGAAATACGTTTTAACGTATATTAGAAGTATCGGTCACTCCACAATATTATTAATGTTGTAATAGCTCGTAGTTAATGAGTACTTATTTAGTTAAGTAAGAAACCGACCCATGGGCTTGTCATGGGTCGGCCCAAGCCCAATAGTGGCTTGGATATAAATACCACTTTCCACCATGGAAAGGGGTTGGTTGTTGTTTATTCCATTTTCATCATTTAATGAAAAATACATAGTTCTCTCTCACTTTCTCTCACTAGTTTCTCTCTCTAGGAATCTTCAACCCACTTCATAGATTAACAAGATTATCAATATTCTACAATTGGTATCAAGAGCTATGGGGTGATTTAAGGTAATGATTTGTGTTGTTATTTAGTTTTTGATTGTCTTATGTTCTTTAAGAAGATCTATCTTGATTCTTGGAGTTTTTGGTGATTTTATTGATTGGGATTAGTAGATAAGTATTGGGTTTTACTTATTTTAGTAGAAATCACAAAACTTTTTGGGTTATTTGGTAAAAATCTGGGTTTGTTTCTTCATTTATTTGATCGACTGTTACACGAACCAGTTTCTGTTTCCCAGTAAAGTTCCGAACCAAAAAGTTCCGGATCAAAAAGTTCCGGATCAAAAAGTTCCGGATCAAGGAAAGTTCTGGATCAAAAAGTTCCGGATCAAAAAGTTCCGGATCAAGAAAGTTCCGACTCAGTTCTTCCGAATCAAAAGTTCCGGATCAAGGAAAGTTCCGGATCAAAGAGTTCCGAACCAAAAGTTCCGGATCAAGGAAAGTTCCGACTCAGTTCTTCCGAATCAAAAGTTCCGGATCAAGGAAAGTTCCGGATCAAATCTTCCGAACCAAAAGTTCCGGATCAAGGAAAGTTCCGAATCCGTTCTTCCGGATCAAAAAGTTCCGGATCAAGAAAGTTCCGACTCAGTTCTTCCGAATCAAAAGTTCCGGATCAAGGAAAGTTCCGGATCAAAGAGTTCCGAACCAAAAGTTCCGGATCAAGGAAAGTTCCGACTCAGTTCTTCCGAATCAAAAGTTCCGGATCAAGGAAAGTTCCGGATCAAATCTTCCGAACCAAAAGTTCCGGATCAAGGAAAGTTCCGAATCCGTTCTTCCGAATCAAAAGTTCCGGATCAAGGAAAGTTCCGGATCAAATCTTCCGAACCAAAAGTTCCGGATCAAGGAGTTCCGAGCCAAAATCTTCCGAATCAACAATTGTTCCGAACCAAGGGATATTTTACTTGTTTTTTCGACGATTTTTTTTTAGAGGATTTAATCTTGGTTTCTTACACAAAAACTCAACACAACTCATGATGAGACTGCTTTTATACATGGTCTCATCGTCCAAATCGGGCTTAAAATGCATAAAATATCATTAAAACTGCCAAATATATGCTCGTGTTTGTTACTTGTGTATTTTTATGTACGGATATTGAGGAAATGGCAAAAGATCACAAGAATCAATCAAAAACGGACACGGGAAACGAAGCCGCACAATGAACCGGGCCCAAGTTTTAAATTTCCAAATGCCCTTGAAGAATTGAAGATTGTCAAGTTTGGTCCCTCAACTTTTGAAGATTTACACTTTATACCCCTCAAATATTCAAAATTATGAATAGGGTCCCTAAAGTTTGAAGATATTACAAGATCAGTCCTTAAAGAATGAAGAAAGTACAAGAAAGCCCTTGGAAAAAGTTTTTAAACAACTTGTGCCAAAAATGACAAGTTGTGTGAAGTTATTACTAGTTAAATGGGCGTTGATGGCCATTTATTACAAAGTGAAGAAAAAAGAAAACTTCAGGGGGCCAAATAGGGAGACAGCCATACTTACACACCCAACCAGCTCTTGACACGTCACCATAACCCACCCATCCACCCATTTACCCGACCCTACCCACTAACCAACCCAATACCCACCCAAAACAAACCAGTTTATTAAATAAACTGGTCAAACCCACCAGTCAACTTCTTTAATTTCCCACTAAACAGGATTTTTAAAATCCTAAACCCCCAAAACGAATCAAACCCCACCCCTGCTACCCCCCTAATCCTATAAACCCTAATCTTAATTACCTATCAAAACAAAGGGGTATTGGCTGCTAATGTCCAGAATAGTGATTAAGGTCACTCTCATCCATTCCCACCTCCCAAAACGTCCATCACTTTCCCACATCAACCAACCCATGTGTCCCCTGCCCCACAAAGAAGAAGAAAACAAAGATGGTCCAGAGAATCAACGTCTCACACATACTACTTGTTCCCAAAGCTATAACAAACGATCAAGATCAAAAGGAGACAGCTGGCTACTTCACATGATGCCATATTGACCAATTTGAAGACAAAGACCAAGGGCATTTTAGGGCTTTCAGCTTCTAGGGTTTAGCATTCGTTCAGGATACTAGAATGTTCTTTGTACGCCTATATAAGGCACCTTAGCTTTTCATTTAAGCTTGTTCCAGATTTTACTCAAAAATTGTAATCTTTTTAAATATTTATAAAGTTGGTATTTTTGGTTAGAAAGTGTAATTCCTTTTATGAGTTTTAAAAATTGATATATGTTTGTTGAGTAATTAATCTGAGTTCCATTGATATTGTGAAACACTTTGTGTGTTTAAGGTTTTTCAAAGGTTTTTCAAAGGTTTTAAATTGGGTTCAAATTTCAGAAATCAGACTCCAAAGAAGTGAAAGTGGATTTGGAGGTTTTGATTTGTCAGTTTGAACTTGTTTAAAACTTGTTAAGTTTCAAGGTTATTTGGTTTCAAAGGTTTATAAGTTTGGTAAAAATCAGAAAGTGTTTGTTTGTTGTTCATTGCTATTTTCAGGAATCCATTGGATCTTGTCCAAGGATCTGCATAGACCCGGGTCTATTGGAGGTGACATACTGTCACTGTTGGGCCTGGATGTAGGCCCAACAAGGTAGTCCTTGTTTCCTTTTTGAGTTTTTAAGTTTTCTGATTTTGTGAGATTGTGATTTTGTATAGTTTGATTGCAAGTGTTAAGTGTTAATTTGAGTGTTTAGTATTGGTTATTTTGATGTTATATGCATGTTTTAGTAGGTTATAACCAGTTTGGATAGGATTTAGATAGCTTTGGTTTGGAAAAATTTGATTTCAGAAACTTAAGAGGGTGTTTGGATTAGTTGCTTGCTTGAGTTTCTTTGGTTGATTTTGAGTTAAAATCTGTTAGATACACTCACTAGGTTGGTATAAGGTTATATGATATGTTAGATTTCAGTTTGGATGAGTTTTAAACACTTGTGCATGGTAAAAATTTGAGAAACATAGCTTAAAATCAGAAAACTGCTTTTGTGACTGCATTTGTGTGAAATTTGTGCTTCAAAGTTGGAAGACTGCTAGATTTTAGGTTTGTTTAGGGTTGTGTATTGCTTGTTTGTTGATTGGTTGACTTATGTTCATGTTATTGGCCATTGAAAATCATTTGTGTGCCTAATAAACCAGTAAACACCCCCAGACCTGTTGTAGCATAATCAGTAACTTGACTTGCTCATTTGTGCTTGATTGTGTGTTACTCTTGCCTGTTTTTGTGTTTTAAGTGACTCCCTATACTCAACTGAGTATAGGGGTGCCATTTGTCCAATCAATCACCACCAAAGTCAGGGATCAAGCCCTCTTGATCATTATCTGCACATGTGAAGAACACTCACTTGTGTTCATCAGTCAAGCAGCCTACCTGGGCACTTGTTTTGATTTTAGTACCTTTAATTCTTGTTTGTTTGCTATAAAAAGTGTGTTTTTAAGTTAATTGAAGTTACAAGTTTGGGTTTTTAAAGTTAAAAAAGAAAAAAAATAAAAGATCAAAAAGGACGTGGTCAGGACTCGAACCTGCGCCACTCCTCCCACAACCAAACATGTTAACCATCTCTGCCCTAGGGTCTTTGACTGCTAGGTTTCATTTCAAAATCTATTTAAGGGTTGTTTGTTTTGTAGCTTATTTGATTAACAGCTTTTTAATAAGCTTTTTCTAGCTTATTTCTTTTAGGTTTTCACTGTTTAGCATTTTTCCTAGGATTTTATTAGGGTTTTTTACTTTTTAGTCCAAAAAGTTTATTTTTCTCTTATTTAGTTTATTTTCTATGATTATTTTTAATTTAAATTTTAGAAAGTAATTTAAAAATAGGAAAAAGCATTTTAAAAATCCAAAAAAATAGTTTTAGGTTTTGACTTATGTTTTTGAGGTTTACATCACAAAAAGTTTTCAAAAAGTCTTATTTTTGATTTTATAGGATTTTAGGGTTTTTATCCAACTTTAAAATTTAATATAAAATTATTAAAAAGGTTTTAGAAACTTTTGATTGCATTTCTGTTCTAGTTACATTATTTAGAATTTTTGTTAATTTTTTAGAATTATTTAGTGAACTTTGAATTTTTTTTTGATTATTTTAATATTATTTTATTATTAAAAATTGAAAGTATAATTTTTTAACTTTGTTCATTTTTCCTAGATTGTAGACACATAATTAGGAATTTTGTAACTTTCCAAATCTTTTTAGGGCTTTTTATTTATTTTCTAGAATTAATTTAAGTTTTAATAGATTTTAATAGTTTTTAAGTGTTTAAAAATAGTTTTATTTGGTTTTAAAATTTAAAAAAAATACTTTTTAGCTTAATTAGGTCATTTTTGAGGTTTACAAACTATGAGATCTTGTTTAGGGCTTTTTAATAATTAATTGTGATTTTTAGGGCTTTAATTAGCATTAAAAAGTCATTATCTAATTAATTAAAAGGTTTTAGCAAGTTTGGATTTTTTGTAAACTCTTAGAATATTATTGTGTATTTTTAGTAAATTTTTAGGAATTTTTAGGTTAAAATTTTAATTTTAGTAGTTTTACGGTTTTACGTTATCGCTTTTTCGTCTTAGTTTAATTCGTCTTCGTAACCGTCATTTCTTCCTCATTTCTATTCTCATTTCTTTTCTTCTTAAAAAAATCATCAATCAAAAATCAATTCATTACACAACACACTAGCCTCCTCGAGAACGAACTCACTTAGGGTCATTTACACACGGTTTTCCTAAATCGTCGTGCACGCTTGCCCTATTTACGCTCTTTTTCCTAAAAGACGTATTTCTACGACTATCAACTCACAAACTTTACTTCACTGCTCGATCAACCGATAATCTTTGTCTCTTTTAAGTGATCAAAATGAATCCGAATTCATTAATGCCTCAGATGACATCACTTACGGATATTTTCGTCATTACGGGAACGGATAATCGCCCTCCAATGCTCATTAAAGAAGTCTTTGAAGCATGGCAAGGCCGTATGATGTCATACATTAAGGGAAAACCGACATATGGGAGGCTTATGGTCAAGTCAATTCTAAATGGTCCACTTGATTATGGTACCATCGTGGTTAACAATGTGACTCGACCACGGGAGTTTGAAGAACTTACACCAGCTCAACAACTTGTTGCCGATGCAGACGAAAAGGCTCTTCAAACCATTCTCCAAGCTCTTCCACATGACATCTATCGAATGGTAAGTCAATATACGGTTGCAAAGGATTTATGGGAACGTTTAAAGGTGTTGCTACAAGGTACGTCTCTTACCAAACAGGAAAGGGAATGTCAGTTGTATGATCTGTTTGATAGATTCACGTACAGCCCAGGGGAAACGCTTCACGACTATTACTTCAGATTCACTACTCTCATGAATGATCTGAATGTATACAATCTCGTGATTGCTCCATTCCAGGTTAACACCAAGTTTTTGAATACTTTACCTCAAGCTGAATGGGGTGAGTATATTACCGATGTTAAGTTAACCAGGGATTTGCATAAGTGCAATTTGGATCAACTCTATGCATTTCTTCAGCAGCATGAGAAACACGTGATCATGCACCGTTCGCCTCGAGGTATGTACCCTGATTCTTTAGCTTTGATGGCGAATCAACCAAGCTTGTCGTACAACAACACTCCTTATATCATGGGACACCAAGCCTATCATCCATCACCGTACCTGACTCCAAGCTTCCCCCAATATTCGATTCTACCGCAACCACCCACCTCACATCAGCAACAATATCAGTTTAATGCACCTTCATCTCAGAGAGAACCACAAGCATCACAATATGCTTCACAACCTCACCCCATATTCACCAGCAAGCATTGCACCTTATGCTCAGTCATCATATTCTTCTTATCAAGAAAATGCAGCATATCCATCAAGCTACTCTGACCACATGAGTATTCCTTCTAGTGCTTATGCAGCTCAACAAGACCACTGTATTGTGATAATGATGAAGTCCCCATTCTTGAATTCAAACAAGGAACTGACCCAGTTGAAGTGTTAGCCACTATGTCTGCTTATCTCACAAGGACTTTAAGCAAACGAGGATTTAGAGGAACAGCTCCTACTAACAATCAGCTGAGGAATTCATCCAATTCTCGCCAACAAGCTACTATTGAGAATGGCAGGGTAATGGTTCAACCTATTCAACCTTATCAGGGGAGACCTACTACATCAACCACCAATGCACGCACGGTCAATCCTGCTCCAATGGTCAACACTCCTCCACGGGCTAATTCCACAGGAAAGTTGAGAATGATTACATGCTACAACTGTAAGGAAGAAGGTCACATGTCCAGGGATTGCAAAAAACCCAAGAGGAGAAGGGATGGTCAATGGTTTGCAGAGAAGATTTATCCGGTGAACGCTCAGGCACAAGGAAGGGAACTTGATGAAGAGGAGCTTGCATTTCTTGCTGATCCAGGGATTGCTGAACAAGACGTTGTCACCACACAGAATGCAGCATACCAAGCAGATGATCTTGATGCTTATGATTCAGACTGTGATGAACTTCAATCTGCACATGCAGCTCTTATGGCAACTATCTCTAGCTTAGGGCCAGAAAAAATATCTGAGGTACTTACTACTACCACTGATAATACCACTGATACTAGTATTCAACCACATCAAGTTGGACAAGAGGGTGCTGATCTGAATGAGTCTTCGGTGGTGAGTCTTTCAAATGAGGAGACAATCAATGATAGTAATATCAATGTGAGTCCCCAGACTTTGAGTGAATCACAACCGGGAGCCATTTCGCATACGCATCTTCCTGCTCAACAAGATTTGGTCATGGTTCCGGCTACATTACTTAGCCAAATGAATACTGTACTTTTAGAAACCCTAGCTAAGAATAAGAATTTGTCTGCTGAGGTTGCTTTGTACAACGAAAAGGTTCAAACTTTGGAATTAGTTCCTTCGTCCACTGTTCTAACAAATCCCGAATATGATCATTTTCGAAACAAACAAATGAGTCATTTGCAAGAAATTGAAACCTTAAGAGCAGATCTTTCTAACGAACTTAAAGAAAAAGAGTTAGTGGTCACTAATTTTCACAAACTTCAAACGGATTTTGAGTTACTCGAGTCTAAAAAGAATGAAATGGAAATTAATGCGGCTAATAAGATTAGAAGTTTAGATTATTTGCTTTTAAGACAATACGCTGCCTCTCAACTAGTGCACTTATTTGATGCTTCGTTTAGAGAATTTAACTTATCACGTCAAAAAGGCCTTCCCCCTAACCCACGGTATGCAAAACAAGCTTTTATCCATAGTCCAAGACTTTATAATGCAACCCAATTAGGATTGGTCTTAGACCCGATTGTTATTTTCGATGATCGCACAAATAAGGATCTAGTTGATGAGAATCGGTCATATAACTTTGCAAAATATCCCGAGTGTGATTATTTCAAAATGAATCAGGAGCTTGCAAAAACGGATTTTAGAATTCGCTTCCATATAGATAAAGATCTCATCACAGCACCAACCTACATGTTAAATGAAGAAAACCCTAGTACACTTCCTACACTTGTCAAAATGGAAGGACCTAAAGAAATTCCAAAGGATCTTCCACCTGTTAGCACTTTATGGTTAAACTTGCAAGAGATTAATCAATACTTTGCTAGTTTTGACAAGGTCATTTTGGAATGTACGACTTCAAATGGCCTAAATGCCGGAGAATGGGCTTTCGAACACATGAACGAGGTGTTTAAGAATGAGATCAATCCGTTTGTCGAAAGTCTAAAAGGAAGTTTTGCATCTCTTTCAGAAAATCTTGAGTTTGAAATTGTAGAAGTTCAAAAAGTGTTTTATGAAATGGACACCGCTTACGAACTACAATTAATTGAAAAGGAAAAGATTTTATCCGAATATGACCGATTCTTGTCCCAAGTAATTTCATGTTATGTGCTTACTACTGTGAATGTTAATTATTCGAATGAGCTTACATCCGCTATGATTAAATGTGATGCTGTGAATATATGTGATGATGTGTGTGATCTCTCTGTAAATGTTGCTGATACTGTAAATGAGGTAGATAATCATTCTTGTCACGAATCTAACGCTGAATTTTTAAAGCTTCAAGATTCTTAAAATTTACTTTCAAAATGCTTTAATCAACTTGAACAACATTGTATATCTTTAGAATTAAAACAACAAACTCAAAATGAGGATCTTTTGATAACAAATGGTTGTGAAAACAGTGTTGAGACGAGTGACAAGATGATTGCAATAGTTAAGGCATTAGAGGAAGAGATTATGAGATTAAGGAGAGATGTGTCATCAAATGAAACACTAAAATTGGAACTAGAGGCTGCAGAGTCTAAAAACCAGGACTTAGAAATTAGACTTTCGTCTATTCTAGGGGAGATGGATCGTGCAAGACAGGGAATGTCCAAACTTTATGGTTCACTAGAAGAACGCTTCGCTTTTAATGCGGCACAGCAACAATCTTATGTTGAACAATTGAACCAAAAATGTGAGGAAATCTCTGACTTAAATATCCAGCTCATTGACAAAAACATGGTTTTGGCCGAGTTAAAGGAGACACTTCTTCTCACCCGACAAGAAGCTGTTAATAACTTAGCTACCAACTCTGCACCGTCCTCTAGTGCTCCAACAACCAAGTCAGTAGTGCTTTATAAGAACCCGCTCCATAAGAAAAACCCGGTTACCTACGATGATTATATGAGGAATGCAATTAAGCATGTAGATCTTGTTAGGGATATTTTAGATGATTTATATGCGTTAGATCCCTCAAGCAGTTACTTTTATTCAGCTCATGAATATATTAAGCGAGTTCAATATTACTTAGCATATTTGCAATACATAGGTAAACCGGGTTCTGCACTACTCACTAATCGACCCATTGTTGTAAATCCATTCAATAAGACCCCAGGAGCAAAACTGTCATTGGCACCATCAAGTAAGGCACCTTTAAAATCTGTTGCTAATGTTCCCACTTTGCCTTCTACAGGATTAAAAGAGTCTACTAAGGCTAAAGGATCGCCACTCAAGAAAGATAAGATCAAGCCCTCCACTAGTAGTACCATCAAGAAGAAAGTAGAAGCTCACACTAGGAATATCAGTTCAGTTTTAAATAAAAAGAATCATGTTAAGACTAAAAGCTCTGCGCCTGTGCAGAAGCCTAAAACATTTGTGAATTCTAATTTGAAATGTTGGAATTGTAATGAATGCATGTTTTCCCAACGTCATGATTTGTGTCTTATTGATCATGTGAATGAAATGAATGCTATTAGGAATGATCTTGAATGGAAGCCAACTGGGCGAACTCGTACCCAAGTTGGATGGCAATGGCGTCCCACTGGTAGGACCTTTACATTAGATGGAAAAATGTGCCCTTTAACTAGGAATGCATCCATTGAGGTTAGGTCTCAGCGTCCTTTAGTTAGGAACACTAGCACTACAGTATGGAAACCGCGCCCTTTAATTAGGTCAGCTCCCACTATAGTGCCTATCAGTGAAGAAATACCTCAGGATTTAAGCCAACTAGAATCTACACCACCAACTAGGAAGAAGGCTAGGAAATCTAAGAAACCTAAAGTTAGCAAATCTAAGATTATTAAATCTGTACCTGCTAATAACAAGGAACATTCAGATTCCGAAACCTATACATTGTCCTCGTCTGGTGATATTTTCAGGTGGTCCAAATCATCCTCTTGTATTTGGACTCCGGTTGTTCAAAGCATATGACCGGAGATCGCTCGATGCTCCGAAATTTCGTCAGCAAGTTTCTTGGAACGGTTAAATTCGGTAATGATCATATTGCAAAGATAATGGGGTATGGTGAACATCAGATTGGAAACGTTACGATTTCAAGGGTATACTATGTAGAAGGTCTTGGTCATAATTTATTTTCAGTAGGACAGTTTTGTGATTCCAACCTAGAGGTTGCTTTTCGACAACATACTTGTTTCATCCGCAACTTGGAAGGAAAAGACTTGTTGAAGGGATCTCGTGGTGCAAATCTTTATACGTTGTCCCTACAAGACATGATGTCCGCCTCTCCAGTATGTCTTCTCTCTAAAGCATCTAAGACCAAGTCATGGTTATGGCATCGCAGATTATCTCATCTCAACTTTGATGCTATTAATCATCTGGCTAAAAACGAATTAGTTTGTGGTCTTCCAAAGCTCAAATTTCACAAGGACCATTTATGTTCCGCGTGTTCAAGGGGGAAAAGTACCAAGAAATCATACAAGCCCAAAGCTGAAGACACCAATCAAGAAAAACTTCATCTTTTGCATATGGATCTTTGTGGGCCAATGTGAACCGAAAGTGTGAGCGGTAAGAAATTCATCCTTGTTATTGTGGATGATTTCTCCAGGTTTACATGGGTTAGATTTCTACGTACAAAGGATGAAGCACCGAAGGCTATCATCACTTTTCTGAAATTCATTCAGGTATGTTTAAATACTACTATCCGCCGTATTCGTACAGATAATGGAACAGAGTTCGTCAACCAGACTCTTCGTGATTACTATGAAGAAGTTGGTATCTCACATGAAACATCCGCTGCACGTACTCCACAACAAAACGGTGTCGTTGAAAGACGGAATCGTACGCTTATGGAAGCTGCTAGGACTATGTTGATTTATGCGAACGCTCCATTGTTCTTGTGGGCAGAAGCTGTATCTACTGCATGTTTCACCCAAAACCGCTCTATCATTCGGAAACGCCATGGAAAAACACCTTACGAGCTTCTACATGATCGTAAACCCGATGTTTCATTCTTTCATGTGTTTGGTGCTCTTTGTTATCCAAACATTAACAGTGAGAACTTAGGCAAACTTCAACCGAAAGCCGATATAGGTATTTTCATTGGTTACTCACCCTCCAAGAAAGCATACCGAATTTACAACCGTCGTCTTGGTAAGATTGTAGAAACTATGGACACAGATTTTGATGAGCTGACAGCGATGGCTTCTGAGCAACGCAGCTCTGAACCCGCGCTTCATGAGATGGGAACCGGTGCAATTAGTTCCGGATTAGTTCCCAATAATCCTACTTCTACTTCATTTTTACCACCTACAAGGCCCGAGTGGGATAAACTGTTTCAATCGTTGTTTGATGAATTCTTTGATCCCCCAAATGATGAAGTTCCTGCACCTATAGTGATAGCTCCAATCCCTGAAGCTGTTGCTCAAGCTAATGAAGCTTTATCAAATGCATCTTCAATTAACATTGAACCGGATGCACCTCTACCAAGTGATTCTCAAACTACACCTGAATCGTTACCCTTACTTGTGCCTAATGATGTTGAAGAGGATTTTATTGATCACGATTTGGAATATGCTCACCTACAAGAGCTTCCTTTCTTTGGTGTACCGATACCTGAAAACCCTTCAGCCGCGTCTACCTCAGAAGAAGCTCCTTCAATTGTTCATTCCAGACCACCACGGATTGAAAAACATAGCACCAAATGGACAAAAGATCACCCAATTAGGAATGTCATTGGAAGTCTCGATCGACCAGTCTCTACACGCCATCAATTACAAGAGAGTGCACTCTATTGCTATTTTGATGCATTTCTCTCCGAAGTTGAACCTAAAAATTGGCAACAGGCTATGACTCAATCATCTTGGATTGAAGCCATGCAGGAGGAACTAAATGAATTCCAAAAACTTGAAGTATGGGAATTAGTTCCTCTCCCTGACAAGGTTAATATCCTTACTTTGTTGTGGGTTTATAAGGTTAAACTCGATGAGATGGGTGCAGTCTTGAAGAATAAGGCTAGATTGGTTGCTAGAGGATACAAACAAGCCTTGGGTATCGACTTTGAAGAATCTTTTGCTCCTGTTGCAAGATTGGAGGCTATTAGACTATTCCTTGCGTATGCTGCTCATATGAACATGATCGTCTATCAAATGGATGTGAAGACGGCATTCTTGAATGGTGAACTAAGGGAAGAAGTCTATGTTAGTCAGCCGGATGGGTTCGTTAGCACGGAGTTTCCTAATCATGTGTACAAGCTTAAGAAGGCTCTCTATGGGTTGAAACAAGCTCCATGATGAGATGGCATTTATACATGATCTCATCGTTCTTTTCGGGATTTAAATGCATAAAAATGTCATAAAATACCATATATATGCTTGTGTTTGTTTACTTGTGTATTTTAGGTATGGATATCGTGAAAAAGACAAAAGATCACAAGATACAAGGAAAAATGGGCACGAGAAACGAAGCCGTGCAAAGAACCGGGCCCTAATCATGGAATTCTCAACAAATACCCTTGAAGACTTGAAGACAAACAAGATTGATCCTCATTGAAGAAATGACACTTAAAACCCTTGTATATTAATAATTACAAGTTTGGTCCCTTAAGTTTGTCAAAATTACACAAAAGGTCCCTCAACTTTGAAGAAATGGCAAGATTAGTCCCTCAACAATTTCAAATTGCCAATAATGGTCCCTCATGAAGTCAAAGATACAATGAAGACCTTTGAAGATCAAGAATGTCCAAGATCAGCCCTTGAAATATCTCAAAATGGCAAAAATAACCCTTGAAATCCTTTTTCCAAAGTTTTGTGCCAAAAGTGACAAATGGTGAAAGTTATTAACAAAGGAAACACGTTTTAGGGCTGAAATACCTTATTTACCAAAAATCTCAAAACACAAGGACCTAAGTTGCCATTTTCAAACATTCAAACACGAATTTGCGCCAAACACATCCATTTCCCCCAAAATCGGATCAAAAGAACTACTGTTTACCCTTCTTCACCCCCAGTTTTTACTCCACTTAAACTTAGGGTAAAAATCAATTCCCTTTGCACATGTGTGATTCACACATGCAGAATCACATCCCACACACAAAACCCTCACTCCCACTCACAATGGACCCCACCCCCAATTCCCTTTCCACCAATCAGAATGCAACTTAGCCTCCAAGTTATGTGACGTGTCCAAATCAACAGCCTAGGATCCTTGCTTCATTCCAAAGCTAAAATGAACAGCCTTGATCAACTTGGACAGCTCAAATTCAGAAAACGTCTAGAAGACTCAAGGGCATAATAGGGAATTCAGTTCTAGGGTTTGTGAATAGTGTTTAGCCAGGCATTTGCCTATAAAAGGAGACCTCAACATGTGAGAGTCCCTTTGTTCCAGTTTTAGGCTATCAATCTTTGTAATTCCTTTTTAAGTTAAATAAAATTTGAATTTCTGAATTTTGAAATCTCTTTTTGATTTAGTTAAAAGTTTGGTGTTTGAGTAGCCTAATTCTGAGTTCCATTTGATTGTTAAGGCCTACCTTAATCTTGTGGTTAAGGCACGTCTTGTTTCATAAGGTTTTTAAGGTTTGAAAACCTTGAAATCCTAGGTTCTGTTTTGGTTATTTTTGTGTACTAACCCTTGACCATTTGCTATAAGCTCTAACAAGCTTGTTGACACCAAGCTTGTGAAGGGATTAGAGCCCTTGGTTGAGTTGTTTGCTGCTTGTGTTGAAGATATCAAGTCCTTGAGGTTCTTCTTTGAACCATCAACCAAGGCAATTTGCATTTCCTTATTTGAAGTACCTTGGTCTTGTTCTAGTTGTTGAACAAGGTCCAAGGAGCATTGCTGGCCTTCCTAGGATGTTGTGGAAAGCAGGTATAAGCTCTTGTTAAGATTCCCCTAAAAATTTCATGTTTATGACTGTTTTGGATTTTGTGCTTTGATTTTGAGTATTTGTGTTTGTGCTGGTGATTTTTGTGTTTGATTGTGTTAGTTGCTGCCTAGTAAGTGTTTTTGATCATTAAAATCAGTAGGTTATTAGAAGAAATCACAAGTTTCTTTGATAAGTGACTGATTAAGGAGTGTTTGGGATTACTGCATAAGTTTGGATTGTGGCTTGTTAAGTGCTTGTGTGTTGTTAACAAGTGTTGGTATCTGTTGTTTGGGTGATATTGTTCATCTGTTTGCAGGTTTTGTGGGTTTGAACACATAGATTCATAGATTGGCTATAAAATCTTAAATACTTGGTAAAATTGGCTAGGATTTTGAGGACACCTAGATCTAAGCATAGGCTAGGGCTAACAAGTGTTAAATCATAGTTAATCACACCAGGGAAGAAGGATTTGAGGCTTGAAATTGGATCAAGTGTCAAGTATATCAGCAAACTTGTTTTCTGCATATGTTCATTGTTCATCAGAAACATTTTGAGCTTTGATCTTGTGGATTTCTTTGATTTAATGTTTGATTCTTGTTGCTTTGTGTTTATTGTTAGTTTATATAGCTTGTGTATGCATCTGGTTAAGTTTGGTTGGCTTATGATGCTTAAATCTGCTTATTAAGTGCTTAACTGCTTATTTCCCTATCTGGTGCATATCTGGTAACTGTTTGGCTTATTGTGGCTTACTGTGTGGATCATTTTGTGATTTTATTGTTGCTATTGACTCCTTGTGGTTCACTGATCACAAGGGTGCCTTTGTTTCCAATTGAATCAAACCAGAACTCTCATATAAGCTTGGTCAATTAGTCAAAGCAGTGGGAACTCCTTTCCCCTGCTGGTTGCCACTGATAGTGTTAAATTGGTGTCAGCTTATCAATAAGCTATAATAGCTTATTCCAACCTGCAACAACTTTGTTTTTGTAATAGGTGCTCATATTTTGACCCATTTGTTCATACTGGAGCATTTGGGTGGTTGACTTTTAGGTTTGACTAGAAAACCAACTCCTTTGACTTTTACATAAGTTCATTTGTGCTTATTCTGGCTTATTGGTTGTGCTTATTGGATTTTTGTTGATTGATATTGCTTATTGAGTCCATTTGAAAGCTTTTGCAAGTTGAATCAAGTCCTGAGGTGCATTATTTCTCAAAAACGACTATTTTGTCGTTTTGTGGATTTTTGCTTTTCTATTTTCTGGCTTATTGAGTGTGCTTATTGGAAATTTCTTTTGACAGATCTCTTAAGCATCCTAAAAGAGGGTTGTGTGTCAAATTAGAGCTTATGGCATTAGCTTATGGCTTAATGGGCTGAAAAGCCCAATAAGAATAAGCTTTGTGTTCAATAAGCTGTGATAAGCTCACATTTAGCTTTTGGGTCTTTAGAGTTTTGATCTTAGAATTGAATTTTAAGTCAGATAGAGCTTTTCCAAGTCAATTGGGCCAAGTTTGACTTTTTGGGCCCAAAAGCCCATTTGTGTTGACTGAATTTGGATTTGGTCCATTTGAGGGCCCATTTAGGGTATTTTAGTAATTTCACTTTGATTTTCTGATTATTTAGGTTAAAATAAACTAGTTTGCAAGTTTTTAGAATTTTTTATAATTTTTGGATTTTTAATATTATTTTATTATTATTTTATTATTATTTTTGAAATTTCACATTTTCCAACTTTTTACATTTTTCTTAGGTTAAATACATTAAAATAGGAATTTAGCAACTTTTAGAATAATTTTATCTCTTTTAGATTAATTTTTATAATTATTTTAAGTTTTAATAGTTTTTAAATCATTTTAAATAGTTTTTATTAATTTAAAAATTTCTAAAAATATTTTTTAATCTTTTTAGGTCATTTTAGAGGTTTATCAATTGAAAAATCTTTATTTGGGCTTTTTGATAATTTATTTGATTTTTAGGGCTTTAATTAGCATTTAAAAATTGAATATTTAATTATTTAAAAGGTTTGAAAAAGTTTTGATCATTGGTAAACTCTTAGTTTTTTTGATTTTTGGTAAATTTTTGGTAATTTTTAGAATTTATTTTTATTTTTGTGATTTTTAAGGTTCTACGTTTTAACTTTCTAATAGTAATATTTTTTGTTAATTTTTATTTTTACGTCTTCGTCATCTTCTTTTCTAATCCCCTTCTAAACCAATCATTAATCACAAACATTTAACAAGTTTTTCACACACATATACCTCCTTGGGAAACGAACTTTCACACCATTAAGGGTCATTAGTGTTGATTTTCCTAAATCATCACTCGATACTTACCGCTTTTACGCTCTTTTCCTAAAGAGTAGTAAAACACTATATCCCAGCAAACAACTCAACCAAGGGCTCTAAAGAGTAGTAAAACACTACAACCATTTTGTGGTGTGGCTGCTGGGATATAGTGTTTTACTACTCTTTAGGAAAAGAGCGTAAAAGCGGTAAGTATCGAGTGATGATTTAGGAAAATCAACACTAATGACCCTTAATGGTGTGAAAGTTCGTTTCCCAAGGAGGTATATGTGTGTGAAAAACTTGTTAAATATTTGTGATTAATGATTGGTTTAGAAGGGGATTAGAAAAGAAGATGACGAAGACGTAAAAATAAAAATTAACAAAAAATATTACTATTAGAAAGTTAAAACGTAGAACCTTAAAAATCACAAAAATAAAAATAAATTCTAAAAATTACCAAAAATTTACCAAAAATCAAAAATAAACTAAGAGTTTACCAATGATCAAAACTTTTACAAACCTTTTAAATAATTAAATATTCAATTTTTAAATGCTAATTAAAGCCCTAAAAATCAAATAAATTATCAAAAAGCTCAAATAAAGATTTTTCAATTGATAAACCTCTAAAATGACCTAAAAATATTAAAAACTATTTTTAGAAATTTTTAAACTAATAAAAACTATTTAAAATGATTTAAAAACTATAAAAAAAACTTAAAATAATTATAAAAATTAATCTAAAACAGATAAAATTATTCTAAAAGTTGCTAAATTCCTATTTTAATGTATTTAACCTAAGAAAAATGTAAAAAGTTGGAAAATGTGAAATTTCAAAAATAATAATAAAATAATATTAAAAATCCAAAAATTATAAAAAATTCTAAAAACTTGCAAACTAGTTTATTTTAACCTAAATAATCAGAAAATCAAAGTGAAATTACCAAAATACCCCAAATGGGCCCTCAAATGGACCAAATCCAAATTCAGTCAACACAAATGGGCTTTTGGGCCCAAAAAGTCAAACTTGGCCCAATTGACTTGGAAAAGCCCTATCTGACTTAAAATTCAATTCTAAGATCAAAACTCTAAAGGCCCAAAAGCTGAATGTGAGCTTATCACAGCTTATTGAACACAAAGCTTATTCTTATTGGGCTTTTCAGCCCATTAAGCCATAAGCTAATGCCATAAGCTCTAATTTGACACACAACCCTCTTTTAGGATGCTTAAGAGATCTGTCAAAAGAAATTTCCAATAAGCACACTCAATAAGCCAGAAAATAGAAAAGCAAAAATCCACAAAACGACAAAATAGTCGTTTTTGAGAAATAATGCACCTCAGGACTTGATTCAACTTGCAAAAGCTTTCAAATGGACTCAATAAGCAATATCAATCAACAAAAATCCAATAAGCACAACCAATAAGCCAGAATAAGCACAAATGAACTTATGTAAAAGTCAAAGGAGTTGGTTTTCTAGTCAAACCTAAAAGTCAACCACCCAAATGCTCCAGTATGAACAAATGGGTCAAAATATGAGCACCTATTACAAAAACAAAGTTGTTGTAGGTTGGAATAAGCTATTATAGCTTATTGATAAGCTGACACCAATTTAACACTATCAGTGGCAACCAGCAGGGGAAAGGAGTTCCCACTGCTTTGACTAATTGACCAAGCTTATATGAGAGTTCTGGTTTGATTCAATTGGAAACAAAGGCACCCTTGTGATCAGTGAACCACAAGGAGTCAATATCAACAATAAAATCACAAAATGATCCACACAGTAAGCCACAATAAGCCAAACAGTTACCAGATATGCACCAGATAGGGAAATAAGCAGTTAAGCACTTAATAAGCAGATTTAAGCAACATAAGCCAACCAAACTTAACCAGATGCATACACAAGCTATATAAACTAACAATAAACACAAAGCAACAAGAATCAAACACTGAATCAAAGAAATCCACAAGATCAAAGCTCAAAATGTTTCTAATGAACAATGAACATATGCAGAAAACAAGTTTGCTGATATACTTGACACTTGATCCAATTTCAAGCCTCAAATCCTTCTTCCCTGGTGTGATTAACTATGATTTAGCACTTGTTAGCCCTAGCATATGCTTAGATCTAGGTGTCCTGAAAATCCTAGCCAATTTTACCAAGTATTTAAGATTTTATAGCCAATCTATGAATCTATGTGTTCAAACCCACAAAACCTGCAAACAGATGAACAATATCACCCAAACAACAGATACCAACACTTGCTAACAACACACAAGCACTTAATAAGCCACAATCCAAACTTATGCAGTAATCCCAAACACTCCTTAATCAGTCACTTATCAAAGAAACTTGTGATTTCTTCTAATAACCTACTGATTTTAATGATCAAAAACACTTACTAGGCAGCAACTAACACAATCAAACACAAAAATCACCAGCACAAACACAAATACTCAAAATCAAAGCACAAAATCCAAAACAGTCATAAACATGAAATTTTTAGGGGAATCTTAACAAGAGCTTATACCTGCCTTCCACAACATCCTAGGAAGGCCAGCAATGCTCCTTGAACCTTGTTCAACAAATAGAACAAGACCAAGGTACTTCAAATAAGGAGATGCAAATTGCCTTGGTTGATGGTTCAAATAAGAACCTCAAGGACTTGATATCTTCAACAGAAGGAACAAACAACTCAACCAAGGGCTCTAATCCCTTCACAAGCTTGGTGTCAACAAGCTTGTAAGAGCTTATAGCAAATGGTCAAGGGTTAGTACACAAAAATAACCAAAACAGAACCTAGGATTTCAAGGTTTTCAAACCTTAAAAACCTTATGAAACAAGACGTGCCTTAACCACAAGATTAAGGTAGGCCTTAACAATCAAATGGAACTCAGAATTAGGCTACTCAAACACCAAACTTTTAACTAAATCAAAAAGAGATTTCAAAATTCAGAAATTCAAATTTTATTTAACTTAAAAAGGAATTACAAAGATTGATAGCCTAAAACTGGAACAAAGGGACTCTCACATGTTGAGGTCTCCTTTTATAGGCAAATGCCTGGCTAAACACTATTCACAAACCCTAGAACTGAATTCCCTATTATGCCCTTGAGTCTTCTAGACGTTTTCTGAATTTGAGCTGTCCAAGTTGATCAAGGCTGTTCATTTTAGCTTTGGAATGAAGCAAGGATCCTAGGCTGTTGATTTGGACACATCACATAACTTGGAGGCTAAGTTGCATTCTGATTGGTGGAAAGGGAATTGGGGGTGGGGTCTATTGTGAGTGGGAGTGAGGGTTTTGTGTGTGGGATGTGATTCTGCATGTGTGAATCACACATGTGCAAAGGGTATTGATTTTTACCCTAAGTTTAAGTGGAGTAAAAACTGGGGGTGAAGAAGGGTAAACAGTAGTTCTTTTGATCCGATTTTGGGGGAAATGGATGTGTTTGGCGCAAATTCGTGTTTGAATGTTTGAAAATGGCAAATTAGGTCCTTGTGTTTTGAGATTTTTGGTAAATAAGGTATTTCAGCCCTAAAACGTGTTTCCTTTGTTAATAACTTTCACCATTTGTCACTTTTGGCACAAAACTTTGGAAAAAGGATTTCAAGGGTTATTTTTGCCATTTTGAGATATTTCAAGGGCTGATCTTGGACATTCTTGATCTTCAAAGGTCTTCATTGTATCTTTGACTTCATGAGGGACCATTATTGGCAAATTGAAATTGTTGAGGGACTAATCTTGCCATTTCTTCAAAGTTGAGGGACCTTTTGTGTAATTTTGACAAACTTAAGGGACCAAACTTGTAATTATTTATATACAAGGGTTTTAAGTGTCATTTCTTCAGTGAGGATCAATCTTGTTTGTCTTCAAGTCTTCAAGGGTATTTGTTGAGAATTCCATGATTAGGGCCCGGTTCTTTGCACGGCTTCGTTTCTCGTGCCCGTTTTTCCTTGTATCTTGTGATCTTTTGTCTT
Source organism: Glebionis coronaria (assembly GCA_025667525.1). Taxonomy (NCBI): domain Eukaryota; kingdom Viridiplantae; phylum Streptophyta; class Magnoliopsida; order Asterales; family Asteraceae; genus Glebionis; species Glebionis coronaria. The sequence goes on along the minus strand of CM046879.1, from coordinate 109,365,987 downwards.
TTTCATGATATCCATACCTAAAATACACAAGTAAACAAACACAAGCATATATATGGTATTTTATGACATTTTTATGCATTTAAAGCCCGAAAAGAACGATGAGATCATGTATAAATGCCATCTCATCACTCCCCCATACTAAGCCATTGCCGTGCCCTCACGCAATGCTAGAATAAAGTATCAAAGCATCACCAAAGTTCAATTTTATTAATCTTTATTGAAGAGTAAAAAGACTTGCAACATACTACGATGATGTGTAAAGACATAATGTATGATCTTCATCACAAAAGTGACTTTTAGGGTCAAAGAATAGAAACAAGTAAATGTCCCTTAGAGTAAACTTCGTCATCCCTGATTGTCATACATTCCATGCTAAGTGCAAAAACAAGATCATTGTTGGTACAAGTCACAATGCTAACACTACTCATACGTCCAAATTGTGTAATACTTTTTCTCCCCGCAATCCTAGTTATTATAAAGGAAATGGGTTACTAGCATTTTTTATCTATTTGTCATGGATCACAAGTGATTCATATTGACTTATTTGAGTAGTTATTAGTCCGAAAGCAAAGTAGCACGATTTGATCAATAGTTAGCCGAAGGACAAAATCTTTTAAAACGGCTTCTCGTGTATCTCCTTAAGTTCATATCTTGGCATAACTCGTTTCACGATTTGAGACCTTTCTCGGACCGATATTTGGCATGTACTTCATACTTCAAATCTTGGGAAGACGTTCTTGAAATTATGGTCTTCTCTTCATATATTGGGAATTTCTTCACTTGACGTTTTTGAGAGATTCTTCATATTGGACCACGACTTCATCATTTTTCTTCAATCTTTACTTTGGATTTTGATATACAACGATCCGCCTCCTTTTCGGACTTGGATATATTTATCCTCATACCTTGTTAGGGTCTTTTTGGATAGACTTTCTCCATGATCTTTAGGGGAGTAATTGCTTCTCGTCGTGTGTCTCGATCCTTCATATTGATTTAGGAATAATGATACTTCACATCATCTTTGGATCTTTAGCAAAAATAGAGCTCCTCATGCCTTGTTAGGGCCTTTTTGGATGATCGCCAATCTTCGCGTCCCGCTTCAATAAGTTATGCCTTGGCTATGAACTCTATTCAACCCCGAGCAACTTTTAAACGATCTTGCGCTAGAGGCTAAGTAACCTTTCAAATCGTACGACCTTACTTATTGCAATTATGATTTATTCCTAATGCATTGATCTTATGGGAAGAAAAAGCCACAATTAAAAACATATGAGTTTTTGAAAGAACATTTTTATGTTCTACGTTTAGCATGATCACTTGTCTAACTCTATCATTTCTCGTTCTTCACTATATAAAGACCTCTAATTAAAGAGACTCGTGAATACTTAGCCATGCAAGTCCAAATTAAGCTAAATTTGGATTAGCTTTCATTAAGACTATATCAAATCAAAGTTTTGGGTTTTCAAGCCACCTATAGGATCTTGCACTTTCTTGGACTTTTTCAAGTTTAGAGAATGCGTTTTAAAGTTCCCTTGATAAGTGACTTTCTAGAATCAATTATAGGAACTTGTGAAAAGTTCTTGTTCTTAACCCGTATGAATTAAGACTTTCGCGTTTTAAAGCTCCCTATATAAAAGTCTAGCAAAACTTGAATTGAGCGGGTTAAGGAATGTAAATGGCTCCAAATTCCCATCAAGTCAAAAATTAACTCTTATTCTATCCAACGGAAAATATACATTCGTGTCTTTAAAAACACTTATGAAAACTAAGAAAAAATTTAAAATTTGGCCATTTTTAGCCTTATTAGCAAACAAAACATTGAAAGTTGGAAAGCGTGAGGGCGTAGCAAAGCAAGTACCTATTCACCCCCCCCCCCCATACTAAAAGTAAACATTGTCCTCAATGTTTCGAGTCTAAAGGTGGAGTACCCCCATACTAGAGACGAAGAGTCGAATGCTTAGGATCTAGCATGGAAAGGGTGATCAACAATATATCTAAAGCCGTTTATTAAGTATGCTAAAAGATAATTGTTAGAACAATAAAGGATATGTCATGGAATCGTGAAAAACTTCTTCAAACGAACGATGGAGGCTCACGTAAACGAACACGAGAGTCTTCAATCGTAGATGATGATGATGATCTAGATAACACAATCACAAACAACCACGAGACAACGAGTTGAAAGGGTACAAGTCTCCTTATTAGTGAATAGTGAGCATAAAAGATAAGCATGGGATCTCCCCCACGAGGCACCTCGTTTTTGATTACCGAGTCATGAGCTCGACTCGATCCCCTCAATGCTAATTATCATTGGGGAAGGTGACTTGGTCGAGGGCAACCATTGAAGGAATTTCCCCACCAAAGTAGTGCTTAAGCCAATGTCCATTCACCTTGAAATTAGGACCATCATCTTGAGCTAGCTCAATGGTCCCATACGGAAACACTTGTGTAATGGTGAACGGACCCGACCAACGAGATTTCAATTTCCCGGAAAATATCTTAAGACGAGAGTTAAAAAGCAACACTTGATCACCAACGTTAAAAACCCGGTTTTTAATCTTCGAATCATGAAACTTTTTAGTCTTTTCTTTAAAAGTTAATGAATTTTCATAAGCATTATCCCTTAATTCGTCCAATTCATTCAATTGTATTTTCCGGTGATCTCCCGCGGTCTTTAAGTCAAAATTTGCATGCTTAAGGGCCCAATATGCCTTGTGCTCCAATTCAATGGGCAAATGACAATTCTTCCCATAGACTAACTTATAAGGAGTGCAACCGATAGGTGTCTTATAAGCGGTCCTAAAGGCCCATAAAGCGTCATCGAGTTTGTCGGACCATGAAGCACGGTTTTCTCCAATTGACCTCTCTAAAATCCTCTTTAAAGCTCGATTCAAAACCTCGACTTGCCCACTCGTTTGCGGGTGATAAGCCGTAGAAAGACGATGAGTAACTCCATATTTCTTTAGAACCTTTTCGAATTGGTCATTACAAAAATGGGTTCCACGATCGCTTATAATAGCACGAGGGGTTCCGAACCGAGAGAATAGTTGCTTCAAAAACTTCACTACCACACGAGCATCATTAGTAGGCAAAGCCTTAGCTTCCACCCACTTAGAAAGGTAGTCCACCGCGACGAGGATATATTTGTTGCCATGAGACGATGGGAACGGCCCAATAAAGTCTATTCCCCATATGTCAAAAATCTCACACACTTGAATTATGTTTTGTGGCATTTCATCACGTTGAGACGATTTTCCTTGACGTTGGCACGAATCACACGACTTCACAAGTGCGTGTGCATCACGATAGATAGAAGGCCAAAAGAAACCGGCATCGAACACTTTCTTAGCCGTGAGATTAGCACCGTGGTGACCACCCGTGGGTCCCTCGTGACAAGCTCTAAGGATATTAGAAGCTTCGGCACCAAACACACAACGTCGAACGAGTTGATCCGCACAAATCCGAAAGAGATAAGGGTCGTCCCAAAAATAGAACTTGACGTCACGAAAGAATTTTTGTTTTTGTTGTGTCGTCATACCCTTGATTATGAAATTGCCCGCATGGTAATTTGCAATGTCGGCAAACCATGGGGTTGTGTCTTTAGAATTCACTACACCGAGAGTCTCAAGAGGAAATGTTTCGGTGATTTCCTTGTTCTCGAAAACATCTTTGTGAGGATCTTCTAGACGAGAGAGATGATCGGCCGCTAGATTCTCGGCTCCTTTTTTGTCAAGCACGGTGACATCAAATTCTTGGAGGAGGAGCATCCAACGAAGCAATCTCGGCTTAGCATCTTGCTTAGCTAAGAGATACTTGATAGCCGAATGGTCGGTATACACGATGCTTTTAGTCAAGACGAGATAAGGTCGGAATTTCTCAAAAGCATAGACCACGGCAAGGAATTCCTTTTCTGTTGTGGTGTACTTTAATTGAGCCTCGGTCATCGTCTTACTAGCATAGTGGATAGGACGAAAATGCTTGTCATAACGTTGCCCTAAGACGGCCCCTATAGCATAATCACTTGCATCGCACATGATTTCAAAGGGTAATTCCCAATTAGGAGCAACAAGAATGGGAGCTTTGATAAGTTTCCTTTTGAGAGTTTCGAAAGCCTTAACACAATCCTCATTGAAGTTAAAAGGAGCATCCTTCTCGAGAAGGTGTGTCATAGGACGAGAAATTTTCGAAAAGTCCTTGATGAAACGACGATAAAAGCCCGCGTGACCTAGGAAACTCCTAACTCCCTTAACGGTTTTGGGATGAGGTAACTTGGCGATGACGTCTACCTTAGCTTTATCGACCTCAATCCCCGCCTTCGACATCTTATGTCCTAAGACGATTCCTTGTTTACACATAAAATGACATTTCTCCCAATTAAGCACAAGATTGGTTTCTTCACAACGTTTTAACATTTGCTCGAGATTAGATAAACATGACGTGAACGAATTACCAAACACCGAGAAGTCATCCATAAACACTTCCATCGACTTCTCGATCATATCGTGAAAAATTGCCATCATACACCGTTGAAACGTACCGGGTGCATTACAAAGTCCGAAAGGCATCCTACGATAAGCGAACGTTCCATAAGGACACGTAAACGTAGTCTTCTCTTGATCACGAGGGTCGATAGGGATTTGAAAGTAACCGGAAAAACCATCTAAAAAGCAATAGAATTCATTTCCCGCAAGTCGCTCCAACATTTGATCCATGAAGGGCAAAGGAAAGTGGTCTTTACGAGTGGCGTCATTTAACTTTCGGTAGTCAATACACACCCTCCAACCGGTCACAACACGAGTGGGAATTAACTCGTTGTTTTCATTAGGTACAACGGTCATTCCCCCCTTTTTAGGGACACAATGGATTGGGCTCACCCATGGGCTATCGGATATAGGATAAATCATTCCCGCGTCAAGGAGTTTAAGGACCTCCTTTTTAATGACATCGTGAATTTTGGGATTCACCCTTCTTTGACTTTGAATTGCGGGTTTGTAGTCTTCCTCCATTAAAATCTTGTGAGTACAAAATTTTGGGTCAATACCCTTAATGTCGGATATTTTCCACGCAATTGCCCCTTTATGAGCCTTAAGAACTTTCAAGAGCTCGGTTTTTTCATTATTAGCAAGACCTTTTGCAATAATAATCGGCAACTTGTCATCACCTTCCAAGAATGCGTATTCAAGGTGAGAAGGAAGATCTTTCAATTCAAGGATAGGTGGTTCCTCGATTGAAGATTTTGGTTCAACACTCATAACTTCCATCGGCGAAAGAAATGGTGGAATAGAAATTTCATCACTAATCAACACCTCATCTTCATTTTCGATTTCATTTGAAGTGAGATCGCCTCCTTGGAATGGAGTGAGATTTGGTGTGGAATTAGCAAGAATCGGATCCAAAATAGTGGGATTGCCACTTGACGAGCTATCGGAAAAACCTAACACTTCTTGTGAAAACTCATCGCAAACCACATCAACGATGTCAATGTGATTGATGGTAGCGATTGCATAAACATGAGAAGGTTTCGAGTTTTGAGTAGCGTTTATAACAAGTTCCTCTTCGTTGAATCTCAAAGTGATAGTTCTCGCATGAACATCGATAAGCGATCTCGAAGTGTCTAAAAATGAACGACCTAAAATTAGAGGAACTTGAGGATCCGCGGGGATGTCAACTACTATAAAATCAACGGGATAGTAGAACTTCCCCACTTTCACGAAAACATCTTCGGCTACTCCACATGCCATAATCGTAGAATGATCGGCCATCTCGATGGACATGTTCGAAGGAATGAGAGCCGGAAGCGAAAGCGATTTCCAAATGGAAAATGGCATCAAATTAATGCTCGCACCAAGATCGGCCAAGGCGAGGCATTCTTTCATATCTTGTATGTCACAAGGAATGAGAAACTTTCCGGGATCACCAACTTTTTCCGGTATGCGGTTAAGATAAACCGAAGAACAATTAGCAAGCTTTGAAAGCTTTTCCTTATCGCTCATCATACTTTTAAAAGTGGAAGCGAAACAAGGCATATATAACAACGCGTCGGCTAAACTCACATCAAAATGCACTTGTTGAAACATTTTTATAAAAAGCTCGATTTGTTGTTTGTTACGTTCTTGCATTTTCTCTTTGTTTCGTCTCGAAGGGTAGGGTAAAGGTGGTGTGGGTTGGACATTAGGCAATGGCCTTGGAAACTCGGGTTCCACAATTGGTATTGGTTCAACCGTAGGTGTGGTATGAGTGGTACTTCGTGGGATTATAATATGCTCCTTTTCGACCATCACCTCGGGTTCTTTCTCGATTTCCTTCTCCGTAGAAGTACTTGGACGAGAGATTGGTTCCTTGAAAGTTTTACCACTTCGTGTAGTAATAACCTTCATTTCTCCCTTCGGGTTAAGCTAATCATCTCACGTTGCATGTTATCAAATTTAGCATCATTAGCCTTTGCATAATCCAAAAATTCTCCTTGCAAATTCTTAGTGTGAGCATTTTGAAAACCTTGTGTAGTATTTTGAAAATCACGGTTTTGGTTTTGATTAGAAATTTGTCCATTCCCACTTTGATAATTCCCTTTGTTGTAGTTACGTGTATTGCCTTGGTAATTACCTTGGTTGTTGTTTCGATAAATGTTAACATTTTGATTTGGTGGAGCTTGATTTTGGCGGGAACCTTGGCCGTTTTGGTTGTAAGTTCCCGTTGCTACATAAGCACTCGAAGTGTTACCATCCGCGGTAATGCACTCGGAAAGATCATGAGCTCCCCCACACGATAAACAACTCTTAGCAACCGCTTTAACCGAAGCGGAATTGAAAGCTTCTTGAACCTTCCAATGGGACATTAGATTAGCAAATCTATCAAAAAACCGATTTTCCTCATTAGCTTCATCATGTAAGGCGTTAATGCTACGAGACGATTGTGACGAAGATGACGAACCCATATTGGCAACACTCGGTGTGTTACGAGGGTTATAAACCTTAGATCTATTTTCAATGATTTGTAAAGCCTCATTTGTCGTCTTGCACAAAAAATTACCACCCGCGGCGGCATTCAAATAATCTCGTTCATGATCATTAAGCCCATTATAAAAAGTATCCACTTGATGCAATTCCGTAAAATCATGGTGTGGACATTCATGTAACATCTCTTTAAATCGTTCCCATGCCATTGAAAAACTTTCATTATTTCTTTGCACAAATCGTGAAATCTCATTTTTCAAGTGTGTTGTTTTAGATGGTGGAAAAAACTTGTTCACAAACTTAGAAACGAGATCGGCCCATGTCAAAATCGAATTTGGCGGTTCTTTTTCGAGCCAAATTTTTGCGGGTCCATCCAACGAGTATGGAAACAACATCATCTTAATGGCGTCATGTGGAACATCCTTAAACTTGCTAGTGGCGGTGAGACGGTTAAAATTCCTAATATGGTAATGCGGGTTGTCTTTCTCGTGACCTCTAAACTTATTTACTTGCAACATTGACATTAAACCCGTCTTAATTTCAAAATTCTCCGCAAGGATGGCGGGAATCACAATAGCCTCTCCAAAACCCTCGGTGGGTGCTTGTAGCAACTCCATCATAGTACGATTAGCCATGACGACTTCTTGTTCTACAATAGGTTCAACAATTGGAGATTGTTCCTCAATCAACTACTCTTGATTGGCTTGCTTTTAAAGTCGTTTACGAGCTCGTTTTGCTTGATTACGAGTGATCATAAACTTCACGAAGAATGGGAGGTGAGCAAAGAAGATTCTTTTTGGGTGTTTTGTGAATTTTCAATTTTTTTTGTGTTTTTGATGATATTTAATTTTTTTGGATTTTGGTGTATCTTCGTAGACAACAATCTACAAAATCTCTCCTCGAATCAAACTCTTGATTAAAGAAGCCTCAAAGGAATGAAAACGATCACGTGGAGTGAACGCCTTCGAATGACTTTAGAACTTTGGTGAAAACCAAATTGTTCAAGAGGTTTTAATCACAAAGAAAACCAAGCAAATATATTATACGTAATAATACTTTGGGCGGCAAAACCCTCGATTAGCCTTCAATCTCAAAATACTCACAAGCAAGCGGGGAAACGAGGCGGCGCGAAGCACTTAAGAGCCTTTTTCCTTAGGGTATATTTATAATACCCGCCTTATACCCACCTTATAGTTTGTATTTTCCAAAATCGAGCTTCACGAAAGTATTTATCTATTTTTGCCTTTTTCTTTTTGTTTGAGATTCGAATACAATAATTGAGTGATGAAATCCCAATTAAGGTTGTGTTTTCACACTTTTGGAGATATTGTAAATTTATTGTGATACTTAATACAATATAGTAATAATATTTGTACAAGAAAAACCAAGAAAACAGATAATACGTATTAGTAGAGTTCTACTAATACAATTACTATTTGGTTAATATTAAAAACAACAATGCAAATTAATCACGACACACCTCCCCGGCAGCGGCGCCAAAATGGTTGTAGTGTTTTACTACTCTTTAGGAAAAGAGCGTAAAAGCGGTAAGTATCGAGTGATGATTTAGGAAAATCAACACTAATGACCCTTAATGGTGTGGAAGTTCGTTTCCCAAGGAGGTATATGTGTGTGAAAAACTTGTTAAATGTTTGTGATTAATGATTGGTTTAGAAGGGGATTAGAAAAGAAGATGACGAAGACGTAAAAATAAAAATTAACAAAAAATATTACTATTAGAAAGTTAAAACGTAGAACCTTAAAAATCACAAAAATAAAAATAAATTCTAAAAATTACCAAAAATTTACCAAAAATCAAAAATAAACTAAGAGTTTACCAATGATCAAAACTTTTTCAAACCTTTTAAATAATTAAATATTCAATTTTTAAATGCTAATTAAAGCCCTAAAAATCAAATAAATTATCAAAAAGCCCAAATAAAGATTTTTCAATTGATAAACCTCTAAAATGACCTAAAAAAATTAAAAACTATTTTTAGAAATTTTTAAACTAATAAAAACTATTTAAAATGATTTAAAAACTATTAAAACTTAAAATAATTATAAAAATTAATCTAAAAGAGATAAAATTATTCTAAAAGTTGCTAAATTCCTATTTTAATGTATTTAACCTAAGAAAAATGTAAAAAGTTGGAAAATGTGAAATTTCAAAAATAATAATAAAATAATAATAAAATAATAATAAAATAATATTAAAAATCCAAAAATTATAAAAAATTCTAAAAACTTGCAAACTAGTTTATTTTAACCTAAATAATCAGAAAATCAAAGTGAAATTACCAAAATACCCTAAATGGGCCCTCAAATGGACCAAATCCAAATTCAGTCAACACAAATGGGCTTTTGGGCCCAAAAAGTCAAACTTGGCCCAATTGACTTGGAAAAGCCCTATCTAACTTAAAATTCAATTCTAAGATCAAAACTCTAAAGGCCCAAAAGCTGAATGTGAGCTTATCACAGCTTATTGAACACAAAGCTTATTCTTATTGGGCTTTTCAGCCCATTAATCCATAAGCTAATGCCATAAGCTCTAATTTGACACACAACCCTCTTTTAGGATGCTTAAGAGATCTGTCAAAAGAAATTTCCAATAAGCACACTCAATAAGCCAGAAAATAGAAAAGCAAAAATCCACAAAACGACAAAATAGTCGCTTTTTGAGAAATAATGCACCTCAGGACTTGATTCAACTTGCAAAAGCTTTCAAATGGACTCAATAAGCAATATCAATCAACAAAAATCCAATAAGCACAACCAATACGCCAGAATAAGCACAAATGAACTTATGTAAAAGTCAAAGGAGTTGGTTTTCTAGTCAAACCTAAAAGTCAACCACCCAAATGCTCCAGTATGAACAAATGGGTCAAAATATGAGCACCTATTACAAAAACAAAGTTGTTGCAGGTTGGAATAAGCTATTATAGCTTATTGATAAGCTGACACCAATTTAACACTATCAGTGGCAACCAGCAGGGGAAAGGAGTTCCCACTGCTTTGACTAATTGACCAAGCTTATATGAGAGTTCTGGTTTGATTCAATTGGAAACAAAGGCACCCTTGTGATCAATGAACCACAAGGAGTCAATAGCAACAATAAAATCACAAAATGATCCACACAGTAAGCCACAATAAGCCAAACAGTTACCAGATATGCACCAGATAGGGAAATAAGCAGTTAAGCACTTAATAAGCAGATTTAAGCAACATAAGCCAACCAAACTTAACCAGATTCATACACAAGCTATATAAACTAACAATAAACACAAAGCAACAAGAATCAAACACTGAATCAAATAAATCCACAAGATCAAAGCTCAAAATGTTTCTGATGAACAATGAACATATGCAGAAAACAAGTTTGCTGATATACTTGACACTTGATCCAATTTCAAGCCTCAAATCCTTCTTCCCTGGTGTGTTTAACTATGATTTAGCACTTGTTAGCCCTAGCCTATGCTTAGATCTAGGTGTCCTCAAAATCCTAGCCAATTTTACCAAGTATTTAAGATTTTATAGCCAATCTATGAATCTATGTGTTCAAACCCACAAAACCTGCAAACAGATGAACAATATCACCCAAACAACAGATACCAACACTTGCTAACAACACACAAGCACTTAACAAGCCACAATCCAAACTTATGCAGTAATCCCAAACACTCCTTAATCAGTCACTTATCAAAGAAACTTGTGATTTCTTCTAATAACCTACTGATTTTAATGATCAAAAACACTTACTAGGCAGCAACTAACACAATCAAACACAAAAATCACCTACACAAACACAAATACTCAAAATCAAAGCACAAAATCCAAAACAGTCATAAACATGAAATTTTTAGGGGAATCTTAACAAGAGCTTATACCTGCCTTCCACAACATCCTAGGAAGGCCAGCAATGCTCCTTGGACCTTGTTTAACAACTAGAACAAGACCAAGGTACTTCAAATAAGGAGATGCAAATTGCCTTGGTTGATGGTTCAAAGAAGAACCTCAAGGACTTGATATCTTCAACACAAGCAACAAACAACTCAACCAAGGGCTCTAATCCCTTCACAAGCTTGGTGTCAACAAGCTTGTAAGAGCTTATAGCAAATGGTCAAGGGTTAGTACACAAAAATAACCAAAACAGAACCTAGGATTTCAAGGTTTTCAAACCTTAAAAACCTTATGAAACAAGACGTGCCTTAACCACAAGATTAAGGTAGGCCTTAACAATCAAATGGAACTCAGAATTAGGCTACTCAAACACCAAACTTTTAACTAAATCAAAAAGAGATTTCAAAATTCAGAAATTCAAATTTTATTTAACTTAAAAAGGAATTACAAAGATTGATAGCCTAAAACTGGAACAAAGGGACTCTCACATGTTGAGGTCTCCTTTTATAGGCAAATGCCTGGCTAAACACTATTCACAAACCCTAGAACTGAATTCCTTATTATGCCCTTGAGTCTTCTAGACGTTTTCTGAATTTGAGCTGTCCAAGTTGATCAAGGCTGTTCATTTTAGCTTTGGAATGAAGCAAGGATCCTAGGCTGTTGATTTGGACACATCACATAACTTGGAGGCTAAGTTGCATTCTGATTGGTGGAAAGGGAATTGGGGGTGGGGTCTATTGTGAGTGGGAGTGAGGGTTTTGTGTGTGGGATGTGATTCTGCATGTGTGAATTACACATGTGCAAAGGGAATTGATTTTTACCCTATGTTTAAGTGGAGTAAAAACTGGGGGTGAAGAAGGGTAAACAGTAATTCTTTTGATCTGATTTTGGGGGAAATGGATGTGTTTGGCGCAAATTCGTGTTTGAATGTTTGAAAATGGCAACTTAGGTCCTTGTGTTTTGAGATTTTTGGTAAATAAGGTATTTCAGCCCTAAAACGTGTTTCCTTTGTTAATAACTTTCACCATTTGTCACTTTTGGCACAAAACTTTGGAAAAAGGATTTCAAGGGTTATTTTTGCCATTTTGAGATATTTCAAGGGCTGATCTTGGACATTCTTGATCTTCAAAGGTCTTCATTGTATCTTTGACTTCATGAGGGACCATTATTGGCAATTTGAAATTGTTGAGGGACTAATCTTGCCATTTCTTCAAAGTTGAGGGACCTTTTGTGTAATTTTGACAAACTTAAGGGACCAAACTTGTAATTATTAATATACAAGGGTTTTAAGTATCATTTCTTCAATGAGGATCAATCTTGTTTGTCTTCAAGTCTTCAAGGGTATTTGTTGAGAATTCCATGATTAAGGCCCGGTTCTTTGCACGGCTTCGTTTCTCGTGCCCGTTTTTCCTTGTATCTTGTGATCTTTTGTCTTTTTCACGATATCCATACCTAAAATACACAAGTAAACAAACACAAGCATATATATGGTATTTTATGACATTTTTATGCATTTAAAGCCCGAAAAGAACGATGAGATCATGTATAAATGCCATCTCATCACTCCACGCGCGTGGTATGATCTCCTTTCAACATATCTCATCTCGGAAGGCTTCTCCAAAGGCAAGGTGGACCCCACTCTATTCACTCTCAAGGAGGACAACGACATGATACTGGTACAAATTTATGTTGATGATATAATATTTGCTTCCTCTAACATAGAATTGTCAAAACGCTTTGAGAAGATAATGTCCACACGCTTTCAGATGTCAATGATGGGAAAAATTTTCATTTTTCTTAGGATTACAAATTTCTCAGAATCCCAGAGGCATCTTTATTAATCAATCCAAATATGCTCTAGAATCTTTAAAGAAATATAACTTTGAAAATTGTGACCCCGTGGACACTCCAATGGTGGAGAAATCCAAGTTAGATGAAGATAGGAATGGGATTATTGTCGATCCAAAACTTTACCGTGGGATGATCGGCACCCTTCTCTATCTGACTGCTAGCAGGCCTGATTTGTAATTTGCCGTATGCATGTGTGCCCGGTATCAGGCTCGGCCTACCGAAAAGCACCTACATGTTGTTAAAAGGATCTTTCGGTATCTCAAAGGAACACTTCATCGTGGTCTATGGTATCCGAAAGATTCCTCCATTGCTTTAATATCATACGCAGATGCCGATCATGTTGGGTGTCAAGACACGAGGCGTAGCACTTCTGGGTCTGTGCAACTCCTTGGAGACAGATTGATTAGTTGGTCTTCAAAAAGGCAGAAAAGCGCTGCAATTTCTAGCACGGAGGCTGAATACATCGCCATGTCCGGTTGTTGTGCTCAAGTCCTTTGGATGAGATCACAACTAACTGACTACGGTTTGGGATTCAACAAAATCCTGATGTATTGTGACAACAAGAGCACCATTGCCCTTTGCTGCAACTACGTTCAACACTCCCGGGCCAAGCACATAGACATTCGCTACCATTTCATTAAAGAGCAGGTGGAGAACGGAGTGATCGAGCTGTATTTTGTCACCACTGAGTATCAGCTGGCAGATATGTTCACCAAAGCCTTAGATCGAGGAAGAATCGAGTTTTTGATCGACAAGCTTGGCATGAAATCATTTTCTCCAGTGACTCTCAAAGAATTGGCAGAAGAATCAGCTGAATAGTGGTGGTAAACTATTCAGGCGTATCCTTTGTTCGTGATCATGTATATTATCGTATATATATAAACCACAAAAAGTAAAATACAAAAATATAAAACCAAGAAAAACCATAAAAAATATAAAACCTACAAAAACCATAAAAATTATAAAATTAAGAAAAACCAAAAATATTTTTCGTTTTTTTAAATCGGGCATGTCTTTTAGTACGGTAATATTTACGGCTTTAGAAATGTCGATCAATATTGAAACAGCGCCATAAATAGAGTCCGTATAAAAGTTGTACATTTTTTAAAACATGCCCATGATGGCTTGTAGTTATTTCAGACTGCAACCCGTTTTTCGCATTAAAGTCACGTATTTCCTTGGAAAACGTTGGCTCACAACGGGAATTAATTTTCTCGGGCATGATTTACAAGCCAAATCATGCAAAGGGATCAAGTTTACTTTACAACTTGGTCTAACACGAGTTAGTGTACGTCTCAGTGCATTAATTTGTCAAAATAAGAGAAATCTTATTGCCACCACGAATCAATCTTTTCAATACATTTAATTGAAAATGTTTTCATCAATATTTGACTCTTTAAACAATGACTACAGCTCTTTAAATAGAAAACGGGTCATCGTTTAAGGGGGAGAAAATATTAAATCATCTTCGTCATCAAAACGATTTTCAAAAGTGTTTGAGGAAAATTAATTGGCTAAATAGTTAATGAGTGGTCTTGCTTTAGAATAGGTCTTGCTTTAGATCTCGGTGATTTGCTAATACGATGCGATGCTTAAGTTGTGTGAGGGTTAGAATAGTTATTACAATGAGATAGACTAACGATTGTTAAGTACCTTAACGGATGTTAGCCTAAAAGGAGTTATTAACTAAAAAGGAAAAGAAAAGTAAAGTATAGGGGCTTAAATGATTAAGTGTGAAATTTGTTAAAATTTGACCTAAGTCAAAACCAAACCCCCCGTGCTTTTTGTCTTTCTTCTTCACTGTTTCTATACCCGCCATTGTTACACACACTCAAGCTTTCACAAACTCTCGTCTAAATCACTCAACCCGTTTCATTCGATCAAAAAAGGTACAAACATCGATTCTTTAAATTCTAATTCGCCTAATTCACTATTTATTCCTGTTAATTGATTCGGTTAATCAAACTTATCAAGTTTAGGGTTTGTGTTTAATTAAGGGTTAATTGATTAGGGGTTTTTGCTAGGTTTTGGATCGGATTAGGATTAGATCACTATGGTTGCCTTAGAATGCCTTAAAACTCACAATCGCGCTTAGATTAATCATTAATAGGGTGCGTTTAGGACTTCCGAATGAACAAGGCTAGTGAACTTCCGAACGAAGTTCCGAACAAACTTCCGAATGAAGTTCCGAACGAACTTCCGAATGAAGTTCCGAACGAACTTCCGAATGAAGGAGTTCCGGATGAACTTCCGAATGAAGGAGTTCCGGATGAACTTCCGAATGAAGGAGTTCCGAACGAACTTCCGAATGAAGGAGTTCCGAACGAACTTCCGAATGAAGGAGTTCCGGACGAACTTCCGAATGAAGGAGTTCCGGACGAACTTCCGAATGAAGGAGTTCCGAACGAACTTCCGAATGAAGGAGTTCCGGACGAACTTCCGAATGAAGGAGTTCCGGATGAACTTCCGAATGAAGGAGTTCCGGATGAACTTCCGAATGAAGGAGTTCCGGATGAACTTCCGAATGAAGGAGTTCCGGATGAACTTCCGAATGAAGGAGTTCCGGATGAACTTCCGAATGAAGGAGTTCCGGATAAACTTCCGAATGAAGAGTTCCGGATGAACTTCCGAATGAAGAGTTCTGAACGAACTTCCGAATGAAGAGTTCCGAACGAACTTCCGAATGAAAAGTTCCGAACGAACTTCCGAATGAAAAGTTCCAAATGAAGGAGTTCCGGATGAAGAGTTCCGAATGAAAAGTTCTGAATGAAGGAGTTCCGGATGAAGAGTTCCGAATGAAGAGTTCCGAATGAAGGAGTTCCGGATGAAGAGTTCCGAATGAAGAGTTCCGGATGAAGAGTTCCGAATGAAGAGTTCCGGATGAAGAGTTCCGAATGAAGGGTTGTTGGATTGATAGTTGTTTGCTTGTTATAATCACTTGTTGAAATGTGTTATGCTTATAAGTCATAATGATATATATCTATATATTTTTTGTGTATCAACCTTTTATGTCTTATCTTAAGCAGACACGACGACTAATCCAACAGTACAAGAACTCCAATATGCTAGAGCAGCCGCAATTGCCGAAGCAAGAGCCCTCAAGTTTATACCAAACAATTACCGGCTGAAGCAAGTCTCAAAATCCACTCACCATGGATTCAAAGTCGCCATAGGAATCCTTGATCACTCTCACTTCAAGAATGCGTTAAGGAGTACTGCTTCGGTGCCATATGATTACATGTATGAATTCTGGGCTACCAAGGAAAGTACTTCAAACAAGATCACCTTCTCTCTCGACAACAAGCAACAAACACTCACCGTTTCAGACTTCCGCGAGATATTTGGAATACGGGATACACCCAAAGGTATGTCATTTTCCAGGGATCCTACTAAAGACGAACTCATGGAGATGTTCGATGCTCTTGGATGTCCTGACATACGAGTTGTGTCTGAGTTTACCACCGCTAAAGTGGGTCAACCTTGGAGAGAAATCTTGGGTATTCTCAGTAGATGTCTTACACCTAAAACAAGTGGGCATGATGCTTTGCGTGGTCCAATTATGAACATCTTCTATGGAATGTACAAAGGCTCAAATGCAGATTATGCATTATTGATGTGGGAAGAATTTAACTTTCAACTCTTCCAAAACAAGAAGCTGAAGGCTAATTTCTTTCCTTACCCTCGGTTTATCAAGCTAATAATTCATTATTTTATGAAGAATGATGTCTCTATTGATAAGCGTGCAGCAAGTCGTCATCACACTGAAGAGGCTGATCACATTGTGGACCTAAGGCATGAAGGACCATCTAGTGCTGTTATTCCTGGTCCTATTCTCGATTATCTTCTGACGGATAAAATAAAGCTTCTGCTGATTACAAACTACTGCTACTAGAAATCAAGAAGCTAAAAGCAAGCCTTCAGGCAGGAGAAGACTCGTCTACTACGGTCAAGAGTAAAGGTAAACGCAAGCAACCAGCTGATTTATCTGAACCCGAAACCAAGAAGAAGAAGACTGAGGCTAAGAAGGGAAAGAGCACGGCTGATGAGTTCGTTCTCCACGACGAAGAAGATGTTGATGTCGATCCTACTCTTGACAAGACTGAGAGAAAATTAATGAAGATAGCTATTGAAAAGAGTAGGAGAGACACGGGCGGTAGTGGTTCGGGTGCACAGATGAATATTGAAGAAGAGTACCAGGAGCCAGATGATATTGATGAGTTTGGATCACCTGAACGGTATTCTACTTCGAAGGAGACATCCATTGCTGTTTCAGCAAGTGTTGAAAAGGAGTCCGGTGCCCCTACAATCATGGTACCTACCCAGCCTTTAGTAACTCAACCTCCACCAATTCAGCCCTTACCAACCCGACCGGTACCAACACCATTCCTTCCACCTCCAATAACTCCCATCCTCAGTACTGTAGTCACAACCGAGCCTCTTCAACCAACCCAGAGTATCTCTGCATCATCTTCAATGGCTGCATTTGTAATGGCAGAACTCTTGGATAAACACACGGATAATCAAAGAAAAGAGATGGATAATCTTCGCCAAGAGCTACTTAGACGAGTTCAAAGTGCAGAAGCATCTAAGAAAGCCCAAGAAGAGATGCTAGCTAAGTTCGCTGCAGAGATGGAGTTGACTCGTAAAGCTCATGCAGAAGAACTTGCTCAGGTCAAACAGGCTGAAGCTGATAAGTATGAAGCACGAATCACGAGACTTCGAGATATGAAGGATAAATACAAGGAGCAGAAAGATACACTTGAAGCTTCTATTGAAGAGAGAGTGAAAGAATCTGTTGAGTCTTTTACGCCAAAACTGCGTGATGAAATGAAGAAACTCGCGGCTGATAATTTGATGATTAAGTCGTCCAATCCTTCCGAATCCGCCTACAAAATTGCATATGACTTGACGGATTTTGAATTAAAGAAGATCCTCAAAGCTCGCATGAGGGAAGTTGGATCTTTTGATAAGTCTAAAGTTCAACGGACACTCTACAAATCACTGAATGAAGCTATCATGGAGGATGATCGGTTGTTCAAAATGTTTGGAAGTGTGGTACCTTACCACATTCTGCCTGAAGAGGAAAAGGAAGATAGTGAACAAGAAGAGGGTGACGGGGAAGAAGAAGAAGAAGAAGGAGATGATGATGATGGTGACGATGATGGTGATGATGATGAGGATGATGATGATGATGATGGTGGTGATGGTGGTGATCGAAATGAGGAAAGTGCTAAGGGAAGCAACGAGGATGACGATGAGGATGATGATGGTAAACAGCCTGAAACGGGGGACAAGGTTGCCAGCACAAAGAAACCATCTAAGTCTGGTACCAAGTCTCAGAAAGATGCTGAGCAAAAGGAAAAATCCACCTCAACGGAGTCAAGACGATCCAAGTGGCGCCATGATGTGAATGCTACTACGGCATCATCGATTCCCGGTACATCTGTTGTTGTTTCTATACCTGTTACCACTAATCCTGTTAGTTCTTTTGTTGCTCCTGTGATTGCAGAATCAGTAACTGAACCTGAATCTGCACAACACTCGCCTGTTCATGACACCGCCGAGATGCCTGAATCAGAACCAGAAGATGTTCATGTTTCTACTCCTCTGCCACAATCTACTGTTCCCGAGTCAAGCACACGGGACTGGGCGGACACATTGGAGATTGATGAAATTGCACCGCCACAAGCTTAGATCACGGCAGTTGCTAAATATGATCCAATCACAGACGCTGACAGAGATGTTCTATATCTCCGTATCCGTAGTCCGATAGACTTGTGTGCATTTCTGGCTCATGAGTATAAATCTTCGGTCACTCCGTCTTTGGTTAAGAGAGCGCTAAAGGATAAGAGAATTCGCGCCAAAACCAGGTTAAGCCGCATGGAATACGAGTATTATGCTGATGAGGTCCTGAAAGCTCTTAATACCGTTCAAAGGCCAGGTCTTCATGAGTCAGAAATAGCTCCACCTCCACTTGATCCTTCTCAAGATAAACAAATTGCTCTCGACTTCTTCGTCACCTATGATCTTGATTATCTCCTCAAGGGTTCATCAAAGTACGCAACCTCCCTGACCTTGCTGAAAGCTGCTAACTGGGGGACAATACCCAGGATCGAGGAAAAGGTAAACCGACTCTGGGTCCCAAAGGTAACTCGTAATTATGATATGTATGCTGTTATAGGTGCATCACATTGGGACGAACGAGTCCGAAGGGCGTACAGAGGTTGCTGCTTAGCCAATTCAGGAAGCAACTTTAGATCCGATATTCGCATCTCCAGCATTTTGGGACTAAAAACTGAAGCCAAGAATGGCTATCATCATGTGACGGAGATTCGTCTAAAAAGGGAGGATGACAGAGAATACATAATACAGCAGGGAGATTTTTCTATCATTCGCCTTGAAGATATCGAAGACATGTTGCTTATGATGACCCGTGATCAACTCACCCATCTTACTCGTGAAGAAATCATTGCCTTGAATACAGCACTTCGTATGTTCACACGAAGCGTTGTTATCAAGAAACGAGTTGAAGATCTTCAATTGGGAGTTGAAAGCTACCAAAGGAAGCTTAACCTAACCCGTCCAATGAATCAAGTTCTACCTCAACATGTCACAAGATGTCCCTATACCGGCATTACTGTTCCGAGTTACGGGATTTTCTACTTGAACAGTCGAGGGATAATGAAGTTTATGAGGGTAGGTGAGCTTTATAAGTACAGTGATGGGACTCTCATATACGTCAGAGGAAAATTGGAGCATCTTAATTCGGGTGGGTCTTTACCAGAGATGACCGAGGACTGGCATCAGGATTATCAGCAAATGGCGAAATATGTGATCAAGAAGATTGATCAAAAGCTCCGGGAACGTAGATTGATGAGGAGCTTAGAAAGGTTCGTTGGTGGTAGACCATATGGAGTGCACCACAAGTTACTGCAACGATCCATCTAATGGATCGTACATTTCAGGTCTACTCTATATTGGTTTTTTTAATTGTGAATATGTAAATTTGTGAATATTGTGCTTTTACGGCTTGATGTAGTGTTAAGGTATGATAATTTTTCAAGAATTTCTCACGAGACTCTAAATCTTTCAAAATATATCATACTAAAGCACTACAACTATCCCTTATTAATTTAAGGGGGAGCATTAACATGTTCTATGGCCAAACATCGATTTCATTTTTACCCAAAGACCGGTTAATCCATTCAATATCCCAAATATTAATGGTTAACATTTTGGATAAGGGGAGAAAATGGGATTAAGGAGACTTAAATGATACTTGGCTAAAAGATGAAAAAGACTTAACCATAATCCAACTTAATATGTGTAAAGCACGTGTTAAGGGGGGGCGTTTTTGATGAACAAAACACCTAAGGTACAAAACTTTTTATTTCAATATCACAAGTACCTTAAGTGATTTTCAAGGATTTTTCATGGTGGCTATACTTTCCTAAAACACGCTTAATTCACGACGAATGTGGTGACAAAAGGGTGGTAGGAATAGGTTTAGTCCAATGATTCATCAGAGCCGATGGAATCTTCCCAAGGACAATTCCCTAGATAGAATTAGAAGTCCTAGGAAAGTTGGAGAAAGATTGTGAACGTAGCTGAATGCCGACCAAGTACTTAAGCTAGCACTGGAACAATCACAACAAGGTGCTAGTTATGACGTATTGGTAAGCATTGAAGGGGTTGAAGAATGAAAAAGAATTGTAAAGATAAAGGGTGTAAAGAAAGAAGCCCTCCTTACAACTTTAGGCAGAAACCGGGTCAATACATATGCTATTGAGATCATTGATTAATGATTCTCGATATTGAAGAAAGACATCATGGACCTAGTGATGCAATGCACAACCCTTCCCAGCTAACTCAAATATCTCTCAAAAGGTATTTGTTTTAATCACACGGAGATCAACA
Source organism: Glebionis coronaria (assembly GCA_025667525.1). NCBI lineage: Eukaryota > Viridiplantae > Streptophyta > Magnoliopsida > Asterales > Asteraceae > Glebionis > Glebionis coronaria. The sequence continues at coordinate 109,345,366 of CM046879.1, read as the reverse complement.
CATTATCTATTGGTTTATTCACTCCGAATAGACTGATATTGAAAAGGTGGCACTCCTCTCCAGCCATCGCTCACTAAATCAAAACGCACTATCGAGTCTAGAGCCACGAGATCATCAAAAGTCTCATTAGGACACTTTCCATTTATTCCTTGCTTTCTCACACACTGTGAAAAGTAAGAGATTTTTATGAGTCCTACGCAGTATTCTTGTAATATTGCCAGAACATCCGAGTAATACGCAAATATTACCATGAAGATGGAAATCCTGCTTGAGCCAACATCAAACAAGCTCATGGTAGGTTACACGTGCGGTTCTTTAAGAACCAATCTTGTGAAAAAATGGAAAGAAACAGTAGTTTAATTCTTAATTGAACTTAAACTCGTTCCAGGCCTCTACGCATTATCATATGATCTTGCCAGAACACTCAGAGTGATTCTTTATTGATCACAGTGACGAGTGGAAATCCTTCTAGTGTTAACATCAAACAGCACTTGGTAGGTGACGTGCAAGATTCTTTATGAATTAAGCTCGTGATAACTGGAAAGCAACGATGGTGAAAATCTTAACTGAAATTCACTTGTTCCAGGTTTCATGAATTGACGGCTTCAATCACAAGGATAATTTATCCAAGTGATTCACTCTTTATGTTCGCAGTCAAGCTTAGTGATCGTCGAATAAAGAGAACGGGTTTACCCGCGAAATCCTTTCAGGAAGTTACTTAAATGAAACTATCCGTCACAGGTACGATATCTAATATCGTCCAATGGTCTTCACCGACCGGAGGTAAAACGCTACCGATTTAGAATGAAATGTTCTAAGCCATTTCATTCGTGTCTTATCATGTTGCTGCAAAGACGGTGGCGTTGCGGTGTACCAGCTGAAGTCGTTCCCACATGCTTATGTTTTTCTGCATCAAAGTTCAGCAAAATTCAAGAAAGTGCAAAATGAAGTCTTCCGCTGTACCAAACTCTGAAGCTTTCGAGAATTCAACAAAAAGACATAAGTGTGTGGAACATGGAGTCACGAGGAGGCAAGATTCACAAGAAGGCAAAGATCGCACGTGATTGGTCAAAAGAACAATGCTCTCAAGCCAAAGCCTAAAAGATCAAATCAACATATTCACAACAAAAAGAAAGAAGAAAAGACTACGAGCTAAAGAACGAAGACTTAGTATAGTATGCTAGGTTTAGAACTTTGTAACATGGAGTGACCTCCCTTAGGGGGAGATTGTTAGAAATACGTTTTAACGTATATTAGAAGTATCGGTCACTCCACAATATTATTAATGTTGTAATAGCTCGTAGTTAATGAGTACTTATTTAGTTAAGTAAGAAACCGACCCATGGGCTTGTCATGGGTCGGCCCAAGACCAATAGTGGCTTGGATATAAATACCCCTTTCCACCATGGAAAGGGGTTGGTTGTTGTTTATTCCATTTTCATCATTTAATGAAAAACACATAGTTCTCTCTCACTTTCTCTCACTAGTTTCTCTCTCTAGGAATCTTCAACCCACTTCATAGATTAACAAGATTATCAATATTCTACAAATCATGAATCAACCATCGGAAAATAAAGATTTTATGGAGTTACAAAATTGATGGGTTAATCAATTATAACTGATGGGTTATGTAATTATAACCAAACGAATACAAACAATCGAAGTGCTTCAGTTTCCCCAATCATGAGTTCCTAATAAAGGTATGTTTTTTTTTCTTTGTGGCTGACGATGCAGTGACCACTGTATATTGTGCGAATTAGAATCATCTAAATTTGAAATCACGTTTCGTTAGAATTTAGGGGTTTTGTTGATTTGGAGTTTTTTTATAGATATGTAACTGATCTGCTATTTAAAGTGGTAGAAAATTAAGGATATGAAATTGTTAGGGGTTTAGTGAAGATTTTGAATTATTATTTGTTAGCTATAGTTCTCGATTTTGATTATGTAATTTTGTATCCGTATAGCTTTGAATGAATGATTTTAGTAGTCAAAAGCGTCTTGGTGAATGTGGAGGAAGAGGAAAAAAAGAAAAAAAGGTTATGATTTTTTGAATTGAAATCTAACCGTGTTTAGGATGGTCAATGAGGTATGTATGGTGAGTATCTGAATGATTTCTTCGAAAAAGAGGCACCACATGATAGGGTGTTTTTGTTCAATAATGTCCCAAAGTTATATCATGGCATAACTATATCATAGTAGATAGGAAAATTAACAAACTCTAGGATCTGATAATTGGTTTCATGTATATGTCCACATTAGGGTTCTCTAAGATCATCCATTGTAGAAAAAAAAATGAATCAAACCACGGTGGTATACTAATCTTGATTATGATTTGGTAGCCATATTCAAGGTAAATGGATTACTCACTAATAGTTTTTTAATTATATATATATTTGTTACTTTCAAATGAGAAGATAGTGTTACTATTATGCACATGTTGATAAATGTCCATGTTGATAAATATCTTCAGGTGAATTGGTCGATTAAGCAAAACGTAGGAGCGACATTGTTTCTAGAGAGTAATTGATAAAATAAATCAAATGAGGATTTATGGGTTGCGTCACACGCCCTGCTAACATCAGCGCCAAAGACTCTAATAACAATAGTGACATAGACCCTACCCAGGTACTAATAGCAACGTGTTGGCACCAACTGCTAAACACCCTGTTATATGATCAGACATCATTTTTGGATAAAAGTCTATGATTTAGTTTTATTGGGGGTGTTTGTTTAAGCTCATCTTCTCTCTTATGAGCTTTTGATGCACACTTATGTTCATGTTTTTTATATGTTAGTAATATAAAATAGTAAGTCAAGCTCGAATGCAGGTGACAATGCTGTTTTGGGAGTTAGTAATGGCGAAAATAATTTCAACATTGTTTAGGTATCAACTGAAAAAGAGAACGATAAACCTAATACGATGAAGAATGGTTCATACACTAAGGAGCATGTGGATGGGAGTTCAGTTGGGTCGAAATAAGTACCATTGCAAAGAGTAGTATGACGGATAGGATACGGAAGTCGTCTTCTCTGCAACTTTATATGCATTTGAACAACCCGAATTCCAACTTTAGGGTGGTTTCAGGTAATATTTGAGTTTATACAAATAATGAAGTTGCACATGCTTCCTCTTGGTCTACACTCCCTAACAAGTGTGATTCTTTTTACATGTGTTTGTTGGGATGATAGTTATGTGTGATTAGTATATTTTTATGCGGATATTTTTTTGTTTGCTTTTTAGGTCTTTGCTATGTAGACCTTTACCAAAGGATATTGGAAGGTGTAGCTCTATTATTGTGAAGGAAAAATTTGTGGATAGGTTCAAAGGGGCATGTCTTTATACTCTTTACACCAAATGTAATGTTCTCTCTAAGCTCTTAATATATGTTATATTAGTTTGCTAACATACTTGCATTTGAACCTATGCTTATGAGCTCATTAAGCGCTTTTAGCAAAGCACCTCCAGTTTGTTATGTTCTCAGAACCTATCAACGATAAGCTATCAAAATAAGCTTTTACCCAAATAGCCCTTCAGGCAACCTTTGCAAAGAGGATATTGTGTCCCAAAGGGGTGTACGACAACATATTTTGGAAGTAATTATGTCATAACATAATTTATAAATACTTAAATTTGGTTTTTGTATTACTGCTAGCAACTTTTGATCAGTAAAGGTTAACATGCGTGATAGTTGTGTTTTTGTATACAAGTCTTAGGAAAGATGAGTATAAATGCGGTAAGTATTAATCGACACGATTTAATGAAAAACCGTGAAGACGAATAAATTCCAAGTTCGTTCTCGAAGGAGGTGTGTGGATTAATGTGCCAATATGTAAAATCAAGTTTGGATTAGTGACGTTTTTGGTTTAAGAGAGAAAAAGTAAAGACGAGCTACGACTACGGTTACACTACGACGATTCGACGTAAAACGATGACGTAATTACGTAAAACGCGACGAAATTAAAAATTTGACCCAAAAATTAATTAAAAGTTTAAACTAAGTCTTAAATAATATAAATAAGAATAAAAATCCAACAAATATATTTTAAAACCTTTTATTAATTAAATATTCAATTTTAAATGCTAATTAAAGCCCTAAAATTAAATATAATTAAGAAAAAGCCCAAAATATTATTTTATTGAACTAATAAATCGCTTATATTATTTAAAGACTAAAAAGTATTTTTTCTAAATTTTTAAAACTATTTTTCTAATTTTAAAACACTAAAAACTATTTTTAAACCAAAATAATCATAAAAAATAATAAAATAATGCTAAAAATAAATATTATTTTTCTAAAAATCTTTTTTTAACTAAATTAACAAGGGAAAAATGAAAAAGTTAAAAAAAAAACTAAAAAAATTGGCTAAAAACGAAAGTACCCCAAAGTACTCCAAGGTGGAGTACTTTTTTGTTGTCCAAGATCTTACCAGACAACAGACTTGTCCAAGATCAGTGTTGTCCGATATCGGACAACACTAAAAAATAAAAAAAATCGCAGCGTTCTCGGACAACAAAGAAAAACCTACTGTATGGTTTTTTCGGCTCATTTTGGGCTCGTTTTCGCTTGTTTTTAGGGCCTTTTGGTGGCGTTTTTGGGCACAAGAGGCACCCACACAAGCATTGACTTGTGGGGAGTCAAGAATAACACACAAAAACACAAATCAATCTCAAGTAAACACCAAAATTCACACCAATTTAGCTAAGAAAAAGAAGAAAATGCATAAAGGAAATGAACAAGGCTATAGAGTGACTATGATTGCTATCTTAGACCTACCAAACCCTAACCAAAACTAATAACCAGATATTGCACACCCTCACCTAGACCTAAACTAGGTATATGCCAAAAATTAAAACATAAAAACAAGATTCACCACCTTAAACACCTACTGGTGTGTTCAGAAAAGTGCTCTAAGATGGTTATGCTGATGCACTTGACACCTTGGTAATTTTTGACCATCAATAACTTAATCAAAAAGCTAGTAACCTACAAATAAGGGCTTAAGTGACCTAAACTAGCATGTTATCTACCTATGAACCAGTTTCCAAACCACAAAACCTAAGAACACAGCCTACAACCTTTTTTAATCGATGTGAGCAAATTTTACTAACAAATGCAACTTACACTTCTTTAAACTACAAAGTAAAATCCAAGAACAAAAGCGACTATAACCAACCTAGAGAGTGTGTTTAGGCTTACTTCACATACAAGTTTGTCACCTACTGCATGCAGTCACCAAAACCAAACACCCCTATAAATTTCTAAAACAGATTTTTACAAAGAGATTAACTTGCATTCAAACTGAAAATCATGTAAACCACCAAGAACATGTATCAAAAGTAAAAAGACCACATAATAAACAAATAAATCTACACAACTAGCATGCATCCACAATCTCTCAATAAAAATCATACAAATCACCTAAAATGAGGGTTCGAAGCCCATACCTTTCTTGGCTTGGTTCAAGCTAAAAAGATTCGGCTGAGTGCCTTCTCAAATCAAGTGGTATAATGGAAAGGAGACGTTTGCAAGAGAGACACGTGTAGAGAAGAGATCCAACATCTTCACTTAAGAAAAGGGAAATGAGATATGCCTTGTTGTTTGTACCTGTTATGAATACACAACACAATAGCACTTCAAGTGCATAAAATCCAACAAGATTTCAGTTGTCAAGTGAAATCTTGTTGCTTTTATGCACATTAAGCACTAATCAGTTAATCAAAATGAAGAAACAAATTTGTGACAAAGCTTTTAAGACACAAACTTTTGAAAACTCACTTTTTTAAAAACATACTTGTAACCAAACTTTGCAAATCAGAAATAAAAGCTTATACAAGCTAATGGTACTTATTCGGGTGTCAACCAAATAAGCACAATAGCTTCTATAATGCTATAACAGAAAACAAATCAAATCCTTGGCTCAAGTGTCCTTTTACCAAGAATTTGATTTATTGGAAAAGGAAAGATAATGGTAACCAACTGTTAAAGCTAACAAAGTATTCGGCTGTTGCTTGAGCTTAGATTATCAGTCCAGTCTCATTCAATCAACTTAGTACCTTGGTTCTCAAAATATTAATCTACCAAAAGTACTTTGAACAAACTACAATTTGGATGAAACTCTAATCTAACTTGCAGAATTTAAAAGTACTACACTAAATAAAATAGAAAGTGGAACACAGCTTTATGCAAGATTTATAAAAAAAACACTGTAACTATTTATTAATTTTAAAGAAAGTTACATAAGGCTGGAACAAAAACCTAACTAAGAATGACTAGTCTATATATACTAGTACAATGAGGTAAACCCTAACTTGAATTTGTCTTCAAATTTCCCAAAAAACCCTTGGCATATTCTTAAGCATATGCTGTTTTTTTGAACTTGGTCTTGTGCTCCCATGTGATGTGCCAGGTCGTACAGTTGATCTTGGTGGTTGATTTGATGTGGGGAACACGCTCATGAATCATAGACATTAATTAGTCTTCAAGGTCTCTATCAATGGTGAATCTCGTGACTCAATTAGCTGGTTCTTGGAGCTTTGTGATGACTCAGCCTGCTTCTTCACGTGGGTTTAGTATTGATGTGGGGTAGTGATGGATTAGATTAGGGATTAGGGTTATGATTTGGTGTAACATGATGATAATGGAGGCTGGTGAGTTTATGGCTGTGATGATAACAGCCTAATTGTGTTTTCTTGTTATGTTAAAAAGAAATAAACGACCCCTTTATTTTCATTTTTCTTATAACCGTTGTAACAAAAAAGGCTGGATTGTATTATAGCTGGGCTTGGTGTGTTTGCAAGGCCCGACGAAAATAATACTAGTGATGGGTTGATGCTGGCCCAATTCGTGGGTTGATGATCTGGTAAGCAAAACGAAGTAAATTTGCTAATTTAGCACAACCAAAATTAATATCATGGGCTGGTGTGATCATTTATATTTAACGGGCTAACCCGACCCGTTAAACGGGTGTGGGTTCGTCCATAAAATAAAAATAATGTTTCGGGGTCGGTTTTTCTTGACCATTTCAGTCGGGTTTCGAGTTTACTTTACTTTGTCTTTTGTTGTAAAATCTTCAAAAGTTGTCGAATCTACCCGAATATGCCCATCTTTGCTTCGTTAAGTACAATCTCGACTTCGGTTTTGTGCTCATCATTGTAAAGGACTTGTAATGAAATATTTCGCATCTTCAAGGGTCATTCTTGTACATCTTTAATCTTTAGGGGCTGAATTTGACAAGTTGCCAAAGTTGAGGGGCCAAACTTGTAAATTCTTCAAACTTCAAGGGTATTTTTGGAAAATCCACATTCGGGTCCGGTTCTTTGTGCGACTTCATTTCCCGTGTTCGTTTTTGCTTGATACTTGTTCTCTTTTGTTGATTTCACGATATCCGTACCTGAAATACACAATGAACAAACACAAGCACATTTTTGGGTATTTTGATGATATTTTAAGCGTTTTAAGCCCGATTTGGACGATGAGACTATGTATAATTACAGTCTCATCACTCCCCCATACTAAACCATTGCCGTGTCCCCACGCAATGCTAGAATTAAGTATCATAGCACTTCCAAAATTCATTTTATGATGACATTTATTGAAGACATAAATTTAAATAAACTACTACACGCGTTTTAGACATAATGTATTGTTTTCATCACGATAAAGTAACTTTTGGGATCATAGAACAAGAACACGTGAATGCTTCGTTAGAAATAATTTCGTCGTCCTCGATTTTCACCCAATTCCATGCTAAGCGTGTAACGAGATCATTGTTATTATAAGTTAGCAACACGATCACATCTCATGAGTGTTAATTACGAACCTAAACTCCCTTATTCCTACTTGGTATCTCTTATATTTTATTTTGTCTTAATGATCACGAGGATACATCATTGACTTATGCGTGAATAGAGATTAAGTCTAAAAATAGAATTTTAACGGTGTAACCAAAATCATTAAATTAATAATTCATCCTAATAGACAACGATGTCAAAAAATTAAGTCAACAAGAAGGATCGATAAACACGGTTTTATAACGGTTTTGAACATGAGACTTATTACCAAGACTTTTATATGCCCCCTAACGGAAGGACCTTATTATCATTGGTTTACCTTCATCTTTTATTCAACTTCGCCATGAAGCTTTTATTATGACTTCGGTCTTGCCTTGCCTTTTATTATCCGCCTCATCGGTGGTTTTATTAGCCAAAGACGTATATCCTCACGCTAAAGCGAATTTTGGATCTATAAAGCTTCAAAGATTAAGGCTTGATTCACTTTCAATTTGGGCATAGATTTTTCGGCCTTGTGAGCTTCAAATTTTTGCTTAATTTAGGTGAGTACTTGAAATCTTATTATTAGGTGAAGCTTTCGATTATTCGGGTGCCAATACTTCAAAACCGTGACGCTGGCGATACCTTAATGTTTTCCCAATTTAATTACATGGAAGCTACCAAAACAAATTAGAAACCAACAATAGTGACTAAACCGCCAAAACAATATTTATTAACAATTATTTATGCAAAAGCGTTGGGAGAATAAGCTAATAATTACTACACATGAGATCGTGACGATTACGAGAATTATAAATAACTCTATCATTTCTCGTCCTCATTTAAGAGACTTAGCCTAAAAAGTTAAGGAATCGAGCTAAGTGCTCAACACGCACGGTCGAGTCAAAAATTACTCTTATTCTCACCATCGGAAAACCTACATTCGTGTCTTAAACACTTATGAAAAACTAAAAAAAATTTAAAATTTGGCCATTTTTAGCCTTATTTTGCATAAAACGATAACAAAAAGATGAATATTGGATTGCGTGGTTACGTAAGCAAGGTGAAGTATCTACTCACCCCCCCCCCCCCCCATATAAAACTAAACATTGTCCTCAATGTTTCGAGTCTAGGGGTGTAAACACCCCCATACTAGAGACGAAGTCGAATGCTTAATCTCGAGCATGGAAAGGGTAAAACGAATAACCTATAAGCCGTTTATGAATTATGCTAATAAGATAAACGTTAGAACATAAAAGGATATCATCGGATATCGGAATCTCCAAAGGCAACGATCGAAGCTCGAGTGATCCGTAAAACGAACACGAGAGGCTTCAATGATGACGATGAACCTAATGAATCACAATCACAAACAACCACGAAACAAAGGTTGGAAGAGCACAAGTCCCCGCATTATGTTAACTAAGAAAGCGATAATATGTACAAGGATAAGCATGAGAATCCCCCACGAGGCACCTTGTTTTTGATAACCGAGTCAAAAGCTCGACTCGAATCCCCATAAATGTGATCATTTAGGGATAATCTTGGTATGGTCATTTTTGGTGGGGCTTACATGATAAACAAGGCCCAAAAGTACATAGAGTACTTTAAAAACCCGATAAACGTATACCGGGGTCAAAGATAGCGTCTTGGTTTTCGGATGAAAGACGAAACAACGCTACTCCAACTAGAACCCCAATGGGGTAGAAGAAAATAGATGAGAAGTAGAAAGGTGGGGCAATTGGTAAGTCAAACTTATGAGCTACTCGAGGTAGACTCACACCAAGCAAATGAATAAGATTTCCATTTATTGCATCGGTGGAAGACCGAGATTTCCCTTTACAAGCAATTCCGGGATCGTAAATCTCATCCTCGGTGGAGAAATGTGAAGGAACATAAGGGGCTTCCCCCACACTAAAACCACACCAACCGTCGTCAAAAGGAGTAGACGAGGTGGTAGCACTCATAAAACGCGGTGATGACGGAGTTAAACATGTAGAAAAATCTTTTAAAACATTTTTAAAATCTTTTCCTTTTTCATCGTTTAGAAACTCTTTATGAAAACCCGATTTGATAATGTCGAAAATATTTGGCGTGTCAAATTCAAAATTAGTCGCGCTAAAAATCCTCACATTTAAGTCTTTGGTAGGAGGGGGTGGCGGATTATATAAGTTCTCAAAACGTTTGTCAATAAAGAACACCGCCCCCTCGGGGTCTACATACTCGTCATCCTCATGAACATCGATCTCATCGATTTCTTCATCAAAGATAGGCTTGTCAAACCAAGGTTTGTCATTCCCCTCCTTGAGTATCTTAGAAACTCTCCCGAAGAGATCACGATCAAGCACGAAACCATCATTCTTTTGTGGGGATTGTTGATAAGTTAAATCCTCACTAATGTGGTAAACGTAATTCTCGTTTGAGGAGTGTTGATTAGGTAACTCCTCGAGAATTGGATTTTGGGTGGTCACATGAGTTGGTTCGTCGTCGAAATAAGACGTTCCAACTCATTTAGTTCATCCTCGATTTTGGAAAGATCGACCTCACTCGTAGGTGGAAGTGAAGGCATAAGAGCTAGCTCTTGTTCAATGGTTTCCTCAATCTCGGGATCAAACTCGTAATCATCGTACTTCACATGAGAAGAGGTCTTTTTAGGAGAATCCTCAAAAATAGCATGTGGATTTCGAAGTACGTGATCAATCTCGGCAAAATCGCCATCGTCATCGTCAAAGAAAGAGTCGATGTGAGCACTCACAACCATGGTCTTACAAGTCGAATGACTATGCTTAGGTGACTTTTCTAAGACGAGAGGATCGATGTCGATAAACCCTTTAGCCTCAACGGGTGTTGGGCTAGGGAAAGGAGGCACTTCGATGGAGTTAGAAGTTGAAGCCTCAAAGACGTGGTCCTTCGAAGGTGGTGAAGACGAGTCCATTTTGGTCATTGTCGTGATGGCACTAACGTCACCCTTCGGAATTGGTGTTTCACTTGTTTCGCTAAAAACATCCCAAAGTGAGTTTTCATCCATAAATTTACACATACCCTTTTGAATTAGGTACACGTACTCTTTATCATTAAAATCATCATCTTTAAAACCGTTTTTCTTAATTCTTTCAAAACATGCATCAAGCCTCATTTGTTCCGCTAAAGTGAACATTTTGAAATCATTAGGTTTAGAACCATTAGGTTTGAAACCTCGGTTTTTTCATTATCATTAAACCCTCGGGATTTTCTAGCGAAAAAGTCCATTTTTTCATCCCCATATCTCATAGTAAGTCTCCCCTCGTGAACGTCGATTACGGTTCGAGCCGTCGATAAGAATGGTCGGCCTAAAATAATGGGACATTTAGGGCCACACTCGTAATCGGATATAACGAAATCCGCGGGAAAAACAAACTTTCCAACTTTGACATAGACATCCTCGGCTATTCCAATTGGTATTAAAGGCGTACAATTTGCAAGCTCGATTGTCATGTTCGTGGGGGTAAGTGAAGGCAATCTCATCAATTTCCAAAGAGAATGAGGCATGAGATTGATGCTAGCACCTAAATCGGCAAGGGCTAAACATCCCTCAATCTCGGAAAAATCACAAGGTAGTAGAAATTGGCCCGGATCCTTTTCCTTTCTCGGCATACGCCTTTTGGGTTTTTAAGAAGGATCGATGCACAAGTTTCTTCAAGGGTTACTTTAGTAAGGTCGACAAAGCTCTCTTTTTAAACCGTGGATGGAATTTGAGGTACACGAGGGTGTGCACTCTTTTCCTTGGTCACCACGTTCACCCCATCGACTTTAGAACAAGAGGACGTCTTAGAAGTCGAGGGTTGAGAAGAATAAACAACACGGAATCCTTCAAGGTTAGGGGTAATCACACGACCTTTCTCACGAGACGAGGCGGCTTTACATTTTTCCTTCGGATTTGCTACGGTGTCACTAGGTAACGAACTCGATGACGCACCCGAGGACTTGTTCATTATGGCTGAAAACATCTTTTTAATATCAATTTGCTCTTGCTCAATCTTCGTGTTTTGCAATTTCAATGTATTAGAAAAATCGTTTTTCAAAGTACCAATTTCTCCCTCTAATCGTCTCATATTAGCCTCATTCGTTTTCATGTAATTTTGAAAATCGTTTGACGAACTATTTTGATTTGATTTAAAGTTACCTTGGTTTTGATTGTTTCTTTGAAAATTGTTTTGATTCCCACTTGAAAAATTGTTTCCTTGATTGTTGTTGTTTGAAAAATTTGAGTTTTGGTTATTGTCTCGATTTTGCCAAGTTATATTACGACCTTGATTATAACCTCCTTGATTTTGATTCGAAAAATTTCCTTGTTGATTGTTTCCTTGAAAATTGTTTCGATTTTGAAAATTGTTGCCTTGGTTATAATTGCCTTGTTGTGATGGACCCGCGTTATTTTGATTTTGAAAATTGTTGTTTCCATTTAACGCACTCACATTCGACGTTTGGCCATCCGTAGCCGCACACTCGTAATAATTATGAGGTCCACCACAAAACGTACACGAACCTCAACCGCTTTCACCGTAGCAGGAGCGTCTTTCTTTTGCATTTCAACGAGAAAAGACGTAAACACATTCGTCAACTTGTCGACTTTTGCATCAACTCTCTCAATGTCGCGATTATAACTACTAACATTGGCGACATTGGCAACACTCGGTGCGTTGCGGAGTTGGTAAACCTTGGATCGGTTTTCGATAATTATCAATGCATCTTTCGGAGTCTTACACAAAAAGTTGCCACCGGCGGCGGAATTCAACGAATCTTGTTCGTGAAAATAAAGACCGTTGTAAAACGTATCGATTTGGTGCAACTCGGAAAAACCATGGTGAGGACATTGCCTAAGCAATTCCTTAAAACGATCCCACGCGTCTCTAAAAGATTCATTCGGTTTTTGCTCAAATTTCGTAATCTCGTTTTTGAAAAACGTCGTCTTAGACGGTGGGAAAAAATAATTAACGAACTTGGAAACGAGATCCTTCCACGTAGTTATCGAATTAGGTGGCTCTTTCTCGTACCAATCCTTGGCGGCACCATCGAGCGAGTACGGAAAAAGCATAAGCTTGACGACATCGGTGTCGACGTTCTTAAACTTGCTCGTGGCTAAAAGTCGATCAAAATTCCGAATATGGTCGTGAGGATTATCGGCTTCACGACCTCGAAACTTCATAGCTTGGATTAACGAAAGCATTCCGCTCTTAATCTCAAAATTCTCCGCTTCGATAGCGGGAATTACGATCGTGTCTCCATAACCCTCGGTGGGCGCTTGGAGCAATTCCATCATAGAACGATTGTCGGCCATCTCCTCTACGGTTTCTTCAACAACGATATTAGGAACGTCGGTTTCTAATTCTCGTCTACGTCGTCGATTCCTTCGATTACGATTGCGTCGATTCGTAGCTTCGCTAGAATTGGAATAATCCTTCGATCGTGTGCGCATGCACTAAGCGTAGAATGGGTGGTAGCAAAGAAGATTCTTTTTGCGGCTTTTCGATTTTTTCAAATTTTTTTTTTTGGTTTTTGATTGTTTAAAATTTATTTATTTTTGGATTTTTGAATGTATTACGTAGACACAAATCTAAAAATCTCCCCTCGAATCGACTTTCTCGATTAAAGGAGCCTCAAAGAATGAAAACGATCACGTGGAGTGAACGCCTTTGATGACTTTAGAACGTTGGTGGAACACCAAAACGTTCAAGAGGGTTTAATCTTGAAAACACAAGAAAATATAATATACGTAGATAATACTTGTGCGGCAAACCCTCGATTAGCCTTCTTTCTCAAAACACGCACAAGCAAGCGGGGGAAACGAGGCGGCGCTAAGCACTTAAGAGCCTTTTTCCCTTAGGTCGTGAAATACAACCGCCTTATACCCACCTTATAGTTTGTGTTAATTGAAATTAAGCCTCACGAAAGTATTTATCTATTTTGCCTTTAAACTTTTGCTTTAGATTCGAATACAATGATCGAGTGATGAAATCCCGAATCAAGGTTGCGTTTTCACAGTTTTGGAGTACTTGTATATTTATTGTTCTTACGTAGATACAATATAGTAATAATATATTCTTAAGAAAAACGAAAACCAATATATCTACAATATAGTAAAATGATTGTTGAGTGTTTAATTTAGGAAAATTAAACACGATTTATTTGGATATTATAGTACTAGCCGATTACCCGCGCATAGCGGCGGAATTGCCTGGCGAAAGATAATTAACGATACTCTATATTGCGGTAAGATCAAATTGTAATTGCAAAATTTTGTAATGTGCGATAGCTCAACTTTAGACAAAATATTCAATAAGCATGTATCAAACAAAAAAACATTCAGTAACATATCGTAAATGTAATTGCAAAATGTCGTAGCATGCAATAATTAAACTTTAGTAAAACAGATGCGATGTTACCGGTGTACACGAAGATATAAATCAATGCACCTGGTAAAACAAGTGCAACTACCACCAATAAAGTATCCTATCTTAGGATTTGTCTTGCCAAGTTTAATCTTAGTTATCTATAGTCTGTATGATCATAAACCAAATATCAGTATAATACTAATTTCAACAAACTTGATGCTACATTTAATTATTACAACAGATTAAGTACAAACAATATCAATGCTTCATTGAAGCAATTATTGGCAAGGTCATATAGGTGAAGGGTCTTGCAGATCACTTATGTTAACAATACAAATAATAAATCAGGTAAACTATCATTCACATTACTAATAAACTCTGTAGTTGCAGTCGTAAATTTGTGCATTTTCGAAATTCCTCATAAACTCTACAGATGGTATAGTTTTGTAAGATACCGTAAGTCTAATGATTGGTCCCGAGAGCAAATCTAAGTACTTCACAACAACTCACCTATTACTCTACAACGATGAGCTTAAGTAAACATATCGCTGGTAAAAAATTTGGCCTTCTATACGAGTTAATTGTTTGTTGGGTTATCCATACTTGCTCCCCCATGTGTGTGCTCCATTAAGTATGAAATTCTTTTGATATAAAAAGCCACCATTACACCACTGCACATTAAAACTAATAAGTGAAACAAAATTGGACATTGATGCGAAATAATTCAGTAAACATGCAAGAATATGATGATATAGAGTAAACTGTAACACAAAACCCATTTCATGCAGCAACCTGAATGCATCCATTTTGACCCATACCACTCTTTTTTGACCCATGACCTATACCCACCCAACCTATTTCGACTTGCACTTGATTATTATCTGTGTCGTGTAAATCTGTTTGACCCAAGACCCAACCACCTAACACATCTTGAGTTCCATCTTTTCACTCACTGATAGTCAATATATCTAATGATTTCATGATTAAGAGAACTTGCACAAGTCATAGAAAGTTGAAATAAAAAGGTATTTTATTTATAATAGTTGTAATCGTGGAAAGAAACCATCATGCAGCCTATGTTAATACAATTATGGGTCTGGCAATCATGTCTAAAACAAATTCAAATGCTTAATTGAAGCCATTAAAAGACTCTATTTGTCGAAAACATAAATTTTTCTCATTATGTCGTTAGCGCTAACTGGGTAGTGGTTTACTTAAATTAAATGTGTTGATTTAAGTTATAATTTTTTTATCACCTGTAAGTCAGTTTCAGATTCCCTACTATCAATTTCAAGAAAGGCTTGAATTTCTGCTATTGAAGGTCCTTCATCCTGCAAGAGACGTATTTCATTCAATGTTCCTCCATTTACAGAATAAGTAGTAGCATTATTAAGTAAAAACTACCCCATTTGTTCACAGGATAGGTGTCAACAAACGCACCACACAAGAGAATAATTTGTAAATTACCTTGTGACGCAATGTTTAGATTGAAGTTTCCTCTTCTGTAGCTTTGGACCAATGCTCCCTACAACATGCTCCTTAGCTGCAACAAAATTAAATGTCGGGCTGCAACATTACACACACATCATTTATTGGTAATTTCGTAATTCAAGAAAAGACTCTCTACTGACTTAACTAAAAGTCACAATATTTATAATTAAAATAGCAATCATATGTCAAAATTGTACAAAATAAATAATAATATATTAACCTTATGACTTATGCTACAAAGCAAGAAGCCAAGAACACAAGAATTCCCAATCACTGAAGTAAGTTAGGAATACGTGCAACTATCTACTTCGGTTGAATTTACCTCCTGTACACATTTTAATTACTAAAAAGATGTAAATGAATCTGATAAAGACTTTATCATGTACATTACTTATTAATTTCATTTTGGCATTTCTACCTAACATAAGGGCGCAAGATTTTTCTTTCAAAAGATACAAGGGTCACCAACTCATCATTTTAGTTTAACATAAATCTCCTAATGAAATTTATACTTGGTGTATTAAAGTTTTAACACTATACATCATGAAATCCTAGTTTGCTTATCCTTCCTAATATTCCTGACAACTTCATCAAAAAGCTAATTTTCAAGCTTTAAAGGTTCAAGACTCACTAATTAAAGTGCCAAGCCTTAAAGGTTTAAAAAATAACCAACTCCATGTCAACAATAAGCAAATTCAGCACAAAACTTACCCATTTCCAAGTCTTGATCATCAGTGGCTGCCTCTAACATATCAAACATTCCTTGTTGTAACAGTAGCAGCAGGATCATCCACTGACATGGCAAGAGCTTGATCATTCTCATCATTCTGGCAAAGATAAGAAGAAGTAAAAGTACTAATAGGATGTACACAATATAATTCAAGAAATAAGATGAAGGATAACCAATAACAAACATATAAGTAAGTTTTAAAGTACTCATGATTAGCTATTCTAAATCTATTATTGTTCTTAAGATTTGGTTCATAAGATGGAAAAAAGTATAATTATGCCACTAAAAAGTTGCCAATCCAACATACAATAGACAATAGTAAGCGAAGGCGGGTATGTGTTGATAAATACTGTCTGCAATGTTGCAATAATTTCAAACAAGATGGCGAGAAGAATCAGCTGTGCCAACTGGACACCTGTTTTCAAATTCATATTCAGAAGTCACCCTAAATAGTTGACGTGGATCACAATTTTTTGTTATACTTGACATACCGACTGCTACTGCTATTCATCTTCAACGCATTCTGTATACAAAAAATCTTAGGTGAATTAATAAATGTAAGGCTTTGGCTATGTCTGCTACAACACGTAGCCAAGCAATAAGGAGCCGGACTACTGTTATTCATCTTCACCATTTGGCCTTTCAGAAGAATGTTAGAGCAGACGTAGGAAACATCCTTTAAAGCTGAACATTGCAGCGCAATGGTTCAACAACCATGCCTCAATGTCAGTGGTGCCAGGTACTTTTTCGTTTCTGAGGTTAACACGTTGGATGGAATGTTTTCATAACAGATGGATCTCGTGACTCTGTTAGGGGCAGCTTCGTAACTTGTTATTCATAACACTAAAGTTGTTTCAATCGCCGGTATATTGACCTCAAAAAATGCAACCAAATCATATAAAAGATAAAAAGGGTCTAATTACGTACCTGTTGTTTTAGAAGCAATGAGTACCTAACCCAGTTCAGGTAAGTGCAATTACAGGATAGAGTGCCGCACTACACATTCAGAACAAACGCGACCCAAAAAATCAGATTGGCATGGACGATCACGATGGTAGTTCTTCTGGTAATAGGCTCAGATAGGGAAAATTCAGCAAAAGGAGGATGCACCCGCCATGGCTGCAACCCCGACAGGTTGCCCCGTCATGATACGGACAATCTCAACTTTAATTCAGCCTGTTCAAACTCATCACAGCCTTACAAAAGCACAGAAACCACGCCAGGAACCGCATATATCATACATACTGTTTTTCGATCCAAAAATTTACATGACGTACACCACAATCACTTTTTTACTCAACACACGATTATTGAACTCACAAACCTACAACTTTCCCTGAAACCGTATGACATTCGACCGTAGTAAACATGTAACTCGGTCAAGTAGAAAACTTGTGCGCAAACATTTCGAAACTGTTACTTATAGGCTCAGATAGAGGAACGTTCATAAGATATGAAACACTCCCCATGGCTGCAATATCCTGAAGGTTGCCACACCAAGATACGGGTAGATTTAGCTATAACTGGGCCCGTTGAACATCATCACGGCCTGGAAACTATAACATATTATTAGGAAAAGCTTATGAACAACGTTTACTTATGTCATTAGTATTCCTTTTTTTATTCCTTTTAGTTACATGTGACATGCAACCAAATAACTTGCTTAACTAAAAGAACATATACGTGTTCTAACATCACTAATTCATGTAGGAAATGCTAGACACCAAATGAGAGTGTCGTATACATTCAGACCAACATATTTTCTGGTATAGGCTCAGATGGGAAACGTTCATAAGAGAGAGGAAACACTCGCCATGGCTGCTAACCCTGCAGGGTGCCCCGCCAAGATACGGGTAACCTCAGCTTTAATCGAGCCCGTTTAACATCATCATAGCCTGAAGACTACGGTATTCATTCTTTTAATCGATCAATCGATTGCTTGCCATATAAATTCGGACCGACGGCCACTCTGTTTCAGAAGCTGAAAAAGCAAATACTATCGCATTCCAACGATATGGTGTGTGGATAATATTAACACACACGCAACATGTAGGGTCAGGTTGCTACTTAATGTTGGCCTCATTGAAACTGTTAAATTAGGATACGGCTGCAAAGAAGCCGGTTGCATAGCGGTGGTATGTGCTATGCCTTCCGACGAATGCGTCATCGAGCTAGGTTCGCAACTTCTAAGGACAATTTTAACCACATCAAATTCCAACCAATTGACTAATCGATTTTAAAATAAGAAAACACTGTTCATAAGCTTTTCCTAAAGTATAATATGTTATAATGAAGAATTTTGCACCACTTTTTTATCCACCGGATAGTAGTTAAAAAATTTAACTATCTAATAGTTGTTCCAACCGTAGCAACGCACAATTATTAAGTAACTTATTAACCTAATTATCAGAAAACCAACACCCTAATCTTAATTAATTCAATCAGTTGAATGAAACAATTGAATGAAAAACATGAAGAAAAGTCAAAGCAAACAGAAGGAAAAAAATTTAGGTCACCAATTAACGAAACTAATCTTAATTCATTTAAACAATCGAATGTATCATCTATGAGATTCAACCATTCACATCAATCAACCAAAAACTAAAATGGCACAATCGAATGTACCTTGTATGAGGTTCAACCATTCACCTCAAGCAACAAAAAAATGAAACAACACAAAGTACAATGGCACAATCGAATGTACCTTGTTGACCGTCACCAACCCAATAACCCAATTCAATTAGGCTAAGAAAAACTCCAATTCATTAAATACATATAGATCAGGTGAAAAAATCCTACCTTGATTTTTATGTGTCGACGAGGGATAGATCTGAGTAAGCAACGAGACAATCACCACATAAACCAATAACCAACTCATATTTAATCTCAAGCACAAGCCAACACCACGAAATCATCACAACAAAACCACATATACCAAAACCACCAGCCAAAACCACCTACTTCAAAAAACCCAGCCAAATCCACCTACAGTGGTGGCGGCAGAATTAAACGGTGGCGGCGGCAGAATATGATATGTGTGGCGGCAGAGAGAGAAAGAGAAAGATGGAGGCTCGTAGAAACTTAAACCAACAACCAATACCTTCAACCGGAACTACCTGAAACCACCTAAACCATCGAAAGATGGTGGCGGATTGGCAGATCAAGAAGGAGGCAATATAATTGTGGCGGCTGCGTATTGTTTTTAGGGTTTAGGCAGACAAATAAGATGGTTGTGTGTGTTTTTTTTAGGGTTTAGATAGGACCATTTTAGTGGGACCCACAAATTTTCAACCATCCTAATAAAGGAGTAGAGAGAGTGTTGATAGTACAACCATTATAAACAGATATTACAAGTATTTTAAACACATGGTGGGGCCATTCTATTTTCAACAATTCAACATTCAACCATAGTCATTTTTCCTTTATAAAGGAGTAAAGATAATAAGATAAAATAACAAAAATGAGTATGTACGATATTCACGCTTTCCAAAAATTGAAAAGCAAAAACGCACTACTCACACAAACACAATACTAATAATGGCACACTAAACACCTCCCCGGCAGCGGCGCCAAAATGATAGTTGTGTTTTTGTATACAAGTCTTAGGAAAGACGAGTATAAATGCGGTAAGTATTAATCGACACGATTTAATGAAAAACCGTGAAGACGAATAAATTCCAAGTTCGTTCTCGAAGGAGGTGTGTGGATTAATGTGCCAATATGTAAAATCAAGCTTGGATTAGTTACGTTTTTGGTTTAAGAGAGAAAAAGTAAAGACGAGCTACGACTACGGTTACACTACGACGATTCGACGTAAAACGATGACGTAATTACGTAAAACGCGACGAAATTAAAAATTAGACCCAAAAATTAATTAAAAGTTTAAACTAAGTCTTAAATAATATAAATAAGAATAAAAATCCAACAAATATATTTTAAAACCTTTTATTAATTAAATATTCAATTTTAAATGCTAATTAAAGCCCTAAAATTAAATATAATTAAGAAAAAGCCCAAAATATTATTTTATTGAACTAATAAATCGCTTATATTATTTAAAGACTAAAAAGTATTTTTTCTAAATTTTTAAAACTATTTTTCTAATTTTAAACACTAAAAACTATTTTTAAACCAAAATAATCATAAAAAATAATAAAATAATGCTAAAAATAAATATTATTTTTCTAAAAATCTTTTTTTAACTAAATTAACAAGGGAAAAATGAAAAAGTTAAAAAAAACTAAAAAAATTGGCTAAAAACGAAAGTACCCCAAAGTACTCCAAGGTGGAGTACTTTTGTGTTGTCCAAGATCTTACCAGACAACAGACTTTTCCAAGATCAGTGTTGTCCGATATCGGACAACACTAAAAAATAAAAAAAATTGCAGCGTTCTCGGACAACAAAGAAAAACCTACTGTATGATTTTTTTCGGCTCGTTTTGGGCTCGTTTTCGCTTGTTTTTAGGGCCTTTTGGTGGCGTTTTTGGGCACAAGAGGCACCCACACAAGCATTGACTTGTGGGGAGTCAAGAATAACACACAAAAACACAAATCAATCTCAAGTAAACACCAAAATTCACACCAATTTAGCTAAGAAAAAGAAGAAAATGCATAAAGGAAATGAACAAGGCTATAGAGTGACTATGATTGCTATCTTAGACCTACCAAACCCTAACCAAAACTAATAACCAGATATTGCACACCCTCACCTAGACCTAAACTAAGTATATGCCAAAAATTAAAACATAAAAACAAGATTCACCACCTTAAACACCTACTGGTGTGTTCAGAAAAGTGCTATAAGATGGTTATGCTGATGCACTTGACACCTTGGTAATTTTTGACTATCAATAACTTAACCAAAAAGCTAGTAACCTACAAATAAGGGCTTAAGTGACCTAAACTAGCATGTTATCTACCTATGAACCAGTTTCCAAACCACAAAACCTAAGAACACAACCTACAACCTTTTTTAATCGATGTGAGCAGATTTTACTAACAAATGCAACTTACACTTCTTTAAACTACAAAGTAAAATCCAAGAACAAAAGCGACTATAACCAACCTATAGAGTGTGTTTAGGCTTACTTCACATACAAGTTTGTCACCTACTACATGCAGTCACCAAAACCAAACACCCCTATAAATTTCTAAAACAGAATTTTACAAAGAGATTAACTTGTATTCAAACTGAAAATCATGTAAACCACCAAGAACATGTATCAAAAGTAAAAAGACCACATAATAAACAAATAAATCTACACAACTAGCATGCATCCACAATCTCTCAATAAAAATCATACAAATCACCTAAAATGAGGGTTCGAAGCCCATACCTTTCTTGGCTTGGTTCAAGCTAAAAAGATTCGGCTGAGTGCCTTCTCAAATCAAGTGGTATAATGGAAAGGAGACGTTTGCAAGAGAGACACGTGTAGAGAAGAGATCCAACATCTTCACTTAAGAAAAGGGAAATGAGATATGCCTTGTTGTTTGTACCTGTTATGAATACACAACACAATAACACTTCAAGTGCATAAAATCCAACAAGATTTCAGTTGTCAAGTGAAATCTTGTTGCTTTTATGCACATTAAGCACTAATCAGTTAATCAAAATAAAGAAACAAATTTGTGACAAAGCTTTTAAGACACAAACTTTTGAAAACTCACTTTTTTAAAAACAAACTTGTAACCAAACTTTGCAAATCAGAAATAAAAGCTTATACAAGCTAATGGTACTTATTCGGGTGTCAACCAAATAAGCACAATAGCTTCTATAATGCTATAACAGAAAACAAATCAAATCCTTGGCTCAAGTGTCCTTTTACCAAGAATTTGATTTATTGGAAAAGGAAAGATAATGGTAACCAACTGTTAAAGCTAACAAAGTATTCGGCTGTTGCTTGAGCTTAGATTATCAGTCCAGTCTCATTCAATCAACTTAGTACCTTGGTTCTCAAAATATTAATCTACCAAAAGTACTTTGAACAAACTACAATTTGGATGAAACTCTAATCTAACTTGCAGAATTTAAAAGTACTACACTAAATAAAACAGAAAGTGGAACACAGCTTTATGCAAGATTTATAAAAAAACACTGTAACTATTTATTAATTTTAAAGAAAGTTACATAAGGCTGGAACAAAAACCTAACTAAGAATGACTAGTCTATATATACTAGTACAATGAGGTAAACCCTAACTTGAATTTGTCTTCAAATTTCCCAAAAAACCCTTGGCATATTCTTAAGCATATGCTGTTTTTTTGAACTTGGTCTTGTGCTCCCATGTGATGTGCCAGGTCGTACAGTTGATCTTGGTGGTTGATTTGATGTGGGGAACACGCTCATGAATCATAGACATTAATTAGTCTTCAAGGTCTCTATCAATGGTGAATCTCGTGACTCAATTAGCTGGTTCTTGGAGCTTTGTGATGACTCAGCCTGCTTCTTCACGTGGGTTTGGTATTGATGTGGGGTAGTGATGGATTAGATTAGGGATTAGGGTTATGATTTGGTGTAACACGATGATAATGGAGGCTGGTGAGTTTATGGCTGCGATGATAACAGCCTAATTGTGTTTTCTTGTTATGTTAAAAAGAAATAAACGACCCCTTTATTTTCATTTTTCTTATAACCGTTGTAACAAAAAAGGCTGGATTGTATTATAGCTGGGCTTGGTGTGTTTGCAAGGCCCGACGAAAATAATACTAGTGATGGGTTGATGCTGGCCCAATTCGTGGGTTGATGATCTGGTAAGCAAAACGAAGTAAATTTGCTAATTTAGCACAACCAAAATTAATATCATGGGCTGGTGTGATCATTTATATTTAACGGGCTAACCCGACCCGTTAAACGGGTGTGGGTTCGTCCATAAAATAAAAATAATGTTTCGGGGTCGGTTTTTCTTGACCATTTCAGTCGGGTTTCGGGTTGACTTTACTTTGTCTTTTGTTGTAAAATCTTCAAAAGTTGTCGAATCTACCCGAATATGCCCATCTTTACTTCGTTAAGTACAATCTCGACTTCGGTTTTGTGCTCATCATTGTAAAGGACTTGTAATGAAATATTTCGCATCTTCAAGGGTCATTCTTGTACATCTTTAATCTTTAGGGGCTGAATTTGACAAGTTGCCAAAGTTGAGGGGCCAAACTTGTAAATTCTTCAAACTTCAAGGGTATTTTTGGAAAATCCACATTCGGGTCCGGTTCTTTGTGCGGCTTCATTTCCCGTGTTCATTTTTGCTTGATACTTGTTCTCTTTTGTTGATTTCACGATATTCGTACCTGAAATACACAATGAACAAACACAAGCACATTTTTTGGTATTTTGATGATATTTTAAGCGTTTTAAGCCCGATTTGGACGATGAGACTATGTATAATTACAGTCTCATCAATGCGATATTTGACCCTTAAGAGTATTTCGAACCATTTTTAGTTTACTCAAACACTAGAAGTTGATTATGTGTGAGAATGTGACTTGAAAACGCAATAAACAAATAGTACTCGGTTATATAATGCAATGCATAGACAACAGACGCCCATTAACTATTTGAATACATGTAGTATGGAATACAATGTAGCATATATTTCTGGCTATTATTTTCGCATGCTATTATGTAGATGTCTTGTCATTCGGAATTTCATAGGAGGGTCAAGTAAGACAAATTTGGAAGCTTGATCTGGCTTAACATAGCGTCACAATGGAAGGCCCGAGTTCATAATTTCTTAGAATATAAAAGGCATTATGTGGAGCAGATGACAGTTATGTAAGGAGTGTAACCGCCAATCTCGCGGATCCAAATACCATAAATGGGATGATGTGCACTTTCTAATCTTCTTAGAATCCAAATATCTATTTTCGTTAAGTAACCGTTAATTATGGGAGTGTTTGGTAATGCGTCTTATAATTTATTTTGTTTGTAACAGTTTAGCAACAATTTTAGTAAATTATATTCATGTTCGCACAAGCATTGGAAGAACTCAAACGGTCGCTCTATATCGAACTTTGGGCACCAGAAGGACCCAAGGTGATGAGTCGCTGAAGAATGATATGGGACAAAACATGGAAATAAGCGATGTATCAGGGATGGTCAAAATATCCTACAAGTACTAAGTTTGTATGGAACATCAATAAAGAGAAGATGAAGAGATTAAATAGGGGTTCTAACAATATTGCAGTTTTTAAAGGAAATGACGACTTCAAATTACATGAAGTGGAAGAAAGGCATAAAAAGGAAGTGGTGAACAAACATATTGCAGGCCTAACGACTTGGAGCTAATAATTGGCTTTAATGTAATTATGTATGTAAAATGTATTTTTATACTTCTTACATTTGACTCATGTTTCGAGTCTTTGTTACAATAAATTATTAGCTTTTAGTTTTCATCACAACCACATGTTCACTAACGAGCTCACAGGCATCAGCTCTAGATAAAAACGAATAGCATAAATAACTAAATAAGAAATATGGCTATGGGGAGAAATTCCTTGAGAAAAGTTTATGGGATTCAAGGAGTAAGGTTGCGAACGGAGATGAAAAGGAGATGAATATTATGACAAGATCTAGAAAAATGTTGATGGTACTGACATCAACATTACGCCTAGGGATGGAAACGGGTCGGGTTTCGGTCGGGTTTTAGCGAACCCGTACCCGTTTATAATATCCGTACCCGCATCCGCTCCATCACCCGACGGGTACCCGATTAGTATTACCCATCGGGTTTTCGGATTTTACTCGCGGGTATCGGGTATCCATAATTAAATTTTTGTTGGACATTATTGTGCGTATAATGTTAAGAAAAACCACTCGAAAATGACCAAAATACCCTAATATGTTTTTAAGTGTTTAGAAGATAAAATAAGTACTTTTTAATATTATTCACGCGATTTAATATAGAATAAATCATAATTTTTTATTTTTAAATTATACATTCCAAATATAATTGATCACAAACATGTTAATACACACAAAATGTAACTAATATGATTATTCAATTCGTTCAACAATCTTCGTCTATTATTTCACAAAAAATTAGAACTTATATAAAATAGCAACAAAAGCGGGTACGAATTCGGGTAAACGGGTACGAATTCGGATACGGGTAAACGGGGCGGGTATTAGTAAAATCCGTACCCGAACCCGTACCCGCGAAAAAAAGAATATTAAAACTCGAACCCGTATCTAAACCCGCCAACCCGACTCCGAACCCGACCCAACCGGTTCGGGTTTCGGTTTTCTCCATCGGTTGCGGGCGCTTTTGCCACCCTAATTACGCCAACTAAATGCACCCGTTCTTGACTAATTAGATGCACCTGAAAAAAAACAATCTATAAACTTAACACGCGATAATAAACTCATGAAGCCAGTGCATCACCCAATTCAGAAATTAGAATATTAATATAAATACCATAAAATTACATTAACGACAAATATCATGCCCCAAGAAAAGCAACCCCATGCCCCCTTAGTGCAACGCACAAAGTTAAAAATACTAAAGTAGAAATACTATATATTACAATTTGTTCAATAACGACAACTATCATGTCCCCAAGAAGAGCAACCCATGCCCCTTAGTGCAACGCACGGGTTCCGGAGGCCTCGTTAACTTAAAGTATTAAGTCTTATTAATTAATTCGTGTTAAACCTTGTAACTTATTAATTAATTATCGTTAAGTATTAACTTTTATCAAAGTAAATATACACAATAAATATAGCCATATTTATTATATATCTTTAATAAAAGATGATCTCGATGTCTAAATATGTGACCTCTTAGGCTCCGCACTTTCGGCCATATTAAATACTATTTGTAACTTACGCACATCCCAACAATTTCTTCATCGTGTGTCAATGCAATTGGCGACATTTTTGATAAATTGTTGAAGTTGTGGAGAAAATTTATAAGTTTGAAGAAGATAATAGAAATGTTTTAAGTTAGAGTATTTTAAATTTCGTTAAATGACAAGTACTTTAAGATTAAAGATGATATTTTTTTTAAATCATAACACTAACAAAACAAGTAAGGCCAAACTAAAATGAAACTTACCAAAACTGAGTATCTCATGGTTCACCCATATCTATGCTAGTCATACGCGGGTTTTTGATGCGAGGATGACAACTCACACATAACTTTTTGCCACATGAGAACCTATTGAATTTAGGTCGTAATCTATCGTTTAACACAACCCACCCTACCACTCTCATGAGCCTAAGACATATACTCCTTCCGTCTCATATTAACAGTCCAGTATACTATTTTTAAACGTCTCAAATTAATAGTCTAGTCCAAAAAAAGATAAGAAATATAGATTAATTTTACTATATTACCCTCACTTGAGGGTATTATTACAAACAATAAAGAAATAAATTAATTGATTAAGGGTAAAATTGTCTTTGTGTAAAAAGTAAGAGAGAGAAAGCTGAAAAAGTGATGTTTTTATTAAACTGCGTGTTTTTGGTCGGTGGACTATTATTATAGGACGGAGGGAGTAGTAGTTAGTAGGTCGAGTCGTGCAATGACATTCAAACGGTTAGAATGTTTTTCTCGAACTCTCGCCTAGTTATATTAAACTCGTTATCCGCTTAGCTTGAGAGGAAAAGTCTTGGCACGTTTTAAACCAAGACCTCAAAAAAAAAACCTTCCAACGAAACCAGTTAGTGAAAACTTAATAACCAACGGTAAAAACTATTAAAATATTAAAATTTTTAATCATAAATATCCACCTTAGAAAAAATCCAATAAAAAGCTTTAAAAAATACAACAACTTTGCTTGTTAAATCATATACTAATATCTATATAGTCCCAGAACATCTGGAAAAGCATCCGAAACACAAAACCCCTCTCCTCCCTCGATCACTCTCAAATTTACAAATCTACCCCTTGTACCACCAGTTCAATCCACAAATTCAATTCACGAATCCAATCATTCATTCATTCATTCCTTCCACTGGATTCAGGTCATTTATTTATTCATTCATAATACCAAGCTTGTTAGGGTTTCTATTTTGTTTTTTTTTTACTTTCTAACCTCTTTTTATTACTACTTATCAACTTCATAGTGTCTAATTCAGTGTGATTTAGTTTTATGCAAGCGCGCCATTCGATATCGTTCAACGCCTTGTTAATTCACCCTGTTTATATGTTAACTCCCTTGCGCCATTTGCTAATGTTTACTTATTTGTAAAATGTAACATATGCTGGTGAGTTGTGAGTTGTGACAGTATAGTTTAATGCGTTAACAGCGGTTTATCTGATTTAAGCCTCAGCATAGTGTTGCCATACTTTTCTTTCTTTTATCCTTAATTTATAGTGTATGCTGCGGTGTTCACTTGAGTATCATTTTGCTTTATGTTCAAGTTGTTAGGGTATATAATTTCTCATTTTGTAGCGTCTGTTTTGCTTTCTTAGTGCAGATAGTGAAGTTTTTCTGGAGTACGATTTTCTGAACATACATTTAAATAACTAGGGGTTGTTGGTCTTTGGTATTATGAAGGGGTTAGATATACTTTAATTTAAGTACTAACCGATAGCATTTAACGTTTCAGTAATTTGACAGATTTTGTATTGCTACTTGATTGAGGAGTTTTAAGTATAAAGTTTGGTATTGAGAAACT
Source organism: Glebionis coronaria (assembly GCA_025667525.1). Lineage (NCBI taxonomy): Eukaryota > Viridiplantae > Streptophyta > Magnoliopsida > Asterales > Asteraceae > Glebionis > Glebionis coronaria. The sequence goes on along the minus strand of CM046879.1, from coordinate 109,317,389 downwards.
GTGAGTTCTAGTAATGTTTCAGTTTTTAGCTAGTAATTTGTTTCACGGATCAATGGTAGTTGTAGCATAAGATGCAATTACGGGCCTATGAATAGCATTTTATTTGTTTTATCTTATGGCTAAATGGGGCCGTGTTTATATCTACTGTCTTTTTTTGTCTTGCTAGCGAGGTATACGCAATGCTTGCTGCACAATGATATAACAAGATCTATCCAGTTATTTGATTTAAGCCTCAGGCATCAGTGTTGCCATACTTTTGTTTCTTTTATCGTTTATTATCTTCTTCATTAGGTTATAGCGCCTGTTTTGCTTTTTTAGTGCAGATAGTAAACCTTATTAAAGTACGATTCGTTGACATGTAAATACTAGGACTTGTTGGTCTTTGATGTTTTTTAAGATGTTTTTAGTGCAGATAGTAAACCTTCTTAAAGTTCGGTAGTGAGAAACTATCGGTTCTAGTAATGTTTCCATTTAGCTAGTAATTTGTTTCATGGATAATGGTAGTTGTAGCATAAGGTACAATTATCGGCCTATGAATAGCATTTCATTTGATGTCTAAGTGTATCTTTTTTTTTTGTCATAATAGCGAGACATACAATGCTTGTTGGCTTGTTGCACATTGGTATACTGGATTTAGATGGTTATGCTTTAATGAATATATTGCAGCTTGATCTTACATTCTTATCAGTTTCATTTATCAGGGCCGTAAAGAAAGTTTTGCTGATGAAGCTGTTGCTGCTAGTTGTATTGTACTGTTGAAGCTACGGGCTTCGAGTTTTAGTTTAATAAGCCGCTGAAGGCCCGGCCCTGATATGTTTAATAATCAAGGGAACCATCAGCAGTATGGGCAGCGGCTACCACTCCCGCCTCCCCAATTTCAACAACAAACAGGACGCCCTTCATACGGCCCACCTAATTCGGCACCTCCAAATGGAATGATGAACACAAACCAGTCTTACTCAATTCCGCGTCCTCCCCCACAGAATCCCAACTGGAGTCAAAATCAACACGTTTCGCCACCAATTCCACTAATGCCACCGCAGCCACATTCACAAGGACAGCAGTTTTTTAGAGCTCCACCGCCACGACTACCTCCACCATCTTCAGGTTACTTCACACATGGCCAATATGGTCACCTACCACCACCGCCGCCCCCACCGCCATCTTCTCCACCTCCTGGACCTCCGCCTCTTCCAGCTTCTACACTCCCGCCCAATGTCAACAGTCAAGTTAAAGGTTCGGAGTCGAGTGTGAGAGATATGACTCCACCTCCGCCTAGGCCTAGAGATGAGAAAACTGTTAGAAAAATCGAAGTTTTATGCAATTATATTGCTAAGAATGGTGAAAGATTTGAAGAGATGACGTGTCAAAAGGTGGTTGGTAATCCGGAGTTTGAATTCCTGCTTGGAGGACCACCAGGAAGTGAAGCTGCGATTTCGCATGAGTATTATAAATGGATGAAAAGGAAATGTCGTTCAACTGAATTGCTTCAAGGGGCGGATAATAGAGATGTATCTTCTTCTATGCAACCTGATGGGACACTGCATGCAGCAGGCGATTCTCATTCCCCTGCTGGTTCTGACATGGATATGGAAGGTTAGCTAATTCAAATTACGACTAACAAAACAACCTCCATTGTATTGCTTCGGGTATTTTGTTGTTTTTTTTTCATACTTGGAAACTTGTAGTGCTAAAGCCTCCCCTTCATTTTGCTTTCCTTTTTTGCTGTTAGATGATATTACACAGACCGAGGAGCCAGGTATTGGTAAACCATCTGAACGTGCAAAGCATGAACCTGCTCTTGTATCCAACCAAGTTGATATGACAACGGAACACAAGGATGCTACAGATGGAAATGCATTATGCTCTGAGCCTGCAGGAGTGACCGGAAAAGGTATAAACTACAAATTGACGTGCCTGTACTTTATTTGAATGTGAAATTTGACGTCAATAGCCCGCTCTTATGTTTTACCTTTGTAGTTATGCCAATAATCGTCATAACATTATCTATTTTATGATTGTTGCTGCTTTATGCCGCATCACTAAATTTGATGATCGTTCCATTAGTTCCTTGACTTTGACTGACGTGCTATAAGATTTATCTCTAACGTCTAGCTACTAATCTTTGAATCTGTTACAACTCATTCTCGTTTTCTGCTTTTTCCTTTTTTAAAACTTGTTGCATGCTTGAAAATCAACCATTTGAATAACGACCCCTACTCGATAAACAGTGAATTAAAAGTTATCTGTTCTGTAGGGGCCAATCTCTCCCTGGATGATTTGCAATATGAAAAGTCAAGTAAAAAGGTTGGTGTTGTGGATTCTGAAAGGTCTAATACAGACAGCAAAATAGAGAAAATCAACATAAGTTTACATCAAGAGATGAAACACTCAGATTCTTCTGGTGTAGCAAAAGACAATCCATTTAAACTTATACAAGGCTATGCTTCTGATGATGGCTCCGAAAGTGATAATGATCCACATTTTGAAAACCTTAGTCCTGAAGAAGTCTCACGACAAGTCAAAGCTGAAAGTGACGATGAACTTCATATTGGAAACATGAGTCCTGCAGTCTCGCGACAAGTTATAGCTGAAACTGATAGTGATTTTCATTTTGAAAACATTAGTCCTCAACCAGGTTCGCCACTTTTCAAAGAAAATGATATAGAAACTAAGAATTCTCCAGAGCTTAACACAGGACTGGGGCCATTATCTGGGCCTGTTACCGAAGCGTCTTTGGATATATCTTCAAAAATTTTGGAACCTTCTACAAACACGAAGAATTTGGAGAAAAGAACTGATGGTGGTACATCTGTAATAAAAAATGAACGACGCGAGGGTGATGATATTGCTGGTCGTAAAAATGATAGGTCCAAGAAACAAGATAGTAATGTTAAGTTAGAAGTCGATGAGTTTGGGAGGATAGTAAAGAATGATTCTAGTGACAGTGGCTCTGATCATTACTCCAGGAGGCGTAGTAGAAGAGATAGAAGTAGGAGTAGAAGTCGATCTCCTCATGGAAGGAGGAGGAGAAGAGAGAAACGCAGTTGGTCCCGTAGGTAACTAGTTTTTCTTTTGTCTATTTTTGGCATATATTTAATTTTTCTGATTGTCTCTGATTTTGTAAGCAGTCACCTATATTTATAATTTTTTGCTTTACAGCCGGTCCCCCAAGAAAAGAAGCCGGTCTCCCAAGAAAAGAAGCCGGTCTCCCAAGAAAAGAAGCCGGTCTCCCAAGAAAAGAAGCCGGTCCCCCAAGAAAAGAAGCAGGAGCAGGTCTCCTTATAGAAGGAATAGAAGTCAGTTACAACAAGTCTGTTTAGACCATCGTCGAGGCAAGTGCTTTCGTTCTGTGTGTCGGTTTTTTCATGAACCTGATAAGACCGAGGGGTCTAGGTGGCAGAAGAACAAGGAGCAGTACCACGAGGTATCACATAAGTTCGAAAATTCAGATAAATTATACCCTGAGAGAAATAAGGGCGATAGTCAAGATGCTGTTAAGAAAGCATTTGTTGAGCCTCCAAGTGACTCTGCTGAGGTGGCAAGTGGTCATGAAATTAAAACCTTCGATGTTCCTACAAATTCTGCTTCAGCAGGTATTTATCCTCAGTATCAAGCTCCACCATCTTCTGTACACCCTCGGTTGGCACCATTGCCGCTACCACCACCACGTGCCGGTCCCTTGCCACAGTATCAGCAGAATCAGTTGCCTCTTTCAACTAACTATCCTTTTCAGAACTTTGTCAGACCATTCCCTATGAACTACCAAATACCCCAACAACCCGTGGCTTCTTATGAACAACCAGGTTTAGTTTCTTCTAATTCAATCTTCTCGCAGGACCCACCACCACCTCCTCCACCAACAGCTATGACACACTCATTCCCAGTTGAAAACGTGCCTAGAACATCTGAATTTGTGTCGAGAACCGCCAGCCACTACAATCCTTATGCATCCACCTTCGATCAACCAATGAATACAAACTTCAGTTCAGGTGTCATAAATCAAGATACAGCGACATCTTTCAGTAACCAATATGGGTCTTCAGTCGGACAGAATCTGGTACCCAATGTTGGGCAAATGCGTCAGTTTCCACAAAGTAATCAATATGATCCACTGTTCGACAGCATTGATCCATCTGCCAATAGGGCTGTGGAAGTGGAAGAGAACAGTAAACACAAAGCGGTTGCTGTAAGTGAAGAAAATGACGAGTTTGGTGAGACGGCTGATGCTGAGGTGGGCGCTGTCGAAAATGACAGTCCCAGCCCTAGCTCTCCAATGGATTTACCTGATATGGCCACTGGGGAGATCGAGATTGATCAAGTGAAGAATTCAGGGAAGACTAAGAAGAGCAAGGATTCTAGATCAATGAAACTTTTTAAAGTTTCTGTTGCTGATTTTGTGAAAGAGGTTTTAAAGCCATCATGGAAACAGGGGAATATGAGCAAAGAGGCTTTCAAGACTATTGTTAAGAAGACAGTTGATAAAGTGTCGGGAGCTATGAAGAGTCATCAAATACCAAAGTCACAGGAGAAGATAAATCATTATATCGATTCCTCACAAAGAAAGCTGACTAAGCTTGTCATGGTAAGATACTATCCTTCACTCTTTTAGATTTTTTTTACTCACGTCTATTTGGACGTATACTGACTTAATCCATATCACTTTGGTTTTTTGTTCTTTTGAGGGAAAGAGTCTATTTACTTGCTCAACACATCTACTTGAAATTCGGTTTATTGTACTTTGTTTTTTTTTTTTAATTCCAATGGGTCAACTTGGAAAATTTAGCTACAAATAAAATGAGTCAAATTTGTTCGAGTGTGGCCAAAAGTTTTATGGAATGATTTCAACCCTCGTAACTTGCTTTGTTCAAATAACCAAATATTATTTTCTCTAGTACAAAAGGAAAATGCTATAACCACATAATTTTACAACAGAATTTTCACAAACTGAGGTGTAACAAAATGGTTTTTCATGAAACAAAAAGTTAGTGGAGGAAGAAAGCATAATTGATCCAAATTGACATGCCACATCATCGTGTGAAAGTATTTTTGTAAATATTATGTGGTTCTGGCAAACCTCTTGGCTGTGTCAGGAATTTCCCTTTATGACACATTACTGATTACACATCCCCGCCACCTCTATATATTTCAGCATTCAATTTCGAAAATCGTATATCGGTTTTCGAAGAATTAATTAGTTGAGGAGGACTTGTTAGGTCTGTAATGTAAAGTTCGCCGAAATGTGATGGACTTTGTCTGTTCTTTTGGGTAAAAGGGCCTTAGAACCCCGGTAAATGTATTACCCCAAAAAACGTTTAAGTACGAATGGAATGTGGCTGGAATACCACATTAACCTCAAGCAACAATGCTTGATAAACACCTTAACAATGTGTATATGACATGCCATAAACACTTAACCCTAGTAATAAAACTACAGATAGAAATTACTAGAGATAATATGCCAAAATGGAAATACTAGACAAGTCACGTCTTGGAAGTAGCAGGATCCATGAAGACCAGGTTTTGTTGCTGTAGAGCAAATTGGCGGATTCATCATAACAGTTTTCAACCTCCTCCCCATCCGTGTCTTCCAAAGCATCAGAAGGATTAGAAGTTGCAACAGTAACACTCTTATGAATTTGACTCGACGTAGACTAAATTCATAAGAGTGTTACTGTTACAACTTCTAATCCTTATGTTGCTTTGGAAGACACGGATGGGGAGGAGGTTGAAAATTGTTATGATGAATCTGCAAATGTGCAAAAAAAAAAAAAAGTGCTCTACAACACCAAAACCGGGGTCTTAACGGATCCCGCTACTTCCAAGACGTGATTTCTCTAGTATTTCCATTTTGGATCTTGTCTGTTCTCTTTAGTATAATACTGATAAAAGGCATGGCATTCTCGTACTATTGTTTCGTTAAGTTTTCTTTATTAAACCAAGGGTGTAGGGGGTTGAAACGAGCCGAGCTCGGCTTGTTTCGATCCTTAGATTTGAGCTCGACCCCGGCTCATGATATGATATATAAAGCTCGAGCTCCGCTCTGGCTCTGCTCGTTTGTGATGCGCTTACAAAAAATAAAGCTTGGCTTCTTGAGCTGACTTGATCGAGCTTGTTTCGAGTTCGTTTACTAGAGCTCGTTTAGGCTCGCGAGCCTAGTCGAGCTTTGTATATAAAGCTCGGGCTCGATTATCAAATGAGCTCCATTTTAGGCTCGGCTCGTTTAGGCTCGGTTCGTTTCCACCCCTAGGTGGGATGTTAGAACTTAAAAAGACACCGGACTCTGTACTTTGGGAATAAATACAGTATGATACTAGTATTATAGTACGTATAAAATTCGCTGTTTGATTCCACCCCTTTTCTTATTTTCTTAACTGCTTAGCATTCTTAGAAACCGCAAATTTCAGCCTCTAGTTTTTAGCACTTGTTTCCGTAAGATCATCGTTGTTTGAGTAAATTTTTAATGCCAGTAATAAACTAATATGACTGTCAGTAATGTTCTTCATATTATTTTGCAGGGATATGTTGACAAGTATGTCAAAGCATAGTAAATGGGTGTGAAGTTTTGGTTGTGAGATGGATATAAGCAGACTCTTGCTTACTTGGTAGGTGGTTTACGTGTATATCTTACTTGCATTTTACAGCCTAATATCTGAACTCCAACTTAGATTTACTTGCACTTGTTGTTAGCAGAGTTATGGGAAGCGAACTTGGCTCGCCACACCTGATGGCTGATTTTTAACGAGTTCAGACCTCTACAGAGTTTTGAAGGTTAAAGATTACATTGTATGTTATACGGAGTACATCTTTTTTCCAGTTACTCAGTTGCTTGTGTTGTTTAATAGATGGTGTATCTCATGTAACGTGTTTGTAAAGAGCAAGCAATGCAAATATGCTTTATAATATCTGTCATGTTTTAAATGCTTCCATGAATTAAATACCGCAGAATAAAACCCACTGTTAAAATTGCATCAGTGCATTACTTTTTACATTCTTCTACTTGACATTTATTTTATGGTATGACTCAGGATCATATACTGCCTAATGTCTACACTACATCTGAATTCTGCAAGCGTATACTTAATCTGTACATTTTCCCCCAAGGTGAGATGGTATGTTTATATGGCATATGAAAGAAATATCGGAAATTTGGTCCTTGGTTATTGTGTTTACGGGGCGAAATGGACGGGCTGGGTTTATCCAGATCCATTTGAGTTTCTTTTTCTGCAAATGCAGCATCCTTTCACCATCACCTTTCCTTTTATCTCTAAATATCTGGAAAATGTAAAAACATTTTAGAAGTATCTCTACTCCACTAAAGTTTCTGTTTTCGGACATCTCACAAATTCACAACTCCAAATTTTTGTAAAAAATAGTATAGAAGTTAAAAATATTTATCTTAACTTGATCATATATCTGATAAAAACAGGCAGAGGACCAATTAACCACTCGCCTCCGTACATACATAACAATCATTATGGTATATTGTTGAAGAGCGTTGATATGGACCTAATTCGCAGGCCTAAAAATAGACTTAAGCTTACGTGTCCTTTTGTGATTAGTGAAATGCAGGAGACCTATTATTTCATATTTTCTCTTTTTTGATCTTAGCCTTTCATTCAGTCACTTGTCTTAATCCTGTAATTAGGCCTCCTTTTAGGCTTGCAAATTAGGTCCATCTATCATTTTTCATTGTTGAAACTTGCTTAAATATGAATAACCCTCTTAGGTTTTGAACTAACTTTCTGAGTCTATATAAAATTCTGATGTTATGTAACCAACATTCAACATATATCAATCCGCCAACTCCGTCGAACATGAAATCATTATACATCTTTTCGCATGATATAACGCATCACATGATATGATTGATGGCATCTTGCATAATATAACTGTGCAAGAATGGCCATTGCTTGCGGCTAAAGGATAAAAGGACCAGCAAAAAGGGAGAACTGGTACCACGAGAACCGGTACCAAAAAGTTGCGGGGACACGGGGTTACTTATCTAGAGGACCTCTAAGCTCTAGCTTGTTGATATAACAAGTCTTTTTATAGTGCGCCTTGTTTGTCTCAATTAGAAATGAACCCTAAGTAAGATGGTATGGTCATTATACTCGTCTAGTAGTTGGTCGGTTTAACCTGTTTAATCCATGTATTATGTCAACTTTTGTATATTAAACATGTTAAAATAGGTCAACCGAAACCCGTGCAACCTATTTAAACTGCGTAACCTATTTAACCGGCCAACCAAAGTATATATACGAGTAAAATGGGTCAAGTTCAAGTCGTGTAAAAATGTAAAGTTTGAAATAACTAACCCAATCATTTAAATTTAAATGATTTAAGTTTGGGTTGAGAATTTTTTTAACCCACCAACCCGAATCCGCCAACTCGAACCCAACCGAAATTGCGACCCCTAGTTTATAACCCCTTAGAGACAATCCCCATCCCCTCAAATTTCACTTCAAGCCAGTTGGTTGATTAGAAATTAATCAAATTATGCAAATGAGCATATAGAATATGCATATGATTTTGCATGTGGCTTTCAACTTCTAAGAGAGGATATAAAGAACAAATTTGGGTCCACATGTGATATAACCAAAGGGCAAAGGCCCACAATCTAGTCTTAGTTGGTCCCTATTCGACAAGTCACAAAGAGGAATACAAGATAAGCCTGCCAAAAGCCCACAAAAAGATGAGCTTATGACAATAAAACTAGTTTCTTTATTTTAATGGTTTCAATATTCTAATAACAGGAATTCATCATCACGTACATATGGAATGTTGTAAAATTCTCTTTTGTGAAAATTTGGCCTCGTTTACAACTCGAAAACCCAAAAAAGATTAACGCCATTTCACCGTATTGTAGTTTTGTGAGAAATCGACATATTTCGGTTCTGGACATCGTCACGCGCAATGTAGTGTCATGTAAGAATGCTATTACTATGGCTTGTGGCTTACTCGCTATAGTTGATATGTAATCCTAGTGTAATATATTCTTTTGCGAAGGTAAAGATTCTACCAGCATAGTCATTGACAAAAGTAGCAATAGCAGAGTTTTTTTTTAATTATTATAATAAAACGTTTGTTAATGTAATTGTAGGTGCAATATAATGTGTAATACAGCTATTAAATGAACAACACTTTTTAATAAAAAACATTTTAAAAAATTAAGTAAACTTGTTTGTTGCATGAAACAGAAACATTACAGATTACACTTTTCGCTCACCATTTTTAAACATTTTACGTCAAACACACGTATAGTTATCTCAATCAAAAAATAAAGTGTATCAATCAATTTTTTATAGTTAACTGTGCTCAAAGTCTCTTTTCATTAGACGAGTGTGAGACCAGAGATTATATAACACAAAGCAACAATATACTCTAGAAACATGTTACAAATATTATCAACACAATATCTACAATGATTAAGGTTTATAACTTTTCCTGTGTATGATTGTATCATATAATTTACTAATGATTGTCTACAAATTAATTATGTTAAGTATGATTAAGCCAAGTTGTACCATGTGCCATATTGATCCCTTTGACCAACTTTGTGACTTATTTTGATTTCTTCTTTTGATCAAATATCTTCTCATATGCTATAAGTAATTAATTAGTTTGAAACAGTTTTCAGTTAAGTATAGTTATATATTATGATGTCTCATAACTTTTGAATTCACAATCCCTTAATAAGAAATCATTTTTACACACTTTTTTTATTTAACATTTTGAAACACATCCAAGCCCTTTTTATATATGTGATTTTATTTGGTTGCAGAATGCCCCATTAGTCACTTACGGTTGAAATACACGAGTAGTCACAAGATTTGTTGTTATTTGTGGCACTTTATGGATGAATTTAGTGGTGGGGATATATGAGAAAATGAGTGTCTAAATAGCTTGTAGAAAGTAGTGTGGGGTAGGTAATCATGTGCCAATGAAAGTGATCCTGTTTTTTCATTTACAGTTAATTGACTTGTTGCATATTTTTCTCTTGAAACTTAGTATTATTGGTTTAAAACGCATGGTGGACATAAAATCCAAAAGGGCAAAAGGCAAATATATTACTTGCAAAAGTTAAATAGTAGGAGGAATTTTTTTTTTTTTTTTTTTTTTTTATAGAACGGCAAATGTTAGTGGTTAGTGGGTCAAGTCGTGCAATGACATCCAAGCGGTAGAATGTCTTCTTCGAACCGTCGCCTAATTATGTTAGACTCCTTATCCGCTTCACCTGAAAGGGCTCTTGGCAGGTCTTGAACCCAAGACCTCCAGGAAACCTCCCCCAAAGAAACCACTTAGTGGAACCTTGGTGGCCAACTGAGCTAAGCCAGTTGGTTGTACTCCGTATGGGTAGTAATATTTGGCGTTTTAAAATCCGGGTTAACATGATCGGTTAAACAGGTTAAATCGTAAATTTGTCGAATAAATGAGAGTCGGTTTTAGTTGAAAAACTTGATTAAACCATTGGTTGAACCATGGCACGGTGAATATCGTTTACATTACTTTACTATCTATAAGCTATGAAATTTTTTGATTTCTTAAACTTTGATTTTTTTATTTAAAGCGTTTTATGAAGCATTTTGATTTGTTTATTTTATTAAACCTTTATGTTATTATTAGACGATTACCCGCGTATAGCGACAGAAATTTATAGCGACAAATAATTAATGATATGTGATATTGTGGTGAGTGGTGAGTGTTTCGTGTAATCTTCAAAATAAAACGTGAAAACATTAAGTTGTTCACCTTGGGTTAAAGTAAAACAACATAAAAAATTTAAAATACCATTCATAACCCGTTGTAAAAGTTAAATGTTTTGACCTGCTAACCCAAATACTCCGTATTTTAATAACTCGGTTTGACCCGACCGGTTCAAGCAGTTAAAAAAGGGTCAAATTAACCCCGATCTTATATTTTCGAATCCTGTTAGACCCGATGAGCGGGTTGACCCGAAGGACGAACCGGTAACCGGGTGACTTGATCAAGTTGACCTGGTGATTGAACCGATGACTCGATGGTTGAATTGGTGACCCAACTAATCAGAATTAGGATTATTGAAATTATGAAAGAAGTTTGACTAATTAATAAGAGAATCTATTTATGCAATTTAAGTTTTCACATTTCACCATTTATATAATTTAAGGTTTCACATTTAACTTTTCACTTTTCAAGAAATAGTAATTTTTCTTTTATAGATAGTATAAATATATATATAGATATAGATTCATCTATATTATATATTACGTAAAAAAATAGTCATAATATACTATAATTAGTAATGTTGAAAAATTAAGTTACAATACTATATGTATAATGTACAACTATATAAATCTAATTAGAAATCAATTAAAACATAAAAACATAATCTAATACTCATATTAAAACTAAGTAATACATAATATAAAAAGCAATTACCAAACTAGACTATATAAGAACCCTTTTACGAAACAAGACCAATTTTCACCATCTTACCAAAATGAACCAAAGTGCATAACCTTATGCACACATGCGCACAAACTTCATGCATAACGACACATTTTGGTGTGCACCGAAGTGCACAATATGGATGCATTAACTTCAAGCTTCACTTTGCTATTACGGTGCACAAGAAATAGATGGGTTGCATACTTTGTTGCGGTGCACAAAGTGTGTTAGAAATGCATCATGGCGCACAATAGGTGGTGCATCAAGCTTCACTTCCCTACATGGCGTACAAAAAGAAATGCATCATGGCGCACAATAGGTGGTGCATCAAGCTTCACTTCCATACATGGTGCACAAAAGGAAATGCATCATGGCGCATATATTGCATCACGGTGCACACAAAAAAAATGCGACATGGCGCACATAGTGCTTCAAGGTGCACAATAGGTATGCATCATGGCGCATAGGGAATTTATTGTGCATCAAATTTTAGTTTGCTATCAAAAGTTTAGTAGGCGCACATAAAAGTTTATGCATCATGGGGCACATAGTGCATCACGGTGCACAAGAAAATGCATCATGGCGCATGGGATTGTGCATCAACACCTCATGTGCATCACGACTCACAAGTAGTGAACTAGGTGCACAAAAACTACTTTCACAATGTATTAAGTGCACAATCTTTGGCGTGCAACTTTTCTTGGTGCACCTTAATTTGGAGTCGTTGAATTTTAACATCTAAAGGTTATAATCAAAAAGTCCAATTTGGTAAAATTTCCATGCGCCGACTAATTTGGTATTACAGCCTCAAAAGAGGCTATTTAAAAAATTTCCTCCAATAATAATACACATTAAAAAATTAATATTAATTAATATTAATGAATATATAATTAATACATCCTGCTACTTAAAAGTACAATTATATATTCACATTTTACAAGCATTAAAAACATATATCTACAAAATCGTACATATGTTATCTACCTAAAATGACGGTGTAAATAGTTTTAGAAATCTAACCGGACCAACATGTTCAACTGAGAACTAAAGTCACAATTGGTTCGGCTAACCAATAAAAGCTGTCAAAAGACGAATCGGAGAGGACCAGTCAAAACCGATAAAAAAGGTCCCATTACATAAATCTGTATTACTTTGTTTTGAACGACACATAATTGGTACTACTTATAGAAGAGATTGCATCTTCTCTAAAAAAATTTAACTAGTACCGTCTTACAAGCTTTTGGTACAAACCTTTACAACACAAAAAAATTCATAAATTTATTTATATATTAATTAGTGAGCAACATACACTATATCACAAAATCATTAAAACTTAATATGCAATATGTACAATGAAATGATTATTACTGCAAACTAAATTTTTTTACATACTCTACTAATGTAAGTTTAATATGTATTTGATTTTGAACCATTTTTTTTATAAATTTGCATATTGGAAAACATATATCGCCTATGTATTTTAGTATAAATTTAGTGAAATACTAATCATTTTGCTAATTAATTTGATTAAATCGTACATCTCAAAGTCGAAAGAGTTTAATGTTATTATAATGTATGAAAACGTGTACACATATAAACTACAAATATTTTATATATTTACATGCTGTATAATATTATGACGAATGTTACACAAATTAGCAAATATCTTTCACCATCAATAATCATAATCTCATAATACTATTTTTATATGAAGTAATTTATTATTGCTTAAATTTATTCCAATTTAAAACTATTATTATTATTCGTAACATTATTATTAAAAAATAGGGTAAAGTGCAAATTTGGTCCCTTGACTTTGCAAAAATGATAATTTTGTCACCGAGTTGAAATTTTCGGTAAATTTGCCACTATACTTTCCATTTCCATGCAAAATAAATCCCGAGTAGACTTTTTTTAAGTTTGGGCCGTTATCCCCCCGTTAACTCTCTCACGTGAGGGTATTTTTGTCATTTTTGATCCCCCTCTTACCCCAACCTTTCTTCTACGCAAAAATTTCCCTGAAAGCTTTTCTTCCCCAATTCTTCTTCTTCCCCACTTTAATTTTCTCAGAACACCACCACCGCCGCCACCGCCATCCACCAACACCACACGCCGCCATCCGGATTTAACATTCTTTAAATGCTTATGGTTATTTGATTATTACAACTCCAATCGACAATCACGCATCCAAAACCTATGTTCTACTGCCCCTATCAGAATGTTCGTGATTATCTGTGTATGGTGATATACGTGAATGTTCATGATTATATGTGTGTATGTTTGACCCGATAATGACAACAAACTAAAACTCCCCACACCGTGTTGAGGTTTCTCGTCTAACTTTGATTCACCAACAGCTTGAGAATCGTCAAATGGATGTAGATGGAAAAACTGGTGAGAAGTTGTTTATTATTTTATTAAACAGAGAAAGGTTTGGCTAAAACACTTCTTGGTCAGAAGCTGCTGTAATGATACAAAAATTACTGTTGCTTCTGGCGATTCATATGAATCATTAGGATCATCTGTGTTTAAGTTAAACACCTGTGACATTTGACTAAAACTCCCCAAACTATGTTGAGATGTTTGATCTTCAACATTCAGACCTGTAATGTCATCTAATGTTAAATGACCAACTACTTGAGGATCTTCAATGGGTGTAGATGGAAACATGGGTAGGATATTGTTCGATAGTTTTTCAATAATGGGAGGTAATGAAGACGGTTCCTTTTCAACTTCTGTTTGTAGCACCCCACTGCTTGTGGTGATATGGATTGGGTGATATGAACTTCTGTGTGCAAGCTACAAGAGTATTATGTTTCAACTGCTGCTTGTGTTATCGTTCCTTTTGATGATACAGATAAGTTGGACTCTCGTGATAACATTCTGAAACTCCGCACAATATTCTGAGAGTTCTTATTTTTGGCACGCAGACTACGAATCTCATCTAATATTGAACCACCACCTACTTTTAGACCTACAATTGGTTTAGATGGAGAAACTGGTGGGATGTAATTATCTTTGTGTTTACCACCATCTGTTGGGGGCTTTCTCATCTACCCTTCTTAGGGGGAGGAGGTGGCAATGGTAACTTTAGTTTAACTAGAGCTGACTGGTTTTTGCCATGGTCAAAGAGGCCGTTGTCATGACTGCTTGTTTGCAGCAACTTCACTGGACGTGGTCTTTCAAAGGCATGCACTGAAAAAGTTTTAGGAGAGGATTGCACGTCTTGTAGAAGAATATAATCCACTTGATCGTTCTCCTCTATTGCATGTTGGCTTATACACTTTACTTCATAAGGCACAATAAGAGTATTAAAGAGTGTTTTGTCATTACCCGGGTCAAACATACACACAGATAATCATGAACATTTTGATAGAGGCAGCAAAACATAGGTTTTGGATGCGCGATTGTTGATTGGAGTTGTAATAATTAAATAATCATAAGCCTTTAAAGAATGTTAATCTCGTAAATTAACATTCTGGATAGCGGTGTGTGGTGTTGGTGGATGGTAGCAGCGACGATGGTGGTGTTTTGGGAAAATTAAAGTGGGAAAAAAGAAGAATTGGAGAAGAAAAGCTTTCAGGGACAAATTTTGCATAAAAGAAAGGTTAGGGTAAGAGGGGGATCGAAAATGACGAAAATACCCTCACGTGCATGATACTTGAGAGGGTTAACTAGAGATAACGGCCCAAACTTAAAATAAGTTTACTCAGGGGTTATTTTGCATGAAAATAGAAAGTATAGTGGCAAAATTGTCAGAAGTTTTCACTCAATGACAAAATTACTGTTTTTTAAAAAGTCAATGGACGAAATTTATACTTTACCTTAAAAATATATATATAATCATAAAATATTGTGTTCGTAAAATTTTAGTTGAGCCGAAACAAATCAAAATTTTAATTTGGCGTATGGTTTGATTGTTTCTGTTTATAATAGGTTGGTTTGATTTTGTTTTTGAATTAAAGTTTTCTAAACTGATGAACCTAAACAAAATCCTACTTAAAAACCGAACTGATCAACACTCAAGGAAATGCATTTCTTTTTGGTATATTTCATTTTTGTTTTAAGTTAAAACAAATGCACAATAATTATTGTAAAGTTGGTTGAATTTATAGGGCACATCCACATGCATGTGACACCTTTCCTTTTTGCATGTGATGAGAGATCCCTTTTAGTTTTCTAAATATGACGGAACATTTGTTTTCTAGTATTTGCGTGCATTATTCTTTAAGGCTACCTATAACGCATGAGGGTCGCGATCTAGTTTTTTCGGCCGATGACCTAGTACGACCTATTTGCCACAACCCGGCGACCTAGTGCGACCTAATTCAAAATTTATTTTTTTATTTTTAATAAAAATAACATTTTTTATTCAATAAAAATAACATTTTATATTTAATAAAAATAACATTTTATTCCAAAAAAAAAAAAAACATTTTACTCCATACAACACGCATTACACTAAAAAAAAAACATTACATAAACTAAAAAACATTACGAAACATTATAAGTAAAAATGGTACAATGCATTAACTAAAACTAACTCCAAAAATTGTCAAATTAATATATGTTGTGAGGAATTAAAAAAAGCTCAATATATTAAAATTTGAAATTTTTTTATAAAGTTTATATAATTAAAACACGATTAAAACATGTTAAATTTAAAAAAAAAAGTTTTTTTTTTTTTTTATAAAACACACAACACACAGACACAAACACAAACACAAACACAAACACAGGACCGAATAACACATTAGATCATATGTGGAGTCGATTTGTGCCCGACCGACGTTGCGGCGACTCGGTCGCGACCGACTGTCGACCGACAAAATTCCGATGCGTTGCGGGTAGCCTAACATGTACAAAATTCTGATTCTTTTTTTCCTATCAGCTTTTGAAACCGAATATATGAATTAAGGTCCAGCTATATATATTGACGGCACTGGAAAATAAGGTTTTGAAGGACAAATTATTTTTTTACAATAATAACAAAATATAAAAAAGATATGGTATCAAAAAGATAAATTGAGTATGTTTACTTACAAATGATAAATTTACAAGATTTTAAAGCGTTAAATGATGGAATTTAATATACGTGAGGGATAATATTAATTTTTAGTAAAAAGCGTTTAAAAATAATCAAAATAAAAAAGAAAATATACTAAAATCTTATCGTGTCAGACTCATAAAAAGCAACGGACCCTATAGTTACTACATACATCCGTCTAATGTATACATGTTTGATATTGATCGCATGCCAAGTTGAGTATACAGTTGATAACTTGATTGTTCTCGATTTTAACCATTTTGTATCGGTTCGTTGGACTTTCAAACAAACTTACCGGTAAAACAAATTGACTGTATAAAAATTAGCATAATAATACTAGCTTGTTTCTTGAGACATACTCTGTAAATGAAAGACAATATTTCTAACAATTTTATGCACTTGGAGATGAAAATAATGTCGAGATATACGATTGTTTAATCATTGGGAATGAGTGAATTTATCGAGGGCATACATTTAACACGGAGAATACACTTTATTAAATGTTTAATATTTATTAAATGTTTAATAAACCTTTACTTAATTATAATTAACGGTATTTAAATTAGTTACGTGTTTAATTGATTTAAGATACGTGTGTAATTAAATTTGAGGGGTCAAAAAGTCAATTCTAGAACCACCAAGGCCTTAGTGGGCTGAATATTATACATGGGGATTCTAGAAGATTTTTGATTAATTCCTAATTATAAATTTACTAAAATTAAGATTTTTTGAAGTGAAGATCAAGAAATCTAATGAGGTGAAGAAGCTATAAATACCTCCATAATCACCTCATTATTTTACGTGTTCTATACCTTCTCCAAATATCAGTTTGATTGTACTCCTCCTCAAACCCTAAAATCACCTAAAGTATAAACCTTTGTACGATCGACTGGCTTTAGGTACTCCTTTGTGAAGTAACTAAGCCTTATATTAAACCTTTTTGTACTCTTATCAAGTTTTTAGTTCTTGTTTGATCCACTTGCTTGGTTCGACTAACTCTAAACCCTAACTAGGGTTTCAGATGATTTTCTATTATTATCTTGTAACACTCTATAAATCGATCTTTACGTAATCTCTAATTAGGGTTTTCGATCTAAGATTTCAAGTTACAAGATAATACACTAGTTTGTTTAAAGTGAAGTTACTACTAGCATCGTAGTAATTGTTTGGTAACGTGTCGTGTGAGAAAACGATATAAACAATAATTTAATCGTTAAAATTAAAGATCAAGATAAAAACACATTAATTAATTTATTCAATTAATTAAAAGTTAATTTTAAATTGTTTTTATTTGTATTTAATTATATATATTATACTAGATCTATTCTGTTATGTACTCATAATTAATACTCCATCCTTCTATATAGTTCACTGACAAAAAACACTTATTCTAATAAAAACAATATTTTTTTAGTTTTTTTTCTCTTACTTTTTACATAATAACAATTTTACTCTTAACCCATTAAATTACAACTTCTTTATTATTTATAATAATACTTTCAAGTGAAAGCAATATATGAAAATGGACTTAATTTAAAACATCTCAAAATAATAAATTGAACTAATATCTTAAATCAATAAATAATACATACATAAGTATATAACCATGATAGATTTGTTTGTGTGGCAGAAACATACAAACTCACCCTTTTCCAATGGCAACTCCATGATGGCCTCACATTTTTGCTCATGGGTTTCCTTCCCCAAATTGATAAGGCTATCTTTCAACCATTTGCATGCGTATGTATGTGCAAGTATTAAATAAAATTATCAAATTCGATTATACTATATTCATTAACTTTTACTTATATATAAGGGTCGCTAAAGTCACCATCATTGAGTAGTTCTATTAAATGAAAGCTCGCAGGCACAAACACACCAAAACCTTAACGAATGTATCGGTTTACCACTCGTGCATCATGGTTTTGTTGAAAATATCATTCACTAATAGCATCTCTACATCTCTAATGACTTAAGAGAGACTAACAAACGTGTAATATAAATTGTGATTTATGTATTGTAAAATAGTTAATTGTCATTTAAAATGCATGAACATAATTCTAGGCAATGATTTCCATATAAATATGTGTAACAAATTGCTTGTTACAAAAGAAAAAGTAATGAGAGAAGAGAACGATTTGTCTACATATCGTGCATATTATTAACCTTTTTAGGCTGGTGGGAGCGGAAAAAGAAACTCACATTATTTCAAGATCACTTTAACTTTTTCTCATTTTTTATTAACTCATCTAAAACTCATTTTTCAGGTATACTAATAAACGTGTAATATAAATTGTGATTTATGAATTGTTAAATAGTTAATTACTTAATTGTCATTTAAAATGCATGAACATATGAATTCTACGCAATGATTTCCATATAATATAACTATGTAACAAAATTGCTTGTTACAAAAGAAAAAGTAATGACAGAAGAGAACGATCTGTCTATATCGTGCATATTATTAACCCCTTTAGGCTGGTGTAAGCGGTAAAAAAACTCATCTTTATTTCAGCGTTATTTTAGGTTTTTTCCACTTTTTATTTACTCATTTTCCAAGTGTCATATACCTCATCACAATTTTATATAAAATATAACCAATTAAATAACCTTACACACTCACAACGCACTAACAACGAGTTGTCAAAAACTCACTATTTTCTCCTCAAAACAGTGATCCACACGTAGTTTTTTTAAGGTAGGAATAAAGGTCATCCGTAGATTTTTGCCACATCGCCAAGTCACTCGTGAGTTTTTTACCTGCCCCTTCGGCCTTATTGTGTGAAGCCTTTCATGTAAACTGTGATTGTAGCAAATCTTCTGAAAAAGAACTACTGTATAAATATAGTTTCAAATATACCAACCAATATAACTCCCATTAAATGTTGCCGAAATCCCTATATACAAATTTTCTACAAGGTATTAATTTTTGTTATACAAATTTTCAACGAGGTATTAATTTTTGGACCACTTCATTCCAACTACCTTTCGTTAACCTTGACTAGTAGGAGTACTCTTTAATCTCTAACGTTTTGAAGAATCGTTCTGAAGAATCAATGAATCATTATAGACCTTTTGACTTGTGCCACATGAGCCAATTATGTATTTTTCTTAACAACCATGATTTAAAACTAACAAGAAGCTAGGAAAACAATTATAAAGTTGTTATAAATATATTTAATGTATATGAATATCCACCTTGAATGGACAATAATTAGCCTTGAATAACTAGTTAATTAGGCAAGGATGTTACACTCCTAAACCCATATAAATGGGACACTTTGTACTCCATTTGAGGACTACTCAATACTAATCATCTCCTTCCTCTCTAAACTATCATTCTCTATATATCATAACACGTTATCAGCACGATTTTTGCTCTAAGCAAAACTAGGTATGAGATTCTTGATATATCTCTATTGTAATATACATGAGCACTACATGTTCTATTCGGGTTACATAAAGCGAATCCATTTTGTTATTCATTTTTTTCCCATCTACTATTGAAGTCTCTTGTAGTTTACATGAACAACAAATATTTTGTTGTGGTTACATGAAAACAAATCAAATGACATAATCTCATGTTATGTTAAAGAGAAAAATAAAAAATACAAATATTTAGAACCTCATGTTCTAGTATGATTCAATATCATAACCTCATGTTATGTTATTCTATAAAAAGGAGAAAATTAATGATAAAAACCTCAAGTTTTATTATGATTTCCTCAAGAGAATCAAAACATAACTTTTTATAATTGTTATGTAATTGTATAGAACCTCATGTTCTTCATCTTTATTCTTTCTATTGTTTAATTATGGTCATTTATGCTATATATTTTTTTTTTCATGATCTTATATTTTTGTTGGATTTTGATAGTTTAATAAATATCATGTTTCAAGTAGCATTTGTCTATGTATATGTATGATACACTAGAAAATGTTAATAAATTCTACACTAGAAAATGTTAATAAGTTCTACATTAAAAATTGATATTTGGAAAGCTTGAACTAAAATAAGTGAACGATTATATTGCGGTTTTATTATGATATAACAATAATTCTATACATGTTACTATTTATTTCTATATGGGTTAATATCTTAGATTTCTAAATATCTTCTATTTCATGTGTGTTTAAGTAGCACGGTAATAAATTCATTTTGTTTTCAATCTAACCGTACTCACGGTTTCTTATGATTTAAATGTTATAGTAAAATTGCACATGGTTAATTTTAAAGGATTCAATTATGTGTGGTTAATTAATAAACTTGACAATTATTTTATGTTAGTAGACGTTGTTTTATAAAATAATGTATTATTGCATGTTTATTTGTTTTAATGATTTATTTCACAAAGTATTAATTTCGTATTAAATGGTATGTTTAAATATCATTAAATATCATGGGTGGTTATATACAATTTGAAATGCATCTTAATATCATTTATGACCAAAAGTTTTTAATGTGTATAATTTTTATTAAATGATATGTTTTTTTCTCTAAACTTGTAAACTTGATTTTTTTTATATTATTGTTATTTTAAACTAAGCTCTATTGTAGTTTACAAGAATAATAAATATTTTATTGTACTTATAAGAAGAGAATCAAAATAGTATAACCTCATGTTATGTATTAAAAAAAATATGAGTCTCAAGTTCTATTGTGATTCCTTGTGAAAGGAAAGAATCAAAATGTATCATAACCTCATGTTGTGATTACATGTATTTAGTATATAACTTCAAGTTATACTATGATGAATATAATTAAGATACAATAACCTCAAGTTCTTGTTTTAATCATGATTCTTGCATGAAGATAAAATATAACACTAAAATTTATATTTATTAAGGACTTAGTCTCTTATGAGTCTTTTAAAGTCGAGACATCATAACCTCATGTTATGATTGAATTTTTTTGAAAGAACCTTGTGTTCTATACGATTCGATAGAATCACAAATAAAATAATCTATAAAAAATGTAGAACTCTAAGTTTCTTACAATTTTTACACAATTAATACACATAACCTCATGTTATGTTTATTTTATTTTTTTCCTCATATGATCTCTTCAAAGTGATCTAAATTTCAAATCTTATTTTTGAAAGAAAACAATATAATAAAAAGAACCTCGAGTTCTAAGGTATTGTAATATTTGTAAGTAACCTCTAGTTTTATGACGATTTCTTTAAGTGAATCATGATAAGATAACCTCATTGTTATTGTTATTATTGTGAACCTTAAGTTCAATTAGGATTTTATAAAAAGCATCAAAATAACATAAAATCAAGTTATGATTCAAGGTTTAAAGAACCTGGAGCTCTATTATGATCGCTCAAAGTACTTAGTAACATCGTCTCAATTCTTTGTCTAAAGTATATCAGTTTTGGCTGAAAGAACCGGGATATTAATTTAAAAGAATGCATTATTGTGAGATGTGTATTTCTTGAAATCATTCTTCAAAATTTTAACATAATTTTTATGATTATCATATCATTTGTTTATAAATTACTCTAATTTATACATATGATAATTATTTTTTTCATCATTGTATATAAAACTACTTGCCAACTATAGAGTAAATGATATGAATTACATTTGTCTTTAATATGCGAGTCATTTAAGTAAATAAATCCTACAATAATATTGTCATATTGAAAAAAAAACAAATGCTTCATTACGTCTTCAGTTGTTATTTTCTAATATTCTACATGCGTTATTATGTATTTTCATTTTTAAATCATGTAGTATTTTTTTTAAATGATCGTATGATTTTATCAAAATCATGTTTATTGGACATTGTCAAATATAACTTTTACAACTTGTTCATATAGTAGCAATAGCCCAAAGACCTTTTACTCTTGTTCATGTATCCTTATTCATGTCCATCTCTTTCTAATAAGCAAGAATATAATGAGTTCTAAAATATACTCATTTTCTCATGTGAATGCGATAATATAAAATGGATCTATAAATCTTCATTCCTCAAGTGAATGTGATGAAATGATCAAAATAAAGATTTTCATTCCCTCAAGTGAAAGAGATGAAATGGTCAAAATAAAGATCTTCATTCCCTCAAGTGAATGTGATAAAATGATCAACTTAAAGATCTTCATTCTCTCATGAGAATGTGATAATATGAACAACATCGAGATATTCATTCCCTCAAGTGAATAGGATGATGTAATAGAACATTTTCAAAAACCATTTATCATGGTAAATGATATGGTAGAAGTAATATGAAAATGACAAACCACTAATAGCGGCTAAATAAAAAGGAGCCGACGAAAATATGATTTATGCAAAATACAATGTGATGTATGAAAAATACAAGTGTGTCAAAAATATTATACACTATATTCATAGATCTAAGGATCTATGCTAACACATTGTTGCTCCTAAAAAAAATATAAAATTGTCACGAGGAATGAAGTTTTATATAAATTATGCATTACGTTGCATTTTCCTCGACATACATTATAGATAAATTAGTGAAATATTATCACTAGCCATAACATAAATTTATGGCCTATAATTATAATCTTTTTGGCATGACTCGTTATACCATCACGAGTCAATAATGATGTAAAACTATAAATTGATTAGATTCCTCAATCTAATATTTTATCTCTCTAAGAAAGTTGATTACTCATCTACCAACTAGATTGACGACTCAATCCCTCAATTTCTAGAAAGAAAACAAGTGGATATACGTTTGCATACATATCCATTGTATGAACCATTTAGAATTCTATAAATCGATGCATCGTCTAAATGGTAAGAAAAATTGCAACCTCATGTTTACATGGTTAATAGCTTGACATATTAAATGTGAGCATAACATTCCAGAGTAAGTAATTTCGTTTTGAATATGAGATGAATTACTTGTATATTATTCAATGATAATGAGAGAAATTATTTTGTTATTTTATGGGGTCATACTATCATAGCATCATGCCAATATATTATTATAATTCCTCCATTTCATAATTGGTTTTGGTTATAAACCAAACCTATCCCATTTTTTAGCATTACTCCACCTAAATGCAAATATACGGGATATAGGCGAAGGGGTAATTCCTTCAGGAGGAGTTAAGTAGCTACAAATTCAGAATGAATTACCATATTTTATTGATCCTCGATAGAAACTTTTATGAATTTATTATTCAATGATAATCTAATAGCCATACATATACATTGGCAAATAACAAAGTTTCAGCTACTCATTCTCCTACTTTGTCCCTCATGGAATTGGTAGACTAATCGATTTCAAATAAAATCCTCGATTATGGAGCATAAAAATAAGATGGTTGTTCGGGGTGTAAAAGACCCCATGATAGTCTCACAAAAAGACACTAGACATAAATGTTCTTAAAAGAACATTAAAATAACCAATGAGATCTCAATAAATTTTATAATGTCTAGAATCATATGAAATCGAAGCAAAATGACGTCGATATTTTGTTTACATATAATATAGCGCTTATTATTATGCATAGTGAGGATCATGAATTAATTATTATTCAAAAGTGAACTCAACAAAATGATTGACCATCATGAAAAGATGCAGTCACTTGAAAATAAGAGAAGTATTAGGACATGAAGTCCATACACATGAATGTGTAAAAGCTATTGGATATACACAGATTGTGTGCGTAAATGAATTAAGAGCTCTAAAGTTACATGCTTTAAGACATGAATTGTGGAATAAATAAATTCACAAAAACATGAAACTGCTTATTAAGAATCGTATTGTCTAGAGGTGGATGTAAATATATTATTGATATTATACGAGAAAGTGAATCTAAAAAGCATTTTAATTTGTCTTATATACGTTTTATTAGAGCTCTAATATTCCGTGAAGGATCAATAATGACTCAAGCATGTCTAGAAATTTCAACTTATGGAAACATTTGATAAAGTTATAAATAACTTATTTGATCAAGCAGAATAAACTCTTATATCGATCAAAATTCATTTGGATGCACATCATCTTGTTTTTTTTGCACATGCTTCAAAGAATGTTTTTGGTACTCAAGTACCAGAAGTGCAACTAAAGTTTTGATGTCAATTTTGCAGTCAATATGCGTCATGAGATTGTATATTTCTCTTTTAATATATGTATTAAGAATGTTTATTTTTTAACCAATACATTTGACATAGGATTGGAAGCTACAAATATATTGTCATCTTTGTAGGACATAACCTGAAGCATCAATATTCAGTGGACTTCATTATAAAACCCTTGACGACACAAGTTTTTTAGCAACATGTTTGGAAGACCGTCCTTCGACACCGGAAGATGTAAATTAATTTGAGGAGGAGCATTATGCGCACTGCACTCTTTTTCCCTTTATCAAGTTTTTATCCTATTGGGTTTTTTCTTGACAAGGTTTTTAACGAGGCAGATCATGGCGTATAACAAAAGGTGAATATCCAAGGAGGAGTGTTATAAATATATTCAATGTATATGAATATCCACCTTGAATGGACAATAATTAGCCTTGAATAACTAGTTAATTAGGCAAGGATGTTACACTCCTAAACCCATATAAATGGGACACTTTGTACTCCATTTGAGGACTACTCAATACTAATCATCTCCTTCCTCTCTAAACTATCATTCTCTATATATCATAACAAAAGTCATATTTTTTAGAAGATTTTGAATCCAATTATTTCGAGTGATAGAAGACAACTTATTTCTAAAAGAGTACCACCTATACGAAAAATAGACAATCTTATCAATAATTAATGTTGCAAAAAAAGGTGTACAAGGCTGATTAAGCTCCGATTAATCGCTACAAGGCCCTCAACCTTGTCGGTTAATGAAAATGCGATTAATGACGGTCAACTGTGGTCAACAACGGTCAAACTTGCCCAAAACCTGCAAATTTTGCTGAAAATACCGAAAACTCACTGTAAACTTGTTTTTATCACTTATAATAACTATTTATATGTATGATAAGTTGTGTTTTAAGAATAATTTTTCCAAAAATAACTAAAACTCGTTAGAAATACCCAAAAATTTCTGGAAATACCAAAAATTTGCTAAAAATGTCAATCCGATTAATCACCGATTAATTCTACCTAGAACGATTACAAGCTACAAGGTGGTCTACCGACCGACTAGCGATTCACGATATTTGCAACCTTGTCAATAATAATACAACGCTTAGGAGGGGAAAAGGCAAAGATCGTCTCATTTCTGAAGCTTCAAAGAGACTAAAGGACAACGCCATAGATAGAATCGACAATAGTTTTCTGCATAGTCGAGAGATGCAAACATCGAATCCATGAATATAGATCTTGCATGTTCGAAGGGATGGGGAAATCAAGTTGAAGCCACGAAAAAATGTGATGCCAGACAAAGGAGGCAAGCGCACAAAACAACATAGAGTGGTTGATAGTTTCAATCCCGGTGTCACAAATCGGACAGGACAGAGAAACGAGCTCCACCCCTTTCCTATTAAGATTTCATCTAGTAGGAAGACGATCACGAAGAGCTCTCCAAATGAAAAGGTTAATCTTTTTGGAAAGAAAACAATTCCATCTTATTTCTATAACATCATTAGGGAGGTAACTATGATCAATATGATGACGAATGAAATTGACTTTGAAATGTGTCCCAATAGAGCAAGACCAAGTGTCCTCTGAATCATTAAGTGTGTAGTTAACAAGTTGACTGAAAAGAGAATTAGTATGGAAAGCATTCGTACCACTTAATATTGGACGAATCCAGTCGATTTTCCAACTGATGTTCCAACAATCTTTAATCATACGATCCTTGAACACAGTAAGACGGAACAAGCGAGGGTATTGGTGTCGAAGAGGAGAGTTGTTGATCCAATTTTCGTACCAAAATTTAGTGTCAGCTCCATTGTTGACTCGACGTTTGAGGGAAGAAAGCGAAACTAAGCCTTTTTTAATGCATGATATTAATGGATCCTACTATGCGACCCCAGGTACCTTGTGAAACAATGTGACAAAAAAAGAGGAATTATCTTTAATATCTCCATGAATGGAAGAAATTAACCGAACCCACAGAGAATACGGATTGTTAATAAAACGCCAACGTCACTTTTGAATGAGAGCATGGTTCAAAGAGAAAAGGCTGCCAATACCGGGACCCTCATTTCTTTTTGCGGCTAGCGTTAAGTTCCAAGAAATCCATTGAATCTTTTTATTATTCTCATCGCGTCCCCATAAAAAATGAGCTCTAATAGATTCTAACTTTTTGCATACCGTAATAGGCATAGGAAAAAGAAAAAGGTAATACATACCAAGATTACCTAGAACCGAGGAGATAGGCGTAGCTCTACCTCCAATAGAAAGCACCGAAGCTTACTATTTAGATAACCGCTTAGAGAATCTATCAATGATGGGATCCCAACTCTTTACTTTAGCCTTATTACAATCGATCGACAACCTAAGATATGAAAGCAAATATGTATTAGTCTCTTCGTATCAAAATTATACTTTATGTTTTTTTTTTAAATGTTCTAATTTAATTATCTGTTACTAAAAATAAATAAAGTTTGATAAGTTTACAATATTATTTTTTTTCAAATTATAATTATAAATTTAAAAAAATATAATTAATTAACTAATAATATAGCTGTCATTTTGTTAAAAAAAAGTAATAAATATATTTTTTAAACTATGTCTTTTACGAAAATCAATAATTTAATCAAGATTTAATAGTTAGATATGTTAGTTATAGAATTCACAACAATTGTGTCCGAAAGAATACTTTTCATCATTTATCATTTGATGATAATCCATTAGTTGATAATCCATGATCGATACTCAAGCGTTCAAATTAAGCTCTTGTAAGTTATGGCTAAATGAAGAAAGACATAACCAGTATTTAATATGACATGCTAAAGAAATAACCAAATAAAATATTTTATTTATAATTATAAGGGTTTTATTTGATCATAATCATGGATCAAGTGCTTTTCAATGATCATATAAATAATGGTATTTGTTAAATGCTCAACTCATTTTTAAATTTGTCATTTAACAAAAACACACAGTTTTATCTTTAATTAATTAATTAAAGGTTTTTTTGTAAAAAATTAATAATAATTTCAAGTAATAGTAATATGATAAAAATTGATCAAACATAAATATCCTATTTTTAGATTTAAACAATAATTTTAAGACAACTTAAAATGAAAAAAATACAAATTTGGCACGAAAAAAGGTACTATAACAATGAATTGCATTTAATAAGAATTAATGTAAGTAGGTGAATAATTGTGTATTCTAGTCATATTTGTTTATAAAATTGTTAGCCGATCTTGTATTAGTAGTGGGTATGTTTATGTTAGACTTAAGCCCGTATTCTAAAATGTACCATGGATACCTATATGTAACTTTCGGTTCTTCAATTAATAAAAACACTATTCACTAAAACTTTACACGGAATTACGAGTAGTCTTTGCTTGTGCAAATCTAGGGCTCTTTATCCCAAAGACAACTCATTCCAGTCTATTAAGTTGTTACTCGAATCTCGGGTTGTTAATTCCCTAAGACGATGGCTCTACTTTTTTGTTGTTGTGATATTGGCTTGGTTACTGTTCACGTTTAAAACCTACAACAAACATTTGTTTTTATGTTTTTGTGTTTTTGTGTTGTCGTGATATTGACTTTGTTGTTGTGATATTGGTCATTCACTAATATGTGCTTAATCACATATCATTTTTATACCTAAAAACAAGCTTATAAGAATATACAAAAATGAAAACTACCTTGTATGTGTGAGTATTGTATTTTGTGTCTCGCATGTAAGAGATACTGCAAAAAAGAACAAAAACGAAGCCCAAAAGACAAACCCGAGCACAAGAATGAAAAGAGCACAGAATCAATCTCAAAGATTATTTATCGTTAACGGTCTAACCCGTACCCTCTTAATAGGTTGGGTCAACCCATTAAGATTAAACCGCATATATATATATATAAACTTAGCCTTATTAAACAAATCAAATCCAAGCAACATACTAAACGAACCAAGTCCTTAACATACAAGCCCAAAACCTTTTCAATAAACCCAATAGTTAAAAATCTTTGTTGTTCTTTGTTTTTCTTTTTTTCCCTCCATCTTTTCTCAGGTTAGTACAAGGGGTAAAATTTTCACAAGCACGATCAAACCCCCTAATTTTAGGATCTTGAAATCCACTCTGGCACCTTTTCTCTCTTTTAGAACTCCAGGTTGGCAATCCCTACGCTTTTGATTGGAGGATGATACATCAACCAATCCAAGGGCTGATTATTCAAAGGGTTTTACGGACGATCAAGATTGATGGATTTTAGCTTCGTTTTCAAGCCAAGAAGCCTATTCAAGCATCTATAAATACCCCACAAGTCACACAAAAGACTTTCAAATAGCTTAAGGATAACGTAGGTTAGGTTAAGATTAGCTTATAACTTTTACTTTTCATCTTATTATATGTTTTTCAAAGCAATTGTACTCATTTTATTTCATTAATTAAAAGCTTATTTCAGTTTAAGTATTGCTCTAAAATTTTCTATTTTACCCTTTATTTGTAATTTTACTTTTAAAATTATTTATAAGTTGTTTACATAAGCTAGTATAAGCTTTTCTTACACAAATAAGCTATCCACAAGCTTATTTGTGTAGTTTTGATTTGAAAAATGGGTTTTATAGCTTCATGGATGTCAAGCCATAAAAAGATGCGCTTCTGGTAAGCTTATAAGCTTATTTATAAGCTAGATAGTTATTAGAGGTTTTAGGTTTAATTATTTGAGCTTGGAAACATGTATTTCCTTTTCATAGTTTTAAAATTGATTGTTTTTGCTTAATTAGCTTATATGCTTAGTTGTTGCTTATTTGCTTATTTTTACATTTTCTTATTGCTTATTAGTTTGTTAATTAGTGACAATTCATAATCCTTTTTCCTCTTTGCTTTTTCATTCAATAAATCTCTCAATTAATTGTTTTATGTTTTATACGTACATCTTATAGGTCTAGCTTATTTGAGATGGGATTTTGCTTATTTTATTTTTATTAAACTTTAATATCGAACCGTTTAAGCTTCTTTTTAGTTTAAATAGACTGTTTTAAGTCTGTTAAGGTTTTTAAAGAGCTTTTCTAATTTTTTTCAAGGGTGACGGGATTTGAGGTTAACAATAGCTTATCCTTGATTTCAAGCCCTCATAAGTTTTAATTTGTTTTCAAGAACTATTTGAAGATTTCCTATAAACTTTATTCTAAGTTTGGTTAGAATTGAGTAAGAGATTTGCTAACTTGAGTAGACTTAATTTTCGATAGCCTAAAATGTTTCTAGGTTGAACTTTTAAGATTTTTTACTTACTAAGTTTTTAGTTCTTAAGTTTATGGTTTTGAGTTGTCTTAACTTGTTTTTGGTTAGTTGCTTCTTTTGAATGCTTATTTGATTTCGATTTCAGCATAAATTGGTTTCACAGGTTTTCACCTGTATTCAACTAGAAATGAGTTTTCTGTCACAATTTGATTTTCAGCTTAATTGCTGAGTTTATTTCTTCTGTGTTGTGCTTATTATGGCTTATGCTTCATCTATTTTTTTTGCTTATTGCCCTTACTTTTGCTCATTTGATAATCTGTCATAACCTATAAACTTATAACACTAAAACAAGTTTGTTTTACCAAATTGTTCTTAATTCGTGCTTATAGTCTGCTTATCTGTTTTATCTTTGCGTATTGGGTTTTTGGTTGTTAAGTTTTGTCTTTAGCTTAAACTGTTTTTAAAGAAATAAATTAAAAATTGATAAGTTTTCAAAAAAAGGGTGTCACAAAACTCGAACCAGTGACCTCCCCTTTACTCACACAACACCTTGACCAACTGCCCTTAGAGATTTTTCACTTAATGTAAGGTTTCTTCAGTACTTTATACCTTTCTTAATTTAAGCTTATTTGTCCTCTCCATTTAATGTGATATTTTACCTAATGTGATATTTTACCTAATGTAATATTTTAGTATTTTATATCTTTCTTCTTTAGTACTTTAGTACTTTATACCTAACGGGACATAGTTATATCTATTTTTTGTATTTTTTTTCAAATTTAATAGTTTTGTTGTAATATTTTAAAAATAATATTTTTAAGTACCTTAGGATTTAAATTGGTTTAAAAAAATTAATTAATAAAAATAATTTCTTTATAAAAGTAATTTTTAAAAAAATAATCTTTAACTTTTTAAGATTTTTGTTTTAAAAGTTTTAATTTCCTTGTTTATGATTTTATTAAGTTGTTATTTGTTTTAGTTGTTTTAAAGTGTTGAATTGTTTTTATTTACTTTCTAATTTCTAGATTGCCTTTAATATTAGTTTAGTTTCCTTCATTAGTTCCCCTTTTTGTTTTAGGTATAGAAAAATATCGAACCCATATTTATCTGAGTTTACGACACGACTCTAACAGAAAGATCAAATTCAACTCTCGCCCGTTGAAATACGACATGTACATCACAACGAACCATTAACGTAGTACACAAACTCACTTTGAGCAACTGGAATATGGATACATGTGCGAGTTCTCATCTTAACGAATTTGTCTATTATTTAAGTGATGTTTTTAATTCGGGGCAATTATTCGTCTATTTTTCTTGGTGACGGTCGTTTAGTACCCGTAACTAATTATGGCCATAATATTTTACCTACTACATATCGTCCTCTATATTTAAATAATGTCCTTGTTACACAAACGTTGTCAAAAATTTCACTTATGTCCCGTTAGTTTGTTTGTGATAATGATTGTATAGTCGAGTTTGACCTTTTGGGTTTTTTCCACGGACTTCAAAACTCGACGGGTGTTGCTCCGTTGTGATAACATTGGCGATATTTACCAAGTCACGAAGTCGTGCACTATTCCGCATGCATTTCTTACGAGTCAGTATACGTGGCACCAATGACTTGAATATTGAGGAAGCGAAGTGTTACGCCGTGTTTTGTCTAGTAATTCCATTTCATGTAATAAATAGAAGCTTCTTGTGCTTTGTTATGCTTGTCAACTTGGCAAGTACGTGAAACCTCCATTTGTTAATTCTAATACTTTATTTAATGCTAGTTTTGATATTGTTCACCTGGACTTGTAGATTTCTTCAATTTCGAGTCTGTTTGGTTTTTATATCTTGTTTTCTTTTTGGATCATTATACGTAATATGTTTAGGTTTATCATTTAGTTAATAAATTTTATGTTATGTCCAAGTTTGTGTTATTTCTTAACTTTCTTTGCACTCAATTTGAGTGTGAAACAAAGCCCTCTTAGTGTGATCGTGGTGACGAATTTGACAACAATGCCTTTTAGAAATTATTTGCCTATACTGGGATTTAGTTTCGTATTTCTTATCCCCTCACCTCCCAACAAAATGGAAAGTCTGATAGGATGATTCACACCATTAATAACCTTATTCGCACTTTGTTATTTCAAGCTACCTTTCTCCTAAATATTGGACTGGGTATCTCAATATGGTAGTCTATTTATTGAATATTTAACCTTCACGTGTCATTGATAATCAGATCTTGTTTACCCACCTTTTTAGAACTACATCTGACAATAAAATTTTACACACTTTTTGTTATCTTTGTTACCTTTATCGAGATCCAACTCACAAACTTGAGCCAAGAGATACACCTTGCATTTTCTTGGTACATGTCACCAATCACCGTGGCTATCGTTGTATTGACCTTAACGATAATACCGTTATTATCTCTCATCATGTGACTATTGATGAAACGGTTTTTCCGTTTGGATCAATGATACCCACTACAAGCGCTTCCTACGATTTTTTAGAGAAACAAGTCTTTCATTTGGTGAATAAGACATTAGGCTTTGTGAAAGAGATTCAAAATGCTTATACTTAAGTAAAGAAAGCACAAGATAATTTGGGAGTGGTCAAACGTTTGAAACAAAGATTCTAAAAAATGTTGGAACAATTTGGGAGTTCCAGAAAATACGTTTTTGTCTGCTTCTGTCCGCGGTTCACTAATTGTTCCTGCGGTTCAATAAATATATTGAGCCGTTTGACAATTATTGATCCGCCGTCAGAGGGTTGTTTTAGAGGATGAGGGAATTTTTCTAATTCAGCAAATCTTAATATTCTAGTCTAATTTATCATAAAGCTATGCTAAAGAGCAACAAAAGACTAAGAAACACATAAGAACACAAAAAACACAACTTTGACCAAAATACTTTGTTTTAAAAGTAAAATCGATGTTGGAGGTGTGATTATCTAGACACGTAGTCATGACATATTTTTGATAATCTATGAATCCTCCATAAATTAATGTTGTTCTTGCTATGATTGTGTGACACGTACATATTAATTATGTGTAACACCCCATTTTGGTAAATGGAGTGTCACGCGTGATTATGGCGTGTCATCAAAGCATGCAAGGTAATATGTAGTAAAACATACATGACCATAGGGAAAACCGGAATCAAACATCGGTTCCCAAACATAAGCCCAAAACATAAATAAAGTAAATGAACTAGGAAAGACTAAACTAGCATAAGTATATGGGCAAAAAGGAGAAGAAGTCTATGGCAGCTTCCATCCTATGCACTCCCTCCAAATGCTCGAGTCCGTCCTTGGGTACCTGCCGTTTTGGGACATGGAAAGGAAATAACGGCTGAGCATAACGCTCAGTACACGGATATACGACATGGTATGATTGGCTGAAACATAAATAAAACGAATAGCATCGGAATAATATAAGTTCTAAGTAATCTGGATTCATGTTCATAAAACTGGTTTCATAGTTTGAAAAGACTTATGTTTTTATGTAAAACTGTATTAATTAGCCAAATAGCTCATATAGGTCATGAGGTTCCACCGTGCATGAATACTTGGAGGGGAGACCTCGTCATTCAATTAGAGGGGTTGCCTCTAATTAAATAGTCTGGGTAGGAGGGATCAACTCATAGTGAAGGATGCAAGGCACACATCACATTCACTCCGATAATACTGATAAACATGTAACTAGGATGCACCTCTAGTGAAGGATGCAAGGCACACATCACATTCACTCTGATAATACTGATAAACATGTAACTAGGATGCACCCATACACCCCACATGATAATATAATAACAATGGCCAAAACTGAAAAGGGACGCCACGAGCAATCACTTCACCGTGGGGAAGTCATAACATTGGTGCCTCCAGTGTTATGGTTATGGTACCTCCATAACTAGGTGACACTGGTCATGCATGTATATGGCTTAGGCTCTTATTCTAACATAAGTAATCAAACATATAAAACAAATACTGGGAAAACAGTTGGCTGCAAACGGAGAATCCTAATAAGGAAAGAATGTCCATACTGAAAGGACGGGAAATCCGTACCTTGTGTCCAGTGAACGGAAAAGATGAACGAAAGGAAGTCCTACTCCGATCTCACTAATGCTACATAAATAGGGGACATGTATAAGTATTCTGATTACTAAGTACGTAACTGATTTTATATCGTGTCTTAGCTTGTTTTATATGTTCATGTCTTGTTTTACTGATTTTAACGTTATGCTGTGATTATCAT
Source organism: Glebionis coronaria (assembly GCA_025667525.1). Classification (NCBI taxonomy): domain Eukaryota; kingdom Viridiplantae; phylum Streptophyta; class Magnoliopsida; order Asterales; family Asteraceae; genus Glebionis; species Glebionis coronaria. The sequence goes on along the minus strand of CM046879.1, from coordinate 109,283,380 downwards.
GTATTATGTATAATCTGATTAAGTATTACTTGTATTTCTTGTATTATTATACTTGTTGTGTAATAATAAGTAACTTTCTAAAAATAGCAGGTTTCCTAAAATAGAAAGTTTCCAAAAATAGAAAGTTTTCAAAAATAGAAAGTTTCCAAAATATATCAACTTCTTAAAATATATCAGTTTCTAAAAATAGAAAGTTTCCAAAAATAGTAAGTTTCCTGAATTAGAAAGTTTCCATATTTAGAATTAAGTTGGATTAATATCATAAGTCATATAGTTATAGTATAGTTTATTAATAATAATATGTTAATTAAATAAACTATATGTTATACGATTTAATTAAATATAAGCATGATTTAATTAAATTAAAGTGTATAAAATACTTTGGTTAAAACATGTATTAATTTTATATTAATAATAACCTAAGTCATGATTGTTAATTAATTGTATTTCATGTCTTAATAATTAATTAATACTATAGTCTAAACTAAATAATTAAAATACTTAGGTTATAACATGTATTATTAAATAAATAATAATTAACCTAAGTTCATGTTTTAATTAAATTAATTATATATCATGTTAAATTAATCTAATTAACTTGTAAAATTTTATACCTTGTAAAATAAATACTTGTTTTATTTTAGTCAGGAACCGAACCCATATAATTAATTAAACATGTCGTGAACCGGACATGGAACCCCATGAACCGGAGCGAATTAATTTAATAATTCTTGTATAACTAAGGTTTAAATAACATAACCTAACTTGAAAAGATTAAATAAATATTAATTAGATTAAATAAAATTAATATTGCATGATTAATTTAATACCCTAATTAAATTAATTAAAATAACTTGAAAAATGATAAATCAAACATCCCTTTTTAAATCCTAAAACTGCCATCCAAACACCCTGACTAAAACCAGCTGCCAAACACCCCTGTCCCTGTTTGTGTTGCTGCTGGTTGCCACTGTCTGGCCTAGGTTTCCCACCGGCAGTGGCAGTTTTCCCCTGCTCGAGCAAACTTTCCCACCGAGACCACAAGGGTCTCGGTTCCCACTGCCTGACCACGCTACCTGTTGGGGGTTGCCACCGATAGCACAAACCAAGCCAACACCCATTAAAGGTTGCGGCTGGTGAGTAGTTTTTACCACCGAGACCATTGATGCTCTCGGTTTGTGGCCATTCGAACACAGCAACACCAAAAACGACACCCCCCATTTTATTTAACTTATTATTAACACGTTTTTAGATCGTATATCTTGGTTTTGTGATCAATTAAACAAAAGAAAATAAAATAAAACGAGGTTAAAGATTACCTTGATTCGTGACTAGGGTTTAGAAAATCTAATACATGAATAACCTTGATCTCTTGGATTAAAGGCCATGTTTTCTTGGTTCTTTTCTTTCATTCGACGGCAGGGAGAGTCACACAAAAAACAACGGTTGTTTGTTTGTTTTAGGGTTTTATTTGATTTGTGTCTAAAAAATAAAAACTACCCCCGTCCTTATGTTTTAATCCAGCCTAGGAGGGCTACATGGGCCTTGAGCCTATTACCTTTCTTGTTTCCTCTTGTCTAAACAACCCAGCTACAAACACCTAAAACCTTTGTTTTCATTCTCGCGTTTAATTAAATATGTACTCGTGTTCGTGTATTTTAATGTCGTCTAATATTAAAATACGTATGCTCGTGTATTTTAATGTCGTGTAATATTAAAATACGTATTTCCCTGTTTATCGTACAATAATATAGAATGCATAGTTCACATGTTCGTGATTTAATGTTTGATTATAATTATTATAATTAATAATTATCGTGTATTAACACGTACTTAATACTTATCATGTAATCACACGTACGTAGTTTCTGAAATTAATATTCGTGACACGTGTTCGTGCTATAAAATGAAAGTTCTAGTTTGTTCGTATGTTTACTAAGTGTACTGTTCATGGTAAAAGCATGCGGGTTTTACAACTCTTCCCCCCTAAAAAGAATAATTCGTCCCCGAATTATAGATAACGTAAACTGAAATAATATAGACGTGGAGTGTGACGTGCCTGAAAACAACATGACTGAATTATGGAAGGATGAGAGGATAAAATCTGGATGGATTCCTCCGTTTCCAAGTGACTTCCCTCTCAAAACTGTTCCTCTGCAAGATCTTGACACATATGATAATCTTGGTCTTCATGACCTTGATTTGACAATACGTAGAAGTTTCTGGTTGTAAACGTAAGGTAGATTCTCCTGAATTTGATCATGGGAATAAGAATTAACGTGTAAGGTAAATGAAATGTTACGATACAAAATAACCTAAACTAAATAATATTAGTCCCGTCTTAGCAATGATACGCGAGACATACTGGAACGTAGTACGTGAAAAATTGTGAACGTTATACGTGAACAATTGTGAACGTGATACGTGGAGATATGGTGAGTGTAATACACGAAGCATATGATAACCAATGATACATGTACATATCGTGAACGTGATATGTGAAATGTTGAATGTACATGACAGGTGAAACATATCGTGAACATATAATAACTAAGGTGGTAAAGCCAACAATATGAGGTGAGACGCGATATATGACGTGGAACGTCTGTCTGAGAATGGAACGTTTACTAAGCTTGAGTCTGGTCTCCCAAACGTCTGTAAACTTCCCAGAACAAAATTGGAACTTAATCGTAAGGTAGGATACGATTATGAACGTGAGTAATGTAACACCCCACTTGGATAAGTGGACCGTTACGTGTATTTATGGCGTGTTATCAAAGCATAAGGTAAATGTCCTAGAACATTAACTGACCATAAAGGAAATACCGGAATCAAACATCGGTAATCCAAACATAAGCTCAAAACATAAAAAGTAAATACTGAAGGAAAGGACTAAACAATGTCCAAATAAGCAGAATAATGTAAGAAGTGCATAAAGTAAGAAGTCTGGATAGCTTCCATCCAAATGCACATGCTCTCAGAATTCTAAGAGCATCCCGGTGTATCTGCCGTTAGAACATGAGAAGAACTACGGCTGAGCATAACGCTCAATGAACGGATATAAAGCATGATAAGAAATTACTAAAATGAGTAGATGATAAACTACTGAAGTTGTAAGACTGATAAGTAAAACTGTAGCGAAAATCTGTATATATTCTGGAAAATCTGATTTATAAATAATAAAGTTGAACAGTTATCTTGTTAAATCTGAATAACATGCATTTACTGTATTTTAATTGCCAAGAGCTTATATAGGTCATGTGCTGTAAAAACTGCTGCATGAATACATAGAGGGGTGTCCTCGTCATGCTGTAGAGGGGTGACCTCTAAATAACTGTAGAGGGGTGACCTCTAAATACTGTGTTGGGTGGAGGGATCAGCTCCAATGTGAAGGATGTAGAGCACACACCACATTCACCTGATAAACTATAAACTGATAAGCCTAGGATGCATCCATACGCCCCACTAATAATACTGATAAAATGGCCAAGCTGAGTTGAGTGAGACGATGCAGGATATCACTCTCCTGCATGTGAGTCACGACACCGGTGCCTCAAGTGTCATGGTTACGGTACCTTCGTAACTAGTACATAAACTGATCATGCTTGTATATAAAGCTCAGTCAATTTATTTAGTTATTAACATGATTACTGATAAGCTTAAAACATATACTGGGGAAAACATTTGGCTGCAGACGGCGAATCCTAATCATGCATAGAAAGGAAGTCCTTACTGAAGGACGAAAAATCCGTACCTCTAGTCCAGCAACTGACTGAATGGAAGACTGAACAAATACTACTCGGACTTTCACGGAAGCTACAATAATAATAGACGTGAATAAGTTACCTGATTATTATTTAATTTACTGTTCTTATTTTTCTCATTTACTTATTTTATTTCTGAAGTTCTGCACGTATTTTACTGATAAATATGCTCTTTAATTATAATTCATTCTAATATATTAACGACCTACTATTATTACCATACAAACGTATTCTGACGTTAATTAAAATACTATAACAAGTAACTTGTTAAAATGTAAGGTTTCTAATTAGCAAGTTTCTAAAACAATTTAATTCATATAATAAAATTATACCCTTTGAAACATTATAAACTATTTTAATTAAATTCATTTAAAATACAATTTAAACATTTATAAGACAAGTAATCAAAAGGTATAATATAAAAATCGTCATTTTATTATTATAATTATGCTCCGAGCCTACCGAGATACCCCCTTTCTCGGTCGCACTAAAACGATTAAACCAAATGTAAAAATCTGTCTATTTCAATTAGCGACAGAAAAACTGTCGCCAAAAACTGAGTCTTAAAACTGCCTACAACACAAATCTGTGACATAATTTATTGTCGCCAAACTGTCGCAAATGTCATTTATATTTTACTGTTTTCTGTCCCATTTCTTCCCACTAATTTGAATAAGGTTCCCACTGCTAGGCTATGATTTTCCCATTGTTTACATAATCCCAAACGCACCCTTATTAAAAAACAGCTCGTTTGTTTTTGGTTCAACTGATTTGATCGAATGCAACCCAAGCCGCCCGTGTATGGGTCACGGTCTGGGCAGAGGGATGAGGCCAACAAGGACCCGACCTCACTTTCTAAACCAAACAGCCCCGGTTTGTGGTTCTGTTTTCGGTCAGTCAAAACAACACCCACCGAGACTTTATGTCTCGGCTGGGCTTCAACCAACACCAATCGAACCCCTATTTTTTGAAACTGATGCGCGTGGTTCGGCAAGAAAAGACCACCGAGAGGGTATAACTCTCGGCTGAACAAACAAGCCCATCGAGACTTTATAAATGACTCGGCTGCAAGGGTTTAAAACCCACCGAAGGTGATAAATCAAAAGAAAGGGACGAGGGTAAAATTACCTTATGATGATTAACGAACAAAGGTGATCACACAATATACTAAGAAGAAATCGAACCCGAACCCTTCCTTTCTCCTTCTACAGCTGGCGGCTACAAAAACCCTAATATCTCTTTTTCTTTTTCTTTTTTTCGTCTGATAATAACATAAAGGGGAGACCCCCCGTTTTTTTTCTTTCTCACAACAAAACCAAACGGGCCAAGCCCAAATCCTTTTATTTTTAAAACTAGCCTACAAGCCCTTTGCTTTTCTTAATTTTTTTTGTATATAAAGCCGACCCCTTTAACATATGTACTTTTCGATTTTTTTAAAACGTAATCGTAATCTTTGCGTTCTTTCGTATTAATTTTACTTTCGCGTTCTTTCGTAGTTTTTAATAATTAAACTGCGTATTTATTATTTTGAATAATTAAATACGGGTTTTACAATTATTCCCCTCTAAAAAGAATAATTCATCCCCGAATTAAAGATACGACCCCGAATTAAAGATACGACCATACTGGGTTTTACAATTCTTCCCCTCTAAAAAGGAGAATTCGTCCTCGAATATAAAGGTATTCAAGCTTATTGGGTAAAAACTGAAAATGCTAATAAGCTGAAAGGCGTATAAGTTGAAAAGACATATATGCTAGAAGGACACAACTGAAAGAACATGAAAGCTGAAAAGGACATATAAACTGAGAGGATAATTCGTCTTCTAAATTAAGACATAATGCTGCTAAAAGTATAAACATGATATAACTGAAGTGAACATGTGATATGACGTGACTGAAAAGGACATGGAACGTGACATGACTGAAAAGTAAATAACTAACTTATGGAAGATGAGGATGAGAAGTCCGGATGGATTGCTTTGTTTTAAGTGGCTTCCCGCTCGAACCGGTTCCTACAAATGTCTTGATACAATGCAATTCTTGGTCTTAATGACCCTGTCCTGACAATGCTGAGTATTCTGTTTCCATTCATAAAATGGATTTTCTAGATCTGATAGAATGAATAAGCTATAATATGTAGGGTACATGAAATGGTACGTACGATTATCCTGAAAGATAATATTTATCTCTCTAAGCAAGCTGCTGAGAATATAAAGGAACGAACTACGTGAACAATTATGAACGTTCTAAGTGAGCAATTGTGAACGTGGTTCGCGATCATCTGATGAACGCTGATCATGGAAGGTATCGAGAACGTGATACATGGACGTGGGCGTATCATTAACGTATACTGACTGGGAAAGGAATGCCAAGCAATACGGCCTGAGACGTGAAACATCTGCCTGAGTATGGAAAAGTTGTGCTAACTTGAGTCTGATTTCTTAAACTTTCCGTGACCAACTCTGGTACCAGACCTGAAACGTATCCACAGAGATGGGACACGAACCTGAACGTGAACAATGTCATGAATGCGAATCGTGAACTTAAATCATGAGATGAACTGAGACAGTATCATACTGTGAATAAGACGTAGACGTGAAAGTGAAAATAACGTGAACGTAAAGTGAACGTAAACATATACGTGATCGTGAACATATATTCTGTCTGATATAATGGTCGTTAGAATACTTTGAATTCGTACAATTTACTTGAAATTTTTCTGAAGGTCCGCTACTGCGTGATCCTTTCGGATGAAAGAAACACGCAGGTTGGTTACATGGTTGACGATAACTTAGATCGTATCATACTTTCTTTGAGCATGTGGTAGCTGATATCAATTTCATGGAATTTCGTCTCATTTCTGTTCAGAAATTTCTAAGGTTGTAGTAACTCACTAACATGACGGTGTTCTATCATGAACATGCGGTATGTCAGGCATCTAGATATGAACATAGCTATATAAATGTGTGATACTGTTTCTATCAAAATTCTGTCTGATATTATGGAACATTCTGGTGGAAATCTGGTTGAATAGCTATGGAAGAATTTCTAGCGAGAACTGTCAGCATTTTTTACGGTAGCAGTCAATTGAGTTCTAAAAAAAATTATAGTTCGTTCACAGTCGTCGATCGGGACCATCAGGTGATGGCCTTCACCTTCGCAGGATTGTCTGATATTTCTTTCTACTGAAATAGGGTGGTTCAGAAATGCCACTTCGTTCAACTGGAATTCACATCTAGAAAGCTGCTTATATAATTTTCTCCTATCGGAGATTCTGTTCAACTGTGTAAAGTTGATTCTCTTGTACTTCTCTTCGAATTTAGCAGATCAGAATGTTATCAATGAATATACTGACGATTTTGTCTGAGAAGCCATGGAAAAAAAATTTATTCATAAATTTCATACTATAGCTAGAGTATTAGGGAGACTATAACGTGTGCAACAACAGTCTGGAAAAAAATCTCATGTTCTTTCTCTCACCACTACTAGTGGTATAATCGTGACTTGTTCCAGAAAATGTTTAAGACGTCGTAGCAGATCAGGTAAACCTTCTATACATGAGATGACATAGATTATGAATGGTGATCTTGTAAAGTTTTCAGATGGTTGATACATGATCTCATGTTACTGGCCTTCTTCCTGATGGACAGAAAATGGTGCACATTTTGGTGATGTGTTAGGGCGATTAAGCCTCGTTCCGGTAACTCTGGCAGCTAATGTTGCAACTCTTTTAACTTTGCCGAAGCCCTACGATAAAGAGTTCTGAAAATAGGTTCTGTTCTTGGGACAATTTCTATATTAAACCTTATCTCGTGGTTAGGAAAGAATTTCTGGAAAAAATCCTTTGGATGGCCTTTGGACCTTTAGGATAATCTGTTGATCATGAGTTTAAGGAACTTCGGAAGTAATTTATAACGGGTAGCTAAAAGTCTTCGTAGCTATGGATTGAGAAGTCACGCGCTTATAAAGCAGAATAACTTGTACTGATTTTTCTGGCAGAAAATATAATGAATATATTTAAGATATGGTAAGACGGATCTCGTCGTTAACTGAATGGAAATCTTACATAAATATGGGTTGTAATGTGAAGTCTTTTCTGGCTGGGAGGTAGATAATGCCTGATTTAAGATGAAGCTGACATATGAATATGTGAAGTAGACGTGGCAGATTTTACTAAATTTATATCGCCTGTAACTTCACGGAACGAACACTGCATGTCTAATCTGGACAATACTCCTGTGGTGTTGACTGAGTCTTTAATGGTTTGATTTATGCATGGCATGACAAAACGGGTATACTCCCTTGGAGGGTACCCTGAATTTCTGAGGGCCTGGTTTAGCAAACATATGGAGTTATGAGTTTCTGACTCGTACTTTGAGAAGATATCCGTATGACGTGTACCATGACTGGTGTCATGATGTGTGTCTTTCGAAATGATACCTGAGACCCATGTCTTGAATGATGTCTTGATATGTGTTCTAGTGGGTGAATCTGGACAAGGCTGAAAATTTTGGTAACTGCTAGGATTGGCTGACCGATTAGACTACTGACCTCTGTATTTCTGGTCACGTCCGTTCCGGAGTTCCGATGGTTACCGACTGATTAATTATAATCACGGTGGTTGTCACTACTGCTTTGTCTGTCAATTTATGACGGTCATTATCATGACCGTGATTCATGTAACTATTATGCTTAGTGGCCGGCTGAGTTCCGGTTCCCACTCTTCTGAATGAACGGTTAGCTGAGTGAAGTGTGACATCTAACTGTGAAGGTAAAAGTATGGAATGGAATGATAGTGTCTGATGGTTGAAATTTATTCTTGTTAGAAAATTCAAATTTATAGTTTTCGTCCTTGTTCTGCAGAGTCTTCATAGTATGAACGACATCAGCATCTTGAGAGATCTCCAATGTATCAGCAGCATCAGCATTTGTGAGGTCTTTAAAGTGTTAGCAGCATCAACATCTGGTAAAATCTTCAACTCACGAGCAGCATCAGCACCTGGTAGAATATCGACAAGTGGAAACGCCTGAGATGATTGAGGATCGATTAGCAATATCCATGGAGTAGGGTACCTGGTGTACACCTGGACTACTGTACATGAAGTACAAAATGAATACTGCACATGGAGCATATCTGAGACACTGTACGTGGAGTACACATGAAATACTATACATGGAGTATAACTGAGACACTGTACATGGGGTACATATGGAATACTGTACATCGCACTGGTGGAAATTTTATGGGATGATTGATACTGGTGTCGCTTGACTGACATGATTAAGCAAATAATTTGATTTAAACGGTAGTAAACTGATCTGAAATAAGTAACATGATAGGCTCACAATTCCTACATCGACTTACTGCTGGTTGTATCGAGGCTGAAAAGTATGATATAATCAAAGTCCCAACAGTGGTCAGCATGAAGCATGATCAATAAAGGCCAATCATGATTTATCATGAAAACGGGTTTTACTGGAATTCTTTTTGTGTCTTAGCATGGAGACATTTATCATTCTCCTGAACGTAAAACCCTCGCACGGAGACATGAAACTGAAACGGCGTGGAAGCGACATCAACTTGAGATTGTGCGAACAGGATTGTTATAAAGTCTATAAGAGTATGATCAACTGAAGTTTAACATCAACTGATGTGGATGGCTATGGTTCAATCCACAGAATTCAAGGAACAAAACATATGACTAAGTATGGGCGATTATGGTTCAATCCATGCTTGTCAAAATTTTCTGAGAACTGTCATGTATAGAAATTTATAATCTGGGACTAAATATGGTTGGCTGTATTCCAATCCATACTTGTCAAAATTTATGAAATGTCCTGATATGACAAAGGTGAACAAATATGAATCAGTTCACAAAACAACCTTCGACTGAATAGCATGAAATTTGACCTGAACAATGGTGAACGTTTATGGCTGGTTCACCAAGTAATACTTGACTAAAAACATGAATCTGTCATGAGTAAGGGTAAACGCATATGGTCGGTTTACCAATGCAAAATCTGAACGGACAAGGGTGAACGCCTATGGGTCGGTTCACCAAAACAAAATTCGCAGCAAAGCACATGCGACTAAATATGGTCAGTCCTGTACAAAAATTTTACTTAGTCAAAAACTTTAAGAAAACCGACTGATAACTGAAGAAAACTGACTGACAAATGCATGAGAAACATGAAAGATAACAACTCCAAAATCTGGGAAGTTCCTGGTGACTACCCACTAGTCACAGGTCAAGTTTTAGAACCTACAGGTCGAACCTATAGCTCTGATACCATAATTGTAACACCCCACTTGGATAAGTGGACCGTTACGTGTATTTATGGCGTATTATCAAAGCATAAGGTAAAAGTACTAGAACATTAACTGACCATAAAGGAAATACCGGAATGAAACATCGGTAATCCAAACATAAGCTCAAAACATAAAAAGTAAATACTGAAAGAAAGGACTAAACAATGTCCAAATAAGCAGAATAATGTAAGAAGTGCATAAAGTAAGAAGTCTGGATAGCTTCCATCCAAACGCACATGCTCTCAGAATATTAAGAGCGTCCTGGTGTACCTGCCGTTAGAACATGAAAAGAACTACGACTGAGTATAAGGCTTAGTGAACGGACATAAAGCATGATAAGAAATTACTGAAATGAGCAGATGATAAACTACTGAAGCTGTAAGACTGATAAGTAAAATTGTAGCGGAAATCTGTATATAATCTGAAAAATCTGATCTATAAATAATAAAGCTGAACTGTTATCTTGTTAAATCTAAATAACATGCATTTACTATATTTTAATTGCCAAGATATTATATAGGTCATGTGTTGTAACAACTGCTGCATGAATACATAGAGGGGTGTCCTCGTCATGCTGTAGAGGGGTGACCTCTAAATAACTGTAGAGGGGTGACCTCTAAATACTGTGTTGGGTGGAGGGATCAGCTCCAATGTGAAGGATGTAGAGCACACACCACATTCACCTGATAAACTGTAAACGGATAAGCCTAGGATGCATCCATACGCCCCACTAATAATACTGATAAAATGGTCAAGCTGAGCTGAGTGAGACGATGCAGGATAACACTCTCTTGCATGTGAGTCACGACACCGGTGCCTCAAGTGTCATGGTTACGGTACCTCCGTAACTAGTTATTAACATGCTTGTATATAAAGCTCAAGCAATTTCTTTAGTTAGTAACTAGTTATTAACATGCTTGTATATAAAGCTCAGGCAATTTATTTAGTTATTAACATGATTATTGATCATGCTTGTATATAAAGCTCAGGCAATTTATTTAGTTATTAACATGATTACTGATAAGCTTAAAACATATACTGGGGAAAACATTTGGCTGCAGACGGGGAATCCTAATCATGCATAGAAAGGAAGTCCTTACTGAAGGACGGAAAATCCGTACCTCTAGTCTAGCAACTGACTGAATGAAAGACTGAACGAATACTACTCGGGCTTTCTCGGAAGCTACAACAATAATAGACGTGAATAAGTTACCTGATTATTATTTAATTCACTGTTCTTATTATTCTCATTTACTTATTCTATTTCTAAAGTTCTGCACGTATTTTACTGATAAATATGCTCTTTAATTATAATTCATTCTAATATATTAACGACCTACTATTATTACGATACAAACGTATTCTGACGTTAATTAAAATACTATAATAAGTAACTTGTTAATATGTAAGGTTTCTAATTAGCAAGTTTCTAAAACAATTTAATTCGTATAATAAAATTATTCCCTTTGAAACATTATAAACTATTTTAATTAAGTTCATTTAAATACAATTTAAACATTCATAAGACAAGTAATCAAAAGGTATAATATAAAAATCTTCATTTTATTATTATAATTATGCCCCAAGCCTACCGAGATACCCCCTTTCCCGGTCGCACTAAAACGATTAAACTAAATGTAAAAATCTGTCTATTTCAATTAGCGACAGAAAAACTGTCGCTAAAAACTGTCGCCAAAAAACTGAGTCTTAAAATTGCCTACAACACAAATTTGCGCCAGAATTTATTGTCGCCAAACTGTCGCTAATGTCATTTATATTTTACTGTTTTCTGTCTCATTTCTTCCCACTGATTTGAATAAGGTTCCCACTGCTAGGCTATGATTTTCCCACTGTTTACATAATCCCAAACACACCCTTATTAAAAAAAACATCCCGTTTGTTTTTGGTTCAACTGATTTAATTGAATGCAGCCCAAGCCGCCCCTGTATGGGTCAAGGCTGGGCAGAGGGATGAGGCCAACAAGGACCCGACCTCACTTTCTAAACCAAACAGCCCCGATTTGTGGTTCTATTTTCGGTCAGTCAAAACAACACCCACCGAGACTTTATGTCTCGGCTAGGCTTCACCAACACCAATCGAACCCCTATTTTTTGAAACTGATGCGCGTGGTTGGGCAAGAAAAGACCACCGAGAGGGTATAACTCTCGGCTGAACAAACAAGCCCATCGAGACTTTATAAATGACTCAGCTGCAAGGGTTTAAAACCCACCGAAGGTGATAAATCAAAAGAAAGGGACAAGGGTAAAATTACCTTATGATGATTAACAAACAAATGTGATCACACAATATACTAAGAAGAAATCGAATCCGAACCCTTCCTTTATCCTTCTATAGCCGGTGGCTACAAAAACCCTAATATCTCTTTTTCTTTTTCCTTTTTTTTCGTATAATGTGGCTTGCTTAATGTTAGGGAAAATGGCCCCTCCACTTCAAAAGAAGTATGAGCTATTTTCGCCTAATCATATGCTTGATGAACTCAAGGCTATGTTCGAGAAGCCTCAAGCTATGGAGATCTACGACTTAGTAGATGCTTTGCATAGCTGCAAGCAAACTCCTGGAAAGTCTGTTAGTGCACATTATATGGAAACGAGGGGTTTTATGGAACAACTTATTGCAATAGGACAACCCTATGATCATAATATGGCTATTAACTTGATCAATAGGTCCCTTAACGAGGACTTCAGCGATTTTGTTAGAAACTATAATATGCATTGCACGGGGAAGACAGTTAATGATTTGCATGCAATGCTCATTGACTACGAAAAGGGGTTAAAGGACAAGGCATCTAACTCTACTCCTCCTGTACTAACCATACAAAAGGGTAGAGTGAGTAAGCTAAAACCGAAAGCGAATAAGCTGAAGGGCAAAGGTAAAGCTGATAAGAGCAAGCAAGTTGCGAATTATCAAAAGCTGAAGAACTTTGCCAAGAAGAATCAATCCCAAAAGGATGATACTTGCCACTATTGCAAGGCAAGTGGTCCCTAGAAGAGGAACTGCCCTCTTCACTCCGATGAGTTGCGAGAAATAAAGAAGAAGGTTGAGCATAGCACTACAGCTTCAGGTACTTTATTTATGATCGAATTATTTAATTTGAAATATAAATTAAATTCCTGGGTATATGATACGGGATGCGGTATTAACATTTGTAATACGCTGCATGGATTTAAATTGGAAAGGAAGTTATCCTGTGGGGAATAATTTCTGCAAGTGGGCAGTGGCACACAAGCAGCGATTGAAACTATAGGAACATTTAATTTAGTTTTACCTTCGGGTTTAGTACTGATTTTAAATGATTGTCATTATGCACCTTCAATTGTTAGGGGTGTTATTTCCTTTTCTTGTTTGTTAAATCTTGGATTTGTTCACTAATACATATATTTTATTTGTTCTTAAACGGTGTCTAATCGAATTGACTACGGTTGAAAGTGTGACTCAGTTGTTCTTGGTCTAAAAAGCAAATGTCGTTGATTAACTATTTTAAACTAAAGATGAAAACTTTAAAATTATAAACTAAAAGTAAAGACTTTAAATATAAATGACAAAAGATTAAAGCTTAATGAAAAGTGAAATTGAAATTAAACTAAGACAATATAATTTTTAACAAAACTTAATAAAAATGGCGGGAAAAAATAATTTTGAAAACAACTTGAAAACCAAAACAAAACAATAATTCGGAATCCAAAAACTCTACCTAATCCAGAATGTGAAAACTCATAACCCGGAATACTATGTAAATGAACTAATCCGGAATGTGTATCTAACACACAATCTGGAATCCACATCCAACATTCAATCCGAAATCCATGTAATGGACCTAAACTGGAATATGTACTTTTGCACTAATTCGGGATCCTGGTTTACACTCAATCCGGAATGCAGTTTAATCACAATCCGGAATGAATGGTTCTTAACTAATCCGGAATGTAGTTTGCTATGTAATTCGGAATCCAATTATGAACACAATCCGGAATGCATAGAAATCTCACCTTATTCGGAATACAGACTATAACACAATTCGGAATACTAAATGTTACACTAATTCGGAATGTTAAAGATAGAAAACTAGTTCGGAATAAAATGTTTTAAAGTAATTCCGGATAAGGGTTTCTAAACCCGGATTAAGAAAATAAGATAAAAATAAAATAAGCAAAAATCAAATAAGCATTTAACCAAAACTTTAACCAAACTAATTTTAAGAAAAAACTAATAAGCCACAAATCTAAAACTTTAAAAACACTAAATAATCTAAATATTAAAGATCAACTTTTAAAATATTAAACTATAAAAACCACTTAATTAAAATAAGACAAACACAAATCAAACAATAAGCACAATAAGCTAAAACATCAAACACATGAAAAACAATAAGAACAATCAAACAAGCACATCAATCAAACAAAAAACAAGATTAAACAAACTACATGATTATGAAAACTAAACAATAGATTTAAAAAAAAGAAAGGTAGAGTGAAAATGATTATGAAAAGCTTGAAATTAAGATGAAGATTAAAGATTCAAATACAAGATTAATATGAAAAGCTTGAAAACATTAAAGAAAAGCTAGAGAGAAAAAGTAATTTAATTTACTCCTAATTACCTTACAAAAATAAACTAAAATCTAATCAACTCACTAACTCCCCCTAATTAAGGATTAAGAGGGTATTTATAGGAGAAGGAGAAGGTTGTTGTTGCTTCTCTCTTTCTCTTTGTCTTTTAATTTCTTCGTCTTTCTCGACTTTGCCTCGGGATTTGTCGAATGATAAAATAAACTTGTTTTATAATTTTAGTCTTTTATTAGACTTGGTTCTTCGACTTCTTTAAACTTCCGTCTTAAGACTTTTTCTTCGATAAATCTTCAGAATAGACCTTCGACTTCCGTTCTTTTTGCACTCTTGATCTTTTGACTTCGTCTTTTGTCTTTTCTTTGATAAAAGCCCGTAAAAGCCTGTGTTTTCTTCTTTTTTCATATTTTGGTCCTAAAACACAGCAAAAACACAAATCACACATAATTCTGACTTTTACGACATCAAATACACGTTTTGGTCTTGTTTTTAATTAAGTGGTAAAAGGATAAGTGTTTTCACACTTATTAAATCCCCTACACTTGACCATTGCAATGCCGTCATGCAATGCATTAGTTACAAAGCAACATTTATATTCTCCATCATAATCAACCCACCTTGGCCTTTATTAAATATTGAAAACTAAAGAAACTTAAAAAGATAGAAAGTTACAAAATGTATGAAGGAAGAAACACGTAAAGAAATCTAAGACTTACATTAGGGGTTTGGTGTCATGGATGTTTATCACCCTCAAGTTTCACGTTCCCCATACCAAGCTTAAAAACGAGATCATTGTTATTATAAGTTAGTAAAGCTAACACTTACTCATGTGGCTTAGTTATTCACTTAGACCCCCTTATTCCTAGGTGTATCTCTTATATTTTATTATTGTCTTGAATGATCACGAGGATGCATTGTTGACTTATTTCGATAATTTATTAAGGCTATAAATAAAGTAGGACGATTTAGCCAATAGTTAGCTAAAGGAAAAAATCTTTTAAAACTGCTTCTCGAAACCTCATAAAGTTCATATCTTGGCATAACTCGTTTCACGATTTGAGACTTTTCTCGGATTGATATTTGGCATTGACTTCATACTTCGAATCTTAAGAGACGTTCTTGAAATAATGGTCTTCTCTTCATAATAGGAATTTCTTCACTTGAAGTTTTTGAGAGATTCTTCAAACTTGGACCACGACTTCTTCATTTTTATCCAATCTTTATTTGGGATTTTGATATACAACGATCCGCCTCCTTTTAGGACTTGGATCTATTTATCCTCATACCTTGTTAGGGTCTTTTCGGATAGACTTCTCCATGATCTTTAGGGGAGTATTTGCTTTTCGTCGTGTGTCTCGGTCCTTCATATGGATTTTTGATAAATGATTCTTCACATCACTTTGGATCTTTAGCAAAAAAATGCAGCCTTATGCCTTGTTAGGGCCTTTTCGTACTCGCCAATCTTCGCATCCCGCTTCAATAAGTTATGCCTTGGCTATGAACTCTAATTAATCCCGAGCAACTTTTAAACGATCTTGTGCTAGAAGCTAAGTAACTTTTCAAATCGTACAACCTTACTTATTGCATTAGTTTATTAACAAGCAATAGGAGAAAAAGCTCATAATTAACTCACATAAATTCATGAAAGAATACAAAACTTATAATTGACTCTATCATCTCTCGTTCTCCACAATTTAAAATCTCAAGGAATAAGACTCGTGGATGCTTAGCCTATTAAATCAAAGTTTTAGGTTTTCAAGTCATCTATAGGATCTTGCAACTTCTTAGACTTTTTCAAGTTTAGAATTTGCATTTTAAAGTTCCCTTGATAAACGACCTTCTAGGATCAATTATAGGAACTTGCGAAAAGTTCTTGTTCTTAAACCCGTATGAGTTAAGGATACTGGCTAGAGTAAACTCAAATAAGTAAACTCGGGTTGAGTCAAAAGATTCATGACGGGCCTAATATATCAAAGATATCTAAACTCATTAAAACCATTTTATTAAATAGTTTATGAAGAAAGAAAATATCGATAACAAAGGAAAATACTGCTAGGCCAAAATAGATTAAAAATTTTGAAAAATGTCGAAAAATCAATTGTACGGTTAAAATGTGGACAAATTCATGGAAAAGCCCACTTAACTTCGATAGAAGTCCTCCTACACTTAATATAAACATTGTCCTCAATGTTTAAGCATGTGGGAGTAAACTCCCTTACACTTAGGACATTGTGCACGTTGTTTAAATCTTGCTAGGGAAGTGACAACTAAAGTGATTCCTATTTCAACATAAATAATAAAATAGTGAATCAAAATAGTTTAGGATAGAACCGTGAAGAAGGGAACACGAAATCACGGGTCGTCAAAAGTCATCAAAAGTGGAACTTTGAAAGCTCGAATCCTTGCACATCATAAGAAAGAAAACAACAAACACATACTAGGGTCTTCCCCCTACACTTATTAGAAAACGGATAAAAAGGATAGATCATCGGGTTGCCTCACCGAGAAGCGCTTGTTTTGTTCACCGAGTCATGAGCCTGACTCGACCTTGAGTAAGTACTATGGTAAGAATCTTGAAAAACATCCACCGGGGTCAAATACATGGTTTTCATCCATTAAATAACACAAGCCTAAGGTGAAAAGCACAAGCCAAAGAAGAGTAGGCGAGGTTCTCTTAAGCAAAAGTTGAGCACGGTGGTAGAAGGTATAATGAGGTGAAAGCATAGCTCCGTATTTTCCAAAAGTTTTTCCTTTTATTTCATCAAATGGATACTGAGATGGCTCAAAAATTGTGATACCCGGATCGAACACCTTTTCCTTTAGGGGAAAATAAGACTGACACTCAGTAGACCTTGAAGATTCGCCCATAAACTGCACCATCTCATCCGAAGAAGGTGGAAAGAGAGGTGTCAAGACATAGGTACTACGGATGTTGGTGTCGTCTGGTTTCTTATCCTTTGAAACGGGTTTCTTAACATCCGAAGGAGGATAAAGACCATAATAAAAGTCCAACGGAGGAGAACCATGTTCATTTGGAAAGTATGTATTGAGAAAGGTGGCGAAGTCTTCCTCAAATGAGTAATCATCCAAAGTAGTATCAAGCATTGTTGGTGGAGGATCTTCATAAAAAAATAGGAGCAAGATCATCATTAGAAGACATAACACTTGAAGAATCACTCGAAAGAGTGTCAACATCATCAAAGTCATCATAAGTCGGCATGCCTTCATACTCGGAAGTAAGATCATCATAATCATCCAAATCGGAACTATAATCATCATCATATTCATCATAGATTGGTGGAGCATCATAAATTGGTGGGGCATCCAAATTGGAAAGAGAATCGTCATCATATTTGTCCACATGCTCTTAAAAAAGTGGATTATCATAGTAAGTCTCAAAAAGAGGATTGTTGTGTAGTACAAAATCATCAAGCTTTGTACTTTCCAAAGTAGTTGTAAGCTCGTCTTGAAGCACATCAATCATTTTATCCGATTCTTTTCCATTGGATTTGCTTGTAATCTTGTCCATCTTAAAAACTTGTTGATCATTCCCGATCCTAAGAATTAGTTCACCTTCGGCAACATCGACTAATGCTTTTCCGGTTCTCAAGAATGGCCGTCCAAGTATTAACGGAATACGAGGATCCATTTCATAATCAATAACAACAAAATCGACCGGAAAAGTGAAGGTACCAACTTTAACAAAAACATCTTCGGTAATACCAACGGGGTAAGCGAGAGTTCTATTTGCTAGCTCAAGAGTCATCCGTGTTTGTGTAAGGTCGGGTAATGATAACTTCTTCCAAACACATAATGGCATCAAATTGATACCTCCCCCGAGATCGTCTAAGGCAGTAAATTCTTAGATTTTGGAAAATGTACAAGGTAACACAAAACGGCCGGGATCTCCAAGTTTTTCCAGATCCGGTCTCATTGGCAACAGTCAAACAAAGGCCCGGAGAGTCTACAGAAGACTTCACGGAGCGTTTTAATGACGAGTGTACGCGCACAAAAGCGTGCCCAGAGCTCCTTAAAATTTCCGATTACATGCACGCCATAACGGACAAGGAGCTAATTAGGCGCCTCAACGATAAACGTCTGGAGAAGTTTGATGAACTAGTGGAAAGGGTTCGAAATTTTGTGGAGGGGGAGACCGCGGTTGTCACGGCTTACCCCTCAAAAGTGAACCACGACTACTGATCAAACGATCAGCCTAGAAGGCAATCAGGTGGCCAAAATAACCCCGAAAATGGGTGGAGCTTGGATTACAAAAACCAGGCAAAAGGAGGACGGTCGGATGACAAGTTCACCCCTTTAAAGATGACTTATCGGTATATCTTCTTAACAGAAGGAGCAAATTTTCCAAGACCTCCCCCAATGACAACTCTAGTTGATCGTCGTCAAGGCACTAGCGTATGCGAGTTCCATAATGACAAAGGTCACGGCACGGAGGAGTGCATTCAGCTCAAGAAGCATATAGAGTCATTGATTAAATCAGGCAAACTCAAACATCTGGTTAAAGATTGGAAGGATGTGAAGGATAACAAAAAGTATGACAAAAAAGATTCCCAAAAGGATAAGCCTACGACCATATATATGGTTCAATCAAGGCAGCGCCGGACGAAGCAGAAAGTTAGTCAAAAAAATTCACGCGGCAAGGAAATCTCATTCCGTCATATCACGGCGAGAATAGTCGCTGATGCACCTCTCACGATTGAGGTAAGCATTGAAACCCATAACGTTCGTCGTATGTATGTGGATGGAGGATCATCGGCGGAAGTAGTCTACGAACACTGCTTAGTACAACTACGACCAGAAATCAAAAGCTAATTGATGTCGGCCACGTCGCCACTCATTGGCTTCAGTGGAGACACTATCTGGCCGATAGGACAACTACGTTTACTGGTAACCATTGGAGATAAAGAGCATTCCACCACGGCGTGGATGAACTTTATGGTGATACGTTCACATTCTCCGTACAATGGTATTATTGGAAGACCAGGTATCCTAGCCATACGGGCAGTCCTGTCCATGACACACGGCATGATTAAGTTTCCAGTCGAAGGGGGAATTGTCACTATTTACAATTCAATCGTGTCGGCATCGATATGTCACGCCGTGACAACACCAATCCAGCCAACTCCTATAAAGGAATGATCACCACCCCCCAATTGGAAGGTGGTAATCCACCCTAAATACCCAAAACAAGAGGTAGCTATCGAGGGAACCCTCTCTAAAAAAGGGAAGCAGGCCATGTGCTCTCTCCTAAAAGCAAACCTTGATATATTCGCATGGGAACCAAAGCATATGACGGGCGTACCGCGTTCGATAGCAGAACATAAGCTTCAAATCCGCCCTGGATATCCCCCTATTAAACAAACGAAGCGCGGTCAAGCACCAGAACGTAGCCAGGTAATACTGGACGAGGTATGGAAGCTGGTAGACGCAGGAATTATGCGCGAGGTCTATTACCATAAGTGGCTCTCTAATCCGGTCATGGCCAAGAAGCATGATGGAAGCTGGCGTATGTGTGTAGACTTCATAGACTTGAACAAAGCTTGCCGACAAGATTGCTATCCGCTACCAGAAATCGATTGGAAGGTGGAATCATTATGCGGGTACTCTTTTAAATGTTTCTTGGACGCATATAAAGGATACCATCAGATCCAGATGGCGGAGGAAGACGAGGAGAAAACGATGTTCCACACCAGTTAGGGCGTCTATTGCGTCGTTCGGACTCAAGAACGCAGGTGCGACATATCAACGACTTGTGGATAAAGCCTTTGACTCATAGATAGGTCGTAACCTTGAAGTCTACATAGACGACTTGGTTATCAAAATCCATACGGAGGACGAACTCCTCCGTGATGTCCAAGAGACATTCGACACATTGAGAAAAATCAACATGAAACTGAATCCCAAAAAATGCACGTTTGGAGAAACCGAAGGAATGTTCCTTGGGTATATGATTAATCCAAATGGCATCAAGCCTTGTCCGGAGAAGACGGACGCCGTGATACCGCTACCATCCCCTCGAACACTAAAAGAGGTGCAATCACTTAATGGAAAGTTGGCCGGTCTTAATAGGTTCTTATCAAAGTCCGCAGAAAAGTTACTTCCTTTATTCAAAACACTCAAGAAGTGCTTGAAGAAAGGAACTTTCGCTAGACAAGAGAGGCAGATGAAGCGTTTGGGTATCTAAAGCAACATCTTGCGGCTCTGCCCATGTTAGTCTCCCCGCGACCTAAGGAGGAACTAATCATGTACTTATCCGCTACATATGAAGCAATAAGCGTAGTTCTCATGACTGATCAGGATTCAGTACAGACTCCGGTCTACTTCATAAGTAGAAAACTGCAAGGGCCAGAGCTGAATTACTCACCAATGGAGAAATTGGTCTTATCGTTGGTTTATGCCGCAAAAAGGTTACGTCGGTACTTCCATGCGCACCCAATAGTGGTGATCACACACCAACCAATAAAACAAGTTATCTCCAAACCAGACGTGGCAGGAAGACTACAGAAGTGGAGCATCCTGCTGGGGGAATACAACATCTCATATAGACCAACGACGACCATAAAAGGCCAAATTTTGGCAGATTTCATAATTGAGAAACCCGACGAGGACGAGCCAATGGTACAAAAGGAAGAGATCCCATCGGAACCATGGGTTTTGTTTACGGATGGATCTTCTTGTACGGACGGATCGGGAGCGGGCCTCATACTCACAAATCCGGAAGGCATGGAATTCACCTACGCCTTACGTTTTGAGTTCACAGCTACGAATAACGAGGCAGAATATGAAGCATTGATTGTGGGTTTGAAAATCGCCGCTAGGATGGGAGTCCGCAACCTTGAAGCCTACGTGGACTCACAGATTGTCGCGAATCACATACTAGAAGGGTACGAAGCCAAGGAGGAAAACATGATCCAATATATGGAGAAAGTCAAGTCACTTATCGCCAGTTTTGGAAAGTTCTCTATCAAGCAGGTACCAAGAGCCGAGAACAAGAAGGCGGATGCTCTTAGCAAAATCGCGTCTACGAGTCTTGCCCATCTATCCAAACAAGTGTTGGTGGAAATACTTAAGGATAAATCCATTGCAGGAGAGGAGGTCTCAAACATAGTTGATGAGGAGAGGCCTACATGGATGACCCCAATCATAAACTATCTGAGAGATGAAACCCTTCCGGAGGACGAAACAGAGACGCGCCGCGTAAAAAGGAAGTCACAACACTTCGAACTACGAGAGGGTGTCTTATACAATAGATCCTTCCTACAGCCGTGGTTGTGATGTGTCGGACCACGCCAAGCTAGTTATGTGATTAGTGAATTTCATGAAGGGTCGTGCGGCATGCACGCCGGCCCTAGATCAGTAGTAGCACGTGCTCTACGCACAGGATACTATTGGCCAACTATGCATCGAGACACACGAGATATGATCCTTAAATGCAACGATTACCAAGTTCACAGGCCAGTACCACGACATCCACAACAAGAGCTGACACCCATCACGTCCCCGTGGCCATTCCACAAATGGGGGATTGACATAGCGGGTCCTTTTCCTATTGCAACCAGATTCGTTAAGTTCTTTGTCGTGGCTATGGACTACTTCACTCGCTGGATAGAGGCTAAGGCGGTCGCAACAATCACGGGCAAACAGGTAAAAGAATTTGTGTGGGAAAATATCGTTTGCCGTTTTAGTTTACCAGGGGAAATTATCTCGGATAACGGAAAGCAGTTTGCGGATAATCCATTCAAGGATTGGTGCGCAACGCTGAACATCAAACGGCGCTTCGCATCAGTTAAACACCCACAGACTAATGGTCTAGTAGAACGGGCAAATAGAACCCTAGGTGAAGGAATAAAGGCGCGCTTAGATGAGAGGAGCGCCAAATGGGTGGACGAACTACCACATGTCCTATGGGCACATAGAAAAATGATCAAAACGGATAATGGGGACACTCCATTCGCGCTGGCCTATGGAACGAGGCTGTCATCCCAATAGAAATTGGGATGCCAACAATTTGCACGACGGAAGTTAACGTCGTCACAAACGATGAGGAACTCCGGGTCAATCTAGACCTACTCGGGGAAAAAAGAGAGATAACAGCTATCAATGAAGCTAAGTCTAAGGCACATATGAAAGCTTATTACGACTCCAAAGTCAAGGACGTTTCCTTTCGACCGGGGGATTTTGTCTATCGTGCTAACGAAGCAAGTCGCGCGGAGAACACGGGAAAACTTGGTCCAAAGTGGGAAGGGTCGTATGAGGTCATGGAAGCTTTGGGGCTAGGCGCATACAAGTTGCGTGATATGGATGGCCGTGACTTAGATCGTACATGGAATATTTGCAACCTTAAAAGATGCTATCTCTAAAAGGCTACGGCCTCTGCATAGACACTTCGCTGTAGACAACTTGAATAAAGATCCATGTATTTTTTGCTTTCATGTTTTCTAGGTTCTATTATTCTGTCAAAAAATCATAACCGTTATAATAAAACGTCGTGGTGCCTAGCTAGCTCTGCGGCTTGTTCTTGTGCAAATTATTGTCTTTAGTGTCCTATAGAATTATTTTTTGTTTATGTGTTACTTCTTATTCACATGCATTCATTCAGTCGTACATGTACTATTCGCTCCCAGGCGGAGTAAGAGGATTAAGTGAACCTAATAATTCAACTTTTCGCATAAGAGGGATGCAACCCCTGCGACGTGGATCATGTATCCTTACTAGACACCTTATTTTCAAGACGTTGTAATAAGTTCCCACATACCGTACTTACATAGTGCCGGACATGATAAAGACACATAGTGCACGTCTAGTAAATTATAGACTTAGTTTTATTCTTAACCAGCCGTGACACGTCATGCAAAAGATACATGATATCTAAGAATAAATACAAGTTTCAAACAAAAGTTGCCGTGATCACCACGGACAATATCTTCATAAATATTCTAAGTATTCAAACATTAAATTACAAATTAAAGTCGTGGACATCCACGGACGAATATAACAAGAGTAGTACAAGTGTTCAAGAATGACAAACTACACATATTAAACAGAAGGCAAGAACTCACCTACTTCTTTCTTCCCTTCGGCTATCAATGCACGAAGTACCTCACCACGGGCCTCCTTCCTGCTACGAGCCCGGGCTAGGTTGGCTTCCAATGCCTCACCCAACGTCTTCTCGCCCTTCATGACCTTTGAGTTCGCATCATAAATTAGAAGGGTGAGCTGGCTGGGGTCCGGTATAATATGGGCCTGAGGATCTACATCGTTTTCTGACCCTGCGTCTGGGCGAAGCTTCGCCATGATGTCTTCATTGGGGGCGTCCTTCATAGCCTCAAGGTCGGACAGAAAAGGGTACTCCATGTCTCCCAGGACCCCCATGGATGCAGTCATCTTTGCCTCAGCCCAGGGTTGAAGTAGGCAGGATTGGTGATGTCTTCGTTTTTGCTTATTAGTTCGGCAGCCTTAATCAAACCTTCATGTCGGCCGCGGTCAATACCATCCGACACGACGTCAACAAAGGACTGAACAAATTGTGGTGCCTCCATCACTCTCATCACTGCTAGGCACGTCCCTTGGCCCACCATCCACCTACGACCAGCTATGGCCAGAACTGGGGGCATAACACTTCAACGCAATCCGTGGCCAGGGCACTCAGTTCAGTGTCCACCTTCTCTAGGGCCTCAGACGTCTTCCAATCCATTTCAGCCCGCTCCTTGGCGAACTCTTCCTTTAGAGCCTCCTCGCCCTTCACCACGTCCGCATCTACTCTAGTTCTTCGGTAAGGGCAGATGCTTGGTCAGCCACGGTCTTAGCAGAAGCCTCGGCTGCAGCTACCTGTTGGTATAAACATTATAGGTTATTTGTGGTCATAATCTGCTTCTATTGGAGCATTTAGAAGGATGGGGAACTTACCTTGTCATGAAGGATTCGAGCATCGACCTCCATCTCTTCGATACGACATTCCCGGGTAGCAACGTGGCTGGACTGCTCTTTTATTGTTGCTTCCTCCATGGATAAGTCCGCTTGCAAGGTAGATATTGTTTGCTTATGTTTCTCTACCATTTTTTCCCGGCGGGCAACTCTCCTGTCAACTCTTTCCACATGGCCCAAGGTCGCTTCAAGACGACGTCGCAGGGCCGCACCAACAGTCATTTGGTGCGTTGAGGCAACGTTGTACTACTCTAAGAGGGTTCCGTTGTAAAACCCGCATGCTTTTACCATGAATAGTACCCTTAAGATCGTACGTACTAGATTAAAACTTTCCTAATATAGCATGATTACGATTACGTATTAGGATTTTACGTATTACGTACGTGTTAGAACACGATAAGTATTTACTATACACGAGCACGTAATAATTATTTGACGATAATTAATCACGAGAATGCGCTCATGAAATCATGAACGTAATTAAAACACGAACTATTATTAATTACGTATATATTTATTACGAGCGTAATTAAAGATATTAGATCACGATATTTACGTAACGAGAACACTTAAAACGCGAACACAAATAAGCACGAACGTTTAACTTAACATTGAGACACGGAAAAAGGTACGGGTACCCCAAGTGGGGCCCTTACCCGCGGCTACAAGGACAAATGGGCCAAGCCCATTTGTAAATTTTACTAAAGGGGGTTAATAATTTTTATACTAATCATTTTCTCATTCACAGAAGATTTTATAAAAAACCTAAAACCCTCCTTCCTTGTTCTTTTTGTGCCGCCACCCTACAAACACCACAAGGAGGTGGTTTGTGATCTTGGATCTTGGAAATTTAGTTGGTGATCGTGTTTGTTCTTCATCCTTTTGATCCCCGAATTCGGTAAATCCTTTTTAAACTTTTTCTTTTGATTTGATCTTTTAATAAATCAAGAACACGTTATGTTTTTACAAAAACCTAATAAATAAACATGGATCTAACATGATTTGGGGTTTAATAAAATCAAAAGTATGTTTTAAGGGGTGTTTGTTTTAGCCGCGGCCTACACCGAACCCAAGGTGGGTTTCGGTTTGGCCAACCGACCACCACCAAGACCATACGGTCTCGGTTGGTGTGTGTGGGTCCCACGGCAGCATCAAGGCACGGGGTACCCCGAGTTGGTTCGGGGTACGGTGTCGATTTCATGTCCGGTTCATGCTTTTTAGTCTAGATCTGGTTCATGGAGTATGTTTAGTTTTTTTTTTATGTTTTATGATCTTATGTTAAAAATTAAATTAATAAAACGATATGATTAATTTAATAACATGACTTAGGTTATTTAATTATTAATAATCATGAAATTTATTTAACCTAAGTATTTTATATTTTAGGCTTATAATTAATTAATTATTTAAAAACCATGACTATAATTAATTAATTAACATGACTTAGGTTATATTATTAATATATAATAATACATGTTTTAACCTAAGTATTTAACTTTATTTAATTAAAAACATGTTATACTTTAATTAAATATTTTAACCTATAGTTTAATTTAATTACATGAAATAATTATTAAACTATACCTTATATTATATGACTTAGAAAATAATCATGAAAACACTTAGGCTTATATACTTAGCTTATTTAACCAGCTTATTTCTAATTATGAAAACTTTCTATTTTTAGAATCTTAATTAAATAAGGCAGCTAATCTATATATGGAAACCTTCTATTTTTAGAAACTTATTTATTTCAGGCAGCTAATCTATTTATGGAAACTTATTTAATTAAGGCAGCTGATCTATTTATGGAAACTTTCTATTTTTAGAAACTTATCTATTTTAAGCAGTAATTCTATTTTTGGAAACTTTCTGTTTTTGGAAACTTTCTATTTTTGGAAACTTTCTATTTTTTGGTAACTTTCTATTTTTGGAAACTTTCTATTTTTGGAAACTTTCTATTTTTGGAAACTTTCTATTTTTGGAAACTTTCTTTTTTAGGAAACCTGCTATTTTTGGAAAGTTACTTATTATTACACAGTAAGTATAATAATGCATGAAATACCAGAAATACTTAATCAGATTAAACAGAATATAAGATAAACACAGTTTAAGGCTTTAAAACAGTAAAACATGGTAAGAACACATAAAATAAGCTAAGACATGACATAAAACCAGCTACGTATTTAGTAAGAAGATACTTATTCATGTATGTATTTATGTAGCACTAGTGATACGGAAGTAGGATTCCTCTCAGTTCGTCTTCTTCGTTCACTGGACATAAGGTACGGATTCCCGTCCTTTCAGTATGGACATTCTTTCATTATTAGGATTCCCCGTATGCAGCCAACTGTTTTCCCGTAGTATAAGTTACGTGTTTGATTGCTTATGTTTAATTAAGATTACCTATAGCCATATACATGCATGACCAGTTTCACCTAGTTATGGAGGTACCATAACCATAACATTAGAGGCACTGATGTTATGACTTCACCACGGCGGAGTGATTGCTCGTGGCGTCCCTTCAGCTTTTGGCCATTTATATTATATTTATCATGTGGAGCGTATGGGTGCATCCTAGTTACATGTTTTTATTCAGGATTTCATGGTGAATGTGGTGTGTGCGTTGCATCCTTCACAAGGAGCTGATCCCTCCTACCCAAAAACCAGTATATTAAATTAGAGGCAGCCCCTCTAATTTGCATGATGAGGTCACCCCTCCAAGTATTCATGCACGGTGGATTTTCATGACCTATATTGGCTAATGGTAAAATACGACAAACAGTTTTTATAAGATAAACATACGACTTTCAAACTATTAAACTAGTTTATTTAAGACTTAACCAGGTTACTCGGGACTTAGTTTTCTTCCGCGTTATGTTATATGCTTATCCTATTCATGCTTTATTGTACATCCGTGCACTGAGCGTATTTGCTCAGTCGTTTTCCTTTTCTATGTTCCCAAAACGGCAGGTACTCAGGGACGCTCGTAGACACTAAGAGTACGTGCATATGGACTGGAAGCTGTCTAGCCTTCTTTACTTTATGCATTTCCTTTCTTATGATACATTTGCTATGGACATTGTTTAGTCCTTTCCTTTGCTATATTATGTTTGTGTGTGATGAGCTTTACTTTTGGACTACCGATGTTTAATTCCGGTATTTTCCTTTTATGGTCAAGTAATGTTTAGACATTTTTCCTTGTATGCTTTGATGACACGCCATAATTGCATGTGACATTTCCATTATCAAAATGGGGTGTTACAATTATGGTATCAGAGCCAAGGCTTCGACCTGTAGGCTCTCAGATATGACCTGTGATTAGTGGGTAGTCACTACGGTCTTCCTAGAACTGACAGTTGTTTTCATGCATTCATCATTTTTAAGCATACATATACATGTCATTGTCGCAGATTTTTTACTAAGTAATGGTTGGTACAGGACTGGCCCTATTTAGTCGCATGTGTTTTATCAAAACTTTTAGATTTGGGACCGACCCATAGGCGTCCCCTCTCTATGTCTTTTGTTTTGGGTGAACTGAACAGAGGCGTTCACTCTCGAGCATACAAAAGTTTTCATAAAACTACATCATGCATTCATACACAAAATTTTCTTGCATAAAATTTTTCTCGTGAAATTTTGGTATAAATTTTTTTCATGTATATATATTTTATGTTTTGATCTGTTTAATCATATGTTTTATGTTATACTGTCAGATGGTTCTCACACGCGAACATGAGCAGCTCAATGCTGCAATTCAGACCGCTATGCAACCTTTGCTTCCTCAACTGAGGAATGACATCAGGGCTGAAGTTCAAGCTGCCAACAACCAGCAGCATAATCAGGCACCTCCTCCTCCTCCTCCTCCAGTGACATTAGCAGTATGGCTGGAGAGATTCAACAAGCTCCGCCCTCGAGCTTTGGAGAAGACAGATAGCCCCAGCGATGCTGAAAGCTGGTTGGCTCACATCGAGAAGATTTTCAATGCTATGGGCTGTGACCCCGCATACAAAGCGAGGTTGGCATGCTACCGGTTCGAAGGCGATGTACTCAACTAGTGGTTAGCATTGATGCAGTCTGAAGGTGGTGACGAGTGGGTTGCTGGTTTGACTTGGGCTCAGTTTAAGGACAGGGTAATGGAGCAGTTCTTTCCCAAGGCTGAGCAGGACAAGCTCAAGAGAGAGTACCATGGGATCCGACAGAGAGCTGGGGAGAATAGCAACGAGTTTATGCAGCGCTTTTTTCGCTTAGCTGGTTTCCTTGGTGCGGCAGCAGGTACTCCTGAAGAGCAGGAACTTCACTTTAGATGGGCTCTTCGCACATCGGTCGCAAACAATCTGGTGTGTGCTACGTTCAACACTTTAGCACAAGTGGCCGATGCAACACGAAAACTGGAGATGCTGCAGGAGAGAGATGAGTTCGGGGAAGCTGAAAGACCCGACAAGAGGTAAACCTTCGTATTCAAGCGGTGACCAATCCGTATACTTTCTATATGTCAATAATTCATCTCTTTAAATGTATCTTTCAGGCAGAAAACTGGGGACCGGTCTCAGCCGGCTACTCAGCAGCAGCCTCATCAGCCCAAGGGAAACGGTCAGACTAACGACCGTTCTGCTACGGATAGGCGTGGAGGTAATGATAATTACCGTAACAACGCTGGGCACTCCAACAGCAGCAGGTCCTAATACTTAAGCATTTCCTTATGATTTTATGTTATAACTCATATTCTGACACATTAGCAAAACTTCTACCAGGAACCATGGAAACGGTTGGGACCAGAACCAGAGAGGTTTGCAGCCTAGCCGTCCAGCTATCACTGGTATTAAACCTTAAGATTATCCGCTTTGTCCTTTGTACCCAACTATCATGTCTTATGTAAAATGTTTTATCAAGTTCCCAGCCAGCCAGAGCACCTGCTGGAGGATACACTCATCCTCTTTGCTCTACTTGCCACCGTAGGCACCTAGGACCATGTCGCCGTAATACTGATGCGTGCTTCAAGTGTGGTCTTCCTGGCCATATTATGAAGGATTGCCGTAAGGGCGAGATGGAGGGTACATCGGGACATGCTGATACCAAGCCGCCTCCTACTAGCGGGCGTGTCTACACGACATCTCAAGACCAGGCCAACAAGTCTACATGTACCATCACTGGAATCTTGTATATGTATGGTCAAGCTGCATGTGTTCTTTTCGATACGGGTGCTACTTACTCGGTTATTTCTACCGCTTATGCTAAGAACATTAGGATGCCTCCCTTGCCACTAGAAAATAGGCTTACTATTTCCATACCTTTGAGGGACTCTGTATTAATCACCCATGTATACAAGAGTCTTCCCCTAGAATTTGATGATAAGGTTCGACCTGTCGACGCACTTCCGCTGGACATGAATGACTTCGAAATGATTTTGGGCATGGATTGGCTATTCAAGCATCATGCTACCATAGACTTCCGTTCATATCGAGTTATCTTCGGTGATGTTAATGCACCAGAGTACATTCATAATGGGTTCATACCCGGACGGTCTGTACAAGTCATATCTACCCTGCAAGCGCGTGCACTACTGTCACATGGCTGTGAGGGTTATCTAGCTGCGGTTCACGACATGGATGTTGAATCTCCCTTGATTTAGGATCAACCTATAGTGTCGGAATTCCAAGATGTTTTTCCAGCAGAACTTCCGGGCATACCACCTGCACGAGAAGTGGAATTTAGTATCGAGCTTATTCCAGGAGCTGAACCAATCTCCAAAGCTCCTTATCGCATGGCTCCCATAGAGCTGACGGAGCCGAAGGATCAACTGCAAGAACGAGGTTTCATTCGACCAAGCGCATCTCCAAGGGGCGCACCGGTCTTGTTTGTTAAGAAGAAGGACGGCAGTATGCGTCTTTGCATAGACTATCGCGAGCTCAACAAGATTACAATTCGGAATAGATATCCACTGCCACGCATTGACGATCTGTTTGACCAACTTCAAGGGGCCAAAAACTTCTCCAAGATTGATCTTAGGTCATGCTATCATCAGCTACGGGTCAAGGAGCAAGACACCTCTAAGACTGCCTTTCGTACCCGTTATGGCCACTACGAGTTTGTAGTTATGCCATTTGGCCTGACAAATGCTCCAGCAGTGTTCATGGATTTGATGAACAGAATCTTCCATGAATTTCTGGACAAGTTCGTCATTGTCTTCATCGATGACATCCTGATTTTCTCAAAGTCCAAGGAGGAACACGAAGACCATCTTCGTACAGTACTACAGATTCTTCGCCAGAAGCAGCTGTATGCTAAATTCTCCAAGTGTGAGTTCTGGTTAGACAAGGTGGCATTCTTAGGTCACATTGTATCAGCAGAAGGAATCACTATGGATCCAGCAAAGGTTGAGGCCATTACTAAGTGGCCAAGGCCGACATCAGCGACGGAAGTCCGTAGTTTCTTAGGCTTAGCTGGCTATTACCGTAGGTTCGTGGAGAACTTTTCCCGCCTAGACCTACCATTGACCAAACTGATGCGGAAAGGGGAGAAATTCGTCTGGACTGAAGATCGAGAGAAGAGCTTTGAAGACCTGAAGCAGAAGCTAGTATCTGCACCTATTCTTACTCTACCATCTGGTACGGGTGGGTTTCAAATCTACAGCGATGCATCGGGGAAGGGACTTGGCTGTGTTCTCATGCAACATGGGAAAGTGATCGCGTACGCTTCACGGCAGCTTAAGCCTTATGAAGAAAATTACCCCATGTACGACCTGGAACTTGCTGCAGTCGTGTTTGCATTGAAGATATGGAGGCACTACTTATATGGAGAATCATGTGACATTTTCACGGACCACAAGAGCTTGAAGTATATCTTCACTCAGCGTGAATTGAACATGAGGCAGAGGAGATGGTTAGAGCTGTTGAAGGATTATGACATTAATCTACAGTATCATCCCGGAAAGGCAAATGTAGTAGCAGATGCTCTTAGCAGGAAGTCCAGAATGATCAACGGCATTAAAATCAAAGAGGAAATCATCAGAGACTTGGAGCGACTAGACATCAAGATCATGGTACGTGGACAGCACGGTCACTGGGCTAATCTTAGAGTAGAACCCGAGTTACTATCTAAGATCAAGGAAGCTCAGAAGGATGACGGAGAAATCTGGGCGATAATACAGAATTTGGAGAAGCAGACAGAATTCAGAGTAGATGCAGATGGTATCGTATGGCAAGGCACGAGACTTTGTGTTCCTGATGACCAAGAACTCCGGGAAGCTTTGTTAGCTGAAGCTCATAGCTCCCCATTCTCTATACATCCTGGTTCGACTAAGATGTACCATGACATCAAGCAGTACTTTTGGTGGAGTGGTATGAAATAGGATGTGGCCACTTACGTCTCCAAATGTCTTACCTGCAAGCAGGTTAAGATCGAGCATCAGCGATCTGGCGGTCTCCTTCAACCGTTAGATATCCCAGAGTGGAAGTGGGACAAAATCACCATGGATTTTGTTACTGGTCTTCCGCCTACCAAGAGGAAGCACGATGCAATTTTGGTTATCGTTGATCGACTTACCAAATCAGCTCATTTCTTACCGATCCGCAAGGAAGATCCGGTAAGTAAACTCGCAGATACGTAAGAAGAGAGATCATGAGACTACACGGTGCACCATCCAGCATCGTCTCAGACAGAGATCCTTGATTCACTTCGCGCTTTTGGAAAAGTCTGCAAAAAGCTTGGGGTACACAACTTAAGCTTAGCACGGCTTTTCATCCTCAAACGGACGGACAATCGAAGCGAACCATTCAGACATTGGAAGATATGTTGAGGTCATGTGCGTTGGAATGGACGGGTGATTGGGACGATTACATCTGTTTGGTGGAATTTGCATACAACAACAGTTGGCACGCAAGTATCAAGTGTGCTCCATTTGAGATGTTGTATGGTAGAAAGTGTCGCGCCCCAATCTGCTGGGATCAGGTTGGTGAGCGAACATAATACTCGGTATTTGCAACCAAAGTATCAAAGTTCGTTATAGTTCCGAATCTTTTCGAATTGAAAACCGGTCTAAAGTGCGACTCAATCGTCTTTTGGTGAATCAAAGGTTTGGTTGATTTGTTTGTTTTAATCTATTAGCAAGAAATTAAGGTGTCGTTGAGCAAATGGAAGTTAAATTATTAATATTGAAATGACGAGTAAAATAATGCATGTAAATGTAAAAGTGACAATGGAAAAATACTAACTCACTAAATTAAACTAACACTTTGAAAATTTTCAGAAAAATAAAAAGTACTATATGAAAGTTATATCGAAAGAAACCAAAACAACCCAAAAAGGTACCCGATCGGAATATTTTCCGATCGGTTGATCGGAATGTGGACGGAGCAATTCAATCGGAATAGTGGGAAAGTGAGTACCAATCGGAATACGGGGAAACCCCAATCGGAATAATGCTGTAAGCAGCTACAATCGGAATGTTAAGACAGTCAATCGGAATACGCCACAAGACCTTGATCGGAATAACAAGCTAGCAAGTAATCGGAATAGGCAATCAATGAACCAATCGGAATGTGGAGTATGGTGTGCCGTCGGAATAAAGGTGCAGATCAGAAAAGGAGAAGCCCTCTTCCGATTGGTCAATCGGAAAGGGTACCTTACTCGGAAAGGGGCAATCGGAAAGGGTGTTTGAACCACTTCCTAAAATTGAGGAATTCGGTTAGCAAATAGATAAGCTATATTTTGGAGCTTATCACAATACTAACCCGAATCAATGCTTAAACCGGATCAAATAAGCACTAGAATCAACTTATCAACCCGAAATCAAACAACTTTTTGTATCAAACACTAAAAACATAAACTTTTTAATAACTTTTTAATAAGAAAAGTAAGATAATCATAAAAATAAGCCAATAAGCACAAAAGTCTTAAAGCTTAATCAAATGAGAACTTATAAAATGATCAAAAGATTAACTTTTTAGCATGAAATCAATTAGAACAACACGGATCGCATGATAATCACACCAAAATCAATCTTAAATCAAAGAAAAGTAGAATGAGATTAAGAAATAAAAGCTTAAAATAGAACTTTGATTAATGAAATAAGCAATACAAAAGAGTTAATCTTGAAAGATTAAAAGTAAAAGATGAACTAGTGAGAGAAAGTTTAAGACTTTCTCTCTCTAAAAACTAAAAAGTGAAAAATTAACTAGAAACTCTAACCACCCTCCTAATGACTATTAGGAGGGTATTTATAGGGAAGGTGGAAGGAGTGCATGTGTTGCATCTTCTTTCTTGCTTTCTTCACGTTTTCTCGACTCGACTTTAACTCTTCGTCTTTGTCGTCTCGGGATTTGAACTTGTCTTTTAATTTTCTTCTTCTATTAGACTTAAGTTCTTCGACTTCGTTAAACTTCCGTCTTTTGACTTTTTCTTCGATAAATCTTCGGAATAGGTCTTGGACTTCCGTTCTTTCTGCACTCTTGATCTTTTGACTTCGTCTTTTTCCCGTTTTCTTCAGTAAAAGCCCGTGAAAGCCCGTGTTTTCTTCCTTTTTCATATTTAGGTCCTAAAACACAATAAAAACACAAACCACGCATAATTCCGACTTTTACGACATAAATCACACGTTTTGGTCTTGTTATTATTGGAAATAGGTGGTAAAAGGATAAGTGTTTTCACACTTATTAAATCCCCTACACTTGACCATTGCAATGCCCTCATGCAATGCATTAGATTTAAAGCACGGTTTACATTTTCCATCATAAATAACCCACCTTGGCCTTTATTAAATTCTAAACATAAAAGATAGAAAGAAGTAAAGAAATTAAAAACTTATATTGGGTTTTGGCGGCCATGAACGTTTATCATCCTCAAGTTTCACGTTCCCCATACAAAGCTTAAAAACGAGATCATTGTTATTATAAGTTAGCAAACTATCACGAACTCATGTGGGCCAATTATTCACTTAGACTCCCTTATTCCTAGGTGTATCTCTTATATTTTATTTTTGTCTTGAATGATCACGAGGATGCATTGTTTGACTTATTTCGATAGTTATTTAGTCCGAAAATAAGGTGAACGATTTAATCAATAGTTAGCTAAAGGACCAAATCTTTTAAAACTGCTTCTCGGGATATCAGAAAGTTCATATCTTGGCATAACTTGGTTCGCGATTTGAGACCTTTCTCGGGCCGATATTTGGCAGCGACTTCATACTTCGAATCTTCGAGAGACGTTCTTGAAATTATGGTCTTCTCTTCATAATAGGAATTTCTTCACTTGAAGTTTTGAGAGATTCTTCATCTTTGGACCACGACTTCTTCATTTTTCTCCAATCTTTATTTTGGACTTTGATATACAACGATCCGCCTCCTTTTAGGACTTGGATCTATTTATCCTCATACCTTGTTAGGGTCTTTTCGGATAGACTTCTCCATGACTTTTGGGGAGTTCTTGCTTTTCGTCGTGTGTCTCGATCCTTCATATTGATTTTTGATAAATGATTCTTCACATCACTTTTGGATCTTTAGCAACAAAATGTAGCCCTCATGCCTTGTTAGGGCCTTTTCGGACTCGCCAATCTTCGCGCCCCGCTTCATAAGTTATGCCTTGGCTATGAACTCTCGTCATTACCGAGCAACTTTTAAACGATCTGGGACTAAAAGCTAAGTAACCTTTTAAATCGTACATCCCTACTTATTAGCAGATAAATTATTAAGCAAGTGGAGGGAGAATAAGCTCATAATTAACTCACATAAATTCACGAAAGAATGCCGAACTTATAATTGACTCTATCATATCTCGTTCTCCACAGTTTAAAATCTCAAGGAATGAGACTCGTGGATGCTTAGCCTATTAAATCAAAGTTTTGGGTTTTCGAATCGCCTATAGGATCTTGCAAATTCTTAGACTTTTTCAAGTTTAGAAATCGCATTTTAAAGTTCCCTTGATAAACGACTCTCTAGGATCAATTATAGGAACTTGCGAAAAGTTCTTGTTCTTAACCCGTGAGAGTTAAGACTTTCGCGTTTTATAGCTCCCTATATAAAAGCCTAGCAAAACTTGACGTAAACACGTTAAGGGTACTAGCTAGAGTAAACTTAGGCAAGTAAA
The DNA here is from genome assembly GCA_025667525.1 of Glebionis coronaria. NCBI lineage: Eukaryota > Viridiplantae > Streptophyta > Magnoliopsida > Asterales > Asteraceae > Glebionis > Glebionis coronaria. The sequence goes on along the minus strand of CM046879.1, from coordinate 109,247,699 downwards.
CTCGGGTTGAGTCAAAATGTTCACAACTAAGAAAAATCTAAAACCACTTTATTAAAAATTTATTTTAGCAAAGGAAACATAACAAGGGCAAATACAACTATACAACTAGGCCAAAATAGATTAAAAATTTTGAAAAATGTCGAAAAATCAAATTTTCCGGTTAAAATGAGGGCAAATTCATGGAAAAGACCACTTACTTCGATAGAAGTCCCCCCTACACTTGAGATAAACATTGTCCTCAATGTTTAAGCATGTGAGAGTAAACTCCCCTACACTTAGGACATTGTGCACTTTGTTTAAATCTTGCTAAGGAAAAGACAACTAAAGTGAATTCAATGTGAACATATAGAATATGAAATATTGAATCACAAGAGTTTGAGATAGAACCGGGAAGATGGGAAACACGGTATCACGGTTCGTCAAAAGTCAGCAAGATGCTCTCTGAAGCTTTAATCCCTGCACAGCACAAGAAACAAGACAACAAACATATGCGGGGCTCCCCCTACACTTATTATGAAAGTAGTAAAGGATAGAACACGGGTTGCCTCCCGAGAAGCGCTTGTTTTTGTTCACCGAGTCATGAGCCTGACTCGACCCAATTTTAGTTCATGGGGAACGTGGTGAGGGATGGAATCATCTCTTGAGAGATGTCCTCACCAAAGTACAGCTTCAAACGCTGGCCATTCACCTTGAAATTGGGCCCATTTGGCTGAGAAAGCTCAATGGTTCCATACGGAAAGACTTTGGCGACGGTGAATGGACCAGACCAGCGGCTCTTCAACTTGCCAGAGAAGATCTTCAACCGAGAGTTAAAGAGTAGAACTTGATCACCAACGTGGAACTCTCGGTTCTTGATTTTAGCATCGTGGATAATCTTCGTCTTCTCCTTGTAGATCAGCGAGTTCTCATAAGCTTCATTCCTCAGTTCATTTAGCTCGTTGAGTTGAACCTTGCGATGATCACCGGCTTTAATGATGTCGAAGTTCGCCCACTTCAAGGCCCAGTGCGCCTTGTGTTCCAGCTCGATGGGTAGGTGGCAGGCTTTCCCGTACACAAGACGATAAGGTGTACAACCGATCGGGGTCTTGTAAGCAGTACGGAAAACCCACAGAGCATCATCTAACTTATCGGCCCACGCGGCGCGATGCTCTCCCACAGTACGCTCCAAAATTCTCTTCAAGCCACGATTTGAAATTTCGGCTTGCCCATTGGTTTGGGGATGATAGGCGGTGGAAAGACGGTGAGTGACACCATACTTTGCCATGACTCGTGCAAATTGATCGTTGCAAAAATGAGTCCCGCGGTTACTGATGATAGCACGAGGAACGCCAAATCGAGCGAAAAGCTGCTTCAAAAAGTTCACAACCACCCTCGCATCATTCGTAGGAAGAGCCTTAGCTTCAACCCATTTAGAGACGTAGTCGACGGCGACGAGGATGTACTTGTTCCCTTTGGAGGATGGAAAGGGACCCATAAAGTCGATGCCCCATACATCAAAGATTTCACATTCCTGTATGAAATTTTGAGGCATCTCATCCTTATGTGTGATCTTGCCTTGACGTTGGCAAGCATCACAATGCTTAACCATTTCGTGAGCGTCACGATAAATGGTGGGCCAGTAGAATCCAGAATCAAACACTTTCTTAGCGGTGTAGTTGGGACCAAAGTGACCGCCGGTGGGTCCTTTGTGGCAAGCTTGGAGGATGTCAAAAGTTGCCGGTCCGTCAACACATCGACAAATAATCAGATCAGCACACTGTTTGAATAGATAAGGGTCATCCCAAAAGTAAGTCTTAACATCATTCAAGAACTTCTTCTTTTGTTGGGATGTTAACCCTTGGATGAGAATACCACCCGCTAAGTAGTTTGCAATGTCTGCAAACCACGGGGTGCCATCAAGATTGAGATTTATAGACATTAGAGTCTCCAGGGGGAAAGAGTCATTGATCTCTTTGTGCGGATGATCCCCCTGATATGGATCCTCAAGTCTGCTCAGATGATCCGCGGCCAGGTTTTCGGCTCCCTTCTTGTCACGAATTTCAATGTTGAATTCTTGAAGGAGCAAAACCCAGCGAAGAAGTCTTGGCTTAGAATCGTTCTTAGTCATCAAGTACTTCAACGCGGAATGGTCCGTGTATACGATGGTGGTGGATAAAACAAGATAGGGGCGAAATTTCTCAAAAGCATAGACAACAGCTAAAAGCTCTTTTTCGGTTGTCGTATAATGCAGTTGAGCCCCCGTCATTGTTTTGCTAGCATAGTGGATTGGTTGGAAGTGTTTATTCACTCGTTGGCCCAAAACCGCACCAATAGCAAAGTCGCTAGCATCGCACATCAATTCAAAAGGCATCTCCCAATTAGGGGTAACCAAGACTGGTGCCTTAGTTAGCTTATCCTTGAGAAGATTGAAGGCTTCGAGACACTCTTTAGAAAAGATAAAAGGAGTATCTTTTTCCAAGAGGTGGGTCATCGGGCGAGCGATTTTAGAGAAATCTTGAATGAATCTACGATAGAAGCCCGCATGACCCAGAAAGCTTCTCACACCCTTCACGGTTGAAGGTGGAGGTAATTTGGCTATGACATCTACTTTAGCACGGTCGACTTCAAGACCTGCTTTAGAGATTTTGTGTCCTAGCACAATGCCTTCTTTTACCATAAAATGGCATTTTTCCCAATTCAGAACAAGGCGAGTGTCTTCGCACTGCTTAAGCATACGTTCCAAATTGGCAAGGCAAGCAGAGAAGGAATCCCCAAAGACCGAGAAATCATCCATGAAGACTTCCATGGTTTGCTCAACCATGTCATGGAAGATAGCCAACATGCACCTTTGGAAAGTCCCGGGGGCATTGCATAAGCCAAAAGGCATTCTTTTATAAGCAAATGTGCCGTAGGGACAAGTGAATGTTGTCTTCTCTTGATCTTGGGGATCGATGGGTATTTGAAAATAACCCGAGAAACCATCCAGAAAGCAGTAATATTCATTACCAGCTAGACGTTCAAGCATTTGGTCCATAAAAGGTAGAGGGAAATGATCCTTTCTCGTGGCATCATTGAGTTTGCGGTAGTCTATACAAACTCTCCACCCAGTAACGAGACGGGTAGGAATTAACTCGTTGTTTGCATTGGGCACAACGGTGATTCCGCCTTTCTTAGGCACACAATGGACTGGACTAACCCACGGTGAATCCGAAATAGGGTAAATCATACCCGCATCAAGAAGTTTGATAACCTCTTTTTTGATGACTTCATGGATTTTAGGATTCACCCTTCGTTGACTTTGAATTGTGGGCTTAAAGTCGTCCTCCATGAGAATTTTATGTGTGCAGAAATGAGGATCAATTCCACGGATGTCCGAGATTTTCCAAGCGATAGCACGTTTATGCTTCTTCAACACAGCGACAAGGCGTTCTTTTTCGTCTTCTTTCAGATCCTTTGCGATGATGACCGGTAGCTTCTCGTCGTCTTCCAGAAAAACGTACTCAAGATGAGGCGGTAGGTCCTTAAGCTCAAGAGTAGGAGGATCCTCAATAGATGGTGAAACTAACGATGGATCATCATTAGTCACCTCTTTAAGAGCAGGAGGAGAGAATGGGTCCTCATTGAGAAGTCTCTCAATAGTACTAATGTCTTCATCCCAATTTGTGGACAAATTATCATACTTAATATCGAGAGGACCCAAACTAGCTTCGAAGTCATCCAAATCACTTTCTCCAAAAGGAGTCAATGCTGGGGCAATTGAGGCAACGGTCTCAACATTGGGTAGAGAAGAAAGAGTACTTTCGCAAGCATCATGAAAATGTTCTTCACAAGCCTCATCGAGAACATCAATAGCATTAACGCTCTCATACGAATAAGGTTGCTTAGAAATCTTACCCATGTTGAAGACAATTTTATCGTCACCAACTCTCATGATTATTTCGCCTGCGGCAACATCAATGAGAGTGTGACCGGTCCTCAGAAAGGGACGTCCAACGATTAATGGAACACGGGGATCCATCTCGTAGTCAACGACAACAAAATCCGCCGGGAAGGTGAATTTGTCGACGCCAACAAAGACATCTTCGGCTATCCCCACTGGATAAGCAACCGTACGGTTGGCTAATTCCAAAGTCATTCGTGTGGGGACTAGCTCGGGGAGAGATAATTGCTTCCAAACACTTAAAGGCATTAAGTTTATACTGGCACCTAGATCGGCTAGAGCCATGCAATTCTCTACTCCCGGGAAGTTGCAAGGAATCAAGAAGCGACCCGGATCACCAAGTTTGGTGGGCAATTGCCTTAAGAGCACTGCGGAGCAGTTCTCATTAAGTTGGGTCTGAGCAATGTCAAGGAGCTTTTCTTTATCACTTAAAAGATCTTTAAACATCTTAGCGTATTTGGGCATGTGAGCGAGAGCCTCGGCAAAGGAGATGTTAAAATTCAATTGTTTAAACATTTTTAGGAAGTTTGAAACCTGAATATCATCCTTGCTCTTTTGCTTCTCTTTCCTCAACCTTGAAGGATAAGGTATATTGGATGAAGAAGAAGGCGTTAAGGGAATAGGATCACTCACAACCACGGGTGGTGGGGAAATGGGGATAGAAGGTGAAGGAGGTGGGGAAAGTTGCTCTTTTTCTTTGTTCACAATCACCGGTGGAGGTGTAGGAAGCTCGGGTTCCATATAACCTTTTCCACTACGAGTGGTGATTGCTTTCATCTCCCCTCTTGGATTCGCAACGGTATTACTCGGAAGAGTACCCGAAGAAGAGGGTTGATTACCTTGGATGAGCGAACTAATCATATCACGAAGGTGAAGAGCTTGATTGTTAAAAGAGTTTTGCATGTTTGCATTCATAGCATCATTGTGTTTGGCCATATCATTCCTTAGCTCGGCTCGAATATCGTTCCCTTGCTTTGCCATTTCTCCCTTCAAGTTGCGGACTTGACTCTGAAGATTTGTCACCAACTCCCGTTTAGTCTTCATGAATGTCTCGACTTCTGGATTCACTGCCATCGGTTGATTGAGAGGTGGAGCCTGGTAAGCTTGAGAATTTCCTTGAGTTGGGTATGGGTTTCTTTGGGATTGATACTGATTGTTTGCACGAGGTTGGGATTGATTGTAACTTTGTTGTTGGTTTTGGTTTGCAGGAGGGAAACCGGGGGGAGCAAGATAATTGTTGGATCGATAACTTAGCAAGTTACGGTCTCCTTGAGGGCGGGCTTGATAGCCTCCCGTGGGATAAGTACCGTATGCTGCGTTAACGTCTTCAGAATAATTGCTTTGGGTAGAAGGACACTCATTGTAGGAATGAGGACCACCACATGTGTCGCAAGAGATAACAACGGCTTTAGCTTGTTGAGTTTGGTTAGAAGTCAAAATTTGGAGACTTTTGTTAATATCGAGAATAGCACGTTCCAAAATAGACGGGTTGGTGGTGGAAGAAGTAGATGAAACATTGACTCTCTGATTAGATCTTGAGGATGCGGATGAATCCCAATTTTTGTGGTGAGTAGTCATGTTTTCAATCAACTCTCGACACTCCTCCGGTCTCCTTTTCATAAAAGTACCACCGGCGGCGGCATTGATCGTGTCACGATCACGAAAGGTGAGACCATTGTAGAAGGTGTCAATGAGAGTGACGGGGAGCATATTGTGATTAGGACAGCGGTCGATCAAATCATTGTAGCCTTCCCAAGCATCGAAAAGCGATTCATCATTCTCTTGCATAAATCCACTGATTTGGTTACGAAGGCTAGTGACCATGGATGGGGGAAAGTAGCGCGATAAAAAGCGTTGAGTCATGTCGTTCCACGTATGAATAGAATTCTTAGGAAGACGGTCAAACCATTTTTCGGCATGGTGGGAAAGCGAGTGTGGAAAAAGTTGAAGGCGAAGGTCATCCATAGAAACACCGGGGCACTTCATGCTTTGGGTAATGGTAATGAATTTGTCGAGGTGTTTGTTGGCATCATCATCCGGAATTCCACGAAATGGATTCGTTTGCACTTGTTGTATCATGTGATGCTTCAACGAAAACTCCTGAGCCGTGACGTGCATTGGCGCAATCGGGCCTCCGCGTCCGTTCATTGTGGGTTGGCACAATTCCTCCATGGTTCGTAAATCAGGTAGAAGGACATTGTTGTTGTTGTTATTGTTGTGGTTGTTATTCAAATTATTTTGAGGTGGGTGATTATTGTTGTTATTAACACCAGCCATATCTAAATCTTCACGATTCTCGGGCTCATAATAGTTTGTAGATCTAGTACGCATGCACCTGCAGAAGAAAAATATACACAAGGAATATCTATATAATCTTTTTGGTTTTTATAGGTTTTTTAATGTTTTTGTATTTGTGAAGAGTTTTATATTTTTTTTATGGATTTTTGGAAATTTTTAGAGCAATGAAAATAACGTTCAAAGAACGGATCCCAAAATTCAATGCGTCTCTCACTAGAAACCGTTTATCTTAACGAAAAGAGCCGGCAGCGGCGCCATTTAATACTCGGTATTTGCAACCAAAGTATCAAAGTTCGTTATAGTTCCGAATCTTTTCGAATTGAAAACCGGTCTAAAGTGCGACTCAATCGTCTTTTGGTGAATCAAAGGTTTGGTTGATTTGTTTGTTTTAATCTATTAGCAAGAAATTAAGGTGTCGTTGAGCAAATGGAAGTTAAATTATTAATATTGAAATGACGAGTAAAATAATGCATGTAAATGTAAAAGTGACAATGGAAAAATACTAACTCACTAAATTAAACTAACACTTTGAAAATTTTCAGAAAAATAAAAAGTACTATATGAAAGTTATATCGAAAGAAACCAAAACAACCCAAAAAGGTACCCGATCGGAATATTTTCCGATCGGTTGATCGGAATGTGGACGGAGCAATTCAATCGGAATAGTGGGAAAGTGAGTACCAATCGGAATACGGGGAAACCCCAATCGGAATAATGCTGTAAGCAGCTACAATCGGAATGTTAAGACAGTCAATCGGAATACGCCACAAGACCTTGATCGGAATAACAAGCTAGCAAGTAATCGGAATAGGCAATCAATGAACCAATCGGAATGTGGAGTATGGTGTGCCGTCGGAATAAGGGTGCAGATCGGAAAAGGAGAAGCCCTCTTCCGATTGGTCAATCGGAAAGGGTACCTTACTCGGAAAGGGGCAATCGGAAAGGGTGTTTGAACCACTTCCTAAAATTGAGGAATTCGGTTAGCAAATAGATAAGCTATATTTTGGAGCTTATCACAATACTAACCCGAATCAATGCTTAAACCGGATCAAATAAGCACTAGAATCAACTTATCAACCCGAAATCAAACAACTTTTTGTATCAAACACTAAAAACATAAACTTTTTAATAACTTTTTAATAAGAAAAGTAAGATAATCATAAAAATAAGCCAATAAGCACAAAAGTCTTAAAGCTTAATCAAATGAGAACTTATAAAATGATCAAAAGATTAACTTTTTAGCATGAAATCAATTAGAACAACACGGATCGCATGATAATCACACCAAAATCAATCTTAAATCAAAGAAAAGTAGAATGAGATTAAGAAATAAAAGCTTAAAATAGAACTTTGATTAATGAAATAAGCAATACAAAAGAGTTAATCTTGAAAGATTAAAAGTAAAAGATGAACTAGTGAGAGAAAGTTTAAGACTTTCTCTCTCTAAAAACTAAAAAGTGAAAAATTAACTAGAAACTCTAACCACCCTCCTAATGACTATTAGGAGGGTATTTATAGGGAAGGTGGAAGGAGTGCATGTGTTGCATCTTCTTTCTTGCTTTCTTCACGTTTTCTCGACTCGACTTTAACTCTTCGTCTTTGTCGTCTCGGGATTTGAACTTGTCTTTTAATTTTCTTCTTCTATTAGACTTAAGTTCTTCGACTTCGTTAAACTTCCGTCTTTTGACTTTTTCTTTGATAAATCTTCGGAATAGGTCTTGGACTTCCGTTCTTTCTGCACTCTTGATCTTTTGACTTCGTCTTTTTCCCGTTTTCTTCAGTAAAAGCCCGTGAAAGCCCGTGTTTTCTTCCTTTTTCATATTTAGGTCCTAAAACACAATAAAAACACAAACCACGCATAATTCCGAATTTTACGACATAAATCACACGTTTTGGTCTTGTTATTATTGGAAATAGGTGGGATCAGGTTGGTGAGCGAACACTTGAAGGACCGGAAATCATAGAGATGACCAATGAGAAGATCGCAGTAGCTAAGCAGAAAATTCAGGAGGCACGGTCACGTCAGAAGAGTTACGCCGATGAGCATCGTAGGGATATACACTTTAATGTAGGAGATCACGTCTTCCTTAAGGTTTCGCCGGCACGTGGTGTTAGACGCTTCGGGATTAAAGGGAAACTCAGTCCTCGTTTCATCGGACCATTTGATATCATTGAACGAGTCGGTGAAGTATCTTACCGATTGGCGTTACCTCCGCAGCTTTCGCATGTACACAATGTGTTTCATGTGTCCTTACTCAGAGGGTACCAGTATCATCCCCTTCACATGGTTCAGTATCCACTAGAACAGATACGTGAAGATCTCACTTTTATAGAAGAACCCGAACGAGTTCTTGACAGACAAGAACGAGTCATGAGAAAGAAGACGATTCCATTCGTCAAAATTCTATGGAGGGATCATACTGAGCGGGAAGCCACTTGGGAAACAGAGGAGTCTATCCGGGCTTCTTACCCTCATTTCATATTTTGAATTCGGGTATGTTCTTCTTTTCCAGTCTACTTTATCTATAATTCGGGGACGAATTATTCTTTTTAGGGGGAAGAGTTGTAAAACCCGCACGCTTTTACCATGAATAGTACCCTTAAGATCGTACGTACTAGATTAAAACTTTCCTAATATAGCATGATTACGATTACGTATTAGGATTTTACGTATTACGTACGTGTTAGAACACGATAAGTATTTACTATACACGAGTACGTAATAATTATTTGACGATAATTAATCACGAGCATGCGATCATGAAATCATGAACGTAATTAAAACACGAACTATTATTAATTACGTATATATATTTATTACGAGCGTAATTAAATATATTAGATCACGATATTTACGTAACGAGAACGCTTAAAACGCGAACACAAATAAGCACGAACGTTTAACTTAACATTGAGACACGGAAAAAGGTACGGGTACCCCAAGTGGGGCCCCTACCCGCGGCTACAAGGACAAATGGGCCAAGCCCATTTGTAAATTTTACTAAAGGGGGTTAATAATTTTTACACTACTCATTTTCTCATTCACCGAAGATTTTAGAAAAAACCTAAAACCCTCGTTCCTTGTTCTTTTTGTGTCGCCACCCTACAAACACCACAAGGAGGTGGTTTGTGATCTTAGATCTTGGAAATTTAGTTGGTGATCGTGTTTGTTCTTCATCCTTTTGATCCACGAATTCGGTAAATCTTTTTTAAACTTTTTCTTTTGATTTGATCTTTTAATAAATCAAGAACACGTTATGTTCTTACAAAAACCTAATAAATAAACATGGATCTAACATGATTTGGGGTTTAATAAAATCAAAAGTATGTTTTAAGGGGTGTTTGTTTTAGCCGCAGCCTACACCGAACCCAAGGTGGGTTTCGGTTTGGCCAACCGACCACCACCAAGACCATACGGTCTCGGTTGGTGTGTGTGGGTCCCACGGCAGCATCAAGGCACGGGGTACCCTGAGTTGGTTCGGGGTACGGTGTCGATTTCATGTCCGGTTCATGCTTTTTAGTCTAGATCTGGTTCATGGAGTATGTTTAGTTTTTTTTTTATGTTTTATGATCTTATGTTAAAAATTAAATTAATAAAACGATATGATTAATTTAATAACATGACTTAGGTTATTTAATTATTAATAATCATGAAATTTATTTAACCTAAGTATTTTATATTTTAGACTTATAATTAATTAATTATTTAAAAACCATGACTATAATTAATTAATAAACATAACTTAGGTTATATTATTAATATATAATAATACATGTTTTAACCTAAGTATTTAACTTTATTTAATTAAAAACATGTTATACTTTAATTAAATATTTTAACCTATAGTTTAATTTAATTACATGAAATAATTATTAAACTATACCTTATATTATATGACTTAGAAAATAATCATGAAAACACTTAGGCTTATATACTTAGCTTATTTAACCAGCTTATTTCTAATTATGGAAACTTTCTATTTTTAGAATCTTAATTAAATAAGGCAGCTAATCTATATATGGAAACCTTCTATTTTTAGAAACTTATTTATTTCAGGCAGCTAATCTATTTATGGAAACTTATTTAATTAAGGCAGCTGATCTATTTATGGAAACTTTCTATTTTTAGAAACTTATCTATTTTAAGCAGTAATTCTATTTTTGGAAACTTTCTGTTTTTGGAAACTTTCTATTTTTGGAAACTTTCTATTTTTGGTAACTTTCTATTTTTGGTAACTTTCTATTTTTGGAAACTTTCTATTTTTGGAAACTTTCTATTTTTGGAAACTTTCTATTTTTGGAAACTTTCTTTTTTAGGAAACCTGCTATTTTTGGAAAGTTACTTATTATTACACAGTAAGTATAATAATGCATGAAATACCAGAAATACTTAATCAGATTAAACAGAATATAAGATAAACACAGTTTAAGGCTTTAAGACAGTAAAACATGGTAAGAACACATAAAATAAGCTAAGACATGACATAAAACCAGCTACGTATTTAGTAAGCAGATACTTATTCATGTATGTATTTATGTAGCACTAGTGATACGGAAGTAGGATTCCTCTCAGTTCGTCTTCTTCGTTCACTGGACATAAGGTACGGATTCCCGTCCTTTCAGTATGGACATTCTTTCCTTATTAGGATTCCCCGTATGCAGCCAACTGTTTTCCCGTAGTATAAGTTACGTGTTTGATTGCTTATGTTTAATTAAGATTACCTATAGCCATATACATGCATGACCAGTTTCACCTAGTTATGGAGGTACCATAACCATAACATTAGAGGCACTGATGTTATGACTTCACCACGGCGGAGTGATTGCTCGTGGCGTCCCTTCAGCTTTTGGCCATTTATATTATATTTATCATGTGGGGCGTATGGGTGTATCCTAGTTACATGTTTTTATTCAGGATTTCATGGTGAATGTGGTTTGTGCCTTGCATCCTTCACAAGGAGCTGATCCCTCCTACCCAAAAACCAGTATATTAAATTAGAGGCAACCCCTCTAATTTGCATGATGAGGTCACCCCTCCAAGTATTCATGCACGGTGGATTTTCATGACCTATATTGGCTAATGGTAAAATATGACAAACAGTTTTTATAAGATAAACATACGACTTTCAAACTATTAAACCAGTTTATTTAAGACTTAACCAGGTTACTCGGGACTTAGTTTTCTTCCGCTGTTATGTTATATGCTTATCCTATTCATGCTTTCTTGTACATCCGTGCACTGAGCGTATTTGCTCAGCCGTTTTCCTTTTCTATGTTCCCAAAACGGCAGGTACTCAGGGACGCTCGTAGACACTAAGAGTACGTGCATATGGACTGGAAGCTGTCTAGCCTTCTTTACTTTATGCATTTCCTTTCTTATGATACATTTGCTATGGACATTGTTTAGTCCTTTCCTTTGCTATATTATGTTTGTGTGTGATGAGCTTTACCTTTGGACTACCGATGTTTGATTCCGGTATTTTCCTTTTATGGTCAAGTAATGTTTAGACATTTTTCCTTGTACGCTTTGATGACACGCCATAATTGTATGTGACATTTCCATTATCAAAATGGGGTGTTACATCCGTGCTCAAGCTCATCGAGGTCCCGCGCCAAGGTAGGGGGAGTTATGTGGTCCACAAACTCCTTGCACTCTTACTCAGACTCCAGTCTTGTCAGCTCGGACAGATTCCATGTCGGGCGTAAGTTGGTGCCTGGACCCCCAGAGTGGGGCTCTTCTGCATGAGTTGGGGGAGGAGATGGTGAAATGACGGCTATCATGGGGGATGGTTCCCTATCAACTTCCCTCTCCTGCGCCACGGTCGTAGGATCCACCCTGTTATTTAGCAAACACTTATAAGTTTTTGGAAGTTTTCTACACAACAAATATAAAGGAGTATTAAGGGATACTTACGTCGCAGCTATTATCGGTTCCGTAATGGTGGGAGCTACGTCACTTGTGACAACCGCGGTTTTGAAGTTCGTCACTTAGTTTTATTTTGTGCAAGTTATGTGTCTTTACGTGTTTATGTGCTAATTGGTGTGTATAGATTGTGGTTTGGATATCGTTTCGGGTACGGGGTACCTTATGAGTGAAACGATGTGTGATGATTTCATGTTCATGAGCTCACAATGTAGTGACTATGAAATGAGATGGTGTTGTTTAGTGGTTTTACGTATACGTATATGTATTATAGAAAATCGTATTTTTACGGTTTAGGGTTTTGCATTTAGGGGGCTCGGAAGAGGTATTTAGTCACGGGAATAATTTACGGGATGGTTTTAAGTCATTTAGGACTTAGTTATATAGTTTATTTTATATTCTAAGAGTTTTCATAAAACTGTATATTTCTACGTCTTTTATGGTATACGCGTAAATTTGACTAGTTTTGCGGTTTTAGGGTTTCAGAGGCTTTAGGAGCTGAAATAAACTAAGGGAATTTAAGGTAATAATAATTAATAGTTAATTTACAGTAGGTGGAGTATAAAATTTGGCCAAATAGGGGTTTTGGGCTTTGGGTTGGGCGGCTAAAAGAAAGAAAGAAGAAAAAGCCCAAAACAGGCCCAATTGACTTGTAATGGGATTTGGGGGCCTTTAGGACTTAACCAAACCCAACCCATAACCAAAATAATCAGATTTTTAAGCTCCATAACAGCTCCTAGCTGAAATTCAACAATGGTGGCCAATTAGGGTTTCAAAAATAAAGATCTTCCATTGATTTCTAAGGTAAAACCTTTAAAACCCTTGTTCTATTAATGATTTTAATCAATTTAATCATGTAATTGATCTTATGATGGATTAGGGTTTGTGAGTTTTCTGAGATTAGTGATATTAGGGTTCATATGAATTGATTACTTTGGTTATTATGAAGATTAGTGATCGTAATTAGGGTTTAATCATGTTTAAATTCGTTTTAAAAAAATGGGCAGAATATTTGGTCCATTGTTTTGATCATATCTAGAGTTCTAGAAACTTTTAAATTTCAAATCTTATGTCTCGTGAAAGTTATTTAAATTAGCTTTCTTATGAAAGAAACTAGAACTAAATTGGATGTCGGGAAGTGGGTCAAAAATAGGTTACATCAGTCGGGTGTCAAAACAGTTTTTGGATCAGCCTGTTTTCATTTTATGTTTTGAATTGTTTGGGGTACTTAGGGTTATAATTGGAGCTTCAAATGAAGATGAGATTTAGATTATATATTAAATAAAAGATATGGAGAAGGGATAAGCAAATGGGATAGGGTAAAACCCTCTGGTCATAACAAACATTTCATATGTTCAAAATCGGTAAAATATGGATAGGCGAAAGTATAGGTTGTATATCGGGGACTTAAGATTAGCTTTCATGTTGGGGCAAGGGCTGAGATTTTTAGATAACACATATAAGTTTATGGGGTTTTCATTGAAAGGAATGTGGTTTAGGTTTGGTGGACGTTTGGCTCATAATACGGAGTGTGAAAAACGGGACTGTTTTGGGTTAAATGTTAACGGGATGAATTATGAACTAAACTAAGTTAAGGGCTTTACAGAGTGGTGTAATGAGATGCTTATGACATATAAATGGGGTTAAGTTGTAGGAGAAGGTTAGATATCCATAATAGATTGATGATCCATTTTGGTATGTGGTTCATGTCTTGATTTTATATGTTTGTGTGTTTAGATTTTTGCTAGAGCGCGGATACCTTGAGAAGCTTGTTCAGGTGAGTTTCATAGTCCCATGTATTTTTATGATTTTATTTCCAGATGGGATGGAAGAGATACTATATGGTTTTTTAAAGAATGTTGTGAATGTTTTTATGGTTTGTGATGGACTTGTGTGTACACTTATGTGATTAACTGCTATGTGATTATTGATTGTGTTTATGATTTGGATCGGGGGACACGTACCGTCTTAGTTATTGTGGTTTGACTTGGTACCAAGGGGATGTTGACAAGGCGGGTGATAGGTGTGAAAACACCCATCTTTTCTACCACTTAATTACATTAAAACGGGACCTAAACGTATATTTTATGTCGTAAATGGCGGAATTATGCGTGGTTTGTGTTTTTATTGTGTTTCAGGGTCGAGAAGGTGAAAAGTGGAGAAAACACGGCTTTCACGGGCTTTTATTGAAGAAAAAGACAAAAGACGAAGTTGAAAGATCAAGAGTGGAAAAAGAACGGAAGTCCAAGACCAATTCTGAAGATTTATCGAAGAAAAAGTCAAAAGACGGAAGTTTACTAAAAAGCCGAAGAACTCCGGTTTAAATTATGAAGAAATTACAAGACGAGTTCAAAGAAATCCCGAGACGAAGTCTTAGAAGTCGAAAAATTGGAGAAGACTGAAAGACTGAAAGACTGAGGACCAAGATAGAAAGAAAGAGGAAGCCACCAACCCTTCCCCTCTCCTATAAATACCACCCTCACAACATGTGAGAGAGGGGGTTAGTTTTTAGATTAGATTAGGAGTAGGTAGTTTCTCTCTCTAGATATACTTTCTCTCTCTAGATTAATTTGTGTTTAAGCTTTTGTTATTGAATCTTTACTTTTTAATTAAGCTTTTAATTCATTATCTTCTTCCCTTCTTGGTTGATTTGTTCCTTATCTTCATTGTTCATGTTCTTGAGTTTTTATGATTTTGATCAAGTGGGTTTTGATTAATTTAGTTATGTTTGTTAGTTTAGTTGATTTGTTTTGATTGATTATTGTTAGTTGATGTTTAATGGTCGTTTTGGTTTAATCGTTCGTTTGATTTCGATTAATTTAAGGATAAATTGTTGTTACTGTATATCCCATGTTCTTCGGGTTTGTTGCATCTGTTTCTGTTTTCCCAGATCCAAAGAGAAGAAACTTGTTCATTCGGAACTTTAAGAGTTCCGGATCAAGCCTTCATTCGGAAGTCTGAAGTTCCGAGTCAAGGAACCTTCATTCGGAAGTTTGGAAGTTCCGAGTTAAGGAACCTTCATTCGGAAGTTTTGAAGGTCATTCATTCGGAACTTTTGATGTTCCGAACCAAGGTCATTCATCCGGAACTTTTGATGTTCCGAACCAAGGTCATTCATCCGGAACTTTTGATGTTCCGAACCAAGGTCTTTCATCCGGAACTTTTGATGTTCCGAACCAGGGTCTTTCATCCGGAACTTTTGATGTTCCGAACCAATTGCATTCATTCGGAAGTTTTAAACTTCCGAATCAAGGTTCTTTCTATTTTTATTTTTAAATTTTCTGCTTTTAATTTCAAGTTTTATTTTTCCCGCCTTTTTCTTTATTTGAATTTTTAATTGCTTTACTTTTAGTTTAAGTTTTTATTTGCATCATTTATTTTATGTTAAGTTCAAATTTTACGTTCTTTCATTTTTCGTCATTTGCTTTTAAAGTTTTAAAATTTCGCACCATTTACATTTGAACTTGTTTTAATTTCTCGTCATTTATTATTAAGTCCTACTCATTTATTTTCCAAAACCAAAAATATTTGTTTCACCAAGAACAACTAATCTCACACAATTAACTGGAAATCAATTCGATTAGACACCGAGAACGAATTTTCAACTAGCAAAATCTCTACATTAAAATGGCGCCGTTGCCGGCTCTTTTCGTGAAGATCGAAGGTTTTTTGTGAGTGAAGCGTTGGCTTTTGGGATCCGTTCACTTGTGAACGTTATTTTTCTTGTCAAAATTTTCAAAAATCCAAAAACATTTGAAAAATCATAAAAAGCATTTCTTTTTAAAAGTTTTGCACCAAAAATATTCTTCTTGCTTATCTATCTTTCTTTATGGATTTTTATGTCCATTGCGTCCGATGTGGGAAACAATTATCTGGGAACAACTCTTGTCAATGGTGTACATGTGAGCGGTGCGGAAACGATATCGACTACACACAATCCGGATTTTGTCCTTTGTGCAACTCGACTAATTCGTACTTTTTGAACCTACCTCCTGTTCCCCCGTGCATCTATTGTGGAAGCGATTCTCATTGGCATGTTTCGTGCCCGGTTCGATACCCGTATGGTCACGGGCAAGAACCGGGGTACAATTATGACAATGATAATAGCTATCCACAAGACGCACTTGATTTTTCTCCATACCCGGTTTGCAACAATTGTGGGGGTCCTCACGATACCTATTATTGTCAACCACTGAATTGTTATGAGCCAAATCCGTGTCCTCAGTTTTCTTCACCTATGGATTATTATGAACCAAACCCGGTTTCTAATTATTCTCAACCGATGAACAACTATGAGCCACAACCTTGCTATAATTCAGGTTTTCAACACTATGAGCCCCCACATCACACCCTCAATCATCAATCCTCTCAGCAAATTCATCTTGACCCACAACTCACTACCTTGAATGAAGAAACACACTCCTTTGTTTTGCAACTTCAAGAGGTCGTTGTTTTGCTTAAAGAACTTAGGGACGAGGAAAAGCGACTAGAGCAAGTATCTAATCTTAGTGATTATACCCCTCCGCTTGTGCATCAATACTATTATGATGATGACGATGATGCTGTATGCACTTTCAACTCATCTTCTGAAGTTACTGCTCCTACTCTCGATGTTCCTTCTACGTCTAAGGATCTAGATTCGTTGAATGAGCATAGTGATGTTGGTCTCGCCAAAGTATTGGATGATGAGGTTTGTGACTTACCTGCTATGGTGCATGAGGACGACGTTGCTCTTACGGAAGAGGTCGATCCTAGTGATGACGATTCTTCTCTCTGCTATGAGAATTTCACTTTTGAAATTTCTCAATCTCCACCGGGAGATGCAGACGATGACGATTTATTCTCTCCGGTTTACGAGCAATTCACCGATGAACATGATCTTGTGGATGAGGTGGAAGACGTGCTTCTTCGCGATGGTTTACGGAAAGTGCACCTTCTTATTGCTCAAATCGAAGCGTTGACTTCTCCTTCTCTTTCAAAGTCTCTACCTCCATCTATTCCTCCTGTTGAAGATAATGACCCATTGCTGGAAGAAATCGACATCCACTCCATCCCTCCAGGTATTGATGACTCTGACACGGAGGGGGACATTATTTTTGATAATTTGCTGCAGGAAATTATTGACCCAAGTCCCCCTCCCGAGTACCTTCCGTCCTCCCTTTTAGCCACTATCACGGAGGATGAGTGCTTGGACCCGGGAGGTGACATTGATTATGCTATGATTGATAACAATACGGCTTTGCCGTTTGCTCGGCATCCATTGTCTTTGGGGGAGGACAATGTGCTCACTATACCCAACCCACCTCCCGTGGATCTTGACTTCACATACTATACGTATGTTGAAAGGACCTTTCTCCCTTTCAAGACTTATCCCCCCGCCTCTCCTTTGTTGATGTCAACCGGGAACGAGGACAAGGTCTTTGATCCCGGTATCACATTCGAGGCTTCCCCATGGACCATTTACTTCGGGGACGAGTCAGGCTCGTGACTCGGTCAATAAAAACAAGCGCTTTTTGGGAGGCAACCCAATTATCTATCTATTTTCATCATAAGTGTAGGGGGAGCCCCGTTGGTGTTTCTTGTTCTCTTTCTTATCATATGCAGGGATTAGAGCTTCAAAGACACACTCTTGATGACTTTTGAAGAACCGTGATTCCGTGTTCCCTTCTTCCCGGTTCTATCCTAAACTCTTTTCGATTCACTATTTTATATTTCTCAATATTAAAATAGGAATCTCTTTAGTTGTCCTTCCCTTAACGAGATTTAAACAAAGTGCACAATGTCCTAAGTGTAGGGGAGTTTACTCCCACATGCTTAAACATTGAGGACAATGTTTATATTAAGTGTAGGGGGGACTTCTATCGAAGTTAAGTGGTCTTTTCCTTGTATTTGCCCTCATTTTAACCGGAAAATATTTTTCAAAATTTTTAATCTATTTTGGCCTAGTTGTAGTCTCCTTTATTTTTGCTATTTTTCTCCTATTTTAATAAAATGGTTTTAACAAGTTTAGTTATCTTAGATATATTAGGCCCGTTGTGAATTTTTTGACTCAACCCGAGTTTACTTATCCAAGTTCACTCTAGCTAGTATCCTTAACCATGTAGACCTTAATTGGTTTATTAGGCTAAGCATCCACGACTCTCATTCCTTGAGATTTTAAATTGTGGAGAACGAGAAATGATAGAGTTGGTTACAAGTTTGGTATTCTCTCATTAACTTATGTGAGTTAATTATGATCTTTTTCTCCCATCATTTGCTAATAATTTATCTGCAATAAGTAAGGTCGTACAATTTGAAAAGTTACTTAGCTTCTAGCCCAAGATCGTTTAAAAGTTGCTCGGTAATGACGAGAGTTCATAGCCAAGGCATAACTTATGAAGCGGGGCGCGAAGATTGGCGAGTCCGAAAAGGCCCTAACAAGGCATGAGGATTCCATTTTATTGCTGAAGATCCAAAGTGATGTGAAAAGCATTATTCCTAAAGTCAATATGAAGGATCAAGACTCACGACGAAAAGCAATCAACTCCCATAAATATCATGGAGAAGTCTATCCGAAAAGACCCTAACAAGGTATGAGGATAAATAGATCCAAGTCCGAAAAGGAGGCGGATCGTTGTATCTCAAAATCCCAATTAGAGATTGAAGAAATAATCATGAAGTCGTGGTCAACAAAGTTGGAGTACCCCTCAAAAATCTCCAAGTGAAGAAACTCTATTATGATGAGAAGACCATTATCTCAAGAACGTCTCTCGAAGATATGAAGTATGAAGTACATGCCAAATATCGGCCCGAGAAAGGTCTCAAATCGTGAACCGAGTTATGCCAAGATATGAACTTTTTGGTATCCCGAGAAGCAGTTTTAAGAGATTTTGTCCTTTAGCTAACTATTGATCAAATCGTCCTACTTTGCTTTCAGCTTAAATAAATTATCGAAATAAGTCAACAATGCATCCTCGTGATCATTCAAGACATCAATAAAATATAAGAGATACCCATAGGAATAAGGGAGTTTAAGTGATTAATTGAACCGCATGAGTAAATGTTTGTTATGCTAACTTGTACTAACAATGATCTTGTTTTTAAGCTTGGCATGGGGAACGTGAAACTTGAGGGTGATAAACATTCATGACACACAAGCCCTAATGTGAGTCTTAGATTTCTTTACATGTTTCTTCCTTGTTGCATCTTGTATTTTCTATCTTTTTGGTTTTCCTTAGTTGTTTAATAAAGGCCAAGGTAGGTTGATTATGATGGAAAGTGTAAACCTTGCTTTATCACTAAGCATTGCATGAGGGCATTGCAATGGTTAAGTGTAGGGGATTTGATAGGTGTGAAAACACCCATCTTTTCTACCACTTAATTACATTAAAACGGGACCTAAACGTATATTTTATGTCGTAAATGGCGGAATTATGCGTGGTTTGTGTTTTTATTGTGTTTCAGGGTCGAGAAGGTGAAAATTGGAGAAAACACGGCTTTCACGGGCTTTTATTGAAGAAAAAGACAAAAGACGAAGTTGAAAGATCAAGAGTGGAAAAAGAACGGAAGTCCAAGACCAATTCTGAAGATTTATCGAAGAAAAAGTCAAAAGACGGAAGTTTACTAAAAAGCCGAAGAACTCCGGTTTAAATTATGAAGAAATTACAAGACGAGTTCAAAGAAATCCCAAGACGAAGTCTTAGAAGTCGAAGAATTGGAGAAGACTGAAAGACTGAGGACCAAGATACAAAGAAAGAGGAAGCCACCAACCCTTCCCCTCTCCTATAAATACCACCCTCACAACATGTGAGAGAGGGGGTTAGTTTTTAGATTAGATTAGGAGTAGGTAGTTTCTCTCTCTAGATATACTTTCTCTCTCTAGATTAATTTGTGTTTAAGCTTTTGTTATTGAATCTTTACTTTTTAATTAAGCTTTTAATTCATTATCTTCTTCCCTTCTTGGTTGATTTGTTCCTTATCTTCATTGTTCATGTTCTTGAGTTTTTATGATTTTGATCAACTGGGTTTTGATTAATTTAGTTATGTTTGTTAGTTTAGTTGATTTGTTTTGATTGATTATTGTTAGTTGATGTTTAATGGTCGTTTTGGTTTAATCGTTCGTTTGATTTCGATTAATTTAAGGATAAATTGTTGTTACTGTATATCCCATGTTCTTCGGGTTTGTTGCATCTGTTTCTGTTTTTCCCAGATCCAAAGAGAAGAAACTTGTTCATTCGGAACTTTAAGAGTTCTGGATCAAGCCTTCATTCGGAAGTCTGAAGTTCCGAGTCAAGGAACCTTCATTCGGAAGTTTGGAAGTTCCGAGTCAAGGAACCTTCATTCG
The DNA here is from genome assembly GCA_025667525.1 of Glebionis coronaria. Classification (NCBI taxonomy): domain Eukaryota; kingdom Viridiplantae; phylum Streptophyta; class Magnoliopsida; order Asterales; family Asteraceae; genus Glebionis; species Glebionis coronaria. The sequence continues at coordinate 109,227,236 of CM046879.1, read as the reverse complement.
GAAGTTTTGAAGGTCATTCATTCGGAACTTTTGATGTTCCGAACCAAGGTCATTCATCCGGAACTTTTGATGTTCCGAACCAAGGTCATTCATCCGGAACTTTTGATGTTCCGAACCAAGGTCTTTCATCCGGAACTTTTGATGTTCCGAACCAAGGTCTTTCATCCGGAACTTTTGATGTTCCGAACCAATTGCATTCATTCGGAAGTTTTAAACTTCCGAATCAAGGTTCTTTCTATTTTTATTTTTAAATTTTCTGCTTTTAATTTCAAGTTTTATTTTTCCCTCCTTTTTCTTTATTTGAATTTTTAATTGCTTTACTTTTAGTTTAAGTTTTTATTTGCATCATTTATTTTATGTTAAGTTCAAATTTTACGTTCTTTCATTTTTCGTCATTTGCTTTTAAAGTTTTAAAATTTCGCACCATTTACATTTTAACTTGTTTTAATTTCTCGTCATTTATTATTAAGTCCTGCTCATTTATTTTCCAAAACCAAAAATATTTGTTTCACCAAGAACAACTAATCTCACACAATTAACTGGAAATCAATTCGATTAGACACCGAGAACGAATTTTCAACTAGCAAAATCTCTACATTAGCGGGGCCTTGGGATTGGTTCATAGGTGTATGGGCTCCTATGGGACCATGGTTATTGGTAAGGCTTGGAGCCTTGGAATTGTGGTTATTGGTAAGGCTTGGAGCCTTGGATTTGTGGTGATTGGTTAATCTTGAATGCTAGTTGTTAATACATAATTGTAGCACATTGTCCATATGTTCTTTTGTTAATGGTTGTTTTTCACAGCTTATAACTAATTTGGCGTTGGAGTCTAGACCTATGACTCTCACCAACTTTATGTTGACGTGTTTTAGTGTCTCTTTCAGGTGAGAATGTGGTTAAGCGCGAGAATAGGAGTGGCTAGCTGGAAGGCTTAGGATTGCATTTGGAGGAACCCCCTTTCCTCTTAGTATTTATTTATGTTTAAATAAGTGATACTTTGTAGACACCTATATGTTTGTTATTTGTTAATTGTATGTCTTTGGTAAGAGGTAGACATGTTACCTACTTACCTAGATGCCTGCATTGTTTGAGATATCTTCATGACATTGTGTCACCATTTATGATATTTCTATTTCATTTAGTTATCTCTATAGACACGTTATTGTTGTGATGATATCCATACGTCGCGCCCCATATTCCGCCATTGTGGGGTGTGACAGAATGGTATCAGAGACAATGGTTATAGAGAATTAGGTTGCCTAGCCTAGTCTATAGCTTAAGGATCCCTGCATATAGGCGTCATATGATTACATGTGGTCTTGATTGTATTTTCCTAAATTTTATTTTTTGTGAATTTTGACTAGTATGAGTTGAACTGTAGTTGCCCATACTTAGTCACCTGTTAATTTTTGTTTTGCTTATGATATATAAGTTACTTTCACCATAGTAAGTTATTTGGTGTACCTAATGTATATTATTTTTCTTTTGATGTTTAAGTCATGTTCCCTAAGAATCATGTGGTGATTCGAGTTACTAGGAGTAGGTGGATAGGAAGGATTTTAAGTTGTTTCCACTCTTATGGGCGACATGACTTATAACTGATTATGATGTTGTGTTAGAGTTTTTCTATGCTGTTTTAGCTAGACTATGGATTTATGTATTCTAAGAGTTTGATTATATTATTTTAATAGATGGAGTTTTGGACCTTATTGTTTATGTGGTTATGAGCTTATGTGAGTAGATGGATTTATGTGTTATATGTTGTATTGATTCTTATAAGTGTCATCATAGGAGGGAGTGCATTGAGGAAAGGATAATTGTATAAGTATGGTGGCCAACATAGTTATACAAGTACCATAACTTCAATGGGTTCTTAAGTATGATTGCATGAAAGAGGGTTAGTACATGCTTGTATATGATGACATGTGGATTTTGGGTATATGTGTAATATATGGGTTTATGTAACGGTTGCCTATAATATGGCTATTTTTAGTGTGTTATATGTTTTGGGTTATACTCATGTTGTGTGATTATGTGGTCACATGATATGGACTGGTTTTAGTGGTGGGTTTGATGCCTTGTTGTAAGATGGTGATTACTCGTATGGAAAAAACGAGTGTATGACGTGATTGACTGATCTGATATGTATGGTAACGAGTATGTTTTGAGTGATTTAATAGGTATATATATGCGGATGTATATATACTAGTATGTGTGAAGTTATGATATATGGTCGTTCAGTAGTTATTATAACTTGAACGTACCTTGTGTTTGCTTGTGTTTTATGGTGCTGGAGTTTGATGGAGTTCCAACGACGTTTTGAGTTTTTTTTATGTGTGTCTACAATGGGGTATGTATTTTAATTAATGAGAACTACTAAATTTTCTTGCAAACAAGTCTGGCTAATTGCAGTAAATCGATTTTGAAAATAATTTGTAAGTGTATGGTATGATATCGTGACTTACATATCTTTTTTAAGTTTGTGGTAGTAAGTTAAAAAAAATCTTGAAAATGACTGAATTAGTTTTCTAGGTAACATGTGATGATACATTTTAAAGGGGTAAAGAAATTTTACAAATTTTTTCTTAAGTGGAGTTAAAATTTTAGAAGTATTTAACTAGACGGAAAAAGTAAAAAGGGATATTTTATTATAGTAATGATAATAATAACACCACACCTTGTAAACGTGTAGTAGTTTAGTTATAACCAGCCTAAATGGATTTTTTAAAATAATAATAATAATAATAATAATATATAATAAAATGAAAAAAAACACACTATATTTTATAAACATGTATTGGTATCATAATAACAAGTGAAATAAGTTTAATATGAGTAAACAAGATAATGGTTAGAATAAGATTGCAGTATACTAACTAATTGATATATTTGATAAAATAATGAAGATAAAAGATGAGTTTATGGTTAAAAATGAGTATGATTGATTTTAGTATTATTGGAGTTTGGTTCTTACGAGAAGTAACTAATTGGGGCGAAAGTTTAAAATTTTCTAAGGTATTGAAATTTGGTGATACTAATCGTGACGAGTCTAATTTTTCGTTGTTGGCACACTCCATTGATCTTTCGGATTACATTGTTTCGTTTTGAGCTGTTTTGGATAGGGTTCATTATGGTTGATCTTTCGGTTTACCCTATATTTAATATGGGACGCGATTGTTTGGAATTCTTTTGGTACAAATCATGGTTGATTTAGTTATGCGGTTGCAGAAATGTTAGGATGAGATGATAGAGTTGGGTAGTATTACTTATGGTTAGATATTAGAATGGAGAGATGTCTTTTGGTTTAAAGGTTGTGTTGAGAGAATAATTATTATTTATGGAGTTTTGAAACTTAGATTGGTTACGGGAATAAGGGAGTAAGTAAAGTTAGTTGACTGGTCGTGGGAACGAGATGTCTTGCTATGATAAGTTGGTTGAAGTACCATTAGGAGATTAATGAAAGTACCAACGGATGTGAGGGTAGAGTAGAAATTTTCTACTAATGGAAAGATTGGGAAAATAACACGCAAGGGAATTGGTATAGTTATGGAGGCGATGTAGTAGTAGACACGTGAAGGAAAACATGGATGTGAAAGAATGATTGGTAGGAGGCTGATTAATGGTGATTACAACAAGTAAGGAAGAGTGATCCATTGAGGGGTTGAAGTACCTTTAGTAATATTTGTGGTAGATGATTTGAAGTTAGGGCTACTAGGTAGTGTGAAGTTCCTAGGTAACATCATAGAGACGAGAATGAGTGCGTGAAGAGCTACATCGTGAATCAAGGAGCTGAAAGGACTACGTGCCGGCTGCTAGAAGGAAGCAAGAGATTTCGAAGGAGTCACGGAAGTTGCAAGGACTGGAAAGGTGACAAGCACTATGATGGGAATCACCGTATGGTTCGTGACGAAGAAGGACAGATCGAGTACCAGAGTGGAGTTACAAAGAGCTGAACTAGTGGATCGTGATGAATTGAATACATAACATGGGAGATTAAGAACTCGTAGAGGTAACAAGGGAAGTCGAGTGACTACGCGGATATAATTTTTGTGGCAATCAATATCGAGGGATGAGTAGTGAAGCTGAGCTGAATAAGTTCATGGAGAAGTGATTAGAGAGTCGGTTTTGTGAAGGTGTTATGAAAGATCTTTGGAAGAGACAGTTATGCATTATCCAATGCACTAGCGATTTCCATATATTTGATGAATGAAGTATGGAATTTCTGTTGGACGGGATAGTGTAGGAATTAGGGAGAACCATGAAAGGAGAGAACCAAGTATTCCTAGAAGATTATGATTGAAAGTACCTCATGTTGGGTGCAATATCAAAATAGAAGTATGAGATTTGAATAAGAATTTAAAATATGGCTTAGTTTAGACAAATGGAAACTAATATGGGTATAAGATGAGAGTGTGATCCGCATGGGATCACATAAAACTATAGTCTGTCCCTATTAGGAGGAGGTAGGAGAACTGATCGTGAGGAAAAACAAGTGAAGCTACTTGGAAAAAATTGAGGTATAGATGACTTGAAAGACGGGAAGCATAACATCGTGATGTATGTCATGAGCTGAGGAAGAAGAAGGAAGTGTGGATAGATGCGAATCATGAATGAAATAGGTCGAGATAGGAACCGAAGGTAAAAATTTGGTATAGCGTAATGAGTAGACTAAGGCACTAAGCATGCTAATATTGTTGTGTGGAAAGGAAATGGTACTGACCTATACTGTTTGATTGGAAGGCTTAGTATCGATAATCGAATGGTGGAGGAGTTATAGATGTGATGTGTCATGAGAGACGAAAGGCTTTGTCTAACTGAGACAAGATGAGGAGCACTATGACCTTGAAGGTAAGACATTGTGTAGGTATTAAGGAAGTGTTGAGTATCAGGAAAAAAAATCTTTCATGGAGAAAAGTAAGAAAGAAGTGTATAGGTGCTACTAATGATCTATCCAAATTTTATGGAAGTAGTTGTAGCATGGGTTTGGATGGCAGTTGATAGACTGACTTAGATAACCGTCCTTTTGGTGATGTGTATAGATCATAAGTTGATTTGGATTGGAAGAGCCTCGTTGTGATAAACTAATCAATATGTGAAATATCGTCATAGGTCACTTGTGTAAGGAAATTAGAATTAAGTAGTTTGCGGTATGGACTAAAGGGAGTTGATGAACATGATTGGATATGAGTATATCCAGCTAATTGTAAAATGATGGACGAAGTGGGAAATTGATACAAGTATAGGAGTCGTGTTGAGAGCTTAGGTGACTGATTTAGAGGGATGTGGGAAACTCGTTAGCGATGTCTTTTCATATAATGATAGCTATCATACTAGAAGTCGATGAATGCCATTTGAGGCACTATATGGAAGGATAGGGTGAGTTGTCCTTATGGTGGACTAAAATTCGTGAAAGAGACTACTAATGTGGAAATGATGTTGTGGAAAGGATGAGAGTAACAAGAGATGATATGTTGAAAAAGAGAAATCACTAGAGTTTAGTGACAAAGTTATATAGGACGTTTCACCTATAGTAATTGGTGGCATGTTTTGGTACAAGGGGAAGTTGATGTCAAGTTTTGTAGGTCCATTTATGATCTTTTGAAAGATTGGACCAGTAGTTTATGAGAATAGAATTACCTGGGGGAATGGAGTGGTATACATGATATATTTCATGTATTAAGATTGGTCAATGTTGTTTGAGAATGCATATTTTCATGTACGGTTATTCGGGATTTGTGTTAATAAGAGTCTTTATTTTACCAAAGAGTCATTTGTGAGATTTATTGGCTGTGGGCTCAAGAGTTTTAGAATGAATTTAAATATTGTTGGTTAGTATATGTGGTAATTTGAGACTTGAACTAATGTACACATGGAAATAAGAGGAGTTCATTTAGAACAAGTATCCTCATATGATTTGTTGTTTGTGTGTTTGATCCTAAGGAGTAAATCTCGGGACGAGATTTCTATTAGGAGGGAGTGATGTGACAACCGCGGTTTTGAGGTTCGTCACTTAGTTTTATTTTGTGCAAGTTATGTGTCTTTACGTGTTTATGTGCTAATTGGTGTGTATAGATTGTGGTTTGGATATCGTTTCGGGTACGGGGTACCTTGTGAGTGAAACGATGTGTGATGATTTCATGTTCATGAGCTCACAATGTAGTGACTATGAAATGAGATGGTGTTGTTTAGTGGTTTTACGTATACGTATATGTATTATAGAAAATCGTATTTTTACGGTTTAGGGTTTTGCATTTAGGGGGCTCGGAAGAGTTATTTAGTCACGGGAATAATTTAAGGGATGGTTTTAAGTCATTTAGGACTTAGTTATATAGTTTATTTTATATTCTAAGAGTTTTCATAAAACTGTATATTTCTACGTCTTTCACGGTATACACGTAAATTTGACTAGTTTTGCGGTTTTGAGGTTTCAAAGGCTTTAGGAGCTGAAATAAACTAAGGGAATTTAAGGTAATAATAATTAATAGTTAATTTACAGTAGGTGGAGTATAAAATTCGGCCAAATAGGGGTTTTGGGCTTTGGGTTGGGCGGCTAAAAGAAAGAAAGAAGGAAAAGCCCAAAACAGGCACAATGGACTTGTAATGGGATTTGGGAGCCTTTAGGACTTAACCAAACCCAACCCATAACCAATAATCAGATTTTTAAGCTCCATAACAGCTCCTAACCGAAATTCAACAATGGTGGCCAATTAGGGTTTCAAAAATAAAGATCTTCCATTGATTTCTAAGGTAAAACCTTCAAAACCCTTGTTCTATTAATGATTTTAATCAATTTAATCATGTAATTGATCTTATGATGGATTAGGGTTTGTGAGTTTTCTGAGATTAGTGATATTAGGGTTCATATGAATTGATTACTTTGGTTATTATGAAGATTAGTGATCGTAATTAGGGTTTAATCATGTTTAAATTCGTTTTTAAAAACTGGGCAGAATATTTGGTCCATTGTTTTGATCATATCTAGAGTTCTAGAAACTTTTAAATTTCAAATCTTATGTCCCTTGAAAGGTAATTGAATTAGATTTTTTATGAAAGAAACTAGAACTAAATTGGATGTGGGGAAGTGGGTCAAAAATAGGTTACATCAGTCGGGTGTCAAAACAGTTTTTGGATCAGCCTGTTTTCATTTTATGTTTTGAATTGTTTGGGGTACTTAGGTTTATAATTGGAGCTTCAAATGAAGATGAGATTTGGATTATATATTAAATAAAAGATCTGGATAAGGGCTAAGCAAATGGGATAGGGTAAAACCCTCTGGTCATAATAAACATTTCATATGTTCAAAATCGGTAAAATATGGATAGGCGAAAGTATAAGTTGTATATCGGGGACTTAAGATTAGCTTTCATGTTGGGGCAAGGGCTGAGATTTTAGATAACACATATAAGTTTATGCGGTTTTCATTGAAAGGAATGTGGGTTAGGTTTGGTGGACGTTTGGCTCATAATACGGAGTGTGAAAAACGGGACTGTTTTGGGTTAAATGTTAACGGGACGAATTATGAACTAAACTAAGTTAAGGGCTTTACAGAGTGGTGTAATGAGATGCTTATGACATATAAATGGGGTTAAGTTGTAGGAGAAAGTTAGATATCCATCATAGATTGATGAGCCATTTTGGTATGTGGTTTATGTCATGATTTTATATGTTTGTGTGTTTAGATTTTTGCTAGAGCGCGGATACTTGGAGAAGCTTGTTCAGGTGAGTTTCATAGTCCCATGTCTTTTTATGATTTGATTTCCAGATGGGATGGAAGAGATACTATATGGTTTTTTAAAGAATGTTGTGAATGTTTTTATGGTTTGTGATGGACTTGTGTGTACACTTATGTGATTAACTGCTATGTGATTATTGATTGTGTTTATGATTTGGATCGGGGGACACGTACCGTCTCAGTTATTGTGGTTCGACTTGGTACCAAGGGAATGTTGACAAGGCGGGGCCTTGGGATTGGTTCAGAGGTGTATGGGCTCCTATGGGACCATGGTTATTGGTAAGGCTTGGAGCCTTGGAATTGTGGTTATTGGTAAGGCTTGGAGCCTTGGATCTGTGGTGATTGGTTAATCTTGAATGCTAGTTGTTAATACATAATTGTAGCACATTGTCCATATGTTCTTTTGTTAATGGTTGTTATTCACAGCTTATAACTGATTTGGCGTTGGAGTCTAAACCTATGACTCTCACCAACTTTATGTTGACGTGTTTTAGTGTCTCTTTCAGGTGAGAATGTGGTTAAGCGTAAGAATAGGAGTGGCTAGCTGGAAGGCTTAGGATTGTATTTGGAGGAACCCCCTTTCCTATTAGTTTTTATTTATGTTTGAATAAGTGATACTTTGTAGACACCTATATGTTTGTTATTTGTTAATTGTATGTCTTTGGTAAGAGGTAGACTTGTTACCTACTTACCTAGACACGTGCATTGTTTGAGATATCTTCATGACATTGTGTCACCATTTATGATAATTCCATTTCATTTAGTTATCTCTATAGACACGTCATTGTTGTGATGATATCCATACGTCGTGCCCCATATTCCGCCATGGTGGGGTGTGACAGCACTCACCGGCGTCGCCTGCCACATGGTAGTATCTACCTGCCCTTCTGTTCCGGCAGGGTGGGGCAGGGGGTTGTCTTGCGGCAAGGTCGTGCTGCTTCCCTCTTGATATTAGGGGTGATCCTCCCGTAGCCTCTCGCGGGGCGCATTGAAAGCCCCCGCTTCCACTTCTACTTCCTTTGCAACCCTCCTCGAGGACTTGTATTTCCTGGAAGTAGGCTTCGGCTGCCTTGAGGTCCCGATCTCCTGCGCCACTTCCTCTTCATCGTCATCATCGGATAGATGGTTAATGGACAGATCTGTTGGCTACCCCATGTTCTCACCTTGGTGTTCACCTTGTGTGGCGGTGGCGTTCTCTAAGAGCAGCTCGCCACCATCTTCATTGGTGAAGTCCAACGGCGACTTCTCTACCACTGGTCCCTGTTCACCGGACTACGGCTCTGATGTTTCTTCAAGAGGGATGGTCATGCCGCCAGTCGCAACAAGTAGAGGGGGCTCTCCCTCACGTAGTGGTCGGGATCCCTCCGCGACCTTATTCGGATATCCCTGGTGTAGTAGCCCAAATAGCTTCATCTTTGTGGACATACGCATACATGTACGTTAGTCTGATTGAAAGCATATTATAACATTTATATGGACAAACATCTATATGTATATAAGGAAACTCCCACCCTGTCTACGGTCAGTCAGGAAGCACTGATATATGTCCTTCCTACCAAAGTAGTTACGACTAATCCCTACTAAGCATAAGAAATGCTCCAGTAGATCCTTATGAAAGTCAATGCGATGGGTGTCTAACGTTCTAACATCCCGGCTGTTATACTCGATGGTTGGAGGTGGATAATCATGTCGCACCCTATTTTGAGAACAAAAGTTATGGGGAACACTTTGGCGTCTACAAGGAAGTAATGGTCATACCACTTCTTGAGGGAGTCTAGAGCTTTCCTATAACACATGGGGGTGGTCGCGGATCATTTTTTGAACGACAACCACCTATTTACCATTTGAGGGACGTAAAAAACCCAAAATAAACTAACGGTGGAGGTTACCTCACTAGCGTGACATGAGATCTCAAACTGGTTAATATTACATGCTCCTATACAGTGGAGTTGGGATAGATGAAAATCATAATATGTAAGGATATCTACAAAGAACTCAGAGAGAGGAATACGGTAGTTTGCCGAGTCAAATAGACGCGTATATATGCCTGTTTTCCCACCAGGAGCATCCGTAATAGCTTCACCATCACCTAGATAGGTGGGGTGTATGCTTTCGGGAATATAATAATCTGAAAGAAATTTCATGAATTTATCCGGGGCCATCACATTGAGTACAGTCGTGATAATGGGATTTTCCTTCACCATGATTTATAAAAATGAGGAGAAGGGCGCGATGATCTAACCTGGTACGGTGGATTTCCGTGGAAAATAATTAGAAGGAAGGAAGGAGCGAAAGCAAATACAACAATGGTGGAAGAAGTTATTAACTGTGTGTGTACACAGTCACACACACAAGCCTTTTATAGGGTTGCCTCAATTTACGAAGTGCCCTGGATGATTGCCACGCGTAATCCACTACGCCCATCTAACGGATGGGGTTCCTGACACAACTGAAACGGCAGAGGGACCCACGGGTCACCACTTATACAGTTTTGAGTAGCTCGAGGGTGGGCCCATGTGGTGCACTTTTGCAGTCAAACCTGCGAACCATGACTATAATTAATGCACACATTAATATTGTCCCGGTCGACAGATTTGTGGTGCGGCTTTATTTGCAAAGGCGATATTAAGGGCATTAGTTAGTCTAGAAGTTACGCCTACGGCTGTAACAACTAGAATGGGGGGACATGATGACGTATATTCCCCAACCGGGTCATGGACCCGACCCACAGGTACTACCCGCATCCGGCCCATCACTGATGGGTTAGATTAGATGTCATTTAAGCTTATGGGCTTCAAATGAACAGTGGCCGCATAGATGTGTGCGGCCCACGACCCGATACGACCGGTACAGGGTTAGACAGAATCACAATCTTATTAGGATTGGGATTTACCCCAAAGAAGAGGATATACACTCACCATAATTAGAAGATAACAATCAAACTAACAATGGCACTTATCCTTTGCTTGGGGCCGAAGCATCGTTGACAGCCCATTAGGGTTTCACCGCCTATATAAGGAACCCCCAAGGGTTCCACAAAGGTATCACATTCTTCATACTCCCAACCTACAACCGATTCATAACCCTAAACCGATTACTTACTCTCACGCCGGAGTCTAATCGTGGGATACATTCCCATGGTAAGCTTAAAGCGTGTTGTTTTAGTGTGTAGGATCTTAGCAAGACATTCACTTGGTGCAAGAGCCGGAGTCCAACCTATCCGAATTAAGCCTAATTCGGATTAAGCAAGGGTCATCCAACTTTTGTATCAACATTGAACAAGAAGATCGATTTTGCTTTCTTTGACTTGACTATTAACTTGGTGGGTTATTAAAAGAGCGTTCTAAATTTCTTTAGCAGTTTTACACATAAAAACCTTTTATACTCTTTCTTAGGCAAAGCATTATAAATAACCATTTTAGCCTCATTATTTTTTGCAAGTTTCTTTTTAGTGTAATCATTTGAATTTTCAATAGAAACTAGTTCTTTTTTTAGAAACTTTATTATATTGTAAAGGCAAAAAGTCACCAACGGTAAAAACATGCCAAAGGTCTAAATCTTTATATTTCACATAAGTCTCAAATCTATTTTCCTAATAAATAAAAGTATCGACTTCAAAAAGTGGTGGTCTTTGCATAGATTGCCCTTCTAGGTACTTATTGGAATACATAGATCGATTCAAGCTTTAGAGTACAATATATTTCAAAAGCCTGAGCAAGCCGCTCTGATACAAATTGTAGAAACTAGAAGGGGGGGGGGGGGGGGGGGGAGGGGGGGGGGGGGGGGTTAAATAGTTTCTCTAGTTAAAATGATCAAATATTGATTTTCAAAAATCCTTTTCAAATGATAAACACAAGATACTTGATGAATATCTTTGTGAGAAAGAACAACAACAAGTGCTATGTAGAGGTGCTGAGAGTTACATTAAAAGAAGAAAGGGCTGAAAAATAGTGAGAGGAGATAATTTGGCAAAATGTAGCTCATGATAACGTATTAATGTCGAAATTTGGAGTAAGATCTGATTCGGATGCAAAATCATGTTTGTAGAAACTAGAAGGGGGGGGGGGGGTGAATAGTTTCTCTAGTTAAAATGATCAAAGACCGGTTTTCAAAAAAAACTAGACTTAAGTGATTTATGTGAAGTCTTCTTATGCACAATATGAACAATTGATAGTGGTTCTAAATTAATAATCACAAGTATATGCAATAAAGAATAATGAATGAAAAGAGATAAGGAAAAGAAAGATCAAACCGAATACCAAGGATTTATAGTGGTTCGACAATAAAGCTCACTCTTCGTTCCTACTCTACTCCTCAAGTACTCTCTACTCGAGAGTTCACTAATCAACAAGCTTCTTAAGGTGGAGAAATAATACACATCTCTTAACCAATTTCCGACTCTAAGCTAAAAGTCGAGGCCTAATGTTAGCTAGGACCAATCTACACCAATATACTTTGAGGACTAAGTAATAACCACAATACATACACAACTTCCAAATATACACAACAATTTGGAACTTCACAATGACACAAGAATGAAATAGAGTTTTGATCTTCAATGGATCTTGAGTTAGGCACAACACTTTAAGGATGAAAGTGTTATTCCCTTTGCACTTGAGAAAATGAGAGGGGAGGAGAAAGATTCACTTCTAAACAAGTATAATCAACTATATAACCAAAGATTTGTGTGATTAAAGAAGCTGGATTGAATCTGATAATTTGTGTGCGAAAGAGGTGAAAAGGAAATCTGGAAATGACCCACTATTTATAGGACAAGGCCCAACGACTCTATCTGGCCACAACTCATTAAATAGGCTGGCGGCTCAATATCGATATTGAGCCGCATGCACTTATACTGAGCCACCGGCTGTAGACTCTGCTCTTTTTTGTCCTTTAGAAGAGAAATCCCATCTGGTGAAGTTTATACCTTAAGAGGATATTCCTATACCGTTTGGAATATGCCAAATTCAAATTTCCATTTTTTATTTGAATAAAACATTTTCTTAAAAATAATGTTTATTAAAAACATTTGCCACGTTTAAATAAAAGTGAGTTTTAAGAAAATATAAATCTTTGATCACTTATTTAGGTTAAGAACTTGTTTATTCATACCTTAAGTGATAATGGATGAAATGAAAAGTACTTAGAACTCAAGATTTTGATTTTCGTTGTTTTCGTAAATGTTTGTTTTTATATATTGTCGTGATAAAAAAAAACGAGACCGAAAAATGCAAGTAACGTTTTTATATATCATTATATTAACAATATTAATTGTATATATTTAATAATCTATATAATTTTAATTTTCTTGTTTTGTAATGTTTTTATTATTATGTAATGTTTCAGTTTTACAAATGAAAACTAATTTTGTTGCTAAAATAATTTGGAAAAATTTTAAAGATCGCTTTGTAGTGATAAAAGGTCGTCTGTAAGTCGTCGCAGAAAAAACTGACATGATGACCGAAAAGTGTGTCACCTTAGAGCGGGTACCCTAATAATTGAATGTATAAATAGTACGAACATTGAAAGTAAAAAAGTTATTAAAACATAAGGTAAATAATAAAATTTAAAATAGGAAAAAAGATACAAAGGATGAAAAAGTTAAAGTAGAAAAAAGACGAGGATATATATTAATCATTCGTTCGTTACACTCACGTATGATATAAAGACGGATTTGAAATTAAGCTGGTCTTAGGTCCCTTTTTGCTAAAAGCAACTATTTTAGAATTTATGCTAAAACGAAAATTTTAAATTGCGATTAAAAATCAGTTGAGTTTGTCACAATTGGTCAAGCTTTAGGAATAGAAAAAATCTTAATTATGAAGGATATTAACTATCGAGGTACCGAGCAAACTCCCGTGAAAGATTAGTCCACTCGTCCTAAAGGTAGTGAAAACTCCTCGTAATAGACTAAAAAAAAATTGTGATTAAAAGTTTTTTTTTGTTTTTTTTGAAGTTTGAGATACAAAATTACAAACATTGCTAAAAAAAGGCAAACAAAATTAAAGATGTCAATAATCTATACTTGTTATAAAACAAATTAGTATATGACTTTTTAATAAATACAATTTTTTAAGTAATACAACAAATAAAACATAATGTACACTTATTTATGTAAATACCAAACTAGAATTGAGTAATACAACCTGTTAATGTCTATGTTAAATCACAAAAATATAAGAATTTTTATAACATATTACATTTAAAACTATCATTAAAATGTAATTAATATTATAATTAAAACATTTCATTACCACAATTTACAAATAAAGTAACATACTGTACAAAATAACAAATATCAATACATCTTATTTTTTCAAAATCAATTAATAACAATAAACATATAATTAATACACCTCATTACTCAAATATACAATTTTATATTTACTTTACAAAACAATTTAAAACATATATATTTATAACTTTCAATATCAAACCAGATTAACTGGTTCAACCGAGAACCAAAGCCACCATCGATTCGGTTAGACAATTAGATAAAACTACATAAACGTTAAATTTTCACTTTTTGAAATGTCGTTAAAAAACGTAAAGTTAAAATATTGTTCTTCGAAATTATGTCACAGGTACCCCCAGCCGCATCGCACGGATACCCTGTCTTAGAATTACTTTCTTATTTTTCAACTAAAAACTAATATTCAAATGGATTTAAATATATCTACTATAGGTTAACATAACTTTAATAAATAAAATAATTAATTATGTTTTAAAAATCTAAATAAAAATAATAGAAACAAATATACCCCTATCCATATTTTATTCTTTAACAGATTATCCATATTCTATATGTTAAACATAAACTAATTATTTTCTAAAGTATATAAATTTAACACATATAATTAAAATAGTTATGTTTTAATTAGATATGTATTAATATCAAGTATATTTCTATTTAAGAATATTTTTAATTACAATAGAGAAAGTAAAGTGATTATTAACAAAACTTTTTAAAAGAATCTTAACTCTAATTAGTTTAACTTTAATTAGTGGGAATTATGACCTAATAAATCCAAATCAAGCAACTTTCAAACTTTATTCTTTCTCTTTTTTATCACAAAAAATAAATCACACTTTGTAACCAATGGAATTAAAGTATGAAACCAATAGCAAACTCCTTTGACTTGTTACATATTGTTGGTCTCAATGTTTTGTTTTTACTACTTTTTATTTCTCTCTCACATACTAAAATGAGTATAAAAAAAAAAACACATACATTAACAATTACTAGTAACATTAATCCCTGACACTTCACATGGTGATGCAGACAAAAACAAGACCCACATCCCTCCATTCTCACATGGAAACATTTGCTAATTTATTGGATTGTTTTCTCATTATTTCATCATCACTTTAATATTCAATTAAAACTTATGTTTATACATCCGTACATCCCTCCTCCTTCAATTCCATAACTAACCCATTACACATTTTCACATTTTCAACTTTTTAACAATTTTTTTTATAAAAGTTATTTATTTGGTGAGATAATAAGTGGGTCTTGATTGGATTTTGATTTCTCATCTGGGTTTTTGAGATTTTGAATGCTCACTAACTGTTTGATGTTTTGTCTCAGAGGAAAAAAAGTTTGACTTTTGGTGACTTTTTTGGGTTGAGATTGTTGGGGTGTTAAAAGGGTGTTTGGCATTTTGGTAATGGCTGCTAAGCTTTTGCATTCATTGGCTGATGACAACCCTGATTTGCAGAAGCAAATTGGATGTATGACTGGTGTTTTTCAGTTATTTGATAGGAATCAGATTGTGCCGGGAAGGCGGCTTCTCGGGCATAGTCCGAAAAGGCTTCCTCATGGTAAGTGTTGTTGAGCTTTTGTTGCCATGTTTGGTGTTTTGTTAGTTCAGAGTTTATAGTAGATTAGAAGCTGAAATGTGCTTAATGCTATGAAACCATGTGATCCTATTGGTGCTATGGTATGCACAATTTGAGTGTCGGTTAATCGAGTTAATCTTGTATATTTGGTTGGATTATTTATTGGTTAGCACACCATGTATCTGGTCACAAAGAAAGTTTATTCATATATCTCGCAATTGTGACTACATCACAAATCTGCTTGATGAAGAAATACTTGATTCTGCAATTTTGATGATTTTTCTACAATAAACTAATTCATGACGTAATTTCTGAACTTTGGGTACAATAATTGACAGATTATGGAATAGGGATACATATATTGCATAAACCGATTTATTCACCTAAAAAGTATGTAATTTGCCTGTCAAGAATTGTTGGGATAATTTTTTTACCGAATTTGGAAGCAGATCTACCGTGTGACTATGGTAAACTGAAATGGTGCACCCATTTTGGCTTTTAGCTACTCACTTATTTGTTGTTGTCCTTCTGGATCTTAGTTCATGGTTTGGTTTTCTGTAGAGGGTATGCACCCTACTGTAGTATCAATCATGGACTTTGTGTATACTGTATAAGTGTATTATTAGTTATTGCTTTGCTGTAAAAATCTGCAAAAATGTTGGGTAACCATGATGTTATTTCATGGTCATCTTATTAACGTGCTGGTATATTTTCAATAGCTATCGTGTCTCTTTAGATCTAACTTAAAGTATTCTATGCAGGTAGTTCACAATACGATAATGGCACACCTGAAAGCGAGTCAAGTAGCTCTTACCAGAGACCCTACATTGTGGTATGTGCAATTGGTTTAAATAGATTTACTAGTCTATAGACCACAAAAATGTATTCTTTTTTTGGAACATATTATTGAGTTCATTCTGATTATGGTGTTGATGATATACTTTAGGGGTGTTTCCGAAAACCTTGTTGATCGAGTTGGAAAATGTTATCGCTTTTAAATGTTGAAATTGGTTTACGTTTCAGGAAAAACATTCAAACAAGATTTCACAAGACAAAAACAGGGCATCAACAGAATCATCTCGAGACTCTTTCTCATCAATGTCTCGATCATCTTCCTTCTCTTCTATAGATTGCAACATTAATCGAACAACTCATCCAGAACCCGACCACCTTGTGTTTCCTGAAACTCCCTCAAGGGATTCTGTGACACGCCAATCATGTAGCTCTCAACAAATGAGTCGTCAAAGTCTTGACCTTCGAGATGTGGTCAAAGACTCGATGTACAGACATAAACCTACAAACAAAGATGACACACCTGACTATACGATGAACTATAGAGAATCACTTGATGCTCTTGCTAAATATCAAGAGGCTAATTGGTATTATAATGAACCTAGAGAACTTTCAAGATCAAAGTCTTACCAAATTAGAGACGGCTCGTCGTTTTCTGTACCAAAAGATTGTCCTCGTTTCTCTTATGATGGAAGGGAATCAAACCGATTATCCTTTCAAGCACGAGATAATGCAAAAACAAATGTCTCGATGCAGATGGATGAGTTACGACGACTTTCATTAGACAGTAGAGAGAGTTCAAACCGTAGTCTAAACACGGTTACAAAAGCAAATCTGCTTTCAAAAAACCCGAGAAATGAGGAGGCCATCTCTGCTGACCGAGGATCGGTTCAGTCACGGCCACCTAGTGTTGTGGCAAAATTGATGGGGCTGGAAGCTTTGCCCGATTCTGCTACAAGCAATCAAAAACAAGAATTGGGCGTGACCCCAATCAAAACTTCCCTGGTTGAGGACATGAATTCATTGTCAAAATCTTTTAAAACAGCTGAACTTTTTGGGCCTATCAAAATGCACAGTTCTTCAAGAAGCTCGCCGAGGGAACCAACATCACCATTATGGAATCATTCTGAAATGAAGCCGATTTCTAGGTTTCCACTTGAACCAGCTCCCTGGAAACAAAGTGGTGCTCGAAGTCCCCAAAGACAAAGTCCTCAAAGACCAGCTTCTCGGGGTATGAAATCACCAATCAAGATTCATAACCCGTATTCTTCTGTTTACAGTGAAGTTGATAAAAGATTACAGCATCTTGAATTCACACAATCTGGAAAAGACCTAAGAGCTCTTAAACAGATATTAGATGCAATGCATTCAAAGGAAGAAACACAAGGTACGGAGAATAGATTTCCAGATCGTGGTCAAAACTCGTCATCGTCGGCTAGAGGATCAAACCGAAGGGTTTACGAGTCTCCTATTGTCATCATGAAACCGGCAAAGCTTGTTGAAAGATCAGCTCTGCGAACTGAAGGACTCCTGATTGATGATAGAAAAAATTCCGCAAATGGTATTCCTAAAAGTACACGTAGAGAGAACATGGTCAATGTCACTGAAGTGAAAACGGGTGGAAGACATACAAAGACTGCACCAGGTTTGACCAAGCAACCACAGTTCAGTAAAGAAAATGCTTCAACCTCAGGAAAGAGCACGGGATCTGTCAGTCCAAGATTACAGCAAAAGAGGCTTGAGTTAGAGAGGCGATCTCGTCCCCCTACACCTCCTGCTGATTCCACTAAATCGAGAAAACCGACAGCTAAGCAGCTGCCAGAATCGACATCTCCTGGCGGAAGAAGAAGGTCAAAATATTCAAACGTTCAACAAAATGACGATCAACGCCGTGTGGCTGTTGGTGAACCTAAGAAGGCTAGTTGCAGAGGAATTCAAGTGTCTCGTGAAGTGGTTACGGTGCCTGAGTTTTCTGAAGAAATTGATAACAGGCAGAGTCCAAGCTCAATACACGAGGTAGGTTAATGTGCCTTTAGTTCTAGAGGTGGTAGTTTCGACCCATTTACTTATAGGTGGGTCAGTTAGGTTTATATATAATCTAAACAGGTGAAATGGTTAGAGTCAGAAAACCTAGTTAAAAAGGATACAGTTTAAAAGTGTGTCTTTATTTTTAATTCATACAACCATTTGACCTGTTTACTTATCGGTGGGTCATCTTCAGAAAACTGTATTGTTACTGAATTAAATAGCTCTTCTAGATGAATAAAGTGTTTCCGATTATACAAACCTGCCCTTTTCCACCTTTAGTTTTATATACATTCCTCAATATTCTTATGTCGATTACTTTTTTAATATTTAGAAATCGACTTTGCTTCTGAGGGAGGATGAGTCCCATGACCCAGAATATCCAAGTCCCATCTCTGTTCTTGACGATGGAATCTATATGGACGATTCACCTTCGCCTGTGAAACATATGCAGAAGACACTCAAAGGTAAGAGTGCCTTTTTCTCATTCTTCATGGATCCAGTTGTAATCTCAGTACCACACCCTAATATTCTATGTTTCAGCTATCCTGCATAGCGTAAAAAGACATATTTAACAGTATTAAAATCTTCAGTGGTGTTTCATAGAATTAAAAAAAAAGCCACTTTTTAATAAAAAACCATACTTTGTTTTGTTCTTGAATTGAGCCAAAATTAATTCACTACTAAGTTATGTATCAAGTAGAATGAGCAGCATAAATTTTAGAAGTAAATGCCATATGGACTTTTTTAATATATAGTTAGCGAGTCAAATTTGATTACAGAAATATTTTAACAATATTGCTATTTCTGTTCTTTGTGCATAATGGTTTAGGATTAGGCGATATTCAACCCATGTGTTTTATTTGACTTGTTTTCTTTATAGACAACTTACTTAAACGAGTAACAGTTTGACTGTTAGAGATAAAATATAAGTTGAATAGGCTGATTCATAAGTAAATGGGCCAACATTGCCACCTCTGATACAAGGGATTCGATTTTATCTGATTATTTATATCATATGCTTACAGTTTCACGAACTAACACTAGCTTTGCTTTCACAGATGATTCTATCCCAGTGATTAAAGATCAATGGGAAACGCCAGATGATGTCATTCACGACTCACTCAACTCCGGTGTTTCTTCTGAGATTAACCGCAAAAAGCTGCAAAACATTGAGCATTTGGTTCAAAAACTCACAAGGCTCAACTCCACTCACGACGAAGCACACACAGATTACATTGCATCTCTATGTGAAAACACAAAGCCTGATGATAGGTATATCTCCGAAATCCTATTAGCTTCAGGGCTTCTCCTCAGAGACCTCGGGTCGAGCCTCACAACATTCCAGTTCCACTCTTCTGGCCACCCGATTAACCCCGAGTTATTTTTGGTATTGGAACAAACCAAATTCAGCAATTTACCAAAACAAGAACCTTCAACTAAAAAGTTGCTCAATAAAGAAAAATTCCATAGGAAGCTAATTTTCGATACTGTTAATGAGGTTCTTGCAAAGAAGTTAGCTTTAGTGGTACCTTCACTCGAAACTTTTTCAAGCAAGTCTTGTAAGCTCGCGAACAAGACATTAAACGCGCAAAAGCTTTTAAGAGATCTATGCATGGAGATAGAAGAGCTACTACAAGTAAAGAAGAAAAAAGAAGATGCAAGTTTAGACGAGGAAGATGACGGGTTGAAAACCATTTTGTGGGAAGAAGTACTGAACCGTGCAGAAAGTTGGACAGATTATGATGGTGAACTGCCTGTAATTGCATTGGAGGTTGAAAGATTGATCTTCAAAGATCTGGTAAATGAAGTTGTATTGGGTGAAGCTTCTGATGGTAAGCGAATACAGTCCGTAAGACGTCGGAGACAGTTGTTCTCAAAGTAGTGTGTTTTCTGTTGTCCACTATGTTGCTCAAATTTCTTCTTCTTTTCGGGTATTGTAACTGATACTTACTTAATCTTATTGTTCCACTCCGCGTTTTGGTTTTATGTATGTAAAAGTGTAAGAATCCATGCTACTTAACTTTAGTGAAGAGGTTATGACACCCTTGTATGAAATTGAAGGCAAATAACATTATTTACATGATTTGATCTGTTAATGCTGCTGAAATTTCATGGTTCTATACTCGATCATGTGATCTTATTGTCATGAAAAGTACTAACTTCATAGTTTTGTGGTAGTTGCTTTTGGTTCACCTGTGTGAAGGCATGTTGCTTCATTTAGTTCTGAAAGCGATGATCAAAAGTCAAAGGCCTTTGGTAACATATTGATACCTCTTTTGTGCTAAATGTTATAATCCAAAATGTGTAATATACGATAGCCAGATCTTACCTGAGAAAGTGGAATGGACTTGAAGTGAGTCCCAACGATTGTGGTTTTCTACTTCTGATGACGGAATTCTATCTGTATTGCCATTGCTTTATTCAGTCCTAAAACGGATCGTGAACCTCAGACAGGCTTTTATGCTAGTAGTATTGAACTCTGGTGTTTCCATTGTGTGCACGTAACTGATGGTGTCCGCATTGGACCTAATTTGCAATCAGAGACATTAACAGGTCTGTGTGCTGCATATGTTGTGTGCATTTCTTGGGATCCCTCACATATGTTGATTACCAAAGAGTATTAACCATTATAAGGCAAGAAAGAGAGGGGGTAACAGAATCCCTCCAATGCCTCCTTACTAATTTAAGAAAACAAATTTCGGTTAATAAGAACTCTTATGCATGGCCGTCTTTAAGGGAGTGCGGACGGCATGATTGCATATGCCACTACTTGACGAAGGTCACAATTTTTATTTATATGTACATATACACATTTCTATTATATGTATATATAATATAGAGCTCGAGCTTAATTAGTTTATGCATTAGTGATACGCATGTATTTTGTGTGTGTTTTAAGGGCTTCTTTGTGGTAACGACACTGGACAACTGAAATCCACAAAACGGCCTGCCTATGTATAAAGTACAAACACAGCTAATTAATAGAGTTTGAGAGACTGACGATCGCCTTGTAAGTTTAGTTGCTTCAACAGTATTGTTGTTCTCTAATTACATGCACCTTTAAATCAATGTTTTAAAAACCGGGTTGACCCGGCCGTTTGAACCGGTTGAATCGTGAAACGGTTCGGAGACCGGGCCGAATGTGATCTGGTTTTTGTTTGCTTGAGAACCGGATTGAACCGCCGGTTTTTTATTGACCCGGGTTGACCCGGTTTGATTAACCCGGCCGGGTCATAATTTTTACAAAAAATTTATTTAAAAAACTTTTTTTTATAAATATTTTTAAGTTTTAAAGATATATATTAAAATAATGATTACTAGTGTTAGTTAAAATTAAGTTAAACTAACTTAAAATATTCACTAATATTGTTTTGTTATAATTTATTACGAATTGTAAGTATAAATTAATTATTTTTGCACATTTTTACAATAATATTATAAATATAAAACTAAAAATTAAGGTTAGTGAGTAAAAAATAAATATTACATATTAAAAATATAAAAAATATATATATAAGAAACCGGGTTGACTCAGCGGTTCAACCGGTTGACCCGTGAACCGGTCACTAGACCGAGTCAGTTAAAAAACCGGGTTTTAAAACATTGCTTTAAATACCAAACTAGAGATCCAAACAGTAGCTTAACAATGTTCCTTAAAAATATTGTTCCAGCATATAAAATCAAACTGACTCGAATTTGGCCCAAACATATAAGCCAAACTATTTTAGTATAAGTTTACATACAATAAGAATCCGTCTTGCTATATCTTTCCAGCTTATGGACCAGTGACCACTACTCATAATTCCTCCAAAAGTTCCGGGCCACAATTAGGGGCGGACCAAAAACAAGGTCATCAGTTTTTTTAACAAGTATATAAGAAATACTATTGAACTAAAATGTACGATTTGACCAAAACTAGTAAAATAATTAAGAAACTAGTGAATTAAGTATTAGAGAGAATTACATAAATTGTCCCTGTGGTTTGATGATTCTTACAAGATTCGTCCCTTAGTTTTTTTTTCACTGTTTTCCGCCCATGTGGTTTTATTTCTCTACATGATTAGTGCATTAAGCACGTTTTTAATTAATTACTTTTC
Organism: Glebionis coronaria; assembly: GCA_025667525.1. Classification (NCBI taxonomy): domain Eukaryota; kingdom Viridiplantae; phylum Streptophyta; class Magnoliopsida; order Asterales; family Asteraceae; genus Glebionis; species Glebionis coronaria. The sequence continues at coordinate 109,204,745 of CM046879.1, read as the reverse complement.
CTAAACTCCTCACGTGACAAAAACGTGAGGGTACATTTGTCTTTTTCTTTTTGCCGCCCTTTTTACTATCTAAGCCACTTTCCCTCTCATTCACTTGTCCCTATATTATCACCACTTTCTCTGATTTTTCACCATCATCCATTTATTCCACCATAACAAACACAAGAACGAATTATCATGTACTCTGTCCTCGTTGTAGGTCTCCTTCCATTGCTAGGACATCATGGACTGATACAAATCCTGGGAGGAGATTTTATTGCTGTTCTAAAAGGGTTAGTAATTAGCTAATTTTTTATGCTTAATTGATTATAGAAATTTGTCTATCTTATCTTTGTTGTTCTTATTTCTAGGTTAGCTATGGTTTTATTGACTGGTATGATCCAGAGATGTGTGCAAGAGCTGTGGTGATAATACCTGGTCTACTAAGATCTATGAATGAACTCCAAGCTGCAGTTATTGTTGAGGCAAAGAAAGCCAGAAAAATGAAGTTTATTCTACTTGTTAGCTGGATTATGTTTGTTGTTTATTACATCATGAATTGATGCCAAAAATGTAACCTTTACTCTTTTGTTTATGTTGGTTGGTGTTCTAATCAACTATCTTATGTAAGTGTTGATGTTTCTCTAATAAAATGGCAATATTTTGATCCATAAATTGCAATAACAAATACTATTGAAACTAGAATATAACTTTCTTAAAACATTCAAAGTCTGCTTAGAATATTAAGTTCACAAAATAAAGTAGCACAATTCTGAATAATTTAACAGAAAGGAAATGAAAGGATATAAAAGTCTTCTAAAAACATAAAGGAAATAACTTGAAATGAAAGTCTTCTAAACTTGCTTTGCCTTGCCTTTTCCAGTAACCTTCCCTTTTCTAGTAACCTTCACATTACCACCCTTAGTTGATGATATTGGTTGAGAGGATCTAGTTACTGGTGCATCCCTAATGACAATACCTTTTAAAGGTCTTTGTTGTGATGACTTTGGAGCAGGCTTAGAACTGGGTTTGGCTTTCTTGTTACCTTGCTGTGCAGACACAGGTGTTGGTGTTGGTGTTGCTTTGCTTTTCTTGTTACCCTGTCCACCAGTTGATGTAGTTGCTTTGCTTTTCTTGTTACCCTGTGCACCAGTTGATGTAGTTGCTTTGCTTTTCTTGTCATCTACTAACTTTTGACCTTTACAAGATCTCATGTTGTGTCCTAGCTCTTTGCATAGGAGACATGTTAGCCTCAAAATATTGAGTCAAACAAGAATGTTCGGTCATAGGTTTCTACTGTAATATTTAGTAGAACGTTCTAATAGTTAGTCAAATAGTCGTGGTTCACGGGCTTGGATTTAAGCTACTTAAAGCCCAAAAGACAAGCCCGGTCCAAACAATATAGCCCATTATGGTTACATGTAAGCCCGACTATATAAGGCCCTTCCTAGCATGTTAGGAAGGGTGGATGGTCATTTTGTAACTAATCTTCTTCTAATCTAATATTCACCAAGTTAATCATCTCTCTCTCTCTACTTTCTCTCACTACTTTCTCTCTCTAGGAATCCATCTCTTTTCATCTATTTTCTATCATTATCATCTATATATTATGGGACAACATTTGGTATCAATCGCCACGGGGTAGATTGTGTTTGGTTGTTTAGTTTGAGTTTGATTCGGTTAATTTTTCTATTTAAATCATCCCGAATTAATTTTTTTTAGTATTTCGGGCTAGAAATCTTGATATAAATCAGTTATATCGATTTGGTAGGGATTTAGTTTGGTTTTTGTGGTAAAAATCACAAGATTTTGAGGTGTTTTGATTCATTTTGGAGTTACGGTTCGTCATTGGTTCAAGATAATTCAGAAATAAGCTTTTCAGAAAAGGGCTTATTAGTCCGAAAAAAGGATTTTCAGATAAGGGTTTGTTATTCCGAAGAAGTGTTTATTCCGAAAAAGGTAAGTTTTTCTGAAATCTTTCTTTTTTCTGAAGAAGTGATTTTTTTGAAAAAGCATTTATTCCGAAGATTATTCCGAAAAAGTCTCTTTTTCTGAAAACATCATTATTCCGAAGAGGTTGTTTTTTTTCTGAAAACATTGATATTCCGAAGAAGTTGGTTTTCTTAAAACATCATTATTCCGAATAAGTTGTTTTTCTGAAAACATCATTATTCCGAAGAAGTTGTTTTTTTTTTGAAAACATTGATATTCCGAAGAAGTTGGTTTTCTGAAAACATCATTATTCCGAAGAAGTTGTTTTTCTGAAAACATCATTATTCCGAAGAAGTTGTTTTTTCTGAAAACATTGATATTCCGAAGAAGTTGTTTTTCTGAAAACATCATTTTTCTAAAGATCGTTTTCTCTGAAAAAGTGATTATTCTGAAGAAGTGATTATTCCGAAGATTATTCCGAAGAAGTGATTATATAGAAGATTATTCCGAAGAATTGATTATTCCGAAGATTATTCCGAAGAAGTGATTATTCCGAATTTTATTCCGAAGATCCTCAAATCTCTGAAAACATCCATTATTCCGAAAATGTCCGTTATTCTGAAAATGTCTGATGGTATTTTTGATTGAAGCATTTTTAGACTTAGCCACTATCTAGACTAGGTTCGGAACATCGTTTCCAAAAAAAAAGAATTTTTTGGCGGGAAAACCATTTTAAAATTTGTTTTTCCTAGACCATTTTTAGGCTTTATGCTTCGATTTCAAATTTTGGCAATGCGAAAAATTTTTCGACCAAAAATTCAAATTTTCGGACCAAAATTCAAATTTTTAGGCCATTTTTAGGTTTTATTTTTGTCAAAAAATTTCACTTTTCAAAATTTTTCCCTATTAGTTTTTGGCTATTTCGGACTTGATTTCAAAATTTGGTAAGACAAAATTTTCAGTTTACCGTTTTGTCGGACTGAGGAATTTATTGTCGGACTGAGAAAAAAATCAGAATTTTCGAAATTGCAACCACTAACCAATCACACCATATCTACTTAAGATCCAAAGTCACTTCATCCACAGAGAGAGACGATCATCATGCCACGAGTAATGCGGTTACTGAAAGTTCAGACGTGAAAGACCTTGAAATGGAACGACTACAACAACAGATATGTTTCTTGAGAAAAAATGCCATGGACGGTTTTAGAGTACTTCAAGATTCTTTTCAGAACCTTTCAAAAGTCTTGTTAGACTTACGTGAATCCACTGGCACATTCAGCAAAACATTCACTCATGCCATGGATAAACTTCAAACACAACTTGTCAACGAAAGAATCATTGCTAGTGAATGCAAGATCACTTTCACTGATCTCAAGACATCACTTGAAACGATGTTTACTTCTGACTTCATCAAGTCTTCGCTTAACAACGAGTGCTTCAAGCGATATCATGGAATGGATGCTTTATCATACAAAGATCGGATAATCCGCAACATCGACTTCATTGTAACCTATGTGAATCACACAATACAGATGCAACAAACGATTGATGACAGACTTCATACCAGTTGTGGTATCGCATCAGATATTGAGAATACAAGCTGCAGATATGAGACTCCAACGCATAGTTCAGGGAATGATGACAACAGCTCTGGGAAAGACAACAGCAGCTCTAACAAACAACACATCGACTCTGAGAATGTCATCAGCAATACAACTTCCTATGATAATGGTCCTGTTTACGATTCTGAGCCATTGGAAGAGGTACACAATGCTGAATTTAATGTGTTTGCCAATGCCAATACGCATGAGCATAGTGATCAAACAATAAACCTTATTGACACATGTATGACGGAAAAGGTTGATAGCAATACCATACCCAATTCATCAGACATGTGCAATAATGAGTTTGAGGATGATCAACATGCAAATGAGTATGATGATGAGGAGCGTGTCGCGCTTGCTAATTTAATTGCTAGTTTACAAAAAGATGTCAATGAAACTAGAAAGAGTCAAAAGCAATTAAAGAAGGCAAACGCAGCGCTCACTCAAAACTTTGAAGAATGCAAAGCCCCTCTAATTAAATCGAATGAGACCCTTGAAAGTAATAGGGCTGAGCTTCTTCAAAAGACCAAAGAGTTTGAGGGGTACAAGGGTAGTGCGTTAAAAAGTCAAAAGGACGATTTTGAAAACAAATATAATACAACTCTTGAGTTATTAGCCAAAGAGAAGCGTCAATATAATGTTTTCTTAATGGATGAACGTCAAAAAACGTACCTTGCCAATACCAAAGTTAATGAACTTGAACAAAAGCTCTCTATGACCACTACAGATTCTGCTAAAATTCTTGAGGATAAGAAACAAGAGGTAGACGCGTTAAAACAAGACTTCAAAAGTAGATATGATAAAGAAACTGAAAAAGTAACGAAACTAGAAGAACAAGTCGAATTTTTGAAGAAAGTTGTTTATAAAACGCATGATTCTATTCAATCCGTAAGAATGCTAGCACCTCCGTCGATGTTTAAGGGTCAAGCTAGCTTTGCAAGTCCTGAGTACCTTGCCAAAGCTCAAGCTGCGAACCCGTGTCTTTATCTTGATGAGACTGAAAGGACCGATTTTGATTGCATGCCTGTAAGTGCCGATAGTGAAGAGACTGCCCTTTGGGATAATGATAGTCTACCACTTGTCAATAAGGAGTTTGTGAAACCATATAATTATGCTTATGAGAATAGTCTTTATGGTCTTTTCAACAAACAAACTCAGAAAACCCGTGAAGAAGTGTTCTTAGAATGCAAACAAAAGAGAATTCAATGGAAGAAAGCTTTTGCCACTAAGAAATCTAATGTTTACAAATATATAAACTACCTTCCTTTAGATGAGTCCAAAAGCAAGAGTAAAAAAACATTAGGTATTCTTAAACACCACATAGATAATGTTAAATCTATCGTTGAAAGAGATTGGGCAAAACGTGAAAATGCTGAGTGGCAACGCCCGATTCCTCAAGATATTACTTTGCTTGTGAAAGAACTCTTAATTCCAAACACGGCGTTGATTAAAGAAACTGTTCTTCAACTTGAGGAGTTCATTCGAACTGAAATGTATGATGATTTAAAATATGTTGAATCTCTTGAGAAACACATTGATGATCTTCAAATGGAGAAGTCTGATTTTTCAGATGAATATGATTTACTCTTGCAAGAATGCGTTTCTAAAGATGTTATGTGTGCTTATTTTACATCTTGTGCTGATATTGATGAATATTCTAATGTTGCATGCAAATATCTTGATAAGATAAAGAATGTGAACGTCTTGAAATTGAGCTTTCGAAACGTAAAGAAAATGTTGATAAAAAGGTTTTTGAGTTACTTCAACACAAAACTGATTTCCTTCAAAAACATTGTCATTCTCTTGAACTTGCTTTGCAAAAAGACGTTGGTAGTTTTCCACATGATAATAAATTGCAAGAAAAACTTTCCCAAACATTTCGAGAAATGAATGAACAGAATTTGGAAATTAAAGGGTTGAAAGCTCAGTTACAAGACAGGGAAAGAGCGATAGCAGAGTTGCAGAAACTCGTTGCTAAGATGGGTGGGAAAGTTGTGAAACCTAAAGTTATGAAACCTGTTGTTCGACAACCCAATGCCTACAAGGATCCAAAGCCTTCTATCTTAGGAAAACCGACTCCGTTCTCCAATTCTTCTCATATGAAATCTAGGTTACCCCCTAAGACTGATGTGCAACCAAGTGTTCCAAAACCATCCATATCACCCTATGTTCCTCCATTTAGAAAGCACATGTTGCTAAACCCAACCATGTGAATTCACCTAGCACTTCTAGGACTCCTCCAAAAGGTGTGACATTCACGTCCACAAAGGAATCTGTTGGTTCAAATGACCTCGTTCATACCCACAACCTAGAGGATGCGAAACAAAAAGGGAAGATTCAGAAAGACAAACCAGTGTATGAAAAACCAAGTTCACCAAATACCGCTAGAGTTCCACACACTCCTAATGGTAGTCAACCAAAACCTAGGATCCCTCTTCAGCAATCTAGGAATTGGAAACCATCCATGAATAGTCGTGTTTCAAACACTACGCCTGAACGATTTGGAAAACAAAGGAATACAAGTACTTTCGTAAAACCCAATTTCCCTGTATGTCCCACTTGTAAAAAGGGCATTCACAATGGAAATCATGACCATTGCATTCTGCAATATCTTTATGAGGTCAACTCTCGTTACTTTGAACGGAGATCGTATACAGAATCCCATAAGACAACAAGGAGATACAAACCCGTCGCAAAGAAAAGCACTACCAACAAATCTGAAACATGGATAAAAAAAGGACATAGTTTCTCTCCAAAGAAGTCTTCCGTTGTGCAAGAGAAAGCTACTCCTAAATCTTGTCTTCAGTGGAAACCAACGGGTCGGATCTTCACGGAAGTTGGTCTTAAGTGGATTCTAATAGAGAAGAGTGATGACACTTGCACCAGCACTAATGCTACTGTTCTACACGTTGAAAAGGAATTTGTTACTCCTAATTCTAGTATTTGTGCAAACTCTTCTTCTGTGATTGCAGGTACCTCAGCGGATTCTGAACCCACTTCTCCTATCTTCAAAGGGTTCCAATTCTGTACATTCTATATCACCTTCTTCTGTTGTACAAAAATATATTTTGGGTTATTTTCGAAAAACTTGAGAAAACACAAAAATAAAATAAAATGTAAATATCATTAGAAAAACAAAATAAAAAAATGGAAAAACTTTCAAAATACCAAAAATATTCTTCTCAACATTTCTTTCAGTATCGATAATATGGACGTACCTAGAAATGTCGCTCAATAACGACACGGGCGTGTACATAAAGCTCGAATGAAAGTTGTAAATATTTTTCAAAACATGTCATTTCAATGATTTACAATTACCTCAGATTGTGACTCGTACTTCCAAGAAAGGAAAGTTGATCACGAATGATAACTTATCCTTAACAACGGGAAAATAAATTTTCTCGGTCATGAGCTCTCATTAAAAACATTAAAAGTTTTTAAGCTCATGTAAACGACTTACAGTTAAATGTCAGACTGTAACTCGAACTTCAAATAATGGAAAGTGTATCTTTAAAGATAACTTATCCTACCAAACGGGTAGAGAAATCAATCACGGGTTGAGCTTGTCACAAAACATTCAACGTTTTGAGCTCAACACAATGGCTTGTAATCACTTTCAGATTGCAACCCGGATCTAAATTCACGGGGGAGTGTACGATTTCGTGCTCTTACCCTTAGCAAAAGAAGTTAAATCTTCTTACACTTGAGTGGATTTGTCAAGACATTCAAAGTCTATGAACTCAAGTTTATGCTTTAGAAAAACCTTTTCGAAAAAAAGAATTGATTTTTCAAAAAGCGTTGAACATAATTTTTTCAAGAATTTCTCAATGATATTCAAAATCTTTCAAAAATTGTGTGTTCAACAACTCCTATCCTCAAAAGTTTAATGTGGATCATATCCTCGTAATGACAATTCCATTGGATCAATTTTGAGGGGGAGCGTTCCCAAAATTCATGCTAAGTTTGACACATCCTTCTCCCGAAGGATTTTAAGACTATTTTTCAAAATATATTTTAATCAAATTTAGTATCTCTAATATCAAAAGATTTTATATATTAGAGATAGGGGGAGAAAATGTGATTAAAATGTGATCTAAAGACTCAAGCACTCATGGTTACGATCATATACCGACAACATCTTTAATTCACGACGTTATTGGTGTCAAAAGGGTGGTTAGGTTTAAGTCCTATGATCCAACCAGAACCGGAGGGATCTTCCCAGGGACAATCCAATAGATTATTAGAAGTCCTTAGGAAAGATGGAGTAGAATGTGAACGTAGCTGAATGCCGACTAAGTCCCGATGATAGAACTGGAACAATCACAACAAGGTGCTATTAATGATGTCTTGGTAAGCATTGAAGGGGTTGAAGAATGAAAAAGAAATGTAAGGTCAAAGGGTGTAAAGAAAGAAGCCCTCCATATAACTTAGGCAGAAACCGGGTCAACACATCATGAAGACAACTCATCATGGACCCAGTGATGTGAAGCACAACCCTTTCCTAGCTACTCAGGCTTCTCTCAAAAGAAGTTTGTTTTATTGTCATGGAGATCAACATGACTTCTATTGACTTTCTCACTCCGAGATAGTTGATATTGAATAGGTGGCATCTGCTCCAGCCTCCGACCACTAAAAGTGCACAAATCGAGTCTAGAGCCATGAGATCAATCAAATCTCGTTAGGATACACGGATGAAGATCAGGAGAGTCCTACGCTATATCCTTGTGATATTGCTAGAACACTCAGAGTGATACTATTAGTATTCATAATGATGAGTGGAAATCCTTCCAGTGTTACCATCAAACAACACTGCGGTAGGTCATATGCAAGATTCTTTATGAATTGAACATATGTAAAACTGAAAAGCAACAGTGGTTTGATTCTGAATTGATTCAAACTCGTTTCAGGTTTCTACGCAATATCTTTATGGTCTTGCCAGAACATTCAGAGTGATATTTATTAATATTCACAGTGACGAATGGAAATCCTTCTAGCGTCAACATCAAACAAGCGCTACGGTAGGTGACTTGTGAGATTCTTATGAATCAAACTTGTGTCAACTGGAAAACAACAATGGTAAGATTCTTAATGAATCAAACTTGTTCCAGGAATTTTGAATTGACGACTTTAATCAAGCGGAAATTTATCCAATTGATTCACTCTTTATGTTCGCAGTCTTGCTTTGAGACGGTCGAGTAAAGAGAACGGCTAGTACAGCCGCGAAACCCTGTCAAGAAGATTCTTAATTGAATCTACCTAATCACAGGTACGGTATTTAATATCGTATAACGGTCTTCACCGACCGGAGGTAAAACTCTACCGATTTAGGACGAATGTCAAAGCCATTCAGTCCGTGTCTATGTTTTGTCTCGAGAAGGTGGCGTCACGGTGTACTCAGCAAAGTCAAAGATTCATAACCACATATTCATTCCCAAAGACTTATTCAACAATTAATAGTTTGAGCATGTGGATAAAGACACAAGATCACAAGATGGGAAAGACAAGTCAAGAATGATTTGAAGATCTCAAGATAAAAGACAAAGTCGAAAGACAATGACAAAGGCTCAAAGATCACAGTATGAAGAAACAAGACTACCGTTCAAGACTCATTTTTGACGAATTCATGAATCTCCAGTGGACTCCAAATATCGAAGAGGAATGACCTCACATTGGGGGAGATTGTTAGCCTCAAAATATTGAGTCAAACAAGAATGTTCGGTCATAGGTTTCTATTGTAATATTTAGTAGAACGTTGTAATAGTTAGTCAAATAGTCGTGGTTCACGGGATTGGATGCCCTAAATCTTACTTTGAAGAACAAATGAATGCCCTAAATCTTACTTTGAAGAACAAATAGTCAAATAGCCAGCCCTTGACAACTTACCCTTTTTCACCATTTCTTCTACTTCCATTGCACTTCTCTTCCTCTTTTTAGGTGGCGTTCCTACTTGAGTGTGATGCTCAAGTGGAATCAAGGTTATGTTGTTAACAGACTTTGGCCAATATTGTCTACCACTAACTAGATTAACTTTAAAGATATACATTTGCTTCCATGTTCTTAGCCAATAACAAGCATTAACCCATGTTTTTGGTACACCTACAGTCACACCATTGGACACCATATTATTTATAGCTGCTACTGCATGCCTACAGGGCATTCCTGTTAATTCCCATTTTCTTCAAAAACATGTCTTAGTAGTCATGTTCATAACACAGTGACCAACTTGATACTGGTCATCCCCATTCCAGTCAACCTGTTGAGTGGATAATATGACAGAATTAGGAAAGTAGTAAGAAATATCACATACAGCATATAGGCTAGACTAGTACCTTATACTTGGATGCTTTTTCTTTGATTACATTGAAATTTTTTGTGGAATTTGGTGTAAGAGGACCATCACACTTGGCAATCACCATTTGGACATTAACAATCTTTTTCATCAAGTACTCCCTAATGTACTCCAAGCAAGTGATTATTGGTTTGTCCCTTCCATCAATAAGCTGTCTGTTTAGGACCTCACACATGTTGTTTAACAACACATCACTGTGTGCTCTACCTGATAAGCAATATAATATACAAGGTAAAAAAATGTTCATATCCAATATACTTGCCTAATGTGAATAAAGATATAAGGTACATACCAGAGAAATGAGATCTACTCCAGTGCTCTGCTGGAATATTTTTGAGCCATGTGTAAGCATCCTCACATATATCCTTTAGGGCATTCATTTGTTCTTCAAAGTAAGGAATAGTTGTAGCTGTGGCACACCTCCACAAACATTCCTTGTATAATTCTCCCCTCCACACAAGCTTCATGTTGTCATAGATGTGCTTTAAGCAAAATCTATGCTCAGCACTAGGGAACATGGTGCTTATAGCTGGTACAATTCCCTGCATACAAAAACATGTTACTGATAAACATTTGAACTAATTATCTTATTAATTTACTATCAATCTATATTAAAGAAGGATACCTTTTGCCTATCTGATATGAAAGTGAAATTAGACTCCCTTGTTAAATCCAAATCATCACCTAAGTAACCAAGAAACCACATCCAAGCATCTTTTGTCTCAGATTCCACCACAGCATAAGCAACAGGATAAGTGCCATTGTTACTATCAATTCCCACAGCTATTAGTATTTGACCAGGCCATAGACCAGACAAGAAACAACCATCTAAGCCCAATATCTCCCTATTACCAGCCTTAAATCTATTTTTCAATCAACCAAGACAAACATATATCATTTTGAACTGTCTAGTAGCCAAACTAGGACCAGTATTCCTCTCCACTTCAAGTTTGATAGTAGTTCCAGGGTTTGTTTTTTGCAACTCTAATGCATAATCTCTTAGATGTGAGTATTGCTCTGTATAATCCCCAATTACCCTATCTTTGGCAATCTGCTTTGCTCTATAAGCCGTCATCTTGGAAAAACCTAATTGGTATTTCTGTTGTAGTTGCTCTCTAAGGGCAGAGGTTGGGATTGTAAGATTAGGTACTATGGTGTTTTCCACATCTTTGGATAAGAAAGTGGCTGTGCATTTTTTAATATATCTAGATTGAAGACATGTGTGGATATCAATAAATGTCTTCACACTCCATGTTTCCTCTTGACTGACTTTTGAAACCAATAAAGTCCATGGACATGTTTGACCATCTTCCACTATTGGACCATCAACTGGCCCACAAACTTTTTTTCCAACAAGCCCACAACCTTTACCCTTTATAGGACCAACTTCATTATCACCTACATTAGCTGGAACAACTTCATTGAAGTTTTGAAAATTGGTGTTTGCCCTCTACACTTAACCCTAACTCTGACTTTGTCATTCTTAAAGACATGTAGTTGTCTTCTCTGATTAACAGCAACCTTAGAAACCATGTCTAAAACAAGAGCTTTACTACCAAATTTTCTTCCTACAAAAAAGTTATCCTTGCAAACAACACCATCACTAAGTAACTGATTTTTGGATAACTTTCTTAAGGCTTTTTTCCTTTCTAATTCTACATCATCCTCACAATCACTTGCACTATCAAAGTGTTGGGTCCACTAGATGTGGATCTTGCAGCCTGTCAGGAACGGTGAACGACTTTTATAATCACAAGTCTATTCACAGAGAGACTCTATACACAATATAAGTGCGGAATACAAATACTACAAAGAAGAACAGAATAACTATAATGACTTGATCATTTTCTAAGGATTTCTAATATTAATGATAACTAGAATTACGTTTGATGAAGGTGTGTCTAACCCTTCTGCCTAAGGTTCCTTTTATACTACAAGGAAACCCTAATACATCATTAAACAAAACGTGTAAAACTGATATGCATATCCTTTCCTAACATAGCTCATGCATATCCTAACAGAATAATAACTAAATAATAAAGTTTGACTTTAACTAAGACCAGGAGCATGACTTGCTCCTACTACTACTATGACCAGGAGGAACTACATACCTCCTAGTCTACCTATTACAAATAACTATTCCAATGGTCCTAACAATCCTCCCCTAAACTTGAATTTGACTTGTTGAGTTCAAGTTTCCTGGTAAAACGTGCAATAAAGCTCGAGGATTGAAACAGCAAAAGAAACAGCAACATCAGCAAGATAAGAAACAGAAGAACTGCTGCAACATGGAACACTAGAAGCTTCTCCAAAGCTTGAAACAAATCAGCATCGTGTTGAATCTTGACAGCAACATGAGCAGATTTGATAAGCCTTTACCAAGTAGCTGCTCGCTCTTGGGCTAGCCAGTCTGTATGGTGGAATAAGCATCACCCTGGGAGACTAGAACCCAGCCCAACTCTTAGAACGTGAATCAATGGTGAGTGGGGGTACCCTGATGATTTTTGGCAAACCATCACAGCCATCAACGGATTTGATATGTCTTTACTAGAAGCCGTACCCTTCTGGACTCGCCAACTCTTAGCAATGAAGCATCGGTGAGTTGAAAACCCTATAGCTTTAAGCAAGCTATTACAGCTATCAACGGATTTGATAAAATCTTTACCAAGAGCCGTACCCCCTTGGATTAGCCACTTTTCAGTCTAGGACCATGGCAAGTGACAACCATCCAGTTTTGGGTAACCTGACAACCATCAACGGATTTGAGAATCACACAAGGAGCCGTACCCTCAAGGTGAATCAAATCTTTCTTATCTGTGAGACATGGTGAGTTGAGGACCATTTGTTTTGTGGACCAAGTCCAACACCAGATGAAACAGCAAACCAGCACAAGTGTGAATCAGCAACAGGAACCCAATGTTTTGAAACAGTATAAGCAGATGGTATATTATTCACAAGTGTAAAATCCATGATTTGTTTAAAGTATAAGCAGATATTATACAAAAAGTATAGGTTTTTTTTTTTTAATAACTATAACAAAGGTAAGTCACCAATCACTGTACATATTGGTGAAAAGAATTGTAGTATGAACAGATGAATATAGAACACAAAACAGAAAAACTTACAAACAAACACATCACATACCAGACGCAGCCACCTTCTCAGCTTGCAACCGAGCTTGTATCCCTTCCACCAGTGTAGTCGCCATAGAAGTCTCATTCCCGGAAGGGGCATTGGAAATCTGCAAGTGACAAGCAAGCATGGCCTCCATCGAAGCAATAGTCAACGGATAGTCCAGATCCGTAAGCATGAATACCAACGCACCAGACTCCAACTCCAAGACATGCACGCCATAGCCAGCATATAACTTCCATCTCTGGATAACCCAGGTTGGCTGGTCCTTCCAGACACCAGAAAGTGGAGCATGTGGAGGAGAATCGAGCATCATCTTCAAATCAGCCCACATTGTCAGACCAGGCCAGGAGGGGACTTCACTAGGATGAGTAGGCATACCAGCATCCACAAACCCATACAAAGACATAAGATCCCTACGATCAATCCAAGGCAACACACCTTGCAAACCCGAAGCATGACGAACATAACCATCATTGATGGTGATCTTATGGGTGAAAGTACCAGGAATAGTGGTGGATGGCTTAACTGTCCAAGATGTAATAAACCCCGTACCCATTGGAAATTCTTGAGTCACTATCGGAAGCTGCATCAATAAGATTTTCGGGAGCACGCTTCTTATAAGGAACAGACTTGCCACGTCTAGCACGTCTAGCCAACTGCTTGTGAATTGAACGACCAGGAGTGGGAGTACCAGACAAGGGCTCAACCTTTACCTTTGCAGCAGGAATAGGATAAGCAGAAGTAGAATCAATACCTTGTCCATCCAAAGGATCAATAGTAGCCGCACCAGGAGAAGAAGTAGGTTGAGATCCAGTCACAGGTGGTGAGGGTTGTGCCATAGTAGGAGTAGCAGTGGTGGTGGTAGTGGTAGCATAGGTGGTGGTGGCAGGACCCGAAGAGGAAACAGGAGGAGAAACCAACGGTGTAGAGGTGGTACCAGCAGTAGAGACATGAACAACCGATGGAATACCAGTAGAACCAAGAGGAACATAAGATGAAGAACCAGGAGCAACAGTAGGAACCACTCGTGAAGGAGGACGATAGATGAAACGCTCCAGAACCGGTGTACTCTGACGCTTGATCATTCGTTCATACAGAGCCTTAAGCTCATCAAAAGACAATGCCCGAACCCGTTCCCATGTCCAACCAACAGTAATATGAGCAGCCGACTGATACTTGACATACCTCTGCATCAACTTTTTATCCTCAGTTCTCGTCAAAGGCCTGTTCTTACGCTTTTCACGCAGTTGAGCAGCAAGCGCTAATTGTTGCTTACACAGTAACACCATAGCTCGAGGAATACAATTCTGCTCATTCACATCAGAACCCAAGAAATCAGTAAACTGCGAATAATCTGAGGTAAGAATAGTGAGCACCCGCATCCAATTGTTATCGTCCCAATGCATAGCATCATGCTGCAACTGTTCACGCCTTTGTTTCTGAAGAGCTTCCTCCTCAGCCCGAGCAGCTTGGTCAATCTCCGCTTGCATTCTTTGTGCAGCCTCCTCACCCAACCTATCCTCCTCAGGTTGTCTGCGAGTACGCTTGCGAGGGGGTGAGGGAGCAGCAGTCATAGGGGCTTTCCCCTTTGGATCATGAGACGATCCAGCAGTAGTACCAGCAACAGCTTCCTTTGGTGGAGCAGCAGTAGGAGGAATGCTTGATGAGGTAGGAGGAATCGGCAGATCATCATATGACTTATCAGCAAACGCAGCCTTTGCCAACAAATTCAAGCCATCCTCCACAAGATCGTCAACCTCCTCATCAGAATCAGACTGAACCACATGCTTCTTCCTTCGCCTCTGCTGTGTCTCCAAAGCTTTAATCCGGTCAGCCATAGGAAGAACAACTTCCCTGGTAAGCTTACGATGTTGATTCAAATCCGCCTCCAAAGAAAGAATCCTTTCATGGTACCTGTGCATGAGATCAAGAAAAGAAGTAAGTGTAATAGGCTCCTCTGCTTTCCCACCAAGAGGACTTGGGTCTGGGAAGGCTTCATTGGAACCAGAAGCAATAAAGGGGTCATCATTATGAGCACAAGAACTAGAGGGCTTATCAGAAGAGTGAGGGACAAGACTAGGAGGGGGAGTATCCACAAATGGAGACGAATGTGGCATCGAAGAGGGGGCAGCCTTGGAAGTGGATGGCCTTTCAACCACCACCTCCTCAACCGGCTCTTCCACAACCACATTCGGTGCACCACCAGCATGATGCTCCTCCTCCATTGGGTCATCACCTAAGGGAGGTTCCTCCTCGGCTTGGACAACCAGAGGAACAACATCAGGAGGACCTTGGGCAAGGCCCAGCATTGCATCAGTAAGGGGCCTCCACTCCCCTCTAAACCCATGAGCCATATTGTAGTAAACTTTAGCAGTAAGCTTGGGAGTCTCATACTCCTCCCTATCACGAGGTAAACACACAAGTATCTGCTGTAAAAATCTAGGATACATTAAAAATTTCTTCCTAGAACCGGTAATAGACAGATTGCTAACCATCCCATCAAACAAATAGCAAGATAAATTAAACACCCTACCCTGTGCTATGCAGATTAGACCAGTAGCCAAAGGAGTAGGAAAAGCATCCCAACTCCCAGACTTGGGGCTTAAACAATGAATAAAAAAGTGCACTAGAAGCTTCCACTGGGGGGAAAACCTATTCTTTTGGAAGTTAAACTTCCCCCCATGGGTATACCCAATAGCAGCCATCCCCTCCAAAACCTCAGCATTGGGGATGGAAACAACACCACCTTCATCTTGAAGATGAAGGGAACTCCTAATAGAAGCTTCAGTAACCACATAAGAACGTCCATCAATGGTAGCATGGAGTTCACGTGGACGACCAACCACAGCCACAAGTGTAGCAGAATCTCAAAACTGGCGAATCACACTATCATAAACAATGGGGCACACAGTAAAAGCATACCCGAGGTTAGAAGCCTCAATAAACTCCAGAATGTCTGTGAATTCATCAAGTTTAGGACCATCTCCTAGATAAGCGACCTTGTTGTGAGCGGGTTGGTAGACCAAAGCAGCCATTGATGTTGATTAGAAGTGATGGAAGTTGATTTGTTAGGGTTTGAGAGAGTAGGAGCGCGTGTGTGTGTGTTATGATTGTGATGAATGAGTCAAGGGGGTTAATTGACCATAAATAATGGTCTAGTAACTGTTGATTGACCCCTAATAATGTGGGTTGCCCTTTCAAATTAGGCAGTTAATGCAAAGTAACCACTTGCCCCTTATAACATTATTTGCAAATCCCAATTTACCAAAGTTAAATAACAGGATATATATCAGAATTAGCTTGCGTTGACTAAAAGTCAAAACGCATAAGGGTCAACACTAGAAGCACAATCTGGTCAACAGAAGTCAACGAAGTGAACAGTGACCCAAACCAAGACTAGAAGCCAACCAACACTTGTCAAAGAAGGATTTTTATCTACTAGAAGCCACCATAAATGACTAGAAGCCAACCATTAATGAAGACAACCACCAGAAGTGAGCAAAATCCTCCACTAGGAGTAACACACACCACAAGAACCCATTCAAGCTGTTGTTAAAATCTACCAATATATTAATCTGTGCAAGTAAATGTGTACACTAAGCCTCCCCTCAATCCTAGGTCTCAAGGATTGACCATCCCAATGTGAATTACCAAGTGGTTGAACCGAGGACCATCAAAGGCTTTAGTCAACAGATCAGCAACATTATCATCCGTATGAACCTTAAGAACCTGTATCAACTTCTTCTCAGTGGCATCCCTGATAAAATGGTGCCGAATTTCAATATGTTTTGTACGTTGATGGAAAACAGGATTCTTCACAATGTAGATAGTGCTTTGGTTGTCAATGAAAATTTTGGTGTTCATAAAATTGAACCCATAATCCAGCATCTGATTTTGGATCCGCAAAACTTGTCCACAACAACTAGCAGCATCTACGTGTTCAACTTCTGTTTAGGAAGTAGCTACCATCGTCTGTTTCTTGCACTACCATGAAATAAGTCTTCGACCCAAAAACTGACAGCCACCAGTAGTAGATTTTCTGTCATTATTAGCACCGACATAGTCACTATCACTATATACTTCAAGAACAAAAGGTGATTCCCTAGGATACCACAAGCCTAGCTTGGGTTGAGCCTTGATGTACTTGAAAATCTTCTTGACTGCATTCAAGTTAGAAACCGTTGGAGCCACCTGATGTCTAGAACAAGCACTTACTGCAAACATGATATCCGGACGTGATGCAGTCAAATACATGAGTGAGCCAATCATGGACCTATACATATGAACATTTACCGGTGGATCTGGCTCATTCTTGAGTTTGACTTTAGTAACTTCATAAGGTGTTGCTGCTGGTCTAAGAGGATCCATATCAAAATTCTGAAGGATCTCATGAACATACTTATCTTGACTTATGAAGATTCCATCCGACTGTTGCTTGACTTGAAGACCAAGGAAAAATGTAAGCTCTCCCATAGCACTCATCTGAAATTCGCCCTTCATCAGTTGTTCAAACTCATCACACCATTCCTTTTTAGTAGAACCAAAAATAATATCGTCCACATACACCTGAACAAGGATAATGTCCTTGGTATTCCTCTTAAGAAATAGTGTTTTGTCAATTGTGCCTCTTCTATAGCCATGTTTCAACAAGAAAGTTGAGAGACGCTCATACCAAGCTCTAGGAGCCTGATGAAGTCCATAAAGAGCTTTGACCACCTTGTAAACTTTCTTGGGATGAAGTGGATCTACAAAGCCCTTAGGTAGAGTGACATAAACTTCCTCATCAATCTTGCCATAGAGAAATGCACTCTTGACATCCATCTAAAAAACTGTAAAGCCCACATAAGAAGCAAAAGCCAAAAACAGACGAATGGCCTCAATCCTAGCAACAGGAGCAAAAACTTCAGTGTAGTCAATGCCTTCAAGTTGTGTATGACCCTGTGCAACCAACCTCGCCTTATTTCTCACCACAATACCCCGTGCATCTTTCTTGTTTTTGAGAATCCATTTGGTACCAATTGCTGTCTTTCCATCCGGCAAGTCAACTAGGATCCAAACATTCTGAAACAAGAATTGTTGCATTTCCCCCTGCATAGCCTCTACCCAACTTTGATCCTAAGGAGCATGAGAGACTGATCTAGGTTCCACCTGTGAAAGAAAACAAGCAAACAAACAATGTTGAAAGTCTGTATGATTATTACGCTTTTGATCCTCAATATAGCTCACAAGAGCATGATGATCAGATGTGGCCTTCTTATGCATTCTGTGAGTCTTGACAGTAGAACCAGGATCTCCAATGATTTGAGTAGTAGGATGATATTTGTGTGACTGCAACACTGGATTGGAAGCTACTTCCACTTCTGGTGCCAAGTTATTAAGATCCCCAACAAATTCATCATCATATGAAGCAGAGTTGAAGATGCCATCTATTGGTTGCTTATGAATATCATCCAACTTGGTAGAAGAATTCTTTTGATAGTTCCCCAGGTCAGAAGGACTTGAGAATCTAGTATGGGAAGTGGAATCACTAGCCGGACTACCAATAGGTGTTGAACTAGCACTAGGAGTAACAATTGGAGTACTAGGAGCAGCTTTGTCAGCAGACGTATTCAAGGGAAACTCAAAGCTACCTTGAGCAGCTGCTGTAGTAGCTTCTTGTTGTTGTTTGAGTAGTGTGTCAAGAGCTACTTGTGAATCCAATGCATCCAATGGAGTTGCATCACTAGGAGGAGTAGGAGAGACTATGGTGGAATAAGATGGAACAACAAAAATATCATCCTCGTCATCTGATTCGGAAAGACTAGAATGAGCACCTGTACTAGAAGTTGCAAACACTTGTGGACCTGCATCATGGTTAGTTTTGAAACGAAAGTATCCTAATGAATCACTAAGATAATCAAGATCAAAATACCATTCAGGACCCTTGCCTTGGATGTTTGACTTCTCCTCAAAATACCTGAGATTTATAGTTTCAATTACTCGCTTGGCTTGGAGATTGTAGACACGATAAGCCCGAGAGTGAGCTGAATATCCCACAATGTATCCTTCATCTGCCTTGCCATCAAATTTCCCCAAATAGTCACTAGTATTCAGAATGGTGACAGGACACCCAAATGGCTTCAAATGAGCAATATTTGGTACTTTGGCTGTTAGTAGCTCATAGGGTGTCTTCTTATGAGGATTTGTAATAGAAACTCTATTCAAAACATAACTTGCAGTATTAACAGCTTCTGTCCAGAACATGGTTGGAAGCATGGAATCGGCAAGCATTGTTCTGGCAGCTTCTATTAGAGTCATGTTCTTTCTTTCTGCCACGCCATTCTGTTGAGGAGTTCTTGCTGCACTATAATATCTTTTGATGCCTTTAGAATTACAAAGTGCTATGAGGTCTTCATTTTTGAATTCGGTTCCATTATCACATCAAATACCTTTAACCTTCTTGGACAACTGATTCTCTATAAGTGTAATAAAATCTTTGAGAATTGAGTAGGTCTCACTCTTGGCAGCCATGAAGAAAACCCACATAAACCTGCTATACCCATCAGTTACCACTAGACAGAATTATTTGTGGTCAATGCTCCTAATAGAGGTAGGACCAAATAAATCCATGTGTAGTAGCTGCAATGGTTCAGTTATAAGACTGAGAGCAGTAATGGCCTTGAAGGATGCTTTATGTTGTTTGCCTTTGCGGCATGAAAGACAATTGATATCATTTTTGAATGACTTGAGAGGTAAACCAGAGACCAGGTTCATATTTGCTAGTTTGTGAATGGTCTTGAAGTTCACATGTCCCATCCTTCTGTGCCATTGAGTGGCTTCATCTTGTGAGGCTTTAGAAACCAAACATGCTAGTTGACCAGTAGGATTGACTTCATTCAGCTTGATACTATAGAGGTTGTGTCTTCTAGGGATTCTGAGTAAAACCTGTGAGTCATCCGGAAGTTTAAAGTCTTTGGATAACACTAGTGCATCAGTGTCCGTAAAGAGGACAAACTGCTTCTTGTCACAAATCTGAGAGACAGATATCAAGTTGAAGTGTTGAAGTGCTTCCACATAGTAGACCTGCTCAAAATTAAGATTAGGCATCTGAATCGTTCCTTTGCCAGTGATCCTGTCTTCACCTCCACCAAAATCGACCTTTCCACCTTGAAATGGTACAAAGTTAGATAAAAGACTTTTATTTCCTGTCATGCTCCTAGAGCATCCACTGTCAACAATTCCTAAAGTAGGATCTTGATATGGAGTAACCTACAACAACAAGATAAGAAAGATGCAAAAGTTAGTGTCTTAAGGGGACCCAAACCTTTTCAGGTTTGAGCCTGCCTTGTGGATCTTTAGAGGATAGCCAAGAAGATTGATGAGATCCACCGTTGTTCTTTGGTTGCCTATTCATCATATTGGTGTTATTGTTTGACCAAGAACAACCTACTGAGGGCTTAACAGTAGTACCCAGATTTCCCGATCCAAAATACATGTGGTCAAAATTATATGCATAATTTGGATTAAAATTCTGAAAATAGTTACTGGTTGGTCCATTTGATGTTAATCCAATGTTTCTCCAATGATCAGAAGCTAATGGAGAGGTCCTTCTAGAAGAAGAAAATGATTGAGCACTTGGGTTTAGTCTTCTAGAAGAATATGGAACAACTCCTGGTGGACCAGGAGCAGGAAATGCTTGATGGACAGAAGAATATTTGTCATAAAAATCACAATCCTTAATCAAATGAAATTCACTCCCACAAACAAAACATGTTTTAAACGACCTTCTATTAGAATGATATTGTTTCATACTGCGAACTTTATTACACACAATTCTAGGAGAAACATTCTTCCTAGGACTCAATAAACCAGGACTAGACACTGTTGAAGTAAAATCAACTCTCTCTTCACACTTCCTAGTACTAGTAGCAGCATGATCATTCGACTTGGAACTTGTAGGTCTCGACTCTTCACTTGAACCACTTGATGCAGAGTCACTGGCTTTGTCACTGAAAGTACACGAGACAAAGTCATTAGAATTAGTAGAACTTTTTGGGACTCATGCATCTGTGATCCATCCAAGTCATTATGCCTAGAAGTGGGCATGAAAGTTCCTGTAAGAGGTGGAGGGACAACGTGCATTTCTGCTGCTGGTTTAAACCTATTGTAGCTAGGTGCTCCCTCTTCCTCTTTGTCGGGATCAAAGACACTCGAAAAAGATAAATCAAACACATCTTTTGAATCAATATATTTATCAAATCCTAACCCTCTTTTAGTGCCTTTTGCCATTTTTAAAATCTCAGAAGTGTAGCATCCAATGTTTCTTTCATCTCTTGTTTTTCTTTGATACTGTCATCTTTTACCTTTTCGGTGTATTTAAGCATATTTGTTGTGTTTTCTAAATCAATGTTCAGTATCCTAATTTTATCCTCATACTCACGTTGAGTATCTTGAAGCCACCTCTTTTGTTGTTCCAATGTTTTTAAAGAAGCCTTATAGGCCTGAACCTCTAAAAAATACTTATCATTCTGATCATTTAAGTCATTATATTGGGACAACAATTCTGAATATTTATCATGACAACTAAGAGGACAATGTTGTACCTGAGGTGAGATGCCCATAAGAGCAAACTCTTCTGCTTCCTCTGCATCAGATAGATTCCCAGCAATTATTGCAAACACGTCAGTAGAGGGCTCAGCTGTGTCCAGTGTAGCGGTCTGATGATCATTCTAGTTGACCATAGAGTCAACAGACACCAATGCCTTCTTGTCATCCTTCACCTCCTGAATCTTAAAAGCTGAATATCTGCTCTTCTCCTGGTCATTCTTGTTAGGGCATTCCCTTGCAAAGTGACCTTGCTGCTGGCAGTTATAGCATCAAACCTTGCTTCTGTCAAACCTTGCTGGCTCTCTTGGGTTGTAATTAAATTTTCGACCGACTTTCTTCTCAAACTTGTGAACCCTAAGAGTGAGCATGGCTATCTGCCATTTGAGATCCATTTCATCCAGGTCAAGTTTATCAACCTGTTTGAAGTCATCAAAAGCAAGTTGCTGTTGAGCATCAACGTCAGCAACAAAAGAGTGAAGAACAACTTCTACCATGCTACCAGACTTGGCTGTTGGTTCAGGAGTAGAAGTATGCTGAAAAGTATGTTGAGAAGACACAGTATTGCTTGGGCTACTAGCATAAGACATGGAACTGGATCCCATAGAACTCACAAAGGCAGAGTTAGCAGGAGTGGGAAAAGAATCACTTGAATATCCCCTCACATGAGGCTCAAAAGTTTTGAGCTTATGAAATAAATCATCAAAATTAAGATAGTCAAGCCCACCTTTTTCTTTGAGAAAGATTACCACCTGATTCCATGAGTAGGGTAAGGCTCTAAGAAATCTTGCATTGATATCACCACCGTAAGGTTTCGACCGAAGTTGATTCAACTGGCTCAATATCTTTTGGAACCTATCATACCCTTGATGGATACCTTCAGTTTCTGAGATCTTGAATTCTGTGAATTCATCTCTCATCATGGATCTTCGCATTTTCTTTGACTCCTCATTCCCACCAAACCTTGCTTTTATTCCATTCCAGATCTCTCTAGCATCATCCAAATGATAGAAGTCACCCATGTGATCATCAGGAAGGGACTGAAGTAAAATAGTTTTTGCTTTGATCTCCTTCTGAAGAGCTGTGATTTCTTCATGAGTTTTAGGGTCAAGAAGAGTAATATTACCATTCTTGTCTCTTCCAGTTAACTTCCTGCTGTTCCCATTCAGAATGATCTTCCAAAGGTCTTGATCAGTGTTGGTGATCCATCATTCCATCTTCATTGCCCAGCTATCATACTCGTCCTTTTTTAGAAGAGGAAACTTTCCATTTGTGTTGGAAACCGTAGCAACGATTTGCTGAGGTTGCTGAGTTCTAGGAGTACTATCTTCTCCTGTTTGAGTAGAACTTGAGGCAGACATGATTAAAAAAAATGTTAGTAATGAGAAAAATTGATTCTTCTTGTATAGAGACTCTCCCAGGCTCTGATACCACTTGTTGGGTCCACTAGATGTGGATCTTGCAGCCTGTCAGGAACGGTGAATGACTTCTGTAATCACAAGTCTATTCTTAGAGAGACTCTATACACAATATAAGTGCGGAATACAAATACTATAAAGAAGAACATAATAACTATAATGACTTGATCCTTTTCTAAGGATTTCTAATATTAATGATAACTAGAATTACGTTTGATGAAGGTGTGTCTAACCCTTCTACCTAAGGTTCCTTTTATACTACAAGGAAACCCTATACATCATTAAACAAAACGTGTAAAACTGATATGCATATCCTTTCCTAACATAGCTCATGCATATCCTAATAGAATAATAACTAAATAATAAAGTTTGACTTTAACTAAGACCAGGAGCACGACTTGCTCCTACTACTACTATGACCAGGAGGAACTACATACCTCCTAGTCTACCTATTATAAATAACTATTCCAATGGTCCTAACACAAAGTCTTCTAGATCAAGCTCTTCATCCTTAAAATCTTCCATGTTAATATCCATGTTATACCTTTTCCTAAAGTCACCCATATCCACATCTACATCTTCAATTAAGTTATCCTTATCAACTATTACCTCCTCATCAGGGATGACTTTGTCATCAGCACTATCTTCCTCAATACCCATCCCTTTATCATAGAGAGTAACAGGCCTACTTGATTCCCCTTTTTCATACACAGTAACAGGCTCATTATCTTTGGTTAGGTTTGAAAAAAAAGGATCAAAGTCTTCTTCCATATCATAATCATAAATAGTAATAGGCTTAGTTACTTTGATTCCTATGTCATCCTCTTTCAATGAGTCAACAACATCAACTCTGTTTTTTTCTCCACCACCTTTTCTTGTATTATCTCACTATTAGGAATCAAAAGTTCTATATTATCATTATGCACTGTATCAGCAAACCCATCCCAGTCATTATAAGTAACCTCTTTTTCAAGGTCTTTTTTTGTCAGTTTCTTAACAAACTTTTTCTTAGGTTTTCTAACACCTGATTTGTTCCTGTTATGCATTGGGTCTGACTTAGGTTGCTACATTAGTAGCTAACAAAGACCTTTTTTCAGGTTGAGACATTTTGGTGTAATCTAAAGCAGACAACCAAAGTTCTAAGTAAACCTCAATCACTTTAACTGATCCTATAGACTTAACCATCCCAAGAATATCACTATCAGACACTAGAGGTCTAAGACCATGATCTAAAGAAGAGTTAGGCATCTTATAATGTAAAAACGTAACTTCATTCTTATAACCCAATAGTTTTAACATCTCATTAATTTCTGGTATAGAAACCTTGTCTGTATCTACCCCATCAAACCAATTAACTTTACCAATCAAATAACGTCTAGGAGATTGTAGGGTAAAAAAACCGCCATGATTCATCTTCACTGTAAACAGAGCATTGACATTTGATCCTGATTAAAGAATTATAAATCATTAATCCATATACTTACTAGAAAATAAGTAAATAAAACAAAATAAAAACATCATTAACACCTAGATTAAAATCATCAGTTTATAATGTTATCATCATCGTTTAATCATGTTAATTAAATAAAAAATTTGACAATAACAATGCTTACCATAAACTTCAATAGGATTAAACGATTTTCCTTGTGGTCGTAATGACCAATTCACGCAATCAACCATGGCCCGTAAATCTTTGGATTTGATTAAGGGTTTTTTGATTTAAGACTGTTTTAGATAATTAGGAATTTGAATGGTAAATGAACGGGTTTGGTATAGGAAAAAGTTGGTGGAATTCATTTAATGCGGGCGGCAAAAAGAAAAAGACAAATGTACCCTCACATTTTTGTCACGTGAGGGGGTTAAGAAAAGTAATTAATTAAAAACGTGCTTAATGCACTAATCATGTAGAGAAATGAAACCACAGGGATGGAAAACAGTGAAAAAAAACTAAGGGACGAATCTTGTAGGAATCATAAAACCACAGGGACGATTTATGTAATTCTCTCTAAGTATTATTTATGTGACATGAAATTTTTGGACCAAGTTTATTTTAAAAAAATCAAAAAAATTAAAAGAAAATTTATCTTGCGTGACAAATATTCATAGAGTTCCCGTACATCCTTTTGTCCGCTTTGGACGACCACAATACATTCAGAATATAGGTGATTCGTATTTCGAGTCGCTACATCACAAGAAGCGCATCTAGTCGAATATATATCAATATTTTCTTAAATTTTTTTTTATCAAAAGTATTGGGAGCTTATCCTTGCGAAAGCACTATGTAAAGTTAAAATATCTTAAAATGCGTCAAAGATTCTTCATTTTCAAGAGACACAATATCCGTGAGATGACGACATGATTCGTAAATTAACAATGAGACATAGATATGTTTTTGTCACATACTTTGACACCTTCAAATTACATGTTGCATCTTGAATTGAGGCATGTGAAGCCTTAACAATAAGAGGTGAGGAGAGGAGAGGGTGTCATGACGAATTGGGGCTCGTCGTGCTTCGGTGGCACCTTCACCGAAGTTTGTCGTGGCATGCTTGATGTGGCTTCGTCACCCAAACGACGAGGTCACAAAAAGGAGAGGGAATACGACCGTTGCCAATGGTCGGACTTTTAAATATATATATATATATATATATATATATATATATATATATATATATATATATATATATATATATATATATATATATATATATATATATATATATATATATATATATATATATATATATATATATATATATATATATATATATATATATATATATATATATATATATATATATATATATATATATATATATATATATATATATATATATATATATATATATATATATATATATATATATATATATATATATATATATATATATATATATATATATGGGGCGCGCTATTTGCAGAACCTCTTTTTAGGTACAGAACCTACATAACCATTTTTTACTACTAATAAAGCATAGTGTACATGATATTAATGCAAGATGGCATTTTTGTAATTATATACTACTAATTTTAGAAAAAGAAATTAAATTAGGGGCAAACTGGGTATTTTGATTCACTAAAATTTTTTAATTTTTTTATTAATATTTAATTAAAAATACGATTTTTGAATAGTTAATTTTCAAAATTATTAATTAACTTTTTTTTGCAATTTTAAGTTTTTCCTAGGTCATAAGTTTTTTCTAAAAAAATTAATATTTGTTATATTTAAATATTATAATTTTACATAGGATTTTTAAAACATAAACATACATGTTTCTCTAAATTTATAACATAAACATTACATGTTTCTATAAATTTATAGCATAAAATACATGTTTTTGTAAATTTATAACATAAACATACATGTTTTTATAAATTTATAACATAAACATACATGTTTCTGTAAATTTTATGAAATAAACATACATGTTTCTCTAAATTTATAAGATAAACATACATGTTTCTCTAAAAGTGATAACATAATAAAAAAATAAATACAATACAATAACTTAGATATCATGTGTGCACTCATAAAGAAAAACAAACATGTACGACTTCGAGAACATATATGCACGACATCTAAAACATATGTGCACGGCTTTGATTTCACTAGAACATATATGCACAACTTTGACTTCACTAGAACATATATGCACAGCTTCGAATTCACTACAACTACAACCTGCGTTGGACCAACTCTTGCCACTAAGTCACCTACCCAACCATCACGAGCCTCTTTACAACCGCCGTTGCATCAACTTTTGCTCAAAAGAAACCATTTCGACCACCAGGTAGAGCTCCGGCACAAGAAACTACACCAGCACCAGCTTGCCTACACAAGCCCGACCACAACCCATCAACACTAGCAGTGTTGTTCCAGCTAAGTCGTCGCTACAAAATTCATCTCCTATGGCTAAAACTAATGAACATGTCGCAACTCCGCCTACTAAATAAAGTAAACCCACAACTAAAACCATACCAGCCATTAAAACCACAGGTCCAACAACCCCGTATCAAAGATCCAGCAACCCCGTAACAAAGATTCAGCAACCCCGCCTCAAAGATCCAGCAACCCTGCATAAGAAAATATCAATAAATTACATACCGCAATTACAAAAAAGTATCACACTCATTTTGAATAGATCCAAGAACAAATCAAGTTAACCAAAACATACATGATTTTTTTACGTCCCATAATTATTTCAAGTATTTTACACCATAACAACAAACTGGTAAAATAAAGAAAATAAAAGTTATTTCAAAATACCATAACAACAAACTAGTAAAATTAAAAAAAAAGGAACAACAATCAGATACTTATTCAAAACAATCATTAAGATATATAATAACATATAAAAACATACCCGATTCACCAATAACAACCTCATTTAGATTGGATAGGTTTGGTGTTCGTTGGTATTTTTTGATACATCTAACAATGATTCGAAAACATGACTTCAACTTCATATAAGAACTTGACAATCCACCACCATTAAATTCGAATGGGTATTTGAGAAACCAGGTATGTGAATTAAACCTGAATATAAAAAGTCGAGGATTTTTTTTGGGAGAACAATAGGAGGCGGCGGTTTTTTTTTTGTTGAACAATGGATCTAGATAGTTAGATGGGCGGAGGTTTTTTTTGTGAGATCTAAAGATAGATAAAGGTAACGTAGATGGGAAACAGATGGAAAGTTTTTTGCACTTGTTTAGGAGTTAAAAATACCTATATTGCCCTTTATTTAATTTCTTTTAAATGAATAAATGATTTATATTTTCAAAACTGCCATCAGCATTAAGATGTTGTACACTATGCTTTATTAGTAGTAAAAAAATGGTTCTGTAGGTTCTGTACCTAAAAAGAGGTTCTACAAATAGCACTACACTATATATATATATATATATATATATATATATATATATATATATATATATATATATATATATATATATATATATATATATATATATATATATATATATATATATATATATATATATATATATATATATATATATATATATATATATATATATATATATATATATATATATATATATATATATATATATATATATATATATACTAGCCTTTAGACCCGTCCGGTAGACGTGCTAGCTTTAAGTATATATTTTAATGAAAATTGAAGTTATTTGTGTTTGTATTAGAAGTTTAGTATATATAGTGTTAGTTATGACATTAATATTTTAATAATGTAGCATAGAATGAAAAAAATAAAGTATTTTAAGATATTTTATTTATTTAAGAATATTATTAGTTAATTTAATTTGCATACGCTAATGTTATGAATAAGTTTGTTACATTAAAATTTTTGAGAATTTTAATAATACTGTATAAATATTTTATGTATTTTTGAATTTTATGAGGTAATAAATCTTGTATATGTTAATGTTATGAATAACTTTTTTACATTAATTATTTTTTGAAATTAATATTCTTGTTAAGTTTTTTTGTTAGCAAAACATTATAGCTATATATTTTTTAGAAATTATTTTGTTTTATAAGTTTTGTGGTAAAGTGTATTCTAGCAAAAGTAAGCACAAAAGCTCATTCCCGGTATTACTTTTTGTCGCGTGTATAATATAGCAACAGTATATAGCCCAGTCTAAAACTTGATAGTCCGAATATCTAAAATATTCTCATTTTAGTAAGTCAAAATATTGTGAATCATTTGTAAATCCTATTTTCTTTTTGAAGCTTTTTATGGAAACCCTTTAATGAATACATATGTCTAATTTATAGAATTTTGTATATAAGTCATCATTTGTAATTTCTATTTTCTTTTTGAAGCATTTTATGGAAACACTTTAATGAATTACATGTGTCATTTTTATAGAATTTTATATTTAAGGCATTGTTTCACCATCCTTCCTATATATTTTCATAGAAATTTGTATTTAAGGCATCATTTGTAATTCCTATTTCTTTTTAAAGCATTTTATGGAAACCTTTTAATGAATTGCATGTGTAATTTTTAGAATTTTGTATTTAAGGCATCATTTGTAATTCCTAGTTTCTTTTTGAAGCATTTTATGGAAATTCTTTAATGAATTACATGTGTCATTTTTATAGAATTTTTTACTTAAGGAATTATTTCACCATCCTTCTTTATATATTTTAATAGAATTTTGTATTTAAGGCATCATTTGTAATTCCTATTTTCTTTTTGAAGCATTTTATGGAAACCCTTTAATAAATTACATATGTCATTTTCATAGAATTTTGTACTTAAGACATTGTTTCACAATCCTTCTATATAAAGGTTTTATATTTTTATAGAATTTGTATTTAAGTTATCATTTGTAATTCCTATTTTCTTTTTAAAGCATTTTATGGAAACCCTTTAATGAATTACATGTGTTATTTTTAGAATTTTTTATTTAAGGCATCGTTTGTAATTCCTATTTTTTTGAAGCATTTTATGGAAACCATTTAATGAATTATATGTGTCATATTTATAAAATTTTGTATTTAAGGAATTGTTTCACCATCCTTCCTTATATTTTTATATAATTTTGTATTTAAGGCATTATTTGTAATTCCTATTTTTTGTGAAGCATTTTATGGAAACCATTTAATGAATTATATGTGTAATTTTTATTGAATTTTGTATTTAAGGCATTGTTTTACCATCCTTTTTGTAGAATTTTGTATTTAAGGAATTGTTTCACCATCCTTCCTTATATTTTTTGGGTTTTGCTAACCACCACCCATAGGGTGGTTTTTATACCTTCCATATTTAAAAAATTAACAATTATGAATCTCAAATATACCATGTTTAATATACTTATTAATTAATATATACTATATTAAAACTTACTTACCTTAATTATATATGTTATAATCATGCATTTATCAAAATAAGTAGTTCAAATTTGGAAATGTTTGTAATTATAGAAGATTAAAAAACACCCTATGGGTGTTTGTTAGCAAAACCCATATTTTTTTATAGAATTTTGTATTTAAGGCATTATTTGTAATTCCTATTTTTTTGTGAAACATTTTATGGAAACCCTTTAATGAATTACATGTGTCATTTTCATAGAATTTTGTATTTAAGGCATTGTTATACCATCCTTCCTATATAAGGGTTTTTTATTTGATTTGATTTGATTTGATTTGATATATATATATATATATATATATATATATATATATATATATATATATATATATATATATATATATATATATATATATATATATATATATATATATATATATATATATATATATATATATATCCAATCTAATCTAAAAATCTTATATAGGAAGGATGGTGATACAATAGCTTAAATACAAAATTTTATAAAAATGACACATGTAATTCATTAAAAGGGTTTTCATAAAATGCTTCAAAAATAAAATAGGAATTACAAATGATGCCTTAAATATAAAATTCTATAAAAATATATAAGGGAGGATGGTGAAACAATGCCTTAAATACAAAATTATATAAACATGACACATGTAATTTATTAAATGGTTTCCATAAAATGTTTTAAAATGAAAATGGGAATTACAAATGATGCCTTAAATACAAAATTCTACAAAAATACATAAGGAAGGATGGTGAAACAATGCCTTAAATACAAAATTCTATAAAAGTGACACATGTAATTCATTAAAGGGTTTCCATAAAATGCTTTAAAAAAGAAAATAGGAATTACAAATGATGCCTTGAATACTAAATTTTATAAAAATAACACATGTAATTCATTAAAGGCTTTCAATAAAATGCTTAAAAAAGAAATAGGAATTACAAATGATTCGCAATAGTTTGACTTACTAAAATAAATATATTTTTAGATATTCGGACTGTCAAGTTTTGGATTATGCTATATACTGTTGCTATATTATACACGTGACAAAAAATAATAACAGGAATGAGCTTTTTGGACTTATTTTTGCTAGAATACACTTTACCACAAAACTTACAAAACAAAATCATTTCTAAAAAATATTTAACTATAATGTTTTTGCTAACAAAAAAACTTAACAATAATATCAATATCAAAATAAAATTAATGTAAAAAAGTTATGAATAACATTAACATATACAAAATATATTACCTTATAAAATTCAATAATACATAAAATATTTATACAATATTATTAAAATTCGAACAATTTTAATGAGACAAACTTATTCGTAACATTAACGTATGCAAAGTCAATTAACTTATAGTATTCTTCCATAAATAAAGTATCTTAAACTACGTTATTTTTGTCCATTATATGCTACATTATTTAAAATATCAATGCCATAACTAACACTACATATACTAAACTTCTAATACAAACACACATAACTTTCATTAAAAATATATATACTTAAAACTAGCACGTCTACCGGACGGGTCTAAAGGCTAGTATATAAATATATATATATATATATATATATATATATATATATATATATATATATATATATATATATATATATATATATATATATATATATATATATATATATATATATATATATATATATATATATATATATATATATATATATATATATATATATATATATATATATATATATATATATATATATATATATATATATATATATATATATATATATATATATATATATATATATATATATATATATATATATATATATATATATATATATATATATATATATATATATATATATACACTAGCGTTGTATCCCGTCCAATGGGCAGGGTTGTTTCATAAATTTTTCTAGGAAATATGTTTGTGTTTAGTTTCTGGTGTTTACAGTTATGGTTTGGTTTTTCGTTTTTTGTGAGGCCAGGTCACCTAGTGATCGTGTTTTGTTTCTTTTATATACCTAGTGATCGTGTTGTCGTTTTGTTTTTTGTACTTGTGTTTTTCAGTGTTTTGTTTTTTTTCTCACTACGTTTTTTGTTTATATTATTATTTTAAATAGTGTGGCCTCTTTTTTTTAAAAGAAAACTTAAAGGAAAAAATATTCTATATTTTTAAGCCTTGACCCATCCAACGGACCTGATTTGTCCAATGTGAATCTTTGGTTATACAATGTATTCATTTAAAGTATTTATGTTCATCCTTAATTTTATTTCCAGTGTACATATAGTTATGGCATGTGCGTGTGATAAAACATTTTTTGCTAAACGTGAACTAAACTTTGATAATGTTAAGTCTTCAAAAGCAAAAATACTTGCACGTATAAAGTGCTATATATCTACGAATGATCATAAACTATCCATCTAAGACTAATCCCAATCCTAAACTGACTGAAATACAAAACAGATAAAACTAATATAGCGATACTCATAGAAAATCAGTATTACTGAGAAAACTAATATAGTGATATCTTTAACCCGAAACACCCATTGTTATACATTATGTTTTATAAATGATACTTATATTCAAAGGTGGCAAATAAAGTAATTATATATTTAAATGTGACACATTATTAGACGGAAAACTTGTTATTGAAGTCTTTTGGAGCTAAAACTGGCTAACCTTATGAATGAGTCCTGTCACCTATTCTTACACATTATGTTTTATAAATGATATATTCAAAGGTGGCAAATAAAGTAATTAAAATATATATTTAAATGTGACACATTATTATTTATTAGATGGAAGACTTGTTATTGAAGTCTTTTGGCGCCAACACTGGCCGACTTTATGAATGGGTCCTGTCACGAGTTTGAATCTAGCAAGAACAGTGATTTTGTAATACTCTGGAATTAAAAAAATAACAATGTATCAAAAACTTATGTACTTATCGTTATATATACTTGTATAATATATAATTGTATTCTTGTTTATTTGAAAGAAAACAAAGCTACATTAACCAATTTTATTTTTGTAAATATGCCGTCCCATGTTTTAGATGAATCGCTAGGCTCATAAATAATGTAACATTTATAAGATACAAGTACATAGACTCACATGTCTCAGATAGTTGCTCGTGTAGTTTTTTATTCATAAGTTGCTATAATGATTGTATTTGTAGTTGATAATGCTGCGTTAACAGGGGTGTTTGGATTTATTTTGTAAAATCTGTTGCTAACATCATTTTTGTTTTGTAAAAAAAGGTCGTGTGGGGTTTCGAACCCACGACCTAAGGGAGATCCAAGCTGAATGTAGCCTATAACTGTATGGTTTGTAATCTTTTTTAGGATGATATAAGTTTCTAATTTCCAGGGCTGCTGAGTAGATAATTGCAAAAAAAAGGTTGTAACTGTAGTTAAACGTTTTAAAATATTTTTTATGAGAATATTTTATTTCTATAGAGCCATAGAGGTGCTAAATACTACTAACTTATATCTAATTAAAATGCATAAAGTCGTAGCTGGTCATGCATACCGTAAATGGAATAATATGACCCATGAGATTCTGAGTCTATAGTAGAGTATATAGTATGTACAAAATAATAGACATGATGCAAAGAGGCTCAAGTGTGTAACAGGAGAATAATAGAACTCTTATCATATATCAGCCAGCCTATAAAGAACAAGTAACTATATGAAAACAGAACAGTAATGTTTAGACTGGCTTGATAATTCTCGATTCGTTATGTCAAGTAGAGGGATGTAAATCCCTAATCAAGACGACATGGCCTCAATAGTGTAGAATCAATGATACCAGGCTTGTTGGTAGCACCACTAATGAACACGGTCTTCTTGGCTGACATACCGTCTATCTCAGTAAGAAGTTGATCCAAAACTCTCAATCTGCTGCACCTCGATCGTCTTCTTGACTACCTCCTAGCTGTAAACAGAAAAAATAGTCTAAGTCACAAAAACATAATAATCAAATGTTGAATTGATATATAAACAGTAGCAATAGAGTCGAGTTCATCAATAAATAGGACGTAAGGAGCAGAACCATGAGCCTTGTCGAAGATTTCACAAACATTGGCCTCACTCTCTCCGAACCACATTGTAAGTAAATCTGGACCCTTGATACTGATGAAGTTTACTTGACATTCACTGGCGATAGCCTTGGCCAAAATGTTTTCCCACCCCCTGATGGACCGTAGAAGAGAAGTCCTTTAGATGGAGACATGCCAAACTTCTCGAACTTTTCAGGATGCTCCACTGGATATTGAACATTCTCTTAGAGCTCTCTTTTAACATTCTCAAAGCCTCCAATATCTTCCCAACTGACATTAGGAACTTCAATAACTGTCTCACGAAGAGCTGATGGGTTGCTGGTGCTAAGTGCAGTTGAGAATCTTTTCAGCACCATCTGAACGGGATCAAGAAGATCTGAATGTTTTATAAATTCAAACCATCTGCCCATATTTGAAACTGCCTAAACCACACTTAGATCTTCATCGTAAAGCCAGCGCAAGAGTGCATCATGTACAATTCGAAACTTCTCAATCGCACCAGATTCATTTTGCCCTTTGCCATAAAAAATAATTTGCCTTCACATGGGGTCGAAAAGGATTTGACACGGTCTTCAATTTCTTCAAATCCGCTCACAGAATAATGGTGTAAAAACTTCTACTACATCATCTCTCTGTAAAGATAAAAACATCATTTTGTAAGGCGCTTGGAAGTGCAATAATATGCTTTTTGCCGCTTGAATTGCAGAAAATATGTCTTAGCATTTGGATTTTGTGACTCCATTTATGATTATTTGAAAATTAAGGAGTCAAATAACTAGATTTGCATCGAAATGATCATTGAAAGGAAAACGAAAAGCTCTTATTTACCCTATTCTAGATACTTTTATCTGCATTTACGTATCAATTATTTAAAAATTTATAATTTTGAAACAACTGAAGAACTATCTCCAAGAGCTGCTGCCTAATAGGTTCCGTATAGAATAAATTCATGTGCTATAACAAAAATGGAAAAAATTGCTCCTTTTAATTGACGAATAAAAAAATAAGAATATGTTACAAAATTGAGATTAACCAAGCATAAAAACTTAATATGTTGAGTGATACAATTGGACACCTACCACATCTATACTTTTCTGCTTATCTGCTATTTTTTCAAGTTAGGCAAAAAAAGCATATGTACTTTTTAAGTCCTGTAATGCAGTAAGTTTGGTTGTAATGAAATCTTCTCTGTGAAATCCTAATAAACCTTTTATATGGTTTTGAAAAGATTGTTTTCATATTATCGAAAGTCTACATATCAAACATTCAACAAA
The DNA here is from genome assembly GCA_025667525.1 of Glebionis coronaria. Classification (NCBI taxonomy): domain Eukaryota; kingdom Viridiplantae; phylum Streptophyta; class Magnoliopsida; order Asterales; family Asteraceae; genus Glebionis; species Glebionis coronaria. Next base: position 109,169,579 of record CM046879.1, on the reverse strand, counting down.
ACTACTTAGACTAATCTTGAACAAAACATTGCAGCAAGGCTGTATGGCATTGAGTTTAGTGTTGCAGCAAGGCTGTTTGACATTGGGTTTACTGCTGGAGAAGGGGTGTTTGGTTTACTGCTGTAGCAAGGGTTGTTTGATTTACTGCTGTAGCAAGGGTTGTTTGGTTTACTGCTGCAGTAAGTGCTCTTCGGTACCGAAGTTAATGCTGCAGCAGGGGTGTTTGGTAGTGCAGTAGGGTCGTGTACTCATAGTTTTACTCTCTTTAGAATTGGTCCAAGTTTTGATTAAGGTTTATTTAAGAAAGATTAAAAAATAACAACTAATAGATGTTACCTGAGCATAATGGGCATCTCAGACAGACATGTCCATCTTGTTATAGCTTTCTGAATCAGCTGTACGAGGGTCGTCAAAGGTTGCCACAACAAACTCATCATTCCACCTATGAACAATAAATCCGAACTTAGCATTAAAAAGATTAATACTTTAAATGGTCGGAGATACATTCATCTGGTAAGTATATGAAAGCGTTCTAAACTTCGTTATTTACCAATAATAATTTTGTTTCCTTTCCAGTTTTCAATCATCTGTTTCCCTTTTGTTAAAATATGCAAAATCCTATTATTCAACACAAAAGACCATCACCTTACTCAAGTTCAAGGACATTAAAAATGCTCACATATTAGCAGAAAAAAAATACACAAAGTACATAACACATTAATTGCGCTTAACATGTAGATTATACAAATCCTTACAGTTCAAAATCATGAAATAATATTATAATCGGAGGTTGGTAGCTGATTCTACACTTTAAACACACACAAAAATATGGTAATGCATTTTTACTTGATAGAGGTGGAAATATGCACACATTTTCGACAATCGTAAAAGGAAAAGATGAAAGACACGACTATGAAGCAACTGGAATTAATACACACTTGGGACACTACTGGTTACCTGACTTTTGTTGCTGTCCAATTTTGATTTTCCGGCTGGTATTCCATAGTTGCAAAACGACGGGCAACAACAGCCTTGTTCGTCGTTGTTGCTGGCTTTCAAAGCGTCTCTGCTTTTGCCTTGGAAAATGAAAAGATGGTATACCTGTGATGGTCAGATCTTAATAAAAAAATTAAGCAACGCCAAATGACCATATAAATTGTACATTAATATTAGTATAATACGTAAATATATCAAAAGACCACAACCTGAAAAAACTGAAGCTACCTTCATTATGGAAAGTAATGTTTGAAGCATTTGTGGTCCTCATAGCTTCCCATAATGAAGGACCACCATATATATAACCTTCTTTCGCGCCAAAAACAGTAGAGGAACATTGACCTATATCAAAACATCATTAAGAACAAAAATATGGATTGCAAAAAAACTGAGAGCCTAACAAAAAAACAAAATGCTAGTTCACCGCACCTTGAGTTTCAACGCTTATTTAGACCACATGTCCAATATAAGCTGAAATTTCTGTCAAAGACAGATTGATGTCTTCCTAATCAGAATCACCCCTTCTTAAAGCTTGGTTTTCTTTTGGAGTGTTAAATTTATCCTTTTTACGACCTGAACAGTAGCAACTATAGAAACTTGAGTGGCATTCTTTGGTTCTTGGTGGTTCAAACCTGTATAACGCGATTCTTCTAGTGCATAAACCTCATCCATGCCAATATGCCATTACGGCCAAGCCTCACCTTTGATGCAAAGAAGGGCAATTCTGTAACCTACAAGAGAATGGTCATATATGATAGGTGTGTAAACACCCATCATTTTTACCACTTAATTACAATAATAACCGAGCCAAAACGTGTATTTTATGTCATTTATGTCGGAATTATGCGTGGTTTGTGTTTTTGTTATGATTTAGGACGAAAAGGTGAAAAGTGGAGAAAACACGGGCATTCACGGGCTTTTATCGAAGAAAAAGACGAAAGACGAAGTCAAGAAATCAAGAGTGCAAAAAGAACGGAAGTCCAAGACCAATTTTGAAGATTTATCGAAGAAAAAGTCAAAAGACGGAAGTTTACTAAAAGCCGAAGAACTCAAGTCTAATTTATTGAAGAATTACAAGACGAGTTTGAAGAAATCCCGAGACAAAGTCATTAAAGTCAAAAGATTAAGAAGATTAAGGACTTAATGACGCAATTAAAGAAAGAAGAAAGAGGGGAGGAAGCTTCCTAAGCACCTCCCTAATCCTCCTATAAATAGATTAGATTAGATTTCATTTTATCTTGTTGGCTAAATGTGACAATTAGTCTTCCACCTTTTAATTACCTTGTCATTTAAATTCATGTCCATTTAAATACATTTTCTTGCACCTTAAATACATTTAATTTCAAGTAAGTTTCCTTTTAATTATTGTCAATCTTTACTTTTCTTGTCAATCTTCTATCTATCTTTCTTTAATCTTTAATATTTATGCTTTATTGTTTATGTTTATGTTCTTGAGTTTTATTTGATTTAATTAAGTGGGTTTTGATTATTGTGGTTATTATTGTTAGTTTTATTGATTTGATTTGTTTGATTATCATTAGTAGATGTTTTTGGTTAATCTTGTTTAATCTCTTGGTTGATTTTGATTAATTTTAATTAGATCCGTAGCTTTTTCCATTCTCCTTGTTCTTCGCTTTGTTACTGTATTCCCAGGTACATTCCGGATCAAAGCCCAAATATTCCGAGTGAAGGTTTGTTCCTTGATTGTTCCGAATCAAGATTTAGATCAGTGAAGTTTCGAATCAGTGAAGTTCCGAGTCAGTGTTTATTCCGAATGAAAGGACCTTCATTCGGAACATTCCGAATCAAGGACCTTCGTTCGGAACATTCTGGATCAACTTGAACATTCCGAACCAAAGAAGTTCATTCGGAACATTTATTATTCCGAATCAAGGAGGTCTTCATTCGGAACTTTCAAAGTTCCGAATCAGCAGGGAGCTCCGAATCAAGAGTTCCGAACCAAGAGTTCCGAATCAAGGAATTCATTCGGAACATTTCGATTGAAGAAGTCTATTCAAAACATTCCGTATCAGTGAAGTTCCGAATCAAAGGTGTTCATTCGGAATATTGAATATTCCGGATAGGTGACATATTCCGTATAAACCATTATTCCGAGTGAGCATTTTATTCCGGATCAAGGATTTTGGTAAATATTCCGAGTGAAGAAGAATCATTCTGAACGAAGGTGACATTCCGGATGAGTGATTATTCCGAACGAAGGATTATTCTGAATGAGCTGTTTTCAGGTTCTTTTTAGTTTCTGTTTTTAAGTTTTAATTTTCAAGCTTTACTTTTCCTGCCTTTTTCCTTAGTTGCACTTTAAGTTTACTTGCCTTAGATTTTATTAGCCTTGCCTTAGTTTAAGTTTTAGTTGCGTTTTAAGTTTGCCTTTAGTTTAGATTTAAGTTTGCGTTATTAACTTTAATTGCCCATTTACTTTTAGTGCCTTTTAATTCTCGTCACGCTTTTAAATACTCGCCATTTATTTTAAAGTAGATTTAGATTTAAATTAACGTCATTTAGTTTTAAGGTTTGCACTTTTTAATTACTACAACGACACAACTATTTGTTTCACCAAAGAACGACTGAGTCACACACTTAACCAGTTATCAATTCGATTAGACCAGAACAACGAACTTTAATTTTTATACGGGCAAAAGCCTTGTATCAAATGGGCCGCTGCCGGCTCTTTTCGTAAAGATTAACGGTTTTTTGTGAAAGACGTGTTGCTTTTTGGGATCCGTTCATTCGTGAACGTTATTTTCTTGCTTAAAATTTTCTAAAAACCATAAAAATTAAAAATTTCCAAAAATAAAAAAAATTTTTTTTTTTTCAAAAATCCAAAAAGATTTTATTTTTATCTTTATAGTGTATATATATTCTCTTTGTGTTTGGTTTCTTTTTCTTTTGCCTTTGTAGGTGTATGCGTACTAGATCTTCAAATTATCAAGAGCCCGAGACTCGAGAAGATATAGATATGGCAGGTGTGAACAACAACAATAATCCACCGCACCTCAACAATAACAACAATGTTCTTCTACAACCCGATCTTCGGACAATGGAGGAGCTTTGTCAACCTACCATGTTTGGACGAGGAAGACCGATTGCGCTGATGCAAATCACGGCTCCGGAGTTTTCGTTGAAGCACCACATGATTCAGCAAGTGCAAACTAATCCATTCACCAGAATGCCTGATGATGATGCCAACAAACACCTCGATAAATTCATTACAATCACTCAAAGCATGAAGTTGCCCGGTGCCACAATGGATGTTCTTCGCCTACAACTCTTCCCACATACTTTATCACACCACGCCGAGAAATGGTTTGATCGTCTTCCAAAGAATTCAATTCATACTTGGGATGACATGACTCAACGCTTTTTGTCGCGCTACTTTCCACCATCCATGGTCACGAGCCTTCGCAATCAAATCAGCGGTTTCATGCAAGAACCCGATGAATCTCTCTTTGATGCTTGGGAAAGATATAATGTCTTGATCGATCGTTGTCCAAACCACAACATGCTCCATGTGACCTTAATTGATACTTTCTACAACGGTTTGACTTTTCGTGATCGTGATACGATTAATGCAGCCGCCGGTGGCACATTTATGAAAAGGAGACCCGAGGAGTGTAGAGAGCTTATTGAAAACATGACTACTCATCACAAAAACTGGGATTCCTCCGCTTCTTCAAGGAACAACCCGAGATTCAATGTTTCTTCTACTTCAGCAAGCCCCGACATGACCGAATTCACCCGCATGATGACTGAAATGAACAATAATATCTTGATTCTCGCTACAAACCAACAACAAGTTAAAGCGGTGGCTAATCCTTGTGAGACATGCGGTGGTCCACACCCATACACTGATTGTCCTTCTACTCAAGGAAATCCGGAAAACGTGTATGCGGCTTATGGTAATTATTCACCGGAAAATTACAAAGCTCGACCTCAAGGGGATAGAAATTTGCTAAGTTACCGGTCAAACAACTACCTTTCACCCGGTTTTTCTCCTCAAAACCAAAACCTCAACAACAACTACAATAGAAGCAACCAAATCCCACCTCGAGCTTCTAATCCTTATCACCCACCCGCTCAACAAGCCCCACCCATCAATCAATATGTTGAAGCTTTAATGAGAACCCAAGGAGAGCAAATCAAGAATCTCCAGAGCCAAATTATCAATTTAAAAGGAGATATCACTAAGCAAGGGAATGACATTAGATCCGAGCTTCGAGATAATATACAATCCTCCTTCAGCAATCAAACGAATGATTTAAAGGATATGCTGGCTAGTTTCTTGCCCACCACTCAACCCTCTACCTCGAGTTCTCTACCTTCAAACACCGTCACCAATCAGCGAGCGAATGTGAGTGCTATTACTACCCGTAGTGGAGTTACCATAGTAGGACCACCTATCCCGCCCCATCATCTACACCTCCTCCACCATCATTTATTCCTACTCATCCCACACCTAGTATTAGTACACCATTACCGCCTCCGCCTCGTCGTGACGAAGTACCCAAGAAGAACCCTTCAACATCTCACCCTTCAACATCTCAACCTTTACCTGCTACACCTACACCTTCCACCTATAAACCCAACATCCCATATCCTTCTCGCTTGGAAAAGCCTAACTTGCTCACTAAGGATGACACTCAAGTGTCGAATTATTTGAAGATGATCTCTCAAATGAATTTCAACATTAGCCTTGTTGAAGCACTTGTCCACATGCCGAAATTTGTCAAAGCATTCAAGGAATTGCTTAACAAGAAGGAGAAGCTGATTGAGCTCGCCAACACACGCTTAAATGAAAACTGTTCTACAGTATTCTTAAAGAACTTCTGGAAAAACTTGGAGATCCCGGTCGTTTTGTGTTGCCTTGCATTTTTAACAAAACCGAAGAATTTACTGCCCTAGCTGATCTCGGGGCCAATATTAATCTGATGCCTTTAAGTGTTTGGACAGCACTATCATTACCCGACCTTACTCCAAAAAAGATGACTCTTGAGCTTGCAAATCGCACTCTCGCTTACCCCGTTGGTATTACGGAAGATGTGTTCATTAAAGTTGGCACCTTTACTTTTCCGGTCGACTTTGTTGTTGTTGATTATGAAATGGACCCTCGTATTCCTTTAATACTTGGTCGACCATTCTTGAGAACCAGACGAGCTTTAGTTGATGTTGCCTAAGGTGAATTAATTTTAAGAGTCGGGGATGATGCACAAGTGTTTGAAATGGGGAAGCTTACAAGCAAATCCTTTGGAGGACGAGAATCAACGAATATGATTAATGTGATCGATGCTTTTGTCATCTACAACAATCCTCTATTCGAGTCTTGCATTGATAATCCACTTTTTCAAGATGATGTGGATGATTCTCTCTCCAATTTGGAACCTTCACCCATTTATGATTCTCCACCGATCTTTGATGCTTATGATGATGATTCTAGCTCAAATTCGGATGATTATGATGACCTTACTTCCGAGTATCCCGACATGCCCACGTATGATGATTTTGATGAGGCTGATACTCTTTCGAGTGATTCTTCACATGATGAAGATCCTCTGCCATCCATGCTTAATCCTACTTTGGATGATTACTCATTTGAGGAAGACTTCTCTACTTTTCTCAATACTTACTTCCCTCATGAGAGTGATGCTCCTCCTTTAGATTTTGATGATTATCGTCTTGATCCTACTTCGGATTTGAAGAAAATTCTTTCAAAGGAGAAGCAACCGGACGACACCAACATCCGCAGCACGTATGATTTAACACCTCTTTGTCCACCTTCTGAGGACGAGGTTGTGCATCTTCTTCGCGGATCATCTTCAAATTCTGCTGAGCCTGAGTGCTATTTTCCCCTAAAGGAAAAGGTGTTCGACCCCGGTATCGATATTCTTCAGCCATCTCAGTATCCATCTGATGAAATAAAAGGAAAAATCTTTGGAAATTATGAAGATATGCTTGCACCTCACCATACTTGCTCCCACCGTGCTCCATCTTTACTTAAGGGAACCTTTCCTACTCTTCTTTGGATTGCCTTGTTCGCCTTAAGCTTGTGCTATATGATGGACGAAAACTATGTCTTTGATCCCGGTGGATATGTGATATGAGTGATTTTACTCATATCAATAGTATCTTAAAACAATCAATATATGCAATAAATGTTTGAAAATGCTTTGTATATGTTTGTTTTTTGTTTCATGTGTGTAGGTACCAAGGTTCACGAAAACTGGCAAAACCGACACGAGTTTGAAGAAAAAGATCGAAAAAGCCAAAATCGAGCTCGGTTTAAGTGGATTTGAATTTATTGAAGATTATTTACCAAGTGGGTCCCACATGATCTTATTGGGCCTGAAAAGCCCAAATTTGGATATAAATTCTATTACTTTTGGACGAGGCCCAACTAGAGCCCATTTGCTAATAAAAGACGGATGGAGGAAATTTAACTTGGGCTTCAAGCCCAATGTTTTCACAATTGGTGGAATTTGAAACGAATGCTAGTGAATGGGCTTTAGGGTTTGCGAACAGTGAAGTTTATTTAACCTATCCCATTACTCACATACAATAAATATATAATAACGTCCACATCTACCCACGCATTCACTTCACGTTTTCCTTCACACACTATAATAAATTACTTTCGATAAAAACAAAGAATCCACTCACCCACCATCTTCTTTCTCCCAAAAATAACGCAGTCTCATTCAAAACCCTAATTTACCCTGGTTAATATTAATATCAAGTAACTTTTAGGGGTTTTTATTCACACGTTTAATTCACACGAAGTGGAATAAAAGCCCCAAGGTTTAAGGAAGAGAAGAGATGGAAAGGCTAGGCTACGTGGCAGTTTCTTATTGGAGACAACACCTCATTTTCCCCACTCCACCAATCAAGAGGCATCAAAGAAACACAACTAGCACAAACGGATGCCATGTTGGCAATCCGTGTGCTAGTTGTGCCTTATCAACCCTCCGATCAACAACAAGAGAGAGAATGAAGATCTAGGGGTCAAAATGAAGAAGGAATATTCTCTTGGATCCGGATATTCGCTCCTCAACAGCCTTGGGATGGCTATAAAAACCCCCTAGTTTCTGTAATTCATGAATCCCTTTCTTTACTTAAAGTTATAATGTTAAATTAGCTGTAGGATTATTGTATTTTAATTTCCAGAGTATTGTAATACTTTATTTGATTTAATAAAAGTTTAATTTGGCATAAACTTCTCTGTCAATTTTATTTACTGATTAAATCTTTCTATAAAATCCTTACTGTTTAATTTTGATATTATAATAAAAATGTTATTTAATTAAGCTGAAAAGTAATATAGCTTGGTTAAATAATGAGAGTAAGATTTGGATTAAAATATTTATCCCCACTGGATAAATAGAGATACTATTCGAGATTAATAACGGTGGTGTTTGAACGGTGAATGGTGGTTCGTTTGGTGTCGAAATAAGGTTATAAGGAGGCTCAGCGCCGTGCTTCTTCTCAAAGGAAATCTACAATAGGTTCTTATTTCTTTTCTTTTTAATTTTAAGTTTTATAAATCTGTTTGGTATAATGAATGAATCTTGTTTGTTTCATGTTATGATTAAGCTGCTATGGATTAATTTGTAGGCTTATTTAGATTCTATGGCTAAATGATTTTTGTTGTTTCATAGTAGTTAAACCTAGATGGATTTACGTTCTGTTAATCTAATATTGTTTGGTTGAGGTTGTTTTGGTTTGTGAAATATCAGCTCAATATGTTTTGATTTACCATCCTTTTACTGCTACGGAGAGTTAGTCTGCTTATTATATTTGTGAACTCCTAAGGAATTCTGCTGATAGGATTTGTTTTAAATCTTTTAGGTACTTCTTTAGTTGTTTTACTTTTGTCTGATAATCTAGTATGAAATGTTTGTTGACCATACGTAACTAGAGTTTGCTGATTTTGTGGTTAATATCTGCATTGTTTGGGGAAAGTTGGGTTACTGATATTCGAGTTTTAGTAATTTGCTAAACGTGTAGATTTAATCTGGTTTATAGCTTATAATAGAGTTGATCATTTTTCACGTAACTGTTAATTTGAGTTTCTCTTTATCAGCTTTCGTTATGGTTTATTTTGCTGATGCATAATTTGGTATGCTGAGTGTTCTTCTAGTCCTGCTTATTTAATAGGTGTTGGTTAAATAAAGGCTGTTGTACCAATTTTTTATTGATCTGATTAAGTTTATGATTTGAATGATTGTTGAATTGAGCATTGCTTGACTATTTTGGATTTGTTTGTTTAATCAGACTGCTTACTTTACTTACTGTTAAATTTTACTTGTCTGAATGGATTTTATATGATGTTTTTAAGTTTTGGGCTTATTCATTTTGATTTTGCTGAATTCCTTATGTTATCAGAATCAATTGTTCTGATTAACTCATTTGCTTATATCCTTATCAGCTGATTTAAAATATTTTGCACACAAGTCACCTCCTGTGACTCCAAACAGTTTACTGCCAAAAATAAATAATCTCAAAAAATGAGCCCCTTGTGGGACTCGAACCCTTGACCTCAAGGGTGTGTGCATTGTGTGTTTACCACTGAGCTAATAGCTCTTTTTAGTTTTCTTTCTGTTTATTAAGTGATATAGTAGATTTAAGAATTGGCAGATTTTGCAATTAAAGTGTATTTTAATTAAAGTTACGTTTTTAAATAATTTTTAATTAATGCTTTTATTTAAGTCAATTCTAGTTTTATAATTAATAAAATAAATAAAAATAAAAAATGTTTCTATAAATTTAAAAAGTTTAATTAGTTTATTTTAATAATTAGATTTTAATAATTTTAGATTTTAAATAAAATTAGTTAAAAAAAAAAAATAGATTTGGTATAAGTAAATTCTAATAAAGTTAGTTAGTTTAAAAAGTTAAATAGATTTCTAAAAATAGATTATAAGTAATTTTTTATTAAATAGAATTATTTTTATAGATTATTAAATAGTTTAAATTTTAAATAGATTTAATTTTTAAGTAATTGTATTTAGATTAATTAATTTAGGGATTTACGATTCATGCACTTTAGGTTAAAATTATATAGTTTAAAATTGGTAGATTTAAATTCCAGTTTAAAAACAAAAAACCGATTCGAATCAATTGTCCAAATCAAAACGAAAACGTCTCAAATTCATAAGATCTTTGTCTACAACGAACTTGGTTCATCACGTGTTTAATTGAATTCGTCTTTGGTAATATTAGTCTATTACTTTTTCCTAAAGGTAATTTTCTAATTTACCCTATAACGTAATCTAATTATCACTATACTATCACGATCACATCAAAAATTTTGGCACCGCTGCCGGGGATCTTGTGTACGATTCGTTTTTGTGGAGATTTGTTGATCGTTGATTTGAAGACCCTTTCCGTCCTCGGAATGTTTTATTATTTTTCTATTATATAGTATGTATCGTTTTTCTCGTTTTTTGTGAATAATATATTGTATTACGTAGAACAATAAATTTACATACTTTTCAAATAAGGCCTTAGTTGGGATTTCATCACCTAGCTATTGTAGTCGAATCCAAAACAAAAATAAAAGGCAAACTAGATAAATACTAATAAGAAGTTTGAACTCGATTTATACAAACTATAAGGTGGGTATAAGGCGACGTGCTATAAAGGCCGTCTAAGGAAAAAGGTTTTTAAGTGCTTTGTGCCACCTCGTTTCCCCGCTTGCTTGTGCGTATATTGAGAGGGACGACCTATTATTGGTTTGCCGACTCAAGTAGTAATAAATCTTATTTTTGTAGCTTACTTATTGAACCTCGAGATGTTTAGGTTTTCACCTATCGTTTCAAAGTCGACCGAGGGTAATTTACTTCCATAGTAGTGATCCTTATTCCTTGTTTTTATCGATCATTTTTGATTGAGCAATACCAAATAAAATACCAAAAATAATCTTCTTCTTGTCTAATTTATTTTCTTCAATCCTCTAAATTCTCGTCTTTGTAGTGTATGCAATTACGTTCTTCTTGTCTTGTGATTGATTTTAATAGGCTTGAAAATATTCCTCGTAGAAATAGGAATCGTTAACAACGAATAGTGGAACCCGAGCTTCCACCTATTGTTGTAGATATGGCCGATAACCGAACAATGGAGGAATTGCTCCGTGCACCCACCGAAGGGTATGGGGAAGCAATCGTTGTGCCGGCTATTTTGGCGGATCATTTTGAGATTAAGACGGGTCTTTTATCGCTCATTCGTGCCGACCAATTTCATGGCAATGAGACCGATAGCCCGCATTCTCACATTCGGATTTTTCTTCGAATTACCTCGACTCTCAAGTTTAGAGATGTGCCGAATGACGCGATTAAGCTCATGCTTTTTCCGTACTCGCTCGAGGGTAATGCTAAGCTTTGGTATGAGAAAGAACCACCGGGTTCGATCTTAACATGGGATGATTTAGTGTCTAAGTTTATGGATTATTTCTTTCCACCATCTAAGACAACACACTTTAAGAACGAAATCACTAAATTTGAACAAAAAGTGCATGAATCGTTTGGGGTTGCTTGGGAAAGATTTAAAGGTTTGTTAAGACAATGTCCACACCACGGTTTCTCGGAATTGCATCAAATAAATACTTTTTATAATGGGCTTAATATGATTGAACAAGATTCTTTAAATGCCGCCGCGGGTGGTAATCTTTTAAGAAAAACTCCGAGAGACGCGTGGAGAATAATTGAGGATAAGTCTAGAGCACAATATTCACGAAACACACCGAGTGTTTCCAATGTGAATTCGTTAAATCCCGAGATTGCTAGATTGGACTCTAAGATTGATAGTGGATTCGCGACTTTGTTGAATGAGATTAGGAAGAATCCTCATGGATCTATTAATATGGTTGATAATGTTTGTGTATCATGTGGTGGAGCACATCCTAATTATGCTTGTTCGACCACGGGGTTTGATCAAGCTAGTGCTTTTGCCGCGACGGGAACTTATGGCTCCAACGGTCAAGTTCCTCGTCAAAATCATGTTGCTCCACCGGGTTTTCCACCGGTTCAAAATAGGTACAACAATGGAAACAATGGGAATAATTTTAACCGTGGTAACCAAGGGAATTACAATCAAGGAAATGGGTTTAATGCTAATAAAAACAATCAAGGTTTTCACAATAATCAAAATGAGTTGTCAAGCTATATCAAGTCAAATGAGGCAAATATGAAAGCTTTTCAAAACAACATTCAAGGGCAAATTAATACTTTGAAACTCGATTTTCAAAACACGATTAAAGGCAAAACAATAAGATTGAGCTTAATCAACAAAGACTAGAGCAAAACCAAAATCGTATGCAACAAAGTATGGAGCAAAGTCAAAACAAATTGCTTTCGATGTTTGAATCTTTTATGAGTCAACCTTCCTCGTCTTCGGGTGGCTTACCTAGCAATACCATTCCAAACCCGAAGGGTGAGATGAAAGCTATAACCAAACGTAGTGGGAAAGCTTTAGACGGACCTTTGCTTCCACATGTGAGTACCTCTCCGGTGAGGGAAGTGGAGCAAGAACCCAAGGTGGTTAAAGAAAAGGAAATTCCTATTCCACCAAAGGTAGACCAATTGTCTATTCCGGAACCCGAGCTTCCGAAGACTAAACCCACACTACCCTACCCTTCGAGACTTAACTAAGAGAAGCTCCGCAAAAAGTCCAATGCTCAAATGACTACTTTTTTAGAGATGTTTAAGAATCTTTATATTAATGTTAGTTTCGCGGATGCATTGCTTTACATGCCTAAGTTTGCTTCGACTATTAAGAGATTGATGAATGATAAAGGGAAATTGGTTGAAGTGTCTACATCTTTAGATGCTAATTGTTCCGCGGTTCTTACACAAAAGCTTCCCAAAAAGCTTGGAGACCCGGGCAAGTTTGTGATACCATGTGATTTCCCTAATATGGAAGAATGCTTAGCTTTAGCCGATCTTGGTGCTAGCATTAATTTGATGCCTCTTTCCGTATGGAAAAGGTTATCACTTCCCGAGCTTACACCTAATAAGATGACTCTCGAGCTAGCGGATCGATCGATCGCCTTACCAAAAGGTATAGCCGAGGACGTGTTTGTCAAATTAGGGAAACTCGTCTTTCCAACGGACTTTGTGGTTTGCGATTATCCCGAAGATTCTCGTGTACCACTAATTTTGGGAAGACCGTTTTTGATGACGGCTAGTGCTTTAGTTGACATGAAAGCGGGGAAATTGACTTTAAGAGTTGATGATGAAAATATCACGTTTGATATTGGTCATATCTCTAAATTTTCTTCCAAGTATTACGAGGAATCAATTAATCAAATCGATGTGATTGATGTTACTTGTGAAGAATATTCTCAAGAAGTGCTTGGATTCTCGGCTTTTTCTAAAAGGGGCAATCCCACTTCTTCGAATCTTATTATCTCTTCGGCTAAGCCTCCACTCACTCCATTTGAGGGAGGTGACTTCGTTCTTGAAGAGCTTGAGAATAATGGTTATTCAAAAATCGAAAAGGAAATTGATGATTACCTTAGCACACCATTCGATCCTAGTGAGTTTGATAGTGAGAATTTTGATCCCGAGGGAGATATTGCGTTGATTGGAAAATTGTTGAATATGGATCCTTTTGAATCACCACCTATGGAATTAAAAGTTGTGAATGAAAATGAGACTAAAGTGAAAACATCTATTGAGGAAGCACCCGAATTAGAACTTAAGGAATTACCCACTCATTTGGAGTATGCTTTTTCTTGAGGGATCGGATAAGTTACCGGTGATTATTGCTAAGGGATTAAAGGAAAACGAAAAGGATGAGCTTATGAAAGTGCTTAAGAAGCATAGACGGGCCATTGCATGGAAAATCTCCGACATTAAGGGTATAGATCCAAAATTTTGTACTCATAAAATTCTAATGGAGGATGATTATAAACCCGCTATCCAAAATCAAAGAAGGGTCAATCCAAAGATTCATGAGGTGATCAAAAAGGAAGTCACTAAACTTCTAGACGCCTGAATGATCTACCCTATCTCGGATAGTCCATGGGTTAGCCCCGTGCATTGTGTTCCAAAGAAAGGAGGAATGACGGTTGTTACTAATGAGGATAATGAATTGATTCCTACTAGACTTGTGACCGGTTGGCGTGTTTGTATTGACTATAGGAAACTTAATGATGCCACTAGGAAGGATCATTTTCCATTACCATTTATGGATCAAATGTTAGAGAGACTAGCAGGGAATGAATTCTATTGCTTTTTGGATGGATTTTCCGGCTATTTCCAAATCCCCATTGACCCTCGTGATCAAGAAAAGACCACATTCACTTGTCCTTATGGAACATTTGCTTATCGTCGCATGCCTTTTGGACTATGCAATGCTCCGGGGACGTTCCAAAGGTGCATGATGGCCATTTTCCATGATATGATCAAGAAAACCATGGAAGTCTTCATGGATGACTTTTCGGTTTTTGGGGTATCTTTCACTTCATGTCTCTCTAACCTTGAAAGAATGTTGCAACGTTGTGAGGAAACAAATCTTGTGCTTAATTATGAAAAATGTCACTTCATGTGCAAAGAGGGAATTGTGTTAGGACATAAGATCTCTAAGGCCGGTATTGAGGTTGATAGGGCTAAAATCGACGTGATTGCCAAATTACCTCCACCCACCACCGTTAAGGGAGTAAGGAGTTTTCTCGGCCATGCCAGCTTCTATCGACATTTTATACAAGACTTCTCTAAGATAGCTCGGCCTATGACCCATCTTTTGGAAAAAGAGACTCCTTTCATCTTTTCGGATGAGTGTATTCAAGCCTTTGAGATGCTTAAAAGGAAGTTAACCGAATCTCCAATCTTGGTTTCCCCGGATTGGGACCTACCTTTTGAAATTATGTGTGATGCTAGTGATTATGCGGTAGGTGCGGTTTTGGGGCAACGTAAGTCAAAACACTTCTTGCCTATACACTATGCAAGTAAGACTATGACGGATGCTCAAACAAAGTATACTACAACGGAAAAGGAGTTACTTGCCGTTGTGTATGCTTTTGAAAAGTTTAGACCATATCTTGTCTTGTCTCAAACCATAGTGTATACGGACCACTCGGCTATCAAATATCTTCTTAATAAACAAGATGCTAAGCTGTGGATTTGCTATGTATGATCCGGTGGTCTAACATGGTGGTAGATGGTGGTGGAAGCCATTGTTGAGCTTAGAGAGAGAGAGAGAGTGGTTGTGTGAAAGAAAGGAAAAATATATTAAAAGTGAAAATAACACAAGCAACACCCCTCCTTGGAAGCTAAGGAGGGGTATATATAGTCACACACGAAACTTAAACTATACATTGTACCTAATCTAGTCTAAGCGTGTGTGACTATGATAACTAATGGGAATTCTTAAATGTCGTCACATATAGTGAGTTTCCAACAATCTTCCCCCATGGGACGACGTGTAGAATTCCTTACAATATTTTTCCTAACAAGTACATAATGATAAAGAACAAGAGCTTCCATGAAGCGTCCAATGCTGATGATGTCTTCTGAGGCCTTTGACTTCAAAACGACTCAACTTTAACTTGTAGTAGAAATACTGTAACGGCACGAGCTAAGTAACCAATACACTTCTGGTTAAGAAGAAGTTTCTGAATTAACTTCCCCCTAATTCATGCCACATAAACTTGATGTAGAAGCTTTTAAATAGCTTCCCCCTAAATCGACAATCCTCGTAAGCAACTTCAAAGCTTTCAATAAAGCTTAGAATGATTAAACGCACAGCGAAATCTAACAAGCAAATCCCATCATATAACATGATAACGTTGCTAAGAGGGATTGAAAGTAAGGGGTACACCAAGTAGATCAACAACCTTTCTTCTCACGCTTGTATAATTCTTCTGAATTTTTCTTCCCCCTGAGAGTTCAAGTTATGCATACCAGAAAGAATCAAGACATTTCTTCCCCCACATAGTTGAAGAAAGTAAATCAATCCCAATTATGAAGCTTAAATACTGAAGTGGACACTTTATCCCATACATGAAGTTGACATCGTAACACTAGAGTCAATTAAGTCCCGGAAATGCACATGTCTTCTTCCGGAGATGCACCAGAGTCAGTTAAGTCCCGGAAGTGCATATAGGATAATGATGATGAATAATTGCAACAATCAAACAATTAAACCTCGAATCAGTAGTGTACCGTTTAGAGATTGATAACGCCACGAGTTAAAACACTGATTTTCTCTGCGGCTATGACAAATGTCATCCCGGAATGTCTTCAAATCAAAAGAAGGTATGAAGTTCATCACGTGTACTCGTTGTGCGTTCAATGTGTCTTCTTCTTCCCCCTTGATGGTTTCGAAACTCGGAACCATCAACAAATCGTATGCACATGAACCTGGAATCTCGTGAGAATAATAAATAAGCTGAATTATATATTTTGTGAGAATCAGCTGTTGATCGATAATCTCCACTCATAAAATCTCCATGGCCACCTTTACCAACCCATGTGAAAGCAATTTGAAATGACCACTGATTGAATGAACCAGATACATCAAACGTGAAAATGAATAAGAATCCTTCGATCTTGTGACTTAAGCTTGCACTATTGTTGAATGAAGAACGGTGGAGAAATCTCTAAGTACTCAATGCATCACTGAAGAAGTCTATAAGCACAACACCTCTTGAAATTATCCACGTCGACTAAGCGCGTGACACTGAGTACAACAATGTAACCCCTTTAAGTTATAGTTATCTGAGTCATCAACCAACCACCCCGAACCCGGAAACCAGATAAACAAGTCTTCATTCTAATATGAAGCACGAGCAAGTTATATTTGAAAGATAAAATAAGTTCACGCCTTCGAAAAATCCGTCTTCAACTTCCCATAATTAATACCCGATCAAACGAAATCTGTAGTCACTAAAAATATACCCAAATTTTTCTTGGTCTCATCAAAATAAATCTCGTCACAATGTCTCGTCACTTTGTCATGTCACTTGTTGTCTCGTCCTGATGATGACCGAAGTAAACTTAATACACACACAATTTATACAAAAAATACAAATTTGTGTTAAAAACTTGTGGGTATATAAAAACAAATCATACGGCCCATTACTTATGCAGCCCATGTCAGCCCATCACATTATGTGTACCCGATCTAAAATGTTATAGTTAGGGAATATAAATAATTCATTTACCCTAATTTTTCTCATATCCAACAACCCTAATCGCATTCATAGTAAAATCTGCCCCCCACTTCCACATCTCACTTTCATCTTTCAAAACTCAGCCACCAAATTCTTGTTCTCTCCTATCTCATCTAAAACGCCACAACCTTCACCCCAACCAAATCATCCAACACAGCCAAATAAAATCACAATCTGAACCCATTACTCAAGAAACCAAACTAACCCCGTCATCTTTATGCATGTGAATCTTTCGAACCATATAACAACGAGATGAACGCGTCATCAAGATCAATTTATGGTCTCGGGTAAGGTTGTAAGCGATGATTGCATGTCGAATTAGATTAATTAATTCATGTTTTCTTAAAACGAAATAGGGATTGGATTTAACAGACTTGTTACAATCTATCATTTTATTCGAATATTGAAAAAGTTGGTTCAGCCAAACATGGATCAATGATGCATGCTGTTTCGAGTGAAAAGATCAATTAAGATCTTGACATATCTTAAAAAGATGTCACTGAAACATAATCTGAGATCATATTCGAGTTTCTGTTTGAGTCTAGATTGGGTTTTAGGTGTCGATGGGTTAGGGATTAGATATGGTGTTGAGGAGTTAAAAGGGTGGAATGAGATATGTTGGTTTTGGTTCTGGTCAAAAGTTTTGGTCCACTGGTTTAAAAAAACAGTCCATCGTAATGTCTAAAAGAAAACCCATCGCAAAGTCAATGACTTGCATCGCAATGGTTTTGAATTTCAGTCCATTGGAATGTTTTTGTTTTTCCATCGCAATGAGTCCTCTACACCCCATCGGAATGCGTTCCATCAGAATGCGTTCCATCAGAATGCGTTCCATCGGAATGCGTTCCATCGGAATGCGTTCCATCAGAATGCGTTCCACCGGAATGCGTTCCATCGTAATGCACCGAAAGTGTTCCATCAGAATATTCGATCGTAATGTAGAAACCAATGGTTTTTGTGATCGCAATATTCCAATCTGAATGTTACCATCTCAAAAAAACTTATCCAAAAGTACTGTCCTTATTCCATGTTTTTCAGGAACTTGTGAATCTGCCCACTTTTCTGGGTAACTGCATCTTCAAAAAGAACAATAAAAACCCAGAGAAAATGATATTATATAAAAGATAAGTCCAGAAACAGTAAGCATATGACCCAATTTGAAACCGTGAAACCAGGGACAAAAAAACCAGTGTGAAAAGTTATGGTTTTGAGAGTATCAGATTAGACTGTGAGACAAAGACATTGGGACAAGATGACAAAGTTGTTAACTGACCAGATATTAAGAGAGGGTTTGTGAATATCAGATATGTGAGACAAAAATGATAACAAGACGTGACAATTTGGACAGATTTGGACCAAATAATAACATGACGTGACAAAAAAATAGATTCCGACCCAATAATTTTTTTAAGACCACCAAAATCGAAACAAAAACATGATCCAAGGAAGGAACCGAGGCTCTGATGCCAATTGTGGATTTGCTATGTATGATCCGGTGGTCTAACATGGTGGTAGATGGTGGTGGAAGCCATTGTTGAGCTTAGAGAGAGAGAGAGAGTGGTTGTGTGAAAGAAAGGAAAAATATATTAAAAGTGAAAATAACACAAGCAACACCCCTCCTTGGAAGCTAAGGAGGGGTATATATAGTCACACACGAACCTTAAACTATACATTGTACCTATTCTAGTCTAAGCGTGTGTGACTATGATAACTAATGGGAATTCTTAAATGTCGTCACATAAAGTGAGTTTCCATCATAAGCCGAGGTTGCTCCGGTGGATTCTCCTCCTTCAAGAATTTAATGTCAAAATTCTAGACAAAAAAAGGAGCCGAGAATCTCGCGGCCGATCATTTATCTCGACTTGAGAATCCTCACCAAAGCGATCGAGAGAACAAGGAAATTAATGAAACATTTCCTCTCGAGACGCTTGGTATGATTGCTTTTTGTGGTGATGATAGTACCCCATGGTTCGCGGATATTGCAAATTACCATGCGGGGAAGTTTGTGATCAAGGGTATATCGTCCCAACAAAAACGAAAGTTTTTTAAGGATATTTCCTATTACTTTTGGGGCGACCCCTATTTGTTTTGTGTGTGCGCGGATCAAGTGATTCGTAGGTGTGTGTTTGGCAAAGAAGCTCAAGATATCCTTAAATCTTGTCATGAGGGACCCACCGGGGGACATCATGGTGCTAACGCCACCGCGAAGAAAGTCTTTGATGCCGACTTCTTTTGGCCTTCCATATATCGTGATGCCCAAGACTTGATCAAGACTTGCGATGCTTGTCAACGTCAAGGAAAGAACTCACAAAGGGATGAAATGCCTCAAAACATTATCCAAGTTTGTGAAATCTTTGACATGTGGGGGATCGATTTTATGGGGCCGTTTCCATCTTCGAAAGGAAATAAATACATTCTCGTAGCCGTGGACTATTTGTCTAAATAGGTTGAAGCTAAGGCTTTGCCCACGAATGATGCTCGAGTTGTGGTGAACTTTTTGAAACAACTCTTTGCTAGGTTTGGAACTCCGCGGGCTATTATAAGTGATCGTGGGACCCATTTTTGTAATGAACAATTTGAAAAAGTTCTAAAGAAATATGGTGTCACTCATCTACTTTCTACGGCTTATCACCCTCAAACGAGTGGTTAAGTGGAGGTTTCAAACCGAGCTCTTAAAAGGATTTTGGAGCGTTCTATTGGTGAAAATCGCACTTCATGGTCGGATAAATTGGACGATGCATTGTGGGCTTTCCGTACGGCTTACAAAACGCTAATTGGTTGTACACCATTTAGGTTGGTCTACGAAAAAGCATGCCACTTGCCAATTGAACTCAAACATAAGGCGTATTGGGCTCTTAAGCATTGTAACTTTGATTTGAGGACCGCGGGTGATCATCGCAAGGTTCAATTGAATGAACTAAGTGAATTAAGGGATCAAGCTTATGAAAATTCTTTGATCTCTAAAGAGAAGACTAAGAGGATTCATGACTCAAAGATCAAAAACCGCATTTTTAGTGTTGGTGGTCAAGTCCTCTTATTCAACTCTCGACTTAAGATTTTCTCGGGCAAGCTTAAATCCTGTTGGTCCGGACCATTCACCATTGCACAAGTTTTCCCTTATGGCACCGTTGAGCTAGCTCAAAAAGACGGGCCTAACTTTAAGGTGAATGGTCATCGTGTGAACTACTTTGGAGGGGACATACCTACGGAGGTTGTCCCGGATCTTCAAACTTTCCCTAAGGACCAATGAATGCGGGGATCGAGTCGAGCTCATGAATCGGTTAACAAAAACGAGGTGCCTTGTGGGGGAGTCCCATACATTCTATCTTCCATCTATTTTCTGACACTAATAAGGCTTGATCTTTCAAGCTCGTGCTCGTGTTTTGTTGTGTTGTGAATCTTAGGTATGACCCTAATATTTGAAGACTCTCGTGTTCGGTTTTTGCCGGTCCACTTGATCTTCCATTCTTTGAATGCCAAAAGGGGCACACTTTTTATCCCTTGTTTTTTATCGACTAACGTTTTATCTTGAGGCATAATTAATTAACGGCTTATCGATTTGCGTGCTCTTTCCATGCTAGGATTTTGCATTAGACTCTTCGTGTTTTAGCAAGTGGGTGTTACTCTTGAGCTAAGAAACATTGAGGATAATGTTTGGTTTTAGCATTGGGGAGTCAATCGATATAATCGCTTGCTTTTGCTTTTGTCGTGTCTAAATGTATTGTTTTTCTCATTTTTCAATAAAATTTTAAATTTTTAGTGTTATTTTTAAGTTTTAATAAATAAAATAAGTGCTTTTGACACAAATGTAGGCTTTCCGTTGGTGAAAATAAAAATAGTTTTTGACTCGACTCGGTTTTTAACCTTAGCTTTTCATTAACGTATTTGAATTAAGTTTTGCTAGGCTTTTATATAGGGAGCTTTAAAACGCGAAAGTCTTAATTCATATGAGTTAAGAACAAGAGTTATTTTTAAGTTTTAATAAATAAAATAAGTGCTTTTGACACAAATGTAGGCTTTCCGTTGGTGAAAATAAAAATAGTTTTTGACTCGACTTTGGTTTTAACCTTAGCTTTTCCTTAACGTATTTGAATTAAGTTTTGCTAGGCTTTTATATAGGGAGCTTTAAAACGCGAAAGTCTTAATTCATATGAGTTAAGAACAAGAACTTTTCGCAAGCTCCTATAATTGATCCTAGAAATCCGTTTATTAAGGGAACTTTAAAACGCAAATTCTAAAACTTGAAAAAGTATAAGAAGATGCAAGATCCTATAGATGACTTGAAAACCCAAAACTTTGATTTAATAGGTTAAGTATCCATTGATTTCACATTTTTGAAATTTTACAATATGGAGAACAAGAGATGATAGAGTTTAATCATAAGTTTCTAAGGTTAAATTCTTCTTTGTGCAAGTATTTTTGTGTTTGATTTAATCTCCTCGTATTTACTTTCCACACTTGAATAATAATTGCTTAATAAATGAAGTTTTTAGCGGTTTAGGCTTGATATCTTAACTCGTAACTCCTTATTTTTCTTCCCTTGTAATTAAAGTGAGAACACATTAAGGGTGTCAGCGTCATGGACTTTTGATCATGGGATTGCGGAAATTTGGCTTACTATAAATATCATATTAATAAAGAAGAATAAATAAAAACATGTTCTCTAGGAGCCTTCGGGTGGGAGTCATGTAGCACTAACCTTGTCATTAGAGCCTTAGGGTGTATGGCGAGGGGCGTGTTGAATAAAAATTGCTTCATCATCATGATCCGTAAGGTGGGATGGTAAAGTCAATTCCCTTATTTTTGTCCAAGGAGCCTTAGGGTGTGGATTTTAAATAAGGAGCACAATTGCATCTTAAAGAGCCACAAGGTGTTATGATGTAGTTGTTGCTAACTCCATTAATAAGGTCATAATTGACTTTGGAGGTTTTATTGTTGCTTTTAAGTAGCCATATTAGCCAAATTTCGGGTCCGGGATTTATCCCTAAATTGTGTTAAGTTATCCTTGATGTGGGGTTTCTTTAGTGACAACGGTTTTTGAAGTCAAGGTTAGGTTTTGAGTGTTGAGTTTACACCGTTCTTGCTTTCATTTTTGGACTAATAAATATCAAATAAAGTCAAATGAGCCTTTGGGTGAATGACAAATAAAATCTAGAGATACAATTAGGAATAATAGGAGATTGAGTTTAACACAAATTACTTGTATGAGTTGGTTTAATTTTGGGGCTTATGATTGACAATGATCTTGTTTTTGCACTTGGCATGGAAAAGTGAAAAGTCAGGGACGATGAATCTATTTGAGTTTTATGATCCTAAAAGTTATTTTTCCAAATAATGAAAGTAATACATTATGCCTTTGCAAAATAAAAAAAAGAGTCAAAAGTTGAATAATGGTGTAGTTAGTGTTTTAATTTATCATTGCGTGAGGACACGACAATTGCTTAGCAAGGGGGAGTTTGATATGAGTGATTTTACTCATATCAATAGTATCTTAAAACAATCAATATATGCAATAAATGTTTGAAAATGCTTTGTATATGTTTGTTTTTTGTTTCATGTGTGTAGGTACCAAGGTTCACGAAAACCGACAAAACCGACACGAGTTTGAAGAAAAAGATCGAAAAAGCCAAAATCGAGCTCGGTTTAAGTGGATTTGAATTTATTGAAGATTATTTACCAAGTGGGTCCCACATGAGCTTATTGGGCCTGAAAAGCCCAAATTTGGATATAAATTGTATTACCTTTGGACGAGGCCCAACTAGAGCCCATTTGCTAATAAAAGACGGATGGAGGAAATTTAACTTGGGCTTCAAGCCCAATGTTTTCACAATTGGTGGAATTTGAAACGAATGCTAGTGAATGGGCTTTAGGGTTTACGAACAGTGAAGTTTATTTAACCTATCCCATTACTCACATACAATAAATATATAATAACGTCCACATTTACCCACGCATTCACTTCACGTTTTCCTTCACACACTATAATAAATTACTTTCGGTAAAAACAAAGAATCCACTCACCCACCATCTTCTTTCTCCCAAAAATAACGCAGTCTCATTCAAAACCCTAATTTACCCTGGTTAATATTAATATCAAGTAACTTTTGGGGGTTTTTATTCACACGTTTAATTCACACGAAGTGGAATAAAAGCCCCAAGGTTTAAGGAAGATAAGAGATGGAAAGGCTAGGCTACGTGGCAGTTTCTTATTAGAGACAACACCTCATTTTCCCCACTCCACCAATCAAGAGGCATCAAAGAAACACAACTAGCACAAACGGATGCCACGTTGGCAATCCGTGTGCTAGTTGTGCCTTATCAACCCTTCGATCAACAACAAGAGAGAGAATGAAGATCTAAGGGTCAAAATGAAGAACGAATATTCTCTTGAAGATCCGGATAATCGCTCCTCAACAGCCTTGGGATGGCTATAAAAAACCCCTAGTTTCTGTAAGTCATGAATCCCTTTCTTTACTTAAAGTTATAATGTTAAATTAGCTGTAGGATTATTGTATTTTAATTTCCAGAGTATTGTAATACTTTATTTGATTTAATAAAAGTTTAATTTGGCATAAATTTCTCTGTCTATTTTATTTACTGATTAAATCTTTCTATAAAATCCTTACTGTTTAATTATGATATTATAATAAAAACGTTATTTAATTAAGCTGAAAAGTAATATAGCTTGGTTAAATAATGAGAGTAAGATTTGGATTAAAATATTTATCCCCAATGGATAAATAGAGATACTATTCGAGATTAATAACGGTGGTGTTTGAACGGTGAATAGTGGTTCGTTTGGTGTCGAAATAAGGTTATAAGGAGGCTCAGCGCCGTCCTTCTTCTCAAAGGAAATCTACAATAGGTTCTTATTTCTTTTCTTTTTAATTTTAAGTTATATAAATCTGTTTGGTATAATGAATGAATCTTGTTTGTTTCATGTTATGATTAAGCTGCTATGGATTAATTTGTATGCTTATTTGGATTTTATGGCTAAATGATTTTTGTTGTTTCATAGTAGTTAAACCTAGATGGATTTACGTTCTGTAAATCTAATATTGTTTGGTTGAGGTTGTTTTGGTTTGTGAAATATCAGCTCAATATGTTTTGATTTACCATCCTTTTACTGCTACGGAGAGTTAGTCTGCTTATTATATTTGTGAACTCATTTGGAATTCTGCTGATAGGATTTGTTTTAAATCTTTTAGGTACTTCTTTAGCTGTTTTACTTTTGTCTGATAATCTAGTATGAAATATTTGCTGACCATACGTAACTAGAGTGTAGGATCTTAGTTTTCTAAGGATTTAGCAAGTATGTGGATTATCTATTGAATGATGATAAATGGAAGAACTTTAGAGAGAGAAAGAAGAGAGAGAAAGGAGAGAGTTAAGAGAAAGATGGAAATGTGATTGAATGAATGGAAGTGAACCAACAACCCCTCCTAACATGCTAGGAGGGGGGGTTTATATAGCCCACCCTACATGTGGGCTATATGGGCTATATTGGATCACGAGCCCAATATCATTGGAGTGACCGATCCTTTCTAAATACGTAAAAACGTATTTCCAACAATCTCCCCCAAAGGGAGGTCACTCCAAGTTACAATGTCCTAAATAGTCTAAAGCTCGTGATCTATACTAATAATGATGTGACCGAGACTTTCCTTGGGAGGTCACACCATTTTACAAAATCTTAAACCTAGCATACTATGCTTTAGTCTTCGATCTTGTTCTTGTGAATATGCTGATGAGATCTTTGAATTTAGTCTTGAGCATGTTCTCTTGCCTTGACCTTGTGCATTCATCACTTGTGATATTCGCCTCTTCGTGACTTCATGTTCCACACACTTATACCTTTATAATTCTTGAAAGCTTCAGAGTTTGATACAGCGGAAGACTTGACCTTCAGACTTTCTTGAATTCGTTGAAGTACTGAGTGTATGCAGTATAAGCATGTAGGGACGACTTCTTCTTGGATTCCGCAACGCCACCGTCTTCAAATGCCGCAACATAAATAGACACGAAAGAAATGGCTTTGAACATTTCATTCTAAATCGGTAGCATTTTACCTCCGGTCGGTGAAGACCGTTGGACGATATTAGATATCGTACCCGTGACGGATAGTTTCAATTAAGTAACTTCCTGACAGGATTTCGCGGGTAAACCCGTTCTCTTTATTCGACCGTCCAAAGCTGACTGCGAACATAAAGAGTGAATCATTTGGATAATAATGTCCGCCTGATTTGAAGCCGTCAATTCATGTTCCTGGAACAAGTGAAATTCAATTAAGAACCGCACCATCGTTGCTTTCCAGTTGTCACGAGCTTGATTCGTATAGAATCTTGCAAGTTACCTACCAAGTGCTGTTTGAGGTTAACACTAGAAGGATTTCCACTCATCACCGTGAACACAAAGGTATCACTCTGAGTGTTCTGGCAAGATCACTGAGATATTGCGTAGAGGCCTGGAACGTGTTTAAATTCAGTTAAGAATTAAACAGCCGTTGCTTTCCAGTTATCACAAGTTTGATTCATAAAAAATCGCACAAGTCACCTACCATGAGCTTTTTGATATTCGCTCAAGAAGGATTTCCATCTTCATTGTAAATACTTTCGTATTACTCGGATGTTCAGGCAAGATCATGAAGATTTTGCGTAGGACTCTTAAGATCTTTCTTACTTTTCACAGTGTATGAAGAAGCAAGGAATTATGAAAGTGTGTCCTAATGAGATATTTAATGATCTCAAATGGCTCTAGACTCGATCGTGCACTTTGGATTTTAGTGATCGGAGGCTGGAGAGGAGTGCCACCTTTTCAATACCAATTTATTCGGAGTGAATAAATCAATAGATAATGCGTTGTCTCCGTGTGATTAAAACAAATATCTTTTAAGAGATATCTGAGTTAGCTGGGATGGGTTGTGCCTTGCATCACTGGGTCCATGATGTCTGTCTTCAATATCAAGAATCATTAAACAATGATCTTAATAGCATATGTATTGACCCGGTTTCTGCCTAAGTTGTAAGGAGGGCTTCTTTCTTTACACCCTTTATCTTTACAATTCTTTTTCATTCTTCAACCCCTTCAATGCTTACCAATACGTCATCACTAGCACCTTGTTGTGATTGTTCCAGTGCTAACTTAAGTACTTGGTCGGCATTCAGCTACGTTCACAATCTTTCTCCATCTTTCCTAAGGACTACTATTTCTAGCTATGGAATGTCCTTGGGAAGATTCCTCCGGTTCTAGAGGAATCATTGGACTTTAACCTATCCTACCATCCTTATGTCACCATAATCTTCATCGTCGTGAAATAAATGGGTTGCGGGTAAGTATAAATCACCATGAAATCCATTTTGAAGTGCAAATCCATTTTGCTCCCCCTTAACACATGCCACGATATCCGAAAACATTTCGCACATGTAGGGATGAGCTAGCACGTTAAGTCAAACCATTTGTGACTAATCATTTCCCATATTAAATCACATTTTCTCCCCCATATTAAAAATATTAAACCAATCAATGTTTTTAATATCAATTGATTTAATAGCATTTTAAGAAAATTTGGGAAGAAAAATGCAAATCCAATTATCTTCATGAATTACACAAGCTCCCCCTCAAATTAATGAGGGTGTGCTGAAACGTAAATTAAATACCTTTTAAACACAAGTGTAAGGTATTTATTACGTGCAAGGATCATATATGATAATTAATTCACAAGATTAGCAATTTATGAGGTTGGACCTGAATGATGAAGAACATCATATGAAAGAAGCACATGGTTCTTGTTCACGAATGTTGGTCGCCTCATCACGTCTGAAGTTATCTCTTTACTCCATGTGTACGATTGATATCTTTGTCTTGACACCAACATGTGAACTTGGCACTTTTAGCGTCAAAGATTCTGATTGCTGGACAATTGCTCCCCCTCAATTGCTGACCCGTGTTCTATTGAAAGAGCTGTAGTCGCCGTTTGAGTAGTCGTATCATCGAGTATGTAGATATCAATTGTAAATTGCTACGGTTGGTAGAGATGATAACTTCATAAAAACAAGATTTCTCTTGTTTTAACAAATAAATGCACTGACACGTACATATATTCGTGTTAGATTGTGTTATTACGTAAACACAATCCCTTACATGGTTATAAAGTAAACCATGCCCGAGAAAATTAATTCCCGTTGTTGAGTCAAAGCTTTCCGGTGAAATGCTTGACTTGAGTATGAAAAGCGGGTTACTATCTGAAACAATAGCAAACCATTTTGAGCATGTTTTAAAACATTTGAACTTCTGCTCGAACTTTATTTACAACCCCGTGTCATTATTGAATGACATTTCTAGTATCGTAAATATTATCGATTCCAGAAGACATGCTCTTTTTATCAAAACATTTTTTGAACACACAATTTTGAAAGATTTAGAAAAACCTTTTTGAGAAATTCTCGAAAAATTGTGTTCAATGTTTTGAAAACCAATTACTTGAGCTTAAGATGTTGAATATCTTACAAAACGAGCTCAAGTCCGAGAAGTTGTAAACTTCCCGTTGTTAAGGATAAGTTACCATCGGCGATAAACTTTCCTTTTAATTGAAGAACGAGTCCTAAGTTGACATTTACTTAGAAGTCGTTTTCATGAGCTTGAAAAACTTTGAATGTTTTAACGTAAAGCTCATGACCGAGAAAGGTGAATTTCTCGTTATGAGGAAAAATTCTCTTATTTAAAAGATTCACTTTCCTTTCTGAGCTTAAAACCTGGAATGTTTTAATACAAGCTCATGACCGAGAAAATTTAATTTCCCGTTACGAGGATAAGCTATCTTTAAAGATAAGCTTTCCTAAAATTGAAGTCCGAGTTACAGTCTGATATTTAACTGTAAGTCATTGTGCATGAGCTTAAAAACTTCGAATGTTTTTAATATAAGCTCATGCCCGAGAAAAATTAATTTCTCGTTGTGAGGATAAGTTTATCATCGGCGATAAACTTTCCTTAATTTGAAGATCGGGTCATCATCTGTCATTTAATGATGAGCCTTATACACGAGCTTAAAACCTTTGAATGGTTTTAGGATAAGCTCGTGTCCGAGAAAACTTAATTTCTCGTTTTGAGAGTAAGTTATCGTTGCGTGGATAAACTTCCCTGTCTCTGAAGTCCGGGTCATCATCTGTCATTTAACGAGGAGCCATTGTGCATGAGCTTAAAAACTTGGAATGTTTTTGATAAAAGCTCATGCCCGAGAAAAATTAATTTCTCGTTGTTAGGATAAGTTTACCATCGGCGATAAACTTTCCTTTCTTTGAAGATCGAGTTATAGTCTGTGATGTGACTATAAGTCCTTTACACGAGCTTAAAACCCTTGAATAGTTTAAAATGTAAGCTCGTGTCCGAGAAAATTTAATTTCTCGTTTTGAGGATAAGTCATCATCGGGATGAACTTTCCTGTCTTTTGAGAGCGAGTTACAGTCTGTTATGTGACTGTAAGTCCTTTACACTGTAAGCTTAACTGGAAATCCCCTGAGACACTTGTTTCTTAGATATCAGATTCTTTAGCAACCAAACTCTGAGAGTGTCCTTAATTGAATGGTATACAACGATTGGACCGCTTCGTTCTTTTGGAACATCCTCTTTGGTACCTGCATTCTCATTTGGAATTTGTATGCTTTGATATGGGTTAGCGATATCTATCTTAGAAGCAAGTGGGGGTTCACAGTTTTCTTTTCTTGTGCTAGAGGTGACCTGAGGAGATGATTCACTTGTCTTAGCTGGTAAACGTTTCCTTTTATAGAAAACCTGAAGTTCAGGCTTAAGTGATGTATCCTCCTTTTCAATTTCCTCCCTAGTAGTCATAATAGAATCGGAGACTATCCTAGTTAAAGGGCACTCGTTTTCTACAAGGGTGAAAGTTCTACCAGTGGGGCGCCACATTTTACCAATGGGTTTGATTTTGGCAACCCACTGGGATTTAAGTCTAGCACGGGAGTTCACCTCATTAAGTAGTTTCTTGATACAAGAATCATGATTTGCCGTAAAGACACATTTTCTACATGTTTTACAAGTAGCATATTTAATGTCCGAGTAAGATCTAGAATTCCTAGATGATTGATTGATGCTCCTAGGATGTGACATGCTACGGTTAGTAGTGTTGGGTAAACTAGAAGGCATCTGACTAGGTTTGAAATTTCTATCTCTTACTTGTGTCTTTTGCTTAGCTTCCCTTAGACCAAAAGTATGGCGAACGTCATTTGAACTAGTTCCAGACGTATTCTTAGGACTATGTCTAGGGATATTAGAGGCAATCATGTGATTAGGTCTTGCAAAAGCTGTTTTAGTCACATTGGGCCTAGAAGGTGGAGTGACTGTTCTAGAAATATGAACCATATCAACTTGGGAGGCAAACCGCGGTCTCGAGGATTGTGATCGCTCGGATCTAAATGCAGTAGGTTGTCTGACAGTCGGTTGTCTGACGAACTGATTTGTAGGCGGTTTCCCCAAGATTGATGGTTTTTCAAGCTTAGTGTCCACACTAGGTCCTTCAGTTTTCCGTAAATCATTTTTCAACGCAGCTATAGCAAAGACCTTTTCCTGTACTTGAGCCTTTAAGGTCTCATTTTCTTTGAACAATTCATCTTGGGATGCCAACTTAGATTCAAGCAACTTAATTTGTTTCAAAAGATTATCCTTTTCAGCTTTAGAATCTAGAACAGTTTGATCCAATTTTCGTTCAAGAACAACGTTTGACTTTTCAAGTTTTTCAAAATATGTTTCAAATTTCTCCGTTTTCTTCGAAAATTCAATTTTGGCATCCTCAAGCTCTTTGGATTGCTGAGCTAAAATCATTTCGAGCTCTCTAATCTTGGAATCAGAAGCAGTTAATGAAGCAGTTATAAGACAATTATCATGATGTCTAGCATTTTGAACACTTTCTCCCCCATTATGACTCACATCGGATGAATCAGAAGTGGTATTTCTATCACTCTTTTCCATCCCATGTTTGTCATAGTTAGGTTCAGAATGCTCAATATGCGGTATTTCATCAGCATATACATCATCAACATTACATTGTACCATGTCCGCAGGCTCTTCGTCATTAACGGGTAAGGTGTCATCAAAAGAGATCTCGTGAACATTGCCTGACGTGCCACTGGTATCATGTTGTCCTCCTGAATCCGTGCTCTTGCCATCGTTAGGCTCCAAGTTGTCAACCGTATGACCATTCTCCTCTTGTATTTGCATCATAGATTCTTGCACTCCATTATCATACACTTGGTGAAGTCTAGATCTTTCATAAATTGAAGACGAAACTGATGTCATAAATTTCAACAGTTTATCACGAAAATCTTTAACATCGTTCTGTGTGTATTGAAAAAATGACCGGCATATCCCTGAATTGTCAGACTTGATGATATTGAATTGGAGGAAAGGCGTGAGTTGTGTCACAAGAGCCTGATATGCAGTTTCTGATGCAGAGTGATTAAAGTCTTCTTTGTGAAGTTGCTCAGCTAGGTGGTCCAAGTTGAGACATAGTGAATTGATGAATGTATAATGATGTTGACCAAAGAGTGTCACAAATTCGCTTCCTCCTTGAACCCATGCAATAGTCCTAAGATGTGACTGAAGTAGTCGACATGAAATTATACCACTTTCTCTAGCTGTGTTTTGCATGTGATGCAAGTCTCCCTCTTGAAATTTCGAATTCAAAGACTCCATTGAATTATGATGAAAAAATGATCGTGATTGTAGTTTTCTAAGGATTGAATTCAAAGACTACCAATTGTAGGATCTTAGTTTTCTAAGGATTTAGCAAGTATGTGGATTATCTATTGAATGATGATAAATGGAAGAACTTTAGAGAGAGAAAGAAGAGAGAGAAAGGAGAGAGTTAAGAGAAAGATGGAAATGTGATTAAATGAATGGAAGTGAACCAACAACCCCTCCTAACATGCTAGGAGGGGGGGTTTATATAGCCCACCCTACATGTGGGCTATATGGGCTATATTGGATCACGAGCCCAATATCATTGGAGTGACCGATCCTTTCTAAATACGTAAAAACGTATTTCCAACATAGAGTTTGCTGATTTTGTGGTTAATATCTGCATTGTTTGGGGAAAGTTGGGTTACTGATATTCGAGTTTCAGTAATTTGCTAAACGTGTAGATTTAATCTGGTTTATAGCTTATAATAGAGTTGATCATTTTTCACGTAACTGTTAATTTGAGTTTCTCTTTATCAGCTTTCGTTATGGTTTATTTTGCTGATGCATAATTTGGTATGCTGAGTGTTCTTCTAGTCCTGCTTATTTAATAGGTGTTTGTTAAATAAAGGCTGCTGTACCAATTTTTTATTGATCTAATTAAGTTTATGATTTGAATGATTGTTGAATTGAGCATTGCTTGACTATTTTGGAATTGTTTGTTTAATCAGACTGCTTACTTTACTTACTGTTAAATTTTACTTGTCTGAATGGATTTTATATGATGTTTTTAAGTTTTGGGCTTATTCATTTTGATTTTGCTGAATTCCTTATGTTATCAGAATCAATTGTTCTGATTAACTCATTTGCTGATATCCTTATCAGCTGATTTAAAAGATTTTGCACATAAGTCACCTCCTGTGACTCCAAACAGTTTACTGCCAAAAATAAATAATCTCAAAAAATGAGTCCCTTGTGGGACTCGAACCCTTGACCTCAAGGGTGTGTGCATTGTGTGTTTACCACTGAGCTAATAGCTCTTTTTAGTTTTCTTTCTGTTTATTAATTGATATAGTAGATTTAAGAATTGGCAGATTTTGCAATTAAAGTGTATTTTAATTAAAGTTACGTTTTTAAATAATTTTTAATTAATGCTTTTATTTAAGTCAATTCTAGTTTTATAATTAATAAAATAAATAAAAATAAAAAAATGTTTCTATTAATTAAAAAGTTTAATTAGTTTATTTTAATAATTAGATTTTTATAATTTTACATTTTAAATAAAATTAGTTTTTTTAAAAATAGATTTGGTATAATTAAATTCTAATAAAGTTAGTTAGTTTAAAAAGTTAAATAGATTTCTAAAAATAGATTAAAAGTAATTTTTTATTAAATAGAATTATTTTTATACATTATTAAATAGTTTAAATTTTAAATAGATTTAATTTTTAAGTAATTGTATTTAGATTAATTAATTTGGGGATTTACGATTCATGCACTTTAGGTTAAAATTATATAGTTTAAAATTGGTAGATTTAAATTCTAGTTTAAAAACCGAAAACCGATTCGAATCAATTGTCCAAATCAAAACGAAAACGTCTCAAATTCATAAGATCTTTGTGTACAACGAATTTGGTTCATCACGTGTTTAATTAAATTCGTCTTATACTATCACGATCACATCAATATGTTTCATGCTTCTTCCTATGCTAATCAAGGTCGAGTCAGGCTCACGACTCGGTGAACAAAAATCAAGCGCTTCTTGGTAGGGAACCCATGTATCTATCTTTTAGCTTTCTTTATCCTAAGTGTAGGGGAGACCCGTTGGTGTTTGCTATCCCCTCTCTTCTTCTAGTCAGGGATTCGAGCGCTCAATGATCCACTCTTGATGATTTTTAACGACCCGTGATTCCGTGTTCCCTTCTTCCCGGTTCTATCCTAAACTCTTTTCGATTCACTATTTTATATTTTCCAATATTAAAATAGGCATCTCGTTAGTTGTCCTTTACTTAGCAAGATTTAAACAAAGTGCACAATGTCCTAAATGTAGGGGAGTTTACTCCCACATGCTTAAACATTGAGGACAATGTTTATATTAAGTGTATAGGGGACTTATATCGAAGTTAAGTGTCCTTTTCCTTGTATTTGTCCTCATTTTAACCGGAAAATCAATTTTTCGACATTTTTCAAAATTTTTGATCTATTTTGGCCTATTAGTTTTACCTTTATTTTAGTTATTTTCTTTCTTTGCTAGAATAAATTTTGAATAAAGTGGTTTTAATTTTCAAACGTTGTGAATCTTTTGACTCAACCCGAGTTTACTTATCTAAGTTTACTCTAGCTAGTATCCTTAACGTGTTTAAGTCAAGTTTTGCTAGGCTTTTATATAGGGAGCTTTTAAAACGCGAAAGTCTTAACTCTCACGGGTTAAGAACAAGAACTTTTCGCGAGTTCCTATAATTGATCCTAGAGAGTCGTTTATCAAGGGAACTTTAAAATGCGATTTCTAAACTTGAAAAAGTCTAAGAATTTACAAGATCCTATAGGCGACTCGAAAACCCAAAACTTTGATTTTATAGGCTAAGCATCCACGAGTCTCATTCCTTGAGATTTTAAACTGTGGAGAACGAGAGATGATAGAGTCAATTATAAGTTTGGTATTCTGTCGTGAATTTATGTGAGTTAATTATAAGCCTATTCTCCCATCGCTTGCTAATAAATTTATCTGCAATAAATAAGGTTGTACGATTTGAAAAGTTACTTAGCTTCTAGCCCAAGATCGTTTAAAAGTTGCTCGGTATGTATTAGAGTTCATAGCCAAGGCATAACTTATTGAAGCGGGATGCGAAGATTGGCGAGTCCGAAAAGGTCCTAACAAGACATGAGGGCTATATTTTGTTGCTAAAGATCCCAAGTGATGTGAAGAATCATTTATCAAAAATCAATATGAAGGATCGAGACACACGACGAAAAGCAAATACCCCCGTAAAGATCATGGAGAAGTCTATCCGAAAAGGCCCTAACAAGGTATGAGGATAAATAGATCCAAGTCCAAAAAGGAGGCGGATCGTTGTATATCAAAATCCCAAATAAAGATTGGAGAAAAATGAAGAAGTCGTGGTCCAAATATGAAGAATCTCTCAAAAGTTCAAGTGAAGAAATTCCTATTATGAAGAGAAGACCATTATTTCATGAACGTCTCTCAAGATTTGAAGTATGAAGTCGCTGCCAAATATCGGTCCGAGAAAGGTCTCAAATCGCGAAGCGAGTTATGCCAAGATAGGAACTTTATGAGGTCCCGAGAAGCAATTTTAAAAGATTTTGTCCTTTAGCTAACTATTGATTAAATCGTCCCACTTTATTTTCAGCCTAATAAACTATCGAAATAAGTCAACAATGCATCCTCGTGATCATTCAAGACAACAATAAAATATAAGAGATACACCTAGGAATAAGGGAGTCTAAGTAAATAATTGGCCCACATGAGTTCGTGTTAGTTTGCTAACTTATAATAACAATGATCGTTTTTAAGCTTGGTTTGGAGAAACTGAAAACTTGAGGATGATGATCATTCACAACATTTCCAAAACCCGAAGGTATGTTTTTGATTTCTTTACTTTGAATGTTTATAATTTTCTATCTCTTTAATAAAGGCCAATATGGATTGATTGTGATGAAAAGTGTAAACGTGCTTTGTAACTAATGCATTGCAAGAGGACATTGCAATGGTCAAGTGTAGGGGATTTGATAGGTGTGTAAACACCCATCCTTTTTACCACTTAATTACAATAATTACCAAGCCAAAACGTGTATTTTATGTCATTTATGTCAGAATTATGCGTGGTTTGTGTTTTTGTTGTGATTTAGGACGAAAAGGTGAAAAGTGGAGAAAACACGGGCATTCACGGGCTTTTATCGAAGAAAAAGACGAAAGATGAAGTCAAGAAATCAAGAGTGCAAAAAGAACGGAAGTCCAAGACCAATTCTGAAAATTTATCGAAAAAAAAGTCAAAAGACGGAAGTTTACTAAAAGCCGAAGAACTCAAGTCTAATTTATTGAATAATTACAAGACAAGTTTGAAGAAATCCCGAGACAAAGTCATTAAAGTCAAAAGATTAAGAAGATTAAGGACTTAATGACGCAATTAAAGAAATAAGAAAGAGGGTTGGAAGCTTCCTAAGCACCTCCCTAATCCTCCTATAAATAGATTAGCTTAGATTTCATTTTCTCTTGTTGGCTAAGTGTGACAATTAGTCTTCCACCTTTTATTACCTTGTCATTTAAATTCATGTCCATTTAAATACATTGTCTTGCACCTTAAATACATTTAATTTCAAGTAAGTTTCCTTTTAATTATTGTCAATCTTTACTTTTCTTGTCAATCTTCTATCTACCTTTCTTTAATCTTTAATCTTTATACTTTATTGTTTATGTTTATGTTCTTGAGTTTTATTTGATTTAATTAAGTGAGTTTTGATTATTGTGGTTATTATTGTTAGTTTTATTGATTTGATTTGTTTGATTATCATTAGTAGATGTTTTTGGTTAATCTTATTTAATCTCTTGGTTGATTTTGATTAATTTTAATTAGATCCGCAGCTTTTTCCTTTCTCCTTGTTCTTCGCTTTGTTACTGTATTCCCAGGTACATTCCGGATCAAAGCCCAAATATTCCGAGTGAAGGTTTGTTCCTTGATTGTTCCGAATCAAGATTTAGTTCAGTGAAGTTCCGAATCAGTGAAGTTCCGAGTCAGTGTTTATTCCGAATCAAAGGACCTTCATTCGGAACATTCCGAATCAAGGACCTTCGTTCGGAACATTCCGGATCAACTTGAACATTTCGAACCAAAGAACTTCCGAACCAAAGAAGTTCATTCGGAACATTTATTATTCCGAATCAAGGAGGTCTTCATTCGGAACTTTCAAAGTTCCGAATCAGCAGGGAGTTCCGAATCAAGAGTTCCGAACCAAGAGTTCAGAATCAAGAGTTCCGAATCAAGGGAATTCATTCGGAACATTCCGATTGAATAAGTCTATTCGGAACATTCTGAATCAGTGAAGTTCTGAATCAAAGGTGTTCATTCGGAATATTGAATATTCCGGATAAGTGACATATTCCGGATAAACCATTATTCCGAGTGAGCATTTTATTCCGGATCAAGGATTTTGGTAAATATTCCGAGTGAAGAAGAATCATTCCGAACGAAGGTGACATTCCGGATGAGTGAAGAACGAAGGATTATTCCGAATGAGCTGTTTTCAGGTTCTTTTTAGTTTCTGTTTTTAAGTTTTAATTTTCAAGCTTTACTTTTCCCGCCTTTTTCCTTAGTTGCACTTTAAGTTTACTTGCCTTAGATTTATTTTAGCCTTGCCTTAGTTTAAGTTTTAGTTGCGTTTTAAGTTTGCCTTTAGTTTAGATTTAAGTTTGCGTTATTAACTTTAATTGCCCATTTACTTTTAGTGCCTTTTAATTCTCGTCACGCTTTTAAATACTCGCCATTTATTTTAAAGTAGATTTAGATTTAAATTAACGTCATTTAGTTTTAAGGTTTGCACTTTTCAATTACTACAACGACACAACTAATTGTTTCACCAAAGAACGACTGAGTCACACACTTAACCAGTTATCAATTCGATTAGACCAGAACAACGAACTTTAATTTTTATACGGGCAAAAGCCTTGTATCAATATACTTTCTTCGAAGTTGCTTTTAAATTTGATTATTAACTTGAGTTTAATAAGTAAACTGGAATGGGACATCCATGATATGAATAATGGAAAATATTTCTGTAGTATGATTTTAGTGGTCAAACATGACAACGTACCACAGAATACAAAAGCGCATATAATCAAATTTGCATCTCCTCTCAACCCTTCCAAGCATGCATCAGCAAACTTAATCGCATCATAAGCCTAAAAATTAGAATAAGAACAATCAGATGACGAAATAACATTATTTTGTACATCTCGAATCGTATAAGAATACTGAAAAAATTTTTTAGAGCGGCTACTAACCATGGAAACAGTTGCAGATCCTCCCCCAGTTTTCGCCTGTAAAATAGTCCATAATTCAGATTGTTTATCTGTCTAAGTAAAAGAGGATTTTTCGAATGCAAACTAAAACTCACAGTTTACCTCAACAACTTCAGTTTTGACGTTTTGGATACGATATGTCAGTTATACAGCTTCTTCCACAGTAAATGAACATGGAGGCTTAATCTGAAACACAGATTATAAATGCTTATACTATACACAATGTACTCTCGGTAAATGTTCAAGTACGTCCTCCAATTATGTTTAACTCTCTGTGAAAGATCATAATGCTCTTTCATATTGCTGGTTCTGCAAAGATAAAAACACAAGCAGAAGGATACAGACGAACGATATCTCTAAAAGATATAATCAACATATCTCTAAAAGATATAATCAACATATCCGTTCTCTCCTTGGTTGATGCAGCAGAAGAATCTGCTCATCTATTAGAAAAATAAGACACAAGCATATGAAATTATTAGTACACAGTATTCACATTCTAATAAAAAAGTGAAAAACTTAACTCAAAATTACCATATCTTTTTTCCTTTTGGTGCATCAGACTGCTTACCTTGTAGATAAGGCGACATACTTTCAAGGAAACCACTTCTCTCGCCAATCGATCTTCTACTGCTGTAGAAGGAAGCTCTAATCATATTCCAACATCATTATTATCATAGGATGACCACAAAAGGATTACATAAAAATTTGAATATTTATTTTCATTAATATGCTTTCTTAACCTAGATTTGGTATACGTGTAACTGGATATATACACATTGGTGAAATATAGAGTACTTTTAAGTGTTAAATTCAGTCATTAACATCGGTTTGATAATTCTAATGGTCACGTTATGGATGAGTCTGTATTTGTAAAGAAATTTACCAAACCTATTCTAATGGCCAAATTGACTTGTTTATAATATAATATGTTAAAAACATGTTACCCTATCCAATGAGTCTCTGCCCCTCCTTGCTGTTTCCGGCTCAAAAATCTTTAAGGCAGCTACTGGATTTTTCTTCATATCAAAATGAACAGCAGCTGACCTTGGAGAAACAGAAAGTTGAGACATGGACTACGGGTACATCATATGGCATTATATTTAGCTTAGGATTGGCATCATTCCTGATAATAAATGAAGACACGTCTAACCAAAACCAATGCTACTGCTGTTGGTGCATAGGATTGTGAATGTTGTTTTATGGCCAACTTGACTATAAAGAAGAGAAAGGTCACTACTTGCCGTTACTTTAACAGATGGACGAGTCTGCATCATAAACACCAGGTGTCCCTTTAATATCTAGCACCATATCAGTGCTCAGTTTTACTTAACCACTCAAATCGTTCTTTCTAAATTTCCTTCATGAAGGTTTCCCGATCATGAGAAAGTGACTCAGCGTCCTTTTTATATTTATCACGGAATACATCTTTCTCCAACTTCGTTAACGTTCATCTTTCAAAAATTTCAAAATGTTGACTCTTTCTTCTGCAATGCATTCTCCTTCCAGTCTCAATTTCTGATGTTGTTCCTGCATCTTATCACCAACCGATGGTTTTAGTATGTGTACGCAAGAAAACGGTGCTTTTCGGTTGCTCTTATGATATGAATCAAATTGGAATCAAGGGGTAATGCTAGATTTTATTAATCGGCCGGTGTTTGAGACCCGGTAACCTCCCTTACAAGAACATTAAACAAATAATCCTTCAATGAAAAATAACTGTCACAGGACTTAGTGCCTTAAATAAAGCCGACCCTAAACAACCAAAATAATAAATAAACATAATTAACTCCTAAGAATAATTAAATGACATCCAGCCCCCTCGAGTATCTACGTCGCATCTTTGTTGCGTCGATACACTTTTCCAAACCGGCGCCTGTTCATATAATTACTTCCCCCTTGAAAATTCACCTTGTCCTCAAGGTGAAAGGCAAGAAATTGCATGCTCAACAGATCCGCGCGCTCCCAAGTAGCTTCATCACGCGTCAAGCCTTCCCACATCACAAGAACCTCCAAACCCTCCGGCCCCTCACGAGAACCGATCACCTCAGATGGCTTACAAACAACATACATGTCGTCATTTAACCCTACAGGCAACTCCGATTCAGCTACATGATCCCCAATTACTGCCTTGAGTTGCGAAACATGAAACACAGGATGAATAGCAGCTGTTGGTGGCAACTTCAAACGGTAAGCCACAACTCCCACCCTCGCCACTACCTCGAAAGGCCCATAAAACCGCGGAGCTAATTTTAAACACAACCTGTGTGCCACAGTAACCTGAGGATAAAGGCGTAACTTCAAATAAACAAGATCCCCCACCTCAAACTGAACATCGCGCCTTTTCCCATCTTCTTGAACCTTCATCAACTGTTGTGCCCGTCGTAGCTGTATCTTTAACTCATCTAACACCTCATATCGTTCCAACAAATACTGGTCCACTTCAAAGGTAATCACGGCACCTTTATCATAATCCATGATTGTTGGAGGATCACGCCCGTACAACACCTTGAATTGTGTCATCCCAATGGAAGAATGACACGAGGTATTATACCAATATTCAGCCCATGGTAACCATTTAACACATTGGTTCAGTTTAGAGGACGAGAAACACCGCAAGTAAGTCTCCAAGCTGCGGTTGACCACTTCCGTTTCCCCATCCGTCTACGGGTGGAAAGTCATGCTATGCTTCAAGTGGGTGCCCTGATACTTAAACAACTCCTTCCAGAAATGACTAATAAACACACGATCCTGGTCTGAGATAATGGCCTTGGGAATCCCATGCAAACGCACAACACCACGGATAAACGCGACTACTACCGATGCCGCTGTATACGGATGTTTGAGAGGAATGAAATGCGCCGACTTACTAAGCCTATCAACCACCACCATGATAACGTTGTACCCCTCGGACTTAGGCAACCCATCAATAAATTCCATCGACAATTCCTCCCAAATCTTCTCCGGCAAGTTCAATGGCTGAAGTAAACCCGCGGGTGCTAAATTGGAATACTTACTCCGCTGACACGTGCTACATTCAGAATCCAATTTAATCACATCGCTACGCATTCCCACCCAATAGAACTCAAGAGACATCCGTTGATACATCTTTTGAACGCCTTCGTCCCCCCCATGGCACCACCATGCACTTCCTGAAAGATTTTAGGAACCAAGGAAGATGTGCGGGGAAGTAACAACCGTCCCTTGTATCTCACGTCCCCGTCTACGATCCCATACCCCTCAAGTCTGTCTCCCCCGTTCAACAGGCGAGTACGAAGCTCCACTATTTCTGGATCGCCTCGAACCGTCTGTAACAGGACCGTATCACTGCTGATTCGTGCCACTGTTAGCTCAGAAAATGCATAATCACCCCCACGTCGTGATAAAGCATCAACAGCCCCATTCTCGCGTCTCGGCCTGTATACAATCTCAAAAGCATAACCTGATAATTTAGAAATCCACCTTTGGTATTCGCTGGCTACAACACATTGCTCCAATTAAAATTTAAGACTTTTTTGATCGGTGATTACTTTAAATTTTTGTCCTATCAGATATGGCCTCCACTTTTGAACGGCCATTACTATAGCCATTAATTCTCTTTCATAAACTGATTTAAGTTGTGCCCTCGGTCCCAAAACTTGGCTAAAGTAGGCAATCGACTTACCCTCCTGCATAAGAACCACACCCACTCCATAACCGCAGGCGTCCGTCTCAATGATAAATGTTTTAGAGAAATCAGGCAAAGCTAAAACTGGTACCTATGTCATCACTTCTTGCAATTTTTTGAAAGCTTGAGTTGCCTCGTCTGTCCAGCGAAAATTATCTTTCTTGAGCAGGTCCGTTAAAGCCCGAGGGATTTTCCCGTACCCCTGCACAAATTTACGGTAATACTCGGTTAGCCCCAGAAATCCCTGTAGCCCCCTTAGGTTTTTCGGAAGTGGCCATTTGTCATGGCTGAAATCTTTGACGGATCTGCCATCACCCCGTCACGGGTCACGATGTGACCGAGATACTCCACCTGGGACTGTCCGAAGATACACTTTTTATGGTTACAAAAAAGCTTTTCATTCTTCAGGCACTCAAAAACCGTTCTTAAGTGTTCACAATGCTCGCCCATGCTTTTACTATAAAACAAGATGTCGTCAAAGAAAACCAACACGAATCATCGCAAATATGGTCGAAAAATTCGGTTCATTAGAGACTGGAAAGTAGAGGGTGCATTAGTCAACCCCAAGGGCATCACGAGAAACTCATAGTGGCCCTCATGTGTCCTAAATGCTGTTTTTTTGTATATCCGCGTCTTTCATTCGGATTTGATGGTATCCCGATTTGAGGTCTAGCTTGCTAAACACGGCTGCACCATGTAACTCATCCAACAATTTATCGACCATTGGTATGGGAAACTTATCCAGAACAGTCGACTTATTTAGAGCCCGATAATCAACACAGAACCTCCAACTGCCATC
The DNA here is from genome assembly GCA_025667525.1 of Glebionis coronaria. Taxonomy (NCBI): domain Eukaryota; kingdom Viridiplantae; phylum Streptophyta; class Magnoliopsida; order Asterales; family Asteraceae; genus Glebionis; species Glebionis coronaria. Next base: position 109,128,211 of record CM046879.1, on the reverse strand, counting down.
TTTCTTTTTCACCAGTTTACCCGTATCTCTCCCAATTGTTGAAGCCACTTAACCCCAAGAATTACATCAGTGCTACCAAGTTCCAACGAATAAAAATCTTTGATCACTCGATGACCCTGTAAATTCAATTCCACTCCTCTACAAACACCCGAGCTAGTCTCCGTTTTCCTATTGCCCAAGATGATCCCCGTCTCCCGTTTCCCGGTAACCTGTAACCCCAATGGTTCCACCAACCGTACTGATAGAAAATTGTGGGTAACCCCACTGTCAATCAAAACAACTACCTCTTGTCCGTGTATAGTACCCCTGAGTTTCATTGTGTGGGGAGTAGTAATACCTACCACGGAGTGCGCTGATACTTCCACCGCGTCAAGGTGGGCATGCTCCTCGTCCTCATGGTTAACCTCCGCCTCCACATCATAATCCTCATGAAGGAGAAGTATATGTAACGATGTCTCAGGACACCGATGCCCGGGCCCGAACTTCCCATCACACCGGAAGCACAAACCTTTAGCCTTCTTATCTGCCATTTCCGCTTCTGTCATCCGTTTAAATGGGAGTCTCCCTGCTCCACTTTTCTTCTCTTTTGCTCCCCTGCCCGTTGGTGCAAGCTGCGACCGTAATCCCACCACCCTACCCCGGTTGGTCGCCGTCTTCGGGGTCGCCACGCCACACTGTCCTCCTGTTTTACTTTCCTCGATAAGTCTTGTCAATTCCATGGCCTGACTTAAGTTAGATGGTTGTTGTGTTCTAACAGCTATTCGGAGTTCTGGTTTCAACCCCTTAATAAAGTTACCCTCCAACACCTCTTCTGATAAACCAGGTAATTGAAAAGCTATTCTTTCAAATAATGTCACATATTCGCGACCCGTCCCTTGTTGACTAATGGAGAAAAACTGTTCATACAAGTTACTGTCTTGTGACGATTAAAAACGGTGTAAGAGGCCTCTTTTGAGCACTTCCCAACCGATAAAAGGCTCCCTATTATTAACCCATCGGAACCAGGACAGGGCAGGCCCTTCCAAGCTCAAGACCGCTGCACGAAGTTGGTCCCCAGTAGTAATCAAGCCTTGCACCTCAAAATATCTCTCTGCTTGGTATATCCAACCATAAACGTCTTCCCCATCGAACAATGGCATTTTGAGTTTTCTTAATCGGTGATCATGCCATCCTCCAGATCCCTATACAAACGATGGGATCTGCATAGTGGTGTTCGGGAATGCTACGCCTGCTTGTCCATACTCATTTCCTGGGTGATTCTGGAAAATCCTTTCATTGGTAACTGGTGGGTTTGAATTCCGATTGATGCTAATACCTCCCGGTTGGCTCATTGGAAGCGGAAATCCCTACGAATCAAACTGGAGGCCCGAAAAAATCGTATAACTTGCTGAGGGTTGGCCCGTAAACGCCGAATACTCAGCATGGTATTGATTTTGGGTGTTGATCGGCAGCGTTCTAGGGTTGCTGGATAGTATGTTGTGGATAGTTTGTTGGGGCGAACGTGTGGTGGAATGGGATAGCAGTGGTGGAACGGTGGCGGGAAGGGTGATGGTTGGTTGTAGGGCTTTCAAGAGATGCAACACCTCCGCAAATTGCTTATCAGCATTTGCTTTGTTCTTTTCAATTGATGCTTGCATCTGATCAAAGCGGTTTGATGTTTCTTCCTGAGTAGCCAATGAAACGGTTTTGAATTGTTCCAAGCTTGCTTCAACATCAGTAATCTTCGTCATGGCTGATTGTAAATCTCCACAGGCGGCAGGAGATTGCTTTGATACCAATTTGATATGAATCAAATTGGAATCAAGGGGTAATGCTGTATTTTATTAATCGGCCGGTGTTTGAGACCCGGTAACCTCCCTTACAAGAACAGTAAACAAATAATCCTTCAATGAAAAATAACTGTCACAGGACTTAGTGCCTTAAATAAAGCCGACCCTAAACAACCAAAATAATAAATAAACATAATTAACTTCTAAGAATAATTAAATGACATCCAGCCCCCTCGAGTATCTACGTCGCATCTTTGCTGCGTCGATACACTTTTCCAAACCGGCGCCTGTTCATATCATCTTATCATGAATCAAAAAGCGTATTCACAAAATAAGGTTCCTTTGAAAGGGGCAACTTGCATAGGAGTGTATTCTGTAGTTCAGGGAGCACAACTATGAGACGCATTTTGACCAAGGCTGATTCACAAGGACCCAACAGAGTGGTCAATTCCCAGACCCCACTCATCTAGCCGAGAGATAGGTCCGTGACTAATAGACACCTTTCCTACAGGAGATGCATTTTAAAGATGGTTAAAAATAAGTAACCATTTTAAAAGTGGGTGAAAGTAATCTACTTTACAAAAAAGAAAGCATTAAGAAGCAAGTGTAGGAAGAAGTTAAATACACCATTTGAAAGTGCAGGAGACGGATAGTTAATACGTAAGCCAACGTACGGTGAAGAAGATCTTAGACCACCCAATTTGGGCAAAGAGTATACTGAATAAGGCGCGGTTGCCTGATAACATACTTGAGGTTGTTAAATCTTCCCAGAGGGGTATGTTTTAAATCTTGCACATGTTTTTTTATCAATATATGGAAGACAAAAAAGGGTCTGTTATCAAATTTGTATGAAATTCCATTTGCTCCTTTTGGCGACAAAGATGATGTATTTTACTATCATGGAATTTCCCTGCAATAGTTTAGTTGGTTCCCTTTTAGTGTATCTTCCTATAAGATGATACAGATATATATATGTATTGTATTAGCATTATAATAAACTCCAATTATGTACGAAAATCTCATAAGGTCAACATCTATTCTAGAAAATGAGGAAGTTGGTTTAAATTGGTGAAAAGGTTTCAACAAATTCCCTTAATGTGCTGACAAATTCCATTTGGTGGTGGTTGCTCTTCAACTTGTTTTCATTCTAGTGAATTGGTTTACTTCACCATTTGATCAGTGATAGAAAAAGATAACCCAAAATGATTCGTTTGTCGACTGCTATTTTGTAATTGTCAAATTGTCGTCACCCCTAGAATATACCAGCTATGACAAAAAGGTTTTGCTATATCACGCATGTAAACCCATATGTTATATCATTCCAGTCTAATCAGATGATTCTCATTCAGTCATAGTCGAAAAAAACTATTTGTTTAACCTTCCAATCTTTGGGTAAAATACAATAAATAGCAAGTGAAATCTAGTTGTGTTACATACCCAATCACATCACTTACGGAGATTATTTTACCTAACAAAACTCCTCATAAAGACCACTGTAAGAGTGGCAACTACAAGAAAGTTAAGGCGACAGATCCGAGAAACTCTGCACCAACTGTTATCCACCAACTCTGCAGCAACTGTTGTGCATTATATCCACATAATGACCACTGTAAGAGTGGTGACAAAAAGAAAGTTAAGGCGACAGAGCCGAGATATAAATTTTCACTACTCTGTAAAGTAACTATTATATAAAATTATAAACCATACTGATGTATATTTTAACTATGACCACGAAACATAATTGCATAAAGAAGCTGTGATTATGAGGATTTACATTTACTCTAATAAGTCATTTATCACCTTATTTGCTTATTTACTATTTTCACCCTAAATATAAAACCCACAGATTGAGAAATAAACGACAATAGCAACAAATGCAGTAAAAGTTCAAAAAAGTAACTGGTTACTTACTAAGCTGGTCACCCATCACATTGAATTTTCTTTAAAAATTCGAATTCAGTCACAAAGTATTTATTTAAATAAGTTGTTTCTTAACATAAGCCGGAGCTGCATTCGACCCTCCCAATGCTACTGATGTCTCGTTGATGTCATTCCTCCTTCTCGCTAGCAATCACAGTTAGGGGGTGTTTGGCTCATTTTCGATATGAACAATTTTTTTAGAATTTTCAAAGATGTTGTCCTTAACTCAAATGAAAACAAAACTAAACTATGAAATATTGTTTAAGGGAAAGGAAACTTACATGGATTGCCTTCCTATGATTCCCGTCTCTTCCTACTTTTAATAGTTTAGAATATGATATATGATATAGTTTTATATGCTCTTCAAGTTCTTGAATTATGTACCTTTCTGCTTCTAGATACTTAATTAAGAAAAGTCATAGCATATTCAGCCTACAACAGTAATACAATAAAAAAATCATCTCTACAAATCTTACCAAAAAAACCATCTGGTAGTTGTCAAATATTTGGGGTTTCCATTGCTCCATTCTTCTCCTCGGAGCACCCATGGGGTCCTCCACAAACTATGAGCAGATTTGCTTAAGAAACAATGAGCAGATATGAACCCATCACCCCAGCTAGAGATGTCAATACCAAGCCCTGAAATATAGCGAAGTATGTCATTAAGTTTAACCAAACCCACAAAGAATAATTACCATATCCACCAACATCTTATCAATGATATCCATGTAAGGGTTCAAGTTTAAAAAACCCATGAAATTAATACCAATCATACCAATCGGATCTGATAAGGAGATGTTCAAATATGTGTTATAATCACAAAATAGATGATATTTTACCCGTGGTTTGTAGAGATTAAGGTTATAAAAGAAGCAAAATGGAGAAGAATGATATCATACCAATCGGATCTGATAAGAGATGTTTAAATAGGTGTTATAATCTCATAATAGATGATATTTTACCCGTTATTTGTAGAGATTAGGGTTAGAAAAGAAGCAAGATGGAGAAGAATGATATTAGGGTTTGAGAGTGGCCGCTTGTGTGTGTGTGTTTCCCCGCCTGTGGCTAGAAAAAAAGTGCTTTTATGTATTATAAATACATGCACTTTCAAAACGCCGCTTTTTATTAAAAAAATGTGTTTTCAAACAACGAATTTCCGATTTTTTGAGATTTTTTAGGAAATAATCAAATCCTATTGGTTTAGAGCTGCCATGTCACATATGACTGGGATTAAGGGTGTTGTATCAATCATAATTATACCTATATATAATATAAAGATATATATATATTTAATTTAAAACTTTTACTATTATATGTGTCTTCCTATTTTAGTACTTTTAATACACACTTATCTTTCTAATTTCTTTATCTATCAACATCAAAAAACTGTCGAATTTCCCAAATGACCAATTCTCACATCTCAACTTCACCGGGCTTCTCAACACAAGCAATCTGAATCCTTCGTCATCCTTAAACCCCTCGACGCCATCGATACAAAACTTCATTTCATCTTCTTCTCAAATTCCATCCGGCTCCCAATTCCCGTACCCTCCTTTTGCTCAAAACTATTTCCCCCAAATGACACCCGAACAAATTTACCAACAATAACAACTCGCGTTTCAAAACACACAATTTAACAACCAATTCCAAGTCAACAACACGTGCCAGAAACACATATCAAATTTCCAGCGTCACAACCACCATCCAAAAAAGGCCGCCACAAAAAAGATCATAAAAAAAATCAAAAGCTTTGTCTACAGATGACGATGCCGATGATGAAGTAGAATTTGTGGAAGCTCCGTCTCAACCTCTTGCATGTTGAAATCGTGATAAAGAGATACTATTGTCCAATTGTTGGGTTGGTGTGTCAGAGAATGCCGAAATTGGAAATGATCAAAAACCTTGATTGTTTTTGGGGGTAGATTCTTAGAGATTTCAACGCGGTTACAACAGGGATGCGTCGTACAAAGAACATGATTACGGGGAAATTGAGTCGGATGCATTCCGATTTTCAAAAGTTTCAAGGAATTTATCAAGGAGTAAATTTTACGAGTGGTATAAATGAGGATGGTGTGTTGGAAGCTGCGGAGGACGAATATGCTGTCGCGTATAAAGGGAAACAATTTTCTTACGTTCACGCGTGGAAGATCCTCAGACAACACCAGAAATGGGTCTAGGTGGTAGGCGTTGATGTGGATGATCACATGGATTTATTCGGTCCCAATGCCCGTCCTCGAACCGTAGGAAAAGCTTGACTCGCCAAGAATATAAAATCTGAAACAACTGAGAGGACCGACGGAGGATCCTCGAGGTCATTGAAGGAAATGCTAAACGATGCAATGCATAAAAATTTTATCGTTGGTAAATCCGCGTACGATGCTAAAAACGCTAAGGAGGAGAGGCAGATGCAGTTGTCAGAGTTCCAGTTTCTCGCGGTTGATGCCGACGCAATGCTGAAACTAAAGGGTCGTTTGTTCTCCGACAACAAGCATAAATTCTGGCCAAAATTAATTTGTCGTCGTTTTTAATTTTCGTAATTTTTTTTCGTATCGTATTTTAAATTCCGTATTTGCATTTTTATTTAAGTATTTGTAATTTCAATTTGAATAAAATGAATTTTAATTTGTGTAAAAATAAAAATTTAAAAAATAAATATAGTGGTGGGGCCAAAGTGGAGAGGAAAGTGTGTGCCATGACAAAGGAGTGTTTTGTGGTGATTTAGCGCTGATATGACAACAGTGGGAACAAAGTGGAGAGGGGTTGCCCCTCCACGATACTCTCTCCTCTTAGAGGCTTAGGTACAGTTGAGCCATGGGCTCGTGTCGTGAGAAAAAAGTTCTTGCTACATCATCATTTTTTCCCACAACATCAAACCCACTATAACACCAAACAGTGGCTCCCTAGTTAACACCACACTTTTTTGGTGTTATGGTGACCCTATTTTTTATTTTATAAATTTGATAAACAATTTATTTTCAACTAAAAATATAAAATTTCATTAATAAAAATAATACATTACATTATCGAAAAAACTTCCGAAAATTTTTAAAAAAGAAATTAAAGAGCCTTACAAAAAACTAAAAAAAGTACAACTAAAAAACATACGGAAAAAATTACAACTTAAAAATTAGGATATTTTGCACGCGCCTCTTTTTTTAGATTTTTGATCTTTGTCGTGTCTTCCGCATTCATTCCGGTAGTGTCGAACCGAAGGATCTTCAATTCTGCGTTCCTTTTTTGAAGCTCACACACTTCTAGTCTTGCCGCTATCTCCCGGTCCATTCGCTCTTTTCTGGCATCATGATCAAAGAGTATTTGTTATTGTAGCAATTAGGCCAATTTTTCTTTTTGAGAACTCAAAGTGGTGGATGAGCTTGTGGAATGTTGAACTTTGGCCTTTCGTGGAGCACCAAATGGATGAGGGATCTTATCATCGTCGAAAAGTTCCAGATCTTGATTGGCTATCTTCCCGCGTGATCGTATTTCTCGTGTTGCTTCGGGATTCTTCCATGTGTACTTGTCTTTAAAAAAAGGCCAAGCATGCGGCATGTCTTAAAAAGCTTTCTTCATAGACTTTTTTTTGACAAAGTTTCTGAATTAGATCCCCCCAAACCAATATCCGTATCTTAAGCAGATTCATACACTTTGATGTAGTTTCCACGATCTTCTAGCTCACCATTTTAAGTGCACAACGAAAATTTGTAGAAAAATTACTAAGCCGCACAAAACAATACTACTCCTATACTGTTTCATTTCATTTGGTTTTGGTGATAATCCGTTTGGGGGAATATGCAAGAAATCAACAACAATTCTTGTCACGCTTGTAGAATACTTCATAAAAATCATGCAAAGTGAAATAGATGCCATTCCATGTACACTACTTTCCCCTGGAAGTTGATCTGATTACTCTAAAGTACACGATCTTCCCTCATGAGGATTCCGAACTTAGAAGCATCATTATCATGGACGTCCATATACTTGAGAAGTTCTTAGTCTTAAGAAAATGTCTTGAAAAGCTTTGAAAGTCATTGAGAAACTTTGAAAATTTTGTTTAGACCGTGAAGTACCATTGTCATTATGTAGCTCAAAATATCCAGTGAGAACTGATTGCTGATTACATCTCTTTGTCTAACTTACCAACCTCGTATTTTGTCGGCTATTTGTTGTTATCGCATGACGAAGTAAAACCGATATTCTAAACTCGAAACTAAAGTGCAATCCCCCAAATTTGTTAATTAAGCTTGCACTATTGTTGATTGAAGAACGGTGCAGAAGCAAATCTCTAAGTACCTTATACCCAATCACAAAAGTATAAGAAGTACAACACCTCTTGAAATATCCACATCTACAACTGACTGTGATACTGAGTATTCTGAAGTAACTCTTTAACGTGATAGTTTTCCATGAATTCAACCATCCACCCTTACACTAGAAACTGCATAATTCAAGTCTCAATCATAAATTCTTTGTGCTAAAGCAAGTCATCAATCAATAGACTGGGTTTAAAGAAAAGGGGTAGAAAATAGAAGGAAGACTCAATGATGAAATAATTAGACGCCGTCGTGAAATCCACTTCAACTTCAAATAAGAAATACCAAATCCACTCCGTGATCACTTGTCTTCGAAAAATTAAACTAGTCGTTTTGTCGTATAAGTGAATCTTATATCGGATTGTTTTAGCGTTAAGTGTTTTGTTTTCTTTGGTGTTGTGTTTGAATGTCGTTATCTAGAAAAATGATGAATTGTCATTAAGGGATATTTTTTTCTAGATAACTTGTCTTTAAGCCAAAATTTAGTCTCATGGCCACCTGATGCGTGGATCGGAATATTGGGTTTTTAAACGAGGGTTTCAATCATCGAAGTGAGTATATAATCAACATATACCCATTAATACTAGTCTGGTCCAAACCAAATCATCTTCGATTCGATCCTAAAACCAAGTAGCCTACCCAATTAATACACCATGGTTTGCATATGGTAGAAATACTTGGCCCAATTAACTAAGTCCCCTGCCAATACCTTACCATAATGACAATTCAATCAAAGTTTATGGCCCATAAATGATTCAAGTGAAATACAGAGTATCAACCAATATCATTTCAATAAATGGTCCAAATCAAATGCATATAAAACGCTAGACCTCCTATTTTATTAGGTAAGATACCTAATTTCACTCACTCGTCATAACCCAAATCTCATTTCTTGTTTAGTCTGCCCCAATCTCATCTCTGTCACCCAATTAAATCTCATTATAACCAACCCTAATCTCTAATAAAAACGCAGTACTACTTCAACAATACTCATCATCTTAATCTTTAATCTTTGATGCTCGTATGTAGACAACAACAAATCATCTATCACAATTGATGTCTACTATAATCATATACCCCTCGAACATTTCACGTCAATCAACAAGATCTCGCATCTCTATGTATCTTCACACGAATCAAACCCCCTTTAATCTTACTTGCTCGTGAGACCATGTACCAGAGTCAACGACATCAAGGTCTCTAAGTTAGGCCTCGGGTAAGGTTGTATTAATTTGTTTTTCTCAAATCAAAATACAAAGATTGATTATAACATTCTTGTTAGTAACCTTTCTTTAATTTCGTATATCAATTCGATGGGTTATCCCATTTACATGGATCTATGATGATATTAATTCGTGTGATAAATCTAAAATGGTCTAGATAATAATCAATATACACGAAATCTTGTGAGATCTTTTGTTTCATGCAATTCAGATTTTGAGTCTGTAGTGCAGATAATGTGAAAATTCTAAAATTTCACATATGTGTTATGTGCTATGATCGAATGAATATGAAAATTTAGCTAGAAATTTTTGCTTTTGTGCCTTACTTGGTAAGATGAATGAGTCCTCACAACCTAAACTGCCATATCAACATATTCCTATATATTGTAAACACAATGTATATATCAAGTCTAAGATCTAAAAGTAATAAGTACATTATGAATAAGAACATCTCAAATATAACTATGATGCCCTACATTCCCTTAGAAACCCTAGAATCCCTATGAATGAGTTGTAAACTCAAGAATGGTAAACTATGAATGGACAACACATACGAATAAGTAAATATGGATTATAAACAAGTTTTAAACTATACTTTGAAGACATAATACTACCTAATAATAGTAAGGAAAACCCATACAAAGCTAAGTAGAAATAAATGTACATAATAGTCTAGATCACCACCTAAAAATCCTTGGTAAACAGTATTTTAAGCAATACAAATACACAATACCTAAATATGAATACCAAATACAAATATAAAAGTTATAATCTATCATATAAAAGAGATATATGAATGTAAAACACCAAGGATAAGTAATTTAAAGGTGATTACAAGTATAAGACCTAGTCTAGATTAGCACCTAAAATCCATTTAACGTTGAATTAAGATCTACTCTTTTGTAACCAATTATAAAACTCAACTAATTATCATATTAAGATCATACATTTATCTCAAGATAAGTTACAAATTATTAAAGCACAATGTACAAGTTATTGAAGCATAGAACTATAAGCTAATTTAATTGTACCTACGATATGATTAGTTGATTACATTATAAAAACCCTTAAACCAAGTGTGTAGAATATTTAGAATTCTTAAAAATACCATATAAGCCCTAGAATAAGTTTACATGAGGAGATAAACACTAATTACCCAAAGTATAAAGTCATTAAACTTAATGACCTAAAAACCCTTATATTAAGTATATCACTTAGAATCAATACCTAGTCTTTTAGGACAAGTCTACAAACACTCATAACACTAAATTTAGGTTATAATATTATATTAAGACAATGTACAAGTACCCTAAAGCACAAGGTACAAAATTTTAATGCATGGCTTATAAATTAGGTCAAAATAGGTATTTTCACCCTTTGGACATGTTTACTTAGAATAACTTAGTAAATCAATGTAGAGACTTCATGAACACATTAAGGACAATGTAGGAGGTATATATTGAGTTTACATCAGTAGCTAAATCAAGGATAATGGATTTAACAAGGATTTAGCCCTAGATCATTAGAACCCCTAACCATGCTAGGTTTTCTTCCCAATTTCACCTCAAACATTTGTTAAACTTCAAACCAAAAACTCAAAATTCTTAATTACAATTTATAAACCCTAGTTACACCCTAATACATCACTAATCACATTCCTAAACCCTTAATTACAAGAATTACAAAGGTACAAGCCCTAGATTTGCATCTGGCTAGTTTTTTCCCTTCAAAAACCCATTTAAACCCTTTCCTTCCTAAATTAAAACTTAGGATCAGTACTAATAGATATTTTGAGATATTTATAAGTAGGTGATGCACCTACTTGTGGCTTACACATCACCATTCTCATCTACATTATGTCGTGACCTATTCTTAACCATAAGTTCAAGATATTTTGTTTCTAGGCTCTACAAACTTGCATAGATCTTTCCTAGCTTCCCTTAGTCACTAAGCTATCTATATTACACGTTTACAAGCCAAACTTAGAGCCTAAGGGTTGGAAAAACTATAAATAGGGGCGAACTTCATACTTTAGAACTTGTACCCTGTTTTTTCTTTACCTCCATACCCATTCTTAAATTCACTTCTAAAAGTTCTCTATTACTCTTAGAAAACCAGAAACTAGGTCTAGAAGGAAGCCATTGAAGCTCTTGAAGCTTTGGTAGCAAGTAGTGTTCATAGGAAGCCATAAGGAGCTATTTTGGAGCTACCTAGGTAATCTCTATGTTAACTAAGATTTGATCTTGTTATAATGCTTTCTTAGACTTGTTATAATGTTTATAGGATATTAGAAAACTAATCTAAAATAAATTAGGTCACATGATCATTTAGAATAGAAGTTATAAGGTAAAGGTGTCTTAAAACCCTAGTTTTGTAATTGACATGAAATAATGAGATAAAATCCATTTCAAAAGATATAATTCTAAAGAATTTTTTTATTATGATTATAAAGTGTTCATAAACTTTGTTCTATAATCCTAGATCATTTAATACATTTTTGAGGTTGTTATGTGATTTTTAACAAGTATAGGGACTAAAATTGTCGTTTTTGAAACTATTAACATTTTGGGATAAAAGTATCATTTTATGAAATTTAAAACTATAAGGATAAATATTGGAAAGTTTGAGACCCTAAGGTTAATATTTGAGGGTTTAAAATGTAAATATTAAAACTATATGCTTTAGGGGTTAAAAGTGTAATTAAGATAAAGTATAACTAAAAGGGCTATTTTTATCAATTTTGAAACTAAAGAAACTAACTTATAAATATGAGATAATATAAAAGGTATCATGTTACTAGAGAGCTTTATACAAAGATGTTCCATCTCGATATTACGTTTTGACTGAGTGGTTGAGTTTATGATTTAAAGTGCCCTCGCTCCTCAAACGTTTATAGAATGGCTTCCGAGTATGATGCTCAGAACAATGATGCTATAATTAAAAAAAATTATAAATCAAATAATACATAACTAATACTTAAAATTATTTAACCCAAGATCAAAGACTTGATACTATACAAAATGTGTTAAATCCAGGTTTGTGTGAGACCAAGTTGTTATTTGTAAGACAAAGTTGTTCTCTATGAATGAAATATATCTGATTACAGCTTAGATTCTATGGATATAAGGTTCATAGCCTCACTTTTAAATGCTTTACAAATGAATTGAAAACCCGTGAGGGGGATATATGCTAAAACTGGAATACAAGTGTTTTCGTATGTTGCATAATATGATTACCGACACTATGTTTACTACTGCCATTAAGTCCCTTTCAAGCGTGACCGTTAATTATTTCTAGAAAATGAGCGCTAATATTATGAATAGTACTATTTGAAGACTGACATCCCCTATCTGGGCAAGTCGCACTTGTTGGAATGCCGACATGTTCCTACCTAGGCTAAACGGATACACTTTAATTTGCTAAACTCAGGAGTCCGACAAACTACCTGCATGAGGGAAATTTGTTGGTTTTCTAGTTTATGTCAAGTATGGTGCATTAACATAGTGCAATATGATAACTATTTTATGTGGTTATATAACAATGTAGCCCGGATGTTGATACAAAAGTTGGATGATCCTTGCTTAATCCAAATTAGGCTTAATTTGGATAGGTTGGGCTCCGGCTCTTGCACCAAGTGAATGTCTTGCTGAGATCCTGCACACTAAAACAACACGCGTTGAGCTTACCATGGGCGCGTGTCCCACGATTAGACTCCGGCGTGAGAGTAAGTAATCGATTTAGGGTTAAGAATCGGTTGTAGGTCGAGAGTATGAAGAATATGATACCTTTGTGGAACCCTTGGGGGTTCCTTATATAGGCGGTGAAACCCTAATGGGCTGTCACCGATGCTTCGGTCTCAAGCAAAGGATAAGTGCCATAATTAGTTTGATATCTTCTAATTATGGTGAGTGTATATCCTCTACTGTGGGGTAAATCCCAATCCTAATAAGATTGTGACTCTGTCTAACCCGCACCGGCCACGTCGGGCCGCGGGCCACACACATCTATACGACCACTGTTCATTCGAAACCCATAAGCTTAAATGACATTAATCCAACCCATCAGTGATGGGCCGGATGCGGGTAGTACCCGTGGGCCGGGTCCATGACCCGGTTGGGGACTATACGTCATCATGTCCCCCCAGTCTAGTTGTTACAGCCGTAGGCGTAACTTCTGGACTAACTAATGCCCCTAATATCGCCTTTGCAAACAAAGCCGTACCACAAAAAACGGTCGACCGGGACAATATTAATGAGTGCATTAATGATAGTCATGGGTCGCAGGTTTGACTGCAAAACTGCACCACATGGTCCCACCCTCGAGCTACGCAAAACTATTGAAGAGGTGACCCGTGGGTCCCTCTAACGTTTCAGTTATGTCAGAAACCCCATCCGATAGATGGGCGTAGTGGATTACACGTGGCAATCATCCAGGCCATCTCGTAAATCGAGGCAACCCTATAAAAGGCTTGGGCGTGTGACTTTATACACACACAGTTAACACCTTCCACCATTCTTGCAATTTTCTTTCACTCTTCCATACCTTCTTCTTATTTTCGACGGAAATCCACCGTACCAGGTTAGATCACCGCGCCCTTCTCCTCATTTTTATAAATCATGGTGAAGGACAATCCTACCATCACGACTGTACTCAACGTGATGTCACCGGAGAAATATATGGAATTCCTTTCCGATTATTATATTTCTGAAAGCGTACATCCTACCTATCCTGGTGATGGTGAAGCTATTACGGATGCTCCGGAGGGTAAGATAGGTGTATATACACGCCTATTTGACTCGACTAATTACCACATCCCTCTCTCTAGGTTCCTCGTAGATGTATTAACCTACTTTGATTTTCACATATCCCAACTACATTGCATAGGGGCGTGTAAGATAAACCAATTTGAGATCTCTTGTCATACATGTAGTATAACCCCAACCGTAAGCTTGTTTAGAGTATTCTACGCCCCAAATGGTAAATGGATGGCCGTCGTTCAAAAAATGATCTACAAACGCTCCCATGTGTTATAGGAAGGCCTTAGATTCACTTAAGGGCTGGTACGACCATTACTTTTTTGTAGATTCCAAAGTTTTTCCCACACCTTTTGTTCCAAAAACCAGGGTGCGCCATGATTACCCTCCCCCCGCAAGTGAATACAACTGTCGGTATGTTAGAATATTAGATACTAACCGTACTGACTTTCATAAGGACCTACCATAGCATTTCTTATGCTTGGTAGGGTTTAGTCGTAACTATTTTGGCAGGGAGGACAGATACCCATGCTTCTTGGACGCCCATAGGCAGGGTGGGTGTTTATATATTGCTAAACACATGTGTTTAATATGCTTTGCCCTTGTTTGTTTCCAAAACTAACATTGTTGTTTGTATGTCCACAGAGATGAGGTTGTTCGGTCTGCTACGCCAAGGGGACCCGAAGAAGGTACCGGAAGGATCCCGACCCCTAAAACAGGGAGAACTACCACTCGTTGCATCCACCCAACACATGACAATTCCATTGGAAGACGTGCCGCAACCCTACTCAGACATGGGAGAATGGATAGAGAAGTCGTCATTGGACTTCTTGAATGAAGATGGCAACAATCTCTCGCTAGAGGGTGGTAACGGTACGACACCAAACACCACGACCCCACACCCTGAGAACCAAGAAGATAACCCAGATAACTTGTCTGCGGAAGTTTACCGGATGCTGGAATCCGAGGGGGAAGAAGTAGGAGATCAAACCGACTCCACCACACAAACCAAACCTACTAGAAGAAGGCACACATCCAAGAGAAGGATTGTGAAGCCTATAGAGGAAGAAGTGGGCGTGTCCAATCTGCCTGTTAAAAGGTTACGGAAAGACCATCCCCAATACCAGGGAAGCAGCAGTGCCACCGCGCCAGAGACCAACCCACTTCCTCCTCCCACCATGGCTAGTAGCCAGGTGGAAAAGTTCGTGTGGCAAGCCACCCTCGTCACCACCGTGGCCCCTTCCATTACGGAGCCTACGATAACCACCACGTAAGTGTTTGTTTTTTGTGTTTTGTTTTTTTATTTCCATGTTTATTTGTATGTGTACAAACTTCAAAATACTAACAAGTGCACAACAGGGTGGACTCGACGGCCATGCCGCACAAGGGAGACGCGACCAAGGATCCAGCCGCCGTGATAGAAGATCACCTACCATCTCCTCCTCTCACCCATGCCGAGGAAACCCAGTCTGAAGGCCCGGACTCCTACCTTCGCCCAACCTGGAACTTGTCCAAGCTGACAAGGCTAGAGGCAGAGACGGAGTGCAAGGAGTTCGTATATCACTTGACTCCTCCAACCCTGGCGCAAGATCTAGATGAACTCAGCCATGGGGTCATCCTTGAGCATTTTAATGTGGCAACGGTACACCAGATGACACTTGGTACGACCATATGGTGCTGGTTTGAGGAGTCCTTGGCATATGTACGCCATGCCGATAGGAGGATGGCTCGCAGGGAGGAGCTTGTGGAGAAGCATGAGCAAACAATTGCTTCCATGTAGGCGGATTTGGCCATGGCTGAGGCCGCAAAAAAAGAACAAACAAGCCATGCCAATACCCGTGATGAACGCTTTGCTGAGCTGGAAGCTCTTCTTGAGGCGTCTTAAGGCAAGGTACGTATCCTTACATGGTTATGTTAATTTGTGTTTGTAAATCTACTCTTGTCTTCACATCCCATATTAACCTTAACCTCTTTCGCAGGTAGTCGCAACCGAGGCTGATACGAAGATCGCGGCTGATCAAGCATCTGCCCTCTCAAAGGAGCTAGAAAAGGTGCAGATGTTGGTCAAGGGTGAAGAGGCATTGAAGGAAGAGTTTGCCATGGAACGTGCTGAGATGGAAAGGCGGATGTCCGAGACCCAACAGAAGGTGGACAAGGAGTTGGTCATACTGGCCTCTGATTGTGCTGAAGTGTTGTGCCCCCACTTCTTACGGCCATTTCTGGTCGTAGGTGGATGGTGGGTCAAGGGACGCGGCTAGCAGTTATGAAGGTGATGGAGTCACCCCAGTTTGTGCAGTCCTTCGCGGATGTCGTGTCGGACGACATTGACCGCGACCGTCATGAGGGTCTGACTAAGGCTGCCGAGCTAATAAGTAAAAATAAAGACATTACCAGGCACGCCTACTACAATCCTGGGGCTGAGGCAAAGATGACTGCATCCATGGCCGTCTTGGGGAACATGGAGTACCATTTCTTGTCTGACCTTGAATCTATGAAAGACGCCACCAATGAGGACATCATGGCGAAGCTTCGCCCAGACGCAGGGTTAGAGAGTGAAGCGGATCCTCAGGTCCATATTATACCGGACCCCAGCCAACTCACCCTTCCAATATATGATGCGAATTAAAAGGTCATGAAGGGTGAGAAGACGTTGGGTGAGGCGTTGGAGGCCAACCTAGCCAGAGCGTGTAGCGGGAAGGAGGCCCGTGGTGAGGTACTTCGTGCATTGATAGCCGAAGGTAAGAAAGAAGTAGGGGAGTTCCTTCCTTCTGTGTAGTTTGTCATTCGTAAACACTTGTACTACTAATGTATGGATTTTATGTCAATTAATGTTCGTTTCCTCGACTCACTCGAATTGATATCGGACTAAACGTAAGACTAATTGTTCTTGGTAAAACGTATTTTTTTTGGTATTTTAAAAACTAAAAATTACTTAATTAAAAACTAATTAATCTATTAAAGACAAATTTGAACTATTTAAAGACTAATTTAAACTATTTAAAATAAAACTATTCTAAAACTAATTTAAATTTAAAATTTTAAAACTAAAGTTACTTTAATTAATTTTATAACTAAAACTTTAACTTCAAATAAAATCTACTTAAAACCAATTTAATTAAAACTAATCTAAAAACAATTGAAATTTATAAAAGTAATATTTTTTATCTTTTTATGTTTTATTTAAACTGAATAAAAGAAAATTTTTTAAAGACTTTTAATTTAAATTAATTAAACCTAAAACTTGAATTAAACTGTATTAATAAACTGCCAGTACAATTACCCAATATTAAATAATTAGTCTATAACTAAACACAAATAAGTGCCTAGATGGGATGGTTAAGGCGTTTGACAGCTAAACGGAAGGTCACAGGATCGAGTCCAGGCGTGGACAGTTTTTGCTATTTATTTATTTTTTATATTTGGAAATAGAGAAATAAAACTAATCAATAGGATCTGTTTCTTTACCAGCATAAACCAGCAAAACCAATAGACCAAATAAGCTAAATAAACAAAAAAAAATAAGCAGATAAACAGTTTCAAATAAAACTTAACTAATAAGCAAAAAGGCAGATAAGCATATAAATCTAAATAAGCAAATGAAAATAAGCAGATTAAAAAAAATAAGCTAACACTAGAACAAACTCAAATAAGCAGTTGAGACTAACAAGCAGATAAAAGCAAACCGAACCAAAAACAGAACGATAATCAGATCTAACCCAAATCTAAAACCTAAAAAGCTAAACAAAACCAATATCAATAAGCAAATATATAAATAACGCAAGCAGACTTAAAACCGAATAAGCCAAACACCAAAACATAAACAAACTTATCTTAACAAGCAAACTATAAATCAAAGGTTAAGCAGATTCGAAAAAGAAACAATAAGCAGATATATAAACTAAAATGAACAGATCCTAACAAATCTAACTACACCAGCAGATACTTAAACAAAAACTAAGGATACTAAGTAGATCCAACCAAACTCAAGTCAAACACAAGCAGAACTAACAACATAAGCAGATCAATATCCAAATCACTAAATCTAAAATCAACAAAAACAATAAAAAAGGAAGATGAACCTTGTGTCGAATCCTTTGGGAAGTAGGAAGGCGCTGAACCCCCTATTAGAACCGAATCAAACACAAAACCACCTTATTACCCAAACTCCACCATAAAATAATTTCGAACCAGATAGCTTATAAACCCAATCGAACCAAAGAAATCCTATTCGAACCCTTTTTTATTTAACATCCAGTAGGGAAATTAATTTATACCAAATTTTTTTTCACTTTTATTAATGAAAAATAGATTAAATATTAAATTGAAATAAACTTAAATGAATAAAAATGAGACAAGATTAAACTGTAAAAAAAAGTTCATTAATAATATAAATTCATTACAATACTTTTGAAAAAGAAAATACAAATTATCTAAACTATTTTTGTAGAAATAAAATTAAAAATAAAATAAGGCACACCATTGTAGAATATTTATGGGGTTTTTATAGGCAAACCCCAAGCCTTGTTAAGGAAGCTTCTCGATGAAGACATCAAATACTGGCCCTTGATTCCATCACTTCTCTCTCTTTCTTCAATCAGCGGCTGAAAACACATCACTATCCCTCGGATCGCCAGCCTGGAAGGGTGGTGTGCTTCTTGTGTTTGTTTCTTGATGAGGTGGAAGATAATGATTAGGGGATTGGGGTTTTGGTGTTCTCACAGCCAATCATATGAAGGAGATTGGCCACGTAGGATTGAGATAAGGACCACCACCTTTGTGTTGCTTCCGATTAACTTAGGGATTTAATCCCCAAGTGTGTGAATCACATGATTTAATAAAAACCCCCAATTTATCTTGGGTAATTAACTGATTAGGGTTTGGGTACAGTAAAAAGTGGTGCTGCGTATTTTTGTGGGAGAGAAGGAGTGAAGAGTGTTTTCTTTGTTTGTAACGAATGGAGTAAATGTGTGGGGGTGGGTAAGTTTATACACGTGTGTTGTAGAGGGGTGAAAAGTTGACCAGGTTTTTGAGTTAAAAAAACGTGTGTGTGAGTGATTTGTGAAGTTTGACCGAAATTTTGACCAAGTCTTGTTTCTTCCATCAAAGTTTATTAGCCAATTTGGGCTTGTGGCCCAATTTTCTAAATACTCTAATCCGTCCCATAAAATCATAGAATTTGGGCCTTTGTTGGGCTTGTAGTATTTTAACAAGCAACATATAACTTCCAAATGGGCTTTTGAGCCCATTAACCCAAATGTGGGACCCACTTGGCCCAATTATCTTCATAAAGTTAAACCCGCTAAAAATCGAACTTGAATTTGACATCCTTGATCTTTCTTTAAACCCGTGTCGATTTGCTGGCTTTTGTGATCTTTGGCACACTTTTGGTCTTTTGACTTTGTCTTCGTCTCTTTTTTGGACTTTTCTTCCACATATGACCGTGAAATCCCGTGTTTTCTTTCCTTTGGATAAGTTGTACATATTTCACACAAAAACACAAAACCACGCGTAATTCCGACTTTTATGATACTAAACACATGATTAGGTCTTGTTTTTCCTTGATTTTAGTGGTAAAAGGATAAGTGTTTACACACTTATTAAATCCCCTACACTTGACCATTGCAATGACCCCATGCAATGCATAGTTTTAAAGCATAAAGTTACATTTTCCTCATAATTAACCCATCTTGGCCTTTATTACTATTACTACTACGATGAAAAGATAAAAACATCAAAGAAAACAAAAGTTATAACAATTTATTAACTTGGAAATAATTTGATGGAAGAAACTCGTAAAGAAATCCAAGACTTAAATTAGGGCTTTGGTGTCATGAATATTAATCACCCTCAAGTTTCACGTTCCTCATACCAAGCTTAAAAACGAGATCATTATTTACCATAAGTCCTTAAGTTAAAACCACTCATATAATGTAATACTCTTTCTCCAATTCCTACGTTGTATCTCTAGATTTTATTGATTTTCATTCACCCGTAGGCTCATTTGACTTATTTGATATTTATTAGTCCAAAAATGAAGGCAAAACGGTGCAAACTCGACACTCAAAACCTAACCTCGTCCTCAATAACGTTGTCACTAAAGTAAGCCCACATCAAGGATGATATAACACGATTTGGGGAATAAATTCCCGGACCGAAAATTTGGCGAATAATACTACTTATTAATTATTCCTCCAAATTCATGTTGACTTTATGTGGAGTTTAGCAAATTCACATCATATAACCTTAGGCTCTTTAAGATGTAAAAATGCTCCTCATCTATTGTCCACAACCTAAGGCTCCTTGAACGATAAACAAGGGAATTGATTTTTTGATCAATTTTTAGTCAACACTTACCATGCCATACACCCTAAGGCTCTAATGACAAGGTTCGTGCTACATGCCCCACACCCTAAGGCTCCTTGAGGTCATGTTTTAATCTTATTCTTTCTTATTTATGATATATATAGTAGGCCAAATTCCGCGGTCCCATGGTCTGAATACCTCCTACTTAGTGGTTATGAGCCACCTTAGTCGGAAGTCCACAACGCTGGCACCCTCAATGTGTTCATGCTTTAATTACAAGGAGATAAAATATTTGGCTAAGAGTTAAGATATCGAATCTACACCACAAAAACCTCATTTATTAAGCAATTAAATATACAAGCGGGAAGAAAGAGCCACAAAAACTCATATAAGCAAGAATTAACCCTTAAACTTATTATCAACTCTATCATCTCTCATTCTCCACAATTTAAAATCTTAAGGAATGAGACTCGTGGATGCTTAGCCTAATAAACCAATTAAGGTTCATATGGTTAAGGATACTAGCTAGAGTAAACTTGGATAAGTAAACTCGGGTTGAGTCAAAATATTCACGACGGGCCTAATATATCAAAAATATCTAAACTTGTTAAAACCATTTTATTCATTTATTTATTTTTGACTTTATTCTTGAAATGGAAAATATAAATACAATGCGATGACAAAAGGAAAGAAAATAAATGGAAATACTACTAGGCCAAAATAGATCAAAAATTTGAAAAATGTTAATTTTTTTTATATTTTCCGGTTAAATGGGGTCAAATTCATGGAAAAGCCCACTAAAGTTCGATAGAAGTCCCCCTACACTTAATATAAACATTGTCCTCAATGTTTAAGCATGTGGGAGAATAAACTCCCCTACACTTAGGACATTGAGTACGTTGTTTAAAATCGAGCTAAGGAAGGGAAAACTAAAGTGATTACATTTATTCGTCTTATTTATATACATGTATGAATCACAATAGTTTTGAGAGAACCGGGTACACGGGAACACGGGATCACGGGTCGCGTCAAAAACACCAAAAGTGGATCATTAAAGCACATGTCCCTGCACACAACATCACAACACAAACAACCTACTTGGCTCCCCCTACACTTATTGGTGGAAATGGGTGAAGGTGAAAAAGGGTGGAAAGGATGGAAAAAGGTAAAAATATAACCTAGTTAAACGATACTTGATTTATTTATCACGAGTCTCTAGCTCGACTCGATTTCCCGAATTTCATCATTCAAATGGGAAAATCATGGGAAAACTGAGATTTCCAAGGGAGGAAAATCTCTCCATGAAGGGGTGAAACAAAGTCATATAAGGATTTAACACCCCCAAATTACATTGCGCAACGGAAATACACATTTGGGTGCTAAATACAAACATTGTTACAAAAGACATTTTGAACAAACTCAAAATGATAAATTTGAAGTATAGGCGAATATAATTTAACCACTGTCTAAAACTTTCGATCCCAAGTAAAATTTTTTTAGAAATATCAAAGTTATATTTAGGCCCCCCAAAGACTTTATCAAATCAACAATAATTTACCAAAGTACTTGACCATCCATTATTATTTTTATAACAAAAGGGAAAGAAATTTGTTTTAGACCAATCACCACAAAAGTAATCCCGCAATCCTTCTCCAGCAAGCTCCGCAATTCATCACCTTCAATACCTGAAATACATGCTTAAAATCATCAACACAACGGTTGAGCGAGTCTATAGGTTTTCCAAATCAACAATTGAACACAAGAGAAAAATCAATCAAGATCATTTAATAGAATTGCTACGTATACAATCTATTGTTCTGGTAATCTGGCATATAGCAATAGCTATAGAATTGTATTAAGCTAATGACACCGACCCCTTAACTTAGTCACCCACGCCTAAAGCCGGCATGACTAGATGAAATTCCAGTGCCCCTACTAGGGTATCCATTGCAAGAATAACAATTCTCATTCTCGTAAAATTATCCTTCCCAGCGGGTTACTTAGCGTAAATCCCTGGTCTCAGATAGGGTCGTTAGCCCAATAGTACTATTATTAGAATAAGCGGCTATTCCCAACTCACAACATCAAGTCAGAAGATAGTTAACGGCTCATGAATTTAGGGACTTTTGCAATGTAGGTACTTATACAATTCAAAACAACAAGGCAACAAAGGAAACATTCGGGTCCAAACAATCAATCATGACTTATGTTCATTTTACTTTCAAATAGCATGTATCCCCCTCGCGGGTTTTAAAATCATTCAAAACAATTACAAAAGCGAGGCTATATACTCGCCTGGAGTAATAGCAGTAGTAAGACGATCTTCGACGATAGTTGATGCCCGATAAACACAAAAACCGCAACCTATCAAATAAGGCGCGTTCATCAATAATAAACTCGAATAAAATCCATACTTACTAACATCAACTCAAAATCATAAAATCACAACCAACCCAAAATAAAAACAATACAAGTGACCTTTTTCTTTCTTCTATATGTTTACTATTAGTTAATTCTTTCGATAAAAATCTGCCGGTACACACCAAATGTACGGGCTCGTTTACCCCACTTAAACACATCAAATACTTATGGTACTAACCAGAGACCTCACTTACTATACATAGAAAGACCTGTTAAAAGCCCATCAAAAGATTTTACTTTTAAAGTTCCCTGCCCGACACATCTTTGAACTACAAAAACCGGACAGTTTTACGTGAACAACACTTATAGTCTTTTAAACCATTTATTTTTCTCCGGTTACAAAACCGACACTCAACTTTGAAAATAATTCAACATCACATACTTATCCTTAAAAATCAGTCCATGACTCATTATAAAAATCCATTTTATAGTCCCCGAGATTCGATCCAAATATCGACAACAATTATATATTGTGACGATACTCGTCTCCCGGTACACGAATAATCAAACTAACGTAACTTTTCGCTCGTTTGGAGCTACAAGCTCTATCTTATACCAAAAAGAAGGTAAAAACATCCTCTACAACAATATCTAACTAGTTCATCTCAAACTCAAACTCATATTTTCAGAAAATTAAATTTAATAATCTGCTTAAAAATACACTTTTAAAAATCCATCAAAATAAAATTTTCACCACATTTTAATCATTCTTATATGCCTAATATCACCCTAATATCCTTACTAACAACATAACTAACCCATAACACATTTTAAATGATCATACAAAAATTACCCACTCAAAAATCCATACATGCAATAATTAAAATATGAATATAACATCACTAACAACAAGTATATAACAAGAAAATAGATCAAACCTTCATGGATCATCATCAAAAAAATGAAAGTTCTTGCATGTGTGTAAAAATTACACCAAAATGATCACCATTAAATTTCCTAGATGGGATATTAATTAGTTTTTATGGATTCAAAGTAGAAATTAAAGAAATTTGATCAAAGTGGCTAAGGGGGTGTACGGTTTGTTTAAGAGAGAGAGAAGAGGGATGAAAAATTTGCATGTATGTGTTTTGTTAGGTGAGAAATCACCTTTTATATGGTGGTGGAGGGGCTAGTTTTGCCAATTTGTGATAGCTTTGGTCCAAAATGCAATTTAAATAGTTGTAAGGTGGAAAATGTAAATTGTCAATTTTGAGAATATTTACGAGGCTCGGGTTTCGTAAAAATACTTTTCAAAAGTTAAAACGCACTCAAAATATGATGATAATATGATCCCGGTTCGACTTAATACGAACTTAAAATAAAAACATCAAAAATATAAACATCAAGACAACAAATGATAAAACATAAAATCTCGGGCATCCGTCGATAACGTGGTCACTAATAATCCTCGCTATTAGTAAAAAGATATAAATAAAACCTCCAACGTCGGTTTTAAATAAAACCATCAATCGTCATTCCATTCAACTCATCAAAAATTTCAAAATTATTCGTAAAAATAATATTATATAATATTAAGTAAATGACCTCGGATTTGGGTTGTCACATCCTACCCTCCTAAAAGAGGGCGACGTCCCGGCGCTCGCCCCTTCTTATATTTACATTCCATACCTCCAGAACAAAAGAACTCTTTTTCCTTAAAGAAATCCTCATGCTTCCTTCACGAATTCAAATCCATTCCTATAATTCTTGTATCTTTACAATTTAATTCTCACTATGTTTCTTCCTCATAAGAACTCTTCACAGTGCTTTCTTTGAAAAGCAATTTATCTTCAAGTTGAATTCTTTCCTTGTTGTTCTCAAAACAAATTTGACCCGTCATAACGACACCTTACGCATATCCACGTTTCCCAATTTCAAACTCCATCGATTTCCTTCGATTGTCAACATAACCCTTCTGACAATTCCTTGTTACTAATAAACGACCTTTAACCATACAATCTTATCAATATTGCCAATATCACTTCTAGTTTACTTATTTAATTCCACCTACATTTCTGCAATGTACCAAAAGCCTAATATTACGTCCATAACTCACTATCTTTAACCTTCACAAGTTGAAGTTCTTTATGTACCATCAATAGTACAGCCTTACTACTACTAGCATGACAATCATCGTCATATAAAAATTCCAACAATTCTATGTCAATCACACATGTACAAGCATACCGTTCAATGTTCAAATCATCCTTTCACTCTATCCATCAGTCTCTGTATAACACACAGTACTCAATTCAACTTTCACCTTTACCCAAACCAAAACGTATCAATTACTTGACTTGTGAGATTCCTTCATCACTAAGTCTTACTCTCTCAACTTAGGTATGTTAGGTGTGCTCAATATACCATGTCTCACTTGACTTCACAATAAAATCCTTTCCATAGGTTCGATAAAATGTTGAAATCACTTATCTCGACCTCCTTCTCAAATCAGACCACTAACTTAAAATTTCATATCCTTGCTATCAAGCCCACACTTCTTGTCATTACCAAAACTCAAATCTTAAAAGATTTTCCCCCTTTTTATCTCTGGTAAGTGCATTAGCTACCACATTCGCCTTTCCCGGATGGTCGCGAATTCTCGTACTCATGATCACTCACAATCATAATTATCAACATACTCAAATACTCGAAATATATAACTGGTAATCCTCTACTCATTTCCTTTATCATCCCCAGAAATTAATTATGGAGCAACTTCTATGATCCTTTATCACTACACACTTGATTACATACAAGTAATATTCCTACAATCTCAAAGAAAACACCACAACTACATAACCCTTATGAGATGCATCACAACAAACTATAAGTCCTTCAGGTCCTTTCAATAATGACAACATCGGTGCAGAACACAACTTACCTTTCAGTGTTCAGAATACAACTT
Source organism: Glebionis coronaria (assembly GCA_025667525.1). Taxonomy (NCBI): domain Eukaryota; kingdom Viridiplantae; phylum Streptophyta; class Magnoliopsida; order Asterales; family Asteraceae; genus Glebionis; species Glebionis coronaria. Next base: position 109,102,606 of record CM046879.1, on the reverse strand, counting down.
CCTCATCTGATGGGGATCAGATCTCGAAACTTACAATTTAGATGTATAAGTGGGACTCACACATCCAATTCTTCTTAGTCAGCTTAATCAATGGTTTAACAATCAGTGAAAACCTTTCGATAAACCTCCGACGATCATCAGTGTAACGAAACTTAATATAATACATCTCTTATCCATCACTTCTCGCAGTTGACCGAATAACTCATTCCACTCTGACGGTGCCAAATGATAAGGCATACAAATACTACTCAACAAAACGCAGCAGCACTACACAACGAAACGCAGAAGCACTACACCTATTGTTTACAACACTCAATCGACACGAACTCTACTTCATGAGGCGGCAGCAACACTGCAAAACTTCAGGAAAACCTCAGAATACTCTCGAGTCATTAACAGATCTCCAAACTTCTCCTCAACTACCCTAACACTAATTACCTAAGCTAGGAATACCTCACATTCCTCTTCCACATACTTCCTTGTTTCCAAACAAGATACACTTCCCAAATGGATAGTTCACTCATCACCTTTCACAGTCAACACTCAGCTTTGTAGCAAAGTCTAAGCCAACAGCTATCAATTAATAGTGAAGATTAGTCCAATCTCAAGCATCAGCACTTCGCACCACTACCCAATTCATACCAATAATCCACATCCAAAGATTCCAACTCTTTGAGCAATCAAGTCGATACTAAACACCTACTTTTCTAAATTCAAGGAACACACTCTCAGTGTAAAACTAACACTAGCAACCTTTCCATCGGTTACTCCACATCATAGTTAATTGTTGATCTTACTCACTCTCCGTTGATAAAACAATTGGATCTTTACATTTCTACAGTTTCTACCCGATCTGAAACCAAACAACATACTGACATAAAGAATCTCAAATAAGAATATACCATTTACAACATCTAGACCATAAGGTTTGTCAGCATCATTCAAACGTAAGCTGGAGCGGCAGCATTCCTATCTTGTCAATTTCCTTTCCTTGGACAATTCCTTTGTTTGTATTCTTTCTCACCACGGCTAAAACATATCACTACTCCAGGGGTACTAATTACAATGACTAATCCTCTTGTTCTGCTGTTTGCAGCTTTATGACCAGGTTTTCCTAACTCTAGTCACATTTGTGGGAAAATTACCTACATGGTATATAGTACAGCAAACACACTCGACATTTATCTTGTCACTTCTAGACACAGTGGCGGCACGAATTCCATCATTCCTTCCATAGTTTAAATACTGATTTCGGTTCTATCTTTGGTTATTGTTAGTACTGTAATCCTTACAATTCTGACCTTGATTCAGGTTGGACTGAGCAGATTCCCACTTTCTCTTATTGTTTCAACCATGCTATCTTTCCTAACTTGCACTTTCACGTCCATTAAATCAAACGTCCTCTGAACAGCTTCATCAAAAGATTTAGGTCTTAAAGAAATAATCTCACTCTTGATATCACTAGACAATCCCCTAATGTACTGCTTCCTTACCGTACAGTCATTCACAAAAGTATCAGGACATAGCAATTATAGCTCAGAAAATTTCCCAGTAAGCAGTAATATCATCGTCCCTTAGCACTAATTATCTCAATTCGGATTCCAACTGTCTTAGTTCCTTCTTGGGACAATTCCTAGCAGTCAATAGTCCATTCATCACGGTCCATGCCTTACTATTAGTCACAACTAATCCTAAAGTAGTCACTTGGTATTCCACCATCTTAGTGTACCATCCTGAAATATAGCAGCAACAAATTTCACCTTATTAATTTCTGAACACCCAATAATCTCAAAATACTCTCTATCTTATCAATCCAACTATGCAATTCTAATGCACTACTAATACCACCAAACAGCGCAGAACCACACTTCTGAAAACTAACATAAGTACATTCTCTTGAACTTGCAGAACAGCAGCAATACTATCATCTGGATCATCAGCATCCTCATCGTTGTTAGCAGCATCGCCATTATTTTCAGCAGCATCATCATTATTCTCAACAGCATCATCATTATCTCCAACACCATTAATCCCAGCATCTATTAATTCCTTGCAGCACCACCGGCTCCAAATGCTCTAGCAATAACTTGTTCAATCATAGTGTTTACAATAGCAGTCGTTAGTTTTGGCAACATATTTCAAGAAACTTAGTCACGTAGCGATCTACTAATGACAGAAATATGATTCCCTTACTCCTTCTTCCATCATCACAGAAGAAAGAAACATGATAAGTATACATATCAAGAATAAAGAAGGAATTCTTTATCAGGATGTCTCATGAATACTACATGCATGAATAACACAAACTACAATGGTTCATCAACCAAAACTCAAAAGAGTTAATAAAGGCACATCATAGATCATGAGGGTAATTTAGATTGCGTTGAGGATTAAACAAAATAGTGGCACTGTCTGTCACTACAATCGTCTACCAAACAAACTTAAAAGATAATAAGTTCCATCACAATGCTATGAAACAAGGGTTTAAATAAGTCCAATCACAAAAGAAAATAAGATACAAAGAAATCCATTACGAAATTAGTTCCTTAGACAGTAGCTCCTCATCCTCCTTAACATTGTTGTCAGCTTCATCACACTTGTCTATTTCCCATTTCACACTTCAAAGTCATAACCTGATAGTAGCTCACTCTCAAAATTAAAATACTCACTCCTACATGGCAGATTAATCAAAAAACAAGTCTCAGTACGACTTTCAACATTCCTAAGCTTCCAAGCTCTACTCAGAATCAATCTCACCTGAGGCTCCACTCACTCATCCTTTCAAAACTTACCTACTTCTCTTTAAACCATTCAATTCAAACACACCAATTCATCACAATCGACCCAAGACTAGCAATCTCACCCATCTTCCAAGTCCTAACAAACTCAAATCTCCACATACCAAATACAACCTTTAAAACCAATTTTCTTTCACATCAACCTTCTAATTACACCAATTCAACCACATATCTATCATACATCAACTAATCAAACTTCCTCATACCCGACACAAGTCGCAAGAATTCAGTTGTAAAATCGTTCATCATCTGGTCTATTGTTCTAGACCCTCGGCAGTATATAAGGTCATTATTTAAAATTATATACATATGCATTACATAAAGAAAATTACGATAAGATGTACTAAACGTACTTTCAACAACATCAATACATCATCAATACATCATCAATACATCATCATAGTATTTACTTATTAAATACTCTAAAATCATTTCAATTTTAAGGGATACATCAACTATAAAACAATACAAAACAAATGATCTTACCGGAGCCTTGTGGAGAAGTTGCGTGCTCTTGTGAAATATTTTCGACACCAAAGTTATAGTTTAGGACATTTTTCAAAAATCGACCTAATTCGCTATAACTAAAAAGCTCTGACTACCAATCTTTAACACCCCCAAATTACATTGCGCAGCGGAAATACACATTTGGGTGCTAAATACAAACATTGTTACAAAAGACATTTTGAACAAACTCAAAATGATAAATTTGAAGTATAGGCGAATATAATTTAACCATTGTCTAAAACTTTCGATCCCAAGTAAAACAATTTTAAAAATATCAGAGTTATATTTAGGTCCCCAAAGACTTTATCAAATCAACAACAATTTACCAAAGTACTTGACCATCCATTATTATTTTTATAACAAAAGGAAAAGAAATCTATTTTAGACCAATCACCACAAAAGCAATCCCACAATCCTTCTCCAACAAGCTCCACAATTCATCATCTTCAATACCTGAAATACATGCTTAAAATCATCAACACAACGGTTGAGCGAGTCTATAGGTTTTCCAAATCAACAATTGAACACAAGAGAAAAATCAATCAAGATCATTTAATAGAATTGCTACGTATACAATCTATTGTTCTGGTAATCTGGCATATAGCAATAGCTATAGAATTGTATTAATCTCATGACACCGACCCCTTAACTTAGTCACCCACGCCTAAAGCCGGCATGACTAGATGAAATTCCAGTGCCCCTACTAGGGTATCCATTGCAAGAATACCAATTCTCATTCTCGTAAAATTATCCTTCCCAGCGGGTTACTCAGCGTAAAGTCCTGGTCTCAGATAGGGTCGTCAGCCCAATAGTACTATTATTAGAATAAGAGGCTATTCCCAACACACAACATCAAGTCAGAAGATAGTCAACGGCTCATGAATTTAGGGACTTTTGCAATGTAGGTACTTATACAATTTAAAACAACAAGGCAACAAAGGAAACATTCGGGTCCAAACAATCAATCATGACTTGTGTTCATTTTAATTTCAAATAGCATGTATCCCCCTCGCGGGTTTTAAAATCATTCAAAACAATTACAAAAGCGAGGCTATAGACTCACCTGGAGTAATAGCAGTAGTAAGACGATCTTCGACGATAGTTGATGCCCGATAAACACAAAAACCGCAACCTATCAAATAAGGCGCGTTCATCAATAATAAACTCGAATAAAAGCCATACTTACTAACATCAACTTAAAATCATATAATCACATCCAACCCAAAATAAAAACAATACAAGTGACCTTTTTCTTTCTTCTATATGTTTACTATTAGTTAATTCTTTCGATAAAAATCTGTCGGTACACACCAAATGTACGGGCTCGTTTACCCCACTTAAACACACAAATACTTATGGTACTAACCAGAGACCTCACTTACTATATATAGAAAGACCTGTTAAAAGCCCATCAAAAGATTTTACTTTTAAAGTTCCCTGCCCGACACATCTTTGAACTACAAAAACCGGACAGTTTTACGTCAACAACACTTATAGTCTTTTAAACCATTTATTTTTCTCCGGTTACAAAACCGACACTCAACTTTGAAAATAATTCAACATCATCATACTTATCCTTAAAAATCAGTCCATGAATCATTTTAAAAATCCATTTTATAGTCCCCGAGATTCGATCCAAATATCGACAACAATTATATATTGTGACGATACTCGTCTCCCGGTACACGAATAATCAAACTAACGTAACTTTTCGCTCGTTTGGAGCTAGAAGCTCTATCTTATACCAAAACGAAGGTAAAAACATCCTCTACAATAATATATAACTAGTTCATCTCAAACTCAAACTCATATTTTCAGAAAATTAAATTTAATAATCTGCTTAAAAATACACTTTTAAAAATCCATCAAAATAAAATTTTCACCACATTTTAATCATTCTTATATGCCTAATATCACCATAATATCATTACTAACAACATAACTAACCCATAACACATTTTAAATGATCATACAAAAATTACCCACTAAAAAATCCATACATGCAATAATTAAAATATGAATATAACATCACTAACAACAAGTATATAACAAGAAAATAGATCAAACCTTCATAGATCATCATCAAAAAAATGAAAGTTCTTGCATGTGTGTAAAAATTACACCAAAATGATCATCATTGAATTTCCTAGATGGGATATTAATTAGTTTTTATGGATTCAAAGTAGAAATTGAAGAAATTTGATCAAAGTGGCTAAGGGGGTGTACGGCTTGTTTAAGAGAGAGAGAAGAGGGATGAAAAATTTGCATGTATATGTTTTGTTAGGTGAGAAATCATCTTTTATATGGTGGTGGAGGGGCTAGTTTTGCCAATTTGTGATAGTTTTGGTCCAAAATGCAATTTAAATAGTTTTAAGGGTGGAAAATGTAAATTGTCAATTTTGAAAATATTTACGAGGCTCGGGTTTCGTAAAAATACTTTTCAAAAGTTAAAATGCACTCAAAATATGATGATAATATGATCCCGGTTCGACTTAATACGAACTTAAAATTAAAACATCAAAAATATAAACATCGAGACAACAAATGATAAAACATAAAATCTCGGGCATCCGTCGATATCGTGGTCACTAATAATCCTCGCTATTTGTAAAAAGATAAAAATAAAGCCTCCAACGTCGGTTTTAAATAAAACCATCAATCGTCATTCCATTCAACTCATCAAAAATTTCAAAATTATTCGTAAAAATAATGTTATATAATATTAAATAAATGACCTCGGATTTGGGTTGTCACAAAGGAATACCCCATGAAAATCCACCCGGGTCAAACACATAATTTCCATCACAAAAGGAAATAAACCCCGAGGTGGTAAAATCACGCAAGGCAAAGAAAAGTGGGGTATCCTTAGGCAAACATTTCTTACGAGGAAAGGTGTTATGGTGATATGGCAATGATAGCACAAAAGTTTCTATTCCGGGATCAAACACCGGTTCCTTAACGGGAAAATAGCAAGAGGTATTGACATTAAAGCTCAAAATGTCATTTAGATCCAAAATGGGGGAGTCGTCCTCTTCCAAACTCGATGTGAAAATATAAGTATCATCGGAGTCATAGGAAAACTCATCCTCGTGAGGAAAATAGGAGTTTAGAAAGATATCTAAATCCTCCTCAAATGGAATAACCTCTAAAGTAGGAATGATCTCTAAGAGTGGAGGATCTTTTTCAAAAGTCGTAACCCCCAATTTTGGAATATAAGAGTCAAAGGGAGACTCAAGAATGGGAGGATCACTTATAGAGATAATAGGATCATTAGGCTCACTAGGTGTCTCGTCAAAACCCAAAGAAATGAGATCACTCAAAGAAGTGTCGTCACTAAAATTAGCTTCATTTTCTTCAAAAAGTGGATTATCATTTGAAATTTCAAAAAGTGGGTTTGAATGAACCACAAAATCATTAAGGTTAAACTTTTTATTTTCAAAAGGATTGATAAAACTTTCTTCATTATCAAAATTAAGCACATCAATCATATTGACCGATTCTTTTCCGTTTGATTTATTTACCATTTTCCACATTTTAAACACTTGTTGATCATTCCCAACCCTAAGAATTAATTCCCCTTCGGCTACATCAACTAACGCTTTTCCGGTTCTTAAAAATGGTCTACCAAGTATTAACGGAATACGAGGATCCATCTAATAGTCGACAACAACAAAGTCAACGGGAAAAGTGAATGTACCAACTCGAACAAAAACGTCTTCGGCAATACCAACGGGGTATGCGAGAGTTATATTAGCTAACTCGAGAGTCATGCGAGTCGGTACAAGGTCGGGTAATGATAATCGTTTCCATACCGAGAGTGGCATAAGATTGATGCTAGCGCCGAGATCCGCTAAAGCCATACAATCATCAATTTGGGGAAACGAGCAAGGTAACACGAATCGTCCGAGATCTCCTAGCTTTTCGGGAAGCTATTTGAGAAGAATCTCGGAACAATTCTCATTTAAACGAGTGTTCACGAGCTCGACCATTTTCTTTTTCTTATTAAGCAAATCTTTAAACATTTTCACAAATTTTAGCATTTGAGCAAGTGCTTCAATAAGGCTAATGTTAACATTCACGTTGGAAATCATCTTCAAAAAATTGGAAACATGAACGTCATCTTTGGTGAGCACTTTAGCCTTGTTCAATCTAGAGGGATAAGGGATATTGGGTTTAGATGGTGAAGGTTGAGAAGGAGAAGGAGTCGCTTCTTGAACAACCTTTGGGTTGGGCTCTTTCGGCAATGGAGAACTAGTACTAGGAGTGGTAGTGGGAGGAATCACCGAAGGGGGAGTAGGATTACTCATTATGACCTCCGGGCCTTGTCTCTCCTTTATGGGAGAAGAGATGGAAGGTCCCACTAAAGTGGCTCCACTTCGAGTAGTGATAGCACTCAAATTAGCACGAGGGTTAATCTCGGTATTAGAAGGTAAGGCTTCTTGGGGTCTAAGGGCTTGCAACATTTGCACGAACTTCCTATCGTTGGACTCTTGCATTTGTCTAGTAGATTCTTTTATTGCTTTCATGGTTCGCTCATGTTCGGTTAATTTTTGTAGAACCAAGTCCATTTGAGGATTATGCATGTTCATTTGATTAAACCCTTGATTAGGAAAACCTTGGTTTTGATATTGAGGTTGAAAACCGTTGTTATTATGAAAACCTTGGTTATTATTTTGAAAACCTTGATTTTGACCATTAAAATTCCCTTGATTTGTATTCCCTTGAAAATTACCCATTTGAGGACCTTGGTTCCTATTTTGGTATTGGGTATTTTGGGCGGGTGGGGGTGGTCTTTGTGGAGCTAAAAAACCCGGGGGAGCCAAATAGTTAGTACTCTTATAAGACAAATGGTTAACATCAACATTTGGTTTATATTGAACCCGCTCATTTTCATTGTTGTTATAAGCATAAACTTGTTGTTGTTGATTATAAACCTTGTCACAATTAAAATATGAATGTGGTACACCACAAGTCTCACACGTTTCACAAGTTTCTATTAAGGAATTAACTTGACCATTGATGGCTTTGGTATTGTTAGCGGTTTGTAAAGCAATTGATTCAATAAGTGAAGTAAGCTTATCAATTCTCTTGTCGCTCTCACTAGAACTAGCACTTGCCATAGTAGCCCTAACACTCTTGGTTTATACTTTAGCCTTATTTTCAATTATTGCCCAAGCCTCGTTCATGGTTTTCACAAGAATATTGCCCCCCGCGGCACTATTAAGTGAGTCTTGGTCATTAAGAGTTATACCATTGTAAAACGTATTGATTTGATGCACTTTAGTGAAACCATGTTGTGGACATTTTCGTAAAAGCTCTTTAAAACGATCCCAAGACTCACTAAACGTTTCCCTATATTTTTGTTCAAAGCTAATGATGTCATTCCTTAAAGCGGTGGTCCGTGATGGTGGGAAAAAATAGTTAATGAACTTGGTCTCTAAATCTACCCATGTAAGAATGCTTTGGGGTGGTTCCTTATCAAGCCAAATCCGGGCTTGTCCTTCGAGGAAAAAAGGAAAGAGCAACAAACGTATTGCTTCTTGAGTCACCCCATTGTATTTCACCGTATTAGTTAAATGGATAAATCTCTTAATATGATCATGGGGATCATCTTGGGAACGGCCCAAAAATGGTGTAGCGAAAACCATTTGAATAAAATCCGCTTTGATTTCAAAATTATTTGCTCCAATTGCGGGGACAACGATAGCGTCATCGTTTCCCTCAACATGTGATTGCAAAATCTCAATCATAGGTCGGTTATCCGTTGCCATTGGATTGTCGAAAGCGCAATTCTCGGGATCGGCTTGAATGAAGGTCTTTTTGTTTTTCTTCTTCTTCTTTTTGGAAGAATTATAAGTATTTGGTACACCAATCGGTATGTATGTACGCGTGCGAGTGCGCATACAATTAAAACTTTGGAATGAGGTAGGAAACCTCGGTCGACTTTGAGAGGAAAGGGATTATCCCTCTCGAGGTGCAATATTAAAAAGCTACAAAAATATATACTTAATTACTACTTGAGTTGGCAAACCAATAATCGGTCGTCCCTCTCAATATACGCACAAGCAAGCGGGGAAACGAGGTGGCACAAAGCACTTAAAAACCTTTTTCCTTAGACGGCCTTTTATAGCGCGTCGCCTTATACCCACCTTATAGTTTGTATATATCGAGTTCAAACGACTTACTAGTATTTATCTATTTTGCCCTTTTTTCTTGTTTAGGATTCGAATACAATAGTTAGGTGATGAAATCCCAACTAAGGCCTTATTTGAAAAGTAGGTAAATTAATTGTGCTACGTAATATAATATAGTAAAAGAAAAATCTTTTTGTATTTTTTTTAAGAAAAATATATATTCACAATAAAAATCGAAAGAAATCGAACTAAAAAATAACACTAATACGTAATATTTTTGGTGTAATAGTTCTAGGAAAAAGTATTACTTTTTGATTTTTTAATTTTTTGGTGCAAATCTTAGGAAAGAGTTTTCTTTTGTGATTTTTTATTTTTTTGTATTTTTATCTTTTTTATTTTTTTTGTGTTTTTAATTTTTTATTGCAAGAAAATTAACGTTCACAATGAACGGATCCCAAAATCCAAACGTCTCACGAAATCTTCAATCGTAACGAGCGAAGTGGCAGCGGCGCCAATTTAATGTATGGATTTTATGTCAATTAATGTTCGTTTCCTCGACTCACTCGAATTGATATAGGACTAAACGTAAGACTAATTGTTCTTGGTAAAACGTATTTTTTTGGTATTTTAAAAACTAAAAATTACTTAATTAAAAACTAATTAATCTATTAAAGACATATTTGAACTATTTAAAGACTAATTTAAACTATTTAAAATAAAACTATTTGAAAACTAATTTAAATTTAAAATTTTAAAACTAAAGTTACTTTAATTAATTTTATAACTAAAACTTTAACTTTAAATAAAATCTATTTAAAACCAATTTAATTAAAACTAATCTAAAAACAATTGAAATTTATAAAAGTAATATTTTTTATCGTTTTATTTTTTATTTAAACTGAATAAAAGAAAACTTTTTAAAGACTTTTAATTTAAATTAATTAAACCTAAAACTTGAATTAAACTATATTAATAAACTGCCAGTACAATTACCCTATATTAAATAATTAGTCTATAACTAAACACAAATAAGTGCCTAGATGGGATGGTTAAGGTGTTTGACAGCTAAACGGAAGGTCACAGGATCGAGTCCAGGTGTGGACAGTTTTTGCTATTTTTTTATTTTTTTTTGGAAATAGAGAAATAAAACAGATCAAAAGGATCTGTTTCTTTACCAGCATAAACCAGCAAAACCAATAGACCAAATAAGCTAAATAAACAAAAAAAATAAGCAGATAAACAGTTTCAAATAAGCTAAAACTTAACTAATAAGCAAAAAGGCAGATAAGCATATAAATCTAAATAAGCAAATGAAAATAAGCAGATTAAAAATAAATAAGCTAACACTAGAACAAACTCAAATAAGCAGTTGAGACTAATAAGCAGATAAAAGCAACCGAACCAAAAACAGAACAATAAGCAGATCTAACCCAAAACTAAAACCTAAAAAGCTAAACAAAACCAATATCAATAAGCAGATATATAAATAACGCAAGCAGACTTAAAACCGAATAACCCAAACACCAAAACTTAAACAAACTTATCTTAACAAGCAAACTATAAATCAAAGGTTAAGAAGATTCGAAAAAGAAACAATAAGCAGATATATAAACTAAAATGAACAGATCCTAACAAATCTAACTACACCAGCAGATACTTAAACAGAAACTAAGTATACTAAGCAGATCCAACCAAACTCAAGTCAAACACAAGCAGAACTAACAACATAAGCAGATCAATATCCAAATCACTAAATCTAAAATCAACAAAAACAATAAAAAAGGAAGATGAACCTTGTGTCGAATCCTTTGGGAAGTAGGAAGGCGCTGAACCCCCTATTAGAACCGAATCAACACACAAAACCACCTTATTACCCAAACTCCACCATCAAATACTTTCGAACCAGATAGCTTATAAACCCAATCGAACCAAATAAATCCTATTCGAACCCTTTTTTATTTAACTTCCAGTAGGGAAATTAATTTATACCCAAATTTATTTTCACTTTTACTAATGAAAAATAGATTAAATATTAAATTGCAATAAACTTAAATGAATAAAAATGAGACAAGATTAAACTGTAAACAAAATTTCATTAATAATATAAATTCATTACAATACTTTTGAAAAAGAAAATACAAATTATCTAAACTATTTTTGCAGAAATAAAATTAAAAATAAAATAAGGCACACCATTGCAGAATATTGATGGGGTTTTTATAGGCAAACCCCAAGCCTTGTTCAGGAAGCTTCTTGATGAAGACATCAAATCCTGGCCCTTGATTCCATCACTTCTCTCTCTTTCTTCAATCAGCGGCTGAAAACACATCACTATCCCTCGGATCGCCAGCCTGGAAGGGTGGTGTGCTTCTTGTATTTGCTTCTTGATGAGGTGGAAGATAATGATTGGGGGATTGGGGTTTTGGTATTGTCACAGCCAATCATATGAAGGAGATTGGCCACGTAGGATTGAGATGAGGACCACCACCTTGGTGTTGCTTCCGATAAACTTGGGGATTTAATCCCCAAGTGTGTGAATCACACGATTTAATAAAAACCCCCAATTTATCTTGGGTAATTAATTGATTAGGGTTTCGGTATAGTAAAAAGTGGTACTGTGTATTTTTGTGGGAGAGAAGGAGTGAAGAGTGTTTTCTTTGTTTGTAACGAATGGAGTAAATGTGTGGGGGTGGGTAAGTTTATACACGTGTGTTGTTGAGGGGTAAAAAGTTGACCGGGTTTTTGAGTTAAAAAAAACGTGCGTGTGAGTGATTTGTGAAGTTTGACCGAAATTTTGACCAAGTCTTGTTTCTTCCATCAAAGTTTATTAGCCAATTTGGGCTTGTGGCCCAATTTTCTAAATACTCTAATCCGTCCCATAAAATCATAGAATTTGGGCCTTTGTTGGGCTTGTAGTAATTTAACAAGCAACATATAACTTCCAAATGGGCTTTTGAGCCCATTAACCCAAATGTGGGACCCACTTGGCCCAATTATCTTCATAAAGTTAAATCCGCTAAAAATCGAACTTGAATTTGACTTCCTTGATCTTTCTTTAAACCCGTGTCGATTTTGCCGGCTTTCGTGATCTTTGGCACACTTTTGGTCTTTTGACTTTGTCTTCGTCTCTTTCTTGGACTTTTCTTCCACATATGACCGTGAAATCCCGTGTTTTCTTTCCTTTTGATAAGTTGTACCTATTTCACACCAAAACACAAAACCACACGTAATTTCGACTTTTATGATACTAAACACATGATTAGGTCTTGTTTTTCCTTGATTTTATTGGTAAAAGGATAAGTGTTTACACACTTATTAACTACTCTTTTTATTCGTTCATGGATGTCTACGGCTTTAATTTGTAATTCCATGTTTAAACACTTAGAATATTTATGAAGATACATGTCCGTGGTGATCACAGCAACTTTTGTTTGTATATTTGAAACTTGTATTTATTCTTAGATATCATGTATCTGTTGCATGACGTGTCATGGCTAGTTAAGAATAAAACTTAAGTCTATAATTTACTAGACGTCCACTGTGTGTCTTTATCATGTCCGGCACTATGTAAGTACGGCATGTGGGAACTTATTACAACGTCTTGTAAATAAGGTGTCTAGTAAGGATACATGATCCACGTCACAGGGGTTGCATCCCTCTTATGCGACAAGTTGAATTATTAGGTTCATTTAATCCTCTTACTCCGCTTGGGAGCGAATAGTACATGTACGGCTGAATGAATACATATAAATAAGAAATAGCACATATGAGAATAAAAATAATTCTAAGGACACATAAGACAATAATATGCACAAGAACAAGTCGTGGAGCTAGCTAGGCACCAAGTCGTTTTATTATAACGATTACGATTTTTTGACAAAATAGTAAAATCTTAAGACATACAGAACCTAGAAAACATGAAAGCAAAAAAATTACATGGATCTTTATTGAAGCTGCCTACAGCGAAGTGTCCATGCGGAGGCTGTAGCCTTTTAGATATAACATCTTTTAAGGTTGCAAATATTCCATGTACGATCCAAGTCACGGCCCTCTGTATCACGCAACTTGTACGCGCCTAGCCCCAAAGCTTCCGTGACCTCATACGGCCCTTCCCACTTTGGACCAAGTTTTCCCGTGTTCTGCGTGCGACTTGCCTCATTAGCACGATAGACAAAATCTCCCGGCCGAAATGAGACACCTTTGACTTTGGAGTCGTAATAATCTTTCATCCGTGCCTTAGATTTAGCCTCATTGATAGCTGCTATCTCCCTTTTCTACTCTAATAATTCTAGATTGACCCGGAGTTGCTCATCGTTTGTAACGACATTAACTTTCGCCATGCGGATTGTTGGCATCCCAATTTCTGTTGGGATAACAGTCTCGGTTCCATAGGCCAGCACGAATGGAGTGTTCCCATTAGCCGTTTTGATCATTGTCCTAATAATCTTTCATTGATAGCTTCACCCGTGCCTTAGATTTAGCTTCATTGATAGCTGCTATCTCCCTTTTCTACTCTAATAATTCTAGATTGACCCGGAGTTGCTCATCGTTTGTAACGACATTAACTTTCGCCATGCGGATTGTTGGCATCCCAATTTCTATTGGGATAACAGCCTCGGTTCCATAGGCCAGCACGAATGGAGTGTCCCCATTAGCCGTTTTGATCGTTGTCCTATGTGCCCATAGGACATGTGGTAGTTCATCCACCCATTTGGCGCTTCTCTCATCTAAGCGCGCCTTTATGCCTTCTCCCAGGATTCTATTTTCCCGCTCCACTAGACCATTAGTCTATGGGTGTTTAACTGATACGAAGCACCGTTTGATGTTCAGCGCTGCGCACGAATCCTTGAATGGATTATCCACAAACTGCTTTCTGTTATCCGAGATAATCTCACCTGACAAACCAAAACGGCATACAATATTTTCCCACACAAACTTTTTTAACTGTTTGCCCGTGATTGTCGCGACCACCTTAGCTTTTATCCAGAGAGTGAAGTAGTCCATAGCCACGATCAAGAACTTAACTCCTCCGGCTGCAACAGGAAAAGTACCTGCTATGTCAATTCCCCATTTGTAGAATGGCCATAGGGATGTGATTGGTGTCAGCTCTTATTGTGGATGTCGTAGTACTGGCCTGTGTACTTGGCAATCGTTACATCTAAGAATCATATCTCGTGCGTCTTGATGCATAGTTGGCCAATAGTATCCTGTGCGTAGAGCCCGTGCTACTACTGATCAGGGGCTGGCATGCATGTCGCACGACCCTTCATGAATTTAACTAATCACATAACTAGCTTGGCGTGGTCCAACACACCTTAACCACGGCTGGAGGAATGATCGTTTGTATAAAACACCATCTCGGATTTCAAAGTGTTGTGAATTCCTTTTGACGCGGTGCGCTTCTACTTCCTCCTCAGGAAGGGTTTCATCCGTCAGATAGTTTACGATCGGGGTCATCCATGCAGTCCCTTCATCATCAACTATTGTTGCGACCTCCTCTCATGCGATGGATTTATCCTTGAGTATTTCCACTAACACTTGTTTAGATAGATGGGCAAAACTTGTAGACGCGATTTTGCTAAGGGTGTTCGCCTTCTTGTTCTCGCCTCTCGGTACCTGCTTGATAGAGAACTTGCCAAATCTAGAGATAAGTGACTTGATTTTCTCTATATATTGGATCATGTTTTCCTCCTTAGCTTCGTAACCTCCTAGGATGTGATTCTCAACTAGTCGTGAGTCCACATAGGCTTCAAGGTTGCGTACTCCCATCCTAGCGGCGATTTTCAAACCCGCAATCAATGCTTCATATTCTGCCTCGTTATTCGTAGCTGTGAATTCAAAACGCAAGGCGTAGGTGAACTCCATGCCTTCTGGATTTGTAAGTATTAGGCCCGCTCCCGATCCGTCCGTGCAAGAAGATCCATCTGTGAACAAAACCCATGGTTCCGTTGGGATCTCTTCCTTTGGTACCTGGCTCGTCCTCATCGGGCTTATCAACTAGGAAATTTGCCAAAATTTGTCCTTTTATGGCTGTCCTTGGTCTATAGGAGATGTTGTACTCCCCCAACAGGACGCTCCATTTTTGTAGGTAACCTGTTTTATTGGTTGGTCCGTGACCACCACTATTGGGTGCGCCTGGAAGTACCGGCTTAAACCAATGACAAGACCAATTTCTCCATTGGTGAGTAATTCAGCTCTGGCCCTTGCAGTGCTCTGATAATAAAGTAGACCGGAGTCTGGACTGAATCCCGGTCAGTCATGAGGACTGCGCTTATTGCTCCGTACATCGCGGACAAGTACATAATTAGCTCCTCCTTAGGTCGCGGGGCAACTAGCATGGAAAGAGCCGCTAGACGTTGCTTAAGCTGGCTAAACGCTTCCTCCGCCTCTCTCGTCCAACGAAAGTCTCCTTTCTTCAAGCACTTCTTGAGTGTTTTAAATAAAGGAAGTGACTTTTCTACGGACTTTGGTAAGAATCTATTAAGACCCGCCAGCTTTCCATTAAGTGGCTGCACCTCTTTGAGTGTCCGAGGGGATAGTAGTTGTATCACATCGTCCGTCTTCTCCGGAAAAGGCTTGATGACGTTTGGATTGATCATATACCCAAGGAACATTCCCTCAGTCGCTCCAAACGTGCATTTTTGGGATTCGGTTTCATGTTGATTTTCCTCGATGTGTCGAATGTCTCTTGGATATCACGGAGGAGTTCGTCCTCTGTATGGCTTTTGATAACCAAGTCGTCCACGTAGACTTAAAGGTTACGGCCTATCTGCGAGTCGAAGGCTTTGTCAACAAGTCGTTGATATGTAGTGCCTGCGTTCTTGAGTCCGAACGACATTTTTGTGTAACAATACACGCCCTGACTGGTATGGAACGCCGTTTTCTCCTCGTCTTCCTCTGCCATCTGGATCTGATGGTATCCTTTATATGCGTCCAAGAAACATTTAAAAGAGTACTCACATAAGGATTCCACCTTCCAATCGATTTCTAGTGGCAGATAGCAATCTTGTGGGCAAGCTTTGTTCAAGTCTGTGAAGTCCACACACATGCGCCAGCTTCCATCATGCTTGTTGACCATGACCGGATTAGAGAGCCACTCATGGTAATAGACCTCGCACATAATTCCTGCATCTACCAGCTTCCGTACCTCGTCCAATATGACATGGCTGCGTTCTGGTGCTTGACCGCGCTTCTTTTGTTTAACAGGGGGATATCCAGGGCGGATTTGAAGCTTATGTAATGCTATCGAACCCGGTACGCCTGTCATATGCTTCGGCTCCCATGCGAATATATCAAGGTTTGCTCTTAGGAGAGAGCACATGGCCTTCTTCCCTTTCTTAGAGAGGGTTCCACCAATTGCTATCTCTTATTCCGGGTATTCAGGGTGGATTACCACCTTCCAATTGGGGGGTGGTGATCCTTTCTTTATAGGAGCTGGCTGGATTGGTGTTGTCACGTCGTGACACTCGAATGCCGGCACGATTAAATTGTAAATAGTGACAATTCCCCCTTCGACCGGAAACTTAATCATGCCGTGTGCCGTGGACGGGACTACCCGTATGGGTAGGATACTTGGTCTTCCAATAATACCATTGTATGGAGAATGTGAACGTGTCACCATAAAGTTCATCCACGCCGTGGTTGAATGCTCTTTATCTCCAATGGTTACCAGTAAACGTAGTTGTCCTATTGGCCAAATAGTGTCTCCACTAAAGCCAATGAGCGGTGACGTGGTCGGCATCAATTGGCTTTTGATCTCTGGTCGTAGCTGTACGAAGCATTGTTCGTAGAGTACTTACGCTGATGATCCTCCATCCACATACATACGACGAACGTTATGGGTTCCAATGCTTACCTCAATCGTGAGATGTGCATCCGCCACGTTGCTCGCCGTGATAGGAGGGAATGAGATTTCCTTGCCGCGTGAAATTTTTTAACTAACTTTCTGCTTCGTCCGGTGCTGCCATGATTGAACCATATATATGGTCGCAGGCTTATCATTTTGGGAATATTTTTTTGTCATAATTTTTGTTATCCTTCCCATCCTTTCAATCCTTGACCAGGTGTTTGAGTTTGTCAGGTTTAATTAGCGACTCTATATGCTTTTTGAGCTGAATGTACTCCTCCGTGCCGTGACCCTTGTCATTATGGAACTCGTAGAAGCGAGTGCCTTGACGACGATCAACTGGAGTTGTCATTGGAGGAGGTCTTTGAAAATTTTCTCCTTCTGTTAGCAAGATATCCCGATAAGTCATCTTTAGAGGGGTAAACTTATCATCCGACCGTCCTCCTTTTGCCTGGTTTTAGTAATCTAGACTCCTCCCATTGCCGGGGTTACTTTGGCCACCTGATTACCTTTTAGGCTGATCGTTTGATCGGTAGTCGTGATTCCCTTTTATAGGGTAAGCTGCAGCAACCGCGGTCTCCCCCTCCACAAAATTCCGAACCCCTTCCATGAGTTCATCAAGCTTCTCCGGACGTTTATCGTTGAGGCGCCTGATTAGCTCCTTGTCCGTTATAGCGTGCATGTAATCAGAAATTTTAAGGCGCTCTGGGCACACTTTTGTGCGCGTACACTCCTCATTAAAACGCTCCGTGAAGTCTTCTGTAGACTCTCCAGTCATTTGTTTGACTGTTGCCAATGAGACCGAATCTCTATTATACTTCTTTCGCTGAGTATAATTGTTTTAGAATGTTGTGCGTAATTCATCGAAGTTGTTGATGCTTTGATGGGGGAGCTTCTTAAACCAGTCGCGCGCATTGCGAATTAAAGTTGAATTGAACATCTGGCACCATATTGGCATCAGCCATCATTCAATTTTAGCCTGTGTGTCAAACACCTTTAGGTGATTCTCCGGATCACCAGATCCGTCATAGGTTTTGACACTCGCCGACATGTGGCGCTTCTTTTCCTTGGAGTAATTCTGTATGAGAAGAGTGAAGGCATCCTCCCTCTCGCTACACCATGGGAGGGAGAGATCTTCCCCCTCTTCATCACGATAGTAGGTATCTACGTAGTTTCCTTCGTCGTCCGATGGATCAGGGGTGGAATTCGTAGGTCAGTGACGTCTGGGGTGATGATCATCTGAATCAGACCCCGAAGGGTCGCAATAGGGGTGTTTTTCCCCGCCTTTTGATTTATGATAAGCACTTTTTTGAGAAGGAGCTACCTTCCCACCAGAGTTTATCCTACGCCACACACTTGTGCGGCGATTGTCAACAGGAGTTTCCAACACTGGGCGTCCAGTGGAGCCGTCGGATTTGTCCCCGTCTTCCTGGGATTCTTACAATTCTTGCATGATGCGATCCCCTATGCGCTCGAACACATTCCGTGGTCGAGGTGTTTCCTCGAAGGAAGGCTGTTCCTGAGCTCGCGTCTTCCTTCCCCTCTTTCGAGCTTGAGGGGGAGTACCGTGCGCGACGCTGCCAAAGTTAAGTCTGGACTGGAGATTTCTTCCCAGATTTAACCTTGCCGAGATGCCTGGCGTGATTCTGTCGAAATTTTGCGTGAGTACGCGTTCAAGGTCCTCATCATCGAGCGAACCAACTTCCAATTCTGCCTTGACCACTAGTGTCTTTTGTGTCTCCTTGGTAGGGGCCTTTAGCTCCAGGATCGGGATTATCCAAAGTGATGGTTGGTGGTGGGGTATTATCGGACGTGCCTGCCCCCCCGAGAGACTGAAACATGTTTCGATTATTCAGTCCTCCTGCTTGGCCACCAGAGGGCTGGGCGGAGGTGATTATCCCATCACCCACGGACTTCCGATTCCCAGTATTCGTGTTCCTTGGGTTTCCCTGAAAGTGTCCCTTCGTCATTGGGAGAGATTGAGATTGAGATTGAGTTTAGTTTAGTGTAGGGTCCCATAGATGGCGCTAACATGTTGTTACAAAAGTTGGATGATCCTTTCTTAATCTGAATTAGGCTTAATTCGGATAGGTTGGGCTCTGGCTCTTGTACCAAGTGAATGTCTTGATGAGATCCTGCACACTAAAACAACACGCGTTAAGCTTACCGTGGGCGCGTGTCCCACGATTAGACTCCAGCGTGAGAGTAAGTAATCGATTTAGGGTTAAGAATCGGTTGTAGGTTGAGAGTATGAAGAATATGATACCTTTGTGGAACCCTTGGGGTTTCTTATATAGGCGGTGAAACCCTAATGGACTGTCAACGATGCTTCGGCCCCAAGCAAAGGATAAGTGCCATAATTAGTTTGATTGTTATCTTCTAATTACGGTGAGTGTATATCCTCTACTTTGGGGTAAATCCCAATCCTAATAAGATTGTGACTCTGTCTAACCCTGCACCGGCCATGCCGGGCAGCGGGCCACACACATCTATGCGGCCACTGTTCATTCGAAGCCCATAAGCTTAAATGACATTAATCCAACCCATCAATGATGGGCCGGATGCGGGTAGTACCCGTGGTCCGGGTCCATGACCCGGTTGGGGACTATACATCATAACCGGATGATATACTTGTATTCAAAACATGTTTAACCCTATGAATTCACTCAACCTTTGTGTTGACTTTTAAGCATATATTTCAGATAATTGTGACTAAGGAGCAGCAAAAGGATAACATGAAGAGGCTCAAGCTTGAAATTATTATCTTAGATTTTAGGAACCTCATATTGTAAAACTATGATTTTAAATGATATATATATAATGAAAGTTGATTTAATCACTCTTTTGAGTTGTTTTCTATCATTATGACTTGTGTTCTATGAAGTAATACCCCCAAATCAATGTTCCACCGCGCTAAGGTAAAAATCAGGGTTATAGATTGGTACTCAGAGCCATGGTTATTGAGAACAAGAATTAAAATCTTGGCTATAACTACTTTTAAAATAATTTCAAAAGAGTCATCCGTGCCAAAAGCCAGTGTTGCTACAAGAATGATGCCTGTATTGCTACTCTCCAGAATTATGTGTATGAGATATTATATTTAAGTGTACGTTATATAATTAATAAGTGTGTAAACACTTATCCTTTTGCCACTAAAATCAATGAAAAACAAGACCTAATCATGTGTTTAATATCGTAAAAGTCGGAATTACGCGTGGTTTTGTGTTTGTATGTGAAATAGGTACAAAAGATCAAAAGGAAAGAAAACACGGGATTTCACGGTCAAATGTTGAAGAAAAGTCCAAGAAAAAGACAAAGACAAAATCAAAGAGCCAAAAGTGAACTCAAGATCACGAAAACCGACAAAATCGACACGATTTTGAAGAAAAGATCAAGGAAGCCGAAATCGAGCTCGTTTTTAGTGGATTTAACCTTATGAAAGATATTTGGGCTTTGTGGGACCCACATACGCTTAATGGGCTTTTAAGCCCATTAATGAGGAGTTTTATACCTTTTGGGTCAAAACTTAATTCCAAGCCCATGTACTTTGTTTATACGGATTGAGTAATATAAGTTACTTGGGCCAAGCCCATTTAACCAAATAAATGAAACGGAGAAAAACAAAGTTGCTACGTCAACTTGTTGGTCAACCCTCAACACACACTTAATAAACGATTTACCTCACCCACACATTCCCATGTTTCGATAGAAACAAGAAACCTACTCACCCTTGGTAAAACTTTACACAACCACACACGTTTTAACCTTTCCCTCACCCACCCCCATTTTGTTTCGTTACCTCCAAAGTTTTACCCTACTTCTCTTTCAACAAAATAAACGCAGCCGTATGACTTTCACCCCCAAAACCAGTTCACCCAAACCCTAACTTTTATTCACAAATTGTTTTTTTACTGATTAGAGGTGCGTGATAACACACGCGTCTCTAATTAATTCCCATAAGAATCGGATGTAAAAGATGGAGGAGAGAGCATTTACGTGGCTCTTTTTCTTTGTTTTGATTGGCTTAAACACGTCTCCACCACCAACCCTCCAATAAAATAACTCCACATCAGATGCAAACTAGCACAAGAAACACAACCCATCCACGGTGGCAATCCGTGTGATGGGTAATATTTTCTCAGCCGTAGATCAAGACATATGAAAGAGAGGAGAAGAATGGATGGTTAAGATCTTTCTCCGTGATCACCAAGCTTCATCAAGAAGGTTTTGGGGTTTGCCTATAAAAACCCACCATCAAATGTGTAATCAGTGTGCCTTTATTTTATTTTATTTTATTTTATGAAAATTTAGATTTTAGGGTAACTGTAATTTCCTTTTTCCAAGAATTGTACTCAGTTTTAATTCGTCTATTTAATTATTTAAATTTTTATTGCAATTTCTTTATTATTCTGATTTTGGATTAATTAAGATAAAATAAAAGTGGTATAAAATTTCCCCTACTGGGAAATTTCTTAAAATCTGAATCGAAGAAGTTGTGGAGTTGATGTGTTTCGATGATAGTGGTGACGTTTGGTTGATATGGTGGTGTGATTGATTCGGTTTATAAGAGTGCTCAGCGCACCTCTTCGTCGCAACGGTTTTCGACAACAGGTTCATGTCCTTTTATTTTTTTTGTTAATCTTAGATTTATGTTTCTTTTAGTTTCTGCTTAATAAATCTGCTTGTGGTTAATTTGATTTGTTATCTGCTTTGGTTTATTTTTGTTATCTGATAATAGTTCTATTTTTGAATCTACTAGTTTAAGCTTTAAGTTTCTGATATCATTGTTTTTTTTATCTTAGCTGTTCTGATAGAATAAGTTTTTATTTCTGAGTTTGATTTGCTTGAGTTTGATTTGAATTTCTGAATATTTGGGATTAATCTACTTAGTAGGACTGCTAGTTTATTGGATTAATCTGCTTAGTAGGACTGCTAGTTTATTTAAGTTTTGATATTGTTGTTTATGCTTGCTGATAGTTTAAGATTTGCTTATTTTTTCTTTTGTTAGCTTACCTGCTTATTTGCTAGTTTTGGTTGGATCTGCTTATTTTCAGTAGTTTTGAATCTGCTTATTATATTTATCTGCTTATTTTCTGTTAAGCGTTATGTGCTTATTTGGTTTTGAACGTTGTTGATATTAGTTTAGCAACAGGCTCATTTAGTCTGTTGTCATTGTAATTCCAAAAAAATATCTTTTAAAAAAGTCTCCAACGAGACTCGAACTCTTGACCTCTAGTTCAACAGCCCAACGCCTTAACCATTTGTTCTTGCCCTTTATTTATGTTCTATTTCGAGTCATTTAATTAATATAGGGTATTTTAGACTGGCTGTTTTATTAATTTAGTTTAATACAAGTTTTAGTTTAATTAATTAATTTTAATTAAAAGTTTTCTTTATATTTTCTTTTATAAAGTTTTAAAAAAATATATATATTTTAATTACTTTTATAAATTTAAATAGTTTTCAATTTTATTTAAGTTTTTAAATTAGTTAAATTAAATTTTGTTTAGTTTCAAAATAGTTTTTATTTAAATTAGTTTAAATTAGATTTTTAAATAGTTTTGCTTAAAATTTGAAAAAGTAGTTTTTATTAAATATTTCCTTTTCTAAATTAGATTAAATAGTTTTTAATAAAATAGTTTTTAGTCTTAAAATACCAAAAAAAGAATTTCATTCACCAAGAACAATTAATCCACGTTAAATTTGATATCAATTCGAGTGAGTCGAGGAAACGAACATTAATTGCTAATACAAAAATAGCTACATTAAAATGACACTGCTGCCGCTTCGCTCGTTACATTTGACGATTTCGTGAGACGATTTGGATTTTGGGATCCGTTCATTTTTAACGTTACTTTTCTTGTTAAAAAATAAAAAACATAAAAAAATCAAAAAGATTAAAATACAAAAAAAATTAAAAAATCACAAAAGCAAACTCTTTCCTAAGATTTGCACCAAAAAAAATTAAAAAAAATCCAAAAGTAATACTTTTACTAAAGTATTACACCAAAAATATTACATATTATTTTTATTTCGATTTTTTTCGCTTTTTATTGTGAATATATATTTTTCTAAAAATACAAAAAGATTTTTCTTTTACTATATTATATTACGTAGCATAATTAATTTACCTACTTTTCAGATAAGACCTTAGTTGGGATTTCATCACCTAACTATTGTATTCGAATCCCAAACGAGAAAAAAGGGCAAAATAGATAAATACTAGTAAGAAGTTTGAACTCGATATATACAAACTATAAGGTGGGTATAAGGCGACGCGCTATAAAAGGCCGTCTAAGGAAAAAGGTTTTTAAGTGCTTTGTGCCACCTCGTTTCCCCGCTTGCTTGTGCGTATATTGAGAGGGACGACCAATTATTGGTTTGCCAACTCAAGTAGTATTAAGTATATATTTTTGTAGCTTTTTAATATTGCACCTCGAGAGGGATAATCCCTTTCCTCTCAAAGTCGACCGAGGTCTCCTACCTCATTCCTTGATTTTAATTGTATGCGCACTCGCGCGCGTACATACATACCGATTGGTGTACCAAATACTTCTAATTCTTCCAAAAAGAAGAAGAAGAAAAACAAAAAAACCGTCAATCAAGCCGATCCCGAGAATCGAGCTTTGAACAACACGATGGCAACGGATAATCGACCAATGATTGAGATTCTACAATCTCACGTTGAAGGAAATGATGACGCGATTGTGGTGCCGGATATTGGAGCGAATAATTTTGAACTAAAAACGGGTTTTATTCAAATGGTTTCCGCTACACCATTTTTAGGCCGTACTAATGATGACCCACACGCTCATATCAAACGTTTCATACAATTGGCAAACACCGTCAAATACAATGGGGTGCCACAAGAGGCCATTCATTTACAACTCTTTCCTTTTTCCCTCGAGGGACATGCCGGATGTGGCTTGATAAGGAACCACCCCAAAGTATTACCACATGGATTGATTTAGAGACCAAGTTCATTAACTACTTTTTCCCACCATCACGGACCACTTCTGTTGTCCCTAATATATGATGATATAATACGAATTTATGAAGAAAGAAAGGTAGATATGAGATGAATTTTAGAGAGAGAAAGTAGTGAGAGAAAGTAGAGAGAAAATGGTTGGAGAAACTTGTGAAATATTAGATTAGGAGAAAAATGAAATGACCAACACCCTTCCTAACATGCTAGGAAGGGTATATATAGTCCACCCACATGCGGGCTTCTTTATGGACTATATGGTTTGGGCCGGGCTTTCCTTTTGGGCTTTAGTTACTTATTAATGAACTTTAGCCTAAAGTTAAGCCCGTATAACATGACTAATATACTACCTATTACAACGTTCTAAAATACGATACATAATAACCATATGACCGAGCATTCTTGTTTGACTCAATATTTTGAGGCTAACAACTTCTTTAAGGAATGACATAATTACCTTTGAACAACAATATGGGGAAATGTTTAGTGAGTCTTGGGATCGATTTAAGGAGATTTTAAGAAAATGTCCACAACACGGTTTCACTAAAGTGCATCAAATTAATACGTTTTACAATGGTTTAACTCTTAATGACCAAGACTCACTTAATAGTGCCGCGGGGGGGGGGGGGGGGGGGGGGGCGGTAATATTCTTGTGAAGTCCATGAACGAGGCTTGGGCTATAATTGAAAATAAGGCAAAAGTACAAACCAAGAGTGTTAGGGCTACTATGGAAAGTGCTAGTTCTAGTGAGAACGACAAAAGAATTGATAAGCTTACTTCGCTTGTTGAATCAATTGCTTTACAAACCAAAGCCATCAATGTGCAAGTGAATGCCTTAAAAGAAACTCGTGAAACGTGTGAGACTTGTGGTGGACCACATTCATATTTTAATTATGACAAGGTTTACAATCAACAACAACAAGTTTATGCTTATAACAACAATGAAAATGAGCGGGTTCATTTCAAACCAAATGTTGATGTTAACCATTTGTCTTATAAGAGTACTAACTATTTGGCTCCCCCGGGTTTTGTAGCTCCACAAAGACCACCCCCACCCGCCCAAAATAGGAACCAAGCTCCTCAAAGAGGAAATTTTCAAGGGAATTCAAATGCAAGGGATTTTAACCAAAATCAAGGGAATTTTCAAGGCCAAAACCAAGGGTTTAATACTCAAAATCAAGGTTTTAATAATCAAGGTTTTCCTAATCAAGGTTTTAACAATCAAGGGTTTAATCAAATAAACATGCATAATCCTCAAATGGACTTGGTTCTCCAAAAATTGACCGAACATGAGAGAATTATGAAACAAATGAAAGAGTCCACCGATATGAAGTTCGTGCAAATGTTGCAAGCCCTTAGCCCCCAAGGAGTCTTACCTTCTAATACTGAGATTAACCCTAGTGCTAATGTGAGTGCTATCACTACTCAAAGTGGAGCCACTTTAGTGGGACCTTCCATCTCTTCGCCATAAAGGAGAGACAAGGCCCGGAGGTCATAATGAGTAATCCTACTCTCCCTTCGATGATTCCTCCCACTACCACTCCTAGTAATAGTTCTCCATTGCCTAAAGAGCCCAACCCTAAGGGTGTTCAAGAAGCGAGTCCTTCTCCTTCTCAACCTTCAAAGTCTAAACCCAATATCCCTTATCCCTCTAGGTTAGACAGGGATAAAGTGCTCACCAAAGATGACGTTCATGTTTCCAACTTTTTGAAAATGATTTCCAACGTGAATGTTAAAATTATCCTTATTGAAGCACTTACTCAAATTCCTAAATTTATGAAAATGTTCAAAGATTTGCTTAATAAGAAAGAAAAAATGGTTGAGCTCGTGAACACTCGTTTAAATGAGAATTGTTCCGCGATTCTTCTCAAAGAGCTTCTCGAAAAGCTAGGAGATCCCGGACGATTCGTGTTACCTTGCTCGTTTCCTCAAATTGATGATTGTATGGCTCTAGCGGATCTCGATGCTAGCATCAATCTTATGCCACTCTCGGTATGGAAACAATTATCATTACCCGACCTTGTACTGACTCGCATGACTCTCGAGTTAGCTAATAGAACTTTCGCATACCTCATTTGAATTGCCGAAGACGTTTTTGTTCGAGTTGGTACATTCACTTTTCCCGTGGACTTTGTCGTCATCAACTATGAGATGGATCCTCGTATTCCGTTAATACTTGGTAGACCATTCTTACGAACCGAAAGAGCATTAGTTGATGTGGCCGAAGGGGAGTTAATTCTTAGTGTTAGGGATGAACAAGAAGTTTTTAAAATGGGAAAAATCACAACTAAATCAAATGGAAAAGAGTCGGTCAATATGATTGATGTTCTTAATTATGATAATGAAGAGATTTTTATTAATCCTTTTGGAATTAAAACGTCTAATCAAAATGATTTTGTGATAACTTCATCCCTTCCCTTAGAGCCTCAAATTTTTGAAACTCCTATTTATGATACCTATAGTGATGACACTTCTTCAAGTGATCACACTATCTTCGGTTTAGACGACCTAACTTTTGACCCACCCACTTTTGACCCACCCATTTTTGATCCACCAATCTTTGATGATTACGATGATGACACTTCTTTAAGTGATCTCATTATTTTTGATGACCCATCTTGTAACCTTAATACACTTAATATCTCTATGAGTGATTCTTCCATTATGGAAACTCCTTTTGACTTTTATACTCCAATTTTAGAAGTCATGACTTTCGAGGAGGATCCTCCACTCTTAGAGATCATTCCTACTTTAGAGGATATTCCATTTGAGGAGGATTTAGATATCTTTCTAAATACCTATTTTCCTCATGAGGATGAGTTTTCCTATGACTCCGATGATACTTATGTTTTCACATCAAGTTTGGAAGAGGACGACTTTCCCACTTTGGATTATGATGATATTTTGAGCTTAAATATCAACACCTCTTGCTATTTTCCCGTTAAGGAATCGGTGTTTGATCTGGGAATAAAAACTTTAGTGCTTTCATTGCAATATCACCATACCACCCTTTCATTTAAAAGATCGTTTCCAAAAGATACCCCACTTTTCTTTGACTTGTGTGATTTTACCACCTCGGGGTTTGTTTCCTTTCATGAAGGAAATTATGTGTTTAACCCGGGTGGATTTTCATGGGGTATTCCTTATATGACTTTGTTTCACCCCTTTATCATGGAGAGATTTTCCTCCCTTGGAAATCTCGGTTTTCCCATGATTTTCCCATTTGAATGATGACATTCGGGAAATCGAGTCGAGCTAGAGACTCGTGAGAAAAAAATCAAGCATCGTTTAACTAGGTTAGATTTTTACCTTTTCCATCCTTTCCACCCTTTTTCACCTTCACCCATTTCCACCAATAAGTGTAGGGGGGGAGCCAAGTAGGTTGTTTGTTGTGATGTTGTGCAGGGACATGTGCTTTAATGATCCACTTTTGGTGTTTTTGACGCGACCCGTGATCCCGTGTTCCCGTGTACCCGGTTTCGTCGATAAGTTTTTGCTATTGTGGTTCATACATGTATATAAATAAGAAGAATAAATGTAATCACTTTAGTTGTCCCTTCCTTAGCTTGATTTAAACGAGGTACTCAATGTCCTAAGTGTAGGGGAGTTTATTCTCCCACATGCTTAAATATTGAGGACAATGTTTATATTAAGTGTAGGGGGACTTCTATCGAATTTTAGTGGGCTTTTCCATGAGTTTGACCTCATTTAACCGGAAAATTAAAAAAATTTCAACGTTTTTCAAATTTTTGATCTATTTTGGCCTAGTAGTATTTTCATTTATTTTCTTTCCTTTTATCATTGCATCGTATTTATATTTTCAAGAATAAAGTAAAAAAAAATGAATAAAATGGTTTTAACAAGTTTAGATGTCTTTGATATATTAGGCTCGTCGTGAATATTTTGACTCAACCCGAGTTTACTTATCCAAGTTTACTCTAGCTAGTATCCTTAACCATATGGACTGATGTAGTGATTTTACTACTCTTTAGGAAAAGAGAGCAAATAGGGTAAGTAATGAATACGACGATTTCGGAAAACCGTGTATTAATGATCCTAAAATGAGTTCGTTCACAAGGAGGCTTAGTGTGTGTGTAATGAATTGATTATCTTTGCGATTATATTGTTGAGAAAGAAAGATAGAAATGAGATTAGAAGAGAATGACGGTTACGAAGACGGATTAAACTAAGTCGAAAAAGGTGTACACGTAAAATCGTAAAAAGCACTAAAATTAAAATTTTACCCTAAAAATTCCTAAAAATTACCAAAAATCCACAATAATATTCTAAGAGTTTGCAAAAACCCAAACTTGCTAAAATCTTTTAATTAATTAGATAATGACTTTTTAATGCTAATTAAAGCCCTAAAAATCAAAATTAATTATTAAAAAGTCCCAAACAAGATTTTAAAGTTTGTAAACCTCAAAAATACCCTAATTAAGATAAAAAGTATTTTTCAAAATTTTAAAACCACTAAAAACTATTTTTAAACAATTAAAAACTACTAAAATCAATTAAAACTTAAATTAATTCTAGAAAATGATTAAAAGACTCTAAAAATATTTGGAAAGTTGAAAAATTCCTAATTAAGTGTTTACAATCTAGGAAAAATATAAAAACTTAGAAAATCAGACTTTTAATTTTTGACAATAAAATAATATTAAAATATTATTAAAAATTCAAAAATCATAAAAAATTCTAAAAACTTACAAACTAGCTTAATTTAACCTAAATAACTCAGAAATGAAAGTGAAATTACCTAAATACCCTTAATGGGCCTAAAAAAATGGGCTAAACCCAAATCAAAACATTATTGGGCCAAATTTGGGCCCAGTATAAAAAAAATGTTCAAAATAAGCCCAAAAAGCACTGGTTGACTCAAAATTTGATTTTAAACAACTTTTTCCAAAGGCCCAAAAGCTGAAACTGTGAAATAAGCTAGCTTATACCAAACAGCTTATTCTTAATGGGCTTTTTGGCCCATTAAGCTATAAGCCGATGCCATAAGCTGAAATTAAACACACAAGCTTCTTTTGTCCTAAATAAGACTTCTGCAAAAAGAAATTTGAAATAAGCCCAAGGAATAAGCCTGAAAATGCAATAAGCAATCTACAGAAAACGACAAAATAGTTGTTTTTGAGTTCTAGGCCACCCCAAGTGCTGATTCAAGTTCCTAAAGCTTTTAAATGACTTAATTAAGCAAAATCAACAAAGAGTTTTCAAATAAGCTGACTCAATAAGCTAGAAAAAGCAAATAAGCACTTATGTAAAAGTCAAATAAGTTGGTTTTCTCTCTAACTTCTCTCTAAAAACTTCTCTCTAAAAAAACCCTAAAGCATTTTATTAAGAAATCATTGATTAATTTTTTATCCTTCCATGGGATCATGAATTTTATTATAGATCCATAATCTCCTATTCATTTTACACATTGTCATATAAAATTTCACCATAAAATCTTCCTGTTCATCCATTTTAAATCCATTTTATTAAGTTTTTTCACTGTTTCTTTTCCGCCTAAACCATTACACTAATCCTCCTTCCTAACCTTAATCGTCCATCATCCTTTCCTTAAACCTTCTCTAAACCATGATTCATGTCTAATCATTCTATGACTACTCCGATGGGTTCTGTTGAACCATCTCCGGTGGAGGTTGTTGGACCTCCTCCGGTGACGACTTTTGTTCCACCTTCTAGGAAATCAGGGAAGCTTAAGCCGGTGAAGACGACTAGGAATATGAATCCTAGTTCAGGTAATACCATGAAATATATTGATAATGATTTTTTAGAGCATCCTGAGAATATTGTTGTTAAAAAGGGGGTGAATACTCGTTCTAGTGTTAGGTCAGGTGATTTGGGTGGTGTTGTTGAAGAAATGGAGATTGTTGATGAAGTGGGTATTAAGAAGGGTGATAAAAACGTCTTAGTAAACTCAGGTGAGGATACTGAGATGTTTTGGGGTCCTAATGGGGAGAATGAAGAAAGGGGTAAGGGTGAAGTAGGTGATAAGAAGGTTGAAGTAGCATCTGGGTCTATAGGGGTAGGTGATAACTCTGTTGCTGCTAAAAGTGATAATAGTAGTAAGCCTAGTGTTGTTAAAAATATTGTTAAGAATATTGATAAGGGGAATCAGGGTAAGGGTAGTTCTGATGGTTCTCCTATGCCAGTTCCTTTTACTGAAAACCCTGTTTTCAATCCTAAGGTTGCTAATGGAAGTAAACCTAGGAGCCCTGTGAAAGTTAGTTTTGGTGGGGAAAAAAGGCCGGGTATATTTAAGGTTAGTAGTGTGGATGCTAGTAATGGAATTAAATCAGTGAGTAATTTTGAGGTTGGCGAAGGAAGTGGTGTAAAGGATGAGCAGATGAAGGATAGTGAGGCAAGTAGAAAGAAGCCATTTTCATTTGTTAAGGCTTTAACAGGTGATAATGTAATTGGTAATAATAGATTGAAGTTTTTTGAAGGTTTGGTGAATAGTAAAGGAAAAGAAGTTGCTGATATGGATCCAATAGTTGAATCAGGTAGTGCTAAATGGAGCAGGACTCTCATTGGTCATTTTGTAGGATATCATATGAGTCATAGGGAATTATTGGGAAATTTGAGAAGGATGTGGAGGCCATACCAATTCAGTGATGTGATGATGAATAATAGCGGTTTATATTTCTGTAATTTTAACTCTGTTGATGGTATGCAAACTGTGCTTGAGAATGGCCCATGGTTTGTAGACAACAAACCGTTCTTCGTCCAAAAATGGGAACCGGCGATTTGTTTGTCTAAACCAGAAGTCACTAAAGTACCAGTATGGGCTAAGATTTTTAATGTACCATTGGAAGCCTGGAATGTTGATGGAATTAGTCGCATTGCTAGCAGACTTGGTATTCCTATCATTATGGATAGAATTACCATGGAGATGTGTGAAAAAACATATGGTAGGGCTAGTTTTGCTAGGGTTTTAGTGGAGGTTGATTCTTCAAAGGAGCTTTTGAATGAGGTGGAAATTTATTATAAGAGTACTGATCGCTCTATGGTTTTGGAAGTTGAATATCCATGGAAGCCTCCGGTTTGTGAAAATTGTAAAGTTTTTGGTCATATTTTGAAGAATTGTATTGTTAAGAAAGGAGGAGATAGTACTAAGCCTGTTGTGAATCATATAAGAGCAACTAATACTAATAATACAAGCAATGCCAGCAATGATGGATGGACTAATGTTGTTAATAGAAGAGGAGGTTATAGCAGGGGTGGTTTTAGTAACTCAGGAAGAGGTTCATATAATGGTGGAAGAGGTAATGGTGTTTATGGTGGTAGAGGAAATGGTGCTGCGAAACAGGGTGTTCAAAACAATAAAAGTGATCAAGTTAATGATAGTAGTAAGCCAGTGGTGCAAGAGGCAAAGGAAGATAAGAGTAAGAAAGTTAATGAAGTCAAGAAGAAAGTTGTTGTTCCTAGTGATAATAATTCAACTCCAAATGAGGCTCCGAAAAAAGTCAATATGGTCCATGAGGTGACTACAGGAAACAAATTTGGCGTTCTAGTTAATGAAGGAGAAAAGGAGACAAGTGAGAAGAAGAAGAAATTTATTGATGTTATTGTAGAATCGGGTGTTGGTGTGACAGAAGAAGACAAGAAGAAATGGTCTGCGGAAGAGTTGAAATATTATGAGGAGAAGAGTAATAGTATGAATGTTGATCCAAAGTCGCAGGAAAGTATTATAAAACATAGAATTAATGAGATACAAGAAAGTATTGCTGCTATTAAAGAAGGTCTTCATGAGACTGCTACAAAGGTTGCTAAAAAAAGAATCGTTAATGAGTGTGGAGGAAAAAAGAATAATGTAGCCTTTGGTAAGTTTTATGAACAAGCGGTGAAAAAAGAATCTGACAAGGTGGTTATGTTGGCTAGGGAAAGGGATAAGTTGAGAGTGGATTTATTTGTATACTTGGGTATGTCTCTGACGGATGAAGTTAAAGCTACATGGTCAGAAGATATGGTTGAGTATTACGATGATGCACTTGAGAACATCTATCAGGATAGGATTAATGGACATTATAATGATGTAGATGGTGCTCCGAACGCCACTGCAGAGTTTGTGTCTAAAAATGAAATGAGTAATATACATGATGTATCCATGGCAGAAATGCAAGGGGGTGTGGCAGCAGATCCTTCAAGTTTTCAATGATAGGTAAGTTAGCCGTGTGGAATGTACAAGGGTTAAATTCTACCCTTATGCAGAAAGAAGTAAAAGATTTTATCAGCGAAAATCATGTGAGTATGTTTGGTATAGTTGAATCTAGATTGAGGAAGAAATCGGTTAAGGATGTGTGTGATAATGTGTTTGGGGAATGGTCGTGGGTGTCAAACTCTGTAGATAGTAGAAAGGGTTGTAGGCTAATTGTTGGCTGGAATCCTTTGGCTATTAATGCTAGATTAATATCCCATATAGATCAAGTAATGCATTTTGAGGTGTTGTTTATGAATGATCAAAGGAGGTTCTTTGTCTCTTTTGTATAT
The DNA here is from genome assembly GCA_025667525.1 of Glebionis coronaria. Taxonomy (NCBI): domain Eukaryota; kingdom Viridiplantae; phylum Streptophyta; class Magnoliopsida; order Asterales; family Asteraceae; genus Glebionis; species Glebionis coronaria. The sequence goes on along the minus strand of CM046879.1, from coordinate 109,069,834 downwards.
GGTGAGATAACTGAAATGAGCCGAAGACTCCTATGGAAAAATTTGGTTGAGTACAAGTCTGATATTGGAGATTCCCCATGGCTGTTACTTGGGGATTTCAATGTTATATTATCCTTTGAAGAGAGCTCAAGGGGTTATACATCTAGAATTAGTGGAGTGGATGACTTTCGAGAGTGTGTCCATTTTATTGAAGTGGAGGACTTATGCAGCAGTGGTATGTTTTACACTTGGATTGAGAAGCGAAATGATCCTAACAGTGGTATTCTTAAGAAACTGGATAGGGTTATGTGTAATGAAAGCTTCAATCATATGTTTGGTAGAAGTTTTGCTAATTTTTTACCTTATTTGACTTCAGACCATTGTCCTGCTCTTGTCACTTTTCCTGAGGTAACTAGTATGAAGCCGAGGTCATTCAGATTTATGAATTTCTTGGCTGAGAAGGAGGGTTTTGTTGAAAGGGTGAAGGAAAATTGGTTTATTGAGGTTAATGGCTTTTCCATGTATGTGTTGGCCAAAAGACTAGAAAATATGAAGAAATATATGAGAAGATTTAACAGAGAAAACGGTAATGTGTTTGAGAATGTGAAGACTTGTAAGGACAAGCTTAAGGATGTGCAGCGAAGACTTGATTCAAATCCTCTCAACCCGTCCTTGAGAGAAGAGGGGAGATTGTTCTCTAAGGCTTATCATGATGCAGTCCTTGATGAAGAACGGGTTCTAAGACAGAAGACCAAGGTAGAATGGCTTAGAGAAGGAGATAACAACACGGCATATTTCCATAAGCTTCTCAAAGGCAAGAAGAGTAGGAGAAGAATTGAAGCTGTTTGTGATGATGAAGGTCATACATATTATGGGTGTGATGTTTATGATTGGTTTGTTGACCATTACAAGAAGTTTTTCCAGAAAGATGATGATATTTACCAGATAGATGATATTGATGTTTTATTCTCCAAGAAACTTGATCCTTTGATTGCTGAGCATATGATTAGACCCGTCTTAGATGAGGAAATAAAGATTGCTATGTTTGGGATAAAGGATGATAAAGCCGCAGGCCCGGATGGTTATACTTCCAAGTTTTTTAAGAGAGCTTGGAGTGTCGTTGGTCCAGATGTTTGTAAAGCTGTGAAGGAGTTTTTTGTCTCAGGTAAACTTCTAGGTGAGTTGAATACGAATCTCATCACTCTTATTCCTAAGCTTAAAGTTTCTAGGAAGTTTTCGGATTATAGACCTATAGCATGTAGTAATGTTGTTTACAAGTGTCTTAGCAAGGTTATAACTAATAGGCTTAAGGAAGGTCTTGATAGCCTTGTGGATAGTAATCAGTGTGCTTTTGTTCCGGGTAGGCACATAAGTGATAATATTTTGATTATCCAAGAGTTATTGGTGGGTTATGATAATTCTACTAGTTCTAAGAATTGTGCCTTTAAGGTTGACATTAAGAAATCTTATGACACAGTTAATTGGGATTTCCTTAAAACCATTCTTGCTAAGTTTGGCTTTCATAACACAATGATTAATTGGATTATGGTTTGCCTTACGACTGCAACCTTCTCTTTATGCATTAATGGAGAAGTTCATGGTTTTTTTAAGAGCGGTAGAGGTTTAAGACAGGGTGATCCTATATCGCCCTATCTTTTTACCTTGGTCATGGAAGTTTTGAATCTTATGATTAAAAGGCATATTAATATGGATAAAAGATTTAAGTTTCATTCTTTTTGTAAGGAGCTGAACTTAACACATTTATGTTTTGCGGATGACTTGTTGCTTCTTTGTCATGCTGATGAAATATCGGCTAGTGTTCTTAGAAGAGGATTGGATGAGTTCAGTATGTGCTCTGGTTTATACCCAAGTATGGAGAAAAGCACAGTTTATTTTAGTAATGTTTCTCATGATATTAAATCTAGAATTTGCTTAGCTATGCCGTTTGCTGAAGGAAAGCTTCCTGTTAAGTATCTAGGTGTCCCTATGGTTACCAAGAAGCTTCGTAATATTGATTGTAATTTTCTGATGGATAAGCTTAAATGCAGAATTCTTGATTGGAAGAACAAGTATCTCTCGTATGCAGGTAAGTTACAACTTATTTCATCTGTTCTATCCTCGTTAAGTGTTTATTGGGCGTCTATGTTTGTTTTGCCTGAACATGTTTGTTTTAGTATTGAAAAACTGTTGAAGAACTTTTTATGGGGTTTTAATGAGGGAAGAAAGGGGTTTACTAGCGTTGCCTGGAAAGATATTTGTAGACCTAAAAATAGGGTGGTTTAGGCATTAAGACTACTAGGAGTATGAATGACAGTCTGATGATTAAGCATTTGTGGAATGTGTTTAGTAGAAAAGAGTCGTTATGGGTAAAGTGGATTAATAGTTATAGGCTTAAGGGTTATAGCATTTGGAGTTGTCAGATTAAGAGTCATGCTTCTTGGTCTTGGAGACACATTCTAATGCTAAGAGATAAAATTAAGAATTTCGTTGGTGTTAAGATTGGTGATGGTAAAGACTGTTTTCTTTGGGTTGATAAGTGGCATACTAAAGGTCTCCTTTGTGATATCATTTATGATGCCCTTAAAGAGTCTAGTGGTTATAATATCAGAGACAAAGTGGCGGAGAGAGTTAATGGGATTGCTTGGTCTTGGCCACATGATTGGAATAGGAGAGATAGAAGTTCGCTTAATTTTGAGGTCCCTGTTCTTAGTGATAATAATGATAAGGCCATTTGGTTTAATAAGCATAGGGAGCCGACTAACTTTAGTGTGAGTGAAGTTGGTAAGGTTTTAAGACAGGATGACCCTAAGGTTCTATGGTATGAGCATGTTTGGTTTCCTCAATGCATACCTCGCCACTCATTCATTTTATGGCTTGCGGTTAGAGGGAGGCTGAAAACACAAGACAGAATATCTAAATGGTTTCGTATCGACATGGTTATGTGTCCTTTGTGTAATTCTGTTTTAGAAACTGCACCTCACCTGTTCTTTGACTGTAATTTTTCAAGATATGTTTGAGATAGAATGAAAGCCCTTGCTAAATTAGACAACCTTTCATATGTTTGGGCTGAGGTGGTTTCTGGGGTTTGCATCAGAAAGGTCAACAAGTCTATTTGGAGCGTTGTCCAAAGACTTGTATGGGGTGCTACTGTTTACTATATATGGCAAGAAAGAAACTCCAGAATTTTTGCGAAGACTTCAAGACCTGCTGAGGCTGTGGTAAGTATCATTACGAGAGTGGTGAGATTGAAGCTCCTTGGGCTTAATTTCAACTGGTCCACTGATGTTCATATTGCTGCTAAGCTTTGGGATCTTCCTGATCTTATAGCTAAGCAGATTTGTGATGGTGTTACGGATATGCAAACTGATGATAGGTAGTTCTTTTAGTTTTATGCTCTACTGTATGCTGATGAGAGGTATGCAGTTTGTTTGGGTGTTGTTTGGTCCCGTTTATTTCTTTCAGGTTACTTGCTTCCTTTGGTGGAATGAAGGGTTCCAAGACGATGGTTTAGAGTGTGGAGCAGCTTGGGTATTCCATTTTCTGATGGGGTGTTTGGGAGGACATTTGGGGTGGATTGTGGAGGTTTGATGTGCTATTAGTGGTCATTAGGGTAGTTCTTGGGGGAGTGATCTATGCCTTCTAGAGCATGCTGAAAGATGTGCCGTCTTGCTAGGTATGGTTCATTTCTTCCCTTGTTCTACCCTTTTGAACAATTTTTTAGATCCCAAACCTGTTTCTGTTGATGCTTTGTCCTCCCTTGTTATCTTTAACCTTGTATCTGTTGATTGTCAAGCTAATAGATATATAGGTTTTGCATCATTGAGAGGTTTCATGTTCAGTTGTACTCTTTCCCCCTTCTATGGTTTCCCACTGGGTTTTACATAGATGGGGGTTTTGAGGAGGCAATGAATGTGATGTGCTACACTGGCACCTCTCTTGTTTCCTGCATTTAGTCTGATGGCGTTTTGAGTAGGTCTCTTTTATCTACTCTGCTTGTTTCTTAGTTGTGGTGGGGTTTTCCATTGGGATGGATTGGTTGGTCTTGGTTGCTTCCCTTTGTGGTTGAAACAAGATCAATCATGGATTCCGAAGTGGTTTCCTCATCACAAGCTAAGAACTTGCCTTGTATTAGGTGTGCCATGGATTGCAGAAGCTTGGTCTTTTCTACTGGGATCAAGATTGTGTTATGGGTAGCAACTATTTGTCATTCTTTTAGTTGCTTGTTTATTTGTATTGAGCATGAGGCTTGTCCATTGCCATTACATGTAGTATTTTAGAGTATGGGTTGTTGTCCATACCTTTTTTTGTTGCTATTGCTTGTTAGTTGGGGATGTGTCCCATCTAATTTTTGTCAAGCTTTAGCTTTGTACTTCTGCCTTTGTGGCCTTTTCTTAATAAATTTACCGTTAAGAAAAAAAAATAAGTTGGTTTTCTAGTAAAAAGTCAAAGTCAAAGTCCAATAAGCTCCAGTCTACTCAAATGGGTCAAATAATGAAGATCTATCACAAAAAATAAGTTGTTGCAAGTCTGGATAAGCTAAAATATCTTATTGATAAGCTGAGTTCAAATTAACACTAGCAGGGGCTAGTTTTGGGTGTTGAGCAGTGGAAACTTTTTCCACTGCTTGACTTGTTTGACTTTTTGTCTTTAGTGACTTTTTTGGAGATTCAGATTACACAAAGGCACCCAAATGATCTTTGGATCATAAGGAGTCAAGAACAATCAAAATAACACAATCACAAACACCCAATTGATACAGTTTAATCAATAAAGCACCAGATATGATACAGACATGAACAAATAAGCAGTTGAGCACTTATAAGCAGTTTTAGCAATAATCAGCCACCCAAATTCAACCAAATGCATACACAAGCTATTATAAACTCTAATGAATAAGTTTAAACAGTTTTCATGCAATGGCTTAAAGCCTAAATCAAGATTCAAGCTTATGAATGTTACTGATGAACAATAACACATGCAGTTTTACACTTTGCTGATGTATTTGACCAATAAGCCAGATTCAACACTCAATATCTATCAAATAAGTTATAATAATGATGTTTTAACAACTTTCAACCCTAAGCATGCACAAATACTAGATTTCACCAAAATCTTAGGTCAAAAACAATCAAATTCACCAAGTTATAGCTGATTGTTTGATTTGGAGTTTCAAACCCAAAAACTTGCAGCAAAACACTCTCAACAAGGCATATATCAGATACCAAGCACAAACAATACCTTCTAACAACACAATATCAAGATGCAGTCACAAACATGTAGACCCAAACACCCCTTTATCTTTTCAAAATCAAATTTTTCAAAGGAAAAGTGACATTTAAGACCACCCAAGCATCAATTAACACAATAACAAGTAAGATTAACAGATTCAAGCAAGTATAAGACACAAAATACACAAGAACAAAGGCAACACTCAAATATCACAAATATCCAAAGTATTTTCAGATTTTGGGATTAAGGGTGTGTACCTCATGGATGTACATCCACACCCACGGATTTTGAGCTTATGTGCTAGCAAGAACAAGCACAAGCTTCCATAACAAAGCCTGCTAAGAATCAACAAGGTTAGAAGCACAAGTATAAAATCAGAAACTTGAAAAATTCTTGATTGATGCAACTCTTGTCCTCCACACTTGATTATCCCCAAGTTATAAGCCTCACCACACCTTAATCAACACAATTAGGATGCTATGATCAGCCCTATAACCCAACAATTCCAAGATAGACCAAGATCTTAGCAAAATATCAAGAAAATGAAGAAAATGTGCAAACTTTTGCACACTCCTCTTTTGAAAACAGGTTTTTGATTCATATTCAGTAAACTAAGAACATAAACAAGCAATAATAAGATGGCACTTGGTCTTTCTTCAACACACTTAACTCAAATTTCATAAAACTGAAAAAGGGATTTACAAGTGCTTGAACAAGGAAAAATCAAAAGCAAACGTGAATGTTGGACCCTATACCCTTTATATAGAGGGTGTACATGGTCTGTTTAAACCTAAAAACTTAAAACCCTAACTTGTAGAAGCCAAAAATTGCCCTTGAGGATTTGAACTTCTTGACTTCATGTGACAGATTTCTTGGCTGTTTGTGGAGCTGGCAAGGGTGGAATTTGCATCTAAGGGCTCACATTGAGCTTAGAAAGTAAGCATCAATCCTATACGTTGGATGCCTGGTGGTTTTTGGCAGTATCCCCTTTGTGTGTAGTAGGGGAATCTCATGTGGGACTGAGGAGTGAGGTGGCAAGCATTTTTGTAGTTGGGATGTGATTAAGGGGTTATTAATCACTAATCTGCAGTTTATTGGGTGCTAATTGCAAACGGATTAGGAAAACCCAAATTTGTGAAGAACATGAATAGTGCAGGTTTTGATCTGTTTGGGTATTTAAACTTTGTGTTTAGCGCGTTTAAATAAACTAATCCCAGATTAGTTAAGGTTGTTATGAGTGGATAGCTTAGGTGGACAAAGGGTGGAAGGGATTGGTGGGTTTTGGTGAGTGGGGCACGTGTCACCCCCTCACTAATTAAGGTAACAATTATGTCTGCCAGCATTAAACCCCTATCTTTGCACAACTTGTCATTTCCATCTAAAAATCCCAAAAACTGAATCTCCTTTGTATTCAAACTTTCAGTTTTCACACTTTTGCCCCAAATACTTTTCCAAAGCATTTTCAGGGGTATTTCTTGCCATTTTGTGATACTTCAAGGGCTGATTTAGCATTTTGTTGATGGATAATGGTCTTGACTTGTATATTTGATATTTTGGAGGACTGAATTTGCCAAGTCATAATGATTGAGGGACCATTTTTGCCAAATGTTGAAAGTTAAGGGTCCTTTTTGTAATTTTGGGATTTTCAAAGGACCAAACTTGTAATTTCTTGTACTTTGAAGGACTTCATGATGTATTTGACTTTGTGGAGGATAATGGTTGACAATTTAGCTTTGTTGAGGGGCTAAACTTGCCAATTCTTCAAAGTGGAGGGCCCCTTTTTTAATTTTGACAAACTTTAGGGACCAAACTTGTAATTATGAAGATACAAGGGTATAAAGTGTCAATTCTTCCATATTGGAGGACCCTTCTTCATAAGTCTTCAAATCTTCAAGGGTTTTTCTTGGGAAAGTCTTCATTAGGGCTTGGTTCATTGTGCGGCTTCGTTTCCCGTGTTCGTTTTTGTATGATTCTTGTGATCTTTTGTCATTTTCTCAATATCCGTACCTAAAATACACAAGTAACAAACACAAGCATATATATGGGTATTTTGATGATATTTATTGCATTTTAAGCCCTATTTGGACGATGAGACTATGTATAAAAGCAGTCTCATCACTCCCCCATACTAAACCATTGTCGTGCCCTCACGCAATGCTAGAATAAAGTATCGTAGCATCTCCAAAATTCATTTTTATTCACTTTATTGAACGATAAACTAACTACACTACTACTATTTCTACTACTACTTGCGTTTTAGACATAATGTATGATTTTCATCGCAAAATGGGACGTTTAGGTTCATAGAATAAAAACACGTGAATGCTTCGTTAGAAATAATTTCATCGTCCTCGATTTTCACCCCAATTCCATGCCAAGCGTGCAACGAGATCATTGTCATTATAAGTTTGTAATGCTAACACTACTCATATGCCCTAATTACGTACTTATCCTCCCTTATTCCTGAGTTGTATCTCTTATATTTTATATTGTCTTGAATGTTTCACGAGGATACATTGTTTGACTTATGCGATAATAGAGATTTAGGTCTAAAAATAGAGTCCTAACGGTGTAACCAAGACCATCAAATCAATAACCCCTCCCAATAGACAACGATGTCAAAAAATTAAGTTGACAAGAAGAATCGATAAACACGGTTTTATAACGGTTTTGAACATGAGACTTATTACCAAGACTTTTATACGCCCCCTAACGGAAGGGCCTTATTATCTTTGGTTTACCTCCATCTTTTATTCAACTTCGCCATAAAGCTTTTATTATGACTTCGGTCTTGCCTTGCCTTTTATTATCCACCTCATCGGTAGTTTTATTAGCCAAAGACGTATATCCTCATGCTAAGGCGAATTTTGGATCTTTAAAGCTTCGAAGATTCAGGCTTGATTCACTTTCAATTTTGCATAGATTTTTCTGCCTTGTGGGGCTTCAAATTGTTTGCTTGATTTAAGTAAGCACTTGAAATCTTATTATTGGGTGAAGCTTTTGATTATTCGGGTGCCAATACTTCAAAACCGTGACGCTGGCGATACCTTAATGTCTTCCCAATTTAATTACACGGAAGCTACTAGAAAAGACTAGAAACCCAACAATCTTAACTAAACCGCTAAGTCAATATTTATTAAGCAAAAAATATTTACATGCGAAGGGAGAATAAGCAAACAACGAGAACACATGAGTTTTTGAAAGAATACGAGTACTCTACGTTTAGCATAGTAACTTATAATTAACCCTATCATTTCTCGTCCTCATTTAAGAGACTTAGCCTAATGTGAAGTTAAGGAATCAAAGCTAAGTGCTCAACACGCACGGTCGAGTCAAAAATTACTCTTATTCTCGCCATCGGAAAACCTACATTCGTGTCTTCAAACACTTATAAAACATGAGAAAAAATTTAAAATTTGGCCATTTTTAGCCTTATTTTGCAACAAAACGATAAACAAAAAGATAAACTTTTGAAAGTGTGAAGGTTTGGCAAGGCAAGTATCTATTCACCCCCCCCATACTAAAGTTAAACATTGTCCTCAATGTTTCGAGTCTAGGGGTGCAAACACCCCCATACTAGAGACGTAGTCGAATGCCTAATCTAGCATGGAAAGGGTGTAACCAATAAATTAATAGCCGTTTATGAAGTGTGCTAATAACCTAAGGTTAGAATGTAAAAGGATATATCATGGATATTGAGAAAGTCTTCAAAGCAAACGATCGAGTGCTCCCATAAAACGAACACGAGAGGCTCCAATCGTGAAGATCAAGATCATCTAAAGTCCACAATTCACAAAAAACAACGGAACAAAGGTTGGAAGGGCACAAATCCCCACACGTTAACTACATTAGAAAGCGATAATATGTACATAGGATAAGCATGGGACTCCCCCACGAGGCACCTCGTTTTTGATTACCGATTCATGAGCTCGACTCGATCCCCTCAATACTAATTATCATTGGGGAAGGTGACTTGGTCGAGGTAGTTCAAGGATGGAACTTCCCCGCCAAAGTAGTGCTTCAACCTACGTCCATTCACCTTGAAGTTAGGACCATCATCTTGAGCTAGCTCGATGGTCCCATACGGAAACACTTGAGTCACGGTGAATGGACCGGACCAACGAGATTTCAACTTACCGGAAAAGATTTTCAAGCGAGAATTAAAAAACAAAACTTGATCCCCAATGTTAAAAACCCGGTTTTTAATTTTAGAATCATGCAACTTTTTAGTTTTTTCTTTGTAAATCAATGAATTTTCATAAGCAATGTCTCTCAATTCATCCAATTCATTTAATTGCATTTTCCGGTGTTTTCCCGCGGTCTCCATATCATCATTACAATGCTTTAGGGCCTAATAAGCCTTGTGTTCTAACTCGATAGGCAAATGACAATTATTTCCATACACAAGCTTATAAGGAGTGCACCCAATGGGCGTCCTATGAGCGGTCCTAAAGGCCCATAAAGCATCGTCCAACTTATCTGACCACAATTGTCGGTTTTCCCCAACGGACCTCTCTAAGATCCTCTTCAAAGCTCGGTTTGAAACCTTGACTTGCCCACTCGTTTATGGGTGATAAGCCGTAGAAAGCCGATGTGTAATCTCATATTTCCTTAGGACCCTTTCGAATTGGTCGTTACAAAAATGGGTTCCACGATCGCTTATGATCGCACGAGGGGTTCCAAACCGAGAAAACAAGCTTTTCAAAAACTTGACTACCACACGAGCATCATTGGTGGGAAAGGCTTTGGCCTCCACCCAATTATATAGGTAGTCAACCGCAACGAGAATGTACTTATTACCACGAGATGATGGGAACGGCCCCATAAAGTCTATACCCCAAACGTCAAAGATCTCACACACTTGGATGATATTTTGTGGCATTTCATCTTTTTGTGAGGCTTTTCCTTTTCGTTGGCATGCATCACACAACTTCACAAGATCTTGTGCATCTCGGTGAATAGTAGGCCAAAAGAAGCCGGCATCAAATACCTTCTTAGCCGTGAGATTAGCACCGTGGTGGCCACCCGTGGGTCCCTCATGACAAGCTCTAAGGATGTTAGAAGCTTCGGTGCCAAATACACAACGTCGGATGATTTGATCCGCACAAGTTCGAAACAAGTAAGGGTCGTTCCAAAAGTAGAACTTGACGTCGCGAAAGAATTTTCGTTTTCTTGAGTCGTCATACCCTTGATGATGAAGTTACCCGCATGGTAATTTGCAAAGTCCGCAAACCATGGGGTGGAAGAATCAAGCTTAGAATTCACTACACCAAGTGTCTCGAGCGGAAATGTTTCGGTGATTTCCTTGGGCTCGTAAACACTTTGGTGAGGATCTTCCAAACGAGAAAGATGATCGGCCGCTAGATTCTCGGCTCCTTTTTGTCAACGATGGTGTGATCAAATTCTTGAAGGAGGAGAATCCAACGAAGTAATCTAGACTTAGCATCTTGCTTTACCATGAGATACTTGATAGCCAAATGATCCGTATACACTATGCATTTAGCTAAGACGAGATAAGGTCGGAACTTCTCAAATGCATACACCACGGCAAGGAACTCCTTTTCTGTTGTAGTGTATTTTAGTTGAGCCTCGATCATCGTCTTGCTAGCATAGTGAATAGGCAAGAAGTGCTTATCATGACGTTGCCCCAAAACGGCCCTAATAGCGTAATCACTAGCATCACACATGAGCTCAAAGGGGAGGTTCCAATTGGGAGCAACAAGAATGGGAGCTTCGGTAAGTTTCCTCTTAAGGATTTCAAAGGCTCGTACACAATCTTCGTCAAAGACAAAACGTGCCTCTTTTTCAAGAAGATGTGTAATGGGTCGAGAGATCTTTGAAAAATCCTTGATGAATCGACGATAAAAGCCCGCGTGGCCTAGGAAACTCCTAACTCCCTTAACGGTTTTGGGATGAGGTAATTTGGCGATGACGTCTACCTTAGCTTGATCTACCTCAATCCCCGCTTTCGAGACCTTGTGCCCAAAGAAGATTCCACTCTTAACCATAAAATGACACTTTTCCCAATTGAGCACAAGGTTGGTTTCCTCACAACGTTTCAACATTCTCTCAAGGTTCGACAAACACGAAGTGAACGAATTACCAAACACGGAAAAGTCATCCATGAAGACTTCCATCGTCTTCTCGATCATATCATTAAAAATAGCCATCATGCACCTTTGAAAGGTTCCCGGTGCATTGCAAAGTCCGAATGGCATTCTACGATAGGCAAACGTTCCATATGGACACGTAAACGTAGTTTTTTCTTGATCACGAGGATCGATGGGAATTTGGAAGTAACCGGAAAAACCATCTAAAAAGCAATAGAAATCGTTTCCCGCAAGATGCTCCAACATTTGGTCCATGAAGGGCAAGGGAAAATGGTCTTTTCGAGTGGCTTCATTCAACTTACGATAGTCAATGCACACTCTCCATCCGGTCACGAGTCTAGTGGGAATCAACTCGTTGGCATCGTTTGGCACAACGGTCATCCCTCCCTTTTTAGGGAAACAATGAATAGGACTCACCCAAGGGCTATCGGAAATAGGGTAAATTATTTCCGCGTCAAGGAGTTTAAGGACCTCCTTTTTGATGACGTCATGAATTTTGGGGTTCACCCTCCTTTGACTTTGGATTGCGGGCTTGTAATCCTCCTCCATTAAGATTTTGTGGGTACAAAACTTGGGACCGATTCCCTTAATGTCGGATAACTTCCACGCAATTGCCCCTTTGTGATCCTTTAGTACATCGACAAGTGCGGTTTTTTCATCATTCGAAAGTTCCTTCGCAATAATAACCGGAAACTTGTCGTCCTCCTCCAAATAGACATATTCGAGATGAGGAGGTAAATCTGTCAACTCAAGGATAGGTGGTTCCTCAAGTGAAGATTTGGGCTCGATACTCATAACCTCCTCGGGTGGAGGAAATGGGAAATCGTTAAGAAAATCCTTGATAATCGAGAAGTCCTCATCGTTGTCGAGGTCTTCGTTACAAGTACGTGGAACATCGAATTCTTCCAACGTAAAACCACCACCTTCAAATGGAGTGAAGGTTGGTGTCGAATTATCAAGAATTGGATCCAACATAGTGGGATTGCCACTAGTTTCTTCATCACCAAAACCTAGAACTTCTTGTGAAAATTCCTCGCAAACCACGTCGATCATATCAACGAGGTTTATGGTTGCAACGGAATAAACATGAGAAATTTGAGAGTTTTGAGTTGCGTTTATAACAAGTTCCTCGTCGTTGAAACGTAAGGTGATCTTTCTAGCATGAACATCGATCAAAGCCATAGACGTATCTAAAAACGAACGACCTAAAATGAGAGGAACTTGAGGATCCGTGGGGATATCAACAACGATAAAGTCTACGGGATAGTAGAACTTCCCGACTTTCACAAAAATGTCTTCCGCCAAACCACATGCGGGAATCGTGGAATGGCCGGCCAACTCGATAGACATTAGTGAAGGAGTAAGATTGGGAAGATTGAGCGACTTGAAGATTACAAGTGGCATCAAGTTAATTCTAGCACCAAGATCGGCCAAGGCGAAGCATTCCTCCATATCTTGGATTGCACATGGAATCAAGAATTTACCGGGATCACCAACTTTTTGAGGTATGCGATTAAGATAAACCGACGAACAACTAGACAATTGGTGCAATTTCTCCTTGTTGTTCAACATACTCTTAACGTTAGCGGCAAATCGAGGCATCATGACCAAAGCATCGGCGAAACTCACATTAAAGTGCAAATCACGAAACATTTTCATAAAAAGCTCAAATTGATAATTGTCGCGCTCTTGACGTTTCTCCTTCCTAAGTCTTGATGGATAGGGAAAAGGTGGTGTGGTTTGAGGCATAGTAGGCATAGCCTTTGGAATCTCGGGTTCCAATGATGGTAATGGGTCAACCGTAGGTGTGGCATGAGCGGTACTTCGTGGGATTGGGACATGCTCCTTTTGGACCACCACCTCGGGTTCTTCCTCAATTGCTTCCTCCGTAGGAGCAATTGGTTGAGGAGTCGGTTCCTTAAGTGTCTTACCACTACGTGTGGTAATCACTTTCATCTCACCCTTAGGGTTGGATACGGTGTTGCTAGGAAGACTACTCGAAGACGGTTTACACATTATTGCCTCAAACATAGACGAGATTTTATCTTCAAACACGGATTGCCTCTTCTCGGCTTTAATCATTTCTTGTTTAATCTCGTGTTGCCCTTGTTCCATTTTTTGTTGGTTTTGTTTTAGCCTAGTGACATTTCCTTCCATCTTGTTGGTGTGGATTTTAAGTTCATTAGCTAACTCATTTTTCAACTCTTTCTTCAAGTCGTTCTTAAACTCGGATCTTAGGCTAATGATTTCTCTTTGAATATTGTCAAACCTAGAATCATTCCCATTAGCGTATTCAACAAATTCATTTGGAAGATCTTTCAAAGTTTGCAAACCTTTGTTGTTGTTTTGAAAATCATTTTGATTCTTGTTTGAAACTTGATTATTAGCCCCTTGATTACCATAGTTTCCCTTGTTGTAATTGTTTTTGAAACCAACTTGATTGTTGCGATAGTTGTTGTTAGCATTTTGATTTGAACCAAAACCCTGTGGAGTCAATTGATTAGAGCGGGAAACTTGACCGTTTTGGTTGTAATTTCCCGTGGCCGCGAAGGCACTCGAAGTGTTACCACCGTTGGTAATGCACTCGGAGAAATCATGACCTCCACCACAATACATGTAAGAAACCTCAACCGCTTTAGCCGTAGCGGGAGCACTTGGTTCACCAACTTTAAACTCAATCAAAAGTCCTTTTAGCTTATCAAAAATCTTGTTTTCCAAGTTCGCCTCAATTTGGAAAGCATCGATGGTAGTAGACAAAGAAGGTGAAGCCGAAGACGAAGCCTTACGAACACTAGACGTGCTACGAGGACTATACACCTTAGATCTATTCTTAGTTATCACCAAAGCTTCCTCAACCGTTTTACACAAAAAATTACCACCCGCGACGGCATTCAAATAATCCCTTTCATGATCATTAAGTCCATTGTAAAACGTGTCAATTTGATGCAAGTCGGAAAAACCGTGATGAGGACATTCATGTAACATTTCCTTAAACCTATTCCAAGCCGTTGAAAAACTTTCATTAAATTCTTGTGAAAATTTTGAAATCTCGTTTTTCAAATGCGTAGTCTTAGAGGGCGGAAAAAATTGGTTCACAAACTTAGACACGAGATCCTTCCACGTCAATATAGAATTGGGTGGCTCTTTCTCTAACCAAATTTTAGCGGGCCCCGCTAAGGAATACGGAAAAAGCATCATCTTAATCGAGTCATTCGAGACATCCTTAAACTTGCAAGTGGCGGTAAGACGATTGAATTGGCGGATATGGTTGTGTGGATTGTCCTTCTCATCACCACGGAATTTGTTGTTTTGGATCATCGACAACAAACCCGTTTTCACCTCAAAATTCTCCGCAAGGATAGCGGATCACAATAGCCTCTCCATAACCCTCGGTGGGTGCTTGAAGTAACTCCATCATAGTTCGATTCGCCATGGTTGGTGCTTCTCTTACAATGGGTTCGTCAATAGGAGACTCCTCACTAGAAAGATTGGGAGTGGGAGTTTTGTTCTTTCGTTTACGTGCACGTCTTGCTTGATTACGAGTTAGCATAAACGTCACGTACAACGAGGGGACAAGCAAAGAAGATTCTTTTTGGTGTTTTGTATTTTTCAATTTTTTTTTGTGGTTTTTGATTGTATTAACCTTTTTGGATCTTGGTGAATGTATTAGGTAGACACAAATCTACAAATCTCCTCCTTAATCAAATCTCTTGATTAAAGAAGCCTCAAGGAATGAAAACGATCACGTGAAGTGAACGCCTTTGATGACTTTAAAACGTTGGTGGAACACCAAAACGTTCAAGAGGGTTTAATCAATGGAAACCAAGAAAATATATATGATACTTAGTAATACTTTGGGTGGCAAAACCCTCGATTAGCTCTCAAAATCAAATACTCACAAGCAAGCGGGGAAACGAGGCGGCGCGAAGCACTTAAGAGCCTTTTTCCTTAGGATATATTTTATAATATCCGCCTTATACCCACCTTATAGTTTGTATTTTTCAAGATTGAGCTTCACGAAAGTATTTATCTATTTTTGCCTTTTTCTTTGGTTTGAGATTCGAATACAATGATTGGGTAATGACCTCCCAAGTCAAGGTTGTGATTCTCACGTATTTGGAGTACTTGTGAATTTATTGTCTACGTGTACACTATAGTAATAGTATTCACACAAAAACCGAAAACCGATAATACGTATTAGTAGAGTGCTACTAATACAAATACTATTTATGGTTTGTATATAAAAACAACAATTCCAAATCAAAACACAACACGCCTCCCCGGCAGCGGCGCCAAAACGATGTAGTGATTTTACTACTCTTTAGGAAAAGAGAGCAAATAGGGTAAGTAATGAATACGACGATTTAGGAAAACCGTGTATTAATGACCCTAAAATGAGTTCGTTCACAAGGAGGCTTAGTGTGTGTGTAATGAATTGATTATCTTTGTGATTATATTGTTGAGAAAGAAAGATAGAAATGATATTAGAAGAGAATGACGGTTACGAAGACGGATTAAACTAAGTCGAAAAAGGTGTACACGTAAAATCGTAAAAAAGCACTAAAGATAAAATTTTACCCTAAAAATTCCTAAAAATTACCAAAAATCCAAAATAATATTCTAAGAGTTTACAAAAACCCAAACTTGCTAAAACCTTTTAATTAATTAGATAATGACTTTTTAATGCTAATTAAAACCATAAAAATCAAAATTAATTATTAAAAAGTCCCAAACAAGATTTTAAAGTTTGTAAACCTCAAAAATACCATAATTAAGCTAAAAAGTATTTTTCAAAATTTTAAAACCACTAAAAACTATTTTTAAACAATTAAAAACTACTAAAATCAATTAAAATTCAAATTAATTCTAGAAAATGATTAAAAGACTCTAAAAATATTTGGAAAGTTGCAAAATTCCTAATTAAGTGTTTACAATCTAGGAAAAATATAAAAACTTAGAAAATCAGTCTTTTAATTTTTGACAATAAAATAATATTAAAAATCCAAAAATCATAAAAAATTCTAAAAACTTGCAAACTAGCTTAATTTAACCTAAATAACTCAGAAATGAAAGTAAAATTATCTAAATACCCTTAATGGGCCTAAAAAAATGGGCTAAACCCAAATCAGAACCTTATTGGGCCAAATTTGGGGCCCAATATGAAAAAAATGTTCAAAATAAGCCCAAAATGCACTGGTTGACTCAAAATTTGATTTTAAACAACTTTTTCCAAAGGCTCAAAAGCTGAAAGTGTGAAATAAGCTAGCTTATACCAAACAGCTTATTCTTAATGGGCTTTTTGGCCCATTAAGCTATAAGCCGATGCCATAAGCTGAAATTAAACACACAAGCTTCTTTTGTCCTAAATAAGACTTCTACAAAAAGAAATTTGAAATAAGCCCAAGGAATAAGCCTGAAAATGCAATAAGCAATCTACAAAAAACGACAAAATAGTCGTTTTTGAGTTCTAGGCCACCCCAAGTGCTGATTCAAGTTCCTAAAGCTTTTAAATGACTTAATTATGCTAAATCAACAAAGAGTTTTCAAATAAGCCAACTCAATAAGCTAGAAAAAGCAAATAAGCACTTATGTAAAAGTCAAATAAGTTGGTTTTCTAGTAAAAGTCAAAGTCAAAGTCCAATAAGCTCCAGTCTACTCAAATGGGTCAAATAATGAAGATCTATCACAAAAAATAAGTTTTTGCAAGTCTGGATAAGCTAAAATAGCTTATTGATAAGCTGAGTTCAAATTAACACTAGCAGGGGCTAGTTTTGGGTGTTGAGCAGTGGAAACTTTTTCCACTGCTTGACTTGTTTGACTTTTTGTCTTTAGTGACTTTTTTGGAGATTCAGATTACACAAAGGCACCCAAATGATCTTTGGATCATAAGGAGTCAAGAACAATCAAATTAACACAATCACAAACACCCAATTGATACAGTTTAATCAATAAAGCACCAGATATGATACAGACATGAACAAATAAGCAGTTGAGCACTTATAAGCAGTTTTAGCAATAATCAGCCACCCAAATTCAACCAAATGCATACACAAGCTATTATAAACTCTAATGAACAAGTTTTAAACAGTTTTCATGCAATGGCTTAAAGCCTAAATCAAGATTCAAGCTTATGAATGTTACTGATGAACACTAACACATGCAGTTTTACACTTTGCTGATGTATTTGACCAATAAGCCAGATTCAACACTCAATATCTATCAAATAAGTTATAATAATGATGTTTTAACAACTTTCAACCCTAAGCATGCACAAATACTAGATTTCACCAAAATCTTAGGTAAAAAACAGTCAAATTCACCAAGTTATAGCAGATTGTTTGATTTGGAGTTTCAAACCCAAAAACTTGCAGCAAAACACTCTCAACAAGGCATATATCAGATACCAAGCACAAACAATACCTTCTAACAACACAATATCAAGATGCAATCATAAACAGGTAGACCCAAACACCCCTTTATCTTTTCAAAATCAAATTTTCAAAGGAAAAGTGAGATTTAAGACCACCCAAGCATCAATTAACACAATAACAAGTAAGATTAACAGATTCAAGCAAGTATAAGCCACAAAATACACAAGAACAAAGGCAACACTCAAATATCACAAAAATCCAAAGTATTATCAGATTTTGGGATTAAGGGTGTGTACCTCATGGATGTACATCCACACCCACGGATTTTGAGCTTATGTGCTAGCAAGAACAAGCACAAGCTTCCACAACAAAGCCTGCTAAGAATCAAAAAGGTTAGAAGCACAAGTATAAAATCAGAAACTTGAAAAATTCTTGATTGATGCAACTCTTGTCCTCCATACTTGATTATCCCCAAGTTATAAGCCTCACCACACCTTAATCAACACAATTAGGATGCTATGATCAGCCCTATAACCCAAGAATTCCAAGATAGACCAAGATCTTAGCAAAATATCAAGAAAATGAAGAAAATATGCAAAATTTTGCACACTCCTCTTTTGAAAACAGGTTTTTGATTCAAATTCAGTAAACTAAGAACATAAACAAGCAATAATAAGATGGCACTTGGTCTTTCTTCAACACACTTAACTCAAATTTCATAAAACTGAAAAAGGGATTTACAAGTGCTTGAACAAGGAAAAACCAAAAGCAAACGTGAATGTTGGACCCTATACCCTTTATATAGAGGGTGTACATGGTCTGTTTAAACCTAAAAACTTAAAACCCTAAATTGTAGAAGCCCAAAATTGCCCTGGAGGATTTGAACTTCTTGGCTTCATGTGACATATTTCTTGGCTGTTTGTGGAGCTGGCAAGGGTGGAATTTGCATCTAAGGGCTCACATTGAGCTTAGAAAGTAAGCATCAATCCTATAGGTTGGATGCCTGGTGGTTTTTGGCAGTATCCCCTTTGTGTGTAGCAGGGGAATCTCATGTGGGACTGAGGAGTGAGGTGGCAAGCATTTTTGTAGTTGGGATGTGATTAAGGGGTTATTAATCACTAATCTGGAGTTTATTGGGTGCTAATTGCAAACAGATTAGGAAAACCCAAATTTGTGAAGAACATGAATAGTGCAAGTTTTGATCTGTTTGGGTATTTAAACTTTTTGTTTAGCGCGTTTAAATAAACTAATCCCAGATTAGTTAAGGTTGTTATGAGTGGATAGCTGAGGTGGACAAAGGGTGGAAGGGGATTGGTGGGTTTTGGTGAGTGGGGCACGTGTCACCCCCTCACTGGTTAAGGTAACAATTATGTCTGCCAGCATTAAACCCCTATCTTTGCACAATTTGTCATTTCCATCTAAAAATCCCAAAAACTGAATCTCCTTTGTATTTAAACTTTCAGTTTTCACACTTTTGCCCCAAATACTTTTCCAAAGTATTTTCAGGGGTATTTCTTGCCATTTTGTGATACTTCAAAGGCTGATTTGGCATTTTGTTGATGGATAATGGTCTTGACTTGCATATTTGATATTTTGGAGGACTGAATTTGCCAAGTCATAATGATTGAGGGACCATTTTTGCCAAATGTTGAAAGTTAAGGGTCCTTTTTGTAATTTTGGGATTTTCAAAGGACCAAACTTGTAATTTATTGTACTTTGAAGGACTTCATGATGTATTTGACTTTGCGGAGGATAATGGTTGACAATTTAGCTTTGTTGAGGGGCTAAACTTGCCAATTCTTCAAAGTGGAGGGCCCCTTTTGTAATTTTGACAAACTTTAAGGACCAAACTTGTAATTATGAAGATACAAGGGTATAAAGTGTCAATTCTTCCATATTGGAGGACCCTTCTTCATAAGTCTTCAAATCTTCAAGGGTTTTTCTTGGGAAAGTCTTCATTAGGGCTTGGTTCATTGTGCGGCTTCGTTTCCCGTGTTCGTTTTTGTATGATTCTTGTGGTCTTTTGTCATTTTCTCAATATACATACCTAAAATACACAAGTAGCAAACACAAGCATATATATGGGTATTTTGATGATATTTAATGCATTTTAAGCCCTATTTGGACGATGAGACTATGTATAAAAGCAGTCTCATCATGGACCTTAATTGGTTTATTAGGCTAAGCATCCACGAGTCTCATTCTTTGAGATTTTAAATTGTAGAGAACGAGAGATGATAGAGTTGATAATAATTTTAACGGTTAATTCTTATTTATATGAGTTTTTGTGGCTGTTTCTTCCCGCTTGTATATTTAATTGCTTAATAAATGAGGATTTTTGTGGTGTAGATTCGATATCTTAACTCTTAGCCAAATCTTTTATCTCCTTGTAATTAAAGCATGAACACATTGAGGGAGCCAGCGTTGTGGACTTCCGACTAAGGTGGCTCATAACCACTAAGTAGGAGGTATTCAGACCAAGGGACCGCGGAATTTGGCCTACTATATATATCATAAATAAAGAAAGAATAAGATTAAAACATGACCTCAAAGAGCCTTAGGGTGTGGGGCATGTAGCACGAACCTTGTCATTAGAGCCTTAGGGTGTATGGCATGGTAAGTGTTGAATAAAAATTGATCAAAAAAATCAATTCCCTTGTTTATCGTTCAAGGAGCCTTAGGGTGTGGTCAATAGATGAGGAGCATTTTTATATCTTAAAGAGCCTAAGGGTATATGATGTGAATTTGCTAAACTCCACATAAAGTCAACATGACATTGGAAGAAGAATTAATAAGTAGTACTATTGGCCAAATTTTAGATCCGGGAATTTATTCCCCAAATCGTGTTAAATCATCCTTGATGTGGGCTTACTTTAGTGACAAAGTTTTTGAGGACGAGGTTAGGTTTTGATTGTCGGGTTTGCACCGTTTTGTCTTCATTTTTGGACTAATAATTATCAAATAAGTCAAATGAGCCTACGGGTGAATGACAATCCATAAAAGCTAGAGATACAACTTAGGAATTGGAGAAAGAGTATTACACAATTATCTTATATAAGTGGTTTTAACCTAAGAACTTATGGTAAACAATGATCTCGTTTTTAAGCTTGGTATGGGGAACGTGAAACTTGAGGGTGATTAATATTCATGACACCAAAGCCCTAATTTAAGTCTTAGATTTCTTTACGAGTTCTTCCATCACATAATTTCCAAGTAATAAATTGTTATAATTTTTGTTTCCTTGAAAGTTTTCATCTTTTCATCGTAGTAGTAATAATAAAGGCCAATATGGGTTGATTATGAGAAAAATGTAACTTTATGCTTTAAAACTATGCATTGCATGGGGTCATTGCAATGGTCAAGTGTAGGGGATTCAATAAGTGTGTAAACACTTATCCTTTTGCCACTAAAATCAATGAAAAACAAGACCTAATCATGTGTTTAATATCGTAGAAGTCGGAATTACGCGTGGTTTTGTGTTTTTATGTGAAATAGGTACAAAAGATCAAAAGGAAAGAAAACACGAGATTTCACGGTCAAATGTTGAAGAAAAGTCCAAGAAAAAGACAAAGACAAAATCAAAGAACCAAAAGTGAACTCAAGATCACGAATACCGACAAAATCGACACGATTTTGAAGAAAAGATCAAGGAAGCCGAAATCGAGCTCGTTTTTAGTGGATTTAACCTTATGAAAGATATTTGGGCTTTGTGGGACCCACATACGCTTAATGGGATTTTAAGCCCATTAATGAGGAGTTTTATACCTTTTGGGTCAAAACTTAATTCCAAGCCCATGTACTTTGTTTATATGGATTGAGTAATATAAGTTACTTGGGCCAAGCCCATTTAACCAAATAAATGAAACGGAGAAAAACAAAGTTGCTAGGTCAACTTGTTGGTCAACCCTCAACACACACTTAATAAACGATTTACCTCACCCACACATTCCCATGTTTCGATAGAAACAAGAAACCTACTCACCCTTGGTCAAACTTTACACAACCACATACGTTTTAACCTTTCCCTCACCCACACCCATTTTGTTTCGTTACCTCCAAAGTTTTACCCTACTTAACATTCAACAAAATAAACGCAGCCATATCACTTTCACCCCCAAAACCAGTTCACCCAAACCCTAACTTTTGATCACAAATTTGTTTTTTTACTGATTAGAGGCGCGTGATAACACACGCGTCTCTAATTAATTCCCATAAGAATCGGATGTAAAAGATGGAGGAGAGAGCATCTATGTGGCTCTTTTTCTTTGTTTTGATTGGCTTAAACACGTCTCCACCACCAATTCTCCAATAAAATAACTCCACATCAGATGCAAACTAGCACAAGAAACACAACCCATCCACGGTGGCAATCCGTGTGATGGGTAATATTTTCTCAGCCGTAGATCAAGACATATGAAAGAGAGGAGAAGAATGGATGGTCAAGATCTTTCTCCGTGATCACCAAGCTTCATCAAGAAGGTTTTGGGGTTTGCCTATAAAAACCCCCATCAAATGTGTAATCAGTGTGCCTTTTTTAATTTTATTTTATTTTATGCAAATTTAGATTTTAGGGTAATTGTAATTTCCTTTTTCCAAGAATTGTACTCAAGTTTAGTTATTAATAAAATTTTCTTTTAGTTTTAATTCGTCTCTTTAATTATTTAAATTTTTATTGCAATTTCTCTATTATTCTGATTATGGATTAATTAAGATAAAATAAAAGTGGTATAAAATTTCCCCTACTGGGAAATTTTTTAAAATCTGAATCGAAGAAGTTGTGGAGTTGATGTGTTTCGATGATAGTGGTGACGTTTGGTTGATATGGTGGTGTGATTGATTCGGTTTATAAGAGTGCTCAGCGCACCTCTTCATCGCAACGGTTTTTGACATCAGGTTCATGTCCTTTTATTTTTTTGTTAATCTTAGATTTATGTTTCTTTTAGTTTTTGCTTAATAAATCTGCTTGTGGTTAATTTGATTGTTATCTACTTTGGTTTATTTTTGTTATCTGATAATAGTTCTATTTTTGAATCTGCTAGTTTAAGCTTTAAGTTTCTGATATCATTGTTCTTTTTATCTTAGCTGTTCTGATAGAATAAGTTTTTATTTCTGAGTTTGATTTGCTTGAGTTTGATTTGAATTTCTGAATATTTGGGATTAATCTGCTTTGTAGGACTACTAGTTTATTGGATTAATCTGCTTAGTAGGACTGCTAGTTTATTTAAGTTTTGATATTGTTGTTTATGCTTGCTGATAGTTTAGGATCTGCTTATTTTTGCTTTTGTTAGCTTACCTGCTTATTTGCTAGTTTTGGTTGGATCTGCTTATTTTCAGTAGTTTTGAATCTGCTTATTATATTTATCTGCTTATTTTCTGTTAAGCGTTATGTGCTTATTGGTTTTGAACGTTGCTGATATTAGTTTAGCAACAGGCTCATTTAGTCTGTTGTCATTGTAATTCCAAAAAAATATCATTCAAAAAAGTCTCCAACGAGACTCGAACTCTTGACCTCTAGTTCAACAGCCCAACGCCTTAACCATTTGTTCTTGCCCTTTATTTGTGTTCTATTTCGAGTCATTTAATTAATATAGGGTATTTTAGACTGGCAGTTTTATTAATTTAGTTTAATACAAGTTTTAGTTTAATTAATTAATTTTACTTAAAAATTTTCTTTATATTTTCTTTTATAAAATTTTAAAAAACAAAAAAATAAAAATATTTTAATTACTTTTATAAATTTAAATAGTTTCAATTTTATTTAAGTTTTTAAATTAGTTAAATTAAATTTTGTTTAGTTTCAAAATAGTTTTTATTTAAATTAGTTTAAATTAGATTTTTAAACAGTTTTGCTTAAAATTTGAAAAGGTAGTTTTTATTAAATATTTCCTTTCTAAATTAGATTAAATAGTTTTTAATTAAATAGTTTTTAGTCTTAAAATACCAAAAAAAGAATTTCATTCACCAAGAACAATTAATCCACGTTAAATTTGATATCAATTCGAGTGAGTCGAGGAAACGAACATTAATTGCTAATACAAAAATAGCTACATTAATAATATAAATAAGTTAGGATTTATCGACGTCTCTAGAAATATGTATTCCTATCTTCCCCCTATTATCATCTTATCAGATTCTCAAGATGAGCGTTCTGCAAGTATTCCTGACGACTTCCCTAATTATTTTCCTAATATCCCGAGCGTATTGAAGATGTTGAAGATAAAGTTGAAGGATTTAAGGAAGGCCGAATAATCATACAGCAAGATGTTAAGAAGTTAGAAGCGGATTTCGAAGAAGCCAAGGCCAAGTTGTAGAGAAGGCAAATGATGCACGATGAAGAAATTGTTCAAGCTCGACTGAAGATTTTTACTCTAGAGTTAATCATTAAGGACATTCAAATTAGACATCGAGCCAACATACGAAGTCTTTTGATGTTATCAAAGAACTCAAGAAGAAGAGATGAAGACATTAGACTAAAAGTTGCAAATACTTTCAACTTTATGTCTTTACTTTTATATTAACAGTGAAGCTTGTCTTGTAAGTATAAACAGACAAGTTGTTAATAAATAAAAGTTGCGTTTCTCATCAAATCCTGTTATTCCATACTGAGAAGTAAGAGATCTCTATTTCTTGGTTTTCTCACAAATGATTATGAATTAAATTGCTTTAATTCTAAAAGAAAGCATATACTTGATAAAGTATATATTTTTGGAATTTCTGTTATATTCTATGATAATATGAATTATCACTTGAATATAACCCACAAGTTTGAAAGACTAAGGAAACTTCCCAAGTTTCTAGAAGTATTCTATTCTCGGCTTTTGTCTATCAAGAGATTCTTTTATTTCGACATAAAAGATATAAGGCAAGCTTCTTTGTACCTACCATTCATTAGCCTTGTATAAGTTGAGTTGTTACATTTTATGTTATATTCCTCCATTCCATGGATAAATATGTTATGATTACGTATAACTCATATCTTTATAAGTCCGTTGCAAACTTTGAAATTCTTGTTGATCCCAAACTTAGATCGATTTAACTTTGTGTATACGAGATTAGATCAAGATATACATGTAGAGAAACTTTGTTTATGTATAAAGTAATCTAAGTGTTATGCGGAATTAACACTTAAACAAGAACACACAAAGATGTAAACAAACTTTCACTTGATTGATAATAACAAACTTGCTTACAATGAAAGTGTTTAACGTATGAAAACTTATTATGAAACATAACCTAAAGGTCTTTTTTTATAGACATAAGAAGCCTTGTACAAGAATCTACGTATCAACTATTTTAGGTAAAGATAATTATAGAAAATACAATGCTGAACTTATCTTTACTAGAAACAAACTAGAAACATAATTGTAACACCCCATTTTGATAAATGGAATGTCACGCGTAATTATGGCGTGTCATCAAAGCATACAAGGATAAATGTCTAAAACATTACATGACCATAGGAATAACCGAAATCAAACATCGGTTCTCAAACATAAGCCCAAAACATAATAAAGCAAAAGAAATGAATGAAAGACTTAACAAGCATAAATGTATGAAGGCAAAAAGGAAAAGAAGTCTCTAGCAGCTTCCATCCTATGCACGTCCTCCAAATGCTCGAGTCTTTCCTAGGGTACCTGCCGTTTTGGGACATGGAAAGGAAAGTAACGGCTGAGCAAAACGCTCAGTGCACAGATATAGACATAGTATAAGTGACTAAAACATAATAGAGACTTAATAGCAGCGGAAATGTATAAGTCCTAGAAAACCTGGAACATGTTCATAAAACTGGTGTTATAGTTTGAAAAGCCTTATGTTTATTTTATGAAAACTGTTTAACATGTTTTACCATTAGCCAATATAGGTCATGAAAATCCACCGTGCATGAATACTTGGAGGGGTGACCTCATCATGCAAATTAGAGGGGCTGCCTCTAATTTAATATACTGGTTCTGGGTAGGAGGGATCATCTCCTTGTGAAGGATGCAAGGCACACACCATATTCACCATGAAATCCTGACTGAAAACATGTAACTAGGATGCACCCATACGCCCCACATGATAAATATAATATAAATGGCCAAAAGCTGAAGGGACGCCATGAGCAATCACTCCGCCGTGGTGAAGTCATAACATCAGTGCCTCTAATGTTATGGTTATGGTACCTCCATAACTAGGTGAAACTGGTCATGCATGTATATGGCTATAGGTAATCTTAATTAAACATAAGCAATCAAACACGTAACTTATACTACGGGAAAACAGTTGGCTGCATACGGGGAATCCTAATAAGGAAAGAATGTCCATACTGAAAGGACGGGAATCCGTACCTTATGTCCAGTGAACGAAGAAGACGAACTGAGAGGAATCCTACTTCTGAATCACTAACGCTACATAAATACATACATGAATAAGTATCTGCTTACTAATACGTAACTGATTTTATGTCATGTCTTAGCTTATTTATATGTTCATATCAGGTTTTACTGTTTAAAGCCTTAAACTGCGTTTATCTTACATTCTGTTTACTCTGATTAAGTATTTCTGGTATTTCATGTGTTATTATACTTACTGTGTAATAATAAGTAACTTTCCAAAAATAGCAGGTTTCATAAAATAGAAAGTTTCCAAAAATAGAAAGTTTCCAAAAATAGAAAGTTTCCAAAAATAGAAAGTTTCCAAAAATAGAAAGTTACCAAAAATAGAAAGTTTCCAAAAATAGAAAGTTTCCAAAAATAGAAAGTTTCCACAAATAGAAAGTTTCCAAAAATAGAATTACTGCTTAAAATAGAAAATTTTCTAAAAATAGAAAGTTTCCATAAATAGATCAGCTGCCTTAATTAAATAAGATTCCATAAATAGATTAGCTGCCTGAAATAAAAAAGTTTCTAAAAATAGAAGGTTTCCATAAATAGATTAACTGCATTATTTAATTAAGTTTCTAAAAATAGAAAGTTTCCATAATTAGAAATAAGCTAGTTAAATAAGCTAAGTATATAAGCCTAAGTGTTTTCATTATAATTTTCTAAGTCATATGACATCGGCAACGTGACAGTTCTCACTGATGCGCCGATAATGGTATAGAAATTCTTGTGGCCTGATTAATACATGGCACAACAAAAATAGATATACCCTTGGAGGGTACCCTGAATTTCTTAGAAATGTTCCATAGTTGGACGTGAGTCATGTGTCTTGACTCGTTTCTTGGAACTATAAGCATGACATATGTCTTGACTGGTGTCTTGACATGTGTCTTCAGGAGGTATACGTGAGACATGTGTCTTGACTGATGTCTTGACATGTGTCTTCAGAAAGTATACGTGAGACATGTGTCTTGACTAATGTCTTGACATGTATCTCGAGACGTAAAATAATAGAACTACAATATTAGGTTATTATGCCAGACTTGGCGGATCGGTTGGACTACTGATCCTTTGTATGTCTGATCACGTCCGCGGCCGGAGCCTCGGTTGCGATTTCTAGGATAGTTCTGTCATAGTAGTGGTTACTATCGTCCTGTCTGTCAGTTCCATGACGGTCATTCTCATGACCGTGATTCATGTAACTATTCAGCTGAGTGGTCGGCTGGTACCGGTTTGCACTCATATGGCTGAAATGACAGCCGAATGACGTGTGACATGTAACTAAGAATTAGGGACAATGATTGATGGAAATCGTCTGATGGTGAAGCATCTTCTCGTCCAATTGCTTTGCTCTAACGCCTTTGTCTTCATCTTGTATGAGCTCCAGGTTGTGAACAACATTAGCATCTCGTAACGTCTCCCAACATCAGCAGCATCAACCTTCAGTAACATCTCCAAGCTATGAGCGGCATCGGCAATCTTGTAGAATATCAGCAAGTAAACATACGCCTGAGATGATTCAGAATCGACTAGCGAATACTCGTGAAGTATTGCAAGTGGAATACACATGGATTAAGGTACATGTAATACACATGAAATACGGTACGTGGAGTACACGTGGAATGCACATGAAATGATCGGTATGGGGTCGATCATTTATCATGATTTAAGGAAAGTATAACGGTTAAACGGTTAGGAAAACCATCATGATAACCTGGTAGTATTAGCATAGACATCATTTTGGTTATATCGAGAAACGTTAAAGTGTGGTTACACAAAATTCAACGATGATTTGCCTGACAGCATGATCGATGAAAACCAACCATGACTGTCATGAAAGCAGAATTCAATGAAATCCAACAATGTCTTGCGTGAAAGCATAAATAACAAAAGAGGTGTATGACGTAATCAACATGAAGACGGAATTATCATGAAGAAACATGAACAATTCAACATGAAAGAGTGTATAACATAATCAGCATGAACTGAAGTTAACCATGACAGTAAGAAAACATACTTGACATAAAAACATAGTAACTTATAAGAGGACATAAAAAAAAATTATGCCAATAAATCATGAGAAAAATTTTATGCATGAAAAACAATGCATGAATGCGTAATGTAGTTTATAAAAACCTTTATATGTGCGAGGGGATGCTTATGGGTCGGTCCCAAAACAAAAGACATGGCGAGGGGACGCCTATGGGTCGGTCCCAAAGTTAAAAGTTTCGATAAAAGCACATGCGACTAAATAGGGCCAGTCCTGTACCAACCATTACTTAGTCATAATCCCTGCAACAATGATACATGAAACATAATTAAATGAAACTCATCCGTCAAAACTTATCAGAAAAAAAATTACGTGATTAATTATGAACTACTGGGGTTCAGTCCACATAGCCACAGTTCACGAGGAACATTATGCATGAAACAATGACACATAACTAAATATGAATGACGGTTGTCCATCTATATTAGTAAAACAATATCGATGAAAACATCAAGGTTAAAACCTCAAGGTGCTGAAAACATCATGGTTAAAACAACATTGCGCTGAAAACATCAATACGTGGTATAACAAACGTTGGCTTAGGAAGCTCCTGGTGACTACCCACTAGGCACAGGTCGAGTTTTAGAGCCTACAGGTCGAAGCCTTGGCTCTGATACCATAACTGTAACACCCCATTTTGATAAATGGAATGTCACGCGTAATTATGGCGTGTCATCAAAGCATACAAGGATAAATGTCTAAAACATTACATGACCACAGGGATAACCGAAATCAAACATCGGTTCCCAAACATAAGCCCAAAACATAATAAAGAAAAAGAAATGAATGAAAGACTTAACAAGCATAAATGTATGAAGGCAAAAAGGAAAAGAAGTCTCTAGCAGCTTCCATCCTATGCACGTCCTCCAAATGCTCGAGTCTTTCCTAGGGTACCTGCCGTTTTGGGACATGGAAAGGAAAGTAACGGCTGAGCAAAACGCTCAGTGCACGGATATAGACATAGTATAAGTGACTAAAACATAATAGAGACTTAATAGCAGCGGAAATGTATAAGTCCTGGAAAACCTGGAACATGTTCATAAAACTGGTGTTATAGTTTGAAAAGCCTTATGTTTATTTTATGAAAACTGTTTAACATATTTAACCATTAGCCAATATAGGTCATGAAAATCCACCGTGCATGAATACTTGGAGGGGTGACCTCATCATGCAAATTAGAGGGGCTGCCTCTAATTTAATATACTGGTTTTGGGTAGGAGAGATCAGCTCCTTGTGAAGGATGCAAGGCACACAACACATTCACCATGAAATCCTGACTGAAAACATGTAACTAGGATGCACCCATACGCCCCACATGATAAATATAATATAAATGGCCAAAAGCTGAAGGGACGCCACGAGCAATCACTCTGCCGTGGTGAAATCATAACATCAGTGCCTCTAATGTTATGGTTATGGTACCTTCATAACTAGGTGAAACTGGTCATGCATGTATATGGCTATAGGTAATCTTAATTAAACATAAGCAATCAAACACGTAACTTATACTACGGGAAAACAGTTGGCTGCATACGGGGAATCCTAATAAGGAAAGAATGTCCATACTGAAAGGACGGGAATCCGTACCTTATGTCCAGTGAACGAAGAAGACGAACTGAGAGGAATCCTACTTCCGAATCACTAACGCTACATAAATACATACATGAATAAGTATCTGCTTACTAATACGTAACTGATTTTATGTCATGTCTTAGCTTATTTATATGTTCTTATCAGGTTTTACTGTTTAAAGCCTTAAACTGCGTTTATCTTACATTTTGTTTACTCTGATTAAGTATTTCTGGTATTTCATGTGTTATTATACTTACTGTGTAATAAAAGTAACTTTCCAAAAATAGCAGGTTTCCTAAAATAGAAGGTTTCCAAAATTAGAACGTTTCCAAAAATAGAAAGTTTCCAAAAATAGAAAGTTTCCAAAAATAGAAAGTTACCAAAAATAGAAAGTTTCCAAAAATAGAAAGTTTCCAAAAATAGAAAGTTTCCAAAAATAGAAAGTTTCCAAAAATAGAATTACTGCTTAAAATAGATTAGTTTCTAAAAATAGAAAGTTTCCATAAATAGATCAACTGCCTTAATTAAATAAGATCCCATAAATAGATTAGCTGCCTGAAATAAATAAGTTTCTAAAAATAGAAGGTTTCCATAACAAGATTAACTGCCTTATTTAATTAAGTTTCTAAAAATAGAAAGTTTCCATAACTAGAAATAAGCTGGTTAAATAAGCTAAGTATATAGGCCTAAGTGTTTTCATGATTATTTTCTAAGTCATATGATATAATGTATAGTTTAATAATTATTCCATGTAATTAAATTAAACTATAGGTTAAAATATTTAATTAAAGTATAACATGTTTTTAATTAAATAATGTTAAATACTTAGGTTAAAACATGTATTATTATATATTAATAATATAACCTAAGTCATGTTAATTAATTAATTATAATCATGGTTTTTAAATAATTAATTAATTATAAGTCTAAAATATAAAATACTTAGGTTAATTAATTTCATGATTATTAATAATTAAAATAACCTAAGTCATGTTATTAACATAATCATGTCATTTTATTAATTTAATTTTTAACATAAGATCATAAAACATAAAAAAAACTAAACATACACCATGAACCGGATCTAGACTAAAAAGCATGAACCGGACATGAAATCGACACCGTACCTCGTACCAACTCGGGGTACCCCGTGCCTTGATGCTGCCGTGGGAGCCACACACACCAACCAAGACCATATGGTATTGGTGGTGGTCGGTTGGCCAAACCGAAACCCCTTCGGGTTCGGTGCAGCCTGCGGCCAAAACAAACACCCCTTAAAAACATAATTTTGATTTTATTAAACCCCAAATCATGTTAGTTCCATGTTTATTTATTAGGTTTTTGTAAAAACATAACATGTTCTTGATTTATAAAAAGATCAAATCAAAAGAAAAGGTTTAAAAAGGATTTACCGAATTCGTGGATCAAAAGGATGAAGAACAAACACGATCACCAACTAAAATTCCAAGATCCAAGATCACAAACCACCTCCTTGTGGTGTTCTTAAGTTGGCGGCACAAAGAAGAAAGGGAAGGAGGGTTTTAGGGTTTTTCTAAAATCTTCTGTAAAACTAAAAATGAGTAGTGAAAATCCTTTTCCCTTTTAGTAAAATTTGACAAATGGGCTTGGCCCATTTGTTCTTGTAGCCGCGGGTAGGGGGCCCCACTTGGGGTACCCATACCTTTTTCCGTGTCTCGATGTTAAGTTATACGTTCGTGATTATTTGTGTTCGCGTTTTAAGTGTTCTCGTTACATAACCATCGTGATCTACTATATTTATTTACGCTCGCAATAAATATATATACATAACTAATAATAGTTCGTGATTTAATTACGTTCGTGATTTCATGATCGCATGTTCGTGATTAATTATTGTCAAATAATTATTGCGTGTTCGTGCGTAGTAAATACTTATCGTGTACTAACACGTACGTAATACGTAAAATCCTAACACGTAATCGTAATCATGCTATAATAGGAAAGTTTTAATCTAGTACGTACGATCTTAAGTGTACTATTCATGGTAAAAGCATGCGGGTTTTACAACTCTTCCCCCCTAAAAAGAATAATTCGTCCCCAAATTATAGATAACGTAACTGAAAGAGAAACATACCCGAATCAAACTGAGAGGGTATGTAAGATTAATGAAAGTACAGGTGACATGGTAGAAGGAACGTGGAACGTGACATGTCTTGAAAGGACATGGAACGTGACGTGACTGAAAGGACATATCTAATTGATGAGAGAAAATGGATAAAAGTCCGGATGAACTTGTCCGTTTCCAAGTGGCCTCCCTCTTGGAACGGTTCCTTCAGAAGATCTTGACACTAATGTTAAATCCTGGTCCTACTGACCTTGACTTGGAATACGAAGAGATTCTTGGTTATCAACAGAAAGTAGCTCCCCTAAATTCGATCGAGGAAAATAAGAGTTAACGTGTTAGGGTAACTGAAACGTTATGATGCAAGACAATCTGACTTAACTGATAACTAGAAACGATGCGCGAGACATAAAGAAACGTAGTACGTGAAAATTTTTGAACGTGATACGTGAAAAATTTTGAACGTGCTACGTGGAGATATGGCGAGTGTAGTATGAGGAAACATATCGTGATCCATGATACGTGTAACATATCCTGATCATGATATGAGGAACGTGGAATGAACATGACATGTGAAACATATCATGAACATAGAATATAATGGCGGTAACGCCAAACGCTACAAGGTGAGACATAGAATATGACGAGAAACGTCTATCTGAGGATAGGGAGTTATACTAAACTTGGGTCTGGTCTCTCAAGTTCCTGCAAAACTTCCCAGAATGAGAAAATGAACATAAAATCGTACGCCGAGATGCCATCATGAACGTGAATAGTGTTGTGAATGCGAGTGCGAAAGCAAGTCGTGAAATTAGAACAAGGACGTGAAGCAAATAAGGAGTATAATTATGAATATTTGTCTGACTCGATAACTGAGGAATTTCCAAGTGATCGGATGAGCCTTGGCTGGAATATGTCCGTTCTATCTGTTGATTCTGAAATCCGTACGGATGTAAGGATTCTGCAGACTTGATCAAACTGTTGACAATAACCCAGATAGCATCATGCTTCTTCTGAGTTTGTTGTAATCTGGTAACTAAAATCCATGGAGATCTTGTCCCTTTTTGATTCACAAATTCAATTCACGAATTCAGACGATGAAACATCTTAGTCTGTTGGTGTCCTATCTTAACCTGTTGGTATGTCAGGTACTTAGATATGAACGTAACTGTATCCTGCTTCGTAGAAACTTGATACATAGAAGGTTGCGAAACTCTGAGTCTCTGAATCTAGACTTCTCCTAGCGTAGGATTTTCTAGAACACCTAATGTAGTGTAGGGTTCTCTCCTTTATGCATAAGCAGAGTCATGGTAAGATTAACCGTAGAAACCCATGTGATTCAGCGTGTCACTGTAATCAAACAGAATTGATATTGGAAAATTTTCTAGGGTAAAATTTCTCTTGTCAAGAATTTGCAACATAGTGTAGATATGGTCCTCCTGTTCTTCTCTAGGCTTAAAGGAAATCAGGTTATCCTCAATGAAAACGCTGATGAATTTGCTTAGGAGTTCATGGAAACTCAATTTATTAGGTCCATAATGCTGTTGGAGCATTGATGAGACTAATTCAAAATCATAAATCTAGCATGACCGAGTCGTGTACGAATAGCAGTCATGTACATGTCCTGCTCTTTCACTCGTCACTGTTGGCAGCATGATCATGAGTTCGATCTTGGAAAAGTGATTAACACTATAAGGTCGACTGGACATGTTGTCAATACGTAAAGGAGAATAACGGTTATGAATGGTGATTTGTTTAAAATCGACGGTAGTCGACACATAATCTTATGTTACCGTCCTTCTCCTTGAAGGTTCTTCTGGAGTGTAAGGAACAATTTTGGAATAATCCGTTGGTTATGCGTAAAAGGACCTTAGTAGTCGTGTGTTACCGATAGCTAGAAAATCTTAGCAATCATGGATAACAAAGCACGTGCTTGAAAAGCATAGATACTTTGTACAGATTTTCCTGATGGAAAAATCAAGCTGAATGTATTCAGGAGCCTGAACATTACTGTACATAATTATGAATCGTAGCATGGTGTGCTGTTCATAGTTCATAATTAGGATAAAATTCATCTCGTGTATGTCCGAGGATTAGCGTTAGCAACTTGGATCTCATCATTAAGCTGAAGGAAAACCTTCGTATACGTTGGAATACGAAAGGCGTCCTTCGTGGTCATGAATATATGAACCATGGTGAAAGAAATGCAAGTGACATCGGCAACGTGACAGTTCTCACTGATGCGCCGATAATGGTATAGAAATTCTTGTGGCCTGATTAATACATGGCACAACAAAAATAGATATATCCTTGGAGGGTACCCTGAATTTCTTAGAAATGTTCCATAGTTGGACGTGAGTCATGTGTCTTGACTCGTTTCTTGGAACTATAAGCATGACATATGTCTTGACTGGTGTCTTGACATGTGTCTTCAGGAGGTATACGTGAGACATGTGTCTTGACTGATGTCTTGACATGTGTCTTCAGAAAGTATACGTGAGACATATGTCTTGACTGATGTCTTGACATGTGTCTCGAGACGTAAAATAATAGAACTACAATATTAGGTTATTATGCCAGACTTGGCGGATCGGTTGGACTACTGATCCTTTGTATGTCTGATCACGTCCGCGGCCGGAGCCTCGGTTGCGATTTATAGGATAGTTCTGTCATAGTAGTGGTTACTATCGTCCTGTCTGTCAGTTCCATGACGGTCATTCTCATGACCGTGATTCATATAACTATTCAGCTGAGTGGCCGGCTGGTACCGGTTGGCACTCATATGGCTGAAATGACAGCCGAATGACGTGTGACATGTAACTAAGAATTAGGGACAATGATTGATGGAAATCGTCTGATGGTGAAGCATCTTCCCGTCCAATTGCTTTGCTCTAACGCCTTTGTCTTCGTCTTGTATGAGCTCCAGGTTGTGAACAGCATCAGCATCTCGTAGCGTCTCCCAACATCAGCAACATCAACCTTCAGTAACATCTCCAAGCTATGAGCGGCATCGGCAATCTTGTAGAATATCAGCAAGTGAACATACGCCTGAGATGATTCAGAATCGACTAGTGAATACTCGTGAAGTATTGCAAGTGGAATACACATGGATTAAGGTACATGTAATACACATGAAATACGATACGTGGAGTACACGTGGAATGCACATGAAATGATCGGTATGGGGTCGATCATTTATCATGATTTAAGGAAAGTATAACGGTTAAACGGTTAGGAAAACCATCATGATAACCTGGCACTATTAGCATAGACATCATTTTGGTTATATCGAGAAACGTTAAAGTGTGGTTACACAAAATTCAACGATGGTTTGCCTGACATCATGATCGATGAAAACCAACCATGACTGTCATGAAAGCAGAATTCAATGAAATCCAACAATGTCTTGCGTGAAAGCATCAATAACAAAAGAGGCGTATGACGTAATCAACATGAAGACGGAATTATCATGAAGAAACATGAACAATTCAACATGAAGGAGTGTATAACATAATCAGCATGAACTGAAGTTAACCATGACAGTATGGAAACATACTTGACATAAAAACATAGTAACTTATGAGGGGACATAAAAAAAAATTTATGCCAATAAATCATGAGAAAAATTTTATGCATGAAAGACAATGCATGAATGCGTAATGTAGTTTATAAAAACCTTTATATGTGCGAGGGGACGCCTCTGGGTCGGTCCCAAAACAAAAGACATGGCGAGGGGACGCCTATGGGTCGGTCCCAAAGTTAAATGTTTCGATAAAAGCACATGCGACTAAATAGGGCCAGTCATGTACCAACCATTACTTAGTCATAATCCCTACAACAATGATACATGAAACATAATTAAATGAAACTCATCCGTCAAAACTTATCAGAAAAAAATTTATGTGACTAATTATGAACTACTGGGGTTCAGTCCACATAGCCACAGTTCACGAGGAACATTATGCATGAAACAATGACACATAACTAAATATGAATGACGGTTGTCCATCTATATTAGTAAAACAATATAGATGAAAACATCAAGGTTAAAACCTCAAGGTGCTGAAAACATCATGGTTAAAACAACATTGCGCTGAAAACATCAATACGTGGTATAACAAACGTTGGCTTAGGAAGCTCCTGGTGACTACCCACTAGTCACAGGTCGAGTTTTAGAGCCTACAGGTCGAAGCCTTGGCTCTGATACTATAATTGTAACACCCCATTTTGATAAATGGAATGTCACGCGTATTATGGCGTGTCATCAAAGCATACAAGGATAAATGTCTAAAACATTACATGACCATAGGGATAACCGAAATCAAACATCGATTCCCAAACATAAGCCCAAAACATAATAAAGCAAAAGAAATGAATGAAAGACTTAACAAGCATTAATGTATGAAGGCAAAAAGGAAAAGAAGTCTCTAGCAGCTTCCATCCTATGCACGTCCTCTAAATGCTCGAGTCTTTCCTAGGGTACCTGCCGTTTTGGGACATGGAAAGGAAAGTAATGGCTGAGCAAAACGCTCAGTGCACGGATATAGACATAGTATAAGTGACTAAAACATAATAGAGACTTAATAGCAGCGGAAATGTATAAGTCCTAGAAAACCTGGAACATGTTCATAAAACTGGTGTTATAGTTTGAAAAGCCTTATGTTTATTTTATGAAAACTGTTTAACATATTTTACCATTAGCCAATATAGGTCATGAAAATCCATCGTGCATGAATACTTGGAGGGGTGACCTCATCATGCAAATTAGAGGGGTTGCCTCTAATTTAATATACTGGTTCTGGGTAGGAGGGATCAGCTCCTTGTGAAGGATGCAAGGCACACACCACATTCACCATGAAATCCTGACTGAAAACATGTAACTAGGATTCACCCATACGCCCCACATGATAAATATAATATAAATGGCCAAAAGCTGAAGGGACGCCACGAGCAATCACTCCGCCGTGGTGAAGTCATAACATCAGTGCCTCTAATGTTATGGTTATGGTACCTCCCTAACTAAGTGAAACTGGTCATGCATGTATATTGCTATAGGTAATCTTAATTAAACATAAGCAATCAAACACATAACTTATACTACGGGAAAACAGTTGGCTGCATACGGGGAATCCTAATAAGGAAAGAATGTCCATACTGAAAGGACGGGAATCCGTACCTTATGTCCAGTGAACGAAGAAGACGAACTGAGAGGAATCCTACTTCCGAATCACTAACGCTACATAAATACATACATGAATAAGTATCTGCTTACTAATACGTAACTGATTTTATGTCATGTCTTAGCTTATTTATATGTTCTTATCAGGTTTTACTGTTTAAAGCCTTAAACTGCGTTTATCTTACATTCTGTTTACTCTGATTAAGTATTTATGGTATTTCATGTGTTATTATACTTACTGTGTAATAATAAGTAACTTTCCAAAAATAGCAGGTTTCCTAAAATAGAATGTTTCCAAAAATAGAAAGTTTCTAAAAATAGAAAGTTTCCAAAAATAGAAAGTTTCCAAAAATAGAAAGTTACCAAAAATAGAAAGTTTCCAAAAATAGAAAGTTTCCAAAAATAGAAAGTTTTCAAAAATAGAAAGTTTCCAAAAATAGAATTACTGCTTAAAATAGATAAGTTTCTAAAAATAGAAAGTTTCCATAAATAGATCAGCTGCCTTAATTAAATAAGATTCCATAAATAGATTAGCTGCCTGAAATAAATAAGTTTCTAAAATAGAAGGTTTCCATAAATAGATTAACTGCCTTATTTAATTAAGTTTCTAAAAATAGAAAGTTTCCATAATTAGAAATAAGCTGGTTAAATAAGCCAAGTATATAAGCCTAAGTGTTTTCATGATTATTTTCTAAGTCATATGATATAATGTATAGTTTAATAATTATTCCATGTAATTAAATTAAACTATAGATTAAAATATTTAATTAAAGTATAACATGTTCTTAATTAAATAATGTTAAATACTTAGGTTAAAACATGTATTATTATATATTAATAATATAACCTAAGTCATGTTAATTAATTAATTATAATCATGGTTTTTAAATAATTAGTTAATTATAAGTCTAAAATATAAAATACTTAGGTTAATTAATTTCATGATTATTAATAATTAAAATAACCTAAGTCATGTTATTAAATTAATCATGTCATTTTATTAATTTAATTTTTAACATAAGATCATAAAACATAAAAAAAAACTAAACATACACCATGAACCGGATCTAGACTAAAAAGTATAAACCGGACATGAAATCGACACCGTACCCCGTACCAACTCTGGGTACCCCGTGCCTTGATGCTGTCGTGGGACCCACACACACCAACCAAGACCATATGGTCTTGGTGGTGGTCAGTTGGCCAATCCGAAACCCCTTGGGGTTCGGTGCAGCCTGCGGCCAAAACAAACACCCCTTAAAAACATACTTTTGATTTTATTAAACCCCAAATCATGTTAGATCCATGTTTATTTATTAGGTTTTTGTAAAAACATAACATGTTCTTGATTTATAAAAAGATCAAATCAAAAGAAAAGGTTTAAAAAGGATTTACCGAATTCGTGGATCAAAAGGATGAAGAACAAACACGATCACCAACTAAAATTCCAAGATCCAAGATCACAAACCACCTCCTTGTGGTGTTCTTAAGGTGGCGGCACAAAGAAGAAAGGGAAGGAGGGTTTTAGGGTTTTTCTAAAATCTTCTGTAAAAACTAAAAATGAGTAGTGAAAATCCTTTTCCCTTTTAGTAAATTTGACAAATGGGCTTGGCCCATTTGTCCTTGTAGCCGCGGGTAGGGGGCCCCACTTGGGGTACCCGTACCTTTTTCTGTGTTTCGATGTTAAGTTATACGTTCGTGGTTATTTGTGTTCGCGTTTTAAGTGTTCTCGCTACATAACCATCGTGATCTACTATATTTATTTACGCTCGCAATAAATATATATACATAACTAATAATAGTTCGTGATTTAATTACGTTCGTGATTTCATGATCGCATGTTCGTGATTAATTATTGTCAAATAATTATTGCGTGTTCGTGCGTAGTAAATACTTATCGTGTACTAACACGTACGTAATACGTAAAATCCTAACACGTAATCGTAATCATGCTATAATAGGAAAGTTTTAATCTAGTACGTACGATCTTAAGGGTACTATTCATGGTAAAAGCATGCGGGTTTTACAATACGCGTAGACTAAATCTTTCCATCAGTGCTTGTCTTCAACCTATCAACGGTTGACTTCTTCTTGTCAACGCTTGATCTGTCAGCGTTTGTTTTCTTCCCATCAACGCTTGTTTCCCTCTTGTCAGCGCTCAAGTGGACTGGCTATATTTTATTCCCAACAATCCTCCCCTAAACTTGATATCTACTCTAGTAATCAAGTTTCTGAATAAACATTAAGAACTAGGAGGAATATTACAAACTTTATCATATTGGTAATAAACATGTCTGATAAAATCTTTGGCCACGTCACTTGAATAATCAATCTCCAGCTGTGTTGTCTTCATCTTCTCCAAAACTTCTTTGGACATGGAATACTGACCATCTACAAGAAGATACTCAGCAAACTTTGTAGAACTCAAATAATAAACACCAACAGCTGAATACAAACGCCATTGAAGACCACTGAGATCATCCTCAAGATCCTTCCAAACAACAGGATCTTCCTCTCTTGGTCCACACATTCTCTTGAATGTTGACCAAAGTTTTATTCCATTGACTGAAGTAGGAGCTTCAGTCTCATACTTGGCTTCCAACAACCTCCAAAGGTCTACCAAGTCTTCTCTATCAACACTTGCAAACAAAGATATAAGAGTGGTAAATGTGTGTACCTCTTTCCCATACCTGCCAATCTTCCAAAACCAACTTTCATCTTCTTCATAGCTTATAATAGGGTTTCTGGCATCAAGAGGTAACACTTGTACCATATCTGAAGCTTCCAATGGTGAGAGCTTGATGCTCCTTCTTATAACAGCTTCACTTGGATTCAATCTATCCATATCTTTAGGAAACTCAAGAGGAACTCTTTTCTTCAAAGGTCTGGGAACAATCATTTCCTTCTTAAGCTGCATCTCTTCTGCAAGTTCTTCTTTCCTTTCATCTGAAAGAAGTCTTAGAGTGTTTTCTTCCTGCACTTTTGCCCAAATGGGATAAGCCTTGTACTCCAACTCTTCAAAGGATAATCCCAACAATTTCTTATAGGTCCATCCTATTCCATGACATCTGAGTAGCATGTAGTACAACTCCCTTCTATCCCTCTTCAACATTGAGAGAATATTGCTAGCTTTGTGTTTCAGAATTACCTTGCAGTCTTTTTGTACTCTTAGAAGAATCTCCAAACCCCATATTTGGTCTGAAATAGTCAAATATGGATTCTCCATACACCTATCTTCCCAAGCATGGTACATCTGAACAACTTCTGGCATATCAAAATCTACTTGCAATTTCAACTCATTCAGCTTCTCTCTTGCCAAATCATCACCATACTCAAGTCTTTCTGGTTGTTATATAATCATCACACTTGTGTCTGAACTAGCTTCATCACTTCCTTCTTGTTCCTCTGAAGTGGCAAAAAATGGTGATTCACCAACCTTCTTCCTTTCTTGTTCCACAAGTTATGCAGCCAACCTTCTATCAAACTCTACCTGCGCTACATCCTTTGGAACTTCTACATCTACCATGATTCCTTTACCCTTATCTAATGGATCAATGATGGGTAAGGATGATGGTAATACCTGTGAAGATACTTCTTTGATGATGGATGATGACTGGAATACATCAACCTCATCTGCAGGTCTGTCAATGCTCAATTTACTTGTATCAGCACCCAATTTGCTCATGTCAGCGCTTGGTGTGTCAGCGTTCAAACTTTGCTTGTCAACGCCCAAATTACATGTCTCAGCGCCTCTTGTAATTTGCTCCAACATAGCTATAAAAGACAAGTATAAATTGGTAGGAGTTACCAGAGATCTGTCAAAACCTGGTTGCTTCTTCAATTCAGTTAGGACCTCAGCAATGCCCAAAGATTCTCCATCATGTGAGCCTTTATCACTCACATTAATCTGCTCATCCTCCCCTTTGGAAGATTCCTCCATCCCACGTCTTTTGCCAACATTCTCCAAAATAACAATCCTCTCCCTCAATTGCTTGAGTTCAAGGCCTTGTGTACTGACAATATGTACCAAGTCTGCATTTTGCTTTTGCAAGGTAATGCAGACAGCCGTCAATTCCATTAATGTCATTGGTTCCAATCTGCCCTCCTCTAAAATGGGTATTTGACCTCCCATGTTAGATTCATGGGGCATGGATGAGGTCTTAAAGATGTTAGGACTGTCTTGGCCTGCATCTAAGCCAGAACCAATAGTCCCAGCCTCGTCCATAGCACCAACCACACTTGTGGTGGTGGTTCTCTCTGCTACATGGCTAGGACCACTAGAGGAGAACACTCCAGTAGTCCTTTGGAGTTTTTGCAACCTATATTGTGGTGGGGTAGAAGATGATGTGGATTGGGTGGATGTGGGAAGGTTAAGGGGTGTTTGGGTCTGTGAAGGAATGGTGTCAACGTCTGGATTAGGTGTGTTAACGCCAACATTTAATGTGTCAGCGTTGAAGGGTTGTTGGTCAATTTCCATGTGTTGAGGTGAAGGTAAAGGTTCTGGGATAGGATCAAGTTGTGGTTGTGGGTCTGGTTGGGGTTGTGCTGCTGCAATAACAACAAGCATAGTTGGGGTGAGGGGTAAGTCACGGTGAGGGGGTGAGATCTTTGTAAAAGTAGCTTTCCTTTGCACAACACAGGGATCTCATAAAAGTCATCATGATCCCTTGTGCAGTAATTTTGCACATCAAAAACCATTTGTAAAAATCTGGGATAAGCTAAAGTCATCTTATTCCCTTTGTTTTTACACATGCCATCAAAAATCATTTTAGAATAATTAAACTTTTGCCCAGTTGCAATGCACACAATAGCACTAGCAATGGATCTATTAATCTCATTGAATGCAGTA
The DNA here is from genome assembly GCA_025667525.1 of Glebionis coronaria. Classification (NCBI taxonomy): domain Eukaryota; kingdom Viridiplantae; phylum Streptophyta; class Magnoliopsida; order Asterales; family Asteraceae; genus Glebionis; species Glebionis coronaria. The sequence continues at coordinate 109,028,034 of CM046879.1, read as the reverse complement.
CACTTGGGACTCAAACGTTGTAAGATGACATGTATGAGGTACTTCCAGGCTGGGGGAAACTCCTGTTTATGATATTTTTTAAAGTTCCCTCATCAGGGAAAGGATAACCCAAAGCCCTTAGTCCTTGTTCTATTTCATGAATGGGGAGGGTGGTTATACCATCTGCATCATCAAGATGCAAAGCCTGGCGAACCAAGGCTTCAGTAACCACCCATGTACGCCCATGAACAATAGATGATAATGTAGTCACATTATTAACTGTTGAGGAACTAACAGTGTTCCAAAACTGTTTAATATGTGTGACAGAGATGAGAGGAGCATGAGAAATAGCATACCTAATTGGGGATGCATTCAAATACGCCACCATCTGGGTGTATTGGGGAAACAGGGCATCATCAGCGTCTAAATATACAATCATGTTGTGTTGACTCCTGAATCCCAATACCAAATCACTTGGTTTAAATTTTGGTGCCATTGTTGAAGAAAGCTGTTTGTGAATGATTTAGAAAGATGAATTATAGGAGAAAATCGTTAGACAAGAATATGAGGTACCCTGTTTAAAAATAGGAGCCAAATATATATGAGAGATATAGGCATGTGATTGGTAAAAAATGAGGCAACTATTTTCAAAATATCATGATGAAAATATTGAAAAGAAAATAAGTTATCACATGCATTAATTAAAAGTTATCTGCTCCCAAAATTACGCCCCCAAAATTTGTCAAAAAGTAACAACTGGGTAGGTCCCAATGGGTGTCAACGGTCAAAAATAACATATCAACGCCCAACGGCTATATTCTTGTCAACGTTTGCCAAAGCCATGTCAGCGTCTAAATTGGTCATAACAACGCTTGGAAAAATACTTGTCAGCGTCGAAAAATAAAAGTAATAAAAATGAAAAAGGACCTTAACAAAGTAATTTATCCTAGTGAAGATAGCCTGTAAGTTGATAATTATTATAGGGCGGCAAGCACTGTCCAGTTATGCACACTTGCTTATGCAAGATAGACATAACAGTCCTCGAGTGTCCCTTGCTAACCAAAACTCTTAACAACTAAGTTATCTCATAAAATTCCTTGTTACTCCCAGGTAAAACCCATGATAAAATCATTCCCAAGTCTCCCAACAGATCACAACCAATTCTAGGCCAAAAATGTCTTGGCAGCATGCATAGTATATCAACTTTGCATGCTACAGTGCCTCATGATTTAGTAAAACTAACTAATACTCACCTGTGGACACAATCTAGAATTATGATAAGAGTATTATAAGAATACCCAAAATTCCTAAAGGTTCCTAAAACCTCCCCTTAAACTGTGATACATATGTTGCTCAAAAATATGCATGAACATAAAAATTTATGTCAAGATAGGAATAGAAATATTCCAACCATCATCCATAAATAAAAACATGCTCAAATGAGTCTCCAAGGATCCATAAGCAACTCTGTATCCAATGGTATAATGCTAACACCACCTGCACACTTAGATTAAAAACCACAAAACTAACATTGTTGCTGACAACGCCACGATAACACTTGTCAGCGTTAAGATAACCTTTGTCAGCGTTAGAAAAATATAGTGGAAAATCTAACTTCAAAAAGACCAATAACAATGCATTATCCTGTACATACTTTTACATTAAGACCCCAAAACACATATTATGTGAGATTGATCATTCCAATACTTGTTACCAAGTATTGAAACCTTCCAGCATCAAAAGGTTTAGTTAGTAAATCAGACACATTTTCTTCTGTGTCAACCATATCTGGTTGTATTAAACCCTTTTCAGAACAATCCCTTATAAAATGATGTCTAATTTCTATGTGTTTTGTTTTAGAATGATGTACAAGATTTTTAATAATGCATAAAGTGCTGTTATTGTCAACAAATATCTTGGTATGCATGAAATTATACCCATAATCCAACAGCTGGTTCTGAATCCATAAGACTTGTCCACAACAAGCACCTGCAACTACATACTCTGCTTCAGTTGTAGAATTGGCCACCACTGTTTGTTTCTTGCATTGCCAAGAGATCAACCTACTCCCAAGAAACTGACATCCACCAGTTGTGGATTTTCTATCAAACTTATCACCTCTATAGTCACTGTCTGAATATGTAATAAGCTCCAATGGTAAATCTTTAGGGTACCACAAGCCAAGATCTGGATAACATCTTAGGTACCTAAAGATTCTATTGACAGCATAAAGGTGACATTCTTTGGGAGTTACTTGATGGCGTGCACATGCACACACAGCAAACATGATGTCAGGTCTTGAGGCTGTGAGATACATCAATGAACCAATCATTGATCTATAGTGCCTGACATCCACCTCTTTTACATCTCCAACTTTTCCCCAAGGGTGTTCTCTATCCATAGGAGTAGTAGCCCTCTTTTCATGTGGAGAAAAGCCAAACTTCTTCAAGATCTCTGCCACATATTTATCGTGAGAGAGTAAGATACCATCTTCTTTCTGCTGAACTTGTAACCCTAGAAAGAAGTTCATCTCCCTCATTGCACTCATCTTGAATTTGTCTGTCATAAGCTTGGAGAAATCTTCACTCATCTTTGGATTGGTGGAACCAAAGATGATATCATCAACATAAACCTGAACAATTAAGACATCCTTACCAGCCTTCTTTATAAATAATGTCTGGTCTATGGTGCCCCTCTTGAATCCATTTTCCACCAAATAAGTGGACAATGTGCCATACCATGCTCTTGGGGCTTGATGAAGTCCATACATAGCTTTCTTGACTCTATACACCTTGTCTGGATTCTCTAGATCCTCAAAACTAGGAGGCTGCATAACATACACCTCCTCAACAATTGTGCCATAGAGGAAGGCACTCTTCACATCCATTTGATAGACAGTAAAGCCCATGCAGGATGCATAGGCTAGAAATATTCTTATAGCTTCAATCCTTGCAACTGGTGCAAAGACCTCCTCATAGTCTATTCCTTCCTCTTGTGTATATCCCTGAGCCACTAAACGTGCCTTGTTTCTGACCACAATGCCTCTCTCATATTTCTTGTTTCTAAGAACCCATCTTGTCCCAATAGGTCTGACATACCTGGGACAATCAACCAGCTCCCAAACATCCTGAATAGCAAATTGGTGAAGCTCATCCTGCATTGCTTCCACCCAACTTGGTTCTTTGAGAGCATCAAATATCTTCTTGGGTTCCTGTTGTGACAAAAAACTGGCAAACAAACGTGCTTGAACAAGAGGGGTATCAACCTTCTTGTGTATATTGGCAATAAATCCACCAAGATTCTGATGAGATCTTCTAGTCTGAACAGGAGTCATGACATCCCTAATAATGTAAGAAGGCGGATGATTCTTTATTGTAGAAGTAAGAACTCCTCCCTCAAAAAGTCTGTTGTCTTCAATCTCATTCTCCAAGTTGCCAATATCTTCTTCAGACTCTCTTCCATCAATAGTTGTATGAACCTCTTCATGTATATTTGAAGGTTCACCATGTTCAAAATTGGAAGAGAATATATGCTCAAAAGTGTTGTCAACGCCTGAACCAAGGTTGTCAGCGTTTGATCCATCAACGCCTGAATTGGTGCTGTCAACGTTTGAGCCATCAACGCCTGAATTTTTCCTGTCAACGCCAGATTTTCCTTTGTCAGCGCCTGAAGGACCATGCATGTTAATAACTGGTGATACTTGAGGACCGCCATTTTCCTTTCCAGCAGCAAAAGCATCTGTCCATATGGGAATAGTAACATACTCTTGTATGGGAGATGACTTGTCTACTGGTGATCCAACCTCTTCATTAACATGTGTACCTAAAACATCAACAACTTGTTCTTCCACAACATTTGAAGTTACCTTCACAATGTCTGGATTAGTAACAGGCATATAATTCAAAGTCCTAGATAGAGGTTCCAAGTCAAACAACCAATTTGGACCACTTTCAAGATCACTAGGTTTACTCTCTAAAAACCTAACATGTACTCTTTCAAGTATACGTTTTTCCTTCTTAAGGTAAACCCTATATCCCTTGCTCTGCACTAAATAACCCATGAACTAGCCTTCATCACCTTTAGCACCAAATTTACCTAAGGCATCACTAGTATCTAACACAACTACATGACAGCCAAAAGGTTTAAGAAAACCAATATTAGGTTTCCTTCCCCAAAGTAACTCATAAGGTGTTTTGTTATGTATCTTGTTGACCAATGCTCTATTCTGAACATAACAAGCTGTATTCACAGCCTCAACCCAAAAAGCTATGGGAAAGTGAGCATCAGCCAACATAGTCCTGGCTGCTTCAATTAGGGTTCTATTCTTTCTCTTAGCAACCCCATTTTGCTATGGGGTTCTAGCAACACTAAACTGCCTAGTAACCCCTTTCTTGGCACAAAAATCATCTAACAGTTTATTTCTAAACTCACCACCATTATCACTTCTAAGCATTTTAACTTCATTACCAGTTTTCTTCTCTATTTGAGTAATAAAGTCAATTAAAGTATCAGCAGTGTCACTTTTCATAGCCAAAAAGAAAGTCCAAGTAAACCTAGAAAAGTCATCTATGATGACAAAGCAGTATGATTTACCATTCAAACTCTCTATATTAGTTAGACCAGACAGGTCCATATGCAGCAAGTGAAGTGGTTTAGAACTAGAGTGCACCTGTTTAGACTTAAATGAGACCTTGTGCTGCTTGCCTTTAAGGCATGCAACACAAGAGTGGTCATTGTGGAAAGCCTTTTCAGGCAAACCATCAACCAAGCTAAGTCTCACAAGCCTGTTTATATTCTTAAAGTTTATGTACCCTAGTCTCCTGTGCCATAGATTACTCTCATCAACTGAAGCTTTAGCATAAAAACATGACATATTATTATTCATCCTAATACCATTAAGATTGACATTATAAATGTCCTTATGCCTAGGTGTTCTATAGTCAATATATTTCTCATCTGGAATTTTAAAATCCTTGCTTAACACCAAGAATTCTATATCAGTAAACAGAACTTTATTTTTGTTATCACAAACTTGTGATACACTAAAAAGATTGTAATCAAGTTCTTTTACCAGAAACACATTTTCAAAACGCAAGTTCTTGGTGAGAAGAGTTCCTTTGCCTGTGATAGTTCCATATCCGCCTCCAAAGTCAAACTTATCACCATCCTTAATGGGAGTGAAGTTAGTTAGGTAATCTTCCTTCCCAGTCATGTGCCTAGAGCATCCACTGTCCCAATATCCATAATCATTGACCTGTTTTGAATGCCTTGCACATAAAGAAAACAAGTTAGTTTTCTTTAGGAACCCAAGCCTGAGCAGACTTGGATTCATCTGGTTGTTCAACAAGAACAAACTTAGTTCTCATAACAACCCCTTGTTCATCCCTTTTTGGACAAAACACCCAGTTAACCCCAATTGGTTTTGTAATGACCTTTGAAATATAATTAAATCTGTTGCAGGTCATAGAAATCCCATTAGAATTAGGGTTTTGATCTTGCTTGGGTCTCTATGTCAAGCTAGTAGAAGCTTTAGACCCCTTTCCCTGTGGTTACAAATAATTAGGTCTGGCAACGTTTCTGTCAGCGTTGGATATGGTCTTGTCAACGCTGAAATTACCCTTGTCAGCATTGAACCTAGGGTTTGCTACAGAAACCCATTGCCTATTAGACCAAGTATTGGTCTTCTGAAATGGTCTTTGTCCATGAGTGTTGGACCCTTTAGTGAAGAATGGGGCTGGTCTAACAACTTGTGGACTTTGCTCCACAAAAGTTTTGGGTCTGACAGTGTTTGACCTTCTAACAACGTTGACCTTGGAAGCGTTGACACACATATATGCTAAATGTGAAAAACTACCACAAGTGTAATAGGATTTCCTAGACACAACTCTAGGTCTAGAAGAGAAGAAGCCTGTTCCATTATCACTAACTTGGCTTTTAGGTGACCTAGTATTCATATACATTTATGCATACTTAATGCTAGGTTTTCTAACAGTGTTTGAGCCAAGGTCAACAGTATTGCCAGTGATTGGGTTTGTTACCTTAATAGGGGTAGACTCATTTGGACTTTCACACAACATGCCACCCTTAACAAACAAGGTGGGGTTAGCTTTCTTCCATTCATCCAAATCAGTCAGCTTTTGCCTATATTCTTCAACTGGGGTAAGGACTCTTGGTGGAGGAGTAAATTCCTCCTCTTGGAGTTCTGGTAAACCATTCCAAGACAAGTCCTTTCTTTGGACACCATAAAAGTCCCCAGCTGGTGGTGGAACAACAGTATAGTCTTTCATCCCAATCCCAGTCATGTCCTTAGGATCCCTCTGTTTATTAACACATTCTCCTAGAGTTTGTGAGGATTTATCAAATCTCTGAATTTTAAGGTCAACACTATCCTTATTCTTGATAGCCTCATCTAACTTAGCTTGTAATTCAGCATTGACCCTTTCCATGATGTTTCTAACATCATTACTAGCTTTTAACTCATGTTTTAAGATATTTATTTTATCTTTTAGGTCAAATTCCATTTTCTTATACTCAGAAACTGTCTTTTCAGTTTGAGTGAGATCAATTTGATAGTTAGACAACTTGCATCTCTCAGTACTCACATCACTTCACAATCTTAAAACCTCTTTGTTAAGTTTTTCAGTATTTAAACGACAACCCTTACTACAAAAAGCATCATCGTATACCTTATTGTTTGATGAAGAGGAGGAGTGTGCCATGAGAGCATATTGAACATGCTCTTCTTCTTCTATCTCAGCAACCAAAGCTTTATCCTCTTCCCCATCCTTAGCCAAATAGCTCTAGTCCCATCCAATGCCATCAATTTCTTGCACTGCCACCATGGCCTTAGGATCCTGAGCCTTAACAATTTGGCTTGAGGGTTTTCTAGCATCAGATCTTCTTGGAGATCTGCATTCCCTCATAAAGTGCCCCATACGATGACAATTGTAGCACTCAACCTTGGATTTATCAAATCCAGCAGTGTCCTTTGCATTAAAGGTCATCTTCTTCTTAAACATTCTATTCCACCTGTTTGCTCTTATACTTGCAAGAGCCATGTTCCACTTTATATCCAACTCCTCCAAGTTCTCATCACTTATTTGCTCAAGGTCCTCATATGTAATCACTGAACCATTGGGCAAAGAAGCAATGTATGCACACACAGTATCCAGATCCAAACCAGCAGGCTTAACTCTTGGAGAGTCAATTTTGTATGTGTCAGCGTTTGAATGTGAGGCGTTGACAGGGTACGATCCAGCGTTGACACATGTTGATCCAGTAACTGGGTGCATGTATGAGTCCTTCTGATCAAATTGGCCTTCACTATGTGAGAAGAAGGCCATGTTACTATTTGTAGACTTACTTCCATGCTCCAAAAGAGTTTCATTCTCTAACAGCCTCAGTTTGTTGTAAATATCATCAAAAGTAGAACTTTTGTGAGTGTTATTGGCAAGTATAGATCTTGCCTAAATCTTCCAAGCATCACCAAGGCTTTTAAGAAAAGTGGCAATAATGTCAACATCACCAACTTGTGTCCCCATGAAGGACAGCTTGCTTGTAATGTCAAGCAGTCTGCTTCTCACACTGCTAAGCTTCTCATGAGGTTGAGCCTTAAAGACAGCATACTCATGCATGAGTTTCTTCTTCTTCTCTTCCTTAGTATCAACATTACCACCATATGCAACTTCAAGAGCTACCCAAAGGTCTTTTGCAGACTCATAACCTCTGTATTTATGCTGGTTTTCTTGTCCTAAAGAAAGTTTCAGAATGTTTAGGGTTTTCCTATCAACCCTTTTCTTTGCTATGTCTTCAGCAGACACAGCTCTACCATCATCAGGTTGTTCTTTCTTATCTTCTTTTGAACATCCAGCAACAACTGATCTTGTAGCAATGGCATTAGCAATCTTTTCAGCTTTATTGAATGTGTTTCCATATTCAATAATCTCCCAGAGAGTGTAGTCATAGATCCCCAGATATTGCTCAAAGTTGAACTTCCACAGCTCAAAGTTGTTTGCATCAAGCATGGGAATCTTGATGTTGGGGTTTGAGGAGGAGGGGTTTACTTCTGGATTGGACATGATGTTTTTAGGGTTTTGTGAAAACTATGGTTTTGGTGATTTTAGGGTTCTTGTGTTCTTTTAAGATCAAAAGTTTCTCAACAAGCTTTGATACCACTTGTAGATCCCGAACTTAGATCGATTTAGCTTTGTGTATACGAGATTAGATTAAGTTATACACGTAGAGAAACTTTGTTTATGTATAAAGTAATCTAAGTGTTATGCGGAATTAACACTTAAACAAGAACACACAAAGATGTAAACAAACTTTCACTTGATTGATAATAACAAACTTGCTTACAATGAAAGTGTTTAACGTATGAAAACTTATAATGAAACATAACCTAAAGGTCTTCTTTTATAGACATAAGAAGCCTTGTACAAGAATCTACGTATCAACTATTCTAGGTAAAGATAATTATAGAAAATACAATGTTGAACTTATCTTTACTAGAAACAAACTAGAAACATAATACGCGTAGACTAAATCTTTCCATCAGTGCTTGTCTTCAACCTATCAACGCTTGACTTCTTCTTGTCAACGCTTGATCTGTCAGCGTTTGTTTTCTTCCCATCAACGCTTGTTTTCCTCTTGTCAGCGCTCAAGTGGACTGGCTATATTTTATTCCCAACAATTCTATTTTATAGTTGGATTTATTATCCTTAGATATGAATGATAATCAACATAGTAAGTTTCCTATATAAACCTAAAAGATATACCTCGTGTTCGATAAGCATTTATATTTATCCATATACATATGTGACAGATGCTTTCTGATATGAGTATACCTTGAATTCTGAATTCTTTCTATTCTATCTATCATTCTAAACCCTAAAAGTATTTGATGAAGGATTAACGATGATGTAGCTGCAATCCTGCAATTTCAAATTGTCAATAAGAAGTAATATCTTAAAGAAGATTCTATGGCTGGTTAGTTTTTGATATCCAAGGAAGAAAAGATGTTATCAGTATCACCCGTTGGATTGAAAGAGCCAATTCAGTTTTCTATCATATTAATCGTATTTGGAATTTTAAAGTAAATTTTGCTACAAGAAGATAGCACTTCGTTAGTTATCTTGGTGAATTCTTTATACTCAACCAATTGATATAAAAGAAGTACATAAGATCGCTTAACTAAATTTCAAATATCTCTTAGAAAGATGATCGAGAAGATGAAAGAAGAACTCCGCTATCTGATGATAAAAGGAATTAACCTCGAGACATACACGAGGAAATTTCAAAAGTTAGTAGAGTTGTATCCTATCCCGTAGAATGATAAAAACCTTCATCAAAAGATTTTATCATGGAATTTTGTCATGGGATTTCATCAGAAAATTCTATCAAGAAAACTTCATCAAAATATTTTGTTAGAAAAGTTTATTAAGGAATTTTATCAAAGATTTTGAAGAAAGATTACCACTTCCAAAATCCTAATATATTGGAAAAAGTCATTAACCTTTACCCAAAGAGTTGATGAACAAGGTAATTAAGCACTATCCGGTGAAAAAATCAGAAAAATCTTAAGTGTAAATTCAACAATGAAAGAACGTCCATAAATTCTAGTAAACCAGAACTTATGATTATGAATCCAACCTACGGTGGATATGATGGAAAATTTCTTTTGTGTAAGAAATGCACTATGCATCACATAGGACTTTGCACCATCTGGTGTCGGATTTTCAACATAGTAGGTCGTTGGACTAGGAATTTTAAGGGCAAGTGGCCTTATAAGCTATATGTTCGGTAGAGTTATCATGTATCTTATATACATGTTGTAAGGAATAAAATACCGCCTTCTATTTAAGCGTCTTTCATCTCTAGAAAAATTTTTTCTTAGATTTTATATACTAGAATACTCGTCTTACCCTTGTTATATTTTTGGAAATTTAGATAATTCTCGTGTTATGTCAGAAATTTCTAAGTCAATGATTTACATTCTATTTATTTGATTGAATTAGGACGCTTCTTCGGTCAAATGAATAAATTTAAATCACCAAATTTATGATTTTTTCCTTGCATAAAGTTGGACGCATCTTTATGTTAGTAAGAATTTATAAATGGACTTAAAGATATTCGATATAAGACAAGTGTAGACTTAATAAAAACGTTAGAATCCTAAGTGAGAAATTACGTGTATTACTATATATTATATTAGAAAAGTACGTCAATATCCTTTGTTAACCTACTCCTTCGAATGTTCATCTTAGATTTGGAATTTGTAAATACTTGGAATGTGAAGTATTCCATTTAACTCGAAGAAACTTTAAAATCCTTATATTATGCTTTTAAAGCAGAATATTAAGTCATCCGACTTACTAGTTCAACTTGAATTTCCTCCATGGAAATAGGAAAGAACAATGAGGATTTTGTTACTTAAAGTAGACATGATGCTATCCGGGTCATTAATGATTGTCTTACTAGAGCTGCAGGAATTATTCCTATCTAGGAAATCGATGATATGGAAACTCTGACAATGTTATATGAGAGATAATCTGTCGAAATAGAGTATCAATATCTATCATCTAAGATCGTGAAGAATGTTTGAAATCTTAATCCTAAAAGTATATACAAAATACTCAAAATTGATATGTTATACTTAAATAAGTATACTAGTGTATTAAGTGGAAGAACTATCCAAATACTAAACTACATACTCCATCTATGTGTTATAAATTTTGAAAGGACACTTACTTTTGGTAAAATTTCCCGTATAACAATAGTTATCATGCTAGAATCAAAACAATACTATTTGAATCACTCTATAGAAAGAAGTGCCATTTACGTATCTGCTGGGCTAAAGTTGGAGATTTTCAACTTACGAGACCCAAAATAGTTCATGAAACTATTGAAAAGATGATTCAAACCCGATAAAGATTACGCGCAGCAAGATGAAGTTATGAAAATCTACAATATGAATTGTTATTACGTCATATTATTATGTATTACCTTGAAAAGTTTTTATTTGATTCGAAAAGCAAAGTAAAAGTACGTTGGACCATTTAAAGATTTTTGAACTAGGTTATGACATGTTAACTTGAGTTTTCCAAAGAAATCAGTAAGGTTCATGATACTTTTCGCATTACGAATCTGAAGAAATGTTTATCTGATGAATCTCTTATCATCCCAAAGAAAGAGTTTCCGCTCAACGATAAACTAAGTTATGTGGTGTTATATTGTATTTATAATTGTTGAAGTATGAATAGAACTCTAAGAGGGGGCCAAGAAATGTTTGGAAACATGAGGATTTTACTCGTCTCTATTTTATGACATTAATCCTTATCTAAATCTTGGGACAAGATTTCTTTAAGGGGGAAAGACTGTGACAATCCTCAAATTTCACATATGTGTTATGTGCTATGATTGAATGAATATGGAAATTTGGCTGGAAATTTTTGCTTTTGTTCCTTACTTGGTAAGATGAATGAGTCCTCAAAACCTGAACTGCCATATCAACATATTCCTATATGTTGTTAACACAATGTATATATCAAGTCTAAGATATAAAAGTAATTTAATATGTACATTATGAATAATAACATCTCAAATATAACTATGATGCCCTATATTCTCTTAGAAACCCTAGAATCCCTATAAATGAGTTGTAAACTCAAGAATGGTAAACTATAAATGGACAACACATATGAATAAGTAATTATGGATCATAAACAAGTTTTAAACTATACTTTGAAGACATAATAATACCTACGAATCGTAAGAACAAACCATACAAATCTAAGTACAAATAAATGTACATAATAGTCTAGATCACCACCTAGAAATCCTTGATAAACAATATTTCAAGCAATAAAAATACACAATACCTAAGTATGAATACCAAATAAAAATATACAAGTTATAATCTATCATATAAAAGAGATATATGATTATAAAACACTAAATATAAGTAATTTAAAGGTTATTTCAAGTATAAGACCTAGTAACCTAGATTAGTACTAAAATCCATTTAACATTGAATTAAGATATAATATTTTGCAACCAATTATAAAACTCAACTAAGTATCATATTAAGATCATACATTTATCTCAAGATAAGTTACAAATTAATAAAGCACAATGTACATTATTGAAGCATAGAACTATAAGCTAATTTAATTATACCTAAGATATGATTACCTTATACAAACCATTAAACCAAGTGTGTAGAATCTTTAGAAACCTTAAACATACCATATACGTCCTATAATAAGTTTACATGAAGAGATAAACACTAATTACACAAAGTACAAAGTCATTAGGCTTAATGACCTAAAAACCTTTATATTAAGCAATTCACTTAGAATCAATACCTAGTCTTTTAGGACAAGTCTACAAACACTCATAGCATTACATTTAGGTTATAAAATTAAATTAAGACAATGTAAAAGTACCCTAAAGCACAAGGTACAACATTTTAATGCATGGCTTATAAATTAGGTCAAAATAGATATTTTCACCCTTTCGACATGTTTACTTAAAATAACTTAGTAAAACCAATGTAGAGACTTCATGAACACATTAAGAACAACGTAGGAGGTATAAATTATGTGTACATCAGTAGCTAAATCAAGGATAATGGATTTAAGAAGGATTTAGCCCTAGATCATTAAAAATCCTAACCCGACTAGGTTTTCTTCCCAATTTCACCTTATACCTTTGTTAAACTTTAAACCAAAGACAAAAATTCTTAATTACAATGTCTAAACCCTAATTAAACCCTAATACATCACTAATCACATTAATAAACCCTTAGTTACAATAATTATAAAGTTACAAGCCCTAGATTTGCATCCGACTTGTTTTTTCCCTCCAAAAACCCGTTTAAAACCTTTCCTTCCCAAATTCAAACTTAGGATAAGTACTAATAGATATTTTGAGATATTTGATGCACCTACATGTGGCTTACACATCACCATTCTCATCTACATTATGCAGTGACCTATTCTTAACCATAAGTTCAAGATATTTTGTTCCTAGGCTATAAAAACTTTCATAGATCTTTACTAGTTTCTCTTAGTCACTAAGCTATCCATATTACACGTTTACAAGCCAAACTTGGAGCCTAAGGGTTGGAAAAACTATAAATAGGGGCAAACTTCATACTTTAGAACTTGTACCCTGTTTTCCCTTTACCTTTATACCCATTCTCAAATTCACTTCTAAAAAACCTTTAGGACTCTTAGAAGATCTCCAACCAGGTCTATGAGGAAGCCATTAAATCTCTTGAAGCTTTGGTAGCAAGTAGTGTTTATAGGAAGCCATAAGGAGCCATTTTAGAGCTACCTAGGTAATATCTATGTTAACTAAGCTTTAATCTTGTTATAATGCTTTCTTAGACTTGTTATAATGTTTATACGATGTTAGAAAACTAATCTAAAAGAAATTATGTAATATGATCATTTATAATGGAAGTTATAAGCTAAAGATGTCTTAAAACCCTACTTTTATAATTTACATGAAACAGTGAGATAAAATATATTTCAAAAGCTATTATTCTAAATAAATGTTGTTATCATGATTATAAATTGTTAATAAACTTTGTTCTAAAATCTTAGATTATTTGGTACATTTTTGAGGTTGTTATGTGATTTTCAACAAGTATAGGGACTAAAACTATCTTTTTGAAACTATTAGTATTTTGGGCCAAAAGTATCATTTTATGAAAGTTAAAACTATTAGGATAAATATTGGAAAGTTTGAGACCCTAAGGTTAATATTGTTGGTTTAAAATGTAAATATTATAACTATATACTTTAGGGGTTAACAGTGTAATTAAGCTAAAGTATAACTAAAAGGGCTATTTTTGCCAATTTTGAAACTAAAGAAACTAACTTATAAAAATGAGATAATATAAAAGGTATCATGTTAGTAGGGAGATTTATACAAAGGTGTTCCATCTCGATATTACGTTCGGACTGAGTGGTTGGGTTTACAATTTAAAGTGTCCTCGCTCCTCAAACGTTTATAGAATGGCTTCCGAGTATGATGGCCCGAACAATGATGCTATAATTATTAAAAATTATAAATCAAAGAATACATAACTAATACTTAAAATTATTGAACCCAAGATCAAAAACTTGATACTATACAAAATGTATTAAATCCAGGTTTGTGTGAGAACAAGTTGTTATTTGTAAGATCAAGTTGTTCTCTGTGAATGAAATATATTTGATTACAGCTCATTTCTAGAAAATAAGGGCTAATATAATGAATAGTGTCGCACTTGAATGCCGACAGGTTCCTACCTAGGCTAAACGGATACACTTTATTTTGCTAAACTCGGGAGTTCGGCAAACTACCTGCATGAGGGTAATTTGTTGGTTTTCTGTTTATGTTAAGTAATAGTGCATGAGCATAGTGTAGTATGATAACTATTGTATGTGGGTGTATAACAATGTAGCCTAGATTATATACTTGTATTCAAAAACATGTTTGACCCTATGAATTCACTCAACCTTTGTATAGACTTTTAAACATATATTTCAGATAATTATGACTAATAGCATAGAGCAACACAATGATAGCATGAAGAGGCTCAAGCTTGAAATTATTATCTTATATTTTGAGAACTTCATACTGTAAAACTCTAATTTTAAATGATATATATAAAGAAAGTTGATCTATGTAACACCCCCAAATATACACAATTCAATACAGCGGAAGACTCGTTGGTGTTATGGGATAACACATTACTCACATCATAGACAACGCTTAAATATCGCGTCGTTTAATAATAAAGCATTTCAATTCATAAATATCAAATTTACATAGGGCCCAAGTCATTGTATATCATACAAGTTTTACGAAGCATTTGAATGGAAATTATTATTTAAGTGCGGGCCATAAATTCTTGTTGTCTTCCCGAGAATTACCTTCAAGTACCTGAGATAAAACATGTTAAAAGAAAAGGTCAGCGAAAACGCCGAGTGAATTCATAGAGCTTGATAAAATCATTAATATATCATCGGTATATAATTATTACCGAAAATCATTTTTATACAAATCTTTGTAATAGGCCATAAAATAGCCAAAGTCATTTTATACAATTCCTTATCAAAAATCATAATATAGGCTTTTGCCTTCAAAATCATTATACGAATCAAAGTCGTAAAAACATCATACAATACGTTTTATAACGTTGTATAAAGTTAAATAAAAACCGTTATATGAATATGGTTATGTAAAACCAAAATACGAACATAATATCAATAATAAGACCCCATATTGCTAGTTAGGCAATATATCGTAATTCAGTGCGTATAACAGTATTTCGTTATTTTTGGATTATTATAAGCCGCATGACATTGTTACCCTACTACAACAAACAACGGGTAGCTAACCCGAAACTCATATGCCCATCTAAAATAGCGTGTCGTCACAATAATCATGCTTATATAAATCTTCTCATACATAAATTCGCTTACTAGTCAATGTGGCACGACGGGGATCAACCGTCAAGGCGCAAACTCGGGTGATCGTCCCTAAATAGTACTATTATATGCATAAGCGTCTACCAAATCCCGGTAGTTCACAATTCATGCTAATGGGACTTTTAGTGACATAACCTAACTTTAATAATCCATTTTATTTCATACATCGGGTCATTTAATCATTCAACGGGTCATACAATCATTCGGGTCCAAATCAATAAACAAACAATTGGGACAAATGGTGTCCTATTTTATCAAAACTAACCTGTTATCTCCCTCGCGGGTTTATAAAACATTTCATAAAACATTTAAAAGAGTGCGAGGCTATGAACTCACGTGGATTGGGAAAGGCGGGTTATCGGCGATTCGGACGTACGGTACGTGCTTCAATCACGGAAACCTAGACAAATAATACTCGTCTTAGACTTTTGTCCAATGACCTTATCAAAATAACAATTATGTATACATATGATGATTTTATATATATGATGATGATCAAGTGGGTTTATACATTCTCATTTACTCATTTTAGTGTTATGTATTGGTAACTTTTATACTAGTTTACTAGTTTTACTTATTTACATGTTTTAGGCCCAATAAGCCTATTATAAGCCCAATACCTTATATTAGTCCATTTTACACTTTTATTATCAGTATTATACTTTACATGTTGGGCCCAAGTGGGTTAAGCCCAATAAGTAAGTTTATAAGTGTTTTACCAAACTAGTCGGGTTAATAGTCCAATAAGGCTACTTTGGCCCGTTAATGTCTATATGTTGTAAAGCTCGGGTTTTATCGGTTTTTACTTGTTATATAAGTTCATATATAAGTATGTAAGTTAATAAAATTTTACATTAGACGGGTCCGACCGTCTAAGTTTTATTTGACAAAAACGTTAATCTTTTCGGTTTTAGCCGAAAAGACGTAAACCTTAAGTATATAGTTTTATAACTTGGAAAAACATCTATACTTGTAGTTTATATAACATGTCCCATTTTAATATCAATATATATATATATATATATATATATATATATCTTTATTTACGATTATTATCAACTAGTGGTTTTTATATATGTATATTTTATATAAATTTTTGAGTGCTTATATTATATACTATTTATTTACAAAATCAGTCTTAAATTTTAAGTCCACTAAAATGTCCATATCTAGAGTTCTATAATGATATAGGACCTCAAATTTTTATGACAAAAACTATATGATATGGGATTCATTTTATACCATTATAGCTACTGATGAATCAACATCTAAATATTTTAATAAATTCGTCCAAAACAGTGTAGGCAGATTTGCACTCTAATCTGGTTTTGATCATATCTCACTCATTTTGATTATTCCATTGCATGGCCAACTCTCACATGTCTATAACACCTAATACTTACTGTAAATTGATTCCACTATGCCATTTTATCAGTTTATCATTTGGTTATATTTAGCAAGATAACCTTGTTACCTATGGTTTTCCATCTTTTTAACCATATTTATCAACACTTGATCCCCACACAACATTTTTATCATCATATATTCATCATATACATATACAATGGGAAAGAAAATACAAGATTAAACATAATCAAAATAATAAGAGGATAGGAAGGACAATCTCTATACCACCAAGATTGAGTAGTTTATGATCAAGGCTTGGATTTTGATAGAAAAACTTGTGATAGATCAACACCAACTTTGAAGACCATCAATATTTGTAAACTTCTTGTAGAAATAATGTAAAACCCGCATGCTTTTACCATGAATAGTGCCCTTAAAATCGTACGTCCTAGATTAAAACTTACCTTATTCAGTATTGATCACATTCATGTGCTATTAATCAAGTAAGTACATACGTGTATGACATGATAAGTATCGATTACGTACGAACTCATGATAAACAGTTAATAGATATTTCACGTGAACATAATTAAATCATGATCACCATTTTAAAACACGAACTAAAATAATTACGTAAATACATATAATATAATTACGAGCGTTAAGAATACGATAAACTACATGATAAAATAAACAGAAACACTTTAAACACGAACACGTTTAACCACGAATGAACACGAAACATCGGGACACGAAAAACATTTGGGTTACCCCATGTGGGCCCCATGAACCACGAAATTAAGGAGGAGAAATGGGCCTAGCCCATCATTTTTACTAAACAAGGGGTTAAGGGAAAAATGCATTCATTTTCACTTTTCAAGAAATTAAACATAAAACCCTAAAAAGTTTTCTCCTCTCCTTCCTTTTCCCTTTTGTAGCCGCCACCTATAACACACCTAAGAGGGGTGTTCTTGTTGATTTTGATCTTGGATGTTGTACAAGTATTAGTGTTTGTTCATCCTTAATTCATCTACACATTCGGTATATCTTTTTAACCTTTCTTTTTAATTCCTTCTTTTGATTTGATTTGGTAAAATTGATTAAGAACATGATGTTTTTAAAACCTATTTTAAAAACATAAAATAAACATGTATTTGGTTAAGAAGTAAAATCAAAAGGGTGTTTTACGGGTGTTTGGTTTAGCCGACGCCTAGACCGTGCCCCAAGGGGGTCACGGCTTGGCCTAGAAACCACCACCGAGACCGTATGGTCCCGGTTTGGTGGTGTGGGTCCCACAGCAGCAAGGAACCAAGGGGAACCCCGATTTGGTTCGGGGTACGGTGTCGATATCATGCCCGGTTCACGGTTCGTTGGTTAAATCATGATCTATGTTACATGTTAATTTTTATGAATCATGAACTTAGGATATAAATCAATTAATAACATGAGATATTAATTAAATCATGACTTAGGTTATTCTAATTATTAATTTAGCATGATATTAATTTAACCTAAGTATTTTATGTTATAAGTTATAATTAATTAATTATTTAAAACATGCCTATAATTAATTAATTTAGACATGACTTAGGTTATATTATTAATAATAATAATACACATTTTAACCTAAGTATTTTCATTTCATTTTAATTAAAACATGTTATACTTTAATTAAAATGCTTAACCTATAGTTTAATTAAAATACATGAAATAATAATTAAACTATATACTATATCATATGACTTAAGAAATCAGCTTATAAACACGTAGACTTATATGTTAGCTTACGTAACCAGCTTAATTCTAAATATGGAAACTTCTATTTATAGAAACTTAATTAAATAAGACAACTAATCTATTAATGGAAACCTTATATATATGGAAATCTATCTAAATCAGGCAGCTAATCTAATCATGGAAACCTTCTATATATGGAAACTTATTTAATTAAGGCAGCTGATCTATTTTTGGAAACTTTCTATTTTTAGAAACTAATCTATTTTAAGCAGTAAAGTCTATTTTAGGAAACTTTCTATTTTTGGAAACTTTCTATTTTTGGAAACTTTCTATTTTTGGAAACTTTCTATTTTTGGAAACTTTCTATTTTTGGAAACTTTCTATTTTTGGAAACTTTCTATTTTTGGAAACTTTCTATTTTTGGAAACTTTCTATTTTTGGAAACTTTCTATTTTTGGAAACTTTCTATTTTTGGTAACTTTCTATTTTTGGAAACTTTCTATTTTTGGAAACCTGCTATTTTTGGAAAGTTACTTATTATTACACAGTAAGTATAATAATACATGAAATACCAGTAATACTTAATCAGATTAATCAGAATACAAGATAAACACAGTTTAAGGCTTTAAACGGTGAACCAAGACCTAAAACATACCAAGTCAGCTAAAATGAGACATAAAACCCAGTACGTAATCAGTGAATCGATACTTATACACGTGTGTATTCATGTAGCGTTAGTGATCCAGAAGTAGGAGTCCTTCTTCCGTTCATTCACTGGACTTGAGGTACGGATTCCCGTCCTTTCAGTATGGACATTCTTTCCTTATTAGGATTTCCCCGTATGCAGCCAACTGTTTTCCCCAGTATTTGTTTTATTGTTTTGAACTGCTTATGTTTAATTAGCATAATCTATAGCCATATACAAGCATGACCAGTTTCACCTAGTTATGGAGGTACCATAACCATAACATTGGAGGCACCAATATTATGACTTCCCCACGGCGGAGTGATTGCTCGTGGCGTCCCTTTTCAGTTTTGGCCATATTATTATATCAGGTGGGGCGTATGGGTGCATCCTAGTTACATGTTTTATTCAGTATTTCATGGTGAATGTGGTGTGTGCCTTGCATCCTTCACAAGGAGTTGATCCCTCCTACCCAAACCAGTATATTAATTAGAGGCATCCCCTCTAATCAGCATGATGAGGTCACCCCTCCAAGTATTCATGCACGTGACCTTTTCATGACCTATATGGGCTATGGTATATTTATGTTAAAACAGTTTTCATAAGATAAACATAAGGCTTTTCGAACTATAAAACCAGTTTTCTTAATACTTAACCAGTTTACTCAGAACTTAGTCTTCCGCTGTTATATGTTGCATGCTTATCCTATTTCATGCTATATTGTATATCCGTGCACTGAGCGTTTTGCTCAGCCGTTACTTTCCTTTCCATGTCCCAAAACGGCAGGTACCCAAGACTCGAGCATTTGGAGGACATGCATAGGATGGAAGCTGCCATAGACTTCTTCTCCTGTTTCCTTCATATATTTATGCTTGTTTAGTCTTTCATTCAGTTCATTTACTTTGTTATGTTTTGGGCTTATGTTTGGGAACCGATGTTTGATTCCGGTTTTCCCTATGGTCATGTATGTTTTACTACATATTACCTTGCATGCTTTGATGACACGCCATAATTACGCGTGACATTCCATTTATCAAAATGGGGTGTTACAATTATGGTATCAGAGCCAAGGCTTCGACCTGTAGGCTCTAAAACTCGACCTGTGATTAGTGGGTAGTCACCAGGAGCTTCCTAAGCCAACGATTGTTATTCCACGTATTGATGTTTCAGCGCGTTGTTGTTTTAACCATTATGTTTTCAGCACCTTTTTGTTTTAGCCATGACGTTTTCAGCACCTTGTTGTTTTCACCATGATGTTTTCACCAGTATCGTCTTACTAATATGGAATGAACAACCGTCATCCATACTTAGTTATGTGTCAGTGTCTATGCATGATGTTCCTAGTGAACTGTGATTATGTGAACTGAACCCCAGTAGTTCATAATTTTCACATAAAATTTTTTCTGTTAAGTTTTGACAATGACTTTTAATTATTATGTTCCATGCATTCATGCATTTATATCATATGTCATCTGTTGCAGGAATTTTGACTAAGTAATGGTTGGTACAGGACTGACCCTATTTAGTCGCATGTGCTTTTATCGAAACTTTTAACTTTGGGACCGACCCATAGGCGTCCCCTCGCCATGTCTTTTGTTTTGGAACCGACCCATAGGCGTTCCCTCGCACATATAAAGGTTTTATAAACTACATTACGCATTCATGCACTGTTTTCTTGCATAAAATTTTTCTCATGATTTAAATTGGCATAAAATTTTTTCCCATCATAAGTTATTATGTCTTTATGTCAAGTATGCCTTCATACTGTCATGGTTAACTTCAGTTTCATGCTGATTATGTTATACACTTCTTCGTAATAGATGGTTTCGTGTTTCCTCGTGATAATTACGTCTTCATGTTGATTATGTTTCACGCCTCTTTTGTTATTTACGTTGTCCTGCAAGACATTGTTAGATTTCTTGAATCATGCTTTCATGATAGTCATGGTTGGTTTCCATTGATCATGCTGTCAGGCAAATCATCGTTGAATTTTGTGTAACCACACTTTAGCGTTTCTCTATGCAACCAGAATGATGTCTATGCTAATACTGTCAGGTTATCATGATGGTTTTCTTAACCGTTTAACCGGTTTACTTTCCTTAAATCATGACAAATGAACGAGTCCATACCGATCATTTCATGTGCATTCCATGTGTACTCCACGTACCGTAATTCATGTGTATTAATCCATGTGTATTCTACTTGCAATACTTCACGAGTATTCGCTAGTCGATTCTAAATCATCTCAGGCGTATGTTCACTTGCTGATATTCTACAAGGTTGTCGATGCCGCTCATAGCTTGGAGATGTTACTGAAGGTTGATGCTGCTGATGTTGGGAGACGCTACGAGATGCTGATGCTGATGCTGTTCACAACCTGGAGATCCTAAAAGACGAAGACAAAGGCGTCGGAGCAAAGCAATTGGACGAGAAGATGCTTCACCATCAGACAATTCCCATCAATCATTGTCCCAAATTCATAATTACATGTCACACGTCGTTCGGCTGTCATTTCAGCCATATGAGTGCAAACCAGTACCAGCCGGCCACTCAGCTAAATAGTTACATGAGTCACTGTCATGAGAATGACCGTCATGGAACCGACAGACAAGATGATAGTAACCACTACTATGACAGCAACTATCCTAGAAATCACAACCGAGGCTCCGGCCACGGACGTGATCAGACATACAAATGATCAGTAACCCAACCGATCCGCCAATTCTGGCAATTTAACCTAATATTTGTAGTTCTAATTGTTTCACATCTCGAGACACATGTCAAGACATCAGTCAAGACACATGTCTCACGTATACTTTCTAAGGACACATGTCAAGATACCAGTCAAGACATATGTCACGCTTACATTTCTCAGGACACGAGTCAAGACACATGACTCACGTCTAATTATGGAACATTTATAAGAAATTCAGGGTACCCTCCAAGGGTATATCCATTTTGTTGTGCCATGTATTAATCAGGCCACAAGAATTTCAATACCATTACCGGCGCATAAGTGAGAACTGTCACGTTGCCGATGTCACTTTCATTTCTTTCACCATATTTCATGTATTCATGACCATGAAGGACGCCTTTCGTATTCCCACGCATACGAAGGTTTTCCTTCAGCTTAAGGATAAGACCCAAGCTGCTAACGCATTTCCTCGGACAGACACGAGATGAATTTTATCCTAATTATGTACTATGAACACCACACCATGCTATGATTCATAATTATGTACAGTAATGTTCAGGCTCCTGAATACATTCAGTTTGATTTCCATCAGGAAAATCTATGCAATTATCTATGCTTACAAGCATGTGCATTGTTAGCCATGGTCGCTAAAATTTTCTAGCTGTCAGTAAGACACAACCACTTAACTCTTTTACGCATAGCCAGTTGATTATTCCAAAGTCTTCCTATACATTCCAGAAGAACCTTCAAGGAGAAGGATGGTACCATGAGATTATGTGTCGACTACCGTCGACTTAAACAAATCACCATTCATGACCGTTATTCTCCTCCACATATTGACAACATGTCCAATCAACCGTATGGTGTTAATCACTTTTCCAAGATCGAACTCACGATCATGCTGCCAACAATGATGAGTGGAAAAGCAGGATATGTCCATGACTGCTATTCGTACACGACTCGGTCATGCTAAATGTATGATTTTGAATTAGTCTCATCAATGCTCCAACCGCATTATGGACTTAATAAATTGAGTTCCATGAACTCCTAAACAAATTCATCAGCGTTTTCATTGAGGATAACCTGATTTCCTCTAAGCCTAGAGAAGAACAGGAAGACCATATCTGCACTATGTTGCAAATTCTATGACAAGAGAAATTCTACCCTGGAAAATTTTCCAATATCAATTCTGTTTGATTACAGTGACACACTGAATCACATGGGTTTCTATGGTTAATCTTACCATGACTCAGCTTATGCGTAAAGGAGAGAACCCTACACTACATTAGGTGTTCTAGGAAATCCTATGCTAGGAGAAGTCTGATTCAAAGACTCAGAGTTTCGCAGCCTTCTATGTATCAAGTTTCTACGAAGCAGGATACAGCTACGTCCATATCTGTGTACCTGACATACCAACAGGCTAAGATAGGACACCAACAAACTGGGATGTTTCATCATCTGAAATTGTGAACTAAAATGGGACAAGATCTACACGGATTTTGGTTACCAGATTTCAGCAAACTCAGAAGAAGCAGGATGCTATCTAGGTTATTATCAACAGTTTGATCAAGTCTGCAGAATCCTTACATCCGTACGGATTTCAGAACCAACAGATTGAACAAACATGTTCCAGCCAAGGCTCATCCGATCACTTGGCAATCCCTCAGCTATCGGGTCAGACAAAGATTCGTAATTGTACTCCTAACTTACTTCACGTCTTCATTCTAATTCCACGACTTGCTTTCGCGCTCACGTTCATGACACTATTCACGTTCATGATCGTATTTTGGCTTACGATTCTACGTTCATTTCTTTTCTCGTTCTGGAAGTTGCAAGAACTTGTGAGACCAGACCCAAGTTTAGTATAACTCTCCATCATCAGATAGACGTTTCACGTCATATTCCACGTCTCACCTTGTAGCGTTTGGCGTCACCGCCATTATATTATATGATCACGATATGTCTCACATGTCATGTTCATTCCACGTTCCTCATATCATGATCAAATTAGGTTACACGTATCATGGATCACGATATGTTTTCTCATACTACACTCGCCATATCTCCACGTAGCACGTTCAAAATTTTTCACGTATCACGTTTAAAATTGTTCACGTACTACGTTTCTTTATGTCTCGCGCATCGTTTCTAATTATCAGTTAAGTCAGATGGTCTTGCATCGTAACGTTTCAGTTACCCTTGCACGTTAACTCTTATTTTTCTCGATCGAATTTAGGGGATCTACCTTCCGTTGATAACCAAGAATTTCTTCGTATTCCAAGTCAAGGTCAGGAGGACCAAGATTTATCATTAGTGTCAGGATCTTCTGAAGGAACCGTTCCAAGAGGGAGGCCACTTGGAAACGGACAAGTTCATCCGGACTTTTATCCGTTTTTCTCATCAATTAGATATGTCCTTTCAGTCACGTCACGTTCCATGTCTTTTCAAGACATGTCACGTTCCACGTTCCCTTCTACCATGTCACCTTCATTTCCGTTATTTTGCATACCTTTCCAGTTTGATTCGGGTATGTTTTGCTTCCAGTTACTTTATCTATAATTCGGGGACGAATTATTCTTTTTAGGGGGGAAGAATTGTAAAACCCGCATGCTTTTACCATGAATAGTGCCCTTAAAATCGTACGTCCTAGATTAAAACTTACCTTATTCAGTATTGATCACATTCATGTGCTATTAATCAAGTAAGTACATACGTGTATGACATGATAAGTATCGATTACGTACGAACTCATGATAAACAGTTAATAGATATTTCACGTGAACATAATTAAATCATGATCACCATTTTAAAACACGAACTAAAATAATTACGTAAATACATATAATATAATTACGAGCGTTAAGAATACGATAAACTACATGATAAAATAAACAGAAACACTTTAAACACGAACACGTTTAACCACGAATGAACACGAAACATCGGGACACGAAAAACATTTGGGTTACCCCATGTGGGCCCCATGAACCACGAAATTAAGGAGGAGAAATGGGCCTAGCCCATCATTTTTACTAAACAAGGGGTTAAGGGAAAAATGCATTCATTTTCACTTTTCAAGAAATTAAACATAAAACCCTAAAAAGTTTTCTCCTCTCCTTCCTTTTCCCTTTTGTAGCCGCCACCCATAACACACCTAAGAGGGGTGTTCTTGTTGATTTTGATCTTGGATATTGTACAAGTATTAGTGTTTGTTCATCCTTAATTCATCTACACATTCGGTATATCTTTTTAACCTTTCTTTTTAATTCCTTCTTTTGATTTGATTTGGTAAAATTGATTAAGAACATGATGTTTTTAAAACCTATTTTAAAAACATAAAATAAACATGTATTTGGTTAAGAAGTAAAATCAAAAGGGTGTTTTACGGGTGTTTGGTTTAGCCGACGCCTAGACCGTGCCCCAAGGGGGTCACGGCTTGGCCTAGAAACCACCACCGAGACCGTATGGTCCCGGTTTGGTGGTGTGGGTCCCACAGCAGCAAGGAACCAAGGGGAACCCCGATTTGGTTCGGGGTACGGTGTCGATATCATGCCCGGTTCACGGTTCGTTGGTTAAATCATGATCTATGTTACATGTTAATTTTTATGAATCATGAACTTAGGATATAAATCAATTAATAACATGAGATATTAATTAAATCATGACTTAGGTTATTCTAATTATTAATTTAGCATGATATTAATTTAACCTAAGTATTTTATGTTATAAGTTATAATTAATTAATTATTTAAAACATGCCTATAATTAATTAATTTAGACATGACTTAGGTTATATTATTAATAATAATAATACACATTTTAACCTAAGTATTTTCATTTCATTTTAATTAAAACATGTTATACTTTAATTAAAATGCTTAACCTATAGTTTAATTAAAATACATGAAATAATAATTAAACTATATACTATATCATATGACTTAAGAAATCAGCTTATAAACACGTAGACTTATATGTTAGCTTACGTAACCAGCTTAATTCTAAATATGGAAACTTCTATTTATAGAAACTTAATTAAATAAGACAACTAATCTATTAATGGAAACCTTCTATATATGGAAATCTATCTAAATCAGTCAGCTAATCTAATCATGGAAACCTTCTATATATGGAAACTTATTTAATTAAGGCAGCTGATCTATTTTTGGAAACTTTCTATTTTTAGAAACTAATCTATTTTAAGCAGTAAAGTCTATTTTAGGAAACTTTCTATTTTTGGAAACTTTCTATTTTTGGAAACTTTCTATTTTTGGAAACTTTCTATTTTTGGAAACTTTCTATTTTTGGAAACTTTCTATTTTTGGTAACTTTCTATTTTTGGAAACTTTCTATTTTTGGAAACCTGCTATTTTTGGAAAGTTACTTATTATTACACAGTAAGTATAATAATACATGAAATACCAGTAATACTTAATCAGATTAATCAGAATACAAGATAAACACAGTTTAAGGCTTTAAACGGTGAACCAAGACCTAAAACATACCAAGTCAGCTAAAATGAGACATAAAACCCAGTACGTAATCAGTGAATCGATACTTATACACGTGTGTATTCATGTAGCGTTAGTGATCCAGAAGTAGGAGTCCTTCTTCCGTTCATTCACTGGACTTGAGGTACGGATTCCCGTCCTTTCAGTATGGACATTCTTTCCTTATTAGGATTTCCCCGTATGCAGCCAACTGTTTTCCCCAGTATTTGTTTTATTGTTTTGAACTGCTTATGTTTAATTAGCATAATCTATAGCCATATACAAGCATGACCAGTTTCACCTAGTTATGGAGGTACCATAACCATAACATTGGAGGCACCAATGTTATGACTTCCCCACGGCGGAGTGATTGCTCATGGCGTCCCTTTTCAGTTTTGGCCATATTATTATATCAGGTGGGGCGTATGGGTGCATCCTAGTTACATGTTTTATTCAGTATTTCATGGTGAATGTGGTGTGTGCCTTGCATCCTTCACAAGGAGTTGATCCCTCCTACCCAAACCAGTATATTAATTAGAGGCATCCCCTCTAATCAGCATGATGAGGTCACCCCTCCAAGTATTCATGCACGTGACCTTTTCATGACCTATATGGGCTATGGTATATTTATGTTAAAACAGTTTTCATAAGATAAACATAAGGCTTTTCGAACTATAAAACCAGTTTTCTTAATACTTAACCAGTTTACTCAGAACTTAGTCTTCCGCTGTTATATGTTGCATGCTTATCCTATTTCATGCTATATTGTATATCCGTGCACTGAGCGTTTTGCTCAGCCGTTACTTTCCTTTCCATGTCCCAAAACGGCAGGTACCCAAGACTCGAGCATTTGGAGGACATGCATAGGATGGAAGCTGCCATAGACTTCTTCTCCTGTTTCCTTCATATATTTATGCTTGTTTAGTCTTTCATTCAGTTCATTTACTTTGTTATGTTTTGGGCTTATGTTTGGGAACCGATGTTTGATTCCGGTTTTCCCTATGGTCATGTATGTTTTACTACATATTACCTTGCATGCTTTGATGACACGCCATAATTACGCGTGACATTCCATTTATCAAAATGGGGTGTTACAAATAAGCTCTTGGACATCACCAAATCACCTCCAATCTTCATGGCTTCAAAGGAGCATCATCATCTGTATGAATAACACATGACTTTATGGCTAAAATAGATCAAATAGGGGTGTTTGATGATGGTTTTGGGACGAATTTTAGAGAGAGAAAAGGGAGGATGAGAGTGGTTTGCATGTATGTGTTTTGGAGAAATGGTTTTGGCTTGTATGGTTTTGGTGGTTTGAAGTTATGTGTAGCTTACATATTAAGTTTAGTTAACAAGTGTTACTTGTTAGCTACAAGGTTGCCACATCTTATGATGTGGTGTCCTTGTTTTGGCCGTCCCTTTTGAGTGGGGTGGGATAAACTTGTTTTGTTCCATCCCACTAATTTACGGGTATTCCTCGATTCTAGTTTCCTCGATTTGCGTGCCCTCAGGTCGTTTTACGAAAAACGTTTTTATAAATTATGAATCAACGGCACAAAACGAATCTAATAAAAATTGTTTCATCAAAAACGGAGTTCAAAAACGTAATTACGTAATCCTAAGGTTTCCGGTTTAATCGTAAAGGACGTTAAGTTATTCACGTAAGTTCTAATCTCTTCTCGTAAATTAGTGAGTTTATGAACCCACACAAATTTAAAATTCCAAAATAATATTCACGGATAAATTTATTTCCTGAAATGTCGGGCTGTCACCAAAAACGGTGTATGTAAACGTAAGCACGTAACGTAGAATCCTACGGTTTAGACGTAGTCGATGCTACTTCAAGATGTAAACCCAAATTTCTTCCCATAAATAAGTGAGTTCATAATATAACATTAAAATAATGTTTTTAAATAACACTTGAGAATAAAATATCAACCATAAATTGACGGATTGTCACAATCTAATCACTTTTTTGAGTTGTTTTCTATCATTATGACTTGTGTTCAATGAAGTAATACCCCAAATCAATGTTCCGTTGCGTTAAGGTAAAAATCGGGTTGTTACAGATGGGTTTAGGATTAGTTGTTTGATGATGATTGTTGTGACGAAAGGATAGGATTTAGACTGGATTTGATTTGTTGATGGTTATTATATTGTAGATCGGATCTGTTTGGTCTCGATTTTTTTATTTTGGTCTTTTCTGATGATTAGTTTTCAACAAAATTTTGGTAGAGTTTGGTTTATGGCTTATTGCTATTTCGCGTAATTTCGCCACCACCAGATCTTGTTGCAATTTCGCCATATCGTACTTTTTTCACCATTTTTGGATATGGTTTAAACTTATCATCATCTTCATAAAACTGGACAAAAACCCAGAAAAGCTTAAAATAAGCTTAAAAAGTAAGCTTACAAAAGTTCTTGTCAAAACAGGAAGGTAGCCAAAATAAGTTGTGGAATAAGCTTATAAAAAGCTTAAATAAGCTATAAAGCTTTAGGCCTTTTTTGACCAGAACAATATAATTTTAAAATTGTTGACCAAAAAATGAAGCCACAAAAAAATATTAAACGAGAACGTTTATAAAAAATGACATTTTGACTGAATCAGCAACATCAAATAATATTGTGACTTGACAACTTAAATGTAACCACGAAATAAGATGCTATCAGACACAAATCAGCCAATAAAAATACAAAACATACTTGGTTAACTCTGATACCAATTGTTATCATTGAAGATTCATAAACTTTGGGATTTGATCCGGAGGTCGGGGAGGATAAAAGTGGTGTTTATACATTGTAGTGAGAGAAAGTAAAAGGGAAAATAGGTGTGTGTCTGTGTATTACTAGAGGGAGAAACAAAGTAATACAATGGTTATCCTCACCCCTACATGTAAGTATGTAGGGGTATATATAGGCCCGAAAAAGAGTGACTTTAACAGCTTAACAAAACTAGTCCCTCTGTGTCTTGCCTATTGAATCTAATGTAATTTTATAAATGACACTCACATTTTAAGGCTAACATTGGTCATTCCCGACTTTCTAATCTTCAGATATTTCTATGAAACATTCCGCCAAATTTTTTTTCCTCGCGTTGGGACCAAAAAGCACGGTCCATTTTCGGGTTAGTAACATTTTTTGTCTTCCTTTTTTCTTTGAAGGACACGCGACAACGGGTCGACCGTCATCGAGATCTTTGGTTTCTTGAGGTTATTGAGACGAGTGTTGAGGAAAGTTTTGTTGATTCACTTGTTGGGATTGTTGGAATAGTTGAGATTGTTGGAAGCATAAGTTGAATGCTTTAGGCGTACAATTAACAAATGTGTTTTGTGGTGGGAAGTCAGTGAAAGGATTTGGTATTTGATTATAGTTGGAAAAAGAGGAAAATTGATTATTTTTTGATGAGCTAGAGTTTGCGGATGAGGGAGTATTTGGGTTAGACGAAGATGACGAACTTGGTAATTGAGTATTCGGTATTTGATTTTGGGGATCACTGAAGAAAGTGTTTATCCATGATTTGGATATTGATATGGATTTTGACTCATGTGTGAAGCTAAAAAAGTAAAGAAGAAATAGTATAGAGAATAGAAGATGGTATATAAATTTTGTATTTTAAATGTGTATTTATAAAAAAATAGGTAAAAAGGGGGTATTAATTTGTTTCAAATAGAAAAAACACCTAAAATAAAAAAAAGTCGTTGGCCAACATTGGGATTTAATAAAAACTAAAAAAAAGTTGAAAACACAACCCAAAACATGAGCCACGGTGCAGTCTTCACGCCATAGGCTTGCGTTTTCGCCACATCGTCTGCTAGCTCTTTCGGCGCAAGGCAGGAAAGCGCATATCACGGTACGCTGGCTGGCGTCGTTGGCGAAGCGCCAGCCAAAACGCACCATACCTAAGACTTTAATAATAATAATCAAAGGTGTTAAAGAGTCTCATTATCTTAATTAAACCTTTGTGAATTTGAATTATTTGGTTGGAGACCTGTTAACAAAAATCGAAGCAAAACTTGAATCGCAACACCCATAAATTTATTTCCTCCATTATTTTTTACAAAAAACCTCTTTGATCCGCTATATTGCCTAAGACATATTGCCTAAGACCTTTCAATGAGTCAAAAGCCTTTTCAGAGGTGTCCATGAAAAAACAAACGTTCTTTTTTCTTTTTTGAAGCCTAATAAATGATTGCATTGGCCATAATATGAGGGTAAATACATTACTAGGACATGTCCATCTGTAGATATATGGAGTAGTGACAAACAACTTCATTTTTTATATTCGATGGACATCAATGACGAGTAAGTATATAGGATGTGAATAAATCTCACAAGTCCTGTTACATTATGTTAAACCGTACATAACAAATACACACCTACCTCCATTATGAAGTAAAACACAACTAACCACTAGAAATTAATTTGACTCGATATTGAACATAATATAACTAACGTCTAATTTGACCACAAAATCAAAAGCATCACATAATATTACTTGATCTTCTGTTAAATCTTCGCCTTCCTCACCACCACCACCCCACCATATGACTTATCATAATAATAGTCTTTATAATGCTCATATCTTCTTTCTCATTCTACCTTTACACTTTGAAGAGCTTGTAACCTTAGAAACTTTAAATGTCATGACACTCATAGTTTCGTTATCATCCTATTTCACATCACTTTCGCTCTCCTTGTCAGACAAGTCCACTTCCTTGTTTTTCCTTAGCTTCGAACAAGTTGCTTCCTATTCCGCCTCAAGTGACCCACTATCCACGTTTGGAGTCGAATTATCCATCATATCAGTTTAACATTACCCCATTTACCCTATTATCTCCTAACATGTCATCAATATCAATCATATCAAGTGCATCAAAAGGGTTCGAAGTGCTTACCTCGGGTCTAGTCATTTTCAAGCTCTTATCTGTACCACATGTACTCGCACCATTCTTTTTTGATACTGGTTGATACACTTGTTTGGTAAACTAAAACAGAAACTTAGGTACATACGCATCTCAAGAAAATCTCTTTTAGGAGAGCATACTAAAACACATAATTATTCTTGACACTTAAGTTAGTGTGTTCATCAACATCTCGTTTTGGACATGTCTTGTCATCATGACCACACAAATTCTTCGTCGGGTAATGTCCATTGCGTACGAATCGATCAATCCAATCTTCTAGTAGTATTCATGTGTAGCTTGTTTATCGTGAGACCCATATACCTAATTTAAGAGTAATCATTACAAATTTAGAATTGGAACCACAAGGAAGAGAATAAATCAGGTCAAAAATTTAGTCGCACCAAGTTAGACATTAATTTTGGTTAAGATTTTGAACCCAATCTACATACTACGTATGAGGGATTCTCGTTTTAACATATGGAGGAAAAAGTGTGCGATTCTTGTCTTAGTATATAAGGGAAGGTTAATACTGGAATCATACATATGTGCAAAGGTGAATTATCATATATCCATATGACATTCCTTTTTGCGCGTACATTTGAACCAACAACAAACCAATCAAAATCAAGATTTAGTCTCACTAGTGGTTTGAAAAGAGAAACACCATGTCCATGATTTTTTTACATAAAACCTTGATATGATCAAAACCTAAGTTCCAATCGGTTAAACAAGAGCTAAGCAACACAAAAGGATCAAGATTTGATAAGTTAAGAAACAGAAATCAAGATACGATTTGGGTAAGGGATTTGTTATTAGATAATTGAATTTTAGAAAGAGTTGTTACAAAGAATAATAAGTAGAAGGGACTATAATACTCACCTTAGCAAAGCAAAGCAAATCATATGCTTCTAAACGCTTCACAAAAGAATC
The DNA here is from genome assembly GCA_025667525.1 of Glebionis coronaria. NCBI lineage: Eukaryota > Viridiplantae > Streptophyta > Magnoliopsida > Asterales > Asteraceae > Glebionis > Glebionis coronaria. Next base: position 108,995,779 of record CM046879.1, on the reverse strand, counting down.
TAAACAAATAACGTACAAAAGTTAACATCAATGAGGTCTCAAAACCCATATGATGTAACCTCACTATGATGGACATCTAATCATATCTACCATAGTTCTATCCTATTTTACACCTTTTACAACACTTGCATTACTAAGTTATACTTCATTTTACCCTTTTATATTCACTACATTTCAGGTAGTTTTTACTATCACTTATAAGCCCTAAATAAAATACTTACACATATCAAATGCTCTTGAGAAAAATTCACATGTTACCTATATATCTTAAGTATCACATGTTTGAATACTAACTCTATATTCCATGTATAAATGCCATTTAGAAAATCACGAACACAAAGTGTTCTAATTTCATCCTGAACTAGTACCCTAAATGTTTAGTGTGAGCAGACCCTTTTAAAACTATCAACTTTCTTTATAAAAAATATCAGACCACAAACAATATACGAAATTACTTGACACTAAGTTTTAGCTTCCATAAAGATGTTTAAGTATTTTTCCCAAAAATAAAACCCTAAATGAGATTCGTTTGTAAAATCACAGTTCTAAACATATTTCTTGTAAAATTCAAATGACCAACTTCTATACCATCAATCGAATCCAAACCGATTTTATTGGATAGATAACACTCTGTAGTTAATTTTTCTCTACTATCCCACGTCATAAAATCAATGTATCAATTAGTTATGTATTTTACAACACTAACCTAATTATGTAGTCATGAATCTGACTAGATCTACACGTTTAAACCCTAACCGACTCACGAAATCATGCAATGACCTAAAGGAATGATCTAACATCATATTAACATCATATATTAATATAATCATAAACAAATAAACCAGAACCTAGTCTAAAGTCATGAATCCTAAACCCTAATCCATCACAACTAGGTTACAACGTTAATTAAATGTAAACCGGTCATGATCTAATTGTGTACCTTAAACCATAGTCGTTTGGGGTTTTCCTCCATTTTGGTTCGACCTAATTGAGCTCCAAGAGTAGAGAAAAAGGTTTTCATGGTGATAGGGTTTTTAATTTATAGTTTTTGCTAAAAAGGTTTAAGATAATTACCTAATTAGAGTCCCTCTTAGACTAAGATTTGATTTTCTTTTTTCTTTTATTATAATTGGTCCTAATCACAATATATCTGAAATTTTCTTTATTATAATCGGGCCAAAACCCGAAAGCCTTACATTAAAGCTTCGACTTTCTACACGATTTTCAAATTAACCTTCATTTCTAAAAGTTTCTAGATATGAAAAGTAACTATAAAACGTATCCAAATCGGTGTATCTATATATATATATATATACATATATATATATATATATATATATATATATATATATATATATATATATATATATATATATATATATATATATATATATATATATATATATATATATATATATATATATATATATATATATATATATATATATATATATATATATAGAGTGGGGTTATTCTAAAACAAAACTTATAATAAAATAAATGAGGTGAAATCTCAACCCTTGGATCAAAATCACCTAATTTGATAAAAACAAATGGTGTCTTTTTTGTAAATTCTCAAACTTTAAGGGTAATTGTTGAAAATTATGAAAATTAAAACAGGCCCGATCAAAAAACACACACTTCACAGACTAAAAACCGATCAAAACACACAGTACACCAAATCCTCTCGAATCCATCAAATCAAACCTACTGAATCATCTCGCATCGAGATGGTTCGCACATTTATAGGACTATCGCCGCCGCTTTCTCCTACTGGTTCGCACATTATATCTTGTTTTTTTTTAATACATACATGTTCTTAGATCTGTAAACAAATATAGAAAATGTGAAAGTTGTATACAAAGTGTTTGATAAAATGTCTAAACTAGACTTTATAACTGTGATAAACTTAATTCACAATGTGATGCAGTAAGATATACAGTAATGGAGTAGATCGTAACTGCAATTCGGTAGAATCATACATGTGACGTAGTAGGATATAAAGTAATGTAGTAGAACGTAACAGTAATGTAGTAAAAGCTATTTGTAGTGTTTTTAGAGTTTTTACTGAATCACAACTTTATTTCTACTACATTATATTTATACTCTGGTGCATATGCTTGAGTAGGATAAGTTGTATTTTGAGGTTTTGTCGAAATTAAGTATTTGTATGTAATATAGAAGTTATTTGGTAAAATTATAACTGTGATGGAGTAGGATTTACACTATGATTGAGTAAAATTAATACTATGATGGAGTAAAACTAATACTATGCATGTGATTTGGTAAAATTTTAATAATAATAAGCAAATTTTATTCTACTGCATTATAGTTAAATTTTAATGCACTGTAATGCAGTAGGTCACTTGCATTGTTCTTTCTACTACATTACTGTTTAATTTTAATGCACTGTAATATATTATGATACTTGCATTTTTCTTTCTACTACATTACAGTTTAATTAGTTGCATTGTAATGAAGTAGGTTACGTACATTCTTCATATGCATTAAAACTTTATTTCTAATACATTAAGGTTTAAATTCTAATGCATTTAATGCAGTAGGTTACTCGTGTTGTTCATATGCATGATTTACTACATTGCAGCTTTATTTCTACTACATTACAGTTTAATTTTAATGCATTGTAATGAAGTAGGTTACATACATTCTTCATATGCATGATTTAATGCATTAAAACTTTATTTCTACTACATTAAGGTTCAAATTCTAATGCATTTAATGCAGTAGGTTACTCGTGTTGTTCATATAATTGATTTACTACATTGCAGCTTTATTTCTACTACATTACAGTTTAATTTTAATGCATTGTAATGAAGTAGGTTACGTACATTCTTCATATGCATGATTTAATGTATTAAAACTTTATTTCTACTACATTAAGGTTTAAATTCTAATGCATTTAATGAGTAGGTTACTCGTGTTGTTCATATGCATGATTTACTACATTGCAGCTTTATTTCTACTACATTACAGTTTAATTTTAATGCATTGTAATGAAGTAGGTTTACGTACATTCTTCATATGCATGATTTACTGTATTAAAAACTTATTTCTACTACATTAAGGTTTAAATTCTAATGCATTTAATGCAGTAGGTTACTTGTGTTGTTCATATGCATGATTTACTACATTGAAGCTTAATTTCTACTACATTACAGTTTAATTTTAATGCATTGTAATGAAGTAGGTTACGTACATTCTTCATATGCATGAGTTAATGCATTAAAAATTTATTTCTACTACATTAAGGTTTAAGTTCTAATGCATTTAATGCAGTAGGTTACTCGTGTTGTTCATATGCATGATTTACTATATTGCAGCTTTATTTCTACTACATTACAGTTTAATTTTAATGCATTGTAATGAAGTAGGTTACGTACATTCTTCATATGCATGAATTAATGCATTGAAACTACTACAAACAGGACAAAAACCACTACATTGAGTAATGAACTAGAACTTGAACTGAAATGCAGTAGGATTGTGTGTGATGTACTAAAATGTGAACTGAATGTAGTAGGATTGTGTGTGATGTATTAGAACTGAAACACAGTAGGTTTTATATTTATTGTTTTTAATGCATTACAAATTAATATTTACCATCTTATACCGCATGATAGTTTAGATTCTAATCTATCACATAATATATTTTGGTATTCTCATGAATAAATATTTGAACTGTTGTTACATAGGGAAAAATGCAGGTGACAAAGCAAGGTGCATTTAACAAGCCACAAATACTAGATTGCATCCTCTAATACCAAATGATACACTCCAATTCAAAAACGGTGCGGTACAAAGATACATTGAACGCGTAACAAAGATTATTGGAGGATACTCGTGGATCATTTGAAAACAATGTTTAAATTTTATTAGATGTAACACTTTGGAATACTTAATGTCTACACAATATTGTACATTTTGATGATGACAGTGTTTGTTCGTACTCATATTTTATATTCTACTATATTTTTTGTCTTTAATTCCACTGCATTTATATCTTTCATTCTACTGCATTATAGTTATATTATGTTGCACTACACAAATATTCTACTGCATTGCAATCATACATTAAGCATCACAATATATTTTGTTAATGCGCTAAAGTTATAAAGTTAGTACATCTCAGTTTTAAAAAGTTAATGTATTAAAATGTATCTTAAAACTAGTACATCTCACTTAAAATTCTATTACCCGAATGAATAACAGTAAAAAATAAAAGAAAAAAGTAGAAAAGACATCATTTTCGGTGTTGTAGATTCTTTTAAACGAGCTCTCTTTGGCAAATCTTTTTTCTTTTCTTGGATTTCTTTGATGTTGGTAATAATTTGGTAAAGTCTTAGAATTGTGACATCCTTTCTCTCCACATATGAACAAGCCATTCTCTTCGATAGTCCTTCAGCTCTGGGTCTAAACCTTGAAAAGTATTTAGAACATTTAGTAGTAATAACGCTGTAATGCAGTAAAAATAACAGTGTAATGAAGTGTAAAAATATTCTAATGTGGTAGAAATAACACTATAATGTAGCAGAAATAACACTATAATTTATTTTCTACTGAATTATAGTTTAAAAGGAAACAAGATGAAAAGAGATTATATAAAAATATAACTCAGTAGAACATAAGATATAATTCAGTAGAAGATAAACTAGAATTCAGTAGCAGATAAACTTTAATTCAGTAGAAGATAAAATATAATTTGGTAGAACAAAAAAATTAATTTAGTAGAACATAAATTGTAATTCAGTAGAAGGTAAACTCCAGTTCGGTAGAACATAAACTATAAATTAGTAGAACATAAACTATAATTTAGTTGTGCTCCAACGTCTTAATTCTACTCCATTACACTTATAATTTACCAAATCACATGCATAGTATTAGTTTTACTCCATCATAATATGAATTCTACTCAATCATAGTGTTAATCCTACTCCATCACAGTTATAATTTTACCAAATCACTTCTATATTACATACAATTACTTAATTTCGACAAAACCTCAATCACAACTTTAACCTACTCAAGCATATTCACATTAAAAATAATCATACTCCATTACAGTTCTAATTTTACCAAATCACATGTATAGTATTAGTTTACTCCATCATAATATGAATTCTACTCAATCATAGTGTTAATCCTACTCCATCACAGTTATAATTTAACAAATCACATGCATAGTATTAGTTTACTCCATCATAATATGAATTCTACTCAATCATAGTGTTAATCCTACTCGATCACAGTTATAATTTTACCAAATAACTTCTATATTACATACAATTACTTAATTTCGACAAAACCTCAATCACAACTTTAACCTACTCAAGCATATTCACATTAAAAATAATCATACTCCATTACAGTTCTAATTTTACCAAATCACATGCATAGTATTAGTTTACTCCATCATAATATGAATTCTACTCAATCATAGTGTTAATCCTACTCCGTCACAGTTATATTTTACTAAATCAGTTCTATATTACATACAAATACTTAATTTCTACAAAAGCTCAAATACAACTTTATCCTACTCAAGCATATGCACCGGAGTATAAATATAATGTAGTAGAAATAAAGTTTCAGTAAAAACTATAAAAACACTACAAATAGCTTTTACTGCATTACTGTTACGTTCTACTACATTAGTACAAATAGCGTTTACTGCATTACTGTTACGTTCTACTACATTACTTTATATCCTACTGCGTCACATGTATGTTTCTACCGCATTGTAGTTATGATCTACTCCATTACTGTATATATGTGATTCTACTCCAGCAATACGTTATTTTACTACATCACTATGTTATTTTACTACATCACGAGTAACCTACTGTGTTTCGAATTTAAACCTTAATGTAGTAGAAATAAATTTTTAATGCAGTAAATCATGCATATGAAGAATGTAAGTAACCTACTCCATTATAATGCCTTAAAATTAAATTGTAATGCAGTAGAAAGAACATTGCAATTAACCTACTGCACTACAATGCATTAAAATTTAAACTATGATGCAGTAGAAACAAGACTGTAATGTATTAAATCATGCATATGAACAACCCATGTAACATACTGCATTACGATGCATTAAAATTTAAACTTTAATGTAGTAGAATAAAGTTATAATGCAGTAAATCATGCATATGAACAATGGAAGTAACCTACCGCATTACAATGTATTAAAATTAAACTGTAATGCAGTAGAAAGAACAATGCAAGTAACCTACTGCATTACAGTGCATTAAAATTTAAACTGTAATGCAGTAGAAAGAACAATGCAAGTAACCTACTGCATTACAGTGCATTAAAATTAAACTGTAATGTAGTAGAAAGAACAATGCAAGTGACCTACTGCATTACAGTGCATTAAAATTTGAACTGTAATGCAGTAGAAATAACTATAATGCATCTTAGTACATGTTCCACTCTACCACACACAATCCTACTGCATCTCTGATCACTTTCTAGTACATCAGACAAAATCATACTACATTACAGTTATAATTTTACCAAAACACATTTGTAAAGTCTAGTTGAGACATTTTAGCAAACACCTTGTATGCAACTTTCTTAAACATAAAAACTTCAAAATCATGAGATAAAGCTTATATACAGAGTATTAATCCTAGTTCACCTAGAATACATCACAAGCATAATGCACTAAATCTTAAAAAATCATGAGATAAAAAAAGATGATATATACTTACAAAAAACACCAGATGTGATGATGATGACGAGGACGCACCACTACGCATCGAGGATGATGATTCCGTAAACATAATGCAGCGATCCCTAGGTGGTGATGTGGCGGGAGAGTTATGGAGGTGACGGCGGTTATGGTGTTACGGTTGTTATGGAGGTGACGATCGCGGATGGTGATCGTCGGTGGTTATGGATCTGACGATCGCCGGTGGTTATGGAGGTGACGATCGCGGGTGGTTATGGATGTGACGATCGCGGGTGGTTATGGATCTGACGATCGCCGGTGGTTATGGAGGTGACGATCGCGGGTGGTTATGGATGTGACGATTGCGGGTGGTTATGGAGGTGACGATCGCGGGTGGTTATGGAGGTGACGATCGCGGGTGGTTATGGAGGTGACGATCGCTATGTGAAAAAGAGATTGAGATGATGAATATTTTACAGAGAAAAAAATTATATATATACTGACCTATTAAAATTACAAAACCGCCCCTGAAGTTTTATAAATTATAAAAAGACACCATTTTTTTTTAAAAAAAAAGGGGGGGACACATGGCAGCATGTGGTTCCACCTCATTTATTTTATTTTAAAATTTGTTTTATTTTACCATAACTCTATATATATATATATATATATATATATATATATATATATATATATATATATATATATATATATATATATATATATATATATATATATATATATATATATATTATATATATAGGTATAGTTATGATTTGAAACCACACTTTTTAATCCAGTCATATCCCAGTCACATCTTTAAACCAATAGGATTTGAGATTTTCCTAAAAAATCTCAAAACTTGCCTTAATTCGTCACTTTTAGCTCACCAACGTTTTCTAAAAGCGCATTATTTTTTTAAAATCGCGTTTCAAAACGCGGCTATATATAATAGTATTTTCCTTTTTTTTTTCATTTTTTCCCTACAACAACGGGGTGAAAACACACAGAACGACCACCCATTTTTCTGTACACGACGGGATGTAAACCCTAATCCAAAAAACATTAAACACTCAATCGATCTTTCATATTCGTTGTTTGATTCACATTCAATGGTAATAGTTATTATGTTTTCATAGATCTTTGATCTTATTGTAAACCCTAATCCAAAAAAACATAAAAACATTGTTTGATTCACATACAATCGTCCATAAAACATAAAAAATAAATCATAATAGTTTTTATCTCTTCTTAGTTCTTTGATCTTTGTTAAGCCCACTGTGTTTTTATTATGCGGGGTTTATTTTTCCCCAAACCCTAATATCTCTTTTTTCTCTAAATCCAAAAGCTGCAAAACAAAAGGTCTCCATCATAAACCCTATAATATCAAAAATAGCTTCTTCATCCATAAACTCATCAATCATGGCTACCGGCACCTGATCAAGAGATGTATCTACCCATAGTGAGGCTAAGATGTTGTCAATACTTCCTGTTGCTGTTATCCAATCTTGATATTAACGAGAAAGTTATGTGAAGTCTAAAGCTGGTCACAAAGAATCGCAAATTTTGTTCACCACAAGAGGTAATTAATCATGTAAAGGTTAGATGGACAAATACATTTACTTAATTGTGCAAGAGCTAGACAATGGCCACAAACTGGCTTACCAGGTGATCTATTTAACAATAAGTGTTGAATCTTTAATTTTCCTCCTCCTCGTGTAAATGAGTGAGCTGTTTGTTTATTAGTTTTGACCGATCGTTACAAATTCTCACTATTTTTGTATTTCTTTTGTTAGGCCGTGAAAGAGAGTGTCTGCCTGAAGTTGGCCAATGGAACATGATGAACAAGGTAGCTCACTGTCTATAATTTGTTTTCTAAATGTCTGAATATTAACATATAATTGATTCTTTATTAAAAAGAAGGTAGCACCAATCAAAAGAAGTGTTCACATAAGGAGGTTGTTGCATAAAAAACTTTATAGTTTATACTCTTCACAACTTACATGGAAAATGTGGCTAAGATGCTCTGATTACTAATGGCCCTTTTCCAAGTTTAAAAGTAGCTACGTACAAGCACTTTGAAACATGTTCTTTTATTGTTCACACTCTTTTATTGTACAATAGAGGACTATTTTGTTGGTGGAAGCTGCATACATGGGTGATGCAGATGCCTAATATGAATTGGGTTGTAATTTAAGAACTGAGGTTAGGCTAAATTTTGGCATGTCAGTGTTAAATTATATGTTCTGATATATACGGAGTTTGACTACTTGAATAACCATTAATCCTTGACTCTGAATTTTAGATATTCAGACTATAGATGTGTAAACAGCATTAATCATTGGCATTACGCATATATGATAATATAGTGTGTTGGCATTACAAATGATATATTTTAACCATTTATACATAAGTTATAATGTTTAGAAAATAATAGTTATATCTAAGATATTGTGTGTAAGCACTAAAGTGCAGGATCTATGGTGTTTTTACTTGTAGCTCTATTATTTTTTTATATTTTTTTGGCCAGAGTAGCTCTATCTTGAGTTAAGTCGGGGATCGGTAATTTGTAGGTATGTACCACAAATTCTTTCGTACTAGAATATAGTTGCTGATGACAGTTTTTGGCGGGAGGACTATGTTTACAAAACAGGCAGAAATCGTATCACCAAAGGATCCTACGTCTGATATGGACAAAATCTCTAAGCACATCCATGGATCTCAGAATGGATCATATGACCCGAACAATCTTTCCTTAGGTGCTTTGTGGTTATAGATAAACGATGATTCTAATTCTGTTCATGAGGCTCTTATACAAATAACCTCAAGGTTGCATGATCATTTCTTCCAGAATGTTCCTCCTCTGAATCAGCATCGCAAGTGCACCATTTCCAGATCATGGACCACCATTTACTCCTTTTATGCGAGAAGAACTTTCTCCACCAGGAACGTACTCTTTATTCAACCAGCTTGATGATGGAATTTAGCATCATGGTGGGTTTCAGCCGCATGACGATCACCCTTAATTTATAAATGACCACCATGACCAGGCTTTGGCCAAGATTTGCACCTTCAGGGCCATGGGGCCCTCAGTAGTACTCCTCTACGTTTTGGGACCTTTTCTATGCTCCTCATGCTATGTGTTTATGTGCACAAACTGTTGTGGATACAGGTGGAAGATGGGTGATGAAAATTAAAGAAGGGGAAAATGCCCAAAGCTTCATTATGTTCAGCCTACATGTTTTGAAGCAGGCAAAGCCATAGAGTTCTTGGCACGCAGAAGTAATTTGCATCAACCGCCACATAGGTACATTTATTTTTAATGCTTTTTTTTACTATAATCTTATTAATACGGGATAGTGCACCAATGAAATACTTGATTGGCTTATTATATTAGTTTCTTTTTTCTTTACTTTTGTATTATCTTTCGGTTGTAATATGGGGTATGGAAATAAATGAATTCGAGGATCATATCATGCCTCTTTCTCAATAAATAATTATAAATCCATGTGGAACGATATTATAACTGTATAGCAATTATAATTGAAATTGGAAATCTACCACTCTTCTTGGATGTGCCAGTATTTTTTAGTGGCGTTTTTTGCAATCTTTTCAATTTACTTTTTTGGTAGTTAGTATATTTTTTGTAAGTCTCGATAAAACCTCCCCATGGTAGATTTGTACATGACACATCTGTTGTTTTTCCCCTATTTTGACAGGATCGTTAAGTGTGCCTCAGAGATCTGGTGACACCTCCGGCAAGGGAAAGGAATCTGCAAAACCTATCTTCAGGGTACATCTATGAGAGGATATTCAAGTTTCACGAGCTGGAAGCATACCAACATCACAACGTGTGAACATCAATGATTTGATTAGGCAACTCACAAATCATTTGAGCTATTCAGAAATGGTCTCAATCAAGAAACTTCATCTCACATATTCTGTAAGTTTTTCACATCGATCAAGAAACATGTTCTCTAATGTGTCGGTAATCACTCAAAAAGCTCTTCAGAAATGGTCCCGTACTCGCAGACCTTATGTTAAGCTGGACCATCTGCTTTTTCATGGGGTAAACCAGTTCAAGAAACTGATGCACTAAGGTTCTCATTTTGGTATGTCAAACTCAATCATGACACCTTCGAATGGTATGCTTAAGATATGTTCTTATAAAATTATGTCTAAACTTTTACCAATTATATACAGTTTATGATTTTTATTCTGAATCAAACATAACTTAAAGGTGTTGGTGATTCCGATTATATTCATACTATTGATTTTGATATCGAGTTTGGTGCTCAAAATTTACATGTATTAATCAATATGACGTGGGATTGTCTATTCGCTCAGCAAATGTTTAATAAAGTGCCCCTTAGTGTATACTATATATCAAAACATTTATGAGTTTTTGTTAGGTTTATACTTTTGTTTGTGCAGATCAGGATTATAATATTTTCTTGCAGTAAAACTGAACTGCTTTTACATGTCATGAGCGTTTATTTCAGTACATAAAGATTCTACTTTGCTCATGTCGTCTTTAAGTATTGGGTTTTACAAGCTTTTATATTTGTTAATAATAATCAGCAGAATGTGTATCATTTCCCAAAACAATCCTCGAGTTGCAGAAGTTTCAGATTCTTGATTTATCGGTCACACAAATCTTTATGGTTCTTCACTTGATTTCCTGTCACTTCAATGTTTAGTTCTCAGCGACACAAATTTCTTAGGGAGATACCAGAATCTATTGGAAATCTTGAGAATTTATCAAGAATTGATCTCCCTGTGAGCAGTTTCGTGGAAGAATAGCAAAATACATGGAAAACCTCGCTCAACTGTCTTACGTTGACTTGTCGGAAAACAAGCTGACTGGTCAAAACCCCGTTATTTTTTACTATAATAATTGTACATTAATCTATGAAATTTAGTTAATTTTGGAATTTCAGGAACTGTTTGGATTTGGAATCTCTGGGGCTTTGGAAGCTCTGGCACATCAGGTTTTAGAATCACCAAGATCTTAGGCTTTGGAACATCAGGAAACATGGGTTTGGCGATCTCAAGAATAATGGGTTTTGGAATCTCTGAAACAGTTGTTTTAGAAACCAAAGATATCAATGGATTTTGGATTTCAGGAATTGTAGGCTTTTAGATCTTCAGGAAGTGTGTGCTTTAGAATATAAGAATTTGTGGGTTTCAGGAATTGTGGGTTTCTCGACACTACACCAGCACTTGCAGTTTCGTTAATTGGTGATGATTCTCTGGTGCAAGTGCATCCTAACGGAATTGGGCACATTAGGGAAGACGGACGTATTAATGAGTGGAGAACTCCTGGAAAAGGAACTATTGTTAGGGTCGGATCCGATAAGTGGTTATCGCATTGAGTAGTGGAGAGATCATATACTTTGAGGTAGATATGACTGGACTGTTGGATCAAATCATAATACAATTCGTATATTGTCTTTGGATCTCTATGACTGTATGCAGGTATCAAGCCTACAAAGAGTTACTGCGACTCCTAAGTCGCTCTTATTTCTTGAGGTTCAGACTTCTGTCGGTGGGGAGGACGGTGCAGACCACCCGGCTAGCCTCTTTCTGAATTCTGGTCTTCAAAATTGGGTTCTCTTTAGGAATGTAGTGGATATGGTTACTGGTCAGAACTCGGATGCACGGTCTAGATTTTTAGGACTTAGAGCTACTAAATTTTTTTCTATCCCGGTGAGAGGACGAAGAGCTATGCTTTGCTTGTCAAGTAGGACATGGCTATGTTATGAGAACACCTCAAGCTATCTAGCCCCAGATCCTGTGGCGACTCAGTAGGCACACAAAGGTTACTCGGTTGTTATTCTACCTATTTAGTAAATAAACCCCACATCTTTTTGTTTATTCGTGTGTGATATCTGACATTGCTTATGGGCCTGTGAGGACGAGTGTATAAACTTCTTAAAATTGTTACCGATTGGTAACCAGCAAAGCAAACGCCCTATGAAGATATTTGTTTGTTAATCTTAATGGTATGGTACATTTTTATATATCTATGTGTAATTAGACCTGGAATATGCACTCGCATTTATTTCCAAACATAATCTTCCACTAGAAGAACAAATCATTATGAACATTAAAAGATGGAAGTCGGATGCATAGAGATTTTACTCTTCCAAACTTCTTCAAATACAAAATCTCAGACCGAAGGGACTCTAACCAAGAAACATGGGCCAGTGATATTCCCATCAAATTTGGGAGGGTCTCGATCCTATTTAGAGTCGTCTGGCTTCTAATTGTGAGTACAATAGTAGTCTAATCAAGATAACAGACCAGCCATGAAGTTGCATAGGCCCTAAGCTGAGAGGTGTTTATGTTGGTTGCCACATGGGTGCTCTGGGTATGAAGTTAGAGATGTGGTTTTCTTGGCTGACTAAGTGAGACTTGCAAAGGTCGTAAGACCATTGGCTAGAATCTCCTACTGTGATCACTGTAGTGCCAACCCACCTAGAAACTTATAGTCCACCTGGCTTGCTTTTAACTACCTTTCCAAGGCTTATTTATGCCAATCTTTAGCTAAACAAGGCCATTCATATGTGGATAAATCAGTTAAGCTCATAAAGCTATTGAAGTTATGCCCTAATGAGCGTACATAAATTTGTTTCTTACTCTATAAGTTAGATCAAGTTTGACAGAGATCTTGTGTTGCTTTTCAACGTGGTAAATCTACCTGGTTTTCTGCTTTGTATACAACTTATAGGCTTGAACTTTCCTGCAATGATGGTGTGCAGGTTTCAGCTCTTTGCTTGAGAAAAGAGGGAAAATATGCTTGATATACCTTCAGGATTTGTCGATTGATGAAACAAAGGAAAAGGTATCTCAGTTTAACGTGATTAAGGCCAAAACGATATGCTTATGAAGTATGATTCAACAACTATTTCCTGTAATTGAAAATCAAATAAATGAAACTAAGATGATAAAAAAAGAAAATAAATGAAAAATACTTACCACTTGTTGCACCTGAAAAAGCAAATAAATGGACAGGATGTGTGTTGCACCTGATTACGGGGATGTTAACAATATAGGCGCGTTTCAGAAGGGTTGGTATCGAGAGAGAGTGTCGTTAAGTAATAGTAGTTGTAGACACGACATCGGCTTTTGTCAAAAACAAAATAATACAAAATGTACGTGTCCCTTGACCCCACTGCCCAAAATTGATATTTGCTTTTGCTGATCTGCAGGCACATGCTGTTTCTGCTGTGTTAAATTTCAGTCAGAACTGATCCCTGATATTTTGATGCCTTACCTGGATGGAATAGTAAGCAAACTACTTGTACTAAAAATTAATGCAAGAGTGGTTCTGTTTAGAAGAGAGCTTAATTTTGAACAGACATTGTTCGCTCTTGATTGTTCAAGTGCATAAATTGCAGCTAAAAGACGTCTCCGTGACGGCTTCGTTCAGGACGATTCAGATACAACACTGCCCATTTGTTGGCAGCCCAAAACTCCAATTAGGTAATTCAAAAATGCCTTTGATTGGTATTTCAAACGGTGTCTCTAATCAAAAAAATAGTCTTAATCCTATTGTGAATGTAAGAATTGTAAGTTGTTGATTCTTCTTTTTGTATGTCTGCTTACATATATACTTACTACTCCATGAACATTTCATTGACAGCGGACATAAGCTGTCATCATCACAAGATAATCCTGTTAACCAGTGCTAAAAGATTAAAGGTATGTGAAGTTGACGTGGCAACAAAAATTGTTTTGTAAGACTTGCTGAAACATTCAGTCACTTATTGTTTGTTTATTCTCATGACAGGCTGAGCTTGATGATTCATGTGCTGACGTTGGAAAGAGTGGAACTAAAGAAAGAATAAGAAAAATAAGTACAACAATAGTGAGGAGAGTTTTATTATTTCTGATTTTTCTTTTGAAAATTAATGATTTACAGGTTGTTCCTTAGTCACCTGCTCATTCGGTAACTTTGAATGAGTTCTTATGTATTTATTTTTTCTCACGACAACTTTTTCTGTAATTTTTGTTTTTTAGGTTAGTGAAGCCTGGCACCCTAAAAAAACGTATACAGCTTCTAAAAACCCTAATGAACCAACGGAAATATGTATCTTATGACATTAACAACCATGTATGAAGTTACCTGCCTAAGCTTATAAGGTAAAATTGATTTTTTTATGCAGTTACTTTGCTAGGTTTAAGGTCCATTGAAGCTGATTATGGGATTATTATAGGATGTTCTCGGAAACGATGTACAATTGTCTGTTTTAGATTTTCTCGGTTATATCGCGTCTGACAAACAGCGTCTGATATAGAATTTAGAAACACGAATCTGTCAGTTTCAGCAGGTTTGTTTGTTTCTATTTTCATGTGTTTTATATTTTGTTTTGTTTGTTAATTTTTATTATTAATGTTCGAGGAATAGTCTTTCATTTCTCTTTCGTTATGATATATATACTGATATAAATATGGTTGACGTGCTCAATTGACAGCCTCAGAAGTTTCAAATCCTGAGTTAGTGAAAATATAAGGTCCAATGAAGCTTATCATCTGACTGTTAGTGTGCAGTTGGTAGCTTTGCCATTTCTGAGATTAGTCTTTCTTCAATTCGTTTTCATTGCCATCCTTTATATACCATATAATGAAAAAAGAAACTGGTTTTTTAGAACAGTATAGAGTGTAATATAGATGTGTGAATTTGTTTGATTTTGACTGTTTGCTGGAAATGACTAATTGCAGGTGACACCGAGAAAGCATCCGCTGCTGTTATGAGGTGTGGGCACAAATGTGATCGGGTATGATCTTTCACCCTGAGTACGACCGATGTACTTAAGTCTCTGTGTGTTGTTTTGTTGACTGAAGTCGTCATCCAGCCACAAAATGCTAAAAAGGTTAGTCTTTAAAAAATCCTGTATTGCCCATTTAGGGCAAAATATTCTAATAACTGCAACATTTGGCCTGAAATTGAGGACAAAATATCCTAATAACTACACAATTTGGCTTGAGAATGAGAAACAGTGAGCCGCTGATTGTAACACAATGCTTCAGTGATTCAGCTACCTCCAAAGTTGTTTATAAATAGGCATGAGAAAACACACTTACCCAATAAATTGGCAGTTTATGCATTATAAAACAAATGTACTTCGATATGTGTCTATGCATATATGTTTTGGGAACAAAACTTTTTAAAATTACCAAGCATTTTCACAACTGTGGAAATGTTAAGGTTGACTTGCTGACTACATATTTAATGTTGATCTGGGTTCCTCTGTCTAGCAACAAGACTTTGAGAAGCCTTTTCTTGATGTCTCTGCCAACTGCTATCGAGGGTAACAAAACTTAAAAAGTCTGGTCGAGAATGTGTTCAACTTTGAAGCCTATATTTTTTTCACAATATTATTGCAATCACCGGACTTGGTCACACATGAATGAAGCAGGTGCATCAAAACCTCATTTCAGTTTATCAGAAGCGTAGTCTAATAACAGTAGATATAGCCGGCTTGAGACTGATTTACCGGCGTCCTTTCCAAGCCTTTGACATTAGTTACCCACCGCCCAACTCATTTTCTACTTTTACACAAACGTAAACCTTTTTTAAATATATAACAATCTATAATGACAAATGTCAGGCCCTGAAACAAATATTGAAACACCAAATGAGACTTTAACAAACTTGTCAATTGCGACTAGAGTTTAAATGACATTCATCTCTAACTGATAATCCCATCAAATATCCTCGATCTAAACAAAGATAACACTACGGCAATAGCAACAACAACAAAAAAGATCCAGCCGAATACAAGCAACCCCTCTAGAAACCGATGGTTCGGTTTTTACTTTTTCAAAAAACCGAAAAATTTCGGTTCAATTTTGGTTTTCATCCAAAAACTAAACCATAAAAACCGAACCGAACCATTTCATTATATAAAAATATATATTTCATATATATTATAAACAAGGCGCACCCGCGCTTCGCTGTGGGGCCGATAGTTTTTTCATTCGTTATCGTTTACAGAAAGATTTACAACTGGAATTTTAACGTTATAAAGATGGGTTGTATTCCAGGCACCAACTCTTGTGCATGCTCTTCCATGACATTGTAGTCCAATATTCCTGGTAGTATATGTGCAATATGTATTAAACTAATGAGAACCATCATCAAATTTTATCTACTCTTAAGTAATAGACTCTCTTAAACTGTAATCTGTATTTACCTAAAAGTCAAAAATGCTTATCGCTAATCAATATTTTATACTTCCTCAAAGAACATAAAGTTTTCGTATGATCTATCATTCTATTTTGAACTACATAACTTTAAAAAAATATGTTTGAGATCCTACCACAATATGACTTCGTAATAAAACTATATGTACCAAATGCACATATATAGAGTTAAATCTTTTTTATATACAATAGAATTATAAGGTCAGTGAGTAAAGTTACTCTTGTTATGATTGTGTATGGCAGCGTCGCTTGATACAGTCGGCTATCTAGCATGCACAGATCCAATACGATCAGGTCCAATGCCACAACAGTTTCTTCTTTAAACAACATCCCAGAGACCTACATTAAACTGGAGCCATTGTATCAATAGTTTTCCGCTTATGCTTCTATACTTGTCCGAGGAAATATAAGCAATACACTTCCATTAAATACATCGTCCATTCTGTGCGAACAGGTAAGTGTAAGGTTTTAGTTAAGCCAATATGCCATAAAAAGTTGGTTGAAGATGATAAATCAGTTAGTCATGTATAATATACTATCTTTGACCCAAAAGCTCCTACCCATCTTAGGATGATTTGAAATCAATCACATCAAAATACAAAGAGATGTAAGGATTTTGGAGTGTCATACACAAATATATAGCACGTCTGAGGGAAAACCACATTATATAAATAGACCTCCTTTTTAAATGAACCCCGTAAAGAAGATAATAGGTTGAAGACGTGGTATAAAAGCTATTTGTCAGTTCTAATATATAAAAGAATAGATTGATCTCTACAAAACGAACTTAGGCATGTTCAAGAGCAACATAACAAAGGTATACATGTGTGGCATAAGATTTTTCATGAATCATTTTCTGTTAATCATGCTACGTACATTTGCTAAAAGATATCTTAGAGCCATATATCTACACACTAACAGATAAATGGAAGCAAGGTACTTGAAAGATCGTACAAAGAAAGTAAATGAAGGAGAGACATACCATAACCACAACAAATCTATCTGTAGTTGGGTCAGGTCCAATATGAGCTCCAGTTGATAAAGATGGACGATAATTAGACATAACTCTATTGCCTCTATGAATGAGTAGTAGCTGCTGTTTCTACAGAATAGAAAAGGTAGAGATCGATGCATGGGTACCACGTTGAACGACTAAAGATTTTAGTACCAAGTTCAGCCCATATAACAGAGTTATGTTTGTTGTAAAGTATCGAATTCTAAGAACTTTTTAGCCTCACATCCACATCCTAATGCCAAACTCTAATCCGTTAATGGTTTCTTTCCCATTTGAAGGCAATGAAAAGTCAAAACTCATATAAAAACATTGACAAAATAGTCAGAAATCAACTAAAACAAAGCTCCCCTTTTTAAAGTTAAAATATCAACGTAATTACTATAAAAAAGGGTACACTTGAAAGAATATTAGTTTTTAAAATCATGTTCTTGATGACTCAATTTATTTCAATCAATTTCGACCAAAAGCCTTAATTTTTCAAAGCAATTGGAAATACTGAAACTGAAACACAGTGAACCAAACACGCATAAGACAACAATACCTGGCAACTGTTCACGGTCACTCCAGCCACACAGCAGGTAGGTTTTCCCGCCACACCGTGATTGTGTTGATTAGAAAATAATGCAAGCTCACTTTGTGAGAGAAACATTTGAGGACAAACAATATTGATAACAATAATCAGCAAGAGTACCATATCCACCCACGATTTCCGCTTTTCTGGTATTGGCTCAGATAGGACACCTTCAGGAAAAAGAGGATACACTCGCCATGGCTGAATCCCTAAGAGGTTGCCTCGCCAAGATACAGGTGATCTCAACTTTATCCGGGTGTTTCTAACTCATCACAGCCTGAGAATAGGTTTCACTTGTAGTTTGAACAACATATATAAGCCACATTTAACATGATATTTAATCAGTCGTCCCCTATTGTGGTGGGAAAATTTGTTACGATCTCTTGTTCATAGATAATACGCAAGTGTGTATACACAAACGCGCATATCAAATATAAAAACACATTGTTGCATCTTCTCTCATATAGCAACCATAAACCTAAAAAGCCAACCTCGCTCTTCTCCTTCTATAAAATATACAATAACATGGTCACATAACGTACGGGTTCGGGGTTCCATGTTTCTGGTATAGGCTCAGACAGGGCAATATTGAGGATGAACAAGATACGCGCGCCATGGCCGCAATCAGGGGCGGACACAACCTTTGGGTACGGGGTGGCGGCGCCTCCCATAGCTATACCAAAAATGCAAAATTACAGTGTATTTTTCGTTAATTTTGAGCGTTTTTTTAAATTGCCCCCCACTCGAAACTCAAATTGCCCCCCATTTACACATTAGAATCTAATATTTAACACTCTAAAACCTAAAAATCTCCCATTTTTAAGTTAAAATACTGGATTTTTTATTCGGATTTTAATTTGTTCGTCTTGCTATTATCAAAAAAAAAATTGCCCCCCATAGTACGATTTCCTGCGTCCGCCACTGGCCGCAATACAGGTTGCCCGACCAAGATGCGGGTGATCTGAACTTTATCCGGGCCCGCTTTGACTCATCACAGCTAACACACACAAAGCGTGACCGTAACCGATAGTAACTTCTCTCCATGGCCGAGTTACAATAAACGCTTAGCCAAATTAATGGTTTCCTTATTAAAGAATGTGTTACTGTAACATGAATGAGTTAAACTTTTTAGGACAAACAGAGGCTATATCTGCCATGGGTGTAATAATACTAAGTTGCCATGCCAAAATAAGGATGACCAATCTTCATATCAAGGCAAACGGAGACCACCAAAATGGTCACAACACATGCTCAACACAGCTTATTAAAGGAAACAAAAGCAATAATTAACACAAGCAAGTATACGAATATAACTGATTTTTATGAATAAAACATAATTTAGTACCTCATTTAATTGAAGATCCATAAAAAAACCCATTTGGTACGTGCAAACCACCAACTACAATTAGCATCGTAACCAAAAACTCATTTGCAACTCATAACCCTAAATTGACCATCACCCACCCCTCGATGATGTATAGGTGTAATAATCCTAACATCACCGTTGCCAACCCTTAGCCATCTTTTCCCGGCATATACAACGGCAACAAAAGACGGAGGCAACAGCTGTTGTAAAACAACTTGTCTAAGAGAGATGTGACAGATCAGAGAGATTTGGGATGCAAATCAATCACAGAAAAAGATGAATGAATTTGGATCTTTGGTTAAATGTTTTATGTTTGGTGTGTTTTTTAGATCAGATTTGAAAAGTGGTGGGTATGTGAGAGAACCATCTGCTCATTGTGTATATGTGTGCATCATCTGCCCAGAACACGTGGACGAAAATTATTCCCGCCATAACTACTAAGAATAATAATTAAATAATGCGTTTACAACTTACCATAAACAGAAAAAAATATATAATTATAATATAATATAATAAATAAATAACAAATCTAAATTTTAAATTAACATTTATTTTGTAAGTAAAGTTGAAAAAAATTAATTTATCTAAATATTTTTATTTTATGTTTGTTTGTTATATACATGTGTTTATTTAGTAATAGTATATTATTATATACGTGACAATAATTGTTTATGTGTATGTATGTTATCTATATGTGTATTTATATAAATTTGACATAAACATTATTAGGTTTAAACTGATATAAAAAAACAATCATTTTTGTACGTAAATAAAAAAACACAAAATAAGTTTTAGACTTCTTTTAAAATCTATCAAATTATTTAACAAATTATATTATTCAGACTTTTAAAAGTTAAAAACATTTAGAATTCTTTTTTAATTCGGATTGAATTTTAACTTTTTAAAAAATATCAATTTTTTACATAAATTTAACGGCGTAAACTATAACTAAAATATACTACACGTCAAATTACAAATTCGATAAACTAAAAGAGCATAAACCATAAACCCTTCGGAACAACATAAAAAGCGACCCCGCCCGTTGGGCGGGTTACGACGCTAGTATATATATATATATATATATATATATATATATATATATATATATATATATATATATATATATATATATATATATATATATATATATATATATATATATATATATATATATATATATATATATATAATATACATTTATTAAGCATAACTAGATGAGTACCCGTGCATAGCAACGGAAATTTTTAACGACAAATTATTAACGATATGCTGACATTATGGTAAGTGTTTCATGTAATCTATATATCGTCTAACATTCCAACAAAAGAGTTAGATACACTGAATTAGGAAAAAACAGTTAAGCACATTAAATTGAAGTTGAGTATACATTGAGTATGTTTTTATGTAATTTGCTCTTGTTTAATGACAACTTCACTTTAGTTTGGCACAGTGTGATGACAAAGAAGAATTCTAGTAGTGTATGAAAACTATTTTCAATTTACAATAAATTAATGCTTAATTATACGGATTAATTATTTGCTAATAAATTTAAACTTGGCGATGATAATTTGTTCTTGTCTAATAAGAAAACCGAAAAATACAACCAACCACCGCTGAAAATAAATTAAGCACCGTATTGCACAGAAAAAGGAATTCCTGCCACCAAATGCGACATTAAATAATAGCAAGATATAGTTTTTCAAGAACCACAAGAAGGTTGAACCATTTAAATCTAAGCCGAACATTTTGGAAGATACTAAAATAATTATTCCAACCTAGGTCATAACTTGAAGCTGGACTCTTGGTATAAGCAGAACCTATATTAATATAAACTAAGATTTTTGAGCACTTTAAAGAGCCTAAGCAGATCCTACACATCAGGATATGTTGACCCTTTAGAATACTATTAAGATCTATAAAGATGAAGTAACAATAAAGAATTTGTGCTAACAAATACAAAACTTAAAGTTGAATCCTTGGTATAATCAAAACTAGAAACCATATCTCTCACTGAATACATATTAAAACCTGAATCCAAGTAAGTACACCACCACCGGTTAACAACCTACACAACTATAGATACAAAAATTAAAATGTAGATATAGGGAAAATTAAATATATATAAGTACCTTAATATCATAGGCTATAAGGATATATACCAATATACATTAAGTTCAAATTTGTAGTTATCTAGAAAACAGAAAATAGGATAAGAAATTCAATGCACCCAAAGAAATTATGTGAGTAACTTATTTCCTATATCAATTGCACTCATGAACACAAATAAAGGCAGAAACATGTGGAATTAATTTGAAATTGGACATACAAACATTAATACAAAAGTATAAATAAACATGAACAAATGAAGCTCTCCCCCTTAGAGCATCTCAAGCTTGGGTGACAATATCAATGACATAAAACTCTTAAGGTGGTCTTAGAAGAATATGTGCAAAATAAAAAGCCACATTAACCTATAAAAGATGCAATAGCGGGTCATTCATAGTAGGCATTTGATCTAAGACTGAAGTTATCTCATCACACATACAAGAACAACTAATAGATGTAAGCTTCCCAAGCCTTAAGAAATGCACGCTTGTATCACAACAACCTTAAGAAATGTACACTTGTATAATAACAATTTGGCTATGCATAAGCTAATACACATGCTTGGTGTACCCGCCCAAAACAATGGTTGCGCATGTGCTCTTTAAGTCAGGTGTAAACTTGGTAAAGTATGGGAGCCCGTTATGCTACCAAACAAATTCTTGACTAGAGTGAAAACCTTTTAACTTCTACATCCGTGCATGAAATAGTATCAACATTGTAAATTTCTAAATGAATTATTATCCCTAAAAGACAATGCAAGTTGTGCAAATAATACCTCTGCCCATAAAAGACAATCACTTTCAACACCATAAGCAAGTACAACCTGATGGATGACATAAAATGGTGAAATGGTGATTGATGACATACGATTGGGAATTACGGTTATATACATAACGCTAAAGACTAAAGAGAATAATATAATAAAGTGTATGGAGCAAGAGCTTGTGAGCTTACATGATAGATTTTACAAACCCGACTTATAAAAACCATAAACCTTATTAATCATACGAACCTGATTATGTGATTCAATAACTGGAAATCATGAGAACCTGATATGAGAGTTTTATGAAAGAATGATTATGTGATAGTGATTCGGTTTGGTGTTAGTGATTCAAAAGAAAATGACTAACTTTTAGGGGAATTCAGTTTGACTTTGAGTATTACATTCAGTTTGTTTAAATTTCCAACAAAGGTTTCCTTTTATAAAACAAATCATGCGATTTATTGGAAGAGATACAAATTTCATGGTTGACTGAGGTAGGGATGATCCTTAACGAAAATATAGGAGCGTGTTAGAGAAGAATGACTCATAGAGAAAGAAAGTTGTGAGTCTATTTTGGTTTCCTTTTTTATTTAATGTTGAAAATTCAACATTTGACATCCTTTCCAAACAATGAGTTTCTAATTCTATATTAGTAGCTATCCTGCGAATTGTATATAATTACTATGTATAGAAATGATGAGAGTTTCAACATCTAATCTACATCCTTTGTAAGGTACTAGGCGATTACCCGCGCATAGCGGCGGAATTAGTTGGCGACAAAAAATTAACGATACAATATATTATGGTATGATAAAATTGTAATTGCGAAGTGTCTGTAATATGCGATAATTTAATTTAAGATAGACGAATTTGTACAGATCAAATTTGTTTATATGTACAAATTCGTCCACCTATTGGTTGTTTCATAGAAAAACTTAGGGATTATTCAATGGTATAATTTGGCTAATATATATGGGAATATAGTTTGAGTTGTAGCAAAGATAGCAAGTTTGAATAACAAACTTGTAAATAGATATTTTACATAGAAGTATGCGGCCTCATGGGTTGGTTTCCAACTCCAAGTAAAAGTTATAGTTGGTCATATAGACATGTAACCCTAAGTAAATGTATCTAAAAAACAAATCAGATGTCTTTGACAGTTTTTGGGGATGTTTTAGCAGGATATTGTGCATAAGGCCCAATATCAGGTACCATTGCTTGCATCATTGATGTGGTAGTGTTGGATATCAGTGAAGAGATCATATCATTAGACTGTTCTATCGATGTGGCAGGCACATTCTCTGTGCCAGATTCATGACAATCATTGGTATCTAAGTTGTCTCTTTTTTCAAATTTCTCAACCAGGCTATGAATTCATTCCATTCATAAAGCCACTGCAAAAAGGAAGAATGTGTAAATGTTATTAAGCTGCTTGATCTTCCTAGCCAATAAACATGTGCGTTTAATTATCTGCATTTACATAGTTAACAGAAATCAACCCTTTTTTGAACCAACAAGCACATCACCTGAAATATGATACACGTCCGAAGTCAAAGTTACTTATGCACTACAAAATTTTACAGAAAAGTTTAGCCAAGTTCAACATAAATCAATGAGAATTTAAAAGTCTCTTGTTTCTAAAATCATTATCAATCACAAAATTTTGTTTTACAGATTCTCCAACAAGAGCTCGGAAAGGTCTATATTCATATGTTATCCCCTTAGCTTACTCAAATTATATATAGAAACACATAATACTGGCCCTGAAGTTGGATAATTTTGTTAGCCTAGTCAATTCAAACTAATCAAAGATGTGTTAAATTAGAAGTAGAACTCTTAAATGTTGCGGGAGACAAAAGAATCATGAACGTTTACAATCTTAGTTTAAGGACATAATCGACGCCGGATAGAGCGCCAGAAGAATCACAGCATGATATCAGAGTTCATCAAATTGGTAAAAATAACAACTCAATTTTATAGACTACTAACTTCTCCGCTTTATTGAACGATTTTTGCTTTAAGAGTAAGTGGTACGACTATTCCAACCCTCTAAAGACTAAAACAAGCTCTTCATGTAATCATGTACATACATATAGTTTTAATGTCGTTGGTAGATACCCTACGCTATTATTTGATTAAAAAAAGCTATTACACCATGCCGATTTAGTAGTACAAGTGTACGAGTCCTGGTTAGAAGCACAGAATGTCCATGAAGTATGTGGAACAAAATAAAAATGACGACAAAGGAAATGAGAGTCTTAGGTTGTGCAAATATTTCATCTAGTAGTTAATTACTCTAAAATATTGAAAGAACGCACAAACTATTATAAATAATAGAAGTTTAAGGCCAATCACCCTAGTTAGAAGATGACCACAGAACTTAGAATTATCATTGGGAAGTGTACTCCGAGAAACAAATGTAGAACATGTAGATGTAGGAGAGTCCTCTCCCTATACAAATCTTTGGCTGCACCATCTGCAAAAATCCTTCTCTAGGATGGTTAGCACTTATGGGTACTCTCGGAATTAGATAATTGTGTGGAAATATCTGACATTATCTAAGGTATATATCACTTGTCTTTACTCTTTACAATTTTCTTTCGTGTGATTGATGTTAGTAACTGTTTCTGTAACAGGTTGCTACTTTTAAGGGACATAGCTTGAGATTGTTGTACTTAGCAATGTCATCGGATGGTCAGACAATAGTTACATGGGTTGGGATGAAACTTTGAGGTTTTGGAATGTATTCTCATCAGTGAAGTATCCGGTAAATATTTCTGCTCATTTCTGGATAACATGTCAAAAGTGGATTTTTTTTTTGTGAAACACAATTGATATTTTAATGAATTTTATTGCAGTTTCAAGCTGTAAAGGATAGTGGACGGTGGTCTTTGTCAGGGTTCTTTGGACAAAAAAATATACATGAATATATACATACAATGGCATTCTATGTAGAACAATTAGTTGGTGTTCTATGATTCGAGCTTTATGCAAATCTAATCAATCAGTTGTATAATTAAAAAAATGATCGTTGCATGAAATTAGATGTTATCGAACTTGTAACAAAAGCACAAACAAGCTTTTCGGACTTAAGTTGTTTAATTAAGATGTAACTCATCTGTATCAAGAACTGAAATAGGTGATATCTTTCAATAGGTGTGGATAACGTTTCAGCATAACATCTGATCTATGTACATTCAGACAGCAAGAAACATAGCCTATTAAGTTATAATATAAAAAGGCTCAAGTTATGCATAAAGCAAATTAGTGAGATTGTCAAACTTAATTCTTATATTGATAAGTGAATTATCAAAAACATGCTAATAGTCAGACAAACCATAACTGATTCCAACAATAGCTACATATTTCAGCAAACCCATTGCTAACAACATTGAGATTATGTGACTTGGTACAAAAAAGCATCTATAATTTTGAATTACTTAACAGTTATACCGTAGTTTTATACAGTTATGTAAATGGGATAGACCTAACTTTGTGGATTCATGAATACGTGCAAAATGGTCCTACATAGACCAAAAATATAACAGCTATACACACATCAGTATTTATGATCCATTGACACGGGACTAATGTTGCAACGTTTAAATTTACAAGGGTCGAATATTATGACGATCTCTCATCTCATTATCAAAAAAAAAACACCCGTGCCAGTACCTGAGTTGATATAGAATTATGACGATCTCTCATCTCCGTACCTGAGTTGATATAGCAAGTTAGGACACAAACCAAAGCCAATCCTGGATCTTCTCCTCTTTTCAGAGCATCTTCAATGACAACATTCTCCGGCGGCGGCAACGTCAAAGATTCCGATGTAATAAGTTTGTGGCGGATTCAGCATACAAACACCTAAACCAATAAAAAAATACAACAACCGGAACTACCTGAAACCACCTAAACCACCGAGAGATGGTGGCGGATTCGGCAGATCAAGGAGGTAAAAAGTTTATGGCGGCTTGTATTTGATTTTAGGGTTTAGAGAGAGAAATAAAATGATCGTGTGTGTGTTTTTTTTATGTGTGCCAGCATATAAAATGAATGATATATAAAACGCATTCTAACAATAAACTACTTTCCTATTTCAAAAATTATTCCAGCCACAAGAATATTGAAATATTCCTTCAATATACCAACATTTCAAACATTCCTATTATAGATTCAACTTTCAACAATTCAACAATTTGGATACACCCTTTATAGGGTATATAGATAGAGATAGAGACATGTACACGAAAACATATAAAAACGATACTTGAACTTTCACGTAGTTCATTAGTGATTTCATTTCATCACATTTCACTTCTCATTTTATTTCCAACTTGTACCATGAATGAAAAATCATTTACCTCATTTAATTCATTCTCAATCACAAACACTACAAGAATCGATGTCATTGGGGGAGACTTTTTAGAGAAGACGCGAATGTCCTCCCAAAAGCCTCGCTAAAAGACAAAATGTGCCTTTTTAAAATTTGACCAAGCCTGAATAATAAAAATTCACAATGACATTAGAGACGACATCTTTCCCATTTCGTCCTCATCGATTATATTTTTGTATTCCATTAATTTTTAATATTCTATTATAGCGCGCAGATTTCCCGCACAAACATTTGGAGGGGACATGTCCTCCCTAAAAAGTTGACCAAGCTTTGACTGAAATTAGCAATAACGTAATAAAAAAATCCGCACGAAAAATTCCTGCTTAATCCATTGTGGAGGACATGTCCTCGCTAAATATTTTGACCCACATTTTAAGCGAAATAAAAAATGTGCTTAGTAAAATGATTAGTTATTTATAAAGTAGACTACAAAAGCAAGTTGTCCATGCCGAGATTGATTTGGTATGTCCAACCAAAATAAATTTAAGTATTTTCGTGATTATCCTGATATTATAATATAAAAACGAGTTGTCATAGACCCATAATCAACTATAAAAATGGATGCTAAAAGTGTTTATTATTATTTCATTACATTTTTAGCCACGATCATCCCCAAAGCTACAAAAATGGCATCTCCAATGTTGCTGATTGTTGTTGTGAAATTCACTTATGTAAACACATAAGACAAACTAACACATAAGTAAGTTTATAAAGCTATCAACTAAACTGACAATCGAGGATTGTCACATTTATAAAAATTAATATAAAATAATAGCTAAATGAAAATTATTACAAATGGATATATATACAACGAAACTGTGTAAATATTTTCCAGTCAAAAGTGTAAGTTGACTTCTTGTTTTTCTCATTTAAGGTATATGAATAGCGCGGAAACTTATTAGAGTTTATCATATAATAAGTTGATTATTTAAGAAAAATAAGCTATTATTAAAAATAAGTTTCGTTTAGTTGACATAACATAAAGAAACATGTAAAAGAAAAGCTACTAGTATTAAATAAAATGCTAATATGTAAAAATAAGTTTTAGCAACATGACCAACATCCTTTCGAGCAACCCGCACCCGCTCTTATCACAAAATGAGTTATTCCTGATTAATTAGTTTCAGTCTTTTCTTTCATAAACAACTCTATTTGATGAATTTGTTTTGTAAAAACTACATTAATGTAACGTATCTCGTTCGAAAATGAACTAAAAGTATAGTAAAACTAAAATACGGACTTGGTGTTTTTTATTTAGGTTAGAAGTTTCATATGTTACCGGCCTATTGTCTATTGATCATAAGAGCCTAGCTAAGAACTCAATAACCACATTAACGATGAACATTCCTATGCAAAGATTACACATATCAAGGTAATTATTGATTTATTGGCCAATCAACATATTTGACTTTTCATTTAAAATAACCAGTCAATATCAATGGACCGCTATTTTTTTCTTCCAATATATCGTGACGTGTACCCTAAAATATCACATTGTATGTTACTTGAGGTGCTTTTCCTTGTGTGGATCCTATTTCAATGGTAACTTGATGAGTCGATCCACCCACACGTCTTGCTTTTACTGTTATACCCGGAGTTATTTTATGTATTGCTTGACGTAAAACAGATAGTGGTTATTCTGTACTAGGGGTGTTTGTTTTAGCTTATATAGTGGGTTTATAAGCTTATTAGTTTATATATGCTTATAAGTCAAACTAAGTGTTTGTTTAAGCATATATAAGTAGGCTTATAAGTTTATATAAGGAGATTTTGGTAAGCGAAACATTTGAGCCTTTTATTACAAAAAGTGAGCTTATATAACTATTACATATAAAAAGACTTTTATACTCCCATTTAATAACTACATAATTTAACATTTATATGTTTTTTTATCATTTTACTTTATTAATTGTAATAAGCCTAACCAAACACTTAACATATACTTATATACTTATGATATATAAACCATAAATACCTTATATAATATAAGCCTAAGCCCACTCATAAGCTTAACCAAACACCCCGTAATATGACCATAAAAGCTTTTTGTTACCGGGAAAATAAACAACTTACACGCTTGCAGTGCTAATTAATTAAGAACTGCTCACATCACTTTTTTTTTTTTTTTGAACAGGCTCACATCACATTGACATATCATGCAACTTAAATAAACCCTAATTGCGTAGTTTCTCAAGAATAATAGTTTATTTATGATAAAACAAGTATAGATGATGATCTGGATTCTGGAATGCATATATTGAGCCATCAAGTTATGTAAAAGTGCTCAAACTGAACATTTTTTACATAATTGAAGCTGCAAATATGGACCAAAAAGACTTATTGTGTATAAATTAGACATTACTACATCAGTAAACATTATTTCAAGAAAAAGACTTATTGTGTATAAATTAGACATTACTACATCAGTAAACATTATTTCAAGAAATAATATAAGTAGACTACCTTTATGTCTCTTCTTTTCATCCTTGAATCATTCATTTCCATCAATTTTTCTTACTCGAAAGATACTCACAAACTTATTTTTGTTGATGTATAATTGAAGTCTCACTTACAACCTCTTGTTTGGTGCACAATTATCATTCATTGTTGTTTCTTTGTGAACAAACATTATTATTCATGTTCAAACCGAATGGTAATTTCATTTCCGGGTCCATAAGGTTAAGAGGTATTGGGACAAGTGAATTTGTGAGTCCATGTGGAGAATTGGAACTCAACAATTGGAAGTGATTTGGCATGAAGTATGTAGAGAAAAATGAAGGTGTTGTAATGCCAGAAAAACACGAAACCTGAGGCTCGGTTGGGGGAGCCAATGCAGGTGGAAGTAGTGATGCATATGTATCTACTTGCTGATCAGGTCTTGATAAAGATAGGTTCGAAGATGGAATTAGTTCATGATAACTGAATGTTTTTGGCTTGTTTTCTCCAATAGCTTGGTTCCCTATCGCTCTTTGATGATGATAATTTGTGGTGTTGAAATATGGAGAAAAGGAAAGTTGGGTAGAATCGAAATCTTGTGGCACAGATGTTGGAATATGAAATCGATTAAAATCTTCTAACGTCATTTGGAGGGGTGGAAGCTTATTGATATCATCTTTAGTAACATCAAGTAACCAATCTATGACCTTGCTAGGCTGGTTTAGCCCAAGCTGATCTTGAAGATCATATAAGTCAATGGCTGTAGGAACAGAAAGCCTAATTCTTCGGTCTCTTAATCCTTTTACAGTCCACACTTTGCTATGTCTGTCTTTCCCACCAAAATTTCGCGACACACTAACAATTCTTGGATTCTTGACAACTGAATGTCGTCTTGAGATTGAATTAGGGTTTGATACCTTTTGCGAGTTGATCATACCGTCCTCTTGATCATAAGTATTGTTGATCATCTTACTTGGTTGCACCATTAGCCAGTTGATTCCCTAATCTATAAACATTTTCCAATTATGAACATGTATGATATACTGTATTAATTTTAGGTAATCAAAGTTGAAACCATAATTTTGAAAATCAATCTTACAAGTCAAGAAAATGTTCCACAATCTTTCAAGTAAATCAATAAGAAATCAAACACTTAAAATGAAATCAATCTAAAAAAATATATGCTAATTGTGGTAAGAAACTGAACTCACATTATATTTGAGATAAGCTTTTCTAGGAATTGATGATCTTGAATAGAGGATTAACAAGAAAAAACTGTTAATCGTACACGAACTGCAGAAGAATCTGATATTCAATTCTATTGCAGGGAACACACAAATTGAAAACTGTATTGATATGGGCTTTATCTTCTACTTGGTGATCTGCACGTGAAGAAATGATATAAAGAATGCGAAAGATTTGTGACCAGTGGCGTCAATGTCAATCGACAAGCGATGTAGTTAGATAAGAGTACACCACAAACTTGACAATCTTTGATTGATGAAGTTACTTATATACAGGTCATTCCATTCATTATTCACATTATTGGTTGTCAATTACATAGATTTTGCGTATAGTTACACTAGTTAATGCGGATGAATATAGCTTTTCGACTAGTTAGGGACCACTATGCGTCTGTGCCCTTGTTCTCGATCAATAGCTAGTGTGAAAAATACTGTTTATTTAGGTAATATAGAATTTTGTCAAAAGCATGTAAAACATGTACGTTGAATATATTGACATTCTTGGACTTTTTGCTGAAAGTTACAGCTTTAGAACCTTAGATACATGATATGTCACCTTAAATAGACATGAAATTTTAAGTTCCAAACTCTATAACCATTGAGATAAACCCTAACCAAAAAACCTTGACTTGGAATGCTAATACAAAGTTATAAGCTTATAAAGCGTAGATACATGATATCTGATTAAAGACTAAAACCGTTTGTTGCCCGTTTGACTTCTCCTAATATGTAAATTATAATTATTTACATCCTTATCAGATAATAGAGAAATTGAGTACACATAAAAATTGCAATATTTGACTTTTTAATGACAAAAATGGATGCAAATTAAACTTGCAATGCTCCTATACATAATAGTAAAACAAGTACATGATTGAGTATTGATGAAGCATCTAAAATTCCCACCAACGACACCATAGATAAAGCTTATGTACAGGATACTCAAGAAAGCTGTGGTATGTGTGTACTAAAGAAGAATAGTAGATATAGCCTGCATGCACCGATTAACTGTATCTGCAGATGAGGGACCAAAATTTAGTAAGAGGTTATCAAAGATATCAAACTGGTGTTATTGCTCACTGGACCATGCATGCTCCTCTTATATTTATCATCCTTTGTTATTAAAGAAAATGAGAACCAAAATATACTAGTATTATTTTGGTAAAGTAGTGTATATAAGCTTAATTAACAGTAAGATGAATCTAACTTTCCTTTAGAACCAATAGATTTTTTATGATTCATTTAGATGATATTACTGTTAATGTTAGCAAATTTTGTCCTCTCACACACTTGGATCTCGAATAGGAATCAAAGGCTGGATAGTTGACCGGCCACCATGTAACACCTCTATTTTTGACATATAGCAACGTAAACTAATCTAGAGTATTACTTTATGGAAACACAGTCACAATAATAGAAAATGACTCAAAAGATCATTTTATGAAAATTTGATTATCATTCAATAAAATTTTTTAGAGTTTTACACCGGAGAAGTTTCAAAATCTATCTGAATACACAAGTTTGAATGATAATAACTTCAGGTTCGTGCCTCTTCATGCCATTTCTTGCCACTCCATGCCGTAAGTTGATAGTTAATTGGAATAATGCTAAACAACACAAAAGTTGAGTGAAATCGTGTATTTTGTATTTAAAGTTTTTAAAAACAAGTTTATATCTAGTGGACATTATTGTTATAATAGAAGTAATTGGAACACATATAATCATCGTAAACATAGTTATTATCTCACCAATATTGGAAAAGAAGCAGAGTAACTTGCTATTCAGCCCAATCGTATTGGCAACTTGAGCTTATTCTAATCGTGTTAGGAAAGAGTTTGATATTTACCCAACTTGCTTGGAAGGAACCGCAAATAAATATTTTGTAGAAATTTAGAGAACACATAATCAATAAATTTATTTCAATTTATTATGTAGCATGTATTCCTTCCTATGGGGTTTAGGAGGCATTAATGAATAGCAAAAATGAGACTATGAACTTAAATTATTAGTTTCAAGTATTTATATCAAAAAGCAGTCTGAGCATGTATCCCTCTCGCGGGATTTATAAAGCAACTAAACAAGTAAAACCGAGGCTATGAAGTTCACCTTTAGTCCAGAGAGCCTGAATTACGTCAGAAGTGGTTCAATAGAAAGTAAACGGCTCAGTCACATAATTTGAGTTAATATATCAAGTCTTAGTCTTATGTTCAAATCTACGTAATGTTTAACATATGTTGTTTGAGGATTATAGATTTATGGAGATCTCGTATCATTGTTTAGGTCATCATATTCCAAAGCTTATTCAGTAAACGCTCGGGAAGCTAGGACACTTTAAATCATAAATTCAGCAACTCGACCAATACGTATTACCAAGATGAAAACTCTTCATATAAAGCTCCCTACTAACATGGTACGTTTATAGTTTTAGAATTTTCTTGAAATGATATATATTGTATATATACTTTACAAACTTATATTTTATACCGTTAAGTTTTAAAGTTGGCAAAATTTACCCTTAAAATTTTAAAAGCAATTATTTATATATTTCTAAGCTTTTATGTTTGTAATATGACAAAAACAACCCTTTGAGTTTATAAGTTTGAGATATTTATATTTTTATCTTTTAAAGTTATAAGTTTATGTTATTTACTTTTTTAACCCAAAAAGTATATAGTTTTAAGTATTACACTTTTAATCTTTCAAATATTAACCATTAGGTATGAAACTTTACAAAATCAATCCTTATAGTTTTAACTTTAGGAAAATTACATTTTTAACCCTGAATGTTCATAAGTTTAAAAAATGACAGAAATGACCCCTAAACTTGCCTATAATTACATAACAAGTTCAAATTTGTAGAAAAAGATCTAGTAACTTAGAAAATAGTTATGGAAATTATTTTTGATCATAACAACATTAAGTTTCCTGAATTATAGCTCATGAAATGGATTTTAACTCATATTTCACGTAAATTATAAAATAAAGGTTTTCAAAGTTTGGTTTAGGGAACCAAATGAGATGATTTTATGAGCCAAGGCTTATTAAAAGTGCTTATTAGATTATAAAAAAACTTATTAAATATTTATAACATACAAAGAATTTATATAACAAGGTGATGACTTACAAAAAAGAAAATTGGGGATTTAGGGCTTGTAATGGGGCATATGACTTATAACTTATTCAACACACTTCATGAACTTATGGAACTTCTTTTTGAGCTTGATACTGATCTTAGGGACCTTACTTGACAATAATGGCTGCCTTAGAATGAGAAATGGGTGTTAGGATAAGACAGTTAGGGATGAAGTGAATATAAGGACTATACACCCCTATTTATAGTATTTTAAGGTCTATGGACTCTAGGAATAGCTTAGCAAGGTGTTACAAAGAAAGATTGATGAGTATGGTATGCTAGTATATGATTATGAAGGATATTAAGAAAAATATCAATGGTATGTGGTGTATAGAAGCACACGGCTGCAAAGAGGACAAGTAGGAGACAAGATGCCTTCAAGTAGGTGATGCACCTAGTTTTTAGGATGATTTAGTTGATAAATATCTTGTATATACTGATTTTAATGTTTGAATTCTATAGGAAGGAGTTTGAACAAGATTTTTGAGGGAAAACCTAGCTCGATCCCATTAGGAGCGGTCTTGAGATTAGGGTTTGTAATATGGGTTTAGAGTACTGATTAAGGATAGATTTAGGTGTTTTAAGGTTTATACTTGTAATTAAGGAGTTTTTTTTACCTTTGTTTGATAGTTTGAGCATGTTTGAAGTGATTTTGGGAAGAAAAATTAGGTTATGATCAATTTGGAGAGGTTTATGGTTTAATCTTTGTTTTGGCCATTCCATTAGTGTTTGCTACTGAACTAGGCTTAATTTATATCAACAAAATTATGCTTAAAGTGTATAAATTGTTTATAGACTTGGTTTGATGAGTTTGATAAGGTAAACATGTCTAAAAGGGGAAATACTTATTTTGACCTAATTTGCATTCTATGGATTAAAATGTTGTACATTGTGAATTAAGGGTGTTTTACTATGTAAATGATTAGAATATAACCCAAATGAAATGCTAATAAGGTTTTTACACTTTCTCTAAGATATTGTGATTTGATTCCAAGTGAAAGTAGGTAAAATGGTGATTTTGACTATTATGCCTAAGTAATTTGTACCTTGTGCTTAATGATTTGTAATTAGGGTTTTAGAGTGAAAACTTACTTATAAGTTATGTATATATCTTGTAAATATACTTTGATATCTTGTACATAAGTGTTGAATAGTGATATTGCATGAAATTAGGGTTTCTAAGTGCTTTTAGGGTTTTCTAGGACTTTAAGTATGATTGTCATAGTTTAAGATGTTTAGATCAATAACATACTTGTAAAAGTAGATTTAGAACTTAAACTTGATATATTTAGGATGTTTATATCACATAAACATGAGTTGTTTTGATAGTGGTGGTTGTATGAGTTGGTTTACCTTACTATTTAAGTTACACTACATAGTTGTCATGAGGAAAACAAAAATTTCTTAGTGAAATTCCTTATTGTATAATCATAGAACATAATACATATGTGAAAATTATGGGTTGCTACAGTCTCCAAGCCTTAAAATAGTATCGTCCTTGAGATTTAAGTTGAAAATGGGAGTGATGTTTGAAAGCAGATGTGGATATATCCTTAAAAATAATTGAAGGAAATCTTAGGAACTTATTCTAAGATAGTGATAGTGATAATGGTGAGGAAAAATGAATTATTCGTACAACCGGATTATAATCTGAAAGAAAATAAAAGTTTATATATGTTAGCCTATTCATTTATAAATTTTCACTTCAAAACAGAGGCGTCCCAATCCTTATAAGTGAGAATTTATAAACTTATGGTTCCGTGGTTTATAATTTTCTTATTTTAAATTAAGAAGCGTCACAACTCATTTCAATAAGACAATTATAAATCATAATTTTAAAATACTACTAGTACAAAATATGATATCAAAATAATATTAGGCTAAGTAGGAAGTGTCTCCTTGGCAATATGATTTTTCCAAATTCATATGGTGTAATGAGAAGAATAACAAGATATTAATCGTGTTAACGTCATAGATGGTACATATGGTAACGGATGGAATATTAAGTATAGAGGCAAGAAATATGGATACGAACCTTTATTGGTTCCTGATTTATAAAGACATTATAAATCATTTAGAAATTTTTGATATAACACGAGTACTCTCCCAACCTTAAAGATGATGTTGCATATTCTATAACGAGAATAAGATGATTATATAAAAAATAAGGAGTAAACCAACAAAGGGAAATTGACATATTGTTCAAAGTAGTCAAAGATTACATAGTCAAACATGATCGGGGTATCATGAATGAGTTAACATAAGGTTTATATAGATCTTTATATTATAATTCATGTTCATACAAGATTTGTAATATATAGTTTCGCGTAGGTAGAATGAAGACGTGTTCTCGGGTAAGGTTATAATAAAAATTAATAGGAGGCGTAAATAAGATGATTCCTCATACAAAGGCTGAAATACAGATATAATTTATTGAGAAGCGCTTGAACATAATTTAGTATTTATTTATATACAACATGTATGTAAAGTTACATGAAAGTTTTATCAAGCGTAGGTCTTCTTGGGCCCGTTGTAGTTTCTAGTCAGATGTCTTACCTTGTAGAACATTTGAAACTTGGTAGGGAAAGATCTTGTACGATGGAGGTTACACCTGGTACCCAAAAGACGTGTTCCATCATATCCACTGCTCTTTGTTGGAGTAGTAGTTTCATGCCTTATATTTTGTTAGTGATGGTCATTGTCGCATGTAGTTGTTGTCGTTGTGGTTATTTTTGGAGTTGTTGCAGTCGTTTTTGTTGTGGTTGTTGTGGTAGTTCAGGTTGGGGTTTTGGTAGTTGTAGTTTTGATAATTGGTGAAGGTTCTTCTATCATCAATCTTTCGTTTGTTATCACTTGTTTCTTGTACAAGATTGTGCTTAATCCATCAACTTTTGAGTTGTGTTAATGGCTTCTTCCAAAGTTCGAGGCTTTGAAGATGTAACATTTACCTCAATATGAAAGCTTCCATCATTTTCTCAATATTTAACATCATAGTGGGACATAAGGTTGTTAATTCTTGAAATATTCTTATGTAGGTTTTAAGATCATTTCACTTAACAATTATATTGTAGAATTCATCTTCCATCTTCTTGATCTCAGTATCAGGACAACATTTCATTGTTAAGAGATTTTTAAACTCGAGCCACGGGGTTCCACAAGGTTCTTCTATTTTGATTGGTTGGGGAATATGAGTTCCACCAAGATAGAGCTTCATCAGTTAAAGTACTAGTGGAAAACTTTACTTTGTAATCCTCGGTACAATTTATACGAGCAAACAATGATTTGGTTCTCTTAAACCGGCGGATGAGACCAACTACACCTTCTGTGCCTTTAAAGTAAAAGGGTTGGCAGCTCATAAATTTCTTATAAATGCATTGCTTTGCCACAAGAGCTTCTCTATGATCCATGATTGCATTGATTGTATTTGCTATAGTATTTTCCATAGTAGCATCTTGTGCTTCTAGGGCGGCAACAAAACTATTGATGACTAGCTCTCGGATGGCGTCTTCTGATATGGTCGGTGCTGCAAGTGATTTCTTAGGAGCCATTCTATGAACAAAATGATATCGGATTAGAATTACGGTATACACGTATAAAAAAGCATTTGTCACAAATGTATATGAATGCATATAAATGCATTTTGGACATAAGTTATGAAAAGTGCATCTTCTGTGATTATTTTGTGGGATATATAGGAAACTAGAGATAAAATATTTAATTAATAAAAGTAAGAATTGTAAGTAAGGATATGTGAGGCTTAATATGTTGATTATCATTCCTATCTAAGGATAATAAATCAGTGTAAACTTTAGATTTCTAAAGACATTTCATAATCGTGGCATAATAATCATTATATGAAATGGAGGAATATAATAGAAAATGCAACAATCTGTCTTATACAAAGCAAGCTTGTGTGTGCATACGACACATCCCGTGACTGGATAAAAGAACTTAGTAGACTTGGGGAGTCTCCTTAGTTTTTTTAAGCTCGTGGATTATATCCAATAGATAATTATATTATTATAGAATATAACAGAAATTCTAAAGATACATACTTTATCAAGCATTTGTTTCTCTAGAATTGACGCAGTAGGATTCATAATTATTTTGAGAAAACCGAGGGATATGAATATCTTACCCCTCGAGAATCACATATGTATACCTTTTAACATGAAATAGGGGAATTGAAATGAAATGGAATGACAAGGATTAATGAAAAACACATCTTTTTTTTATCAAAAACTTGTGTGTTTATATTACACGACAAGCTTGATTGTTAACATAAGAGTATAAGACAAAAAGCTGGAAATATTTACAAAGCTGGAAAGCTGAAAATATTTACATATTATAGTCTAGTGTTTGGGGCGGTTTTTATTTCTTTTCTTGATTTCTTTGATGGCATCTAAGATACTTCTGATATCTGCTCGATGTCGAATTTGGATGTCCTCGATGATTAACTCTAGATTAGAATTCCCTATTCAAGTTAAAATGATTTCTTTATCGTGTATCAATTTCTTTTTCTACAACTTAGCCTAGGCTTCTTCAAGATCCTTCTCTAGCTTCTCAATCTCGTTGTATGATTTTTCTACCATTCCGAAGACCTTAAATTTTAACTTCATACGTTAGAGAGGAAGTTCTTCTAGATAGTGTAGGATGTTTTCATTTCGTTGTTCATGTGTGTTTTTAGATGAAACTACAACACTAGGTGATGGAGCATTAATAAGGGAGTGTGATGAACGAGTTTGAGGTTGAGGCATAACATGTATTTTATCATTATATTCTTGCATAATTTGCATATCGGGGTCGTTTTAAAAAGGTGAAATAGCTGCTGAGAGTATTTGATTCTCAGATAAGTTTTCTGAGGTATCATAAAGATTATTTGTTGGTAACGCTAGATATAGTTTGGGAAGTTGTTAGGAAGATTTACAGAATACGTATCTTTATAATCCATTAGGACGATATAGAAAGACATAGTCTAGGATAATCCGATATTAAAATAACATAAGTAATTTATATGGTAGTTATATAATATTTTGTACCTATTATTTTGGAGTGTAGCGGCACTAACACTGGTACGGAAGACTTTCTTGAAATTTGGAAAAGTAGTTATAGTTTCTTTCATTCTCTATAACTATGGCTCTGAATACTAATATGTAACACCCTCAACTTTTACATATAGCAGAGAAAGCTAATATGGGATATTACGTCATGGAAAAATAGTCATTATAATAGAAAATGACTCAAAAGATCTTTTTATGAAAATTTGATTATCATTCAATAAATTTTCCTAGTTTATAATAGAGAGGTCCCAAAATCTATCTGAATACATAAGTTTGAATGATAATAACTTCAAGTTCGTTCCTCTTCATGCCACTTTATGCCACTCCATGCAATAAGTTGCTAGGTACCTAAGATACATGCTAAAAGTCGACTCAAATTTGAGTGAAATCATAAATTTTGTATTTAAAGTTTTTGTAAACAAGTTTATATTTGGTGGACATTGTTGTTATAGAAGTAAATGTAACACATATAATCATCGTAAACATAGTTATTATCACAACCATATTGGCAAAGAACCAAAGTAACTTGCTATTGAGCCCAATCGTATTGGAAACTTAAGCTTATTCTACTCGTGTTGGGAAAGAGTTTGATATTTACCCAACATGCTTGGGAATGAACCACAAATAAATATCTTGTAGAAATTTAGTGAACACACAGTCAAACAACTTATATCCATTTATTATGTAGCATGCATGTATTCCTTCATATGGGGTTTATGAGGCATTATAGAATAGTAAAAGTGAGACTATGAACTTACATTATTAGTTTTAAGTATTTATATCAAAACTCAGTTTTAGCATGTATCATCTCGCGAGATTTTCAAAGCAATTAAACAAGTAAAAGTAAGGCTATGAACTTCACCTTAAGTCTAGAGAATTTGAGTTACGTTAAAAGTGGTTCAATAGAAAGTAAATAGTTCAGTCACGTAACTTGAATTAATATATCAAGTCTTAGTCTTATGTTAAAATCTAAGTATGTTTATCATATGTTGTTTGAGTTTTATAGATTTATGGAGATATCGTATCATTGTTCGGGCTTTCATATTTCAAAGCTCATTCAGTAAACGTTGTGGGAGCTAGGATACTTTAAATCATAAATCCGGCAACTCAGTCAATACGTAATACCAAGATGAAAACTCTTCATATGAAGCTTCTTACTAACATGGTATGTTTATATTTGTAGGAGTTACAAATGATAAGTATAGTATATATACACTTTACATACTTGTATTTTATATCTTTTAGTTTTAAAGTTGATAAAATTTACCCTTATAGTTTTAAAAGCAATTCCTTTGTATGTTTCTAAGATTTTAAGTTTGGAAAATGATAAAAATAATCCTTAAAGTTTATAAATTTGATATATTTTTATTTTTAGCCCTCAAGGTTATAAGTTTAGGTTATTTACCTTTTTAACCCAAAAAGTATATAGTTTTAAGTATTACACTTTTAATCTTTCAACTCTTAACCTTTAGGTTTGAAACTTTACAAAATAATCAATCCATATAGTTTTAAATTTAGAAAAATAACATTTTCAACCCTAAATGTGTATAAGTTTAAAAAATGTTAAAATGACCCCTAAACATGCCTATAATTACATAACAAGTTTTAATTTGTAGAAAAAGATCTAGTAACATATAAAATGGTTATGGAACTTATTCCTAATCATAATAACATTACTTTTCCAAAATTATAGCTCATGAATGGATTTTAGCTCATTATTTCATGTGAATTACAATATTAGGGTTTATAAATATGTTTGGTTTAGGAAAATCAAATGGGATGATTTATAGGCCAAGGCTTATCGAAAGTTCTTATTTAGATTATTAAAAAGGTTATTAAAGGTTTAGAACATAAAATAACTTATAAAACACGGTGATGACATACAAACAAGAAAAACTGGGAATCTAGGGAGTGTAATGGGGCATATGAGTTATAACTTCTTCAAAACACTTCAAGAACATATGGAACTTCTTATTTAGTTTGTTACCGATCTTAGGGACCTTCTTATATAACAATGGCTGCCTAGAATTAGGTGTAAAGATCAGACAGTTGGGGCGGAAGTGAATGTAAGGACTATACGCCCCTATTCATAGTATTTTGAAATCTATGGATTCTAGGAATAGACTAGAAAGGTTTTGCAAGGATAGATTGATGACTAAGGTATGCTAGAAGATGAGTATGAAGTCTAGGAAGCAAAATATCAATGGTATATGGTGTATAGAAGCTCACGGTTACAAAGAGGACAAGTAGGTGACAAGGTGCCTTCAAGTAGATGATGCACCTAGTTTTTAGGCTGATTTAGATGATAAATATATTTTATGTACTGATATGAATGTTTGAATTATGGACAGAAGGATTTTGAACAAGTTTTTAGAGGGAGAACCTAGTCGGATCCCATTGGGAGAGGTCTTGAGATTAGGATTTGTAATTTGGTTTAGATTACTTATTAAGGATGGATTAAGTGTACTAAGGGTTTATACATTGTAGTTAAGGAGTTTGTAACCTTTTTTTGATAGTTTAAACATGTTTGAAGTAATTTTGGGAAGGAAACCTAGTTTAGGATCATTTTGGAGAGGTTTAGGGTTCAATCCTTGTTATGTCATTCATTAGTGTTTTCTACTAACCTAGGATAATTTATATCATATAGATTATTCTTAGAGTGTCTAAAGTGTAGGTAGACTTGGTTTGATGAGTTAAATAAGGTAAACATGTCTAAAAAGGGAAATGCCTATTTTGTCCTAATTTGCGTTACATGCATTGAAATGTTATACGTTGTGCATTTAGGTTGTTGTATTATGTCTTATGATGAGAATATAACCCATATATAATAATAATAAGGTTTGTACATTAGCTCTAAGAGATTGTGCATTGATCCCAACTAAAAGTGGGTAAAATGGTGATTTGGCTATTACGTCTTAGTAACTTGTACTTTGTGCTTAATGATTTGTACTTAGGGTTTATAGTGAACACTTACTTATAACATATGTATTATATCTTGTAAATATGCTTTGAAATCTTGTACATAAGTGTTGAATAGTGATATTGCATGAAATTAGGGTTTTCAAGTGCTTTTAGGGTTTTCTAGGGTTTTCTGGGACTTTGAGTATGATTGTCATAGTTTAAGATGTTTAAATCAATAACATACTTGTAAAAGTAGATTTAGAACTTAGATTTGATATATTTAGGATGTTTATATCACATAAACATGAGTTGTGTTGATAGTGGTGGTTGCAATACAAAATAAATGACATTACTTACTAAAAGTTTTGGTTACTAATACGATTTACAATTATTTAAGTCATTATAATTTTTCCTTACTAAAATATAATGAATATAAAAGTAAGCAAAAGAAATCCACAACTTTTGCTTACTCTTTTGCATTTTAAAAAAAATCATTAAAACTTTTACATTTTTGTTTACTCTTTTGCCTACTTTTTCTTACTCTTTAAACTTTTAGCGCCTTCTTATTACTTACTCTTTTTCTTAAGAGTAGGAGTTGATAAAAATAACTTTTAGTGATTTTTTTAGTTTTAGAAAATACTTTTAGCGTCCCCCTTATTAGTTACTCTTATCACATATAATTTAGTAAGCAAATGTCATAAATGTTGTAGTGTTGTATGAGTTGGTTTACCTTATTATGTAAGTTACACTACATAGTTGTCATAAGAAAAGCAAAATTTCTTAGTGAAATTCCTATTGTATAAATTATAGCACATAATACATATGCGAAAATTATGGATTGTTACACACCAAGATAACCTTGGGGAGGTATCTTTCGAGAGGTCTCGGGTTCGATTCTCACCATATACCTTCAGGGGCGGAATAAAATAGAAGCATGAGTGAGATTTATCCTCTAAAATGAAACGTTCGAGGCTTGCATATTGTCTAATTGGATGTTACTGTGAGCTCGAATCACTAACTACTAACCGTTAAAAAAGAAGCTATCAGGTTGGTTGGATTGGGTTGGCAATCCTAAAATCGCTTGTAATATCTCTTTGCAACTATTTTCTTCTGGTCCTAGCTTTTGCTAGTTGTTTTAATAAAAAATCCGTCGTTCAAAAAAGATGTTAGCACATTTTGTATTTAATAGGTAGTAATGTGTAGTTAGTTTAGTCCGTTTAGTTGTGAGAGTTTCATCAGATTTTTTGTATCTCTTATAATGTTAACAGTTTAGTGAAATAATACAACTTTCAGTTTCAGGTCGGATCGACTTTGACACCCCTATTTATGAGTTGATCTGATTTAGAAGTTACGTATTTTTTGTTTATATGTCATTTGTGAATACAGTAGTAATTATACAAGGAAAAGGAAAGAATCGATAGGCCAGTTGATGGAGAAAGAAGAATAAACTGATTATTTAGTTTCCTTAGTTTATGATATCTTTTATTTTTATTTTCTTATTTTGTGGTATGTTTTATTTATTTTCTGATTTTGTGTTTCCTGGGAGAATATTGTTATCTTTTTTCCCAAGTTTAGTTTTTCTATATAATTAGGACTTTTTGTATTGAATTATAAGGAAGTTATGAATTAAAAAAAAACAGACTTTTAGTCTTTGTTAATCAATTATCTATCCTTGTTATTTTTAAACTACATCAGTTGGAAGAGTTGTTATTTTTAAAGTTTGAATCAACGATTGTTGGAAGAGTTGTTTCTGGTATTCTTTGTTAATCAACAGATTCAATTTATCTATCCTAGTATTCGCTACATCAGTTGGTATCAAGAGCCGAATTTCCTGATTAAGATGTTAGGATATCCGTTTTTTGAGAGTGATGGTTTATCTTTTGATGAATGGAATGATTATGGTGAGGCTAATGATGATTATGATGGACCTCCCATATTTGATGAATATGAAGAAGAACCGATAATAGTTTATGATACAAATATTGAAGATGTCATTGAGGAAAAAGAAGGATTTACGAAGAAAAAAGAATTTGGTAGGAAAGAAGACAACATTGAAGACACTCTAGTTGTGGTTAATAGTCTTTGTTCTACAATGATCCAAACTATCATGGTCGACAAGTTGAGTTTAAAGACGATCAAGGTTCGAGGTCGATTCATTTTAAAGAAAGGAAATTTAATGGAAGGGATACAAATTTGGATTCTACGCGTACAAAGGACGAGTGAGACAAACTCGAGGACGAGTTTTTTGAAATGAGGGAGAATGATGGAGAAAGAAGAATAAACTGATTATTTACTTTCCTTAGTTTATGATATCTTTTATTTTTATTTTCTTATTTTGTGGTATGTTTTATTTATTTTCTGATTTTGTGTTTCCTGGGAGAATATTGTTATCTTTTTTCCCAAGTTTAGTTTTTCTATATAATTAGGACTTTTTGTATTGAATTATAAGGAAGTTATGAGTTAAAAAAAACAGACTTTTAGTCTTTGTTAATCAATTATCTATCCTTGTTATTTTTAAACTACATCAGTTGGAAGAGTTGTTATTTTTAAAGTTTGAATCAACGATTGTTGGAAGAGTTGTTTCTGGTATTCTTTGTGAATCAACAGATTCAATTTATCTATCCTATTCGCTACATCACCAGTCCTCAAATTAAACTACAAAATCAAGCAAGGAAATGATACATTACTTTAGATCACAATAACTCATACCTGATTCAGCAAAACCAGTATTGTACTAGCTATAGGTATGTTTAGCACACCATACTGTTTTTTCGAGAAGTGTTGAAACTAATTATGATTAATATTCGATTGTTTGGGACATGTATAAGGCTGCTACAAGACTTTTAAGATTGTATAGCTGCCAATATTGCAACCCTTTAATG
The DNA here is from genome assembly GCA_025667525.1 of Glebionis coronaria. Lineage (NCBI taxonomy): Eukaryota > Viridiplantae > Streptophyta > Magnoliopsida > Asterales > Asteraceae > Glebionis > Glebionis coronaria. Next base: position 108,951,000 of record CM046879.1, on the reverse strand, counting down.
CTTACTGTTCATGGGCTTCTTCTGCCTACGATTTTAAAATCTTTAATTAGCATTGAAATCCTAGCTAACAAATTTATTTCGATCAAGAAAGAAAAGTAAACCTAATACAGTTTATTTATAGACTTTCCTGATTCGAATACTGGTCCTTTAATGAAATTGAGAATTAATGATCAAAGATAACAAATTTATCTATATTGAAAGATCGCAGCTTTTTACAAATGACTTTTTTTTATCGTTATTAAGAAAAAATTACAACGTTGCTTGCATTATAGAGCATTTTAATTTTTATAAATTTGTGAAACTTGAACTTTTTTTTAACGACAATTTTTTAATTAACAGCTAGCAAAAATCTGCAATACAAACAACAAACGAAAACGAAACACTCTTACATACCACCTTAAAGACCATCCACACACAACCATGAGTAAACGACTGAACTAAATAAACAACACCTAAAAGCGGGTTAAACCTAAAATTAAGCTCGATAGACCAAACAACACCTAACAATATATTCCAACAAAACCAATAATCTTTGAATCCCAAAACAAAGATGTAAATAAAATCATTTTCAATAAGCCAACGAGAATAAGAATAAGCAGTAATCTTTGTGAAAATTTTAACTAGGTCCTGACCAGAGATAGTAACTCCCAGCATGAAGAATTCACCCTATTTCTTTTCACATAAACAAATTCAGATTGACCAACTGTGAAAAAAAAAAGTTAAAGTTAACATAATAAAATTGCAAGGTGTGGCTTATGTATATAAATGCTGGCAGCAACAAGTCTTTAGATTACTATGCAGACAAGCAGTTCAACAGAAAGATAGTGACATATCACTAAACAGAACGAAAAGGAATTGTCAAGAATATTTAATCAGGATCTAAGTTGTAATCGGTTACATGTCAACTATACTCCTTATATATTTCACTAAACTTTCAACTAGATTATGTCATATAAGATTGACTCAAAACAAATGATTTAAAGCAATCTTATTGATGTTTTTTTGAGGAAACATTGATTACGATGTTAACTTTGCTTGCGCGATGACATGATTTTTCGTTTTTCCTACGGTTTTGACAAGTTCATAGCTATGCTATCTATGATTTTTATTTTTAATTTGGAAAAGCATACTTTTGTTAGGTCAACAAACATTTTGTTGTCCACAAATTGAAGACATGGCTAATGGAATTTATTCGTAATAACGTTGGTTTAACAATGAATTGATAATGGCTAGAAATACCTGCCTAGTAGGATCATTTATATGATTAACAGTTCCATGTAAAAAACAGAAGGTAAAAAATGGGACCTAGTTTTCAAATGCAGAAATAGGAAATGAAGAGACAAAATAATGCTACACATAAATAAGGAGACACCAAATGGTCCCCATTGTCTCAAAGGAAATTGCCTTTACCCATTAATTACTCTACTATCAAGCATTTAGAACTAGCAAGAGTTTTATGAGTTTCCAAATATGGTAAAAGTTTCACTCACCTTGTGAAAGCTTTATTTTTGCAGTACTTGGTGCCTTAACACGAGCCAAATATCACTTGAGAACATGAATATTCCGTTAAAAGGGAAGAGACTAAGTTAATACAATTATTTACGGACGACCTATTTTCAAACTATAATTGAACCCACAACTTTTAATTGACGAGTTACTTACATAACTCAAAGCCAAAATAACATATAATTAGGAGATCGAGTGGCCCATATTTGTAGATATGGGCAGAAGTAACTATCAACATCTCAAAGAGGAGGGCAATATGGAGGAGAAAAAATGATAGATATATGACGGATGTGATCCCCAACAAGTTTGTATAAATTCAATAATACAAAAACTGTAGAGTCATTTTCATGTGCGTTTGTCTGTTTTGGTTGTATTTGCATGCATGCCGTAAAACTTTTTGGCAGGTATAGAAGTAACCATCATAACGTTGTCTTACCTTTCTAAATTGGTGTATTAGGTAAATGTAAAAGATAAATACTCCAGTAAAGAATTAGAGTATTCAGACAGTTAAGTAATATGTTTAAAACCTAGGGTTATGTTTGACAAGTTTTTCAAAACGTTTAAGAGCGATAAACAATATGCATTTGCTTGTTTGACAACACTTTAATAACGTTTGAAACATCACCAAAGCTTTAATTTTAAATACTTTTTGAAGAAACTGCAAGTCTGCAAGCAATAAGCAGTAAATATGTTTAATTGTTTTACACTTTATAATTATTTAAACAAACATTTAGTGCTGACTGATATACTTGATAATGCTTAATTACTGCTGAGGAGGGTGTCATGTAGACAGTGGCGGATCTAGGATTTCGAAATAGAGTATGCATGTTTTTTAACAAGGGTTTTTGAAAAAGGAAATTACATGTTCGCTTTTCATGGGTCTGGTTTTCGGGTGGGATTTTTTTTCCAATAATTTGGGTTAGGAGTTATATGGGTGTCGGGTATCACTACAACATTCGAGCCCTACCCCTGAGATATTTTTGGTGTTTCCCCAGTGACATGTCGATGGGGATGCGTTTCCCCAGCGACATCTCGCTGGGGAAAGTTCGCTGGGGTATGCTCGTTGTTAAATGTATCCCCAGCGACTTACCCCAGCGACATGCGGGCCCCACAGACTTTTCCTGGAAGAATAGATTGCCACGGTGGCAAAATTTTCCCCAGCGACATGTCGCTGGGGAAATCCTTATTAAACAAAAAAATTAAGTTGAACTTAAACTTTTTAGCTAATTACAAAATTCCCCCAGCGACATGTCGCTGGGGAATCTTTGCTTATGTTTGACTTGTCAACGCGTTGTCGTTGACTTGTCAACGATTTCCCAAGTTTCCCCAGCGACATGTCGCTGGGGAAACTCTCGATACGTTTGACTTGTCAACGTTTTGCGTTTGACTTGTCAACGATTAACCAAAGTTTCCCCAGCGACATGTCGCTGGGGAACAGTCTGCAGGTTTTTTTTTAAAATTGCCTGCACAGCAGGCGTTTTCCAGATTTTTTCTGGAATTTTTCTGGAAAAAATCTACCAAAACCTGTAACAAAAACCTGTATTTGCTCACCAAAAGACAAATATAAAGTAAACTTGGAATACAAATCAACACAAACACGGAATAAGTTGAGACTTGCACCAAAATATAATATAACGTTCTAATTTAGTCAAGGATACTAGGAATAAGTCGGGATAGTTAAGGATACTAGGGAAACAAGCGTTCTAATTTAGGATAATATTAGAGAAACAAGTCAAGATGAACATAAAGAAACTATGTACCATACTAACAAACACATATATGACACGACTAGCTCGCGTCATCGCCACCATCCTCGCCACCCTACCGATCCTCAGCATCATCACCCGGGCGACTCCCGCTCCCGCTGGCACCAGCACTCTCATATCTCGAAAAATGATCGCCATACCTGCCGTCGTTTCTCAGCAGGCCCATCATGAAATCAACATCCAGATCCCGACGAGTCTCAGGGGGTGGTGACGAAAAGCTTGAGGTAGTACTGGCGTATCCCGGCAATACCATACCCACGCCAGGATGGTGGCCGCGAAACTTGCCTCCTCGCACCATCCTGTTGATCTCGGCAGTGGTGTGCTCACCCGTCGCCTCTAGCTCCCTCATCTGATCCTGTGTGGTGACAATAACACAAGATAGTAAATATATTAGTCGGGTTGCTAGATTATTAATCAATGATTCATTAAAGTGTGTTTTGAAAAGAATACTTACATACAACTAGAGAGATTGCTCATCTATAAATACACCATCTGAATTTGTATGCAAACGATAGAACATGTCGATCTCTGAAGGCTCCTGTTGGGTTTCGGACGCCTTTTGTTGTACATACACACGTAAGTAAGATCAATCTAATTAAATGCGGCAATAATAATATGTATGTAAAATCAATAATGATAATAATAAAATAATAAAAATAAATAATAATAATAATAATAAAATAAAAAAAAATCAATAATAATGTAAAATCAATAATAATAATAATAATAATAATTACCATGAGCTGTCGAGTGCGAGGGATCGACCGAGAACCATGTCGGGAGATAAGTGTTGCCTTGGACCGATTTTGGCTGTTTGTTAAGGATCGCTTCTTGTTATCTTTGTCAGTCCAAAACGCTATCTGTTTCTCCCACTCTTCAGCTGTGTGCTCGTCGGGTCTGTTCCGCCTAATTTGATCCACATCGTATTCTCCAGTCTCGGGGTCTTTTACACAGTAATCTCGCTTCGGACCGGCCTTGCTGGTGTTGTATGATTTTTGTAACTGGGCATTAATGGTATTATAAATATTCTGCCACCGAGGGGTGCTCATGTGCGGCGCGAGATCATATTTTTTCTGCAATCAAATACAACACATTGAAAACAGAGTTAGAAATATAATTTATATATTTATTTAAATTCGTTTATTTATTTATATGATATAAATAAATAAACGAATTTAAATAAATATACACAATACAACACATTGAAAACAGAGTTAGCAATATAATTTATATATTTATTTAAATTTGTTTATTTATTTATATGATATAAATAAATAAACGAATTTAAATAAATATACACAATACAACACATTGAAAATAGAGTTAAAAATATAATTTATATTTATTTAAATTTGTTTATTTATTTATATGATATAAATAAATAAATGAATTTAAATAAATATACACAATACAACACATTGAAACAGAGTTAGAAATATAATTTATATATTTATTTAAATTCGTTTATTTATTTATATGATATAAATAAATAAACGAATTTAAATAAATATAAACAATACAACATATTAAAAACAGTAATATAATTTATATATTTATTTAAATTTGTTTATTTATTTATATTATATAAATAAAAAAAACAAATTTAAATAAATATATACAATTAAATAAATGAACACGATAATTAAATAAATATAAAATAATAACTTACCCCAATAGCTGTCTTGGCCGCCGCCTTGTGCCCTTCGGGGACCTTGCTCCACGAGGGGTAATACAAAGGTATTTCCCTAGCGACACACCCGAATAAGTTTCCCTAATGATCTGAGTAGGGGCCGACAGGTGTAACAAGGTTACCTCTAGCGGCTACAAAGTCGATCTCGACCGGCCGGTTGTGATTATCAGCCACCGCATCCAGTATTTTCAGGCAGCGGGTCTTGTCCTGGGTATTCTACCTGCCGGCTCTCCTCCCGCCCAAATTGGGCTTTTTCTTTCCTTTTCCTGCAAAATCAAGTGCGTGATAAAGTCATAAAAGTTAAGGCAAACAAGTTCAATATGTGTATCAAATTTGTATTACAATAATCCAGAAATTCTTACCCCGGTTGACGAAGCAACCCCCGCAACCGAATGATGGAGGACGTGGACGTGAAGGATCCTCGCCACCACCGTCCCCGCCGTGTCCCCGTGCAACATCAGTCATCTGTATACAGGTACAATTAGCATAACATGTAGAAATTCATGAACAAAATATTTACAAGCATGCACAAATCTAAATATCAAAATAAATTTACACATTTAAACAATCCACAACAATTTCATTCATTCATTCATTCAGTCAAATATATAAGTGTATTTTGCAAGTTACAACACAAAGTTAATCTTCTTCGTCACTAGAATAAAATTTCTCAACACCATCATCATCTTTGATGAGGTCTTCAACATCATAATCTGCTAAATCATGAGGAAGGGGGTCTTCATCATCATCGTCTTCGCTAGGAACATCATCGTTATCTGGCGGTGCGTCAACCTCCGTTGATTCACCATCTATATGCAAATCTATATAGAAGGTGTAATTACCGAAGTCATTCCCACTAGTAGAAGGTGGGAGATCACTAATAGAAGGTGGGAGATCACTAGTAGAAGGTGGGAGATCAGATGAGTTGTCTAAATGTATAATATCAGGTTCGTTCTCTACCACGATTACACCGTTGTTCAAAAACTTTTTATGATTAACATGTTCGACGACCTTCACGTTGGGTTTGGTTGGATCTACAAGGTAGAAGACTTGTTTGACTTGTGTTGCGAGGATGTATTGTTCACTTTTCCACCACTCACCAGAGTCGACGATTTGTGTCATTCCGTTCTAACGGTAAGTTTGTTCACTCTACCAACGGCGTTGCGAGTGTCGAACCACTTAACTTTGAACAACGCAACTTTAAACGACAAATAGTCAAACTCGAGGATTTCTTAAAGCTGACCATAAGTGTTAGTTTTCCCGTGTAGAATATTGATAACCTATGAATCTATGAAGTGGGTTGATGTTTTCTAGTGAGAGAAACTAGAGAGAGAAAGTGACAGAAAATGTGTATGATTTTATTAATATGAAAGCATAAAATGAACAACAACCAACCCCTTTCCATGGTGGAAAGGGGTATTTATACTCCAAGCTTACAATGGGCTTGGACCGGTCCATGACAAGCCCATGGACCGGTTCTTACTTAACTTAATAAGTAACTAATAACTATTTGCTAACTACGAGCTATTACAACATAAATCATATTGTGGAGTGACCGATACTTCTAATATACGTTAAAACGTATTTCTAACAATCTCCCCCTAAGGGAGGTCACTCCACGTTACAAAGTCCTAAACCTAGCATACTATACTAAGTCTTCGTTCTTTAGCTCGTAGTCTTTTCTTCTTTTCTTTCTTTTGTTGTGAATATGTTGGTTTGATCTTTTTGGCTTTGGCTTGAGAGCATTGTTCTTTGGCCTTTCACGTGCGATCTTTGCCTTTCTTGTGAATTTGCCTCCTCGTGACTTCATGCTCCACACACTTATGTCTTTTTGTTGAATTCTCGAAAGTTTCAGAGTTTGGTACAGCGGAAGACTTTATCTTGTACTTTCTTGAATTTTTGCTAAACTTTGATGCAGAAAAACATAAGCATGTGGGAACGACTTCTACAGGTACACCGCAACACCACCGTCTTCACTGGTACACAGCAACGCCACCGTCTTCAACAGGTACACAGGAACGCCACCGTCTTTAACAGGTACACAGCAACGACACGAATAAAATGGCTTTGAACATTTTATTCTAATTCGGTAGCATTTTACCTCCGGTCGGTGAAGACCGTTGGACGATATTAGATATCGTACCCGTGACGGATAGTTTCAATTAAGTAACTTCCTGACAGGATTTCGCGGGTAAACCCGTTCTCTTTATTCGACCGTCCAAAGCTGACTGCGAACATAAAGAGTGAATCACTTGGATAAATTATCCTTGTGATTTGAAGCCGTCAATTCATGAATCCTGGAACAAGTGAATTTCAATTAAGATTTTCACCATCGTTGCTTTCCAGTTGTCACGAGCTCAATTCATAAAGAATCTTGCACGTCACCTACCAAGTGCTGTTTGATGTTAACACTAGAAGGATTTCCACTCGTCACTGTGATCAACAAAGAGTCACTCTGAGTGTTCTGGCAAGATCATATGATAATGCGTAGAGGCCTGGAACGAGTTTAAGTTCAATTAAGAATTAAACCACTGTTTCCTTCCAGTTTTTCACAAGATTGGTTCTAAAAGAACCGCACGTGTAACCTACCATGAGCTTGTTTGATGTTGGCTCAAGCAGGATTTCCATCTTCATTGTAATACTTGCGTATTACTCGGATGTTCTGGCAATATTACAAGAATACTGCGTAGGACTCATGAAAATCTCTTACTTTTCACAGTGTGTGAGAAAGCAAGGAATAAATGAAAAGTGTCCTAATGAGACTTTTGATGATCTCTTGGCTCTAGACTCGATTGTGCGTTTTGATTTAGTGAGCGATGGCTGGAGAGGAGTGCCACCTTTTCAATACTAGTCTATTCGGAGTGAATAAACCAATAGATAACGTGTTGATCTCCGTGTGATTAAAACAAATACCTTTTGAGAGATTTTTGAGTTAGCTGGGAAGGGTTGTGCATTGCATCACTGGGTCCATGATGTCTTTCTTCAATACCGAGAATCATTAGCAAAAATGACCTCAATAGCATATGTATTGACCCGGTTTCTGCCTAAAGTTGTAAGGAGGGCTTCTTTCTTTACACCCTTTATCTTTACAATTCTTTTTCATTCTTCAACCCCTTCAATGCTTACCAATACGTCATCACTAGCACCTTGTTGTGATTGTTCCAGTGCTAGCTTAAGTACTTGGTCGGCATTCAGCTACGTTCTCATTCTTTCTCCATCTTTCCTAGGACTTCTAATTCTATCTAGGGAATTGTCCTTGGGAAGATTCCATCGGCTCTGATGAATCATTGGACTAAACCTATTCCTACCACCCTTTTGTCACCACATCCGTCGTGAATTAAGCGTGTTTTGGGAAGGAATTGCCACCATGAAAAATAATTGAAAATCACTTAAGGTACTTGTGATATTGAAATCAAAAGTTTTGTACCTTAGGTGTTTTGTTCATCAAAAACGCTCCCCCTTAACACGTGCTTTACATATATTAAGTTGGATAATCATTAAGTCTTTTTCATCTTTTAGCCAAGTATCATTTAAATCTCCTTAATCCCATTTTCTCCCCTTATCCAAAATGTTAACCATTAATATTTGGGATATTGAATGGATTAACCGGTCTTTGGGTAAAAATGAAATCGATGTTTGGCCATAGAACATGTTCATGCTCCCCCTTAAATTAATAAGGGATAGTTGTAGTGCTTTAGTATGATATATTTTGAAAGATTTAGAATCTCGTGAGAAATTCTTGAAAAATTATCATACCTTAACACTACATCAAGCCATTAAAGCACAATATTCACAAATATACATATTCACAATTGAAAACCAATATAAAGTGGACCTGAAATGTACGACCCATTAGATGGATCGTTGCAGTAGCTTGTGGTGCACTAAATATGGTCTACCACCCACGAATCTTTCCAAGCTCCTCATCAATCTACGTTCACGGAGCTTTTGATCGATCTTCTTGATCACATAATTCGCCATCTGCCTATAACCCTTATGCCAATCCTCGGTCATCTCTGGCAAAGTCCCACCCGAGTTCAGATGCTCCAACTTTCCTCTGACTTGTAGAAGAGTCCCATCACTGTACTTGTAAAGCTCTCCCACCCTCATAAACTTCATTAAACCTCGACTGTTCAAGTAGAAAATGCCGCAATTCGGAACAGAGATGCCGGTATAAGGACATCTTTCTACATGTTGAGGTAGAACTTGATTCACTGGACGGGTTAAGTTGAGCTTCCTTTGATAGCTTTCGACTCCCAATTGAAGATCTTCAACTCTTTTCTTGATAACAACGCTTCGTGTGAACATACGAAGTGTTGTATTCAAGGCAATGAGGTCTTCACGAGGAATATGTGTGAGTTGATCTCGGGTCATCAGAAGCAACATATCTTCAATATCCTCAAGGCGAATGATAGAGAAATCTCCCTGCTGGATTTTGTATTCTTTGTCATCCTCCCTTTTTAAACTAATCTCCGTCACATGATAGTAGCCATTTTTGGCTTCAGTTTTCAACCCTAAGATGCTGGAGATGCGGATATCGGATCGAACGTTACTCCCTGAGTTGACTAGACAGCAGCCCCTGTACGCCCTTCGAACTCGTTCGTCCCAGTGTGATGCACCTATGAGAGCATACATATCATAATTATGATTTACCTTTGGGACCCAGAGTCGGTTTACCTTTTCCTCGATAAAGGGTATTGTCCCCCAGTTGGCAGCTTTCAGCAAGGTCAGGGATGTTGCGTACTTTGAGGACCCCTTCATAAGATACACAAGATCATTGGTGACGAAGAAATCAAGAGCAATCTGATTATCTTGAGAAGGATCCATTGGAGGTGGAGCTCTTTCTGATTCATGAAGTCCTGGCTGTTGAACGGTATTCAGAGCCTTCAGGATCTCATCGGCATAATACTCGAACTCCATTTGGGTCAACCGGGTTTTGGCGCGTAGTCTCTTATCCTTCAGTGCTTTCTTCACCAAAGATGGAGTAACCGAAGTCTTATACTCATGAGCAAGAAATGCACATAAGTCAATCGGACTGCGGATACGAAGATACAAAACATCTTTGTCGGCGTCGGTGATCGGATCATACTGCGCCGCTGCCGTGATCCAAGCCTGTGGTGGTGCAGTCTCGTCAATCTCCAACGTGTCCGCCCAGTCCCTTGTGCTTGGAACAGTAGATTGTGGGTTTTGTTGCAGAGGAGTGGAGACGTGAACATCTGCTTGTTCTGTTTCAGGCATGTCGGCAGTGTCATGAACGGGTGAGTGTTGTGCAGCTTCAGGTTCGGTTACCGATTCTGCAATCACAGGAACAACAACAATAGAACTAACAGGGTTAGTGGTAACAAGTATGGATGCAGCGATAAATGTACCAGGAATAGATGACCCTGTAGTGGCATTCACATCGTGGCGCCACTTCGATCGTCTGGATTCCGTGGATGTAGATTTTTCCTTTGCTGCTGCATCTTTCTTGGACTTGGTGCCAGACTTAACAGGTTTCTTTGAGCTGGCACCCTTATCCCCTTTCTCAGGCTGTTTACCCCCATCATCATCCTCATCATCATCCCCGTTGCTCCCCCGAACACTCTCCTCATTACCATCACCACCATCATCGCCATCATCATCATCGTCATCATCATCCTCATCATCATTATCATCATCCTTATCATTATCATCCTCATCATCCTCATCATTCTGATCCTCATCATCCTCATCATCATCATCATTCTTATCTTCTTCTTCTTCTTCTTCCTCTTCTCCACCAGTACCCTCTTCTTCGTCACTCTCTTCCCTTTCTTCCTCAGGGAGAATGTGGTAGGGTACCACACTTCCAAACGTCTTGAACAACCTATCATCCTCCATGATAGCGTCATTCAGGGATTTGAAGAGAGCCCGTTGAATCCTCGATTTATCAAACGATCCAAGTTCCCTCATTCGAGCTTTGAGGATCTTCTTAAGTTCAAAATCCGTCAAGTCATAAGCAATCTTGTAGGCGGCTTCTGAAGGATTGGATGATTTGATCATCAAGTTGTCAGCAGCAAGTGTCTTCAACTCATCACGCAGTTTAGGCATTAGGGATTCAACGGAGTCTTTCACTCTCTGCTCTATAGAAGCTTCAAGAGCTTCTTTTTGCTCTTTAAGGTCATCCTTAATAGCTTTAAGTCTCGTAAATCGTGCTTGATGCCTATCAGCTTCAGCCTTTTTAACCCGAGCAAGTTCTTCTGCATGAGCTTTACGTGTAAATTCCATATCTGCAGCGAACTTAGCAATCAACTCTTCTTGAGCTTTCTTAGATGCTTCTTCACTTTGAGCTCGTCTACGTAACTCTTGGCGAAGTTCATCCATTTCTCTCTTGTGATTATCCACATGTTTATCCAACATTTCGGCCATTACCAATGCGGCCATTGTGGACGTTGCAGAGCTGCTCTGGGTTGATGGAATAGGCTCGGTTGTAACTACGGTACTAAGGATGGGGTTTATTGGTGGTGGAAGAAATGGTGTTGAAACCGGTCTGGTTGGTAAGGGTTGAGTTGGTTGAAGTTGAGTTGCTAAAGGTTGAGTAGACTCTTTTTCAATACTAGCTGAAACAGGGGGGTGGATGTCTCCTTCGAAGTAGAATACTTTTCAGGTGATCCAAACTCAAACACATCATCTGGTTCCACGTACTCTTCTTCAACATTTACCCGTGCACCCGAACCACTACCTCCAGTGTCTTTCCTACTCCTTTCCATAGCTATCTTCATCGCTTTTCTCTCAGCCTTGTTAAGAGCAGGATCATCAATATCTTCTTCATCGTGGAGAACTAACTCATCAGCCGTACCCTTTCCCTTCTTAACTGCAGTCTTCTTCTTTTTGGCTTTGGGTTCAGGTAAATTTGTTTGCTTCCGTTTACCTTTGCTCTTAACCGTGGTAGATGAGTCTTCACCTGCTAGAATACTTGCTCGTTGATTCTCAATTTCTGTCAGCAAGTTCTTGTAATCATCAGATGCAATAATCTCATCGGTCAGAAGATGACTGGGAATGGGACCAGGAATAACCGTATTCGAATGAGTCTCCTGCCTTAAGTCTACCAAATCATCATCATCCATCGTGTGGTGACGACTACCTGCACGCTTGTTAATGGATGCATCGTTTTCCATAAAGTAATGTATGATCAACTTAATAAACCTAGGGTACTGGTAACTTTTAACCTTACCCTTTGTGTTTGTGAAGAGTTGAAAAGTAAACTCCTCCCACAGCAGTGATGCATAATCAATACCCATACCTTTAAACATACCATAAAACATCTTGATGATTGGTGGACGAACAGCATCAAACCCAGTTGTTTTGGGTGTTAAACATCGGCTTAGAATCCCAAAAATAGCTTTCCATGGTTGACCAACTTTGGCAGTAGTAAACTCAGACGGGGTTCGTATGTCAAGACATCCAATGGCGATGAACATTTCCATGATCTGGTCCTTAGTCGGGTTGGCTGAGTATGATAGGTCTTTGAGTGTCGGCCGAAATCCAAAGATCTTCCTAAAGTCTGACACAGTGAGCGTCTGCTGCTTGTTGTCCAAGGAAAAAGTGATTTTGTTCGACGTCCTCTCTTTGGTAGCCCAGAACTCGTAAAGGTATTCATAGGGCACTGAAGCACTTCTTCTTAGCGCATGCTTTAGATGAGATTTATCAAGCATGGCTGTACCTACCTTAAATCCATTATGGGTAGAGTGAGATACCTCCTTCAAGCGGAAGTTGTTTGGAATAAACTTTAGAGTCTTGGCTTCGGCAATGGTGGTGGCTCTGGTGTGTTGTATTTGTTGTACTGTAGGGTTAGTCATCGTCTCTGCTTAAGATAAAACACAAAGGTTGAAACATACAAATATGAATATCAATATGACTTTAAACCTAAGCATAGAACATATGACCTAATCCCTTAAGCTTGTAAACCATTCAATCATCTTCTATACGGAATAATCATTCAATTCAGAATACTTGGTCTATGCTGAATATAAATCCTATGCGGAATGATAGGTCTATTCGGAACATAAGGCCTATGCGGAATAAAAAGTCTATTCGGAACATTAGGCCTATGCGGAATAAATACTCTATTCGGAAAGAACAGTCTATGCGGAATAAACAAACCTATTCGGAAAAAACTGTCTATGCGGAATAAATTCTCTATTCGGAAAGAACTGTCTATGCGGAATAAAAAATCCTATTCGGAAAGACTCGTCTATGCGGAATAAATTCTCTATTCGGAAAGAGCTGTCTATGCGGAATAAAGAATTCTATTCGGAAAGACTTGGCCTATGCGGAATAATTTCTCTATTCGGAAAGAGCTGTCTATGCGGAATAAAAAAATCCTATTCGGAAAGACTTGGCCTATGCGGAATATTCAGTCTATTCGGAAAAAGTTTCTCTATGCGGAATATTCATTCTATTCGGAAAGATTTGGCCTATGCGGAAAGATCATTCTATTCGGAAAAAGCTCTTACACGGAAAGTCCTCCTATTCGGAATGTTTTTCAACACTTATATATTTTCTAATTAAGCACGAAATCCGTTTGATTCAAGTGGTCTAAAGGCCAAATCAGTTTAATTTGTTCTATTCCGAATAAAACCCAGGCAAAACCCCCAATTTAATTAACCCTAATTAACGCAGTAACTGATTTTGATTGTTTTCAATTTAAAAAGAGTTAATTAACTTGTTTTGCATGAAAGATTAATCCGATTGAATACCTTTTGACGATCTTGAACAAGAAGAATGATTATGAGATGTTCTGTTTGATTTTCGTGAGTGTTTGTGTACTTGTGTGTTAATGGCGGCCAAGAAAATAAATGGGAACAGTGAGAGTAGAGTGGAGACGGGGTGTGTGAATTTGACTAGGTCAAATTTTTCAGAAGTTTGACATGTTGTCAACTTTACCCCCTCAATTTTTCTACTTTCAACAAACAAAATTCTTTTGTTTTTCCAAGTTCTAATTCTTGTCATTTTGACCTATCTTATGTTAACTACTCTAGCCTGAGTGATTAACCTATCTTAACACAAGCACAAAACTATTCATGACAAACTTATAAGCAACAACAAGACAAATGCCAAAGCAATCCAACCATTAACCATTAAGCTTTTTGAGTTTCCTTGAAAACTTTTGAAGATCTTTTTGATGTGAAAGATGATGTAACATTTTCTCCCCCTTAAACGATGACCCATTTTCTATTTAAAGAGCTGTAGTCATTGTTTAACGAGGCACATGATGATGAAAAACATTTTCCAATTGATATCTTGAAAAGTTTGATTCGTGGTGTCAATAAGATTTCTCTTATTTTAACAAATTAATGCACTGAGACGTACACTAATTCGTGTTAGACCAAGTTGTAAAGTAAACTTGATCCCTTTGCATGATTTGGCTTGTAAATCATGCCCGAGAAAATTAATTCCCGTTGTGAACCAACGTTTTCCAAGGAAATACGTGACTTTAATATGAAAACCGGGTTGTAGTCAGAAATAACTACAATCCATAATGGGCATGTTTTAAAAATGTAGAACTTTTATACGGACTCTATTTATGGCACCGTGTCAATATTGATCGACATTTCTAAGGCCGTAAATATTACCGTACTAAAAGACATGCCCGTTTTAAAAACGAAAAATATTTTTGGTTTTTCTTGATTTTATAATTTTTATGGTTTTTGTAGGTTTTATATTTTTTAGGGATTTTCTTGGTTTTATATTTTTGTATTTTCTTTTTGTGGTTTATATATTTACTATAATATACATGATCACGAACAAAGGATACTCTGAATAGTTTACCACGACTATTCAGCTGATTCTTCTCCCAACTCTTTGAGAGTCGCTAGAGTGAATGATTTCATGCCAAGCTTGTCGATCAAAAACTCGATTCGTCCTCGATCTAAGGCTTTGGTGAACATATCCGCCAGCTGGTACTCAGTAGTGACAAAATACAGCTCGATCACTCCGTTCTCCACCTGCTCCTTAATGAAATGGTAGCGAATGTCTATGTGCTTGGCCCGGGAGTGTTGAACATAGTTGCAGCAAAGGGCAATGGCGCTCTTGTTGTCACAATACATCGGGATTTTGTTGAATCCCAAACCGTAGTCAGTTAATTGTGATCTCATCCAAAGGACTTGAGCACAACAACCGGACATGGCGATGTATTCAGCCTCCGTGCTTGATATTGCAGCGCTTTTCTGCCTTTTTGAAGACCAACTGATCAATCTATCTCCAAGGAGTTGCACAGATCCAGAAGTGCTACGCCTCGTGTCTTGACATCCAGCATGATCGGCATCTGCGTATGATATTAAAGCAATCGAGGAATCTTTCGGATACCATAGACCACGATGAAGTGTTCCTTTTAGATACCGAAAGATCCTTTTCACAACATGTAGGTGCTTTTCGGTAGGCCGAGCCTGATACCGGGCACACATGCATACAGCAAATTGCAAATCAGGCCTGCTAGCAGTCAGATATAGAAGGGTGCCGATCATCCCACGGTAAAGTTTTGGATCGACAATAGTCCCATTCCTATCTTCATCTAACTTGGATTTCTCCACCATTGGAGTGTCCACGGGGTCACAATTCTCAAAGTTATATTTCTTAAGAGATTTTAGAGCATATTTGGATTGATTAATAAAGATGCCTCTGGGATTTTGAGAAATCTGTAATCCTAAGAAAAATGAAATTTTTCCCATCATCGACATCTGAAAGCGTGTGGACATTATCTTCTCAAAACAATTTGACAATTCTATGTTAGTGGCAGCAAATATTATATCATCAACATAAATTTGTACCAGAATCATGTCGTTGCCTTCCTTGAGAGTGAATAAAGTAGGGTCCACCTTGCCTTTGGAGAAGCATTCCGAAATGAGATATGTTGACAGGAGATCATACCACGCACGTGGAGCTTGTTTCAACCCATAGAGAGCCTTCTTAAGCTTGTACACATGATTAGGAAACTCCGTACTGACGAACCCATCCGGCTGACTAACATAAACTTCTTCCCTTAGTTCACCGTTCAAAAATGCCGTCTTCACATCTATTTGATAGACGATCATATTCATATGAGCAGCATACGCAAGGAAAAGTCTAATCGCCTCCAATCTAGCCACAGGAGCAAAAGATTCTTCAAAGTCTATACCCAAGGCTTGTTTATATCCTCTAGCGACCAATCTAGCTTTATTCTTCAATACCGCACCCATCTCATCAAGTTTAACCTTATAAACCCATAACAAAGTAAGGATGTTAACCTTGTCAGGGAGAGGAACCAATTCCCATACTTCAAGTCGTTGGAATTCGTTTAGTTCCTCCTGCATAGCTTCAATCCAAGATGATTGGGTCATAGCCTGCTGCCAATTTTTGGGTTCAACTTCAGAGAGAAATGCATCAAAGTAACAATAGAGTGCATTCTCTTGTAATTGATGGCGTGTAGAGACTGGTCGATCTAGATCTCCAATAACATTCCTAATTGGGTGATCTTTTGTCCATTTAGTGCTATGGTTTTCAATCCTAGGTGGTCTGGAGTGAACAATAGAAGGAGCTTCTTCTGAGGTAGACGCGGCTGAAGGGTTTTCAGGGATCGCTACACCAAAGAAAGGAAGCTCTTGCAAGTGAGCATATTCCAAGTCGTGATCAATAGAATCCTCTTCCACATCATTAGGCACAAGTAGGGGTGATGATTCAGGTGTAGTTTGAGAATCACTTGGTGAAGGTGCATCCGGTTCAATGTGAATTGTAGATGCATTAGATAAAGGTTCATTAGCTTGAGCAACCACTTCAGGTATTGGAGCAATTACTACAGGTGCTGGAACTTCATCAGTCGGGGGATCGAAGAATTCGTCAAACAACGGTTGAAACAGTTTATCCCACTCGGGCCTTGTTGCTGGTAAAAATGATGTAGAAGTAGGATTGTTGGGAACTAATCCGGAACTAATAGCACCGGTTCCCATCTCATGAAGCGCGGGTTCAGAGCTGTGTTGCTCAGAAGCCATCGCTGTCAGCTCATCGAAATCTGCGTCCATAGTTTCTACAATCTTGCCAAGACGACGGTTATAGATTCGGTATGCTCTCTTGGACGGTGAGTAACCAATGAAAATACCTATATCGGCTTTCGGTTGAAGCTTACCCAAGTTCTCACTATTGATGTTTGGATAGCAAAGAGCACCAAACACATGAAAAAATGAAACATCGGGTTTACGGTCATGTAGAAGCTCATAAGGTGTTTTTCCATGGCGTTTCCGAATGATAGAACGGTTTTGGGTGAAACATGCAGTAGATATAGCCTCTGCCCACAAGAACAATGGAGCGTTCGCGTAAATAAGCATGGTCCTAGCAGCTTCCATAAGTGTACGATTCCGTCTTTCAACGACACCGTTTTGTTGTGGAGTGCGTGCAGCGGATGTTTCATGTGAGATACCAACTCCTTCATAATAATCACGAAGAGTCTGGTTGACGAACTCTGTACCATTGTCTGTACGAATACGACGGACAGTAGTATTCAAACGTACCTGAATGAATTTCAGAAAAGTGATGATAGCCTTCGGTGCTTCATCCTTTGTACGTAGAAATCTAACCCATGTAAACCTGGAGAAATCATCTACAATGACGAGAATGAATTTCTTACCGCTCACACTTTCAGTTCTCATTGGTACACAAAGATCCATATGCAAAAGATGAAGTTTTTCTTGATTGGTGTCTTCAGCTTTGGGCTTGTAAGATTTCTTGGTGCTTTTCCCCCTTGAACACGCGGAACATAAATGGTCCTTGTGAAATTTAAGCTTTGGAAGACCACGAACTAATTCGTTTTTAGCCAGATGATTAATAGCATCAAAGTTAAGATGAGATAATCTGCGATGCCATAACCATGACTTGGTCTTAGAAGCTTTAGAGAGAAGACATACTGGAGAAGCGGCCATCATGTCTTGTAAGGACAAGGTATAAAGATTTGCACCACGAGATCCCTTCAACAAATCTTTTCCTTCCAAGTTGCGGATGAAACAAGTGTGTTGTCGAAAAGCAACCTCAAGGTTGGAATCACAAAACTGTCCTACTGAGAATAAATTATGACCAAGACCTTCTACATAGTATACCCTTGAAATCGTCACGTTTCCAATCTGATATTCACCATACCCCATAATCTTTGCTATATGATCATTCCCGAATTTAACCGTACCAAGAAACTTGCTGACAAAATTTCGGAGCATCGAGCGATTTCCGGTCATATGTTTTGAACAACCGGAGTCCAAATACCACAGGATGATTTGGACCACCTGAAAATATCACCACACGAAGACAATGTAGAGGTATCGGAATCTGAGTGTTCCTTGTTATTAGCAGGTACAGATTTAATAATCTTAGATTTGCTAACTCTAGGTTTCTTAGATTTCCTAGCCTTTTTCTTCCTAATTGGTGGTGTAGATTCTAGTTGGCTTAAATCCTGAGGTATTTCTTCACTGATAGGCACTATAGTGGGGGCTGACCTAATTAAAGGGCGCTGTTTCCATACTTGAGTGCGAGTGTTCCTAACTAAAGGACGCTCAGACCTAACCTCAATGGATGCATTCCTAGTTAAAGGGCACATTTTTCCATCTAATGTAAAGGTCCTACCAGTGGGACGCCATTGCCAGCCAACTTGGGCACGAGTTCTACCCGTTGGCTTCCATTCAAGACCATTCTTAATAGCATTCATTTCATTCACGTGATCAATCAGACACAAATCATGACACTGGGAAAACATACATTCATTACAATTCCAACAATTCAAATCAGAATTCACGAATGGTTTAGGTTGCTGCACAGGCGCAGAGCTTTTAGTCTTAACATGATTTTTTTTATTTAAAACTGAACTAGCATTCCTATTGTGAACTTCTACTTTCTTCTTTTTGGCACTACTAGTGGAGGGCTTGATCTTATCTTTCTTGAGTGGCGATCCTTTAGCCTTAGTAGTCTCTTTTAATCCTGTAGAAGGCAAAGTGGGAATATTAGCAACAGATTTTAAAGGTGCCTTACTTGATTGTGCCAATGACGGTTTTGCTCCTGGAGTCTTATTAAATGGAGTTACAGCAATGGGCCTATTATTAAGTAGTGCAGAACCTGGTGTACCTATGTATTGCAAATATGCCAAGCAATATTGAACTCGCTTAATATATTCATGAGCCGAATAATAGTCGCTACTTGAGGGATCTAAGGCATAAAGATCGTCTAAAATATCCCTAAGAAGATCGACATGCTTAATGGCATTCCTCATATAATCATCATAGGTAACTGGGTTTCTCTTATGAAGCGAGTTCTTATAAAGCACTACTGACTTGGTTGTTGGAGCACTAGTGGACGGTGCAGAGTCGGTAGCTAAGTTATCAACAACTTCTTGTCGGGTGAGAAGAAGTGTCTCCTTTAACTCAGCCAAAACCATATTTTTGTCAATGAGCAAGATGTTCAAATCAGAGATTTCCTCGCACTTTTGGTTCAGTTGTTCAACATAAGATTGTTGCTGTGCCGTATTAAAAGCGAAGCGTTCTTCTAGTGAACCATAAAGATCGGATAGTCCCTGTCTAGTCCGATCCATCTCCCCTAGAACAGACGAAAGTCTAATTTCTAAGACCTGGTTTTTAGACTCTGCAGCCTCTAGTTCCATTTTGAGTGTTTCATTTGATGACATATCTCTCTTCAATCTCATTATCTCTTCCTCTAATGTCTTAACAATTGCAATCATCTTGTCACTCGTCTCAACACCGTTTTCACAAACATTTGATATCAAAAGATTCTCATTTTGAGTTTGTTGTTTTAATTCTAAAGATATACAATGTTGTTCTAGTTGATTAAAGCGTTTTGAAAGTAAATTGTAAGAATCTTGTAGCTTTAAAAACTCAGCGTTAGATTCGTGACAAGACTGATTATCTACCTCATTTACAGTATCAGCAACATTTACAGAGAGATCACAAACATCATCACAAATATCATTACAAATATTCACAGCATCACAATTAATCATAGCGGATGTAAGCTCATTCGAATAATTAACATTTACAGTCGTAAGCACATCACACGAGATTACTGCAGACAAGAATCGGTCATATTCGGTTAAAATCTTTTCTTTTTCAATTAGTTGTAGTTCGTAAGCGGTGTCCATTTCATAAAACACTTTTTGAACTTCACCAATTTCAAACACAAGATTTTCCTTAAGAGATGCAAAAATTCCTTTTAGACTTTCGACAAACGGATTGATCTCATTTTTAAACACCTCGTTCATATGTTCGAAAGCCCATTCTCCGGCGTTTAGGCCATTTGAAGTCGTACGTTCCAAAATGACCTTGTCAAAATTAGTAAAGTATTGATTAATCTCTTGCAAGTTTAACCATACAGTGCTAACAGGTATTGACAAGTGTAGGAAAAGTACTAGGGTTTTCTTCATCTAATATGTAGGTTGGTGCTGTTATGAGATCTTTGTCCATATGGAAGCGAATTCTAAAATCCGTTTTTGCAAGCTCCTTATTCAATTTAAAATAATCACACTCGGGATATTTTGCAGAATTGTATGACCGATCCTCATCAACTAGATCCTTACTTGTTTGATCATTGAGAAAAACAATCGGGTCTAAAGCCAATCCTAATTGAGTTGCATTATAAAGTCTAGGACTATGTCTTAAAGCTTGTTTTGCATACCGTGGATTAGGGGGAAGGCCTTTTAGACGTGATAAGTTAAATTCTCTAAATGAAGCATCAAATAAGTGAACTAGTTGAGAAGCAGCGTATTGTCTTAAAAGCAAGTAATCTAGACTTCTAATCTTATTAGTAGCATTAATCTCCATTTCATTTTTCTTAGACTCGAGTGACTCAAAATCCGTTTGAAGTTTTTGAAAATTAGTGACCACTAACTCTTTTTCTTTGAGTTTATTAGACAGATTTGCTCTTAAGTTTTCAATTTCTTGCAAGTGACCCATTTGTTTGTTTCTAAAATGATCATATTCGAGATTAGTTAGAACACTGGACGAAGGCACTAATTCCAAGGTTTGAACTTTCTCGTTGCTTAAGGTAAGCTCATCAGACAAATTCTTATTCTTAGCTAAGGTTTCTAAGAGTGCAGCATTCATTTGGCTAAGTAATGTAGCAGGAACCATGACCAAATCTTGTTGAGCAGGAGTAGGCGTATGCGAAATGGGTCCCGGTTGTGATTCACTCAAAGTCTGGGGACTCACATTGATATTGCTATCATTGTTTGTCTCCTCATTTGAAAGACTCACCACCGAAGATTCATTCGAATCAGCACTCTCTTGCACAACTTGATGTGGTTGAACACTAGCATCAGTGGTATTATCGGTGGTCTTAATAAGTACCTCAGATCTCTTTTCTGGCCCTAAGCTGGAGATAGTTGCCATGAGAGCAGCCTTAGCAGATTGAAAGTCATCACAGTCTGAGTCATACGCATCAAGATCATCGGCTTGGTATGCTGCATTCTGTGTGGTGACAACGTCTTGTTCAGCAATCCCTGGATCAGCAAGAAATGCAAGCTCCTCTTCATCAAGTTCCCTTCCTTGTGCCTGAGCATTAACCAGATAGATCTTCTCTGCAAACCATTGTCCATCCCTTCTCCTCTTGGGTTTCTTACAATCCCTGGACATGTGACCCTCTTCCTTGCAGTTGTAACATGTAATCATTCTCAACTTGCCCGTGGAGTTAGCCCGTGGAGCAGGATTTGCCATTGGTGCCTGATTGACCATGCGAGCATTGGTGGTTGATGTGGTAGGTCTCCCCTGATATGGTTGAATAGGCTGAACCATGACCCTGCCATTCTCAATAGTAGCTTGTTGACGAGAATTGGATGAATTCCTCAACTGATTGTTGGTAGGAGCTGATCCTCTGTATCCTCGTTTGCTTAAAGTCCTTGTGAGATAAGCAGATATAGTAGTTAGCACTTCAACTGGGTCAGCTCCTTGTTGGAATACAGGAACGGGGACTTCCTCATCATCACAATACATTGCTTGATCTGGATGAGCTGCATAATCACTAGAAGGAATACTCATTTGATCAGGGTAGCTTGTTGGATATGCTGCATTCTCTTGATAAGAAGAATATGAAGGCTGAGCATAAGGTGCAATGTTTGCTGGTTGAAGTTGTGATGCATACTGTGGTGAAGGTGCATTAAACCGATATTGTTGCTGATGTGAGGTGGGTGGTTGTGGTAGAATCGAGTATTGGGGGAAGGTCGGTGTCATGTAAGGTGATGGATGATAGGCTTGATGTCCCAAGATATAAGGTGTGTTGTTGTGTGACAAGCTTGGTTGATTAGCCATCAAAGCTAAGGAATCAGGGTACATACCTCGAGGAGAACGGTGCATAATCACATGTTTCTCATGCTGCTGAACAAAAGCATAGATTTGATCTAAATTGCACTTATGCAAATCCCGGGTCAACTTAACATCGGTAATATACTCACCCCATTCAGCTTGAGGTAAAGTATTCAAGAACTTGGTGTTAACCTGGAATGGAGCAATCACGAGATTGTATACATTCAGATCATTCATTAGAGTAGTGAATCTGAAGTAATAATCGTGTAGTGTTTCCCCTAGGCTGTACGTGAATCTATCAAACAGATCATACAGCTGACACTCCCTTTCCTGTTTGGTGAGAGACGTACCTTGTAGCAACACCTTTAGACGTTCCCATAAATCTTTGGCAACCGTATATTGACTTACCATGCGATAAATATCATGCGGAAGAGCTTGGAGAAGTGTCTGTAGAGCCTTTTCATCAGCATCAGCAATGAGTTGTTGTGCCGGTGTGAGTTCTTCATATTCTCTTGGTCGAGACACGTTATTTGCCACAATGGTACCATAGTCGAGTGGACCATTCAAAATCGATTTGACCATAAGCCTTCCGTATGTTGGTTTGCCCTTCAAGTATTGCATCATACGGCCCTGCCATGCCTCAAACACCTCTTTGATAAGCATCGGTGGACGACTATCAGTTCCCGTTATAATTGAGATATCCGTAAGAGATGTCATCTGAGGCATTAATGAACTCGGATTCATTGTAATCACTTAAAAGACTCAAAGATTATCGGTTGATCGAGCAGTGAAGAAAGGTTGAGAATTTGTGTTGTGTTGGTTGTAATCAAGATTAAATCCACTAAAGATCTTCGAAAAAACTCAAATACCCCTTGAACTTGCTTATACGGAATAACCCTGAATCAGAATAAACCCTATTCGGAATAATACCTATTCGGAATAATCCTATGCTGAAAACCCTTATACTGAATAACCCTTATGCGGAATAACCCTATTCTGAAAATGCCCTATTCGGAATAAACCTTATGCTGAATAAACCTTATGCGGAAAACTTTGCTATTCGGAATAATAGGCTATTCGGAAAGATATTCGGAAAAGATTGGCTATTCGGAAAATATTGGCTATTCGGAAAGCTATTCGGAAAGTATGGCTATTCGGAAAGATGGGCTATTCGGAAAGAATTGCTATTCGGAAAGTTGCTATCTATTCGGAAAAATCTTCTTATTCGGAAAGTCTATTCGGAAAAAATCCTGCTATTCTGAAAATTGTCCTATTCGGAATAAACCTTCTATTCTGAAAAACTTCCTATTCGGAATCCCTATTCGGAATAAACTGGAAAAATAAATTTCCGAGACTTGAAGAACAGCCTTAAATCCGATTTTTTGATCACAAACCACAAAAAGTTTTATGATTTTTACCAAAATAAGCTAAACCCAATCCTTATCAATCAATCCCAATAACAAAAACAACAAGATTCAAGATTGATTTTTTCTAAAGATCACTAATTGATTCAAAAACTAAAAAAACAACACAATACTTACCTTAAATCACCCCATAGCTCTTGATACCAAATGTAGAATATTGATAACCTATGAATCTATGAAGTGGGTTGATGTTTTCTAGTGAGAGAAACTAGAGAGAGAAAGTGAGAGAAAATGTGTATGATTTTATTAATATGAAAGCATAAAATGAACAACAACCAACCCCTTTCCATGGTGGAAAGGGGTATTTATACTCCAAGCTTACAATGGGCTTGGACCGGTCCATGACAAGCCCATGGACCGGTTCTTACTTAACTTAATAAGTAACTAATAACTATTTGCTAACTACGAGCTATTACAACATAAATCATATTGTGGAGTGACCGATACTTCTAATATACGTTAAAACGTATTTCTAACATCCCGTCAGGGTCAGTCGAACAAACACCGCTATTTTGAGTTACGCAACGTTCATCGCGGCTCTGCACGACATACCTCACACCATCTACTACGCAACAGTTTACTGACATTGGATCCCTTGATGGTCCATTAACCAAAGCGAATAACTCGCTGGTTGGGCTAAACTCTGGGTCTTGGGGATTTTGTGCGTGACGTTCAAAGATCTATGAAGAAGATAGGATTAGATAGAAAACTAAAATTATGATATTGTTATTTTTACACTTAAGTACACAAAATAAGTGTTAGTTTACCAGCGTCTTAAACCAGTGGGTGAATTCTTCTAGCATGTCTTTTTCTTTTTTTCCTGGAAATAAATTGAAAAACGTTCATGCTATTAGAATAAGTCGTCGAAATGATAAGTTAAGAAAAAAAAGTTACAAAATTAGAAAACACGTACCTCCGGAACTGGTCTTGGTACGTGTCGATCCCAGGACTGTTGTTAAGTACATACCATCTCGCTTTCTTGTACTCGTCGGTAGGAAAATGAGGAAAGGACAGTAAACCAATCGGCTTGCATACCGATCGGAACACCTGAAACTTACACGTTGAGGGAGGGGGGTCCACATTACGATCGGGACGATTAAATTTCGTGGTAACACCCCGAAAATATTGAGAACTTATAGTCAATGCTTCTTCTGCAACATAACCCTCCGCGATCGAACCTTCCGGCTTAGCTTTATTTCTTACATAACCTTTTAGCTTCTTCATGAATCTTTAAAATGGATACATCCACCGGGGTTGAATAGGCCCGCCTTAAAGAGCCTCTAGAGCTAAATGGATGGGCAAGTGAATCATAATGTCAAAGAAAGCAGGAGGATATATGCGCTCAAGCTCGCATAGAATTTTAACCACCTTGACCGAAGCTTTCAACATGTCCTCTTCCATCAAAGTTGTAGAGCAGAGTTGCTTAAACAAGGAACACAGATTGATTATTGGTTTTGCAATATGTTCGGGCAAGTAATTTTGAAATCCGTAAGGAAGTAAACGTTGCATCATTATATGACAGTCATGAGACTTCAGGCCCGTTATATTTGTATCATTATCGGTCACTTTGTGCTTGAAGCATGATTCGAACCCATCTGGTAGTTTATCACTTTTGATGTACTGACAAAACTTTTTTCGGTTCTCTGGTGTTAAAGAATACGCAGCCTGGGGCTTCACAGTCTTCCCCCTGTGGTTTACGGTTAGCCACAAAGGTCTTCGAATGCCCATCTTTTTCAAGTCTTGTCTTGCCTTTGCGGTGTCTTTACTTTTGTCATTCATTAACAAAATGTTCAAGATGGCCTCCAACATATTTTTTCGATATGCATGATGTCTAAATTGTGTCTTAGTGAAATAAAAGGCCAATACTCAAGCTCGTAAAAAATAGACCGTTTAGTCCAGTTAAGCTCGACTGTAACATTGCGGGAAATCTTCACACCCCCATGTTTCGGATGTTTACCCGACGTACGCCTTAGCAATCTAGCATGTTGCGCTTTGATTACATCCGACCGGTTATAATCTTTAGGTGGATCTTTCTGTTCAGTTTGGCCATTGAAGTCAGCACGTGAACTCCTCCATTTATGAGGCTTCTTTAACCATCTTCTATGGCCAACATAAGCTGTTTTGCTTGTGACATGAATAGATGGAGTTTCTAGGTTACATGTAGGGCATGCATAGTAACCTTGCCCACTCCACCCAGACAAACTACTTCGAGCAGGAAAATCATTTATGGTCCATAAAAGCATCACTCTCATCTTGAACTGCTTTTGTGAAATAATGTCTGTAGTATCAACATCGTTCTTGTGCCATAAAGTCTTCAGGTCTTTAATCAAAGGCTGCAAGTAAATATCAATGTCCTTGCCCGGGGATTTAGGGCCAGGAATTAACAACGTCAGCATAAAGTTACTTTCTTTCATACATAACCAAGGAGGCAAATTGTATGTTGTCAATACCACCGGCCACATGATGTAGGTCTGACTAAGGTTGCCGAACGGATTGAAACCATCAACACACAACCCTAGTCGAACATTTCTTGGTTCTGCTGCAAACTCTGGATACTTCAAGTCAAACTTCTTCCAAGCCGCGCCATCAACCGGGTGTTGCATCTTACCAGGATCCGCACACTTTCCAGTAGCATGCCAAGTCATGTCTTTTGCAGTGTGTCTAGACTTGTACAAACGTTGTAGTCTAGGAATGATCGGAAAGTAACGCAACACCTTCCTAGGAACTTTCTTCCCCGGTGTGTTAGTGTCTTTCCATCTACTCGTATTACACACCGGAAAAATTGCAGATTGTTATTATCCTCCCAAAACAAGCAGCAGTCGTGTTCACAAGCATGTATCGACTCGTAACCTAACCCGATCGTTTTAAATGTCTTCTTTATTTCATAGTAGTTCAGTGGGAACTTGAATCCTTTACTATCGGGTAATGCATATCGGAGAAACTCTAATATTTCATTGAATAAAGAATCTGGCATTTTTCCTTTAGCCTTAAAATAGGTAAATTTTGCCATACAGTCTAGTCGAGACACATGTTCACAACCATCATACAGCGCCTCGTTGGCAATTGCATACAACTCTTCAAAGTCGGTACGAGTGGCTTGAGGCGGTTGAGTCGGTTGGTTACTAGTCTCACCAATATTATCTCCTTGTGTTGGTTCATTCGAAGGAATATAGCTAAAATCATCGAGTAACGCTGTCATGTCACTCATCATAGGTTCTCCTAGGTTATCTATCACTGGCGCACGTGGAGCCGGTTCACCGTGTTTGAGCCATGTGGTATAAAGTGGGTCCCACCCGTTTATAGCAATTTCCTCTCCAATCCAATCGATGGGTTTCCATAATACATTTCGACATTTTTTGCATGGACATCTAATTTTCCCCGCAGAATTCACCAACGGCCGGCAATGATTGACAAAATTTGTAAGACCATCATTAAATTCTTTGGAAAGTTTCGGTTCTTTTATCCAACTCTTATCAGCGAATACCATAACTGCGTTTTATCCGTATTAGTTATTATTACATGGAAGGCAATTATGGAAAGCAATCCTAGATGTTTTGTTAACCTAGTGCAACTATGAAAGGCAATCCTAACCCACTCTTTGATGCTTCGTCTCATATATGAATGCGTATAACCGATTTACTATTTGAGAAAATTTCGGCAGCATTTCCCCTCAACTCCCCAAATATGTGTTTAAAGACATATTCGTAGGAGTAAAGGAGAAACACTGTCGAAATCATCTCAAATAGTAAACCAGTTATACGCATTCATATCCTAAATGAGACAAAACAATCAAAAAGCAGTCCCAAACAGGGGACTTTCCGAAGTTAATTCCTATTAAATTAACTTCGGACGGGTTTTCTATAGGTTGATCAATTTCAGACGGGAATTTTCTGAAATTAATCGCTAAAATCCTAAAACATTCCTAAGGTTTAATTCAATAAAACATTTATATCAAACAGCTTATTCTTATAAGCTTTATCAGAATAAGCTGTTTTCAAACAGCTTATCCTGATAAGCTTATCAGGATAGCTGTTTGAAAACAACTGGATAAGCTGTTTTCAAACAGCTTATTCCGATAAGCTTATCGGGATAAACTGTATTCAAACAGCTTATCCTGATAAGCTTATCAGGATAAGCTGTTTGAAAACAGTTTATTCGGATAAGCTGATCAGGATAAGCTGTTTGAAAACAGCTTATCCTGATAAGCTTATCAGAATAAGCTGTTTTCAAACAGCTTATTACGCTAAGCTTATCAAGATAAGCTGTTTCAAACATCTTATCCTGATAAGCTTATCAGGATAAGTTGTTTGAAAACAGCTTATTCGGATAAGCTTATTAGGATAAGCTGTTTTCAAAAAACTTATTCTGATAAGCTTATCGGGATAAGCTGTTTCAAACAGTTTATCCTGATAAGCTTATCAGGATAAGCTATTTGAAAACGGTTTATTCGGATAAGCCGATAAGCAACATAACGAGTGTTTGGGTTTGCGTTTTTTATAGTTAACGAGTGTTTGGATTTACGTTTAATGGAAATTAACAAGTTTATAAATCCCCAACGACATGTCGCTGGGGAAACCAAAATGATAAAAATAAGTAAATAAGTGTTATCAGTTAGAATTGAAAAAACATACTGTTAGTTGTGGTGGTCAGTTGTGGTCGGCTGTGGTCGGTCGCTTTCGGCTGCGCTGTCGACTGTGGTCGGCTGTGGTCGATTGCGGTCGGCTACAATAACATAAAACATTAATTAAAAAAAACCATTCAATTAAAATAACTATAAATTTATATAAAAAATAATTGAATTAAAAAAACCAAAACCTTTAATTTATATAAACTTAAAATGAAAGACAAAACCTTTAATTATGGCTAGTGGTGGTCTACTGTTGTGGTGGTGGTGTGGGTGATTCGAAGTGGTGGTGGTGTGGGTGATTCGTAGTGGTGACGGTGAGATGATTCGCTGTGGTGATGGTGGGGGTGATGGAGATGGATATGGGTGATGGTGGTGGTGATTAGCAGTGGTGACTGGTGAGGGTGATGATTGGTGGTGATGAATGGTGGTGATGATTCGTGGTGGTTATGTGGTGGGGATGGAGGAGATGACGGTGGTAGTGGTGATGAATGATGATTGGTGGTGTGAATGGTGGTGATGATTGATGATTGGTGGTGTGGTTGTACGCAGGTTTGTTTGAGAGAATGAGAATGGAGATAAGTGAAGTTTCTGTAAATCGTCTAAGGATAAGATCTGGTCAATATTTTCCCCAGCGACATGTCGCTGGGGAAACTTTCATTCTTTTTGACGAAATTTTCCCCAGCGACATGTCGCTGGGGAAACCATAGAATTTGTCGTTTTGCGCAGCTGATTTAATAAACCTTAGAAGTTGACGACATTTACCCCAGCGACATGTCGCTGGGGATACTTGTATTTTGTCGTTTTGTGAAAGAAGCGCGTTAATGAAATTTTTTGGAGGGATTTCTAAAACTAATAAACAAAACTTATCCCAGCGACATGTCGCTGGGGAAACTTTTTTTAACCATTTATGTTATATACTTTTAAATGATTAATAATAATAATTTTATATAATTGTATATTTTACTTTTATATAATTAAAAATAATAAGTTTTATATAATTGTGTATTTTTTATATATGATATTTATGTAATTTAGTTTTAAATGATTGATAATAATACGTTTTATATAAATGTATATTTTACTTTTAGATAATTAATAATAATAAGTTTTATATAATTGTATATTTTTTATATAACATTTATGTAATTTAATTTTAAATTATTAATAATAATAAGTTTTATAGAGTTATATATTTTATTTTTATATAATTGTATATTTTATTTTCAAATAATTAATAATAATAAGTTTTATATAATTGTATTTTTTTATATATCATTTATGTAAATTACTTTTAAATGATTAGATAGGGTTCATCATTAGAGGTTCAATGTATTAGATAGGGTTCAACATTAAAGGTTCAATGTATTAGATAGGGTTCATCTTTAGAGGTTCAATGTATTAGATATGGTTCAACATTAGAGGTTCAATGTATTAGATATGGTTCAACATTAGAGGTTCAACGTATTAGATATGGTTCATCATTAGAGGTTCAATGTATTAGATAGGGTTCAACATTAGAGGTTCAACATATTAGATAGGGTTCAACATTAGAGGTTCAATGTATTAGATAGGGTTCAACATTAGAGGTTCAATGTATTAGATAGGGTTCAACATTAGAGGTTCAATGTATTAGATAGGGTTCAACATTAGAGGTTCAATGTATTAGACAGGGTTCAACATTAGAGGTTCAACGTATTAGATAGGGTTCATCATTAGAGGTTCAATGTAATAGATAGGGTTCAACATTAGAGGTTCAACATATTAGATAGGGTTCAACATTAGAGGTTCAATGTATTAGATAGGGTTCAACATTAGAGGTTCAATGTATTAGATAGGGTTCAACATTAGAGGTTCAATGTATTAGATAGCGTTCAACATTAGAGGTTCAACGTATTAGATAGGGTTCATCATTAGAGGTTCAATGTATTAGATAGGGTTCAACATTAGAGGTTCAACATATTAGATAGGGTTCAACATTAGAGGTTCAATGTATTAGATAGGGTTCAACATTAGAGGTTCAACGTATTAGATATGGTTCAACATTGGAGGTTCAATGTATTAGATAGGGTTCAACATTAGAGGTTCAATGTATTAGATAGGGTTCATCATTAGAGGTTCAATGTATTAGATAGGGTTCAACATTAGAGGTTCAATGTATTAGATAGGGTTCATCATTAGAGGTTCAATGTATTAGATAGGGTTCAACATTACAGGTTCAATGTATTAGATATGGTTCATCATTAGAGGTTCAATGTATTAGATAGGGTTCAACATTAGAGGTTCAATGTATTAGATATGGTTCAACATTAGAGGTTCAACGTATTAGATATGGTTCAACATTAGAGGTTCAATGTATTAGATAGGGTTCAACATTAGAGGTTCAATGTATTAGATAGGGTTCATCATTAGAGGTTCAACGTATTAGATATGGTTCAAAATTAGAGGTTCAATGTATTAGATAGGGTTCATCATTAGAGGTTCAATGTATTAGATAGGGTTCAACATTAGAGGTTCAATGTATTAGATAGGGTTCAACATTAGAGGTTCAACGTATTATATATGGTTCAACATTGGAGGTTCAATGTATTAGATAGGGTTCAACATTAGAGGTTCAACATATTAGATAGGGTTCAACATTAGAGGTTCAATGTATTAGATAGGGTTCAACATTAGATGTTCAATGTATTAGATAGGGTTCAACATTAGAGGTTCAATGTATTAGATAGGGTTCAACATTAGAGGTTCAACGTATTAGATAGGATTCAACATTAGAGGTTCAATGTATTAGATAGGTTTCATCATTAGAGGTTCAACATATTAGATAGGGTTCAACATTAGAGGTTCAATGTATTAGATAGGGTTCAACATTAGAGGTTCAACGTATTAGATATGGTTCAACATTGGAGGTTCAATGTATTAGATAGGGTTCAACATTAGAGGTTCAATGTATTAGATAGGGTTCATCATTAGAGGTTCAATGTATTAGATAGGGTTCAACATTAGAGGTTCAATGTATTAGATAGGGTTCATCATTAGAGGTTCAATGTATTAGATAGGGTTCAACATTAGAGGTTCAATGTATTAGATATGGTTCATCATTAGAGGTTCAATGTATTAGATAGGGTTCTACATTAGAGGTTCAATGTATTAGATAGGGTTCAACATTAGAGGTTCAATATATTAGATAGGGTTCAACATTAGAGGTTCAATGTATTAGATAGGGTTCAACATTAGAGGTTCAATGTATTAGATAGGGTTCATCATTAGAGGTTCAACGTATTAGATATGGTTCAAAATTAGAGGTTCAATGTATTAGATAGGGTTCATCATTAGAGGTTCAATGTATTAGATAGGGTTCAACATTAGAGGTTCAATGTATTAGATAGGGTTCAACATTAGAGGTTCAACGTATTATATATGGTTCAACATTGGAGGTTCAATGTATTAGATAGGGTTCAACATTAGAGGTTCAATGTATTAGATAGGGTTCATCATTTGAGGTTCAACGTATTAGATAGGGTTCAACATTAGAGGTTCAATGTATTAGATAGGGTTCAACATTAGAGGTTCAATGTATTAGATAGGGTTCAACATTAGAGGTTCAACGTATTAGATAGGGTTCAACATTAGAGGTTCAATGTATTAGATAGGTTTCATCATTAGAGGTTCAATGTATTAGATAGGGTTCAACATTAGAGGTTCAATGTATTAGATAGGGTTCATCATTAGAGGTTCAATGTATTAGATAGGGTTCAACATTAGAGGTTCAATGTATTAGATAGGGTTCAACATTAGAGGTTCAATGTATTAGATAGGGTTCGACATTAGAGGTTCAATGTATTAGATAGGGTTTAACATTAGAGGTTCGATGTATTAGATAGGGTTCAACATTAGAGGTTCAACGTATTAGATAGGGTTCAATATTAGAGGTTCAATATATTAGATAGGGTTCATCATTAGAGGTTCAATGTATTAGATAGGGTTCAACATTAGAGGTTCAATGTATTAGATACGGTTCAACATTAGAGGTTCAATGTATTAGATAGGGTTCAACATTAGAGGTTCAACGTATTAGATAGGGTTCAACATTAGAGGTTCAATGTATTAGATAGGGTTCAACATTAGAGGTTCAATGTATTAGATAGGGTTCAACATTAGAGGTTCAACGTATTAGATAGGGTTCAACATTAGAGGTTCAATGTATTAGATAGGGTTCATCATTAGAGGTTCAACGTATTAGATAGGGTTCAATATTAGAGGTTCAATGTATTAGATAGGGTTCAACATTAGAGGTTCAATGTATTAGATAGGGTTCAACATTAGAGGTTCAATGTATTAGATAGGGTTCATCATTAGAGGTTCAGCGTATTAGATATGGTTCAACATTAGAGGTTCAATGTATTAGATAGGGTTCATCATTAGAGGTTCAATGTATTAGATAGGGTTCAACATTAGAGGGTCAATATATTAGATAGGGTTCAACATTAGAGGTTCAACGTATTAGATAAGGTTCATCATTAGAGGTTCAATGTATTAGATAGGGTTCAACATTAGAGGTTCAACATATTAGATAGGGTTCAACATTAGAGGTTCAATGTATTCGATAGGGTTCAACATTATAGGTTCAATGTATTAGATATGGTTCAACATTGGAGGTTCAATGTATTAGATACGGTTCAACATTAGAGGTTCAATGTATTAGATAGGGTTCAACATTAGAGGTTCAACATATTATATAGGGTTCAACATTAGAGGTTCAATGTATAAGATAGGGTTCATCATTAGAGGTTCAATGTATTAGATAGGGTTCAACATTAGAGGTTAAATGTATTAGATAGGGTTCATCATTAGAGATTCAACATTAGAGGTTCAATGTATTAGATAGGGTTCATCATTAGAGGTTCAATGTATTAGATAGGGTTCAACACTAGAGGGAAAACCTTGGCGGGAAAACATTGGAGGCAAAACATTCGAGGCAAAACATTGGAGGGAAAATGTTAACAATTTCCCTCACTTTTTTAGCATAAAAAGAGAACCACACACACTCCTTATCATCACAACCACCAGCAGATCACACACTTATCATCATAAACAAATTGTTATTATGTACATGTTGAAGCATGAAGCTTTTCCGTGCAGGTGTGGACATGGAGATGTAGTTCTTCGAGAATCGTGGACAACTGAAAACTTTGGTAGACTGTACTATGCTTGTCCACGTTCACGGGTTCAACCTCCAGTTTCATATGGATGCAAATTTTTTTTATAGAAAGACGAACGCGTCCAACTACTAATCAATTCTCTTGGAGGTTCAATGAGCTTTTCTCCTCCAAGCTCTTCTTCAAGACCTTCAACGAGCTTTTCTCCTCCAAGCTCTTCTCCCAGACCTTCAACGATTCCAGTTTCTTCTCCAAGCTCTTCAGCGTGTGCAAACTGTGTGCGCTTGAATGGAATGATAATGGTACTTGAGCATACGATAGAGTTGTACCGCAACTCCGATAGGCACACATTGGATTCAGCTACACTACTTCACGACCTTTACGATGACATGGGGAACATTCGTTTGAACTAGTTTATGATGTATCTGTTTTCGTGTTTATGAGTCTGTTATCGGTTTAATATCCATGTTTAATTAAGCGCGTGTTTAAGTGTCCGTGTAGAATAAAGTTAGGTTTAGGCGTGTCTGTTTGTAAGCCTCAATGAATGTTAACAATTTTTAATTAATATTAATAATGAATGTTAACAATTATCAGTGAATGTTAACTTTTGGCGGGCAAAATGTTGGCGGGAAATCATTGGCGGGAAAACATTAGCGAGAAAATTAACCATTTGTCTCACTTTTTTTTATCATAAAAAGAGATATACTATTTTAAATTTTAATAACTATATTTTTTAATATATATTTTATATTTATTAAAATACTATATAAACATTACACTTTTTTGTGAAAATTGTTGGTCAAATTGCAGTCAACGTTTCCCCAGCGACATGTCGCTGGAGAAACTTTTCGTTCGTCGTTTTGTTAAATAGGCGCGTTATGGAAAAACACTTGGAGGGAATCCTGAAAGTTTCCACAGCGACATGTCGCTGGGGAAACTTTGGGCCATAAATAAACAGAACATTAACACTAATCACTTGGATTAGTCCGTGGAAGAAAGTTTCCCCAGTGACATGTCGCTGGGGAAAACTTGGCGGGATAATCTCCCGCTTGCATTTTTGCGATGCAGTTTGGTCAAAATTCAGTCAAAGTTTCCCCAGCGACATGACTTTTCTTTATTTTTTGGTCAAAATTTCTACGAGCAAGTTTGCCACGTCAGACTGATTTTTTCGTTTAGCGTCGTTTCCCCAGCGACAGGCTGTCGCTGAGAAAAACCCCGATAGGGAAGGGCTGGATTGTTGTAGTGTATGACACAAGATATAGCCAATTTTAGGCCATAAAAGTTTTAAAAAAAATTTAAAACTGTCATTTTCATGGTATTGCAATCCCAACAAATATTTTACTATATTATGTTTTAGTTAGTTTAATATCAACACCTTATTAAAAATCTTAGATCCGTGTATATGAGCTTAGACATTATATTTTGTTCTTTGAAACGTATAGATTTAGAAGATATGTTTTGTCAATGGGTTATTGGACATGAAATTGGTTAATTTGAATAGATTATTTTGATTAAATTTTGTTCGAATTTTGAACTCAATATTGCAATATTAGTTGTTGACTCACATGAAAGCACATTTCTTTTAACTACTGGGGGAGTGGTTTGGGCCTTTCATAATTACT
This sequence comes from Glebionis coronaria, assembly GCA_025667525.1. Lineage (NCBI taxonomy): Eukaryota > Viridiplantae > Streptophyta > Magnoliopsida > Asterales > Asteraceae > Glebionis > Glebionis coronaria. The sequence continues at coordinate 108,915,933 of CM046879.1, read as the reverse complement.
GGACTGGACTTAATCTCAAAGTAAAACATTAAAATTTGACACCATTGAACCACTTAAAAAATACTAGTAATAAAAGAAGAAAAAAATCAATCTCAACCATTCATTTTTCATAAAAAATAAAAACTTATCTTTCACCTTTTTCTTAAAAACACTATATCTTTCAAACGATAAATCGTCAGATTACGAAAAATACACCATTACGACGAAAAAATTCTTATCTTTCAAAGATAGGCACTTTGATATATTTTTGATGATTTTTTATTATTGCGATTTTCGACTATAAAAATCACATGCGATTCGGAAAAATTACTTGTGATTTTTTATAAAATTTTTTTTTACAGAATAAATAAATAAATTTTATTATTATTTATTAGTGTAATTATTTACATAGTCGAATGTAAACACGTAACAAGTTACGCCACTAGCTTTTTCATATATTTTTGATATTTTTTGTTGAAATTTTCGTCAAAAAAATACATATAATTTGTAAAATCACTAGCAATTTGTAAAATCAATTGTGATTTGTATTTCTATAAATGCATGTGTGATTCCATATATCGCATGCGATTTCATAAATTTACATGTGATATTAAAGTAACAAATCACGTGTGATTTCAGAAATCCTTAAATTGTAAATGATTTTACAAATTTACGTGTGCTTTATAAAGGTAATAAATCACATGTGATCCGTGAGTGCGAAAATAAAAAAAAAATCGTCGAAAGTAAGTACGTATCATTAAAAAGAAAATTTATCACAAATCACATGTGATTTGGTAAAAATCATGTCATTTTGACACAAATCACAAGTGTTTGAAAAAATTACTTACGGTTTGCCGAAAATTATGATTTTGGATTTAGTATAACTAACTTGTTATTCGGATCAGTCACATGTAATTATCATTAAATCACATGTAATTTAAGCAGAATTACATGTGATTAAAATAAATTCATAACTAATTCAAAAGCAAATTTACTTTATATATTTTACATGAATTACATGTAAAAACACATAGAGAATCACATATAATTCAAGTAAAATTACATGTGATCAAAACAAAATCACATATTAATTCAGAAGCCAGTTTACTTTCTATATTTTATATGAATGACAACAAAACATTTTTATATATTAACAAAATTACATGTGATTCAAACAAAATCACATGTGATTCATCTAAAGTGGGTTTGTTAGAAGAAGTTAAGGTTTCGAAATTTTTAAATCACATGTAATGCAAGCAAAATCACATGTAAGTATCATCGAATTACATGTGATTCAATGCAAGCAAAATCACATGTAATTCAAGCAGACATTTTAATATATTAACAAGATTACATGTGATTAAAAAAATCACATGTGATTCATCTAAAGTGAGTTTGTTAGAAGAAGTTAAGGTTTCAGAATGCTTGAATCACATGTAATGCAAGCAAAATCGTATGTAATTATCACAGAATCACATGCAATTCAAACAGAATTACATGTGATTCGAACAAAATCACATGTAATTTAGAAGTCAATTTATTTTATATATTTTGCATAAATGAAAACAGATAATACATAATTAAAAAAATCACATGTGATTCATCTAAAGTTGGTTTATTAGAAAAAGTTAAGGTTTCGGAATGCTTGAATCACATGTAATGCAAGCAAAATCATATGTAATTATCACCGAATCACATGCAATTCAAGAAGAATTACATGTGATTCAAACAAAATCACATGTAATTTAGAAGCCAATTTGTTTTATATATTTTACATAAATGAAAACTGATAATACATGATTAAAAAAATCACATGTGATTCATCTAATGTGGGGTTTGTTAGAAAAAGTTACAGTTTCGGAATGCTTGAATCACATGTAATACAAGCAAAATCACATGTAATTATCACCGAATCACATGTAATTCAGAAGCGAATTTTTTTTACATATATATTTTTTTGGGTAAAGGGGACTCCACCCCAGTAAAATGAACATATTTTATATTAATGGCAACAAATATTTTAATATATTGACAGAATTACATGTGATTCAAACATTTCTAATGTAATTCACATAAATCACATGTGATTTTAAAGTAATAACGAAAATATTTTTGTCATTTAATAGACGGTTATTTTCATACACTTATAACGATTTTATAATGTTGAAATTCTCGTAAAAAAATACACGTGATTTTCATAAATCGCATGTGACATCATAAATTCAAATGTGCTTTTTAAAATGATAAATCAAACATGAGTTTTCGAGAATCACATGTAATTTTTCGAGAATCACATGTGATTTTTTTACGAAAATTTTTACAAAAGTTCGCCGAAAGTATATAGAATTGCATATCTATAGAAAGATAATTTAATTCCCGTCGTGATGGTATAATTATTTTTCATAACGATTAATGGTTTGAGAGATATTTAATTTTTAAGTAATAGGATAAAAATGTGTTTTTTTTTAATTAAATTAAAAAAAATTAATATACACCATTAGATGTGATCTAAATGAATGGTGGAGATTGCTTCTTTTTCTCTTTTTTGGATGCATGTTCCTTAGGGAACTTTTGTCCTTTAATTTGACCTATCATTCACTGAAACTCAACCGCTCTGCTTTCCACAAAAGAGCCATGGGTGCTTTTTAGCTTTCTTTCTTTCTTTCTTGAGAAGGGTGTGCACTTAAAATTTTCATGTATTATAAAGGGTATGCATTCGTACCTTTTAAATGCATTTTTTGTTACTTTTGAGAAAATGCTAAAAAATTTACACTACTAACAATTTACGGAGGGTATGCACGTACATACCCTTCATACAAGATGGATCCGCCCCTGCATGTAGAGCTAACGATTTTTCATTTTTTCCTTACAATTGTCACATCAACACCACATAATCATGAAACAACTAACCAAAATACTTTTTACTAGTGAAGAGCCAACTCTCTCCATTTTGGCCCCACCACTATCTTTTATTTTTTTATTTTCATTAACACACAAATTAATATTTATTTCATCCAAATTAAAATTACAAATACTTAAATAAAAATTACAAATACAGAAATTAAAATACGATAAAAAAAATAACGAAAGTTAAAAACACACAACAATAAAAATAAACTACGAATTTTGTGAGGATATCGGGCCATAATTTCTTGTTGTTGTCGACGCACAAGCAACCTCTTTGGTATCGGCATTGCCTCAGCATCAACTACGAGAAACGCGAAGTCGGACTTCGCGGTAGCCTTTTTGGCAACATATGCGGATTTAGCCGAGATCATTTTTTGATGCATTGCATCGTTCAGTGTTTCTTTCGCTGACCCCGACGATCCTGCGGAGCTATCACTTGTCTCAGATCTTGTCTTCTTGGCGCGTCGAGCTTTTTCGGTGGATCGAGGACGTTCATTGAGAAGAAGATGGAAATTGGGAAGAAGATGATATGGAGTTTGCGACGATGGCGTCGAGGGGTTTAAGGATGACGAATGATTCATGTTGCTTGTGTTGAGAAGCCTGGTGAATTGTGAGATGTGGGAATTAATCATCTAGGAAGTTAGACATTTTTTTGTTGTTGTTAGATAGAGAGATTTGTTGTTGTTAGAATGAATTGTGTGTGTTACAAGTGTTAAAATGAGGATATATATAATAGTAAATGTAAAAAGAAGGGGCGACGAAGAGGGGAGGTCGGTGTGACGGTGAGCTCAGCGAAACCCGGCGAGGGTGACACCTCAGCTCGGCGAGGCCCCCTCCGCCGTGACAGCCAGCTCTCTTACTGCTTGATACCAACTTTTTGAAGTCGATCGAGTCAACGGGTCCGGGTTAACCCGGTTTTCTGAATTTTTTAATATATATTTTTAATACTTAGCAAAAGCTAAAATTTATATTTTTTAATAATTAGTAGAAATTATATATAAAAACGATGAAAACATTCGTACATTGAACGTATAAACTATTTACCAACCAATATAACATGTAAAAATAAAATTTCGTCGCTAATACGTAAAATTTACAATAAATTAAAAAAAACTCTAAAAAAATTGAAATCCGGTCGGGTATCGAGAACCGGGTTGACCCGGGTCACCTCAAACCCGACAGGTCTAGCCGGGTTTCAAAAATATGAAACCCGGGTCAATATAACCCCTTTTTCTTACCAAAATCGGATCAACCGGTTTAACCGGGTATGAAAACATTACATTACCACGTGTTGTAAAACAGCTAAAGCTTAAGTTTTTGTAGGTATTAAAGTTTTGATGACATATAAAATTTATTTAGATTAATTCCGGAATCAGTTAATCACTTTCATAATATATTATGTTCATCCTATTCGAAATCTTAAGCTACACGAAATTGTATTGAAATAAGAAAAAATAAACTCAAATTTTAGGCTGAAAAAGAGAAAAAAAAACATGGACAATTTGTAGTTTTTGTTCATGTATTTTAATTTACCAAAATTTGTTGTTTATGTATAATAAACAAGTGACTTATGGTGAAAAGTCACATTTTTTCATAAATAGTCACACATTTTGGTGAAAAGTAACTAACTTTGAAATAGATTTCAACGACTCTTAGAGAGCTGTTGGCACGAGAAGGTGGTGCCAAAGCTGCCACGTAGGATTTTGGGGCTTTAGCACCAGAAACCCTTTGACACCACATTTGTGGGGGAGTGGTTGGCACGAGAAAGGGTGGTGCCAAAGGGGTATAATGGGCCCACATAAACCCCGCTTTATAATTAAAAAAAAATCAAAAATCAAAAATCTGTTGGCACGAGCTGTTGCTGTTGGCGCGAGGCCCGATACGATGCGCCAACGGAGGGCTGGCACCAAAGAGCTAACAGCCAACTTTGACACCACCGCTCCCCACTCTTAAATAGCGATAGTTTAGCTCACATCTATCAAATCGGTTGCAACACCTCTGTGAGAAGTTCATGTCATAAACTTTTTCCATTTACTATATATGAAATCATGTTAATTAGTTTATGTATGACCTCAAATCCTGTTGCGTAAGAAACTAGGGTTAGAAATTTATGTTTGATTAAATCGTGTATAGCTTAATTTCCGAATAAAGTGTTTCGACACTTATTGCCTAGGTTCCATGAAATCTATACTTATTTCCTAAATTTCAAATAAAGAATTTCGACACTTTATATCTATATGCATAAACAGGGCAAAACAAAAAGGAATGTGTGTTTTTCGTATTTTAAAATGAGACAAGAACTCCTATTTTATAAACAGATGGCGATTGAAGAAGGTTAAAACCAGGTAGAATTCCAACAACAATGTCAGTTAGCCAAAAGTTATGTTTGTTGATTTTTAGTGAGATAAAGCGTTAAATATACGATTGGGCTAGGACGCTTTCCAAAACTCCGCTGGAGACGCTACCCTAGACCCTAGGCCCTAGCAAGGGCGGCTTTCCCTTGACATGTTCTTGCTCACTTGCGAGCGGGCCCTCAATAGGTGGTGCTTTCTCTTGACCTTGCAAGAGGCGTTGTCCCCAAGACCTTGCCGGAGGTGAAACTTGTTTGACCCATGCGTTTTTATCGTGGTCGAAAACATATTAACTCAAACGAGTTTGTATTTCACACTTCCCTTACGTGTATTCGAGCTTTATATGAAATTGTTTGACCTCAAATTATAAGAATTACATAAAATAGCCAATGACACTAGATCACCAACATTTTGATATCTAGCTATCATAATCGAAAATATATTAAGTCAAAGATTGTGTACTTCACAGTTTACTTACGTGTATTCGAGCTTTGTATGAAATTATTTGATTTAGTTATCACATGCATTTAGTTGGGTGTATTAAAAGATAGAGAATAAAAAAAAGAGAATGAAAAAAGCACTCATTAACTAAGCTTGGGATAATATTATGAAATGAACCATTACTTAAAATAAGGTAATCACCTATTTCTTAATAAATTGAGAGTTATGGTATTGATTACCCCGTGTAACCATCAACTCTCAATCATAACTTTCATTTGTTTCACTTTTCATTTTATTTCACTTTTTTTTTTTTTCACTAGTAAAATTCACATATGTGATGAATTATATATTACACGAAATCACAATCTAAGAAGTCTAATTACTCTTTTTGTTTCTTCTCAAAGATGAATACTTGTATATACGAAAATCCTTGTTGTATAGTACTTGGAATCTTCATTTCGTTCTAAACTTCTTTCTATATATTGTTCCTAAATTTGATATAAGCTTTTTTTATTTCTGAAGTCTCATAAACGAGGATCTATACATGTGCTTCGCTGCGAGTTTTGTAAGTTAATGGTTAATAAAGATGCGCAATACATTACATAATCATACATATGAATGTTTAACAGAATGTTTGAAAAGGATGCATGGGTACGCCACCCAAAAGAGGATACATCTACTGCTAGTCTGCTACTAATGACTGGTAAAAAAGAAATGCGATATGATTTGTGTTATCTGGCGGAAATATGCATAAACCTGCACTTTTGTTACAAAAGGGTGAATTGTGGTCGTGGCATTGTCCTCAAAGTGTGATATTTCCTTCGCCTTTAGTCACCTTTTGGTATCTTAGTTTCTGCTTATGGGCTTTCGTTGATTCAGTGTCTTTTGTCGTAGGAGATCGTGGAGGTGTTCCTAAATATGTTGAAAAGAAAGTTGTTAAATATCTTACATGGAATATTAGTTGATATTTGTCTTTATTTAACTTAATAATTAGAAACTGCCAAAACAATGCACAATTAAAAAAAAAAAAACTATTAACCAATGTTTTAAAATCCAGGTTTTTATTTGACTCGGTCAAGTCGCCGGTTTACCAGGTCACCGGTTCAACCAATTGAACTGTTGGGTTAAACCGATTTTACGTCAAAATGAAATATTATCAATATTTGAATGAAAAGACCGAAACTAAAAAAATACATAACTCATGATAATGGTAGCTTTTAAAATTTACGCTAACCTTACAAGTCACAACTATCTAAGTACAACTATATAAAAGATATAACTAATTTTAATTTATTTTTAAATGTGTTTATGAGTACACCTATAAGTATATTGATGGGTATATGATGAGACTGCTTTTATACATAATCTTATCGTCCAAAAAGGGCTTTAAATACATAAAATATCATGAAATTGGCCAAATATATGCTTGTGTTTGTTACTTGTGTATTTTAGGTACGGATATTGAGAAAATGACAAAAGATCACAAGAATCATGCAAAAACGAACACGGGAAACGAAGCCGCACAATGAACCAAGCCCTAGTATTGATTTTCCAAGAAAGACCCTTGAAGAATTGGAGATTGAACAAGAAGGGTCCTCCAATATTGAGGAATTGACACTTTAAACCCTTGTATATTCATAATTACAAGATTGGTCCCTAAAGTTTGTCAAATTTATAAAAAAGGGCCTTAACTTTGAAGAATTGACAAATTTAGTCCCTTAACAAAACTAAGTTGTCAATATTAGTCCTCCAAAAAGTCAACAAACAAGTCAAGACCTTGAAGAATGAAGAAAATGCCAAAATCAGTCCTTCAAATATCATAAATGGGCAAAAATAGTCCTTGAAATAACTTTTCAAAAGTTATTGTGGCCAAAATAAAAGTTTTTAAACTTCAAATGCAAAGGATTATTCATAATAGGGCTGGCAAAAGTAAAAAGACAAGGGAATGGAAAATGAGGGGGCAAATGGGCCAGACACACAAACTTCACCCCACCAATACCACCAAGCCACGTCACCCCCACTCACTCCTCCACCAATCAAAACCCTTCTCCACTCCACGTCACCCTCCACTAGCCTAAATAACTGATTAATTTAATCAGTTAACCCCTTCCCTCCTAAACACAATTTTTAATAACCCACTAATCCCAAACAGATTAAAACTCATCCCTAATCTCCCATTAACCCTAACTAAACCCAGGACGAATCCACATCAAAACAAAGGGTTTTCCCCTATAAACTTCCAGAATAGTAATTAAGGGTTCCCTAAACCCTTTTCAATCCCCAAAAACGTCACCATCCCCTCCCATGTGATGAACCCAGCCTCCCCTGACCCACGTTTTTACAAAAAGACAACCAGAGAGCAGTCCATCAACGGTTTTGATTACTTCTTGGTCAACCAGTGGTCTAGATGAGTTTGCAACAGCTTGCACACCACAAAACAACAAAAAATCTTCACATGAGCTTATGAAGACCAAGATTCGAATTTCAAACTCAAGGGCAGAATTGGCAAACTACATGCTAGGGTTTTTCATCCTTTTTCATTTTCTAGAACCTTGTACACCCTATTATGTAAAGGGTAGTAGGAATTTAGTTAGACTGTTCTTGCTTTTTCTCATTTTTTCACAAACCTTGTAAATCCAGTTTTATGAAGGAAATAAAATGGTATTGAGTTTGATGATGAGAAAGACTGAGTTCCATTTACTTTTCATGTCTTGTTTTATTTGAATGAGTTTTCAAAAAGGTATTTTCAAGTTTCTATAAACCTGTTTTTAGTTTTCAAACCCGTTTTTCAGTTAAGCAAGAAAGTTCATAGGCCGCATAAGCTACTTATTTGAGCTCTTATATGACCATAGAACCCTGATATCTAAGAGATATCAAGATTCAGTGGGTATAGACCTTGGGTAAGAAGTGTTGTGAGGTGAAAATTTTCTTGTTAGTTTGATATCTTTGTTTATTTACATTTTACTGTATCAAAAGCTACAAGCCAAAAGCTTGTAGCCTTTGATACTTGAAGTTGTGCTTGGTCTTGTGGTGTTGTGCAGGTACAAGGAAGCAAGACTCACTCTCATTTCATCATATTTTTCTTGTTTGTTGTTGAAGATATTGATATCCTTTGGGTCTCTTTTAGATTCCAACAACAAGGATCCTCTACTCATTTTCATAAGCTCCAAAAAAGGGTCCTAGAAGGAATCAGCTTGTTGGTAAGAAGCTTGAACCATAGTGAACTCTAATTTTGAACCTTATAAGATTTGTAGTGAATTTGTGATGCTATTTGTGCTATCTACTTTATGTGTCAGTAAATGCCTTGATTTAAGTTTATTTATGCCTTGTTAAGTCTTTGATTCAAATTTGTAAGGGGTGTTTAGGCTTAGGGTTTAATTGATACAAGATACATCAAATCTGTTAAAAACTGGTCATACATACTCCTTAGGTCTTTGTGGGTTTGTTACGTCAGTATGACTCATATTAAATAGGATTTGAAAGAGTTGGATGTTGTATTTTTAGCAAAAATAGTCTTAAATCTGCTAGCTTAAAATTCAGTAAGTTTTTGACAATCTTAGACCACCAAATCTTGTTATCTGTTTAGGAGCATGTTAATTCAAGATTGTAGGCTATTTTGTTGTGGATTGGTAAGATTTTGAACAAGTTTTGGCCAGTTGAAATTCATCATTGTGCACTTTGCATCAGACCTAATCAACCAGACCCCTATTTGTGCCTATTGTGCTTGATCTTGTGTGATTATCCTTGAATCTGCTATCTTTGTGTTTATTGTGACTCCCACAAGTCAACTAACTTGTGGGGTGCCTATACTTGCCAAAACAAGCAACCATCAAGGCTTTCCTAAGCCAAACAGGTCACCAAGGCCATTTGTGGGTTTTCAGACTCATCAGAGAACGATTCAGTTCTCGGATAAGTCTAGTTCTTGAAAAAAATTGTTACTGTAGCTTTATCTCAATTTTCAGTCACGTTTTAGGTTTGATTTGGGTCATAACTTGCTTAATTTTGATTATGTTTATGTTTTTGTCATTAGTTATTCATCAGGATTAAGTTTTATAAAAGAAAAATAAAAAAATAGATTTTAAAAAAGGACGTGGCCAGGACTCGAACCTGCGCCACTCCTCTCACACACTAACGTGTTAACCAGTTGCCCTAGGGTCTTTGACTGGTTATACGTTGTTTGGTTTATTATTTAAAGGGTTTTCATTTTTAGCTTATTTCAACCATCAGCTTATTAATAAGCTGATTTTAGCTTATTTATTTAGGTTTGTTACTGTTTTGATTTTTCTTGCATTCTAGGTTTAATTTAAGATTTTCTAGCATAAAAAGTTTATTTTTCACGTTTATATTTAATTTTCTATGATTATTTTTAGTTTTAATTTTATAAAGTGATTAAAGAATAGAAAAAAGTGTTTTAAAATTTTGGAAAAATAGTTTTTGAGTTTTAATTTAGTAATTTGAGGTTTACAACCATTAAAGTTTTCAAATTGACTTATTTTCGATTTTATTTAATTTTAGGGTTTTTAATTAACTTTAAAAATTAATATAAAATTATTAAAAAGGTTTTGGAAAATTTTGTTTGCATTTTTATCTTAATTACATTTTTCTTGATTTTAGGAAAAATTTTAGAATTTTTTATAAACTTTGGATTTTTAATATTATTTTATTATTATTTTATTATTAAAAATTAAAAGTTAGTTTTTTCTAGTTTTTTCTAGTTTTTTCATTTTTCCTAGTTCAAATACACAAAATTAGGAATTTTACAATTTTTAGAATATTTTTATTGTCATTAGATTAGTTTTTATAATTATTTTAAGTTTAAATAGTTTTTAATTGTTTTTAAATAGTTTTAATTATTTTAAAATTTTCAAAAATAGTTTTAAATTAAGTTAGGTCATTTTAAAGGTTTACAATTGAAAAAATCTCATTTTGGGCTTTTTGTTAATTGAATTGATTTTTTGGGCTTTAATTAGCATTAAAAAATTATTATTTAATTAAATAAAATGTTTGAGTCATTTTTGGTTTTTTGTAAACTCTAATTACATTATTTAGGATTTATTTAAATTTTCTAGAAATTTTTTGGGTATTTTTTTAATTTTGTCACTTTTTACGGTATTACATGTACGACTTTATCGTCTTAGTTTAATTCGTCATCGTAACCGTCATTCTCTTCTATCTCATTTCTATTTTCTTTTCTCAAATATAATCACAAAGTTAATCATCTCTTAACACACACACACCAAGCCTCCTTGAGAACGATCCCACATAAAGGGTTATAAGTGTTTATGTTTTCCTAAACGTACGCTTAATACTTACCGCTTTTACCTCGTTTTCCTTAATGAGTGTAATCATACCACAATCATTTTGGCGCCGCTGCCGGGGAGGCGTGTTGTGTTTTGATTTGGCAATTGTTGTTTTTATATATAGCCATAATAGTATTGGTATTAGTAGCACTCTACTAATACGTATTATCGGTTTTTCGTTTTTTTGTGTGAATACTATTACTATATTGTATACGTAGAACAATAAATTCACAAGTACTCTAAGTGTGAAAAAACAACCTTGACTTGGGAGATCATTACCCAATCATTGTATTCGAATCTCAAACCAAAAGAAAAAGGCAAAAATAGATAAATACTTTTGTGAAGCTCGATTTTGAAAAATACAAACTATAAGGTGGGTATAAGGCGGGTATTATAAAATATACCCTAAGGAAAAAGGCTCTTAAGTGCTTCGCGCCGCCTCGTTTCCCCGCTTGCTTGTGAGTATTTTGAGATTGAAAGCTAATCGAGGGTTTTGCCGCCCAAAGTATTATTAAGTATCATATATACTTTCTTGGTTTCATTTGGTTAAACCCTCTTGAACGTTTTGGTGTTCCACCAACGTTCTAAAGTCATCGAAGGCGTTCACTTCACGTGATCGTTTTTATTCCTTGAGGCTTCTTTAATCGAGAGATTTGATTAAGGAGGAGATTTGTAGATTTTGGTCTACTTAATACAATCACAAAAATCCTAAAAAAATAAAAACAATCAAAAACCACAAAAAAAAATTGGAAAAATACAAAACACCAAAAAGAATCTTCTTTGCTCATCCCCTCGTTGTACGTGATGTTTATGCAAACCCGCAATCAAGCAAGACGTGCACGTAAACGAAGAAACCGAAAGGAGTCAACACCTACTCCTAATCTTTCTAGTGAGGAGTCTCCTATTGACGAACCCATCGTATAACAAGAAGCTCCCATGGCTAATCGTACTATGATGGAGTTGCTTCAAGCACCCACCGAGGGTTATGGAGAAGCGATTGTGATTCCCGCTATCCTTGCGGAGAATTTTGAGGTTAAGACGGGTTTTTTGTCCATGATTCAAAACAACAAGTTTCGTGGTGACGAGAAGGACAACCCTCATAACCACATTCGCCAATTCAATCGTCTTACCGCCACTTGCAAGTTTAAGGACGTCTCTAACGACTCGATTAAGATGATGCTTTTTCCGTATTCCTTAGCGGGGCCCGCTAAAATTTGGTTAGAGAAAGAGCCACCCAATTCTATATTGACGTGGAAGGATCTCGTTTCAAAGTTCGTGAACCAATTTTTTTCGCCCTCTAAGACTATGCATTTGAAAAACAAGATTTCAAAGTTTTCACAAGAGTATAATGAGAGTTTTTCAACGGCTTGGAATAGGTTTAAGGAAATGTTGAACGAATGTCCTCATCATGGTTTTTCCGACTTGCATCAAATTGACACGTTTTACAATGGCTTGAACGATCATGAGCGTGATTATCTTAATGCCGCCGCGGGTGGTAATTTTTTGTGTAAAATGGTCGAGGAAGCATTGTTAATCATTGAGAATAGGTCTAAGGTTTATAGTCCTCGTAGCACATCGAGTGTTCATAAGACTTCGTCTTCACCTTCGCCTTCATTGTCACATACCATTGATGCTTGCCAAATTGAGGCTAATTTGGAAAACAAGATTTTTGATAAGCTTAAGGGATTGTTAATTGAGTTTAAATTTGGTGAACAACCCACTCCCGCTACGGCTAAAGCGGTTAAGGTTTCTTGTATGTATTGTGGTGGAGCTCACGATTACTCAGAGTGCATTACCAACGGTGGTAACACTTCGAGTGCCTACGCGGCCGCGGGAACTTATAACCAACACGGTCAAGTTACCCGCACAAATCATTTGACTCCACCGGGTTTTTCACCAAATCAAAATACTAACAATCATCGAAACAATTAAGTTGGTTACCAAAACAATCAAACAAACAATTACAAGGGTAATAACAACTATGGGAATCAAGGGAGTAGTAGCCAATTGCAAAATCAAAACCAAAACCGTAATTTTCAAAACCCAAGTCAAGGTCTTCAAAATGCTTACACTAAAGAGCTTCCAAATGACTTTTTGAATTACGCTACGAGAAATGATAAGACTTTGGAAAAAATTCAAGAGCAATTGGCTAGTCAAGCTAGGGAAACGGCTAAAAACGCAAAGGAATTAGCAAATTTAGCTAAGGAAAATAACAATATGAAAAATGAGTTAAAAAATGAATTTGCTAATCAAATTAGAGGTCAAAACAATACAATTGAGCAAAGTCATTCTAGGCTTGAACAAAGGATAGACCAAAAAGCCGCTAGTCAAGATGTTAAGCTAAATGCTATTTTGGAAGCGGTCATGGGGAACAAAGCCTCTACTTCGGGTAGTCTACCTAGTAACACCATATCAAACCCGAAGGGAGAGATGAAAGTGATTACCACACGAAGTGGTAAGACACTTAAGGAACCAACTCCTCAACCAATTGCTCCTACAGAGGAAGCAATAGAGAAACAACCCGAGGTTGTGATCAAAAAGGAGCATATCTCAAGCCCACGAAGTACCGCTCATGCCACACCTACGGTTGACCCATTACCAACATTGGAACCCGAGATTCCAAAGCCTATGCCTATGCCTCAACCCACACCACCTTTGCCCTATCCATTGAGACTTAGAAAGGAGAAACGTCAAGAGCGCGATAATTATCAATTTGAGCTTTTTATGAAAATATTTCGTGATTTGCACTTTAATGTGAGTTTCGCTGATGCTTTGGTCATGATGCCTCAATTTGCCGCTAACTTTAAGATTATGTTGAACAACAAGGAGATATTGCATCAATTATCTAGTTGTTCATCGGTTTATCTTAATCGCATACCTCAAAAAGTTGGTGATCCCAGTAAATTCTTGATTCCTTGTGCAATCCAAGATATGGAAGAATGCTATGCCTTGGCCGATCTTGGTGCTAGTATTAATTTGATGCCACTTGCAATCTTCAAGTCACTCAATCTTCCTAATCTTACTCCTTCACTAATGTCTATCGAGTTGGCCGATCATTCCACGATTCCCGTATGTGGATTGGTGGAAGACGTTTTTGTGAAAGTGGGAAAGTTATATTATCCGGTAGACTTTATCGTTGTCGATATTCCCACGGATCCTCAAGTTCCTCTCATTTTAGGTCGTTCATTTTTAGATACGTCTATGGCTTTGATCGATGTGCATGCTAGAAAGATCATCTTACGTTTCAACGACGAGGAACTTGTTATAAACGCAACTTAAAATTCTCAAATTTCTCATGTTTATTCCGTTGCAACCATAAACCTCGTTGATATGATTGACGTTGTTTGCGAGCAATTTTCACAAGAATTTTTAGGTTTTGGTGATGATGAAAATAGTGGCAATCCCACTATGTTAGATCCCATCCTTGATAACTCGACACCAACCTTCACTCCATTTGAAGGTGGTGGTTTTACGTTGGAAGAATTCGATGTTCCACGTACTTGTAACGAAGACCTCGACAATGATGAGGACTTCTCGATTATCAAGGATTTTCTTAACGATTTCCCATTCCTTCCACCCGAGGAGGTTATGAGTATCGAGCCCAAATCTTCAATTGAGGAACCACCTATCCTCGAGTTGAAAGATTTACCTCCTCATCTCGAATATGTATTTTTGGAGGAGGACGACAAGTTGTCGGTTATTATTTCGAAGAACTTTCGGATGATGAAAAAACCGCACTTGTCGATGTTCAAAAGGATAACAAAGGGGCAATTGCGTGGAAGTTATCCGACATTAAGGGGATCGATCCCAAATTTTGTACCCACAAAATCTTAAAGGAGGAGGATTACAAACCCGCAATCCAATGTCAAAGGAGGGTGAACCCCAAAATTCACGACGTCATCAAAAAGGAAGTCCTGAAACTCCTTGACGCGGGAATGATTTACCCTATTTCCGATAGCCCTTGGGTGAGTCCTATTCATTGTGTCCCTAAAAAGGGAGGAATGACCGTTGTGCCAAACGATGCCAACGAGTTAATTCCCACTAGACTCGTGACCGGATGGCGAGTGTGCATTGACTATCGTAAGTTGAATGAAGCCACTCGAAAAGACCATTTTCCCTTGCCCTTCATGGACCAAATGTTGGAGCGTCTTGCGGGAAATGATTTCTATTGCTTTTTAGATGGTTTTTCCGGTTACTTCCAAATTCCCATCGACCCTCGTGATCAAGAAAAAACTACGTTTACATGTCCATATGGAACGTTTGCCTATCGTAGAATGCCATTCGGACTTTGTAATGCACCGGGGACCTTTCAAAGGTGCATGATGGCTATTTTTCATGATATGATCGAGAAGACGATGGAAGTCTTCATGGATGACATTTTCGTGTTTGGTAGTTCGTTCACTTCGTGTTTGTCGAATCTTAAGAGAATGTTGAAGCGTTTTGAGGAAACCAACCCTGTGCTCAATTGGGAAAAATGTCATTTTATGGTTAAAAGTGGAATCGTCTTAGGGCACAAGGTTTCGAAAGCGGGGATTGAGGTAGATCAAGCTAAGGTAGACGTCATCGCCAAATTACCTCATCCCAAAACCGTTAAGGGAGTTAGGAGTTTCCTAGGCCACGCAGGCTTTTATCGTCGATTCATTAAGGATTTTTCAAAGATCTCTCGACCTATTACACATCTCCTTGAAAAAGATGCACGCTTTGTCTTTGACGAAGAGTGTACGAGCCTTTGAAATCCTTAAGAGGAAACTTACCGAAGCTCCCATTCTTGTTGCTCCCAATTGGAACCTCCCCTTTAAGTTCATGTGTGATGCTAGTGATTACGCTATTAGGGCCGTATTGGGGCAACGTCATGAAAAGCACTTCTTTCCTATTCACTATGCTAGCAAGACGATGACCGAGGCTCAACTTAAATACACTACAACGGAGAAGGAATTCCTTGCCGTGGTGTATGCATTTGAGAAATTTTGACCTTATCTCGTCTTGACGAAATGCATAGTGTATACGGACCATTCGGCTATCAAGTATCTTATGGCTAAACAAGATTCTAAGCCGAGATTACTTCGTTGGATTCTCCTCCTTCAAGAATTTGATCACAAAATTGTTGACAAAAAGGGAGCCGAGAATCTAGCGGCCGATTATCTTTCTCGTTTGGAAGATCCTCACCAAAGTGTTTACGAGCCCAAGGAAATCACCGAAACATTTCCGCTAGAGACACTTGGTGTAGTGAATTCTAAGCTTGATTCTTCCACCCAATGGTTTACGGACATTGCAAATTACCATGCGGGAAACTTCATCATCAAGGGTATGACGACTCAAGAAAAACGAAAATTCTTTCGTGACGTCAAGTTCTACTTTTGGAACGACCCTTACTTGTGTCGAACTTGTGCGGATCAAATTATTCGACGTTGTGTCTTTGGTACCGAAGCTTCTAACATCCTTAGAGCTTGTCACGAGGGACCCACGGGTGGTCACCACGGTGCTAATCTCACGGCTAAGAAGGTCTTTGATGCCGGTTTCTTTTGGCCTACTATTTACCGAGATGCACATGAACTTGTGAAGTCATGTGATTCATGCCAACGATAAGGAAAAGCCTCACAAAAAGATGAGATGCCACAAAATATCATCCAAGTGTGTGAGATCTTTGACGTTTGGGGCATTGACTTTATGGGGCCGTTCCCATCATCTCGTGGTAATAAGTACATCCTTGTCGCCGTTGACTACCTATCTAAGTGGGTGGAAGCTAAGGCTTTACCCACCAATGATGCTCGTGTGGTAGTCAAGTTTTTGAAAAGCTTGTTTTCTCGGTTTGGAACCCCTCGTGCGATCATAAGCGATCGTGGAACCCATTTTTGTAACGACCAATTCGAAAGGGCCCTAAGGAAATATGGGGTTACACATCGGCTTTCTACGGCTTATCACCCACAAACGAGTGGGCAAGTCGAGGTTTCAAACCGAGCGTTGAAGAGGATCTTGGAGAGATCTATTGGGGAAAACCGACAATCTTGGTCGGATAAGTTGGACGATGCTTTATGGGCCTTTAGGACCGCTCATAAGACACCCATTGGGTGCACTCCCTATAATCTTGTGTATGAGAAGAATTGTCACTTGCCAATTGAACTCGAACACAAAGCTTATTGGGCCCTAAAGCATTGTAATGATGACATGGAGACCGCGAGAAAACACCGGAAAATGCAATTAAATGAATTGGATGAATTAAGGGATATTGCTTATGAAAATTCATTAATTTATAAAGAAAAGACTAAAAAGTTTCATGATTCAAAAATTAAAAACCGGGTTTTAACATTGGGGATCAAGTTTTGCTTTTTAACTCTCGTTTGAAAATCTTTTCTGGTAAGTTGAAATCCCGTTGGTCCGGTCCATTCACCGTGACTCAAGTTTTGCCATATGGGACCATCGAGCTAGCTCAAAATGATGGCCCCAATTTCAAGGTGAATGAACATAGGTTGAAGCACTACTTTGGCGGGGAAGTTCCATCCTTGAACTACCTCGACCAAATCACCTTCCCTAATGATAATTAGTATTGAGGGGATCGAGTCGAGCTCATGACTCGGTAATAAAAAACAAGGTGCCTCGTGGGGGAGTCCCATGCTTATCCTATGTACATATTATCGCTTTCTAATGTAGTAACGTGTGGGGATTTGTGCCCTTCCAACCTTTGTTCCGTGGTTGTTTGTGAATTGTGGATTTTAGATGATCATTATCTTCACGATTGGAGCCTCTCGTGTTCGTTTTATGGGAGCACTCGATCGTTTGCTTTGAATACTTTCTCAATATCCATGATATATCCTTTGATGTTCTAACCTTAGGTTTTTAGCACACTTCATAAACAGCTTTAAACTTAACAGTTACACCCTTTCCATGCTAGATTAGGCATTCGACTACGTCTCTAGTATGGGGGTGTTTGCACCCCTAGACTCGAAACATTGAGGACAATGTTTAACTTTAGTATGGGGGGTGAATAGATACTTGCCTTGCCAAACCTTCACGCTTTCCAAAGTTCATCTTTTTTTTATCGTTTTGTTGCAAAATAAGGCTAAAAAGGGCCAAATTTTAAAATTTTTCTCATGTTTTATAAGTGTTTGGAGACACGAATGTAGATTTTCTGATGGCGAGAATAAGAGTAATTTTTTACTCGACCGTGTATGTTGAGCACTTAGCTTTGATTCCTTAACTTCACATTAGGCTAAGTCTCTTAAATGAGGACGAGAAATGATAGAGTTAACTATAAGTTACTATGCTAAACGTAGAGTACTCGTATTCTTTCAAAAACTCATGTGTTCTCGTTGTTTGCTTATTCTCCCTTCGCTTGTAAATATTGTTTACTTAATAAATATTGACTTAGCGGTTTAGTCTTGATTGTTGGTTTCTAGTCTTTTCTAGTAGCTTCCGTGTAATTAAATTGGGAAGACATTAAGGTATCGTCAGCGTCACGGTTTTGAAGTATTGGCACCCGAATAATCGAAAGCTTCACCCAATAATAAGATTTCAAGTGCTCACCTAAATCAAGCAAACAATTTGAAGCTCACAAGGCCGAAAAATCTATGCAAAACTGAAAGTGAATCAAGCCTTAATCTTTGAAGCTTTAAAGATCCAAAATTCGCCTTAGCGTGAGGATATACGTCTTTGGCTAATAAAACCACCGATGAGGTGGATAATAAAAGGCAAGGCAAGACCGAAGTCATAATAAAAGCTTCATGGCGAAGTTTAATAAAAGATGGAGTTAAACCTATGATAATAAGGCCCTTCCGTTAGGGGGCGTATAAAAGTCTTGGTAATAAGTCTCATGTTCAAAACCGTTATAAAACCGTGTTTATCGATCCTTCTTGTTGACTTAATTTTTTGACATCGTTGTATATTAGGAGGGGTTTTTAATTTGATGGTCTTGGTTACACCGTTAGGACTCTATTTTTAGACCTAAATCTCTATTATCGCATAAGTCAAACAATGTATCCTCGTGAAACATTCACGACAAAATAAAATATAAGAGATACAACTTAGGGAAATGGGAGGATAAGTACATGATTAGGGCATATGAGTAGTGTTAGCATTACTAACTTATAATGACAATGATCTCGTTGCACGCTTAGCATGGAATTGGGGTGAAAATCGAGGACGACGAAATTATTTCTAACGAAGCATTCACGTGTACTTATTCTATGAACCTAAACGTCCCATTGTGCGATGAAAATCATACATTATGTCTAAAACGCAAGTAGTAGTAGCAATAGTAGTAGTGTAGCTAGTTTATCATTTAATAAAAGTGAATAAAAATGAATTTTGGAGGTGCTACGATACTTTATTCTAGCATTGTGTGAGGACACGGTAATGGTTTAGTATGGGGGAGTGATGAGACTGCTTTTATACATAGTCTCATCGTCCAAAAAGGGCTTTAAATACATAAAATATCATGAAATTGGCCAAATATATGCTTGTGTTTGTTACTTGTGTATTTTAGGTACGGATATTGAGAAAATGACAAAAGATCACAAGAATCATGCAAAAACGAACACGGGAAACGAAGTCGCACAATGAACCAAGCCCTAGTATTGATTTCCCAAGAAAGACCCTTGAAGAATTGAAGATTGAACAAGAAGGGTCCTCTAATATTGAAGAATTGACACTTTAAACCCTTGTATATTCATAATTACAATATTGGTCCCTAAAGTTTATCAAATTTACAAAAAGGGCCCTTAACTGTGAAGAATTGACAAATTTAGTCCCTCAACAAAACTAAATTGTCAATATTAGTCCTCCAAGAAGTCAACAAACAAGTCAAGACCTTGAAGAATGAATAAAATGCCAAAATCAGTCCTTCAAATATCATAAATGGGCAAAACTAGTCCTTGAAATAACTTTTCAAAAGTTATTGTGGCCAAAATAGAAGTTTTTAAACTTCAAATGCAAAGGATTATTCATAATAGGGCTGCCAAAAGTAAAAAGACAAGGGAATGGAAAATGAGGGGGCAAATGGGCCAGACACACAAACTTCACCCCACCAATACCACCACGCCACGTCACCCCACTCACTCCTCCACCAATCAAAACCCTTCTCCACTCCACGTCACCTCCACTAGCCTAAATAACTGATTAATTTAATCAGCTAACCCCTTCCCTCCTAAACACGATTTTTAAAAACCCACTAATCCCAAATAGATTAAAACTCATCCCTAATCTCCCATAAACCCTAACTAAACCCAGGACGAATCCACATCAAAACAAAGGGTTTTCCCCTATAAACTTCCAGAATAGTAATTAAGGGTTCCCTAATCCCTTTTCAATCCCCAAAAACGTCACCATCCCCTCCCATGTGATAAACCCAGCCTCCCCTGACCCACGTTTTTACAAAAAGGCAACCAAAGAGCAGTCCATCAACGGTTTTGATTAACTTCTTGGTCAACCAGTGGTCTAGATGAGTTTGCAACAGCTTGCACACCACAAAACAACAAAAAATCTTCACATGAGCTTATGAAGACCAAGATTCGAATTTCAAACTCAAGGGCAGAATTGGCAAACTACATGCTAGGGTTTTTCATCCTTTTCATTTTCTAGAACCTTGTACACCCTATTATATAAAGGGTAGTAGGAATTTAGTTAGACTGTTCTTGCTTTTTCTCCTTTTTTCACAAACCTTCTAAATCCAGTTTTATGAAGGAAATAAAATGGTATTGAGTTTGATGATGAGAAAGACTGAGTTCCATTTACTTTTCATGTTTTGTTTTCTTTGAATGAGTTTTCAAAAAGGCATTTTCAAGTTTCTGTAAACCTATTTTTCAGTTTTCAAATCCGTTTTTCAGTTAAGCAAGAAAGTTCATAGGCCGCATAAGCTGAGCTCTTATATGACCATAGAACCCTAATATCTAAGAGATATCAAGATTCAGTGGGTATAGACCTTGGGTAAGAAGTGTTGTGAGGTGAAAATTTTCTTGTTAGTTTGATATCTTTGTTTATTTACATTTTACTGTATCAAAAGCCAAGCCAAAAGCTTGTAGCCTTTGATACTTGAAGCTGTGCTTGGTCTTGTTGTGTTGTGCAGGTATAAGGAAGCAAGACTCACTCTCATTTCATCATATTTTTCTTGTTTGTTGTTGAAGATATTGATATCCTTTGGGTCTCTTATAGATTCCAACAACAAGGATCCTCTACTTATTTTCATAAGCTCCAAAAAAGGGTCCTAGAAGGAATCAGCTTGTTGGTAAGAAGCTTGAACCATAATGAACTCTAATTTTGAACCTTATAAGATTTATGGTGAATTTGTGATGCTATTTGTGCTATCTGCTTTCTGTGTCAGTAAATTCCTTGATTTAAGTTTATTTATGTCTTTGAATCATGTTTAGATAGATATAAATCTGTTTTGAGTACTCTTGTTTTAAAGTTCCTTGTTAAGTCTTTGATTCAGATTTGTAAGGGGTGTTTGGGCATAGGGTTTAATTGATACAAGATACATCAAATCTGTTAAAAACTGGTCATACATACTTCTTAGGTCTTTGTGGGTTTGTTATGTCAGTATGACTCATATTAAATAGGATTTGAAAGAGTTGGATGTTGTATTTTTAGCAAAAATAGTCTTAAATCTGCTAGCTTAAAATTCAGTAAGTTTTTGACAATCTTAGACCACCAAATCTTGTTATTTGTTTAGGAGCCTGTTAATTCAAGATTGTAGGCTATTTTGTTGTGGATTGGTAAGATTTTGAACAAGTTTTGGCTAGTTGAAATTCCTCATTGTGCACTTTGCATCAGACCTAATCAACCAGACCCCTATTTGTACCTATTGTGCTTGATCTTGTGTGATTATTGCTTGAATCTGCTATCTTTGTGTTTATTGTGACTCCCACAAGTTAATTGACTTGTGGGGTGCCTATTCTTGCCAAAACAAGCCACCATCAAGGCTTTCCTAAGACAACCAGGTCACCAAGGCCATTTGTGGGTTTTCAGACTCATTAGAGAACGATTCAGTTCTTGGATAAGTCTAGTTCTTGAAAAAATTGTTAATGTAGCTTTATCTCAATTTTCAGTCACGTTTTAGGTTTGATTTGGGTCATAACTTGCTTAATTTTGATTATGTTTGTGTTTTTGTCATTAGTTATTCAACAGGATCAAGTTTTATAAAAGAAAAATAAAAAAAAATAGATTTTAAAAAAGGACGTGGCCAGGACTCGAACCTGCGCCACTCCTCTCACACACCAACGCGTTAACCAGTTGCCCTAGGGTCTTTGACTGGTTATACGTTGTTTGGTTTATTATTTAAAGGGTTTTCATTTTTAGCTTATTTAAACCATCAACTTATTAATAAGCTGATTTTAGCTTATTTATTTAGGTTTGTTCCTGTTTTTGATTTTCTTGCATTCTAGGTTTAATTTAAGATTTTCTGGCATAAAAAGTTTATTTTTCACGTTTATATTTAATTTTCTATGATTATTTTTAGTTTTAATTTTAGAAAGTGATTAAAAAATAGAAAAAGGTGTTTTAAAAATTTGGAAAAATAGTTTTTGTGTTTTAATTTAGAATTTTGAGGTTTAGATCCATTAAAGTTTTCAAATTGACTTATTTACGATTTTATTTAATTTTAGGGTTTTTAATTAAATTTAAAAATTAATATAAAATTATTAAAAATATTTTGTAAACTTTTGTTTGCATTTTTATCTTAGTTACATTTTTCTTGATTTTAGGAAAAATTTTAGAACTTTTTTATAAACTTTTGATTTTTAATATTATTTTATTATTAAAAATTAAAAGTTAGTTTTTTCATTTTTCCTAGTTCAAATACACAAAGTTAGGAAGTTTACAATTTTCAGAATATTTTTATTGTCCTTAGATTAGTTTTTATAATTATTTTAAGTTTAAATATTTTTTTAATTGTTTTTAAATAGTTTTAATTAATTTTAAAATATTCAAAAATAGTTTTAAATTAAGTTAGGTCATTATAAAGGTTTACAATTGAAAAAATCTTATTTTGGGCTTTTTGTTAATTAAATTGATTTTTTGGGCTTTAATTAGCATTAAAAAATTATTATTTAATTAAATAAAAGGTTTGAGTGATTTTTGATTTTTTTTTAAACTCTAATTACATTATTTAGGATTTATTGCAATTTTCTAGGAATTTTTAGGGTAATTTTTTAATTCTGTCACTTTTTACGGTTTTACGTGTACGACTTTATCGTCTTAGTTTAATTCGTCATCGTAACCGTCATTCTCTTCTAATCTCATTTCTATTTTCTTTTCTCAAATATAATCACAAAGTTAATCATCTCTTAACACACACACCAAGCCTCCTTGAGAACAATCCCACACAAAGGGTCATAAGTGTTTACGTTTTCCTAAACGTATGCTTAATACTGACCGCTTTTACCTTGTTTTCCTAAACGAGTGTAATCATACCAGAATCAGTACACATGTGGGTATATCAAATGAGTATTATGGGTTTACCCGTGGTGGGTATCATCCGTTTACCCGTGACGAGTATTGTAGGTTTACACGTGAGGGTATCGTGGGTTTACCCGTGACTGTATATGGGTTTACCCGTGACGGGTTTATCATACACGTCATCCACCCACCATCCATCAATGGGTTTAATTTTTTACCCATGACCCACCCGCGGGTAAAAACTTATAGAATTACCCACCCATTTACATGTGAGTACTCGTGAGTTATGAGTTTTTCTCACCAATTGCTATCCCCAATTATATTGCTCATTTGTGACCACACACGTCACCCAAGCCATCTTTTTGTATTATCGTCCCCTTTTCTTTAAATAAAACAAAAGTTTTTTATGAACAAAAATTCCCCATGGATCCTTATCTTTAACTATTGTTACTACATCATTTTACTATTAAGAATCGATTTTCAACAACCACATATGCCAAGAATCAACTATACATCCAAAAATATTGGTGACATAAGCTAATGTTACAATATTTTCTTTCTTTTTCGTTGGTATTGTTGGGAATAAAATGTAGCCAGTACACTTGAACGCTGACAAGAAGAAAACAAGCGTTGATAAGAAGAAAACAAGCGTTGACAGATCAAGCGTTGACAGGAAGAAGTCAAGCGTTGATAGGTTGAAGTCAAGCACTGATAGAAAGATTTAGTCTACGCGTATTATGTTTCTAGTTTGTTTCTAGTAAAGATAGGATCAACAATGTATTTTCTATATTTATCTTTACCTGGAATAGCTGATACGTAGACTCTTGTACAAGGCTTCTTATGTCTATAAAAGAAGACCTTTAGGTTTTGTTTCATATAAGTTTTTCACACGT
Organism: Glebionis coronaria; assembly: GCA_025667525.1. Lineage (NCBI taxonomy): Eukaryota > Viridiplantae > Streptophyta > Magnoliopsida > Asterales > Asteraceae > Glebionis > Glebionis coronaria. Next base: position 108,891,678 of record CM046879.1, on the reverse strand, counting down.
TTAACACTTTCATTGTAAGCAAGTTTGTTCTAATCAATCAAGTGAAAGTTTGTTTTACAATTGTTTGTGTGTTCTTGTTTGAGTATTAATTCCGCATAATACTTAAATTGTTTTATACACAACAAAGTTTCTCTACGTGTTTAACTTGATTTAATCTCGTTTACACAAGCTAAATCGATCTAAGTTTGGGATCAACAGGTAATTGTTAAACTGGTCGGTTTCCGGTCTGGCGGTTCGGCCCGAGTCGACCAAAACCGGCGGGTCAATCCGGACAGAGTTTTAATGAAAACCCGGCTCACAATGGACCGGTTGTTCTTCTAGTTCCTGGTTCAACCGGTAGAACCGTCCGGTTCAACTGGTAGAACCGGCCGGTTCGAACCGGTTTTTAAAACATTTGTTAGGAATAAAATTAGTGCTTGTTGGTTTTACATTACCAGTATTAATAGTATTAGTAATGGTACTTGTATATTAGTGCTGGTAGTATTAATATACTAAATTGGCCAAGTTGGTTATGGTCTAGTTTAATGTTGTTTAAGTTGATCAATGTTGATGAAGGACAAAGAAGGGTAGTACTGCTAGTCTAAGTTAGTATTACTAGTGAAAGTTGGTACCTCTAGTGAAAGTTTATACTGCTAGTACAAATGAAACAAAATGGACTAAATCGACAGTATGAAGATTCTTCAAGCTGGTGGAGTATATGTAGAATACTTGATATAAAGAGTAAATATATGAAGATAACAACAAAAATATTCAAATGATTTATGTTATTATTAGGAAAATATTAATGTTTAAATAGGAAAGTATTAAATATGTTGTAATCTACTAGGACTCCTTAAACCATAAAAGGAGGTCCTAGGATGTAGAGAAAATCGCATCATTCTCTACACCATCATCGCACACGTTTCATTCATAGTTTGTTATAGTTTCAAGGTTGTAAACCCCATCCCTAATATGTTCTTGAGTTTATTTAAAGAAATCGATAATTTTTAACACTTGCGAAAGTTTAGCGTTTTAATAAAAGTATAGTTATTTATTCAAGACATATTTACCAACACTGATCATTTTGTTGTCAGGACTGTTTATTAGTCGGATTATTTAATAGGTCAAATAATACAAATAGATTTTTATATTTTTGTTATAAAAATATATATAATAAATTAAATATTATAAATAAATATTTAATTATTAATTAATTTAGGGCATGTTTTATGTCGGGAGACATGAGACATGATTTGAAAAATTAATTTGAAAGGATATGTGTACAGGTATTTGTGAGCCATTCTCGAAACAAGGGTGCTATCACCAGTTTTTAGGGAAGGATTGTGGGTTCGTTAGTGACTTGGAAACTAAAAGTACCGCTAGATAGTTTGTTGGGTCGTCTATAAAGTCGAGTTTTAAGTTTTTTAAACCGAAGTCGTTTGATAGGTCAAAAGTATACATAAAGTGAGGGTCGTGCAACCATCTTAAAAGAAAGGGGTTTAAAGGGTCAGTTTCAGTCTTGTCTACGACTCTCGATAGAGACTTCTGAAGGTTTATATATATCATAACAATTATTAAAAACCCTAATATGGATCAAAGCACAAACAGCGGAAGCAAATTAACAAGATCATTAATTTAACACAATTATAATTAACCAAGATTAGGGTTACATACCTTTATCCTAGCAAGATCTACAAGTCGATGGAACGGTCACCGATAGAGATAGATCACGAACACCATCAGGATATAGTCTAAAGCAAGACTACACCACGATCTTGTACACAGGTAATGCGGCGAGTTAATCGTGAGTCTAGCACGAACAAAACCGAGCTTCCAAGTCTATGGAGGATCTACCCAACAACCCTAGAGAGGGGCTAGGACTAGATCTACAATAGCTTAATTGAAGAACAAAGAGGAACCCTAATTGGGTGTGTTTTGGCCGGCGGTTTTAGAGCAAAAGAGAGAGGAAGAGTGAAAAAATTATGAAGCCTTGGTTTGTTTATATACACCTTGGAAAAACTTTTCCTCCAAGGTTAAACAAGTTTAAGGAAACAAAATCTTTTCTCCTTCCTTTTGTCTCTCTCTTTGGCCGGATATTCACAAGCCCACAAGGGGTTTCCGGAACTTTTCCGACTCCTTCTTTTAGCTTCTATTAGATTCTATAACGGTCGTTTAATACTTAACTTTTAATTATTTAACGATCCTTATTTTAAGCTACGGTTTGATTTAATAAATATAATAAATATATTTAATAAATAAATTAACCCTTTACGTAATGTGTGCAATCCCGTGATCTCGAGTTCGATCCTATCACACGACAATCTATTTTAAGTCCATAAACTTTCAGCTCCCACTTGGACAAAATTCGAATATCGTGATCACATTGATTAGCGTCTAGTTACACTAACAATGTCACTAGTACAACTCGAGTAAGGTTTCCTGGACAAAACCTTTTAATGATATATAATCATTATTATCATCCTTTCATTTCAAATACATCGTTAACAAGGATATGGATCTCAGTCATTCCTTTCAATAACTATTCTGTTTCTCGTTTACAGATATAGCAAGATTACCAAAACACATTTGGGTGTGGCCACACAAACATCTTACTACTCCCCCGAGGGGCCCAGATGTATTATACTTCAAAGCAATTTTGAAGAAACAAATCCCATTTCGACTACAAGCAAAACACATGAACTTTGCAACACTTCTGAAAATAATCCTTATAACTACCAGTTACGTTTAGCGTTAGGTTACCTTACAGAAATGCACTACATTCAATGCAGTTTTCTGGTATCTCAGGTCTAAGGATAGCTATTTATGATTTACTTAATGACAAAGAACCATAAAGTAAAATCATATAGTTGGGATAAGTCCAATATTTGATCCTTCAAATATCCTCCAAAATTGACCAATATACTTTCAAGTATACTTTGTCACTATTTTGAATTGTCTTAGTTTAATAATACTCCCATATTATTAATCGACAACGGACATTTAGAAACATCATAATGCTCATGGATTAAAACATTTAAAATAGGATACAAAATCAAATAACAGAAAAATAAACGAAATCCAATCTTTATTTCATCAATTCAATAATGTCTTACATCCTTTATCCAAATACTAATCAACATATTTATTGCATGAATTCACTAGCTAGTTGCAGCCCAATTGCCTTGGCATGCTTAACTACCTTTGGCCTAGATAAAGCCTTAGTAAAAGGATCAGCTACGTTATCATTTGTGTGAACTTTTATTAATTTTATTTCTCGAGCTTCCACTTGTTCTCGAACGTAGTGATATCTACGTTTAAAGTGTCTGACACCTTTCATAACTCCAGGGTCATTGGCGAATATTATTGTAGTAGAATTGTCGCAATATATATCAATATGTTCTTTAATTGAAGGCATCAATCCAAGATCTCCAATAAACTTCCTAATCCAAACAGCTTCCATTGCAGCTTCTGAAGCGGCCATGTACTCGCATTGAGTCGCATGCATAGCAATGGTTTTCTGCTTACTGCTCTTCCAGTCAACTGCTCCTCCATTGATGACAAACACGTAACCCGTCTGAGACTTCGTATCGTCTTTATCACATTGCCAGGACGCATCACAGAATCCTGTTACATTCAATTATGTGTCTGGTTTACCCCCGAATACCAAAAACATATCTTTCGTACTTCTCAAATACTTTAGAATATGCTTGACAGCAGTCCAGTGGAACTTTCCTGGATTCTGTTGGTATCTACTGACCAAGTTCTGAGCAAACGCCACATCAGGCCTTGTGCATCTTACAACATACATAATAGATCCTACAGCCGAAGCATAAGGCACCTTTCGCATGTAAGCCACCTCTTCGGGTGTTGATGCATCTTTCTCATGACTTAACTCATGCTTAACTTCCATCGGTTGAAAACCTTTCTTAGAGTTATGCATGTTATACTTCTTCAATATCTTATCAATATAAGCATCTTGACTAAGACCAATTAACCGTCTACTCCTATCTCGATAGATTTTAATTCCCAGAATATATGCAGCATCTCCCAAATCCTTCATAGAAAAACATTTACCAAGATAATCATTAACTTCCTTAAGTCTTGGAATGTTACTTCCCATGATTAATATGTCATCGACATATAAAATTAGGAACACTACATTACTCCCACTAGCTTTGCGATATACACATGGCTCATCACGATTTTGAATAAATCCGAACTTTTTTATTTCTTCATCAAATCACTTATTCCATTAACGTGATGCTTGCTTCAAACCATAAATAGATCTTTGAAGTTTGCACACGCGCTTTGGATATTTAGGATCAACATACCCTTCTGGTTGTTGCATATAGATGTCTTCATCTAAGCGACCGTTCAAGAAGGCAGTTTTAACATCTATTTGCCATATCTCATAGTCATAGTATGTTGCTATAGCTATGAGAATCCTAATAGCTCGTAAGTCTGCTACAGGAGAAAATGTCTCCTCGTAGTCTACGCCAAAAGTTTGAGTAAAACCTTTAGCTACTAAACGTGCTTTATAGGATTGTATTTCACCATCCATGTCGGTTTTCTTCTTGTAGATCCACCTATTTTTCACTACTTTAGCATTTTTAGGCGCGTCCACAAGAATCCAAACATCATTGATTTCCATGGATTTCATTTCCACATTCATCGCAACTATCCATTTTGACTTTTCTGGATCAGACATTGCGGATCGATAGTTAGCAGGTTCACCAAGATCCCCTACTTCCTCCTCATCATCCTCTATGTAAAGACACAGTTTGTCTGGCGCACGTATGGTTCTTTGAGACCTACGTGGAGGAATTAATTCCGGTGGAACTCCGAGAATTTCTGGTTCTACAGAAATTTCTTCGCTAGTATTTTCAGAAGGCAATGTATCTTCTTGAATTTCTTCAAGATCATAATTTCTCCCACTGATTTCTTGATTTACAAGATCACTTTCAAGGAAGTCTTTATACCGAGCCACAACTACTTTGTTCTCTGCCGGATAATAAAAGTAGTAACCCATAGTTTCCTTAGGGTAACCTACAAAGATACATTTTATTGAGTGTTGTTGGAGTTTATCTCTAGAGTCACGTTTCACATACGCCTCACAACCCCAGATTTTCAAATAAGACAAATATGGCTTCTTGCCATGCCATAGTTCATATGGTGTCTTATCAACCTTCTTTGTGGGAACCATATTCAGAATACGAACAACAAATTCAAGAGCATAATCCCAAAAGGATAATGGTAAAGTTGTAAGATTAAACTTAGATCGCACCATATCCAATAATGTATGATTTCTCCTTTCAGATACACCATTTTGTTGTGGAGTATATGGAGAAGTAAGTTTCTGAACAATTCCGTTCTCACTTAAATAATCTTTAAACTCTTGACTTAAATATTCACCACCTCGATCAGAACGAAGAGCTTTAATCTTCTTTCCTAGTTGTAACTCTACTTCTGCTTTAAACGTTTTGAATGTTTAAAACACCTCATGTTTATGCTTAAGTAAATAAACATAACCATAACGGCTATAATCATCCGTAAACGTTAAGAAGTAGCTAGCACCTTTCCTTGACACATGTCTAAGTGGTCCACACACATCAGTATGTATCAAACCAAGTAGTTCAGTAGCCCTTTCAATATTGCTATTAAAAGGTTTCTTGGTCATCTTTCCAGAGATACAAGATTCGTATTTATCAAATGATTCGTCATTGATATTTTCCAAAAGACCATCACGTTGAAGCTTTTGTATGCGAGTCTTCCCAATATGGGCAAGTCTACAATGCCAAAGATAAGAAGAGTTCTTGTCTAACTTTCTCTTCTTATTCATGCTAAAAACAGAATTATTTTTCCTCTTGGAATTATTATCATGCATGTTAATTTCAAAAACACCATTCACAGAAATTGCATCAAAATAGAATAAACCATCTTTGAAAATATAAATTCTATTATTATCAATTGTGTAATTAAATCCAAGATCCAACATACAAGAAAAGGAAATGACACCCCTAACAATTGAAGGTGCATAATGACAATTATTTAAAAACAGTACTAAACCCGAAGGTAAAACTAATTTAAATATTCCTATAGCTTCAATCGCTGCTTGTGCGCCATTGCTCACTTGCAGAATTGTTCCCCATAGGTAAGCTTTCTCTTTAACTCAAATCCCTGCAGGGTATTAAAAATATTAATACCACATCCCGTATCATATACCCAGGAGTTTGATTTGTATGTAAGATTAAATAACTCTATCATAAATAAGTTACTTGAAGATGCTGCAGCAGCTAGCTCAGCCTTCTTCTTATGTTCTTGCAACTCATGGAGGTAGAGAGAGCAATTTCTCTTCCAGTGTCCAGTCATTTTGCAGTGCTGACAAGTCTCATCTTTCTGAGATTGAGTCTTCTTGACAAAGTTCTGCTTTGGTTTTGATGGAGTCACAACTTGTTTGCTCTTATCAACCTTGCCTTTGCCTTTCTGCTTCTTATTCACTTGCGGTTTTGGTTTAGTCACTCTACCCTTTTGCACATAAAGTACTTGAGGAGTAGCAGTGGATACCTTATCTTCCAACCCCTTTTCAAAGTCAATGAGCATTGCATGCAGATCATTAACCGTCTTCCCCGTGCAATGCATATTATAGTTACGAACGAAATCATTGAAGTCCTTATTAAGGGACCTATTGATCAAGTTGATAGCCATATTATGATCATAGGGTTGTCCTAGTGCGATGAGGTGTTCCATATAGCCCATCATCTCCATACAATGGGCACTTACGGACTTTCCAGGAGCTTGCTTGCAACTATGTAGAGCATCAACCAAATCATAGATCTCTACAGCTTACGGCATTTCATACACAGCCTTGAGTTCATCAAGCATTCGTTGAGGTGAAAATAGCTCATACTTCCTTTGAAGTGATGAAGCCATTCTCCCTAACATTACAACAGCCACCTCATGGTGTTCTTAACGTTAGCAGCGTGTTGAAGCCTTTCCGCATCAGATGCTCCTTCAGCAAGATCCTCCGGAAAAGGAGTAGTCAAGATATCAATAGTACCAGTTGCTCTCAGAACAATTCTTAGTGAGCGATACCAGTCATTGAAATTAGGGCCAGTAAGTTCAGGCCGTTCAAAGAAAGCTTTGAACGACGAGCTTATTGTCAGATTGTTTTCGGGTTGAGCCATTTCTACAGAAATAAGTTCAAACATTAGTATTTTTGATAATACAATTCAAGAAAATAAAATTACCCCGGTAATAAAACCATAGTATTTTCCTTGAAAAACTAGAATCCATATTGACATAGATTTATCACATCAATTGATCTGCTAGTGACAAATGTATTCAACACAGTAACTTGTCGAACAATAATTGACAAACAAATTTGCAATTTCTAGATACGTTAGGGATTTACATTGCCAAAATCATTTGCATTGTAAACATGTTTCATCCCTACTTTACGCCTTAAGTTTCCAGTTCTTACTGAGTAAGTTAATTAAGTCGACTAATCTAAAGAACGTAAAACCTTCATGTGCAATCTTATTCAGTCATGAAGTTTTCTCTCCATTACAACATCGTCCAATATCTTATATGACGACAATTGTAACTTCAAGTGTTCGTCAATTAGATGGCATATGACTTAAATTTTAGGGTATAGATTTTGGTGTCAAAATCATGTATGGAGAAGCATGCATACATCTCCATAACATAAGTTTAATAAAAAAACGTGCAACAAACTTTTTGGTGAGACTAAAATTTCATCATATATTTGCAAGTTGAGGTATTGGTTAAACCAATTAAAGATTTTACACACAACTAAATTCACACCGTACTTTTTCTAGAACGAAGCTAAAGCACAAAGCAATAACCATATTCATTGTGTTTCGGATGTGAATTAATGCAGTTAAATCAACCTTAAAGAATTATACAAATAACAACCGTAGGTAATTCCAATTTTGACGCACAGGCGAGCCGGGAATTTGGTCAGCGCTGAAGCATAACACCTCCTTCCTTAACCGGGTACATGACTAGCGGTGCGTTATACCCACTTTATAGTTTTCTAAAATTGAGTAGGTCGTTAAGTTGCTATTGGAATTCTAATCAACGCAAATCATATGTAATTCAGATCTCAAAACAATTCATTAATTTTGATAAGATTTAGTCCATATTATTTTTCTTAAAAAAAACTACCCTTGTTTACAACATACAATATAAAAAACGCATGAAAACAAATAGTACAAAAAAAACTAAATCAAATAGCCACATGCATAACAATTTATTCAAAGAACATCAAATCTAGGGTTTTTATAAACATAAAAAGTCTTCCCTAATTTTAAAACTTTGAATCAAATAAAGCAAATAGCAATCAAATATATGATCCGTAAAACATGCATGTTTATTACGGATCTCCCACATTCTATTAACAATTAAAAAACTACGGATTGTAACCACACATTACATAACAATTAATTCATGCAAAACATCTAAAGTTAATTACCATGTAATTTTAGGGTTTACAAAAAAAAATTATAAAAATTTTGGCCAGATCCGATTTTAAAAACACTAAAAAACAAAAACCCTAATTTTTATAAAACCTAAAAAACAACATGTAGTTTTTTAACACAAATCAATATTAGTTAAAAAAACTTTAGATCTTGATAATTATAATCATGTTAAAACGGCTCTCGATGCCACTGAAGGTTTATATATATCATAACAATTATTAAAAACCCTAATATAGATCAAAGCACATACAGCGGAAGCAAATTAACAAGATCATTAATTTAACACAATTATAATTAACCAAGATTAGGGTTACATACCTTTATCCTAGCAAGATCTACAAGTCGATGGAATGGTCACCGGTAGAGATAGATCACGAACACCACCAGGATATAGTCTAAAGCAAGACTAAACCACGATCTTGTACACACGTAATGCGGCAAGTTAATCGTGAGTCTAGCACGAACAAAACCGAGCTTCCAAGTCTATGGAGGATCTACCCAACAACCCTAGAGAGGGGCTAGGACTAGATCTACAATAGCTTAATTGAAGAACAAAGAGGAACCCTAATTGGGTGTGTTTTGGCCGGCGGTTTTAGAGCAAAAGAGAGAGGAAGAGTGAAAAAATTATGAAGCCTTGGTTTATTTATATACACCTTGGAAAAACTTTTCCTCCAAGGTTAAACAAGTTTAAGGAAACAAAATCTTTTCTCCTTCCTTTTGTCTCTCTCTTTGGCCGGATATTCACAAGCCCACAAGGGGGTTTGCGGAACTTTTCCGACTCCTTCTTTTAGCTTCTATTAGATTCTATAACGGTCGTTTAATACTTAACTTTTAATTATTTAACGATCCTTAGTTTAAGCTACGGTTTGATTTAATAAATATAATAAATATATTTAATAAATAAATTAACCCTTTACGTAATGTGTGCAATCCCGTGATCTCGAGTTCGATCCTATCACACGACAATCGATTTTAAGTCCATAAACTTTCAACTTCTGGGTCGAACCAAAAGTATGATCGTGTAGACGGCACGGCCGTCTATAACTTTCGTGGGTTGAAAGGTGGCGGTTTGCAACTATTTTAAATAGAGATATCTCATTCATTACTTAACCATTTTCACTTGCGTTTCTTCCTATGTGGTCTCTACTGTGGTGAAATTAAAAACTACCCACGACCCGACTCATCCCCGAGGTCAAAACGGGTCAGATTTGCCTCAAATGTCAACCATTTTCACATCCTTTATATATATAATTATAGATTTTCGTCAAGTGTTTTTCATAGTAAAACACAACGTTAGGGGCTGAAATTTGGTGTGGATACTCCACACGCGTCACGTTAAATAGTAGTAAAACCAAACTTTCCAAAGTTCATGTTTTCATGCGGGTTTCTCAATGCACTCGAAAAGATCAGAAAGCTATGTTGTTTTGAAAAGAATGTGTTTTCTTGTTTTAATTCATTAGCAAGAACATAAGTAGGAACACATGATCGATATAGAAAAGTATAACAAAACTTACAATAATGTAAAACGTGGGTCAGAATCGAATTTGAAGACCTTTTTTCAAAATGAAACCAACGATGTCAAAACGACTCCTTTTGATCACCAACAGAAACGAAAAGGACATCGTGTTTGTTTGCTTACTGTCGTTGACCAAAGAAGGAAGAACAAGGAATCATAACTTTCAACACAACATTTCTTTTTGTTTGTTGTTGTCCATCACGAATTAGAAAGAGAGGGACAAAGGTGTGGTGCTTTTGATTTGGTAGAAAGGTATAGGAAAAACAAAAGAGTTGAAACCCTTAAAGAAATAGCTTACGAAACACTTATTTCATCTTTGTAGTTTAGTAATTGTTCGAACACAAGAAGCTAGGAAAAATGGATGTGTGTTGATTTGGGTTACAAAATATATGAAGAAATAAAGATGAGAAAACCAAATTCTAATAGTGTTCTCCTTAGTTTTATTTGTTGTTTGCTACAGGTCATTGATGACACTGCTTTTATACATAGTCTAATCGTACAAAACGGGCTTAAAACGATTAAAATATCATAAAAAGTGCCATATATATGCTTGTATTTGTTCAATGTGTATTTTAGGTACGAATATCGAGAAAATGACAAAAGATCACAAGAAACAAATAAAAACGAACACGGGAAATGAAGCCGCACAAAGAACCGGACCCGAATGATAAATTTCCAAAAATACCCTTGAAGATTGAAGATTGTCAAGTTTGGTCCTCCAAGTTCGAAGACTTGTCATTTTATACCCTTGTAAAACTCTAAAATTACATTGTGGTCCCTAAAATGTCAAGAGTTCACATATTTGGTCCATGAAGAATTGCACAAGATGGAAGTCGAGATCGCACTTAACGGAACAAAGACTGATATGTTCGGATCGACTCGACAAAATTTTGAAGATTAAAGAGAAGTCAAACCCAAAACCCGACAATGAAGTGGGCATATAAAACCGATCCCGAAATCCAAATTACTATTTTACGGGCCGAACCAAACCCGTTTAACGGGCCGAGTCAGCCCAAAATAATAATATATGAAACAAAAGCCCAACCTTAATACACCCAGGCCCGAATTTTAAAGAAGGGCCCAACATATTTCACTAAATCACCTGGCCCATTTTCTTTTACAACAAAATCCACCCAAAGCCTCTTATTTGTTTTATAACGATGGAAAAAAATGGTCAGGCATTTGTTATTTACAAGTATTAGGGTTCTATCACTCTTTATTATCAATGGCAGCCACCATTAACCCAAATCACCTCACAAACCCTAATTTCATTCATAATCCATTCAGTCACTTTCAAAATCCCACAAACCCATGTGGTGTATCAGTCAAAGACACGAACATGTGATATGACAGAATACGAAGACCAAGCCAATGGTCCTTATTAAATCCTTTGGCCCCAATCCAATCCTATGGTCATCAATTAAAGTCCTAGAAGGTTCCTACATCAAGTCAAGATCAAGACCAGGTTTGATATTCGAATATTCTTCAAAGATCCATGGACAATTCGGGTACTTCAAAGACATTAGGTTTAGGGTTTGTGATCTTCATGTAATAGTATAAATAGAATAGCTTTTTCATTTTTTTCATTGTTCCAGTTTTTCTTAATTTTAATTCTGAGTTCCAAGATTTAATTTATATGTCATGTCATTTTGAATTCAAAAATTAATTGAAGTTTTATTTATTTGTGTTAGTTTTATCTATTTTGTGTTACTGTTTCCGGAAAAAAGGGAGGAGTTGTATTCCTTATTTGCTCTTATTGAATCGAAAAAAGGGGGTTTTGGTGTTATTGTTCTTTGTTTTTTTAAAGAGTATTGTTTTTTTAAGACTGTTAAGAAATTTAATATAAAAAAAAGAATAGAAATTGGATGTTGTTTGTTGATGTGTAACAAAAAAGGGGGATAGTATTATGCTGTTACTCTATTGTTTGAGTTTACAAAAAAAAGATTATCTTGTTGTTAGTTTACTGTTTGAGTGGAAGAAAAAATTGAGGGTGAAAGATGTTTTGTTGATTGCTGCCGAAAAGAAAAAAAAGGAGAGTTCTTGGTGTATACTTTTGTTGTCCACTGAAAAAAAGAAGATCGTGGTGGTGTTTGTAATTGTTGTTGTTGCTCGAATCACGAATAAAAAAACAATGGAAGTGAAATTAGATGCGTATGGTTCTTGTTTTGGGTTATCTAAAAAGATGTTTTTTTTCTCTCCACATTCAATTGTAAGTCGGTATAAATCTCTTGCATTTTTAGTTATCAATTTGCTTATGTTGTTAATGTTTATCACACTGTTAAGCTCAAGTAATGATTATTATATGATATGATGTTTTTTTTATGATGTTAAAACTAGGCTTGTGATGTTACGATTTTCTTTGTCTTTGATTTATTGTATCAAACTCGATGTTGTTCCAGTAGTTGCACTAAGTTTTTATCGTTCCATTTTTTCTTTTGGCTAAGAATCTGTTGGGCTTAACAACCCAGTAGCATACATCTGTTAGAATATGTAACAATGCTTAGACTTTATTTTTCATTTTGTGTTTAATGGTACAAGTAATCTCACCCATCAATATTATAACATAAAAAAAATCGTTTTCCAAATTGGGGGCTGGGAGGATTCAAACTCAAGACCATCAGCAGCCTTACGACTCACAAACAACTCTGCTAACCAACTGCTCTAGAGATGGTTTCTTGTTATATAATTTGTAAATTGTTTATCTTAAACCCTTTTTGTTTTTTTCTTATCATTTTAGATTATCAGCTTATAATTGCTTATTTATACAGCTTTTAAGTAGCTTATTTTTGGGGATTTTCTTTTTCCTAAGCTTAGAATAGTGTTTTGCATTTTTGGTAATTTTTTTTTTATTTTTAAAAAAATCGTTTAATATTTTAAACATTTAATTAGATTAAAACTTATTTAATTCATAATAAATAATTTAAAAGTCGAAAAAATGTAATTCTTTTTTCTAAAATTTTATTTTGTCATTTAGAACTTAGAAAAATTATATTTGCTTTTGTAGGCTTTAAATGTGTTTGTTTTCCTTTTAGGTCGCGTTTTTACGTTTTATTAGTTAATTAGATTTTGCCTATGCTTTGCCCCCGTAGACGTTTTAGGTTTTCTGATTCCTATTTATGCTTTCCCGTAGTTTATTTTTAGTTAACTTTAAAAAATATATATATATATATAAAACTTTAAATTTCGTCGATTTTTAGGTCTCGATTCGCGCGTAACGCGTTTTCCTCTTAGTTTAGTTTAATCGTAGTCCGTTTCTGTTTTCTTTTCTTTCTTTTTTACAAAAACGTAATCATTCAATTAAATAACGTAATTAATTCTTGGCTAAACAACTACACCTCCTCGAGAACGAACTCGATTGTCGGTATTTGCGTTTTTCCTAAAACGTAATTACTATAATTACCCACGATATTTGTGTGTGCTTTATTTTTATTTCATAAAATAAAGTATATACAAAATTACTACATCAAAAATGGCGCCGCTGCCGGGGAAGTGTGTTTAGCCATACTTATCTATCGTGTTTGTTTGAGTGTTTACGTTTTTATCGTAAATAGTTCTCTTTATTTTTCTATACTATTAGCCAAAAAATAATAGTGCTATATTGAACTCAATTAACACAAAATTGTTTTCTCGTTTTTATTGCACAATAATTATCCAAATACGCGAGAAATCGCACCTCGATAGTGGGCGTTCCGGTCATTATCGAGTGTATTAAATTCAAACGAAAGTCAAATGCAAAATAGATAAACACTCTTAATTGATTTAATCTCGATAAATACAAACTATAAGGTGGCTATAAGGCGGTTGTATACGACCTAAAGAAAAAAGGCTCTTAAGTGCTTCACGCCGCCTCGTTTTCTCCGCTCGCTTGTGCGTATTTTGAAAGTAACGATTAATTAGGGGTTTGCCACATCAAGTATTATTAATCTATTTTTGTGAGTTTTAATTATTGAACCTCGAAACGTTTAAGTAGACGAGGGTTTTTACTTCACGTAATTACCGTCATTCTTCTTGGATTCATTAATCGAGACCTTTGATTAGTGGATAATTTTTGTAGATTAATTTCTACGTAATACACAAAATTCCAAAAAATTTTAAAAAAACAAAAACAACAAAAAGAATCTTCGATTTTTCCCTCTATTTTCATAATTCTCTTCTTTCACCCTCTATATCAGTCAAAGACACAAACATGTGATATGACAGAAGATGAAGACCAATCCAAGGGTCCTTATTAAATCCTTTGGCCCCAATCCAATCCTATGGTCATCAATCAAAACCCTCGAAGGTTCCTACATCAAGACAAGATCAAGACCAGGTTTAAAAATTCAAATATTCTTCAAAGATCCATGGGCAATTCGGGTACTTCAAAGGCATTAGGTTTAGGGTTTGTGATCTTCATGTAATAGTATAAATAGAATAGCTTTTTCATTTTTTCCATTGTTCCAGATTTTCTTCATTATAATTCTGAGTTCCAAGATTTAATTTTTATGTCATGTCATTTTGAATTCGAAAATTAATTGAAGTTTTATTTATTTGTGTTAGTTTTATTTATTTTGTGTTACTGTTGCCGAAAAAAATTGTATTCCTTATTTGCTCTTATTGAATAAAAAAAAGGGGTTTTGGTGTTACTGTTCTTTGTTTTTTTTTAAAAGAGTATTGTTTTTTTTGTACTGTTAAGAAATTTAATATAAAAAAAGAATAGAAATTGCATGTTGTTTGTTGCTGTGTAACAAAATAAAGCGGATAGTATTATGTTGTTACTCTATTGTTTGAGTTTAAAAAAAAGAGTATCTTGTTGTTACTTTACTGTTTGAGTGGAAGAAAAAATTTGAGGGTGAAAGGTGTTTTGTTGATTGCTGCCGAAAAGAAAAAAAAATGAGAGTTCTTGTTGTATGCTTTCGCTGTCCACCGAAAAAAAAGTAGACTGTGGAGGTGTTTGCAATTGTTGTTGTTGCTCGAATCAAGAATAAAAAAAGAATGGAAGTGATATTAGATGCGTATGGTTCTTGTTTCGGGTTATCTAAAAAGATGTTTTTTCTCTCCACATTCAATTGTAAGTCGGTATAAATCTCTTGCATTTTTAGTTATCAATTTGCTTATGTTGTTAATGTTTATCACACTGTTAAGCTCAAGTAATGATTATTATATGTTGTGATGTTTTTTTATGATGTTAAAACTAGGCTTGTGATGTTTCGATTTTCTTTGTCTTTGATTTATTGTATCAAACTCAATGTTGTTCCAGTAGTTGCACTAAGTTGTTATTCTTCCGTTTTTTCTTTTGGCTAAGAATCTGTTGGGCTTAACAACCCGGTAGCATACATCTGTTAGAATATGTAATAATGCTTAGACTTTATTTTTCATTTTGTGTTTAATGGTACAAGTAATCTCACCCATCAATATTGTAACCTAAAAATAACAAAAAATCGTTTTCCAAATTGGGGGCTGGGAGGATTCAAACTCAAGACCATCAGCAGCCTTACGACTCACAAACAACTCTGCTAACCAACGGCTATAGAGATGGTTTCTTGTTATAATTTGTAAATTGTTTATCTTAAACCCTTTTTGTTTTTTCTTATCATTTTAGATTATCAGCTTATAATGGCTTATTTATTCAGCTTTTAAGTAGCTTATTTTTGGGGATTTTCTTTTTCCTAAGCTTAGGATAGTGTTTTGCATTTTCGGTATTTTTTTTATTTTTGAAAAATCGTTTAATATTTTTAAACATTTAATTAGATTAAAAAGGTTTTAATTCATAATAAATAATTTAAAAGTCGAAAAATTGTAATTCTTTTTTCTAAAATTTTATTTTGTCATTTGGAACTTAGAAAAATTATATTTGCTTTTGTAGGCTTTAAATGTGTTTGTTTTCCTTTTAGGTCACGTTTTTACGTTTTATTAGTTAATTAGATTTTGCCTTTGCTTTGCTCCCGTAGACGTTTTAGGTTTTCCGATGCCTGTTTATGCTTTCCCATAGTTTATTTTTAGTTAACTTTAAAAAATATATATATATATATATATATATATATATATATATATATATATATATATATATATATATATATATATATATATATATATATATAAATTTAAATTTCGTCGATTTTTACGTCTTGATTCGCGCATAACGCGTTTTCCTCTTAGTTTAGTTTAATCGTAGTCCGTTTACGTTTTATTTTCTTTCTTTCTTTACAAAAACGTAATCATTCAATTAAATAACGTAATTAATTCTTGGCTAAACAACTACACCTCCTCGAGAACGGACTCGATTGTCGGTATTTGTGTTTTTCCTAAAACGTAATTACTAATACTTACCCACGACATTTGTGTGTGCTTTGTTTTTTTTCATAAAATAAAGTATATACCAAATTACTACATCAAAAATGGTGCCGCTGCCGGGGAAGTGTGTTTAGCCATACTTATCTATCGTGTTTGTTTGAGTGTTTACGTTTTTATCGTAAATACTTCTCTTTATTTTTCTATATTATTAGCCATATAAATAATAGTGTTATATGGAATTCAATTAACACACAATCGTTTTCTCGTTTTTATTGTGAATAATATATTGTATTTATGTAGAACAACTAATACACAATAATTATCCAAATACGCGAGAAATCGCACCTCGATAGTGGGCGTTCCGGTCATTATCGAGTGTATCGAATTCAAATGAAAGTCAAAGGCAAAATAGATAAACACTCTTAATTGATTTAATCTCGATAAATACAAACTATAAGGTGGCTACAAGGCGGTTGTATTTCACGACCTAAAGAAAAAAGGCTCCTAAGTGCTTCGCGTCGCCTCGTTTTCTCCGCTCGCTTGTGTGTATTTTGAAAGTGACGATTAATTAGGGGTTTGCCACATCAAGTATTATTTTTGTGAGTTTTAATTATTGAACCTCAAAACATTTTGGCGTTCCGCCAACGTTTCAATGTCGACGAGGGTTTTTACTTCACGTAATTACCCTCATTCTTCTTGGATTCATTAATCGAGACCTTTGATTAGTGGATAATTTTTGTAGATTAATTTCTACGTAATACACCAAAATTCCAAAAAAATTAAAAAACCAAAAACAACAAAAAGAATCTTCGATTTTTCCCTCTATTTTCATAATTCTCTTCTTTCACCGTCTATATCGTTTAATTCTCGAAACGACTTTCTCGTTGCATCTTGTCGAATGATGGTGGATATTACTCATGTCCATATTGTGGAGGCCCGCCTGATGGGGCCAATTGTTTTAATTGTGAGGTTATTGGAGGTCGAGAGGATTATATCTATAACTCTGCTCCACGTGATCATGGTGACGATTTTAAATCTTACGACCAAGGTCACCCATCGTCTTCGTTTTATTCGTCGTATGATCCGTCTTTTAATTGCGATGAAAATCAAAATGATGAGACGATGCATAATGCCTTTAATGACTGTGTGAGACGTAATAATGAGAAATTAACGATGATGGAAGAATTAATGACAAGCCTTAAGGAAACTTGTAAGGAACAAACGGCAACCCAAAGGGAATCGTTCATAAAAATGGAAAATGATTATAACACCCTTTTTGAAGAGAAAAAAAGTTTGTACGAAAAAAGTCAAGATATGTGGATACGATACGTAGATGATATTAAGGAAGATTACGCTAATGAACGAGATAGACATCTTTTAGTGATTGAGACCTTAGTGAAAAGATTAGCGTCATACGAGTCGAGTTCTTCATCGAACGTCACCAATCCTAATCCCAAATGAGAGGTTCAAGCCATATCAACTCCTAAGACTCGTACATCTCGTATTGATCCCTATCTCTCGAATTTTAAAGTCATGCAACCGTCGTCATCTAGTAAGAATGTAGAGGAAACGAAAACGTCTACTAACGAGGTTTTTACAAATGTTGTTAAAAACAAGTCAAAGGAAAAACTCGTAGGATACTTAGGAACGTTGAATCTTATACCTTTTGAACCTAATTTTTCAAATGAGGATGAAATTATTGAGGATTTTCTAAATCAATGTACACTTAATTTTGACGAAGAAATTCCATTGAATGATTTTGAAAAAGAAAAATGTGACAAGGTTTTAAAGGAAATCGTTGAACCCTCGTTTTTACAAGATGAACAAAAATTAATTCCAAAGGGACGTGTTAGTAATTTTGCTAAAATTTTCGAGAACCCACATTCGATCCCTTCGAAGGACAAAGTTGAAACCGTCAAGGCAAAATCGTCACATGACGAGCCTTTTACTCCTAATCCCACACCGAGTGAGATTTTGGATCTATCGTGTGAGAAGTCCGCCGGTGGCCTTGCTCACATTGATACTTTTTTCGATGTCGAGGTCGAAACGACAAAGGCAAAATCTTCAATCGAAGAGCCTTCTATTCCTAGTTTCACGACGGTTGAAGCTAGTGAATCGATTATCGACGACTTGATTTCCCAACCTCTTCCACGAGGAAGAGAATATGTTTTTGATCCTGATGGCTATTTTTCCGAGCTCAAACGTATTCTTGATAATCCGCCTTTGATTTTTGAGTTTGATGAGGACCGTTGCGTTAGCCCGGAGGGGGATATTTCATTAGTCGATTCACGTTTTAAAAATTTGAATCCTCCTCCGGCCTTCAAGATAAATGTGAAAATTTTAAGTGTGCCTAGAATTGTTTTGAAAACACCAAATATTTTAAATTTAATCAACTTGGATTTTCGTAACAAAGAGTTAAAAAATGAAAAAGGAAATGATTTCAAAATTTATTTTAAAGATTTTCCAAAGTTAACTCCGTCATCACCTCGTTAATTGAACTTGCTACAAACACGTCTACTTCTTTTGACGACGTTTTGTATGGATCTAGTGTGGGGGAAGCCCCATTTGTTTCCTCACGCTTCTCCACCGAGGACGAGATTTTTGACCCCGGTATCACGTTTAAGATAAAATCTCGGTCTTTTACCGAAGTAGTCACTAGAAGATCCTTCTACACTTACGGTGAGAGTTTACCTCGAGTAACTCGATTTGTTTGCCCACCCAATGTCCTACCCTTCTCTTCTCATTCTATTTTCTTGTGTCCCTTTGGGAAGATGATGTTTAAAGTCGTGTTGTTTTGTTTATCATCCGAAAACGAAGACACGGTCTTTGATCCCGGTATAAAGGCTTTGCCTTTATTATCGTTTGCTTTTGGGCCTTGATTACATGTAAGTCCCACCAAAAATGACCGAACCAAGATAATCCCTAAATGATCATATTTATGGGGATTCGATTCGAGCTTTTGACTCGGTTATCAAAAACAAGATGCCTCGTGGGGGAGTTCCCATGCTTAGCCTTGTAAATATTATTTCTTTTTAGTTAACCTAATGAGGGGATTTGTGCCCTTCCAACCTTTGTTCCATGGTTGTTTGTGAATTGTGGTTATTTAGATCATCATCTTCACGATTGGAGCCTCTCGTGTTCGTTTTACGTGAGCACTCGATCATTTGCTTTGAAGAATTTCTCGATATCCAATGATATATCCTTTGATGTTCTAACCTTAGGTCTTTTAGCACACTTCATAAACGGCTATAGATTTAATGGTTCCACCCTTTCCATGCTAGATTAAGCATTCGACTTCGTCTCTAGTATGGGGGTATCTTACCCTTAGACTCGAAACATTGAGGACAATGCTTAACTTTAGTATGTGGGTGAATAGATACTTGCCTTGCTAAACCTTCACACTTTCCAAAGTTTATCTTTTTGTTATCGTTTTGTTGCAAATAAGGCTAAAAATGGCCAAATTTTAAAAAATTTCTCATGTTTTCACAAGTGTTTAAAGACACGAATGTAGATTTTCCGATGGCGAGAATAAGAGTAATTTTTGACTCGACCGTGCGTGTTGAGCACTTAGCTTTGATTCCTTAACTATTTTTAGGCTAAGTCTCTTAAATGAGGACGAGAAATGATAGAGTTAATTATAAGTTACTATGCTAAACGTAGAGTACTCGTATTCTTTCAAAAACTCATGTGTTCTAATTGTTTAGTTATTCTCCTTTCGCTTGTATATAAATTTTGCTAATAAATATTGACTTAGCGGTTTAGTCGTCATTGTTGGTTTCTAATTTTTTTCTAGTAGCTTCCATGTAATTAAATAGGTAAAACATTAAGGATTCTCCAGCGTCGCGATTTTGAAGTATTGGCACCCGAATAATCAAAGGCTTCCCCAATAATAATTTTTAAGTTACTCTTCACCTAAATCAAGCAAAAATTTGAAGCTCACAAAGCCAAAAAATCTATGCAAAATGGAACTGAATGTCTTAAATCTAGAAGCCTTAAAGATCCAAAATTCGCTTTAGCGTGAGGATATACGTCAAGTCATAATAAACACCTCATGGCGAGGTTAAATAAAAGACAAGGGCAAGACCGAAGTCATAATAAAAGCTCCATAGCGGAGTTGAATAAAATATGGAGGTAAACCATGATAATCAAAGCTACCGATAATGAGGTGGGTAATAAAATTCATGGTAATAAGTCTCATGTTCAAAACCGTTCTAAAACCGTGTTTATCGATCCTTCTTGTTGACTTAATTTTTTGATATCGTTGTCTATTATGGGAGGTTATAATTCGATGGTTTTGGTTACACCATTATGACTCTATTTTTGGACCTTAATTTCTATCATCGCATAAGTAAAAAATGTATCCCCTCGTGATCATTCAAGACAAAAATAAAATATAAGAGATACCAATTAGGATTAAGGGGGTCTAAGTACGTGATTAGGGCATATGAGTAGTGTTAGCATTACTAACTTATAATGACAATGATCTCGTTACACGCTTAGCATGGAATTAGGTGAAAATCGAGGACGACGAAATTATTTCTAATGAAGCATTCACGTGTTCTTGTTCTATGAACCTAAACGTCCCATTTTGCAATGAAAATCCTACATTATGTCTAAAACACAAGTAATAGTGGTTTATTAAGTTTACTTTTCAATAAAAGTCGATAAAAATGAATCTTGGAAATGCTAAGATACTTTATTCTAGCATTGCGTGAGGGCACGGCAATGGTTTAGTATGAGGGAGTGATGAGACTGCTTTTATACATAGTCTCATCGTCCAAAACGGGCTTAAAACGATGAAAATATCATAAAAAGTTCCATATATATGCTTGTATTTGTTCAATGTGTATTTTAGGTACGGATATCGAGAAAATGACAAAAGATCACAAGAAACAAATAAAAACGAACACGAGAAATGAAGCCGCACAAAGAACCGGACCCGAATGATGAATTTCTAAAAATACCCTTGAAGAATTGAAGATTGTCAAGTTTGGTCCTCCAAGTTCGAAGACTTGTAATTTTATACCCTTGTAAAACTCTAAAATTACATTGTGGTCCCTAAAATGTCAAGAGTTCACATATTTGATCCATGAAGAATTGCATAAGATCGAAGTCGGGATCGCACTTAACGGAACAAAGACTGATATGTTCGGGTTGACTCGAAAAATTTTTGAAGATTAAAGAGAAGTCAAACCCGAAACCCGACAATGAATTGGGCATATAAAACTGATCCCGAAATCCAAATTACTATTTTAAGGGCCAACCCGAACCCGTTTAACGGGCCGAGTCAGCCCAAAATAATACTATATGAAACAAAAGCCCAACCTTAATACACCCAAGCCCGAAATTTAAAGAAGGGCCCAACATATTTCACTAAATCACCTGGCCCATTTTCTTTTACAACAAAATCCAGCCCAAAGCCTCTTATTTGTTTTATAAAGATGGAAAAAAATGGTCAGGCATTTGTTATTTACAAGTATTAGGGTTCTATCACTCTTTATTATCAATGGCAGCCACCATTAACCCAAATCACCTCACAAACCCTAATTCCATTTATAATCCATTCAACCCATCACTTTCAAAACCCCACAAACCCATGTGGTGTATCAGTCAAAGACACAAACATGTAATATGACAGAAGATGAAGACCAATCCAAGGGTCCTTATTAAATCCTTTGGTCCCAATCCAATCCTATGGTCATCAATCAAAGTCCTTGAAGGTTCCTACATCAAGACAAGATCAAGACCAGGTTTGATATTAGAATATTCTTCAAAGATCCATGGGCAATTCGGGTACCTCAAAGACATTAGGTTTAGGGTCTGTGATCTTCATGTAATAGTATAAATAGAATAGCTTTTTCCTTTTTTTCATTGTTCCAGTTTTTCTTCATTTTAATTCTGAGTTCCAAGATTTAATTTTTATGTCATGTCATTTTGAATTCGAAAATTAATTAAAGTTTTATTTATTTGTGTTAGTTTTATTTATTTTGTGTTATTGTTGCCGAAAAAAAAGGGAGGAGTTGTATTCCTTATTTGCTCTTATTGAATCGAAAAAAGGGGGTTTTGGTGTTATTGTTCTTTGTTTTTTTTAAAAAGAGTATTGTTTTTTTAGTACTGTTAAGAAATTCAATATAAAAAAAGAATAGAAATTGGATGTTGTTTGTTGCTGTGTAACAAAAAAGGGGGATAGTATTATGCTGTTACTCTATTGTTTGAGTTTACAAAAAAAAGAGTATCTTGTTGTTACTTCACTGTTTGAGTGGAAGAAAAAAATTGAGGGTGAAAGATGTTTTGTTGATTGCTGCCGAAAAGAAAAAAAAAGGAGAGTTCTTGTTGTATACTTTTGCTGTCCACCGAAAAAAAGATCGTGGTGGTGTTTGCAATTGTTGTTGTTGCTAGAATCAAGAATAAAAAAAGAATGGAAGTGAAATTAGATGCGTATGGTTCTTGTTTTGGGTTATCTAAAAAGATGTTTTTTCCTCTCCACATTCAATTGTAAGTCGGTATAAATCTCTTGCATTTTTAGTTATCAATTACTTATGTTGTTAATGTTTATCACACTGTTAAGCTCAAGTAATGATTATTATATGATATGATGTTCTTTTATGATGTTAAAACTAGGCTTGTGATGTTACGATTTTCTTTGTCTTTGATTTATTGTATCAAACTCAATGTTGTTCCCGTAATTGCACTAAGTTTTTATCCTTCCATTTTTTCTTTTAGCTAAGAATCTGTTGGGCTTAACAACCCAGTAGCATACATCTGTTAGAATATGTAATAATGCTTAGACTTTATTTTTCATTTTATGTTTAATGGTACAAGTAATCTCACCCATCAATATTATAACATAAAAAAATCGTTTTCCAAATTGGGGGCTGGGAGGATTCAAACTCAAGACCATCAGCAGCCTTACGACTCACAAACAACTCTGCTAACCAACTGCTCTAGAGATAGTTTCTTGTTATATAATTTGTAAATTGTTTATCTTAAACCCTTTTTGTTTTTTTCTTATCATTTTAGATTATCAACTTATAATGGCTTATTTATACAGCTTTTAAGTAGCTTATTTTTGGGGATTTTCTTTTTCCTAAGCTTAGAATAGTGTTTTGCATTTTCGGTAAAAAAAAAAATTTTAAAAATCGTTTAATATTTTAAACATTTAATTAGATTAAAACGTATTTAATTCATAATAAATAATTTTAAAGTCGAAAAAATGTAATTCTTTTTTCTAAAATTTTATTTTGTCATTTAGAACTTAGAAAAATTATATTTGCTTTTGTAGGCTTTAAATGTGTTTGTTTTCCTTTTAGGTCGCGTTTTTACGTTTTATTAGTTAATTAGATTTTGCCTTTACTTTGCCCCCGTAGACGTTTTAGGTTTTCCGATGCCTATTTATGCTTTCCCCATAGTTTATTTTTAGTTAACTTTAAAAAAATATATATATAAAAAAATTTAAATTTCGTCGATTTTTACGTCTCGATTCACGCATAACGCGTTTTCCTCTTAGTTTAGTTTAATCGTAGTCCGTTTCCGTTTTCTTTTCTTTCTTTCTTTACAAAAACGTAATCATTCAATTAAATAACGTAATTAATTCTTGGCTAAGCAACTACACCTCCTCGAGAACGAACTCGATTGTCGGTATTTGCGTTTTTCCTAAAACGTAATTACTAATACTTACCCACGATATTTGTGTGTGCTTTGTTTTTTTCATAAAATAAAGTATATACAAAATTACTACATCAGTCATAAATTCCAAAAAGGAGAAAAGGGTGGGTTGTGTTCAAGTTGGTGATAAAGTGAGATTTGTGGGCTTGTATTTATAGACATAATACATGTAACTAGTTAGTTAGGAAACCTTGGTTTCATGGTAACTTGTTTAGTTGAGTTAGAAAGAGTTTTAGGAGACAAATAGTACTAATGAAAAAGGGGTGCAGGAAAGGTAGGAAGGAAACATGGAAGGGTGGTAGAGATGTAAGAAAAGTTCTTCCTAATGTTTGACTATTATGAGGTCTTAGGGGTTTATAGTATTATCATTAGGTCTCTAAATAGGTAGAGGGAGCAAGATTATATGGGAAGATTTATACATGTGGGCTGATATGTGTTTTAGGAAAAAGGAAATGCGCAACACACGTTTCTTTTATGCTAAATTTTAGTGGTATAATAGTTATATTGTTTTCCTTATTTGCACAAGATTTGAAGGGTATGTGTAACTACGTTTTTAACTAGTTAACTTATAGGGAGATCATAGTTTCGTTTATCCATTTGAAGCGTGATTTAGGAAAGTGGGTAACCATTTCCTAGTTTATGTTTTTGCCTAATATAGATTTAAGGGAATTTAAATCAATGTTGGTACTAGTTTTTAAAACATAATTACGAGTCACGTGTCCTTTTAGATGTAAAGCGTACAAACGACAAAGCGTTAAAACATCGTATTCGTAGTAATTTTATGACACCTACAAACAACAACACAATGTAAATGAATTCCGTAAGAATAAACTTCATTAAACGTCAAGTGGATACGTACACAGAGTGCATGAAAATAAACCGGGGAAATATAATGGACATGCAAGTCTAACCGGTTAATTAACATTTTAAATAAATCGAAATTATGCGGTTGTTACATCGTGTCCTTTATATTCCAGTCTTTGTTATAGACTATAGGTTATATTAATGCGTATGCTTGAATTCAAATACGGAGCAAAAGATATGGTTTTAGCATGGGTTGAAACATAGTCTTATTTTATTTTATGTTTATGTGGTTGCTTTAATTTAAGGTAGATTCATAACTTGGTTTACATGACAACTAATTGAAACTTTTTAACTTCAGTAGTTGATAGATAACTAGACGAGGTGAGCATTGGTTTTCTATTTATCGATTACAAGCCTTGGTTGTTTGTTTAAATTGTTAAATGTATTTTAAGTGGTTAGTATTTATAAAGTATTAACCAATCAGACACAATCAACGTGCAACGTACGAGTAAGGTTGAAGATGCATGGGTCATGCCATGACCTTAACCAAACTTTGAAACAAACCAAATTTACTTGACCCAAACGACAACATTACGTCTTAAACACTTAGACGTATCCTATGTGTAACACACTAGTATGAAGTTATACGATACTTCACATAAGTAACAGTTTTATTTATCCCAAAAATCAAACTCGATGCAACGCACAGGTACACACGCCTCTTTCTATTATATAGTTCGACACTTCAATGTAATAACAACAGTTGGTGTGACCTTGATTAAATCATTGGGCATACCAATGTCTTTTTCTTTTCCAAATTTATTTACATATGATATCACTATTGCTTAATGAACTATTAACTGTAATAAACAATGACTTAGATTAACTGTGAAAAAAAAATTTTTTAGTATATCGGGTTGACCTGATAACCCAATAACAAATATTGTAGAAACTAGAAGGGGGGGTTGAATAGTTTCTCTTCGGTTTATCTCCTAATTAAAATTCCTTTCAATTAGGTGAGTGTCAAAACCATCTTTTACTTGAAAGCTAGTTGCATAATGATTAGGTTCAATTATAATGCATTAACAATGACAAGTAGTAAGTGTAATGATGATAAAGGTAAGTAAAGAGTAAGGAAAGAAACAACCTAGTAGGAAGACACCAAGATTTATAGTGGTTCGGCAACGAGGCTCTATCCTCGTTCCTACTCCACTCCTCGAGTACACCTACTCGAGATTTCCACTATATCCACAAGCTCATATCTTGGCGGAGAAAACCTTACAACGTCGCTTACATTATTTTCCGACACTAAGCTAAATGTCGAGACCTAATCTTAGCTAGGACCAATCTACACAACGTCGCCCACTTCACCATTTTACGACACAAGGATAGATATCGAGTTCTAATCTAAAGATAGAACCAATCTTCACAACGTTGCCCACTTCACCATTTTACGACACAAGGCTAGATGTCGAGTTCTAATCCCAAGCTAGAACCAATCTTCACGACTCTTCACTCTGAAGCTAAGTGAGAACTTCACACAGCACAACTACACATCACTTTATAGCTTAGTTAGAACTCACAAGACACAACCACATCACTTTATAGTTTAGTGAGAACTAACACGACTTATTACAACTCAACTAAACATATCCAAGTACACACATGTAACTTGGATCTACACAACACAAATTCAAGCACACACATATGCAAAGGATTTACACAACTCTATTCCAAGTATTCACAAATAGCTTGGATGAACATAACTAGTCCAAGTATTCACAAATACATTGGATCTACACAAGACACAAATAAATAAATGATGAACATGACTAGATCTTTAGGAGAGGATGATCTTCATCAAGGCTTCATCTTTAATAACATCACAAGTCTGTGAGTGATCTTCTCGTTGGACAAGGTAAAGAAGGAGATCAAGAGGATAATCATAAGTAAACATACTTAACACATTAAGTGATCATTTACAAATGATTAGATTAGAAAGGAGAAAGGAGAAAGAAGGCTGAAATAGATGTCCAAAAAGGGTTAATGAAAATGCAGATTTGATCCACTATTTATAAAAGACAAAACCCAACGGCTAACAGAGGGCGGTTCCTTATCTACCTAGGCGGTTCCTTATCGATAGCGAACCGCATAGGCATTTAAGGAACCGCGGAGTATAGACTCCGCTCCTTTTTGTCTTTTAATGGATTTGAAATATCTGAGGTTGTTTAAACCTTCAAAAGATATTCTTATGGCATTTGGAATATGCCATATTCAAATTTATATTTTCATTTTAATAAAACATTTTCTTAAAAATAAAGTTTATTAAAAATCTTTTGTCATATTTGAAAAAAATGAGTTTTAAGGCTAATCATTTTTATGATCACTAAGCATGATTAAGATATGTTAGTGTAATGATTATTACCTTGATGATAGTGTTTGTTAGATAATTCGTTTTATGATTGTGTTTGACAATAAATGTCTTTGTAATTTGTCGTGATCAAAACTAAGAAAGATTAGTTAGCACTAACAATGTTTTTAGGCATTGCTTTGCATTAACAATCTCCCCCTTTTTTATTACGACAAACTATAAACTCATTTATGTAAAATACAAAAAAATTTGAATTACTAACGAGTTTATCACTATCATTTCTCTCCATTTGTCGAAGCAAAAAGGTTAGCACAAGTCTTAGAAGAAGAAAAGAACCGGACTTTGCTAGTAGCTTCCCATTGGTGCTTACTCCCCTTTGCTTGGGGCACCAAGTGAATGAGCTAAGGTGACATGCTACACAAAGGTTAGAAGATAGAAAAGAAACACCAATGTATATATGTGCACTACCTACTAACCAACTTGAGATGGAGGAGGAAAAGAAATCTCAAATTAGAATTAAGTATTTGCTAAGTATGTCCAAAGAGTGTGTGTTGACAACATCAAAGTTCAATTGGTGGAATAAAGGAAGAAAAGAAACATCCAAACCAATAAAAAATGATTAAAATGTCAAGGGGTTAAAATTTAGAATTTATGGAATCACCCATAATTAATTGTAAGTTTTAACCATGATCAACTCTTTAACAAATGTGTGAAAAAGAATTAGCGGGAAATAGATAACACACATAAAATTCATATTACACAAATATGAAAGAACATACAAGAGAAATATACATACACACAATATGAATATTTAAAGCAAAAAATATGGAAAATAAACCACAAAGCATATACTACTCTAATAGTGATAATCTTCCAAGATTGCTTAAGTTTTATTGACTCAAACAACTAAAGTACAAAATGTGCCTTAGTTGGAAAAGAAAGATGATGAAGCATCATCCGAAGTTTTGTTCACGGGAACGAAAACTTTGAGAGGAGGTCGAGTGAGGAGGGATTCAAGGAAATTTGGCTTGTCATAAACAAGAGCAAGTTAAATTTATTGAAATCGACAACAAGCACACGAGGAACCATGATGCAAAACAAAGTCGTTAGATGGGGGAGGTCCATCAAAATGAGAGTTTGGTGGAGAGGGAGATAATGGATAAGAGATGTTTTCACAATGCCTAGTGAGATTAGGGAAAGAAGATATGTCATTGAGTTCTGGAGAGTTCAAAGATTTAGGTGGTGGTGGAAGAATTTCCTTTTCTCCGGTAATTTGATTTATAGAGTAAGTCTCATTCCAACATTTAATCGGAGAGAAAGAAGAATTATTGGAGGATTCTGGAGAAGAGGAATCATGAGGATTCTTGTTCTTCTTGATCCAAACGGGTCGAACCGAGATTTTTGGTTTCTTTGAAAGCTTAGAAGAAGAAGCTTTAGGTTGACAGGATTGTGACAAAGATATGTCAAGGTTAGGAATGGAAGAGTTATGCATTATGAGGGATGAAGAGAAGAACTCCCAAAAGAGAAGAATTTAAAGAAAGTAGACAAGACAAAGATTTGAAATGAAAACAAAAGGTTTTAGGGAATGTTTAGCCAATATGGGTAAACAAAGAATCTTAACCAAGACAGTGGTCAATGTTGGGAATAAAATGTAGTCAAGACACTTGGACGCTGACAAGAGTAATTTAGACGTTGATAAGAAGAAATCAAGCGTTGACAGGACAAGCGTTGACAGGAAGAAGTCAAGCGTTGATAAGAAGAAGTCAAGCACTGATAGAAGACTTAGTCTACACGTTTTATGTTTCTAGTATGTTTCTAGTAAAGATATGTTCGACAATATATTTCTTATGTTTATCTTTACCAAGAATAGCTGATAAGTAGACTCTTGTACAAGGTTCCTTAATCTATAAAAGGAGGCCTTTGTTTTAGTTTAATATACGTTTTACACTTTCATTGTACGCAAGTTCGATTTATCAATCAAAGTGAAAGTTTTGTTTATCTTGTTTGTGTGTTCTTGATCAAGTATTAGTTCCGCATAATACTTGAATTATCTCATATACAACAAAGTTTCTCTACGTGTTTAACTTGATTTAATCTTGTTTACACAAGCTAAATTGATCTAAGTTTGGGATCAACAAGTGGTATCAGAGCTTGTTGAGAAACTTTGATCTAAAGAACACAAAAACCCTAAATCGCCAAAAACCCTAATTTTCAAGAAACCCTAAAATTCAAACAACATGTCTACTCCAGAGTTAAACTCCTCCTCCTCAAGCCCTAACATCAAGATTCCCATGCTAGACTCAGACAACTTTGAGCTGTGGAAGTTTAACTTTGAGCAGTATCTTCAAATCCATGATCACACCCTATGGGAAATTATTGAATATGGAAACACATTCAATAAGGCTGGCAAGATTGCAGCTGCTATCTTGGCAAGATCAACTCCAGGCTCTACTGAAGAGGATCGAAAAGAAAAACTTGAAGATGGAAGAGTTGTCTCAGTTGAGGACATAGCAAAGAGGAGGAATGACATGAATATCCTAAGCATCCTCAAACTCTCTTTGGGACAAGCCAATCAGCACAAATATAGAGGCTATGATTCTACAAAAGATCTTTGGGCAGCCCTTGAAGTTGCTTATGGTGGTAATGTTGATACTGTACAAGAGAAAAAGAAGCAACTCTTGCATGAGTATGTTGTGTTCAAAGCTCAACCCAATGAAAAGCTAAGTGGAGTGAGAAGCAGACTTCTTGAAATTACAAGCAAGTTGTCCTTTATGGGAACAGTGCATGATGATGCTGATATCATCACCATTTTTCTTAAAAGTCTTGGTGATGCATGGAAGATTGAAGCAAGGTTTATGATTGCTAATAATACTCATAAAAGTTCCACCTTTGATGATGTTTATAACAAACTGAGGCTTGTAGAAAGTGAAATCATTTTGGATCAAGGAGGTAAGTCTACCAATGGTAATATGGCCTTCTTCTCACATAGTGAAGGTCAATTTGATCAAAGGGAGTCTTACATGCACCCTATTACTGGATCACCTTGTGTCAGCGCTGGATCAAGCTTTGTCAGCGCTTCACATTCAAACGCTGACACATACAATGTTGACTCACCAAGAGTTAAACCTGCTGGTATTGATCTAGATACTGTGTGTGCATACATTGCTTCATTGCCCAATGGTTCAGTGATTACATATGAGGACCTTGAGCAAATTAGTGATGAGCATTTGGAGGAGATGGATATAAAGTGGAATATGGCTCTTGCAAGTATAAGGGTAAATAGATGGAATCAAAGATTCAAGAAGAAGATGACTTTTAATGCTAAGGACACTACTGGATTTGATAAATCCAAGGTTGAGTGTTATAATTGTCATCGAATGGGACACTTTATGAGAGAGTGCAGATCTCTAAGAAGATCTGATGCTGGAAAACCCTCAAGCCAAATCATCAAGGTACATGATCCTAAAGCTATGGTTGCTATGCAAGAAATTGATGGTGTTGGCTGGGATTGGAGCTATTTGGCCAAGGATGAGGAAGAGAACAAGGCTTTGGTTGTAGAAAAGGAGGAAGAGGAGCATGTTCACTATGCTCTTATGGCACATTCTTCATCTTCATCAGACAATGAGGTATATGATGATGCATTTTGTAGTAAGGGTTGTCGTCTAAATACTGAAAAGCTTAACAAAGAAGTCTTAAAATTAACAACAGATGTTGTTAATGAAAGATGTAAGTTATCTAATTATCAACTTGCTCTTACTCAAACTGAAAAGACTGTGGCTGAATATAAGAAAATGGAGTTTGACCTAAAAGATCAAATCAATATTTTAACTCATGATTTAAATGCTAGTGTTGAGGTTAGAAACATTTTGGAGAGAGCCAATGGTGTTTTACAAGCTAAGTTAGATGAGGCTATCAAAAACAAAGATAATGTAGATCTTAAAATCCAGAGATTTGATAAAGCTTCACAAACCCTAGAAAAATGTGTTAGTAAACAAAGGGATTCTAGGGATATGACTGGGATTGGGATGAAAGAGTATGCTGGTGTTCCACCACCTGCTGGGAACGTTTATGGTGTCCTTAGAAAGGATTTGTCTTGGACTGGTATACCAGAACTCCAAGAAGGGGAATTTATTCCTCCACCAAGATTTCTTACCCCAGTAGAGGAATACAAGCAGAAATTGACTGATTTAGACCAATGGAAGAAAGCCAACCCTACTTTGTTTGTTAAGGATGGCATGCTTAGTGACAGCCCAAATGAGTCTACACCCATAAAAGTGACCAATCCTACTACTGGCAAGACTGTTGACCTTGGCTTAAACGTTGATAGAAAACCTAGTATTAAATATTCAGAAATGTATAGAAAACCTAGGTCACCAAAAAGTCAAATTAGTGATAATGGGACAGGTTTCTTTTCTTCTAGACCTAGAGCTATGTCTAGAAAAGCCTGTTATACTTGTGGAAGTTTTTCACATTTAGCTTATAAGTGTGTCAATGCTTCAAAGGTCAATGTTGATAGAAAGTCAACCATGGTCAAACCCAAACCTTTTGTCCAGCATAGTCCACAAGTTGTTAGACCAGTCCCATTCTTTACTAAAGGGTCTAATACTTTTGGATAAAGACCTTTTCAGAAGACCAATACGTGGTCTAACAGACAATGGGTTCCTGTAGCCAACCCTAGGTTCAACACTGATAAGGGTAATTTCAGCGTTGACAAGAATAAATTAAACGCTGACAGGAACGTTGCTAGACCAAGAAAATATTTGCAACCAAAGGGAAAGGGGTCTAAATCTTCTTCTAGCTTGACATGGAGACCTAAACAAGACCAAAACCCTAACTCAGCTAGGATTTCTATGACTTGTAACAGATTTCATTATATTTCAAAGGTCATAACTAAACCAATTGGGGTTAACTGGGTGTTTCATCCAAAAATGGATGAATAAGGGGTTGTCATAAGGACTAAGTCTGTTCTTGTTGAACAACCAAATGAATCCAAGTCTGCTCAGGCTTGGGTTCCCAAAGAAAACTAATTTGTTTTCTTTGTGTGCAGGGCATTCAAAAGCAGGTTAATGATTATGGCTATTGGGATAGTGGATGCTCTAGGCACATGACAGGGAAGGAAGACTACTTAACAAACTTCACTCCCATTAAAGATGGTGACAAAGTGTACTTTGGAGGCGGATATGGGACTATCACTGGCAAAGGCACTCTTATCACCAACAATTTGCGTTTTGAGAACGTGTTTCTGGTAAAAGAACTTGACTATAATCTGTTTAGTGTATCACAGGTGTGTGATAACAAAAATAAGGTTCTTTTCACTAATACTGAATGCTTGGTGTTGAGCAAAGATTTTAAAATACCAGATGAGAAATTCATTGATTATAGAACACCTATGCATAAGGACATTGTCATGTCTATATGCTAAGGCTTCAGTTGATGAGAGTAATCTTTGGCACAGAAGATTAGGGCACATTAATTTTAAGAATATAAATAGACTTGTGAGACATGGTTTAGTTGATGGTTTGCCTGAAAAGGCATTTCACAATGACCATTCATGTGTTGCATGCCTTAAAGGCAAACAACATAAAGTCTCCTTTAAGTCTAAACCTGTACATGCTAGTTCTAAACCTCTTCACTTACTGCATATGGATAATAACTGGCGTTTGGCCAGTATAAAAATTAAAGTTCGTTGTTCCAAGTCTAATCGAATGGATCTCTGGATTAATGTGCGACTCGGCTGTCTTTTGGTGAAAACAATATTTGTGTCGTTGTAGTAAAATTAAAGGTGCAAAACTTTAAAATAAAGAGCAGGAAAAATAAATCTAAACCTAAGTGAAAATAAATGACAAGAATTTAAAGCGTGACGAAAAGTAAATAACGTAAACTTAAAACTATCTAAGGCAAACTTAAATTTAAACTAAGGCAAGCTTAAAATAAATCTAAGGCAAGTAAACTTAAAGTGTGACTAAGGAAAAAGGCGGGAAAAATAAAGCTTAAGAATTTAAAAACATAAACTTGAAATAAACTAAAAACAGCTCATTCGGAATAAACCTTCGTTCGGAATAATTACTCGTTCAGAATGTCACCTTCGTTCGGAATAATTCTTCTTCACTCAGAATATTTCTTCATGCGGAATAAAAGCTTTATTCGGAATATTAGCTCAAAAACCTTCATTCGGAATAGTCAAACAGAAGCCTTCATCCGGAATAAATCCTTTATTCGGAATATGTCACTTATCCGGAACAAATTCTTTATTCGGAATATTGCCTTGATCCGGAATATTAGTTATTCCGAATGAACACCTTGATCCGGAATATAAGTTATTCCGAATGAACACCTTGATCTAGAATACCAGCTTGATTCGGAATATGTTGCTGATCCGGAATATTGTAGACTAAAGCCTTTATTCGGAATATATGCTTCACTCGGAATAATGGTTCATCCGGAATACGTCACTTTTCCGGAATAAATCCTTCACTCGGAATATAAGCTTGATCCGGAATATCAGCTTTATTCGGAATATCCACTGATCCGGAATATTCCACTGGTTCGGAATATCCTGGGAAACAAAAATAGCGAAGAACACGGGGAACAAAAATAACACGAATCTAATCCAAACTAATCAAATCAAACCAAAAGATTAAGCAACACTAATCACAAATAATCAACTATGATAATCTATCAAACCAAATCAATAACATTAACAATAATAACCACAATAATAAAAACCCACTTAATCAATTTAATGAAAATTAAAGAACATAAACATGAACATAAAGCATAAAGATTAAAGATTAAACAAGAAAGGAAGATAAGAGATTAACAAGAAAATTAAAGATTCAATAACAATAAAAGGAAACTTACTTGAATTTAAAGGTGCAAGGTAATTAAATTTGACAATTAATGAAATGACATGAAATTAAATGTGCAAAAATTAAAGATGGAAGACTAATTGTCACACTTAGCCAACAAAACTAAATGAAATCACTAATGATCTATTTATAGGGAGGAGGTGATTAGTGGAAGGAAGCTTCCTCCCCTCTTTCTTCTTTCTTTAATTGCTTGTTTAGTCCTTAATCTTCCAAATTCTTCGACTTTTGTCTCGGGATTAATAAACTCGTCTTGTAATTTATTCAATAAATTAGACTTGAGTTCTTCGGCTTTTAGTAAACTTCCGTCTTTTGACTTTTTCTTCGATAAATCTTCAGAATTGGTCTTGGACTTCCGTTCTTTTTGCACTCTTGATTTCTTGACTTCGTCTTTTGTCTTTTTCTTCGATAAAAGCCCGTGAAAGCCGTGTTTTCTTCCCTTTTAACATTTTGATCCTAAAATCACAACAAAAACACAAACCACACATAATTCCGACATTTACGACATAAAATACACGTTTTGGCCTTGTTATTATTGTAATTAAGTGGTAAAAGGATGGGTGTTTACACACCTATCAAATCCCCTACACTTGACCATTGCAATGTCCTCATGCAATGCATTAGTTACAAAGCACATTTTACATTTTCCATCATAATCAATCCATATTGGCCTTTATTAAAGAGATAGAAAATTATAAACATTCAAAGGAAGAAAGTAAGTAAAGAAATCAAAGATATACCTTAGGGTTTTAGAAATGTCATGAATGATCATCATCCTCAAGTTTTCACATTCTCCAAACCAAGCTTAAAAACGAGATCATTGTTATTATAAGTTAGCAAACTAACACGAACTCATGTGGGCCAATTATTTACTTAGACTCCCTTATTCCTAGGTGTATCTCTTATATTTTATTATTGTCTTGAATGATCACGAGGATGCATTGTTTGACTTATTTCGATAGTTATTAAGGCTAAAAATAAAGTGGGACGATTTAATCAATAGTTAGCTAAAGGACAAAATCTTTTAAAACTGCTTCTCGGGACCTCAAAAAGTTCATATATTGGCATAACTCGTTTCACGATCTGAGACCTTTCTCGAACCGATATTTGGAAGTGACTTCATACTTCAAATCTTTGAGAGACGTTCATGAAATAATGGTCTTCTCTTCATAATAGGAATTTCTTCACTTGATGTTTTGAGAGATTCTTCATACTTGGACCACGACTTCTTCATTTTTCTCCAATCTTTATTTAGGATTTTGATATACAACGATCCACCTCCTTTTTGGACTTGGATCTATTTATCCTCATACCTTGTTAGGGCCTTTTTGGATAGACTTCTCCATTATCTTAACGGGAGTATTTGCTTTTCGTCGTGTGTCTCGATCCTTCATATTGATCTTTGATAAATGATTCTTCACATCACTTTGGATCTTTAGCAACAAAATGTAGCCCTCATGCCTTGTTAGGACCTTTTCGGACTCGCCAATCTTCGCATCCCGCTTCAATAAGTTATGCCTTGGCTATGAACTCTAATCCATACCGAGCAACTTTTAAACGATCTTGGGCTAGAAGCTAAGTAACTTTTGAAATCGTATAACCTTATTTATTGCAGATAAATTTATTAACAAGCGATGGGAGAATAGGCTTATAATTAACTCACATAAATTCACGAAAGAATGCCAAACTTATAATTGACTCTATCATCTCTCGTTCTCCACAATTTAAAATCTCAAGGAATGAGATTCGTGGATGCTTAGCCTATTAAATCAAAGTTTTGGGTTTTCGAGTCGTCTATAGGATCTTGCAAATTCTTAGACTTTTTCAAGTTTTAGAATTCGCATTTTAAAGTTCCCTTGATAAACGACTCTCTAGGATCGATTATAGGAACTTGCGAAAAGTTCTTGTTCTTAACCCGTAAGAGTTAAGACTTTCGCGTTTTAAAGCTCCCTATATAAAAGCCTAGCAAAACTTGACTTAAACACGTTAAGGATACTAGCTAGAGTAAACTTAGATAAGTAAACTCGGGTTGAGTCAAAAGATTCACAACGTTTGAAAATTAAAACCATTTTATTAAAATTTATTCTAGTAAAGAAAGAAAATAACTATACAAAGGTAAAACTAATAGGCCAAAATAGATCAAAAATTTTGAAAAATGTCGAAAAATTGATTTTCCGGTTAAAATGAGGACAAATACAAGGAAAAGACCACTTAACTTCGATAGAAATCCCCCCTACACTTGATATAAACATTGTCCTTAATGTTTAAGCATGTGGGAGTAAACTCCCCTACACTTAGGACATTGTGCACGTTATTTAAATCTTGCTAAGGAAAAGACAACTAACGAGATTCCTATTTTAATATTTGAGAATATAAAATAGTGAATCGAAAAGAGTTTAGGATAGAACCAGGAAGACGGAAACACGGAATCATGGGTCGTCAAAAATCATCAAGAGTGGGTCATTGAAAGCTCGAATCCCTAAATATGAGAAGAGAGGGAATAGTAAACACCAACGGGTCTCCCCTACACTTAGGATAAAGATAGCTAAAAGATAGATACTTGGGTTGCCTCCCAAGAAGCTCTTGATTTTTGATCACCGAGTCGTGAGCCTGACTTGACCTTGATTATCATAGGAAGAAGCATGAAACACATCCACCGGGATCAAAGACATGGTTTTCATCCATCAAGTAACACAAGCTTAAGGCGAACAAGGCAAGCCAAAGAAGAGTAGGCAAGGTTCCCTTAAGCAAAAATGGAGCACGGTGGGAGCAAGGGTGCAGAGGTGCAAGCATATCTTCAAAAGTTCCAAAGATTTTTCCTTTTATTTCATCAGATGGATACTGAGATGGCTGAAGAATTACGATACCAGGGTCGAACACCTTTTCCTTTAGGGGAAAATAGCACTCAGGCTCAGCAGAATTTGAAGAAGATCCGCTAAGAAAATGCACAACCTCGTCCTCAGAAGGTGGATAAAGAGGTGTTAAAACATACGTGCTGCGGATGTTGGTGTCGTCCGATTTCTTCTCCTTTGAAAGAATTTTCTTCAAATCCGAAGTAGGATCAAGACCATAATCATCAAAGTCTAAAGGAGGAGCATCACTCTCATGAGGGAAGTATGTATTGAGAAAAGTAGAAAAGTCTTCCTCAAATGAGTAGTCATCCAAATTAGGATCAAGCATGGATGGCGGAGTATCTTCATCATGTGAAGAATCACTCGAAAGAGTATCGGCCTTATCAAAATCATCATAAGTGGGCATGTCGGGATACTCGGAAGTAAAATCATCATAATCATCTCCATCGGAACTAGAATCATCATCATAAGCATCAAAGATGGATGGAGAATCATATATGGGTGAAGGTTCCAAATTGGAGAGAGAATCATCCACATCATCTTGAAACAGTGGATTATCATTACAAGAATCGAATAGAGGATTGTTGTAGACGACAAAATCATCGAGCACATTAATCATATTCGCCGATTCTCTTCCATAGGATTTGCTTGTAAGCTTCCCCATTTCAAAAACTTGTGCATCATCCCCGACTCTTAAGATGATTTCACACTTATCCACATCTATTAGAGCTCTACCGGTTCTCAAAAATGGGCGTCCAAGTATTAACAGAATACGAGGGTCCATTTCATAATCAACAACGACGAAGTCGACCGGAAAAGTGAATGTGCCAACTTTAATGAACACATCTTCGGCAATACCAACGGGGTAAGCGAGAGTGCGATTGGCTAGCTCAAGAGTCATCTTTGTGGGTGTAAGGTCAGGCAATGATAACTTTTTCCAAACACTTAAAGGCATCAAATTAATACTTGCCCCGAGATCGGCTAAGGCAGTAAATTTTTCGGTTTGGTTAAAAGTACAAGGTAGCACAAAACGACCGGGATCTCCAAGTTTCTCCGGAAGTTCTTTATGAAGGATTGTAGAGCAATTTTCATTCAAGCGAGTATTAACAAACTCGACCATCTTCTCTTTCTTATTTAGCAATTCCTTAAACATCTTGACAAATTGCGGCATTTGGGCAAGAGCTTCAACAAGGGTAAAGGTGATTTTCATGCCGGCAATCTTTTCCAAAAAGTTAGCGACTAGAATGTCATTCTTAGTCAAAATTCTAGCCTTGTGGAGTCGAGAAGGGTAAGGAATGCGGAGGTTGGGTGGTGGAGGTGTAGAAGGTGAAGGTTGAGATGTTGAAGGGTTCTTCTTGGGTACTTCTTCATGACGAGACGGAGACGGTAATGGTGTACTAATACTAGGTGTGGGAGTAGTAGGGATAAATGGTGGTGGAGGAGATGTAGATGGTGTAACTAGGGGTGGGATAGATGGTCCTACTAAAGTAATTCCACTACGGGTAGTAATAGCACTCACATTCGCTCTCGGGTTGGTGACGGTGTTTGAAGGTAGAGAACTCGAAGTAGAGGGTTGAGTGGTGGGTAAGAAACTAGCCAGCATATTCTTCAAATCATTCGTTTGATTGCTGAAGGAGGATTGTATATCATTTCAAATCTCGGATCTAATGTCATTACCTTGCTTAGTGATATCCCCTTTCAAATTGATAATTTGGCTTTGTAGATTCTTGATTTGCTCTCCTTGGGTTCTCATTAAGGCTTCAACATCTTGATTAATGGGTGGGGCTTGTAGAGCGGGTGGGTGATGAGGATTAGAAGCTCGAGGTGGGATTTGGTTGATTCTATTGTAATTGTTGTTTGGATTGTGGTTTTGAGGAGAAAAACCGGGTGAAAGGTAGTTGTTTGACCGGTAACTTAGAAAATTTCGATCCCCTTGAGGTCGGGCTTGGTAATTTTCCGGTGAATAATTACCATAAGCCGCATACACGTTTTCCGGATTGCCTTGAGTAGAAGGACAATCAGTGTATGAGTGAGGACCGCCGCATGTCTCACAAGGATTTGCTACCGCTTTAACTTGTTGTTGTTGGTTTGAAGCGATGAGCAAGATATTTTTGTTCATTTCGGCCATCATGCGGGTGAATTCGGTCATATCGGGGTTTGCTGAAGTAGAAGAAACATTGACTCTCGGGTTGTTCCTTGAAGAAGCGGAGGAATCCCAGTTTTTGTGATGAGTAGTCATGTTCTCAATAAGCTCTCTACACTCCTGGGTCTTCTTTTCATAAATGTGCCACCGGCGGCAGCATTAATCGTATCATGATCACGAAAAGTAAAACCGTTGTAGAAAGTATCAATTAAGGTAACGGGAAGCATGTTGTGGTTTGGACATCTGAAGAAGTGTAAATCTTACTTATGTTTTTAGAGAGAGAAAGAGATAGAGAGATGGTGTATTAAACACAATTCTAGAGAGAGAAACCAAAGTGAACTATGTGAAAAATGATTAACCACACCACCCTCTCCATCAAAGGAGAGGGTTTATATACCCAAGCCCTCATCATGGGCTTGGGCTTACATTTTGGGCCGGCCTACACATGTTGTAGGCTAGGCTTGTTCTTGTTTGATAAATAAATAAAGTTAACTAAACTACGAGCTATTACATGGATTATCGTTGGAGTGACCGATCCTTCTTAATACGTAAAACGTATTTCCAACAATCTCCCCCTAAGGGAGGTCACTCCAAACAAGGGCGTTACCCAAGTTACAATAATAAAATAAACCTAGCATACTATGCTTGTCTTGAGCTCGTAGTCTTCGTCTTTCTTTTTCTTTTTCTTTTCTGGTGAACATGCTGATGTGATCTTTGATGTCAATCTTGAGCATTAATCTCTTGCCTTGATCTCGTGCATCCATCACTTGTGATCTTCGCCTCTTCGTGACCTCACGTCCCACATACTTATACCTTAGTAATTCTTGAAAGATTCAGAGTTCGATACAGCGGAAGACAACTTTTAGGCTTTCTTGAATTAGATGAGGTATTAAGTGCATAAAGTATAAGCATGCGGGGACGACTTCTTCTTGGATTCCGCAACGCCACCGTCTTCAAATGCCGCAACATAAGTAGACATGAACGAAATGGCTTTGAACATTTCATTCTAAATCGGTAGCATTTTACCCCCGGTCGGTGAAGACCGTTGGACGATATTAGATATCGTACCCGTGACGGATAGTTTCAATTAAGTAACTTCCTGACAGGATTTCGTGGGTAAACCCGTTCTCTTTCTTCGACCGTCCAAAGCTGACTGCGAACATAAAGAGTGAATCATTTGGATAATAATATCCGCATGATTTGAAGCCGTCAATTCATGTTCCTGGAACAAGTGAAATTCAATTAAGAACCGCACCATCATTGCTTTCCAGTTGTCACGAGCTTGATTCGTATAGAATCTTGCAAGTTACCTACCAAGTGCTGTTTGAGGTTAAGTCTAGAAGGATTTCCACTCATCACTGTGAACACTAAGGTATCACTCTGAGTGTTCTGGCAAGATCACTAAGATATTGCGTAGAGGCCTGGAACGTGTTTAAATTCAGTTAAGAATTAAACAGCTGTTGCTTTCCAGTTATCACAAGTTTGATTCATAAAGAATCGACAAGTCACCTACCATGAGCTTTTTGATATTCGCTCAAGAATGATTTCCATCTTCATTGTAAATACTTTCGTATTACTCGGATATTCAGGCAAGATCATGAAGATTTTGCGTAGGACTCTTGAAATCTTTCTTACTTTTCACAGTGTGTGAGGAAGCAAGGAAATATGAAAGTGTGTCCTAATGAGATATTTGATGATCTCAAATGGCTCTAGACTCGATCGTGCATTTTGGATTTTAGTGATCGGAGGCTGGAGAGGAGTGCCACCATTTCAATACAAATTTATTCGGAGTGAATAAATCAATAGATAACGTGTTGTCTCCGTGTGATTAAAACAAATATCTTTTAAGAGATATCTGAGTTAGCTGGGATGGGTTGTGTATTGCATCACTGGGTCCATGATGTCTGTCTTCAATATCGAGAATCATTAAAATGATCTCAATAGCATATGTGTTGACCCGGTTTCTAGAGGTGCACATTTTGACCGGTTTATGAAAAAAACCGGTAACCGGGACCGGTTGTGACCGGTTTATTATAAACCGGTCCCGGTTTATTTTATGACCGCCGGTTCCTGACCGGTTCTTGTTTTTGGAGAAAAAATCGGTTTTCCAACCGGTTTATGGACCGGTTAACCGGGAACGGTTTATTTTGGCCGGTTTAAACCGGTCAGGAGCGTGTATATGGATTTCAAATTTTGAAATTTGAATTTTCGGGTGGGACCATTTGGTATTAATGGGGCAGCTTTTGTAAGGTAATTTGGGACCCATTTGGCTAATTTTTTTGACTATATAATACCCTTTTGTGTGTATGTTTTAAACACACAACACAATTTCTATCTTTCTACTTCTATTTTCAATCAAATTCAAACCTGAATTTCTTCACTTCACTACTATGTCTAAAAGAGCTAATTCATCTACTACCGGTGTTGGTTCAACAACACAAGTACCCGAGGAACCCAAACCCACGGTTGTTGAAATTCTTTCACACAATCATACCGCCGATGTTTGGAGCGAGTTCGCCTTCGTTTTGTTATCAAACGGTTTTAAAAAGGCTCAATGTAAGCATTGCTTTGGTTTCTTGGCGCCCGGTGCCAACTCGTCGTTGAGGGCTCATCTACAACATTGTCCGACGCTCAAGAATACTCCGGCAAAAGGGTCAAGCTTCTATGAGTCGAGACGGGAGTATATTTTCTTATAATCCGGATTTGGTTCGAGAACAATTTGCCGGGATGGTGATTCAAGAGGGGCTGCCGTTCAACCACTTTGACAACCCGCGTATCACTAGGGTGTTTCAAAACACTCTTCAACCAAAGTACAACCATGTAATTCACACTACCCTAAAACGTGATGCTATGAAATTATGGAAAGCGGCTAAACAAGTAATAAAAGATGATTTTTTAAACTTGGATACTTGTGTAAATTTAACTACGGATATTTGGACCCCCCCTCATGGTTTGACCGGATCATACATGTGTGTCACGGCACATTGGATTGATCCAAAAACATGGCAAATGATGAAACGGGTCATTTCATTCGAAAATTTCCAAGTCCTCACAAGGGAAAGAATTTAGCTAATCAATTAGTTAGAGTCATAAGAAGGTTTAATTTGGAAAATAAAGTTTTTTCAGTCACGTTGGATAATGCTAGCAACAATACAAATGCCATGGGTAAATTAAAGATGAAATACGAACCACCGGTTAATGGCATATATTTTTATAGTCGTTGTGTTGCACACATCATTAACTTGGTTGTGCAAGACGGACTAGACGCGGCCCCGATAAGCAACATGAAAGAAGCTTTTAAACAAATGATGAAAGATATTTTTAAAGCGGGGAATGCAAGATATGTTGCGTATATGAGGGCTTGTAAAGAGGCAAAAAAACCATTTTTAGGGCCTAATTGGGATGTTCCTACTAGATGGAATTCCACTTATCTTATGTTTCTAAGTGCTTTAAAACAAAAGACAACTTTGCAATACTTTCATGACGAATTGCATCAAAATGGTTTTGTCCAATATGGATTTGCACCCGAGACTTGGGATCATATTGAAAAAATAACCAAGTTACTTGAAGTGTTTTACAATGCCACAAAATTAATTTCGGGAGTTTATTATCCAACGGGTCTTTATGTCTTGCAACAAATCGCTATAATGTGCAAAAAATTAAGTGAATTTGAATTAAATGGTGATGTTTATGCAAGTATGGTTTTTCCAATGAAAGAAAAGCTAAAAAAATATTTTGGACAATTCCCACCTATTCTTACTTGTGCTGCCGCTTTGAATCCATGCATTAACTTAAACGGGGTAGAGGTTTATATCGAATTAATTTCGGATGACTTGGAGCTTTTTGATTCAAACGT
This sequence comes from Glebionis coronaria, assembly GCA_025667525.1. Classification (NCBI taxonomy): domain Eukaryota; kingdom Viridiplantae; phylum Streptophyta; class Magnoliopsida; order Asterales; family Asteraceae; genus Glebionis; species Glebionis coronaria. The sequence continues at coordinate 108,848,852 of CM046879.1, read as the reverse complement.
GTGGTTTGCAAGAGATGCAATAAAAACTTTCAATGAACAATTCAAAAGTTTGTGGAACTTTTATTCGGAAACGTATGGCAACCAACCTCCTTCAAATGATGGTGCCTCGTCGTCTTCTTCGCGTTCAAGGAACATAGGTACGAGTTTGTGGCAATTGGTACAAGATAAAGCAACCAAAAGGGCACGAAATGAACAATTGATGAATAGAGAGTATGTGATTTATACCTCCCGCAATTGGACCGCGGGTATGGATCCAGATCAGCTTTCAAAGTTTGATGTGTTGGCGTTTTGGAAAGAACAAGAGCCTATGTTTCCAATTCTATCTCGAATGGCACGAGATATACTTTCGGTACAAGCTAGTTCGGTAGCTTCGGAATCCGCTTTTTCTACAAGTGGAAGGGTGATATCAAACCGAAGAACAAGACTAACTCCGGCCTCCTTGGAGATGTGCATGTGTTGGAAAGATTATTTGGACGCGGCCGATCGTATACAACACAAAGCAAATCTTGAAATCCCGTTTGACTTTGAAGAGTCGGTTTACGACGAAGAGGTGACAATTGGTGAAATACCCACACTTTCTGATGAAGAACTATCATGTGACGAAGCTGCTATTGCGGATGCTATGTTGTCCGGATCCGAAGATGAAAACCATCCTTCCGTGTAGCTTTTCGATGTATTGTGTTTGATGTATTTCCTTTCGACGTATTTCTTTTCGATGTATTTGTATTGTTTTTTTTTCATTTCCTATGTATTGTAACAATGTATCGTGATGTTATGTTTAATAAAAGTGATGTGTTTCTTTTCAATATGGTTCAAGGCTAATAACATTTCAAAATCCAAAAAAAAAATAAAAAAATAAACCGGAATCGGTTAACCGGCCAAAACTGGTCTGGGACCGGTTCTTCCGGTCTGTATATTCTAGCTCCCAGTCGGTCCGGTTTTAAACCGGTTAACCGGACGAACCGGTTTTTTGGATGTTGACTAGAAACCGGACCGGTTAACCGGTCTTGTGCACCTCTACCGGTTTCTGCCTAAAGTTGTAAGGAGGGCTTCTTTCTTTACACCCTTTATCTTTACAATTCTTTTTCATTCTTCAACCCCTTCAATGCTTACCAATACGTCATAACTAGCACCTTGTTGTGATTGTTCCAGTGCTAACTTAAGTACTTGGTCGGCATTCAGCTACGTTCATAATCTTTCTCCAACTTTCCTAAGGACTACTATTTCTAGCTATGGAATGTCCTTGGGAAGATTCCTCTGGTTCTGGAAGAATCATAGGACTTAACCTATCCTACCATCCTTATGTCACCACAATCTTCATCGTCGTGAAATAAATGGATTTTGGGTAAGTATATGTCACCATGAAAATCCATTTTGATATGCAAATCCGTTTTGCTCCCCCTTAACATATGCCACGATATTCGAAAACATTTCGCATATGTCGGGATGAGTCAGCACATTAAGTCAAACCATTTGTGATAATATCCCATATTAAATCACATTTTCTCCCCCATATTAAAAATATTAACCCAATCGATGTTTTTAATATCAATTGATTTAATGAAGTTTTAACAAAGGTTTTGGGAAGAAAAATGCAAGTCCGTTTAATCTTCATGATATCAAATGTATGAGATATGATACCGACTTGTAACATGATCACATATTCACCATATTAGAAAAGAATTGACAAGGTTGGACCTGATTGATGAGAACATCATATGATAAGATCAAATGGTTCTTGTCAGCATATGTTGGTCGCCTCGCCACGTCTGAAATCATCTCTTGACACCACGTGTACGATTGGTATTGTTGTCTTGACACCCTCTTGTGAACTTGGCACGTTCGGCGTCGAAGATTCTGAATGCTTGACAATTTCTCCCCCTCAATTGTTGACCCGTGTTCTATTGAAAGAGTTGTAGTCGTCGGTTGAGTAGTCGCATCGTCGAGTATGTAGATACCAATTGTAGATAGCTATGGTTGTAGAGATGATAGCTTCATAAAAACAAGACTTCTCTTGTTTTAACAAATAAATGCACTGAAACGTACATCGATTTGTGTTAGACCAAGTTATAAAGTAAACTTGATCCCTTACAAGGTTTTAAAGTAAACCTTGCCCGAGAAAATTGATTCCCGTTGTGAGCCAAAGCTTTCATAAGAAATACTTGACTTTAATGTGAAAATCGGGCTGCAGTCTGAAATAACTACAAGCCATAAGGCATGTTTTATGAAATATTTATAACTTTTATACGAACTCTATTTATGGCGCCGTGTCGATATTAATCAACATTTCTAAGGCCGTAAATATTATCGTACCAAAAGACATGCCTTTGAAAAAAATAAAGTAAAAATATTTTTGGATTTTTATGAATTTTTCAATTTTTATGGTTTTTATATGGTTTTATATTTTTATATTTTTCTTTTGTGGATAAAAATATAAACAATATATACAAATGATCACCAAGGATACGGAGAATAGTTTTACCACCACTATTCTTTCGCTTCATCTGCTAGTTCCTTTAGAGTCTCAGGCGAGAAAGTTCTCATTCCTAGCTTGTCGGCCAAAAATTCAATTCGAGCGCGATCTAAAGCCTTCGTGAAAATATCCGCCAATTGATACTCAGATCGGACAAAGTAAAGCTCTATTACTCCATTTTCCACTTGCTCCTTGATGAAATGGTAGCGAATGTCAATATGCTTTGACCGGGAGAATTGAACATTGTTGCAGCATAAGGCGATTGCACTCTTGTTGTCACAGTACATAGGAATTTTGTTGAAACCTAGACCATAGTCGGTTAATTGCGATCTCATCCAAAGAATTTGAGCACAGCAACCGGACATAGCTATGTATTCTGCTTCCGTACTTGAAATTGCAGCGCTTTTCTGCCTTTTCGATGCCCAACTGATTAGTCGATCTCCTAGTAGTTACAAAGTTCCACTCGTGCTACGCCTTGTATCTTGACAACCCGCGTGATCCGCATCTGCATATGCCATTAGTGCAATAGAAGAGTCCTTCGAATACCAAAGTCCCCGATTAATGGTTCCTTTAAGATATCGAAAGATCCGTTTAATAGTAGCTAAGTGTAACTCAGTAGGCCTAGTTTGATACCTGGCACACATACATATAGCAAACTGAAGATCAGGTCGACTGGCTGTGATATACAGAAGAGTACCGATCATTCTACGATAAAGTGTCGGATCAACAGCAACTCCATGTGGATCTGCATCACGCTTAGTTCGTTCTACCATTGGAGTATCCACGGGGTCGCAAGATTCCATCTTGTACTTTTTAAGCGATTCAAGGGCATACTTGGATTGATTGATAAAGATGCCTCTGGGACTCTGAGATATCTGAAGACCTAAGAAGAATGATACCTTGCCCATCATTGACATCTTAAACTTGGAAGACATGAGTGTCCCAAACTCATCCGATAAGGTTTGGGTCGAGGCTGCAAATATAATATCATCAACATATATTTGTACCATAATCATATCTTTACCTCGTTTCTGAATGAACAGCGTGGGATCCACCTTGCCTTTTGCGAAGCCTTGCGTAATGAGGAATTGTGAAAAAAGATCGTACCATGCGCGAGGAGCTTGCTTCAACCCATAGAGAGCCTTCTTAAGCTTATACACATGATTAGGATAACTCGGATTCACAAAACCATCCGGCTGTTGAACATAGACCTCTTCCTTGAGTTCACCATTAAGAAATGCCGTCTTCACATCCATCTGATAGACGATCATATTCATATGGGCTGCATAAGCGAGGAATAGTCGAATAGCTTCCAAACGGGCAACAGGTGCAAAGGATTCCATAAAGTCGATGCCCAATAATTGCTTGTATCCACGAGCTACTAGTCTAGCTTTGTTCTTCAATATTACGCCTAACTCATCGAGTTTCACCTTGTAAACCCATTTCAAAGTGAGTAACTGCACTTGATCCGGGCATGGGACAAGTTCCCAAACGTCAAGACGTATGAATTCATTAAGTTCTTCTTGCATAGCTTCTATCCAACATGATTGAGTAAAAGCTTGTTGCCATGTCTTAGGTTCAACTTCAGTGTGAAAAGCATCAAAGTGACAAAACATTGCACTTTCTTGTAACTGACTTCGTGTGGATACCGGACGATTAGGGTCAACAATAATAGAATCTATAGGATGATCCTTTGTCCACTTGCTGTCATGTTCACGAATCCGTGGATTGGAGTAAACTGTAGAAGGAGCTTCCTCTGAGGTGGACGACCCGGCTTGATTAGGGTCGGGAATTGGTACACCAAAGAATGGAAGTTCACGCATTTGAGCGAATTCCAAATCGTGATCATCATCATCCTCTTCATCATCAGTAGGCATGACATGGGTAGTTGAAACATGTGTTGGTTGAGAATTACTTGTTGAAGGTATATCTAGACCAATTGTAGGTGCAGACGTATCTGATTGTGCAACGGTTGCTGGAGTGACAACTTCGGTCACCGGAGCTATTACTTCAGGTTCTGGAGCATCGATACTTGGAGGAGTAAAGAATTCATCAAAGAACGGTTGAAACAACGTATCCCATTCTTTCCTAGTAGGTGGTGTAAATGATGATGAAGTAGGGTTGTTTGGGACAAGACCAGAACTAATGTTACTGGGTCCCATTTCATGAAGTGCGGGTTCAGAACTGCTTTGCTCAGAAGCCATTGCTGTCAGCTCATCAAAATCAACATTCATAGTTTCGAGGATCTTGCGAGAGTTACGGTTGTAGATTCGGCATGCCTTCTTTGCGGGTGCGTAACCAATGAAAATACCAATATCAGCCTTTGGTTGAAGTTTTCCCAAATTGTCACCATCATTATTTGGATAGCACAAAGAACCAAATACATGAAGATATGATAAATCTGGTACTTTTCCATGGAGAAGCTCATAAGGTGTTCTACCATGGCGTTTACGAATTAGTGACCGATTTTGGGTGTACACTGCTGTAGATACTGCTTCTGCCCATAAAAACAATGGAGCCTTTGCGTAAATTAACATCGTTCGAGCAGCTTCCATAAGTGTGCGATTTCGCCTTTCAATGACACCGTTTTGTTGTGGAGTGCGAGCAACGGATGTTTCATGAGAAATGCCAACTTCTTCATAATAATCACGCAAAATTTGATTCACAAATTCGGTTCCATTATCTGTACGAATGCGTCGGACAGTAGTGTTGAGACGCACTTGAATCATCTTGAGAAATCCAATGATGAATTTAGGTGCCTCATTTTTGCTTTAAGAAATTTCACCCATGTAAACCGAGAGTAATCATCGACAATGACGAGGATGTACTTTTTGCCACTAAGACTTTCAACACGCATTGGTCCACAAAGATCCATATGCAACAGATAAAGTTTCTCTTGGTTGGTGTCTTCCGTCTTGGGTTTGTAAGATTTCTTAGTGCTTTTCCCCATTGTACACGCGGAACACAAATGATCCTTGTGAAATGATAGTTTAGGAAGACCACGAACAAGTTCGTTTTTCGCCAAGTGATTAATAGCGTCAAAGTTAAGATGAGATAACCGTCGATACCATAACCATGACTTAGTCTTCGATGCTTTGGAGAGAAGACATACGGGAGAAGCGGCCATCATGTCTTGTAGAGACAAAGTGTACAAATTATTCCCTCGGGTACCTTTCAATAAATCAACCCCTTCCAAATTACGAATGAAGCAGGTATGCTCTCGAAAAGCAACTTCTAGGTTTGCATCACAAAATTGTCCCACAGAAAATAAGTTGTGACCGAGACCTTCCACGTAATACACTCTCGAAATTATAACATTCCAAATATGATATTCACCATAACCCATTATCTTTGCAATATGATCATTTCCAAATCGAACCGTACCAAGAAACTTGCTGACGAAATTTCTGAGCTGAGAGCGATCTCCGGTCATATGCTTGGAGCAACCAGAGTCCAAATACCAGAGAACAATTTGGACCACCTGTTTTCAACAACAACAGTAGACAATGCATTGGAAACTATTGGTTCCGGAGTGTTAGCAGATACAGATATAGAATTATCAGAATTGCTAACATTTTTGAGACCCTTAGATTTCCTGCGTTTTCTAATGATAGTTTTAGCACTAACAGGTTTTACTGTTCCAACTTTCTTAGGTTTTGGATTATTCGCGGGCACTATAGTGGGAGTAGACCTATTTAAAGGGCACTTGGTTCCTACAGTAGTGTCAGTGTTCCTAGTTAAAGGACATGCTTGTGTTTTGGTAGCCTTGGTACTCCTAGTTAAAGGGCACGCTTTCTTCACTTCAGTGGGAGTGATCCTAGTTAAAGGGCACGTATTTCCTACTATAGTGAAAGTTCTACCAATGGGGCGCCACATCCAACCAACTTGGGTTAACACTTTCCCAGTCGGTTTCCATTCTAATCCATTTTTCCGGGCATGCATCTCATTCACATGGTCAATAAGGCAAGAATCATGATGACTAGAAAACATACATTCATTGCAATTTCAACATTTTAAATTAGAATTCACAGTAGGCTTAGAACGCTGCACAACCGCAGAGCCTTTAGGTTTAGCTACATGATTCTTTTTATTCAAAACAGAAATAACATTCCTAGGATGGGCTTCTACTTTCTTCTTCACTTGACTACTAGATGGGGGCAAGATCCTATCATTCTTCTTGTTTCTTTTAAGCTTAGATCTTTGAGCCTTAGTAGTGGTGCTTACTCCTATAGAAGGCAACACGTGAATATTAGAAGCTGGTTTTGATTCCACCTTATCTTTAGTGACCACAGTTTGAGATGGTTTAGTCCTAGGGCCCTTGTTAAGTGGTGTGACAGCTATAAGGGTTCTTTTGATTGCACTAGAGGACGATGCTGAGACAGTGGCTGCGTTATCCACAACATTCTTACCTTTTAGGGTACCAAGTGTTTCCTTTAACTCCGCCAAGACCAGATTCTTATCACAAATTTGTTCCCTCAAATCAGATATTTCCACCGACTTTCGATTCAATTGTTCAATCAATGATTGATTCTGTGCAGTGGTATCAACACATGCGGGCTTTACTGAATCGAAGAGTCGTGTATTTTTCTGTTTTAAGTTATCAACTTTGAACAAAATCTTGGAAACTCGATTATCTAGATCAAGTTTAAAATTCTCAGCGGCCTCAATTACGTTCACACAGTTAAGCTCCTTAGATTTCTCTATTTCTATCGGCAAAGATTTAGCAACTTTGTCACTTGGCTGACGCTGTTTTGATTGTAAATTCAGTCGAAAATTCTTTTCAAAGTTTGCATCATCAATATTAACACCTTCGAATGACGTTTCAAAGATTTCTTGAATAAATTGTTGCTTGCATTCAAGCGAAATACAATGTGTTTGAATCTCATCAAAACGTTTTGAAAGCGATGAATATGAATCTTGAAGCTTTAAAAATTCAGCGTCAGATTCGTGACAAGTACCGATGTAGTGATTTTGTATATACTTTATTTTAGGAAAAACAAAGCAACACAAATAAGGGTAAGCGTGCACGACAATTTAGGAAAACCGTGTGTGAATGACCCTAAAAGTGAGTTCGTTCTCTCGAGGAGGCACGTGTGTTGTGTAATGAATGATTGATTATGTTTTTGATTATTAATGAGAAGAAAAGAAGAGAAAATGACGAAGACGAAAAAAAATATAGAAAAATAGGCAAAAACACTACTAGAAAGTTACGACGTAAAAAGTGCAAAATTTAAAATTTTAATCTAAAAATTCCTAAAAATTACTAAAAATCCACAATAAAATTCTAAGAGTTTACAAAAAATCCAAACTTGCCAAAACCTTTTAATTAATTTAATAATGACTTTTTAATGCTAATTAAAGCCCTAAAAATCACTTTTAAATATTGAAAAGCCCCCAACAAGATTTAATAGTTTGTAAACCTCAAAAATGACCTAATTAAGCTAAAAACTATTTTTTAAAAATTTTAAAACCAATTTAAACTATTTTTAAATTCCTAAAAACTATTAAAATCTATTAAATCTTAAATTAATTCTAAAAATTAATTGGAAAACCTAAAAATTATTTGGAAAGAGAAAAAGTTCCTATTTTAATGTCTAGAATCTAGGAAAAATGAAAAAGAAAAAAAATAAAACTTTGAATTTTATTGAATAAAATAATATTAAAATATTCCAAAAAAATGAAAAGTTCAAAAATAAATTCTAAAAAATTCTCAAAAATCCTAAATATTCTAATTAAGAAGAAAATGCAAATAAAAGTTCCTAAAACCTTTTAGTTAATTTTATATTAATTTTTAAAGTTGCCTAAAAACCCTAAAATTAAATAAAATTAAAAATTAAAGTTTTTGAAAACTTTTTGATATGTAAACCTCAAAAATACAAATTAAAACCTAAAAACTATTTTTTCTAAATTTAAAACTACTGTTTACTATTTTTTTAATTACTTTCTAAATATAAAACTAAAAATAATCCTAATAATTAATTAAATAAAAGGAAAAATAATTTTTTTTTAACAGAAAAATCCTACCACTTATAAATATCCTAGGAAAAATGAAATAAGCCCAAAAAGCTTAATAAATAAGCTGGAAAAAATCAAATAAGCTACGGCTTATCAAAATGAGAACAAAACAAAAACGTGCTTAAATACTTAATGAAATGAAAGCTTAACGTAAAAACGCATCTAGATCACTGGTAAGACCCCTTACTCCTGAGCTGCAGGTCGGGGGTTCGAGTCCGTTGCGGGCGACTTTTTGCTCTTTTTTTTTCTTTTTTTTTTATTTTTTACTTTTTACAATCCAAACTGACACTTAGACTTGTAACACAATCCAACACTGTTTTTAACCAAGATTAAGTCCAAATCAATCATAAAACGTGCCCAGTTGTCAATTTTAAGAACTCAAGCCTTTTTCTTCTTTGTTTCAGTTTCTTCACAAGTGGATATAGCCAAAAGGATTTGGCTGTGGCTTATTTGGTGGTGTTTTCTTGGACAAAGGGGGTACCCTTGTGCTCTTTGAAGCACAAGGAGTCAATACAAGTAAGAAGCAGGCAAGAATCAAACACTTAGCACATAAAACCAAACCAAAAAGGCTATAAGGGGCAATTGAGAGTTGCTGATGTACTTTTGAGGTCTGATGGTCTGTTTAAGCTTATTACTTGTACCTAGTTCAACTTCAAATGTCCAATTTAAGCACACAAACTCACAATCCAGTAACCAAACACAATCAAGTCCTATATACCCCTAACACTCAACAGGTTTTCAAGAATCAAAACAAAAATTCATGAAAACAAGCAAATATTGGCATATGCAGATTTTATACTATGCTCTCACTTTTAAGACACACAAACTTGCTCAATACTTGATCCAAACTAAACTACAACTAGCAAACAACCTATCTCAATCCTACTGAAACTTTCTAACACCTATTTCAAGCACAATCAAAGATTAAAATCCTGCTAAAACACTTATCCAAACAGTCCTTTAAAACTTTTTAACCAAACTTTTTCAAAGTAAATCACTTACAAACTTAATCAAACTGGTTCATATAGCATCTAACATGTATATAAACACATAAGAACTCAAATCCAACAACTTAAACCAGCAATCAACACTTAGTCAACCAAGATCACCTAAGCATACACTTTTCTGAAAATTCAAAAAGGGAAAAGGACTTTTACCTTAGAACCTTACATCCAAGGTTCTAGTGGATGTAAATCCACCTCCTTATACACCCGGGTGTATGCTGAATTTGATCAACACAATCTCCAAACCTGTTTAGAAAAGAAAAACAGAAAACAAGTACAAGATAGGCAAAATCTGATTTTTCAAAACCTTTTTGAAAAACCTTAACACAAACCTTGAAAACTTGTTTGAAAAACTTCTTATAATCCACAAATCAAAGGGTGCTATTCCACTTTCACTTCCTAACACACTTGATTTCTGAAGTTTATAAAAAATCTTTCCAAACCTTTTTAAAAAAAAACTTAAACACACAAAACCTTTCACAAATTTTAATGGAACTCAGTCTTTGCATATAACATAAACCAAACTTTTATCAAGATTAAAAAGGAATTACTATTGCACATAACAAATACCAAACTTTTAATTTTATAAAAGGGAAATACAAATGTTATGCAAAAACTGGAACAAAAGGAATAGGGTCACATACGACTCCTATTTATACGACTGGAAAGATCTATCTAGAACATATGAATAAAAAAAATACAAGGAAAATGCTAAGCTAAAACCCTAGAGATGGAATTGCCTTGTTTGCCCTTGGTCTTGGTCGAATCTTGGTCAAAAGCTTGATCACATGTGATTGACAGCTTGTAGAATGAATCTTGGACGTAGGATTAACCTTGGGGACAAAGGAGTAGCATCAAACCGTTGAAATTGTCAGGTGTGGGTTTTTAGGGTGAAAGTGATGGAGCAGGGGAGGTACGGGGAGGGTCCCACAAAGCATGTGAGTGTGTTGGGTGAGGTGGGATAGGTTTAGGGGATGGTGAATTGTTAATCTGGAATGATATGGGTAAAACCCCTATGGTTTAGTGGATGGATTAAACTAGGGTTTATGGGGTAAAACGTTTTTAGAAGGTGAGAGTTTAATCTTAATTGGGGATTAACTTTTTAAATAAAGTGTTTGGTGGGAAAAAGGTAGGTTGACCATTTGACCGTAGCTAAAACCGGGTTTAAAAGGGTTTGGGTATGGACGGGTTGGGTTAGGATATGGGTAGGTTATATGGGTTGATGGGTGGGTAGGGCTGAGGTGTCACGACCTGAGTGGGTGGGAAGGTTTGGGTAGTTGGCAGATTAGGTCCCCAAGTTTGCACCATTCTTTCACTTTGTTCTAAAATCCCATCAGTGCTTGTTTTACACTTGACAACTTTGGCCAAGTTGTCAAAATTGGCACAACAGCTTCTAAAACTTTATCCAAGGGCCTTAAATGTATATTCTTCACATTCCATGGACTGGTCTTGTAATATCTTCAAATATTAAGGTCCATACTTGTACAATTGACATTTGGGGGGTCAATTGTGACAAGTTCTTCAAAGATGAGGGGCCATTTTTGCCAATCTTCAATTCTTCAAGGGTCTTTTTGCAAAATTCCAAACTTGGGCCCGGTTCATTGTGCGACTTCGTTTCCCGTGTTCGTTTTTTATTGATTCTTGTGATCTTTTGCCAATTCCTCAATATCCGTACCTAAAAATACACAAGTAACAAACACGAGCATATATTTGGCATATTTTATGATATTTTATGCATTTTAAGACCGATTTGGACGATGAGACCATGTATAAAAGCAGTCTCATCACTCCCCCATACTAAACCATTGCCGTGCCCTCACGCAATGCTAGAATAAAGTATCAAAGCATCTCCAAAATTTAATTTTATTCACTTTATTGAAAGATAAACTAGCTACATACTATGACTACTTCTACTTGTGTTTTAGACATAATGTATGATTTTCATCGCAAAATGGGACGTTTAGGTTCATAGAACAAGAACACGTGAATGCTTCGTTAGAAATAATTTCGTCGTCCTCGATTTTCACCTTAATTCCATGCCAAGCGTGCAACGAGATCATTGTCATTATAAGTTAGTAATGCTAACACTACTCATATGCCCTAATCACGTACTTATTCTCCCATTATTCCTAAGTTGTATCTCTTATATTTTATTATGTCTTAATGATCACGAGGATACATTGTTGACTTATGCGATAATAGAGATTTAGGTCTAAAAATAGAGTCCTAACGGTGTAACTAAGACCATCAAATCAATAACCCCTCCTAATAGACAACGATGTTAAAAAATTAAGTTGACAAGAAGAATCGATAAATACGGTTTTATAACGGTTTTGAACATGAGACTTATTACCAAGACTTTTATACGCCCCCTAACGGAAGGGCCTTATTATCTTTGGTTTACCTCCATCTTTTATTCAACTTCGCCATGAAGCTTTTATTATGACTTCGGTATTGCCTTGCCTTTTATTATCCGCCTCATCGGTGGTTTTATTAGCCAAAGACGTATATCCTCACGCTAAAGCGAATTTTGGATCTTTAAAGCTTCGAAGATTAAGGCTTGATTCACTTTCAATTTTGCATAGATTTTAGGCCTTGTGGGGCTTCAAATTGTTTGCTAGATTTAGGTGAGCACTTGAAATCTTATTATTGGGTGAAGCTTTCGATTATTGGGGTGCCAATACTTCAAAACCGTGACGCTGGCGATACCTTAATGTCTTCCCAATTTAATTACACGGAAGCTACTAGAAAAGACTAGAAACCCAACAATCAAAACTAAACCGCTAAGTCAATATTTATTAAGCAAAAAATATTTACATGCGAAGGGAGAATAAGCAAACAACGAGAACACATGAGTTTTTGAAAGAATACGAGTACTCTACGTTTAGCATAGTAACTTTATAATTAACTCTATCATTTCTCGTCCTCATTTAAGAGACTTAGCCTAATGTGAAGTTAAGGAACCAAAGCTAAGTGCTCAACACGCACGGTCGAGTCAAAAATTACTCTTATTCTCGCCATCGGAAAATCTACATTCGTGTCTTCAAACACTTATGAAACATGAGAAAAATTTAAAATTTGGCCATTTTTAGCCTTATTTTGCAACAAAATGATAAACAAAACGATAAACTTTGGAAAGCGTGAAGGTTTGGCAAGGCAAGTATCTATTCACCCCCCCATACTAAAGTTAAACATTGTCCTCAATGTTTCGAGTCTAGGGGTGCAAACACCCCCATACTAGAGACGTAGTCAAATGCCTAATCTAGCATGGAAAGGGTGTAACCAATAAGTAATAGCCGTTTATGAGGTGTGCTATAAACCTAAGGTTAGAACATAAAAGGATATATCATATGGATATTGGGAAAGGCCTCCAAAGCAAACGATCGAGTGCTCCCATGAAACGAACACGAGAGGCTCCAATCGTGAAGATGATGATCTAAAAGACACAATGCACAAACAACCACGGAACAAAGGTTGGAAGGGCACAAATCCCCTCACATTACACTAATTAGAAAGCAATAATATGTACATGGATAAGCATGGGTCTCCCCCACGAGGTACCTCGTTTTTGATAACCGAGTCAAAAGCTCGACTCGAATCCCCATAAATGTGATCATTTAGGGATAATCATGGTATGGTCAATTTTTGGTGGGGCTTACATGTAATCAAGGCCCAAAAGCAACCGTGTATAAAGGCAAAACCTCTATACCAGGATCAAAGATAGCGTCCTTGTTTTCGGATGAAAGACGAAGCAACACTACTTCAACACAAATCCCAATGGGATAGAAGAAAATAGGAGAGAAGAAATAGAAGGGTGGGACAATGGGTAAGTCAAAACATTGAGCTACTCGAGGTAGACTCGCACCAATCAAATGAAAAGATTTCCCATTTATTGCATCGGTGGAAGACCGAGATTTCCCTATATAAGCAATTCCAGGATCAAATATCTCGTCCTCGGTGGAGAAAGGGGAGGGAACATAAGGGGCTTCCCCCACACTAAGTCCACACAAAGCATCGTCAAAAGGGGAAGACGAGCTTGTAGTACTCAAGACACGCGGTGATGACGGAGTTAGAATTGTAGAAAAATCTTTTAAATTAAATTCAAAATCTTTTCCTTTTTCATCTTTAACACTCTCCTTGTGAAAACCCGATTTGATTATGTCAAAAATATTTGGTGTATCTAAAACAATGTTAGTCACACTAAAAATTCTCACATTTTGAAATCTTTTTGGCTTAGGTGGTGGCAAGTTTTCAAATCTTTTGTCAACAAAGAAAACCTCCCCATCGGGGTCAACCTATTCACCATCCGAAGAATCACTCGAGATTGGAATCATAGGCTTAACACTCTTAACCTCCACCGGCGGAGGGGACGGAACTTCATTTTTATCAACAACTCCTAAAACTCTATTGGAAATCTTTTGACAAATGTTTTTGATGGGATTGACATTGTACAAAGATGTGATCGAATACACATGAGAAAGCGTGGAGTTTTGGGTTGCATTAATGACGAGTTCTTCCTCATTGAAACGAAGAGTGATTTTTCTTGCATGCACATCGATAAGTGCTCTCGAGGTATCCAAAAAAGATCGACCTAAAATTAACGGAACTTTAGGATCGATGGGAATATCAACAACAATGAAGTCCACGGGATAATAGAATTTCCCAACTTTCACAAAGACGTCCTCGGCAACTCCACAAGCTAGAATCGTAGAATGATCGGCCATTTCGATTGACATTCTTGAAGGAGTGAGATTTGGAAGATTGAGCGATTTAAAAATCTCAAGAGGCATCAAATTAATACTAGCGCCAAGATCGGCCAAGGCGTAGCATTCTTCCATGTCTTGGATAGCACATGGGATTAAAAATTTTCCAGGATCACCGACCTTTTGAGGTATGCGGCTTAGAAAAACCGATGAACAACTAGACGATTTTTGCAATTTCTCTTTGTTATTCAACATACTTTTGAAGTTCGCGGCAAATCGAGGCATCATGACTAAGGCGTCGGCAAAACTTATATTGAAATGCAAGTCACGAAACATTTTCATAAAGAGTTCAAATTGATAATTATTTCGTTCTTGTGCCTTTTCCTTGTCTCGTCTTGATGGGTAGGGTAAAGGTGGTGTGGGTTGGGGCAAATTAGGCATAGGCATCGGCCTTGGAATCTCGGGTTCCATGATTGGTGTAGGTTCAACCGTAGGTGTGGTTTGAGCGGTACTTCGTGGGCTTGCTATGTGCTCCTTTTCAACCACAACCTCGGGTTCTTTCTCTTTTTCCTTCTCCATAGAAGTACTTGGACGAGAAATGGGTTCTTTGAAAGTTTTACCACTACGAGTGGTAATAACCTTCAATTCTCCTTTCGGGTTTACGATGGTATCACTAGGAAGACCACCTGAAGAAGAGGGCTTACACATGATAGCTTCAAACATTTTAGCCATACGGTCTTCAAACTTAGATTGCCTAGCATCCGCTTTTAACAATTCTTGCTTAATCTCATGTTGTCCTTGCTCCATTTTTTGTTGATTTTGTTGGAGTCGTGTGACATTTCCTTCCATTTTATTAGCATGAGTTTTAAGTTCATTAGCAAGTTCGTTTTTAAGCTCGTTTTTCAACTCGGATCTTAAGCTAATCATCTCACGTTGCATGTTGTCAAACTTAGCATCATTAGCCTTAGCATAATCTAAAAATTCTCCTTGCAAATTTTTAGTGTGAGCATTTTGAAAACCTTGAGTAGGAGTTTGAAAATCACGGTTTTGGTTTTGGTTTGAAATTTGCCCATTACCATTTTGATAATTACCCTTGTTATAATTCCTTTGATTTCCTTGGTAATTTCCACCTTGATTGTTGTTTCGATAGTTATTAGCATTTTGATTTTGTGGAGCTTGATTTTGGCGGGAACCTTGACCGATTTGGTTATAAGTTCCCGTGGCTACATAAGCATTCGAAGTGTTACCATCCGCGGTAATGCACTCGGAAAAATCATGAGCTCCACCACATGAAATACAACTCTTAGCAACCGCTTTAACCGAAGCGGAATTTGAAGCTTCTTGAGCTTTCCAATGAGACATAAGAGTCGAAAACCTATCGAAAAATCGATTCTCCTCATTTGCTTCATCTTGCAAGGCATTAATGGAACGAGATGATGACGAGCCCAAATTGGCAACACTCGGTGTGTTACGAGGGCTATAGACCTTAGACCTATTTTCTATGATTTTCAAAGCCTCATCGGTCGTTTTGCACAAAAAATTACCACCCGCGGCGGCATTTAAATAATCTCGTTCATGTTCATTAAGCCCATTATAAAAAGTGTCAATTTGATGCAATTCGGAAAAAATCATGGTGTGGACATTCATGTAGCATTTCTTTAAACCTTTCCCAAGCCATTGAAAAACTTTCATTTGGTCTTTGTGTAAAACGTGAAATCTCGTTTTTCAAATGTGTTGTCTTAGATGGTGGAAAAAATTGATTCACAAATTTAGACACGAGATCGGCCCATGTCAAAATCGAATTCGGCGGTTCTTTCTCAAGCCATATCTTGGCGGGTCCATCTAACGAGTAAGGAAACAACATCATCTTAATGGCATCGTGTGGTACATCCTTAAACTTGCTTGTCGCGGTAAGACGATTAAATTGCCTAATGTGATAATGTGGGTTGTCTTTTTCGTGACCGCGAAACTTGTTTGCTTGAAGCATAGACATTAAACCCGTCTTGATCTCAAAGTTCTCCGCAAGGATGGCGGGAATCACAATGGCCTCTCCAAAACCCTCGGTGGGTGCTTGAAGCAACTCCATCAT
The DNA here is from genome assembly GCA_025667525.1 of Glebionis coronaria. Taxonomy (NCBI): domain Eukaryota; kingdom Viridiplantae; phylum Streptophyta; class Magnoliopsida; order Asterales; family Asteraceae; genus Glebionis; species Glebionis coronaria. The sequence continues at coordinate 108,832,568 of CM046879.1, read as the reverse complement.
AGTACGATTAGCCATTTGTTCTACAATAGGTTCCTCACTTGGAGACTCCTCACTAGAATGAGTTTTAGTAGGAGTTTTGTTCTTGCGTCTACGTGCACGTTTTGCTTGATTACGAGTGAGCATAAACGTCACGTACAACGTGGAGACGAGCAAAGAAGATTCTTTTTGGTATTTTGTGTTTTTCAATTTTTTTGTGGTTTTTGATTGTATTAACTTTTTTTTGGAAATTGGTGAATGTATTAAGTAGACAATGAGTCCACAAATCTCCTCACTAATCAAATCTCTTGATTAAAAAGGCCTCAAGGAATGAAAACGATCACGTGGAGTGAACGCCTTCGATGACTTTAGAACGATGGTGGAACACCAAATCGTTCAAGAGGGTTTAATCAAATGAAACCAAGTAAATATATATGATATGTAATAATACTTTGGGCGGCAAAACCCTCGATTCACTCTCAACATCAAATACGCACAAGCAAGCGGAGGAAACGAGGCGGCGCGAAGCACTTAAGAGCCTTTTTCCTTTAGGTTGTGAAATACAACCGCCTTATACCCACCTTATAGTTTGTATTATCAAGATTAAGCTTCACGAAAGTATTTATCTATTTTTGCCTTTTTCTTTGGTTTGAGATTCGAATACAATGATCGAGTGATGAAATCCCGAATCAAGGTTGTGATTGCTCACGTATTTGGAGTACTTGTGTATTTATTGTTCTACGTATACAATATAGTAATAATATTCACACAAAACCGAAAAACGATAATACGTATTAATAGAGTGCTATTAACACAAATACTATTGTGGCTAGTATAAAAAAAACAACAATGGTTCAATCAAAACACAACACGCCTCCCCGGCAGCGGCGCCAAAAAATGATGTAGTGATTTTGTATATACTTTATTTTAGGAAAAATAAAGCAACACAAATAAGGGTAAGCGTGCACGACGATTTAGGAAAACCGTGTGTGAATGACCCTAAAAGTGAGTTCGTTCTCTCGAGGAGGCACGTGTGTTGTGTAATGAATGATTGATTATGTTTTTGATTATTAATGAGAAGAAAAGAAGAGAAAATGACGAAGACGAAAAAAAATATAGAAAAATAGGCAAAAACACTACTAGAAAGTTACGACGTAAAAAGTGCAAAATTTAAAATTTTAATCTAAAAATTCCTAAAAATTACTAAAAATCCACAATAAAATTCTAAGAGTTTACAAAAAATCCAAACTTGCCAAAACCTTTTAATTAATTTAATAATGACTTTTTAATGCTAATTAAAGCCCTAAAAATCACTTTTAAATATTGAAAAGCCCCCAACAAGATTTAATAGTTTGTAAACCTCAAAAATGACCTAATTAAGCTAAAAACTATTTTTTAAAAATTTTAAAACCAATTTAAACTATTTTTAAATTCCTAAAAACTATTAAAATCTATTAAATCTTAAATTAATTCTAAAAATTAATTGGAAAACCTAAAAATTATTTGGAAAGAGAAAAAGTTCCTATTTTAATGTCTAGAATCTAGGAAAAATGAAAAAGAAATAAAAATAAAACTTTGAATTTTATTGAATAAAATAATATTAAAATATTCCAAAAAATGAAAAGTTCAAAAATAAATTCTAAAAAATTCTCAAAAATCCTAAATATTCTAATTAAGAAGAAAATGCAAATAAAAGTTCCTAAAACCTTTTAGTTAATTTTATATTAATTTTTAAAGTTGCCTAAAAACCCTAAAATTAAATAAAATTAAAAATTAAAGTTTTTGAAAACTTTTTGATATGTAAACCTCAAAAATACAAATTAAAACCTAAAAACTATTTTTTCTAAATTTAAAACTACTGTTTACTATTTTTTTAATTACTTTCTAAATATAAAACTAAAAATAATCCTAATAATTAATTAAATAAAAGGAAAAATAATTTTTTTTTAACAGAAAAATCCTACCACTTATAAATATCCTAGGAAAAATGAAATAAGCCCAAAAAGCTTAATAAATAAGCTGGAAAAAATCAAATAAGCTACGGCTTATCAAAATGAGAACAAAACAAAAACGTGCTTAAATACTTAATGAAATGAAAGCTTAACGTAAAAACGCATCAAGATCACTGGTAAGACCCCTTACTCCTGAGCTGCAGGTCGGGGGTTCGAGTCCGTTGCGGGCGACTTTTTGCTCTTTTTTTTTTCTTTTTTTTTATTTTTTACTTTTTACAATCCAAACTGACACTTAGACTTGTAACACAATCCAACACTGTTTTTAACCAAGATTAAGTCCAAATCAATCATAAAACGTGCCCAGTTGTCAATTTTAAGAACTCAAGCCTTTTTCTTCTTTGTTTCAGTTTCTTCACAAGTGGATATAGCCAAAAGGATTTGGCTGTGGCTTATTTGGTGGTGTTTTCTTGGACAAAGGGGGCACCCTTGTGCTCTTTGAAGCACAAGGAGTCAATACAAGTAAGAAGCAGGCAAGAATCAAACACTTAGCACATAAAACCAAACCAAAAAGGCTATAAGGGGCAATTGAGAGTTGCTGATGTACTTTTGAGGTCTGGTGGTCTGTTTAAGCTTATTACTTGTACCTAGTTCAACTTCAAATGTCCAATTTAAGCACACAAACTCACAATCCAGTAACCAAACACAATCAAGTCCTATATACCCCTAACACTCAACAGGTTTTCAAGAATCAAAACAAAAATTCATGAAAACAAGCAAATATTGGCATATGCAGATTTTATACTATGCTCTCACTTTTAAGACACACAAACTTGCTCAATACTTGATCCAAACTAAACTACAACTAGCAAACAACCTATCTCAATCCTACTGAAACTTTCTAACACCTATTTCAAGCACAATCAAAGATTAAAATCCTGCTAAAACACTTATCCAAACAGTCCTTTAAAACTTTTTAACCAAACTTTTTCAAAGTAAATCACTTACAAACTTAATCAAACTGGTTCATATAGCATCTAACATGTATATAAACACATAAGAACTCAAATCCAACAACTTAAACCAGCAATCAACACTTAGTCAACCAAGATCACCTAAGCATACACTTTTCTGAAAATTCAAAAAGGGAAAAGGACTTTTACCTTAGAACCTTACATCCAAGGTTCTAGTGGATGTAAATCCACCTCCTTATACACCCGGGTGTATGCTGAATTTGATCAACACAATCTCCAAACCTGTTTAGAAAAGAAAAACAGAAAACAAGTACAAGATAGGCAAAATCTGATTTTTCAAAACCTTTTTGAAAAACCTTAACACAAACCTTGAAAACTTGTTTGAAAAACTTCTTATAATCCACAAATCAAAGGGTGCTATTCCACTTTCACTTCCTAACACACTTGATTTCTGAAGTTTATAAAAAATCTTTCCAAACCTTTTTAAAAAAAACTTAAACACACAAAACCTTTCACAAATTTTAATGGAACTCAGTCTTTGCATATAACATACACCAAACTTTTATCAAGATTAAAAAGGAATTACTATTGCACATAACAAATACCAAACTTTTAATTTTATAAAAGGGAAATACAAATGTTATGCAAAAACTGGAACAAAAGGAATAGGGTCACATACGACTCCTATTTATACAACTGGAAAGATCTATCTAGAACATATGAATAAAAAAAATACAAGGAAAATGCTAAGCTAAAACCCGAGAGATGGAATTGCCTTCTTTGCCCTTGGTCTTGGTCGAATCTTGGTCAAAAGCTTGATCACATGTGATTGACAGCTTGTAGAATGAATCTTGGACGTAGGATTAACCTTGGGGACAAAGGAGTAGCATCAAACCGTTGAAATTGTCGGGTGTGGGTTTTTAGGGTGAAAGTGATGGAGCAGGGGAGGTATGGGGAGGGTCCCACAAAGCATGTGAGTGTGTTGGGTGAGGTGGGATAGGTTTAGGGGATGGTGAATTGTTAATCTGGAATGATATGGGTAAAACCCCTATGGTTTAGTGGATGGATTAAACTAGGGTTTATGGGGTAAAACGTTTTTAGAAGGTGAGAGTTTAATCTTAATTGGGGATTAACTTTTTAAATAAAGTGTTTGGTGGGAAAAAGGTAGGTTGACCATTTGACCGTAGCTAAAACCGGGTTTAAAAGGGTTTGGGTATGGACGGGTTGGGTTAGGATATGGGTAGGTTATATGGGTTGATGGGTGGGTAGGGCTGAGGTGTCACGACCTGAGTGGGTGGGAAGGTTTGGGTAGTTGGCAGATTAGGTCCCCAAGTTTGCACCATTCTTTCACTTTGTTCTAAAATCCCATCAGTGCTTGTTTTACACTTGACAACTTTGGCCAAGTTGTCAAAATTGGCACAACAGCTTCTAAAACTTTATCCAAGGGCCTTAAATGTATATTCTTCACATTCCAGGGACTGGTCTTGTAATATCTTCAAATATTAAGGTCCATACTTGTACAATTGACATTTGGGGGGTCAATTGTGACAAGTTCTTCAAAGATGAGGGGCCATTTTTGCCAATCTTCAATTCTTCAAGGGTCTTTTTGCAAAATTCCAAACTTGGGCCCGGTTCATTGTGCGACTTCGTTTCCCGTGTTCGTTTTTTATTGATTCTTGTGATCTTTTGCCAATTCCTCAATATCCGTACCTAAAAATACACAAGTAACAAACACGAGCATATATTTGGCATATTTTATGATATTTTATGCATTTTAAGGCCGATTTGGACGATGAGACCATGTATAAAAGCAGTCTCATCAAGTACTATCTACCACAGTATCCACAGATTCAACATTATGCACAATAGAATCATTATCAACACTTGTATTCACACAGACAGAAACTATATCATGAGACATCACTTGATTCAGAAGCAGATCATTATGGCGTGAAACACGTTCTATTTCAAGTAAACTATTTTCATAAGAATCTTCCATTTCATTGAAAACACGTCTAACTTCTTCTATTTCCAAAAACAAATCTTGATCCATATTACGAAGACAAGCTTTAACATTGTTTACAAACGGAACAATTTCATCTCGAAACGCAGCTCTAGTGTGCTCAAAGTTCCATTCACCTTCCGTTATGGCCGTGGCCGTCGTACGTTCCAAAATGACCTTGTCAAAATCGGCTAAGTGTTGGTGAATCGTATTTAAGTTAACGGACGCCTTACTTACCGGTGGAATTAACTTCGTTAAATCCTTTTTGACGAGTGTAGGAGACGTACTAGGAAGGTTTTCATTTGACAAACTTTGGGGCACAAGAACTGTTAATTCTGCTAATTCCTTTTGTAAGCGAATGCGTGTCTTTTTCGGAAATTGATCTTTGTTGTGTTGATCATAATCAATTGTATGGAATTTTGAAAGCATTTTGGAATGAGTTTCATCCTCAAGTGATTTTGTCTCCTCAGTACTACGAACATAAGGTGCTTCTTTCGATTTGCCAATTATAGTCATATCATAAAGACCGGGAATATATTCCTGAGCTTGTTTTGCATAACCGGGATTAGGAGGTAAATCTTGAAGACGTTTAAGTTCGAGTTCTTTAAATGATTTAGTTAAAAGATGAACCTTTTCTGTGGAAGAGTATTGTTTTAAAAGTTGTTGTTCTTTGAATTTAAGAAGTTTGGTAGCATTAATTTCCGATTCAACCTTTTTAGACTCGAGAATTTCGAAATCCATTTTAAGTTTCTGAAAATCATTGACAACCGACTCTTTTTCTTTTAATTCATTGGAAAGATTAGCTTTTAATGATTCTATTTCTTTCAAGTGTTCAATCTTTTCAAAACGAAATTGGTCAAATTCAGAACATGTTATTTTCTCTTCTTGAGGGACCATTTCAAAAGTTTTGACCTTTTCTTTATGCAACGCAAGCTCAGCAGTTAGGGTGGAATTCGTATCTACGGATTGTCTGAGGGCCATATGCATTTGATCAATAATATGTTTAGGCACCATGACCAAATCATGTTGGGCATAAGATTCCATACCCGTCGTAGCATTTGGTTGAGGTTCACTCAAATGTGTTGGATTGGGTACCACATCATTTGAGTTACTAGTCCCCGAATGCTGTTCGAGGTTGTCATTTTCATGCCCAACTTGATGTTGGTTATCATCAATATTATTAGATGTGGTTGGTACCTCACTGATGACATCAGAACCGTAGTGAGAGAGATTAGCAACGAGAGCAGCTTGGGCAGAGTGAATGTCATCACAATTAGAATCATATGCGTCAAGGTCATCTGCTTGATAAGCTGCATTAGAAGTAGAAACGACTGCAATGACTTCAGTATCTGCTGCCCCTGGGTCTGCAAGAAATGCCAACTCCTCTGAATCCAAAATCTTCCCCTTAGACTGAGCATCAACCAAATACATCTTCTCACGAAACCATGCATCATCCCTCCTCCTTTTCGGCTGAGTGCATTCCCTAGCCATATGACCTTGTCCTCGGCAATTGTAGCAAGTCACAGCCCTCTTAGGACAATTAGGACTCCCATTTCCACTAGTTTGAGAATTCACAGCTTGATTGTTCCCAGTCCTTGCAGGAGGTCCATATGAATTTTGCCTTCCCTGAATAGGTTGCACCGTCACTTGACCATCTTGAACAGTGGCTTGTTGTCGAGGATTTGATGAGGTGCGGAGCTGATTGTTTGTTGGTGGAAATCCTCTAGTTGCAACAAGTTTTGACAAGTAAGCGGTGAGATGGTTTAGTACATCAGCTGGCGTATCATTTGGAGTAAAGACCGGTGCTTGGATTGGTGGAAGTTCATTAGAGTAGAAAGCTTGTGCTGGTTGTGCTTCTATTGGAAAATATCCTTGCTGAGAAGTATAGCCCAATGGAGAAGTGTTGGCTTGTGATGGTGATGTTTGATATGGTGGTTGCTGTTGAAAAGATTGTTGATGAACACTTTGTTGATATTCTTGCTGTGGCATCATTGGTGGTTGATAAGATGGTTGTTGTGGTTGCTGATAGATGTGTGGTGGTGGCTGCTGCAAGTATGATGGTTGTTGATAAGTATAAGCCATGTTTTGTTGAGAAGCATACATTGCAAGTGGATCATGAACTTGAGGTGTAGACAACCGAGCCTCGATCACATGGCATTCGTGTTGTTGAAGAAAAGCTTGAAGTTGATCGACATTGGTGTTATACAAGTCCTTAGCCAATTTAACATCCGTCACGTATTTTTTCCATTCTAGAGGAAGAGTGTTCAAATACTTGGTGTTCAATTGAAATGTAGGAATTGCCATGCCATAGATATTTAGCTCATTCAACAATAGGGTAAATCTCAGATAGTAGTCATTGAGAGTCTCCCCGGGCACATAGGCAAACTTATCAAACGCATCATAAAGCTTACACTCTCGTTCTTGTTTAGTTAACGAGGTGCCTTGCATTAGAACCCGAATTCTATCCCATAACTCTTTGGCAACTTTATGTTTGCTGACGAGTTTGTAGACATCTGGAGGAAGGGCTTGGAGAATGATATTTGTTGCATACTTATCACATTTATCTTGAATCTTCATATCTCCAGTCAATTCACCCGTTGTGCGAGGACGAGTGGTCGTACCTTCCGTCACTGTACCATAATCTAATGGTCCATTGAGCACCGATGCCCAAATTAGATGTCCATTCTCCTTGTTCAACATATAAAGTTCCATTAGGGAAGCCCATTCCTCATACATAGTCTTCACCAACATTGGTGGACGATTATCCGTACCCGAGAGGATGGACTTGTCCGTAAGAGATGTGTACTCCATTCCGATAAGTTAAGATTTAAAAACAATGATCGAACAATGAGAGAAAGTAAATGTGCTTGTTGTCGTGTGTTGAAGTCGAGAAACTATGTTAAAATCCCCTAAAATTTTCTTCGTGAGAAACCAAAAATTCCACTGCAAAATCACACTCGATCAAAATTTTCTAAATCACGTTTTTCGAAAATCTTGAAAAAATCTTGAAAATTCCAAAGATTTCGCAATGCTGAGATTTCGCAATGATTCAAATTCGCAACTCCTTGTAGGATTTCGTAATTCACAAAAAATTCGCAATTACTGAAGATACACAATTCCGCAATCACTATGCAAGATTTCGTAATGCTAATTCCGCAACTTTTGAAGATTCCGCAATACTCAATATAGAACAATTCCGCAATGCTGTAAATCCGCAATTAATCACACAATTCGCAATGGAACAAATTCGCAATACAAGTGACAATTCCGCAATTAACTTTGGATTCAATTCCGCAGTTGCTGAGGCAAGACAATTTCGCAATCCCTGTTGCACTCAAATCCGCAATACCAATTGCGAAATTATGACAAGATTTCGCAATAATCTGAGTCCAAGATTCCGCAATAAATAAATCCGCAATTAAGCCAGGAATTCGCAATTTAGTGAAGATTTCGCAACTTTGCAAGGTGCAAGATTTCGCAATTTAACAAACCATTGCGAATTTATACCAGATATTGCGAAAAGTGGAGAAAAACAAGGGATTCGTATTGTACTTGAAAAAGACGAATCTTGATGCCAAAAATGAATCCAAACACTCAAAAATTTTGCGTTTTTGAGCGATCCAAGTAACCCAAATCACTAATACGTGTAAGTAAATGATGTTGGTGAAGATCAAACCACAAAAAAAACACCAAAAAAAATTTTTGGACGAGGGATTAGGAGATCAAAACACACGAAATTCTATAAACACAAACACAAAAACAATACACTCATCCCATGGCTCTTGATACCATTTGTAGAAGTGTAAATCTTGCTTATGTTTTTAGAGAGAGAAAGAGATAGAGAGATGGTGGATTAAACACAATTATAGAGAGAGAAACCAAAGTGAACTATGTGAAAAATGATTAACCACACCACCCTCTCCATCAAAGGAGAGGGTTTATATACCCAAGCCCTCATCATGGGCTTGGGCTTACATTTTGGGCCGGCCTACACATGTTGTAGGCTAGGCTTGTTCTTGTTTGATAAATAAATAAAGTTAACTAAACTACGAGCTATTACATGGATTATCGTTGGAGTGACCGATCCTTCTTAATACGTAAAACGTATTTCCAACAACATCGATCGATCAAAACATTATATCTTTCCCAAGCATCAAAGATAGATTCATCAGGTTCTTGCATGAAACCGCTGATTTGATTTCGAAGGCTCGTGACCATGGATGGTGGAAAGTAGCACGACAAAAAGCGTTGAGTCATGTCATCCCAAGTATGAATGGAATTCTTCGGGAGACGATCAAACCATTTCTCGGCGTGGTGTGACAAAGTATGTGGAAAGAGTTGAAGGCGAAGAACATCCATTGTAGCACCGGGCAACTTCATGCTTTGAGTAATAGTAATGAATTTGTCGAGGTGTTCGTTGGCATCATCATCAGGTATTCCGCGGAATGGATTTGTTTGCACTTGCTGGATCATGTGATGCTTCAACGAAAACTCCGGAGCCGTGATTTGCATCGGTGCAATCGGTCCTCCTCGTCCAAACATGGTGGGTTGACAAAGCTCCTCCATTGTCCGAAGATCGGGCTGTGGAAGAACATTGTTGTTGTTATTGTTGAGGTGCGGTGGATTATTGTTGTTGTTCACACCTGCCATAGCTAAATCTTCACGAGTCTCGGGCTCTTGATATGTTAAAGATCTAGTACGCATACACCTGCGAAAACAAAAGAAACAATACCAAAGAAATAGACAATATATATACACTATAAAAAAATAAAATCTTTTTGGATTTTTGAAATTTTTTAATTTTTATGAATTTTTAACAATTTTTAATTTTTATGGATTTTTGGAAATTTTTGAGCAAGAAAAATAACGCTCACGAATGAACGGATCCCAAAAAGCAACGCGTCTCTCACAGAAAACCGTTAATCTTTACGAAAAGAGCCGGCAACGGCGCCATTTAATAACTGGCTTTTGGCCAGTATAAAAATTAAAGTTCGTTGTTCCAAGTCTAATCGAATTGATCTCTGGATTAATGTGCGACTCAGCTGTCTTTTGGTGAAAACAATATTTGTGTCGTTGTTGTAAAATTAAAGGTGCAAAACTTTAAAGAAAAGAGCAGGAAAAATAAATCTAAACCTAAGTGAAAATAAATGACAAGAATTTAAAGCGTGACGAAAAGTAAATAACAAAAACTTAAAACTATCTAAGGCAAACTTAAATTTAAACTAAGGAAAGCTTAAAATAAATCTAAGGCAAGTAAACTTAAAGTGCGACTAAGGAAAAAGGCGGGAAAAATAAAGCTTAAGAATTTAAAAACATAAACTTGAAATAAACTAAAAATAGCTCATTCGGAATAAACCTTCGTTCGGAATAATTACTCGTTCGGAATGTCACCTTCGTTCGGAATAATTCTTCTTCACTCGGAATATATCTTCATGCGGAATAAAAGCTTTATCCGGAATATTAGCTCAAAAACCTTCATTCGGAATAGTCAAACAGAAGCCTTCATCCGGAATAAATCCTTTATTCGGAATATGTCACTTATCCGGAACAAATTCTTTATTCGGAATATTGCCTTGATCCGGAACATTAGTTATTCTGAAGGAACACCTTGATCCGGAATATAAGTTATTCCGAATGAACACCTTGATCTGGAATACCAGCTTGATTCGGAATATGTTGCTGATCTGGAATATTGTAGACTAAAGCCTTTATTCGGAATATATGCTTCACTCGGAATAATGGTTCATCCGGAATATGTCACTTATCCGGAATAAATCCTTCACTCGGAATATAAGCTTGATCCGGAATATCAGCTTTATTCGGAATATCCACTGATCCGGAATATTCCACTGGTTCGGAATATCCTGGGAAACAAAAATAGCGAAGAACACGGGGAACAAAAATAACACGAATCTAATCCAAATTAATCAAATCAAACCAAAAGATTAAGCAAGACTAATCACAAATAATCAACTAATGATAATCTATCAAACCAAATCAATAACACTAACAATAATAATCACAATAATAAAAACCCACTTAATCAATTTAATAAAAATTAAAGAACATAAACATGAACATAAAGCATAAAGATTAAAGATTAAACAAGAAAGGAAGATAAGAGATTAACAAGAAAATTAAAGATTCAATAACAATAAAAGGAAACTTACTTGAATTTAAAGGTGCAAGGTAATTAAATTTGACAATTAATGAAATGACATGAAATTAAATGTGCAAAAATTAAAGATGGAAGACTAATTGTCACACTTAGCCAACAAAACTAAATGAAATCACTAATGATCTATTTATAGGGGAGGAGGTGATTAGAAGGAAGCTTCCTCCCCTCTTTCTTCTTTCTTTAATTGCTTGTTTAGTCCTTAATCTTCCAAATTCTTCGACTTTTGTCTCGGGATTAATAAACTCGTCTTGTAATTTCTTTAATAAATTAGACTTGAGTTCTTCGGCTTTTAGTAAACTTCCGTCTTTTGACTTTTCCTTCGATAAATCTTCAGAATTGGTCTTGGACTTCCGTTCTTTTGCACTCCTGATTTCTTGACTTTGTCTTTTGTCTTTTTCTTCGATAAAAGCCCATGAAAGCCGTGTTTTCTTCCCTTTTAACATTTTGATCCTAAAATCACAAAAAGAACACAAACCACGCATAATTCCGACATTTACGACATAAAATACACGTTTTGGCCTGGTTATTATTGTAATTAAGTGGTAAAAGGATGGGTGTTTACACACCTATCAATGGACTTGTTTGGTCCAACTAATATAGAAAGCTTAAATGGTAAATCCTACTGTTTTGTCATCACTGATGAATTTTCTAGATTTACTGGACTTTCTTTTTAGCTTTAAAAAGTGACACTGCTGATACTTTGATTAACTTTATTACCCAAATTGAGAAAAAGACTGGTAATGAGGTTAAGATGCTTAGAAGTGATAATGGTGGTGAGTTTAGAAATAAGTTGTTAGATGACTTTTGTGCCAAGAAAGGGATTACTAGACAGTTGAGTGTATCTAGAACCCCACAACAAAATGGGATAGCTGAGAGAAAGAATAGAACACTCATAGAAGCAGCTAGGACTATGTTGGCTGATGCTCACTTCCCCATAGCATTTTGGGCTGAGGCTGTGAATACAGCTTGTTATGTTCAGAATAGGGCATTAATCAACAAAATTCACAACAAGACACCTTATGAGCTACTTTGAGGCAGGAAACCTAATATTGGTTTTCTTAAACCTTTTGGATGTCATGTAGTTGTTTTGGACACTAGTGATGCCTTAGGTAAGTTTAGTGCTATAGGTGATGAAGGCTACTTTATGGGTTATTCTGTGCAGAGTAGAGGATATAGAGTTTACATAAAGAAAAAAGAACGTATACTTGAAAATGTACATGTTAGGTTTCTAGAGAGTAAACCTAGTGATCCTGAAAGTGGTCCAAATTGGTTATTTGACTTGGAACCTCTATCTAAAACATTGAATTATATGCCTGTTACTAATCCAGACATTGTGAATGTAACTTCAAATGATGTGGAAGAACCAGTTGTTGAAATTTCAGGAACACAGGTTGATAAAGAGGTTGGATCACAAGCAGACAAATCAGCACCCATACTTAAGTATGTTACCATTCCTATATGGACAGATGCATTTGCTGCTGCTGCTGCTGCTGGAAAAGAGAAAGGTGGTCCACAAGTATCACCAGTTGAAAACATGCATGATTCTTCAAACGCTGACAGAGGAAAATCTGGCGCTGACAAGACAAATTCAGGCGTTGATGGCTCAAACGTTGACAACTCTAACTCAGGCGTTGACAGCTCTTTTGACCATTTATTCTCTTCCAATAATTTTGAACAAGGTAAACCTTCAAACAGAAATGGAGAGGTTCATTCAGATGATGATGGAAGAGCATTTGAAGAAGATATTGGCATAATGGATAGAGAAATTAATGATAACACAATCATTGAAGGAGGAGTACTTACATCTACCATGAAGAATCACCCTTCTTCTTTGATCATAGGTGATGTGATGACTCATGTGAAAACTAGAAGGTCACATCAGAATCATGGAGGATTTATTGCCAATAATCACAAGAAGGTTGATACCCCTCTTGTTCAAGCATGTTTGTTTACCTGTTTTCTGTCACAACAGGAACCCAAGAAGATTTTTGATGCTCTCAAAGAACCAAGTTAGGTGGAAACAATGCAAGATAAGCTTCATCAATTTGCTATTCAGGATGTTTGGGAGTTAGTTGATTGTCCCTGACATGTTAGACCTATTAGGACAAGATGGGTTCTTAGAAACAAAAAGGATGAGAGAGGCATTATGGTCAGAAACAAGGCACGGTTAGTTGCTCAAGGATATACACAAGAGGAAAGGATAGACTATGAAGAGGTCTTTACACCTGTTGCAAGGATTGAGGCAATAAGGGTTTTTCTAGCCTATGCTTCCTGCATGGGATTTACAGTCTATCAAACGGATATGAAGAGTGCTTTTCTTTATGGCATAATCGCAGAGGAGGTTTATGTAATGCAGCCTCCTGGTTTTGAAGATTCAGAACATCCAGACAAGGTGTATAGAGTGAAGAAAGCTATGTATGGACTTCATCAAGCCCCAAGAGCATGGTATGGCACATTGTCCACCTATCTGGTGGAAAATAGATTCAAAAGGGGCACCATAGACCAGACCTTGTTTACAAAGAAGACTAGTAAGGATTTCTTACTTGTACATGTCTATGTGGATGATATCATCTTTGGCTCTTCTAGTCCAAAGATGAGTGAAGACTTTTCCAAACTCATGACAGACAAGTTCAAGATGAGTGCCATGGGGGAGATGAACTTCTTTCTAGGGTTACAAGTAAAGCAGAAAGAAGATGGTATCTTCATCTCTCAAGACAAATATGTAGCAGAAATCTTGAAGAAGTTTGGCTTTTCTCCACATGAAAAACGGGCTAGCACACCCATGGATAGGGAACACCCTTGGGGAAAAGTTGGAGATGGAAAAGAGGTGGATGTCAGGCATTATAGGTTAATCATTGGTTCATTGATGTATCTCACAGCTTCAAGACCTGACATTATGTTTGCTGTGTGTGCATGTGCACGCCATCAAGTGACTCCTAAAGAGTGTCATCTTCATGTTGTCAAGAGGATTTTTAGGTATCTTAGGTGCTATCCCACCTTGGTATTATGGTATCCAAAAGATTCTCCCTTGGAGCTTATTGCATATTCAGACAGTAATTATGGTGGTGACAAATTTGATAGAAAATCCACAACTGGTGGATGCCAATTTCTTGGGAGTAGGTTGATATCTTGGCAATGCAAGAAACAAAAAGTGGTGGCCAATTCTACAACTGAAGCAGAGTATGTTGTTGCAGCTGCTTGTTGTGGACAAGTCTTATGGATTCAGAACCAGCTGTTGGATTATGGGTATAATTTCATGCATACCAAGATTTTTGTAGACAATAACAGTACTTTACGCATTATTAAAAATCCTGTACATCACTCTAAAACAAAACCCATAGAAATTAGGCATCATTTTATAAGAGATTGTTTTGAAAAAGGTTTAATACAACCAGATAGGGTTGACACCGAGGAAAATGTGGCGGATTTATTAACTAAACCTTTTGATACTGGAAGATTTTAATACTTGGTAACAAGTATTAGAATGATCAATCTTACCCAGTATGTGTTTTGGGAACTTATTGTAAAAGTATGTACAAGATATGCATTTGTTATTGGTCTTTGTACAAAATTAGATTTTCCATTTTATTTGTCTAACGCTGACAAAGGTTATTTTAACGCTGACAAGTGTTAAATTGACGTTGTCAGCAACATGTTAGTTTTGTGGTTTTTGATCTAATTATGCATGCATTGTTAGCATTGTACAACTGGATACAGAGTTGCTTATGGATTCTTGGAGCATTATTGGAGCATTTTTCAGTTTATGGATGATGGTTAGAATATTTATATTCCTATCTTGACATAAATTTTTATTACATGCATATTATTTGGCAACTTATGTATCATAGTTTAAGGGGAGATTTAGGAACCCTTTAGGAATTTTTGGGTGTTCATATAATACTCTTATTATAATTCTAGATTGTGTTCACTGGTGAGTATGAATTAGTTTACTAACTCATGAGGCACTGTAGCATGCAGAGTTGATATACTATGCATGCTGCCAAGACCTTTTGGCCTAGAATTGGATGTGGTCTGTTGGGAGACTTGGGTATCATTTTTATTGGGCTTACCTGGGAAGTTACAAAGGATTTTATGAGATAACTTCATTGTTAAGAACTTTGATTCGCAAGGGACACTTGAGGACAATTATGTCTATCTTGTTTAAGCAAGTGTGCATGATTGGACAGTGCTTGCCACCCTATAGTAATTTTCAGTTTATAGGTTGTCTTCACTAGGATAAATCACTTTGTTAAAGTCCTTTTTCATTTTTAATATTTTTTTTTGGACGTTGACAGATTTAATTCCAAACGTTGCTAGGACCAATTTAGACGTTGACATGGCTTTTTCCAACGTTGACAAGAATATAGCCGTTGGGCGTTGATAGGTTATTTTTTACCGTTGACACCCATTGGGTCCAACCCAGTTGTTATTTTTGACGAAAATTTGGGACGTAATTTTGGGAGTTGGTAACTTTTTATTAATGCACAAGATAAGTTATTTTCTTTTCAAGATTTTCATCATTATATTTTGAAAATAACTGCCTAATTTTTGACCAATCACATGTGCCTACCTCTCCTATATATTTGGCTCATTATTTTGAAACAGGGTAACTGCTTATTCTTGTCTAACTAAAATTTCACACATATTCATCTTTCATAATCTTTCATACAGCTTTCTACATCAATGGCGCCTACATTTAACCGAGTGATTTGGTATTGGGGTTCAGAAGTCAGCATAATATGATTGCATATTTGGAGGCTGACCATACTCTGTTTCCTTAATATACTCAGATGGTGGAGTATTTAAACGTATCCCCTATAAGGTATGCACTTTCTCATGCTCCTCTTATCCCTGTCACTCGTATTAAGCAGTTTTAGAATACTGTCACTTCCTCAACGATTAATAATGTGACTACATTGACTGCTACAATCCATGGGCGTTCATGGGTGGTTACTAAAGCCTTGGTTCGCCAGGATTTGTATCTTAATGATGCAGATGGTATAACCACCTTACCCATTGGTGATCTAGAACAAGGACTTCAAGCTTTGGGTTATCCTTTCCCTTAAGAGGGATCTTTAAATAAATATTCAAAACAGGAATTTCCCCCAGCTTGGAAGTACTTAATACATGTCATACTTCAATGTTTGAGTCCCAAATGTACTGCACATAATGAAATTAACATATCAATTGGTAGTGCCATTGTGTGTATTTCTAATGGGCAAAAATATAATTTTTCTAAAATGATTTTTGATGGCATGTGTAAAAACAAGGGTAGCAAGATGACTCTGGCTTACCCAAGATTTTTGTAAATGGTTTTTGATGACCAAAGGTATTGCACCAGGGATCATGATGATTTTTATAAGATCCATGTGCAAAAGAAAGAAATTTTTGGAAAGATGAATTCACCCCCACACAGAGATTTACCCCTTACCCAAGCCATGCTTGCTGTTATTGCAGCACCACAACCTCAACCTGACCCACAACCACAACCAGACCTGTTGCCTGAACCATCACCTTCACCTCAACATATGGAACTTGACCAAGATCCCTTCAACGCTGACACATTAAATGTTGACGTTGACACTTCAAATCCAAACGTTGACACCCTTTTACAACAAACCCAAACACCCCTTAACCTCCAAACTGAAACCCAATCCACATCATCTTCCTCACCCCCAGACTTTAGGATGGAAAACGCCAAAGGACCATTGGAGTGTTCTCCTCTGGTGGTCCTAGCCATGTTGTAGAGAGAACCACCACTACAAGTGTGGTTGGTGACATGGGTGGGGCTAGGACTATTGGTACTAGCTTAGAAGCAGGCCAAGCCAGTCCTAACATCATTAAGACCCCATCCATGCCCCATGACTCTATTTTGGGAGGTCAAATACCCATTCTAGAGGAGGGCAGATTGGAACCCTATACATTGTTGGAATTGACGGCTGTCTGCATTAGCTTGCAAAAGCAAAATGCAGACCTTGTATATACTGTCTCTACCCAAGGCCTTGAACTCAAGCAATTGAGGGAGAGGATTGTTGTTTTAGAAGCTGCTGAGACTAGGAGAAGGCAGACAAGGATCCTTTCATCAGGGGAGGATTCTTACAAAGGGGAGGAAGCTACTACTGAGTCAGTTAATTTAAGTGATAAAGGCTCAAATGAAGGAGAATCTTTGGGTATAGCTGAAGCTCTAACAGATTTGAAGAGGCAACCAGGGTTTGATGTTTCATTGGTTACCCCTACAAATTTGAATTTATCTTTTACTGAGATGATGGAGCAGTTCACAAGAAGCGCTGACACGAGTAAGGTGAGCGTTGACAAGCAGATTTTTGACGCTGACAAGCCAAGCGCTGATAGGAGTAAGTTGGGCGTTGATACACAGGTTTTGGAAGTTGATAGACCTGCAGGTATGGTTGATGTATTCCAGTCATCCGCTATCATCAAGGAAGTGTCTTCACAGGTACCATCATCATCTTTACCCATCATTGATACATTAGATAAGGGTAAAGGAATTATGGTAGAAATAGTGGTTCCCACGGATGCAGCCCAAGTAAAATTTGATTCAATGATGGCTGCACAACTTGAGAAAGAGATAGGGTGAAGGAAACTGCTATTGAGAGTAAGAAAAGCAGTGATGATGAGAGTACAGATTCAAGTGTCATGATTATTGAAGAACAAGAAAGACTTGAATATGGTGATGTGTTGGCAAGGGAAAAACTTGCAGAGTTGAAGATGAAGGTGGATTATGATATGCCTGAAGTTGCCCAGATGTACTTTGCATGGGAGAATAAGATCATGGAGAATCCAGAAATGTCTTTATCATATCAGATTTGGGGATTGGAGATTCTACTCAGGATTCAAAGGGATTGTCAGGTAATTCTAATGTATAAGGCCAGCAAAGTTTTCTCATAATCTAAGAGGGATAGAAGGGAGATTTATTATATGTTGCTTAGATGTCATCAAGGAGGTTGTACTTTTCAAAAGTTGCAGGGATTGTCCTTTGATAAATTGGAGTATAAAGCTTATCCTATTTGGGCAAGAGTGCAAGAGATAAACACTATCAGACTTCTTTCAAATGAAAGAAAGGAAGAGCTTGCAGATGAGATGCAGATTCAATAGGCTTTAATTGCACCAAGACCTAAGAAGAAGGGAGTTCCACTTGAGTTCCCAGGAAATATGGATAGATTGAATCCTAGTGAAGCTATTATTAGAAGGAGCATTAAGCTATCATCCTTGGAAGTTTCACATATGGTGGAAGTATTACCTCATGATTCCAGAAACCCTATAGTTAGCTATGAAGAAGATGCAAGTGGGTTCTGGATGATTGGCAGATATGGGAAAGAGGTACATACTTTTACTACTCTTATGTCTTTGTTTGCAAGCTTGGATAGGGAAGACTTGGTAGACCTTTGGAGGTTGATGCAGGCCAAGTATGAGACTGAAGCACCTACTTCAGTCAATGGAATAAAGATTTGGTCAACATTCAAGAGGATGTGTGCACCAGATGAAGAAGATCTAGTTTAGAAGGATCTTGATGATATAAGTGGACTTCAATAGCGTCTATATTCAGCAGCTGGTGAAAGTTTTCTGAGTATCTTCTTGTGGATGCTGAGTATCCTATGTCCAAAGAAGTTTTGGAGAAAATGATGACAACACAGCTGGAAATTGACTACTCAAGTGATGTGGCCAAAGATTTAATTAGATATATTTACTTCCAATATAATGCAATTTGTAAGAATCCTCCTAGTTCTTAGTTTTTATTCAGAAACTTGATTACTAGAGTAGATATCAAGTTTAGGGGAGGATTGTTGGGAATAAAATGTAGTCAAGACACTTGGACGCTGACAAGAGTAATTGTGACAATCCGTCAATTTATGATTGATATTTTATTCTCAATATTTATTTGAAAACATTATTTTAGTGTTACAATATGAACTCACTTATTTTTGGGAAGTAATTTGGATTTACGTCTTGAAGTAGCATCGACTACGTCTAAACCGGAGGATTCAACGTTACGTCCTTACGTTTACATACACCGTCTTTGGTGACAGTCCGACATTTCAGAAAATAAATTTATCCATGAATATTATTTTGGAGTTTTAAATTTGTGTTGGTTCATAAACTCACAAATTTACGAGAAGAGATTAGGACTTACGATTTTATTTTTACGTCCTTTACGACTAAACCGGAAACCTTAGGATTTCGTATTTACGTTTTCGAACTCCGTTTTTGATGAGACAATTTTTATTAGATTCGTTTTGTGCCGTTGATTCATAATTTATAAAAACGTTTTTCATAAAACGACCCGAGGGCACGCAAATCGAGGAAACTAGAATCGAGGGATACCCGTAAATTAGTGGGATGAGACAAGTATACACTTGTCCCACCCCACTATATGGGACGGCTACACAAGCCACCACATCACAAGATGTGGCAAACTTGTAGTTTAACACTTACACATGTGAGCTAAGCTTACAAAGTAAGCTTCCACTACACAAAACCATCAACTCTTACCACTCTCCTCATTTCTAACATGCAAAACAACTTAATCTTTCTCTCATCTCTCCCATTTGGCCGTCCCTCATCACTCACAAACACCCATCATTGATCAAATTTAACCACAAAATCCTATGTTGTTCATACACATGTTGAAGCCCTCTTGAAGCTCTCTTGAATGGTGGTGATTATAACATCCATGGAGGAGTTTCCATGGAGTCTTGGGGCTGACTTTCCACAAGGTGTTTATGAAGAATGGTGGTCTTGAAGATGGTCTTGGCTATTCACAAGTTTCTCCATCAAAATCCATGTTTTGATCACAACCTACATCAACTTGGTGGTATAAAGATTGTCCTCCTCATCTTCTTGTTATTTTTGATTATGTAATCTTGTATTTCTTTTACTTATGTATATGTATATGATGATGAATGATGATTAAAAATATTGTGTGGGGATTTGGTGTTGATAAACATGCTTAAAAAGGTGAAAAACTATAAGAAACAAGGTTAAAATCTTGCTTAATTTAGATGGCTGTATAAAACAGTGAAGAATCATATGGTAAACTGGTAAAATGACTTGAATAGATTGATATACAGTAAGCTATGGGTCTTGTACAGATGTGAGAGTTGGCCATGCAATGGAATCATTGTAATGAGTGAGATATGATCAAAACAAGTTTAAGGTACAAATCTAAGTTCACTGTTTTGGACGATTTTTAGAAATTACTTAGAGGATGATTCAACAGTAGCTATAGAAGAGCTACATGGAGCACATATCATGTAGTTTATGTGATAAAAATTTGAGCTTCTATCTCCATATAGAACTCTAGATATGGCAGTTTTGGTGAACATGAAAATAAAAATCAGATTTTGAGAATTAATGTTTATTATTATTATATAAGCACTCAAAATTATATTGTATAAAATGTAAAATAAAAAGCCACTAACTTATGGATTTTATTTATATAAATATGTAAAAGGTTAAATAAGTTTATAAATTATAAAAATGGTAGTGGAATAACACTTATAAGTAATAAAAACTATAAACTTGATTTTTACGACTTTTTCGGCTATTACCGTAAAATTAACGTTTTTCGCCAATTAAAACTTAGACGATCAAAACCGTCTAATGTAAAGTTTTTAAAAGTCATATACTGATATATAAGTAACTAATACAAGTAAAAACCAATAAAACCCGAACTATAGGACATACGGACATTAACGAGCTAACTAAGCATATTGGACTAATAATTGGACTAAATAAGATAAACACTTATAAAAAGAACTTATTGGGCTTAACCCATTTGGGCCCAACATGGAAAGTATAGATACTGATAATATAAGTATAAAATGGATTAAAACAAGTTAAAGAACTTATAATAAGCCTATTGGACTTAAAACGTGTAAATAGGTAAAACTAGTAAACTAGTGTAAAAGTTATCGACATATAACACCAAAATGAGTAAACGAGAATATGTAAACCCACTTGATCATCATATATATATAATCATCATATGTATACATAATTGATATTTTTATAAAGTCATTGGACATGAGTCTAAGATCGATTATTATTTATGTAGGTTTCCGTGATTGAAGCACATACCGTACGTCCGAATTGCCGATAACCCGCCTTCCCACATCAATGTGAGTTCATAGCCTCGCACTCTTCTAAATGTTTTTATAAATGTTTTATAAACCCGCGAGGATGATAACATGTTAGTTTTTATAAAATAGGACACCATTTGTCCCGATTGCTTGTTTATTGATTTGGACCCAAATGATTGTATGACCCGATTGTATGACCCGATAAATGATTAAAGGACCCGATAGATGAAATAAAATGGATTATTAAAGTTAGGTTATGTCACTAAAAGTCCCATTAGCATGAATTGTGAACTACCGGGATTTGGTAGACGCTTATGCATTTAATAGTACTATTTGGGGACGATCACCCCAGTTCGCGCCTTGACGGTTGATCCCCGTCGTGCCACATTGATTGGTAAGAGAATTTATGTATGAGAAGATTTACATAGCGTGACCTTTGTGACGACACGCTACTCTAGATGGGCAAATTGAGTATCGGGTTAGCTACCCGTTGTTGGTTTAGTAAGGTAACAATGTCATGCGGCTTATAATAATCCAAACTAACGAAATACTACTAGACGCTCCGAATTATGATGTATTGCCTGACTAGCAATACAGGGTCATACTATTGATATTATGTTTGTATTTTGGTTTTTATAACCATATTCATATAACGTTTTTTATTTAACTTTATACAACGTCGTAAGACGTATTGTATGATGTTTTTACGACATTGGCTCGTATAATGATTTTTAAGGCAAATGTCTATATTATGATTTTCGATAAAGATTTTTATAAAATGACTTTGGCTATTTTATGGCCTATTAAAATGATTTGTACAAAATGATTTTCGGTAATAATTTTATACCGATATTATATTGATGGTTTATTAAACTCTATGAATTCACTCGGCGTTATCGCTGACCTTTTCTTTTAACATGTTTTATCTCAGGTACTTGAAGGTAATTCTCGGGAAGACGACAAGAATTCATGGCCCGCACTTAAACAATATTTTCCATTCAAATACTTTGTAAAACTTTGTATGAAATGTAATGACTTGGGACCTATGTAACTTTGATATTTATGAATGGAAATGCTTTATTATTAAACGACGCGATTTTTATGCGTTGTCTATGATGTGAGTAATGTGCTGTCCCGTAACACCAACGAGTCTTCCGCTGTATTGAGTTGTATAAATTTGGGGGTGTTACAGTTTGGTACCAGAGCTCTCGTTATAGAGAACGAAAGATTTTTAAAACCAAGGTTTTGAATAAAACATTTCAAAATCTTTTAACTATGAACATTTTTCTCAAAATGTCTATAAATCTTTTGACTATAACGGTGCCGAAGAATTCCCGAGTTACCGACAAGGCCAGACTGAGAAGTGTTATTTTAATATATATATAACTTGGACTATATATATATATATATATATATATATATATATATATATATATATATATATATATATATATATATATATATATATATATATATATATATATATATATATATATATATATATATATATATATATATATATATATATATATATATATATATATATATATATATATATATATGTATATATATATATATATATATATATATATATGTATATATATATATATATATATATATATATATATATATATATATATATATATATATATATATATATATATATTTATATATGATGTAATTTTATTACATGATTGTTTGATGATTATTTTGATATTTATATGAGGTATTTATACGACGTAGATTGTCACACGGAACCCTAAATCCCCTAGTAAATTAATCGAAGCTATTTTCGTAGGAATTCTAGTTATCCTAGATCTAAACCAAGTTGTGGATATTTATGATCCCAACAAAATGGTTGATATTCGTAGAAATGTAGATATTAGTTGATTGTGATATTAAAAAAGAATTAGCGAGATTAAATCTGATATCGATGTCATGACGATCTTTCCTTATAGAGTGGAGTTTGACAAAACGTTACCACCTAGAAAGATGTCATCTGATTCGTTGTCACCCAATTCTTAAATTGAAATCGAAAGGGTGAATATTGGACTTGAGGCTGTCATTGGAACCATTACCCAAAAGCCTCATGCCACTAATACCTTTCCGAGAAGTCTAGTTGAATGATCAAGTCATCTCATACTAGTGACTCATTTGATAATTGTTGTTGTAAGAGCTATAGGATCCAAAATTAAGTGTTGATCATATTGAGCTTTTATTGCCTTTACAAGGCCGAAGAATAAGGTTGTAAGTATTGGAGAATGAGGTAGGATATCGAATTGAGTATAAAATTGGTTGAAACTTGAATGAAGTAAAAACTTAACATGTATGGAATATGAGATTATTAAGAGGAAGTCGTTAAGTTCTGTGATTGAATTCTAAGGTTTTAATTGATTGTTGATTCGTGTTAAGGGTTGTTCCTAGGCCGTTGTCCACTAATGAGGATGCCCAGTGTCCAAGAAATAAATTGAAGAAATCTTCTTCTGAATTGGGACCGATGGATCTTCCGGGACAGGTGGAACCCCCATGACTCTTGTAGATTAGTATTCATTGTGGTATCTTTTAAAAATCCCTAACTTAACTAAAACATCAGTTGGTAGGATGAGTTTTGAGAATTGTATGACATAGTGACACGTAATGTGTTATGGTACAATTCTGACTTGTTTGTGATTAATGGAAAAGACTACCTTTGATTGCTAAATCCTACATGTATCGATGTTATCTATCCTTTATTGCTTCATCCTAATGTTCGCATTAGAGATGCAACCATTGAACAAGTACTCATCTTGAATTGAGTTACGTTCTGGATTATTCTCTTTGTATTCCTAAGTGCCATCGAGGTCATGAACCTCATGATTATTTGGCTAAAGCTCATTTCCTATCATATTGTAGTTAGTTCTTGGTGAACAAGCTTTCATCACTCTTTTGCAGATCACTCATTGATTGAGAAAATTGAATTTTCATCACTATAAGGATTATTCAAAGTAAGATTTATAAGTGATTGTTATCAAAATGAGGTTGTTTATAAAGTACCTTGGAAAACTTAATTGTTTTCATAACAAAGAAAATCTTTGTAAATTTATTTTTGATTCTTATTTAAGAATTAAGCATGAAAATGTTTTTATAAATCTGATGATAAAATTTTGACGAACTGAGTATTGCATCGTTAATCTTGAAATTGTATATAGTTGCGCGCCTAC
The DNA here is from genome assembly GCA_025667525.1 of Glebionis coronaria. Taxonomy (NCBI): domain Eukaryota; kingdom Viridiplantae; phylum Streptophyta; class Magnoliopsida; order Asterales; family Asteraceae; genus Glebionis; species Glebionis coronaria. The sequence goes on along the minus strand of CM046879.1, from coordinate 108,808,192 downwards.
ATACAATTTGGAATGGACTATGCAAGACTGATTAGTAGTCACCATAAAACTAATGAATAAACACTACATTTTCTTTGAGGATTGTGAAAGATTAAATTTAATGAGATCTGCAAGAAGTGAAAAATAGGGACATAATGTTAGGGACACCTACATATGTGCCTGTACCATTTATTCTTCTGAGTCGAATTTACTCACCTATGGAAATTGTCTTATTTGACAATTGACAATCCTTTCTTGTCCAATTCTCTCGTAGTGAGATTCTTAGGAAAAGTATCTGATTACCGAGTGTTGATACCCGACTGGATGTATTGACGTTCTTATCATTTCTTATGATTTGATTTCATTTGAATGACCTGGGTAACGATCCGAGGAGCTTTCGAATGCTTACTCAAATTATGAAAACATGGGATATATTCATATTCGTTAAATGTTTTCGTCTGTATCTGATTTGAAATTCTCTCGCGTAGATTATGCGTTGACCTTACTCCTTTAATAGTAGTTGTGTCTCCAGATATCATTGAATTTGTGAAGGGTTATGAATTATTATTAGTCTTTTGAGAAGTTCACATCTTATCGACGGCAATAAAACTGAAAAAGTTGATAGTGCCAGTAGAATGGATTGATTGATTATGACATGACTACATTGTCTTAATTGATGGGAACTCGAGTAGAATTCCCCTAAATGATAAGATGTTGATTATCAAAAGTGATCTAAATAATTCTTGATGGATGACCGTATCCTGCATTTAGACTTGAAATTATACCGTGAATGGTTGTGAATTAGTTATAAATATAATAATCTAGGAAGAACCTAATATGAATTTATTAAAAGATGTTTCCGTTATCTGAAACTTTAGGAGGTATTTGTTGATGAATTACCTAGACTTTTGCCATTAAGGCAAGTTGAAATTGGTATTAATTATATTCTCGGTGCTGCACCTGTGGCGTGTGCACTGTACGACAGCACCATCTGAATTAAAAGAATTACCGTACAACTGAGAGAGTTGTCGGAGAAAGCTTTTATTCTACCAAGCTCGTCATTATGAAGAGCTATGGTGTTATCATTCCTTATATTTATAGATTACTGTGACTGAGTAAATTGACAATCGAAAGCGATATCCATAACTCGAAATGGAAGAATTGTTCGATCGGTTACAAGGTTTTAGCGTATGTTCTAAAGGTTTGATCCTCGGCATGGTTATCATCAACTTCGCATCTGCAGAAAAGATTATGTATTCCAATCACTACATCCGGTACTTGTAATAGACATTATGAGTTTCACGTGGTGACGTTTAGATTGACTAATACGCATGTAGCATTCATAAATTTTGTGAATCACGTGTGTAGGTTGTAATTTGATAAATTCATGCTCGTGATCATTAAGGACTATATGTTTATTTACAAGAATAAGAATGAGTTAATAATTATTTATAGATTGCCCTGAATTGACCGAACAATAAAAACATGTGTCTTGAATATTTAACATGTGATTTAAGACTTAATCATTTACATTATTTGACCGTGTGATTAAAAGATAATGGAATCTATATTGACTCTTCAAAATTAAGAACCCTTTTAAGACTTTGGGTTTTACCAAAAAGAAAATGGAAACATGTTTTGACAAATGTTTTAACAAAGGATTTTAAAGGGATTATTCCCTTATACACAAAACATTTAACTAAACTTCTGTTTAGGGGTAAATGTTTGTGTATACTTCTAGAAAACCTAAGAAGAATTGAGGAAACTATATAACTTATGACTTGAAATTTGAAACGATACTTTTTGCTTTTCAACTAAGAAAATATTGACCAAAATATAAACAAAGATTTTTCGAACATTTACGAATCCTATTAATTATTTTTGATAAATCCACAAAAATCGTGTTAATTAAATTAAAAATTATTTTGAACATTTTCATATAATTGGACGGACTAAGAAATTTAAAAAATTTTACGTTTACGTTTCATAAAAAATTAATAATTATTATTTAATTAATTGTAATAATTATCGACGTTTTAGACGTCGGATTGAGTAAAACGGATAAAAATAATAGTGGAAACAAGACTAGAACTTAGAAAATATAAAGAAAGAAATTTTGAATAAATACGGACATGATAATTATATCATCAGTAAAGGTGAATGTAGATATTGACACATTATGTATAAAAGATAAAGAATCCATTAGGACGTGTTCCTTAATAATGAAGGTGCAAAAATAAATTGCCGAACAATATAAAAATAGTTGATACTTATAAAAAGGATAATATAGATAATAAAAAGTGGTTCGCGGCTAATGTGAACCATTAGCATTAAGAAGCCGATGGCGCTAAATGATTAAAAGGTCACTTATGGTTGCCTAAATATGGAGGTTTGTGAAATTTAGTTATGTTGGGAACTTGTAAGTATAAGTATTCTATTTATGTCATTTATGATTTAATGTATCATTATCAGAAAAAGTTGTACTAATGGCAAATTATGAAGGCAGACATCGCCTCATACATTAGTAAACGTCTAGCTATTGCAAAGGTCATCATCTGAATTTGATTCGATTTGGGTCATCGTCGACAGACTGACCAAATCTGCTAATATCATTCCCGTTAATGATAAATGCAAAAGAGTTATGTAAACATAGTGTGCCTGTATCGAACATCTTTATCAAGTCCTCGCTTCGCATCAAATTTCTAGAGATTTGCTCAGAAATCATTGAAAACGAACCTTGATGAGAGTACTATGTACCACCCCAATCGAAGGGACGAGGTAAAGTAACGATACAAAGTAATATAAGTGCTGTTTTATGTTTGAATGAATGACCTTTAGTAATAAACCGTATAATCGTTTTCCTTTGGAAGGATTATCATTGATGATTATCGTATTAGGATCGAGATCGAATCTTGTTAAGATTTAGAAATTAGAGCATCTGTAAGCAAGAGTTGAGATGAAGACATCCGACATACACCCATTGTGAGTTGGACATGTCTTTTAGGTTTAAGGTTTCCTATGATGGCGAACCTAACCTTTCAAAATATTCGACCCGCGAGACCTAAAGTGATTGTTGAAATTAGGATCTGATTATTGATTGCCGGTAGTGGGCAAGAGGTTATGTGAATATGAAATGTAGATCTCGAAGTGCCAGATGGGTAGCGAAGTTATGCCAAAAATTTTAACCTTGGAGAAATGAATTAATGATCTGACAAATCATGGGATATAAGTCCCCGTTGTATGGGACCATAGAGATGCTGTAAAAAGATTGGTTTGAAAGGCATACAAGTTGGATCTACCCTAGGACTTCAAGAACTGCGTGAATTATGTTTCGTAAATCGAACTTGATGGAATATCTATCAAGTAAAAATCTGAATTCTTCTTAATAGAGCTTAGATCGGTGAAAAGTTGCATTCATCAAAAACCCGTGAACATCATGGATAGAGAAAGTAAGTCAACATTAAGCCTGATCTTATTCCCGTAGTTATGTTTGATGAAACTCGCGTGTTGTAATGAATTACACTTGTGAGAAAAGACCGAATGTGGAGGAAATACCCACATGGCTTTAACTCTATAAGAAGCGAGTAGTAAGATGATCTTTGAGGACAAAGATCCTGTTTAGGGGTAAATGCTGTGACAATCCGTCCATTTATGATTGATATTTTATTCTCAATATTTATTTGAAAACATTATCTTAATGTTACAATATGAACTCACTTATTTTTGGGAAGTAATTTGGATTTACGTCTTGAAGTAGCATCGACTACGTCTAAACCATTGGATTCAACGTTACGTCCTTACGTTTACATACACCGTCTTTGGTGACAGTCCGACATTTCAGAAAATAAATTTATCCGTGAATATTATTTTGGAGTTTTAAATTTGTGTTGGTTCATAAACTCACAAATTTACGAGAAGAGATTAGGACTTACGATTTTATTTTTACGTCCTTTACGACTAAACCGGAAACCTTAGGATTTCGTATTTACGTTTTCGAACTCCGTTTTTGATGAGACAATTTTTATTAGATTCGTTTTGTGCCGTTGATTCATAATTTATAAAAACATTTTTCATAAAACGACCCGAGGGCACGCAGATCGAGGAAACTAGAATCGAGGGATACCCGTAAATTAGTGGGATGAGACAAGTATACACTTGTCCCACCCCACTATATGGGACGGCTACACAAGCCACCACATCACAAGATGTGGCAAACTTGTAGCTTAACACTTACACATGTAAGCTAAGCTTACAAAGTAAGCTTCCACTACACAAAACCATCAACTCTTACCACTCTCCTCACTTCTAACATGCAAAAAAACTTAATCTTTCTCTCATCTCTCCCATTTGGCCGTCCCTCATCACTCACAAACACCCATCATTGATCAAATTTAACCACAAAATCCTATGTTGTTCATACACATGTTGAAGCCCTCTTGAAGCTCTCTTGAATGATGGTGATTATAACATCCATGGAGGAGTTTCCATGGAGTCTTGGGGCTGATTTTCCACAAGGTGTTTATGAAGAATGGTGGTCTTGAAGATGGTCTTGGCTATTCACAAGTTTCTCCATCAAAATCCATGTTTTGATCACAACCTACATCAACTTGGTGGTATAAAGATTGTCCTCCTCATCTTCTTGTTATTTTTGATTATGTAATGTTGTATTTCTTTTACTTATGTATATGTATATGATGATGAATGATGATTAAAAATATTGTGTAGGGATTTGGTGTTGATAAACATGCTTAAAAAGGTGAAAAACTATAAGAAATAAGGTTAAAATCTTGCTTAATTTAGATGGCTGTATAAAACAGTGAAGAATCATACGGTAAACTGGTAAAATGACTTGAATAGATTGATATACAGTAAGCTATGGGTCTTGTACACATTTGAGAGTTGGCCATGCAATGGAATCATTGTAATGAGTGAGATATGATCAAAACAAGTTTAAGGTACAAATCTGAGTTCACTGTTTTGGACGATTTTTAGAAAATACTTAGAGTATGATTCAACAGTAGCTATAGAAGAGTTAAATGGAGCACATATCATGTAGTTTATGTGATAAAAATTTGAGCTTCTATATCCATATAGAACTCTAGATATGGCAGTTTTGGTGAACATGAAAATAAAAATCAGATTTTGAGAATTAATGTTTATTATTATTATATAAGCACTCAAAATTATATTGTATAAAATGTAAAATAAAAACCCACTAACTTATGGATTTTATTTATATAAATATATAAAAGGTTAAATAAGTGTATAAATTATAAAAATGGTAGTGGAAATAACACTTATAAGTAATAAAAACTATAAACTTGATTTTTACGACTTTTTCGGCTATTACCGTAAAATTAACGTTTTTCGCCAATTAAAACTTAGACGATCAAACCCGTCTAATGTAAAGTTTTTAAAAGTCATATACTGATATATATAAGTAACTAATACAAGTAAAAACCGATAAAAACCGAACTATAGGACATACGGACATTAACGAGCTAACTAAGCATATTGGACTAATAATTGGACTAAATAAGATAAACACTTATAAAAAGAACTTATTGGGCTTAACCCATTTGGGCCCAACATGGAAAGTATAGATACTGATAATATAAGTATAAAATGGATTAAAACAAGTTAAAGAACTTATAATAAGCCTATTGGACTTAAAACGTGTAAATAGGTAAAACTAGTAAACTAGTATAAAAGTTATCGACATATAACACCAAAATGAGTAAACGAGAATATGTAAACCCACTTGATCATCATATATATATAATCATCATATGTATATATAATTGATATTTTTATAAAGTCATTGGACATGAGTCTAAGACCGATTATTATTTATATAGGTTTCCGTGATTGAAGCACATACCGTACGTCCGAATTGCCGATAACCCGCCTTCCCACATCAACGTGAGTTCATAGCCTCGCACTCTTCTAAATGTTTTTATAAATGTTTTATAAACCCGCGAGGGAGATAACATGTTAGTTTTATAAAATAGGACACCATTTGTCCCGATTGCTTGTTTATTGATTTGGACCCGAATGATTGTATGACCCGATTGTATGACCCGATAAATGATTAAAGGACCCGATAGATGAAATAAAATGGATTATTAAAGTTAGGTTATGTCACTAAAAGTCTCATTAGCATGAATTGTGAACTACCGGGATTTGGTAGACGCTTATGCATTTAATAGTACTATTTGTGGACGATCACCCCAGTTCGCGCCTTGACGGTTGATCCCCGTCGTGCCACATTGATTGGTAAGCGAATTTATGTATGAGAAGATTTCCATAGCGTGACCTTTGTGACGACACGCTACTCTAGATGGGCAAATTGAGTATCGGGTTAGCTACCCGTTGTTGGTTTAGTAAGGTAACAATGTCATGCGGCTTATAATAATCCAAACTAACGAAATACTACTAGACGCTCCGAATTACGATGTATTGCCTGACTAGCAATACAGGGTCATACTATTGATATTATGTTTGTGTTTTGGTTTTTATAACCATATTCATATAACGGTTTTTATTTAACTTTATACAACGTCGTAAGACGTATTGTATGATGTTTTTACGACATTGGCTCGTATAATGATTTTTAAGGCAAATGTCTATATTATGATTTTCGATAAAGATTTGTATAAAATGACTTTGGCTATTTTATGGCCTATTAAAATGATTTGTACAAAATGATTTTCGGTAATAATTTTATACCGATATTATATTGATGGTTTATTAAACTCTATGAATTCACTCGGCGTTATCGCTGACCTTTTCTTTTAACATGTTTTATCTCAGGTACTTGAAGGTAATTCTCGAGAAGACGACAAGAATTCATGGGCCGCACTTAAACAATATTTTCCATTCAAATACTTTGTAAAACTTTGTATGAAATGTAATGACTTGGGACCTATGTAACTTTGATATTTATGAATGGAAATGCTTTATTATTAAACGACGCGATTTTTATGCGTTGTCTATGATGTGAGTAATGTGCTATCCCGTAACACCAACGAGTCTTCCGCTGTATTGAGTTGTATTAATTTGGGGGTGTTACAGGAATTTAGACATTGATAAGAAGAAATCAGGCGTTGACAGGACAAGCGTTGACAGGAAGAAGTCAAACGTTGATAAGAAGAAGTCAAGCACTGATAGAAGACTTAGTCTACACGTTTTATGTTTCTAGTATGTTTCTAGTAAAGATATGTTCGACAATATATTTCTTATGTTTATCTTTACCAAGAATAGCTGATAAGTAGACTCTTGTACAAGGTTCCTTAATCTATAAAAGGAGGCCTTTAGGTTTTAGTTTAATATACGTTTTAGACTTTCATTGTACGCAAGTTCGATTTATCAATCAAAGTGAAAGTTTGGTTTATCTTGTTCGTGTGTTCTTGTTCAAGTATTAATTCCGCATAATACTTGAGTTATCTCATATACAACAAAGTTTCTCTACGTGTTTAACTTGATTTAATCTCGTTTACACAAGCTAAATCGATCTAAGTTTGGGATCAACAGTCAAAGAAGAAAGACCAAAAGTAAGCCAAAAGTGGCTTTGCTGCCCGCGGTTCCTTAAAGGAACCCGCAGTTCCATATCGATATGGAGCCGCCGACTAGGTAAAGAGCCGCGTATAGTGGACGTTAAACCATGATTTTCAAAAGTTTGAAGAAAAATAAGACTTTTTCAAAAAAAATTCAAATCTTGGATTTTTACCTCTTTTAGCACTAGAGTATGCTAGGGTTGCATAAAAGCAACACATTCACAAAGAATGTCTTGACAAAGGGTGACAAAATATTTAAATAACATTTTGATCCAATTTTAAGTCAAGTTTTTAGAGGTTGTGATAGATTTAGGTTCAATTTTAAATAAATTGAAGTTGATTAATGTGACCACATAGGTTAAAGCACATAAAACTAAATCCATAGAACATCTTCATGAACAACTAACTAATACAAAGTTAGCTTAAACTAGTGTTGGGCCAATGAAAGTTTTAACTATGGCCCAGTCTAGATTTGTTTAAATTAGACTAAGTGTTACTGATCGCTGAGAGGACCAGCGACAGAGACCAGACCAGTGGAAGGCAAAGCCTCAGCTGGCACACCAGGAACATTCAAGTCAAAGACAACTTTAGAGAAGTTGAAGACAATCTGAAGTCATACTCACCAGCGATTATGGATAGCTGGGATGTAGAAGGAATGTGCTGGTGTTCAAGGATCCCTGAGTTGACAATACTCAGAGATCACTTAAGAACCCTAGAAGTCTGATACAAGCAAAGCTTGTCCAATCCTTTATAGTTTAGGCGGGATAATCTACTAAGTGTTTTGAGCGGGACAAAACAAGAGATTCAAGATAAAGCCTAGTACTTCCTAGTAGGACAAAAGGTGAACACTTGGCAGAACTGTTCACCTAAATTTGTTTAAAGGTATGTCTCGATTTGGACATGCATTTAATACGTTGTACTCTTCCATTCAGAAGATGACACGTATCAACTACTCCCACTAAGGAAGCAACCTCGTACCACTATAAATTGGAGTGAGAAAGAAGAGTCAAGGCAACCCTTGTGCTTGGATAAATTATCTAAGTTCTTTCTCACTTTGGAACCACTGATCCCTCAGCTGTCTACCAGCGTCTCATTGGTTCCCTTGTAAACTTGAGTCTCGAATCAAGTTTACTTGTTCTAGGGTTCATTTCTTATTGTCATTCAACGGGTGTATTCATAGCACTTTGTAATACTTTATTTATAACAGTTAATAAAGCATTACGCGTTTGAAAAGTATTTCGTTGTGTTTTTGTGTTTATACGAGTTATAGTTTCGACAATTGTCATATTAAGGGACTTTCAATTGGTATTAGAGCGGTTTGATTTATAAAATATTTTATAAACCGTTCTTGTTTTTAAAATCAAGATCCTAATATGACTGATACTATACCTCCTATACCACCACCCTTCGGTCAAACCAGTCAAGGTACCACTTCGACCACTGCACCGGCCACCACATCTACTACCATGCCTACACCGGTTATAAGCACTGGTAATAATGATGATGACCTTCCCCAACTACTTGATGTTCGTGGGGGGTCACATGTGTCTAATGTTCCAGCATTTGATGAAGAAGATTTTTCAAGTTGGAAAACTGAATTTCTTATATATTTAGATGGCTTAGAACCCTTCTTGATAGAAATCTTAGAAAATGGTCCCTATGTACCACTGGCCGTTTCCTCTACCCCTGAGACACCCATCAAGAAGCCTGTTAAGCAATGGTTTCCAGCGGATAGACATCTGGCTAACCAGGACAAGAGACTCAAAAGTATCATAGTCTCTTGCCTACCCAAGAACATTATGAAGTCCATCATAAAATGCAACTCTGCTAAGGAGATGTGGACCGAGTTAGTTCTAGGGTATGAAGGTCCAGAGGAAACAAAAGAAACCAAAATCCAAGCCCTTAGACTTAAGTTTAATGCATTTAAGGCTTTGGAAACAGAAACTGTTGCTCAAACTTATACCAGGCTTAAGATTTTGCTGAATGATTTGGGAAACAATAGAGTTGTTCTACCTAAGGTTGAGGTTAATGCTACATTTGTCAATAGTTTACCTAGAAAATGGCTTAGCCTAAACCAGACCTTAAGAGCAAATAATGCTATCAAAAATGATACTTTAGCCCAACTGTTTGGTAGATATAACTATGAAGAAGGGCTAATTGACTCCATTTACAAATCAAAGACTGATAGGTTTACCACAATATCACTGGTTCAAAAGCTCTTGTTGTTAACCATTCTTTTCAGGACAGCAACTCTAACATAGAAGAGGACACCAGAAGCAGTCAAGAATTTCTTGATGAACTACATGTTGAGTTCCATGACAGAGCCCTTCTAGCTGACCAAAAGAAGTACTACAAGAGATCTGGTAGAGTTGGAGCTGCTAAGGTTGATAAATCCAAGGTGGCATGCTACACTTGTGGAAAGATTGGTCACTTTCAGAAAGATTGTTGGTCAAACAAAACCTCCTCTCCAAGCTTTCCTTCATCCAGCAACAACCACAGCAGTAAGAAGAAGTTTTCTACCTCACCTTTCAAGCAAACCTCCCACTCTGACTCAGAGGGAAAGAAGGACTACAAAGTTAAGTACAAAGCCTTGAAAGCTGAGCTGTTGAAACTCAACCAGAAAGCTGAAGATGCAGCTAAGAAAAAGGATGTTAAGAAGACTGAAAAAGGTCTGATTACTGCTTCATTTGACTGGGATGATGAACCCCTTACATCTGAGGATGAAGGAACCACTACCGTCAGAGCTTTTATGGCAGTCGCTGATGAAGAACCTGTTGTGGGAAAAAGCGAAGCAAGATCTGGTCAATGGGTGGACATCACCATGAAAAAGGTACAAAGATTGCTATCTATGCCTGAAGGTCCTGATAGAGACCATGTCAGTGACTATACCTTAGTTGACCTCTATTTTATGGAATAGCAAAGAAAAAACCTGTTAAACAAGTTTCATAGTCTTAAAACAGAGTTAAATATTTGTCAATCTGAATTAACAAATCTCAAACCCTTTGTGAATCTTGCAAATCAACTTCAAAATGAAGTAAGCAAATTATCCATTGAAAATGAGTCTTTAACTAATGAAAACACTAAACTCAGAAAAACCATTGAAAATGGAATTTGGCTCAATCCATAGTGGAGGAAATAGTTGCTAAAGCCATACCAGGTGATGTGGTTCAGGCTATTGGGGGAAAGGGTAGATACAAAAATCATATACCTGTACCCAGTGTTAAATTTGTCCCTTCAGATGTTTCTTCTCCATCTTCCACCTCTGTGGATGAGATAAACTCTGACAAGAAATCAGAAGTACCAGCTTTACCAAGACTCGCTGGTGCTATCCCATCTAATTCCTTGGTTGGCCCAAAACCTCTAACCAAAACTCCAGGGAATTCAATTCTCAAAGTCGCTGATAAAGCGCACAAAAAGGTTTTTGTGGCCAATGACTCCAACAAACCCACTCCTCCCCCCGAAGAGCTTTCACCCACCAAGCAACTTCTCCTCACTTTGATGGAAGAAGTAAAGGGGCTGAAAGAACAAATCAACCGCAGAGTTAACAGTCCATCTGTTAACTCTCTTGGTAAAAGATCTAGTAGCTCTAAGGGGAGAGCTTTATTCAGGCCTTGCAAACATTGCGGTTTCAAAAATCATTCTTCTGAGGACTGCTTAAAGAAACCAAAATGTATCACATGCGAGTCTACTGAACATACCTCTAGAGAGCATGAGGAGACTATTGTTGTTCAAAGAACCAGAACTCATTTAAGATCTAAAACTCCTCACAGGCCCTCTAGAAGAGCTGAGCCCAAACCCAGAGACAATTCTCAGGGTTACAGACCAAATCCCCCACGCAAGTACTGCGGCTTCTTTGATCATCACTCTGATGAGTGTGAGCATTATCCCGGATGTGACATCTGTGGAAGTATGCGTCATGAACCCAGAGAGTGCAACCAAAGAGGGGGAGATAGACACCAGAGAAAACCCAATATCGCTGGTCAGCGACAGCATGGACCCACTGGAAAGTGGGTTCATCATCGAAACTAATCTGGATTTGTTATATCTAAAAGGAATATCTGAAGAAATCTGTTTGGTATTTGGATAGTGGGTGCTCCAGACATATGACAGGGGTTAAACAATATCTGCATAGATATAAGAAGGAGTCTGGTCCAAAAGTAGTCTTTGGAGATGACTCCTTAGGGGCTACTGAGGGATATGGCTCAATGGATTGCAACGGTATAACCTTCACAAGGGTCGCTTATGTCAATGGACTGAAGCACAACTTAATCAGCATCAGTCAACTCTGCGATGCTGGTTTCAAAATTCTGTTCACTAAGACCCACGGAACAATCTTCAATCAAAATGATGATGTTATTCTAATTGCACCCAGAAGAAGGGATGTGTATGTCATTGACATGACATCATGTCCAAAAGGGATGAACACCTGTCTCTTTGCCAAAGCATCTAATAGTGAAAATTGGCTATAGCATAAGAGACTCTCCCACCTTAACTTCAAGAACATCAACAAACTGGCCAAGAATGATTTAGTAGTTGGGCTTCCCTCTCTAACCTTTAACAAAGACAGACCCTGCTTAGCCTGCGAGAAAGGGAAGCACCATAGAGCCTCATTTAAGACAAAGCAATCATTCTTCATAAATAAGTGCCTCTATCTTCTTCACATGGACTTATTTGGACCAGTAAAACCACAATCCCTTAATCACAACAAGTATACACTAGTCATTGTAGATGAATTCTCTAGATTTACATGGGTATTCTTTCTCAAAATAAAGAGAGAAGATGCAGCGGAAAGAATAATGTCTTTCATTAGAGAAATAGAGAACTTCAATGACTACATAGTTAAGGCTATCATAAGTGACAATGGCACTGAATTCAAGAACCATGCCATGGAAGCCTTTTGTGATGAAAAGGGAATATCACAAAACTTTTCTAACCCGGGCACCCCTGAACAAAATGGTGTCGCTGAAAGAAGAAACAGAACTCTCATAGAGGCTACTAGAACCATGCTCAGCAAATCAAGACTTCCAAAACAATTTTGGGGTGAAGCTGTGAACACAGCTTGTTACACACAAAACAGATCTATTATTGTGAAGAGACACGGGAAGACATCTTATGAAGTGTATATGAAGAGAGCCCCTGATGTAAGCTACTTCCATGTCTTTGGTTGCCCTGTTTTCATTCACAACTACAGAGATCATCTAGGAAAATTTGATGAAAAGTCAGATGATGGATTCTTTGTTGGCTACTCTCCCACCTCCAGAGCCTATAGAGTATTCAAAATTCGCAGGCAAGAACTTGAAGAATCCATTCATGTCACCTTCAATGAAGCAGATGTTGTCATTACTCACACCAACACAGAAGAATGTGACATTGATTTCAATGAAGTCAAATCATATCCAGAGGATGATTTCTCAAATCCCGAGGAATCATCTCAGGCCTGTCACAAGGACTTTCCTTATGTTCATACATTTGATCCTCACTCAATCTCTGACATCACTCCAGAGGTTGAAAATGTTGAACCTATCACTCCACCTACTGTAGTGAATGCTGATCTTATCGAACCAATCTCTCACCTTGATGAAGAGATTATGGAATGAAGAAATAACATGTGAAGATCCCCCAACATTCATTAAACATGTAGTGACTTCTGAACCCACAGAGACTCCTGCTCCTCAATCCAAATGGAGTAGGAACCAAGATATTCTTCTGGTGAATATTCTTGGTGAACCCTCTGAGGGAGTCACCACCAGAGGCAAATTGAGATCTCTGGAAACCACCTTAGCAAATGAATGCCTTTTCACTGATTTTCTCTCTGAATATGAACCTTAGAATGTGGTTGTTGTGCTTCTAGATGAAGGGTGGGTTGTTGCCATGCAAGATGAGTTGAATCAGATCAAGAGGAACAAGGTGTGGACTCTGGTAAAAGCTCCAGCTGGAAAACAAGTGGTTGGAACTAAGTGGGTCTACAGAAACAAGAGGGATGAAGCTGGCATGATTGTTAAAAACAAGGCTAGGCTTGTGGTTCTGGGGTACAATCAATCTGAGGGTATTGACTATGATGAAACGTTTGCACCAGTAGCCAGGTTGGAAGCTATCAGAATCTTCCTAGCCTTTACAGCTTATATGGGGTTTACAGTTTACCAGATGGATGTGAAGAGTGATTTTCTAAATAGAAAGCTTGTAGAGGAAGTTTATGTCTATCAACCCCTTGGGTTTGAAAGCAGTGAGTATCCTGATCATGTCTACAAACTTCACAAAGCACTCTATGGGCTGAAACAAGCGCCTAGAGCCTGGTATGAAACCCTATCAAAATTGTTACTTGAAAATAAATTTGTTAGAGATACCATTGATCAAACCTTGTTCACTTATAGGTCCAAGGGTGATGTCATTTTAGTACAGATTTATGTGGATGATATAATTTTTGGTTCAACCAATATTACCTTGAGCAAATAGTTTGCCAAACTTATGACCAAAAAGTATGAAATGAACATGATGGGGGAATTAAATTTTTTCTTGGGTTTTCAAATTAAACAAAATTCAAAAGGAATTTCTATTTGTCAAGAAAAATATGTTAAGGATTTGCTCAAGAAGTATGATCTGTCTGAATGTGCATCAGTGAAATGCCTCATGCTTCCTCCCAACAACTTGGGAGATGATGACTCAGGGGTCTCTGTTAATGAGACCTTATACAGAGGCATGATTGGGTCACTGATGTACCTCACAGCAAGCATACCAGACATACAATTTGCCACATGTCTCTGTGCTAGGTACCAAGCTAACCTCAAGGAATCCCACCTTGTAGCTGTCAAAAGAATTTTCAGGTACTTAAAAGGATCTCCCACACTGGGTCTCTGGTATCCAAATGGATCAGGCTTCGACCTCAAAGCCTACTCTGACTCTGACTACGCTGGGTGTTGTCTTGATAGAAAGAGCACCTCTGGGAGTTGTCAAATCCTTGGAGGAAAGTTAGTATGCTAGAGTGCTAAGAAACAAAACTCAGTGGCCATGTCATCAGCTGAAGCTGAATATGTAGCTGCCGCTGGTTGTTGTGCTCAAGTTCTCTGGATGAAGAGTCAGCTGGCTGATTATGGAATCTTTTATGAAAAGGTTCCCATATTTTGTGACAACACAAATGCCATAGCCATCTCCAATAATCCGGTACTTCATTCCAGAACTAGGCATATTGACATCAGGTATCACTTTATTAGAGACCATATTATAAAAGGTGATATTGAGCTTCATTTTATACAAACTGAATACCAGCTCGCTGATATTTTCACCAAGCCTCTGGCTGAACCAAGTTTTACTAGGCTGGTTGTTGAGATGGGTATGCTCAATATTGGTAAACAAATCTGATAAATGATCTCTGTCTCTGGGCATTTAAGGGAATTGAATGTAACGAGGTAGTTACATTCCAATGGGAGTTAATATATTCCCATATTTAACTCAAATGATTGTCCTTCATTGTCAACAACTTTTCCACTTTCCAAGGGGACAGAAAAATCACATGAAGAGTCAAGGGGTCCCACTTTTCCTAAAAGCTAAACATTTGCATTTAATGCTTTAACTAAAAAACGGCAAAACCTTTTATCAAAACCCTTGACTCATTTTTCAAACATCACATTACTTATTATTTTCACACACACATACTATTCATCTTCTTCAAATCCTCCATTTCTTCCTTCCATCAACAATGGCGTCTTCATCAACAAACACATCGTTCACCGTTTTGTCCACCTCGAATGTAGATTTTGGGATAAACGATGAAAAGATCGCCTTGAACAACTGTGTAGCACTTTTGGAACATAAAAATCCTCTTTATCATCCTTTGTTATCCTTCCTCAAGAACTCCACCATTTACGAAGCCATTACTAGGGAACACTCCACATGCTACCACCAATACTTAAGGGAGTTCCGGTACAGCGCTGAAGTTGATCAAACCTCATCACACATCACCTTCAACCTTTCTACACATCCACAACCTCTCACCTTTGATTTCCACACTTTTGCCAAAGTCATTGGACTTCCAGTCAATGAAGGCATGTCCGCTGTGCCTGCTAGCGCCACAGTGAAGAAGGCTCTGGCTACCCTTCGTCCTCATGATGACGATGACAAACCCTTCACCACCCAAGGATTCCAAAACAAATCACTGATCAAATTGAACTACTTTTCACCCACTTAGAGGACGCTGATGTTGTACATTGTGAAATGTCTGAGAGGAAACCAGGGGTCACATGATCAGCTTAATGGTGCTCAGCAAGCAATCGCTTACAGCTTAATTTGGGGGCAAGATATAGGGATCGCCCACATACTTTACACTGACCTCATTGCAAAGCTGGAAAACAAAAGGAAGAAGCATCGACTGGCCACTATCTGCTACACAAGATATCTCTCTCTCCTCATAGAGGATATGCTTGGTGAAACCTACACAAATAATGAACTTCACTCCTTCTCTCCCTATCGCATCACTCCAGCCTCGCTGAAGACTCCCTTGGAGGATGAAGTGCCTCTCAGCAGGCATATGATGCAGGTTGCTAGGTTACTAGCTGATGATGGAGAGCCCTTGATCCCTCACAATGAGGTGAATGCTGAAAGACAAACTAACAAGTCTTTGTCCAATACCTCTGTGCAGTCCTCTTCTCAACCTAAGGCGCCCAAGGAAAAGAAGAAGAAGAGGAAAGACATCCCCCTTTCCTCTGAAACCCCTTCTGTTAATCCTTCCAAGACGAAGAAGACCAAGAAGAACCCATCCCCTTCTCTGGAGGATGTGGTTAAAGAGCCTACCGCTGACAAACAACCAGAGTCTAGCGTCTCCTTGTCAGTAGAGACGACTAAGAACCTTCTCCACGCTGATATCTCTCAGGTATTAGTTCGCCATTTTTTTTCTCTTGGAGGATCGCATACAATCACTCTCAAAAATCTGTAGGAGAGAGTGATGAAGTCTTAGGGTTTGCCTCAACCCATAGAGTGTCTGTGTCAGCACCTAGAACTCTTAGGATTATCTGTACACTCTGTCTTAACACTAGGATATGATTCACTTGTGCTCATAACGCACCCCGATGATCCTTCACCCTCTGGACTGTGCTCTTGTCCATAAAAACTTGAGCATGCTATAGGTCCCGACCCAGAGTGTCTGCACCTCACGTGGTCTCTGGGTCCCCTCATATGAAAAGAGTCCCAAAGAATTTATTCTTTTGGGGGGACTGAATAATCACCCTCAGTCTTCCTACGGGCAGCGATAAAAGGCGACCATTACCTTCAAATATGTCACAACTAAAAGAGTCCCAAAGAATTTATTCTTTTGGGGGGACTGAATAATCACCCTCAGTCTTCCTAGGGGCAGCGATAAAAGGCGACCTTTAACTTCCATTAACTCACAATTAAAAGAGTCCCAAGGAGCAATCCTTTAGGGGGAGCTAGATAATTACACCCAGTTATCCTAGGGGCAGCGAACGACGACCATTCACCACATAGTTTTCACAAATCAAAAGAATCCCAAGGAGTAATCCTTATGGGGGAGCTGGATAATCACACCCAGCTACCCTAGGGGCAGCGAATGGCGACCCTTCAACATATCTGTTTCACACTAAAAGAGTCCCAAGGATAAATCCTTAGGGGGGCTGGATAATCACACCCAGCTTTCCTAGGGGCAGCGAATGGCGATCTATAACTTCATATTTATTTCACACTGGTTACTAACAAATGTCATAACATGCTCATAATCTTCATAAAGAACAACAAAATGATGATGCCTATTCCATTGTTGGTGATGATAATGCTGAAGCCCCTCACATTGATCTGGATGCAATGTCAGACATTGACTCCATGCCAGAAGATGAGGTCTTTATCATTGAAGATGACCTGACCATTTCAGACTATGCTGATATGGATGCTGATGATGACCAAGTCACATCCGAATTAAAGCCCATTTCCTTCCCTTCAATGGCAAATGTTCAAGAACTAGCTGCCAAGCAGCTATGGGACCAGAGGCTCTGTACACCAACCTCAGCTTCCTTTCCCACTTTGCCCAATGTCATGGAACTGGGAGCAATGAAACACTTAGAACATTTGCAACACCTCAAGCCTGTCCATGTTCCTAGAATGAAAGATGTTCAGGAACTAGCCGCTGAGGAACTCTGGGTCAAGAGGGGAGACATCAGTATAACCAAGCCTAAAGTTACAAATGATGTCATCCTCTCTGAATTACAAACACTCACTCATGCCGCTGAGGAACTCACCACCACCCTAGAGACTTTACTAACTTCATCTGTGGAATCCTCTATGACTGCACTGCCTCCGCAACTACCAGGAAATGCCTTGCAAACTCAACTCCCAGTAGTTCTAAACTAGAGTCTTCAACAATACATGCCATCAGTCCTCACTGCAGCTGTCAAAGCCAATGTGCTATTGCCAAGGCATCTGAGCCTTCTAGGAAACTTCTTCAGGAGCTATTACAAGAGGAACTTAAAGAAATATGCTTATTTGTCCATCAAGAATTTGTTAAGTTCCCCAAACCTAGATCAGGCACAGCTTCTGTCGGCGCTATGACTGAGGGGGAGAATTCAGCAACCTCTACCTCTGAAGAAGAAGCAGATACTGCTCCACATAAGGGGGAGCAATCACTTAAACAACCAGCACCCTCAAAAGCGATCCCAACACCAAAACCCATCAGATCCTTCAACCCCATCACTGAGGTGGCACAGGACAAGGGAAAAGGTATTGCCACTGAGGTACCTGAAACAACCCTAAACTCCCTCCAAGAAGAAGGTGGATCTACAGCCAGGCACTCTGACTTGAACAAATTTAAAAGTGCTGATGAACCACCACTAACCCTAGAGCAGGCAAAGGCTCAAATCTTGGAACAAAAGAGGTTGGCAAACATTAGAGCTGCTGAAATCAAGAGCAAAGAAGCTCTAAACAAACTACTCTCTCTAGCTGTAAAGGAAGCTTAGCTGAATAAGCTCAAAGAACTTGAAGTTAAAAGGAGCAACCTTCAAAAGGAATATGAGAGAATAGTGGACCAAAGAGCAGAGCCTGGTCAAATCACCAAATACGCATGTTACACTGATAAAGACAAAAGAGTAGTGATGACCTTATACAGAGAAAACCAACTGACCAACTACAAAGTCTTCAGTGACTTTAAACTCAGATATCTGGGCCTCTCTGAATGGTTAGAAATGTTGTCTCTTGCCCAAAAGAAGACTGGGCCTGGTGCTACCCAAATGATGAAAAACATTCAAGCTAAGCTGAATTGGGTAAGAGACACTGCAAAGAAGCTGAAGGTACCTCTGCCTCCTCAACTATCACAACAACAATCATCTCAAGGACAAAGAAAAAGGAAAACCCAAATGGGGCCTCTGGTAGAAAAGTTGGTCACTGAGAATATTGTTGTAGATGGAATGCACAGAAACCTTATACTTCCCAAAGAGATCACTAAACTAGTGGGTGGCCAAGTATACTCAGAACTAGAGACAGGAATGGTCTTCATGAATAATAATTGTGAGTATTGCTTTCAGCGGATGAATGAACTTCATCTGGCCTCAACTATCCAACTCATCAGACTCAAACAGGGCATCCTAAGGACCTGCAAATTAGCTGATGATTTTGAGTTTGAAGTTGAGCTGATCATTAACTCTAGGAGTAACAAAGTTGAAGCTCAGAGAATCTGTGACCAAGGCCTCGATCGCTGAAGAACCTTTTATTTTTTTTATGTTTACACCACTGGGTGTTCTTGTAATAGACTAGGTTCTTTATGTTTAATAAAACTCTGAGGTATGTTTGTTAAATTATGTGTAAGAAGAAGCTGTGTACTCACTTACAATAATTTTCGACTTAGTATAATTTATTAACAAATAGGGGGAGATTGTTGAGCCAATGAAAGTTTTAACTATGGCCCAGTCTAGATTTGTTTAAATTAGACTAAGTGTTACTAATCGCTGAGAGGACCAGCGACAGAGACCAGACCAGTGGAAGGCAAAGCCTCAGCTGGCACACCAGAAACATTCAAGTCAAAGACAACGTCAAAGAAGTCGAAGACAATCTGAAGTCATACTCACCAGCGATTATGGATAGCTGGGATGTAGAAGGAATGTGCTGGTGTTCAAGGATCTCTGAGTTGACAATACTCAGAGATCACTTAAGAACCCTAGAAGTCTGATACAAGCAAAGCTTGTCCAATCCTTTATAGTTTAGACGGGAGAATCTACTAAGTGTTTTGAGCGGGACAAAACAAGATATTTAAGATAAAGCCTAGTACGACCTAGTGGGACAAAAGGTGAACAGTTGGCAGAACTGTTCACCTAAAGTTGTTTAAAGGTATGTCTCGATTTGGACATGCATTTAATACGTTGTACTCTTCCATTCAGAAGATGACACGTATCAACTACTCCCACTAAGGAAGCAACCTCGTACCACTATAAATAGGAGTGAGAAAGAAGAGTTAAGGCAACCCTTGTGCTTGGATAAATTATCTAAGTTCTTTCTCACTTTGGAACCACTGAGCCCTCAGTTGTCTACCAGCGTCTCATTGGTTCCCTTGTAAACTTGAGTCTCGAATCAAGTGTACTTGTTCTAGGGTTCATTTCTTATTGTCATTCAACGGGTGTATTCATAGCACTTTATAATACTTTATTTATAATAGTTTATAAAGCATTACGCGTTTGAAAAGTATTTCGTTGTGTTTTTGTGTTTATATGAGTTATAGTTTCGACAATTGTCATATTAAGGGACTTTCAACTAGGTCTTGAGAGCATAGTCTTCTTTGGCTTGACTTTCTATAAAAGCATTTGATTTTAAAAACCATCACTCATCTCCTAGGAGGAGGAGGATTAGCAAATAGGTTCAACAAGAAGCTTTGCAACTTGATGTGAGCCCCAATCATCTCCAACCTAAGGATATCAATGAGGTGGAAGTTGTTCAAGCAACAAGGACAATTGGTTCCATTGTGCATGAAAAATTCAAACAAGTGTGGATCACCCAAGAATCGGAAATCAAAACACCCACGAGTAGAGTGTTAGTGGGAGGAGGAGGTGGAAAGGCATGGTATCCAAAGGTGATATGGGTGAAATGGGTGAATTTGGTGGAGTGAAAGGAAGAGGCTCAAAAACAAAGGGAATTCTTTGATGAGGTTGAGGTTGAGTATTTACATTGAAAGGAGAAGTGAATGGTGAGGAACACTCGTTCATTCTTGATTGAAATGAAGAGGAGGTAGAACCATGTGAATGGTTAGTATCATGAGTTGAGTTGGTCTTCCATGAAGCAAGAGGTGGTGAAAGTAATGAAGAGATGAAAATAGGAGAAGTTTCACTCTTGGGTTTGTGAAAAGATGGAGAACCAAGTTTGGGAAATTTGAATCTCATCTTAAGGTTTCTTTTGGATGAGGAAGTTTTGGACGAATTGGATGTTCTAGTGGACACCATGGTTTTGTGTTTAGGTTTAGAGAGAAGTTTAAGGGATGAGGAACACAATCAACAAGAGAGTGTTTAAGAAGAGGAGGGGATGATCCAAACTAGTAATGGGTTAAAAGTATTTTATGTGAAAAATGAAATTAGGTAGCCTAGTTTAGGAAAGTGCAGGTTTTTGCAAAAATTTTATCAATGTTTACACAGATCAAGGGAAAACAGTGTAAAGCAAAGATTCTGTCGAAACAGTGGCTGACAGTTCCTTATGTAGGGTCGCGGTTCGATATCGATAAAGAACCGCGGGGATGATAAAGAACCTCCACCAGGGGGTTCGAAAAAGGACACTTCCTGAAACATTTACTAGCCCAGATTTTATACCAAGGTTTATCAAGCCAAAGTGAACTATAAATCAAAATCTAAGAAGCAAACTAACACAAAATATGCACAAAGCTATGTAAATGGAAAGATCGATTACATAGGCAATTAGGGTAAAAATACTAAGTAATCCAAACACAAAGTATTAGTTAACAAACATAACATCCTGGAAATAAAAGGAGAATAAGGAAATATTGTTCAACAATTCAAACATGTTCACAAACATGTTAGCATGATAAACCAAAGCTTCATTTCTTCTTTTTGCCAAGTCCCTTGATCAATTTGGTTATGCTCTTGAACGATCCTCTTGACTCCACTCGATGATCATACAACTCACCTTGGGTTTTAAGATTAGCTCGGTAGACATCCTCAAGACCAAAGTTCTCCGGACGTCCACTATTGGCATAGTGAGGAGGAGGGATGATTTCTTTTAACCCGTCCATGAAAGTGTCCATGGATGGGTGGGAGTCACTCGAAGAGCCGACATGAGCACTAGTGCCTACACCACCTCCATCACTTGGTGACATATCAAAGTCCTCATCATCGGACTCTTGTGGATCGGACTTTTTCGAACCTCGATCACTTCTAGGCTTTCGTGGTTGTACCCTTTGAATGGGTAGCATAACACGTTCGACCGAACGGAAGCGAGAAATGTTGATGTTGGAATAGTCTTCACCAACCTTCTTAAGAAGGCGAGTAAGGAGCATGGCATAGAGAAGATTTGTTTTGGGTTTGGAAAGAGCACAAGTGATTCGTCAAGCGATATAGTATGCGAGATTTTACTTAGCGTTGGTAGCGATGCAACATAATATGTGCGTCATACACGCCAGAATATGATCCCGGTTTCCACCAAGACAAAACACATTCTCCCTAAGGATGTCGGCCCAACGGACCATACAATCATTAAGGTCGCCTAAGAGAACCTCATAGCATTTTACCACACGCTTGTTAGAGTGGGGGCCTCTTGCAACGTTTCCTCTACGCTCTTTAAAAATGACATCAAGGATGAAGTCAAGGTCGATCTCTTCATTTTCATCTGGAGCACAGTCGAAGGGTTCAAGGAGATAATCAAGTTTCCATTTATCCGTAAATCGACAAGTGCCCCTAAATGGAACACGAAGAGCTTGACCAAATTCTTCAAGAGAGAGTTTAATGAGTCGACCTTCAAGGATGAACCTAACATATACTCTATCGTCATCATAAACGAGAGAATATGTGCTAAAGAACTCCAAGAGAAATTCGGGATATATATCCTCCTTGATGTCCAACAAACAATCAAACCTGATTTGTCCGAACATCGAACGAGTATATATATAGCCCTCAATATCCTCTTGGACAACTCTACCCTCGTGAAAGCAACAGTTTTGGAGTGAGGAGTAGGTGTTTGCAAGTTGAGGTGAAGGACACATTTCGGATAGATTAGGCATATATTGTTTAGTGTGTTGGTGATCTTGTTGATATTCCGAAGGCATGATTAGTACCTAAATAAGCATAAAAATATTTCCCCAATCACCCATTTGTTACATATAAACCAAAAAATAAAAAAGATGAGAATGTGTTTCATCAATCTCTTGAAAAACAAGGTTTAATCCTTATCATTCTCATGTTTACAATGTTCCTAGTTCATCATTGACAATAACATATTAACCATGTAAAATCAACAATGTGTTGGGTCAAAAAGTTGATGTGGCAGAAACTCAAAAACGAAGAAAACATGAAGGCATTTGTCTAAGCATTGACAAGTGTAATCCAAGCATTGTCAAGAGTAATTCAAGCATTGACAGAAGTCAACAACCAAGCATTGTCAAGTGTAATCCAAGCATTGACACGTGTTCTTGGAAGCTTCTATTTAGATAAGTATGCAAAATATTATTCTGTATTAGTTAATTAATTAGAAGATTTACATTTTTATTCATAATTATCTCTTGTAAACCCTAATCCTTACACTATAAAAGGAACCAGGGGTCTTAGGTTTTATATATATCATTCATACAAGATGTAAACCTAAAGCGTGTGTTGCACTAGACGTGGGATTAAATGTATACACGTCTAGTGATTGTTTGTTATTAATATAATGAACAATCCGTTTGTTTAATTCATGTGTTATTGTGCCCAAACACCTTGTTACATAGTTATTGTTCTTTTCCGCTTTGATTGTATAATCATATGAACAATGGCTATGCCTAGTAGCTAAAAGATTCGAGGAAACCAAGGTTTCCACAGTTGGTATCAGATCCTCGTGGCTCGTGATGCTAGGACCACCAAGGTGTTCGTGTTTTGAGAAGAAAAGAAAAATCCGTCTAGGGTTTTTCTAGACGTTTTTGTGTGCGTAGCAGTATTCAGAAGGTCATAACTTTTGATTGAACCGTTGGATCGTCGCGAAATTTCTTGTGTGTGTTCTCTACACATATATCTAGACATCCACCGGAGGGATTGTCAAGTTTTATCCCCAGGAAAAAGTTATTAGGCGTCATAGTTCACAGCAGAATGAATAATTATTTTTAGGGTTTTGTTTAAAAACCCTAGATTCGTGATTTATTGTTGTTGATGATGATTACATGTTGTTAGCTTTGGGGAATCAGTTATTTATGAGCTAGTGATGAACCCTAGCAACATGATTGCAGCAGATCGAGTCCTAGGTAGCGAGATTGAGGCTGTGTTGAATATTAGGGTTTATGAAAACCCTAGATCTGATATTATTCAAAACGACAGTTTGTTCTTATGTTGGCAAGTAGCTACTTACAAGAAGCGTTAGCCTCTTGATTCTGAATATGTCAACAAAGAAGACTCACTTCTCAACTTACGTTAGTGGTAGTTGATGTTTCTATCTTTGGGAAGATTCACCATATACTGTTACTGTTTTATTCACGTAATGGTGAATAATCTGTGTATACAGTTAACATACAAAGTTTTGGAAGCCTACAACAAGGACGTGGTTTATTTATTAATAGGATATTCACACGATCCTAGATCAGTTTATGCATATTATCTAAAAAGGTACGTGGGGAAACAATACCCGAAGGTTTAGGGATTGAAATTGGTACCGTATATTGTGGGTATATATCTCTGAATGAGATTATATTTTCTATATTTGGTTGCTAAAATTCATATTATATTCCTTTGGATAATATATCCGTGGGATGAGATAGATATACATGCTGAATGACATGTTCAGTTATGTAGGCTGCAAGGGTACTAGGCTACTATTTTGGTTGAAGACATCAAAGTAAAACATTGGTATGTGGGCTGCACGTATCATATTATATATTTCAGCCGCTGTTGAGAACTGTAGCCCTCGAAGGTGTCAGTAGATAATTGAGACGCTGACAAGTATTGATTTGACGCTGACAAAGAATAAGTGAACGCTGATAGAAAAGCGTTGACACGTGTTGTCCGAGAAAGGTCTGTTCAAGCGTTGATACGCTTTGTCCGATACTGGACAATGCATTTGGTTAAGATGTTGGACAGTGAAGGTTCTCGGATGACAAAGGAATAGCTGTTGTTTGAGAAAATTGATACGTTTTTAGCACACAAAAAGAAGTGTTTACACGCAAAGGTACATGGAATCTCCGTTTTTATTTAGAATGTCATTTTGATATTTATGGCTCGGATATTTTTAAAGGGATCAATGATTTTAACGTAAGTTAGCAATAATTCTTGAAGTATTTTATTGGATTAATATTTGATTAGATTATGTAATCGGGGTAGCCTTGTGAAAGAGTTATCCATTCAGTGCTTTTACATATGGTATGAAGATGTTATTTCATTAAAATTTGTCATGAAGAGGTGTTGGCTTAAGAGGAAGAATTCTTATGGTAAGTTTGATGTTTGAAGAAGATTTTCGCGAGTTTGTGTTTTATCATATCTTTAAATCGTGGATAGTATCCCACTGGTTTGAAGATAACTTGTTCGTGCTTTAAATGTTTGGTGACGAAGACTTGTCATAACACTTGAAGGAGTTACATTATCGTGCTCAGTGTCTTACAAAGGATAAGAATATTGACAAGGGATCGAGGTCTACTTATATTTTCTCTATTTGGTATAAGTTCTTCATCACATGGATAGTACAAGACATGGAACACAAGGTTGGGTTATTCTACTTCTACATCAAGAATATTATATTTGTTTTTCTTCAAAATCATTACACAGAGCCTACATTTGGAGAATCTTCAAGATTGCATACATTGTTCACTTCCCTGTTGATGTGACAAAAGGGGAAGACATACATGCTACAATTGAGGGGAAGCAATTTGAAGATGATGTACAACTTACAAGAGATACACAAAGAGTTTTGCCGACATCAACTAGGGGAAGATTGTTGGGTCAAAAAGTTGATGTGGCAGAAACTCAAAAACGAAGAAAACATGAAGGCATTTGTCTAAGCATTGACAAGTGTAATCCAAGCATTGTCAAGAGTAATTCAAGCATTGACAGAAGTCAACAACCAAGCATTGTCAAGTGTAATCCAAGCATTGACAGAAGTCAACATTGACACGTGTTCTTGGAAGCTTCTATTTAGATAAATATGCAGAATATTATTCTGTATTAGTTATTTAATTAGAAGATTTACATGTTTATTCATAATTATCTCTTGTAAACCCTAATCCTTACACTATAAAAGGAACCAGGGATCTTAGGTTTTATATATATCATTCATACAAGATGTAAACCTAAAGCGTGTGTTGCACTAGACGTGGGATTAAATGTATACACGTCTAGTGATTGTTTGTTATTAATATAATGAACAATCCGTTTGTTTAATTCATGTGTTATTGTGCCCAAACATCTTGTTACATAGTTATTGTTCTTTTCCGCTTTGATTGTATAATCATATGAACAATGGCTATGCCTAGTAGCTAAAAGATTCGAGGAAACCAAGGTTTCCACACAATGAACTTGAACATTGGTTTTTCAAAACAAGGTTTTTAGGTAAGCATTTAACAATGACATTACCAATTTGTTCATGGTTTCATATCAATTCCATCAATTAACCAAAATTATTTAGTCAAAATTCGGATTGTTCTACAAGTGGGTTTTAGTGAAATCTCAATGAATATGAACCTAAGGAATCATAGCAAGATTACTATGTCAACTCTTATTCCTAGTAAGGTTCTAATTCAATGTCAATTTTAAAAATCCCCAATTATTAATGTGTGAAACCTAGAACAAATTAGATGAAAGTGAAAGAAATAACTTACAATTAATTGATCTTGAATGAAGGATGAGTGAAACCCACAAATTAAAATCAATTAATCTTGAGTAATTGAAGGTTTGGAAGATCAACAATGGTGGAAACTGGGGAAACCCGTCGCTATGTTGGAGAAGAGAGAGAAGGAATGTTTGAAAAAATGATTTTTAATAAAAATTGGCACTTTAGTCGTAAACACTGGCCGCGGTTCCTTATCGATATGAAACCGCGTGTTTGAGCCGCGACAATAACGAACCGCCTATAGTGGCGAGCTTTTATCAAAGAAAATCAAAGAATTTTTGAAAACTAGATTTTTCTAAAAACCTTAAAATATGTCTTAAGCCTTTGGGGAATCATTGGACCACCACAACACTAGGTAATAATGACTTAATGAAGGATTACGAGTTGAATCGAGATAGGAAAAGACCGAAACGGACAAACGACTACTCGTAGCAAAGAAGCAAAGAAGAGAGAAGTCAAGAGAAGTGAATCAAGACCAAGAACATTGCTCAAGAGACAAATGACATTCTTCAAATTGAGGAGACCAAGAGCTTGTGTCATATATAGTGGTTTAAGACGTGCCTTTCCGGCGATAGATTTAACGGTTTTGGTAATGAACTATACCAAGCAATTTTGATACATAGAATAAGATCAATTTCAAGAGTAGTCTTACTCTATTTCAAAATGTGAGCAAAGTATAGATTCACTTTCTCTCCCACATGATCGGATAATTATTGCTAGGATTTACAATAACAATATCCTTGGAATATTTAAATTCAAAATATGTAAAATCCAACTACAACTTAGTGAAGTAGTTTGGTATCTCAATGGATTCATCAATCATCCTAGAGATGAGCTTAATTGCACAAGTTACACATGATATTGGGCCTACTAACCGTAAGGGTACAAATCATGGAAATCATGCTTGATACTTTAAGCTTCTACTAACTCACTCTACGTCTCCATAGTGAGTCAAGTATCCAAGCAATGAAGGTTTGAGGGGAAAAAGGAAAGAATCACAAACCTCAAACAAATGTCAAGGCAAGGATGCCAAGAACAAGGATATAGTCAATTAATGATCAAAAGAATGATCAATAGGGCGTGTGGAAGAACGAAAACGTACCTTAGCCACAAATTGCATTCCAAGCTTTCAAGGAACCAATGCAAAGCCCAACCATGACTAAATTGACTACTAAGTCTTCAAGGACCAGAATCACTCCCATACATCTTGATATCATCATTTAGTGATGTTGGAAATCATAGAGGATGAGTCTTCTACAAGTGTAAGTAACTCAATCCACAATCAATTGAATGATTGATCTTCATGAGTACCTACACATAACAAGATGCAAACTAGTAGATACATTTCAAGAGTAAATATAAAATGCATAAATACTACTAATCTAAATGAGATGCAATATTACCAATTAAAAGGCCTATTTTCAATAAAAGATAGTTTTGACCAAAGAAAAACTTTAGTACAACTTAACCTTCTAATTTGAGGAGACAATGGATCGATCCAAGTTTTAAAGTATAATATACTTCAAAGATCTTGTGTTACCGTCTCTTTGATACCAATTGTAGAAACTAGAAGGGGGGGGGGGGGGGGGTTGAATAGTTTCTCTTCGGTTTATCTCCTAATTAAAATTCCTTTCAATTAGGTGAGTGTCAAAACCATATTTTACTTGAAAGCTAGTTGCATAGTGATTAGGTTCAATTCTAATGCATTAACAATGACAAGTAGTAAGTGTAATGATGATGAAGGTAAGTAAAGAGTAAGGAAAGAAACAACCTAGTAGGAAGACACCAAGATTTATAGTGGTTCGGCAACGAGGCTCTATCCTCGTTCCTACTCCACTCCTCGAGTACACCTACTCGAGATTTCCACTATATCCACAAGCTCCCTTCTTGGCGGAGAAAACCTTACAACGTCGCTTACATTATTTTCCGACACTAAGCTAAATGTCGAGGCCTAATCTTAGCTGGGAACAATCTACACAACGTCGCCCACTTCACCATTTTATGACACAAGGCCAGATGTCGAGTTCTAATCTAAAGATAGAATCAATCTTCACAACGTTTCCCACTTCACCATTTTCTGACACAAGGCTAGATGTCGAGTTCTAATCCAAATCTAGAACCAGTATTCACTTTGAAGCTAAGTGAGAACTTCACACAACATAACTACACATCACTCTATAGTTTAGTTAGAACTCACAAGACACACCCACATCACTTTATAGTTTAGTGAGAACTAACACAACTTATTACAACTCAACTAAACATATCCAAGTACACACATGTAACTTGGATCTACACAACACAAATCCAAGCACACACATATGCAAAGGATTTACACAACTTTAATCCAAGTATTCACAAATAGCTTGGATAAACACAACTAGTCCAAGTATTCACAAATTTATTGGATCTACACAAGACACAAATAAACAAATGATGAACATGACTAGATCTTTAGGAGAGGATGATCTTTATCAAGGCTTCATCTTTAATCACATCACAAGTGTGTGAGTGATCTTCTCTTTGGACAAGGTAAAGAAGGAGTCAAGAGGATAATCATAAGTAAACATACTTAACACATTAAGTGATAATTTACAAATTATTAGGATTAGAAAGGAGAAAGAAGGTTAAAAGAGATGTCCAAAAAGGGTTAATGAAAATGCAGATTTGATCCACTATTTATAGAAGACAAAACCCAACGGCTAGCTGAGGGCGGTTCCTTATCTACCTAGGCTGTTCCTTATCGATAGCAAACCGCATAGGCACTTAAGGAACCGCAGAGTGTAGACTCCGCTCCTTTTTGTCTTTTAGTGGATTTGAAATAACTGAGACTGTTTAAACCTTCAAAGGATATTCTTATGGCATTTGGAATATGCCATATTCAAATTTACATTTTCATTTTAATAAAATATTTTCTTAAAAATAAAGTTTATTAATTTTTTTGTCATATTGAGTTTTAAGGCTAATCACTTTTATGATCACTAAGCATGATTAAGATATGTTAGTATAATGATTATTACCTTGATGATAGTGTTTGTTAGATAATTCGTTTTATGATTGTGTTTGACAATAAATGTACTTGTAATTTGTCGTGATCAAAACTAAGAAAGATTAGTTAGCACTAACAATGTTTTTAGGCATTGCTTTGCATTAACAAATATAATATCACCGAACCTGACTTGATAACATTATCATGTTATCGGGTTCGGATCATGCTAACTTGATAAATTGTTTCGATCTAATTAAACCCTACCCGATAAGCCTTATCGGGTTCGGGTTTGAGTTCGGGTCGGGTCAACTCGACCCTATTGACACCCCTAATTGTGTGTGTGAGTATGTTTGAGATAAAAGCTAATACCTCGTGTCACCAAAAGAACTGCTTATCTTGAAAAAGATTATTTTTTGTAACAAAAAGCTTACGACTCTAAAAGAAACTAAAAAAAATAAAAAAAACTTCAAAAAAAACTCCAAGAAAAACTTAAAAAAAACTAAGGGTGTGTTTAGTTGGAGAAAACAACCCCACTTTTTAAAAAAAAAAATTCTTTTGAAAAGTGAAAAATAGAAAACATGTTTAGTTCCACCTTTTTTCAATATTTTTCAAAAATCATGAAATTTTTATTTTCTAAATTTATATAGAGAACTAGAAAACCCCATGTTACACTTTTCTATTTTTTTCCCAAATAAAAATAAAACATGTTCATATATCTATTTCTAACCCAATTTTACGTTTTCTTCACTTTCTTACCGTTTTTTTTTGTCAAATATTTTACGTTTCGACAGTTTTTCATGTGTTTGTCAGTTTTCTTTACGTTTCTTCATTTTTCGCGTTTTGGCCGTATTTTTTACGTTTTTGTCTCTTTTTACGTATTTCTCAATTTTTTACGTTTTCGTCAGTAATTTTACGTTTTCATCAGTATATTTACGTTTTCGTCAGTATTTTTAAGTTTTCCTTCGATTTATTCCGTTTTCTTCAGTATTTTTACGTTTTCATCAGTAATTTTATGTTTTCGTCTGAATTTTTACGTTTTTGTCCGAATTTATACGTTTTCGTTAGTATTTTTACGTTTACGTCATAATTTTTCCGTTTTCGTCAGAATATTTACGTTTTCGTCCGAATTTTTACGTTTTCGTCTGATTTTTTACTTTTTCGACCGATTTCTCGTTTTTATTCGATTTTTTACGTTTTCGTCTAATTTTTTACGTTTTCGTTAGATTTTTTACGTCTTCGTTAGGTTTTTACGTATTCGTCCGATATTTTACGTTTTCATCATGTTTTTACGTTTTCGTCAGACTTTTTACGTGTTCGTCCGATTTTTTACGTTTTCGTCAGTTTTTTATGTATTCGTCCGATTTTTTACGTTTTGGTCTAATTTTTCACGTTTTCATCAACGTTTTTACGTTCTCGTCAGACTTTTTACGTTTTTGTCCGATTTTTTACATTTTCGTCAGAATCTTTTTACGTTTTCGTCAGTTTTTTTTTACGTCTTCGTCCGGTTTTTTACGTTTTAGTCTAATTTTTGACGTTTTCATCGTTTTTATGTTTTCATCCGTATTAAATTGGACTAAAACGTAAAAATTCGGACGAAAATGAAAAAAATCGAACGAAAACGTAAAAAACCGGACGAAAAAGTAAAAACCTGACGAGAACGTAAAAAATATACAAAAACGTAAAAAATCGAGCGAAAACGTAAAAATACTGATGAAAACGTAAAAACGCTGATGAAAACGGAAATTCGGACGAAAACGTAAAAAATCAGACTAAAACGTAGAAATTCGGACGAAAACGGCAAAAATCGGACGAAAACGTAAAAGTATGACGAAAACGTAAAATTACTGAAGAAAGCGTAAAAATTCGGACACAAACGAAAAAATCGGACGAAAGAGTAAAGAATCGAACGAAAAAGTAAAAAATCAGACGAAAACGTAAAAATTCTGACGAAAACGTAAAAATACTTGCGACAACGTATAAATTTAGACAAAAACGTAAAAATTTAGATGAAAACGTAAAAATTCGGACGAAAACGTAACATTACTTATGAAAATGTAAAAAATCTGATTAAAACATAAAAGGACTTATCATAACGTGAAAAAAGAAGACGCGGAAAAACAGATAAAAATTTATAAAAAAACTAGTAAAAACGTGAAAAAAGGTTGATCATGAAAAAAATGGTTGAAAATAATTTCGTCTAAATATTGAAAATAAAAAATACCATCTAAATAAGTTTTCAAAATTTTCAACTATCTCTACTACTTTATAAAGTCTGCATCAACATGGTTGAGAATGTTGAATGTTGAAAATGTTGAAAATGTTGAAAATGTTGCAAATTAATATATTAATATAATATAAATTAAATAATATTCATTATTAATATTAATACATCCGGATGGATACCATGATAACGAATCAGCCATTTGAAAAAAATACAAACTCCAATACAATTATTAATATTAATTATTAATATTAATACATCCGGATCGATACCATGTACATATCTGATTTATACAAACTCCAATACAAAATCGATACAAACTCCAATCAACCATTTGAAAAAAAAATACATCCGGATCGATACCATGATAACGAATCAACCATTTGAAAAAAATACAGATCAACCATTTGAAAAAAAAAATCCTGAGCTGATGAAACATATGATCAAATCCTGAGCTGATGAAAAAAAAATACTCCAATCCCCTCACGGTGTTCATCAGCCATCAATCTTTATTACCACATGATTGGGCAGCGATGATGGTTTAGTCTATGACGATGACGATGGTTGATCCGGATGATTGGGCAGCGATGATGGTGAAGTGTATGACGATGACGATGGTTGATCTGGATGGTTGTGAATTTGTGGCTGATGGTTGTGAATCAGTGATACTCTACATCCGGATGGTTGGTTTCTTGTTTTTGTTTAATATAAATTTATTTAATTTTATTACTTTTATTTTAAATAATTGTGTCAAATACTACCCACGCCTAGAAAGTAGCAATTAAGCAATAATTGTGTCAAAAACTCTACATCTTCATCTACAGTAAGTAGTTTTTGGAAATATGGAAAAATACTCATGCCTCTTTTGGAAATCTGAAAACAGTTAATACATTTATTACTTGTATCACTCTATAATCTAAATATAAGACGTAACTCTATAAGCCCAATATACAAACAACTTCATTATACTCATACTCATATACTCATATCAGGATCATATCAGAAATGGAGTCATCAGCAGATGTTGGACAAAATGTTGAACAAAATGTGATCAATGCTCGTGGTGGAGAGGTTTGGTTTCACTTTCTTATGTTTTATTATCTTCTATGCATTTACCTTTCATACAAAACAATAATGTTTCTTCTTTTACTGTTCTTTTACTGGTTAGATCGACTTGGAAATACAAAAAGCTTTTGGGCCAATGCAAGTTGACACTGTCTTCAACCCTACTGTAGTGGATCTTGAGGTTGAGGTAAACACATATTATAAAAGTTTTACACAATTTGTTTGGTGTGTTTTCTTCATTACTTTCAATTGCAAGTATACATATTGTAGTTTTTGCTTGTTTGCCTTCGAGTAATCTTTTGCCACTATAGGTTCTGCTTGTTATACATACTGTAGTTTCTATTTGTTTGCAATGAAAATGAAACATTAATTGTTAGTTGTCAGCAATGAAAATGAAAGTCTAACATATATAGGATTAACAAGGGGCCATATAGGAGGTCCGTACATAGTTTTCTTTCAATGTGCCGAGAGTTGTGTCGAGGAAATCAGGATATATAAATTAAAGCTAAAGTTTAACAAGGTTTTAAAGTTAACTACCACAATGTGCAAGGTGAGTAATGATTTCAGCTTCGTCTTGAAGTTTTCACATAATATCAGTTAAAGAAGCCTAAATTTGTGATCCAAAACACATAATATCAGTTAAAATCCACACAAAGACAATGAGCTTCCAATATTAAGCAACAAAACAAAAGCTAAAGCTAACTCTTGACAGTTAGTTCCCCTTCATAGTATATACACCTTTACCTGTGTTAAGTTTCCTATGTTTTAATCAGACCGGCTGATATCATTGAATCTCCTATCCCACTCCTGTCTATCATATTCTTGTTCAGCTACGTCTTTTCCGATAGTGTAAACAATTCGGTTTTGGCCAATCACAGTCCTCTCAGACATGTCTCGAGCACTGGGAATCTGTATACATCATACATGGGTCAAGTTGATAATGCTAAATTGCGTGTCACATTCAACAATATGCGGCAGTAAAATATCAGAGCATAAACGAAAATCAGAAAGGGTTCGGGTCCAAATGGATCATCATTTGGATGTGTCTGGTCAGTTTTGGCTGACCCGGTAACACCTTTTCTGTCCGATTTTAAAAACTATTTCTACATGCGTATAAAGTGTTGGTCTTTATAAAAAAACAAAAACAAAAACTAATTAGAAGGTTGCATAGACTTTGGGTGACTCTCAATCTGTTTGACCCAGTTATCCAAACATGATAAATTGATAATATACGAATACTTCGATCTAAGTAGGAAAAAAATACCAGTTATCCAAACATGATACATCATACATGGGTCAAGTTGATAATGCCAAATTGCGTGTCACATTCAACAATATGCGGCAGTAAAATATCAGAGCATAAACGAAAATCAGAAAGGGTTCAGGTCCAAATGGATCATCATTTGGATGTGTCTGGTCAGTTTTGGCTGACCCGGTAACACCTTTTATGTCCGATTTTAAAAACTATTTCTACATGCGTATAAAGTGTTGGTCATTATAAAAAAAACAAAAACAAAAACTAATTAGAAGGTTGCATAGACTTTGGGTGACTCTCAATCTGTTTGACCCAGTTATCCAAACATGATAAATTGATAATATACGAATACTTCGATCTAAGTAGGAAAAAAACACCAGTTATCCAAATCAATTAACTGATTAAGGAGAGTTGACTCATAGAAAGTCAACATAATGAGCACCCTTCATACGTACCTTTTGTCTTAGGAAAACATCTGGCAAATCAAGTGCTCGCGCGCGCAGCTCTTTTGCTTGATTCCTTTTTTCTATTTCAACATTTGTCTGTTGGATAAAATACCATCGGACCAAAGGAATAGCAAAAAAGGAGGCAGCATAGACCTGCGTAGTTCATCATGTTAATGTAAAAGAAGAATGAAATACTGAATGTTATAGGAAGTAAGTTTTATTCCTCAATAGTGGAGAACGTTTCTTAGGTAGTAAACGGTTCCAAAAATAACGAGACGAGATAACCGACGATCACTAAAAGTAACTGAATCCGGGAAAAAGTGAAGCTACCAATTAACAACAATACATAACTCAAGAACAATCAAGAACAATCGTACTTCAACATGACACCAAGAACAATCACCCCAAAGAGATTAAGCCCACCTAACACACCAACCAGTGCCATCTCTTTCTCACTAATTTTACTGCATGGTGAGCAAGAACACGTCAAAATAATGGATGCAAACAAAAGGCTAGAGGTAGTAATCTCGACTAATTTACTTATCAGCAGGTGGATAGGACTGTATTTTATTTCAATAAAATAAACACAAAGGGAACTTGTCAAATGGGTTAAAATTTTAATATGGGTAGATGTCTATGTGCTAAACCTTGCTATAATGGTATCTCCTTCCCTTGTGAAGTGAGTCTGACATTGACTACTTTACTAGGTGTTTGGATGTGTCCATTTAGTCCAAGGAAATGTAGTTCACTTCTTAATAGTTATTCTTATCTGATGGCAAGTATAGTATTATCTACTGCAACAACAGAATGGGTCAAGTATCATTTGAAGCTTCATAGACCTTCATTTGTGTTACTGTTATTGCATTGATGTATTAGGATTAGGTGAATGTATTAGCATTACGTCGAAAACATCAGCTAAAAAGTTAGACAGACAGTTAAAAAGGTTTTAGAAAAAGTTCGATTCCAAATAAGAAAGGCACTAGCATAACACCAAACCAGCCAGCTGTGCATTGCGAATATAACACTTGTTTACTACTGCTTTATCTCACATAGAAATAGAATTTTATGTGATACTTTGTATCTGCTTCAGTTTCTTTTTATTAGAACTTTATGTGATACTTTGTACACAACCTGTATAATGTTATACACTTTGATGTACGATATATAACCATGTTAGGGTCAAATGATAAAAGAATGTGTATGTTTTGTGAGGGTAAAATCATCAAATGAATAAAGGATTTAAAAATTTGTAGACATCAGCAAACCATATTTGCATTCATAAGTTAATATTTGCATTCATAAGTTAATATCAATCATCACAATTTTAACATTATAAAGTAAAACTTTGTCAAAGTTAATATTTGCATTCATAAGTTAATATCAATCATCACAATTTTAACATTATAAGTAAAACATATACACTTATCTCTTCTGTAGCAGTGGGATCCATACTTCACAGTCGACACTTTTGGTGCCCTCAACAACCCACATGCGTTTTATAAAATCAACAAAGTTCGTGTCCGAAATGTTTGGATGGATGAAAAGGTAAACAAACTCTACATTATCATGCACGACAATAATGTAAGGATTGTAAACTCTACATTAACAGAAAATACATTATCAAACTTTCTTCATAATTACAAATATTTTCCGAGTTAATCATATTATATTTTCTTTATACATTCTATTAGGGACTAAAGATGGCTGTTGAAGTGCCACGTGTCCTGCTAAACGTCTATAAAAATAGGGAATTGGCACAAAATTTTGTCTCTATACATCATTTCAAAATAGGGTATGTTGACCCTACCCAATACCCAAGGTTTGAAAATTACAGTTTCGCTCGCCATGATTGGATCATTCTGGTGGATGCAAAAACGGTCATCACCAAGATTCCGCTTGCTGATGAAAAGGAGTTTGTAGTGAATGGCTGGATACCTTCAATTCGTGCTCTTCTTGGTGATAAAACACCAAGGAAAATGCTCATCGGTACAAAAATATTTCTTCACAAATATATACTGCATCGCGAATATCTAATAATACGTATTTTGTCGATTTTCAAAATATAATGTCATTTAATGTAATTATAGATACCGTTGGAAGAGTTATCAAAGGAGACGTAAAACAACACTTTGGCTATAAAACATGTGAACTGTGGTTGCGCGATTTGACGTAAGTCTCTTCATCAAAAACGATTTAACGTTTATTATTCTCTTTTCCCTACTTGACAACTAATTGCTTGTTATAGAGGGGCTGATATCAAGTTTCTCGCATTTTATACACTACGCAAAGTACCAGCAAGGTTGGCGCGAGTTGTAGTAGAGCAGGGTACCATCTTCATAACTCGTGTTAAACTCGTCAAATACGACACTGGTATTTCCAAATCCCAAATTATTCTTACCCTTTCCATATTCTACGTGATTTTTTAACTTTCGGCTAACCTCTATCATATACCCCTAATTTTTATAGGCAACTTTTTGTGTGACACGGAAATATCAAATGTCGAGTTTGACCCAGTTATGAAAGAAACTGAAGCCTTGAAAAAGATGAAGATATGATATCGCCACAGTTCAGTTCTTGGTTTTGCATGATATGGATCCTACATTTGGTCTTTTTTCCCAATAATTTGGTCTTTTTTTCAATCATTTTGTCATATGCGAACCTTTGAATTTATTTCTTATGTTTTTCCCTTAAATCATGTTGAATCTTGCCACGGATGTTTGGTGTTTATCAGTTTATTAATATTGAACTTTCAGAGAACTATACATGATTGTTTTTACATTATAAATTACTCCGTAGTCTGGTTAGTTTTTACATTATAATTAAACTGTAAGAAATTAGAGTACATGTCCAAATTCGGCCCTGCATTTTAAAACAAATTACAACATGTGCATAGAATTTTAAGGCTACCAGGAAGTATACATTTTACAACAGATTTCAACACAGCTAATAAACAACCTGTGCATAAACAACCTGTGCATAGAACCAGTATCTATTATAGGGCAAATAAACTCCTTTTTTAATTTTATAACAGTCTTTGTGAGTAATTTTTATGAATATAACGTTTTAGATATTTTGACAAAATTTCCACTTTTTTATAGCGAATATATGCCGTGATAATCCATTTTCACACTTAAAATGTCACAAAACAAACAATATCATTCTGTAACAAAAAAAGTATAGAATATTGGATCTCAGAAACAATTCAAAGAACCAAGATTATATGCATATCTATTTTCCACAAAAATAACCTCATACGACAAGCAGTTCCTTTTAACCATGAGTCCTATATGTTAATCTCAAAAAGTTGCAATAAAAATTTATCAAATAGGAAGCCATCTTCCTCTCTCTTCTACGTGCATTCTGTCGGACGACCTTTCCTGTAAACTGAAGGAAGGTTTTAATACATGGGATGGGATGACACGAGCCTAATCTGGTTGGTGGAACTCAGAGCAACCGGTCTAACGAAGCTAATGCTTGATCCGGTTAGCACAAACCCACTGCCTACGGGTCTCAAAGTCATCTCCAGTCATTTGTGTTACTGTTATTGCATTGATGTATTAGGATTAGGTGAATGTATTAGCATTACGTGCGAAAACATCAGCTAAAAAGTTAGACAAGCAGTTAAAAAGGTTTTAGAAAAAGTTCGATTCCAAATAAGAAAGGCACTAGCATAACACCAAACCAGCCAGCTGTGCATTGCAAATATAACACTTGTTTACTACTGCTTTATCTCACATAGAAATAGAATTTTATGTGATACTTTGTATCTGCTTCAGTTTCTTTTTATTAGAACTTTATGTGATACTTTGTACACAACCTGTATAATGTTATGCACTTTGATGTACGGTATATAACCATGTTAGGGTCAAATGATAAAAGAATGTGTATGTTTTGTGAGGGTAAAATCATCAAATGAATAAACGATTTAAAAATTTGTAGACATCAGCAAACCATATTTGCATTCATAAGTTAATATCACAGCGCTGGAAATTCATAACATAAGTTAAAAATGAATTTTAAAAACTCACTTCAGTTTAATCAAATCACAACATGATTAGTTTGTCGATCTTCTGAAAAAAAAAGAAGGGAGTACCTTCTTTTTTCACTTCGTACAGAAAAAAAAGAAGGGAGTACCTTGATTTGTTTATCGATTTGCAATATATTTTCACTTCGTACAGAAAAAAAAGAAGGGAGTTCCTTGATTTGTTTATCGATCTACTGAATAAGACAATTATAGAAAGAATAATTAGCTATACTAGCATAATAAGCATTTAATGAGAAGTACTTTATAAAGCTTAACAAAATGATGGTCCATCCGTTACAAAGGTAAGAGTCCACATTAAAATTTAGAAATAAAGTATAAAACAATTTTTAGAGACAAATTTACACTCGATTAAGTATAGGAACAAGAATCTTTAGCATCAATCATCACAATTTTAACATTATAAAGTAAAACTTTGTCAAATATGATACCGTGCCTTCTGCCTTCACTACCGCCTTTGTCGCGTCTGACGGGAACCATGTTGTAATTCACCAGGCCCGGTCTTCGGGTATTAGCATCTGCTATTTCTGGGTGTCCAATACTGAATGAATCAGCCACCCTTAAAATCTTTTGTACAGTTTTGGGATCCATAACCTTGAGTTGAAAACATATTATTAGAAATTTAGAATATATCATTTCAGGTATTCATCATCATTATTACTATTATATCAAACAAGGTTTCCGATACATACTACAATTTCAGATTCATAGAAACTCGATTCAGATTGATAATTGAACAATCTTTTCCTCATATTACAATAAAAACAGCATCATATTCTTCTATTTAAACGCATACAATTGACAGCGGATTCACCAAATAAAAAGTGAAGAACCACTGAACCAACATAAAACTACAAAAATCTAACAGAATTTGTGGTATGTTGTGTTCCATCAGTGTTTGGGCAAAGAATTCGAATTATATTGTAGCCATTTTGATCCCATTACGCTTTGTTTGTAGATATGTGTTTGGGCAAAGAATTTATGGTATGTTGTGTTTCTATTTGTTTTAATTCGGGTAATCTTATTTAGCAAATGTGAGCTTTTGTTCATTTTTTGTAAACCCACTGCTAAACTTTAAAATGCCATTTTTCATGAGTAACTTTGGGTGATGGATGATGTGATCATTAACTCTTTTTTTGCAGCTAGAAAACACAATGAATGGACTTACAAAATCTAGCACCAGTATTCTAACCCCCATTCATTTTGATTCAAACAAAGGTACGGTTATTCATCTTTTCTGGTTTTCAACTGTCTTTTTTACAAAACTCACATGTAAATAACAATCTCTAATGCAGTTTTTTCAATTTTATGTTAGAAAAACGCAAATCATTGTCTACTAAAGATGTCCGGGCAACACTAAAGGGAAAAAAAGGCAAGACAAACTTTTCCTATTTCGAAGAACCTCCAAATAGGGTACCGTTTAGAACATTACACAATATCATGAAGACAAATGTCCCTCAAACCCTTAACATTCCATTACAAACACTTGCACCTCAAAACCTGTCAATAGACAAAGAAAATATAACACCATCGCCTCAAATTTTGTCAACCAATAATGAATATATAACATCGTTACAAACACCATGTTCCTATAGTTCACTCTCTATAAGCCCAAGTGTACCCGTAGACCCGACCGATGTTAAAAGACGAGAATACCAAAGAAGTTATTACCAACGACGTAAACAAAGAAAGCTAGCGAAAACAAATTCTTGCATGGAAACACAAACATCGATCGGAGCTACACAATCTCTTTCGGTTTTGCAACGTGAAAACACAATAATTACCATTGCAAATGACCACATGGAAGCACAAAGAGACTTCGGACCTACACAGTATCTTTCGTGCTTGACACGTGAAAACACATTAGGTAATATATTGTACATATTGTTCTTCTTTACATATATTTTTTAACGATCATACTAACACATGATTTGAATTTCATAACAGATGATCAAAGGAGTAGTAACGTATTATTGCCCATATTTGATCAAGAGTGCAATTAAACATCGAATGATAAGCTTCTTTAAAGATATCTCATATTGCTATTTACTACATGTATTTACGTTATATATCTGTGTAGGAACCAATCTTCATGTACCACCAACCATTCGACCAACCATTCAACAAAGGAAAGAATACCAGAAAAGTTATTATCAGCGT
Organism: Glebionis coronaria; assembly: GCA_025667525.1. NCBI lineage: Eukaryota > Viridiplantae > Streptophyta > Magnoliopsida > Asterales > Asteraceae > Glebionis > Glebionis coronaria. The sequence goes on along the minus strand of CM046879.1, from coordinate 108,767,495 downwards.
CGTAAAAAAAACAATACAGGGGAGGCGAATGCTAACATAGGTAATATACTTTCTATATTATATATGTCTTTAAGGAAAAATGTATTATATTACCAATGGATTTGAATTTCATAACAGATGATCAAACGAGTAGTAACGTATTATTGCCCATATTTGATCAAGAGTGCAATCAAACATCGAATGGTAAGCTTCTTTAAGAGGATGTCTCATATTGTTGTTTACTACATGTATTTACGTTATATATCTGTGTAGGAATCAATCTTCATGTACCACCAACCATTCGACCAACCACTCGACAAAGGAAAGAATATCAAAAAAGTTAATATCAGCGTCGTAAAGAAAACAATATAGGGGAGGCGAATGCTAACATAGGTAATATAACTCTCTACACTATATACGTCTTTAAGGAATTTTGTATTATATTACCAATAATGGCTTTAAATTTCAAACCAGATGATCAAACTGAAGACGATCCATACGAGTTTGTATTCAATGATCTTCCTACAAAGCATCGTCTACTGGAGCAACCACCATGTGCTCATTGTGGAGCAAAGAAAATACAGTACGAGTTCCCTACTTTTTGTTGCATGACCGGTAGAACAACTTTGAAACCCTTAGACATACCTCCAGAACTCTACAACCTATTCACATCGCAATGCCAGTTAGGAAAAATGTTTAGGAAAAACATACGTGCCTACAACACAAACTTTCCTTCGCATCTATGGGTGTAAACTTGGACAAAAGGTACAACGCTAGGGGTTCTGGAGTGTATACTTTTCGCGTGCAAGGAGGGATATATCATAAAATCGATCAATTGGTTCCTAGAGATGGCCAACCAAGGTATTTGCAGTTGTACTTTTATGATGGGGAATCTGATTTCGAACACAGGTTAAAGTGGCCTAATCTTGATAAAGAGATTGTTACAATATTATCTCGCGTTCTTTCAACAAACCCATATGTTCAGACCTTCCGATCACTTGGTAACCTGGGCACGCTCGACAAGTATAAGGTCGAACTAAATGCATCAATTAAGGTCGACCAAAGAGTTTACAATCGTCCTACAACATCTGAGGTATAAATATGATTATAAAAATCATATCTCTTATCTAAATATAAAATCATATATCTAACTTAAATGGTTTGATGTGTTATGTTATGTCGAAGGTTGCTGGAATTTGGGTGGAAGGGAATAACAACATCACTTCATACAAGAGAAGTATTATTGTGTATGGGAAGTCTCAATACCCTTCACAAATACAACCTTATTTCGCTTCCTATGATCCTTTGGCTTATCCGATGTTTTTTCCAAACGGCGAGGCTGGATGGCATTCTCGAATACCAAGAAGAGGTGTAGACATAAGAGAACTCGTTGATGATGACAATGATGAAGCCGAAGACGACGAAGGTACTAAACATATTTTAATATGCATATACCACTTATCTTGTATAATGCCATCTAACGGTAATTTCGTATAACACATTTATGCCAAGCTAAACCGTTATATTTCATTAATGGCTCATGTTAATAGATTATACCAATCGAAATGCTAATAACAAACATGAATAAAAGAGACTGCTCCATATATACAAAATAGCCAATACAAACCTATCTTTAAAATTAGTTTATTTTTGCCACAATGCAAGTAATTAATATTTATTAATTTGGGCCATTGATAAAACATAAATTTTGTACTTTTCTAACATGTCGATCGAGTTATAACAACTTGATAGAGTCCTCACACATCTTTTTAACATCACCGCACAGGGATTAACACAAACACTCGTAGAAAAACAGTAACTATGCGAGAGTATTACTGTTACAAATTCCAAATTCGGCCACATCATAACTTGATCTTGTTTGGAGGGCGATTGTTTCAGCAATTTGTGGTAGACACGTACATAAAGATAGAGACTTCACGCTTGCAATTTTGTGAAAAAAAATCAATCCACAATTAGAGCTGATTTGTATCAAGGAATAGTTGATTCTATTATTGCCGGAGAGGTTCATTCAAATAGACTTGGCCAAGTTATTGTTTTGCCTGTCTCTTTTATCGGAGGACCTCGTGACATGCGCAGACGTTTTTTGGATGTCATGACGTTAGTACAAGATGCTGGGAAACCTGATGTATTTCTAACCATGACTTGCAATCCAAACTGGCCAGAAATCGTAGAAGAGCTTTATGAAGGACAAACGACCCAAGATCGACCAGACTTGGTTACAAGAGTGTTCCGTGCAAAATTAGAGTATCTCAAGTACTGGTTGTTCACAAAACATATCCTTGGCGTTGTTTCATCATATATATATGTTATCGAGTTTCAAAAACGAGGTTTACCACATGCACATTTTCTTTTGATTATGAGATCAGCTGACAAATTGGTAAATCCCGATCATTACGACAAAGTTGTATGCGCTGAAATCCCAGACCCGGAGAAACATCCAGAATTGCACCAATTAGTTCTAAAGCACATGATTCATGGTCCTTGTGGTCACTTAAATACTCAGTGTCCTTGTATGGAGGGTGAACCAAAGACATGTCGCTTTAATTATCCTAAGCAATTCCAAGAAACGACGCAACAAGGAGACGATTCGTACCCATGGTATCGACGAAGAGATAACGGTATTAAGGTAAATGTACGGAACAATGTCCTAGACAATAGATGGGTTGTTCTATATAACCCTAAATTGTTGATGATGTTCAATTGTCATATCAATGTGGAGGTGTGCTCGAGTATAAAGATCGTTAAATATGTCTTCAAGTACGTCTACAAGGGTCATGACAAACAAGTTGTAAATGTTGATCTAGAAGGAGAACAAGTCATTAACGAGATAAAGAGATTCCAAGATGCGCGTTATGTATCACCCCCCGAAGCTATGTGGCGAATTTATGGCTTCCCCCTATCTAATATTCATCCCTCTGTTATGTCACTGCAAGTTCATCTACCAAATAAGCAGCTGGTTCGGTTCACAGAAGACGATGTACTGACTGACATTCTTGCGAGAGAAAGGGATAAAAGATCAATGTTGACTGCCTTTTTTGAACTGAACACTACAGATGAAAACGCGCGCCAATATTTTTATAAAGACATCCCTAGGTACTATACATGGAGTAAGAGTACACGCAAGTGGAGCCCTAGAAAAAAGGGAAAATGAGAGGGAGAATGGTTTCCGCTAATCCTGCTGAAGGAGAGCGATTCTATCTACGTGTACTGTTGCAACATGTTAAAGGCCCTACAGGATTTAAATATCTTTACACAGTCAACAACGTATTATACAATACATTTCGTAGAGCGGCACTAGAAAGAGGATTAATAAAGAGTGATAATCACATAGATGCCTGTTTACGTGAGTCCTCTGCGTACGAGATGCTTGGACCTCTTAGAAGACTATTCGCAACTCTTTTAATCTTTTGTGAACCAGGAGATGTTAGAAAGTTATGGGATGACCATTATGAATCTCTTTCAGAAGACTACAATTTACATTGTACAAGTGCAGAGCGGGTTCAAAGTATGGTTCTAACAGACATATCAGCAATTCTGCAATCTATGGGTAAGAGTCTTGCTGATTTCGATCTTCCCAACATCAGTGCGGATGTACGTGCATATGCATATGGATGTCGTGAAGTACACGAGGAAAGCTTGATTGTTGTACAAGATGAAGATATACTTGCTCGACATTCGCTCAATAATGACCAAAAATTAGCATATGATACCATAATGAGACATGTTGATGACGATTCTTCGGGCGTGTTTTTTATTGATGGACCTGGAGGAACTGGTAAAACATTCTTGTATAAAGCTTTGCTTGCCACTGTTCGTTCTCGTGGACTTATTGCACTTGCCACCGCTTCGTCAGGAGCTGCTGCAAATAACATGACAGGGGGCAAAACTGCTCATTCGCGATTTAAGATTCCTATCAATCTTACTACAAACTCAATATGCACCGTCAAAAAACAAAGTGGCCTTGCTAAACTACTTTGTCAAGCAAAGTTAATAATATGGGATGAAGCATCAACGGCTAAAAGACAAGCTGTGGAGGCGGTAGATCGAACTATGCAAGACATTACCGAGGTAAAACTTCCTTTTGGTGGCAAGATAATGGTTTTGGGAGGGGACTTTAGACAGGTTTTATCGGTCGTAAGACGCGGAACACGAGCCCAGATTATAGATTCAAGTCTACGAATGTCACCGCTTTGGTCTATAATTAAAAAAATGAGGTTAACCATAAACATGAGGGCTCGAACAGACCCATGGTTTTCAAACTTTCTATTACGAGTCGGTGACAGAGTTGAAGAGGTCATCGACGAAAACTACATACGTATACCCGATGACATGACAATTCCATACACTACCGAGGCTGCCTCAAAGGATGCATTGATCAATGAAATATTTCCTTCCTTTGCTAACAACGTTCAGACATCTACTGATATAGTTTCAAGAGCAATATTATCAACTAAAAATGAACACGTTGACGACATTAATGACATGTTGATAGATAGATTTCCTGGGGAAGAAAAGGTTTACTATAGTTTTGATGAAGCGGAAGACGACCCACAAAACTTCTATCCTCTTGAATTCTTAAACTCTCTCAACGTGAGCGGATTGCCACCACATTACTTGCGTTTGAAAATTGGATGCCCGATTATCCTTTTAAGGAATCTCGATCCGGCAAATGGATTATGTAATGGTACGAGGTTGATATGCAAACGCTTTGATCCTAATGTTATCGATGCTGAAATTGCTGTCGGGCAGCATGCTGGAGTTAGAGTGCTCTTGCCAAGAATTCCTCTAGCTCCATCAGAAGAAAATATGTTCCCTTTCAAGCTAAAGAGGACGCAATTTCCTGTCCGCCTTTCCTTTGCGATGACAATCAATAAAGCTCAGGGGCAAACAATTCCAAATGTGGGTGTCTATTTGCCTGACTCTGTTTTCTCCCATGGCCAACTTTATGTAGCATTGTCTAGAGGGATATCACGATCAACAACCAAAGTTTTAGTGAAGCCAGTTAAGCAGTTTGCCGAAGAAGGAGTGTACACCTCAAATGTTGTATACCAAGAAGTTTTGCGCGATGATTAACGGTCGTTACATTTGATCATTTGTTGTTTGACGTTTAATTTTAATAACTGCTTTTTAATATGTTGTTTTGTATTAGATATTTTATTTATAACTGAACTATCACATGCTACCACATTTTGCAATTATACTTGGATCTTACCACGATGTAATGTTTCGTTAATTATCTGCCGCTAGGCAATTCCGCCGCTATGCGCGGGTACTCGCCTAGTCTTTTAAAAAAAGCTCTTTTTAAAAAAAAAATTTAAAAGCAAAAAATTATGAAAAGTAATAGTGGAAAAAACCAAAGTAAAGGTAGTGAGAGTGAAAAACACAACAAAAACCTCCTTTTCAGTTAGATTTGATCTCATTCGCTTTCAACAACAACATTCAACAACATTAATTTTAGAATCTTTGATCCTCAAACATCTCTTCACTCTCTCTCTCTCTCTAAAAACGACACTCTCTTTCTCTCTCTAGAAATACAAACAGGTACTCTTTTGATCTCAGTCTCTTAACAAAATAGATTTGTTTATTATTTATTTGATTTTATCATTTATTATGCTTTTTCCTTACCTTTGTTTGTTTATTGGAGTGTACTCATTTAACCATTGTTAGTTAGTATTATAGTGGAATAACTAGACATGTATATATGTGACACAAAATTAGTGACCAGATTCATTTCAGATAAATCGGGACTTTTAACGAAAATTTACACTAGGCGGCACACGTGAACCCCTAGGCCCCCTCTGCACAGAATATACACTAACACTACGTATGCTTTTCATAGGGTATGCACGCCCATACCCTCCGCCACTGTTATTGCTACTGTTGGAAGTGTGTTTGGTCTATTTATTGGTTTTAGTTTGTCTTTTATTTGCTGTTTTGGAAAATTTGTATATATTGTTTTTATTTACTTAGTTGTGTAACCATGATTTCTGATTTTATCCAACTAATATATGGGGTTTGAGCCCACAGCTACACATATACAAACTACTAGATGGGCCCCTCCCTTATTGGGAACGTTTGCATGGCCGCGTCAGTATTGTTTGAACCAAACAAGATTTGAACTCGAGACTGTCACACTATAGTGCAGATCAGGGGCGGATGTATTCCTTAGGCAGGGGGTGGCAGCGCCCCCATAGCTAGTCGAAAAATACGAGATTTTAGTGTAATTTTTTATAATTTTGACTTTTTTTCGAAAGTGCCCCCGCATAAAACTTAGATTGCCCCCCACTCACATATTAAAACCTAAGTTCAACTCTCTTAAACTTTATAAACTCTTGACATATAAGTAAAATACTCGATTTATCATTACTAGCATAGTTTTTTTCCATCGCATTTTGTTGTTATTGTAAAGAAATTTTTTTTGCCCCCCACATCCTACTTTTCTAATTCCGCCACTGGTGCAGATAGTCACTAGGCCACCCTCAGCGGTATAGTTTATGTTATTCGTTGTTTGGAAAATGTATAAATATTGTCTCTTTTTTTGCCCTCTCTTCTTGGGAAAGTTGGTGTGGCTATATCAACGCTGTTTGCAAAAGGCAAGAATTAAACGTGAGACCTCTCAAATTTTAGTGATAATAGCCACAAGCATTTTACCATTTAGTCTTTGAGCATATTGTATATGTAAGTATCCATTTAGTTTTTGGTTTACCTGGTTTTCCGACTCGACATTGCGAGCCGACTATATCAGGGCGACTACTTTTTTTGGATAGCCCGGAGTTGGCCCAGGTGAACCTCCTGGGCCACAAGGGATGTAAGTATTATGAAAGTTATTATGTCATATGTTTAAGACGTTCACGAAGGCTACTTTGGGAACCTAAAAGGTTCTACACGAGTCAAGATCCATGAATAGGACCCATGGTTTGTAAAGAAGAAGATGGGCGGATCTTGAAGTTTGTTGAATGTCTCTTGTAAATTTCTGGAGTTGTGTTTATTAGACCGGTGAGATTAGATTACTTTCAGCTATTCAGTGGAACCCTAAACCCTAAACCCTAATTTGGAGGACTGTATTAAGGGCAGATATGCTTCTTTTGTAAACATGCATTTTGTCTGGTTTACAAAATGGGTCCGAGGTAGGATGACTTAGTTCGGCTTGTAGAGACAAGTCTTTGACACATGGCTTAGGTTGCAGCTTTTCGGAAAGTTGAAAATAAGGTAGTGAGAACAAACAACAAATCTATACGTTATAGTTAATACTCTCTCATGTTTGTTTAGTTTGATGCCTTTGGGAATGGCGTGGGTATCATGGCAGCTGCCATCTTATATAAACTATTCATTTTTAATTTACTTGTTTGTTTATTTTTATCATTTGAACTTTTTAGGTGTGTTTAAGATGTTACCAGTTTATTCATTGTTGTCACTGCAAGCTGTTATTAGTTTTATACCACTGTCAAATGTGTTGTGCAGATGGCTATGCAGGCTGCAAGTCCTGCTGCTGCTGTTCTTCCGAGGGCTCAACTTGTTGGTAATGCATTCGTGGAGCAGTACTACCATATTCTTCATCAGTCTCCTGAGTTGGTTCACAAGTTTTATCAGGATTCAAGTATCTTAAGCAGGCCAAATACAAATGGCCTGATGACTTCCGTGACAACAATGCAAGTGAGTCCCTTTGTTTTTCTTTATTCATTTCTATGTAAAATATTATAATCAAGTTATACTCCAGTCTTGTCACTTGTTATATTGATTAAAAAAGTGGTTAATGGGATTTGTTCTACATGTTGGACCGATTATATCCATATCTATTGTTATTTGGTTTTGGAGTCAAGAGCCTTCTGTTAATTTGCTCACATTTTGGGCATGTCTTACAAGTTAGAATTCTGTGTGTCATCTTGCCGGTGGATTAACCCGGGTCTTCTTTCCATTGTTAAGGTTATCAGTTTTTTAAGTTACACTCTTGGGACCATTACACAATTCCCTCTATAACTTCTACCATCACATCAGTGATACAGTGAGCCGGGAGCTGGCCAGTTTTCTAGTTTTAGAGATTATAGTACCGCGTGTTTGTAAGGCACTCTGGTAGAAGCTACATAGAAATTCAATGCTCATCACCACTATAAAAACTAAAAATTTTCACGTAATAATCGAAAGACTAAAAATGAATTTACCTGTTTACCTGATTTTTGGATAGAATTGTTTGAAGTTGCCATTAAACAACTTTCTTATTGTCACAACACTTGAAAAAAATCTTACAAGCTGTATATAAGATTAAAAGGCTTTAATAACTTCTGATTTTCCAGAATCCGGAGAAAAATATATCCCACTTAAAAAAAGAAAGAAGATTAGAGCATCTAACTCGTTTTCCTGTAGAAGTGTGTGAAGCAACTCCCTCATACGCTGTCAAAGGTCTTGATTTTGGTGGGGTGTTTTCTTTGTTTCAAGACTTCATTCTGCTGGTGTTCATCTGTTCGATGATTAGTTTATGATGTAGTCTATGTCATTTGATATATGTAGTGTGTTTATGGCATGTCATAAGCACTAGTTTCCAAGCCTTTGCTTGAGGTTAATGTGGTACTTCGGCCACATTCCTGTGTACTTAACATTATTTTTTGGTTAATATATTTACCGGGGTAACCCATTACCAAAAAAAAAGAGTAGGTAGGTTTCATATGACCAGTGAGAACCTTCATAATTTTGCTATCTACAACTTGCTTTTGTTGTTTTGCTCAAGGTATTACCAATAGCTAATATGTCACCACAACGATATGTCTTGAGTTATATTTCTGAAAATATAGATCCTAATATTAGGATGTTACCAAGATCTTGGAAAAATTGTATTGAGGTTATAATGTCTATCTGACAAAAATCAGGCAATTGATGAGAAGATTCAGTCTCTTGATTACAAGAATTATAAGGCAGAGATTAAAACTGCTGATGCGCAAGATTCGCACCAGGCGGGGTATATTGTTCTAGTGACAGGATCCTTAACTGGGAAAGACAATGTCAAAAGGAAATTTGCACAAACATTCTTTCTTGCTCCACAAGAAAAGGGATATTTCGTTCAAAATGACGTCTTTAGGTATGTTGACGGAACTGATCCGTTAGAGACAACCTCTGCATCTATCGGGAATGTTGTAGACAGTGGTTCAGCAGATCAGGCAGTACTAAATGCAGGTTTGTCCTAAATTCCTCAGTGTCATAATAGTAAGAGGTGGCAGTTTCAACCCACTTGCTTATGAATGGGTCGATTTGGGCTGTGTTTTTACACGAAGGGGTAAAAAAAAGTACTAGTTAGAATAGAATGGGTTTATTTAAATATTTAGACTATTATTGCAATAATGTTTTTGTGATCATAATTAGCAATTTAGCATATATATAAGTAGCATTCTGATGTCCAATGAAAGTTGCAACAATTGATCACTCTTATGTAAACAAAATAAACGGAATTGTGAACTTAAAGTAGAAGTATTGGTTTTGTTAGTTTTGTATTCTTGTTGATAGCTTTTTGTTATCTATAAGGGAAAAAAATAACATTTAATTATGCGTACATATTTTCATATGTTTTCAGAGGTGACTCATGTTTCAAATAATACCACATACGATTCCACCACAAATTTAGCAGCTAATGATCTCGATAATGAGCCAGAAGTTTGTGACCCTGAGGATGAGGAAGAAATTGCGAATGAACCTGTCCCCGTTCAGACAATCGCAAACGAAACAAGTTCGGTTCAGAAACATGATTCCTCTGCAACACAAGAGGGAAAGAAATCATATGCTTCAATTGTGCGTTCACTTACATGATGTAATTCCACTTTGCTGATATTATACCTCTTTTTTAACTTGGTTTAGTTATTTAACTGGATTTACAGTTAAGGGTAAGCAAGATTTCTGGAGCATCTGCTTCTGGCAATGTTCAGTCGAGTGGTTTGAGGTGGGCCCCTGCAAACACTGATCAACACAAACCAAGGCCTGCAAAGCCTTCGCCAGAACCAGAAACATCGGCCCCTGTGTCTGTTAGTGGTCCTGAAAGCAATAACGCACTTGACAATGGTAGCAAAGGTATCTTCATATTCATCCACTTTCGGGAAATAATTGAATTAATTTTCTCATAAACTGGTTTTCACCTGTTACTAAATTTTGTGAGGCTGTGAGTGCATGTACTAATGTAATTTTACTGGGATTTAGTTGAAGGCCACTCCATATATGTACGCAGTTTGCCTATGAATGCGACGGTCATACAACTTGAGGAGGAATTTAAGAAGTTTGGCCCCATTAAAAGCAATGGTGTCCAAGTCAGAAGTAACAAGGTCTGTTTTTTTAACGAGTCGTGAGTTTGGTCACATTGAAATTTGTATGGTCTAGATTTTTCATTAAAACTCTATTTATTTTCCTTATTTCCAGCAACAGGGAGTTTGTTTTGGTTTTGTCGAATTTGAGTCATCGGATTCCATGCACAGTGCCATAAAGGTATGACCTATATTCCCTGCGTGTTCTTTCTTTGGTTTTAGAAAAATAATGAACTGTCTTTGGTTTCGTAATCCCAGTTTTTTGCTTGAGCTTAAACAGAATCCACGTATAAATGAGGGGAAAATTTCACATTTTTCCTACCAGAATCTACCTAATGAAATCAACATATGGGGTTAAATACGAAACTCCCCAACGGCATTCCACTTTTAAACTTTATTATCGGAACAAATGTATAACCAAAATTTTACTTCACTCTTGGTTTGAATGCATTCATTTTTTTGGGTAAAAGGGTCTCAACCCCGGTAAAATGCATTACACCAAAAAACCATTTAAGTACAACGAATAAAGGTGAAGCCCCTCATCTCAGCCCGTTACATAGGCAAAATAAAGCAAATAAATTGCTACAACCCTTTCCACTACATAAGAACGACATGCCGCTCTTATGAGACAGAAAACACTACTTCCTACCGAGACTCTTAAATTTGAAATCAAATTGATAACACAATTCTTGATATTGGCCCGAAAAATGTTCAATTTGATCTTTATATTCCTCAAATGCACTTAGAATCTCATCCTCTAATTGATGCCCACCTCCAAATGAGGAACTAGCTTTAGAGATTCCAACGTCGGGTAAGAACACTTCATCATCGGTTTCATAATCTTCGTTTAGAACTTCCATACTAGAACAAGATTTACTAGAAAAAACCTTACCATCCTCTTTATTAATCGAACTACAATCATTCGTGTCAATGTCAACTATATTATCAAGTACCTTCTCCTCTTCCATCTTATTATAAGATGAGACATGCTAGTCATGTTTAGGATAACATGGGAATGTCAATCTCTGAATATATCTGAGATGAGCGACCAGTCCTCTAAAATTAAATGACACTGAACTTGTTAACTTGGTTAAGATTACCACTTAATGGAGTTTTAAACTCCAGTTAGGTCTCTATCTCACAAACAAGTCTCATAGTAAATCGAATGGCTCCAAAATTCTATATATAAGTAATGAAACGAGGATGTCTAGAGTATGAGTAAATTGTTGAAGTAGACCCCTATTTAGCAGTATGAAGAATTAGTAGGCGTCTATAGAAAGTTTATAGTGAAATCAAAGTTTCCACTATGTGAAACATAACAATGACAAACATAGTATATAACCAAAACTACGTGTCGGTAAACTTCCTATCCATAACTCGTTGGACTGTAGCCTAAGTGCAAGGAAACCAAAGGTATCAAACGCTAAAGGAATAAGCACGTGTTGATTTTCAATGTATGCTTTCTTGCGTTCTATCACTTTACACGAGGCGGCTTTCAAATCCCACGTAAACCCCGACTACTCAAAACCCACGAGAGGAGAAACACCGGGTAAATCCACACACGCATGTTTCCTTCTAATATATCCAAAAACCAATAAGTATGTGGGGATATTCTATCCAGTGGCCAATGGGTTAGTCAAAAAGTTCACATGTGCTTTCTTGGCCAAGATCTTGTCACGCTTACATACATCAAAAGGACGTCCTAACCATATCATGTTGGTACTTGAAGCCAAAGATCTCTCAACAATGAACCACATGTTCTAGAAGGAACCCAAACATACCTTGCGAGAAACGGGCATATCACATCCACCGAAATAATAGAATCATGAGGCGATACTTAAGGATAGTACAATATTCCACTCGTGACATATGTGGATTTAGTACAATATGCTCTGCTAGCCTATCTATTAGCTAGTAGAAATACTTAGAGTATGAAAAAACTGCTTTAGGTCTTCATATCCCTAACCATTTACCAAAAAAAGAGCACTCACCAATGTTCGTTCGCCTTTAGAGGGACGGTTTTAGTGAAAACGCCAAAATTAAAGCTTAGAATCGTAACGGAGTTAGGCGAGAGCATAAAAATAATCATCATCCGTAACCATCGTCATGTAAAATGCGGTCTTGTAGCACCCGAGATTCGCCCCTAGAGGCCACAATAGCATAAGAGGAGACCACTTCGAATGGGTAAAGAAGCGAGTCGCCACTGTCAAGAAAGGCTTTCCTGAAACCAAATCAAACTACCAGGTTCTTGATCACCGCACGCAATCCTTTGTCAAAGAACTAAGCTGCCTCTTCGATGTGTACAATTAACAAGTTCTTAAACCAAAAGGGATTCATAATACCCATACACGATCGAAGCAAAAGGCTAACTATGCAACTATGCGGGTCATGTAACTATGGAAGTAGACTCATCGAATCAACAACGTTCACAGCTCTTCGCATAGCCAACCCACTAATAAAATATGCGTCGACAAATAGCTCTCAGTGACGGCCTTCGAATATCGACATGGAATAAACCTTCACGAAGCTTTAAAAATTACACGAGGGCCAAAAATATGTTTGTGTTTTTTGATATTAAGTTGTAAGACCTAAACCTGGACGAGCCACTCTTATAATGTCTAATACCCTGCCACCTCTTCTCCAATAACGGTCCCAAAGATACCAGACATGAACACGAACAAGAAGCTTGCAATTGTCTCTCATCTTATGTTTTTTGTTTAGAAATTTTCAACACTTGTGGCCATAGTCACAGGGATCACCAAACCCTTGGCGAAATTCGATCTGGTACGAGCGATCCCATTCGCGGTACAGTTGCGAATCGCCAGGTATAGCGAACCGAAACCCATAAATTGTCGTTCCCGATTGTACCGGATAGCGATTAACCAGCGATTTATAGGCCTCGAAAACGTGTTTGATTACTATGGGTAATACAAAGCGTGTAAATGAGAAGGGTGAAGGTTTTCTTATATTTAACATGTTTGATTCGGATTTTAAGGTTTTTTTTTTCTTAACTGCAGTGGGAAAATCTTGATGAGGAATAAAATCATGCGATTCCTTCTATGTTTGAACTTTTTGCAAAATGTTTTTTCCTTCAATTATGTTTTCCCGTCAATTATGTTTTCCCTTCATCATTAAGTATTAAATTGACTGAAATGTTTTATGTGTATATGGTGCATTAGCAAGCCTATTAATATATCATTAAAGTTTAATTATAAGTTATGACTTGCAAATGTATAAATATATATGACACTAAACAATATTATTATTGTGCATGCGGTACTAATGTATTTGGCACACCCAACTGAAATATATGGTACACCGAACTGAAGCGAAACGGAATGAGCCTACCCCCCCCCCCCCCCCCCCCCCCCCCCCCCCACCGGATTTTGAGGATTAGTGAACCGCGATCTCGTATCGAAGCGATCCCCGTTCCATGTGACTATGCTTGTGGCTAGTAAGTTTAGGCAAGGATTTTGGTGTTGATATGTTCGAAAACTAGATTTCGGTAAGGTTCATATGAGAAAATTGCACGTTTATGGAAGAAACTTGTTGATTAAACTTTTGATGCATTTTATCGACCTAAGGCAAACATCCATGAAAAATTGTCAAACGTGTACGTGTGAGTACATGCCACCGATAAATTCATGCGATTAATCGAAAGTTTTTGTATTTATCTCTGATCGTATAAGCGATATACTTCATGTCTATTGTAATCATTAATCTTGGCTTAAAAAAAATCACCGGGCATAATTATTTTTAACGTTTTTTAGTTTCATACAACATTTATTTAGAAAAAGTCAATCCATTTGTATACGACATTGATGTTATGTGTAAAAATGTCAAATCTATTTCTTTCTGCTCTTTCTTTTGCATTGCACTTGCTACTACAAAAGATGAGAGACTATTGCAACCTTCTTCATGCATGGTATCCTAAGGATGGGAACATATTTCACTTGTTGAATATTGTACTATCCTTATATAGTGTGGGAAACGATGTATACTTTTATTAAAAACAGATTACAGTTAATAAAACTAACAAAATATGAAGACAGAAAATAAATAACAGACGACATAATTATAAACGATAATTAAATAAAACAATAAAATAATAAAGACTTACAAAATCACCAGCAAGTCGAGGCACGCGTAAGATACGCTTAGAACTAAAGAGCCGAGGCACGTGTTTGACACACTTCCCTTAAAAGAGATTCGTCGTCTGTTTCACCTACCGAAACAGCAGTCGGACTTAACAAAACTGTCTGGAGTTTCACCTTATTAGATGCGTACTCCGTTGGAAATCAATAATAATACTTATTGATTTGATGTGTCTAAAAACTATGGAATTAGGCCTCTATTTATACACAATAGACTCCTTTCCAGTTTACTCATCCCACCGAAGTTTACTCATCCCACCGATGTGGGACAAAAAATAAACTATTTTTTCTCTTTAAGCATGGTACCAAATGCGTAACTTTGGGACACGATATTTCATTCACATCACCTTCATTTTGGACACTTAAAGGCTCATTGCGAAGCTCTCTTCAAGGAGAACGCGAACCTATAAAGTATCACTATTATATATGATACATACATATACATAATTGTGTCCAAAGTTGGTCAAAAGTCATTATGGCAACAATATTTTCCAACAATCCCCCACATGAATAGAGATCGGTCGTAATACACATAAGTTTCAATAAAATTCCAACAATTGAATCTTGCATAGGATAGGTAGGTGTGATCCTTTGAACCTTCCCTTGTGAGATGCACTTAGTCTCCTAGATCTAAGTAGACGCGATGTCTTTGAACTTAGCCTCTGTTTACGTAGACGACAATACACACTCACACAAGACTCTCCCTGACATTGTCAAGTCCTCATAGTCGTGTTCGTTATGGTCATGAACACTAGCCTGCAAGAGCTCTTAGAAATTGCGCCCCCACAATTTTCTTCGAAAACCTAACCTAGTTGACTAGAGATCCCAAGATCTGGGTTCAATAGGACAACCTAATCATAGAAATGTGGGGAAGCCACGTCAATGTGGGAGAGTTACTTAACACTCTGTTCTCGAGTTTTTTTTTAAAAGAATGGAAAGGGAAGGGATGGGAAATTACAAAATTTTGGTGTTCTTAAGATTTTTATAAGAAGGAAAGGTAAGGGACACGAAGGGAAGAGGAAGGGAAGGTATGCCTTTTTTTGTGTTAACTCGTTCCGTCCAAATTTTGGAGGAGTAGGAAGGGAAGTGGGTTACTAACATCATGGGTTCATGTAAAATTACAAATATATCCCCATCAGATGATATCAGATGAATGTACGTCTCGTATATTTAGCTATTATCTTCTCTGTACAGCCTTTGTTTCTCGTACCAAGTGAATTCAATCCTTTTCTCTGTATTTTATAATCATGTTCATATAGTAGTATTATGGTCGATGTAATGTTCTGTCATCATGTAATGTTGGTTCTTATATTTGGAATAGAGAAATCATCCAGGGGTGGGGTCTTAATAACTATCCATATCTTGAACCAATTAATAACGTACATGAATTAAGGATCGATTACGTGTAGAGGTTAGAATCATTTCTTATTGTTTTGTAGGATCTTCACTATGTTTTGTTTATCGTTTTTATGTTTTGGTTTTATCTATTTTACTCTATTCAACAAGTAGCTCTGTACGTTTGATCAATAAGTCATCCATAGCTTTCGTGTAAATAGATCAGCGTTTTCAGTGAGTCAGCTTATGATTCATAAATTTGGATACATTTTTTTTTCTTTCTTTCATGTGTATGGATGGTACTTGTATTTATGTTGCAATGCATGTGTATGAGTATCTGCACATCAAGCCACTGTGATGATGATTCAAATGATGCACATCAAGTACCTTTATCTAGTACTATACATATTATCTCAAAGAAGCTAAGAAATGTGAAAATTAATTTTTTTTTGAGCAGATCTTTATCTAGTACAGCACAAACAAGCTGCTACATATTATCTGGCCATAGAAAATGGAGGTAAGTTAGTAATTTTGTTCGGTTCCCTTTCTTTTCCTCTCAACTAAAAAATAAACTAGAGAACATAAATTAATGCACATGATCTCTTTCTAATATGATCCCTTCCCATCCCCTTCCTGTCCTTTCCCTTTCTGTTCTTTTAAAAAACAACTCGAGAACAGAGCGTACTACAATAACTTTCCTAGTCCATTCCTAGAACAATGTGACTTATTGAGAGGTCAAACATATGGCTTAAATGACTCATGATGAAATCATAAAGCATGATGATTCAAGATGAAATCATAAAACATATCTTTTTAATGATTCAATGTCTAGACTTACCATACATATACATTGTGCTATGAGCTCTGCCAATTGCCGATTGACTATCACAATGTATATTAATGGCCGTTACCAGTTTAGGCCACCTGAGTATGTCCTCTACGAATTGACGTAGCCATTCCGCCTCTGATTCCATCGTGGACTTAGCTATTACAGTTTGCTTGGAAGACTTCCTAAGATATAGCAGCCCTCCTAGTGTAAATACATAACCACTAGTCAATCTAGAATCCTTTATGTCAGATATCCAATTTGCATCATTGTATCCTTCAATGACAGCTAGATATCTAAGCATAATTCAGTCCGTAATCACGACTGTATCTCAAATAATGAAGTACCCTAGTCATAGCTTTCAAATGTGCATTACTTGGATTACTAGTATACCTACTTATTCTGCTAACAACATATGCTAAGTCAGGTACCACCTGTCATCAAATACATTAACATGCCAATAACTCTTGAATACTCTAACTGGGCAACACCCTCGCCTCTATTTTTAGATAGATGCAAACTGGTGTCAATTGGAATTCTAGCTAGGCCGGAATCCCCCGCATTATTGAGTATTAAGAATGTTGTCCACGTAATGTGCTTGACTTAATGCTAGTCCACTCTAAGTTCGTACGATCTTTATTCCAAGGATTACATCCGCCAAAACCATGTCTTTCATGTCAAACTTTGATTTCAACATGTCTTTAGTAGACTTGATCATCTTGTCATTACTGCCAACGATAAGCATATCATCAACATAAAGACACAAAATTACATATCCATTATTTTTCTTTAACATAAACACACTTGTCACATTCATTAATTTTGAATCCACCCTCTAGCATGGCATGATCAAACTTTTGATGCCATTGTTTGGGAGCTTGCTTTAAGCCATACAATGATTTAACCAGCCTACAGACTTTGCTCTCTTGTCCAGGAGCCATGAAACCCTCGGGTTGATTCATGTATATTTCTTCTTCTAAATCTCCGTTTAGAAAAGCCTTTTTCACATCCATTTGGTGAACTTCTAAATTTCTTAATTCAGCAATAGCAAGAATCATTCTAATAGAAGTTATTCGCGTAACTGGCGAATAAGTATCGAAGTAATCTAGACCTTCGCGTTGTCTAAATCCTTTGATTACCAATCTTGCTTTGTACTTGTCAATGGTGTCATCAGCTTTCATCTTTTTCTTGAAGATCCATTTATAACCACGAGCTCCCAAGTATGATTTTGTAAAATAAACTCTATTTCACTATTAATCTCTTCTTTCCATCGAGGCCCTTCCGAAGAATTTACCGCTTCTTGATAAGAAGTGGATTCATTTTCTACCATAAAAGAAACAAAATCAGGTCCAAATGATTTCTCGGTTCTCGCTCGTTTGCTTCTTCTAGGTTCAACCTCTTCTTCCTCGGGTTGATCTTGCCTCTCATCTTGGAGATCATTATTATCTGGTTGTCTCTTATTTTGGACAACTACACTTATTTAAACAAGGAAATATGTTTTCAAAGAAAGAAGCATTCCTTGATTCCATTACTGTGTTCTTGTGTGTTCTTGTGTATATCTGGATTTTTCGTATCATGTACAATGAAACGATAAGCACTGCTATTCTTAGCATATCCAACAAATATACAATCCACAGATTTAGGTCCAATTGTTTGGGCCTTAGGTGTCGGCACATCTACCTTGGCTAGACACCCCCACACTCGTAAGTACTGGTATGATGGTTTTCTTCCCATCCACAGTTCATATGGGGTTTCCTCTTTATCTTTACGAGGTATCTTGTTTAAAAGATAAGTAGCCGTTAGAATGGCTTCCCCCTGCATGTCCCGGCTCAAACCAGAACTTAACAACATGGCATTAACCATTTCTTTCAAGGTACGGTTTTTCCTTTCGGCAATACCATTTTGCTGAGGCGAATAAGGAGCAGTCAACTCGTGTCTAATTCCATGTTTAGCACATAGATCAGCAAAAGGAGACACATATTCACCTCCTCCATCACTTCGTACCACCTTGATTTTCCTACCAAGTTGATTCTCAACTTCGATTTTGTATAAAACAAACTTTTCTATAGCTTCATCTTTACTTTTCAACAAGTAAACGTAGCAGTACTTTGTGCAATCATCAATAAACGTGATGAAGTACTTATTGCCACCTTTTGTGGGTAGTGATTTCAAATCACATATGTATGTGTGTATCATATCAAGTGGTTCGGTTTTTCGTTCAACCGATTTAAAAGATGATCTTGTAAGTTTGGCTTCGACACAAGTTTCACACTTATAATTTGAATTAATATGAAAATTTGGTATGCCATTAAATTTAATCAAACGACGCATTGAATTAAAATTAACATGTCCAAGAAGAATTCATTTTATTGATAGCATTCTTAACAACTATTACATTGAGCTTAAACATACCATTCATGGCATACCCCTTACCAACATACATTAGATTCTTAGAAAGAACAACTTTTTCAGACTAAAAAACAAGACGAAAACCAAACTTATTCAAAAGCCAACCGGACACAAGATTCTTACGAATCTCCGGAACATACAAGACTTTAGTCAACTTGAGCTCTTTCTCGGATGTCATCTTCAAAATAACATCTCCTTCGCCCTTGATATTAGCAGTCACAGAGTTGCCCATGTAGAGCTTCTCTCCATTGTCAACCGCTCTGAAAGAGTGAAACATACTCTTGTCAGCACACACATGACGGGTTGCCCCAGTATCAACCCACCAATACCAGGTTAACTTCAGAGATCATGGCAACGACATTAGACACCATAGCAATCATGTCGCGTGGAGTCACCGCTTAGGCGCTTTGCAATTAGCAGCACGATGACCCGGCTTGTCATAGTTGAAGCAATTTCCTTGGAACTTCTAGGAGCAAGGTACTCACACTTCCCTTTGCTCTTCTTGTCATTCTTCTCTTTGCCAAAGCTCTTTCCTTTAGACTTTGAAGAAGACGAACCATACTCAACCATATTTGCCTTGGCAAAATCAGGTGTATAATTCTGAGCCTGCTTGTTGTCCTCTTCAATACGAAGACGAACAACTAAGTCTTCAACACTCATCTCCTTTCGCTTATGCTTCAAGGAGTATTTGAATTCTAGCTTGGAGGTAACTTTTCAATGATAGCAGCAACTTGAAAAGTTTCACTCAAAGTCAATACCCTCAGCATGAATGTCGTGTAGCATAACCTGCAGATCTTGAATCTGAGTTATCACATTCTTTGAATCAACCATCTTGTAATCCAAAAAGCGAGGTACCACGAACTTCTTTGTACCAGCATCCTCTGTTTTGTACTTGCGTTCCAATGACTCCCATAATTCTTTGGCAGTCTTAGTCTTGCAGTACACGTTGTACAAAGAGTCCATTAAACCATTCAGAACATAATTGTGACACAAGAATGTCTCCATGCTTCAACAGCTTGTTGATTAGCGGGTTGACCTTTCCGAGGAGGTTCCACCTGAGGTACAATCTCTTTTAAGAACCTCGCAAGGTTCAAAGTTGTGAGATAGAAGAACATCTTCTGTTGCCATCTCTTAAAATTCTGCCCATTGAATTTTTCTGGTTTTTCAGCATGATTAGCAATAGTTGCACGAGTTTAAGGAGCACCGGTAGTCATTTAAAAAGATCAAACAAGATCAAAACACAAACAGTTATACAACTGTTATAAATCTGTATATAAGAAATTCAATCGTGATTCCTATATACTTAAACCGGATGTGCTTCAAAGAAACTCAATCTTGGTTTCAATGAATCAGATGCAATTATCAAATATATAAAACTGATTTCTAATGAAACTCAATCTTGGTTTCGACAGAAAACAGTGTAAATAAATATGTTAAAAATATTAATCCGATTTAATAAAATGTTGTTAAACAAAATCTGTTTTAAGATTGTGGGAAACGATGTATACTTTTATTAAAAACAGATTACAATTAATAAAACTAACAAACAGTAATGAAGAAAGCAGGAAAACTAAGACGACATAATTATAAAGGATAATTAAATAAAAAAATAAAATAATAAAAAGACTTACAAAATCACCAGCAAGTTGAGGCACGCGTAAGATACGCTTAGAACTAAAGAGCCGAGGCACGTGTTTGACACGCTTCCCTTAAAACAGATTCGTTGTCTGTTTCCGAGGGTACAACAGTAAGTTGACACCCTGAAGTTATTAGATGCGTACTCCGTTGGAAATCAATAATAATACTTATTGATGTGTCTAAAAACTATGGAATTAGGCCTCTATTTATACACAATAGACTCCCTTCCAGTTTACAATAAACTATCTTTTTCTCTTTAAGCATGGTACCAAATGCCTAACTTTGAGACACGATATATCATTCACATCACCTTCATTTTGGACACATAAAAGCCTATTGCGAAGCTCTATTCAAGGAGAACGCGAACCTATAAAGTATCACTAATATATATGTTACATACATATACATAATTGTGTCCAAAGTTGGTCAAAACTCATGCCAACAATATTTTCCAACATATACCGCCTCATGATTCCATTATTTCCGGTTGATGCAATATGCCCGGTTTGTCGTAAGGTATGTTTGGATTCCTTTGAGAATATGCGATTCATTGTCAAGAGCTCCGAGCCTCAAGTACCGACACGACATGGTTAGGGCGTCCTTTTTGACGTATGTAGGCATGCCGGGATTCCGCCAATAAATAAAGAATTTGACTGATCCGTTGGACGGAAGATCCACTTGTACCCGCCTGACGTTCTGTTTTTTGGATGGGTTGGAAGGAAGCATGTGTGTGTGCGCATCTAACTAGGGTTTCTCCTCTCGTGGTTTTGAGTAATCGGGGTTTTACGGTGGGACGAGATGCTTTGAAAACCGCCTCATGCAAAGTGATAAAACATGAGAAAGTGTGCATCGAAAATCAACCCATCTTTATTGCTTTCGTGTTTGATACCTCTGGTTTCTTTGCACCAGAGGTGGTGGAGCTCCTCCACAGAGTCCAACGAGTTATGCATTGCGATCTTATGACACCTAGATTAACAAATGTTGTTTTCAAATGAATTAGAGTTTTGCAATTCTAATACGGCTAACTGTGTAACTTGTTGCTCTTCCACCTCTAGTTATAATGGCATTGATCGATAAATTGATCAGGTATAAATTATAAATAAATATGCTTTTAATCATGTTAACCTTTACATATACAAAGAATTGTGGTTTTTCCGAGACTTGTTCAATAATATCAACACTTAAGCAGGGTACGGTAACATTTTTGTGGCGCCGTGGGGAAAACGCGAGACGAAAACGCCAGAAACCATACCCCATGTCGCGTTTTCGTGCCTCGCACCTACGGGACAACGCGCGTTTTCGCGGGAAAACGCGACACGAAAACGCGAGAACCGTACCGGTTCTCGCGTTTTCATGTTCCCGCGTTTTCGTGCATTTAATATTATTTTTTATTTAATAAAAAAAATTCCCTATGGCTCAAGCCAACCAAGGAGGGTAAAGTTTTGGTGTTGTGGAAACATTTAGACAAAATTAACCATACCGTGAGAAATTTATGGTGTTTTCCCACGGCTTGAGCCAACCACACCTTGTGCTCTAAATGCTGGTGGGAGTTAAAAGGATCTATTTAATGACTATTTAGTGTGTCAACAAATGTTATATCAGTAATAGTCCAAAATTATGTATAAAATAATGCTGGAGGTTTTGTGAGCCGTTTGACCCCTGTCCTTTTTAGCTATTTTCAGTTTTTCTTGTTTGACCCGTTTGAGATGAACCATAGGTACTTAACCCTAGTTGACCCTTTTATTATCAAATGGTATATACGCTTTATTAGTCTTCATGTGCTCAGTATTTTGAATCACTTTTAGGCACCTTCTATCACAATCGGCTATCGTCAAGTGGTTGTTGAAGAAAAGCGAACTACAACACGAGGTAACTGCTAGTCCTTCCTCATTATCTTTTCAAAAATTTCAATTCATCACTGACCTTGTTAATCCATGCTAAAAATTTTTATTTTCAGTAGGCGGTGATGGTGGTGGTGGTGGAAGAGGGAGGTACTCTTCTGGAAGGAATGGTGGTTTTAGGGGCCGTGGTGGATACTTTGGTGGTCGAAGCTTTGGCAAAAACGAGTCTAGATACCAAGGTGAGTTTCGCAACCGTTCAAAGGGTCCCACTGGACGCAATTCAGAGGCCTATAAGCGAGTTGATCAAAACGGGGGTAGCAGAATTACTAATCAACCAAGTAAAGATACTGAATCCACACAGTAATCATTAGTAAACAAACCCCCAATCAAAATTTTGACCATAAATTGAGATTTACTGTTTTGGTTAGGTTTTGTTAATTCCATTTGTATATTCAGTTGCACAAATATGTTATCTGTTATAGACCATTGGTATTTATTTTTTGAATATTTACAACACCTTTTTGGAAATAGAAGTATTTGCGCAGATCTTCATGCAGTTCTTACCCCACGAGTATGCAGGTTTCAAATTGCGAATAACACGATGGACCATCAAAATATACTTGGACTTGACTCCTTGTGATTTATGTATGTTCAAGTGGTATAAAGTATGATCTTGTATAGAGTATTGTATTTTTAATCTTTACGACAAACTTCTGCAAATATTTGTGTCAATGCAATGCGCAATACATAGTTTCATACCCCTAATATGATCTGCAAATTATATGGATTTATACTGTATACAACACAAATGACTATAAATACACTTCAACTTGACTTTTGCAAATTAGACACAAAATTTGAAGCTGCAAAAGCAGCAGAACCACCAATGACACTAACAAGTGCAACCGCAACCTGAACCCCGATTTCCCATGGGTACTCCTCTGGTACCAAATACACAAAAAGAGGACCCAATGCCAATAGGACTAGGCTTAGGGTCCGTAGAGCTGACGGTGTTGATGGGTCTGTTGCAGCTGAAAGGACTCCAAGCTCTTCAGCTTTTGAAAGCAACCCGAGTTTTTCTATTGAAGATAGTGAAAAACCGGCCTTTTCTGCTGCTGAAAGCAAACCGGCTTTTTCGGCTTTAGTTAGCAGTTTTAGCTTTTCTACATTTGTTAGGA
Organism: Glebionis coronaria; assembly: GCA_025667525.1. Taxonomy (NCBI): domain Eukaryota; kingdom Viridiplantae; phylum Streptophyta; class Magnoliopsida; order Asterales; family Asteraceae; genus Glebionis; species Glebionis coronaria. The sequence continues at coordinate 108,743,837 of CM046879.1, read as the reverse complement.
GTTTGATGCTTGATGTTGTTGTTGATCTTTTGCTTCCTTCACCCTTCATTGTTGCAGCCTGTGTTATATGGTGAATATGAAATATATGGCGTTAATTAGCGTAATTGCAATTTTTTTAGTATGATCATTAACAGATTGCAAAGTACAAAAGGAAATGCATAATCCCATTTAGACATGCCAATATCCATCATTTTGTCATTTAAGGTGCTTCTAGAGTTGTTCATTAAGGCTGTAAATAAATTTGGTGTGTTGTAAACTTTAATCCTAAGACCACATCTTTCAGAAGATGTTTCGGTGTCGGCTTAATCATCCACTCATATCGGAACCATAATGTCAGGTTGTGGTCTAGTTAAACAAGATTAAACGGATTGAAAGCCACAGAAAACAAAACATGCTTTGCTTTTTGCATTTCTCATCTTATCTACAAGTGAAAGTATATGATGATGCAATACCAGTTTTTCCCTTTTTCTCTTTTTCAGGTAACCATGTTTTTCAACTTTTTTTGCCGACTAATCACGCGGTTTTATCACACCGGCACATAGACTCAAACCGGTTCAGGGGGTTAGCGGGGCGGGGCTACTTTAAGGTTATTTGCACCAAATTGAACTTGAGAACTCTCACATCTTAGTTAGGATAATCACGGATTCTTAAACACCTGGCTAACCTAAGTGGTTATGCTTACACTAGATTACAAAGTGCAACATATAATGGCTAAAACAACAATCATATCCGTATACTAAGACACACATTTCATGTAACAATATGCATTACTAAATTGTAAGAAAGAACTAGAAATGGTATAACAAAACTAACCTTCTTATAGCCATTTGTAGCAAATGCAAGAGGCTTTTGGGTAGCCATTGATGGAACCAAAAGTGCCATCTTATGATTTTTAATAATGATATTTGGTCTCTTTCTTTTTTTGGTTTTTAGGACACCCTTTGATTTGATATGAGTGATACAGAAAGAAACTACAAGGCACTAGGATTGAGGGTGGTTGCTATTGGGGTTGTCCACGTGTCACCATAGTTTTGGTCCTTTCGGATGTATTTGTATTTGGTTGTTAGGTTCACTACTGTACTGTCCATGGATATTTTTGTTCTAAAGTCTAAACTTATGTAACATACTTTGAATATCTGGTATATAAAGTCAAGACTGGCCCAAAACTAGATGGTCCACTAACTGACCCAAAATTTAGCCCAATAAAGTTGGGTCTTAGGCCGCACCACGAGGCTTAACAGTTACAACGCAACGAAAATTTAGCCATAGCGCTAGGCCCGAGCCGTAAGATAGGAGGTATCTCGTGATTTATGATCTCGGGTCAAAGAGTTATTTGGTATATATGAATGCTAGTTGAGGCTGTTGAGCCCGAGCTTGTAAAATATCTTACAAGCCAAGCTCGAGCTAAAACGTAAAGCTCAAAATGAGCTATATAGATTTCAATCAGTCGAGCTCGGGCTCAACTCAACTCGATTGCACCTCTATATTTCCTAGCCACCCCACACATATGTTTAGCCCATATCATGTTTATAAAATACCTACGTAGTAGGACTGTCCACATTTAGTTTCGGTTGGGTTTTGGCTAAATCGAAACCGAAAGTAGGCCAACGAATAGTCTAGGGTTTGAATGATTTTAATCTTTTTTTAATCTTTTCTCGTGATAAAATTAAACTTCTTTAAAGAATACATGTTGAATCGTCAATTTTTATGATATCATTACTTTTACAAAAATAATTGTGAGTTAAGTAAGTGATGTCTATAATTAACGAATTGAGAAAATTTTATAAATTATCATGATACAAAGATGTTGCATGCTTCTTTGTACATGTTTTTGAATTGTCAAAATTTATCGAAATAAGTTTATTTGCCATCCAACGTGTAAAAGCACTTGCACTTACTCTTTCACCATACGTTAGACTGTGGTGATTTTGTACCCCGAGGTGATATAATACACTCGATTGTGAGACGTCGGTGCTATATAACCACAGTTTTTGGTTGGACGACTTAAGCAAGTTAAGATAGGTGAGACCTTAACTCGTGTCAATAGATGGGATAAACATGTTCACTTTTTCACTTTGAATTGTCACAAATGATGTATAGAAAGGTGAGTCCCATAATTCTAGAAGTTGTATGGGATGCAATTATTGAACGTCAATTACCCCTTTAATATTATCATCACTAGCATATCAACTGATGTGGTGGCGATATGTCTTGGTGGATTCTAGCTTTTAGAAAACTAATTGTTTATTTATAAACATGGGTATTTAATTTTCTATAAAGATAGAATTATCCGAAAATACTAAAATTGAATTTTGTGATTCTTTTAAAAGTATTAATGCAACGAAGTTCTATAAACTTAATTTTGTTTGACAAGCAAATCTTTTCTTGTAAGAAAGAAAGAGACGTATACCTATCCTTTTTCCGTGCAAGGAAAAGCTATTAATAGGTATGATTAAATTATTGTAATTATCAATCTCTAAGCGAACTTAATGGTTAAGTAGATTTGCACAACTTATTGTTTCAGGTAGATCTCATTAATCTTTTTGAGTTTTTGAGCATCTTTCAAACTAATAAGTCTCTTAGCAATCTCTAGACAATCAATGCTTTTTTTGTTCTTTACATATCGATACCCTTTAAGGCTATAATCGATAAGAACAAAACAAGTGCTTTATTTGCTTATTGTGATTAAAATAACTAACTTTATTTATCCTATTTATTATGTTTTAACCAAATGTAGGCACTATATACCTTTATTAAATGGTAGGCCTAATATGGAGGAAATTACATGCTAATTTTCAAGTTAAATAAAGCATGATAGATATTCTGTCATCTACATGGTAGAAATTCATACACTCTCTATAATACAATAAGTAACTGTTACTTATGGGCATTTAAAGTGAGTAGGAAAGTAAATAAATCGTTATTTAGTTTTCACTAGTGAAGTAACATTTGTAATGTTGTCAAATCCAGTGGGAGCATTGCGTTTTACTACTTAAAATACATTAATGTAATGGTGTCTAAATTCAGTGGGAGCTACAAGCTTGTATACCTTCGTAGTAATCCATATTATTTCTAGTTTGACTTGAAATAATAACTTACTTTCAGAATATAAAGAACCATATTTTAAGGATAACTGCATCCTATTTTATAGGATAAACACTTTTGAAGTATATTCCATACAATAATTATACACGATTCCTTATAAATATATATGGTTGACATTCTACTAGTTATTCAAATATATATGTCACTATCATATTGTTCATATAAACAAATGCGTTTCGTAATTGTTTATTTGCATACATGATGTTGTGTCATGCACAAGTGGGAGAAATCTTTATTCTGTGCAAGGTACAACACATAACAATATGACAAATGGTTTCTTGACCGCGATATAAGAATCTAATGTTCTATTAAGACTTATACATTTAATTTTCAATGTATGTTGTATAGTTTAGAAGATGTCAAGATATGAATAACAAGCTACTTCAACTAATTTGTTTATATTTATTGAAATATTTCTTGGAATGCACAATAATATAAATGAAGTACGCAATTAACTTGAAATAACTATTGAAGTTGTTCATAGTTACTTTATGAATGTTTATGTCTCTCGTAAGCACAAGCATATAGTCTTTAATTGTTAAAGGACTTATAACATAAAGTAAATAGTTTACTTGTTATGTCTTCTTGTTAATGAACATGAAGTCTTTGAATTATTCAAAGGATAAACAATGTATTTATAGTTATTGAACTATTTAACGATGTATACATTAGAGCATGCACTAGGTTTTTAAATGCATTATATTTTCAATCTTGTGTTGACACAACTGATAAGTATTTAACCTAAAGAGAATTAAGTTATTTAGGGATTGCCATATAGTATTACAATCTCAATACTCACAGAATGTCTTGAGTGATAAATCAAATTCTTTAAAATTGATGTTGATAACTTGAAATACTTTACCTCCAAAAGTTGTCAAGGTTTAGAAATTGAGTATACAAAGTATATACTTGAATATTACTCCGGCCTAGAAGGACACTAAGACACCATCAAGCTATGGGATGTGATGAATCACATTGAGTCTTTAAAATTAAAGTTCTGAATTTGTCAAGAACTATCAAGGTATTTTGTGACGTGTTCCAAAAGATAACAATTTGTTGTTGCCCTACATGCTAAGTATTTGAAGAATAATCTATGATTACTAAAAGCAAGTGGGAGGGCTCGTAGATCTTTAAGAGATAAATAACAAAATACGCAACCTTCTAAATATAGTAGCCAATGTCATAATGATGGTGAACATTAAGTGTTGAACATCGTAATGATAGAACTCACATTCATAGATCTGCAAGGATGTATTTAGTACTTGAATGATATATTGATATGTCAATACTAAGGAATGTATGTTAGAGGATCATGGTGACCCTACTAACCATCTAGATGAATTATTGAATCTTGATGTCATTATTGAATAAAACTATAAATGAGTAGATGCAAGTCCATAGAAGATAATCAATTTTTGAAAACTTGATTAATCTTTAACCAGTCAGTTAGACCGTGAGGTGAATATAGTTTATTGAGTGAAAGACTCTATGGACAATATTGTACACATGATTAATGTATAATATGTGATAGAACAGTTCTACACGCATTAAAAAAGATGATTAATTGTCATGATAGTTTTATAATGATAAATATGACAATGTAATATTTAAACTCTTTTGTACGATTACATTAGCGAGGACGGTTGTGATCAAAGTGTTTATAAATTACAATAATCTTTATGTAGTGTACATAATGCAAGAATCCATGTATGGATTAATGCATGCATCTAAGGAATATATCTCAAGTCAAAATATTAAATCTATGTTTTGATTTTTAATTAGATCTAAGATAACTTGTGAGTACATCTAAAAGCTAGTGGGAGTATTATGTTTATTTCTTAAATCACATATGATGTATAACATATGGAAAGTAATATTCCATGTAAGCAAGATGTTAAACCTTAGCTTGGAATAAGATTTCATATGAAAGGGTTTAGAAATTAAACGTATGACCTTGATATGTATGTTTATTGTAATAAATATTTGTGGTTAATGAAATCCAACACAACATGAAATGTCATTTTGAAAGTCTCAATGAATATATGTCATTTGATGAGAGTTGACATAAGATGAAAACTTAAGGGATTCATCATATAAATCATATTGTGTGTATGGATAGTTGTAAAACTTGTATAAGTATAAGAAGATTTGACAACAATGATTGTTTACAGAGATAATCATTTGGATGATTAGTACAAATGTTATGATAAGATTTGTTTGGAATAGAAAAATCATTACAAACTTGAATTGTTCCAAGTAATGAATATTCTATATGATAATAAGATGTAATTATTATTGACAACAAACTTAGAGTTTAGAAAGACACCAAATATTATCATAGTAATAGTTTATAATTTATGGATTATAATATATCATAGTGATGTTTCTAGACATGGATGATAACTTGATTGAGATAACACTCAATACTAATCATGGTGCGATTTCATCCTTGATGATGACCATGTGAACTAACTATGTTCAAATTGAGCATAATGTTGTAATACATATTAAAAGAATAAATAATACTTTATAGTTTAAGAAGCTAGTAAAGAAGATTGTTTTCAATAAGGTATTTTGTTGGACTCACACACCTTATAGGATGTACAACAACAATACTCCTATTTTGTTGTGTGTTCATATGTAGAAACGTACATAATAACAATCATTATATATGGTTAGAGATTTTCATAATTGTGAATTTGAAATAAGTATTCTCAAAATTCCAGAGATCAAGCCTAGTAGAGTTTCGTGAAATATATGCCTTGACATGATCGTCATATCTTGAGACATGATTTTTCAACTAAGGTTATCATGCATTGATCTTTTAATATTTGGATAAAAGATATTGTTAATCAATATTTATTTTGTGAATTTAAGTATTGGATATGCTCGTTTTATTTAATATATATTGGTCCTATTTTTGCATGTTTAAATTCTTGAATAATATGTTATTCTAAATTGTCTATGTCGATTGATTATATGGGAATATAATTGAATTAAGACATATATGAGAGATGGTAATATTTGTAGAATATGTAAGAACGGTTCACCAACTCATACGATATCCAAAAGTTGTATATCGGACATCTCCTACTAACAAGTCAATCACTTTATGGATCAACGTCTTTAAGTGAAACTTGTAAATGATTTACATTACTAAATCCTTTGACTTGAGATGCAAGCAAGTCTTATATATGTGGATGGTACTTTTTGTTATAGTTCTAACGCTATCCTGAATAAGGTAGTAATAAAGGCTATAATCATTTGTATCTTGAAGCATGTAAGAGGCACGTGTAGTCAAGATAGAATTTGTTCATTCAACTAGGATTGAAAAATAATGCTACTGGGCCCCTCGTTAATTAATTAGATGTTTGTATGGTCATACCCAATGGTCATCTAGATTTTTCTCGATTAAATTGGTAATCTATATTAATTATGTAATGCGAGAAACAAAATAGTTAAAATGGAATGACTTCGATCCATATCTATTATTAACATTGCATTTGAGAAACAAAGGGATTGTAAACGTTTAAAGTCATTTAAATGTATTTTATGGGAAGCTACACTCGCGAGTTTCTGGGAGCATTGACGTGTTGCTAGACGCTAACCAATGTTATTATATTATATTATTCTACATGTCCAAGTGGGAGCTGAAAGAATATGTACACGTAAATAGTATATGTCTGGAAAACGTCTCGAGCCTATGGGAGCACACACATATACACAAAGGATACGTTTATTATAATTAATATCTTTATTATATATTAATTATATTAATATGTTTCACGAAATAGTTAAATGGTCGAACTAGAAAAATAGAAGGGGTATGAGTGTCGTTTCTAGCAAACTAGAGGAGGTGTTGTGGTGTAACTTGAAGATCAAGTTATTCAACTATATAATGACTCTTAGGAAACATTATATTTGTTGACACATTATATCCCTAAGCGTTACACTATATCCGAATACCTTATACATTAACATTCGGTTTATCTCTTTTCTTTGTTCGTAAAATCAATACCGAGGAATAAATTGACTAATATTTATATGCATGACTTTTCATGCATATTATGTGCATACGTGATCTATGCGTAATATAAGTCATTCTTTTCCCTCTTATATGATATTATGATCGATAAATTTAATCCCATGTGGATTCTATTGTGTTCCATCAAAACGACAAACTCTTGTTTGTTTGTGATGTTATTCGTGAAGCAAGGACTACAATTTTATCGTATCTCGTTGACGTGTAGTGTGTGCAACCATAGAGGTTATCCACTTTGGTAACTTGTAAGGGTTTCGGTTATATTGGTTGTTCGACAAAAGTGATTTAATACATTGCTAAAAGGTACGCGATTCTTTATCGTTTATGTTAATTACTTGTTTATACGTGATCTTATTATTCCGATGCGTACTCGTGATTATTAATGTGTTAATATGGTTAAAGGTTTTTATAAATTCCAACAAATGGTTCCTAACATCAAAATAAAGACATAACATTAATCAAAATGGATCAAAACACACTTGTTCATCATAGAGAATTCTTCAAAAATAAAAAGTGTTGCATGTGGGATTTTCTTAGCTTAAAACAATCACAAGAACATTTTCAAGGTGGGTCTTTGATCACTTTCTTCCAAATTTGTATATCAAAATTTTTGAAGATGGATTTATGGTGTTGGGGTTGGACGACAACAACAAGGGAAGGGAGAGAGTTTTTGTGAAAATTTTAAAATGTATAAAATGAATAAAAGTTAGTGGAATTTTCTTTTATACTTTGGTGGGGGTAAAAAGTGTAAATCATGCATTCTTTTGGCCTCAAATGTAAAATACAAGCTAAAGAGCAGGAAATGACTAGTAGTTTGAAAATTTAGTGAAGTCGGGTTTCGTCTCGGCTTCATAAAAATAAATTCCCGTTCAATAAAAATACTTTTTCGATAATTTAACGCACACAAAACGAATAAACAAGGTTCTGACTCGACTTAATACGTAATGAGACGAAAATTCCAAAAATCTCCAATATCGAGATAATCGATAATAAAACGTAAAATTTGGGCATACATCGGCATCGCGATTACTAACGGTTCTCTCCAGTCGTCACAACATTCAAATAAAGCCACATATTTTCGGTTTCAACTTAAACCGTCAAACATAACAATACTTACCATTACTTAGAAATTCAAAATCAGTTACATAGTTAGGGTAAAATAAAGGCGCTAAGTTCTGGTTATTACATACTCACCTCCTTAAAGGAGCGAGGTCATGGCGCTCGCCTCACCTCATACTCGTATTGCGCACTACTAGGAAAGATGAGGGCACTTCTTCCTAAAGAAGTCCTCACGTTCCCACGTGAATTTCGGTCCACGTCTCGAATTCCATCAACACTTCTTCAAGCTCGACACACGAAAATTATACGAATTGCACGAAGCTCATTCGACGACTCCAACTTATAAACAACCGGTCCCACCCGTTGATGACCTCAAATGGTCCAATGTACCTTGGACTTAACTTTTCTCCGTTTTCCAAAATGGGTTACACCTTCCCAAGGTGATACCTTAATCATTACCATGTTTCCGACTTCAAATTCCAACGGCTTCCTACGGTTATTGGCACAGCTCTTCTGACGATTTCTCGCGGTTAACAAGCGATTCTCAATCCTTGCGGTCTCTTTCGCAGCCTCCCGAATTATCTCAGGTCCAGTCAATTTCCTTTCCCTTACTTCGTTCCAACAAATTGGTGATCTACACCATCGTCCACGGTTCTCACAAAAACAATTACTCATAAAAGAATGTCGCATGGGTCGCACATAACTCCATCGAAAACGTTCCAAAAAACTCAAGACGAGATAATTAGTTCTAGTCGTACAAAGTCACCTTATTGCGTAATCTCGAACATACCAACCTATTTCGTCAAAAACGAGTTCATCGATACGGAAATCCCTTGGCGTATACATTGCTCCACCAGATGCATCACGATCTAAATCAAACACGAATGTCATCACTAGGGACGTAAATCATATTACGACATGTTTTCCAAAAATCCAAATCACGCCAAATCAATAAGTTCAATCGTGTTATCTCATGCTTGCTAAACAACCAAGCCATGATAAATAAGAATAGCTCACAGGATTTTCGGGTAAGTCCAGTCAAAAGGAAGGTTGGAAATTTAAAGGATATTCACTGGCGTGACAGCCATGGATGCATATCCAAAAATAACAAGAAAATATTTTCGTCACCAGAGGGCGTTCCCACACGGATCCATACTCAAAAGATAATACAAGAACACCATCTCACTTCCGCCCCACACGCAGTCAAAGTCTCAATAAGCATCGTCGTTGAAGGTCAAAAAGATATTACATGCTACGCGTTATCCACGGTCGGACGTCATTGGACAATGTCTTCTAGAGTTCACACAACGTACGATCACTCGACTAGATAACATACTACATAAATACATAAAAAAGCAAAGGTTGAACATAAACTTCAAATTTGGATATCTACTGTTGATCATCGAGAAAATCCTTGAACGATCCCTTGATAATAACAACTCAATTCCCAAAGTCTTCTCACTTGCAGTGTCGGCTACAACATACTCCTCGAGGTTGGTAGGATGGTTAGATGATCATGCATGTATTTATTTAGTGATAATCATGTATGGATCATGTTGTTTTTATGAAAGAAGTTGATTTTGATTTTTTGGTTTTTATTTTTATGAAATCTACAAGCGTTAGGATTAATATATGTTGATATTAGGGGATTAGGATGATGAGAAAAGTGGTTAAATTTGATCAAAAGTATGATTTTATGAAAGTTTTTATAGGGTAAATTAGGGCAGTAGGTTCAAGGCTATTTTTAGATGTCTTATGTTTTGAAAATGGTTAAACTAATAAAACAGAGTTATGTAGATTTTGATTATCTTCGTTTTGGCGTAAATTAGAGCTTCTAACTCCAAACGAGCGTGAAGTTATGATAATTTGATTATTCATGTACCGGGAGACGAGTATCGGCATAATATGTAGTTGTTGTCGATATTTAGATCGAATCTCGAGGACTATAGAATGCGTTTCAAAATGAGTCAAGGGCTGTTTTAAAATGTGAACCCTAGGTTGTGTGTCTATTTTCAAACCTAAGTGTCGGTTTTGTAAATGAAGTCGTGTAGAGAAGTCAAAATGGTTGTATGAGTCGATGACGTAAAATTGTCTGGTTTTTGTAGTACAAAGATGTGTCGGGCAGGGAGTCTTAGAAGTAAAATCTTTTGACAAAAATTTTGAAGGACTTTCTATAGATAGTAAGTGAGCTCTCTGAGTAGTATCATAAACTTTTGACGTGTTTAAGTAGGGTAAATGAGCTAGTACATTTGGTATGTGCCGGAAGATTTTTATCAAGAATATAGAGTAATAAAGTAAATGTGCAGAAGAGTATAATAGTATCACTTGTATTGTTTTCTTTTGGGTTTGTTGTGATTTTATGATTTTGAGTTTGATGATATTATGTATGGTTTATTACTCGAGTCTAATATTAATGAACGTGCCTTAATTGATAGGTTGCGGTTCTCGTGTTTGAAGGGCATCACTTATCATCGACGATCATCTCGCTAGGTCTCTTATACTAAGGTGAGTCTGTAGCCTCGCTTTTCATGCTAGCTACTAAATGTTTTAATACCCGTGAGCGGGCTATTTGAAAATAAATGAACACAAGTCATGATTGATTATTTGGACCCGAATGTTGCCTATTGTTGCCTTGAATTGTATTGAGTACCTTGTTGCTAAAGACACTAGTTTCATGAACCATTAACTATGTTCTGACTTGATGTTGTGAGTTGGGAATATCCGCTTATTCAAATGGTAGTACTACGGGGTTAACCACCCTATCTGAGACCTGGGCTTTACGTTGAGTAACCTCTGGGGAGGATAATTTACGAGAATGAGATGTGGGTATATATCTAGCAACTAATACCCTAGAGGGGAAATCGTTTTATCTAGTCATGCTGGCATTTGGCGTGGGTGACTAATTGGTTAAGGGGTCGGTGTCATGAGCTTAAATACAATTGTATAGCTTTGGCTATAAGATGAGTTGCCTTGATAAAGATTGTGTGCACGACAATTCTATAAAATGATTATGATTGATTTCTATTCTTGTGTTCAAATGTGATTTGTTAAACCTATGGACTCGCTCAACATTATTGTTAAACCTATGGACTCGTTTAAGCATGTGTTTCAGGAAATCGAAGGTGAACGATGGCGGAACATTGTTGTGGATGTTGTGGGTTAGCTTTTGAAGTCTGGTGGTCTAAAACATTTTCTTTCCCTTTTACTTTTGAACAACTTGTCTAATGTTTGTGTATTGTACTAAAACTTTGTGGTTTGATGGTCGAGATCTAAGGGGGACTAAACGCTTTACTCTGATGTTGTTTTGGTACTGTATGGGATGAAAATTATGTTTTAGACAATGTTGTGAAGCCTTATTTATATTTTATGTGTAAACGTCTCATTTTGAGTCGTTCAATATACCTTGTGTGATGATACTTGTGTTTAGTACCCAATTGTGTATTTCTGCTGCGCAATGTAAATTGGGGTGTTAAAGATAGGTATCAGAGCTACAAGTTATAGAGAACTAGGTCGATTTTGAAAAATGTCCTAAACTATAACTTTGATGTCGAAAGTATTTATTTTTTAAAAGCACACAACTTCTCTGCAACGCTCCGGTAAGATCACTTTTAGTTTGTTTGTATTATAGATGTATCCCTCAGAACTGAAATGAATTCCTAAGTATTTATTAAGTAAATACTATGATACTATAATGATGTTATTGAAAGTGCGCTGAGTGCTTGTCATTATTATATTTTCTTTTTGCGAGCATTGCAAAAACATCATTTGCATTGCATTGCATATCATGGGTTACGTATAACATTTGCACGCTCATGCATTGCATATATAATTTTAAAAAATGACCTTAAGTATCCTCAAATTTCCTATAATTGTAGAAATGGCTGATATAACGCGTGATGGTGATTGGATAGAAATGAATGACATTATAGGAGATGGGGAAGTAGATAATTTTGGTGCTAGTGATGATGAGGAGCCATATGAGTATCTGGATGATGGGATTGCTCCTGATGCAGTAGGACAGACTGAGCCTAAAGTGATTCAAGGTAGTTATGTGCCGAGAGCTAATGTTGTGCCACCGACTGTTCAGAGTTTTCAGCGACCTGTTGTACGTTCTTCTATGCCTACCTGTGATGCTTATATGAGTAGTTTGCCTAGGATTGCCCATACTAGAGATGATTTCCCTGTTGAATCAAGCAATGCTGCTAGTTCTCGATCTATCCATGAGAACATAGCTAAGATGTATTGTCATGGACCCATATCTTATGAAGATAATTATTGGTTTCTTAAAAAGTTTGATAGATATTTGTTTGAAAGGTATGTAGTTGAAACCCGCGTGATCAAAAGGTTTGAGCAGAATGAGAAGCAGTTTGATAGGTTTGTTTCTGGTGTGAAGAGGTCAGAGTTTGTTAGAGCTAGGGAAATGGATGAAGTTGCTAGTCTTCGATCGATGGTGTTGAATTTGAGTGCTCAATTTGAAAGGTTTCGCGAGGACCAAGAAAGGATTACAAGGGTAAATGTGTGGGATGTGCCAATGAGATCTTATCGAAGTCAGGGTGTGAGGATCCGTGATGTGCCAAGTCGTATGGGACTCATTTATTGGTTAAGCCATGTAAAGGAACAAGTCGTAAGGGAAAGGAGAAAGTGGAAGAGGGGTCTGAGGAGGAAGATATCAGCAGTGATGACGAGCCGATGTGCAAGAAGCCACGTCGATCACCGCGTGATTAGTTTCTTTGTGTTATCTTTATTATCCTTGTTGTAATATAACTTATCTAAACTGGTACTGTAGTGATATGATGAAACTTAATGACTTTTAAGTTTGACGTGATGAAGGGTTGTAGTGACATTACTTGTCATGATTTTGTGGAAATTTTCCAATGCAATCAAAATTACCTTCATGATCTATGATTTGTCTTTTTAGTTCTTTTGTGATTTGGTTAATGAATCATTGTGGATTGTGTTGTTTGTGCATGTAGTATCCATGATACGTCTTGATAGAGAAATCCTTCTTCTTATCTTGATATGAATACTTACTTGTTTTCTTTCATTTGTAATGTCAGAAACATGCCACCCAAATTGACAACTGTTACTGTAAGCAATATGATTGAGCAAGCTATTGCTAGAGCACTGGAAGCCGAACGTGCTGCAAGGAATCAAGACACTGGGAATAGGAATGTTGTTGATCCAGTTGGAGGTAGTGCTGATAATCTAGTTGGAGGAAATGCCGCTGGTCAAGTTGGAGGTAATGTTGTTGTTCAGCAAGTTCAGAAAGAGTGTTCATATGCTAGTTTCATGAAATGTGGACCTACCCAATTTCGTGGTACTGGTGGTGCTTTGGAATTAAGAAGGTGGATTGAGAAGATTGAAAGTACTTATGAAATCAGTGGATGTTCAGAAGCCAATAAGGTAAAATTTGTTGCAGCTACATTTCAAGATGATGCTTTAAGCTGGTGAAATAGTCAAGTAGCTACTGTAGGTTTGGTTGAAGCAAATGCAAGAACATGGACTGTGACCAAGGGACTGTTAACTGCTGAGTTTTGTCCTGAGGAAGAGTTAGGTCAGTTGGAAGATGAGTTGAGACATTTTGTGTTGAGGAATAATGATGTTGTTGCTTATACGAAGAGGTTTTCTGATTTGTGTTTGTTGTGTCCTGATGCTTTTGCTGATGATCGTATGAAGAAGAAGCAGTATATCAAAGGTTTATCTAGCAATATCAAGGGAGAAACTACTTTGTCGAAACCCAAGACTTTTGATGAAGTTGTTCAGATGGATCATAATTTGATGGACGTTAAGCTGCAAGACAAGAAAGATAGTATTGCTGAAGGGAATAAAAGAAAGTGGGAAGCTACACAGTCTAACCAAGGGCAGAATAGAGGAGGTTATCAGAACAAAAATAACCAAGGACCAAATAGGAATCAGCAGTACAACTTGAGGAGGAATGATGGTGTTCGTGCTGCTATTGGGCCTCAAGGTATAAAGTGAACCCAAAGTGTGGTCGATGCAATATGTATCATATTGGAAATTGTCCACCTACTTGCAACAAGTGTGGGAAGGCCGAACATAAGGCGGCAGACTGTAGGAACAAGGGTGTGGCCACTGGAGCCAATGCTGCCAAGGTGATTACCTGTTTTGGATGTGGAGGACGTGGACATAAGCAAGGGAACTGTTAGAGGGTTGGCGCTCGACAGGGAGGCAATGTTGCTGTTGTTAGTGCTACTCTAGCCTATGTCGTGGGAGATGATGACAAACCTCAAGGTCTGAATGTGATGAGTGGTACGTTCTTACTCGATGCTTGTTATGCTAGTGTGTTATTTGATTTTGGATCCGATAGAAGTTTCGTAGATGTTAGATTCAGTCAGCTATTGGATAGGGAACCAGTAAGATTGACAACTAGTTATAGTGTGGAGTTAGCTGATGGTAAGATAGTTAGCACTAGTTCTATACTGAAAGGTTGTTCCTTGAAGTTAGGGAATTATGTGTTTAATATTGACTTGATGCCCATAGAATTAGGATCTTTTGACGTAATTATTGGTATGGATTGGTTAGTTGCGAATGATGCAGTAATTGTTTGTGGGGAGAAATTATTTCAGATACCGCTAAGGAATAGGGTATTGACTGTGAAGGGTGATGAATGTACTTCTCGTTTTAGAGTTGTTTCTTGTTTGAAGATGATGAGGTATATGGAAGAGGGTTGTGAAGTGTTTCTTGCTCAGATAACTAGTGATGGTGAAAATGAGAGGAAACTGGAGGATGTGCCTGTGATTAGAGAGTATCCTGAAGTTTTTCCTGAAGATTTGTCGGGATTACTGCCGCATCGTGAAGTTGAGTTCCGTATTGACTTAGTGCCGGGAGCTACGCCTGTTGCTCGTGCACCGTATCGTTTAGCGCCGTCTGTGATAAAGGAAATATCTGATCAATTGAAGGAATTGATGGATAAGGGATTTATTAGATCGAGTTCGTCGCCGTGGGGTGCTCCTGTTTTGTTTGTTAAGAAGAAAGATGGATCGTTTCGAATGTGTATTGATTATCGGGAACTTAACAAATTGAGTGTCAAGAATCAGTATCCATTGTCGAGGATTGATGATTTCTTTGATCAGTTGCAAGGGTCAAGTGTATACTCGAAGATCGAGTTGAGATCTGGGTATCATCAACTGAGAGTTAGGGAAGAAGATTGATACAAACTTTTAGTATGGGTTCTAGATTTGTCTCGGTATCTCCTCGAATTGATCACGGCTCTAAGTGGAATGATTTGTTCTTGGTTAATAAAAAGGTGTTGGTTTGTTTATCTATTTTAAACTAATGACAAATAAGTAAGTGTCGATGAGTAAAATTAAAGCTTTAAAAGATTAGGCGAGTTTAAAAATAAATGCTAACGACAAATTTGGGAAAATACTTGAACACTAAATAAAACTAACACTTGTAAACTTTATAAAAACAAGAAATTTAAACAATCGGAAAATCAAATCGGAATGTAGCCAAGTAGACCCAGATCGGAATATATTCCGATCTGGATCGGAATGTTATCAAAAGGGGTAATCGGAATAATCTTAAAATGGCAAATCGGAATAACCAAAAATTAGCTAATCGGAATATATTGGAAAATGCACTAATCGGAATGATTGGAAAAATGTGCTAATCGGAATATCATGCAAATAAGCCACAATCGGAAACTTCAAAAGGGAGTCCAAATCGGAATACGAACAAAAGGGCCAATCGAAAACTTCAAAACCCTTTTCCGATCTGACGATCGGAATAAGGGCGCTGCTGGTCGGAATACGTAGTCGGAAAAGGGTTTTACCCTTTCCGAACACTCTTTGATCCGAGAAATAAGCTAGGGAATAAGCTATGGAATAAGCTAATACCCAAACAAGCACGAATCCATAAAGAATCGGATTAAATAAGCTCAAATAAAAATTTATCTAAACTTCAAATAAGCAAAAACATAAATCAAATGATAAAAAGATAAACTTTTTAAGAAAACTTTAAAAAGTGAATAAGCAAAACCAACAAATAAGCCAATAAGCACAAAGATCTTAAAGCTTATTCGTGTAGAAACTTAAGGAAACATAAAAAGATTAACTTTTTAAGCACAAAATCCTTGATGAACAACACGTATCATACGAGATTTGTACCAAAATCAATCAAAATCAAAGAAAGGTAGAATAAGATTAAAGATTAAAAGCTAAAAACTTGAACTTTATTAATGAAAAGAACAATGCAAAGGTTTTATCTTTGAAAGATTAAAAGGAAGAAAGATGAAAACTAGTGAGAGAAAGTTTAGAACTTTCTCTCTCTAAAAACTAGAGAGAATGAAAAACTAAAAACTAACTAAGACTAACTAAGTGTCCCAAATTTGTGAAGTAAAGTCCTATTTATAGGCATGTCTTGTGGGCTTTGTGAATGGGCTTGGTTTTGGGCTTCTTTTCTTCTTCCTTCTTTATTCTTTACGTTTCTTTTAAACAAACATTTCCGACTTTGGATTTTGAGAAGTGTCGGTGAATAATTCCAACTCGTCTTATAATCTTTTGTTTAATAGACTCGAGTTCTTCGACATATATGAATCTTCCATCTTTGGCTCTATTCTTCGATAAATCTTTAAATAGGCACAATGACTTCAAATCTTTTGCATCTTTTGCATCTCTTGGACAATAGACTTCGTCTTGAGTCTTTTTCTTCGATAAAACCCGTGCAATCCCATGTTTTCTTCAATATTCATCCGGTTGACTCTGAAAACACAATAAACACAAAAACCACGCATAATTCCAAACAAATGATATTAAATACGTGTTTTGGTCTTGTTTTAGCCAGAAATAGGTGGTAAAAGGATGGGTGTTTTCACACCTATCAAATCCCTTACACTTAACCATTGCCATGCCCTCATGCAATGCTTAGCGATAAAGCAAGTTTACACTTTTCTCATAATCAATCAACCTTGGCCTTATTAAAATACTACTAAACAAAAATTAAAGTACTAAGAGAAATTAAAACGTTAAAGTAAACAAAAGGATAGAAAATAGCTATGTGGAAATAACTTGCAAAGGGATCTAAGACTTACATTAGGGCTTCGGTGCTGCGACGATTCATCACCCTCAAGTTTCACGTTCCCCACACTAAGCTTAAAAACGAGATCATTGTTATTATAAGTTAGCAAATCAAACACTTACTCACATGGCTTAATTATATGCTTAAACTCCCTTATTCCTAGGTGTATCTCTTATATTTTATTTTTGTCTTAGAATGATCACGAAGATGCATTTTTGGACGTATTTTGATAGTTATTTAGGCTGAAAGCAAAGTAGGACGATTTGATCAATAGTTAGCTAAAGGACAAAATCTCTTAAAACTGCTTCTCGGGATATCAAAAAGTTCATATCTTGGCATAACTCGGTTCACGATTTGAGACCTTTCTCGGGCCGATATTTGGCATGTACTTCATACTTCATATCTTGAGAGACGTTCTTGAGATAATGGTCTTCTCATCGTTAATAGAGTTTCTTCACTTGGAGACTTTTGAGGGGTACTCCAACTTCGTTGACCACGACTTCATGATTATTCTTCAATCTCTAATTGGGATTTTGAGATACAACGATCCGCCTCCTTTTCGGACTTGGATCTATTTATCCTCATACCTTGTTAGGGTCTTTTCGGATAGACTTCTCCATGATCTTTATGGGAGTTGATTGCTTTTCGTCGTGAGTCTTGATCCTTCATATTGATTTTGGGAATAATGCTTTTCACATCACTTTTGGATCTTCAGCAATAAAATGGAATCCTCATGCCTTGTTAGGGCCTTTTCGGACTCGCCAATCTTCGCGCCCCGCTTCATAAGTTATGCCTTGGCTATGAACTCTTATCATTACCGAGCAACTTTTAAACGATCTTGGGCTAGAAGCTAAGTAACTTTTCAAATCGTACAACCTTACTTATTGCAGATAAATTATTAGCAAGTGATGGGAGAATAGGCAAATAATTACACCAAGTGTGCTTGTGCAAGAATACCGACTTATAATCGACTCTATCATTTCTCGTTCTCCACAATTTAAAATCCCAAGTAATGAGACTCGTGGATGCTTAGCCTAATAAACCAATTAAGGTCTACATGGTTAAGGATACTAGCTAGAATAAACTTGAATAAGTCTATTCGGGTTGAGTCAAAATAATCGCAACGGGCCTAATATGTCAATTCTAAACTAGCTACACCACTTTATTAATATTTTTGACTTTATTGCGGGATATATACATTTGAAAGCAACGAGAAAAATTTAAAAATTACGACTATATGGCCAAAGTTAATTAAAAATTTGAAAAATGTTGAAAAAGATGATTTTCTTGGTTAAATGAAGGCATTTTCATGGAAAAGTCCACTTAAAACTTCGATAGAAGTCCCCCTACACTTAAGATAAACATTGTCCTCAATGTTTAAGCATGTGGGAAAAGTCTCCCCTACACTTATGACATTGTGCACGTTGGTTAACTCAAGTTAAGGAAGAGACGACTAACGTGATCAATTTCAAATGTGAGTATGAAGAAAATTGAATCACGATAGTTGAGAGATAGAACCGGATTTCAGATAACACGGGAGCACGGTTCTTCAAAGGTTCCAAAAGTGCATTCATCCCTGTAATCACATCACCACACAAAGACAAACACCTATATAGGTCCCCCTACACTTAGGAAGTTAAAACAGAAAAGGATAGATACTCGGGTTGCCTCACGAGGAGCGCTTGTTTTTGATAACCGAGTCACGAGCCTGACTCGACCCAAAATTAGTTCATGGGGAACGTGGTGAGGGATGGAATCATCTCCTGAGAGATGTTCTAACCAAAGTATAACTTCACTCGTTGGCCATTCACCTTAAAATTCGGTCCATTAGGTTGAGCGAGCTCGAGAGTACCATATGGAAAAATTTGGGCAATGGTGAATGGGCCGGACCAACGAGATTTCAGCTTGCCCGAAAAGATTTTCAACCGAGAGTTAAAGAGTAAAACTTTGTCTCCAACTTGGAACTCTCGGTTCTTAATCTTAGAGTCGTGAATGAGCTTAGTCTTCTCCTTATAGATCAAAGAATTTTCATAAGCCTCATTACGGAGTTCATTCAGCTCATTGAGTTGGATCTTGCGTAGGTCACCGGCTTTGTTGATATCAAAATTAGCCCACTTCAAGGCCCAGTAAGCCTTGTGCTCCAACTCAATGGGGAGGTGGCATGCTTTCCCGTACACGAGACGATATGGTGTACAACCAATCGGAGTCTTGTATGCGGTACGAAAATCCCACAAATCATCATCAAGTTTATCAGCCCATGAGGCACGATGCTCTCCCACGGTTTTTTCAAGAATTCGCTTTAATCCTCGGTTGGATATTTCAGCCTGGCCATTAGTTTGTGGGTGGTAAGCGGTGGAAAGACGATGATTTACACCATACTTAGCCATGACTCTAGCAAATTGGTCGTTGCAAAAATGAGTCCCGCGATCACTAATAATGGCACGAGGAACACCAAATCTAGCGAATAGCGATTTCAAAAAGTTACAAACCACCCTTGCGTCATTAGTGGGTAAAGCTTTGGCTTTAACCCATTTGGAGACGTAGTCAACAGCTACAAGGATGTATTTGTTTCCTTTAGATGAAGGGAATGGCCCCATAAAGTCGATACCCCAAACATCAAAGATTTCACATTCTTGTATGAAATTCTGAGGCATCTCGTCTTTATGTGTGATCTTGCCTTGTTTTTGGAAAGCATCACAATGTTTAACCATCTCGTGAGCATCACGGTAAATGGTGGTCCAATAAAATCCCGATTCAAACACTTTTTTGGCGGTGTAGTTGGGACCAAAGTGACCACCGGTGGGTCCTTTGTGGCAAGCGTCAAGGATTTCTAAAGCTGCCGGTCCATCAACACATCGGCGAATAATCAAGTCAGCACATTGCTTGAATAGATACGGGTCATCCCAAAAGTAAGTCTTAATGTCGTTAAAGAACTTCTTTTTCTGGGATGTTAACCCGTCAACGAGAATTCCACCCGCCAAGTAGTTTGCAATGTCCGCAAACCACGGGGTTTCATCAGCAGTCGAGTTGATAGACATTAAGGTCTCCAAGGGAAAAGAATCATTGATTTCTTTGTTCGGATGATCCCCTTGGTAAGGATCCTCAAGTCTACTGAGATGATCCGCGGCTAGGTTTTCAGCTCCTTTTTTATCGCGAATTTCGATTTTAAATTCTTGGAGTAGCAAAACCCAGCGAAGAAGTCTTGGTTTGGAATCTTGCTTAGTCAACAAGTACTTCAATGCGGAATGATCGGTGTAAACGATTGTGGTGGAAAGGACAAGATAGGGGCGGAACTTTTCAAAGGCATAGACAACAGCTAAAAGCTCTTTTTCGGTTGTCGTGTAATGCAATTGAGCCCCAGTCATTGTCTTGCTAGCGTAATGGATTGGTTGGAAGTGTTTGTTCACTCTTTGGCCCAAAACCGCTCCAATAGCAAAGTCACTAGCATCGCACATCAACTCGAAAGGCAGCTCCCAATTAGGGGTGACCAAGACGGGTTCCTTAGTTAGCTTATCCTTAAGCGAGTTGAAGGCTTCGATACACTCTTTGGAAAAGATAAAAGGAGTATCTTTTTCCAAGAGGTGGGTCATCGGGCGAGCGATTTGAGAAAAACTTTGATGAATCGACGGTAGAAGCCCGCATGACCAAGGAAACTTCTCACACCCTTCACGGTTGAAGGTGGAGGCAACTTAGCGATAACATCGACTTTAGCACGGTCTACTTCAAGACCGGCTTTGGAGATCTTGTGTCCTAGCACGATGCCCTCTTTTACCATGAAATGCCATTTTTCCCAATTAAGAACAAGGCGAGTGTCTTCACACCGCTTCAGCATACGTTCTAAATTGGCAAGGCAAGCAGAGAAAGAATCGCCATAAACCAAGAAATGATTCATGAATACTTCCATAGTGTCTTCCACCATGTCATGGAAGATAGCCATCATACACCTTTGGAACGTCCCAGGAGCATTACATAAACCAAAAGGCATGCGTTTGTAAGCAAATGTTCCATAGGGACAAGTGAATGTGGTCTTTTCTTGGTCCTTGGGATTGATGGGAATTTGAAAATACCCGGAGAAACCGTTTAAGAAGCAGTAATAGTCATTACCAGCTAGACGCTCGAGCATTTGATCCATGAAGGGAAGAGGAAAGTGGTCTTTTCTCGTGGCATCATTGAGCTTGCGATAATCAATACAAACTCTCCACCCAGTAACGAGACGAGTGGGAATCAACTCGTTGTGTTCATTGGAAACAACGGCTATTCCGCCCTTCTTGGGCACACAATGGACGGGACTTACCCACGGCGAATCCGAAATAGGGTAAATCAAGCCGGCATCAAGAAGTTTGATAACCTCTTGTTTGATGACGTCATGAATTCGAGGATTAACCCTTCTTTGGCTCTGGATTGCGGGTTTAAAGTCATCTTCCATGAGAATCTTGTGAGTACAAAAGTTCGGATCAATTCCGCGGATATCGGAAATTTTCCAAGCAATTGCCTTCTTATGATCTTTAAGCACGGTGATGAGGCGAGATTTTTCTTCTTCTTTCAAGTCCTTCGCGATGATGACAGGCGACTTCTTGTTTTCTTCAAGGAACACGTACTCGAGATGGGGCGGCAACTCCTTAAGTTCTAAATCTGGAGGATTTTCGATGGGAGGCGTTTTCAAAGTCGGAGCATCGATAGCAATAACCGTGGGAGATGATGGAGAAAGATTGTCTTCTTTGAGAAGGTTTTCAAAGAAACGCATGTCTTCATCCCAATCGGTGGGAGAATCGTCATTTGCTAAGTTCACATCTCCCATGGTGGCTTCAAGATCTTTCCAAAAGAAATCACTTTCTCCAAATAGAGACATTGATGAATCAATAGAGGAAACGGTCTCAACATTGGGAAGAGAGGTAGGAATATTTTTACAAGCATCAATAAAGTGTTCTTCACAAGCCTCATCCAGAATGTCAATACAATTAACACTCTGTATGAATAAGGTTGTTTAGACAACTTTCCCATGTTGAAGACGATTTTATCGTCGCCCACTCTAATGATAAGCTCACCGGCTTCAACATCGATGAGAGTACGACCGGTCCTCAAGAATGGACGATCAACGATCAATGGCACACGAGGGTCCATGTCGTAGTCAACGACAACGAAATCGGCATGAAAAGTGAATTTTTCGACTCCTACAAAGACGTCTTCGGCTATCCCCACTGGATAAGCAACCGTACGGTTGGCTAATTCCAAAATCATTTTGGTGGGGACTAGCTCAGGGAGAGATAATTGCTTCCAAATGCTTAGAGGCATTAAATTAATACTGGCACCTAGATCGGCTAGGGCCATGCAATTCTCTACTCCCGAGAAGTTACAAGGGATTAAGAAACGACCCGGATCACCAAGCTTGGTTGGCAATTTCCTTAAGAGCACTGCAGAGCAATTCTCATTAAGTTGGGTGTTAGCAATATCAAGAAGCTTCTCCTTGTCGCTAAGAAGATCTTTGAACATTTTCGCATACTTGGGCATGTGAGTGAGAGCCTCAGCGAAGGAGATGTTAAAATTCAATTGTTTAAACATTTTAAGAAGTTTGAAACCTGAATATCATCCTTGCTTTTGAGCATCTCTTTCCTCAACCTTGAGGGATAAGGTATATCGGAAGAAGAGGAAGGCTTTGGGATCGAAGGATCACTCACATCCTTGGGTGGAGGAGGGGTAGAAGTAAGAGGTGGAGAAATTGGGGAAGTAGAAGGATGAGGGATAGGAGCAGGTGACTCGTTTTCCTTAGTCACAATCACCGGTGGAGGTATAGGAAGCTCGGGTTCCTTGGTGCCTTTCCCACTGCGAGTGGTGATTGCTTTCATCTCCCCTCTTGGATTAGCAACGGCGTTACTCGGAAGAGTACCCGAAGAAGAGGGTTGATTACCTTGGAAGAAACTAGCCATCATGTTCTTTAAGTCATTCGTTTGACTATCCAAAGTGTTTCTCATATCAGCTCTCAGATCGTTCCCTTGTTTCACCAGGTCTGCTTTCAAGTTGCGCACTTCCTGTTGGAGATTGTCCATGATCACATCGTTAGTCCTCATGTAGGTTCCAATGTCTTGGTGTAATGCGGTGGGTTGGTTGGTAGGAGCATTGTATGCGGGTGATTGATAAGCAGGTTGCTGGTAAACTTGGTTGTTTCTTTGAGGTGGATGTTGTTGTTTGTGAGGTGGTATGTATGGTCCACGAGATTGTTGTTGTTGTTGAGGAGGGCGGTTGAGGTTTTGTTGTTGGTTTGGGTTGTTAGGAGTAAAACCGGGTGGTGAGAGATAGTTGTTAGAGCGGTAGCTAAGCAGGTTGCGGTCACCTTGAGGACGAGCTTGATAAGCGGGTTGAGGATAGGTACCGTATGCTGCATTCACATTCTCAGAAGGGTAGTCTTGGGTGGCGGTACAAGTGGTGTAAGAGTGAGGACCCCCGCATATTTCACATGGTTGGCTAACAGCATTGACTTGAGCGTTTTTAGCATTGATGCTGTTGGTGTTGCTGGCAGTTTGGGTAGCAAGCGATTCAAGAAGCGCAGTGATTTTGTCAATTCGCTTGTCGCTGTCACTAGTACTAGCACTAGCGGCATTGGTCCGCACACTCTTTGTTTGCACACGAGACTTATTCTCAATGACATCCCAAGCAGCATTGGAAGTCTTAGCCAAAAGATTACCCCCCCCCCCCCCCCCGAGGCATTGTTTAGTGAATCTTGGTCATTCATGCTTAAACCATTATAAAAAGTGTTAATTTGGTGCACTTTGGTAAAACCATGTTGTGGGCATTTTCTTAAAAGATCTTTGAAACGGTCCCAAGATTCACTAAAAGACTCATCGTACTTTTGTTCAAAATTAATGATTTCATCCCGCAAAGCGGTAGTACGAGAGGGTGGGAAAAAGTAGTTGATAAACTTGGTCTCCAAATCCGTCCACGTAAGAATACTCTGTGGCGGTTCCTTAGCAAGCCAATGTCGGGCTTGTCCCTCTAAAGAAAATGGAAAAAGTTGTAAACGGATTACCTCTTGTGGAACACCATTGAATTTGACCGTATTCGTGAGTTGCAAGAATCTCTTGATGTGGTCATGAGGATCATCAATGGTACGCCCCAAGAATGGTTGAGCAGAGACCATCTGGATAAAGCCGGATTTGAGCTCAAAGTTGTTGGCTGCAATCGCGGGTATGACAATTGGATCATCGTTACCATCTACATGTACTTGCAGAAGTTCAATCATCGGGCGATTATCCGGTAGAGGCTCATTGTTGTTGTTATTATTGTTGTTGAAAGGTGGATTGTTATTGTTATTATTATTGTTTTGAGGTGGGTTATTGTTGTTGTTTTGTACACCGGCCATGTCTAAGTCTTCGAGAGGCTCGGGCTCTTGATAAGACGTTGATCGTGTACGCATGCACCTGCAAAAGAACTAACAAGGCAAAAACAAAGCAAAAATATTTTTGGTTTTTATGTTTTGTATTTTTTTGTATTTTTGAAAATTTTATATTTTTTTAAGATTTTTGAAATTTTTTATGAAAAAGTAACGTTCACGGGGAACGGATCCCAAAATCCAAGTTCTCACAAAAAATTGTTGATCTTAACGAGAAGAGCCGGCAGCGGCGCCATTTGATACAAGCTTTTAGTATGGGTTCTAGATTTGTCTCGGTATCTCCTCGAATTGATCACGGCTCTAAGTGGAATGATTTGTTCTTGGTTAATAAAAAGGTGTTGGTTTGTTTATCTATTTTAAACTAATGACAAATAAGTAAGTGTCGATGAGTAAAATTAAAGCTTTAAAATATTAGGCGAGTTTAAAAATAAATGCTTGAAAACTTAACGACAAATTTGGGAAAATACTTGAACACTAAATAAAACTAACACTTGTAAACTTTATAAAAACAAGAAATTTAAACAATCGGAAAATCAAATCGGAATGTAGCCAAGTAGACCCAGATCGGAATATATTCCGATCTGGTGATCGGAATGTTATCAAAAGGGGTAATCGGAATAATCTTAAAATGGCAAATCGGAATAACCAAAAATTAGCTAATCGGAATATATTGGAAAATGCACTAATCGGAATGATTGGAAAAATGTGCTAATCGGAATATCATGCAAATAAGCCACAATCGGAAACTTCAAAAGGGAGTCCAAATCGGAATACGAACAAAAGGGCCAATCGGAAACTTCAAAACCCTTTTCCGATCTGACGATCGGAATAAGGGTGCTGCTGGTCGGAATACGTAGTCGGAAAAGGGTTTTACCCTTTCCGAACACTCTTTGATCCGAGAAATAAGCTAGGGAATAAGCTATGGAATAAGCTAATACCCAAACAAGCACGAATCCATAAAGAATCGGATTAAATAAGCTCAAATAACAATTTATCTAAACTTCAAATAAGCAAAAACATAAATCAAATGATAAAAAGATAAACTTTTTAAGAAAACTTTAAAAAGTGAATAAGCAAAACCAACAAATAAGCCAATAAGCACAAAGATCTTAAAGCTTATTCGTGTAGAAACTTAAGGAAACATAAAAAGATTAACTTTTTAAGCACAAAATCCTTGATGAACAACATGGATCATACGAGATTTGTACCAAAATCAATCAAAATCAAAGAAAGGTAGAATAAGATTAAAGATTAAAAGCTAAAAACTTGAACTTGATTAATGAAAAGAACAATACAAAGGTTTTATCTTTGAAAGATTAAAAGGAAGAAAGATGAAAACTAGTGAGAGAAAGTTTAGAACTTTCTCTCTCTAAAAACTAGAGAGAATGAAAAACTAAAAACTAACTAAGTGTCCCAAATTTGTGAAGTAAAGTCCTATTTATAGGCATGTCTTGTGGGCTTTGTGAATGGGCTTGGTTTTGGGCTTCTTTTCTTCTTCCTTCTTTAGTCTTTACGTTTCTTTTAAATAAACGTTTCCGACTTTGGATTTTGAGAAGTGTCGGTGAATAATTCCAACTCGTCTTATAATCTTTTGTTTAATAGACTCGAGTTCTTCGACATATATGAATCTTCCATCTTTGGCTCTATTCTTCGATAGATCTTTAAATAGGCACAATGACTTCAAATCTTTTGCATCTTTTGCATCTCTTGGACAATAGACTTCGTCTTGAGTCTTTTTCTTCGATAAAACCCGTGCAATCCCATGTTTTCTTCAATATTCATCCGGTTGACTCTGAAAACACAATAAACACAAAAACCACGCATAATTCCAAACAAATGATATTAAATACGTGTTTTGGTCTTGTTTTAGCCAGAAATAGGTGGTAAAAGGATGGGTGTTTTCACACCTATCAAAGATATTCCTATCACAACTTTCCTTACTCAATATGGACATTTTTAATTTCAAGTGATGCCTTTTGGATTTACGAATGCGCCTGTCGTATTCATGGACTTGATGAATCGTGTGTGCAAGCCGTATTTGGATGAGTTTGTTATCGTGTTCATTGATGATATTCTCATTTATTCCAAGAGTGAAGAAGAACATGAGAATCATTTAAGGATAATTTTGGAATTGTTAAAGAAAGAGAAGTTGTATGCAAAGTTCTCTAAATGTGAGTTCTGGTTAAAATCAGTGCAATTTTTGGGGCACGTGATTGACAGTGAAGGTGTTCGTGTAGATCCTGCTAAGATTGAGGCTATCAAGGATTGGTCGGTACCAACGACGCTGACTGAAGTTCGCCAATTTCTTGGTCTAGCTGGGTATTATAGAAAGTTTATCGAGAAGTTTTCACTAATTGCTAAACCATTGACCAAGCTTACTGAAAAGAATCTAGTGTTTGAATGGGGATCAGAAGAGGAAGTTGCATTTAATACGCTAAAGGATAAATTATGTTCTGCGCCGATTTTGTCTTTGCCAGAAGGATCTGAATATTTTGTAGTGTATTGTGACGCGTCTCATAAGGTATTTAGAGCTGTATTGATGCAAAGAGAGAAAGTGATAGCTTATGAGTCGAGGCAATTGAGGAAGCATGAAGAGAATTATACAACTCATTATTTAGAACTTGGAGCTGTGATTTTTGCTTTGAAGCTATGGATACACTACTTGTATAGAACCAAGTGTGTGGTTTTCACTGACCATAAGAGTCTGCAACATATTTTAGATCAAAAGGAATTGAATATGAGCAAAAGAGATGGGTGGAATTGTTGAGTGACTATGACTACGAGATTCGTTACCACCCTGGTAGAGCGAATGTGGTAGCTGATGCACTTAGTAGAAATAAAAGAGAGAAGTCTTTAAGAGTTAGAGCTTTGGTAATGACCGAAAGTGTTGATTTGACAGAAATGATATTGAAGCCCAAACTAATGGTTTGAAGGAAGAGAATGTTGAGGCAGAAAATCTGGGTAGAATGTTGAAATGTGTATAGTTGAAGTTCGTTTTTCTCAGTTCTTAACAAATTGAAAGTCCTAACAAGATCGGGTTTTAATTGTTTTTGGTTGGTAATGTTTTTTGGATATTCTATTGCTAATTCAAACAAAACCTTGCTAAAATGAAAAATATCGTCTACTTATATGTAAAACAATGTGCACATACCAAGTTTTTATTCAATTAAAAATGCCAAATGTAAATTCTACAAACTATAAGGACTAGAAATGTAAATTCTATGGGATATAAATGCTAAAAATGTAAAGCTAAAAAGTATAAGGACTAAATGTGTAAAAACAGTAAACTATGTGGACTTAAAATGAAAACTATCCAAACAATGTAACTAATTTTCAACAAAATTGAAACTGACTAACTAATTGTGAACAATTTTGAAAATATAGGGACTGAATAGTTGAAAACCCTAAAAAGTTGGAAAGATTAGCTAGGATTAAAAACAGTTTAATTCTACAAGGACCTAAATGCAATTTCTAAAAACTTTTTAACAAAAACGGGTTTCAAACTTCAATAAGCTCGTTTGAGCTTATTTCTCAACCAATTTTGATCAAACAAATTGCAAACGACTTCAAATTGAATTTAAGCTAGACCTATCCAAGGAAATTGGCTGAAAGTAACTAAATATGTGATAAGCTGAATTCAATAAGCACAAAATAAGCTACCAATTAAGCTAGACTTGCACAACTAAATTTTAATGGAAATTCTTGTTAATAAGCTCAAAAGAAAGACGGGAAATCAAGTCTCATGAAAAATGATCAAGTAATAAGCTCAGAATTTAAAAATAAGCCAAAATTGTGCTTATGTTGACTTTCGGTGACCAAAAATTTCAATAAGCCCAAAATATCAAAATTTAACCAGGAACACTAATGGAATGAAATTGTGAAAGAAAATTAGCTTGTTTATGAAGTGGAAATGGAGATATGAAAATTCAGTTGGCTCAAGTTACAGAAGCTTGCATTTGCTCATGATCTTAAACTTTTGCTTATTTCTAGCTTAATTCTTGATACTGTACAATTTCCTTCTACACATTCAAAGTTCATATGTTGACTGAAAATTGAGAACTGGTTTGGAGTGATTTCATCCAGTAACAAAGAAATGGCAGTCAAATCAAAATCAACACTTTCTGAAAGTATGCTTGTATAAAACTGACCCAGACTTTTTATATGACCAATTGCCTTTTTGACTAGAACTTGACTTGAGAATGACTGAAAACTATTTGTAATGACTTAATAACTGGAAATGAACAAAAGTTTGCCAAATTTCAACACTTGAAAAGCTAATCACAACTATAACCAAACACTACTTTACTGATCTTTTTGAAACTTTAATGAAAACTTATTGAGCAAATGACTAGACTGAGCTAAGAGCTATAACAAACTAAGTTTTATAGCCAAAATGAAATGTATGAGAACTAGTAACAAGCAGTTAAACCAACTAGAACTCAAAATGACAATTAAGGCTAAATGACTGATAGATGCTTGAAAAACAGGACAAGTACTAGGCTAAAAAATAGGTATAAGCTACAAATAAGCTACAAAATCAATGAGATCAGATCAATAACAAGCCAAAACAACTTTTATCATACAATCAAGCAAAGATTAAGCTAGAATGAAGCAGGCATTCACAATTGAGTGGAACTGAAATTCAGATAGTAAAACCTTTTGCTAAGGCCTCCTTTGGGGAGTAGAGGAGCGCTGAGCTCTCTAATCTAGTGCTAACCACCACCTTAGCACTAGAACACACTATTCATCTACCAATCAACAGCTAACAAACATCAAATTTGCCATTAAAGAACTGAATTCTCCAAAATCTACTAGAGCTTGAACTGGATGAACAAATCAGATACAACAGCTACAATCTTCAAAATTAGTCAGTTATGATCAAGTGATGATCATAACAAACTAACAACTTCACAAAGTAACAATGGTGCAAGTATGAATAGTAGACAAGGTAATGAGAATTTGGAGGGAAAATGGAAATTTGAATTTATTGAATTGAGAAGTAGTTACAAGGGCAGTAATCTGTTACAACTAACTATAACAGACTCAAGAGTGTGTCAGACTCTTGAGTTGTTAGACTAAAACTAAAAATGAGTTGAGGGAAAAACTAAAGTGTGTGTGATTTCACACTTTCTACAATACAAGAAATGAGAACAATCCATGGTATTTATAGACTGCAAGAGTGAAGTGGTTGGGGTTGGTGACGTGTTGGATCCAATTAGAAACTTCCACGTGTACAATTCAGCTCAATTGGATTTTGCAGGTGATGAACACATTTGGGGATTTCTTTGTTATTGATCTTGAGTGTAATTGGTTATGCTCATTGGATTCGTCTCCCAAAAACGAGCAAGTTTCATGTTTAAACCATCTCATGAAGTTGCTTCTAGCTCAATAACGATCCTGGTGATATGCGTTGATGAAGCTGACACGTGGCAAATTTGTATTGGTTGAGAACTAAGCACACGGATCATTATCCAAAATGGATAATCTGATTATTGCATGGCCTTTCCTTATTGGCTGAAAAGTGAAGTTAGTGCGTTTTACTGTTGTGATACTGGCCAATCAATGCTTGGCGGCTAGTGGCATTAAATGAAGTGAAGTGGCAATCCTTGTCACTTGATTCATGCACTCTCATTGGCCAATATAAGTTCACACGGATCAAGCTTGAATAAACTTTCCAAAGTTGGCAGAATTAGCCCTTGTACTTGGCAGAATGTATTTTTGAGCTAGTAACTTCATTCTTTTGGCAATTTAAGTCCTTCCACTTGCAAACTTGATCAAAAAGCCCCTTTGACTGAGTTGACTTGAGAGTTGACCATATTTGACTTTGATCTTGACTTTGTCATATTTACACTTTTGGTCCTTCATCTTTGGCAGATTGTCAAGATAGGTCCTTTATCTTCAAAGTCTTGTCACTTTTGACCCTTCTTTGTCTTTTTCATCAAATTAAGCTTGATTTTCCTTTGTTTGCTTGAAAATGTATCCTTCTGACCTATTTGAGCACAAACACAAAACATACCACATAATTCCGCTTTATAGCATAAAGTTTAAGTATTTTTCTTGTGTTTTTAGGGTGATTTATTGATAAATTGATATGAGTTTTTGCTCATATCAAATCCCCTACACTTGAACATTGTCATGTCCTCATGCAATGCTATATATTTAAAAGCACAAATTTACATTCTCCTCATAATTAATCCACTTTGGCCATATGGAATGCATCTACACTACTCTAAACTAAATGATGCATGGTTTTGATTTTTAGCAATGCAATGAACAAAATACAATTCTATCTATATCTTTTTGTTTTTTCTTGAAATGGTTTTGATGGAAATAACTCATAAAGAATTCAATGACTTTGATTAGGGCTTGGGTACCATGGACATTTATCACCCTCAAGTTTCACTTTCCCCATACCAAGCTTAAAAATGGGATCATTGTATTCACAAGTAAAAAGTGCATCAACTTATTCATGACAATTAAATGTGGAACCGGTTATGATTTGAGCAAATTGCTTGTGGGCAAATTTGTCATTATTCAAGTGTGAAATATAAGAAGTGTAAAATCCAAAAATAAGGAAGCACGATTTTAATCCTAAGTAATACTCTCATCCATTACTTGAAAAACCGCTCACAATTAATATAAGTCCGTTTCAAGAGTAATAAGTCATTCGCCTTATGTGTAAAATCCTCATGTCATGCTTTCATAAGTAGCTACACACTCGCTAAGGAAAGAAGAATAAAACTCACGCAATAATTTACATCCGCCATCTTTTTGAGACTTTGGATCTTCAACCCCGCAACCCGTCAAGGTAATATTGGATTGGAGCAATCTATTGAATCCCCGCAACCCGTCAAGGTAATATTGGAACTCAATAGTCACTATAATTAACGCCACACTGCCCCTCTTGGGAGTCTTGTATATATATATATATATTTTTTTTTTCTTTTCTTTTTTTTCATAGCCACTCATTTTTTTTCATAAGCCGCTCTTATTTTTCTTTATTCCTCACAAAGAAAGTTGAAAAGAATAAAAGGAAAAACACCCGCTAAGTATTAAGCATGACATAAGTCTAGTACACATAAAACGTTCTAACTTAGAATCTTAAGACGTACTTATATCAACCGTGAATGATTAGTCAAAATGCATAATAGACTACAAACCGATTAAAACCGTTCTTGATTATTTATTAACACTTATATACATGCGAAGAAAATAGAAGCAAAGAAGAGAAGGGTTTAGCCACAAGTAATTATCATGAAGTTTATCTAGCCCTTTTATACTTGCTTCAACTCTATCATTTCCCATTCTCCACAAATTTAAAATCTCAAATAATGAGACTGGTGGATGCTTAGCCTAATAGACCAATGAAGGACTACATGGTTAAGGATACTAGCTAGAGAATGCTAAGATAAGCAAACTCGGGTTGAGTCAAAATATCTATGGCGGGCCTAATATGTCAAAGAAGTCTAAACTTGTTAAACCATGTTTTTATTATAATTTTTCCTTTTTATATATTTTGAAGAAGAAATATATACAATGCAAATGTGTTATGCAAATGAAAATGATAGATGCAAAAATTATGAATGCATATTTTTGGTGGCCAAAGTAGATCAAAAATTTGAAAAATATTTGAAAAATTAATTTCCAAGTTATCATGAAAGACAATGACAAGTTCTAGGTAAGGTCACTTTGATAGAAGACCCCCTACACTTAAGCTAAACATTGTCCTCAATGTTTAAGAGCATGGAAGTATAAAAACTTCCCCTACACTTATAACAATGACTAGACTTTGTTTAACTCTTGTTAAGGAAAGGTACAACTAAAGGGTATTCATTTGAAAGCACAAGGTTGAATATCACGATAGCAAAAACTAATCAAAGTGAACCAGATACACGGGCCTCCTCCATAAGCTCCAAGCATGAATTGAGAGAGAGAAACCCTTGAAACAAACACCAAAGGACGAAGAAAAGCACCCCTCCACTTCAATGCTACTATAACACCCTTTTAATAAACCTAACCTATTAAGATCTACTCTACGTTTTCTAACCTAGTATTTCAATGCTTGAGTTAATGATTCTCTAGCTTGACTCTAACATCAAGGAGAATAAAGATATCCACTTTGAAGCACATCTCACATGATACACTCAAACTTAGCGCGTTGCCATTTACTATGAAATTTACAATATCTGCCTCGATAGATGGACCGGTCCAACGTGTCTCAAGTTTGTCCAACATATAAATCTCTCAAATAGTAAGCACACCAGGATCAAAGACATAATTTCCATCTCTACACGTGAACAACTCCAAAGTAGGTAGCATCACCAAAGTAAGCTCATACGTGAAGCCCATATCAATAGAAATCACACTCTTAAGTGGAGTAGATGAAAACCAAGGTGTCTCAAATTTATGTATCCCAGGATCAAAAACCTTTCCCTTCATGGGAAAATAAGAAGATGATCTCGTATCAACCATATAAGATTCCCCCTTAGTGATCAAAGCATCATGAGACAATGAAGGTGTAGGTATCAAAACATTCATAACGATTATGTCCATGTTAGGCTCGTCATCATCATCAAAAGATGGGTAAGAAAGAGTAATATGTGAAGGTTCATGAGAAAGTTGAGTGGGAATGGAGTCTTCATAAAGCAATCTCTCTATTTCACGAATGTCCTCATCCCAATTAGAAGAAGATGTATCAACCACAATATCATCTCTCTGAAGATAATTTTCAATTTCTTTATCTATCAATTCATCTTCACTAAGCAATCTTTCAATATCAAGAACCTCATCACTCTTATCAGTGATAGAACCCTCATCATCACTATAGTCATCATAGATGGGTATGTCACAAAGAGAAGGTTCATCATCACTAAAATCATCATTGGTTTCTTCATCATGGTGGAAAAGTGGGTTATCGTCCATAGAAGGCATTGTGAAAGGAGGATCAATAGTAATAGTGTCTTGTGAAGGAGGTGTAGGCTCTATGTTCCCAAAAAGCAATATTGTAATAAGACGAACCTCCTCTTCCAAATTAGAAACACTATCAACGACCTCTATATCAAAATGTGCAAGAGTAGCCCCGATGGTGGCATCAATCTCCATAAAAGAGTCCATATCAACGGTTTTTGGTTCTAAAGTTTTCCTTGGGTGAAATGTTATCAATCTCTAAGGGGATAAGATCTTCATCAATAACCAACTCCATGGGTGAAAATCTGGGACTAGAAGGCTCAAAAGTAGGTATTTCAATGAGAGAATCACTCTTAGGGATGATATGATCATGAAAATCAATAGGTGTATCCTCAAAAACCGGTGAAGGATGATCAATCAAGGGTTCTTCTTCTATAGACTCATTATTAGGTTCTTCACACTCCTCAAAAATTGGGTTATCAAAACATATCTCAAAAAGAGGGTTTGAATGCATCACAAAATCACTTGGAGGAATAGATGAAAGAGTCATAGAAGAAATAGAGTCATAATCATCAGAAGTAAAAGACTCATCACTATCATAAGGATCATCAAAAGTTTCATCACAAGAATCATAAGGTGGTAGAGGAGAAGGATCCACTTTTACTACAGAAGCAAACTCTTCATCCAAATTATGAATGTTATCTTGACAAGACAAATCATTGGATGATATAGCATAAGATGCGTCACTAGAATCACAATCATCATCCTCCATTTGTGGCAAATCTTTCACAAACTCTTCATCAATCTCATTATCCCTTTCTTTAAACAATTCATCAAGATCAAAGTCACCAAAATCACTAGTAGTAGCATGAAGGTCAATATGTGATGAAATCTCAATGTGATCATGAGGATAAGAGGTGTCAATACAAAGCTCGTCACATGGTTCATTGGAAACACTCTCGAGCTCCCTTTGGATTGGGATAAAGTTCTCAACACTAGAAGAGGTTAATTCATCCAAATCGGTGTTTGTATTAGTGTTAAGAGACTCGTCTCCCATGCTTAAAGAGTCGGTGTGTTCCACGTGAGGTAAGGGTGATGAAGGTGTGTATGGCTCAAGTATAGTCGGTGGAGAGATGGAAGGGTCTACAATAGGAACATCACTAAGTGTATCATCCTCAACATCTAGTCTCAAAGAAGGCTCGACATCAGGTAAAGCATCGTCAGGTCTCATGAGTCGCAAGACGTCTGTTCGCAAGCCTAAGATGTTCGGATCAGTTGCCTCTTTCATTTGCTCAAGTGCTTGCATTATAAATTTAAAAGCATCTTTACTCAAGAAATGATAAATGCCTTGATTGTGAAAGGTTGTTTGATTATGACTTTGAAAATTCTCTTCATTTTGAAAATCGTCTTGATTTAAAAATTCTTGATTTTGAAAATCCTCATTAAACTCTTGATTATAATCGCTCGCGTATAGATGACAATTATTTTCACCATGCGGTCCTCCATAAGGCCCATACATAGCTCGATATTGCTCGTCTTGTAATATCTCCAAAATAGGACGATTATCCATGTGTGGCAAAATGGTCGAATGTATATACAAGTGAATGACGTTTAAAAGCTTCCTTGGGGAAGGAAGTAATACACCAAAGGTGGTATGGTTACACGCGTGCGAGTACACGTGTAAGTAAACACGAGGAATGAGGGAGTAGCCCTCGGTCGACTTTTGAGAGAGAAGAGATTATCTCCCTCGAGGTGCAATAATTAATATCCACAAGAAAATATAATTTATGTAATAATAATTCGGTGGCACACCACTCACCACTATCACTCTTGAAAGACCCACAAGGGAGCGGAGAAACGAGGCGGCGCGTAGCACTTAAGAGCCTGCTTCTTTAGAATGTGAAATACACTCGCCTTATACCCCCCACACAGTGGCCTCTTTCTCAAGATCAAGAAGATTGCAGTATTTATCTATTGTGCCTTAATTAACTTTGATCGATACACGTGCTTAGGACCGGAACGCCCCTAAGTACGGTGTATTGCCTCGGCAATACTTATGGAAGTAGGTAGATTGGGTGTTCGTATCTACGTATACTTATTTACATATAATATATATCAAAAATATTTTTGTATTTATTTTTTTAAGAAAGTAATATATGTACGTAAAAACGATGAAAACCGATATATACAATATATTTTTGGTGTAATCTTTTAGGAAAAAGATTACTTTTTGGATATTTTTATTTTTTTGGTTCAATTCTTTAGGAAAAGAATTGATTTTGTGGTTTTTTATTTTTTATATTTTTATCTTTTTGATTTTTTTTTATGTTTTTGATTTATAATACGTAAAAAGAACGTTCACAAAGTGAACGGATCCCAAAATCCAATCGTCTCACTCGAAACCGTTAATCTTCACGAAAAGAACCGGCAGCGGCGCCATTTAATAATTGCTTTTAGTTCGTTTTCTCTTGGTCATATCGAATTGACTGCACGTTTTTAAGCTCGACTTAATTGTTTTTGGTGATAAAAGTTTGATTGGTAATCTATGTCTAATTGGCACAAAGCATTTAAAAAGGTGAAAATATTAACTAATTCTACATATATGTACTACTCTAAAACACGTTGCACGTAAAACATTTAATTGTACGAAATTATAAAACGAGAAATTAAACTACACTACTATGCACGTAAATCGAGAAATTATACTAACATAACATACTTTTTTTTATATTATGCTATTATGAACTTATATGAGAAAGTAGTATTAAGCTAAGAAATTTATATTGATGTACAAGTTGAGTACACAAATTGTATGCAAGTAAGAAAGTAGTAGTATACGACTTAAAAGAAAGACCAACAAGAATCGTAATAGTCCAACAAGCACTTAACAGTCCTATAAGTAATCAAACAGAAAAGGACCAAAGACGCAAATGATATCTATCATAAAGGTGTAACAAACAACAAACCTAACGGACTAGGACTACATATGAAACGAGTGCAAACAAAGTAAAGGACTAAAGATGGGCGCTTACAAACTTGATCAAAATTGACTTAAACCAACAGATTATAGTTCGTAATTTTTTTACTACTCTTTTTACTCTTCTATTTTTTATCTGAAAATCTTAAATTGTGCTCATCTCAAAACTAACTCCTAACAATTTTATAAAAAGATGGCATAAACAACACTACTTTTAAGCAATAAACTCTAAAAAATCATTAGTACATAACTAAGATTATGCTACTTATGGCTAAACTTCAAAGAATTAATTGCTACTATACAACCTAAAGCAAAATTCCTATACTGATCTTATTCAACTTTCTCTTACAAAAAACTTTGATTGCTACTGTATGTTTAATAACAGTAAACTACAAATTATTGGCTAAATGAAGTATCTAAATGAAAACAAATCAATTGCACAACATTAAAAAGTATTACCCATTCTATGTATGCTGCTAACTCTTTCTTACTTGAACAACCTACTTATTCTAATAGATGGCTATGTGTTTATCCTCTCTAAAGTACTCATGTAAGGACTCAATGAAATCAAACAGCAAAAGTAATCAATGCTCAAATAACGAACTGATCCTAACACTCCATAGCCAAACACTCGCTTTCAGAAAATAACAAAAATTCTACACAGCTAAAAATCAATGGATCACCGAATCAAACTAACACCAGGATCAGACATGTATTAAACAACAATTAAAACACGTCTCGCAATTACAATACAACTGATATTACACACTGATTACACTAACGATATTAGGCTAAAAGTGCATAGAAAGCTAAACCAAATACCCCTAACTGATATATCAGATTATAACAAGTTGAAGCAATAAAAACTAAAGCGTAAAACTCTAACAGAAATCTATAACAACGAATTTACACTACTTTGCATAAAACGTAGATCGTGCTTAACCTATTCATCCGAAGATTAGCCCTTTGATGTGAAGCGGAGCGCTGAGCTCGCTTAAAACCAAATGCGCCTCAAATATGACTACTGATCTTAACTAAAATCGACATCAAATTCCTGAATAGAATTGCGTAAGTCACACAGCTTATTGTCCTAGCTGTAAACTTCAACTTCTACTCTGAAATCAGCTTATCCAAATTCATCCTTGATGAACTGACATCTTGACTACCATGGCTACGCTATTCAGAAACTACCAGAACGAAAGACCGTAAATCCTACGCTTAACGATCAGCAGCAACGATCAACAGGAAGTATCGAAACCCTGCTACTACCAAATCAGCAAATTCAACCACCTTGAAATCTGATAACCTGCATAAACTGATACAAACGAAACAAACAAAACAAAAACTTGAATTCTGCTAACAGTGGATTAGATCTAAGATTACGTTTAAACAATCTCCACTCTACGAAATCTTCATGAGCTTACCAGACTCATGTCAATCCAACAATAAGATAAAAACTATGAGAACTGGAAGAAAGATGAGGAATTTCATTAATCTAGAAAATCTATTAAAACTGTGATTAATGGGTTTCGGTTATTACTGATAACAAATCTACGACAAACATTTAACAGCAATATTAGACTTCAATCATAAAGTCTAATTACAAGATTTATCTAACTGACTTACATGAACAGTAATTGAATTCAACTGAATTAACTGATTTCTAACAAATTCTAGACTGGCTTGAATTGTCACAAACTTTACTAACCTTTTTTTATCAGTTTTGACAGAAAGAAAAAGATCAAAAGCTTCCATTAATGGACGAATTAGTTAAGGACTGTAACTAAAATCATAACTGCAGAACATATCGTATTTATCATTGAGACAGTAGTTTATTAAAGAAGAATAAGAGAAAGTGTTGAAGTTTATTAATGGAGTAAAGAAAAGAATTCGTTACAACTGATTTCTAAACAAACTAACAGAAAATTAAACTGAATTCTTAACTAACTTGATTGCGAAAATGTAAAGCTTAACTACTCCTAATCTATTCCTAACAACTAGGTGTTTCTAATCCTATGCTAACCGTCTGAAATGAAGGTCTTCGTCTTCTATTTATAGGCGTCGAGAGAGGAGAGGTGACGTGTCTTAGCCAATCCAGTGAAGACACGTGTAAAATACGAGGTTTGATGACTCGTTCTTCATTCTTGATCCCATTTGGGGGTTTCTTCGTTCTTCATCTTTGATCTAATTAAGTGATACCATCTTGTAGAGGAGAAGGAGATGATCACTTTTGCTTCTTTAATCTTGTCTTGAAACCTCTTGTATCGTTCGTAATAATGAATTGCAGGTTTGGTAGTTGAAAAGATATGAACAACGTCGGTTTCTTTCTCTCTCTTCTTTGGAGAAGACGTTTGTTTTGTGTTTGACCGAGACTTGGTCATTTGACCAAGTGAATAAAAGTTAAACTTTTCTTTTCTTTCCAAATTTCCTTTTTGGTCCTTCAACTTTCAATCTTTTCAATTGGTATAAAGACTTTGAGCAAATCTCTTTTTCATCCTTTGTTTCTTTAGAAATTGCAACTTAAGCCCTCGACCTTTGAAAGTTTGGCAAATAAGGTCCTTGAGGCATCTTTCGTCTCTTTCTTCGTCTTTTGTGATATAAATCCCTTGAAAACGCGTCTTTGTTCCAAAATGTATCTTATTTACCTGAAACACACAAAACACAAATACACGCGTAATTCTGATATTTTAAAGTTAAATATTATGTATTTGACATTGTTTTGAGTGGTATTCGGATCATTATTGATGAGTGTTTTCACACTTATCAACTCCCCTCCACTTGACCATTGCCATGACCTCATGCAATGCAACATTTTAAAGCACCAAGTTACACTTTTCTCATAATTAACCCACCTTGGCCATTATGAAAAAATATCGTTTTTCTCAGTTCTTAACAAATTGAAAGTCCTAACAAGAACGGGTTTTTGATTGTTTTTGGTTGGTAATGGTTTTTGGATATTCTATTGCTAATTCAAACAAAACCTTGCTAAAATGAAAAATATCGTCTACTTATATGTAAAACAATGTGCACATACCAAGTTTTTATTCAATTAAAAATGCCAAATGTAAATTCTACAAACTATAAGGACTAGAAATGTAAATTCTATGGGATATAAATGCTAAAAATGTAAAGCTAAAAAGTATAAGGACTAAATGTGTAAAAATAGTAAACTATGTGGACTTAAAATGAAAACTATCCAAACAATGTAACT
Source organism: Glebionis coronaria (assembly GCA_025667525.1). Classification (NCBI taxonomy): domain Eukaryota; kingdom Viridiplantae; phylum Streptophyta; class Magnoliopsida; order Asterales; family Asteraceae; genus Glebionis; species Glebionis coronaria. The sequence continues at coordinate 108,704,113 of CM046879.1, read as the reverse complement.
AATTTTCAACAAAATTGAAACTGACTAACTAATTGTGAACAATTTTGAAAATATAGGGACTGAATAGTTGAAAACCCTAAAAAGTTGGAAAGATTAGCTAGGATTAAAAACAGTTTAATTCTACAAGGACCTAAATGCAATTTCCAAAAACTTTTTAACAAAAACGGGTTTCAAACTTCAATAAGCTCGTTTGAGCTTATTTCTCGACCAATTTTGATCAAACAAATTGCAAACGAATTCAAATTGAATTTAAGCTAGACCTATCCAAGGAAATTGGCTGAAAGTAACTAAATCTGTGATAAGCTAAATTCAATAAGCACAAAATAAGCTACCAATTAAGCTAGACTTGCACAACTAAATTTTAATGGAAATTCTTGTTAATAAGCTGAAAGACAGGAAATCAAGTCTCATGAAAAATGATCAAGTAATAAGCTCGAATTTGAAAATAAGCCAAAATTGTGCTTATGTTGACTTTCGTTGACCAAAAATTTCAATAAGCCCAAAATCTCAAAATTTAACCAGGAACACTAATGGAATGAAATTGTGAAAGAAAATTAGCTTGTTTATGAAGTGGAAATGGAGATATGAAAATTCAGTTGGCTCAAGTTACAGAAACTTGCATTTGCTCATGATCTTAAACTTTTGCTTATTTCTAGCTTAATTCTTGATACTGTACAATTTCCTTCTACACATTCAAAGTTCATATGTTGACTGAAAATTGAGAACTGGTTTGGAGTGATTTCATCCAGTAACAAAGAAATGCTAGTCAAATCAAAATCAACACTTTCTGAAAGTATGCTTGTATAAAACTGACCCAGACTTTTTATTTGACCAATTGCCTTTTTGACTAGAACTTGACTTGAGAATGACTGAAAACTATTTGTAATGACTTAATAACTGGAAATGAACAAAAGTTTGCCAAATTTCAACACTTGAAAAGCTAATCACAACTATAACCAAACACTACTTTACTGATCTTTTTGAAACTTTAATGAAAACTTATTGAGCAAATGACTAGACTGAGCTAAGAGCTATAACAAACTAAGTTTTATAGCCAAAATGAAATGTATGAGAACTAGTAACAAGCAGTTAAACCAACTAGAACTCAAAATGACTATTAAGGCTAAATGACTGATAGATGCTTGAAAAACAGGACACGTACTAGGCTAAAAAATAGGTATAAGCTACTAATAAGCTACAAAATCAATGACATCAGATCAATAACAAGCCAAAACAACTTTTATCATACAATCAAGCAAAGATTAAGCTAGAATGAAGCAGGCATTCACAATTGAGTGGAAATGAAATTCAGATAGTAAAACCTTTTGCTAAGGCCTCCTTTGGGGAGTAGAGGAGCGCTGAGCTCTCTAATCTAGTGCTAACCACCACCTTAGCACTAGAACACACTATTCATCTACCAATCAACAACTAACAAACATCAAATTCGCCATTAAAGAACTGAATTCTCCAAAATCTGCTAGAGCTTGAACTGGATGAACAAATCAGATACAACAGCTACAATCTTCAAAATTAGTCAGTTATGATCAAGTGATGATCATAACAAACTAACAACTTCACAAAGTAACAATGGTGCAAGTATGAATAGTAGAGAAGGTAATGAGAATTTGGAGGGAAAATGGAAATTTGAATTTATTGAATTGAGAAGTAGTTACAAGGGTAGTAATCTGTTACAACTAACTATAACAGACTCTAGAGTGTGTCAGACTCTTGAGTTGTTAGACTAAAACTAAAAATGAGTTGAGAGAAACACTAAAGTGTGTGTGATTTCACACTTTCTCAATACAAGAAATGAGAACAATCCATGGTATTTATAGATTGCAAGAGTGAAGTGGTTGGGGTTGGTGACGTGTTGAATCCAATCAGAAACTTCCACGTGTACAATTCAGCTCAATTGGATTTTGCAGGTGATGAACACATTTGGGGATTTCTTTGTTATTGATCTTGAGTGTAATTGGTTATGCTCATTGGATTCGTCTCCCAAAAACGAGCAAGTTTCATGTTTAAACCATCTCATGAAGTTGCTTCTAGCTCAATAACGATCCTGGTGATATGCGTTGATGAAGATGACACATGGCAAATTTGTATTGGTTGAGAACTAAGCACACGGATCATTAGCCAAAATGGATAATCTGATTATTGCATGGCCTTTCCTTATTGGCTGAAAAGTGAAGTTAGTGCGTTTTACTGTTGTGATACTGGCCAATCAATGCTTGGCCTAGTGGCATTAAATGAAGTGAAGTGGCAATCCTTGTCACTTGATTCATGCACTCTCATTGGCCAATATAAGTTCACACGGATCAAGCTTGAATAAACTTTCCAAAGTTGGCAGAATTAGCCCTTGTACTTGGCAGAATGTATTTTTGAGCTAGTAACTTCATTCTTTTGGCAATTTAAGTCCTTCCACTTGCAAACTTGATCAAAAAGCCCCTTTGACTGAGTTGACTTGAGAGTTGACCATATTTGACTTTGATCTTGACTTTGTCATATTTACACTTTTGGTCCTTCATCTTTGGCAGATTGTCAAGATAGGTCCTTTGTCTTTAAAGTCTTGTCACTTTTGATCCTTCTTTGTCTTTTTCATCAAATTAAGCTTGATTTTCCTTTGTTTGCTTGAAAATGTATCCTTCTTACCTATTTGAGCACAAACACAAAACATACCACATAATTCCGCTTTATAGCACAAAGTTTAAGTATTTTTCTTGTGTTTTTAGGGTGATTTGTTGATAAATTGATATGAGTTTTTGCTCATATCAAATGTTGAAACCGTTGTTTGTAGTAAGGCCGAATGGAATGAGATATTTTGAGAATAGGATTTGGTTACCATTGTGTCCGTTTGAGGAAGGTGCTTTAGGAGTGCGAGATTTAGTGATGAATGAATCTCATAAATCCAAGTATTCAATACATCCTAGAGCGGACAAGATGTATCAAGATCTTAAGAAAGTATATTGGTGGTCGAATATGAAAGCAGATATAGCACAGTATGTTAATAAGTGTTTAACTTGTGCGAAGGTAAAGGCTGAACATAAGAAGCCGTCTGGATTATTGGTGCAACCTGAAATTCCTGAGTGGAAATGGGAGAAAATTTCTCTGGATTTTGTGACAGGTTTGCCAAGGAATTCTAGTGGTTGTGATATGATATGGGTGATTGTAGTTAGATTGACTAAGTCTGCTCACTTTTTACCAATGAAGAAGACGGATAGTATGGAAAGATTAACGACAATGTATGTGAAGGAGATTGTTTGTCAACATGGTGTGCCTTTATCGATAATTTCAGATCGTGATAGTAGGTTTACCTCAGAGTTTTGGAAATCTCTACAGAAAGCAATGGGAACGGAGTTAAGTTTGAGTACAGCATATCATTTGGAAACTGATGGACAAAGTGAAAGGACGATTCAAACATTAGAGGATATTCTTCGAGCGTGTGTGATTGACTTGGGAATAGTTGGATTAGACATTTGCCATTGGTGGAGTTTCGTATAATACTAGTTATCATGCTTGTATTAAAGTCGCACCATTTGAAGCTTTGTGTGGACGTAAGTGTAGATCTCCAGTTTGTTGGAGTGATGTAGGAGAGAGTCAAGTGACTGGACCTGAAATGATTTTTGAGACAACTGAGAAGATTGTGCAAATTAAGAAACGTTTGTCATCTGCCAGAAGTAGACAAAAGAGTTATGCTGACAATAGAAGGAAACCATTAGAATTTGAAGAATGAGACATGGTTATGCTGAAGGTATCGCCATGGAAGGGAGTGATTCGTTTTGGAAAGACAGGAAAGTTGAGCCCGAGATATATTGGACCTTTTAAGATTATTCAAAGGATTGGATTGGTTGCTTATAAGTTAGAATTGCCGGATGAACTTAGGGCTATTCATAACACTTTTACGTGTCTAATCTGAAGAAGTGTTTAGCAGAAAGGGATTTGGTGATTCCATTGGAGGAAATTAAACTTGATGATAAGTTGCATTTTATAGAGGAACCTGTAGAAATTATGGATAGGGAAGTTAAAAGATTGAAGCATAGTAAGATTCCGATTGTGAAAGTGAGATGGAATTCTAGACGTGGACCTGCGTTTACCTGGGAACGTGAGGACTTCTTTAAGGATAAGTATCCTCATTTGTTTTGAGAGGGGTAAGCGCCGGGATGTCACTCTCTTTAAGAAGGAGGGGATGTGATAACCTAAAACCGAGGTCATTGCCTAATCTTATTTTACGACTATTTTTAAAAATTTTGATGAGCTTGAATGATTTTTATTTTTGATGGTTTAAGTTTAAACCAATGTTAGGAGACTTATATTTTGTTTTTAATTAGTATGAATAGTATTAGCAAGCGTGATGTCGATAGATGCCCAATATTTTATGTTTTATTGTTGATTGTTCGATGTTTTTTGTTTTTGATGTTTTCCTTTTAAGGACGTGTTAAGTCGAGTCGGGAGACGATATTATTATATTTATGATATGTTTTAACTTTTGAGAAGTATTTTTATGAAACCCGAGCCTCGTGAATATTTCAAAATTGAGTAATAGTCATTTCCCGCTTTTTAACTAACTATTTATATTTTGGACCACAACTATGCAAAATTGGCAAAACTAGCCCTTCCACCACCATATATATACTTTTCCCTCACCTAACTTCGCACATACATGCAAAGTTACAAACCAAACTCATCTCGTTCTCTCCCTCCCCTCTCTACCGTGACCTAAAACCACCACCAATCTACCATTTTTTTATTTCAAGCTTGATCTATCCAAAAACAAAACAAGACCACATAATAGAATTCAAAGGTGATTCTAGTGATGTAAAATTTTACAACATGCATGAGGTTTTGATTTTTGGTTGAGAATTAGGGTTGGTAGGATGGTTAGATGATCATGCATGTGTTTATCTAGTGATAATCATGTATTGATCATGTTGTTTTTGTGAAAAAGTTGACTTTGATTTTTGGGTTTTTATTTTTATGAAATCTACAAGTGTTAGGATTAATATATGTTGATATTAGGGGATTAGGATGATAAGAAAAGTGGTTAAATTTGATCAAAAGTATGATTTTATGAAAGATTTTAGAGGGTAAATTAGGGTAGTGGGTTCAAGGCTATTTTTAGATGTCTTATGTTTTGATAATGGTTAAACTAATAAGATAGAATGATGGAGATTTTGATTATATTCGTTTAGGCGTAAATTAGAGCTTCTAACTCCAAACGAGCGTGAAGTTATGATAGTTTGATTATTCATGTACCGGGAGACGAGTATCGGCACAATATGTAGTTGTTGTCGATATTTGGATCGAATCTCGGGGACTATAGAATGAGTTTCAAAATGATTCAAGGGTTGTTTTAAAGATTTGAACCCTAGGTTGTGAGTCTATTTTCAAACCTAAGTGTCGGTTTGTAAATGAAGTTGTTTAGAGAAGTCAAAATGGTTGTATGAGTCGATGACGTAAAACTGTCCGGTTTTTGTAGTACAAAGATGTGTCGGGCAGGGAGTCTTAGAAGTAAAATATTTTGACAAACTTTTTTGAGGACTTTTTATAGAGAGTAAGTGAGTTCTCTGAGTAGTATCATAAACTTTTGAGGTGTTTAAGTAGGGTAAATTAGCTAGTACATTTGGTATGTGCCAGTAGATTTTTATCGAGAATATAGAGTAATAAAGTAAATGTGTACAAGAGTATAATAGTATCACTTGTATTGTTTTCATTCGGGTTTGTTGTGATTTTATGATTTTGAGTTTGATGATATTATGTATGTTTATTACTAGAGTCTATTATTAATGAACGTGCCTTATTTGATAGGTTGCGGTTCTCGTGTTTGAAGGGCATCACTTATCATCGACGATCATCTCGCTAGGTCTCTTATACTAAGGTGAGTCTGTAGCCTCGCTTTTCATGCTAGCTACTAAATGTTTTAATACCCGCGAGGGGGATACATGCTATTTGAAAATAAATGAGCACACGTCATGATTTGATTGTTTGGACCCGAATGTTGCCTATTGTTGCCTTGAATTGTATTGAGTACCTTGTTGCTAAAGACCCTAATTTCATGAACCGTTAACTATGTTCTGACTTGATGTTGTGAGTTGGCAATAGCCGCTTATTCAAATGGTAGTACTACGGGGTTAACCACCCTATCTGAGACCAGGGCTTTACGTTGAGTAACCTCTGAGAAGGATAATTTACGAGAATGATATGTGGCTATATATCTAGCAACTAATACCCTAGAGGGGTAATAGTTTTATCTAGTCATGCTGGCATTTGGCATGGGTGACTAAATGGTTAAGAGGGCGGTGTCATGAGCTTAAATACAATTGTATAGCTTTGGCTATTAGATGAGTTGCCTTGATATAGATTGTGTGCACGACAATTCTATAAAATGATTATGATTGATTTTTATTCTTGTGTTCAAATGTGATTTGTTAAACCTATGGAATCGCTCAACATTATTGTTGACTCGTTTAAGCATGTGTTTCAAGAAATCGAATGTGAACGATGGCGGAGCATTGTTGTGGATGTTGTGGGTTAGCTCTTGAAGTCTGGTGGTCTAAAACATTTTCTTTCCCTTTTACTTTTGAACAACTTGTCTAATGTTTGTGTACTGTACTAAAACTTTGTGGTTTGATGGTCGAGATCCAAGGGGACTAAACGCTTTACTCTGATGTTGTTTTGGTACTATATGGTATGAAAATAATGTTTTAGACAATGTTGTGAAACCTTATTTATATATTATGTGTAAACGTCTCATTTTGAGTCGTTCAATATACCTTGTGTGATGATACTTATGTTTAGCACCCACATGCGTATTTCCGCTGCGCAATATAAATTGGGGGTGTTAAAGTGGGAACTTGTTGTATATTTTATGTATATTTGTTGTAGCTTAGTATGTAAGAAGTAGCCGTTATGCTCACTTACTACTAAAAGACTTAGGCTATATTTCTATCCAACTAAGGGGATATTGTTGGGCCAATTTAGAGCCTAAATTGTCCATGTACTGATATGAATGAAATATACCCAAAGTATTATATAGGTCTGTAAACTCATGTTAGTTTACCGAGTCATCCTCAAGATGTTCTTAGAAGTCCACAGAGACTCCTTCACTACTACAACAGATCTCAGCCATTGAAGATAAGAGCCAAGATCAGGTTGATGGAGTTAGTGAGTGATGACAATAACTCACTAACTCCCTGAAGACCATCTATGATATGAAGACCTGAAGTATTGATACTGAATACATAATGGGAACTTCCTTGTGTGAAAAAGAAGAATATAACGTGCAAGGTGGTTAGTTGACTTTATTGAAGCTTCCAAAGGAAGCTTCACTTTCTCACTATATATAGTGGTCGTATTGCTTAGAGATAGTTGCAGATTTCCATTCCACAAAATACACATAGTGTAGTGTTAGGATCTCTCCCTTCATTGGTTTTTTCCTTCTTGTAACAATGGGGGTTTAGTTTGTCATCATCGCCCGGTTGTTATTCCGCAAACAACCGGGAAACACTTTTAAATCTATTGATTCATTGTTAATAAGATATAAAAACGATGAAAAGTACAAGCTTGTTTTATTAGTTAGTCAATTGGTTAATTGTGCAAATGTTCTTCATAGATTTGATGTTTGCACAAGATTTGTGGACCAACATAAATCAATCTTTTATACCTGTCTCAAATTTAAGTCATGTCGTCCAATCATTTAAGATCACTTGCAATTACTTTTTTCATCTTGTGAGACGGATGTGAATTGTAACCTAAGGTGATTATTATCTACGCGTGAGACCTAGACTTATTCTCTCATGTTCTCAAATTGGATGACTTAATCGGTACAACGGTAAGACCTTAACTGAGGCAAGGATGGGACTAAACATGCTAGTTTGATATTTAGTTAAATGTTCACTTGTGTCATGAGTCTCATAAGGACCTAAGAATTGCACATGATTTGCAATTGATGAACGTCATCTACCTATTGAATCTATCATTGCTAGCAGATCAACTGATGTGATGGTGGAACCTTAATGAGGATCTTAGCCTTTTCGTAAAGTTAATTGTTTTTTGTAAATTGGTTAGTTAATTTTAAAAGGATAATTATTGAAAATACTAAATATGAACTTTGTACTTCTATAAATGATTTTATGCAACACAAACTGTAAACAAAGTTAGTTTCCCTTCGTGCTAGAGGAAGACAAACTAAGTCTTCTTTCCTTGTAAGAATAAGACTCGTTCCCATCATTTCTCCTTGTATGAGAAAGCTATAATAGGAACAATTGAATCTTCTCAGTTCTAATCAAACTTAAAACACACCTACTCAAGAAATCGCTTTGTCTTGTAAGTCAAAATGATTAAGTACGGTTGCACATCTTACTCTTTCAAGTGATATTCACAACCTTTATTCCAGTTTAGATTTCAAAGAATACGCTACAAGACACACTTCAAAGATTTCAAAGCGTCGTTGAAACTCCATCAAACTCGAGCACTAATAAATTGTTTAAACACGAGAGAGCACTAGGTACGTTCAAGTTATAATAACTACTGAACGACCGTAAATCATAACATAACATCTACTAGTATATACATCCGCATATGTATACCTATTGAATCTCCCAAACAGACTCGTTATCACGCATTTCAAGTCAATCAATCGCTTTATACACTCGTTTTTCCATACGAGTAATCACCATCTCACCATGCCACAACAAGGCATAAAGCCCATCACTAAAACCAGTCCATATCGTGTGACCCCATAATCACACAACATGACTATAACCCAAACAATAACACACTCAAAAATATCCATATCGTAGGCAACCGTTACATAAACCCATATACTATACATATACCAATAATCCACATCTCGTCATATACAAGCATGTACTAACCCTCTTTCATGCAATCATACTTAGGAACCCATTGAAGTTGTGGTACTTGAATAACTATGTTGGCCACCATACTTATACAATTACCCTTTCCCCAATGCACTCCCTCCTATGATGACACTTATAAGAATCAATACAACACATAACACATAAATCCATCAACTCACCTAAGCACATAACCACATAAACAATAAGGTCAAAAACTCCAACTAATAAAATTACATAGTCAAACTCTTGGAATACAGAAATCCATAGTCTAGCTAAAGCAGCATAGACAAAATCCAAAACGAAAACATAATCAATTATAAGTCATGTCGCCCATCAGAATGGAACACCTTAAAATCCTTCCTACCCATGTACTCCTAGTAACTCGAACCACCACACGATTCTTAGGGAACATGACTTAAACATCAAAAGAAAAATAACATACCTCAGGTACATAAAATAACTCGACAAAAGATAGAAACTACATTGTACCAAATTATGTACTATAATGTACAATTTAAGCAAAAATACAACAATGACTAGCGTGGACAATTATGGTTCAACCCGCACTAATCACAACCCAAAAAGAAAATAACATGTGGCTAAGTATGAACTTTTTATGGTTCAATTCATACTAGTCAAAACATCATAAATAACACCCAAACACATCAATTATTATAAAATGCACACATACTCCTATGACACCTATATGCAGGGACCCTTAAGCTATAGACTAGGCTACGCGACTAGGCAACCTAATTCTCTATAACCATTGGCTTTGATACCATTCTGTAACACCCCACCATGGCGGAATATGGGACGCGACGTATGGATATCATCACAACATGGCGTGTCTATAGAGATAACTAAATGAAATAAGAAATGTCATAAAATGGTGACACAAATGTCATGACAATATCTCAACAATGCAGGAGTCTAGATAAGTAGGTAACAATCCTACCACTTACCCAAGACAAACAATAAACATAATCAAATCAAACATATAGGTGCCAACAGTATCACTTATTCAAAACACATAAAAATAAGCTAAGAATGAACGGGGATCTCCTTCTAAATGCAATCCTAATGCATCCAAATCTAGCCACTTCTATCCTCAAGCTTAAACACATTCTCACCTGAAAGAGACACTAAAACACGTCAACATTATGTTGGTGAGAGTCATAGGTTTAGACTCAAACGCCAAAATCATACCATAAGCTGTGGATAATAACCAAATCTAAGAAATATATGGACAATGTGATACTAACATGCATTAACAACTAATATCCAAGATTTAACAAAACAACCCAAATCCAAGGCTCCCAGCCTTACCAAACACCATACTCCAATAGGCGGCCAAACACCTATGAACCTATCCCAAGGCCCCGCCTTGCCAATATCCCCTTGGTACCAAGTCAAAACATAAACAATCAAGAATCAACTAGCAGTTAATCACATAAGTATGCACACAAGTCCATCACCAAACACAAAACATTCACAGCATAATTTATAAAAATAAGACAGTGTCTCTTCCATCCCATCTGGAAGTCAAAATCATTAGTAGACATGGGACTATGAAACTCACCTGATTGAGCTTCTCCAAAAATCCGCGCACTAGAAAAAAGCTAACAAAACAAAAGCACACAATCAAAACATGAACCAAACACGAAGATGGATCATCAACCTATGATGGACATCTAACCTTCTCCCATAAATATACCTCATTATTATGCTCTAACATCTCATTACACCCCTCTATAAAGCCCTTAACTTAGTTTACTCCATAACCCGTCTCGTTAACATTTTACCCAAAACAGTGCCAGTTTTTAGGTCTCCAAACTATAAGCCAAACGCCCACCTAAACATGCCCATGATCTCTGTAAAGGGAATACTTATGCCCTTACATATTTTAGCTAACACCTCCCATTTACCCCAACCTTAGAGCTACTGTTAAGACCCAGATATAAATATATATATATATATATATATATATATATATATATATATATATATATATATATATACTTTTGTCTATCCAGATTTTACTGATTTTGAACATACAAAAAGTTTGTTATGATTAGGGGGTCTTACCCCAATCCAAAATCTTAGCCCCAATGCAGATACCTTCTATAATATATAAACCAACTCCCATGTTCGTTTGAAAGTCCCAATGCAACCTTAAGTACCCCAAACAACCCAAAACTTAAAAAGAAAACAGGCTGATTTCAAAACTGTTTTGACCTTCGACTGTTGTAACCTTTTTTGGCCCACTTCCCGACCTCCAATTTAGTTCTCGTTTCTTGCATTTGAAAGCCATTTAAATTACCTTTCCAGGGATACTTGGATCGCAAAACAAGAGTTTGTAGAACTCCCTATATGATCAAAACAATTGACCCTAAATTCTGCCCAGTTTTTAAAAACGGGTTTAATCAAATTAACCTAACTAATTACCCACAACTCCACTAATTACAAGCCCTAATTTATTTAATCATTAATATATCATTAATATACTGTTTTTAATTTAAACCCTAACCTAAATCCATCATAAGATGATTAAAGAAAACATTAAAACAATTTAATTGAAAAGGGTTATGAAGGATTTACCTTTAGATTAATGGAAGATGAAAAAAACCATGAAACCCTAAAAACACTCCCAAAACCGTCGACATATTTTTTTTCTCCAGGGATTTATGATGTTTTGATCTACTTAAAATCCTTATATATTTTTCAAGAATCCTAGCCCAAATACAACCCACTTTCCTTTTCCTCTTTTTTTCCTTTTTTTCTTTCTTTTCTTGCGTCCAAAACCGACTATATATTCTTTATTTTTATTTTTTTCTTTTTATTATTAATTATTAAGTTATTAATATTACCTTAATTTACCTTAATTTATTTCAGCTCCTAAAGCTTCCAAAACCTCAAAACCGTAAAGCTAGTCAAATTTACGCGTTTTACCGTAAAAGACGTAAAATATACAGTTAAAAAAAATATCTCAAATTTTGAAATAAACTTTATAACTATGTCCTAAATGACTTAAAACCATCCCGAAAAATACTCACATGACTAAACACCTTACCCGAGACCTCTAAATGTTAAACCTTAAATCGTAAAAATACGATTTTCTATAATACATATACGTATACATAAAACCACTAAATAACACCATCTCATTTCATAGTCACTACCATGTGAGCTCATGAACATGAAATCATTACACATCGTTTCACTCACAAGGTACCCCGTACCAGAAACGATATCCAAACCAGAATCCATACACACCAATTAGCACATAAACACGTAAAGACACGTAACTAGCACAAAATAAAACTAAGTGACGAACCTCAAAACCGCGGTTGTCACATCCCTCCCTCCTAATAGAAATCTCGTCCCGAGATTTACTCCTTAGGATCAAAACATACCATTAGCAAACAACTGAGGATACTTGTTCTAAACGAACTCCTCTCATTTCCACGTGAACTTTAGTTCAAGTATCAAATTACCACATATACTAACCAAGAATATTTAATTTATTGTCAAACTCTTGACCTCACAGTCAATAAACCTCACAAATGACTCCATGATAACACAAACTCTTATTAACACAAATCCCGAATAACCGTACATGCAAATATGCATTCTCAAACAACATTTACCAATCTTAATACACGAAATATAACATGTATACCACTCATTCCCCCCCCCCCCCAGGTAACTCTATGCTCATAAGCTACTGGTCTGATCTTTCCAAAGATCATAAATGGACCTACAAAACTCTACATCAACTCTTCCATTTTACCAAAACATACCACCCGTTACTATGGGTGAAACTCCCTACATAACTTTGTCACTAAATCTAGTGGTTTCCTCCTTTTCTACATAGCATCCCTTATTGCCCTCATCCTTTCATATAGTGCCTCAAATGGCATTTATCGAATTCTAGTATGATAACTATCATTATATGAAAACTCAGCCATCGCTAACGAGTTTCCTAACTACCTCTAAATCAATCACCCATGCCCTCAGTGTAACTTCTAAGGTTGTATAAATATCTCACTTTTCTTCATGATGATTTTTTTTTATACTCAACACTTCCTTTATACCCATACAATGTCTTACCTTCAAAGTCATATTGCTCCTCACCTTATCTCAGTTAGACCAAGTCCTTCGTCCCTATGGCACATTACACCTATAACTCCTCATCCATTCGATTATCGATACTAAGCCTCCTAAACAATCAGTATAGGCCAGTGCCATTTCCTTTTCCACACTACGACAATATTAGCATGATTAGTTCCTTATTCCACCCATTAGGCTATACCAAAGTTTTACCTTCGGTTCCTATCTCGACCTACTTCATTCATGATTCGCATCTATCCACACTTCCTTCTTTTTCCTCAACTCCTACCATACATCACGATGTGATGCTTCCCATCGTTTCTTCCCTTGCCATAATCCTTCATAAGGCATTCCATACATATTAGGCTAACTTTTACGCAAAGCCCTCTATTCCATCACATCCGTACGTACTCCTTCCAACTTCTCAGCTACGTGACTACTCATTCCTCTTGAAATATGAGATGAATTAGTCAGTCTATCGACTATCACCCAACTCTCGTCACTTTCACCAATTTCGTCCTTACATTGCCCTTTCTAAGCTACTCCTATCTATGTAGGAAGTATAGCCTACGTCCCTTTTCTCCATATGATTGTCCAAGCCACGCAACATACATGTTGACGCGTTCTCTGCTTTAGACAACTCAACTCGTGCAACCTACATCCTTCATCCAAACCACCCTAATACGTCATTCATATAGTTCAAGTTCGTCTCAGCTTCACTTGATTCTTCTTATTCCATGTCTCATCAACTATGCTTGCCTTTCCCAAATGGTACTTGGCCTTGCAATTTTCTTTCACCACTTAACTCCACCCATCATCTTTTCCAAATGTTCAATCAAGATGATTAAATATGTGTTGGAGACGTTCATGATCTGTATAGATCATTCTCTACGTCTCGTACCCCAAATGCCTCTAGCATTCTAGGCAGATATAGCAATCCAGCTCCACTAACTAAGTCTTATCTAGTTCTTCCAAATCTTCAGTTCTTGCAATGTATAAGCCATCGCCTTTCTTTGTCGTTCTTGTACACATCCAAATCCTTGCTCCACGTATCGTCATGCTTCGCGAATTCATCTAGTCCTTCCGGTAATGCCAAGATCGGCTCATTATCCAATCCAACTCTTTAGCCTCCAAAACGCTTCCTCATCCTTCTTCACTTCGCCCTTGCTGGTTTCATGATATGCCACCATCTCTAACTGCTCATCATAGTAAACTTAATACTAAAACTCGCACTTGAAAATCTCACGTATAACTCCACTCCAAAACCATCACATAATTTGCCTCACTCTCCTTCTTAGATTTGAGTAGATCAAGATGTCGTCGATGCTCCCGATGACAACTCGTTTATATATGTTCATGCACACTCGGTTCATTGACTCCATGAAAACCGCTAGTGCTTTGGCGAAGTCAAATGCATAACCGTAAGCCCAAAACGTTCATACAACATCCTTAGCAGTTTCAACTACGTCCTCCTTGCACCCTCTCTTAGCGGCAACACGAATAAATTCCTACCTCGTTCTACTTGCAAAATTCTACACGCATTCTAAAAGACCAATACTTCCTCTCATCAGACCACTCAACCGCTTTCCACATCCAATCTACTACTAAGCAACTCAACTTTTATCTTGCATTCCTTGCAATTTCTATCAACTCTTGTTTTTATATCATTCCATCAACAATTTGCCTTGGGAAGGCACTAACTACAACTCCTCTCACTTCTCCTACTTGCTCTATTTATGGTTCTACCTCACAGTAATAGGCAAATGTTGATCCCAAACTTAGATCGATTAAGCTTTGTGTATACGAGATTAAATCAAGTAATACACGTAGAGAAACCTTTGCTTATGAATAAAGTAACAAAGTGTTATGCGGAATTAACACTTGATCTAAAACACAAAGATGTTAAACAAACTTTCACTTGTATTAGAATGATCGTACTTGATTACAATGAAAGAGGTTTAACTTGCGAATACTTATGAAAACTCAATGATTAACTTTAACCTAAAAGACCTTCTTTTATAGATCAAGAAGTCTTGTACAATAAGCTACGAATCAACTATTCTAGGTAAAGATAATAATAGAAAATACAATGTCGAGCTTATCTTTACCATACACATATAAAGAAACAAATAAACAAAAAGATTCGTATGAAGATATTCCATCAGTGTCAATCTTCAAGGCTGTCAGCGTTGACTTCTTCTTTGTCAACGCTTGGCTGTCAGCGTCCAATGTCTTCTTATCAGCGTTGACATTCTTCTTATCAGCGTCTAGTGAACTGACCCATATTTTATTCCCAACAATCCTCCCCTAAACTTGATATCTATTCCAATGATCAAGTTTCTGAATAAAAACTTAAGACTTAGGAGGAATCTTGCAAAAACTTCTTATGTTGGTGATAAACATATCTAATCAAGTCCTTGGCCACGTCACTAGTATAATCAATCTCCAAGGGTGTCTCTAGCATCTTCTCCAACACTTCTTTGGACAAGAAATAGTCAGCATCCACAAGTAAATACTCTGAAAACTTTGTAGAGCTCAAATGAAATACACCACAAGTAGAATAAAGCCTCCAATGAAGATTACTGAGATCATCTTCAAGATCCTTCCATATGGTAGGATCTGCTTCTCTTGGACCACACAAAGTCAAAAATGTGTTCCAAAGTCTTATTCCATTTGTTGAAGTAGGTGCTTCAGCTGTATACTTGGCCTCTATTAATCTCCATAGATGCACCAAGTCTTCTCTGTCTATACTTGCAAATATAGAAATAACTGAAGTGAAAGTATGTACCTCCTTTCCAAACCTGCCAATCTTCCAAAATCCACACTCATCTTCATCAAAACTGATGATTGGATTTCTGTCATCTAGAGGTACTACATTAACCAAATCTGAAGCTTCCAATGGAGAAAGCTTGAGATGCTTCCTTATGACACCTTCAGTTGGAAAATACACATCCATATCTTTGGGAAATTGAAAAGGATCTCCTTTCTTTACTGGTCTTTGAACACTCCTCATTTCCTTTTGAATCTGCATTTCCTCAGCAAGCTCTTGTTTCCTTTCTTCTGAAAGAAACTTGTAAACATTATTTTCTTGCACATTCCTCCAAATAGGATGTGCCCTATACTCTAACTCCTCAAAAGATAAGGCCAGCAACTTCTTATATGTCCATCTAGGTTGATGGCATCTAAGCAACTTGTAATATAACTGCCTTCTATCTCTTTTGAGCCAAGTCTTGACCTCTTGTGCATTAAACCTCATAATCACCTTTATGTCATCTTGTACCCTGAGAAGAACTTCCAACCCCCAAATTTGATCTGACAAACTCATCCCTGGGTTGTCCATAACCTTGTCTTCCCAAGCATGGTACATTCTGGTGATTTCTGGTAGGTCCCAATCAATCTGATTCTTCAAATCATTCAACCTTTCCTTTGCTAGCTCATCCCCATACTCAAGTCTTTCTGGATCTTCAATAATTTGAACACTTGAATCTAAGCTATCATCTTCTTTTCCATCACCACTTTCTTCCTCACTCTCAGAAACAACAAATGGTGATCTACCACTCATCTTCAAATCTCTTTCCAAAAGTTGTGCAGCCAATTGTTCATCAAATGCAATTTGTGCTGCATCTTTCTTTGGAACATCTTCTTCAACCAATTTGCCTTTACCTTTGTCTTTTGGATCAATAATAGGTAAAGTAGAAGAAGAAACCTGTGTGGACACATCTTTGATGATTGTTGATGGCTGGAATACATCAACACCACCTGCAACTTTATCAGCGTTCAAGTTACCTCTATCAGCGCCACGATTACCTTTATCAGCGCTGGATGTGTCAGCGTTCAAACCTGTATCAGCGCCCATTGTTTCTTTGAAAGATCCTTCCAAGTTTAATGGTGTCACCTTGGATGTATCAATAACTGGGTGCTTCTTCAAGTTGGTGAGAGCTTCAGCAACCTGTAAAGATTCACTAAATTGTGAACTCTTCTCTGAACTCTTCTCACTAGCTGTATGAATCAGCTCATCCTCTTCATCCTCTTCATCCTCCCCTTTGGAAGATTCCTCCATTAGACTCCTGCTACTTGGATTCTCCAAAACAGTTACCCGCTCCCTCAATACTTGGAGTTCACGGCCCTGGTTGTTGACAATTTGTACAAGGCTGACATTTTGCTTTTGCAAGCTAATGACAGCAGCCGTCAATTCAGTCAAAGTCATAGTTTCTAATCTGCCCTCAGCTAGAATGGGGATTTGACCTCCCAAAATAGAATCATAGGGCATGGATGAGGTCTTAATGATGTTGGGACTGTCTTGACCAGCATCTAAGCCTGTATCAATAGCCCCAGCCTCATCCATGTCACCAGCCACACTTGTGGAGGTGGTTCTCTCTGCTACAAGGCTAGGACCACTAGAGGAGAACACTCCAGTAGTCCTTTGGCGTTTATTCAACCTAGATTGTAATGGGGTGGAAGATGAAGTAGATTGTGTGGGTGTTGGTTGATTAAGGGGTGTTTGGGATTGTTCAGGAATGGTATCAGCGTTGGGATTGGCTGTGTCAGCGCCAACATTTTGAGTGTCAGCGCTGGGTTGGTCAATGTCCATGTGATCTGGTGAAGGTAATGGGTCATGAAGAGGCTCAAGTTGGGGTTCAGGATCTGGTTGTGGTTGTGGTTGAGCAGCCTGAATTACTTCAAGCATGGGTTGGGTGAGAGGTATGGATCTGTTTGTGGAGCTCATTTTAGCAAAAATGGTTTTCTGTTGTTTAGGGATCTCATAAAAAGTGTCATGATCCCTAGAACAATATTCTTGTAAATCAAAGACCATTTGCAAAAATCTTGGGTAAGCCAAAGTCATTTTACTTCCCTTATTTTTACACATCCCTTCAAAAATCATTTTTGAAAAATTATACTTAAGCCCACGTGTTATACAAACCAAAGCACTTGCAATTGACCTGTTTATTTCATTAAAAGAAGTACATTTTGGACTTAAGCATTGTAAAAGGACATGTATCAAATATTTCCAGTCAGAGGGAAATTCCTGCTTATGATATTTATTTAAAGTGACATCAGCAGGAATAGGATAACCCAATTCCCTAAGACCTTGTTCTATTATTGCAATGGCAAGAGTAGTCACACCATCAGCGTCATCAAGACGCAAAGCTTGGCGAACCAAGGCTTCAGTGACCACCCATGTTCTTCCATGAATAGTAGATGTTAATGTGGTCACTCCATTAGCTGTTGTGGAACTAGCAGTGTTCCAAAACTGTCTAATGTGTGCGACAGGGACTAATGGTGTATGAGAAAGTGCATACCTTAGAGAGGATGCATTTAAAAATGCCACCATTTGTGAATACTGAGGGAACAAATCATTATCAGCAGTCAAGTAAGCTACCATATTATGTTGGCTCTTGAACTCCAATGTTAAATTCTTTGAGTTGAACTTGGGTGCCATGGTGAAAGATGTTTAGGTTATGTGATATGGGAAAAATCTAGGAGAAAAGTGTTAGACAAGAAAATATGAATACCCAGAATAAAAAGTTTAACCAAATTTATAGGAGAGATGCATGATTTTGATTGGTCAAAAATGAGGCGGTTATATTCAAAGAGCAATGATGAAAATATTGAATCAAATATAACTTATCTCATGCATTAATTAAAAGTAACAACTCCCCAAAATTACGGCCAAAGATTAGTCAAAAATATCAACTGGGTAGGGCCCACTAGGTGTCAACGGTCAAAAATAGCCCATCAGCGCCCAACGGCTATATTTTCTTGTCAGCGTTTGCCTAAAGCCTTGTCAGCGTCACGATTGGACGTAACAGCGTTTGGAGAAAAACTTGTCAGCGTCTAAAAATAAAAATATTTAAAAAGAAAAAGACCTTAACAAAGTAATTTATCCTAAGGGAAATATCTTACAAGTTGATAATAATTACTGGGCGGCAAGCACTGTCCATTTATGCACACTTGCTTAAGCAAGATAGACACAAATGTCCTCTAGAGTCCCTTGCTAACCAAAATACTTACCAACAAAGTTATTTCACAAAATTCTTTGTAACTCCCAGGTAAACCCATAACAAAACTATTCCCAAGTCTCCCATCAGACCACAACCAATGCTAGGCCAAAAATGTCTTGGCAGCATGCATAGTTTATCAACTTTGCATGCTACAGTGCCTCATGGTTTAGTAAAACTAACCCATACTCACCTGTGGACACAATCTAGAATTGTGATGAGAGTATTGTAAGAATACCCAAGAGTCCTAAAGGTTCCTTAAACCTCCCCTTAAACTATGATACATGAGTTCTCAAAATATATATGAACATTAAAAATTTATGTCAAGATAGGAATATAAATATTCCAACCATCATCCATAAACAAAAACATGTCCAAATAGCTCTTCAAAGATCCATAAGCAACTCTGTATCCAATGGCATAAAGCTACCACCACCTACACATTTAGATGAAAAACCACAAAACTAACATTTGTTGCTGACAGCGCCCCGACAACACTTATCAGCGTTGAAGGAACTCTTGTCAGCGTTAGACAATAATATCTCTAACAACGGCAAAATAACACTTGACAGCGTTACATTTACCTTTGTCATTGTTAGAAAAATAAAGTGGAAAAATCTAAATCATCACAAAGACCAATAACAATGCATTATCCTGTACATACTTTTACAAAAAAAAAGTTTCAAAACACATATTAAGTGAGATTAACCATTCCAATATTTGTTACCAAATATTGAAATCTTCCAGCATCAAAAGGTTTAGTTAATAAATCAGCCACATTATCTTCTGTGGCTACCCTATCTGGTTGTATTAAACCTTTCTCAAAGCAATCTCTTATAAAATGATGCCTAATTTCTATGTGTTTGGTTTTAGAATGATGTACAGGATTTTTAATAATGCATAAAGTACTGTTATTGTCTACAAAAATCTTGGTATGCATAAAATTATACCCATAATCCAACAGCTGGTTCTGAATCCATAAGACTTGGCCACAACATGCTGCTGCAGCCACATATTCTGCTTCAGTTGTAGAATTAGCCACCACTGTTTGTTTCTTGCATTGCCAAGATATTAATCTGCTCCCAAGAAATTGACATCCACCAATTGTGGATTTCCTATCAAACTTGTCACCACCATAGTCACTGTCTGAATATGCAATAAGATCCAATGGAGAATCTTTTGGGTACCACAAGCCAAGATCTGGATAACATCTTAGGTACCTAAAAATTCTTTTCACAGCAAAAAGGTGACATTCTTTGGGAGTCACTTGATGGCGTGCACATGCACACACAGCAAACATGATGTCAGGTCTTGAAGCTGTAAGATACATCAATGAACCAATCATTGATCTATAGTGCCTAACATCCACATCCTTTCCAGCTCCAATCTTTCCCCAAGGGTGTTCCCTATCCATAGGAGTGGAAGCATCCTTTTCATGTGGAGAAAAACCATATTTCTTCAAGATTTCAGCTACATACTTGTCTTGGGAGATGAAGATACCATCTTCTTTCTGCTGAACTTGTAACCCTAGAAAGAAGTTCATCTCACCCATTGCACTCATCTTGAATTTATCTGTCATGAGCTTGGAAAAGTCCTCACTCATTTTTGGATCAGTAGACCCAAAAATGATGTCATCAACATAGACCTGCACAAGCAACACATGTTTTCCTTTCTTCTTTGTAAATAGTGTCTGATCTATGGTGCCCCTCTTGAATCCATTGTCCACCAAATATGTAGACAAGGTACCATACCATGCTCTAGGGGCTTGATGAAGTCCATACATAGCTTTCTTCACTCTATAAACCTTGTCTGGATTCTCAGGATCTTCAAAACCAGGAGGTTGCATGACATATACTTCCTCAACAATTGTCCCATAGAGGAAAGCACTCTTCACATCCATTTGATAAACAGTGAAGTTCATGCAAGAGGCATAAGCTAAGAAAATTCTGATAGCTTCAATTCTTGCAACAGGAGCAAAAACTTCTTCATAATCTATGCCTTCCTCTTGTGTATATCCCTGAGCTACCAAACGTGCCTTGTTTCTGACCACAATGCCTCTTTCATCTTTCTTGTTTCTTAGAACCCATCTTGTCCCAATTGGTCTCACATATCTAGGACAATCAACCAGCTCCCAAACATCTTGTATAGCAAATTGGTGAAGCTCATCCTGCATTGCTTCCACCCAACTAGGTTCTTTGAGAGCATCAAAAATCTTCTTGGGTTCTTCTTGTGACAGAAAACATGCAAACAAACATGCTTGTACAAGAGGGGTATCAACCTTCTTGTGTATATTGGCAATAAATCCACCAAGACTTTGATGGGATCTTCTTGTCTGAACTGGAGCCATAACATCACCAATGATCTGAGATGAGGGGTGATCCTTTGCTGTGGAAGTGAAAACTCCTCCTTCAAAAAGTCTGGTGTCCTCAACTTCACGCTCCATGTTGCCAATATCTTCTTCATCAAACTCTCTTTGATCAACATGAATCTCTTCATGGACATTGGAAGGTCCACCTTGTTCAAAATGGGAAGAGAAAAGCTGTGTAAAGGTGTCACCAAAGTCTGATCCTTGTTTGTCAGCGCTTGGGCTAACAGCGCTTGAACTGTTGTTGTCAGCGTCTAAGCCATCAGCGTCTGAATTGGTCTTGTCAGCGCTTGATTTCCCTTTGTCAGCGCCTGAAGAAGTATGCATGTTTGTATTTGGTGGTATTTGAAAACCACCATTATCTTTTCTAGCAGCAGCAGCAGCAGCATAATACTCATCTGTCCATATAGGAAGTGTAACATATTCTTGTGTGGGAGATGATTTAACTACTGGTGGTCCATCCTCCTTAGCAACCTGTATACCTGAAACATTACCAATTCTCTTTTCCAAAACACTTGAAGTTACCTTCACAATGTCTGGATCAGTAACAGGCATATAATTTAAAGCTCTAGATAAAGGTTCTAAGTCAAACAACCAATTTGGACCACTTTCAGGATCACTAGGTTTACTCTCTAAAAACCTAACATGTACTTTTTCAAGTATACGTTTTTCCTTTTTAATGTAAACCCTATATCCTTTGCTCTGCACTGAATAACCCATGAAGTAGCCTTCATCACCTTTTGAGTCAAATTTACCTAGGGCCTCACTAGTTTCTAAAACAACTACATGACATCCAAAAGGCTTGAGAAAGCCAATATTTGGCTTCCTTCCCCAAAGTAACTCATAAGGTGTCTTATTATGTATTTTGTTGACCAATGCCCTATTTTGAACATAACAAGCTGTGTTAACAGCTTCAGCCCAAAAGGCTATAGGAAAGTGGGCATCAGCCAACATGGTTCTGGCTGCTTCAATAAGGGTTCTATTCTTCCTTTCAGCAACCCCATTTTGCTGTGGGGTTCTAGCTATGCTAAACTGCCTAGTAATCCCTTTCTTGGCACAAAAATCATCTAACAACTGATTTCTAAACTCACCCCCATTGTCACTTCTAATAATTTTGACCTCATTACCATTCTTCTTTTCAATCTGGGTAATGAAATTAATCAGACTTTGGGCAGTTTCACTTTTCTTGGCTAAAAAGAAAGTCCATGTAAACCTGGAAAAATCATCAGTGATGACAAAACAATATGATTTACCCTTTAAACTTTCTATATTAGTTGGACCAAAGAGGTCCATATGCAATAAGTGAAGTGGTTTAGAACTAGAGTGCACCTGTTTAGACCTGAATGAGACCTTGTGCTGCTTGCCCTTAAGACATGCAACACAAGTGTGGTCATTGTGGAAAGCCTTTTCAGGCAAACCATCAACTAAACCAAGCCTCACAAGTCTATTGATATTCTTAAAGTTTATGTGCCCTAACCTCCTGTGCCAAAGATTACTTTCATCTACTGAGGCTTTAGCATAAAGACATGACATCATTTTATTATTTACCTTAATTCCATTAAGATTCACATTATATATGTCTTTATGCCTTGGTGTTCTAAAATCTATGTATTTCTCCTCAGGGAGTTTGTAATCTTTGCTTAACACCAAGCACTCAGTATCTGTGAAAAGAACCTTATTCTTGTTATCACACACTTGTGATACACTAAACAAATTATAATCCAGTTCTTTTACCAAGAAGACATTCTCAAACCGTAGATTGTTGGTGACAAGGGTTCCTTTTCCAGTGATGGTGCCGTAGCCCCCTCCAAAGTATACCTTATCACCATCTTGAATAGGAGTAAAGTTTGTCAGATAGTCTTCCTTTCCTGTCATGTGCCTTGAGCATCCACTATCCCAGTATCCATAATCATTGATCTTCTTCTGAATGCCCTGCACATAAAGAAAACACATTAGTTTTCTTTGGGAACCCAAGCCTTGGAAGACTTGGATTCATCTGGTTGTTCAACAAGAACAGACTTGGTTCTCATAACAACCCCATTTTCATCCCTTTTTGAATGAAATTCCCAGTTAACCCCAATTGGTGTTGACATTGCTTTTGAAATATAATGAAACCTGTTGCATGTCATAGAAACACCAGTAGAATTAGAGTTTTGGTCTTGTTTTGGTCTCCATGTTAAGCTAGTAGAAGCTTTAGACCTATTTCCCTGTGGTTGCAAATACCTAGGTTTGGCAGTGTGTCTGTCAGCGCTGAAATTACTCTTGTCAGCGCCCCGATTGCCTTTATCAGCGTTGAACCTAGGGTTTGCTACAGGAACCCATTGCCTATTGGACCAAGTGTTTGACTTTTGAAAAGGTCTTAGGCCTTGTGTGTTAGACCCTCTAGAAAAGAATGGGGCTGGTCTAACTACTTGTGAACTTTTGTTCACAAAGGTATTGGGTCTGACAGTGTTTGACCTATGTTGACTTTTGTCAGCGCTGAAATGGTTCCTATCAGCGTTGACATTGGAAGCGTTGACACATTTGTATGCCAAATGTGAGAAGCTACCACATGTGTAACAAGCTTTTCTAGACATAGTCTTAGGTCTAGAAGCAAAGAAGCCTGTTCCTTGGTTACTAACTTGGCTTTTTGGTGACCTAGTATTCCTATACATCTCTGCATACTTAACACTAGGTTTTCTAACAGTTTGTGGGCCAAGGTCAACAGCTTTGCCAGTGGTAGGGTGTGTGATTTTAATAGGTTTAGGATCATTGGACTCCACAATTGGTATCATGATTGGTGTGGGCTCATTTGGACTTTCACACAGCAACCCTCCCTTAACAAACAAAGTGTGGTTAGCTTTCTTCCACTCATCTAGGTCAGTCAGTTTTTGCTTGTATTCTTCAACTGGGGAAGTCACTCTAGGTGGAGGAATGAATTCCTTCTCTTGGAGTTCTGGCAAGCCAGTCCAAGATAAGTCCTTTGATTGGACACCATAGAAATCCCCAGCTGGTGGTGGAACACCAGTATAATCTTTCATCCCAATCCCACTCATATCCTTAGAGTCTCTTTGTTTACTAACACACTCTCCTAGGGATTGTGTGGCCTTATCAAATCTCTGGATTTTAAGACTCACATTATCTTTATTTTTGTTAGCCTCCTCTAACTGAGCTATCAAATCAAGATTAACCCTGTTTACTATATCTTGAACATCTTTACTTTGATGTAACTCATGTTTTAAGATATTTATTTGATCCTTTAAATCAAACTCCATTTTCTTATACTCAGCTACTGTCTTTTCTGTTTGGGTAAGAGCAATTTGATAATTAGATACTTTGCATCTTTCAGTACTTGCCTCATCTAATAATTTTACTATCTCTTGATTTAGTTTTTCAGTATTTAAACGACAACCCTTAGAACAGAAAGCATCATCATATACCTCATTATCTGATGAAGAGGAGGAGTGTGCCATGAGAGCATATTCAACATGCTCTTCTTTAACTTCAGCAACCAAAGCTTTGTCCTCTTCCTCATCCTTAGCCATAAAGTTCCAGCTTCAGTCCCATCCTCCAACACCATCAATTTGTTGAACAGCAACCATGGCCTTGGGATCTTGGCTCTTAACCATTTGGCTTGAAGGCTTACCAGCATCAGATCTTCTTAGAGATCTACATTCCCTCATAAAGTGCCCCATCCTATGACAGTTGTAGCACTCAACCTTGGACTTGTCAAAGCCAGCAACATCCTTAGCATTAAAGGTCATCTTCTTCTTGAACCTTTTATTAAACCTGTTTGCTCTTAAACTTACAAGAGCCATAGTCCACTTGATGTCCATCTCTTCCAATTGTTCATCACTTATCTGCTCAAGATCTTCATATGTAATCCTTGAATCACTGGGCAAAGAAGCAATGAATGCACACACAGTATCTAGATCTAAACCAGCAGGTTTAATTCTATCAGCGCCAAAGTTGTGTGTGTCAGCGCTTGAGTATAAAGCGTTGACAGGATATGATCCAGCGCTGACAGACTGAGATCCAGCGCTGACACATTGAGATCCAGTGGCTGGATGTCCATAGAAGTTCATGGAATCAAATTGGCCTTCACTTTGTGAGAAGAAGGCCATGTTACTACTGGAAGATTTATTATCACTATCTATTTGCCATTCATTCTCCAACAGTCTTAGTTTGTTGAAGATGTCATCAAACCTGGAGGTCTTGTGGGTGTTATTGACAAGAATGGATCTTGTCTCAATCTTCCATACATCACCAAGGCTTTTGAGAAAAGTAGCATTCAATTCAGGGTCATCAATCTGTGTTCCCATGAAGGAAAGTTGACTTGTGATGTCAAGCAGTCTACTTCTCACACTGCTGAGATTCTCATTGGGTTGAGCTTTAAAGACAGCATACTCATGCAAGAGTTGCTTCTTCTTTTCTTCTTTTGTGTCAGCATTGCCACTATGTGCTACTTCAAGAGCTTCCCAAAGCTCTTTTGCAGACTCAAAGTGTTTGTATTTGTGCTGATTCTCATGACCTAGGGAGTGTTTCATGATGTTCAAGATTTTCATGTCCACCCTCTTCTTGGCTATATCTTCAACAGATACAGCTCTTCCATCTCCAGGCTTTTCCTTCTTATCAGCTTCAGGACAATTAGGAACAGCTGTCCTTGTGGCAATAGTAGCAGCAATCTTTTGTGCTTTGTCGAATGTGTTCCCATATTCAACAATCTCCCAAAGAGTGTAGTCATGAATAGATATATATTGCTCAAAATTGGACTTCCAAAGCTCGAAGTTCCTGGCATCAAACATGGGAATTTTGATACTAGGATTTGTGGAGTTGTTTTGTAGCAAAGCAGCAGGTTGATCTGTGCCAGACATGATGTTTTTAGGGTTTTGAGAATTTTAGGGTTTTTAGGGTTTTTGATGTTTTAGGGTTCTTGCGTTACTTAAAGATCAAAAGTTTCTCAACAAGCTCTGATACCACTTGTTGATCCCAAACTTAGATCGATTAAGCTTTGTGTATACGAGATTAAATCAAGTAATACACGTAGAGAAACCTTTGCTTATGAATAAAGTAACAAAGTGTTATGCGGAATTAACACTTGATCTAAAACACAAAGATGTTAAACAAACTTTCACTTGTATTAGAATGATCGTACTTGATTACAATGAAAGAGGTTTAACTTGCGAATACTTATGAAAACTCAATGATTAACTTTAACCTAAAAGACCTTCTTTTATAGATCAAGAAGTCTTGTACAATAAGCTACGAATCAACTATTCTAGGTAAAGATAATAATAGAAAATACAATGTCGAGCTTATCTTTACCATACACATATAAAGAAACAAATAAACAAAAAGATTCGTATGAAGATATTCCATCAGTGTCAATCTTCAAGGCTGTCAGCGTTGACTTCTTCTTTGTCAACGCTTGGCTGTCAGCGTCCAATGTCTTCTTATCAGCGTTGACATTCTTCTTATCAGCGTCTAGTGAACTGACCCATATTTTATTCCCAACAGCAAACTGTGACAATCTAACATTTTCAGGTAGAGAATTATTTTCTCGTATAATATTTTGAAACTTATTTTTGTGTTGGTTGATGAACTCACAATTTACGGATTTAAATTTGGGCTTACGTGCATAATTTAGCGTTCTTTGCGACTAAACCAGAAACCTTAGGATTACGTATTTACGTTTTTGAACTCCATTTTAGATGAGACAATTTTTATTGGATTTGTTTTGTGCCGTTGATTTATAATTTATAAAAATGTTTTTCGTGAAACGACCCGAGGGCACGCAAATCGAGGAAACTAGAATCGAGGAGTACCCGTAAATTAGCGGGATGGGACAAAATAATTTATCCCACCCCACTACACATGGGACGGCCCAAACATGACACCACATCAAAGATGTGGCATCATGTAAACATTAAGCTAACAAGTGTAAGTTAGCCTTACACTTAAGCTACCACTAACTCAAAAACAACTAGCTTCTCACATACCACCACTTCACACATGCAAAACCAACTAAAAACTCTCTCAACATCATCACCATTGTCGTCCCACTTCAAGAACAAACACCCCTTTTGATCTTTTCTAGCCACAAAATACTTGTTATCTAGCTATATCATGGAGTTACCTTGAAGCCTTGATCACTTGGTGGCCATTTTAACAACAAAGGAGGTGATTTGCTTGTGTCCTAGGGCTGATTTTTCAACATACTTTCTTGGTGTTTGATGATCTTGGAGATATATTTGGTGTTCATCAAGTTCTTGTCTTCCAAAAACAAGATATACTCTTGGTTGGTAAAGAAGATCATCCTCTCCATTTTCTCTTGTTATTTTTGTAAAGATCAAATGTATTTTCTTTCTTGTTGTATATGTATATGATGAATATATGATGATAAAAATGTTGTGTGGGGATCAAGTGTTGATAAATATGCTTAAAAAGATTAATAACCATAAGAAACAAGGCTAAAATCATGCTTAATTTGTTGGCTGTATAAAAACAGTATGTAACCAAAACTTAAACTGATAAATTTGCATGTTGGAATCCATTTACAGTAAGTACAAGATGTCATACACATGTGAGAGTTGGCCATGCAATGGAATCATTAAAATGAGTGAGATATGATCAAAACAAGATGAGTGTGCTAATCTGAATAGGCTGTTTTGTAGGGACTGTTAAGGATAGTTAAACATAAAATGAGCAGTAGCTATAACTAAGTTAATTGTATCACATAATATGAAGTTCATGCCATCCAAAAATGAGCTTCTAATTCATTGTATAACTCTAGATATGATAAAAATGGTGAAGATGAAAATAAAAATCAGATTTTGAAGAATTAATGTTTAATACTATTATATAAGCACTCAAATTATATAGTATAAAATGTGAAATTAAAACCCACTAACTTATGAATTTCATTTATATAAATATGTATAAGATTAAATAAATGGACAATTTATAAAAATGGTAGTTGAATAATATTTATAAGATAAAAACTATAAACATGATTTTTATGACTTTTTCGGCTATTACTGT
Source organism: Glebionis coronaria (assembly GCA_025667525.1). NCBI lineage: Eukaryota > Viridiplantae > Streptophyta > Magnoliopsida > Asterales > Asteraceae > Glebionis > Glebionis coronaria. The sequence goes on along the minus strand of CM046879.1, from coordinate 108,675,758 downwards.
AAAATTAACGTTTTTCGCCAAATAAAACTTAGACGATCAAACCCGTCTAATGTAAAGTTTTTAAAAGTCATATACTGATATATAAGTATCTAATACAAGTAAAAACCGATAAAACCCGAACTATAGGACATACGGACATTAACGAGCTAAGTAAGCATATTGGACTAATAATTGGACTAAATAAGTTAAACACTTATAAAAAGTACTTATTGGGCTTAACCCATTTGGGACCAACATGAAAAGTGTAAATACTGATAATATAAGTATAAAATGAAATAATACAAGTTAAAGAACTTATAATAAGCTTATTGGACTTAAAATAGGTAAATAGGTAAAACTAGTAAACTAGTAAAAAGTTACCAACACGTAAACACTAAAATGAGTAAACAAGGGTATATAAACCCACTTGATCATCATCATAAGTACAAAAATCATCATATGTATATTGTTATTTGGATAAAGTCATTGGACAAAAGTCTAAGACCGATTATTATTTATATAGGTTTCCGTGACCGAAGCACGCTCGTAGCCGATAATCCGCCTTTCATTATCAACGTGAGTTCATAGCCTCACACTCTTTTAAATATTTTATAAAATGATTTGTAAACCCACGAGGGAGATAACATGCTAGTTTTTGATAAAAATAGAACACAAGTAGTCCCGATGGTATGCTTAATGATATGGACCCGAATGATGCTATGACCCTATAAACGAGATAAAAAGGATTATTAGTAGTTAGGTTATGTCACTTAAAGTCCCATTAGCATGAATTGTGAACTACCGGGATTTGGTAGACGCTTATGCATATGATAGTACTATTTGGGGACGATCACCCCAGTTCGCGCCTTGACGGTTGATCCCCGTCGTACCACATTGATTGGTAAGCGAATTTATGTATGAGAAGATTACATAGCATGATTTTTGTGACGACACACTAACTTAGATGGGCAAATTGTTTGTCGGGTTCGCGGCCCGTTGTTTTCACAGTAAGGTAACAATGTCATGCGGCTAATAATAATCATATATACAATACAATAATGATACAAATAACGATGAATATATTACCTATTATGGTAATATTGAGGCTACGGTCTCATGGACGGTTTAAGATGTATGCTTGATTTATATATTGCCTGACTAGCAATACGAGGACTTACTTCCGATATTATACTTGTGTTCTGATTTTAATGATTGTTTTATATAACGGTTTTATTAAACTCTATGAATTCACTCGGCATTCGCTGATATGATTTTTGCATGTTTTTATCTCAGCTGCTTGAAGGTAATCTGGATGGAGATCGACTCTGATGGCCCACATAATATTAAAAATGTTCATTCGATCAATGTTTTGTAAACTTAATGACCTGTATAATTTGGGACCTGTTGTACACTTTAAAACTTTTTATCGAATGAATGTATGTTGAACCTTGTACAACCATTTTTATGTGTTGTCTATGATTGGAGTTATTGTGCTATCCCATAACACTCTAAAAGACCCTTCTGCTGTACCGATACGAAAATTGAGAGTGTTACACAAACCTACTAAATCGCAGGCAATTTTCGGAAAACTTACATGCCTTACGAACAATCATAAATACCTTTGAGGTATTATATCCCCTTCCAACACTCTCTATGGCGCATTACTTGTGCTAGTATCCCATAAATCTCTATTCATCTCCTTGGTACTCCAAAGAGACCATATATTCACATTAGTTCATCTGTGAACCTTTTTTTTTCCTCCCCACTAAAGGCATTCCGACCGTTCTCTCATGGTCACCTACTTAATCGTGTAGGCGCGGCCAAGTCTTTCATATGTCTACCTCAACGCTCCCAATCAATATGAACCCAAAACTACATCCTAAATTCACTAGATACGATCAACGAATCAAACCCATGGATAACTAACGCAATTTCACGTGCACCAATTAAAACAAGTCAAAAAACCACGAGACTCAAAAGAAAACTCAAACCCAAAGCATGTATCAATTCAAAATGACCCATGGCAACGAAAACAAATCCAAGAAACACCCAATAGCAACCAAAACATATTACGCCTCGCGACATATTGTTTAAACCGTGCAAAAGATCGACTTTTCCAAAAGAATATATATATATATATATATATATATATATATATATATATATATATATATATATATATATATATATATATATATATATATATATATATATATATATATATATATATATATATATATATATATATATATATATATATATATATATATATATATATATATTTTCTTTACCTCCCCACATCTATGTGACTTCAACAATCTAAAAACAACCCTCTATATAATCTCAAAACTCAACTCAAAGACTAGGTATCCCGAGCATCCCAAATCATAAAAAAAAACCACCATTCAAAACTCAACCTTGAACCCGACACTTGTACAACAATTTCGACCAGTCTACTGACCTCCCATGACTATACATTCTGAATATTTGAAAAGTACATTCCGAGTATATAATTTTAGGCTTTTGAATCACCCAAAAAGCTTTAAAAACGAACAAGTTATGACCAAAATAGTTTTATACTAGTTGTTTTTTTTTTATAAAAAAAACTAAAGAATAATCTTAGTGATTAATGTAATCCTTTTAAATGAAAGATATAATTGTATGTGAAATCTTCATAAACTCAATTTAACCTTGTATTAATAATTATAAATGACGTGAATCGGTTAAACCCAATTATATAAACTATATAAGTAGGAAGAAATTTTACTTCGCTTTATTTTAAAGAAAGTCTTTTAGAATTTGAAATAAATAAGTGTTGATTAAAAGAAATCTTATGTTACATCTTGTTTCAAGCACGACTCCAACACATTACCCTTATTTTACCGAATACAACCAACTATCTAACTCTATAGTAGATTTCCAAGTCCCCCTTTTTTTTCTCTATATATACCGACCAAAAGAAACGTAAGACCCAACACAAAAGATTTCATTATCTCAATAGAATCCCAAGTTATTTCAATAGACTTAAAGCCAAGAACACCATTTTAAAACGTACACGTGAAATACGAAACTCAAAGAATACGCTACAAGACACACTTCAAAAATTTCAAAGCGTCGTTGAAACTCCATCAAACTCGAGCACTAATAAATTGTTTAAACACGAGAGAGCACTAGGTACGTTCAAGTTATAATAACTACTGAACGACCGTAAATCATAACATAACATCTACTAGTATATACATCCGCATATGTATACCTATTGAATCTCCCAAACATACTCGTTATCACGCATGTCAAGTCAATCAGTCGCTTTATACACTCGTTTTTCCATACGAGTAATCACCATCTCACCATGCCACAACAAGGCATAAAGCCCATCACTAAAACCAGTCCATATCGTGTGACCCCATAATCACACAACATGACTATAACCTAAACAATAACACACTCAAAAATATCCATATCGTAGGCAACCGTTACATAAACCCATATAATATACATATACCAATAATCCACATCTCGTCATATACAAGCATGTACTAACCCTCTTTCATGCAATCATACTTAGGAACCTATTGAAGTTGTGGTACTTGTATAACTATGTTGGCCACCATACTTATACAATTACCCTTTCCCCAATGCACTCCCTCCTATGATGACACTTATAAGAATCAATACAACACATAACACATAAATCCATCAACTCACCTAAGCACATAACCACATAAACAATAAGGTCAAAAACTCCAACTAATAAAATTACATAGTCAAACTCTTGGAATACAGAAATCCATAGTCTAGCTAAAGCAGCATAGACAAAATCCAAAAGGAAAACATAATCAATTATAAGTCATGTCGCCCATCAGAATGGAACACCTTAAAATCCTTCCTACCCATGTACTCCTAGTAACTTGAACCACCACACGATTCTTAGGGAACATGACTTAAACATCAAAAGAAAAATAACATACCTCAGGTACATAAAATAACTCGACAAAAGATAGAAACTACATTGTACCAAATTATGTACTATAATGTACAATTTAAGCAAAAATACAACAATGACTAGCGTGGACGATTATGGTTCAACCCGCACTAGTCACAACCCGAAAAGAAAATAACATGTGGCTAAGTATGAACTTTCTATGGTTCAACTCATACTAGTCAAAACATCATAAATAACACCCAAACACATCAATTATTATAAAATACACACATACTCCTATGACGCCTATATGCAGGCACCCTTAAGCTATAGACTAGGCTACGCGACTAGGCAACCTAATTCTCTATAACCATTGGCTTTGATACCATTCTGTAACACCCCACCATGGCGGAATATAGGGCGCGACGTATGGATATCATCACAACATGGCGTGTCTATAGAGATAACTAAATGAAATAAGAAATGTCATAAAATCGTGACACAAATGTCATGACAATATCTCAACAATGCAAGAGTCTAGATAAGTAGGTAACAGTCCTACCACTTACCCAAGACAAACAATAAACATAATCAAATCAAACATATAGGTGCCAACAGTATCACTTATTCAAAACACATAAAAATAAGCTAAGAAGGAACGGGGATCTCCTTCTAAATGCAATCCTAAGGCATCCAAATCTAGCCACTTCTATCCTCAAGCTTAAACACATTCTCACCTGAAAGAGACACTAAAACACGTCAACATAATGTTGGTGAGAGTCATAGGTTTAGACTCAAACGCCAAAATCATACCATAAGCTGTGAATAATAACCAAATCTAAGAAACATATGGACAATGTGATACTAACATGCATTAACAACTAATATCCAAGATTTAACAAAACAACCCAAATCCAAGGCTCCCAGCCTTACCAAACACCATACTCCCATAGGCGTCCAAACACCTATGAACTAATCCCAAGGCCCTGCCTTGCCAATATCCCATTGGTACCAAGTCAAAACATAAACAATCAAGAATCAACTAGCAGTTAATCACATAAGTATGCACACAAGTCCATCACAAAACACAAAACATTCACAGCATAATTTATAAAAACAAGACAGTGTCTCTTCCATCCTATCTGGATGTCAAAATCATTAGTAGACATGGGACTATGAAACTCACCTGATTGAGCTTCTCCAAAAATCCACGCACTAGCAAAAAGCTAACAAACAAAAGCACACAATCAAAACATGAACCAAACACGAAGATGGATCATCAACCTATGATGGACATCTAACCTTCTCCCATAAATATACCTCATTATTATGCTCTAACATCTCATTACACCCCTCTATAAAGCCCTTAACTTAGTTTACTCCATAACCCGTCTCGTTAACATTTTACCCAAAACAGTGCCAGTTTTTAGGTCTCCAAACTATAAGCCAAACGCCCACCTAAACATGCCCATGATCTCTGTAAAGGGAATACTTATGCCCTTACATATGTTAGCTAACACCTCCCATTTTCCCCAACCTTAAAGCTACTGTTAAGGCCCCGATATATATATACACACACACACACATATATATTTATATATACTTTTGTCTATCCAGATTTTACTGATTTTGAACATACAAAAAGTTTGTTATGATTAGGTGGTCTTACCCCAATCCACAATCTTAGCCCCAATGCATATACCTTATATAATATATAAACCAACTCCCATGTTCGTTTTAAAGTCCCAATGCAACCTTAAGTACCCCAAACAACCCAAAACTTAAAAAGAAAACAGGCTGATTTCAAAACTGTTTTGACCTCCGACTGTTGTAACCTTTTTTGACCCACTTCCCGACCTCCAATTTAGTTCTCGTTTCTTGCATTTGAAAGCCACTTCAATTACCTTTCCAGGGATACTTGGATATCAAAACAAGAGTTTGTAGAACTCCCTATATGATCAAAATAATTGACCCTAAATTCTACCCAGTTTTTAAAAACGGGTTTAATCAAATTAACCTAACTAATTACCCACAACTCCACTAATTACAAGCCCTAATTTATTTAATCATTATAAAATCATTAATATATCATTAATATACTGTTTTTAATTTAAACCCTAACCTAAATCCATCATAAGATGATTAAAGAAAACATTAAAACAATTTAATTGAAAAGGGTTATGAAGGTTTTACCTTTAGATTAATGGAAGATGAAAAACCCATGAAACCCTAAAAACACTCCCAAAACCGTCGACATATTTTTTTTCTCCAGGGATTTATGATGTTTTGATCTACTTAAAATCCTTATATATTTTCCAAGAATCCTAGCCCAAATACAACCCACTTTCCTTTTCCTCTTTTTTTCCTTTTTTTTCTTTCTTTTCTTGCGTCCAAAACTGACTATATATTATTTATTTTTATTTTTTTCTTTTTATTATCAATTATTAAGTTATTAATATTAACTTAATTTACCTTAGTTTATTTCAGCTCCTAAAGCTTCCAAAACCTCAAAACCATAAAGCTAGTCAAATTTACGCGTATTACCGTAAAAGACGTAAAATATACAGTTAAAAAAATATCTCAAATTTTGAAATAAACTTTATAACTATGTCCTAAATGACTTAAAACCATCCCGAAAAATACTCACATGACTAAACACCTTACCCGAGACCTCTAAATGCTAAACCTTAAACCGTAATAATAAGATTTTCTATAATACATATACGTATACGTAAAACCACTAAATAACACCATCTCATTTCATAGTCACTACCATGTGAGCTCATGAACATGAAATCATCACACATCGTTTCACTCACAAGGTACCCCGTACCGGAAACGATATCCAAACCACAATCCATACACACCAATTAGCACATAAACACGTAAAGACACGTAACTAGCACAAAATAAAACTAAGTGACGAACCTCAAAACCGCGGTTGTCACATCAAGTGCTTTTAGTCATTTTAATGCGTTTTGAAGGTATAAAATGGTGAGTAAATGGACAATCATCCCCCACACTATCAATTGCTAGTCCATAGCAATCCAATCATGTAAAGTAATGAATGAGTCAAAATACACCTAATTTTGACTTTTATTCAAAAATTAAAAAGGCAATACAATAATTTAAGCTACTAAGGTTCATTCATCGTTCTTGGTTTTCACTTGCCCCAAACTAAGTGTAAAAACAATATCATTGTTTATTACAAATCATAATGCTAACACTACTCATATACGGAGTATGTCAATTGTGTAATACTTATTCTCCCCACATTCCTAATAATTTTCGTATCTCAAGATTTTATTTTTGTCATGATTTCGAAGATTCATTTGACTTATTTTGATAGGTCCAAAGTCCAAAAATAAAGTATGACGGTTTACTTGATAAGTAGTTAAAGGACACGATCTTTTAACACATTCCATATAATTATCAGAAGTCCACATCCTGGCATAACTTTGATCACGACTTGGGACCTCCCACGTCTTTTACAAAACTTTTGATGAAACATGTTAATGCAATGATGCCTAAAAACGTTACTTGTATTTTTTGGTCTCGCTTTGTTTTGATTACGACAATATGTAAAAACAAGCATTTACAAAAACAACGAAAAACGAATTCTTGAGTTCAAGTATTTTTCATTTCAACCACTATCACTTAAGGTATGAACAAACAAGTACTCATCCTAATTAAGTGATCAAGGATTTAATCTTTTCTTAAAACTCACTTTATATTAAGTGTGACAAGTTTTTTTATTAAACTTTCTTTTTAAGAAAATGTTTTATTATATTAATTATTTGAAAATTTGAAATTTGAAAATGGCATAGTCTATCTTGGTTTGGAATATCCTTTCAGGATATTTTAATCCCCAGATTCGAACCAATCCACTAAAAGAAAAAAGGGAGTGGAGTCTATGCAGGCGGTTCCTTAGCACCTATAGCGGTTCCTTATCGATAACGTACCGCGTGCTCTGATAAGTGTGAAAACACTCATCAATAATGATCCAAAAACCACTCAAAACACAGTCAAATACATTATATTTAACAGAAAATTATCAGAATCACGTGGGTATTTGTGTTTCATGTGTTTTCAAAGGTAAACTAGATACATTTTGAAGCAAAGACGTGTTTTCAAGGGATTTTTATGATAAAAGACGAAGAAAGACGAAAAGAAGCTTTAAAGACCTTACTTGCCATTATTTCAAAGATCGAGGACTGAAAGTGTAACTTTCAACAAGATGCAGGATGAAAAATGATGACGTATAGTCCCCAGCCAGGTCATGAACCCAGCCCACGGGTACTACCCGCATCCAGCCCATTACTGATGGGTTAGATTAATATCATTTAAGCTTATGGGCTTTAATGAACAGTGACCGCATACATGTGTGCGACCCACGGCCCGGCACGGCCGGTACAGGGTTAGACAGAATCATACTCTTATTATGATTAGGATTTACCCCAAAGAAGAGGATATACACTCACCATAATTAGAAGATAACAATCAAGCTAATTCTGGTACTTATCCTTTGCTTGGGGCCGAAGCATCAGTGACAGCCCATTAGGGTTTCACTGCCTATATAAAGAACCCCCAAGGGTTCCACAAAGGTATTACATTCGACACACTCTCAACTTTCATCCGAATCTTAAACCCTAACCGATTACTTACTCTCACGTCGGAGTCTAATCGTGGGATACATTCCCACGGTAAGCCTAACGCGTGTTGTTTTAGTGTGTAGGATCCCAACCAAATATTTCACTTGGTGCAGGAGCCGGAACCCAGCCAACCCTATTTAAGCCTAATTCGGGTCTAGCAAGGATCATCCAACTTTTGTATCAACAAGTTGGCGCCATCCGTGGGACCTATAGACTAAGCTAGAGCAAATCTCATCTCGATCTCTCTCAATGACGAAAGGACATCCGCAAGGAAATCCCAGGAACACGAATCCTGCGAACCGGAAGTCCACAGGGGACGGGATACTCATCCCCACTCAGTCCCCCGGCAACCAAACAGGTGGACCGAATAACCGGAGAGTTTTTCATTCCATGGGTGGAGTAGGCACGTCCGCTATCACCCCACCACCAACCTCGACCTTAGACAACCCTGACCCAGGGAGCGTGCCTAAGCCCCCTAACAAGGAACCGCGCAGGCCATCGACTAAAGAAGAAGTGGAAGTTGAACCACTTAGTGAGGAAGACCTCACTCGAGTTCTCACGCAGAACTTCGAGAGGATCGTCCCAGGAATCGCGTCCAGGTTAAACCTAGGTAGGAACCTCCAATCTAGGCTCAACTTTGGCAGGGCCGCATCCGGCACCTCTCCTCAAACTCAAAGGAAGAGGAGGGCACGAATCCAGGAACGAAACCTCTTTGAGGAAACCCCTCAACCTTGGAATGTGTTCGAGCGCATAGGGGATCGTGTTATGCATTAATTACTACAATCTCGTGAAGAAGGAGATAGATCCGATGACTTAGCCGAACAGCCGAACCTGGAATTAACCAGGAACAATCGCCGCACAAGTGTGTGGGATAGGATGAATACCAGGAAAAAGGCTCCTAGCTCTTCTCATAGAGAGGATCCTTTACCAAAAGGCGGGGCACCGCCCCCTTCCCCCGGTCCATCAGGAAAGGATTCAGATGACCATCCACCCAAGCGTCGCCGACCTAGGCGTACTACTCCACTGCCGCTAGATGATGAAGGGTACTACGGTGGCCCCTATTATCGTGAGACGGAAGAGGAAGATCTCTCCCGCCCATGGTGTGATCCTAATCTCACCCGTCCATGGTGTGATCCCAGGGAAGATCCTTTTACTCTCCGTATACAGAATTACTCAGAGGATAAAAAGCGGCGCATGCCGGCGTGCGTCAAGACTTATGATGGGTCTGGTGATCCGGATGATCATCTAAAGATATTTGACACGCAGGCGAAAATCGAACGATGGCCCATGCCTATATGGTGCCAGATGTTCAATTCAACCTTGATCGGCAATGCTCGTGATTGGTTTGAGGGACTTCCTCCCCGAAGCATTGATAGCTTCACTAAACTGCGTACTGCGTTCAAAAGCAATTATACTCAGCGAAAGAAGTATAATAGGGACCCGGTCTCATTAGCAACCGTCAAGCAACGGCCTGGGGAATCTACGCAGGCCTTCATCGAACGCTTCAATGACGAGTGCACGCGCACAAAGACAATACCGGAACTTCTAAAAATTTCCGATTATATGCATGCCATAACAGACAGGGAATTAATTAGACGTCTCAATGACAAGCGACCGGAGAGATATGACGACCTCATGGAAAGGGTCAGGAACTTTATAGAAGGAGAAACCATGGTAGCCGCGACCTATCCTACAAAGGGAAACAACTATCGATCAAACGACCAGTCCAGAAGACAGTCGGATGATCGAAACAACCAAGGCAGTGGAAGGGGCTCGGACTACAAGAGCCAAAACAAAGGAGGGCGGTCGGAGGACAAGTTCACCCCTTTAAAGATGTCCTACCGGGAGATCTTGTTGACAGAAGGGGCGAACTTCCCGAGACCTCCTCCGATGACGAATCCGGTGGACCGTCGTCAAGGAAATCGCTTTTGCGAATTCCACAATGACAAAGGTCACGGCACGGAGGAGTGCATCCAGCTCAAGAAGCACATTGAGTCACTGATCAAGTCAGGCAAACTCAAACATCTGGTCAAGGATTGGAAGGACGGGAAGGATAACAAGAACCAAGATAAGAAGGATCCCCAAAAGAACAAACCTTCGACTATATACATGATCCAATCCTGGCAGCGCCGCACAAGGCAGAAAATTAGTCAAAAAATTTCATGCGGCAGAGAAATCTCATTCCCTCCCATCACGGCAAGTGAGTAGCCGACGCACCTCTCACGATTGAGGTAAACATTGGAACACACAATGTTCGCCGTATGTATGTGGATGGAGGATCATCGGCAGAAGTACTGTACGAACACTGTTTCGTACGGCTACGACCAGAAACAAGAAGCCAATTAGTACCGGCCACGTCACCGCTCATTGGCTTTAGTGGAGACACCATCTGGCCAATAGGACAACTGCGTCTACTCGTAACCATTTGGAATGAAGAGCATTCCACCATGGCGTGGATGAACTTTATGGTGATACGCTCACACTCTCCATACAATGGGATCATAGGCAGACCAGGTATCCTGGCCATACGGGCAGTACCCTCTACAGCTCACGGAATTATTAAATTCCCTGTGGAAGGAGGAATTGTAACCATCTATAACTCAATCATACCAGCATCCGAATGTCATGCCGTGACAACACCAGTCCTACCTGTCCCCGTCAAGGATGGATCACCACCTCCCAACTGGAAGGTGGCAATCCATCCTGATTATCAGGAACAAGAGGTGTCCATAGGAGGAACACTCTCGGATAGTGGCAAGAGAGCCATGTGCTCTCTTCTAAAAGCAAACTTGGATGTATTCGCATGGGAGCCCAAGCATATGACGGGTGTGTCGCGTGCGATTGCGGAACATAAACTCCAAATCCGCCAGGGATATCCTCCCGTTAAGCAAAAGAAGTGTGGTCAAGCACCAGAACGCAGCCAAGTAATAATGGATGAAGTACGGAAATTAGTGGATGCAGGAATTATGCGCGAGGTATACTACCACGAGTGGTTATCCAACCCGGTCATGGTCAAGAAGCATGACGGGAGCTGGCGCATGTGTGTGAACTTCACAGACCTAAACAAAGCCTGTCCACAAGACTGCTATCCGTTACCAGAGATTGATTGGAAAGTGGAATCCCTATGTGGATATCCCTTTAAGTGCTTCTTAGACGCGTACAAAGGATATCACCAGATCCAGATGGCGGAAGAGGACGTGGAGAAAACGGCGTTTCATACTAGTCAGGGCGTATATTGTTATACAAAAATGCCATTCGGACTAAAGAACGTCGGGGCAAGGTATCAGCGGCTTGTTGATAAAGCCTTCGACTCACAGATAGGTTGTAACCTTGAGGTCTACGTTGATGATCTAGTCATCAAAAGTCATACGGAGGAGGCACTTCTCCGTGACGTCTAGGAGACGTTTGACACGTTGAGGAGGATTAATATGAAACTAATCCAAAAAATGCACGTTTGGGGCAACTGAAGGGATGTTCCTTGGATACATGATCAATCCAAATGGGATCAAACCTTGCCCAGAAAAGACGGACGCGGTGATACAGTTACCGTCTCCTCAGACGCGAAAAGAGGTACAATCATTAAATGGAAAGCTGGCCGGGCTAAACAGGTTCTTGTCGAAGTCCGCGGAGAAGTCACTCCCCCTATTCAAAACACTCAAGAAGTGTCTCAAGAAGGGAGATTTCTGTTGGACAAAGGAAGCTGAGGAAGCTTTTGGTCAGCTTAAACAACACCTCGCAGCTCTTCCCATGCTAGTGGCACCCCGACCTAAGGAAGAGCTCATCATGTATATGTCGGCTACACATGGAGCAATAAGTGCGATACTTATGACGGATGGTACACAATCCAAACTCCGGTCTACTTCATAAGTAGAACACTACAAGGGCCGGAGTTGAATTATATTGGTTTTGGCATTAGTATTCGCCACAAAACGGTTACGCCGGTACTTTCAGGCGCACCCAATTGTGGTTATTACTAATCAACCAATAAAACAAATCATCTCAAAAAGGCTGGCAGGTTACAGAAGTGGAGCATTCTGCTAAGAGAGCATAACATCTCCTATAGACCAAGGACCGCGGTCAAAGGCCAAATCTTGGCAGACTTCTTGGTTGAGAAGCCAGATAAGGATGGACCAGTAATACAACGAGAGGAAGATCCAGCAGAACCATGGGTATTATTCACTGACGGATCCTCGTGCACGGATGGATCGGGAGTTGGTCTCATCCTTACGAATCCGGAAGGAATGGAGTTTACATACGCCCTGCGCTTTGAGTTCACAGCCACCAATAATGAGGCAGAATATGAAGCGTTGATTGCGGGTTTAAAAATTGCCGCTAGAATGGGAGTCCGCAACCTTGAGGCCTATGTGGACTCACGACTTGTCGCGAACCACATTCTAGGGGGTTACGTAGCCAAGGAGGACAACATGGTTCGATACTTGGAGAAATTCAAGTCGCTCATCGCTACTTTCAGCAAGTTTTCTATCAAACATGTACCAAGAGGTGAAAACAAGAAGGCGGACGCTCTTAGCACGATCGCGTCTACAAGTTTCGCCCACTTATCCAAACAAGTCTTGGTAGAAATACTAAAGGAAAAGCCTATAAAGGAATGGGAAGTCGCAGCTATAGTTGAGGAAGAGGGACCTACATGGATGACCCCGATCATCAGCTATTTAACTGACGAAACCTTTCCGGATGAGGAAAAGGCGGCACGGCGTATCAGAAGGAAGTCACATCACTTTGATCTTCGAGAAGGTATTCTTTACAAGCGCTCTTTCTTACAGCCGTGGTTGCGGTGTGTTGGGCCACGCCAGGCTACTTATGTGATCAGTGAGATACATGAAGGGCTATGCGGTATGCACGCAGGTCCCCGATCTGTAGTGGCACGAGCTCAACTCACAGGATATTATTGGCCTACTATGCATAGGGATGCTCGCGACATGATTCGTAAATGCAGTGATTGCCAAGTGTACAGACCAGTACCGCGACATCCGCAGCAGGAACTGACACCCATTATATCCCTATGGCCATTCTATATGTGAGGGATTGACATCGCAGGACCTTTCCCCGTAGCTGCAGGGGATTTAAGTTCTTGATCGTCGCAATGGACTACTTTACACGATGGATAGAAGCTAAAGCAGTTAAATCCATTACAAGCAAACAGGTTAAAAAGTTTGTTTGGGAAAACATCGTGTGCCGTTTTGGCTTGCCAGGAGAAATCATCTCGGACAACGGGAAGCAGTTCGCGGATAATCCATTCAAGGACTAGTGCGCAGCATTGAATATCACGCGGCGCTTCGCATCTGTTAAGCACCCGCAGGCAAATGGTCTCGTGGAGCGGGCAAATAGAAGCTTAGGTGAAGGCATCAAGGCACGCCTGGATGAACGAAGTGCCAAATGGGTAGATGAGCTGCCACATGTTCTATGGGCACATAGGACTATGATTAAAACAGCCAATGGGGACACTCTATTCGCGCTGGCCTACGGGACTGAAGCTGTTATACCAGTAGAAATTGGAATGTCGACCATCCACACATCGGAGATTAATGTTGTCATGAACGATGAGCAACTCCGGATTAATCTGGATTTATTGGAGGAAAAAGAGAAATAGCGGCTATCAATGAGGCCAAGTCCAAGGCACGGATGAAGGCTTATTATGACGCCAAGGTTAAAGGTGTTTCCTTTCGACCGGGAGATTTTTTATCGTGCTAACAAGGCAAGTCGAGCGGAGAATACAGGAAAGCTGGGCCCCGAGTGGGAAGGACCGTATGAGGTTACGGAAGCCTTAGGACGGGACGCGTACAAGTTGCGTGACATGGATGGCCACGACTTGGAACGCACATGGAACATCTACAATCTTAAAAGATGATATCTTTGAAAGGCTACGGCTTCCGCATGGACACTTCGCTATAGTTGGCTTCAATGAAGATCCATGTATTCTCTTGTGTTTTGTTTTTCATGCATTCTAGGTTCCCTTTGTTTTTAGGATTTCCCATTCTTGTCAAAACAAAAATCGTAAACGTTCTAATAAAATGCCGTGGTGCCTAGCTAGCCACGACTTGTTCTTGTGCAAGTTATTGTCGTGTCTTTTAAATTATATGTGCAAATTATTATTGTATAGATTTAGTTGTTATTGCCATAATGTGCTATCTCTTATTCATATGCATTCATTCAAAACCGTACATGTACTATTCGCCTCCAGGCGGGGTAAGAGGATTAAGTGAACCTAATAATTCAACTTTTCGCATAAGAGGGATGCAACCCTAGTGACGTGGATCATGTATCCTTACTAGACGCCTTCTTTACAAGACGTTGGGCCGCGCTCACGTAGTGCTTTGCATGGTAAAGACGCACGCCGCACGTCTAGTAAAATATAGACTTGGTTGTATTATGGGTAAGACGTGACATGTCATGCAAAGTAGATACATGATATCTAAAGAGAATACACAAGTTTCATATTCAAAACAAAAAGTAGCCGTGGTCATCACGGACTTAAATAAACATAACGAGTTATAACAATATTGTCAGTTCTAGCCGTATACATACACGGACGAATAAAGGCACAAATGTTTACAATGTAAATTACAAAGGAGGTAAGAACTCTCCTATCTCTCTCTTCCCTTCTACAATAAAGTTACGGAGGACCTCACCACGAGTATCTTTTCCACCTTGTATCCTGGTCATGTTAGCATCTAACGCCTCGGCTAACAGCTTCTCACCTTTCATCACCTTCGAAACAGAGTCGTAGGTGGGCAGGGTCAGGTGGATGGGATCGGCTGTGAGCTTGGACATTATCACCTCATTAGGAGCATCCTTCAGCGACTCTAGCTCGTCTAGGAATGGGTGCTGAATCTCCCCAAGGGCGGCCATCGATGCGGTCATCTTCTCTTCAGCTAAAGGGTTGTGGTAGGCATGTTGGGTGATGTCTTCCTTCTTGCTTATTAGCTCCGCAGCTTTGGTCAACCCCTCGTGCCTACCACGGTCAATGTCGTTGATATGAGCTTAAACTCATATCCTTTTATCAACAAATAACCCTAAAACATGAAGCAAAATACCCAATTATTTGGCAAAAACAGTATTATGTGGTATGTTTGTGTTTGTGTGCACTTGTGTAGGTAAGAAGATACAATTTCAAGCAAACAAGGAAAAATCAAGCTCAAATGGATGAAAAAGACAAAAGAGGATCAAAAGTGACAAGACTTTGAAGTTCAAGGACCTATCTTGACAAGTTATGAAAGTTGAAGGACTTAAAGTGCAAATTATGAAAAGTCAAGATTCAAGTCAAACCTGGTCAACTATCAAGTCAACTCAGTCAAAGGGCCATTTTGTACAAATTATGGAAGTTAAAGGACCAAAAATGTCAAAGGAATGAAGATCCTAGCTTGAAACAAGAATCTGCCAAGTCAAGGGGCTTCTTTTGCCAAGTTTGGAAAGCTGTTAAATCTTAATCCATGTGAAAAGAAAAGCAACCAATCAGAAGCCAGTAAATATTAAACATGGATCACCACGTCACCCACTACTGCCGCCTTTCATTTAATACACCAAATCTCAACAGTTCAATCCACAACTCTCTTCCTCAACCAATCAGAAGCTGACACGTGTTTTCTTCTTCACAAGGAAATTTTTCCAGGATCGGGTTTTTGATAGAGGCTGTTTCATGAGAAGATCAAAACACCAAACTTGCTCGTTTTGAAGAGAGGAATTCAATGGTGCAATCCAATTAACAAATCATTCACTCAATCAAAAACACCCAAATCTGTTCATCACCTTCAAGTGCTAAATGCAGAATTTTTCCACGTGGCAAGTTATTACTGGTTCTGACACGTCACCAACTCCAACAAACTCTCAATTCTTGCCTATAAATACCTAGACTAGTCTTCATTTTTCAGAGTAGCTTAAATTTTGTAAAAACATATAGTTCAATTTCCCTTTCCTTTTTCTCTCACTTTTCCCCTAACTACTCAAGAGTCTGACAAACTCTTGAGTCAGTTAGTTAGTTAGTAGCTTGTAACCAACTTTGTAACTGAATTCAGTCAATAAAATTCAAAATTTCCTTTTCCCGCCAAATTCTGTTATTCAAATTCCAGTTTGATCTTGTTGCTGTTGAAGTGTTACTGTTGCTGATTGATGTTTGTTATGATCAACCATTGATCATAACTAACATTTGTGAAGATTAGAAGCTGTTTGATCAGAATTTGTTCATTCCTAGTTCTTTTGGAGATTTCAATGCAGTTTGATTGATTCAGATGAATTGTAGCTGTTTGATGGTTGATTATTGTTGAATACTAGTGATAGGTGGTGGTTATCACTAGGGCAAGAGAGCTCAGCGCTCCTCTTCTTCCCAAAGGATATCTACATTAGGTTCTATAGCTCTTATTTCTGATTCCACTCAAGTGCAATTGCTATGCTTATTTTCCTAGTGTAGAATTTGATTGCTGCATGATAAACTTGATAATAGTTGTTGTTTGATTGTACTTTGAGTGTTTTGTAGCTTGATCTTGCATACTTGTGTTTTGGATTGAGAGCTTTGTAGTTACTAGCATAATTTTAGTTACTCGAGGAGCTCATGTCTATCTCTTCCCAAGAGGATGCCACACCTTGGTTTGCGGATATTGCAAACTATCTTGTGGGCAATGTGCTTATTGAGGGTCTTACTTATCAACAAAAGAAAAAGTTTCTTAAGGAAGTTAAGTACTACTTTTGGGATGATCCATATCTTTTTAGGCAATGTGCGGACCAAATCATTAGACGGTGTGTAGATGGGCCCGAGGCATTTAAAATCTTAGAGGCATGTCATAAAGGACCTACGGGTGGACATTTTGGGCCTAACTACACCGCCAAGAAAGTCTTTGATTCGAGTTACTATTGGCCTTCCATTTACAAGGATGCCCAAGAGATGGTGAAATTTTGTGATGTTTGTCAAAGGCAAGGAAAAATTACACAACGTGATGAGATGCCACAAAATTTTATCCAAGAGTGTGAGATATTTGATGTATGGGGAATAGATTTCATGGGACCTTTTCCATCCTCTAAGGGAAACAAGTATATACTTGTGGCGGTGGATTATGTGTCCAAGTGGGTGGAGGCTAAAGCCTTACCTACTAATGATGCTAGAGTGGTTGTAAAGTTCTTGAAACAATTGTTTGCTAGATTTGGTGTACCTCGGGCCATCATAAGTGATCGTGGTACGCACTTTTGTAATGATCAATTCACGAGAGTTATGAAGAAATATGGAGTGAATCATAGACTTTCTACCGCGTATCACCCTCAAACAAATGGTCAAACCGAGGTCACAAATCGTGGCTTAAAGAGGATTTTAGAGAGAACGGTGGGAGAGCATAGAGCTTCTTGGTCGGATAAGCTTGATGATGCTTTGTGGGCGTTTAGGACGGCTTTTAAGACACCAATTGGTTGTACTCCTTATAGACTTGTCTATGGAAAAGCGTGCCACCTCCCATTTGAGTTAGAACATAAGGCATCTTGGGCTCTCAAGTGGGCTAACTTTGATTTAAACCAAACCGGTTCACATAGGAAAGATCAAATCAATGAGATGGATGAGTTGAGAGCCAATGCCTATGAGAATTCTTTACTATACAAGGAAAAGACTAAGAAATTGCATGATGCTAAGATCAAGAATCGTGAGTTCAAAGTTGGAGAGCCGGTTCTCCTCTTTAACTCAAGATTGAAGCTTTTTGCGGGCAAGCTTAAGTCGAGATGGTCCGGTCCTTTCACTATTGCTCAAGTGTTTCCATATGGAACTCTTGAGTTGTCCCAACCCGATGGTCCAAATTTTAAAGTGAATGGTCACCGTGTTAAACATTACTTTGGGGAGGACATTTCCGTTGAAATGGTCCAAGAGGTCCCCATTTTCCCCATGAATTAATTCATTGAGGGACGAGTCGAGCTAGAGACTCATTAACTCAAGCATTGTATAACTAGGTTTAGAGTGTTGTAGGTTAGAAATAAAGGCATAGACTTGGAGATAAGTGTAGGGGAGACCTTCTTTTGTCTTCATGCTTGTTTGTAGGGTTGCTCACTCATCTCATGCTTTGGAGCTTATGGAGGAGGCCCTTGTATCCGGTTCACTTTGTTACTTTAGTGATTTTTCATTGACACCTTGTGCTTTAACATGATTTCACTAATAGTAGTCCTTTCCTTAACTTGGGTTAAGCAAAGTCTATTCATTGTCATAAGTGTAGGGGAAGTTTTTATACTTCCATGCTCTTAAACATTGAGGACAATGTTTAGCTTAAGTGTAGGGGGGTCTTCTATCGAAGTGACCTTACCTAGAACTTGTCATTGTCTTGCATGATAACATGGAAAATTGAATTTTCAACATTTTTCAAATTTTTGATTTACTATTGGCCAACAAAAATATGCATTCATGATTTTTGCATCAATCATTTTTCATTTTGCATAACACATTTGCATTGTATATATCTTTTCTTTTATTCAAAAAATATATAAAAAGGAAAAATATAATAAAACATGGTTTTAACAAGTTTAGACTTCTTTGACATATTAGGCCCGCCATGGATATTTTGACTCAACCCGAGTTTGCTTATCTTAGCATTCTCTAGCTAGTATCCTTAACCATGTAGTCCTTCATTGGTCTATTAGGCTAAGCTTCCACCAATTTCATTCTTTGAAATTTTAAATTTGTGGAGAATGGGAAATGATAGAGTTGAAGCAAGTGTAAAAGGGCTAGATAGACTTCATGGCAATTACTTGTGGCTAAACCCTTCTCTTCTTGACCTCTATTTTCTTCGCTTGTATATAATTGTTAATAAATAATCAAGTACGGTTTTAATTGGTTCGTAATCTCTTATGCATTTTTGGCTAATCATTTATGGTTGATATGAGTACGTCTTAAGATTCTAAGTTAGCACGTTTTATGTGTACTAGACTTGTGTCATGCTCCATATTTAGCGGGTGTTTTTCCTTTTCTTCTTTTCAAATTTCTTTGTGAGGAATAAAGAAAAATAAGAGCGGCTTATGAAAAAAAATGAGTGGCTAGAAAAAAAAAAGAAAAGAAAAAAAATAATAATGCAAGACTCCCAAGAGGGGCAGTGTGCTGTTAATTATAGTGACTATTGAGTTCCAATATTACCTTGACGGGTTGCGGGGATTCAATAGATTGCTCCAATCCAATATTACCTTGACGGGTTGCGGGGTTGAAGATCCAAAATCTCAAAAAGATGCGGATGTAAATTATTGCGTGAGTTTTATTTTTCTTTCCTTAGCGAGTGTGTAGTTACTTATGAAAGCATGACATGAGGATTTTACACATAAGGCGAATGACTTATTACTCTTAATACGGACTTGTATTAATTGTGAGCGGTTTTTCAAGTAATGGATGAGAAGATTACTTAGGATTAAAAACGTGCTTCCTTATTTTTGGATTTTACACTTCTTATATTTCACACTTGAATAATGACAAATTTGCCCACAAGCAATTTGCTCAATTAATAACCGGTTCCACATTTAATTGTCATGAATAAGTTGATGCACTTTTTACTTGTGAATGCAATGATCCCATTTATTAGCTTGGTATGGGGAAAGTGAAACTTGAGGGTGATAAATGTTCATGGTATCCAAGCCCTAATCCAAGTCATTGAATTCTTTATGAGTTATTTCCATCAAAACCATTTCAAGAAAAATCAAAAAGATATAGATAGAATTGTATTTTGATTCATTGCATTATTAAAAGTCAAAATCATGCATCATTTAGTTTAGAGTAGTGTAGATGCATCTCATATGGCCAAGGTGGATTAATTATGAGGGAAATGTAATTTTTAAGCCTTGAAATATAATATTGCATGAGGACATGGCAATGCTCAAGTGTAGGGGAATTTGATATGAGCTTAAACTCATATCCTTTTATCAACAAATAACCCTAAAACATGAAGCAAAATACCCAATTATTTGGCAAAAACAGTATTATGTGGTATGTTTGTGTTTGTGTGCACTTGTGTAGGTAAGAAGATACAATTTCAAGCAAACAAGGAAAAATCAAGCTCAAATGGATGAAAAAGACAAAAGAGGATCAAAAGTGACAAGACTTTGAAGTTCAAGGACCTATCTTGACAAGTTATGAAAGTTGAAGGACTTAAAGTGCAAATTATGAAAAGTCAAGATTCAAGTCAAACCTGGTCAACTATCAAGTCAACTCAGTCAAAGGGCCATTTTGTACAAATTATGGAAGTTAAAGGACCAAAAATGTCAAAGGAATGAAGATCCTAGCTTGAAACAAGAATCTGCCAAGTCAAGGGGCTTCTTTTGCCAAGTTTGGAAAGCTGTTAAATCTTAATCCATGTGAAAAGAAAAGCAACCAATCAGAAGCCAGTAAATATTAAACATGGATCACCACGTCACCCACTACTGCCGCCTTTCATTTAATACACCAAATCTCAACAGTTCAATCCACAACTCTCTTCCTCAACCAATCAGAAGCTGACACGTGTTTTCTTCTTCACAAGGAAATTTTTCCAGGATCGGGTTTTTGATAGAGGCCGTTTCATGAGAAGATCAAAACACCAAACTTGCTCGTTTTGAAGAGAGGAATTCAATGGTGCAATCCAATTAACAAATCATTCACTCAATCAAAAACACCCAAATCTGTTCATCACCTTCAAGTGCCAAATGCAGAATTTTTCCACGTGGCAAGTTATTACTGGTTCTGACACGTCACCAACTCCAACAAACTCTCAATTCTTGCCTATAAATACCTAGACTAGTCTTCATTTTTCAGAGTAGCTTAAATTTTGTAAAAACACATAGTTCAATTTCCCTTTCCTTTTTCTCTCACTTTCCCCCTAACTACTCAAGAGTCTGACAAACTCTTGAGTCAGTTAGTTAGTTAGTAGCTTGTAACCAACTTTGTAACTGAATTCAGTCAATAAAATTCAAAATTTCCTTTTCTCGCTAAATTCTGTTATTCAAATTCCAGTTTGATCTTGTTGCTGTTGAAGTGTTACTGTTGCTGATTGATGTTTGTTATGATCAACCATTGATCATAACTAACATTTGTGAAGATTAGAAGCTGTTTGATCAGAATTTGTTCATTCCTAGTTCTTTTGGAGATTTCAATGCAGTTTGATTGATTCAGATGAATTGTAGCTGTTTGATGGTTGATTATTGTTGAATACTAGTGATAGGTGGTGGTTATCACTAGGGCAAGAGAGCTCAGCGCTCCTCTTCTTCCCAAAGGATATCTACATTAGGTTCTATAGCTCTTATTTCTGATTCCACTCAAGTGCAATTGCTATGCTTATTTTCCTAGTGTAGAATTTGATTGCTGCATGATAAACTTGATAATAGTTGTTGTTTGATTGTACTTTGAGTGTTTTGTAGCTTGATCTTGCATACTTGTGTTTTGGATTGAGAGCTTTGTAGTTACTAGCATAATTTTAGTTACTTTTTGGCCTAATAGCTTACTTACTGATCTAGCCTTGGTTATTTCTTGGTTTCAGTTTTAATAGCTTTTATTTTGTCAATTGAAACAAGTCTGTTATAGCTTTTGATTCAGCTTAAACCAATACTCAATAAGCCTTTGTTAAATCTTGTTAAAAATAGTTTAAGGAGTGTTTGGGAATAGCTTTTAATCAGTTTTCAA
Source organism: Glebionis coronaria (assembly GCA_025667525.1). NCBI lineage: Eukaryota > Viridiplantae > Streptophyta > Magnoliopsida > Asterales > Asteraceae > Glebionis > Glebionis coronaria. The sequence goes on along the minus strand of CM046879.1, from coordinate 108,653,590 downwards.
GTATTAGAAATTTGTGTTTAAGAGTTCATTTCTAGTCATTAGGAGTTAACAAGTAGTTTTAAATCATTTGCTAGTCAAATAAAAGGTCAAACAGGCAATTGGCTTTAAAACAGTTTGGGTCAGATATCATTCAGCTTTGGTTTTGAAAACTTACCATTTTCAATTGCTTGTTTCTCCTTCATTACTTGATAATATTTCCTCAAATTTGTTTCTAGTTCTAGCTTACATCATAAAGTTTCAGTTTCTATAAGGAAATTCTACAGTTTTAGGTAATAAGCTAGAAAATAGCTTTTTAGTTCAAGCCTGAGCATTTGTCATTCTCTGATATAAAGTACCTGCTGTTTTACTGGTTCTCTTAATCCACTTCACAAAAGTTGTTGTTTTCTTTCACCAAACCAGTTAGAAAGTATTGAATATTAATTTTTGAAGTTTTGAGCTTTTTCCAAAAAGTTGGTCAAACTTGGTCAACATAAGCTCAAAAGAGCTTATTTCAGATTTCTCATTCATTTCTGGATGAAAATGGTTCTAGTTTGATTTCCCCTTCTTTAAATCAAGTGCTTAATCAGTTTCTTTACAAAAATCAAGTTGTGACTGTTTGGAATAAGCTGTAGCTTATTTTGTGCTTATCAATAAGCACTCATTTGCTTATTTTTAACTTTTAGCAAGAATCCTTGAACACACGTAGTCTTAATTGGATTTTAAGAGTTTTGCAAGTTGTTTCAGCTGATTTGGTTGAGTAATAAGCTCAAACGAGCTTATTCTTCTTAGTGTCCCGTTTTTGGTTAAAAATTTAGATTAATTGCACTTTAGTCCTTTCTTTTCTATAAGTGTTTATCTTTGGCTAATCTTTCTAGAAATTAGGGTTTGCATAGATTTAGTCCCTGGACTTTGAAGTTTGTTATATTTCAGTTAGCAACTTGTTGGTTAGTTACATTTTTGGTTAAGTTTGTTATAGATTTTGCATTGTTGATCCTCATAGTTTACTGATTTGCATTATTAGTCCCTATAGTTGTAGAATTTACATTTTGAGCATTTTACTTTCATAGAAATTACACTTTCAGTCCCTTTAGTTTCAAATTTTGCATTTTATATTTTACTTGAATAAAAAACTTGGTATTTGCAATATGTTTTACGTATAAGTAGGTTAATATTTTTCATTTTTTAAATAGTGTTGTTTGAATTAGCATAGATTACCAAGCAAGCTTGAACAACCAAGAACAATAATAAATCCGATATTGGTTGGACTTTCTATTAGTTAAGAACTAAGAAAACGAACTTGCATTATACCACATTTCAGTCGTCCGATACAGCATCAGCAAAAGCCTGCAACAAGTAAGGAGCCTCCGTTACCTTGCTCACGGTAAGCCGCATTCCCTGGCCAACCATCCATCTACGCCTAGCTATGGCTGTAAGCAAGGGAGGTCACAGCACTTCGGCGTAGTCCGTTGCCATCCTGCTCAGTTCTCCCTCAGCTACCACAGCCCGCTCTTCCAAAGTAGTCTGTGCATGGGTAAGTTCATCCTTAAGCGTGTCGCGTTCTTGAGCAATGGTGAAGACTTGGACTGTTATGGCTTTAGTGGCGGCTTCGGCTGCGGATACCTATAAAAAATACTTGGAATTATTACAAGACAATATGGGTCTTATATGAGAAAATGAGTATCAATAGAAGCGTGTACCTTCTCATTGGATGCAGCTAAGAGGGCCTCCAGCTCAGCAATGCGTTCCTCGCGTGCGTTGGCATGGTGGGCTTGTTCCTTGACAGTTGACTCTGCTACGACTAAAGCTGCATGCAGGGATGTGATAGTCTTCTCATGTTTTTCTACCAGTTCCTCTCGACGAGCAATCTTCCTATTAGCATGGCTCACGTTGGCCAAAGCTTTTTCCACGCGGTGCCGTAGGGCCGCACCAACTGGTCACCTGGTGCGCGGAGGATACATCAAACTGCTCCAGCAGCGCCTCGTGCTCAAGTTCATCCAAGTCTTGCGCCAGCGCTGGAGGAGTGATGTGATCCACGAATTCTCTACACTCGGACTCCGCCTTTAATCTTGTTAAGCTGGACAAGTTCCAGGCTGGGCGAAGGTTGGTGTCAAGTCCCTCAGGACGTGGCTCCTCTTCATGAGTCACGGGAGGGGATGGAGGTCTCATTGATATCACGGGTGAAGTTTCCCTTTCCATCTCCTTCTCCTGGGCTACTATCGACGGGTCTGCCCTGTTATTAGAACACACTTGTTAGTTTTTGTTTGTGGATTATATCTTTTGGAGTATTGATTGGTACTTACGTAGTGCCAGTCACGGGTTCTGTGATAGTAGGAGCCACGGCATTCACAGGGGTAGCCTTCCAGACTTGCTCATCAATATGCGGCGAAGGGTTGACTTAGGCTGTATAAACAATGCTCCCCTCTCGGAACTATGAATGGTCCTTCCTTAGCTTCTTTGGGGAAGCATTGTGTGCCCCTGCCCTAGCCTCCAGTTTTTTCTCTACCTTCCTGGTGGTCTTCCGCTTTCTAGATTTAGGCTTTGATGGCTGAGGGGATCCAGAATCCTGTATTGTTTCTTCTTCATCACCGGTGCGATTGTCAGCTGGATTGGTGAGTTCTTCTTCTTCTTCATCTTGGTGCGGTACGGCATCCTCCAACAGCAGCTCCTCACCATCTTCATTATGGAAGTCTAGGGGGGACTTCTGGATCACGGGCTCCTCCTCATCCGACCGCTGCTCAGTTGTTTCTTCTAGAGGGATTGTCATGTTGATGGTAGCCTCTAGCAAGGGGGGTTCACCTTCTTTCAGTGGTCGTGATCCTTGAGGAACTTTGCTTGGATCGCCTTGGCGTAATAAACCAAACAGCTTCATCTATGCGGACATATGCATACACACGGATTAGTAATTTCACAAAAACTATAAGACGTGTTTGCATCTAAAGTATAGAAGACCTACCCTGCCTACGTTCGGTCAGAAAGCACGGATATCTATCCTCCCTCCCATAGTAATAGCGGCTGATCCCTACTAAGCAGAGGAAATGCTCCGGCAGACCCCTATGGAATTATGTACGGTGGGTGTCTAATATTTTCAAATCCTTACTACTATAGTCCTTGGATTTGGGAGGATAGTCTTTGGGTGCTCTAGTTTTGAGGACAAAAGGGGTGGGGAATACTTTCTCATCTACGAAAAAATAGTGGTCGTACCAACTCTTAAGGGAATCTAAGGGTTTCTTATAAGTCATGGGGGCGGATGCGGATCGTTTCTTGAACGATAGCCACCCATTCACCAGTTGGGGGAAGTAAAAAACCCTAAATAGATTCACGGTCGGGGTTACCTCACATGTATGGCAGGTAATCTCAAACTGGTTGATCTTACATGCCCCTATGCAGTGAAGTTGGGTTATGTGGAAGTCATAGTATAGAAGCAGATCTACTAAGAACCTAGATAGGGGGATGCGGTAGTTAGCCGAGTCAAATAGACGCGTATACACGCCTATCTTTCCCTTCAGAGCATCCGTAATCGCTTCACCGTCATCTGGATAATTCGGATGTACGCTTTCAGGAATATAGTACTTAGACAAAAAGTCTATGTATTTCTCCGCAGGCATCACGTTGAGGACATCCGTGATAAGAGGGTTATCCTTCACCATGTTTTATAAAAAGGATTAGAGAGGCGTGATGATCTAACCTGCGGTGGAGAAAATCCGTGGGATAAGAAGAGAAGGTATGAAGGAATGAGCTTGAAAATGACAATTGCGGAAAGAGGTATAAACTATGTGTATAACAGTAGCACACACCAACTCTTTTATAGGGTTGCCTCGATTTCCAAGGTAACGTGGATGTTAGCCACGTGTAAGCCACTACGCCCATCTAACGGATGGGATTTCTGACACTTCTGAAACGTCAGAAGGGACCCACGGGTCACTTCTTGACAGTTTTACGTGGCTCAAGGGTGGGCCTTTCTGGTGCACTTTTGCAGGCGTGCGTCCGACTATTGACTACCATTAATGCATTCATTAAAGTTGTCCCGGTCGGCTTATTTTGGAATGCGACTGTAATATCATAAACAAAGTCTACATGACAAATGATTAGTCTAGAGGTTACGCCTACGGCTGTAAAAACTAGACTGCGGGGACATGATGACGTATAGTCTCCAGCCGGGTCATGAACCCGGCCCACGGGTACTACCCGCATCCGGCCCATTACTGATGGGTTGGATTAATATCATTTAAGCTTATGGGCTTTAATGAACAGTGACCGCATACATGTGTGCGGCCACGGCCCGGCACGGCTGGTACAGGTTTAGACAGAATCATACTCTTATTATGATTAGGATTTACCCCAAAGAAGATAACAATCAAGCTAATTCTGGTACTTATCCTTTGCTTGGGGCCGAAGCATCAGTGACAGCCCATTAGGGTTTCACTGCCTATATAAGGAACCCCCAAGGGTTCCACAAAGGTATTACATTCGACATACTCTCAACTCTCATCCGAATCTTAAACCCTAACCGATTACTTACTCTCACGTCGGAGTCTAATCGTGGGATACATTCCCACGGTAAGCCTAACGCGTGTTGTTTTAGTGTGTAGGATCCCAACCAAATATTTCACTTGGTGCAGGAGCCGGAACCCAGCCAACCCGAATTAAGCCTAATTCGGGTCTAGCAAGGATCATCCAACTTTTGTATCAACAAAAAAGGAATTTACTTAAAGCCTTTATACACTTTTGATTAAAGAAGTAAAATGAGGGACTAAAACAAAAATAATGTGAAAAGTTTTTTACATCAACTTGGTCAATGACCAAGTCACGGTCAAACAAACACATAACACGTCTTCATCTTCACCGGATAGAGAGAGAAAGAAACACTCAACGTCATCTCTTTCAACCAAAACCTGCAAATCAATATATCAAAAGAATAAGGAGGTTTCAGGCCAAGCTTCTAACTAGAAAAAGACTCCTTATCATCTGCTCTTCAAGATGATACCAGTTAATTAGATCAAAAGGGAATGACAAAGAAACCCCCAAATCGGATCAAAGATGAAGAACGAGCTAAACCTCATATTAAACACGTGGCATCAAGGGACTGGTCAAGACACGTCACTCTTCTTCTTCAAACGGCTATAAATACACGATCAAGACCTTCATTTTCGGCGGTTAGATAGGTGTAGATTACACATAGTATAATTAGTTAGGAGTAGCAATTAGTTAGTTAGTTAATCTTGTTAATTTTTCTTTCAATTTTGTTAAAAGCTTCAGTTTTCAGTTGTAACAACTTCACTTAGTCTCCATTAATGAAGTTTAAGATTTCTGATTTCATACTCAACCTACTGTTCTTATGCTTTGATTTTACTCATAAGCTCTCAAAAGCTTAATTCTAGCTTCTTATTTTGTCTTTATTACCTGCCTAAATCAAATGTTTTTAAGAGTTGGATTGTTTGTAATTTCTTGCAAGTTATTCAAATAGGCAGAATATCAAGTAGTTTTATAAGTCCTAGCTCATAAGCTCACAAAAGCTTGTGGAGTAATCAAGCTGAAACTTTTTCAATCAAATTCAGTAGTGATTTCGTAATTAGTTAATGAATTTAGATATATTTAAGATGTCAGGTTCGATTGATTCAGTTAGTTCAGCAGTTCACTTTGTAGCTAAAAATTTTCTAAACAGTTTTATCTTTAAATTTGCAGCTTTGTTTTAGTTTTATAATCATGGTTCAGTTCAGTTAAACTGAGTAAAAGTAATCGGTATTCATCATTCAATTCAGCAAGTTACATTTAGAGATAGGAAAATTCAGCATTTCATTTTCAGCTAGTAGTGTTTGGAATTGCTAGATTCATAAGCACTTTAGCTTTTCAAGATCAAACTGATAGAAATTGAGTTCAGATTAGATCTGATTTTGGTCTTTACTGAAACTAGCTCGAGAATAGCTTGTGCTCGAATTGTAGTTCATTTTGCAAGATGATTCAGTAACAGTAGTGTTCACGTAGGAATCAAAATCATAGAATCTTGTCCAGTTTTCTTTGCTTTGTTTCAATCGTGCAGGTTATCAGATTTGAAGATATTTGGATATTCAGAATTTTGGTAGCAATTATCTGTTTCTATTCCTTATCTCGGTTCAGCAGATTTGTTCATTAGGTCATTTAGGATTGAATATCGGTTCTTGACTTCCGTTTCTTGGCGAGTCAATTAAGCGAGCTCAGCGCTCCGCTTCTCCCACAACGGAGGCCTGGAAGTAATGGTTAAGCTCAAGAATTTCTTTTCTGCAAATTATAGGTTAATCTGCTAATGATTTATTGGTAGTGTAACTCTTGTCTTAGTTATGTTTCTATTTGATCTCTTATTTTTTAGCTTTACTGTGTGATTTTGTTATAGTGTAATACATCGAGTTTAGATGTTATTTTGTTCAAATTGTAGGATTAGTGTACCATAACCAGTGTTTGGCATATAGGATTAGCTTGTAGTTGCGTTAGAATTTTTGAGATTGTGTTTGAGTAGTTTATATATCAGGTGGTAATAGTAGAATCTGTCATAGTTAGAGGATAATTCAGTTTCGCTATGTTGAAACTCAGAATAGTTAGAGTTAGTCTTGAACTAAATATTAAAATTTGATCGAAATGTGCAACTCATGTAAATAAGATTTGAAATGCTTAAAGTTTGTAATATTGGTTCACTAGGCTATTATTTTGATTTGTTTGGAATGGAAAAGTTAGATAGCTTATAAGTTTAGCCTTAGGATTTAGTAAAAAAAAGCTGTGTTCTCAAGCTGTAAGCACTAGATGACAAAAGATAAGCTGCTATTAAGTTTTAGTCCCTGAACTCTTATTGTTCTCTTTCAGTCACAGTCCGTGTTCGTTAAGATCCGTTAGTCTATAATTGAGTTGTAGGTTCTTATTGTTAAACAATTTAGTTAAATTTGTTACCCTGTTAGATCCAGCCTTTAAGTCAATTAGTTTCATTTAAAGTCCTTTAACAGTTGGATTGGACATAAACTCCAAACAAGATTTGATAACCAAAAACAATAAAGTCTTTGCTTGAAAAAGTTAAATCTATTCGATCAGATACCGAGAACAACTAAACTAAAAACGAAATTTTAAATGGCGCCGCTGCCGGTTCATGACATTACGAGAGACTATTGATTGACGGTTTTCATTTGCTTTTGGGATCCGTTCACCCCGTGAACGTTATTTTTACGTATCATAAATCAAAAACATAAAAAAATCAAAAATATAAAAATATAAAAACTAAAAATAACAAAAACAATTCTTTTCCTAAAGAATTGACCAAAAAAATAAAAAATTCAAAAAAGCAATCTTTTTCCTAAAATATTGCAACCAAAAATATATATTATTGGATTTCCTCGGTTTTTACATACATATTGTATTTTATTTAAAACCCCAATAAATACAAAAATATTTTCTCTATATTATTATATGTAGATACGTATACGTATACGAACAATCAATACGCATATATCCATAAGTATTACTTTTTCAATACACCGTGTTAGGGAGCGTTCCGGTCCTTGACACGTGGATCGATCAAATTTATTAAGCAAGAATAGATAAATACTTTCAATAGGCAAGAATTCGAAGAATACAAACTACAAAGTGAATAGAAAGGCGATGTGCTATAAAATTCCATCTACGGGTTAATAGGTACTTAAGTGCTTCGCGCCACCTAATCCCCCGTTCACTAGTGTGCATTCTAAGAAGGAAGGCTTGATTGGGGGTCTTGCACCCAAGTAGTACTTACGTATATTATACTTTCTTGTTGATATTTCATATTGAATCTCGAAGAGGATAATTCCTTCTTCTTCAAAGTCGAACGAGAGCTTCTCTCTCACTCCTTGATTTGATTTGCATGCTCACCCGCGGGCGTGCACAAATACCATTTGGTGTACAACCCCTTCCTCCCAAAAGGAAGAAAAAGAGAAAGAGTAAAATACCACTGTCCATCAAGCCGGTCCCGAGAATCGTGCTTTGATCCACACACAACAAGAAGCCATGGCCGGCGTTGACACTCGACCTTTGATGGAGCACTTACAATCCAGTGTGCAAGGATATGCTGATGCTATTAAGATACCCGATATTCCCGCAAATACCTTTGAGCTTAAAACATCTATGATTAACTTGGTTTCAAACACACAATTTTTGGGGAAATCTAATGATAATCCACATTATCACCTTAAGAAGTTTCTTGCTCTTTGCAACACCATTAAGTACAATGGAGTTCCCCATGATGCCATTAAGTTGATATTGATACAATTTTCACTAGAGGGCAATGCCAAGTATTGGCTAGATACACAACCACCCGAGAGCATTACTACTTGGGATGATTTCACTAAGAAGTTTTTGAACAAGTTCTTTCCCCCATCTAAGACCATGGCTTTGAGAAACTTAATTATAGGATTTCAACAAAAACCTAGTCAAACCTTTAGTGATGCTTGGGAGGAGTTCAAGGAGTTATTGAGAAAATGCCCCAATCATGGATTCAATGAAGTTCACCAAATCAATACTTTCTATAATGGATTAAGACCTCATCACCAAGATTCACTCAATTCTTCCGCGGGTGGAAATATTCTTTCTAAATCCATTCAAGAAGCTTGGGACATTATTGAGACCAAATCAATGGTGCAAACTAACACACAATTTGATGAAAGGGTTCATGTTGTGTAAGATAGTTCTCAAACACCTTGTGATAACCAGTTCCTCAAGAGTCACCAAGAGATACTCAAAATAATGGAAAGGAATCAAGACATGAATCTTAAGTTAAATCAAGAATTAATCCAAACCCTTAAGGGCCTTTCCTTAAAAAATTCCACCAATGATGTGCATGCTATTACTCATTCATATGAGACTTGTGGAGGTCCCCATTCCTATCAACAATGTGACAAAGTTCAAGGTTATCAAGTTGAGTGTTATGCTTACCAAGAAGAACATAGAGAACATTTCAAACCCAACATCAATCAAAACAACCTTTCTTACAAGTCTCAAAACTACCTTGCTTCACCCGGTTTCCCACCTCATCCACCCACCCTTACTCAACCTAATCCCCCTCAATTGTTACAAAGGAACCAAGGGCCAAGGCCACAATACCAAGGGAACAACTATAAAGCACCCAAAAACGTTCATAATCAAGGATTTTCACATTATGAGGGTTTTCAAAATGAAAGGAATTTTCAAGGTTACAATCATGAGAACTTTCATAATCATGACTCTTTTCAAACCTATAATTCACCTAATTATGGCAATCACCTCAACCCTATTCTTCGACTTACATGTGCTAGTTTTGTGGAAGAGAACCCCATTATGGTTTTGATTGTAGACCAAGTGCTCCGCCTTCTTATGCTCTTAGTGATCTCAATGAGCTTTCTTTTGAACTCGAGCAACAAGGAAGACACGATGAATATATTTTAAAGGCTATTAAACATATGAAAGAGATGAGCCTCGAGGAAATGAAAGAAGAGTCTAAGTGGTTAAGGGAGGAAATTAAGTCTCTAGAGGATGATGTAAGGAACAAGCGGTTTAATAACAAGCAAATTGGTGATAGGTATAGAGAATCGGTGAACAATTCCTCTCGGTTCCTCGAGAACAATTTAGATGATTTACTCGTTAAGATTGATAAAAAGGAACGTGAACGCATAAAAACCATGAGCTTTGAGGAAATAGAAAAGGAGAATGTGCGGATAGTGGGAGAGATAGTATCTCTTTTTAATAAGGCGGAGATGAAACTATCTAATAAAGAGGACATTTGTGAAGAGTTGAACATTAAATATCATCAACTTCAGCAAGAATTACGTACTTTGCTCTTAGAGAAAGACGAAAAACCAGAAGATGAATTCATAAAAGATGAATATCTTGCTACTTGTAGGCCTTATCCATTATTTTATGACGATGATGACGATCCTCTGATTTGTATGACACTTAATGATGACACACCTTTATCACCTTTTCCCCACGTGGAACCCACTGACTCTTTAACCATGGGGGACGAGACTCTTAGCACTAATACAAACACCGATTTGGATGAATTAACCGCCTCTAGTGTTGAGAACCTTATCCCAATCCAAAGAGAGCTTGAGAGTGTTTCCAATGACGAGATTTGTATTGATACCTCTTCTCCTCATGATCACATTAAGATTTCATCACACGTTGACCTTCATGCTACTACTAGTGATTTTGGTGACTTTGATCTTGATGAATTGTTCAAAGAAAAGGACAATGAGATTGAGGAAGAGTTTGTGCAAGACTTGCCACAAATGGAGGATGATGATTGTGATTCTAGTGAAGCATCTTATGCTATATCATCCGATGACTTGTCTTGTCAAGATAACATTCATAATTTGGATGAAGAATTTGCTCCTATAGGAAATATGGATCCTTCTCCTCTCCCACCTTATGATTCTTATGATGTAACCTTTGATGATCCTTATGATAGTGATGAGTCCTTTACATCTGATGATGAATTCATGTTTTCTATGACTCCTTCACCTATTCTTCCAAGTGATTTTGTGATTCATTCCAATCCTCTTTTTGAAACATCATTTGATAACCCACTTTTCCACTGTGATGAAGAAACCAATGAGGATTTTAGTGATAATGAACCTTCTCTTTGTGATACACCAATATATGATGATTATAGTGATGATGAGTTTTCCACTTGTGAATCTCCATTTTTTTATGATCACACTTCCTTGAGTTTTAAGGAGTCACCAATCTTTGACATACCAATCTATGATGACTATAGTGATGAGGATGGGTCTATCATTGATGATAATGAAGAGGTTCTAAAGATTGAAAGATTGCTTAGTGAAGAAGAATTGATATATAAACAAATTGCAGATTTTCTTCAGATAGATGATACATCTTCTTCTAATTGGGATGAGGACATTCGTAAAATAGAGAGATTGCTTTATGAAGATTCCATTCCTACTCAACTATCTCATGAACCTTCACATATTACTCTTTCTTACCCACCTTTTGATGATGATGAGGAGCCCAACAGGGACATAATTGTTATGAATGTTTTGATTCCTACACCTTCATTGTCTCATGATGCTTTGATATCTAAGGGGGAATCTCATATGGTTGATACGAGTTCATCTTCTTATATTCCCATGAAGGGAAAGGTTTTTGATCCTGGGATACGTATGTTTGGGAAAAATTGGTTTTCATCTACTCCACTTAAGAGTGTGACTTCTATTGAGATGGAATTCTTGTATAAGCTTACTTTGGTGACACTACCTACTTTGGAGTTTTTCACTTGTCGAGATGGAAACTATGTATTTGATCCTGGGGTGCTTTCTATATGAGAGTTTTCTATATTGGATGAACTTTAGACACGTTGGACCATTCCATTTATCGAGGCGGATATTGTAAATCTTATAGTAAATGGCAACGTGCTAATTTTGAGTGTATCATGTGAGATGTGCTTCAAAGTGGATATCATTTATTCTCCATGATGGTTTTCCCAAGGACAACTTAATTCGGGGCCGAGTCGAGCTAGCGACTTAGGGTTAAAAAAACTCAAGCATTGTATAACTAGGTTAGAAAACGTAGAGTAGATCTAAATAGGTTAAGTTTAATTAAAGGGTGTTATAGTAGAGTTGAAGTGGAGGGGTGCCTTTCTTCGTCTTTTGGTTTTTGTTTCAAGGGTTGCTCTCTCTCATTCTGTTCTTGGACCTCATGGAGGAGGCCCGTGTATCCGGTTCACTTCGATTAGATTTTGCTATTGTGATATTCAACACTTATGCTTAAAATGAATACACTTTAGTTGTCTCTTCCTTAGCTCGAGTTAAACAAAGTTATCAATGTAATAAGTGTAGGGGAGTTTACTCCAAAACTCTTAAACATTGAGGATAATGTTTATCTTAAGTGTAGGAGAGACTTCTATCGAAGTGACCTTACCTAGACCATTGCCTTAGCCTTCATGATAACTTGGAAATTAATTTTTCGAACATTTTTCAAATTTTTGATCTACTTTGGCCACCAAAAATATGCATTCATATTTTTTGCATAAATCATTTTTCATTTGCATAACATATTTGCATTGTATATATATTTCTTCTTTTGTTCTTTATGAAAAACTGAAAAAGCAAAAAATATAATAAGGACATGGTTTACCAAATTTAGATCTCTTTGACATATTAGGCCCTCCATGGATATTTTGACTCAACCCGAGTTTGCTTATCTAAGTATTCTCTAGCTAGTATCCTTAACCATGCAGTCCTTCATTGGTCTATTAGGCTAAGCATCCACGAGTCTTATTATTTGAGATTTTAAATTTGTAGAGAATGGGAAATGATAGAGTTGAAGCAAGTATAAAAGGGCTAGATAAACTTCATGACAATTACTTGTGGCTAAAACCTTCTCTTTCTTCGCCTCTATTTTCTTCGCATGTATATATGTTAATAAATAATCAAGAACGGTTTTAATTGGTTTGTAGTCTCTTATGCCTTTTTGACTAATCATTCATGGTTGGTATAAGTACGTCTTAAGATTCTAAGTTAGAACGTTTTATGTGTACTAGACTTATGTCATGCTTAATACTTATCGGGTGTTTTTCCTTTTATTCTTTTCAACTTTCTTTGTGAGGAACAAAGAAAAATAAGAGCGGCTTATGAAAAAAATGAGTGGCTAGATAAAAAAAAGAAAAAGAAAAAAATAATTATACAAGACTCCCAAGAGGGGCAGTGAAGTGTTAATTATAGTAACTATTGAATTCCAATATTACCTTGACGAGTTGCGGGGATTTGATAGTTGCTCCAATTCAATATTACCTTGACGGGTTGCGGGATTGAAGATCCAAAGTCTCAAAAAGGCGGAGGATGTAAATTATTGCGTGAGTTTTATTTTTCTTTCCTTAGCGAGTGTGTAGCTACTTATTAATGCATGACATGAGGATTTTACACATAAGGCCAATGACTTATTATTCTTGAGTCGGACTTATATTAATTGTGAGCGGTTTTTCGAGTAATGGATTAGAGGATTACTTAGGATTAAAACCGTGCTTCCTTAGTTTTGGATTTTACATTTCTTATACTTCACACTTTAAATAATGACAAATTTGCTCTCAAGCAATTTGCTCAAATAATAATCGGTTCTACATTTAATTGTCATGAATAAGTTGATGCACTTTTTACTTGTGAATACAATGATCCCATTTTTAAGCTTGGTATGGGGAAAGTGAAACTTGAGGGTGATAAGTGTTCATGGTACCAAAAGCCCTAATCTAAGTCATTGATTTATTTATGAGTTATTTCCACTAAAACTATTTCAAGAAAATCCAAAAATATATAAATAGAATTGCTTTTCTTTGCATTGCATTGTAAATATTCAAAATCATTCATCATGTAGTATAGTATAGTTTATTAGATCATAAAATGGCCAAGGTGGATTAATTATGAGAAAAATGCACTTTAGAGCTTTAAAATGCTGCATTGCATGAGGTCATTGCAATGGTCAAGTGGAGGGGAGTTGATAAGTGTGAAAACACTCATCAATAATGATCCAAAAACCACTCAAAGCACCGTTAAATATGTTAATGCAATAATGCCTAAAAACGTTACTTGCATTTTTCGGTCTTGCTTAGTTTTGATTACGACAATATGTAAAAACAAGCATTTACGAAAACAACGAAAAACGAATTCTTGAGTTCAAGTATTTTTCATTTTACCCATTTTCACTTAAGATATGGATAAACAAGTACTAACCTTAATCAAGTGATCAAGTGATTTAATCTTTTCTTAAAACTCACTTTTTATTAAGTGTGACAAGTTTTTATTGAACTTTCTTTTTAAGAAAATGTTTTATTAAATTAATTATTTGAAAATTTGAAAATGGCATATTCTTATTTGGTTATGAATATTCTATCAGGATATTTTTTAAACCAGATATGACATCCACCACTAAAGGACAAAAAGGGAGCGGAGTCTAGTCCAGCGGTACCTTAGCTCCTAGGCGGTTCCTTATCGATAAGGTACCACGGGCTAAGATAAGGTACCGCGGGCAGATATAGCCGTTGGCCCTTTGTCCTATAAATAGTGGACCATTCTCAGCTTTTCAACTCACCTCTTTTGCACATCTATTTCCAGATTCAAACACTCTTCTTTAATCACTCAAATCTTTGATCATTTGTTTGATTACTACTTGTTTAAGAAGTGAATCTTGTTCTTCCATCCCTTCCTCTCCAAGTGCAAAGAGAAGAACACTATCCTTGTGAAGTGTTGAGTCCACCACCAAAGATCCATTGAAGATCTAATTTATACATTTGTAGTTGTGTCATAGTTGTGAAAATCCAAGTAGTTGTGTCTATTTGGAAGTTGTGTATGTACTAAGTATAGTTGTGTAGATTGGTCCTAGCTACGATTAGGGCTCGACTTTAGCTTAGAGTCAGAAATTGGTTAAGCGACGTGTACGGTTTTCTCCACCATAAGGAGCTTGTTGTGTAGTGAACTCTCGAGTAAGGAGTACTCGAGGAGTGGAGTAGGAACGATGAGTGAGCTTCGTTGCCGAACCACTATAAATCCTTGGTGTTCGGTTTGATCTTTCTTTACCCTTAACTCTTTACATTCTTTATTATTTGTGCATATATTTTTGTTAGTATTAGTTTAGTTACACTATCATTGTTCATATTGTGCATAAGAAGATTTCACATATTTCCTCAAGCCTAAGTTTTTGAAAAAGGATTTTTGAAAACCACATTTTAACAAGTAAATATAAGAAACTATTCAACCCCCCCCCCTTCTAGTTTCTACAATTGGTATCAGAGCGGGTTGCTCAAGAATTTTTAAAGTATATTGTATTTTAAAACTTGAATCGATCTATGGATTCTAACAAATACCTAGAAGGGCAATCTATGCAAAGACCACCACTTTTTGAAACCGATAGTTTTATTTATTGGAAAAATAGATTTGAAACTTATGTGAAATCAAAAGATTTAGATCTTTGGCATGTTATTACTAATGGTGATTTTTTACCTTTTCAATTTAATGAAGTTTCTAAAACAAAAGAATTGGTCACTTTTGACAAAGCTAATGACGATACTAAAAAGAAACTTTCAAAAAATAATGAGGCTAAAATGGTGATTTATAATGCTTTACCTAAGAAAGAGTATGAAAGGATTTTTATGTGTGAAACCGCTAAAGATATTTGGAACACTCTTTTAGTAACCCACCAAGGTAATAGCCAAGTCAAAGAAAGAAAAATCGATCTTCTTGTCCAACAATATGAACAATTTGTCATCTTAGAAGATGAAACTATTGATAGTGTATTTGCTAGGTTTAGCACCATTATTACTAATCTAAAAGCACTTGATGAAGGTTTTTCTAGCAAGAACAATGTTAGGAAGTTTCTAAGGGCTTTACATCCAAAGTGGAGAGCAAAAGTCACGGCGATTAAAGAATCGAAAGATCTCTCAACTTTATCACTCGATGAACTCATAGGCAACTTGAAGGTTCATGAGATCATAATTTTGAAGGACTCAGAATTAGTAAAAACCAAGAGTGAAAGGAAATCTCTTGCACTTAAAGCCAAGAAGGCACAAAGTGACCACGATAGTTCCTCGGAAAGCGATGACGAGGAGTATGTATTGGCGGTGAGAGATTTCAAGAAGTTCTTCAAGAGACGAGGTCAACACGTTAGGCAACCCAACAATGACAAGAAACCATTCTCAAAGAATCGGTTTGCCAAGAACGAAAAAGGTGATAGGAATTGCTTTAGATGTGGTGATCCAAATCACTTCATTGGTGATTGTCCAAAGCCCGCTCGCGATAAGAACCACACGGCGTTCATTAGTGGCGCTTGGAGCGATAGCGGTGAAGATGATGATGACAACCCCAAAGAGGAGAAATGTCTTATGGCTCACACTTCTAAAGAGGTACATTCCGAAATCGAATATTATAGCAATGATAGTTCCACTTTTGATGATATTGAATTTGAAGGCAAATATGATAGTTTACACAAACTTAGTCTTAAATTCATAGAAAGGAATAAAACCTTAAAATCAACCAAAACTAAGCTTGAAAATGAGATCAATGAACTTAGGGAGAAATTGGCAATACTTGAGAAAAATAAAGAAGTGGATTTAGGTTGCTTAGGTTGTGAGAAACTTAGATTAGAGAATGAAGATCTCAAGAGCACCTCCATTAAATTGGAAAAGTTCATGAAAGGTACTAGTGCTCTTGATGATATGTTAAACTAATACAAGGCTTTTACACCCCGTATAAAAATTAAGTTCGTTTAAGTATGTCTAATCGAATTGATCTAGGTTCTCTATGTGACTCAGTTTTATTTTGGTGGAAACAAATATTTTTGGTTGTTTTTAAATTTAAATGTGCAAAACTTAAAAGTAAATGTCGTTAAAGTAAAGGGCAAGTATTAAAAGAGCGTGAAATTAAATCTAAATCTAATTAAAAGAAAGGTGCGATATTTTAAAAACGTGACGGAAAGTAAATTTAATTAAATGACTAAAAATAAAAGCGTGACGGAAATTAAAGTTAGAAAAGTATAACAATGATAACGTAAAAATTAAACAAGACAAAGCATGAAGAAAATCCTCCCAATCGGAATGTATTCCGATCAGCCTTACCCTGACCTGATCGGAATATTGCGCCGGAATACCAATCGGATTTGCTGTCACTAGTCCCAATCGGAATACCACAAACTCTCCTCAGATCGGGATGAAGGAAACCTACCTGATCGGAATGTTGTCGTGGACCTGGTCGGAATGTCGTTCGGAACCCGTGATCGGAATAGCTGTCACCTTACCCACGATCGGAATACCCAAAATGACACCTCAATCGGAATGAGTACTAGTCCCCCAATCGGAATGCTGTCACACTTACCTGATCGGAATACCACTACTTTGTTCTGATCGGAATACCAAGAAACACCCCCTAATCGGAATGTCTAAACCCTAATCCGATCACACCGATCGGAATGTAATTCCCTTTTCCGATTGTCACGATCGGAAAACAGGGAAAAGTACACAAAATAAGCTACACAAATAAGCTAAGTTTCTAATAAGCACAAGACTAAATCCTAAGGTAAAAACGTGTAAAAATAAGCTACAAAACTGAAAGTTAAAAACTTTTAAGACACGAAATTAATAAACTTTAAGAAAAACAACTTTTTATATAAAAATAACTTTTGTAAAAACTATATAAACTTGAAAATAAATCAAATAAGCTATGAAAATAAGAGATTTAAAACAATCAAAAGCATAAAAATCAAATCTTTAAACAACTTAACAAGATGAAAACGTGTAAATCAAAGATTAAAGAAAGGTAGAAGAAGATTAACAAGATAAAGTAAAGGTGCAAGTAATTAAAAGAAACACTTACTTGAAATTAAAGGTAATTAAAGGTGCAAAACATGTATTTAAATGTGCAAGTAATAAAGGTGCATAAAATAAAGGTGGAAGAGATAGTTTGTCAAGCTATCCAACAAAAAGGAAAAGTAATTAGCTAATGACTATATATAGGGGATTAGGGAGGAGGTTAGAGGAAGCTTCCTCCTCTCCTTCCTTTCTTCCTTAATTGCATGCTTAGGTCCCTCCTCTTCTTTAATCTTTTTTGTTAATCGCGCCATTAGTCCCTAAGCCTTCAAATCTTCTTTAATCTTGGACTTTAACGACTTTTGGCTCGGGATTTCTTTGGACTCGTCTTTTAATTCTTCAATAAATAAGACTTGAGTTCCTCGGCTTAAAGTAAACTTCCGTCTTTTGACTTTTTCTTCGATAAATCTTCATAATTGGTCTTGGACTTCCGTTCTTTTTGCATTCTTGACTTCTTGACTTCGTCTTTCGTCCTTTTCTTCAATAAAAGTCCGTAAATGCCCGTGAATTCTCGTGTTTTCTCCACTTTTCACCTTTTCGTCCTAAATCACAACAAAAACACAAACCACGCATAATTCCGACATAAAAGACATAAAATACACGTTTTGGTCCGGTTATTATTGTAATTAAGTGGTAGAAAAGATGTGTGTTTTCACACATATCAAATCCCCTACACTTGACCATTGCAATGTCCTCATGCAATGCATTAGTTACAAAGCAAGATTACACTTTTCATCATAATCAATCCACGTTGGCCTTTATTAAAGAGATAGAAAATTAAAATCATACAAAATAAAGAAATCAAAAGCATACCTTGGGTTTTGTAAATGTCATGAATAATCATCATTCTCAAGTTTTCACTTTCTCCAAACCAAGCTTAAAAACGAGATCATTGTTATTATAAGTTAGTAAACTAACACGAACTCATGTGGGCCAATTATTCACTTAGACTCCCTTATTCCTATGGGTATCTCTTATATTTTATTATTTGTCTTGAATGATCACGAAGATGCATTGTTTGACTTATTTCGATAATTATTTAGTCTGAAAATAAAGTGCACGATTTAATCAATAGTTAGCTAAAGGACCAAATCTTTTAAAACTGCTTCTCGGGATATCAAAAAGTTCATATCTTGGCATAACTCGCTTCGCGATTTGAGACCTTTCTCGGACCGATATTTGGCAGCGACTTCATACTTCAAATCTTGAGAGACGTTCATGAAATAATGGTCTTCTCTTCATATAGGAATTCTTCACTTTGAAGTTTTGAGAGATTCATACTTGGACCACGACTTCTTCATTTTTCTCCAATCTTTATTTTGGACTTTGATATACAACGATCCGCCTCCTTTTATGACTTGGATCTATTTATCCTCATACCTTGTTAGGGTCTTTTCGGATACACTTCTCCATGACTTTTGTGGAGTTTTGCTTTACGTCGTGTGTCTCGATCCTTCATATTGATTTTCGATAAATGATTCTTCACATCACTTTGGATCTTTAGCAACAAAACATAGTCCTCATGCCTTGTTAGGGCCTTTTCGGACTCGCCAATCTTCGCGTCCCGCTTCAATAAGTTATGCCTTGGCTATGAACTCTAATCCGTACGAGCAACTTTTAAACGATCTGGGGCTAGAAGCTAAGTAACCTTTTAAATCGTACAACCTTATTTATTGCAGATAAATTTATTAACAAGCGGAGGGAGAATAGGCTTATAATTAACTCACATAAATTCACGAAAGAATACCGAACTTATAATTGACTCTATCATCTCTCGTTCTCCACAGTTTAAAATCTCAAGGAACGAGACTCGTGGATGCTTAGCCTATTAAATCAAAGTTTTGGGTTTTCGAGTCGCCTATAGGATCTTGCAAATTCTTAGACTTTTTCAAGTTTAAAAATCGCGTTTTAAAGTTCCCTTGATAAACGACTCTCTAGGATCGATTATAGGAACTTGCGAAAAGTTCTTGTTCTTAACCCGTGAGAGTTAAGACTTTCGCGTTTTATAGCTCCCTATATAAAAGCCTAGCAAAACTTGACTTAAACACGTTAAGGATACTAGCTAGAGTAGACTTAGGCAAGTAAACTCGGGTTGGGTCAAAATGTTCACGACTAAGAAAAATCTAAAACCACTTTATTGCAAATTTATTCTATCAAAGGAAACATAACAAAGGCAAATGCAACTATACAACTAGGCCAAAATAGATCAAAAATTTTGAAAAATGTCGAAAAATTGATTTTCCGGTTAAAATGAGGACAAATACAAGGAAAAGACCACTTAACTTCGATAGAAATCCCCCCTACACTTAAGATAAACATTGTCCTTAATGTTTAAGTATGTGGGAGTAAACTCCCCTACACTTAGGACATTGTGTACTTTCTTTAAATCTCGCTAAGGAAAAGACAACTAAAGAGATTCCTATTTTAATATTGAGAAAATATAAAATAGTGAATCGAAAAGGGTTTAGGATAGAACCGGGATAAAGTAGAACACGGAATCACGGGTCGTCATGAATCATCAAGAGTGGATCTTTGAAGCGCGAATTCCTGATTAAGAAGTGAGGAGAGGAAAACAAACCAAAGGGTCCCCCCTACACTAATGGTAAAGAAAGCGAAAGGATAGATGCATGGGTTGCCTCCCAAGAAGCGCTTGATTTTTGTTAACCGAGTCATTAGCCTAACTCGACCTTGATCATCAACGGAAGAAGCATGAGACATATCCACCCGGATCAAAGACATAGTTTTCATCCATCAAATAACAAGAACTTAAGGCGAATAAGGCAAGCCAAAAGAGAAGTGGCAAGGTTCCCTTAAGCAGTGATGGAGCACAGTAGAAGCAAGGATGAAGTGGTGCAAGCATGTCTTCAATGGGTCCAAATATTTTTCCTTTTATTTCATCAGGTGGATACTGAGATGGCTTAAAGACTTCAATACCGGGGTCGAACACCTTTTCCTTTAAGGGAAAATAGCACTCGGGCTCAGCCGAGTGTGAAGAAGATCCGCAAAGAAGCACAACCTCGTCCTCAGAAGGGGGACAAAGAGGTGTCAAATCATAAGTGCAACGGATTTCGGTGTCGACCAGTTTCTTCTCCTTGGACAAAATTTTCTTCAAATCCAAAATAGGATCAAGACGATAATCTTCAAAGTCCAAAGGAGGTGCATCACTCTCATGAGGGAAGTAAGTGTTGAGAAATTCAGAGAAATCTTCCTCAAATGAGTAATCGTCCAAAGTAGGATCGAGTGATGGCGGAGGATCTTCATCATGTGATGAATCACTCGAAAGAGTATCGGCCTCATCAAAATCATCATATGTAGGCAGCTCGGATACTCAGAAGTACAATCAAAATCATCCGAATCTGGGCTAGAATCATAATCATCATAAGCATCAAAGACCGGTGGAGAATCATAAATGGGAGAAGCTTCGAAAGTAGGGAGAGAATCATCCACATCATCATGAAAAAGTGGATTATCGATGCAAGAGTCGAATAGAGGATTGTCGTAGACGGTAAAGTCATCGAGCACATTAATCATATTCACTGATTCTCGACCTCCAAAAGTTGTACTAGTAAGCTTCCCTATTTTGAAAACTTGTGCATCATCCCCGACTCTTAAGATTAACTCACCTTCGGCAACATCCACTAAAGCTCGTCCGGTTCTCAAGAATGGCCGACCAAGTATTAAAGGAATACGAGGGTCCATTTCATAATCAACTACGACAAAATCGACCGGGAAAGTAAATGCGCCAACTTTAATGAACACGTCTTCGGCTATACCAACGGGGTAAGCGAGAGTGCGATTTGCAAGTTCAAGAGTCATCTTTGTTGGAGTGAGGTCGGGCAATGATAGTGTTTTCCAAACACTCAATGGCATCAAATTAATACTAGCCCCGAGATCAGCAAGGGCAGTAAATTCTTCAGTTTTGTTGAACACGCAGGGCAACACGAAACGACCGGGATCTCCAAGCTTTTCCGGAAGTTCTTTAAGAATAACTGCAGAGCAGTTTTCGTTTAATCGAGTGTTGGCGAGTTCAATCAGCTTCTCCTTTTTGTTAAGCAATTCCCTAAACGCTTTAACAAATTTGGGCATGTGGACGAGTGCTTCAAGAAAGCTAATGTTGAAGTTCATTTGAGAAATCATCTTCACATAGCGTGACACTTCGGAGTCCTCCTTGGTTAGCATTTTGGACTTGCCTAAACGAGAGGGATAAGGGATATTGGGTTTGGGTGGTGAAGGTGCGGATGTAGGTAAAGGTTGAGATGTTGAAGTATCATTCGTGGGAACTTCATCACGTCGAGGCGGAGACGGTAATGGTGCACTAATACTAGGTATAGGAGGAGTAGGTATAAATAGTGGTGGAGGAGGTGTAGATGATGGGGGTGGGGTTGGTGGTCCTACGATGGTGACTCCACTACGGGTAGTAATAGCACTCACATTGGCTCGCGGATTAGTGACGGTGTTTGAAGGTAGAGAACTTGAAGTAGAAGGTTGAGCAGAGGGCAAGAAACTAGCAAGCTTATTCTTCAAATCATTGGTTTGACTGCTGAAGGAGGATTGAATGTTATCTCGAAGCTCGGATCTTATCTCATTTCCTTGCTTTGTGATATCTCCTTTCAGATTGATAATTTGGCTCTGCAGATTCTTGATTTGCTCACCTTGGGTTCGCATGATGGCTTCAACATCGGGGTTAATGGGTGGGAGTTGTGGAGCGGGTGGTTGATAAGGATTAGAAGCTCTTGGTGGGATTTGGTTGCTTCTATTGTAGTTGTTGGCGGGATTTTGGTTTTGAGGAGAAAAACCGGGTGAAAGGTAGTTGTTGGATCTGTAGCTCAGCAAATTTCTATCCCCTTGAGGTCGAGCTTGGTAATTTTCCGGTGAATAATTACCATAAGCTGCATACACATTTTCCGAATTTCCTTGTGTCGAAGGACAATCGGTTTATGAGTGAGGACCGCCGCATGTTTCACAAAGAGTAGCAACAGCTTTAACTTGTTGTTGTTGTTGGTTTGAAGCCAAGAGTTGCATACTTCTGCTCATTTCAGTCAGCACACGGGTGAGTTCGGTCATATCAGGGTTTGCTGAGGTGGAGGAAACATTGACTCTCGGGTTGTTCCTTGAAGAAGCAGAGGAATCCCAGTTTTTGTGGTGAGTAGTCATGTTCTCAATAAGCTCTCTACACTCCTCGGGTCTCCTTTTCATGAATGTGCCACCGGCGGCTGCATTAATCGTATCACGATCTCGAAAAGTCAAACCATTGTAGAAAGTATCTATTAAGGTCACAGGGAGCATGTTGTAGTTTGGACATCTATCGATCAAGACATTATATCTCTCCCAAGCATCAAAAAGAGATTCATCGGGATCTTGCATGAAACCGTTGATTTGATTGCGAAGGCTTGTGACCATGGATGGTGGAAAGTAGCGCGACAAAAAGCGTTGAGTCATATCATCTCAAGTGTGAATAGAATTCTTCGGGAGACGATCAAACCATTTCTCGGCATGATGTAATAGAGTGTGTGGAAAGAGTTGTAGGCGAAGTTCATCCATAGTGGCCCCAGCCAACTTCATGCTTTGGGTGATTATAATGAACTTGTCGAGGTGTTTATTGGCATCATCATCAGGCAATCCACGGAATGGGTTTGTTTGCACTTGCTGAATCATGTGGTGCTTTAACAAAAACTCAGGAGCATTGATTTGCATCGGCGCAATCGGTACTCCTCGTCCAAACATGGTTGGTTGACAAAGTTCCTCCATGGTCTGAAGATCGGGCTGTGGAAGAGCATTGTTGTTATTATTATTATTCAGGTTCGGTGGAATGTTGTTGTTGTTAACACCTGCCATATCTAAATCTTCTTGAGGCTCGGGCTCTTGATAATTAGAAGATCTAGTACGCATACACCTGAAAATGCAAAAGAAAACAAAACCAAACACAAAGACAATATATATACACAATAAAGATAAAATCTTTTTGGATTTTTGAAATTTTTAATTTTTATGGTTTTTTATCAATTTTTTAATTTTTATGATTTTTTGAATTTTTTAGACAAGAAAAATAACGCTCACGAGTGAACGGATCCCAAAAAGCAACGTGTCTCTCACAGAAAACTGTTGATCTTAACGAAAAGAGCCGGCAGCGGCGCCATTTGGTAACTATGTTTTTACCTAATTAAAAATTATGTTCGTTGAAGTATGTCTAATCGAATTGATCTAGGTTCTCTATGTGACTCAGTTTTATTTTGGTGGAAACAAATATTTTTGGTTGTTTTTAAATTTAAATGTGCAAAACTTAAAAGTAAATGTCGTTAAAGTAAAGGGCAAGTATTAAAAGAGCGTGAAATTAAATCTAAATCTAATTAAAAGAAAGGTGCGATATTTTAAAAACGTGACGGAAAGTAAATTTAATTAAATGACTAAAAATAAAAGCGTGACGGAAATTAAAGTTAGAAAAGTATAACAATGATAACGTAAAAATTAAACAAGACAAAGCATGAAGAAAATCCTCCCAATCGGAATGTATTCCGATCAGCCTTACCCTGACCTGATCGGAATATTGCGCCGGAATACCAATCGGAATTGTTGTCACTAGTCCCAATCGGAATACCACAAACTCTCCTCAGATCGGAATGAAGGAAACCTACCTGATTGGAATGTTGTCGTGGACCTGGTCGGAATGTCGTTCGGAACCCGTGATCGGAATAGCTGTCACCTTACCCACGATCGGAATACCCAAAATGACACCTCAATCGGAATGAGTACTAGTCCCCCAATCGGAATGCTGTCACACTTACCTGATCGGAATACCACTACTTTGTTCTGATCGGAATACCAAGAAACACCCCCCAATCGGAATGTCTAAACCCTAATCCGATCACACCGATCGGAATGTAATTCCCTTTTCCGATTGTCACGATCGGAAAACAGGGAAAAGTACACAAAATAAGCTACACAAATAAGCTAAGTTTCTAATAAGCACAAGACTAAATCCTAAGGTAAAAACGTGTAAAAATAAGCTACGAAACTGAAAGTTAAAAACTTTTAAGACACGAAATTAATAAACTTTAAGAAAAACAACTTTTTATATAAAAATAACTTTTGTAAAAACTATATAAACTTGAAAATAAATCAAATAAGCTATGAAAATAAGAGATTTAAAACAATCAAAAGCATAAAAATCAAATCTTTAAACAACTTAACAAGATGAAAATTTAACACCCCCAAATTTACACGCAGCGGAATACATCTTTGGGTGCTAAACAATGATACAACAACACATAATTTATAAAGAACGACTCGAAAAGAGACGTTTTAGATTTATCGTTCCTAAAATATTTGTCAGAGTAGCGTAGTCCCAAGTAATCGTTACCAAAAGATAAGTTAAAACAACATATTGGTTTGTTTTAAAAATGGAACGATAATTAAATCAAAGAGTTTGAACAACAAAAGCAGTGCACAACTTCATTCCCCGTGACCTCCAAGCTTCCACTTCTTGATTACCTGAAATACATGTGAGTAAAACTATCAGCAAAAATGCCGAGTGAATCTATAGGTTTATGTAACCAATTTGAACACAAGCAAAGATTATAAGTTTGTGGCATGCTTATAAGCATCAAATAATAATTTGCATCAACAATGATAATTGTATATAGCATAAATTGCAATAAGCTCATGGAACCGAGCCCTTAGACACTCCCATATCAGTCTAATAAGACGAGAGATTTATTAATTGTCGGTTACCTCCAGATTATTGATACATTGCCGTATACCTGACTTCTCAATACAATATGCTCAAACAGTGTGGAGGTCGGGCCTAAGCTTCTATGACAAGTCCACAAAAACTGAACCGGGGCGGCTTCCCCCATAGATCTATTAATTGTACTAGCGGCTAGCCCATCATAAGCTAGTTAACGGTCCATAATTGAGGCTTTAACAAAGTCAATCACTTAATGCAATTTAAAGGCAACCACGGGTCCATTCATAGAGGGACAAAGCATACCATTAAAAATCTTGTGTTCTAAGTTTATAAAAACATGTATTCCCCCTCGCGGGTTTAAAATCATTTAATAACTAGTATAAAGCGAGGCTATAGACTCACCTTAGTACTTATAGTAGTTGAAGACGATCGCCGACGATAGTAGATGCCCGAAAAACACGACAACCGCAACCTAGCAAATAAGGTGCGTACATTAATAATAGGCTCGAGAAATAAATGATACTTAATAAAATCAAACTCAAGTATAAAATCACGACAAATCGAGAGAAAACGATGCAAGTGGTTCTATTATACTCTCCTATATATTCATTTTATTATTATATGCCTTTAATAAAAATCTGCCGGAACATACCGAATGTCCAAGACGTTTTCCCATACTTAAACATATCAAATTTTTATGATACTACTCAGAGAACTTACTTACTATATATATAAAGTCCTCTCAAAAGCCCATTAAAAGATTTTACTTCTAAAGTTCCCTGCCCGACTCATTTTTGAATCACAAAATCCGGACAGTTTAGCGACCTTGACTTACGAAACCATTTTGACCATTCTAAACAACTCCATTTGTAAAACCGCCACTTGATTCTAAAAATAGACTCAAAATACTAAACTTGGAGCCTGAGAACAGCCCTTGAATCATTTTAAAACTCATTTTATAGTCCCCGAGATTCGATCCAAATATCGACAACAATTTTCGGATTGTGTCGACACTCGTCTCCCGGTACACGAAAATCAAACTAGTGTATCTTCCACCTCGTTTGGAGTTGGAAGGCCTACTTTATATGAAATCGAAGCTAACGAAATTCTCTACAACCCTATCCTATTAGTTAAGTGATTATCAAACAGTAAGACCCCCAAAAACGGCCTCAAACCTACTGCCCAAAATCACCTTTCAAAATCTCCCACAAAATCATGTTTTTGATCAATTCTAACAATTTTCCTCATCATCCTACACCCCTAATATCATCATGAACCATCCCTAACACCTGCATCATCATCAAAATTAAAAACCCAAAAATTAAAAATCAACTTTTTAATAAAAACATAGCATGAAAATCTTTTGATCATCACTACTAACACATGCATACAACAAATTTGGATCAAACATAACCAACTTTTCTTGAAAAATTTATATGGTTGCATGTATGAAAATTTTATACCAAATTGTAGCCCTTTGAAAATGGAGGATGGGACTTGTTTTAGTTTCTCTTGGATCAAGTTAGAAAAATTTTGATCATGGTGTTTTTTGTGTTAATGGTTGATGGCTAAAACAAAGGGAGAAGAAGAAGTTGGTTGATTTTTTTGTTAAATGAATTTATTAAAAGAAAAATGTTAGTGGAAGTGTTAGTTATAGTGTGGAGTTAGGGTAGTTTTTGTCAATTTGTGTAGTTTTGGTCCAAAACGTAAATATTAGTTAAAAAGCGGGAAATGACTAGAGGTCAATTTTACAAATATTTACGGGACTCGGGTTTCGTAAAAATACTTAAAAGTTTAAACGCATACGAAAAATAATAATATAACGACTCGATACGTAATTAAAACGATATCGTCGAAAATATTAAATATCGAAACGATTGATAATAAAATATAAAATTGTGGGCATCCGTCGGTATCGCGATCACTAGTAGTCCTCGTTGCTAGTCAAAATATTAAAATATAATATTTAATATCGGTTTCAACTTAAACCGTTAAACATAATAATATTTAACGTTATAAAATACTTCAAAATAATTGAAAATAGAATTAAATTATGACCTTATTTTTACGAGTTTTACATCCTCACCACCTTAAGGGAGCGACGTCCCGGCGCTCAACTCGCCTCACTTTCGCCAATGCGCATTAAAGTCTCAATAAACATCGTCGTTGAAAGTCAAAAAGATATTACATAATATGTGTTCTAGATGATCGGACGTCATCGGATGATGCCGTCTCAAGTTCTCACAACTTACGATCATTTGACTAGATCACATACCACATAAGTACATAAAAATAAAAGGTCGAACAATAACATCAAGTATAGATTTCCATCGTTAATCATCGAGAAAACCTTGAACGAACCCTTGATAATAACCACTTGATCACAAGAGTCTTTCCACTTGCGGTGTCGGCTTCAACATACTCCTCGAGGTTGTAACAAATTTATTAACTCTATTCATTAAGAGATTCGGTCCTCAATCATTCCACAAGTACACACATAAATCCTGGTGACTCTTATCGTTTCTTCTTATACACTGCTTCCCGAGATTCATTTTAAGCTCAGAATAAAATAGTAATCTTCAATACGAGGAACAAAACGAGATAAAAATGACTTCAATAAATGCATAAACGAACAAGATGTCGTAAAATGATTTAAGATTAACGATCGACGAGGGATCTCGACTCACGTAACCGTAAAACATAATAAATCACAATACTAGAAAAATGAGAGCGAAGAATAAATTATACATTAAAATAACATTTGTCACAATTATCCATCCCGGATTTGGTATTACCTTAAAACTCAGTTGAGGTACTTTCTTGATAAAGATGATACATCAAAAATAGAAGTAAAATAGTTTCAAAATTTATTTGGTCGTCTTAAGAAACTTTGAAAGAATGACGTAAATTTATTAATTATACTCATATTGATGGTTACGATTTAGAAAATATAATTTCCAAATTAAATCATTGTTAGGAATATAAATTAAACCGGTAATTTCATTACATTAAAAATAAAGTATGATAAGTCAATTAGTTCAAAAGGTAGAGCATAATTTCATTTTAAACATTAGTTTTAGTTATACAAAATATGATGTATAAATTTGACATTTTACTTGTAATGGTTATTTCGATAATTGAATATCATTGGAAAAAGTATAAAAGTTCCATAAAAATTTTATAATACGTTGTAGAAATACATAAAGGTGTTTATTATTTCAAAATAACATGGGATATATTCGGGTTTCGAAATGTGACAAGATAACAAGCGAATACGAATGAAAATAATAGTCAACAATTAATACGAAATCAATGGTACAAAAGAGAACGAAACAAATGTCGTATGAATTCTTAAAGAGAATAATAAGATAAAGGCGTTGATGGTAAGACGATAAGAAATGATAGATTAAACAAGTTGTCAATTTTGGTTAGTGCGGTTGATGGTTCGCCAATATCAGCTTGTTAACTTCGCGGTGGTCGTTACACGATCGGAAATAAGATCCATACAAAAATTTTAATAAAATAAAATTCCGAATAATCACTTGTAATTAAAACAAATCAAATGAACGATGTTAGTGTTTAAAGAGAGAAGTCAAAGCACGGTTCACAAGAGTGGGTTTCGAGAAAAACGAGAGTGACGGACGTCATCCCGGAATACGGAAATCACTCTAGTGATAATTCATTATTCACGTGCGGAGACATTCCAAAGATCTACCCAGTCGCATAAAGAAGATTGGACGAGAATAAAGGATAAAATAAATCGAGACTTTCAAGTCTTTTATCAACAGTCAGTAATTAAACGAACGGTCAAAAGAAATCAGTTATAAGACAAAATGAAGTATCAAGTGGAAAAACAATCATCGAGTAAAAACGTACCCGTAAACGTGTAATTCATCCAAGAGAAGGTAAGAAAACATATGCGGATGCATAGAAATTTCGCCACTTGCATAAATATAAAGGTTTTCAAAACTTCTTTTCACTTTATTTCATTTTATTTATCTTTATCATAATTACAAGTAAAAAGTTGATTATTATCAAGATTTTTAAGGTGACTACTATTCAGCCTAGCATGGCTCCTTCTAAATTAGACATAGGTGATCAGGCCATGTATAATTTAGGAATAGCAATGCAGTGCTCAGTTTCGTCGAAAAGTATTACGTTTCTTATATTTATATATAAACCATGCCATTTGTAAAATGGAATTTAAAAATAGTTTATAAATTTAAAGGATACAAGTAATTTGTGAGATACTTAATAAGCAACTTTTAATCTTACGAAAAGTATTTTATAAGACCAAAGTAAAAATAATTGGTAAAAATAATCGTAAAACAATATCAGATTTATTTATGATATGACATTATGACAACGTATAAAGTAGTCAAAGTTCTGCAAAAAGTGGCAAATAGTAGCTCATAAAACAACCAATGAAATGGTTACAAGTTATTAAGTTTTCAAAGGGTTATAAGGTTTAGACGAAAGCGTCATGAGATACGCGATAAGAATGTCAACGAAGAATGTGAAAGCAAAACTTCAAAACTCAACTCAAATCAGTGGAAGGTTAGAAGAAAAAAAATAAAAATAATATCGAATGACAATTGAGTCATATATATGAAAAGAATAAAACAATCCACATGTGTATTCTTTGTAAGATACTCGACACAACATGCTTTTAAGAAAGTATGTTATTCGTTTTTAAATTACACCATTAATCCGGTAATTGCTAATCCTGTACTGTTTCTATTTTTAAATATTTTCACATGCAACTAGTATTCGTTAGTTGTAAAATAATATTTGTTAAAATCTTACGATCTCAAATGAAATCAAAACAGCTTAGAAACATTTAAAACTCATGTTCTGAATTTTCTATCAGATTTGACTTTTAAATATGAGCCGATTAATTGACCCGATAAACGACATCTCCAAGACTCGGAGTCTAAAGCATTTTGATGCAAAACGACGTTTCAGACGACTTTCTAGTTTTACCCGACACCTGAAAACCAATGTAAAATGACCAAAATACCCCTGCAAGTTCTGTGCAGATTTGACTATTTTATTTTAAAAACGCAGGTTTTACTTTTAAGTTTTGACCTGTTTATACTGCCCCTACAGTTTCTGCATAAAGTGTATTTTTCGACACTTCTTAACGGCTCAAAATATATACATATATACACACATGTCTTGTGGATTTTATAACAACGAAAAATAAATCTCGTAATGAGCATCAAATAAAATATAGCATGATGAATGACAGAAAATGCTTCAAGGTATTCAACACGAAATTTATGAAGCAAGACGGTGAAAGACGTTCGTAATTTAGATTTCAACATGCAATGTATGCAAATCTCCTTGGTGCCACGATTGTCAAAACACAAAACATAACAAGAAAAGAATGGAACATTAACATGCTACACTCCGGGAGCGAGAAGGTTAATGAAAAACAAATGATACAATTTTATATAAGTAAAATCGTATTCCAATTCTAGCGCCATAATCTAGACGATGATTTATAAAATAACGATGACGTTACCGAGATATAAGTGAACAATACACTTCGGAGTCGATACATATAAATGTCAACGAATTAAATCTTCGCATGTCGTGTAAAATGATAATAAAAATCAACAAAATATTATGAAAAACCATGGTATTATTCAACATTATTTTAAGAAATGTTTCAAAATGTATGACTCACACGATAGCGGTTAGTCTATTCCAAGGACACATTGAGCTACACAATGGTCTAGAAATTACGTTTCAAGACGTCTAAACACAAACAGTCGGAAGACGATTTGGAGATCTATATAGATATCTCAAAGGGTTAAGCAATAAAAGTAACGCGCGTAGATGGAGGTATGTAAGGTCATAATATAAAATTTGCAATAAAAGCAATTTAAATACTTCAAAAATAAATACAGAAAGATCTTGAAAATTCAATGTATTTATTTAAGTTAATCATTAATAAATGATAAACTTTTATCGAAAAGTTTAACGACATAAATATATATCGATAAAAGGGATCCTAGATATAAATATATATCCGTAAATGGATCATAGTATTTATTTATAATTACTTGGCAATAAGGTATACGTAATAACGTATACTAAAATTGTAATCTCAGAAGTAGCTTGAACCTGAAGTCACGCGAAATCATGTGCACCGACTCTTTGAAAAATAAAACCGACAGTTATAGTTTAGGTTTTTAGAAAAAGACCTAGTTCTCTATAACTCATGGCTCTGATACCAATCTTTAACACCCCCAAATTTACACGCAGCGGAATACATCTTTGGGTGCTAAACAATGATACAACAACACATAATTTATAAAGAACGACTCGAAAAGAGACGTTTTAGATTTATCGTTCCTAAAACATTTGTCAGAGTAGCGTAGTCCCAAGTAATCGTTACCAAAAGATAAGTTAAAACAACATATTGGTTTGTTTTAAAAATGGAACGATAATTAAATCAAAGAGTTTGAACAACAAAAGCAGTGCACAACTTCATTCCCCGTGACCTCCAAGCTTCCACTTCTTGATTACCTGAAATACATGTGAGTAAAACTATCAGCAAAAATGCCGAGTGAATCTATAGGTTTATGTAACCAATTTGAACACAAGCAAAGATTATAAGTTTGTGGCATGCTTATAAGCATCAAATAATAATTTGCATCAACAATGATAATTGTATATAGCATAAATTGCAATAAGCTCATGGAACCGAGCCC
Source organism: Glebionis coronaria (assembly GCA_025667525.1). Classification (NCBI taxonomy): domain Eukaryota; kingdom Viridiplantae; phylum Streptophyta; class Magnoliopsida; order Asterales; family Asteraceae; genus Glebionis; species Glebionis coronaria. The sequence goes on along the minus strand of CM046879.1, from coordinate 108,621,876 downwards.
TTAGACACTCCCATATCAGTCTAATAAGACGAGAGATTTATTAATTGTCGGTTACCTCCAGATTATTGATACATTGCCGTATACCTGACTTCTCAATACAATATGCTCAAACAGTGTGGAGGTCGGGCCTAAGCTTCTATGACAAGTCCACAAAAACTGAACCGGGGCGGCTTCCCCCATAGATCTATTAATTGTACTAGCGGCTAGCCCATCATAAGCTAGTTAACGGTCCATAATTGAGGCTTTAACAAAGGCAATCACTTAATGCAATTTAAAGGCAACCACGAGTCCATTCATAGAGGGACAAAGCATACCATTAAAAATCTTGTGTTCTAAGTTTATAAAAACATGTATTCCCCCTCGCGAGTTTAAAATCATTTAATAACTAGATAAAGCGAGGCTATAGACTCACCTTAGTACTTATAGTAGTTGAAGACGATCGCCGACGATAGTAGATGCCCGAAAAACACGACAACCGCAACCTAGCAAATAAGGTGCGTACATTAATAATAGGCTCGAGAAATAAATGATACTTAATAAAATCAAACTCAAGTATAAAATCACGACAAATCGAGAGAAAACGATGCAAGTGGTTCTATTATACTCTCCTATATATTCATTTTATTATTATATGCCTTTAATAAAAATCTGCCGGAACATACCGAATGTCCAAGACGTTTTCCCATACTTAAACATATCAAATTTTTATGATACTACTCAGAGAACTTACTTACTATATATATAAAGTCCTCTCAAAAGCCCATTAAAAGATTTTACTTCTAAAGTTCCCTGCCCGACTCATTTTTGAATCACAAAATCCGGACAGTTTAGCGACCTTGACTTACGAAACCATTTTGACCATTCTAAACAACTCCATTTGTAAAACCGCCACTTGATTCTAAAAATAGACTCAAAATACTAAACTTGGAGCCTGAGAACAGCCCTTGAATCATTTTAAAACTCATTTTATAGTCCCCGAGATTCGATCCAAATATCGACAACAATTTTCGGATTGTGTCGACACTCGTCTCCCGGTACACGAAAATCAAACTAGTGTATCTTCCACCTCGTTTGGAGTTGGAAGGCCTACTTTATATGAAATCGAAGCTAACAAAATTCTCTACAACCCTATCCTATTAGTTAAGTGATTATCAAACAGTAAGACCCCCAAAAACGTCCTCAAACCTACTGCCCAAAATCACCTTTCAAAATCTCCCACAAAATCATGTTTTTGATCAATTCTAACAATTTTTCTCATCATCCTACACCCCTAATATCATCATGAACCATCCCTAACACCTGCATCATCATCAAAATCAAAAACCCAAAAATTAAAAATCAACTTTTTAATAAAAACATAGCATGAAAATCTTTTGATCATCACTACTAACACATGCATACAACAAATTTGGATCAAACATAACCAACTTTTCTTGAAAAATTTATATGGTTGCATGTATGAAAATTTTATACCAAATTGTACCCTTTGAAAATGGAGGATGGGACTTGTTTTAGTTTCTCTTGGATCAAGCTAGAAAAATTTTGATCATGGTGTTTTTGTGTTAATGGTGGATGGCTAAAACAAAGGGAGAAGAAGAAGTTGGTTGATTTTTTTGTTAAATGAATTTATTAAAAGAAAAGTGTTAGTGGAAGTGTTAGTTATAGTGTGGAGTTAGGGTAGTTTTTGTCAATTTGTGTAGTTTTGGTCCAAAACGTAAATATTAGTTAAAAAGCGGGAAATGACTAAAAGTCAATTTTACAAATATTTACGGGACTCGGGTTTCGTAAAAATACTTAAAAGTTTAAACGCACACGAAAAATAATAATATAACGACTCGATACGTAATTAAAACGATATCGTCGAAAATATTAAATATCGAAACGATTGATAATAAAATATAAAATTGTGGGCATCCGTCGGTATCGCGATCACTAGTAGTCCTCGTTGCTCGTCAAAATATTAAAATATAATATTTAATATCGGTTTCAACTTAAACCGTTAAACATAATAATATTTAACGTTATAAAATACTTCAAAATAATTGAAAATAGAATTAAATTATGACCTTATTTTTACGATTTTTACAGAAAACGTGTAAATCAAAGATTAAAGAAAGGTAGAAGAAGATTAACAAGATAAAGTAAAGGTGCAAGTAATTAAAAGAAACACTTACTTGAAATTAAAGGTAATTAAAGGTGCAAAACATGTATTTAAATGTGCAAGTAATTAAAGGTGCATAAAATAAAGGTGGAAGAGATAGTTTGTCAAGCTATCCAACAAAAATGAAAAGTAATTAGCTAATGACTATATATAGGGGATTAGGGAGGAGGTTAGAGGAAGCTTCCTCCTCTCCTTCCTTTCTTCCTTAATTGCATGCTTAGGTCCCTCCTCTTCTTTAATCTTTTTTGTTAATCGCGCCATTAGTCCCTAAGCCTTCAAATCTTCTTTAATCTTGGACTTTAACGACTTTTGGCTCGGGATTTCTTTGGACTCGTCTTTTAATTCTTCAATAAATAAGACTTGAGTTCCTCGGCTTAAAGTAAACTTCCGTCTTTTGACTTTTTCTTCGATAAATCTTCAGAATTGGTCTTGGACTTCCGTTCTTTTTGCATTCTTGACTTCTTGACTTCGTCTTTCGTCCTTTTCTTCAATAAAAGTCCGTAAATGCCCGTGAATTCTCGTGTTTTCTCCACTTTTCACCTTTTCGTCCTAAATCACAACAAAAACACAAACCACGCATAATTCCGACATAAAAGACATAAAATACACGTTTTGGTCCGGTTATTATTGTAATTAAGTGGTAGAAAAGATGTGTGTTTTCACACATATCATAAACAAACAAGTTCATTCTAAGGAAAGACTTGGTCTAGGTTTTAACTCAAATGAAGCCTCAACTAGTGAACCAAAACAAGTCAGGTTTTCACAAAAAACGTCCACTGTACGCGGTCCCAGATTGTATGGGGCGGTTCCTTATCACTATGGAACCGCCGCCATAGATAAGGTACCGCGACCAGAGGATGTTTTTGGTGAAAATCCTGAACTTTCTGAAAAGTCTAAGTTAGATGAAAAACCAAAGCATCTTATTGTTAATAAAGTAAAATTACCCATACTTGATGACAATGCTATTGATAAGTTCTACAAGCCATTAAGTAAACCTCTCATGGGAAATAGAAGTTTATCTAGACCATCTTCTACTCCACCTAGAGTACGGAATGATTCTAAGCCTAGAAGTAGAACGACAACGCCTAGAAGAGATAATCAAAACAATTCACGACCTAGAAGTAAAACTCCAACACCTAGAAGGAATAATCATAACTCTAAACCTAGATCAAATACACCTAGGAGAAATAATGAACAACAAAATGGTTACATGAATTACTACCCTCCTCCATTTTGTTCTCCATGGGGAACCCCTCCTTCATTCATGCATCCCAACCAAATGCAAGGGATGTTTGGAACTAACAATTTTAGACCCATGAGATATTGGGGACCAAATGTTTGATCTTGTTTGTTGTTACCTAGATATGCTTGGGAATTGATTTGGAGCCCGATGAGTGGATTAAGGATAGTGGATGTTCTAAACACATGACGGGTAATCGAAGTTTGTTCTCACATTACAAAGCATATGATGGAGGTAACGTCACATTCGCTAGTAGTCTACGTGGTAATATCATTGGCAAAGGTACGGTTTCTCTTGACTCCATGACCATTGAAAATGTTGAGCACGTAGATAACTTAGGGTTTAACCTTTTAAGTATAGGTCAAATTTGTGATAATAAGTGTAAGGTCATCTTTTTGGAACATGACAGTGAAATCGTAAAAGATGGAAAGGTCATTGGAAAAGGTATTAGAAAGAATGGGCTTTATGTTATGAAGGTCAATAAGAAGTCAAAAGACAACATATGTCTTGCGACTATAGATGATAGTTCTACTCTTTGGCATAGGAGATTAGGTCACGCTAATATGCGTTTAATTCAATCTTTACTCTAAGGAGTTTGTAAGACACCTCCCCAAGATTAAGTTTGATAGTCACTTTTGTGATGCTTGCAAAGTTGGAAAGCAAGTTCACTCAAGTCACAAAGCAAAGAATTTGGTTTCGACCTCTCGGTGCTTAGAGCTCCTACATATGGATCTTTTTGGACCTTCCGCCATACGGAGTTATGGAGGTAACCTTTATACCCTAGTTATAGTTGATGACTATTCTAGATTCACTTGGACTAGATTTTTGGCATCTAATAATGAAGCTTTCGATCACTTCAAAATCTTTAGTCAAAAAATTCAAAATCAACTAGGATGTTCAATTGTCTCTATTAGGACGGATCATGGTAGGGAATTTGATAATGAAGTACAATTTGGTGCCTTTTGTGAAGCTCATGGTATTACCCATAACTTCTCAGCTCCTCGCACTCCACAATCAAATGGGGTAGTTGAAAGGAAGAATAGGACTCTCCAAGAGATGAGTAGGACGATGTTAAACGAGCAATCTTTGCCTCAAAAGTTTTGGTGCAATGTCGTGGACACATCGACTTATATTCTCAACCGAATTCTTATTCGACCTTTCCTAGGAAAGACCCCCTATGAGATTCTTAAAGGTAAGAAATCCTCATTGGAATACTTTAGGGTGTTTGGAAGCAAGTGCTTTATCCTCAACACCAAAGACTACCTTACCAAGTTTGACCCAAAGTCTTACGAATGTATCCTTTTAGGTTATTCCCAAACTAGAAAAGCCTACATTGTCCTAAATAGAACCTCGGGGGTTATTGAAGAATCACTCAACGTAACCTTTGATGAAACCCCTTCTTCACCCAAGACACCACCATTGGTTGATGATGACTTGGATAAATTAGAAGTAGTTAAAGCTAAAGAGGTTAGAAAAATAGGAGTTGAAGACCTTAGTGTTGAAAAGGAAGTAAACATTAAGGAATCTAGGGATCATACTCTCAATAATGTCACTGGTGACTTAAATCAAAGGACCCTAAGATCTAAAGTCCAAAACCAAAGCAACTTCTTTTGTTTTGTCTCCCTGATTGAACCAAAGAATGTTAAAGAAGCTTTGACGGATGAGAGTTGGGTCATTGCGATGCAAGAAGAATTGAATCAATTTGTTGCCAATGATGTTTGGGAACTTGTTCCTCCACCTAGAAGTTATACCATTATAGGAACCAAATGGGTATTTAGGAATAAGTTAGATGAGAATGGTGTTGTGTCTCGTAACAAAGCTAGACTTGTAGCACAAGGCTATAATCAACAAGAAGGGATTGATTATGACGAGACATATGCACCGGTAGCTAGATTAGAATCAATTAGAATCCTTTTAGCCTACGCTTGTGCCTTAGATTTTAAGCTTCAACAAATGGATGTAAAGAGTGCATTTCTTAACGGTTTGATCAATGAGGAGGTATATGTGGCTCAACCTCCCGGCTTCATTGATTTTGAGAAACCGGATCAGGTTTACAAGCTTAAGAAAGCACTTTATTGACTCAAACAAGCACCCAAAGCTTGGTATGATAGACTTAAAGCGTTTCTTGTTAAACATGAGTATACCATGGGGATGGTAGACAATACTCTCTTTACAAAGAAGAAAGGTTCTCACCTCATAATCGTACAAATATATGTTGATGACATTATATTTGGCTCAACTTGTCAAGAATTGTGTGATGACTTCGCCAAAATCATGCATGATGAGTTTGAAATGAGTATGATGGGAGAATTTAACTTCTTTTTAGGACTCCAAATTAAACAAATGGACGATGGTATTTTCTTTAGTCAATCTAAGTACGCTAAAGAAATGCTAAAGAAATTTGGATTAGAAGAATCTAGACCAATGAAGACCCCTATGGCCTCGGATACTAAACTCACCGTAGATGATGATTGTGAGTCGGTAGACAACACCAAATATAGAGGTATGATTGGTAGTTTTTTGTACCTAACGACAAGTCGACCGGATATCATGTTTAGTGTTTGCCTTTGTGCTCACTTCCAAGAGGCTCCCAAAATCTCTCACCTTGAAGCGGTTAAGTGTATCTTCCGATAAAGTAAAGGCACTATACATTTAGGATTATGGTATCCTAAAGGGACCGGCGTAGAAACCTTGTATACCCGGACTCGGATCATGCGGGAGACTATGTGGACCGGAAAAGCACTTGTGGAGTTTGTACCTTCATGGGTTGTTGTTTAACTTCTTGGTTCTCCAAGAAACAAACCGCTCTTGCAATATCCACCACGGAAGCCGAGTATGTGAGTGCCGGAAAAGCATGCCAACAAGCTCTATGGATGAAGCAAGCGCTTGTTGATTACGGGATTTCTCTTGATGATGTTCCCATCATGTGCGATAATAAAGGCGCTATAGACCTTAGCAAGAATCCCGTGCAACATTCGTGAACCAAACACATAGAAATTCGACACCATTTCCTTAGGGATAATGTTCAAAAGGGGAAAATTTCAATTGAGAAGGTACCCTCCGAGGACAACTTAGCCGACATCTTCACTAAGCCACTTAAGAGGGAACCTTTTAATTACTTGCGTCTAGGTCTAGGATTCATGGAACATCTTCCTTAATTTCTTTTCTTTTTGTGTGATTTCTTTTACCACTTTGAGTCATTGAGTCTTCCAAGCTCTTTTTGAAAAACCCTCTCTTCTCCTTTTCAAAATTCTCAAAGTCTTTTTCGAAAATGGTTGAGAAATTCGTTTGACATTGTTAATTCAATCTAAAAACGATTTTTCATAGATTCTCGCTATTAATCGAGAGATTACATAATTCATATGTATGATTCTCTCAAACATAGCAAGAACAAGATAGAATCATGGAGGATCATTGTGTCATGACTTAAGGTCTTGTTTTACAAACCTCCTACATCGATAATTTTAATCCATGTATTTTGGTCAAATATCTATTTGGTAAGTTTGCATATGTTTTCTTTGTCTATCTTTTCTTTTAAGCATATCCCTATGATAAGTTAGACTAGAAAAATAAGATTTGCTGAAAAATCTTCCTCCAAACACCAAACACAGCCTCTGCAGGCGGTTCCATATGTGAACCGCGGTACCTTATTGATAAGGTACCACCAGCCTAGATAAGGAACCGCCTACAGTGCCTTCCTTTCTCGGGTTTTTGTCTTAAACTCCAGATTTGCTCCAACATTTTTGAGAATCTTTGTTTCAAACCCTTTGACCACCCCAAAAATACCATAAGCCTTCCCTATTTAAACCATAAGCATTTTGCATTACTTCACATCCCAAAATGTCTTATTCTCCCAATGAAAGCCTTGAATATCCTCCATTTTCTCCAATTGATTTCAATCCCAACTCATCCAAAAACCATTACAATCCAAACCCACCCAAGAACACTCTTAATCACATCTCTCCTATCAAGAATGTTGATTGTGGAACATATTTTCTTCCACCACCACCCTTTAGTGTTCTTCCTCCTTCTCATGATAATGTCATGCACCATGGAACATATTGTCATTGTTGTCAATATCAACATCTTGCTATGGCACACATCTATGAGGAGTTGAGCTACATCAAGAGTCTCTTAATCAAGCCTCCTCTTCACTATGATTATGAGACCTCCAACAAGCCACCACCACCACCCTCCGCCATTACCTTGTCTTTCATATAAGCATTGGTTGCTTATCCACAAGACACCAAATTTAAAGCAAATCTTAGAATTCTAGAATAACTAGGATTAGATTTATGCTTTTGGCTTGTTTCTTTTTCCATACTTCTTTGTATGATGTTCTTTTAGTAACCTATCTTGGATCTTTGTCTTTGTGTTTTCTTCTCTTTTATTTTTTGTGACCTATTGCTATATATTGTTGGTTGTTTCTTTTGTTCAACTAACCCTTCTATGTAGCTTGTCACCATATCTCGATTCCTCGGTGCCCCAAGCTAGGGGGAGTAAGCACCAAGGGGGAGTCTTTGCAAAGTCCGTTTCTTCAACACCGACTTGTGCAACCTTTTTGCTTCGACAAAGGGGGAGAAATTAATAAACTCGTCTTTGAAAATCTTGTTTTTTGTGTGATTGAGTTTATGTATTGTCGGAATCAAAAAGGGGGAGATTGTTAATGCAATAATGCCTAAAAACGTTACTTGCATTTTTCGGTCTTGCTTAGTTTTGATTACGACAATATGTAAAAACAAGCATTTACGAAAACAACGAAAAACGAATTCTTGAGTTCAAGTATTTTTCATTTTACCCATTTTCACTTAAGGTATGGATAAACAAGTACTAACCTTAATCAAGTGATCAAGTGATTTAATCTTTTCTTAAAACTCACTTTTTATTAAGTGTGAAAAGTTTTTATTAAACTTTCTTTTTAAGAAAATGTTTTATTAAATTAATTATTTGAAAATTTGAAAATGGCATATTCTTATTTGGTTATGAATATTCTATCAGGATATTTTTAAACCAGATATGACCTCCACCACTAAAGGACAAAAAGGGAGTGGAGTCTAGTCCAGCGGTACCTTAGCTCCTAGGCGGTTCCTTATCGATAAGGTACCGCGGGCTAAGATAAGGTACCGCGAGCAGATATAGTTGTTGGCCCTTTGTCCTATAAATAGTGGACCATTCTTAGCTTTTCAACTCACCTCTTTTGCACATCTATTTCCAGATTCAAACACTCTTCTTTAATCACTCAAATCTTTGATCATTTGTTTGATTACTACTTGTTTAAGAAGTGAATCTTGTTCTTCCATCCCTTCCTCTCAAAGTGCAAAGAGAAGAACACTATCCTTGTGAAGTGTTGAGTCCACCACCAAAGATCCATTGAAGATCTAATTTTATACATTTGTAGTTGTGTCATAGTTGTGAAGATCCAAGTAGTTGTGTCTATTTGGAAGTTGTGTATGTACTAAGTATAGTTGTGTAGATTGGTCCTAGCTACGATTAGGGCTCGACTTTTAGCTTAGAGTCGGAAATTGGTTAAGCGACGTGTACGGTTTTCTCCACCATAAGGAGCTTGTTGTGTAGTGAACTCTCGAGTAAGGAGTACTCGAGGAGTGGAGTAGGAACGAGGAGTGAGCTTCGTTGCCGAACCACTATAAATCCTTGGTGTTCAGTTTGATCTTTCTTTACCCTTAACTCTTTACATTCTTTATTCTTTATGCATATATTTTTGTTAGTATTAGTTTAGTTACACTATCATTGTTCATATTGTGCATAAGAAGATTTCACATATTTCCTCAAGCCTAAGTTTTTGAAAAAGGATTTTTGAAAACCACATTTTAACAAGTAAATATAAGAAACTATTCAACCCCCCCCCCCTTCTAGTTTCTACAAAATACATTATATTTAAATGAAAAATATCAGAATCACGTGGGTATTTGTGTTTCATGTGTTTTCAGGTAAAAAAAGATACATTTTGAAGCAAAGACGCGTTTTCAAGGGATTTTTATTATAAAAGACGAAGAAAGACGAAAAGAAGCTTTAAAGACCTTACTTGCCATTATTTCAAAGATCGAGGACTGAAAGTGTAACTTTCAACAAGATGAAGGATGAAAAAGGAATTTACTTAAAGCCTTTATACACTTTTGATTAAAAAGGTAAAATGAGGGACTAAAACAAAAATAATGTGAAAAGTTATTTACAAAAACTTGGTCAATGGCAAAGTCACGGTCGAACAAACACATAACACGTCTTCATCTTCACCGGATAGAGAGAGAAAGAAACACTCAACTTCATCTCTTTCAACCAAAACCTGCAAATCAATATATCAAAAGAATAAGGAGGTTTTAGGCCAAGCTTCTAACTAGAAAAAGACTCCTTATCATCTGCTCTTCAAGATGATACCAGTTAATTAGATCAAAAGGAAACGACGAAGAAACCCCCAAATCGGATCAAAGATGAAGAACGAGCTAAACCTCGTATTAAACACGTGGCATCAAGGGACTGGTCAAGACACGCCACTCTTCTTCTTCAAACGGCTATATATACACGATCAAGACCTTCATTTTCGGCGGTTAGATAGGTGTAGATTACACATAGTATAATTAGTTAGGAGTAGCAATTAGTTAGTTAGTTAATCTTGTTAATTTTTCTTTCAATTCTGTTAAAAGCTTCAGTTTTCAGTTGTAACAACTTCACTTAATCTCCATTAATGAAAGTTTAAGATCTCTGATTTCATACTCAACCTACTGTTCTTATGCTTTGCTTTTACTCATAAGCTCTCAAAAGCTTAATTCTAGCTTCTTATTTTGTCTTTATTACCTGTATAAATCAAATGTTTTCAAGAGTTGGATTGTTTGTAATTTCTTGCAAGTTATTCAAATAGGCAGAAGATCAAGTAGTTTTATCAGTCCTAGCTCATAAGCTCACAAAAGCTTGTGGAGTAATCCAGCTAAAACTGTTTCAGTCAAATTGAGTAGTGATTTCGTAATTAGTTAATGAATTTAGATATAGTTAAGATGTCAGGTTCGATTGATTTAGTTAGTTCAGCAGTTCACTTTGTAGCTAAAAAATTTCTAAACAGTTTTATCTTTAAATTTGCAGCTTTGTTTTAGTTTTATAATCATGGTTCAGTTCAGTTAAACTGAGTAAAAGTAATCGGTATTCATCATTCAGTTCAGCAAGTTACATTTAGAGATAGGAAAATTCAGCATTTCATTTTCAGCTAGTAGTGTTCGGAATTGCTAGATTCATAAGCAGTTTAGCTTTTCAAGATCAAACTGATAAAAATTGAGTTCAGATTAGATCTGATTTTGGTCTTTATCAAAACCAGCTCGTGAATAGCTTGTGCTTGGATTGTAGTTCATTTTGCAAGATGATTCAGTAACAGTAGTGTTCACGTAGGAATCAGAATCGTAGAATCTTGTCCAGTTTTCTTTGCGTTGTTTCAATCGTGCAGGTTATCAGATTTGAAGATATTTGGATATTCAGAATGGTGGTAGCAGTTATCTGTTTCTATTCCTTATCTCGGTTCAGCAGATTTGTTCATTAGGTCATTTAGGATTGAATATCGGTTCTTGACTTCCGGTTCTTGGGGAGTCAATTAAGCAAGCTCAACGCTCCGCTTCTCCCACAACGGAGGCCTAGAAGTAATGGTTAAGCTCAAGAATTTCTTTTCTGCAAATTATAGGTTAATCTGCTAATGATTTGTTGGTAGTGTAACTCTTGTCTTAGTTATGTTTCTATTTGATCTCATTTTTTTAGCTTTACTGTGTGATTTTGTTATAGTGTAATACATCGAGTTTAGATGTTATTTTGTTCAGATTGTAGGATTAGTGTACCATAACCAGTGTTTGGAATATAGGATTAGCTTGTAGTTGCGTTAGGATTTATGGGATTGTGTTTGAGTAGTTTATATATCAGCTGGTAAGAGTAGAATCTGTCATAACTAGAGGATAATTCAGTTTCGCTATGTTGAAACTCAGAATAGTTAGAGTTAGTATTGAACTGAATATTAAAATTTGACCGACATGTGCAACTCATGTAAATAAGATTTGAAATGCTTAAAGTTTGTGATATTGGTTCACTAGGCTATTATTTTGATTTGTTTGGAATGGAAAAGTTAGATAGCTTATAAGTTTAGCCTTAGGATTTAGTCCAAAAAAAGCTGTGTTCTCAAGCTGTAAACAGTAGATAACGAAAGATTAGCTGCTATTAAGTTTTAGTCCCTGAACTCTTATTGTTCTCTTTCAGTCACAGTCTGTGTTCGTTAAGATCCGTTAGTCTATAATTGAGCTGTAGGTCCTTATTGTTAAACAATTTAGTTAAATTTGTTACCCTGTTAGATCCATCCTTTAAGTCAATTAGTTTCATTTAAAGTCCTTTAACACTTAGATTGGTTAATTGTAGCTGGGCTTTTAGATTTATTTTCTTTGGGCTTTACATTTCTTGTTGGGCATTTTTGTATTCAAATTGTAATTCGTAAACTGGGTTTTTGTTTTACAAGAGTCTATTTTGGTTTTATACAAAGTAATGAGATAAAAGATTCTATAAATTTTGTTTTTTTCTTACTTGTAATAAAAATTCATTTTTTTGGGTTCACATATATAAATTTAGTTTTATATTTTGTATTTTGCAATTTAACTTTGTAATGTAAATTTGAATTTTTCATTTTAATATTTTGTGCATTTAAATGCGGTAATTGCAATGTGTTTTAGATAGTACGTATGCGTAGGTAATATAGAGTATTTTTACCTTTTTAATTGCTTTGTGCCAATTAGACATAAACTCCAAACAAGATTTGATAACCAAAAACAATAAAGTCTTTGCTTGAAAAAGTTAAATCAATTCGATTAGATACCGAGAACAACTACACTAAAAACGAAATTTTATGCTCCAATAAGGAACCGCGGGCAGATTTAGCCGTTGGATGTTTATCTTATAAATAGTGGATCATTCTCAGACTCTCAATTCACCTCTTTTGCACATACATTTTCAGATACTTTCATACTTCTGAAATCACTCAAATCCTTGATCATTTGTTTGATTACTACTTGTTTAGAAGTGAATCTTTCTCCTCTCATCTTTTCCTCTCAAAGTGCAAAGAAGAGAACACTATCATCCTGGAAGTATGGTGTCTACCTCAAAGATCCATTGAAGATCCAAACTTATTTATTCATTGTTGTGAAGATCCAAGTAGTTGTGTCTATTTGGAAGTTGTGTATGTATTAAGGTGAATACTTGGTCCTTCAAGTATATTGGTGTAGATTGGTCCTAGCAAAGATTAGGGCTCAACTTTTAGCTTAGAGTCGAAAATTGGTTAAGCGACGTTCGGTTTCTCCACCTTAAGGAGCTTGTTGATTAGTGAACTCTCGAGTAAGGAGTACTCAAGGAGGGGAGTAGGAATGAGGAGTAAGCTTCGTTGTCGAACCACTATAAATCCTTGGTGTTTGGTTTTATCTTTCCTTCCCTTATCTCTTTACATTCATTATTCTTTATACTTGTGATTATTAGTTTAGTTACACTATACCTTGTTCATATTGTGTATAATAAGGTTTGACATAATTACTCAAGCCTAAGTTTTTTGAAAAGGATTTTTAAAAACCATTCTTTAACAAGTAAAATTAAGAAACTATTCACCCCCCCCCCCCTTTCTAGTTTCTACAATTGGTATCAGAGCGTGGTTGCTCAAGCCTTTTTAAAATATATTGTATTTTAAAACTTGAATCGATCTATGGATTCCAACAAGTATCTAGAAGGGCAATCCATGCAAAGACCACCTCTTTTTGAAACTGATAGTTTTATTTATTGGAAAAATAGATTTGAGACTTATGTGAAATCAAAAGATTTAGATCTTTGGCATGTTATTACCAATGGTGATTTTTTGCCTTATCGGTATAATAAAGTTTCTAAAAGCAAAGATATAGTCACTTTTTACAAAGCTAATGATGATAATAAAAGGAAACTTGCTAAAAATAATGAGGCTAAAATGATGATTTATAATGCTTTACCAAAGAAAGAGTATATAAGGATTTTTATGTGTGAAACTGCTAAAGATATTTGGAACACTCTTTTAGTAACCCATCAAGGTAATAGCCAAGTCAAAGAAAGTAAAATCGATCTTCTTGTTCAACAATATGAACAATTTGTCATCTTAGAAGATGAAACTATTGATAGTGTATTTGCTAGATTTAACACTATTATTACTAGTCTAAAAGAACTTCATGAAGGTTTTTCTAGCAAGAACAATGTTAGGAAGTTTCTTAGGGCGTTGCATCCAAAATGGAGAGCTAAAGTCACGGCGATTGAAGAATCAAAGGATCTCGCCAAATTATCACTCGATGAACTCATTGGTAACTTGAAGGTTCATGAGATGATAATTTTGAAGGACTCGGAAATGGTGAAAACTAAGAGTGAAAGAAAGTCTCTTGCACTCAAGGCCAAGAAGGCGTAAAGTGACCATGAAAGCTCCTCGGATAGTGATGATGAGGAATATGCCATGGCGGTTAGAGACTTTAAGAAGTTCTTCAAAAGACGAGGTCAATACGTGAGGCAACCAAACAACGACAAGAAACCCTTCTCCAAAAACCGATTTGCCAAAGATGATAAAGGTGATAAGAAATGCTTTAGATGTGATGATCCAAATCATTTCATCGGTGATTGTCCTACCTTCACACGACAAGAACCACAAGGCGTTTGTTGGAGGTTCATGGAGCGATAGCGGTGAAGATGTTGATGACAACCCTAAGGATGAGAAATGTCTTATGGCTCACACTTCTAAAGAGGTATATTCCGAAACCGATTATTATAGCAATAATAGTTCTTCTCAAGATGATAGTGAATTAGAAGGCCAATACAATAATTTACATAAGCTTAGTCTTAAATTCACTGAAAAGAACAAAGTGTTAAAATAAACTAGAACTAAGCTTGAGAATGAGATTAGTGAGCTAAAAGAGAAATTAGCTAAGCTTGAGAAAAACAAAGAAGTTGATCTAGGATGCTTAAAATGTGAAAACCTTAGACAAGAAAATGAAAACCTCAAGAGCACCTCCATTAGACTTGAAAAGTTCATGAGAGGTACTAATGCTCTTGATGATATGTTAAACAAACAAATTCATTCTAAAGAAAGACTTGGGCTAGGATATAACACTAATGAAGCATCAACTAGTGAACCAAAACAAGTTAGGTTTTCAGAAAAACGCACCCCTGTACGCGGTTCTCCTACGTATGGTGCGGTTCCCTATTGCTATGGAACTGCGTATGGAGCTAAAGAACCGCGGACAGAAGAAAGTTTTTGTGAAAATCCTGAACTTTCTGAAAAGTCTATTTTAGGTGAAGGACCAAAACATATTCTTATTAACAAGGTCAAAGTACCTATTATTGAAAAGTCTACTCTAGATAAATTCTACAAGCCCTTGAGTAAGCCTCTAATGGGAACTAGAAACTTATCTAGACAAACATCTACTCCTCCAAGAGTACGAAATGAGTCTAAACCTAGAAGTAGAACACCTACGCCAAAAAGAGATGATCAAGCTAAATCATGACCTAGAAGTAAAACTCCAACACCTAGGAGAAATAACAATAATTCTAGATCAAGATCAAAGACACCTAGGAGAAACTATGGACAACAAAATAGCCATATGAATTGGAATAATTTTCAACAACAATACTTTTCCCCATGGGGAATGTCTCCTTCATTCATGCATCCCAACCAAATGCAAGAGATGTTTGGAACTAACAACTTTGGATCCATGAAGTATTGGGGACCAAATGTTTTATCTTGTGTGTTGTTACCTAGATATGCTTGGGAATAGATTTAGAGCCCGACGAGTGGATTAAGGATAGTGGTTGTTCTAAACACATGACGGGTAATCAAAGTTTATTCTCGCACTATAAAGCATATGATGGAGGTAACGTTACATTCGCAAGTAATCGACGAGGTAATATCATTGGCAAAGGTACGGTCTCTCTTCACTCTATGACTATAGAAAACGTAGAGCACGTAGATAACTTGGGTTTCAACCTTCTAAGTATAGGTCAAATTTGTGACAATAAGTGTAAGGTCATCTTTTCGGAATATGACAGTGAAATCATAAAAGATGGAAAGGTAATTGGAAAAGGTGTTAGAAAGCATGGGCTTTATGTCATGAAGGTCAATAGGAAGTCAAAGGACAACTTATGTCTAGCGACTTTAGATGATAGTTCTATTCTTTGGCATAGGAGATTAGGTCATGCTAATATGCGTTTAATTCAATCTTTAGTCTCTAAGGAGTTGGTAAGACATCTCCCCAAGATGAAGTTTGATAGTCACTTTTGTGATGCTTGCAAAATTGGGAAGCAAGTTCACTCAAGTCACAAAGCCAAGATTTTGGTTTCGACCTATCGGTGCTTAGAGCTCCTACATATGGATCTCTTTGGACCTTCCGTCATACGAAGTTATAGAGGTAACCTTTATACCCTAGTTATAGTTGACGACTACTATAGATTCACTTGGACTAGATTTTTGGCGTCTAAGAATGAAGCTTTCGATCACTTCGAAACCTTTAGTCGAAAAATTAAAAATCAACTAGGATGTTCAGTTGTATCTATTAGGACGGATCATGGTAGGGAATTTGATAATGAAGTGCAATTCGGTGCCTTTTGTGAAGCTCATGGTATTACCCATAACTTCTCGGCTCCTCACACTCCACAATCAAATGAGGTAGTTGAAAGGAAGAATAGGACCATCTAAGAGATGAGTAAGATGATGTTAAATGAGCAATCTTTGCCTCAAAAATTTTGGTGCAATGCCGTGGACACATCGACCTACATTCTCAACCGAATTCTTATTCGACCTTTTCTAGGAATGACCCCCTATGAGATTCTTAAAGGTAAGAAGCCCTCATTGGAATACTTTAGGGTGTTTGGAAGCAAGTGCTTCATTCTCAACACCAAAGATTATCTTACTAAGTTCGACCCAAAGTCTTACGAAGGTATCTTTTTAGGTTATTCTCAAACTAGCAAAGCCTACATAGTCCTCAATAGAACCTCGGGTGTAATTGAAGAATCACTTAACGTGACATTTGATGAAACCCCTCCTTCATCTAAGACACTACCTTTGGTAGATGATGACTTGGATGAAATAGACATAGTTAATGCCAAAGATGTTAGAAACATAGGAGTTGAAGACCTTAGTGTTGAAAAGGGAGTAAACATTAAGGAGTCAAAGGATCATGCTCTCAATAACGTCATAGGAGAATTAAATCAAAGGACCCTAAGATCTCAAGTCCAAAATCAAAGTAACTACTTTTGTTTCGTCTCCTTGATTGAACCAAAGAATGTTAAAGAAGCTTTGATGGATGAGAGTTGGGTCATCGCTATGCAAGAAGAATTAAATCAATTCATTGCTAAGACGTTTGGGAACTTGTTCCTCCACCTAGAAGTTCGACCATCACAGGAACCAAATGGTTATATAGGAATAAGTTAGACGAGAATGGTGTTGTGTCTCGTAACAAAGCTAGACTTGTAGCTCAAGGCTATAATCAACAAGAAGGTATTGATTATGACGAGACATACGCACCCGTAGCAATATTAGAATCCATTAGAATCCTTTTAGCTTACGCTTGTGCCTTAGACTTTAAGCTTCAAGAAACGGATGTAAAGAGTGCATTTCTTAACAGTTTGATCAATGAGGAGGTAATAGTGGCTCAACCTCCCGGCGTTATTGATTTTGATAAACTAGATCATGTTTACAAGCTTAAGAAAGCTCTTTATGGTCTTAAACAAGCACCCAAAGCTTGGTATGATAGACTTAAAGCATTTCTTGTAAAACATGAGTATATCATGGGTATGGTAGACAATACACTCTTTACAAAGAAGAAAGGTTCTCACCTCATTATCGTACAAATATATGTTGATGACATTATATTTGGTTCAACTTGTCAATCATTGTGTGATGACTTTGCCAAAATCATGCATGACGAGTTTGAAATGAGTATGATGGGAGAACTTAACTTCTTTTTAGGACTCCAAATTAAACAAATGGACGATGGTATTTTCTTTAATCAATCCAAGTATGTTAAAGAAATGCTAAAGAAATTTGGATTAGAAGACTCTAGACCGATGAAGACCCCTATGGCCTCGGATACTAAACTCACCGTAGATGATGATCATGAGTCGGTAGACAACACCAAATATAGAGGTATGATTGGTAGTTTGTTGTACCTAACGACAAGTCGACCGGATATCATGTTTAGTGTTTGCCTTTGTGCTCGCTTCCAAGAGGCTCCCAAAACCTCTCACCTTGAAGCGGTTAAGCGTATCTTCCGATACATTAAGGACACTATACATTTAGGATTATGGTATCCTAAAGGCACGGGCGTAGAAACCATTGTTTACGCGGACTCGGATCATGCAGGAGACTATGTGTACCGGAAAAGCACTAGTGGAGTTTGTACCTTCATGGGTTGTTGTTTAACTTCTTGGTTCTCCAAAAACAAACTGCTCTTGCTATATCCACCACGGAAGCCGAGTATGTGAGTGTCGGTAAATCTTGTCAACAAGCTCTATGGATGAAGCAAGCGCTTGTTGATTACGGGATTTCTCTTGATGATGTTCCTATCATGTGCGACAATAAGGGTGCAATAGACCTTAGCAAGAATCCTGTGCAACATTCGCGAACTAAGCACATAGAGATTCGCCACCATTTCCTTAAGGATGATGTTCAAAAGGGGAACATTTCGTTTGAGAAGGTACCCTCGGTAGAAAACTTAGCCTACATCTTCACTAAGCCACTTAAGAGGAAACCTTTTAATTACTTGCGTCTAGGTCTAGGTTTAATGGAACATAATTACGCATTTTAATTAATCGAGTTTTTTTTTCTCTTTTGAGTCTTTTCTTTCTTTGAGCTTTTGGGTATCGCAAACTCTTTTTGAAAATATTCTCTTCTCTTTTTCAAAATTCTCAAAGTTCTTTCGAAAATGGTCGAGAAATGTTTTTGATTTTTAATTCAATCTAAAAACGTTTTTCATAGCTTCTTGTTATTCATAATGAGCTTACATAATTCATATGTATGGGTCTCTCAAATATAGAAAGAACAAAAGAGAACTATGGAGGATCATTGTGTCATGACTTTATGTCTAGTTCTACGCACCTCATATGTTGGAAATACGTTTTTCGTATAAAGAAAGTCTCGGTCACTCCAACAATATAGTTATAGGCTCGTAGTAGTGTTTAAGTAACATTTATTGAATAGCCTGACCCATGAGCAAGTTCATGGGCCGGAGGCCCAAGTCCATTAAAGACTTGGGTATATAAACCTCTTTCCACCATGGAAAGAGGTGTTGGTTGTTTCATTTCTCAAAGTAATACACATAGTTTCTTTCACTTCTCTCTCTAAGTTTCTCTCTCTAGAAAAACATCAACCCTCTTGAAATACAAAGATTATCACACTTCTACAATTGGTATCAAGAGCATGGGATGAAATATAGGTTGGTCTTTGTTTTGTTCATGCTTATTTAAGCATAACGTGAGTTTTTGATTGTTTATTACCAAAGCTTCAAAAAAAAATCGTGTTTTTTTAGTGTTCTTAAGACGTATACCTTCTTTATTCGTGTATTAGTGATTTGAGTATCTTGGATTGGTGAAAACACAAATCTTTTGGTTCAAAAGTTAAGTATTCTCTTGTTTTCAACTTTCCGAAATTCTAGCAACTGATTCCATCGGAAAGTACAAGCAAGTGAGGCTCGATCGCAATAACCCAAGGGTTTTACTTTGCGATCACAAGGATACAGACACCTTATTCCGACGACTATTCCGATCACTCATTGCGATCGAGGATTGCGACAGTTTTTAAGGGTTATTGAGACGTTACTCTGTCCAAATATTTTTAGCCATATTGCGATCAGGATTATGATAGTATCACATTCCGATACTTGGTGCATTCCGACAGATCCTACATTCAGATAGAAGGACATTCCGATAGAAGCACAATAAGATAGAAGGATATTCCGATAGAACCAACATTCTGATACTTGAGTATTCCGACAGAACCAACATTCCGATACTTGCAACATTCCGACAGACGGGGTATTCCGACATAATCTACATTCCGACACTTAACACATTCCGATAGAATTTGCTTTTTGGATAAAAGTCGCATAACTTAGAGGATATTTCTATTGTGCATTAATTTGGTAATTCTTAAAAACACACACAACAAAAAGGTAACAACATCTTTCATTCAACAATACAAAAACACATAACCTTATTTCATTGCTCGATCATTTTTGATAATCTTTATTAAAGGGATCATAAAATGAATTCAAATTCATATATGCCAACAATGACTTCGCTTACCGATATCCCAATCATCTCGGGTATCGACACTCGCCCACCATTGCTCATCAAAGATTTATTTGAAGCATGGCAAGGTCGTATGAAAACTTACATCATGGGCAAACCCAATGGTAAACTTATGCTTCAATCAATTGAAAAAGGTCCATTAGATTGGGGAGAAGTTACCGTCAATAATGTGACGCGGGAAAGGTTGTATCATGAGTTAACCGATGCTAACAAAATCATTGCCGATGCAGATGAAAGGGCCGTTCAGACAATACTTCGAGCCCTTCCACCCGATATCTATAGAATGCTAAGTGAACACACAGTGGCAAAGGATCTTTGGGATCGATTAGCTGTTTTGTTATAAGGGACCTCTCTAACTAAGCAAGAATGAGAGTGTCAATTGTATGACTTGTTTGATAGGTTTACATACATTCCAGGGGAGACTCTTCACGATTACTACTGGCATTTCACTACTTTGATGAATGACATGAACATGTATAATCTAAGGATTGCTCAGTTTCAACTAAACACAATATTCTTGAACACGTTACCCCAAGAATGGAGCCAATATGTCACCGATGTCAAGATGATTTGAGATTTACATAAGTCAAACTTAGATCAACTCTATGCTTTCTTGCAACAACACGAGAAGCACGTGATCCAAAAACGAATCTCTCAGGGATCTTATCAAGAACCATTGGCATTAATGGCAAACCATCATACAATGTCATATCACAACTCTCCGTTTGCTTTGGGACACCAACCTTCCTATCAACCATTGTATCAAACACCAAGTTTCCTACAGTATTCGATCTTGCCACAACCGCCTACATCTTATCACCAACAATACAAGAAAACAACAACATCATCACAAGGAGACTCACATCAGTTACCTTATGCTTCATAACAGTATTCACCGTATCAACCTCCAACAAACCCTGCTCCTACCTATCAACACCTTGAGGTTCCTCAACCCCATTACTCACAACATGGTAGTGTTCCCTCAAATCAGCTTGTAGCTCAATCAGCACCAACATTCTATTGTAATGATGAGATTCTTGTCCCTGAGTTTAGACAAGGGGATAGTCCTACTGATATACTTGCTCAAATGTCTGCCTATCTCACTCAAACATTGAACCAACGAGGTTACAGAGGACCAGCTACAACAAACAATCAGTTAAGGAACTCTTCTAACTCTCGACAACAAGCTACAATTCAGGATGGCAGAGTAATGGTGCAACCACTTCAGGGGAGACCCAATTCATCTACTACTGGTGCACGTTCATCTAACACTGCTGCTACAAGGGGGTAATAACACTGGCAAAATGAAGATGATTATATGTTACAACTGAAAAGGGGAAGGGCACATGGCCCAAGAGTGTAAGCAGCCCAAGAGGAAAAGGGATAGCGCATGGTTTCAGGAGAAGATCTACTTGGTGAATGCTCAAGCCCAAGGACGTGAGCTCGATGAAGAAGAGTTGGCATTTCTCGCAGATCCGGGAGTCGCGGACACTGACGGTCTCACAAAAGCCATCACAAACAATGCCGCATATCAATGTGATGATTTGGATGCATACGACTCTGACTGTGATGATCTCAATACCGCCAAAGCTGCTCTCATGGCAAATCTTTCACTTTATGGAGCTGACACAATTTCTGAGGTACCAAATACTGCTACGGATACTAGTATTGTACCTTATCAAGTTGAGCAAGTGTCTGAGTATCCGGAACAGCCTTCGGTGGTTAGTAACTCAATCGAGGAGACAAACAATGATAGCAATATCAATGCAAGTCCCCAAACTTTGAGTGAACCACAACCGGGAGCTATTACGACTACAAATTCGTTTGCTTAACCTGATTTGGTTATGGTCTCGGCATCTATGCTTAGCCAAATGAATAATACGGTCCTTGAAACCCTCAGTATTAATCAGACTTTATCTGCCGAGCTTGCTTTGCATAAGGAAAAGGTTAAAACCTTGGAATTAACTCCAGTGTCCACTACCTTAACCAATCCTGAATTTGATAGGTTTAGGCAAGTCCAAATGGATAATCTGCTAGAAATTGAGAGTTTACGAGCAAATCTTTTGAAAGAACTTAAAGAAAAAGAGTTAGTCGTTAATAATTTTCAAAAACTACAAACGGATTTCGAAATTCTCGAGTCTAAAAGGGTTGAAACGGAAATTAAGGCGTATGAGAAAGTTAAAAAGACTGAAATTTTGCTTTTAAAACAATACTCTGCTTCACATTTAGTACACTTGTTTCATTCTTCTTTTCAAGAGTTCAATCTATCGCGTCTAATAGACCTACCACCTAACCCGGGGTATGCAAAGCAAGCATTTCACCACAACCCACGACTTTATGATGCAACCAAGTTAGGATTGGTCTTAGATCCGATTGTGTTTTTAAATGATTCTGAGAGCATGTCACTACATGAAGAGAATCGGTTAAAATTACTTCCTACATATCCTGAGTATGATTATACACAAATGAATGCATCATATGTAAAAATAGATTTTAGAACTCGCTTTAATATGCAAAAGGATTTTATCCATACACCAGCTTACATGCCTACTAGAGAAACCCTTAGTATATTTCCTACACTTGTTAATTCAGACGAACCTAAGGAAATTCCTAAGAATCTTCCACCGATAAGTATAGTAAAGCTCAGCTTGGAAGAGCTTGAGCGATACCTAACCGAGCTTGACAAGGTCATCCTGGAATGTACGACTTCAACGGCTCAAACCGCTGGAGAATGGGCTTTCGAACACATGAAAACGGTGTTTGAGAAAGAGATCGTTCCGTTTGTAAATAATGTTAAAAATGGAGTTTATTATCTCGCGGGAATTCTAAGTTTCGAAATGGGTGAAGTTCAAAAAGTTTTCTATGAAATGGATGATGCTTATGAACAACATTTAATTGAGAAAGAAAGTTTTTATCTGAATATGACCGATTCTTAGAACATATAGTGTCTCTCGAAGTGACGCAAGTTGTTACTATTGAATATGCTCATGAGCTTTCATCTACTGTGAATAAATGTGATGATGTGCATGATATATCTGTGAATATTGTTGAGCCTGTGATTAATGTAGATAATCATTCTTGTCATGAATCTAACGCTGAATTTTTAAAGCTTCAAGATTCTTATAACACACTTTCAAAACGTTTTAATGAGCTTCAACAACATTGTATATCTCTTGAAATTGAAAATCAATCTAAAAATGAAACTCTTTCAAAAACAAATGATTGTGAAAACTCCGTTGAGATAAGTGACAAGATGATTCAGGTGGTTCAAGCATTAGAGGAAGAAATTATGAGACTTAAGAGAGAATCAGTAGCAGAGAAATTGGAACTAGAGGCTGCAGAGATTAAAAATCATGCCCTAAAAGATAGAATTACTTCTATGCTAGGGGAGTTTGATAAAGTAAAGCAGGGTTTCTCAGATATTTATGGTTCGTTAGAAGAACGCTTCGCTTTTAATGCGGCAGAGCAAAAGTCACTCGTTGACCAACTGAACCATAAGTGTGAGGAAATCTCTGACTTAAATATTCAACTCATAGACAAAAACATGGTTTTGGCTGAATTAAAGGAGACACTTCAACTCAAAGGACAAGAAGTTGTTGATAATCCAGCTCCAATCTCTGCCCCAACCTCTAGTGCTCCAAAATCTAACAAGGTGGTGATCATTAAGAACCCGTACAATAAGAATAACTCACTATCATATAAGTGGTATATGGAGGATGCAGTTAAGCACGTGGAGCTTGCTAGGGATGTGGTAGATGATTACTATGAAATTGATCCTATGAATAGTCACTATTACTCTGCTCATGCTTACATTGAGAGGGTACAACAATGCTTAGAGCACTTGATGTACATAGGACAACCGAGTTCTACACCACCTAAACAACAAACCCCCACCATTGCCATTACTCCGTTTAATAAGAATCCAGGATCTAAGACTATTTTAAACACACCCATCAAGGCTAAATCAAAATCTGTCACTAATGTTCCCATGGCTTCTACAGGAGTAATTATGTCTACTAAGGCTAAAGGATCTCAAGACAAGAAAGATAGGATCAAGCCTTCCACTAGTAGGACTGCCAAGAAGAAAGTAGAAGTTCACCCTAGGAATGTTATTTTAGTTTCAAATAAAAAGAATCATGTATCTAAGACAAAAGGATCTGCCTCTATGCAGAAGCCTAAGCAAAATGTGAATTCAAATTTGCGATGTTGGAATTGTAATGAATGCATGTTTTCTCAGCGTCATGATTTATGTCTTGTTGATCACGTGAATGAAATGTATGCTATTAGGAACAATCTTGAATGGATTCCAACGGGGAAGAAATTCACCCAAGTTGGTTGGCAATGGAAACCCACTGGTAGAACTTTCACTGCTAATGGAACTAAGTGCCCTTTAACTAGGATCACATCCAAGGAATTTAGGTCTCAGTGTCCTTTAACTAGGAACACTAGCACTAAGAAATGGAAAAAGCGCCCTTTAACTAGGTCTGCCCCCACTATTGTGCCTACTAGTGAAGAAGTACCTCAGGATCTTAGACAACTAGAATCTAAGCCAGCATTTAGGAAGCAAGTTTGGAAGCCTAAGAATTCTTCGATTAGCAAATCTAAGATAAATATATATGTACCTACTAACACAGAGGAACTACTAGATTCCGATACATCGTCTTTGTCTGGTGATATTTTCAGGTGGTCCAAATCATCCTCTGGTACTTGGACTCTGGATGCTCAAAGCATATGACCGGAGATCGCTCGATGCTTAGAAATTTCGTCAGCAAGTTTCTAGGAACGGTTAAATTTGGCAACGACCATATTGCGAAGATCATAGGTTATGGTGAATACCAAATTGGGAATGTTACGATTGCAAGGGTAAATTATGTGGAGGGACTTGGTCACAATCTATTTTCAGTGGGACAATTTTGCGATTCAAACCTTGAGGTGGCTTTTCGACAACATACTTGCTTTATTCGCGATCTTGTAGGAAATGATTTGTTAAAGGGTTCTCGAGGGGATAATCTCTACACACTGTCCATTCAAAACATGATGGTCGCCTCTCATGTATGCCTTCTCTCCAAAGCATCCAAGACCAAGTCATGGTTGTGGCCTCACCGGTTATCTCATCTTAACTTTGATGCTATAAACCATTTGGCTAAAAACGAACTTGTTCGTGGTCTTCCAAAACTTAAGTTCAACAAGGATCATTTATGTTCCGCGTGTTCTTTGGGGAAAAGCACCAAGAAATCATACAAACCTAAAGCTGAAGACACCAACCAAGAACCACTGTATCTTTTGCACATGGATCTTTGTGGGCCAATGCGTACGGCTAGTGTGAGTGGTAGAAAATACATCCTCGTCATGGTGGATGATTTCTCAAGGTTTACATGGGTAAAATTTTTAGCATCCAAGGATCAAGCACCAAAATATATTATTATTTTCTTAAAGATGATCCAAATACGTCTTAATGCTACTGTTCGCCTCATTCGCACTGATAATGGAACTGAGTTCGTTAATCAAACTCTACGAGACTATTATGAAGAGGTCGGTATTTCACATGAAACTTCTGTTGCTCGCACTCCACAACAAAACGGTGTCGTGGAAAGACGTAACCGCACACTAATGGAAGCTGCTAGAACTATGTTGATTTATACGAATGCTCCTTTATTCTTATGGGCTGAAGCAGTGGCAACCGCATGTTATACCCAAAACTGCTCCATCATTCGTAAACGCCATGGTAAAACTCCATATGAGCTACTTCATGGACACAAACCCGATGTTTCATTTCTTCATGTGTTTGGTGCACTGTGTTATCCAAATACAAATAGTGAGAATTTGGGCAAACTTCAACCGAAGGCTGATATTGGAATTTTCATTGGTTACTCGCCTGCAAAGAAAGCTTACCGAATTTATAACCGTCGTCTTGGCAAGATAGTAGAAACTTTGGATGCCGATTTTGATGAGCTGACAGCGATGGCTTCTGAGCAACACAACTCTGAACCCGCATTACATGAGCTGGGAACCGGTATGATTAGTTCCGGATTAACTCCCAACAATCATACTTCTCCATCATTTATACCACCTACAAGGCCAGAGTGGGAAGAGTTATTTCAACTGATGTTTGATGAATTCTTTGATCCACCTAGTAATGATTCTCCAACACCTGCAGCAGTAGCTCCGATTCCCGAAGTTGTTGCTCAAGATAATGGAAATCAGTCCGAGACATCTACTGTTATTATTGAACCAGATATCCCATCCCCCAGCAATTCACAAACTACACCTGAATCATCACCCCCACTTGTTCCTAATGATGTTAAAGAGGATCACTATGATCACGATTTGGAATTTGCTCACTTACAAGAGCTTCCTTTCATTGGTTCACAAATACCTGAAGACCCTAACGGTGCGTCTACCTCAGAGGAAGCTCTGACAATCGTTCACTCCCGATCACCAAGGATTGAAAATCACAACACAAAATAGACAAAGGATCATCCAATCCGCAATATTATTGGTGACATCAATCGACCAGTCTTAACACGCCACCAACTCCAAGAACATGCATTATATTGCTACTTTGATGCATTTCTTTCCGACACTGAACCTAAAAACTGGCAACAAGCCATGACTAAATCATCTTGGATTGAAGCCATGCAAGAGGAACTTAATGAATTTCAACGTCTTGAAGTGTGGGAATTAGTTCCTTTACCCAGCAACGTTGAAATCCTTACATTGTTATGGGTATATAAGGTTAAACTCGATGAGTTAGGTGGAGTGCTGAAGAACAAAGCTAGATTGGTTGCTAGAGGTTACAAACAAGCTTTGGGTATTGACTTTGAAGAATCCTTTGCTCATGTGGCACGATTGGAGGCAATTAGACTATTCCTTGCTTATGCTGCTCACATGAACATGATCGTCTACCAAATGGATGTTAAGACGGCATTTCTCAATGGTGAATTAAGGGAAGATGTCTATGTAAGCCAGCCGAATGGATTCGTCAACTCGGAGTATCCTAATCACGTGTACAAGCTCAAGAAGGCTCTTTACGGGTTGAAACAAGGTCCACGTGCGTGGTATGATCTCCTATCGTCGTATCTCATCTCGAAAGGCTTATCCAAAGGCAAAGTGGACCCAACATTATTTATTCTCAAGGAGGACAACGACATGATACTGGTACAAATTTATGTTGATGATATAATATTTGCTGCTACTAATCAACGACTGTCTGACCATTTTGAGAAAATTATGTCCACACGTTTTAAGATGTCGATGATGGGAAAAATTTCATTTTTCTTAGGGTTGCAAATTTCTCAGAATCCCAGAGGCATCTTCATCAATCAATCAAAAATTGCTCTTGAATCATTAAAGAAGTATCATTTTAAAAACTATGACCCCGTGGATACTCCAATGGTGGAGAGATCCAAGTTAGATGAAGATAAGGAAGGGATAGCTGTCGATCCTAAACTTTACCGTGGAATGATCGGCACCCTTCTCTATCTGACTGCTAGCAGGCCTGATTTGCAATTTGCTATATGCATGTGTGCCCGGTATTAGGCTCGGCCTACCAAAAAGCACTTACATGTTGTGAAAAGGATCTTTCGGTATCTTAAAGAAACACTTAATCGTGGTCTGTGGTATCCGAATGATTCATCTATTGCACTAATCTCATATGCATATGCGGATTATGCTGGGTGTCAAGATACTAGACGTAGCACTTCTGGCAGTGTGCAACTTCTTGGAGATAGACTTGTTAATTGGGCATCTAAAAGGCGGAAAAGCGCTGCGATATCAAGTACAGAGGCTGAATACATTGCTATGTCCGGTTGTTGTGCTCAAGTCCTTTGGATGAGATCACAATTAACTGACTACGGTCTTAGATTCAACAAAATCATAATGTACTGTGATAACAAAAGTGCAATTGCTCTGTGCTGCAACTACGTTCAACATTCCTGGGCGAAGCACATTGACATACGCTACCACTTTATCAAAGAGCAAGTGGAAAATGGAGTGATCGAACTGTACTTCGTCAACACTGAGTATCAGCTGGCAGATATATTCACAAAGGCCTTAGATCGAGGACGTATCGAGTTTTTGATCGAAAAGCTAGGCATGAAATCATTCTCACCAGCGACACTTAAGGAGTTGGCAGAAGAATCTGAAGAATAGTGGTGGTAAACTATTCTAGAGTATCATTTGATCGTGATCTTGTATATTACCGTATATATTTAAACCACCAAAAGAAAAATACAAAAATATAAAACATACAAAAACCATAAAAAAAATATAAAATCAAGAAAATCCAAAATATTTTTCATTTTAAAACGGGCATGTCTTTTAGTACGGTAATATTTACGGCTTTAGAAAGGTCGATTAAAATTGACACGGCGCCATAAATAGAGTCCGATAAAAGTTGTACATGTTTTAAAACATGCCCATAATGGCTTGTAGTTATTTTAGACTACAACCCGCTTTTCGCATTAAAGTCACATATTTCTTATGAAAACGTTGGCTCACAACGGGAATTAATTTTCTCGGGCAAGGTTTACTTTAAAACCTTGTGAGGGACTAAGTTTACTTTATAACTTGGTCTAACATAAATTAGTGTACGTATCAGTGCACTTATTTTGTCAAAATAAGAGAAATCTTATTGCCACCAGAATCGTTCCAAACAATTACTAAACTGGAAAATGTCTTCATGAATATTTGCTTCTTTAAAATCATTGACTACAACTCTTTAAATAGAAAACGGGTCCGTATTTAAGGGGGAGCAAAATATTAAATCTTCTTGGAATTAAAATTGGTCTTCAAAAAGGTTTTTCAGAAAATATAAATCGTTAATCGTCTTCATTAAATGCTAAGTGTGCCTTGTGTGGAATATAACTTGAGGAATAGGTTATTTGAAATTAGGCATTAAGTGTAAGTATTCGAGTTTGTGTGCGGGTTAGTACTTCGTTAAGTTATTTGGTTAATCCTAATGATCTTAACAAATGCTACTAACTGGGGGGACTAGTATTGCAAATGTTGCAAAGAGGGGGTGTTATGTGTAACTTTGGCACAATGTTGACCAAGTCAACCTTATACCCCCCCCCCCCTCTCCGTTCCTTTTTCTTTTCCATCATAAAAACACAAACACATATACACTCTCTACCATTGTTGACCTTCATCATTTGATTTTTGTTTGCTTGCACTCCGTTCATTCATCTAGGTATCGTTTCATGCTTTAATTGTTATCACATTTCTCATCTTAAAACATACACAAACAACCCGAGTTCAAAATTAATCAAAAAATTAGGGTTTTTGAGTTTTTGTGTTGAAATGTTAATTGATAAGTGGGATATGTTTAGAATGCATAGATGAACATAGGTCTTGCCCAGTTTTGCTTAAAACATTGCCAAAGTCCAGGAATCGTGAAGTCAAAGTTAAGATCGAATCCCAGTCTCGGATTGCGATGATCATTGCGACACCACATTGCGATGCATAGTCATTGCGATGAGACATTCTGATGGCTCATTGCGATGCGTTATTGCGATGGGTCATTCCGATGGCTCATTGCGATGGGTCATTACGATGACGCATTGCGATGGTGCATTCCGATGCATTATTGCGATGGCATTGTAATGGTATTGCGATGGGGACATATTGCGATCATTTCTCAAACATTGCGATGGAAACACACTTATTAAGATGGAACTTAGATATTGCGATGACTTTGTGATTGTGATAGGATTGCGATGGTTTCACATTGTGATAGGTGTAAGATTGCGATAGGATTGCGATGCTTAAACATTCCGATGTTTGTAGGATTCCGATGGATGGTTGTAAGATTGCGATGGATTTAGGATTGTGATGCATATTTTTATTCCGATTACTTGAAAGATTGCGATGAGTTGTTTTGGCATATATTGTGATAACTTATAGTCTTATGTTAACACTATAAGATTGTGATTAGTTATAGGATTGTCATGCTAGTATTATGTTAGGTGGCACCTATAGACTTGTGGCATGATCAAGTTTTTTGTTGTTCTATAAATGTAATACGCTAATGATTGTCGTGTGAAAATGCTACAACTTGACATAGGCTTAAGATATATATGTTTTGTGTATATCAATTGTGTTTATGTCATCAAAGCAGGAAGATGTCAATCACAGAAGAACAACAGCGACAACGTGATCTCGAACTTGTTTCACTCAACAACAGGCTACCATATGCTGAGAACAACTCTCGTTTGCAAGAGGATTTTGATCTATCTTTAGCAGCTTTCAAAATCGCCACGGATATCCTTGACATTTCACCTATAAAAGATGCATTCAGAATTACTGCCTCTGTTCCCGAAGTCTACATGCACGAGTTCTGGACCACTGCAACACTTTCTAAAAAGACTATCTCATTCCAACTAAACAAAACGCCAATGGTACTTAACTTGAGCATCTTTCGGCAACTGTTTAACTTTCCTAAGTTAGCACAAGGAGAACAATTTGTGGCTAACCCAAACACCGATGAATTGTTTCGAGTCATTCGTGCTCTGAATTATGAAGGTGAAATCCACAACCTATCCCAGTTCAATACATCACACATAGGGCAACCCTGGAAAACACTTATCACCATCATTGACAAATGTCTTACTGGAAAGACTCGGGGCTCCGACGTAATGAGACCACCTCAGGCTCACATATTTTGGGGACTTTACACGGCATCTAAAGTAGACTATGTACTCCTTATCTGGCAAGAATTTTGTTATCAGTTTACTGGAACCAAGAAAGAATCCGTGCATCTTCCATTCCCAAGATTCACCAAGCTCATCATCAACCACTTTATGAAGAGTGACCCAACCATTGACACTCGCGGGAATTTCTTCTACCACACAAAAGATGATGACTATGTGATCCTACAAATGAATGCGGATACTCACTCCACAAAGTATTCATTACGTCCAGCTCTAGTACCTGACACAATGATCAATGAAGGAATCAACGAAAGTGATAAATATCAAGAGATGCTTAACGATATTGACACACAGTTTCAACGAGCAAATTCACTTCCCTTAGAGAAGCAAAAAGGTAAACGAAATAAAAGAGTTTCAAAGCGACAATCGACTGCTTCCTCCAAAGATAAAGGCACAGGGAAAATGCAAATAGTTGATGAAGATGATGATGAAGATGAGATGATCCATACTGAGAATGAACAGGAAGAAGAAGTACCACTCAGAAGGCCAAAGAAAGCAAAGCAAACCAAAGGTAAAGAAGCAAGTGTTGCTTCAGATGAACCAGCTCAACAAACCATTTCTAAAGCCAAACGACTGCGTATTATTCTTCAACAAAGCAGAGAGGAGGCTTTTGAAACCTCCACAGGATCAGGCTCAAGACTCTTTGAGGACTTAGAGGAATTTGGTAATCCTGATGCTGACATGGCATTTTATGAAGATCCTAACGATGAAGATGTTTATGAAGATGCTGATACCTTCCATTTTGAAAGTCGTGAGCAGAGTGAAGAGGGTGGTAGCAGTGCAAACACATATACAAGTTTGTTGTATCATGATGTCAATATCAACACATCTTTACCAGAACCAACTCACATGGTGATAAACGACGATGCTCATGCAACTTTCATACCAGAAACTCAACTTCAAAGTAAGTCTACTTCCGGCTCTGACGATGTTATGAAATATCTTAATTTGGAAGGGGAGGGTGTCGAGGTTACAAATACTGATCCATCGACAAATGAAAACATGGTGGATGTTCCTATAACTTCTGTTACATCAACTACCATTATCCACCCCGGTCATCCCTGATGTCATAACACCAGCTATCACACCAGCACTTGTTGAACAACCGGTATCAACTACCACCCCAACGACTGAATCTACACCGTTATCAATAGCTGAACAACCTATATCAACTACCGCCCCAATTACTGAATCTACACCATCACCTATCCTTAAACAAACCGTATCATCCACCACCACTTTAACAGTTATGGTTACACCTCCACCATCAGTACAACAAGTATCATCCACCTCCAACCCATTCCTCACAGTCAGTTATCCACTGATACAGTCTCTTCAACAACAGCTGGAGGCTCAAGATAAACAAATAGCTACACTGACTGAAAGATTCACCACTCCTGACACACAACCTCTCAAGGAACCACAACCCGATGAGCCTACATTTAAGAAAATATCCGACAGAGTGTCTAAACTTAAAGAACAACACAAATCATTTCTTGGAGAGAAGAAAACTCGTGACAAAGTGAATGTTGCCTTTCTTGGGTCAATTAATGAGAAGATGACCAAGATCATTCAACGAGAAGTAAAGTCATACGTTGATCAGGAGCTACCAACTCTTTTAGGTACTGGTTTATCTACCCTTCAACTAATGACATTGTTGCATACACGACTGAAAAATATGGGGGCTCATAAATCGAAAAATAAACGAAAAGTTCTGCAATATCTAAACAAAGCAATTATTGAAGATACACCTGCAGATACTACCGACTCTGAGTCTGACAATGAAGACGAGCTAGAGGAGGAAGATAATGAGGGTAACGGTGATGAGGATGATGGTAAAAATGATCAAAATGAGGAAGAGGATAAGGAAGGAGATGATGAGGAAGAAGAGGATGAGGAAGAAAAGGATAAGGATGAAGATGAAGATGAGGACGAGGATAGAGATGAGGATGAGGATGACGATGATGATAATGACAACGAAAATGGAACCAACAAGGGTGATAAGAATGACAAAACGGGTACTAATGCCGAAGAGTCAAATAAGGATGAAGGTGATAAGGCAATTGAGAAAGGTATTGAGGAAGCTGCAGAAAGCGTTGCTGAAACCGCAGAAAAGACGGTGGAGTCTACTGTACCAGAATCTCAGCATATTGACACAGGTATATCTACTGAACCAGTTTTTACTACTGATTCTCACAATGAATATGTAGAACATATGCAAGAAGACGAAATACATGTGTCTACGCAACAAGAAGAACCCACAGGGTCAATGCTAGAAGACGAAATTCCAGTCTCTATGCCAAATGATGATATACCGTTGACACAAGAACAACCTTCAACACCTTCTGAAGATCAGCACATCTCTGATATGGAAGTTGAAGACTTAAATGTGCCAGAACCAACGTTTGCTGAATCTCTTATTATCGATGACACGGTACAGGAGCAACTCTGGCTTACAAATGCAGCACCACATCATCCTTTCGCCACATCAACTTAAATGGAGCTGACTCAATTCCTAAACAATCCTATCGATTTCTCGGCGTTTCTAAGGTATTCTCATGGGAAACCGACAATGACTCCGGATCTTATCAAAATGGCAGCCGCAAATGTGGACTTCTTTGATACTTTGAAGATCAGCCATAATGAGGCAGAATATCACTTAAATGAGCTTACAAAGGCAATGAGAGCGACGACTACGGGAATTCAGACTCCAGTGTTATGACCTCTTACACCCACAGTCATCGCCGGTTCTACAACGATCCCAATAGAGCACTTTGTATCTCACGATCTCGAGTATCTTGAAAAAGGCACGAAGAAATATGCCACATCACTTACTATGCTCAAGGCTGTTAATCTGGAGAACGTTCCATGGATCGAAGATAAAGTACCTGATGCATTATGGAGAAGGAAATTGCTCAAGTTTTATGATACTTTTGCATCACTTGGCATCTCTCACTGGAATGCAAAGAAAAGGTTAGCTTACAATCACTTCCATCATCCAAAGAGAGGTTCTTCTATTGTCCTAGCTCACAGAATTAAAAGCATTCAAGGAGCAACCACTCAGACTGTATTCGGTTATGATTACTTGAATGTAATCGTGTTCAAACGTACTGATGAGAAAGAATACCGAATTGACGAAAGTGATCTCCAATACCTTCAACTTGAAGACATCGAAGATCTTCTGTTGTTATTGGCTCAGGAAAAAGTCGACCATTTGATTCCTAAGATAGTCATTGCTTTGAGCTCCAACCTTCGTCAATATACAAGAAAAATCGTCATTCAAAACCGGGTGGATGATTTTCAACTTGGAGTAGAGAGCTATCAGAAACAACTAAACTTGCAACGTCCCCATACAACTCCGCTCAGTAATTTTCACAAGAACAAGAAGCCATACATGGGGACCACGACACCAGAAGCAGAGATATTTTATCCAAATGAGACTGGAGTCATGCAGTTTATGTGATTCTCCGAACTGCACAAATTCAGCGATGGTACGCTCAAGCATGTTCGAGATGATCTGACGGTTCTCAATGCCAACCTACCACTTCCAGCAGTCAAGTACACCTAGACAAGCCAGTGCAAAAAGGGAGCAAAGTACGCGATCAAGAAGATCGAGGAACTTTAAGGAAGCCGCCGGTTGCTACGAAGTATGGAACGATTCGTAGGTGGAAGGCCATATGGAGCTCACCATAGGTTCACCAGAACGATCCATTTAATCATGGATTGTCTTATAACAGGTCAACTCCATATGTCTATTATTGTGAATATGTTAATTTTTGTATAATCAGTTTTTGTGGCATGTTGTAGTGTAAAAGTATGATATTTTTCAAGAATTTCTCTCGAGATTCTAAATCTTTCAAACATATCATACTCGAGCACTACAACTAACCCTCATTAATTTGAGGGGGAGCATTAATATGTTCTTTGGCCAGCATCTAATTTCATTTTAATTACCCAAAGACCGGTTAATCCATTAATATCCAAAATATTGATGGTTAACATTTTGGAAAGGGGAGAAAATGGGATTAAGGATACTTAATGATACTTGGCTAAACAATGAAAAAGGCTTAAAAGATAAACCAACTTAATATGTGTAATGCACATGTTAAGGGGAAGCTTTTTTTATGAACAAAACACTTAATGCACAAAAACTTTGATTATAATATCACAAGTGCTTTAAGTGATTTTCAAGGATTTTTTCATGGTGACAATACTTACCCAAAACACACTTAAATTCACGACGAACATGGTGACAAAAGGGTGGTAGGATTATGTATTAGTCCAATGATTCATCAGAACCGATGGAATCTTCCCAAGGACAATTCCCTAGATAGAATTAGAAGTCCTAGGAAAGATGGAGAAAGATTGTGAACGTAGTTGAATGCCGACCAAGTACTTAAGCTAGCGCTGGAACAATCACAATAAGGTGCTAGTTATGACGTATTGGTAAGCATTGAAGGGGTTGAAGAATGAAAAAGAATTGTAAAGATAAAGGGTGTAAAGAAAGAAGCCCTCCTTACAACCTTAGGCAAAAATCGGGTCAATACATATGCTATTGAGATCATTTTTGAATGATTCTCGATATTGAAGATAGACATCATGGACCCAGTGATGCAATGCACAACCCATCCCAGCTAGCTCAAATATATCTCAAAATATATTTGTTTTAATCACACAGAGTTCAACACGTTATCTATTGGTTTATTCACTCCGAATAAACTGATATTGAATAGGTGGCAATCCTCTCCAGCCATCGCTCACTAAATCAAAACGCACTATCGAGTTTAGAGCCACGAGATCATCAAAAGTCTCATTAGGACACTTTCCATTTATTCCTTGCTTCTTCACACACTATGAAAAGTAAGAGATCTTTATGAGTCCTACGCAGTATTCTTGTAATATTGCCAGAACATCCGAGTGATACGCAAGTATTACAATGAAGATGGAAATCCTGCTTGAGCCAACATTAAACAAGCTCATGGTAGGTGACACGTGCGGTTCTTTAAGAACCAATCTTGTGAAAACTGGAAAGAAACAGTAGTTTAATTCTTAATTGAATTTAAACTCGTTCCAGGCCTCTACCCATTATCGTATGATCTTGCCAGAACACTCAGAGTGACACTCTTTAGTGTTCACAGTGACGAGTGGAAATCCTTCTAGTGTTAACATCAAACAGCACTTGGTAGGTGACAAGCAAGATTCTATCTGAATCAAGCTCGTGACAACTGGAAAGCAACGATGGTGAAAATCTTAATTGAAATTCACTTGTTCCAGGTTTCATGAATTGATGGCTTCAATCATAAGGATTTTTAATCCAAATGATTCACTCTTTATGTTCTCAGTCAGCTTTGGACGGTCGAATAAAGAGAACGGGTTTACCCACGAAATCCTGTCAGGAAGTTACTTAATTGAAACTATCTGTCACAGGTACGATATCTAATATCGTCCAACGGTCTTCACCGACCGGAGGTAAAATGCTACTGAAATTAGAATAAAATGTCAAAGCCATTTTATTTGTGTCTTATTATGTTGCTGCATTCGAAGACGGTGGCGTTGCGGTGTATCTGTTGAAGTCGTCCTCACATACTTATTCCTTCTGCATCAAATATTTCTGCAAATTCAAGAAAGTATGACCTAAAAGTCTTCCGCTGTATCGACTCTGAAACTTTCAAGAATTCAACAAAGGATAAGTGTGTGGGACATGAAGTCACGAAGAGGCGAACATCACAAGAAGATAAAGATTGCACGTGAAATGCCAAAAGAACGTGTTCCAAGCAAAAGGCTGATATTATTCAACACATATTCACAAAAAGAAGAAAAGTTAAAGAAAGAAAGAAAAAGTGGACTATGAGCTCAATAACAAGATCTAACATGCTAGATTAGGACTTTGTAAATTTGGAGTGACCTCCCTTTGGGGGAGATTGTTGGAAATACGTTTTTCGTATAAAGAAAATCTCGGTCACTCCAACAATATAGTTATAGGCTCGTAGTAGTGTTTAAGTAACATTTATTGAATAGCCCGACCCATGAGCATGTTCATGGGCCGGAGGCCCAAGTCCATTAAGGACTTGGGTATATAAACCTCTTTCCACCATGGAAAGAGGTGTTGGTTGTTTCATTTCTCAAAGTAATACACATAGTTTCTTTCACTTCTCTCTCTAAGTTTCTCTCTCTAGAAAAACATCAACCCTCTTGAAATACAAAGATTATCACACTTCTACATCCTACATCGATTTTCTTTAAAAATCCATGCATTTTGGTCAAAACCTTGTTTGGTGAGTTCTTGTGTGTTTTCTTTGTTTATCTTTGCTTCTAAGCATATCTCCATGATTAGTTAGACTAGAAAAATAGGATTTGTTGAACTGGAAAATCCTCCCTCATCACCAAATTCAACCCACTGTGGGCGGTTCTCTATTGAGACCGCGGTTCCCCAATGATAAGGAACCGCCTGTGGAGATAAAGAACCGCGCCCAGTACATTCATTTTCCGGTATTCCTGAAACTCCAAATTTGTTCCAACACTTTTAGGAATCTTTGTTTCAACCCTTTGACCACCCCTAAAATATCTTGGGCTTTCTCTATTTAACCTTAAGCATTTTGCATCCTTTCTCAAATCAAAATGTCTTATCCCCCAAATGAAAGCTTTGATTCTCCTCCATTTTCTCCAATTGCTTTCAATCCCAATTCACCCAAGAACACTCAAAATCACATCTCTTCTTCTTCTAAGAATGTTGATTGTGGAACTTCTTATCTTCCACCACTAGCTTTTAGTGTTCTTCCTCCTTCACATGATAATGTCAAGCATCATGGAACATATTGTCGTTGTTGTCAATATCAACATCTTGCTATGGCTCATATCTATGAAGAGTTGAATTACATCAAGAGTCTCTTAGTCAAACCTCCTATTCACTATGACTATGAGATCTCTACCAAGCCACCACCACCTCCTTCCGCCATTACCTTGTCTTTTATTTAAGCATTGGTTGCTTATCTTCAAGACATCTAGTTCAAGCAAATCTTAGAGTTCTAGTTTAACTAGGATTAGATTTATGCTTTTCTTTTAGCTTGTTTTATTTCTCATACATCATTGTATGATTTATTTCCTTGTATCTTCTATCATGTTTCCTTTTAACATGACTTATCTTGGATCTTTTGTTTCTTCTCTTATTATTTTTTATGTGACCTTTACTATATCTTGTTGGGTGTTTCTTCTCTACTATTAACCCTTCTATATAGCTTGTCACCATATATCGATTCCTGGTGCCCCAAAAAAGGGGGAGTAAGCACCAAGGGGGAGCATTTGCAAGGTCCGGTTCTTTCCTTCTTCAAACACTTTTGCAACCTTTTTTCTTCGATAAAGGGGGAGAAATGATATAAACTCGTCTTCGAAAATCTTGTTTTATTAGGTGATTGAGTTTATGTATTGTCGAAATCAAAAAGGGGGAGATTGTTAATGCAATGATGCCTAAAAACGCTACTTGCATTTTTCGGTCTCGCTTTGTTTTGATTACGACAATATGTATAAACAAGCATTTACGAAAACAACGAAAAACGAATTCTTGAGTTCAAGTATTTTTCATTTCAACCATTATCACTTAAGGTATGAACAAACAAGTACTTATCCTAATTAAGTGATCAAGGATTTAATCTTTTCTTAAAACTCGTTTTTTATTAAACTTTCTTTTTAAGAAAATGTTTTATTAAATTAATTATTTGAAAATTTGAAATTTGAAAGTGGCATATTCTATCTTGGTTTGGAATATCCTTTCAGGATATTTTAATCCCCAGATTCGAACCAATCCACTAAAAGACAAAAGGGAGCGGAGTCTATGCAGGTGGTTCCTTAGCACCTATAGCGGTTCCTTATCGATAAGGTACCGCGTGCTCCAATAAGGAACCGTGGGCAGATATAGCCGTTGGATGTTTGTCTTATAAATAGTGTATCATTCTCAGACTTTCAATTCACCTCTTTTGCACATACATTTCTAGATTCTTTCATACTTCTTAAATTACTCAAATCATTGATCATTTGTTTGATTACTAATTGTTTAGAAGTGAATCCTTCTCCTCTCATCTTTTCCTCTCAAAGTGCAAAGAGAAGAACACTATCATCCTTGAAGTGTTGTGTCTACCTCAAAGATTGATGGAGAAAGAAGAATAAACTGATTATTTAGTTTCCTTAGTTTATAATATCTTTTATTTAGTTTTCTTATTTTGTGGTATCTTTTATTTAATATTTTTATTTTGTGTTTTCTGAAAAGAATATTGTTTTCTTTTTCTCTAAGTTTTCTTTTTCTTATAAAATTAGGACTTTGGTTTTATTGTAGGTGTAAAACCCGCATGCTTTTACCATGAATAGTGCCCTTAAGATCGTACGTCCTAGATTAAAACGTACATCATTTAGTATTGATCACATTCATGTGCTAATAATCAAGCAAGTGCATACGTGTATGACATGACAAGTATCGATTACGTACGAACTCATGATAAACAGTTAATAAATATATCACGTGAACATAATTAAATCATGATCACCATTTAAAATACAAATTAGAATACTTACGTAAATACATATAATATAATTACGAGTGTTAAGATTACGGTAACTACATGATAAAATAAACAGAAACGCTTCAAACACGAACACGTTTAACCACGAACGAACACGAAACATCGGGACACGAGAAAGGTACGGGTACCCCATGTGGGGCCCCCATACCCACGGCACAACCACAAGAAATGGGCTAAGCCCATGGACTTTTACAAGTAAAGGGGGGTTATGTAACTTTTCATTTCATTTCACTTGTACAAGAAAATAAACAAAAACCCTAAAAAGAGTTTTTCTCCTCCTCCTTTTCTCCTCTTTGTGCCGCCACCTTAACATCACCATAGGAGGGTGATTGGTTGATTTTGATCTCAAAAACTATTGTTATAATCAGTGTTTGTTGATCCTTTTTCCAAGCTACATAGTGGTATACCTTTCTAACCCTTCTTTTTAATTCTTTTTTAATTCTTTTAATCTTTGATTATTTTCATGAACATGTTATTATTTTCTTATTAAAACATGGTAATTAATCATTGATCTAACATGTTTTGGGGTTAATTAAAATCAAAGATTGATTTAAAGGGGTGTTTGTTTTTAGCCGTCTAGCAAAACAAACCCGAGGGGGGTTTGGTTTGCTATTGCTGCCACCACCAAGACCATTTTTGGTCTTGGTTGGCTCATGTGGGACCCACGGCAGCAAGGAGGCACACGTGCCCCGAGTTTGGCTCGGGGTACGGTGTCGAATTCATGCCCGATTCATGGTTCGTTGGTTAAATCATGATTTATGCTACATGTTAATTTTATGAATTATGAACTTAGGATATAATTAATTAATAACATGAAATATTAATTAAATCATGACTTAGGTTATTTTAATTATTAGTTTAACATGACATTAATTTAACCTAAGTATTTTATGTTATAAGTTATAATTAATTAATTATTAATACATGCCTATAATTAATTAATTTAGACATGACTTAGGTTATATTATTAATAATAATAATACACATTTTAACCTAAGTAATTCATTTCATTTTAATTAAAACATGTTATACTTTAATTAAAATGCTTAACCTATAGTTTAATTAAAATACATGAAATAATAATTAAACTATATACTATATCATATGACTTAAGAAACAAGCTTATAAACACTTAGACTTATATGTTAGCTTATGTAACCAGCTTAATTCTAAATATGGAAACTTCTATTTATAGAAACTTAATTAAATAAGGCAACTAATCTATTAATGGAAACCTTCTATATATGGAAATCTATCTATTTCAGGCAGCTAATCTAATCATGGAAACCTTCTATATATGGAAACTTATTTAATTAAGGCAGCTGATCTATTTTTGGAAACTTTCTATTTTTAGAAACTAATCTATTTTAAGCAGTAAATTCTATTTTAGGAAACTTTCTATTTTTTGGAAACTTTCTATTTTTGGAAACTTTCTATTTTTGGTAACTTTCTATTTTTGGTAACTTTCTATTTTTGGAAACTTTCTATTTTTGGAAACTTTCTATTTTTGGAAACTTTCTATTTTTGGAAACCTGCTATTTTTGGAAAGTTACTTATTATTACACAGTAAGTATAATAATACATGAAATATCAGTAATACTTAAACGGATTAATCAGAATACAAGATAAACACAGTTTAAGGCTTTAAACAGTGAACCATGACCTAAAACATACCAAGTCAGCTAAAATGAGACATAAAACCCAGTACGTAATCAGTAAATCGATACTTATACACGTGTGTATTCATGTAGAGTTAGTGATCCAGAAGTAGGAGTCTTTCTTCCGTTCATTCACTGGACTTGAGGTACGTGTTGGGACTTAGATATCTTGAGTTGATATGACAAAACAAGATGAAGGACCTAATAGCAAATAGTTAGCTTCTATAGTAAGCTAGGGTTGTGATGTAACCCTAGTACCTCTATTATATAAAGAGGGTTAGGCACACATGGTTATTCATTCATTCACAAACAATGTAAACCAGAGGTGTGTGTGCGTCCTCCTGGTGTCAAGCCTATAAGGCACCAGGAGCTAGTAGTTATTAGTATTTTATGAATAAGAAAGCCTTGTTCATAACTTTGATTGTGTTCTTTATGTTCCACTGTGCTTATTACAATCATTGTTATTATATCCCAGATGAGTCTAGATCCTATGACTCAACAAGTGGTATCAGAGCTTGTTGGCTCTCGATCTGGTTGATCTACAAGGTTTTCATGTGTGTTTTCTGCTTTAATAAATGGTGTTTCTCCTGATCTAGGGTTTTTCCCAACAAACCCTATATAATTCATATGATGATTGTTGCTGTTATATGGTGTTGCTGTGAGAAGGGCATGTTCGTGTTCGTTACGGTGATTATACTAGCTTTGGTGAGTTGATTCTTGAATCAACAATGAACCCTAGTATGATCTAAGGGATTATGGCTGCTGTGATTTGAAAGTTCGTCTTTTGGGTTTTATTTGCTTATATGAAACCCTAGAACATATTGATGGCAGCAGAGGATACATACAACAACAGTAGAAAGGAGATGTGGACATTTGAGAAAGCATGGAAAGTGAAAGCATCGGACTGTGGTATGTACTATTCTATTCTTATTATTCATTTTGATGTACAGAATACAAATATGATCACGTATAAGTGGAATGGTGATGATATGTTTCTGTGTATCACATGAGTATAATATTCTGTTTGAAAAGAATGAGATACAACAGGATATGCATTGTATAATTGGACGCAATATATGGCTGACCTACGTAAATTATGAAAGAGAATATGGACCATATTTTGTAGGGATTATGTTTGTGTTTTTGTTGAACGTGGGATGGTACTGGTCCAATACATGCATCTTGGACGAGATGTGTGCGTATGCATTGAAGTTGTTTTATGTCCTGCGAGAATTTTGGATAGTGATATGAGTCCCTGTTCAACCACCTATCACGTACAGATCTTAGATACAATTTGTTAAAAGGAAGCAGTTGTGACCTACGAATATTTTGGTCATAAGCGAAAACGTGTGAAGGGAGGCTACTTCTTAGGGATTGCCTTTTAATCCCTTAAATAAACTCGATATTCTGAATATTTGGTTTTAATGTGTGATTTGTGGAAGATTTTGATTCGCTGATTTTCAGGAGGTTCATTACGTGTGGTGTTCAAACATTACTGGTTATATTCTCCTTCCTTAAATACCATGGAACTTATATATCAACAACTCATATATCAAAAGTAAAAGTGGTTCACGTGGGGTCTATATGAAAAGTTTTATGGAAGCATTCACACGAAGCAAAAGAGATGTGGGACAGCTGAGAGATTGGGAAAATTTTGTGTTCACACGAAATAAAAACATTCTGTATTCACATGAATGTGACTTTATGCTCACACGGTTGGAGCCTTTTTTGTGTTCACATGAACAAAAAGATGCGTTCACACGAAGGTAGCTTTTTATTAAAAATGAAAGTAACGTGAGAGGAGAAAGGGTATACAAGGTGGAGCAGGTGTATCACTAATTGTTACTTTGTACGCATGTGTGGGCCATGGTTCAAATTATATTAGCTTCAGTGAGATATTATGGCAATATATTGATATCCCTACTTTATTGGAGTTAGACGTAATATGGAAAAACGTGGGGTACTGGAATATATTGCGTGACTTTTGGCTGAATTT
Source organism: Glebionis coronaria (assembly GCA_025667525.1). Lineage (NCBI taxonomy): Eukaryota > Viridiplantae > Streptophyta > Magnoliopsida > Asterales > Asteraceae > Glebionis > Glebionis coronaria. Next base: position 108,579,213 of record CM046879.1, on the reverse strand, counting down.
TAGGAAGGATGGATTATATTGCTGCCATATATGGGTTGAATATGGGCTTCAGACTTAGAAAGCGTGAAGCACTCGTCCATTCTATTATTCTGACAGGTTTTTGTGACAGCTCAGCAACATATTAGTGACAATTCTGGCGTTACTAAAAGTTTGGAGGAAAACTTTAGCAACAGGTGGTGACAGTATGTGAAAAAAAAAGATATAAAAAAAAAGATTAAAAAAAAGGCTTTTGAGATGCTACTGGTAGGTTATGTTGTTCCTACTAGTGAGATGTGGTTCCTACGAGTCATATATTGTTCTTGGTGGTTTTGTTCTCGGTTCCTCCTAGTAATATTTGATGGTTCCTTCTGGTTGAATCATCGGTTCATACTAGTCGGTTTCTACTGGTCCGTACCACTGGTCGGTTCCTACTGGTTTGTTCCTACTGGTAGGCTTCGGTTCTTACTTGGTTATGGTTCCTGCTGGCTTGTTGTATACTAACTTTCTTTGGCCGGTTTTGGTTCCTTCTAGTCGAGTAAGATTGATACTACTCTGATTTAGTGACTAGTCTGATGTCACTACTGTTACTGGAGGAGGAGTTCTCAACCATCATCATTCGTTATGGAGATTCATCGAAGAAGACATTTGATTATCACTTATTTTATGTTGTAGTTGATTTTCACAGGTTTTGTGCTCTTATCATATCCTAAAAAGGGAGTGGAGGACCTTTTTACGATAACTTGCTTGGTTTGTATGGTGACGAAGACTTGACATATCTAGCGAAGGGGTACGATCTATTCATATCTTAAAAGGAGTAGTAGCTTTTTAAGATACCTTGCTCTATGCGTACATTTGCTATCGCTTGAAGGGGTTACGTTATTGTGCTCAGTGTCTCATTTATTTGAGGATTTTGTTCATGCTCGACGTCACGTGGTTAGTGCAAGACATAAGACACAAGTTTGGGAGATTCCACTTCTTCATCAAATTCGTTATACTTGATTTTCTTCATCAGTGATCTCTCCATAGAGCCTACTGGATTTGCCGTGCACTTCTTAAGGGGAAGATGATCCCTTTTGAGTTGATGTGACAAAAAGGGGAAGAATGCATGGATCAAGGGGAAGCTTAGCCTTCATCTATATTAGCTTCAGGGGAAGCTTGTGCTTACTGGTTTTGTCAAATCAACTAGGGGAAGATTGTTGGGACTTAGATATCTTGAGTTGATATGACAAAACAAGATGAAGGACCTAATAGCAAATAGTTAGCTTCTATAGTAAGCTAGGGTTGTGATGTAACCCTAGTACCTCTATTATATAAAGAGGGTTAGGCACACATGGTTATTCATTCATTCACAAACAATGTAAACCAGAGGTGTGTGTGCGTCCTCCTGGTGTCAAGCCTATAAGGCACCAGGAGCTAGTAGTTATTAGTATTTTATGAATAAGAAAGCCTTGTTCATAACTTTGATTGTGTTCTTTATGTTCCGCTGTGCTTATTACAATCATTGTTATTATATCCCAGATGAGTCTAGATCCTATGACTCAACAGTACGGATTCCCGTCCTTTCAGTATGGACATTCTTTCCTTATTAGGATTTCCCCGTATGCAGCCAACTGTTTTCCCCAGCATTTGTTTTATTGTTTTGAACTGCTTATGTTTAATTAGCATAATCTATAGCCATATACAAGCATGACCAGTTTCACCTAGTTATGGAGGTACCATAACCATAGCATTGGAGGCACCGATGTTATGACTTCCCCACGGCGGAGTGATTGCTCGTGGCGTCCCTTTTCAGTTTTGGCCATATTATTATATCAGGTGGGGCGTATGGGTGCATCCTAGTTACATGTTTTATTCAGTTTATCATGGTGAATGTGGTGTGTGCCTTGCACCCTTCACAAGGAGTTGATCCCTCCTACCCAAACCAGTATATTGATTAGAGGCATCCCCTCTAATCAGCATGATGAGGTCACCCCTCCAAGTATTCATGCACGTGACCTTTTCATGACCTATATGGGCTATGGTATATAATATATGTTAAAACAGTTTTCACAAGATAAACATAAGGCTTTTCAAACTATAAAACCAGTTTTCTTGATACTTAACCAGTTTACTCAGTACTTAGTCTTCCGCTGTTATATGTTACATGCTTATCCTATTTCATGCTATATTGTACATCCGTGCACTGAGCGTCTTGCTCAGCCGTTTTCCTTCTCATGTTCCCAAAACGGCAGGTACTCAGAGACGCTCGTAGATCTCAAACGTACGTGCATATGGATTGGAAGCTTTACTGTCTTTCTTTACTTTATGCATTTCCTTTACTTTAATACAGTTGCTATGGACATTGTTTCGTCCTTTCCTTTTTCAGTATTTATGTTTGTGTGAGATGAGCTTTACTTTGGGGTACCGATGTTTGATTCCGGTATTTCCCTTTTATGGTTGAATAATGCTTAGACATTTATCCTTGTATGCTTTGATGACACGCCATGATTATGCGTAATATTCCATTTCCAAAATGGGGTGTTACAATTATGGTATCAGAGCCAAGGTTTCGACCTGTAGGCTCTCAAATATGACATGTGATTAGTGGGTAGTCACTACGGTCTTCCTAGAACTGACAGTTGTTTTCATGCATTCATCATTTTTAAGCATACATATACATGTCATTGTTACAGGGTTTTTGACTAAGTAATGGTTGGTACAGGACTGGCCCTATTTAGTCGCATGTGTTTTATCGAAACTTTTAGATTTGGGACCGACCCATAGGCGTCCCCTCGATATGTCTTTTATTTTGAGTGAACTGACCGGAGGCGTTCACTCTCGAGCATCAAAAGTTTTCATAAAACTGCATCATGCATTCATACGAAGATTTTCTTGCATAAAATTTTTCTCATGAAATTTTTGGTATAAATTTTTTTTTTTTATATATTTTATGTTGGAACTGTTAATCATATGTTTATGTTATACTGTCAGATGGTTCTCACACGCGAGCAAGAGCAGCTCAATGCTGCAATTCAGGCTGCCATGCAAGCCTTACTTCCTCAACTGAGGAATGACATTCGTGCTGAAGTCCAAGCTGCCAACAATCAGCAGCAGCAGAATCAGGCACCTCCTCCTCCTCCTCCCCCAGTGACACTAGCGGTATGGTTGGAAAGATTTAACAAGCTCCGTCCTAGAGCTTTCGAAAAGACTGATAGCCCCGGCGATGCTGAAAGCTGGCTGACTCACATTGAGAAAATCTTCAATGCTATGGGATGTGACCCCGCCTTCAAGGCAAGATTGGCATGCTACCGGTTTGAAGGCGATGTACTCAACTGGTGGCTAGCTTTGACGCAGTCAGAAGAAGGTGATGAATGGGTCGCTGGTTTGACATGGGCCCAATTCAAGGAGAGAGTGATGGAGCAGTTCTTTCCTAAGGCAGAGCAGGACAAACTCAAGCGAGAATACCATGGGATACGTCAGAGAGCGGGCGAGAATAGCAACGAATTCATGCAGCGCTTTCTTCGCTTGGCAGGTTTTCTGGGAGCAGCGGCTGGTACTCCTGAGGAGCAGGCACACCATTTTAGGTGGGCACTTCGCACCTCGGTCGCGAACAATCTGGTATGTGCTACGTTCAATACAGTAGCACAAGTGGCCGACGCAGCAAGGAAACTTGAGATGTTACAGGAACGCGATGAGTTCGGGGAAGCTGAAAGACCCGACAAGAGGTAAAACATTTCGTGTTCTAGCGTTAACCAGACCGCATCCTATCATTATATGTTCTATAATCATCTCTTAAACTGTATCTTCCAGGCAGAAAACTGGGGACCGGTCTCAGCCGGCTACTCAGCAGCAGCCTAATCAGCCCAAAGGAAACGGTCACACTAACGACCGTTCTGTTATGGAAAGGCGCAACGGTAATGATAATTACCGTAACAATGCGGGACACTCCAACAACAGCAGGTCCTACTATTTACGCATCTTCTTATGATTTCATGTTATATCTCTCATGCTGACACTATATCATCTCTACCAGGAACCACGGTAACGGGAAGGACCAGAACCACAGGGGTTCTCAGCCTAACCGTTCAGCTAACACTGGTAAACATCTTATGACGCTTACGTCCTATACTCGTGCATATACGTTATTCTTAACACGTTTTGTCATCAGCAGGCCCTCAGCAAGCAAGGACTCCTGCTGGAGGATTCACTCATCCTCTTTGCAATACTTGCCATCGCAGACACCCTGGCCCATGTCGTCGTGATTCCGACGCGTGCTACAAGTGCGGCCTCCCTGGCCATCGTATGAGAGATTGCCGTAAGGGTGAAATGGAGGGTACTTCGGGTCATGCTGATACTAAACCGCCTCCTACCACTGGGCGTGTCTACACGACATCGCGCGATCAGGCAAACAAATCTACAGGTACCATTACTGGAATTTTGTATATGTACGGCCAGGCTGCATGTGTTCTTTTCGACATGGGTGCCACTCATTCAGTTATTTCCACTACTTATGCTAAGAACATCAGGACACTTCCCTTGCCATTAGAAAATAAGCTTACCATTTCCACGCCTCTGAGGGACTCTGTATTAATAACTCATGTATACAAGAGTCTTCCTCTAGAGTTTGACGATAGAGTTCGTGCAGTAGATGCACTTCCCCTGGACATGATTGAGTTCGATATGATTCTTGGCATGGACTGGCTATCCAGGCACCATGCTACCATAGACTGCCACTCATATCGGGTGATCTTCGGCGACATTAATGCACCAGAGTACATCCATAACGGGTTCATACCCGGGCGGTCTGTACAAGTCATATCTACCTTGCAAGCACGTGCATTACTGTCACATGGCTGCGAAGGTTATCTAGCTACGGTTCATGACATGGATGCTGAATCCCCATCGATTCAGGATCAACCAGTAGTTTCGGAATTTCAAGACGTCTTCCAGATGAACTTCCAGGCACACCACCTGCAAGAGAAGTGGAGTTCAACATCGACCTTGTTCCAGGAGCTGAGCCAATCTCTAAGGCTCCGTATCGTATGGCTCCCATAGAGCTAAAAGAACTGAAGGACCAACTGCAGGAACTTCTTGAACGAGGGTTCATTAGACCAAGCGCATCTCCATGGGGCGCACCGGTCTTGTTCGTTAAGAAGAAGGACGGCAGCATGCGACTTTGCATTGACTACCGTGAACTTAATAAGATTACCATCCGCAATAGATATCCACTGCCACGTATAGACGATCTGTTTGACCAACTTCAAGGAGCCAAACACTTCTCAAAGATCGATCTAAGGTCAGGCTACCATCAGCTAAGGGTTAAAGAGCAGGATATTGCCAAGACTGCTTTTCGTACCCGCTATGGCCATTATGAGTTTGTGGTCATGCCATTCGGCCTGACTAACGCTCCAGCAGTATTCATGGATCTGATGAACATAATCTTTCATGAATTCCTTGATAAATTTGTCATTGTATTCATCGATGATATCTTGATTTTCTCAAAGTCCACGGAGGAACACGAAGATCATCTCCGTACTGTACTACAGATTCTTCGTCAGAAGCAGCTGTATGCGAAATTCTCCAAGTGTGAGTTCTGGTTAAACAAGGTGGCATTCTTAGGTCACATTGTATCAGCAGAAGGGATCACTATGGACCCAGCGAAGGTTGAGGCTATCACTAAATGGCCAAGACCAACATCAGCGACAGAAGTCCGCAGTTTCTTAGGCTTAGCTGGATATTATCGAAGATTCGTGGAGAACTTTTCCCGCCTGGCATTGCCTCTCACCAAACTGATGCGAAAAGGAGAGAAATTCGTCTGGACGGAAGAACGAGAGAAGAGCTTCGAAGACCTAAAGCAGAAGTTAGTATCTGCACCTATTCTTACTCTCCCATCTGGTACAGGTGGATTTCAGATCTATAGCGATGCATCGGGGAAGGGACTGGGCTGTGTTCTCATGCAACATGGGAAAGTGATCGCGTATGCTTCACGGCAGCTTAAGCCCTATGAAGAAAACTACCCTACGCATGACCTGGAACTTGCTGCAGTGGTGTTCGCATTGAAGATATGGAGGCATTACTTATACGGAGAATCATGCGACATTTTCACAGATCACAAGAGCTTGAAGTATATCTTCACACAACGAGAATTGAACATGAGACAAAGGAGATGGTTGGAACTGTTGAAGGATTATGATATTAACCTACAGTATCATCCTGGGAAAGCTAATGTAGTAGCAGATGCACTCAGCAGAAAGTACGGAATGATCAACGGCATTGAGATCGAGGAACAAAACATAAGAGACTTGGAGCGGCTAGACATCGAAATCATGGTACGTGGGCAGCACGGATACTGGGTGAATCTTAGAGTAGAACCTGAGTTACTGACTAGGATCAAGGAAGCGCAGAAAGATGATGGAGAGATTTGGGCGATAATTCAGAATTTGGAGAAGCAGACAGAATTCAGAATGGACGCAGACGGTATCGTTTGGCAGGGCACGAGACTTTGTGTTCCTGACAATCCAGAACTCCGGGAAGCATTGTTAGCTGAAGCTCACAGCTCCCCATTTTCTATACATCCTGGGTCGACAAAAATGTACCATGACATCAGACAGCATTTTTGGTGGGGTGGTATGAAACAGGATGTAGCCACGTATGTCTCCAAATGTCTTACCTGCCAGCAGGTTAAGATTGAACATCAGCGATCGGGCGGTCTCCTTCAACCGTTGGATATTCCAGAGTGGAAGTGGGACAAAATCACCATGGATTTTGTTACCGGTCTTCCGCCTACCAAGAAGAAGCACGATGCTATTTGGGTCATTGTTGATCGACTCACCAAATCAGCTCATTTCTTACCGATACGCAAGGAAGATCCGGTAAGTAAACTCGCAGATACTTACAGAAGGGAGATCATGAGACTCCACGGTACTCCCTCCAGCATCGTCTCAGACAGAGATCCTCGTTTCACGTCGCGATTCTGGAAAGGTCTGCAAAAAGCTTGGGGTACACAACTTAAGCTGAGCACAGCCTTTCATCCTCAAACGGACGGACAATCGGAGCGAACAATTCAGACATTGGAAAATATGTTAAGGTCGTGTGCATTGGAATGGACAGGTGATTGGGACGATTACATCTGTTTGGTCGAGTTTGCATACAACAACAGCTGGCACGCAAGTATCAAATGTGCTTCGTTCGAAATGTTGTATGGCAGAAAGTGTCGCGCTCCAACTTGCTGGGATCAAGTGGGAGAGCGAACACTCGAAGGACCAAAGATTATAGAAATGACCAACGAGAAGATCGAAGTAGCTAAGCAGAAACTGCAGGAAGCACGATCACGTCAGAAGAGTTACGCCGATAAGCATCGTAGGGACATACATTTTAATGTGGGAGATCACGTCTTCCTCAAGGTTTCGCCGGCACGTGGTGTTAAACGCTTCGGGATCAAAGGGAAACTCAGTCCTCGGTTCATCGGACCATTTGATATCGTTGAACGAATCGGCGAAGTATCTTACCGATTGGCGTTACCTCCTCAGCTTTCGCACGTGCATAACGTGTTCCATGTGTCCTTGCTTAGAGGGTACAATTATCATCCCCTTCACATGGTTCAGTATCCACTGGAACAGATACGTGAAGATCTCACTTTTATAGAAGAACCCGAACGAGTACTCGACAGGCAAGAACGAGTCATGAGAAGGAAGACGATTCCATTCGTCAAAATTCTTTGGAGGGACCATACCGAGCGGGAAGCCACTTGGGAAACAGAGGAGTCTATCCGGGCTTCTTACCCTCACTTCATATTTTGAGTTCGGGTATGTCTCTTCTTTTCAGCTTACTTTATCTATAATTCGGGGACGAATTATTCTTTTTAGGGGGGAAGAATTGTAAAACCCGCATGCTTTTACCATGAATAGTGCCCTTAAGATCGTACGTCCTAGATTAAAACGTACATCATTTAGTATTGATCACATTCATGTGATAATAATCAAGCAAGTGCATACGTGTATGACATGACAAGTATCGATTACGTACGAACTCATGATAAACAGTTAATAAATATATCACGTGAACATAATTAAATCATGATCACCATTTAAAATACAAATTAGAATACTTACGTAAATACATATAATATAATTACGAGTGTTAAGATTACGGTAACTACATGATAAAATAAACAGAAACGCTTCAGACACGAACACGTTTAACCACGAACGAACACGAAACATCGGGACACGAGAAAGGTACGGGTACCCCATGTGGGGCCCCCATACCCACGGCACAACCACAAGAAATGGGCTAAGCCCATGGACTTTTACAAGTAAAGGGGGGTTATGTAACTTTTCATTTCATTTCACTTGTACAAGAAAATAAACAAAAACCCTAAAAAGAGTTTTTCTCCTCCTCCTTTTCTCCTCTTTGTGCCGCCACCTTAACATCACCATAGGAGGGTGATTGGTTGATTTTGATCTCAAAAACTATTGTTATAATCAGTGTTTGTTGATCCTTTTTCCAAGCTACATAGTGGTATACCTTTCTAACCCTTTTTTTTAATTCTTTTTTAATTCTTTTAATCTTTGATTATTTTCATGAACATGTTATTATTTTCTTATTAAAACATGGTAATTAATCATTGATCTAACATGTTTTGGGGTTAATTAAAATCAAAGATTGATTTAAAGGGGTGTTTGTTTTTAGCCGCCTAGCAAAACAAACCCGAGGGGGGTTTGGTTTGCTATTGCCGCCACCACCAAGACCATTTTTGGTCTTGGTTGGCTCATGTGGGACCCACGGCAGCAAGGAGGCACACGTGCCCCGAGTTTGGCTCGGGGTACGGTGTCGAATTCATGCCCGATTCATGGTTCGTTGGTTAAATCATGATTTATGCTACATGTTAATTTTATGAATTATGAACTTAGGATATAATTAATTAATAACATGAAATATTAATTAAATCATGACTTAGGTTATTTTAATTATTAGTTTAACATGACATTAATTTAACCTAAGTATTTTATGTTATAAGTTATAATTAATTAATTATTAATACATGCCTATAATTAATTAATTTAGACATGACTTAGGTTATATTATTAATAATAATAATACACATTTTAACCTAAGTAATTCATTTCATTTTAATTAAAACATGTTATACTTTAATTAAAATGCTTAACCTATAGTTTAATTAAAATACATGAAATAATAATTAAACTATATACTATATCATATGACTTAAGAAACAAGCTTATAAACACTTAGACTTATATGTTAGCTTATGTAACCAGCTTAATTCTAAATATGGAAACTTCTATTTATAGAAACTTAATTAAATAAGGCAACTAATCTATTAATGGAAACCTTCTATATATGGAAATCTATCTATTTCAGGCAGCTAATCTAATCATGGAAACCTTCTATATATGGAAACTTATTTAATTAAGGCAGCTGATCTATTTTTGGAAACTTTCTATTTTTAGAAACTAATCTATTTTAAGCAGTAAATTCTATTTTAAGAAACTTTCTATTTTTGGAAACTTTCTATTTTTGGAAACTTTCTATTTTTGGTAACTTTCTATTTTTGGTAACTTTCTATTTTTGGAAACTTTCTATTTTTGGAAACTTTCTATTTTTGGAAACTTTCTATTTTTGGAAACCTGCTATTTTTGGAAAGTTACTTATTATTACACAGTAAGTATAATAATACATGAAATATCAGTAATACTTAAACGGATTAATCAGAATACAAGATAAACACAGTTTAAGGCTTTAAACAGTGAACCATGACCTAAAACATACCAAGTCAGCTAAAATGAGACATAAAACCCAGTACGTAATCAGTAAATCGATACTTATACACGTGTGTATTCATGTAGCGTTAGTGATCCAGAAGTAGGAGTCTTTCTTCCGTTCATTCACTGGACTTGAGGTACGGATTCCCGTCCTTTCAGTATGGACATTCTTTCCTTATTAGGATTTCCCCGTATGCAGCCAACTGTTTTCCCCAGCATTTGTTTTATTGTTTTGAACTGCTTATGTTTAATTAGCATAATCTATAGCCATATACAAGCATGACCAGTTTCACCTAGTTATGGAGGTACCATAACCATAGCATTGGAGGCACCGATGTTATGACTTCCCCACGGCGGAGTGATTGCTCGTGGCGTCCCTTTTCAGTTTTGGCCATATTATTATATCAGGTGGGGCGTATGGGTGCATCCTAGTTACATGTTTTATTCAGTTTATCATGGTGAATGTGGTGTGTGCCTTGCACCCTTCACAAGGAGTTGATCCCTCCTACCCAAACCAGTATATTGATTAGAGGCATCCCCTCTAATCAGCATGATGAGGTCACCCCTCCAAGTATTCATGCACGTGACCTTTTCATGACCTATATGGGCTATGGTATATAATATATGTTAAAACAGTTTTCACAAGATAAACATAAGGCTTTTCAAACTATAAAACCAGTTTTCTTGATACTTAACCAGTTTACTCAGTACTTAGTCTTCCGCTGTTATATGTTACATGCTTATCCTATTTCATGCTATATTGTACATCCGTGCACTGAGCGTCTTGCTCAGCCGTTTTCCTTCTCATGTTCCCAAAACGGCAGGTACTCAGGGACGCTCGTAGATCTCAAACGTACGTGCATATGGATTGGAAGCTTTACTGTCTTTCTTTACTTTATGCATTTCCTTTACTTTAATACAGTTGCTATGGACATTGTTTCGTCCTTTCCTTTTTCAGTATTTATGTTTGTGTGTGATGAGCTTTACTTTGGGGTACCGATGTTTGATTCCGGTATTTCCCTTTTATGGTTGAATAATGCTTAGACATTTATCCTTGTATGCTTTGATGACACGCCATGATTATGCGTAATATTCCATTTCCAAAATGGGGTGTTACAGTAGGAATTATTATGAAGCTATGAATAAAAAAATTACAGACTTTTAGTCTTTCGTTAATCAACTTAAATCCAGGTTAGGGTTTATTGTTTGATTTCATCCAAATAATCGGGTATTCGTTGAATGAACGATTGTTGGAGTTACCTGATTATCGCTATTCTTTTTGAATCAACGATAGTTGGAAGGATTGTTTCTGGCATTCTTTGGAATCAACAGATTCAATTACTTATCTTTGTTACTTGTTATTTTTCGCTACATCAGTTGATTCCAAAGAATGCCAAAACAATCCTTCCAACTATCGTTGATTCAAAAAGAATAGCGATAATCAGGTAACTCCAACAATCGTTGATTCAACGAATACCCGATTATTTGGATGAAATCAAAAATAAACCCTAACCTGGATTTAAGTTGATTAACGAAAGACTATAAGTCTGTAACTTTTTTATTCATAGCTTCATAATAATTCCTACAATAAAACCAAAGTCCTAATTTTATAAGAAAAACTAAACTTAGAGAAAAAGAAAACAATATTCTTTTCAGAAAACACAAAATAAAAACATTAAATAAAAAATACCACAAAATAAGAAAACTAAATAAAAGATATCATAAACTAAGGAATCTAAATAATCAGTTTATTCTTTTTTCTCCATCATTCTCCCTCACTTAAAAAAAAACTCGTCCTCGAGTTTGTCTCACTCGTCCTTTGTACGCGTAGAATCCAAATTTGTATCCCTTCCATTAAATTTCCTTTCTATAAAATGAATCGACCTCGAACCTTGATCGTCTTTAAACCCAACTTGTCGACCATGATAGTTTGGATCATTGTAGAACAAAGACTATTAACAACAACTAGAGTGTCTTCAATGTTGTCTTCTTCCCTACCAAATTCTTTTTTCTTCGTAAATCCTTCTTTTTCCTCAATGACATCTTCAATATTTGTATCATAAACTAGTATCGGTTCTTCTTCATATTCATCAAATATAGGAGGTCCATCATAATCATCACTAGCCGCACCATAATCTTCCCATTCATCAAAAGATGAACCATCAACCTCAAAAAACGGATATTCTAACATATTAATCAGGAACTTCGGCTCTTGATACCAACTGATGTAGCTTGAAACAAGGATAATGACCAATTGAAACTGTTGATTCCCAGGGAATACCATAAACAATTAAAGATAGATAAATTGGATCTATTGATTCAGATAGATAAATTGGATAAATTGGATCGATTAAAGATAGATAAATTGGATCTATTGATTCAATTACTTATCTTTGTTACTTGTTATTTTTCGCTACATCAAAGATCCATTGAAGATCCAAACTTATTTATTCATTGTTGTGTCACTGTTGTGAAGATCCAAGTAGTTGTGTCTATTTGGAAGTTGTGTATGTATTAAGGTTAATACTTGGTCCTTAAAGTATATTGGTGTAGACTGGTCCTAGCTAAGATTAGGGCTCAACTTTTAGCTTAGAGTCAGAAATTGGTTAAGCGACGTTGTGTACGGTTTCTCCACCTTAAAAAGCTTGTTGATTAGTGAACTCTCGAGTAAGGAGTACTCGAGGAGTGGAGTAGGAACGAGGAGTGAGGTTCGTTGCCAAACCACTATAAATCCTTGGTGTTTGGTTTGATCTTTCCTTCCTTTATATCTTTACATTCATTATTCTTTATACTTGTGATTCTTAGTTTAGTTGCACTATAACTTGTTTATATTGTGTATAAGAAGGTTTCACATAATTACTCAAGCCTAAGTTTTTTTAAAAGGATTATAAAAAATATTATTTAACAAGTAAATTTAAGAAACTATTCACCCCCCCCCCCCATTCTAGTTTCTACAAAACATTTAAGTAAAATGGTCATGGTCTTTTATTCATTCTTAGTGTACATCTTTTTGATGGGATGACTTTTGTTGAGATATTTTATTGTAACCATGACTTTTTAATCCCTCTTAAATCATTAAATTTTTTTGCATCCTCAACTCTTTTGATTGATTTTGGATAGCGCGTATCTTCATACCTTTCAGGTCTTTTTGGATAAAAACGAGTCCTCATACAATAGAAAAAGCATTTGACATTAGTAACGAATGAAAATATTTTGTATTTTTTATTAGGATTTATGTATTATGGTTGTTGCTTTTGCGTATGGTCGAACTCATTTGTAGTACTTTAATGTATTGGTTGCAGTAACTAGTGAAAATGCTCTACTAATTTTGTAAATATCAAGTCATGAATGAAGTTAAAGTTGTTGCTATTACCAAGAATTCAGAGACGTCAACTTAGTGGTACAAAAGGACTAGTCGAACTAACTCGTCGGTTCAAAAAGCGTGAATCCTTATTTGGGTGAGCACTGTCTCTGAGAGTGATCGCATGAAGTTCGCCTCATGTACCTTGCTAAATGGTGCATTGACATAGTGCAACACGTATATCTCAAGGACTTAATGAAACGAGTTCAATACGTAGTATGATGTTTGTAAAAAGATACAATATTGTTCTAGAAATAAAGTGCAGAAAATGAGAAGTGAATAATTATTTATGGAGATTCATCAAAAAAATAAAAATATTTATAGAGAGAAGTATAAAATACATTCTTGTGGTTTACAAAAAGTGTATTACATCCCTCGTCAGTACTTCAGACATAATACATTCAACCGTTACATACTTTGGGCACGATACATCCTTTGGACGGATGATGCAAATATTTTTTTCGTTAAGTACTAACGAGGGTTTATAAAAAATGATATTTTTACCATTTTTATTATAAAGGGATGTATTTTGCACAAACCTAAAAAAAAATTTTATTTTAAAGAAAAAATTATTAAAAAAAAAGTAATTTTAAATTTTTTTCAAAAAACTTTATTTTTTTTTTGAAAAAAAGAAATTTAACTTTTTCGAAACCATTTTAAAAAAAATAATTAAAACTACACTTTCTTCTTCGTGAAAATCTTTTACATTTTCCAAAAATTTAATTATTTTTCGAAAAAAAGTTCAAAAATCTTAAGTTTTTTTACTGTATAAAAATTTTGGAAAAGTGATTTTAATTTTTTTCAAACATTTTTAATTTTTGGAAAATGTCAAAATAAGGCTACAAAAATTATTAAATATTTTTTGAATCACAATTAAATTACGCTTTTTTTTAAAGAAAAAATTCCCTAACCTTGTAAACTTTTTTCGAAGAAAATATAATTTTATTTTTTCTCAAAAAAATTGGTTTAGAAAATTTAAATTTCTTATTTCGAAAAAAAAACATTTTTTATGAAGAAAGTGTAATTTTAGATTTTTTATTAAAAAGGTTTCAAAAAATTAAACTTCATTTTTTCGAAAGAAATTAAACTCTTTTTAAGAAAACATTAAAAATACTTTTTTAATATAAAATTTTACCTTTTTAAAAGCTTTTTTTTCGAAAAATAATTAATTTTTTAGAAATTTTATTTTTCCAAAGAAAGTGTAATTTTAAATTTTTTCAAAAAAATTAAACTTTTTCTCGAAAAAGATTTAAAATTACTTTTTTAATAAAAAAAGAAAAATTAAAATTATTTTTTTAGTTTAATGCAAAATACATCTCTTTATAATAAAAAAGACAAAAATATTATTTTTTATAAACCTTTGTTAGTACTTAACGAAAAAGATATTTGCATCATTCGTCCAAGGGATGTATCGTGCCCAAAGTATGTAACGGTTGAATGTATTATGTTCGAAGTACTGACGAGTGATGTAATCCACACTTTTTGTAAATCACATGGATGTATCTGATGTATTTTGAACTTCTCTACTCACGGTTTACTATTTGACATAATTTTTTCTTATGAATAATTTATTTAAAAAACAAATATAGATCTCCGTTTGTATAATTGCGCATTAGGTGAAAGTGCCACGCTGGCGACCGCATTACACGCACACTTTGCAAGTTTGACCGCGCAACCAAAATTCAAAAAAGAGAACCAACTGCAATCTCCACCGTCCAATCTCAAAATTAAAAAATCAACGGCCCAATCCGCACCACTCCCTCTCCACCAATCACATGACAGTTTTTTTTTTCTATATAAACAACAAACCCACACCAATTCCCAAAACCATCCATCACTCTCCAGATCTCAAAACACACTCTAATTTCACACACACTTTAATTCAAATGGCACCAAAGGCAGCAGAGAAGAAACCCGCAGCGGAGAAGAAGCCAGCAGCCGAGAAAACCCCAAAACCCAAAGCCGAAAAGAAGCTTCCAGCTAAGGACACGTCAGCATCAGCAGACAAGAAGAAGAAGAGACACAAGAAGTCAGTTGAGACATACAAGATCTACATCTTTAAGGTTTTGAAACAAGTGCATCCTGATATCGGAATCTCAAGCAAGGCTATGGGGATTATGAATTCTTTTATTAATGACATCTTTGAGAAATTGGCTGCTGAGAGTTCTAAGCTTGTGAGGTATAACAAGAAGAACACTCTTTCTTCTCGAGAGATTCAGACTGCTGTCAGATTGGTCTTGCCTGGTGAGTTGGCTAAGCACGCTGTTTCTGAAGGTACCAAGGCTGTCACCAAGTTCACCAGCGGTTAAGTTAGACACTGATTGTTTAGATTGGGTTTTATTCAGTGTAGATCTGTTGCAATATCGATGTCTTATCGGTTATTATGAATTGTATTTCCTTTTTTTATTGCTGAAATGGAAATTTATCATTAATTTCTGTCAATTCATTGTTTTTAAGTTGTTGTGATCTTTTGGGTTCATTTCTTTGAAATAAACTTGAATTTCTTAACTGTTACTAATAGTATTGTTATGTTTGCCTGATGGCTCTTGCTTTGCATATGGTTTAATATCACAGATTTTAAACAACTGCGTTGTATTTTTTAATATACACAGATTTTGGTTAAGAAACGATCCACTTCTTCACTGCATAAGTGCCACTTACCCTCACTTATTCTTCACCCCTTGACAGTTGCTGAACCATCAGGACCCTCTATATGCAGTATGTTAGGATTGATATGTGCGTGGTCTAATCACACATTTCATAATAATCATAAGTCATTTTACATGTATATCAACTAGCTGTCTGTTAGGATTGATATCCTCATTCCCACAGTGTAAACTTCAGTAGGTCATTGCAAGCCTACAACTTGTTGAGCATATTCATAATTCATAAGGAAAAAAAGTTTCACATGTGACAAAATGTAAGCTCCTCAAAATTACAATGAATATTACGGTTCTCTACACCCCTACCCCTCCAAACATATGAGATCGAAATTTACTAGAAAGAAACCACATCTACCGTATATGTGTAAGACAAAAACAACACATGAATGATCCTCAACTTGTTAAAAAGGGTCACTCAATGATGAAATGAATCAAATGAATGAAATTTGTTATATATTAACTTTCAAATTCGGCTTACCTTCAACCACTTGAAGCCTTCATCATTCTCTTCTTCCCATGTACTTGCAAGTCTCGAATATGTCATTGACTGATCAACAGAACGGGTCTCATTCTCTTGTTGTAACACCGAGAAAAGATTTTTCAAGGCTGCATTAATGTATTCAAATTACTAAAAGTTGTTAAATGAAGTACCTTGAGATCAGGTAGAGAGTATTCAAGTCTATCTGGATTTGATTGCTTTCCAAGATCAGTTTGTACCGAGATATTAGCATGTGACAAATCCACACCTGAACTGTTTAGTGCTTGCGTTAGATATCCTGTGCTTTCCAATATCTTCTAACTATATCAAATGTTGCCTGATGCTTAGCCCATGCATATCTCAAATATCATGAATGCATACTTTTCAGGTGAACGGATGAACTTGAGTAGTATTGAAAAGCGGTAATAACTGATTATTTTTCCGAATTTGTGTAGTCCTTTACTTATCACGCCAGTGCCAAATAATTCTTGATGTCAGGTCTTTTGGATATTCTAAGGAACTGTATGTATGTTGGAATGGCGGACGATGTTTTTGCTCTCCTTCAACACAATACCCATTTATATATGGTTTAATCGTTTAATAATTATTATATCTGAAGTCAGTTGTTTGCATAGTCGAGGGTGTATAAGGTGGAAATGCAGGATCCAAGTTGCTTTTATTGGCGTGTAAACAGGATTGGATTAAAAAGCAGGTAATTATAATTCTGGTGTTTATCTATATGATGTTACATACTAACATATGTTGTTGAAGGCATGTGTTAATATGACTTAGAACGTGTCGGGATAAGCTTTTTGAAATAGCTTATGCTTTTCTATAAAAAAGACTTATTAGTTATAGTTGTTCTTAAGATAAAACATAATAAAATTTAGACAACGATTATACTATATACAAGCATTGTGCATTTATAATCATTATGTATAAGAAGTATGACTAATGGTATGATATCAACAATTCAATAGCTTAGCAGACCTACATGTTATAGCAAACTATGTGACAATTTCTCCCCTTCTCGAGTGAGACGAATGAGAGTCTCAGATGGTGTGCCAGGAAACTATGAAGGCCTTAAAGACAACCTTGATCAAACACTCCTTAGTCTTGTTTAGATTAGTTTATTTTGTCGGCTTATGGGCTCAATTGAATTTGAAAAGATTGCGCACTTATAAAGCTGTGTTTATGGACATTAATAAGATATGTGCACTGATTAAGGTATAAGTAAAGAAGTCTTAGCTTTTGAGTTATTTAAGAATTTAAAATAAGACAATATGCTGGAAAAATATGTTAATCAAAACGCAGATAAGCGTGAATTGTAATGAGTGTTTTTAAGTGGATTTTAATTAATCTGGATGTAAGGTTAGTGATTAAAGTTAGCTAATCTAAAATTTTGTTTCGAAATTGGTGTTTTATGCAGTGTTGTATTGGCAAAGAAGAAATTAACAGACGTAGGATGCTAACACCTGAATACTATGGCAGCATCATTGAAGGGAAGGAAGAGAATGCAAAAAGGTAAAAGAAGTGGACTTTGGATAGGATAAAAAGGTATTGTCATTCTGGAGTTCATGATCACACTAGGTGTCAGGAAGCAAACATCAGACGATATAAACGATTGATTGCACTCACTTGCTGTAAGTTATATTGTTTGTACATGAACTGGATCTTGATGATACAGGGTCTGTATTTCAGGACAAGTAAAAATCCCTGGTGCACACGGGAAATATATCACCAAAGCAAAGGACATGACTCAGGTCCATGGAAAACCCTCGCCCTTTGAAGAGCGGGAAGGTAGAAGAAACTGCTGCACAACCATATGAGGTTGATGAAGAATCTTGACATCTTTGTTAAAAAACCTCCGAAACAACTGTTATCATTTATGCAGGAAATCCACCGGATACTTCTCATTCACCAACTATGTGAGTTATAGGGGAGAAATATAATATAAGAGACCGTTTCATTTTTCTTATTTATAAAACGCGGGTGCAACTATGTGTATATTCTATTAAATAGGCAAAGTCGAGTTCTTAATGTGTTGTTTGTTGTACCAGAAATGTATCAATTGAGCTACGATGTGAACCCTCGCTGGAGTATAAAACGTGTGGTGGTGAGCCAACGACGGATGGTTTTCGTGTTGGGCCTTATATAATCGCGGCTTGAGTTCCCTTTCTGCTAAGTTGTTTATTCTATTTTGCCCATTTGATATAACCCACACTTGAATAACTCAGTCACAAATCAATCTAATTCTACCATGTGATTTATATATCTATGCAGGTTCCAGTTATTCTAGATGAAACTACATTCTCAATAAAGATGCAAAAACGAAGATCATTGGTTTTGGAATGTTTAAATCAAGCACGAGTTAATGTGTAATGGGAGTTCTTATGGCACTCTGTTCCAGCTCTTCAAAGACTCGTGCTTTGAATTTTTGATATTCTAACATGCATTGCTTTAGCAGATAGGTAATTTAAACAGTTATACAGTTAGAATAGCTGCATAGCAGCAATGTATATATACAAATGCTTATGTAGTTAAAAAAAGTTTATGTTTCCTATGCCTACTTTCGCTTCCAAAGGCCATTTTGGCATGCTGTCCTAGCCCGCATTGAATGTTATTTTCAAAGTTGGTGATTTTAGTGTAGTGATGTAGTGGTCTTCTCTATCCTACAGATTGTGTGTCGCCTTCTTGGTGATTTCTAATTGCTATATCATTTATCCAAATTGAATATTTGTCAGATGCCTAAAACCGTCCACAAACTTTTCAGCTTAAAAGGAATCCCCAAAAGGGTACTGGTTGCAAGTATGACGGGACGGGACTAAGGGTATACAAAATAGCTCTTGATTACATAAGTTGCTTTATAAAAAGGTTTAATGGCTACATGCTTAATGATAATGGTAAAGGTATTTCAAAAATATACTTTTATTGTTTAACAGGTAATAATAGCAAATCATGACAAACGAAAAGGTAAACGGCACTGCTACTATAGTATTATTGGGTAAAAAAACGGAGGTATGTCGCTATGATTAGTAAATGAAGATAGGTATGTTTTTTTTATACTAAATTATTACCGTAAAAATATCAAAATACTACTACTCCGTACTTCAACGTGACAACATTACTACTTTTATCCGTGACTTTATATGTTCATATTTAATCGTTTTTGTGTACCATAAGTTTTCATACGCAAAACTCGACTCTTATAAAAAGTGCAATGATTTATTTCTTAAGGCCCCGTGTTTACACGGGTCAATAAACTAGTGTATGTGTATATATAAAAGTATCACAAACTTACTGAAAGTTGTAAAATATAAAAAACAATTTATAATAAATTAAAAAAAAAAATTTATATACATGTATAATCTTATATTGAATTAAACTAAATATAAAATAAATAATATTATATGTTAGGTTGGGTTGTGAATAAATGGTAAAAAAGTTGAGATTTGTTGTATGTGTTGGTTATATAGGTGGAAGAGTGAGAAAATAATATTTTAATAGAAGATTGGGTTGTGATAGGTTGCGAATAAACGTAGTCTGAGAGTGATCGCATAAAGTTCGCCTCATGTACCTTGGTAAATGGTGCATTGACATAGTGCAACATGTATATCTCAAGGGCTTAATGAAACGAGTTTAATATGATATGTTTGTAAAAAAATACAGTATTGTTCTAGAAATAAAGTGCAGAAGATGAGAAGCGAATAATTATTTATGCAACATTTACTCACGGTTTACTATTATTTGATATAACAAGAATTAAAAACCCGCACTTCGCTGCAGGGGTCTTCATTTTTTTTAGCATTTTGGTCGCATACGTGTGTCAAACAATATTTGTAATCACTGAAAGTTTATGGACTTAAAAATCGATTGTCGTGTGATAGGATCGAACTCGAGATCACGGGATTGCACATATTACGTGAAGGGTTAATTTGTTTATTAAATATATTTATTATATTTATCAAATCAAACCGTAGCTAACGATCGTTAAGTAATTAAAAGTTAAGTATTAAACGACCATTATAGAAGGTTAAAGAAGCTAAAAGAAGGAGTCGGAAAAGTTCCGGAAACCTCTTTTTGAGGTGGTATATATCCGGCCTAAATAGGGAGACAAAAGAAAGGGGAAAAGATTTTGTGGCTTTATTTTGTTTAACCTTGGAAGAGAAGTTTTCCAAGGTGTATATAAACAAACCAAAAGCCTCATAATTTTCACCTCATATCTCTTTTTCTCTTGCTCTAAAATCCGGCCAAACAAACACCCTATTAGGGTTCTTCTTTAATTTTTATTAAGCTATTCTAGATCTAGTCCTAGCCCCTCTCTAGGGTTGTTGGGTAGATCTTCCATAGACTTGGAAGCTCGGTTTGTTCGTGCTAGACTCACGATTGACTCATCGTATCACGTGTGTACAAGATCGTGGTGTAATCTTGCTTTAGATTACATCCTGGTGGTGTTCGTGATCTATCTCTACCGGTGACCATTCCGTCAACTTGTAGATCTTGCTAGGATAAAGGTATGTAACCCTAGCCTTGATTAATTATAATCGTGTTAATTAAAGATCTTGTTAATTTGCTTCTGCTGTGTGTTCTTTGATCCATTTTAGGGTTTTTATAATTGTTATGATAATCATAAACCATCAGTGGCATCGAGAGCCGTTTTAACATGATTTTAATTATCAAGATCTAAAGTTTTTTTTTAACTAATATTGATTGGTGATAATAATTACATGTTGTTTTTTAGGTTTTATAAAAAATTAGGTTTTTTGTTTTTTTGTTTTTTAAATTCGGATCTGTCGAATTTTTGTAAAAAAAAATTTTTTTTTAGTAAACCCTAAAATTACATGGTAATTAAACTTTAGATATTTGGCATGAATTAATTGTCATGTCATGTGTGGTTACGATTCGTAGTTTTTAATTGTTAAGAGAATGTGGGAGATCCGTAATAAACATGCATGTTTTTTTACGAATCATATAATTTTGATTGCTATTTGCTTTATTTGATTCAAAATTTTAAAATTAGGGAAGACTTTTATGTTCATAAAAACCCTAGATATAATGTTCTTTGAATAAATTGTTATGCATGTGGCTATTTGATTTAGTTTTTTTTGTACTACTTGTTTTCATGCGTTTTATTGTATGTTGTAAACAAGGGTAGTTTTTTTAAGAAAAATAATATGGACTAAATCCTATCAAAATTAATAAATTATTTTGAGATCTAAATTACATATGATTTGTGTTGATTAGAATTGCAATAGCAACTTAACGGCCTACTCAATTTTGATAAACTATAAAGTGGGTATAACGCACCGCTGGTCAAGTACCCGGTTAAGGAAGGAGGTGTTATGCTTCAGCGCTGACCAAATTCCCGGCTCGCCTGTGCGTCAAAATTGGAATTACCTACGGTTGTTATTGGTATAATTCTTTAAGGTTGATTGGTTTAACCAATACCTCAACTTGCAAAGATATGATGAACTTTTAGTCTCACCAAAAAGTTTACTAAACGTTTTATTAAACTTATGTTATGGAGATGTATGCATGCTTCTCCATACATGATTTTGACACCAAAATCTATACCCTAAAATTTAAGTCATATGCCCTCTAATTGACGAACACTTGAAGTTACAATTGTCGTCATATAAGATATCGGACGATGTTGTAATGGAGAGAAAACTTCATGACTGAATAAGATTGCACATGAAGGTTTTACGTTCTTTAGATTAGTCGACTTAATTGAGTTACCCAGTGAGAACTGGAAACTTAAGGCATAAAATAGGGATAAAACATGTTTACAATGCAAATGATTTTGGAAATGTAAATCCCTAACATATCTAGAAATTGCAAATTCGTTTGTCAATTATTGTTCGACAAGTTACTGTGTTGAATACATTTGTCACTAGCAGATCAACTGATGTGATAAATCTATGTCAATATGGATTCTAGGTTTTCAAGGAAAATACTATGGTTTTATTACCAGGGTAATTTTATTTTCTTGAATTTTATTATCGAAAATACTAATGTTTGAACTTATTTCTGTAGAAATGGCTCAACCCGAAAACAATCTGACAATAAGCTCGGCGTTCAAAGCTTTTTTGAACGGCATGAACTTAATGGCCCTAATTTCAATGATTGGTACCGCTCACTAAGAATTGTTCTGAGAGCAGCGGGTACTATCAATATCTTGGAAACTCCTTTTCCGAAGGATCTTGCTGAAGGAGCAACTGATGCGGAAAGGCTTCAACACGCTGCTAACGTTAAGAAGCACCATGAGGTGGCTGCTGTAATGTTAGGGAGAATGGCTCCATCACTTCAAAGGAAGTATGAGCTAGCTTTTCCTCAGCAAATGCTTGATGAACTCAAGGCTGTGTATGAAACGCCGCAAGCTGTAGAGATCTATGATCTGGTTGATGCTCTACATAGTTGCAAGCAAGCTCCTGGAAAGTCCGTAAGTGCTCATCATATGGAGATGAGGGGTTATATGGAACAACTCATCGCACTAGGACAACCCTTTGATCATAATATGGCTATTAACTTGATCAATAGGTCCCTTAATAAGGACTTCAATGATTTCGTTCGTAACTATAATATGCATTGCACGGGGAAGACAATTAATGATTTGCATGCAATGCTCATTGACTTTGAAAAGGGTTTGAAAGATAAGGCATCCACTTCTACTCCTCAAGTACTTCATGTACAAAAGGGTAGAGTGTCGAAACCAAAACCGCAAGTGAATAAGAAGCAGAAAGGCAAAGGCAAGGTTGATAAGAGCAAGCAAGTTGCGACTACATCAAAACCAAAGCAGAACTTTGCTAAGAAATCTCTGAAAGATGAGACTTGTCACTACTGCAAGATGACTGGACACTGGAAGAGGAATTGCTCTCTCTATCTCCATGAAATGGCAGCAAGCTGCTGCTGAAGCATCTTCTGGTAACTTTTTTATGATAGAGTTATTTAATCTTTCATACAAATCAAACTCCTGGGTATATGATACGAGATGTGGTATTAATATTTGTAATACCCTGCAGGGATTTGAGTTGAAAAGGAGGCTTACCTATGGGGAACAATTTCTACAAGTGGGCAATGGTGCACAAGCAGCGGTTGAAGCTATAAGAATATTTAAATTAGTTTTACCTTCGGGTTTAGTACTGTTTTTGAATTATTGTCATTATGCACCTACAATTGTTAAGGGTGTCATTTCCTTTTCTTGTATGTTGGATCTTGGATTTACTCACACGATTGATAATAATAGAATTTCTGTTTTCAAAGATGGTTTATTCTATTTTGATGCAATTTCTGTGAATGGTGTTTTTGAAATTAACATGCATGATAAAAATTCCAAGAGGAAAAATAATTCTGTTTTTAGCATGAATAAGAAGAGTAAGTTAGACAAGAACTCTTCTTATCTTTGACATTGTAGGCTTGCCCATATTGGGAAGACTCGCATACAAAAGCTTCAACGTGATGGGCTTTTGGAAAGTATCAATGATGAATCATTTGATAAATGTGAATCTTGTATCTCTGGAAAGATGACCAAGAAACCTTTTAATAGCAATATTGAATGGGCTACTGAACTACTTGGTTTAATACATACTGATGTGTGTGGACCACTTAGACATGTGTCAAGGAAAGGTGCTAGCTACTTCTTGACGTTTACGGATGATTATAGCTGTTATGGTTATGTTTATTTACTTAAGCATAAACATGAGGTATTTGAAACATTCAAAACGTTTAAAGCCGAAGTAGAGTTACAACTAGGAAAGAAGATTAAAGCTCTTCGTTCTGATCATGGTGGTGAATATTTAAGTCAAGAGTTTAAAGATTATTTAAGTGAGAATGGAATTGTTCAGAAACTTACTTCTCCGTATACTCCACAACAAAATGGTGTATCTGAAAGGAGAAATCGTACATTATTGGATATGGTACGATCTATGTTTAATCTTACAACTTTACCATTATCTTTTTGGGATTATGCTCTTGAATCTGATGTTCGTATTCTAAATATGGTTCCCACAAAGAAGGTTGATAAGACACCATATGAACTATGGCATGGCAAGAAGCCATACTTGTCTTATTTGAAAATCTGGGGTTGTGAGGCGTATGTGAAACGTGACTCTGGAGATAAACTCCAACAACGCTCAGTAAAATGTATCTTTGTAGGTTACCCTAAGGAAACTATCGGTTACTACTTTTATTATCCGACTGAGAACAAAATAGTTGTGGCTCGGTATGGAGACTTCCTTGAAAATGATCTTGTAAATCAAGAACTCAGCGGGAGAAATTATGATCTTGAAGAAATTCAAGAAGATACATTTCCTTCTGAAAATACTAGCGAAGAAATTCCTGAAGAACCAGAAAGTCTGAGTGTTCCACCGGAATTAATTCCTCCACGTAGGTCTCAAAGGACCATACGTGTGCCAGATAAACTATGTCTTTACATAGAGGATGATGAGGAGGAAGTAGGGGATCTTGGTGAACCTGCTAACTATCGATCCGTAATGTCTGATCCAGAAAAGTCAAAATGGATAGTTGTGATGAATGAGGAAATGAAATCCATGGAAATCAATGATGTTTGGATTCTTGTAGACGCACCTAAAAATGCTAAAGTAGTGAAAAATAGGTGGATCTATAAGAAGAAAACTGACATGGATGGTGATGTACAATCCTATAAAGCACGTTTAGTGGCTAAAGGTTTTACTCAAACTTTTGGCGTAGACTACGAGGAGACATTTTCTCCTGTAGCAGACTTACGAGCTATTAGGATTCTCATAGCTATAGCAGCATACTATGACTATGAGATATGGCAAATGGATGTTAAAACTGCCTTCTTGAACAGTCGCTTAGATGAAGACATCTATATGCAACAACCGGAAGGGTATGTTGATCCTAAATATCCAAAGCGCGTGTGCAAACTTCAAAGATCTATTTATGGTTTGAAGCAAGCATCACGTCAATAGAATAAGCGATTTGATGAAGAAATCAAAAAGTTCGGATATATTCAAAATCGTGATGAGCCATGTGTATACCGCAAAGCTAGTGGGAGTAATGTAGTGTTCCTAATTCTATATGTCGATGACATATTAATCATGGGAAGTAACATTCCAAGACTTAAGGAAGTTAAGGATTATCTTGGTAAATGTTTTTCTATGAAGGATTTGGGAGATGCTGCGTAAATTAAAATCTATCGAGATAGGAGTAGACGGTTAATTGGTCTTAGTCAATATGCTTATATTGATAAGATATTGAAGAAGTATAACATGCATAACTCTAAGAAAGGTTTTCTACCGATGGAGGTTAAGCATGAGTTAAGTCATGAGAAAGATGCATCAACACCTGAAGAGGTGGCTTACATGAAGAAGGTGCCTTATGCTTCGGCTGTAGGATCTATTATGTATGCTGTAAGATGCACAAGGCCTGATGTGGCGTTTGCTCAGAACTTGGTCAGTAGATACCAACAGAATCCAGGAAAGTCCCACTGGACTGCTGTTAAGCATATTCTAAAGTATTTGAGAAGTACGAAAGATATGTTTTTGGTATTCGGGGGTAAACCAGACACAGAATTGAATGTAACAGGATTCTGTGATGCGTCCTGGCAATGTGATAAAGACGATACGAAGTCTTAGACGGGTTACGTGTTTGTCATCAATGGAGGAGCAGTTGACTGGAAGAGCAGTAAGCAGAAAACCATTGCTATGCATGCGACTCAATCCGAGTACATGGCCGCTTCAGAATCTGCAATGGAAGCTGTTTGGATTAGGAAGTTTATTGGAGATCTTGGAGTGATGCCTTCAATTAAAGAACCTATTGATATATATTGCGACAATTCTGCTGCAATAATATTCGCCAATGACCCTGGAGTTATGAAAGGCGCCAGACACTTTAAACGTAGATATCACTACGTTCGAGAACAAGTGGAAGCTCGAGAAATAAAATTAATAAAAGTTCACACAGATGATAACGTAGCTGGTCCTTTTACTTAAGGCTTTGTCTAGGCCAAAGGTAGTTAAGCATGCCAAGGCAATTGGGCTGCAACTAGATAGCGAATTCATGCAATAAATCTGTTGATTAGTATTTGGATAAAGGATGTAAGACATTATTGAATTGATGAAATAAAGATTGGATTTCGTTTATTTTCTGTTATTTGATTTTGTATCCTATTTTACATGTTTTAATCCGTGAGCATTATGATGTTTCTAAATGTCCGTTGTCGATTAATAATATGGGAGTATTATTAAACTAAGACAATTCAAAATAGTGACAGAGTATACTTGAAAGTATATTGGTCAAATTTTGGATGATATTTGATGGATCAAATATTGGACTTATCCCAACTATGTGATTTTACTTTATGGATCTTTGTCATTAAGTAAATCATAAATAGTTATCCTTAGACCTGAGATGCCAGAAAACTGCATTGAATATAGTGCATTTCTGTGAGGTAACCGAACGCTAAACGTAACTGGTAGTCATAAGGGTTATTTTCAGAAGTGTTGCAAAGTTCATGTGTTTTGCTTGTAGTCGAAATGGGATTCGTTTCCTTCAAATTATTATTTGAAGTATAAATACAACTGGGCCCCTCGGGGGAATAGTAAGATGTTTGTGTGGCCACACCCAAATTTGTTTTGGTAATCTTTCTATATCCGTAAACGAGAAACAGAATAGTTAATGAAGGAATGACTAAGATCCATATCCTTATTAACGATGTATTTGAAATGAAAGGATAATAATAATGATATAATCATTAAAAGGTTCTTGTCCAGGAGGCCTTACTCGAGTTGTACTAGTGACATTGTTAGTGTAACTAGACGCTAATCAATGTGATCACGATATTCGAATTTTGTCCAAGTGGGAGCTGAAAGTTTATGGACTTAAAAATCGATTGTCGTGTGATATGATCGAACTCGAGATCACAGGATTGCACATATTACGTGAAGGGTTAATTTGTTTATTAAATATATTTATTATATTTATTAAATCAAACCGTAGCTAACGATCGTTAAGTAATTAAAAGTTAAGTATTAAACGACCGTTATAGAAGGTTAAAGAAGCTAAAAGAAGGAGACGGAAAAGTTCCGGAAACATCTTTTTGAGGTGGTATATATTCGGCCTAAATAGGGAGACAAAAGAAAGGGGAAAAGATTTTGTGGCTTTATTTTGTTTAACCTTGGAAGAGAAGTTTTCCAAGGTGTATATAAACAAACCAAAAGCCTCATAATTTTCACCTCATATCTCTTTTTCTCTTGCTCTAAAATCCGGCCAAACAAACACCCTATTAGGGTTCTTCTTTAATTTTTATTAAGCTATTCTAGATCTAGTCCTGGCCCGTCTCTAGGGTTGTTGGGTAGATCTTCCATAGACTTGGAAGCTCGGTTTGTTCGTGCTAGACTCACGATTGACTCATCGTATCACGTGTGTACAAGATCGTGGTGTAATCTTGCTTTAGATTACATCCTGGTGGTGTTCGTGATCTATCTCTACCGGTGACCATTCTGTCAACTTGTAGATCTTGCTAGGATAAAGGTATGTAACCCTAGCCTTGATTAATTATAATCGTGTTAATTAAATATCTTGTTAATTTGCTTCTGCTGTGTGTTCTTTGATCCATTTTAGGGTTTTTATAATTGTTATGATAATCATAAACCATCAATCACTCATGTAACTGTTAAACAATTCCGGAGTTAGGATTACTATACATAGCTATGGCAAGTACAAAAGTGGGATAAAATTAAACAAACAATTGCAATAGTTGGTCCTTGGTTAGCCTAATGAGCTTGGCTCCAATCGTTTCCAAGATGAAGTGAAACCACCTTCTCGTCAAGGTTCTTAGGCAACACATATCTCGTTCTTGTACTTGTAGATTGCCTTCTCGTTCCACAAATCAAGTTGAGTAATCACTTGGTTATAGTATGCGTGTTCCAACGATAATAACTCCGTAAGCAAACACCGCCTATGTTGCTCAAGCAACTTGTCTTGTTACATAATCTTATGCTACACTACTAAAAGACGTAGCGAATTGACGATCTAGCAAGCGAGAAAATATATCAAGAGAAAATGTATGTTTAGGCCCATGTTTTACAGTTTGGTGTGCTTTTTGTAACAGCTTTTTATGTTGTTTTGAACATCTTTATATGTTGCTTGTAACACGTTGGAAGGCTGTTTAGACAACAAAAAAAGGGTATCTAGACACTCATTTTAAATCTCTAACATGACAACCAAATTTTTGATGCGCAACATCAGACCTCTAACATGGATTTTATTTAAAGGCAAAAAATGATAGTAATATACTTTGTATGTTAGAAACTAATGATAGTTGATAGAAAGTGAACATCATGGTTCTGACCTGTAAGAAAAGTAGTCATATACTCATATGTAATCTGTATGAATGACTTGTTTTTTTAATATTACACATCCCTACATACCTTGACAACTATGTATTCAATTCTTCCATGCATATTAAGGGTTATCTGTTTTGGATCTTTACTCTTTTAAGTTCTTAGTGAAAATACAAACCTATAAACTCATATTGTATTGAGGTTCCCTACCTAACATCGGACTATCAAATAAGTAAACAACTTAAAATACGTACCTCAAGTCACATCTTTTTTATTGGTTTTAACTATGGTTCGAGTACTGAGTCCACTTGATGGCCTGCTTTTTTTTGTGAACTAACTGACGACAGAAAAATAAGAAAAAAGATCGGAATCTGGTAAGCACCGACACCTTTGATTTCAGCGGTGGTACCGCAAATGTTTTTTTGTGATTATATGAGTGGCCAGCATATGACTATCCCTGCATAAACGATCGACAGATATCAAGCAGGTTCAAAGTGACTTCTTGATATATCGCTTCAAATGTTACACAACAAAATTGATTAGTAAAAGTACAATATAATATCAACTATTGTAATGCCAAAGCAGCGGAACCCAAATTGTGCTAAGCAAATGATCTAAACATACTTCTCACTTTTAATAAAAAAATTCACAGGTAGGCGCATATCAGTTGGTATATTTCGTTTTTCTAGCATACTTTGAACCTATATATCAATAGCATTTATAATGACTTTAGTCCACCAATGGACTTATTAACTTTCCTTTTGGGTTTTCTCTTAGCAGTTGGAAATAGTGGAAGTAAGTGCTACGTATCATTTGGTTTATGGTGAAGCTAAATAAAAATATATGTATAAATGTTGGCACATTTAATCTAACACCAAAAACGACGCTTTTACCTTTATCCAAAAAAGACTTTTTGAATCCTAAGAATGACACTTTTATCTTTATAAATACTGATATGAACAATACCTTGTATTAAAAACTTCCTTGGGGTAGATAAATCCTACACGCTCGGATTTCGTATCATGGGCGAACAAAGCAGCAACCGAACCACCATGCTCTAGTTTTCCATGAACAATATGCGGTTTTTGTTTTCATATAGACTGCAAGCAAAATATACACTAATATGACCATGCACTTGTACAGAAACTTTCAAAATAAGCCAAATAAGTGATCCTATCAAACATATTCTAAAATGTTACCATTAATCCTATGTTTTTGGAATTCACAGCTAAACCGACTATCTCACATAAATATCTCATTTCCTTAATTGACCTACTATAATTTACATAAACATATTTTAAAAATGTTACCATTAATCCTCTATCTTTGGAATTCACAGTTAGACCCACTATCTCACACAAATATGGCATTTCCTTGATGACCTACTCTAGTTTACCAGCTGCAGTATTATAAAATGTTGATATGAATGTGACTAATGGTAAATATTACAGACACAATATCGGATTGTGATAACATTGACGTAAAGGGTAATAAATTGCGTCTTATGAAGGGAGCATAACATATTGGATAATCAAAATCAAGTTTCAAATGTTACAAAACATGCGATACACGATAGTGGTTCGACCCTCTTATGGAACACCTACCTAAACTTATTACCTACTTTTCCAGCAATATAAATTGATAAGGAAATGGGAAGATAAACATTTCAAAAGTGCTAGCATCTCTTAAAAATGCAAGATAAGAGAACTGATAATAAGCACATCACCTTCAATGGTTGTTTTGGTGGGTCAACTAAAGACCCACAACGTATTATGTTTCTTAGGATGAATCTTTATAACGCGTCATCCAATTTCATCAACGTAACTACAAAATTAAAATGCAATTAGCATAAAATAAATAGCCTAATAAGCAACCGTGAAACCCCCACTCAAAGCAACCCAAAACCGCCACTCTTTGAAGTATATTCTAGTTTATGAACTTATTTTCATACGTAATGGGATGTTGTCTAAGCTAATGTAATGGTGTTATGAGCTTATTTAGAGTTTCATAAGCTCATAAGTTCAAGGGGATAACCTCACGTGACCCCAAAAACTCGCTAAACTAATGATTTTGTGAAGAAGATTTATCAAACAAGATACAAAAAGCAGATGAGACATCAATATCAATTAAAATATACATAAAACAACCAATTGACTTTAAAAAAATAACATACCTGATTTAAGTTTTATATTGTTGGCATCAATGGGATTAGCTGAAAAGATTGGCTCCACTTGCATCCTGTAATATCCAATCTTTAAGTTAGTCTAAAAAACCCCAAAACAATTCCAATTTCTAATTCCAAAACATCTTCTGATAATTCAAAACCCATAATAGTAATTTACAAAACATAATAGACATAGAATAGAAATCCCTAATTCATTATGTATAGAGATAAAGTTAATACACATAAATAAAGATTAAACCCACCTGACAACTGGTACCACCACCACCGCCATAGGAGCATAGGGTTCTCAAACCTACAAAAGGAGTTACATCAAAATCAGACGCGCGCAGTTGAAAGATAAACATCTAAAAAATAAGCAGTAAACCTTTTAAGCTGTGAAAGAAACCAATCCGATCAATTAACTTTTTTTGGTTATTCATCAGAACCGGCATGACAGATCTGCATGTGTAGAGAGGGTGAATAATTTTTTCGGTTAAACTCTATGACTCATATGGATGATCTCTATGTTTTTAGAGAGAGAGAAAATTGAGATGCTGAGATATGTTAGGAGTAAAACACGTATGTGGGATACGTGGCATATGTGAAAGAGTTTCCCGCCATTGAATTATAATATTAATTGTTTTACTGTAGCAAATTATTTCGTAAAACAGTTATAAGTATTAATATTAGGGGCCGTTTGGTTAAAGATATTAAAATTCTGGAATTATAAATTCTAGTATATTAAAATTCCTCAGAATTTAAAATTCTAGAATTTAAAATGCCTAAGCCTGTTTGGTTGGCAGAATTTATAATTTTTTGAAATCTTGATTTTAGGTTGAACCATTTATCGAATAAATATTTCTTTATATATATTTTCTATTTAAAAGATTAAAATTCGAATTTTCACATTTTATATAAATTTTAAAAAAATTATATAAATTTAATAAAAAATTATATAAATTTTATAAAAAATATATAATAATTTTATTTAAAATTTATAAAAATATATATAAATATTATAAGAATTTATATAAATTTTATAAAAGCATTATATAAATTTTTTAAATTCTTATACAAAATTTATAAAAAGTTTATATAAATTTTATAAAAATATATATATAAACCTTATAAAAAGTTTATATATTATAAAAAAAATTCATAAATTTTATAAAAAAAATTATATAAATATTATAAAAGAATTCATTAAAAAAAATTAAAATTTTTTTTATATAAATTTTATAAAAATCTTATAAAAATTTTATATAAATTTTATATAAGTTTTATAAAAAAAATTCATTAAAATTTTAAAAAAAATCGTTTAATTTTATAAAAAAAATTATATATTTTTTATAAAAAATTCATAAATTTTATAAAAAAAGTATTTAAATTTTTTAAGAAATTTCAATAAATTTTATAAAAATTATATCTATATTTCATAAAAAAATTCTATATAAATATTTACTTAAATTTATATAAATTTTATATAAATTTTTAAAATTTTATAATTTTTTATTTAAACATAAAAACCGAAATAATAACGACAAGAAAAAAAGTTTATGAAAAATAATTTTCAAGTAAATTAAAATTCCTTACTTTTTGGAGGAATTCTAATATCCCTCATTTTGGGAATTCAAGGAATTTTAAATTTCATTCTTTGGTTATACCAAACACAATATTTTGGGGATATTAAAATGTAGAAATTTTGAATATCCCCCAATATTCTTGAATATCCCCAAACCAAACGGCACCTTAATTTTTTCTTATGAAGAATTTATTTAAAAAACAAATATAGATCTCCGTTTGTATTATTGCGCGTTTATACAAAAAGTACATACATGTGAAAGAGCCACGCTGGCGACCGCATTACACGCACACTTTGCAAGTTTGACCGCGCAACCAAAATTCAAAAACAAGAACCAATTGAAATCTCCACCGTCCAATCTCAAACTTAAAAAATCAACGGCCCAATCCGCACCACTCCCTCTCCACCAATCACATGACACCTTTCTTTTCTATATAAACAACAAACCCACACCAATTCCCAAAACCATCCATCACTCTCCAGATCTCAAAACACACTCTAATTTCACACACACTTTAATTCAAATGGCACCAAAGGCAGCAGAGAAGAAACCCGCAGCGGAGAAGAAGCCAGCAGCCGAGAAAACCCCAAAACCCAAAGCCGAAAAGAAGCTTCCAGCTAAGGACACGTCAGCATCAGCAGACAAGAAGAAGAAGAGACACAAGAAGTCAGTTGAGACATACAAGATCTACATCTTTAAGGTTTTGAAACAAGTGCATCCTGATATCGGAATCTCAAGCAAGGCTATGGGGATTATGAATTCTTTTATTAATGACATCTTTGAGAAATTGGCTGCTGAGAGTTCTAAGCTTGTGAGGTATAACAAGAAGAACACTCTTTCTTCTCGAGAGATTCAGACTGCTGTCAGATTGGTCTTGCCTGGTGAGTTGGCTAAGCACGCTGTTTCTGAAGGTACCAAGGCTGTCACCAAGTTCACCAGCGGTTAAGTTAGACACTGATTGTTTAGATTTGGTTTTATTCAGTGTAGATCTGTTGCAATATCGATGTCTTATCGGTTATTATGAATTGTATTTCCTTTTTTTATTGCTGAAATGGAAATTTATCATTAATTTCTGTCAATTCATTGTTTTTAAGTTGTTGTGATCTTTTGGGTTCATTTCTTTGAAATAAACTTGAATTTCTTAACTGTTACTAATAGTATTGTTATGTTTGCCTGATGGCTCTTGCTTTGCATATGGTTTAATATCACAGATTTTAAACAACTGCGTTGTATTTTTTAATATACACAGATTTTGGTTAAGAAACGATCCACTTCTTCACTGCATAAGTGCCACTTACCCTCACTTATTCTTCACCCCTTGACAGTTGTTGAACCATCAGGACCCTCTATATGCAGTATGTTAGGATTGATATGTGCGTGGTCTAATCACACATTTCATAATAATCATAAGTCATTTTACATGTATATCAACTAGCTGTCTGTTAGGATTGATATCCTCATTCCCACAGTGTAAACTTCAGTAGGTCATTGCAAGCCTACAACTTGTTGAGCATATTCATAATTCATAAGGAAAAAAAGTTTCACATGTGACAAAATGTAAGCTCCTCAAAATTACAATGAATATTACGGTTCTCTACACCCCTACCCCTCCAAACATATGAGATCGAAATTTACTAGAAAGAATGTTGAATTATTTGGTCTCCTATTATACAAGTTTATAACCTTGAAGGGTTGTTTGGTATCTTATTTTGCTCTAATATTACCGTTGTTGTCTTCTTGTGTTGTGTTTGTATTTTATGTTATTGTGCAGGGACCATTTCTGCTCAAGTGTGGAATCTTTGGAAGACTGGTCAAGGCATTGTGGTTTATAGCTTGGGAAAAGTCTTTGAGAAGACTCGAGATACACACACACACTTTGTTCACTCTCTCTCTCCCAACAAATCCAAATATCTGTTATCTCCATCAAACGTTTATTTGTTCAAACGTTTGATTTTTATTATCTTTGTTGTACTGAACCTTGTATTCTTGGGTTGCACTCATTTGAGGACAACCCTTTCTGTTTGTATGTTGATAGCACCCATTTGGGGACTATCCTGGATTCTTTGATTAATAGCACACAAGGGGTGGTTGGTTGAGTGCTTAATACTGGTGTTTGACTAAATTTTACATGGTATCAGAGCGAAGGTTGTTCTAGATCTAGTTGGATCTTGCTTCCTTGCTCTTGTTCGGTTGTTCTTGACGTTCTTGGTGGTGGATATTGTTGGCCGTCATCAGATCTAACTTTTTCTGAAAAATCAAAATTAGGGTTTCACAAACCCTAACTTTTATTTTTTGGGGGTTTTGATTCTGGTGGCTTCCATTGATCATTGGTGACTTGGAATTAAGGTTTAATGTGACCAGATCTTTCTATTTCAAAAAATTCAAAATTAGGGTTTCTCAAACCCTAATTTTATTTTTTGGGGTTTTTTGATTCTGGTGACTTGTGTTGATACCTGGTGGCATATTTTAGGGTTGTAAAACCTTAATCGCTTTTTTGGAGGTTTCTTGTGCTTCTGGTGGTTCCATTTGCTGACTTTTGTGTCTCTTGACTAAGTGAATCAAGAGCACAAAGTTTTTTGCTTCAATTATTGCACTGTAAGTGATTCGTGTTTACTTTTTCATTGACCTTTCTTGGTGGGTGCAAACTGGTTGGTTAACACCTTGACCCTCCAACCTAGATTGGTGTGGATACCTGCTCTGGCCAACCACAATTCACCAAGTATTGTGTTGATGTTCTTGTAGTTCGAATCTGTTCTCCTTTATCTTTTTTATTAATTATTTGCCCTCTTGCTTTGTGCTATTTGGTGTTTTTTTGTCTGCTTTGTTTATCTGTTTAGTTTTGTGTTATCATGTCTGGACCTGCTCCTAGTGGTAGTCCTAGTGGTGGTCCTTCACCTTCTAGTACTTCCACTAGCCACTCTGAATTAATTAGTTCTCTTGATGCTGGGAATCCTCTTCATTTACAGACTAATGATAGTAATATTGGTGCTTTGGTTAGTATTAAACTTACTGGTTGTGAAAATTATAGGGTTTGGGCTAATGCTATGAAAATTGCTCTTCAAGCTAGAAATAAAATGGCTTTTGTTGATGGAACTTGTGTGAAATCTGATTATGCTAGTAGTATACCTTTGTCTAATCAGTGGGATAGATGTAATGCCGTTGTCTTGTCTTGGTTGTTAAGTAGCATTTCTGAGGACCTGTATCTTAGTCAGGTCTATTCTGAAAATGCTTCTCAAGTTTGGAATGAACTTAGGGAAACTTATGATAAACTTGATGGTTCTATTCTGTTTAATCTAATTCAAAAGATTAATAATTTCAAGCAAAATGGTTTGTCTGTTTCTGAATATTATCATAAGTTGAACTCTCTTTGGAGGGAATTTGATATTCTTACCAAATTCTCTCCTTGTACTTGCAATGCTAGAACTGAGGCTGGTAAGCATCAACAATTGATGAAGTTAATGCAGTTTTTGATGGGTTTAGATGATGTTTATCAGCCAATTAGAAGTTCGTTGTTGACTCAACCTGCTTTACCTGATGTTAAAGATGCTTTTATGATTGTGTGTAGGGAAGAATCCCATAGGGGGCTTGGTTCCAACTCTGGGGCTTCAAAACCCCAGGTTAGTGCCTTTGTTGCTAAGACTGGTGATCAATTTAAAAATCAAAATAGAAACAGTTTTAACAACAACACTAATAGAAACCAAAATCAACCTTTTTCTCCTAACAACAATAGAAACCAGTCTTCTAACAACAACAACAATGGAAATGTGAGGTCTTCTTATAATTCTTTCAGTTGTACTAAATGTAGGTTGAAAGGGCATACTGTTGAGAGATGTTATGAAATCATTGGTTACCCTCCTGGGTACAAGAAAAATCCTAATGTTGTTAATAATAACAACAGAATTTTTCAAAACAACAACAACAACAGATCATCTGGTTCTAGCAACAATGTTGATGCTCCTATTCCTAATGTGCTTTTACCTTTTTCCAATGAACAAATTGCCAAGATTATGTCTTTAATTGGGGAAAAGGAGAACTCTGTTGCTCAAACCAATATGGCAGGTATAAACTTCAGTTTCTTTAATGCTAACATATTTTTCAATAATCATTTTCACAGATTTTTTATTGCCAATATAAAGTTTAATGGGTTGAATATCAATCTGGGGTGGATTATTGATTCAGGGGCAAACCAACACATCACTAACTCTATTAAGAATATGACAAATATTTTGGACATATCTGAACTTAATATTACCGTTGGACATCCTAATGGTACTGTTGCGAAAATAACTCATGTTGGTAATCTTAGACTTACTAACAATGTCATTCTGTTTGATGTGCTGGTTATACCTGAATACAAAGTTAGCTTGTTATCTGTGAACAAAATGATTAAAGATAGTAAATTGCATGTTGGTTTCAATGAGCATGATTGTGTGATTCAGGATTCGAAAAAGGAGATTGTCCTGGGGATTGGTAGAGAACTTGA
The DNA here is from genome assembly GCA_025667525.1 of Glebionis coronaria. Classification (NCBI taxonomy): domain Eukaryota; kingdom Viridiplantae; phylum Streptophyta; class Magnoliopsida; order Asterales; family Asteraceae; genus Glebionis; species Glebionis coronaria. The sequence continues at coordinate 108,542,412 of CM046879.1, read as the reverse complement.
TGGCCTTTATATGTTTGATTTTGATTGTAAGATGCCTTTTGTTAAGAGTAACTTGTCTCTTCTTTGTTGTCATGTGTCTAAATCTGTGTGGCACAATAGGCTTGGTCATCCCTCAGACCATGTTCTCAAGGTTTTAAAATCTAGTTTGAATCTGACCAAACCTGAACATTTTTACCCTTGTGAAATTTGTCATTTTTCAAAACAAACAAGGGAACCGTTTCCGCTTAGTAATCATAAGTCCACCAAATTAGGTGATCTCATTCATCTTGATCTATGGGGTCCTTACAGAGTTACCTCTAGAGAAGGGTTTCGATATTTTTTAACAATTGTTGATGATTTTTCAAGAGCTGTGTGGGTTTATTTGCTTAAGTCTAAAGATGAAGTGTTTGAATACTTTTGTACCTTTTGTAATCTCATTTTTAATCAGTTTCATAGAAAAGTTAAAATCATAAGATCTGATAATGGCACAGAATTTGTTAACAATAAGATGGGAACTTTTTTGAGGGATAAGGGTATTGTGCACCAAACTACCTGTGCTTATACTCCTCAGCAAAATGGAATTGCTGAGAGAAAGCACAGGCATCTTCTTAATGTTGCTAGGAGTCTTCTGTTTCAAGGGGGTATCCCTTTATGTTTTTGGACTGAATGCATCTTAACTGCTACTTACTTAATTAACAGGCTTCCGTCTTCTGTTCTTGCTGGAAAATCTCCTTTTTGTATGCTATATGGTAGTGAACCCTCTCTTTCCCATTTGCGATGCTTTGGTTGCCTCTGTTTTTGTAGTGTGTTAAATGTGTCTGATAAATTCTCTCCAAAGTCTAAAAAATGTATTCTAATTGGTTACTCATCTTCAAAAAAGGCTTATAAACTTTTGAGTCTTGAAAAAAGAAATTTCATTTTTTCAAGAGATGTTAAATTCTATGAAACTATCTTTCCATATAAAATAAAGTCTAATAAAAACAGTTTTGATAATAGTGAGTTGAATAAAGATAATCTTTTTGGGTCTGATGAAGTTAATCATAAAAATTTCTTTGATTTTTTTGAGTCGGGGCATCAAAACATTGTAAGACCCAATGATGAAGGAGAGAGTACCTCTGATGATGATGGAGGTCATTCGGATGACTCCTCAAATGATGCTGCAAGGATGCAGCCTATTGAGGAGGATGTCGATACCACATCATCAACAGATGAAAACAACATTTCTGAGGGCAATATTTTCCAACAACAAAATGTTCCTACTTTTGATACCAGCAATCAAACAGAAGATGAAGGCCAATCTCCTTTGCCTGAACCCAGAAAATCTAATAGAATATCTAAGTTACCTGAAAAGTTGAATGATTTTGTTCTTGATGGTAAAGTTAGGTATGGCCTTAATAAGTATGCTAATCATACTAAACTTGCTCTTGATTTATGCTGTTTTATTGCTAATTTGAATAAAACTGCTGAGCCTAGTTGTTTTGAGGATGCTATCAAAGATCCTAACTGGGTCCAAGCTATGAACAATGAAATGGAGTCTCTCTATCTTAATCATACTTGGACCCTTACCGATTTACCTATCCATAGGAAAGCTATCAAGTCTAAGTGGGTTTACAAAATCAAATACAAATCTGATGGGGAAGTTGAACGTTATAAAGCCAGCTTTTTGCCAAAGGTTGTAGCCAAAAAAGGGGCATTGATTATGATGAAATATTCAGCCCTGTTGTTAAAATGACAACTGTTAGATGTGTTATTAATATGGCTGTTCAAAACTCTTGGGGCATATTTCAATTGGATGTTAACAATGCTTTTCTCTATGGAGACCTTACTGAGGATATCTATATGATTCCTCCACCCGGTTTCTTTGACAAAAATGAAACAAGGGTTTGTAAGCTCTCCAAATCTTTATATGGCCTTAAGCAAGCTCCTAGACAATGGAACAAGAAATTAGTAGAGACTTTGACCAATGCTGGTTTCATCCAAAGCATTAATGATCACTCTCTGTTCGTTAAGAACAAAGATGACATTTTTCTTGTTCTTTTAGTCTATGTTGATGATATTATCATCACTGGCAACAACAAAGATGAAATTGCTACCTTTAAGAGTTTTCTGAACCAGAAGTTCAAAATAAAGGACTTAGGTGAACTCAAATTCTTTCTGGGTATTGAAGTGCTTAAAGTTAATGATGGTTTATGTTTAAACCAGCGAAAGTATTGTATTGAGCTCTTATATGAGTATGGTCTTTTAGCATGCAAACCTATCTCTACTCCTATGCCTGAGAATGGTATCCTACCCCATAAAGAATCTTTGGATGATAAATACTTGAAAAATATTACGGCATACAAAAAAATTGTGGGTAAGCTCATTTATCTATGTAACACTAGACCTGATATTGCCTACTCTGTCCATTGCTTGAGTCAGCATATGCATGCTCCTCTTCAATCTCATCTTGATGCTGCATTTAGAGTTCTTAAGTATCTTAAGAATGCTCCAGGTGCTGGTATCCTTTTTAAGAGATCTGCTAATCAAAGCATTTGTTCATATGCTGACTCTGATTGGGCAAAATGCAAAGTGACCAGAAGGTCTGTATCTGGCTATTGTGTTTATGTTTGTGGTAACTTAGTCTCTTGGAAGAGTAAAAAGCAAGCCACCCTGTCTAGATCTTCTGCTGAAGCAGAATATAGATCCATGGCCTCTGCTGTTTGTGAGATAATGTGGATTGTTAAGATCCTGAAGGATCTTGGTATGACTGGTAAAATTCCTGCTTTTCTTTATTGTGATAACAGCTCTGCTATCCAGATTGCTGCTAATCCGGTTATGCATGAGAAAACCAAGCACTTTGATATCGATGTTCATCTTATTAGAGAAAAAGTTGCTTCAGGTCTTATTCGTACTATGAAAGTACAATCTGAGAAACAGATTGCTGATATTTTAACCAAAGGGTTGGGAAGTGCTCAGCACAATGATCTCTGCTCCCAACTTACTTTGTACAATGTGTTTGGCTTATAAACTTGTGGGAGGGTGTTGAATTATTTGGTCTCCTATTATACAAGTTTATAACCTTGAAGGGTTGTTTGGTATCTTATTTTGCTCTAATATTACCGTTGTTGTCTTCTTGTGTTGTGTTTGTATTTTATGTTATTGTGCAGGGACCATTTCTGCTCAAGTGTGGAATCTTTGGAAGACTGGTCAAGGCATTGTGGTTTATAGCTTGGGAAAAGTCTTTGAGAAGACTCGAGATACACACACACACTTTGTTCACTCTCTCTCTCCCAACAAATCCAAATATCTGTTATCTCTATCAAACGTTTATTTGTTCAAACGTTTGATTTTTATTATCTTTGTTGTACTGAACCTTGTATTCTTGGGTTGCACTCATTTGAGGACAACCCTTTCTGTTTGTATGTTGATAGCACCCATTTGGGGACTATCCTGGATTCTTTGATTAATAGCACACAAGGGGTGGTTGGTTGAGTGCTTAATACTGGTGTTTGACTAAATTTTACAAAGAAACCACATCTACCGTATATGTGTAAGACAAAAACAACACATGAATGATCCTCAACTTGTTAAAAAGGGTCACTCAATGATGAAATGAATCTAATGAATGAAATTTGTTATATATTAACTTTCAAATTCGGCTTACCTTCAACCACTTGAAGCCTTCATCATTCTCTTCTTCCCATGTACTTGCAAGTCTCGAATATGTCATTGACTGATCAACAGAACGGGTCTCATTCTCTTGTTGTAACACCGAGAAAAGATTTTTCAAGGCTGCATTAATGTATTCAAATTACTAAAAGTTGTTAAATGAAGTACCTTGAAATCAGGTAGAGAGTATTCAAGTCTATCTGGATTTGATTGCTTTCCAAGATCAGTTTGTACCGAGATATTAGCATGTGACAAATCCACACCTGAACTGTTTAGTGCTTGCGTTAGATATCCTGTGCTTTCCAATATCTTCTAACTATATCAAATGTTGCCTGATGCTTAGCCCATGCATATCTCAAATATCATGAATGCATACTTTTCAGGTGAACGGGTGAACTTGAGTATTATTGCAGACATAATAGCCTGCTGACAACTCGTATTTCAATCCGTTTGAAACAGGGGAGAATTATTGCAGACATAAATGGAAGGGGATAAAAATAAGGGATCTAGAAATAGTGTCTGATACTATTTCTTTTCAGGGTCTTGTAAGCATTTGTCTTGAGAGAAGGGAGAAAAGATACTCCCTGCAGGAATGTCTGATACTAATATTTTTGGTTAAATTAGTTCCCGTCTAAGTTTTCTGTTTCTACTTACCTCTTCACAGTCTTTAGTCGTGAACAAAACCATGGCCCTTGTGCTACTGTAGCATGTCAATCTGTTGCTTTTCTATTCTCAAGACAAATAGCAGCCACATTGGCAATCATGCCCCGCCCCAAGCATCTGCAACAAGGTTGTGCCCATACATCAATGAATTTGAAGGATGCTTATTTATTTACATCATCTGCAAATTTTTAACCAGTTCTAGAAAAGGGAGAAAAGATGGTCCCTGCAGGAATACAATAAATGATGGAGAATGTATGTAGTGAAGGCGACTGTGAGCTTGTATGATGTCTGTCATACCCCATGGTGAAGATAATTTATGACACAGTAGTGCTAAAATGGGAACATATATCGACCAACCTACAGTAAGTCCAACGGAAGGTAAATAAGATCATATAAAGTATTTACAGAATCAACTATCTCTAAATTTTACTGTGTAGTTTATAGGCAACAAATCAGCAAGATACAAATATATTCACCACAGCTGACTTTTGTTGTATTTTTCATGAAAACAGAACAACGACAAGCATTGCAACTATAAGTTTTTGTATCAACACCAGAGAGACAAAGTGGGCTACTCTTTAGAAAAAATGATCTCTTAATTGAGTTTGACAATATTGTACGGGTCAAATATTCGATTCAATGTATGTTTTGCATCTTTGAGTAATAGCTTAAGTGACTTGTCTACTGTACGCATAACAAAGAGCCTATACTGCATTTTTATGAGTTACGGTTAATCATTGACAATAACTAAGTTTTCAGACTGGGTAACAAAGCTAATATGACTGTCTCGGACTCTCGGATGTAAAACATAAACTAAGGCCTACAAGCAATATGAATGTCTCGGATGTAATCACATCAATAGACAACCATGTGAAAAGGAAGCATAATAAAACGCCTACATATGAGTCAGTGTGAAAGTAATGAAGGTCCTTCTGATTGTTTGGCTAATATGTTCTCAAGTGCAGGTAAGTTGCCATATGTTTTAACTGGACATCTTAAATGACTTCCGTTTCCAGATACCAGTGATCATTTTAAAAAGTAATTTACAAACAATCAAAAGAAAATTTCATAAACAACTTACCAAAGCCAAAAAAAAACTTCACAAATTTGATTAGTAAATAAAATTATCTAATTGGCTATGATTTCACATTACCAACCATCATTAGCAAATAGCCTAAATGCATTAGCATACATAAAAATGTAAATCAAGCGCAAATTAAAAGTAAAAGTCACCATTCTATTTCAAAATCAGATAGATACAACAAAACAAGAAGTTTCGCTAAAACCCAATCCATAATAACAAACTTAAGCCTTCTTTGGAGATTTCTTTGGCGATGGTTTGGTCTTGTCACCCTCGGTGGCAGCAGATTTCTTAGGCAAAAGCACGGGGTTGATGTTGGGCAACACTCCACCGCTAGAAATGGTAACACCAGCAAGCAGTTTCCCCAATTCTTCATCATTCCTGATGGCCAAAAGCAAATGGCGTGGGTTAATCCTTGTCTTCTTGTAGTCTCTTGCAGCATTTCCGGCCAATTCCAAAACCTCAGCAGCAAGGTATTCAAGGACAGCAGCGAGATAAATAGGAGCACCAGAACCAGTCCTCTTAGCATATCTTCCTTTCTTCAAAAACCTTCCAATTCTTCCCACTGGAAACTGAAGCCCTGCTTTCACTGATTTCGTAACCGCCTTCTTTCGCACTCCGGCTCCCTTTCGTCCTCCGGCTCCCTTTGTCTTTCCTGATTCCATCTTTTTTCTTTTGAAAAATGAATTTGGATCTGCTTTTGAGATTTGAAAATGTGTTTGGTGAGAAATGAGAGAGAGTGAGTGCTGTTTATATAATTGTGTGGGTGAGTTTGACAGGTTGGCGATCCGTGTCTTGTGTTTCTTTTTTGGCCGTTGGATGGTTAAAATGAGATGAAAGGGGTGATCCAATGGTTTTGAGGTGTGACATGCTGGAGATCCGTGGCTTATTTGTATCAGATTTTTTGTTCATTTGTCTTTTAAACAAATTTGAGCAACTTTTTCTCTTTTAAACAAAATAAAATGGCTTTGTTTTTTCATTTGCTTTATCACACATTCACACATATACATAAATCAAAAGCACTTTAACTATAAAGATTTGTTTGATATGCATATTATGGCGAAATAAAATAATTAAATGATGAATATAATTTTTTTTTTACTTTTTAGAACGACAATTTTTACAACTCACACAACTATCTGTCACAAATTCTATCTCACATGTCTCCACCGAGACTTGAACCCACAACCTTTATGTTAGAGGGTCACTCACATACCGCTAGACCAAGAGGCCTTTGGTTAAATGATGAATATAATATAGTGTTTGATGATATACGTTGTTATGTTCTATGAATAATTAAGGCTGAACGGAGTAAAAGCATAGTCGCTCGCTGTTTCCCCATACTCGCGCGCGACTCTCAATACTCTACCCAGAAACTCGCGCGCGACTCACTTGCAGGCAACCAAAAAAAGGGGCAGACTCACTCAGCGTGAGTTACTTATGGTGGGACCCATATGTTTTTTTAACGTTTACATGTTTTTAAAAAAAACAAATTCTAACCACAAATTTACTTATAAAAACACTATCATCTTCTTCATTTTTCACACACAAACACTAAAACCTCTCATCTCCATTTTTTCAAATCGTGTCACAAGAAAATACACCCCGATCCGGCAACAAACGTCGAGGTAATCGAAATACCCAAAACTCACCACCCACACCGCGAGGAACCTTCGACCTAGATAACCCGCCACCCCAACAAATGAATACCATACGACCACCATCATTTTATCAACAACAACCTTGCCCAAACTATTGGGTCAGTATTTACTGACCCTGAAGCAACTCTAGGATTTGAATATAAAATCCCCCTAAGTGTTTCATGCTCAGGAGTAAGGCCAGTCTACTGAAGGATGACCAGAGGAACAAAGTTCCTACTAAAGACTTTGTAGCTAAAGAACGTTCAACATTCCCCTTCCAGTTAACTTAGAAGACAAAGGAGTCTTCGCTTCAAATACTAGGTGGTCTAGTTGCTGAAGAACAAGGACTGAAGAAGGGCTTTCAGTTCAGTTTGGTTTGACAATAGCAAATTGAATGATGTCGATCTCCTCTGGGATACTAAAGACTCTTCAGTATTCTGATGGTTTGCATTAGGCGGGAAAAGATAATTTTAAGTCAAAGTAAGTTGCTTGTATACTTAGATATAAGTACAACCTTTATCTTTTCTATAATAATTTAATATATACTTTGTACTGTTTATCCAGCATGGGCATCAACCACCCACTGGATAAACCCATGCATTGAAACATGCAAATGCAAACCCTAGTTTCAACTGCCTATAAAAGGTACATTGAGAGAGAAAGGGTTAACCAATACAAGAGTATAAACTCTGGGAAACCTTTCTCTCTCGATACCAACTAAACCATATAGTCAAGATGCATATGAACATTTAGATTGGAGCTTAGACTTTAACTTTGGTTATATGTTTAAGTAGAGGAGATCACAACTCATTGTCATTCAACCACTTTGTTATTCCGCAAACAAAGTGGGTTATAGATTCTTTATTTGATTCTAATAAAAGTTTATATGCTGAAAAGTTATTGGTATTGTTGTTTTAATTGTTCATAGTTCTTAATTATTGTTAAAACAATACACTTGAGTCTTGGTAAATAGTTATTACTCAAGGTTGATAAGTAATAACGATTTACAAGGGACCAACAAGTGGTATCAGAGCAGTTTGATTAGCTAAACTCTTATTTTATTAAACTGTTCATTTAAAAGTTTTCAAATCAAGATCCAAAAATGGCTCAAGTTATACCACAAACCCTAGAATATAGGGGTGGCCAACTCAATGTTGATCCTGTACTAGAGGTAGCTAGCTTTACAAATTAGAATAAGAGGTTTCTTGTCCACATGGTTGGGATTGAACCTCAATTCCTTGAAATCATTGAAAATGGTCCTTTTGTTCCTATGGTTGGAGACAATAAAAAACCTGAAGTAGAAGGGACTGTTGATGAGAGAAAAGTTGCTAACCTAGATCAGCGTCTCAAAAGTCTCATCATGTTTGTGCTTCCAGATGACCAAATGAATTCAGTTGTAAATAGCAAAACAGCCAAGTCTACATGGGAGGACCTTATTCTTTACCATGAGGGACCCTTTGATGTGAAAGAAACTAGAATCATGGATTTAAAGCTTCAATACAACACCTTCAAGCACAAAGAAGGGGAAACCCTCACACAGACATTCACCAGATACAAAGCACCAATGAATGAACTTGTGAATTGATAGGTGTGAAAACACCCATCCTTTTACCACTTATTTCTTGCTAAAACAAGACCAAAACACATATTTAATGTCATTTGTTTGGAATTATGCGTGGTTTGTGTGTTTGTTGTGTTTTCAGAGCTAACCGGATAAATATTGGAGAAAACATGGGATTGCACGGGTTTTATCAAGGAAAAAGACTGAAGTCGAAGTCTATTGTCCAAGAGATGCAAAAGATTTGAAGTCAATGGGCCTATTTGAAGATTTATCGAAGAAAAGGACCAAAGACGGAAGATTTACATGTGTCGAAGAAACTCAAGTCTATTAATCGAAGAAATTAAAAGACGAGTTGAATTTAATCGTCGACGAATCCCGAATCAGAATCGAAAACGTCAACTTTTCTGAAAAGACGAGAAGACAAGAAGAAAGGGAGAAAACCCACTCACCAACCAACCACTTAACCTATAAAAGGCACTCACCCTCAAAAATTCGGGAGTGCTAGTTTTTCAGTTATTTTCTTTTTCCTAGTTTTTAGGAACCATCTCCCTTAAGGAGTGGTTTTCATCTTGTTCAATTTCTTAAAAATCTTGTAAGTGTAATCTTTTCTTTTTGTTACTGAATCTAAATCATTAATACAAGTGTTCCTTTAATCTTCTCATTCATCTTGATCTTCATCATCTTTTTATTTCAAGTTCTTAAGTTTTTATTTGGTTCAAGTTTGATTTTAAAAAGTTGTTGAATTTATGTTTTTATTGTTGAGATTTGTTACTTATGATATTTAAATGATTTGTGGTTAATTTGGTAAAACCTTTTTGCTTATTGAGTTTGATTTTGGATTAAAACCGAGTCCCCTGTTCTTCGCTTTCTACAGTACTGAGTTTCCCAGATTCCGAACAGCGATTCTGGGATTGTGTTTATTCGGAATTTTAAAATTATTTCGAGTAGTGTTTCTATTTCTTGTTTATTCGGAATATAAAATATTCCGAGTAGGGCTTTCTTTCTCCTGGTTATTCGGAATAATTAAATTATTCCGAGTAGAGCTTTCTTTCCAAATATTCCGAATAGGCCTATTTTCTTTTCCTTTACTAGGAATATCTCTAATATTCCGCATAGACTGATTTCCATTTCCTCTATTCGGAATATTTTACATATTTCGAATAGTCCCATTATTCCGAATAGGATCTTGTTTTCCGAATAGCTTATTTTCCGCATATTCCCTACTTTCCGCATAGGACCTCTTTTTCCGCATAGGGTAAAATATTCCGAGTAGGGTAAATGTTCCGCATAGAGTTCAATATTTCGCATAATTGATTATTCCACATAAGGGTTTCTGTTAGATTATTCCGCATAGCACAAAGTTCCGGATGGTATTAATTATTCCGAGTAAGAGCAGATATTTCGAATAAGAGATTTCCAGTTTTATTCTTCATTAAGGTATTTGCTTACTGTTTTATCTAAATTCTGGATTTATTTTCATTTCTATAGTTTAGTTTTATTATTACTTGCCTTTATCATTTTAGTAGATTTAGACCAAAGCTCCCCCTTTTTAGTCACCCATTACAATTATTCCACTTTTGACCGTGATCGATTCGAGAAGATACCGAGAACGAAACAACGATATATATCAATTAGGTACGAGCAACGCAAAGAGAGATCTTGCAAACAAAAACCTTTTTATTAACCAACACAAAAAGTTAGTTATTAAAATGGCGTCGCTGCCGGCTCTTTTCGTAAGGATCAACGGTTTCTTGTGAGAAAAATTGGATTTTGGGATCCGTTCTTTCGGGAACGTTATTTTCAAGCACAAAAAAAAAAATTTCAAAAAACCCATAAAAATATAAAATTTTCAAAAATACAAAAACATTAAAAAAACCTATAAAAACCAAAAATATTTTCTCTTGCATTTTCTTTTTAGTGTATGCGTACTCGATCCACGTCTTATTCAGAGCCCGAGACTCTCGAACAATTAGACATGGCCGGTGTACACAACAACAACAACAATAATCCACCCCCCCAACATAACAACAACAATAATAACCCACCCCACCAAAACATGAATAATCTACCTTTACCCGACTTACGCACCATGGAGGAGCTATGTCAACCCACGATGAACGGACGTGGAGGCCCGATTGCACCGATGCATGTCACGGCTCAGGAGTTTTCATTGAAGCATCACATGATCCAGCAAGTACAAACGAATCCATTTCGCGGAATTCCGGATGATGATGCCAACAAACACCTCGACAAATTCATAACCATTACCCAAAGCATGAAATCCCCCGGTGTTTCTATGGATGACCTTCGCCTCCAACTCTTTCCTCACTCGCTTTCTCACCATGCCGAAAAATGGTTTGACCGTCTTCCTAAGAATTCTATTCATACGTGGAACGACATGACTCAACGCTTTTTATCGCGCTACTTCCCACCATCCATGGTCACTAACCTCCGTAACCAAATCAGTGGATTTATGCAAGAGAATGATGAATCGCTTTTCGATGCTTGGGAACGATACAATGATTTGATCGACCGCTGTCCTAATCACAATATGCTCCCCGTCACTCTCATTGATACCTTCTACAATGGTCTCACCTTTCGCGATCGTAACACGATCAATGCCGCCGCTGGTGGTACTTTTATGAAAAGGAGACCAGAGGAGTGTCGAGAGTTGATTGAAAACATGACTACTCACCACAAGAATTGGGATTCATCCGCATCCTCAAGATCTAACTCGAGAGTCAATGTTTCTTCTACTACTTCCAATCCTGAGATGACTGAAATTTCTCGACAACTCGCTGAAATGAACAAGAATTTCATGACCATAGCCACAAACCACTTTCAACAAGCTAAAGCCGTTGCTATTTCTTATGACACATGTGGTGGTCCTCATTCTTATAATGATTGTCCTTCTACTCAAGGCAATAATTCTGAAAACGTTAACGCGACATACGGTACATATCCCACGGGAGGCTATCAAGCTCGTCCTCAAGGAGACCGTAGCTTGCTAAGTTATCGTTCCAACAATTATCTTGCTCCTCCCGGTTTCCCTCCTGCAAACCAAAACCAACAACAAAGCTATAACCGAAACAACCAATCCCAACCTCGTGCTCAAAATCAATATCCATCCCAAAGAAACACCTACCCAACTCAAGGAAATTCTCAAGCTTACCAAGCTCCACCTCTCAATCAACCGATGGCAGTGAATCCTGACGTCGAGTCGTTCATGAAGACTAATCGTGAGATGGTAACGAATCTTCAGAGTCAATTTGTCAATTTGAAGAATGACATGGTGAAACAAGGGAGCGATATTCGAGCCGAGCTACTGAATGATATGGCCAAACACAGCGATGCTATTAATGCCAACATGCAAAACTCTTTTAATAATCAAGCTGTTCACCTTCGTGATATGATTGGTTCGCTCATCCAAGGTAATCAACCCTCTTCTTCGGGTACTCTTCCGAATAATACCGTTGCGAATCCAAGAGGGGAGATGAAAGCAATCACCACTCGTAGTGGAAAAGGTTATATGGAACCCGAGCTTCCTACACCTCCACCCGTGATTGTGAACAAGGAAACCGAGCAACTTTCCTCACCTCCTTCACCTTCTATCCCCATTTCCCCACCACCCGTGATTGTGAGTGATCCTATTCCCTTAAAGCCTTCTTCTTCATCCAATATCCCTTATCCTTCAAGGTTGAGGAAAGAGAAGCAAAAGAGCAAGGATGATATTCAGGTTTCCAACTTTCTAAAAATGTTTAAACAATTGAATTTTAACATCTCCTTTGCCGAGGCTCTCGCTCACATGCCCAAATATGCTAAGATGTTTAAAGATCTTCTAAGTGATAAAGAAAAGCTTCTTGACATTGCTCAGACCCAACTTAATGAGAACTGCTCCGCAGTGCTCTTAAGGAAATTGCCCACCAAACTTGGTGATCCGGGTCGCTTCTTGATTCCTTGCAACTTCCCGGGAGTAGAGAATTGCATGGCCCTAGCCGATCTAGGTGCTAGTATAAACTTAATGCCTTTAAGTGTTTGGAAGCAATTATCTCTCCCCGAGCTAGTCCCCACTAAAATGACTTTGGAATTAGCCAACCGTACGGTTGCTTATCCAGTGGGGATAGCCGAAGATGTCTTTGTTGGCGTTGATAAATTCACCTTCCCGGCGGATTTTGTCGTCGTTGACTACGAGATGGACCCTCGTGTTCCATTAATCGTTGGACGTCCATTCCTGAGGACCGGTCGCACTCTCATTGATGTAGCCGCGGGCGAATTAATCATGAGAGTTGGTGACGATCAAATTGTCTTCAACATGGGTAAGATTTCTCAGCAACCTTATTCATATGAGAGTGTTAATGCTATTGATGTTCTCGATGAGGCTTGTGAAGAACATTTTCATGATGCTTGCAAAAGTACTCTCTCTTCTCTACCCAATGTTGAGACCGTTGCCTCAATTGCTCCGGCATTGACTCCTTTTGGAGAAAGTGACTTGGATGAGTTCGAAGCTAGCTTGGGTCCTCTCGACATTAAGTATGATAATTCGTCCACCAATTGGGATGAAGATATTCGTACTATTGAGAGACTTCTCAATGAGGACCCATTGTCTCCTCCTACTCCTAAAGAGGTGACTAATGATGATCCATCGTTAGTTTCACCATCTACTGAGGATCCTCCTACTCTCGAGCTTAAGGACCTACCGCCTCATCTTGAGTACGTTTTCCTAGAAGACGACGAGAAGTTACCGGTCAGCATCGCAAAGGATTTGAAAGAAGACGAAAAAGCCCGACTTGTCGCTGTGTTGAAGAAGCATAAAAGAGCTATCGCTTGGAAAATCTCCGACATCCATGGAATTGATCCTCATTTCTGCACACATAAAATTCTCATGGAGGACGACTTTAAGCCCACAATTCAAAGCCAAAGAAGGGTGAATCCTAAAATCCACGACGTCATCAAAAAAGAGGTTATCAAACTTCTTGATGCGGGTATGATTTACCCTATTTCGGATTCACCATGGGTTAGTCCAGTCCATTGTGTGCCTAAGAAAGGCGGAATTACCGTTGTGGCCAATGCAAACAACAAGTTAATTCCTACCCGTCTCGTTACTGGGTGGAGAGTTTGTATAGACTACCGCAAACTCAATGATGCCACGAGAAAGGATCATTTCCCTCTACCTTTTATGGACCAAATGCTTGAACGTCTAGTGGGTAATGAATATTACTACTTTCTGGATGGTTTCTCGGGTTATTTTCAAATACCCATCGATCCCCAAGATCAAGAGAAGACAACATTCACTTGTCCCTATGGCACATTTGCTTACAAAAGGATGCCTTTTGGCTTATGCAATGCCCCCGGGACTTTCCAAAGGTGCATGTTGGCTATCTTCCATGACATGGTTGAGCAAACCATGGAAGTCTTCATGGATGATTTCTCGGTCTTCGGGGATTCTTTCTCTTCTTGCCTTGCCAATTTGGAACGTATGCTTAAGCGGTGCGAAGACACTCGCCTTGTTCTGAATTGGGAAAAATGCCACTTTATGGTAAAAGAAGGCATTGTGCTAGGACACAAAATCTCTAAGGCCGGTCTTGAAGACCACCGTGCTAAAGTTGATGTCATAGCCAAATTACCTCCACCTTCAACTGTGAAGGGTGTGAGAAGTTTTCTGGGTCATGCGGGCTTCTATCGTCGATTCATTCAGGATTTCTCTAAAATCGCTCGCCCGATGACCCACCTCTTGGAAAAAGATACTCCTTTTATCTTTTCTAAAGAGTGTCTCGAAGCCTTCAATCTTCTCAAGGATAAGCTAACTAAGGCACCGGTCTTGGTCACCCCTAATTGGGAGCTGCCTTTTGAATTGATGTGCGATGCTAGCGACTTTGCTATTGGTGCGGTTTTGGGCCAAAGAGTGAATAAACACTTCCAACCAATCCACTATGCTAGCAAAACAATGACGGGGGCTCAATTGCATTATACAACGACCGAAAAAGAGCTTTTAGCTGTTGTCTATGCTTTTGAAAAATTCCGCCCCTATCTTGTTTTATCCACCACCATCGTATACACGGACTATTCCGCGTTGAAGTACTTGATGACTAAGAATGATTCTAAGCCAAGACTTCTCCGCTGGGTTTTACTCCTTCAATAATTCAACATTGAAATTCGTGACAAGAAGGGTGCTGAAAACCTGGCCGCGGATCATCTGAGCAGACTTGAGGATCCATATCAAGGGGACCATCCGAACAAAGAGATCAATGACTCTTTTCCCCTTGAGACCTTAATGTCTATAAATCTCAATCTTGATGGCACCCCGTGGTTTGCCGATATTGCAAACTACTTAGCGGGTGGTGTTCTCATCCAAGGGTTAACATCCCAACAAAAGAAGAAGTTCTTGCATGATGTTAAGACTTACTTTTGGGATGACCCTTTTCTATTCAAACAATGTGCTGATTTGATCATTCGTCGATGTGTTGACGGACCGGCAGCTTTTGATATTCTCCAAGCTTGCCACAAAGGACCCACCGGTGGTCACTTTGGTCCCAACTACACCGCCAAAAAAGTGTTTGACTCGGGATTCTATTGGCCCACCATTTATCGTGATGCTCACGAGATGGTTAAACATTGTGATGCTTGCCAAAAACAAGGCAAGATCACACATAAAGATGAGATGCCTCAAAATTTCATACAAGAATGTGAAATCTTTGATGTATGGGGCATCGACTTTATGGGGCCATTCCCTTCTTCTAAAGGCAACAAATACATCCTTGTCGCTGTCGACTACGTTTCTAAATGGGTCGAAGCCAAAGCTTTACCCACTAACGACGCAAGGGTGGTTTGTAATTTCTTGAAACAACTGTTTGCTCGTTTCGGTGTTCCTCGTGCTATTATCAGTGACCGCGGGACTCATTTTTACAACGATCAATTTGCAAGAGTCATGGCTAAGTATGGTGTCAATCAACGTCTTTCCACCGCTTATCATCCTCAAACCAACGGTCAAGCCGAGATATCCAACCGTGGATTGAAGAGAATTTTGGAACGTACTGTGGGAGAGCATCGTGCCTCGTGGGCTGATAAACTTGATGATGCTCTGTGGGCTTTCCGTACCGCCTATAAGACGCCGATTGGTTGTACACCTTATCGTCTTGTGTACGAGAAAGCTTGCCACCTCCCTATCGAGCTGGAACATAAGGCATACTGGGCCTTGAAGTGGGCTAACTTCGACATCAACAAAGCCGGTGATTTTCGCAAGATTCAACTCAATGAGCTACATGAATTGAGAAATCAAGCTTACGAGAACTCATTGATCTACAAGGAGAAGACCAAGATTATCCACGATGCTAAAATCAAGAACCGAGAGTTCCACGTTGGTGATCAAGTCTTACTCTTTAACTCTCGGTTGAAGATCTTCTCAGGCAAGTTGAAGAGCCGCTGGTCTGGTCTATTCACCATCGCCAATGTTTTTCCCTATGGCACCATTGAGCTTTCTCAGCCAAATGGGCCCAACTTCAAGGTGAATGTACAGCGTTTGAAATTGTACTTTGGTGAGGACATCTCTCAAGAGATGATTCCATCCCTCACCACATTTCCCTTGAATTAGTTCGGGACCGAGTCAGGCTCGCGACTCGGTAAACAAAAACAAGCGCTCCTCGGGAGGCAACCTGAGTATCTATCCCCCTTTCCCGATTTTCATCTTAAGTGTAGGGGGAGCTATATAGGTTGCTTGTTTTTGGATGGTGATGTGATTACAGGGATCAGTGCACTCTTGGAATCTTTGAAGAACCGTGCCCCCATGTTATCCGCAATACCGGTTCTATCTCTCAACTATCGTGATTCAGTTGTCTTCAGACTCACATTTGAAATTGATCACTTTAGTCGTCTCTTCCTTAGCTTGATTTAACCAACGTGCACAATGTCATAAGTGTAGGGGAGACTTTTTCCCACATGCTTAAACATTGAGGACAATGTTTATCTTAAGTGTAGGGGAGACTTCTATCGAAGTTTTAAGTGGACTTTTCCATGAAAATGCCTTCATTAACCGGGAAATCATCTTTTTCAAACATTTTTCAAATTTTTATTTAACTTTGGCCATTTTGTCGTAATTTTTAAATTTTTATTGTTGCTTTCATATGTATATATCCCGCAATAAAGTCAAAATATTAATAAAGTGGTGTAGCTAGTTTTGAAATCTTTGACATATTAGGCCCGTTGCGATTATTTTGACTCAACCCGAATAGACTTATCCAAGTTTATTCTAGCTAGTATCCTTAACCAGGTAGACCTTAATTGGTTTATTAGGCTAAGTGTCCACGAGTCTCATTATTTGAGATTTTAAACTGTGGAGGACGAGAAATGATAGAGTCAATTATAAGTCGGTATTCTTGCGCAAGCTCACTTGGTGTAATTATTTGCCTATTCTCCCATCACTTGCTAATAACTTATCTGCAATAAGTAAGGACGTACGATTTGAAAAGTTACTTAGCTTCTAGCCCAAGATCGTTTAAAAGTTGCTCGGTAATGACGAGAGTTCATAGCCAAGGCATAACTTATGAAGCGGGGCGCGAAGATTGGCGAGTCCGAAAAGGCCCTAACAAGGCATGAGGATTCAATTTTATTGCTGAAGATCCAAAAGTGATGTGAAAAGCATTATTCCCAAAGTCAATATGAAGGATCAAGACTCACGACGAAAAGCAATCAACTCCCACTAAGATGATGGAGAAGTCTATCCGAAAAGACCCTAACAAGGTATGAGGATAAATAGATCCAAGTCCGAAAAGGAGGCGGATCGTTGTATCTCAAAATCCCAAATAGAGATTGAAGAAATAATCATGAAGTCGTGGTCAACAAAGTTGGAGTACTCCTCAAAAGTCTCCAAAGTGAAGAAACTCTATTATGATGAGAAGACCATTATCTCAAGAACGTCTCTCAAGATATGAAGTATGAAGTACATGCCAAATATCGGTCTGAGAAAGGTCTCAAATCGTGAACTAAGTTATGCCAAGATATCAACTTTTTGATATCCCGAGAAGCAGTTTTAAGAGATTTTGTCCTTTAGCTAACTATTGATCAAATCGTCCTACTTTGCTTTCAGCCTAAATAAACTATCGAAATAAGTCCAAAAATGCATCTTCATGATCATTCTAAGACAAAAATAAAATATAAGAGATACACCTAGGAATAAGGGAGTTTAAGCATTTAATTAAGCCATGTGTGTAAGTGTTTGAATTGCTAACTTATAATAACAATGATCTCGTTTTTAAGCTTAGTTTGGGGAACGTGAAACTTGAGGGTGATAAATCTTCGCAGCACCAAAGCCCTAATGTAAGTCCTCGATCTCTTTACAAGTTATTTCCACATAGCTATGTTCTATCCTTTTGTTTACTTTAAAAGTTTTAATTTCTCTTAGTGCTTTAATTTTTGTTTAGTAGTATTTGAATAAGCCAAGGTTAATTAATTATGAGAAAAGTGTAAAGTTGCTTTATCACTAAGCATTGCATGAGGGCATGACAATGGTTAAGTGTAGGGGATTTGATAGGTGTGAAAACACCCATCCTTTTACCACTTATTTCTTGCTAAAACCAGACCAAAACACATATTTTATGTCATTTGTTTGGAATTATGCGTGGTTTGTGTGTTTGTTGTGTTTTCAGAGCCAACCGGATAAATATTGGAGAAAACATGGGATTGCACGGGTTTTATCAAGGAAAAAGACTGAAGTCGAAGTCTATTGTCCAAGAGATGCAAAAGATTTGAAGTCAATGGGCCTATTTGAAGATTTATCGAAGAAAAGGACCAAAGACGGAAGATTTACATGTGTCGAAGAAACTCAAGTCTATTAATCGAAGAAATTAAAAGACGAGTTGAATTTAATCGTCGACGAATCCCGAATCAGAATCGAAAACGTCAACTTTTCTGAAAAGACGAGAAGACAAGAAGAAAGGGAGAAAACCCACTCACCAACCAACCACTTAACCTATAAAAGGCACTCACCCTCAAAAATTCGGGAGTGCTAGTTTTTCAGTTATTTTCTTTTTCCTAGTTTTTAGTAACCATCTCCCTTAAGGAGTGGTTTTCATCTTGTTCAATTTCTTAAAAATCTTGTAAGTGTAATCTTTTCTTTTTGTTACTGAATCTAAATCATTAATACAAGTGTTCCTTTAATCTTTCATTCATCTTGATCTTCATCATCTTTTTATTTCAAGTTCTTAAGTTTTTATTTGGTTCAAGTTTGATTTTAAAAAGTTGTTGAATTTATGTTTTTATTGTTGGGATTTGTTACTTATGATATTTAAATGATTTGTGGTTAATTTGGTAAAATCTTTTTGCTTATTGAGTTTGATTTTGGATTAAAACCGAGTCCCCTGTTCTTCGCTTTCTACAGTACTGAGTTTCCCAGATTCCGAACAGGGATTCTGGGATTGTGTTTATTCGGAATTTTAAAATTATTTCGAGTAGTGTTTCTATTTCTTGTTTATTCGGAATATAAAATATTCCGAGTAGGGTTTTCTTTCTCCTGGTTATTCGGAATAATTAAATGATTCCGAGTAGAGCTTTCTTTCCAAATATTCCGAATAGGCCTATTTTCTTTTCCTTTACTAGGAATATCTCTAATATTCCGCATAGAATGATTTCCATTTCCTCTATTCGGAATATTTTACATATTCCGAATAGTCCCATTATTCCGAATAGGATCTTGTTTTCCGAATAGCTTATTTTCCGCATATTCCCTACTTCCGCATAGGACCTCTTTTTCCGCATAGGGTAAAATATTCCGAGTAGGGTAAATGTTCCGCATAGAGTTCAATATTCCGCATAATTGATTATCCCGCATAAGGGTTTCTGTTAGATTATTCCGCATAGCACAAAGTTCCGGATGGTATTAATTATTCCGAGTAAGAGCAGATATTTCGAATAAGAGATTTCCAGTTTTATTCTTCATTAAGGTATTTGCTTACTGTTTTATCTAAATTCTGGATTTATTTTCATTTCTATAGTTTAATTTTATTATTACTTGCCTTTATCATTTTAGTAGATTTAGACCAAAGCTCCCCCTTTTTAGTCACCCATTACAATTATTCCACTTTTGACCGTGATCGACTCGAGAAGATACCGAGAACGAAACAACGATATATATCAATTGGGTACGAGCAACGCAAAGAGAGATCTTGCAAGCAAAAACCTTTTTATTAACCAACACAAAAAGTTAGTTATTATGAATAATGGTGTTGAGCTTTCAAAACTTGAAATCAACACAATTTTTGTTAATGCATTGCCGAAAAAGTGGCTCAATTTATGTCAAAGCTTGAGAAATGCTAATCATATTAAATATTGTGATCTAGCCTCTCTTTTTGGGAAACTTAAATATGAAGAAAACCTAGTTAATATGATTTATGAAGGCTCAAGCAAGAGTAAAGTATTAACCATTACTACACCCTTGTCTACAGCCTTCTTCAATGAGGCTGTCATCCAAGACTACCAAGATAGTCCTGATGATGAAGAAGACACAAGAACTAGTGAGGAATATCTGAATGACCTCAAAGAGGAATTTCATGAAAGAGCACTTCTGGCCAAGTCTATAATATTCTTTAAGAAAGGAGGCAAGTTCTCCAGCACCACAAAAGCTTCAGTTGACACTGAATGCTACAAATTTGGGAAGTCTGGTTGTGACAATCCGTCAATTTATGGTTGATATTTTATTCTCAATATTTATTTGAAAACATTATTTTAATGTTACAATATGAACTCACTTATTTTTGGGAAGAAATTTGGATTTACGTCTTGAAGTAGCATCGACTACGTCTAAACCAGAGGATTCAACGTTAAGTGCTTACGTTTACATACACCGTCTTTGGTGACAGTCCGACATTTCAGAAAATAAATTTATCCGTGAATATTATTTTGGAATTTTAAAATTTGTGTTAGTTCATAAACTCACAAATTTACGAGAAGAGATTAGGACTTGCGATTTTATTTTAACGTCCTTTACGACTAAACTGGAAACCTTAGGATTACGTATTTACGTTTTCGAACTCCGTTTTTGATGAGACAATTTTTATTGGATTCGTTTTGTGACGTAGATTCATAATTTATAAAAACGTTTTTCGTAAAACGACCCGAGGGCACGCAAATCGAGGAAACTAGAATCGAGGAGTACCCGTAAATAAATGGGATGAGACAAGTGGGACACTTGTCCCACCCCACTCCCAAAACCGGCCAAGATAACTAGCAACACCATAAGGTGTCATTTATCTAGCTTAAACCTTACACATGTCACCAAAGCTTACCAAGTAAGCTAAGCTTACCTCAAAACTAACAAACTAAACCATTTGCATCCATTATTCACATGCAAAACAACACACACATCTCTCTCTAGCCATTTTTGGCCGTCCCTCATCTCCATCAGACACCACCTTTCATACAAACTTTAACCATAAACATATGTTATAATTAACATATGTTAATCTCCATTCAAAAAGATGAAGATTGGTGCAACTTATAACATCCATGGAGGAGTTTTCATGGTTTCATGGGGCTGATTTTCCACAAGGAGTTCATGGAGCATGGTGGTCTTGAAGATGGTCATGGTTGTCTACAAGTTTCTCCATCAAAAACCATGTCAAAATCATAACCTACATCAAGTTGGTGGTATAAAGATTATCCTCCTCAACTTCTTGTTATTTTGATTATGTAAACATGTATTTTATTTCCTATTGTATATATTTATGATGATTATATGATGATAAAAAATGTTATGTGGGGATTTGTTGTTGATAATAATGGATAAAAAGGTGAAAAACCATAAGAAACAAGGTTAAAATCTTGGTTAAATTTGATGGCTGTATAAAACAGTAAAGAAGTAAGTCATAAACTGATAAAATGATGAAGTGGAATAGATTTACAGTAAGATATGGGTCTTGTACACATGTGAGAGTTGGCCATGCAATGGAATCAAAATAATGAGTGAGATATGATCAAAACAAGTTTAGGGTATAAATCTGAGGTTACTGTTTTGGACGATTTTTAGAAAATATTTAGAAGATGATTCAACAGTAGCCATAAAAGAGTTAAATGTATCACATATCATGTAGTTTATGTGATAAAAATTTTAGCTTCTAATTCATTATAGAACTCTAGATACGTTAAAAATGGTGAACATGAAGTTAAAAATCAGATTTTTGGAAATAATGTTTATTATTATTATATAAGCACTCACATTATAATATATAAAATGTAAAAATATAAACCCACTAACTTATAAAACTTATTTATATAAATGTATAAAAGGTTAATTAAATGGGTAAATTATATAAATGGTGGTAAAATAATATTTATAAGTAATAAACACTATAAACTTGATTTTTACGACTTTTTCGGCTATCGCCGTAAAATTAACGTTTTTCGCCAAATAAAACTTAGACGACCAAACCCGTCTAATGTAAAGTTTACAAAAGTCATATACTGATATATAAGTATCTAATACAAGTAAAAACCGATAAAACCCGAACTATAAGAAATACGGACATTTACGAGCTAATTAAGCATATTGGACTAATAATTGGACTAAATAAGATAAAAACTTGTAAAAAGAACTTATTGGGCCTAACCCATTTGGGCCCAACATGGAAAGTATACATACTGATAATATAGGTATAAAAGGGACTAAAACAAGTTAAAGTACTTATAATAGGCCTATTGGACCTAAAACACGTAAATAGGTAAAACGAGAAAACTAGTACAAAAGTTATCGACACATAACACAAAAATGAGTAAATGAGTATATGTAAACCCACTTGATCATCATATATATATATAATCATCATATGTATACATAATTGTTATTTTTATAAAGTCATTGGACATGATTCTAAGACCGATTATTATTTGTCTAGGTTTCCGTGATTGAGGCACGTACCGTACATCCGAATCGCCGATAAACCGCCTTCCCACATCAACGTGAGTTCATAGCCTCGCACTCTTTTAAATGTTTTTATAAATGTTTTATAAACCCGCGAGGGAGATAACATGTTAGTTTTTATAAAATAGGACACCATTTGTCCCGATTGCTTGTTTATTGATTTGGACCCGAATGATTGAATGACCCGATTGTATGACCCTATGAATGATTAAAGGACCCGATAGATGAAATAAAAATGGATTATTAAAGTTAGGTTATGTCACTAAAAGTCCCATTAGCATGAATTGTGAACTACCGGGAGTTGGTAGACGCTTATGCATTTGATAGTACTATTTGGGGACGATCACCCCAGTTCGCGCCTTGACGGTTGATCCCCGTCGTGCCACATTGATGGTAAGCGAATTTATGTATGAGAAGATTTCCATAGCGTGACCTTTGTGACGACACGCTACTTTAGATGGGCAAAATTGGTATCGGGTTAGCTACCCGTTGTTGGTTTAGTAAGGTAACAATGTCATGCGGCTTATAATAATCCAAAAACTATCGAAATACTACTAGACGCTCAGAATTACGACGTATTGCCTGACTAGCAATACAAGGTCATACTATTGATATTATGTTTGTATTTTGGTTTTCATAACCATATTCATATAACGGTTTTTATTTTCATACAACGTTATAAGACGTATTGTATGACGTTTTTACGACATTGGCTCGTATAATGATTTTTAAGGCAAATGCCTATGCTATGATTTTGATAAAGATTTGTATAAAATGATTTTGGCTATTTTATGGCCTATTACAATGATTTATACGAATTGACTTTTGGTACTAATTTTATACCAAAGTTATATTGATGGAATTTATTAAACTCTATGAATTCACTCGGCGTTATCGCTGACCTTTTCTTTTAACATGTTTTATCTCAGGTACTTGAAGGTAATTCTCGGGAAGACAACAAGAATTCATGGCCCGCACTTAAACTATATTTTCCATTCCAATACTTTGTAAAACTTTGTATGAAATAATATGACTTGGGACCGATGTAACTTTGATAATTATGAATGGAAATGATTTATTATTAAACGACGCGATTTTTATGCGTTGTCTATGATGTGAGTAATGTGCTATCCCGTAACACCAACTAGTCTTCCGCTGTATCGAGTTGTATAAATTTGGGGGTGTTACAGTTTGGTATCAGAGCTCTCGTTATAGAGAACGAAAGATTTTTAAAACCAAGGTTTTGAATAAAACATTTCAAAATCTTTTAGCTATTACATTTTTCTAAAAATGTCTAAAAATATTTTGACTATAATGGTGCCGAAGAATTCCCGAGTTACCGACAAGGCCAAGACTGAGAAGTGTTATTTTAATATATATATAACTTGGATTATATATATATGATGTAATTTTATTACATGATTGTTTGATGATTATTTTGATTTTTATACGAGGTATTTATACGACGTAGATTGTCACAAGTAACCCTAAAATCCCCTAGTAAATTAATCGAAGCTATTCTCGTAGGAATTCTAGCTATCCTAGATCTAAACCAAGTTGTGGATATTTATGATCCCGACAAATGGTTGATATTCGTAGAAATGTAGATATTAGTTGATTGTGATATTGAAAAAGAATTGGCGAGATTAAATCTGATATCGATGTCATGACGATCTTTCCTTATAGAGTGGAGTTTGACAAAACATTACCACCTAGAAAGATGTCATCTGATTCGTTGTCACCCAATTCTGAAACTTGAAATCGAAAGGGTGAATGTTGCACTTGAGGCTGTCATTGGAACCATTACCCAAAAGCCTCATGCCACTAATACCTTTCCAAGAAGTCTAGTTGAATGATCAAGTCATTTCATGCTAGTGACTCATTTGATAATTGTTGTTGTAAGAGCTATAGGATTGGAAATTAAGTGTTGATCATATTAAACTTATGTTGCCCTTTTAAGGCCTAAGAATAAGGTTGAAGTATTGGATAATGAGGTAGGATATTGAATTGAGTATAAAATTGGTTGAAACTTGAATAAAGTGAAATTTAACCTATATGGAATATGAGATTGTTAATATAAGTCATTAAGTTCTGTGATTGAATTATAAGGTTTTAAATGATTGTTAGTTTGTGTTAAGGGTTGTTCCTAGGCCATTGTCCACTAACAAGGATGCCCAGTGTCCAAGAAATAAATTGAAGAAATCTTCTTCTGAATTGGGACCGATGGATCTTTCGGGACATGTGGAACACCTAATGACTCTTGTAGATTAGTATTCATTGTGGTATCTTTTAAAAATAATCCCTAACTTAACTGAACATCAGTTGGTAGGATGAGTTTTGGAATTGTATGACATAGCGACACGTAATGTGTTACGGTACAATTTTGACTTGTTTGTGATTGATGAAAAAGAATACCTTTGATTACTAAATTCTACATGTAT
Source organism: Glebionis coronaria (assembly GCA_025667525.1). Taxonomy (NCBI): domain Eukaryota; kingdom Viridiplantae; phylum Streptophyta; class Magnoliopsida; order Asterales; family Asteraceae; genus Glebionis; species Glebionis coronaria. The sequence goes on along the minus strand of CM046879.1, from coordinate 108,517,496 downwards.
CGATGTTATCTATCTTTTATTGCTTTGCCCTAATGTTCGCATTAGTGATGCAACCATTGAACAAGTACTCATCTTGATTTGAGTTACATTGTGAATTATTCTTTTCTAAGTGCCATCGAGATCATGAACCTCATGATTATTTGGCTAAGCTCATTTCTTATCATATTGTAGTTAGTTCTCGGTGAACAACTCTTCATCACTCTTTTGCAGATCACACATTATTTTTATAAAGTTAAAACGGTATCCTTTGAGAAAATTTAATTTTCAACACAATAAGGATTATTCAAAGTGAGATTTATAAGTGATTGATATCAAAATGAAGTTGTTTATGAGACGCTTTGGAAACTTAATTATTTCCATAACAAAGAAAATCTTTGTAAATTTATTTTTGATTCTTATTTAAGGATTAAGCATGAAAATGTTTTTATTATAAACATGGATGATAAAATTTTGACGAACTGAGTATTGCATCGTTAATCTTGAAATTGTATATAGTTGCGCGCCTACATACAATTTGGAATGGACTATGCAAGGCTGATTAGTAGTCACCATAAAACTAATGAATAAACACTGAATTTTCTTTGAAGATTGTGGAAAAAAAAAAAAAAAATTTTTTTTGAGATCTGCAAGAAGTGAAAAATAGGGACATAATGTTAGAGACATCTACATATGTGCCCGTGCCATCTATTCTTCTGAGTCGAACTTACTCATCTGTGGAAATTGTCTTATTTGACAATTGACAATTCTTTCTTGTCCAATTCTCCCGTAGTGAGATTTTTAGGAAAAGTATCCGATTACCGAGTGTTGATACCCGACTGGATGTATTGACGTTCTTATCATTTCTTATGATATGATTTCATTTGAATGACCTGGGTAACGATCCGAGGAGCTTTCGAATGCGTACTCAAATTATGAAAACATGGGATATATTCATATTCGTTTAATGTTTTCGTCTGTATTTGATTTGAAATTCTATCGCGTAGATTATGTGTTGACCTTACCCTTTAGATGATAGTTGTGTCTCCATATATCCTTGAACTTGCGAAGGATTATGAGTTATTATTAGTCTTTTGAGAAGTTCACATCTTATCGACGGCAATAAAACTGGAAAGTTGATAGTGCCAGTAGAATGGATTGATTGATTATGACATGACGACATTGTCTTAATTGATGGGAACTCGAATTGAATCCCCCTAAATGATAAGATGCTGATCATCAGAAGTAATCTAAATAACTCTTGATGGATGATTTTATCCTGTATTTAGACTTGAGATTATACCGTGAATGGTTGTGAACTAGTTATAGATATTATAATCTAGAAAGAACTTAATATGAATGTATTAAAAGATGTTTATGTTATCTGAAACTTTAGTAAGTATTTATTAATGAATTACCTAGAACTTCGCCATTAAGGCAAGTTGAAATTGGTATTGATTATATTTCCGGTGCTGCACCTGTGGCGTATGTACTGTACGTCAGCACCATCTGAATTTAAGGAATTACCGTATAATAGAGAGTTGTCGGAGAAAGATTTTATTATACCAAGCCTGTCATCCTGAAGAGTTATGGTGTTATCTTTCCTTATATTTATAGATTACCGTGACTGAGTAAATTGACAATCGAAAACGATATCCATAACTCGAAATGGAAGATTTGTTCGATCATTTACAAGGTTTTTAAGATTTGATCCGTGGCATGGTTATCATCAACTTCGAATCCGCGAAGAAGATTATTTATTCCAATCACTACATCCGGTACTTGTAATGAATATTATGAGTTTCACGTGATGTCGTTTGGATTGACCAACACACATGTAGCATTCATAAATTTGGTGAATCACGTGTGTAGGCTGTAAATTGATAAATTCATGCTCGTGATCATTAAGGACTATTTGTTTGTTAATACGAATAATAATGAGTTAATAATTATTTATAGATTGCCCTGGACTGGCCGAACAATGAAAACATGTACCTTAAATATTTAACATGTGATTAATGACTTAATCCTTTACATAAAATGACCGTTGGATTAATAATGGTAAGATGTATGCATATTGACTCTTCAAAAATTTAGAGCCCTTTTAAGACTTTGGATTTTACCAAAAAGAAATGGAAATATGTTTTGACAAATGTTTTAACAAAGGATTTTAAGGGATTATTCCCTTATACACAAACTATTTAACTAAACTTCTGTTTAGAGGTAAATGTTTGTGTATACCTCCAGATAACTTAAAAAGGATTGAGGAAAACCATTTAAACCATAACTTGAAATTTGAAACAACAAATTTTGCTTTTCAACTAAGAAAATTTTGACCAAAATATAAACAAAGATTTCTCGAACATTTACGAATCTTATTAAATATTTTCGATAAATCAACAAAAACTTTGTTAATTAAATTCAAATTTATTTTTGAACATTATATATAATTGGTCGAACTAAGAAATTTAAAACTTTTACGCTTCATAAAAATTAACTAATAATTATTTAATTAATTATAATAATTATCGACGCTTTAGACGTCAGATTGAGTAAAACGGATAAAAATGATAGTTGAGACGAAACTGAAACATAAAGAATATGAAGAAAGAATTTTGAATAAATACGGACATGATAACAAATTTCATCAGGAAAGTGAACGTAATTACTGACATTTAATATAGAAAGAATATCTGAGTGAATTGTGGACATGATAATTATATCATCATGAGAAGTGAATATAAATACCGATGCATTATGTAGAAAAGATAAAGAACAAGTTAGGACATGTTCCTTAATAATGAAGGAGCAAAAAAATTTGCCGAACGATATAAAAACAAACAATGTTTGTAAAAAGGATAATATAGATAATAAAAAGAGGTTCGCGGCTAATGTGAACCATTAAAATTGAGAAGCCGATAACGTTAAATGTTTTAAAGGCCACTGGTGGTTGCCTGAATATGGAGATTTTGAGATATAGTTATGTTGGAATTTGTAAGTATAAGTATTCTATTTATGTCATTTACGACTAAAAGTATCTTTGTCTAAAGAGTTGTACTGATGATAAATTATGAAGGCAGAGATCGCCTCATACATTAGTAAACGTCTAGCTATTGCAAAGGTCATCATCTGAATTTGATTCGATTTGGGTCATCGTCGACAGACTGACCAAATCTGCTAATATCATTCCCGTTAATGATAAATGCAAAAAGAGTTATGTAAACATAGCATGCCTGTATCGATCATCTATATCAAGATCCTCGCTTCGCATCGAATTTCTAGAGATTTTCTCAGAAATCAATAAGAACGAACCTTGATGAGAGTACTATGTACCATCCCAAATCGAAGGGACGAGGTAAAGTAACGATACAAAGTAACGATACAAAGTAATATAAGCGCTGCTCTATGTTTGAATGATTGACCTTTGGTAATAGACCGTATAATCGTTTTCCTTTGGAAGGATTATCATTGATAATCATCGTATTAGGATTGAGATCGAATCTTGTTAGGATCTAAATATTAGAGCATCTGTAAGCAGGAGTTGAGATGAAGACGCCCGACATACACCCACTGTGAGTTGGACATGTCTTTTTAGGCTTAAGGTTTCCTATGAGGGCGAACCTATCCTTGCAAAATACTCGACCCGCGAGACCTGAAATGATTGTTGAAATTAGGATTTGATTATTGAATACCGGTAGTGGGCAAGAGGTTATGTGAATGTGAAATGTATATCTGAAGTGCCAAATGGGTAGCGAAGTTATGCCACAATTTTTAACCTTGGAAAAATGAATTCATGATCTAACAAATCATGGGATATAAGTCCCCGTTGTATGGGACCATTGAGATGATGTAAAAGTTGGGATTGAAAGGCATATAAGCTGGATCTACCCTAGGACTTCAAGAGCTGCGTGAATTATGTTTCGTAGATCGAACTTGATGGAATATCTATCAAGTAAAAATCTGAATTCTTCTTAGTAAAGCTTAGATCGGCGAAAAGTTGCATTCATCAAAAACCAGTGAACATCATGGATAGAGAAAGTAAGTCAACATTAAGCCTGATCTTATTCCCGTAGTTATGTTTGATAGAACTCGCGTATTATAATGGATTACACTTGTGAGAAAAGACCGAATGTGGAGGAAATACCCACATGGCTTAAACTCTATAAGAAGCGAGTAGTAAGATGATCTTTGAGGACAAAGATCCTGTTTAGGGGTAAATGCTGTGACAATCCGTCAATTTATGGTTGATATTTTATTCTCAATATTTATTTGAAAACATTATTTTAATGTTACAATATGAACTCACTTATTTTTGGGAAGAAATTTGGATTTACGTCTTGAAGTAGCATCGACTACGTCTAAACCGGAGGATTCAACGTTAAGTGCTTACGTTTACATACACCGTCTTTGGTGACAGTCCGACATTTCAGAAAATAAATTTATCCGTGAATATTATTTTGGAATTTTAAAATTTGTGTTAGTTCATAAACTCACAAATTTACGAGAAGAGATTAGGACTTACGATTTTATTTTAACGTCCTTTACGACTAAACTGGAAACCTTAGGATTACGTATTTACGTTTTCGAACTCCGTTTTTGATGAGACAATTTTTATTGGATTCGTTTTGTGACGTAGATTCATAATTTATAAAAACGTTTTTCGTAAAACGACCCGAGGGCACGTAAATCGAGGAAACTAGAATCGAGGAGTACCCGTAAATAAATGGGATGAGACAAGTGGGACACTTGTCCCACCCCACTCCCAAAACCGGCCAAGATAACTAGCAACACCATAAGGTGTCATTTATCTAGCTTAAACCTTACACATGTCACCAAAGCTTACCAAGTAAGCTAAGCTTACCTCAAAACTAACAAACTAAACCATTTGCATCCATTATTCACATGCAAAACAACACACACATCTCTCTCTAGCCATTTTTGGCCGTCCCTCATCTCCATCAAACACCACCTTTCATACAAACTTTAACCATAAACATATGTTATAATTAACATATGTTAATCTCCATTCAAAAAGATGAAGATTGGTGCAACTTATAACATCCATGGAGGAGTTTTCATGGTGTCATGGGGCTGATTTTCCACAAGGAGTTCATGGAGCATGGTGGTCTTGAAGATGGTCATGGTTGTCTACAAGTTTCTCCATCAAAAACCATGTCAAAATCATAACCTACATCAAGTTGGTGGTATAAAGATTGTCCTCCTCAACTTCTTGTTATTTTGATTATGTAAACATGTATTTTATTTCCTATTGTATATATTTATGATGATTATATGATGATAAAAAATGTTATGTGGGGATTTGTTGTTGATAATCATGGATAAAAAGGTGAAAAACCATAAGAAACAAGGTTAAAATCTTGGTTAAATTTGATGGCTGTATAAAACAGTAAAGAAGTAAGTCATAAACTGATAAAATGATGAAGTGGAATAGATTTACAGTAAGCTATGGGTCTTGTACACATGTGAGAGTTGGCCATGCAATGGAATCAAAATAATGAGTGAGATATGATCAAAACAAGTTTAGGGTATAAATCTGAGGTTACTGTTTTGGACGATTTTTAGAAAATATTTAGAAGATGATTCAACAGTAGCCATAAAAGAGTTAAATGTATCACATATCATGTAGTTTATGTGATAAAAATTTGAGCTTCTAATTCATTATAGAACTCTAGATACGTTAAAAATGGTGAACATGAAGTTAAAAATCAGATTTTTGGAAATAATGTTTATTATTATTATATAAGCACTCACATTATAATATATAAAATGTAAAAATATAAACCCACTAACTTATAAAACTTATTTATATAAATGTATAAAAGGTTAATTAAATGGGTAAATTATATAAATGGTGGTAAAATAATATTTATAAGTAATAAACACTATAAACTTGATTTTTACGACTTTTTCGGCTATCGCCGTAAAATTAACGTTTTTCGCCAAATAAAACTTAGACGACCAAACCCGTCTAATGTAAAGTTTACAAAAGTCATATACTGATATATAAGTATCTAATACAAGTAAAAACCGATAAAACCCGAACTATAAGAAATACGGACATTTACGAGCTAATTAAGCATATTGGACTAATAATTGGACTAAATAAGATAAAAACTTGTAAAAAGAACTTATTGGGCCTAACCCATTTGGGCCCAACATGGAAAGTATACATACTGATAATATAGGTATAAAAGGGACTAAAACAAGTTAAAGTACTTATAATAGGCCTATTGGACCTAAAACACGTAAATAGGTAAAACGAGAAAACTAGTACAAAAGTTATCGACACATAACACAAAAATGAGTAAATGAGTATATGTAAACCCACTTGATCATCATATATATATATATAATCATCATATGTATACATAATTGTTATTTTTATAAAGTCATTGGACATGATTCTAAGACCGATTATTATTTGTCTAGGTTTCCGTGATTGAGGCACGTACCGTACATCCGAATCGCCGATAAACCGCCTTCCCACATCAACGTGAGTTCATAGCCTCGCACTCTTTTAAATGTTTTTATAAATGTTTTATAAACCCGCGAGGGAGATAACATGTTAGTTTTTATAAAATAGGACACCATTTGTCCCGATTGCTTGTTTATTGATTTGGACCCGAATGATTGAATGACCCGATTGTATGACCCTATGAATGATTAAAGGACCCGATAGATGAAATAAAAATGGATTATTAAAGTTAGGTTATGTCACTAAAAGTCCCATTAGCATGAATTGTGAACTACCGGGAGTTGGTAGACGCTTATGCATTTGATAGTACTATTTGGGGACGATCACCCCAGTCCGCGCCTTGACGGTTGATCCCCGTCGTGCCACATTGATTGGTAAGCGAATTTATGTATGAGAAGATTTCCATAGCGTGACCTTTGTGACGACACGCTACTTTAGATGGGCAAAATTGGTATCGGGTTAGCTACCCGTTGTTGGTTTAGTAAGGTAACAATGTCATGCGGCTTATAATAATCCAAAAACTATCGAAATACTACTAGACGCTCAGAATTACGACGTATTGCCTGACTAGCAATACAAGGTCATACTATTGATATTATGTTTGTATTTTGGTTTTCATAACCATATTCATATAAAGGTTTTTATTTTCATACAACGTTATAAGACGTATTGTATGACGTTTTTACGACATTGGCTCGTATAATGATTTTTAAGGCAAATGCCTATGCTATGATTTTGATAAAGATTTGTATAAAATGATTTTTGCTATTTTATGGCCTATTACAATGATTTGTACGAATTGACTTTTGGTACTAATTTTATACCAAAGTTATATTGATGGAATTTATTAAACTCTATGAATTCACTCGCCGTTATCGCTGACCTTTTCTTTTAACATGTTTTATCTCAGGTACTTGAAGGTAATTCTCGGGAAGACAACAAGAATTCATGGCCCGCACTTAAACTATATTTTCCATTCCAATACTTTGTAAAACTTTGTATGAAATAATATGACTTGGGACCGATGTAACTTTGATAATTATGAATGGAAATGATTTATTATTAAACGACGCGATTTTTATGCGTTGTCTATGATGTGAGTAATGTGCTATCCCGTAACACCAACTAGTCTTCCGCTGTATCGAGTTGTATAAATTTGGGGGTGTTACACTGGTCACTATGCCAAGGACTGTTACTCCAAAACATCAATCCCTTCCTATTCCTCACCAGCTCAATCAAGACCATTTGGTCAATCATCATTTCAACCAAAACAATTTGCTTCTACTTCATTTCAGCAAAACATGGTTGAACTTTGACCAACAAAAGACTTTGAGGCCAAATACAGAGAAATTAAAGCTAGACTGGCCCTCATGAGCACTGGAAGTTCTTCCTCCAAGGCTCCCAAGCAAGACAAGAACAAAGGGCTTGTTGTTGAAGCTTATGAATAGGATGAAGAAGATGTTTATTCAGATGATGATGAACTAGTTAATGTAAAAGTGCTGATGGCACTTGCTGATGATGAAGGGGCTAACTCTAATGTTGTGGCTAGAGAAAGTGCCAGAAATGGTGAATGGGTCAATATCACAATAAAAAAGGTACAAACTCTTCTTGAATTAGAAGATAAATATGACATTAAATTTTCTTTGATTACCTGTGTATTGATCTAAAATTTGTTGAAGAACAAAGAAACAATTTGCCTGAAAAATATCATGAACTTGTTCTAAAACTTGAAGATTTTGAAAGTAAGCAAATAGAGCTAAAAGTAGCTATGATGATGAAAAGTGTAAGTGTTTAACATTGCTATATGTGTAATGTGTATGCTTAATAATCTAATGAGAGTATAAAATCAGAAGTAGGTGATGGTACTTAATTGGTTCTTATAGAATGATGGTAGTAATGGAAATATCAAATGCCTTGAAACTACTAAGAGCTTGCTCATGACCGTCTAGTGCTGAGCATCGTTCCGGGGCGAGACCGGACCAGACCGGGGATCGAAATGGTCCGAAACCCCGGACCGGATCGAAATTATCCGGTCTGGTCCGGTCCGGTTCGGTCCTCGGTCCGGTCCGGTCCTATTCGGCATAATCGATGAGCTTTCGTTAAGAACGAACCTGACCGGACCGAGGACCGAATTGGTCCAAAACCCGGACCGAATTTGTTCTGTCCGGTTCGGTCTGGTCCGGTCCGGTTTTCTGGTACGGGTCGGTTTTGGGTTTGCCATGCTCAGCCCTATGACCGTATAGTCATTGCCTACTTTAATAACAACCCGATGTTTCCAAGAGAATGTTTCGAGGAGAGGTTCTGAATGATTCGAACGCTTTTCACAAGTATAGTCGACAAAGTCACGATTCTCGTGCGAAAGAAAATTGTGTCAGAAACTACGGATTTCGGCGTTGTTAATGCACCGCAACGATTCGTCAATTGACATACGACACCGTTCTAGACGTCCTTGATGAATATTTGCAAATGGGTCACGACATTTCTCAAAACACACTTGATTATTTTTGTGATGCCGTAATGGAGGTTTTTGGACTGGATCTTTTGCGCAAACCAACTATCACTGATGTTGAAAAGCTATACGCGTGTCACGAAGAAAAAAATGTGTTACCGGGAATGCTATGAAGTCTTGATTGTATAAATTGGGCATGGTTTGGTCATCCAATCGCACAAGAAGCGCAATATTATAGACAAACACGTCCTTAGTCTTTTAGTTCATGTACCAAATGAGTACATTTGAAAAAGTTTGTTGGTATTTTATGACCAAAAGTCGTTATTAAAATTGTGATGTAGATTTTTTGCCAGTTTTGCCAGGTTATAATCGGACATTGGTGCATATTAGAACAAAAATTATTAACGACGCAAAAATAGTGTTATGAGCAGTGAAAAAGAAATAAGCCGGACTTGATTAAAATTACAGCTTTAGTTAGAAAAAAAGTTGCAAACTTTGAGGATCTTAAATACTTAATTTTTATATTATATTAAAAACACAACATAAATAATAATTCATAAATCCCTCATGTGTCTTGGCGCCAAGAGATCCCGCTCTTTTTTTTAAAGGAAGAAAGCGGTAATATGGGCTAGAAAAAAGGCCCATGTAGCCCAAAGCTGCGTATAAATTCCCTGCTGTGTCATTTGCCCTCCAAAACGCCTTATAAATACCCCACAAATCCCTCCCATTTATTCATTACTTTCTTCTGAACATTCATTCAATCAACCACATAACCATCACTCCCCAGAAATAAAAACCATAAATAAATCTCTAAGTTATTCGATCGAGCTATTTCTTTAATCACACAAAAGGTATGTTAATTGTCAATTGTTTATTTTTTAAATTAATTATGATTATTGTACAATATAGATGTTGATTACAGTATCTGATTAGTCTCGAATATTGGGTTTTTTTCAAGGTTATTTTTTTACGGCCAAGAAGTACCTAGCTAGCTAGGGTTTTACAGTTTCATCATGGATTTCTGGATTAAACACTTCTATTTTGAGACCAAGGAGATTCAATTTAATACTCTTTGGATTTGATCGAACTAGGGTTTTTCCTGGTTATTAGGGGTCATTTCACAATTAGCGTTTTTGGAGACCATGAATTAGGGTTTTTACAGTTTCATCATGGATTTATGTTAATCGTGGATTAACCAGTTTTTTGGATTTCAATTTAATAGTCTTTGGATTTCATCTTCACCAACAATTAGGGTTTTTCTTGGGGTCATTTCACAATTAGCGTTTTTGGATTTTATTTGGAGACCATGAATTAGGGTTTTACAGTTTCATCATGGATTTCTGTTTATCGTCACTGTTTTTTGAGACCAAGGGATTTGATCTTCACCTAGAACTAGGGTTTTTCTTGCAATTAGGACTGTTTGGTTATTACAATTAGGGTTTTTGGTCATTACAATTAGAGAGATTAAATTAAATGTTGTTTCCCAAGAACTAGGGTTTGAGGACTGTTTTGTTATTAGGGGTGATTTCACTATTAGGGTTTTTGGTTATGATTATTATGACCAAGAACTGAGCTTTTTCTTACTTCAATTTTACCACTTTTTGGTTATTACCGGTGATTTGATTTTCACCTAACTTAGGGACCAATGGAGTTCCACTTTTTTTACTCTGTATTAGACCTGCTCTGTTCGTTCATCTAAAACGTCTTAAATTTAATAGGTTTGGAGTTTTGGTGAGCACTCAAACTCATTGTTTCTGTCATTGGGATACAATAGGTACCTAGATTAGTTACCCTCTAGGTTGTGATATTGTCAAGTAAAACTGGATATTACTTCTACTTCTTTATTGCTTTGGAACCGCATAAAAGGTTTTTTTTTTATAAATCGATTAGTCTATAGCTTCTTGGAGTTGATGTATGAACCTAAAAATTTATTTTTTTTGTTTTCTAACCATTATGTTTTCTTTGTTTATAGAAATACTATAATGACTTTTCTTAGTCAACCGTCAAACAAGGCTTGTGTCTCTAAGGATAACTTAAAGAAAAGGACAGCTTCTGAATCAGTGGGTAAATTAGCGAAAAGACAAAAGACAAATAGGTATGAGGCACCAAAGATCATTGCTGAGACTCTTGCTAAGTGGATTGAATCTAACAAAGACGTGAAAGCTATGTTGCCTAAAGCCCCTGCTAAGGGATAAAAAAGGGGTGTATGAAAGGTAAAGGAGGGACTTAAAATGGCGGGTGTAATTTTAGAGGTGTTAGGCAAAGGACTTGGGGTAAATGGGTAGCTGAGATTCGTAAGCCGATTAAAGGTAAGATTAGAGGTGACAGGATGTGGCTTGGTACTTTTGAGTCAGTTGTTGAAGCAGCTCTGGCATATGATGAAGCTGCCAAAGCAATTTATGGCCAGTCTGCAAGGCTCAATTTGCCAACTAATACACCGTTGTCGTGTAAAGCTGCTACCAGTTGTAACTTAACTACTACATACTCCGAGGGTAGTGAAGTTCATGAGTCAAAGTCTGGGTTAGACTGGTGTTCACCCACACAAAATGATTGTGAATCACGTGAAGTTATTACGAGTGTTTATACTGATGATTGTTACTATCATGGCTATACCGAGAACGAGATGTTCGACTTGGATGACCTTCTCGATGATATCAATCAGACTAGTGAGCTTAAATGAGGCAGCTGGTTATCCTCTGCAAGATGCATGGTATGGGAACAAACAAGATGTCAGCCAAAATGAGTCCATATACATGCAGCAGGATGCTTGTGCGGTTGCAACGAACTATAGTCTTGACTTCTTGGATGAATAATTTGAAGTATGTAACTTCAACCTAGAGGAGTTTGTTATGTCCTTAGATCGTACTGGATCAGTGTAAATCGATGAAGAAAAATGAACTGACTGTAGTGGTATTTTATTTGGGGCTGGTTCTCTGGAAGTTTTTAGAAAATTAGAGGATCTGGTTTTTGTACGGTTTTTAACCGAATGTAACTATATGATGTACGTAACTTTAAGACCCCAAGAGGCTGATGCTTTCAGCTGGGGTAGTTTATGTTATGCTTATTTCTTTAATGAATTATGACATGTGATGGGTTTTATCTTCATTATTTTAATGATTTATGATATATGCTTGATACTAGAGACTGTGACATATTGGTCTTGTGTTTGCTTGTTAATGATTTGTGAAATCCTAGTATACCTTGACGAGTGTGAGACTGTTGTTCCTAACTGGGATGACTGTGCTTCATTCTTTTATCGTCTTTTGTATGGTTTTATAAATGAGTGAAAGGATTGGCCACCGTGAGATGTTCCTAACGGGGATGACTGGCAAAAGTAAGTTTCTGCGTTTTGTTGACAAACACTAGCTACAGTATGGCCAAGTCCCACTAACCTGAATTGAATGGTTTTATAAATGTGTTTTGTATGGTTTTCTTGAACTGGAAATGGTGTCTGCGTTCAACACGAATATATGCATATTGAAATCTAATTGGGGTTTAAGCGATTTTTTGGGGTAGCTTATCTAGTTACAGCAGTATTTGCACAACACTGATGATTCAAATATAGTGTTTTTACAAATTATTTGAAGAGTGGTTATTTACGTTTTCTTAGAAAGGAACACAGTTTTGGAAGAGCAAGTCGGTTTTTTTGCAAGCGCAATGCCAGACACATTGTTTATGTGTTTAATTGTTGTAGTTGTTGAAGTGTTGTTGTGCTCTAACCGTTAAGTGTTAGTTTAAGTGTTAATTATGCGTAGATGAAGAATCTTTCAAATTACTTATGCTCGATGGAAAATGGTAAAGAATTCCACATTTGGCAGATGATGAAACAGAACCTAGTTTCGTCCATATTTGTATAATTTGCATATTTGAGATTGATATAAGTTGTAACTTGTTATATGTTAGACCATGTATTGCAGGAATGTGTATAACTTTTCTGATATCTTTATTTCAAAATTTTGTTGGCTGAACCAAGTATCGGCTGGTTTGACCACCTGAATTTCAAAATTATACTGAGAAACTTGTACGTAATAATGTAACTTCTTATACACTATAAACATGAAAAAGTAGCAAAATGTCGGAAATTCCATAAAGAGTTGAATAAGATGCTACCTTTGTTTATTGACATCTTTTACTAGTTCATAAGTTACATTTACCGTTTGATTGTGAGTTTCATTCCTTGTTACCCTTGATATACGAAGATGACCATTTATCCTTTATGCAGGTATTGGCACCCTTATCTTCTGTCAACTACTGTATTATAGGTACTTGAACTGGAAAATTCACCGCACTTCAATGCTGGTAGGGGGTCTGTTCTGACCACCAATGGAATCGTTGAAATGGAAGCTTGCTTCATGGATGGAAACACAAAGAGATGTGGTGCGGTTTCTAGTGTTACCACAGTTGCCAGTCCCATTTCTTTGGCTAAATAGAAGTGCAATGGCTCGAAGGAGTACAAGTCCCCACAAAGTTTAGATTTAATACATACAACTTCTTAAGATGTATTACTCAAGTTAGATTACTATTGAGATACTCTTATTTTTCTTAATCATAAACTTGACGAAAAGATGTTAATGGGTCAGTCTAACCCGTACTAATTGGTCCTTTTGCATGCTATAAATCTATTTGATCCGTAACCAAACCTGCACAACTCACCAATTTTCTACTTCTAGTAAAAACATTAGTAGTTCATATATATTTCTTTTGCACGTGTATTTCTTAACAAATCTATCATTTATCATGTAGCAAGATTATACACAACCTATGAACACCGAAGAAAAAAAATGAACCACCGATTCCTGATGAAATTAGTAAACTTGGCACCGTTGGATGTGTGGCTGTAGACATTCTCGGGAACCTAGCAGCTGCAACATCCACGGGTGGTCTGGTCAACAAGATGGCTGGAAAGATTGGAGACACACCCATCATCAGTGCAGGCACTTATGCCTAGAAGTTTCGTGCTATCTCTGCAACAGGAAGAGGTGAAGCCATAATCCGCAAAAACGTGGCTCGAGATGTGGCTGCAGTTATGGAATATGAAGGTTTGGGACTGAAAGAAGCGGCTGATTATATAGTACATGAAGTTTCACCAAAGGGAACCACTATTTTGATTGATGTGTCTCCTATAGGTGAGGTCACTATGCCTTTTAATACAACTGGTATGCTTAGAGCTTGTGCTACTGAAGACGGTTTTACGGATGTCTCCATCTGGCGTTCTGAATGATTTCAGTGGCGTTTGGTTTTTAGTCAAATACCCACGGTTTAGGTTTAGTTATTTCCTGTGTATGTAAACCAAAGTACCTGAATATTATCATTATCATCCCTTATTAGTGTTCATTTATGCATTATGATCTTGAACAGTGAAACGGCATACGAAACTTTAGTATCGGCATTTTCTTGTGTTTGGTTGGTCAGACTATACTGACATGAAAAAAAAGGTTGATTCGGAGTTAGGTTTTGGATTTTCAATTCTCTAATATCGTCTTTTGGTTTTGACGAGTGCCTACATGATGGAAAGTACTAGAGTAATCAAATTACTGAAAGTTGTTAAATGAGCTACCTTGAGATCAGGTGATGAGGATTCAAGTCTATTTGTACTCGCTTGCTTTCCAATATCAATTTTTACCGAGATATTAGCATGTGACAAATCCACGCCTGAGCTGTCTAGTGCTTGCGTTAGAGCACTAGCTAATCAGTTTTGAGAAGTTGTCAGTCAATAACAGAGATTTATGATCACTAGAATTTGAATGGGGCAAAACGAGTTCGGGTGACCAGCAAACACTTATGATAAAAAAAAGGCCTGATTAACAGTTTTCTTTAAAAATTACTAAATCTTTGAATGAAATGATTAAAGAGATTTTATGCTTAAAAGTAAACTTTGGGTTTGCTAATCGTTTTGATCGGACCCGTTTGAGGTAAAGGACGACCCAGAGAACCCCTTTTCAAGCAAATGGGTTAAAATTGCCATGTTTGATCACGAACAAGGACAATCTAAAGATTCTCATCCTTGAGAGTAGATGGTTGAAATGCTAATTGTGCCACCTTCGATTTTCAGTTGTTGAGCCTGCGAGGTTGTGGTTGTTGTAAGAGACTGCGGCAGAAGCAGATGGTTGATTTGTCAATTGTGTGTATTGATTGGTTTCGTTATTATCATCATGAGAGATCATATTAGACTCTAATAGGTTTTTTCTTGTTGGGATTTGTGGTTGATGAACAAAGTCGTTGATTGATTATGTTAAGAAGAAGTTAACAATTGATTATGTTTTAGCATAAAACCGTTAAATGTCAATCTTGTTAAATTAGTTCCCATATATGTTTTCTGTTTCTACTTACCTTTTCACAGTCTTTAGTCATGAACAAACCCATGGCCCTTGTGCTACTGCAGCATGTCAATCTGTTGCTTTTTCTATTCTCAAAACAAATAGCAGCCACATTGGCAATCATGCCCCACCCCAAACATCTGCAACAAGGTTTTAGCCATTCACCAGCGAATTTGAAGGATTCTTATTCATTTACATCATCTGCAGATGTTGAACCAAGGTAATAAACGACTACATGTGA
Source organism: Glebionis coronaria (assembly GCA_025667525.1). NCBI lineage: Eukaryota > Viridiplantae > Streptophyta > Magnoliopsida > Asterales > Asteraceae > Glebionis > Glebionis coronaria. Next base: position 108,502,017 of record CM046879.1, on the reverse strand, counting down.
ACTGTGAATTACTTGAAGAGTGCGGGTAAAACATAAACTAAGGCCTAAAAGCTATATGATTGTCTCGGATGTAATCACGTCGATAGACAACAATGTGAAATGAAAGTATAATAAAACACCTACAAGTGACTGAAAGTTTTGACGGGTCATTTGATTGTTTGGATAATCATTATGTTCTCAGTGCAGTGAGTCAAACATAAGCCAAAAAAAGCTTCACAAATTTTATAACTGATCACGCAATTACCTTGCATCATCTCAGGCACAAACTAGATTAGTTCCATCACCAAATGAAATTAACTAACTTGGTTATAATCCCACATTACCAACCATCTGTTGGATAGTTAATCTCTCGCATCTATATGTTTCGATGAATAAAACATAGTGTAAATACCTTACTGTTGTAATGCGCCATAGCAGTCTCATAAGTCATAAGACCAAACCGAATGACCGAGGGGAATGTAGATTCATATATAACAGCAACAAGCAACAAGTATCATCACCATGGTCATCTAGCATCTTCTAATCTGTCAAATACGTAACAAAATGAACCTACACGATGTCAAATCCCTGTCCTTTAAAGTACTTTCGACACTCCGTAAGTTGCTTGAGTCTCCAAGCCTTAGCACCTACAGTTCCACACACGTAATCGTTAAGTAGCAACAACTTACGATTACAGCAAAATGGTGGCAACAGAAAAGATAATAATATAAGCAAACAAAGCTATTTGGTTTTGACTGAATATGGCTTTTCTTAGTTCTCTCTTCACTCTCCATGCTTTCTATTTTATAACAAAGCATTTGAGGACGTGATGCAACCTATTCCTAAAATAAGTGGAGATCATGGGAGGTTACAATATGATATTCAAACATTATCTCAAAATACAAGTCTTACTTCTACTTGTACTAATAGCTTTATTATAAATACAATCAGCTGCAGCTTACGAGATTGTACTTTGTGCTAATTAAGTGACCATAGTTGCCAACATTAATTTAAGTCCCAACAATCCCCCACCATGTTGGTAAGTTTCTGCTACTCTGATAGGTTGTGTCACGGTAGTGTCACGAAGATTAAACCCCGTTTACTCTAAGCATGCATATAAAACTGATTTAATGGTGTCCGAATATTAAACCACAAACCTTGATAATATTATGAACATACTTATACACACTTCCCATCGTAACCAAAGTGTTACTACTGAGCGCGAATATGACCATGTGCTTAAACCCTGATTCATAACCCTCTAAGAGAGAAACCACAACTCTCTATTCAAGGCGGCACCACCTCTAGGCCATATAGGCAAAGATACTCTGACGTCTTCGTTGCTAAGACGCCTCAAAAGCTTTGTAAAGAGAAAATCCCATCCTTTCTCGGCAACGCTGTGCTATCTAAGCTACACATGAGTCAATTTTATAAATAGCACCTTCTACCTATTAATGACTTCCTTATTACCCATTAAACTTGGAGATAGGAGCACTAAATTCAAGTCGGGTTTCCATCACTAATAGATTCACATATGGTTCAGACTCATGCCTCTAGCATCTCTCAATAAGTCTCTCGTCAGAGGCTTAAAGGGTAACTTTTGGTAAGCTATTATCATGCTTATCGATCTTATCATAAACATCAAGTCCCTCGTCATAGTCTTAGTTGTAGTCAAGTTTCTAGTACACTTGATGAACGTGTCACTAATGGCCATTCTCAAATAACTTTCTTACACATTTCGATCACATAGAACTTAAGGAATTGAATCTTTAATCTAAACCTTCTTATTGCCCAAACTAAGCAACGGATTTTACTTTCTTCACAAAGTAAAAATACAAACATTTGTTTCTTACTTCTTAAAGAAACAACTTTTAAGTCAGATGTATGAAAGCTTATGAGTATTAAAACACATATATTCAGATCTCAACAAACATCGTTATAAGGTGTAGTACTCATGATCAATCAATATGGCAACAACATCTAGACAATTTATATGTGAAAATAGCCCTCGAATGTCTATTTATAAATCACATAATTGGACAAAAACATAATCATGGTGATCAATCATGATCACGCTTTGTGGCCTGAATTATGGGAATCATAGCTTGACGGTACCGAAGTTACGTACTAGGTCAGCCACGAATCCCATATATTGGATATACTACACATCTCATAATGTTGTTGCGTTAACAACTCGATCACTGCTAACCTTGCACAAATGGTTACTGCATCAACCGTTAGTACACACTTTGCTCTGCTAGATCAAATGATGGAGCTCCTCACGACTCGAACATGTATGAATGTATGACATCTGCACCTACTTGCGCAACTTTTATCTCACGTTCACAAGGATGGTGCACATGGGTGCTTCATACCTCGCAACCCCCACCATTCGTCGTCTATATTTGTATACATATATACTAAATTTATATACCTAACTTTTAAACATGTATATCGACTTTTTACTTCATCAAACATAGGAGTAATAAGTCTAGCATATAACATCACCTCATCAAACTTGATATCAAAATAGACTGTTACTCGCAAAATTTGTATAACTATTTTATATTCTTTCTTTCAGTATTCAAAATTTTTTATGCAACAACATATTTTCATCTGTATTTTATTTGAACCGAAGGAGCACTACTATAAAGTACAATCTTACATTTAGTCAATAAAACAAATAACATAACACATGAAGAAGATGTCACTAGCCATGATAGCTCAAATCACCCCAAGAAATAAAACATATGAATCAATATGACTCAGTTCACCATTAGGCGCCATCACATTTAATAGTTCTTCTTTACCATCTCGTAATAGAAGAAATGTCACATAAGAAACACATATATATGATCCATAACTTATGTTACACACACATACTGAAGGCCAACCAGTAATCATATAATTTCCTTTTATCGATCACTTCTAGATTCTTAATTCTTGATCATAATTGAAAAAGGAACACATTGCATTTTGACAATATAGAATGTCTAAGTTTAAAAAAAAATCTTGAAAGATCGACCATAAACCATATCAATCCGGGTTTTTAACTCTTAAACAAAGAAGATAAACTTTATTCGATCCAAACATAACCAATTTAAGGATATAACACCAATTTAAAGGTCCTACATTAGTTCATACGCTTCCATTATATGCTAGAGACAATTTCGGTTACTAAATGGAACTCTCTGATTAGACATCGACTAATCATATTGTTTTGTTTGGAGTCCAGTATAAGTACTTTAAATATTGTTGGATAGTTAAAATCTCGCATCTATATGTTTTGATGAATTAAACATAGTGTAGGCACCTTACTGATGTAATGCGCCATAGCAGCCTCATAAGTCATAAGACCAAACCGAATGACCGAGGGGAATGTAGATTCATATATAACAGCAACAAGCAACAAGTATCATCACCATGGTCATCTAGCATCTTCTAATCTGTCAAATACGTAACAAAATGAACCGTACGGGATGTCAAATCCCTGTCCTTTAAAGTACTTTCGGCACTCCGTAAGTTGCTTGAGTCTCCAAGCCTTAGCACCCAGGATTAATACAGTTCCACACACGTAATAGTTAAGTAGCAACAACTTACGATTACAACACAGTGATGGCAACAGAAAAGATAATAATATAAGCAAACAAAGCTATTTGGTTTTGATTGAATATAGCTTTTCTTAGTTCTCTCATCACTCTCCATGCTTTTTGTTTTATAACAAAGCATTTGAAAACATAATACAACCTATTCCTAAGTGGAGATCATGGGAGGTTACCATATGATATGGTCAAACATTACTCAAAATACAAGTCTTACTTCTACTTATACTAATAGCTTTATTATAAATACAATCAGTTGCAGCTTCACGAGATTGTACTTTGTGCTTATTAAGTGACCAAACTTGCCAACATTAATTTAAGTCCGAACACCATCATTACTCATTAGCCAATAACATTTCATAAACATAAATCTATATATCAAGAACAAGTTAAAAGTAAAAGGCGTCATTCTATTTCTAAATCGGATAGATACACAACCATAAGATCCATTTCCTAATTCAAACTATAACTAAACAACAAAACAAGAAGTTTCGCTAAAACCCAACCCGTAATAACAACTTAAGCCTTCTTTGTAGATTTCATTGGTGATGGCTTGGTCTGGTCGTCCTCGGTAACAACATATTTCTTAGGCAAAAACACAGGGTTAATGTTGGGCAACACTCCACCGGTAGAAATGGTAACACCAACAAGCAGTTTCCCCAATTCTTCATCATTCATGACGACCAATAGCAAATGGGGTGGGTTAATACTCGTCTTCCTGTTGTCTCTTGCAACATTTCCGGCCAATTCCAAAACCTCAGCAGCAAGGTATTCAAGGACATCAGCTAGATAGATTGGAGCACCAGAACAGTCCTCTGTGCATATCTTCCTTTCTTCAAAAACCTTCCAATTCTTCCCATTTGAAACTCAAGCCCTGCTTTCACTGGTTTCGTAGCTGCCTTCTTTCGCACTCTGACTCCCTTTCGTCCTTCGGCTCCCTTTGTCTTTCCCGATTCTATCTTTTTTTTAGAAAAATGAATTTGGATCTGCTTTTGAGATTTGAAAATGGATTTGATGAGAAATGAGATGGAGGGAGTGCGGTTTATATAATGTGTGGATGAGTTTGACAGGTTGGCAATCCGTGTGTTAAACAGATTTGAAAATCAGGTACTTTATACTTGAATGCCTCTAGGAAGAAGAAGTTTATGAGAGTCGCGGAACTTCACAAGTTCAGTTGAAGGGACTCTTAAACATGTACGGGATAAATTGTTGCATCTCAACACCGACAAGAGCCTTCCAGAGGTTAAAGTAGAGTGGCATGATGGAAATAAACAAAGTGCCACCTACATGATCACAAAGATTGAGGCAAAGTTACGAGAAAGACGGTTGATGAGAAGCTTAGAACAATTCGTTGGTGGCAGATCGTATGGAGCTCATCACAGGCTACTAGAACGATCCACTTGATGTGGTGATCGTACGATATCAGGTCAACTCCATACATTAGTTGTGAATAAGTAAATATTGTAAATACTAGGATTTTGTGGCATGGTGTAGTGTGAAAGTATGATATTTTTCAAGAATTTCTCACGGGATTCTAAATCTTTCAAAATATATCGTACTTAAGCACTACAACTAACCCTCATTAAATTGAGGGGAGCATTAATATGTTCTATGGCCTAAAAATGATATCATTTTTCCACCCAAGACCGGTTAATCCATTAATATCCAAAATATTAACGGTTAACATTTTGGATAAGGGGAGAAGATGGGATTAAGGAGACTTTTAAATATATATGGCTAAAGGTGAAAAGGTCTTAATAGAAAATATAACTTAATATGTGTAATGCACACGTTAAGGGGGAGCGTTTTGATTTCAAAACACTAAAGGTACAAAACTTTTGATATCTATATCACAAATTCACAAGTACCTTAGTGATTTCAAGGAATTTTCATGATGACAAGTACTTATCCAAAACGTACTTATTTCACGACGATTGTGGTGACAAAAGGGTGGTAGGATCAGGTACAAGTCCAATGATTCTTCCAGAACCGGAGGAATCTTCCCAAGGACAATTCCATAGCTAGAAATAGTAGTCCTTAGGAAAGATGGAGAATGATTGTGAACGTATCAGAATGTCGACCAAGTACTTAAGCTAGCATTGGAACAATCACAACAAGGTGCTAGTGATGACGTATTGGTAAGCATTGCAGGGGTTGAAGAATGAAAAAGAAATGTAAAGATAAAAGGTGAAAAGAAAGAAGCCCTCCTTACAACCTAGGCAGAAATCGGGTCAACACATCTTGAAGACAATAAGACATCATGGATCCAGTGATGCAATGCATAACCCCTCCCCCCCCCCCCCCCTCAGCTAATTCAAATATCTCCCAAAAGATATTTGTTTTAAAGTCACGGAGCTCAACACATTATCTATCGGTTTATTCACTCCGAATAAATTGATATTGAAAAGGTGGCAATCTTCTCCAGCCTCCGCTCATCAAATAAAATGCACTATTGAGTCTAGAGCCACGAGATCATCAAAAGTCTCTGTTGGAAATACGTTTTTACGTATTTTGGAAGATTCGGTCACTCCGACAATATATTAAGTAGTAGCTCGTAGTCTAGATATCTTTATATATATCAAACAAGGAAAAGCCCGGTCTATGCTTGAATGGCCGGCCCAATTGTAAGACCAAGCCCATCTTATGGGCTTGGTATATAAACCCTCTCCTTAGATGGAGAGGGTAGTTGGTTCATATATTTTCACATAGTAAGAAGGTATTTTTCTTCCCACTTTCTCTCTCTAAGTGTGTGTGTTCTTACCATATCTGTATCTCTTTCTCTCTTATTGGGAATAAAATGTAGCCAGTATACTTGGACGCTGACAAGAGCAATTGAAGCGTTGTTAATAAGAAAACAAGCGTTGACAGAGCAAGCGTTGACAGGAAGAAGTCAAGCGTTGATAAGAAGAAGTCAAGCACTGATAGAAGACTTAGTCTACACGTATTATGTTTCTAGTATGTTTCTAGTAAAGATAGGATCGACAATGTATTTTTTATATTTATCTTTACCTAAAATAGCTGATACGTAGACTCTAGTACAAGGCTCCTTATGTCTATAAAAGGAGGCCTTTAGGTTTTGTTTCAATATAAGTTCTCCATACGATTCATACTTTCATTGTACGCAAGTTTGTTTTATCAATCAAGTGAAAGTTTGGTTTACTTTGTTTTGTTCTTTGTTATAAGTGTTAAATTCCGCATAACACTTAGATTGTTTAATACAACAAAGTTTCTCTACGTGTTATACTTGATTTAATCTCGATAACACAAAGCTAAATCGATCTAAGTTTGGGATCAACAAGTGGTATCAGAGCTTGTTGAGAAACTTTGATCTAAAGAACACAAGAACCCTAAATCGCCAAAAACCCTAATTTTCAAGAAACCCTAAAAACATCATGTCTACCCTAGAAGTAAACTCCTCCTCCTCATCAACCCCCAACATCAAAATTCCCATGCTAGACCGAGACAACTTTGAACTTTGGAAGTTTAACTTTGAACAGTATCTTCAAATTCATGACTACACCCTATGGGAAATTATTGAATATGGAAACACATTCAATAAAGCTCAAAAGATTGCAGCTGCCATCTTACAAAGAACAAATGTTCAACGCTCTACTGAAGAGGATCGAAGAGAAAAACCTGAAGATGGTAGAGCTGTCTCAGCTGAAGACATTACAAAGAGAAGGAATGACATGAAAATCCTAAGCATTCTTAAACTCTCCTTGGGATAAGAAAATCAGCACAAATATAGAAGCTATGTGTAAAACCCGTAAAAATAAGGTCATAATTTAATTCTATTTTCAATTATTTTGAAGTATTTTATAACGTTAAATATTATTATGTTTAACGGTTTAAGTTGAAACCGATATTAAATATTATATTTTAATATTTTGACGAGCAACGAGGACTACTAGTGATCGCGATACCGACGGATGCCAAAAATTTTATATTTTATTATCGATAGTTTCGATATTTAATACTTTCGACGATATCATTTCAATTACGTATCGAGTCGTTATATTATTATTTTTCGTGTGCGATTAAACTTTTAAAAAGTACAATCTAACATTTTCAGGTAGTGAAATATTTTCTCGTATAATATTTTGAAACTTATTTTTGTGTTGGTTGACGAACTCACAGTTTACGGATTTAAATTTGGGCTTACGTGCATAATTTAGCGTCCCTTACGACTAAACCGGAAACCTTAGGATTACGTATTTACGTTTTTGAACTCCGTTTTTGATGAGACAATTTTTATTGGATTCGTTTTGTGTCGTTGATTCATAATTTATAAAAACGTTTTTCGTAAAACGACCCGAGGGCACGCAAATCGAGAAAACTAGAATCGAGGAATACCCGTAAATTAGTGAGGTGGGACAAAATACCTTATCCCACCCCACTAGCTAGCATGGGATGGCACAACATGACACCACAACCATATGTGGCATCATGTTAGCTACAAACTTACAAGTGTAAGTAAGCTTACAACTTAAGCTTACAACTTTCCACTTCCTAACAAAAACCATTAACCACTTCTCATTTCCATCTTTCCATACATGCAAACTACTTTAAATCCTCTCAAAACCACCACCCCTTGCCATCCATATTGAAGCTACAAACACCCCTTTTGATCTTTTCTAGCCATGAAATACATGTTAACTAGCTCTATCATGGAGTTATCTTGAAGCCTTGATCATTGGTGGCCATATTAACAACATAGGAGGTGATTTGCTTGTGTCCTAGGGCTGATTTCTCAACTATTGTTCTTGGTGTTTGATGATCTTGGAGTTACTTTTGGTGTTCATCAAGTTCTTGTCTTCCAAAAACAAGAAATACACTTGGTTGGTAAAGAAGATCATCCTCTCCATTTTCTCTTGTTATTTTTGTAAAGAAAAAATGTATTTTCTTTCATTTTGTATATGTATATGATGTATATATGATGATAAAAATGTTGTGTGGGGATCAAGTGTTGATAAATATGCTTAAAAATGTTAATAACCATGAGAAATAAGGCTAAAATCATGCTTATTTAGTTGGCTGTATAAAAACAGTATATAACTAAAACTTGAACTGATAAACTTGCATGTTATGATCCATTTACAGTAAGTACAAGAAGTTATACATATTTGAGAGTTGGCCATGCAATGGAATCAATATAATGAGTGAGATATGATCAAAATAAGTTGGGTGTTCTAATCTGAATAAGCAGTTTTGTAGGGACTGTTAAGGCAAGATAAACTTAAAATGAGCAGTAGCTATAACTAAGTTAAATGTAGCACATAATATGAAGATCATGCCACCCAAAAATGAGCTTCTAATTCATTATAGAACTCTAGATATTTAACATGAAGATAAAAATCAGATTTTGAGAATTAATGTTTATTATTATTATATAAGCACTCAAATTTTATTGTATAAAATGTAAAATAAAAACCCACTAACTTATGAAACTTATTTATATAAATATGTAAAAGGTTAATTAAATGGATGAATTATATAAAAGGTTGTGGAATAATACTTATAAGTAATAAAACTATAAACTTGATTTTTACGACTTTTTCGGCTATTACCGTAAAATTAACGTTTTTCGCCAAATAAAACTTAGACGATCAAACCCGTCTAATGTAAAGTTTATAAAAGTCATATACTGATATATAAGTAACTAATACAAGTAAAAACCGATAAAACCCGAACTATAGGACATACGGACATTAACGAGCTAAATAAGCATATTGGACTAATAATTGGACTAAATAAGATAAACACTTATAAAAAGAACTTATTGGGCTTAACCCATTTGGGCCCAACATGGAAGTATAGATACTGATAATATAGGTATAAAATGGATTAAAACAACTTAAAGAACTTAAACTAAGCTTATTGGACTTAAAATAGGTAAGTAGGTAAAACTAGTAAAAAGTTACCAAAAAACGTAAACACTAAAATGAGTAAACAAGGATATATAAACCCACTTGATCATCATCATATGTACAAAATCATCATATGTATATTGTTATTTTGATAAAAGTCATTAGACAAGAGTCTAAGACCGATTATTATTTATATAGGTTTCCGTGACCGAAGCACGCCCGTAGCCGATAATCCGCCTTTCATTATCAACGTGAGTCTATAGCCTCGCTTTATACTAGTTATTAAATGATTTTAAACCCGCGAGGGGGAATACATGTTTTTATAAACTTAGAACACAAGATTTTTATGGTATGCTTTGTCCCTCTATGAATGGACCCGTGGTTGCCTTTAAATTGCATTAAGTGATTGCCTTAGTTAAAGCCTCAATTATGGACCGTTAATTAACCTATGATGGGTTAACTGCTAGTACAATTAATAGATCTATGGGGGAAGCCGCCCCGGTTCAGTTTTTGTGGACTTGTCATAGAAGCTTAGGCCCGACCTCCACACTGTTTGAACATATTGTATTGAGAAGTCAGGTATACGGCAATGTACCAATAATCTGGAGGTAACCGACAATTAATAAATCTCTCGTCTTATTAGACTGATATGGGAGTGTCTAAGGGCTCGGTTCCATGAGCTTATTGCAATTTATGCTATATACAATTATTATTGTTGATGCGAATTATTATTTGATGCTTATAAGCATGCCACAAACTTATAATGTTTGCTTGTGTTCAAATTGATTTCATAAACCTACAGATTCACTCGGCATTTTTGCTGATTGTTTTACTCACATGTATTTCAGGTAATCGAGAAGTGGAAGCTTGGAGGTCACGGGAATGAAGTTGTGCACTGCTTTTGTTGTTCAAACTCTTTGATTTATTTATCGTTCAATTTTTAAAACAAACCAATATGTTGTTTTAACTTATCTTTTGGTAACGATTACTTGGGACTACGCTACTCTGACAAATGTTTTTAGGAACGATAAATCTAAAACGTCTCTTTTCGAGTCGTTCTTTATAAATTATGTGTTGTTGTATCATTGTTTAGCACCCAAAGATGTATTACGCTGCGTGTAAATTTGGGGGTGTTAAAGATTGGTACCAGAGCCATGAGTTATAGAGAACTAGGTCTTTTTCTAAAAACCTAAACTATAACTGTCGGTTTTATTTTTTTCAAAGAGTCGATGCACATGATTTCGCGTGACTTCAGGTTCAAGCTACTTCTGGGATTACAACTTTAGTATACATTATTATGTATGCCTTATTGCTAAGTATTTCTAAATAAATACTATAATCCTTTATCGATATATATTTATGTCGTTAAACTTTTCGATAAAAGTTCATCATTTATTAATGATTAACTTAAATAAATACAATGAATTTTCAAGATCTTTCTGTATATATTTTTGAAGTATTTAAATTGCTTTTATTGCAAAAATTTTATATTATGACCTTACATACCTTCATCTGCGCGCGTTACTTTCATTATTTAACCATTTGAGATATCTACGTAGATATCCAAATCGTCTTCCGCCTACTTGTGCCTGGACGTCTTTTAACGTAATTTCTAGACCATTGTGTAGCTCAATGTGTCCTTGGAATAGACTAACCGCTATTTATTGACATTTATATGTATCGACTCCGAAGTGTATTGTTCACTTATATCTCGGTAACGTCGTCGTCATTTTATAAATCATCGTCTAGATTATGGCGCTAGAATTGGAATACGATTTTACTTATATAAAATTGTATCAATTGTTTTTCATTAACCTTCTCGCTCCCGGAGTGTAGCATGTTAATGTTCCATTCTTTTCTTGTTATTGTTTGTGTTTTTGACAATCGTGGCACCAAGGAGATTTGCCTACATTGCATTTTGAAATCTAAATTACGAACGTCTTTCACCGTCTTGCTTCCTAAATTTCGTGTTGAATACCTTGAAGCATTTTCTGTCATTCATCATGCTATATTTTATTTGATGCTCATTACGAGATTTATTTTTCGTTGTTATAAAATCCACAAGACATGTGTGTATATATGTATATATTTTGAGCCGTTAAGAAGTGTCGAAAAATACACTTTATGCAGAAACTGTAGGGGCAGTATAAACAGGTCAAAACTTAAAAGTAAAACCTGCGTTTTTTTAAAATAAAATAGTCAAACCTGCACAGAACTTGCAGGGGTATTTTGGTCATTTTACATTGGTTTTCAGGTCTCGGGTCAATTAATCGGCTCATATTTAAAAGTTAAATCTGATAGAAAATTCAGAACATGAGTTTTAAATGTTTCTAAGCTGTTTTGATTTCATTTGAGATCGTAAAATTTTAACAAATATTATTTTACAACTAACGAATACTAGTTGCATGTGAAAATATTTAAAAATAGAAACAGTACAGGATTAGCAATTACCGGATTAATGGTGTAATTTAAAAATGAATAACATACTTTCTTAAAAGCATGTTGTGTCGAGTATCTTACAAAGAATACACATGTGGATTGTTTTATTCTTTTCATATATATGACTCATTTGTCATTCGATGTTATTTTATTTTCGTTTTCTTCTAACCTTCCACTGATTTGAGTTGAGTTTTTAAGTTTTGCCTTCACATTCTTCTTCGACATTCTCATCACGTGTCTCATGGCGTTTCCGTCTAAACCGTATAACCTTTTGAAACCTTAATAACTCGTGACCATTTCATTGGTTGTTTTATGAGCTACTATTTGCCACTTTTTCCAAAACTTTGACTACTTTATACGTTGTCATAATGTCATATTATAAATAAATCTGATATTGTTTTACGATTATTTTCACCAATTATTTTTACTTTGGTCTTATAAAATAATTTTCGTAAGATTAAAAGTTGCTTATTAAGTATCTCACAAATTACTTGTATCCTATAAATTTATAAACTATTTTTAAATTCCATTTTACAAATGGCATGGTTTATATAAAGATAAGAAACGTAATACTTTTCGACGAAACGGAGCACTGCATTGCTAGCCCTAAATTATACATGGTCTGATCACCTATGTCTAATTTAGAAGGAGCCATGCTAGGCTAGTCAACTTAAAAATCTTGATAATAATAAAAAAAAACTTTTTACTTGTATTTATGATAAAGATAAATAAAATGAAATAAAGTGAAAAGAAGTTTTGAAAACCTTTATAATTTATGCAAGTGGCGCAATTTCTATGCATCTGCATACGTTTTCTTACCTTTTCTTAAATGAATTACGCGCTTACGAATACGTTTTTACTCGACGATCGCTTTTTCACTTGTTACTTTATTTTGTCTTATAACTGATTTCTCTTGACCGTTCGTTTAATTACTGACTGTTGATAAATGACTTGAAAGTCTCGATGTTTTATCCTTCCTTCTCGTCCAATCTTCTTTATGCGACTGGGTAGATCTTTGGAATGTCTCCGCACGTGAATAATGAATTATCACTAGAGTGATTTACGTATATCCAGGATGACGTCCGTCACTCTCGTTTGTCTCGAAACCCACTCTTGTGTACCGTGGTTTGACTTCTCTCTTTAAACACTAACATCGTTCATTTGATTTGTTTTAATTACAAGTGATTATTAGGAATTTTATTTATTAAAATTTTTGTATGGATCTTCTTTCCGATCATGTATCGACCACCGCTAAGTTAACGAGCTGATATTGGTGAACCATCGACCGCACTAACGAAATTGACAACTTGTTTAATCTATTGTTTCTTATCGTCTTACCATCGACGCCTTTATTTTATTATTCTCTTTAAGAATTCATACGACATTTGCTTCGTCCTCTTTTGTACTGTTGATTTCGTACTAATTGTTGACATTATTACCATTCGTATTCGTTTGTTATCTTGTCACACTTTGAAACCCGAATATATCCCATGTTATCTTGAAATAATAAACACCTTTATGTATTTCTACAAAGTATTATAAAATTTTTATGGAACTTTTATACATTTTCCAATGATTTTCAATTATCGAAATAACCATTACAAGTAAAAGGTCAAATTTATACATCATATTTTGTATAACTAAAACTAATGTCTAACATGAAATTATACTATATCTTTTGAACTAAGTGATTTATCATACTTTACTTTTAATGTAATGAAATTACCAGTTTAATTTTCATTCCTAATAATGATTTAATTTAGAAATTATATTTTCTAATTGTAACCATCAATATGAGTTTAAATAATAAATTCATGTCTTTCTTTCAAAGTTTCTTAAGACGACCAAATAAATTTTGAAACTATTTTACTTCTATTTTTGATGTATCATCTTTATCAAGAAAGTACCTCAACTGAGTTTTAAGGTAATACCAAATCCGGGACGGATAATTGTGACAAATGTTATTTTAATGATAATGTATAATTTATTCTTCGCTCTCATTTTTCTAGTATTGTGATTTATTATGTTTTACGGTTACGTGAGTCGAGATCCCTCGTCGATCGTCAACCTTAAATCATTTTACCACATCTTGTCCGTTTATGCGTTTATTAAATTCATTTTTATCTCGTTCTGTTCCTCGTATTGAAGATCACTATTTTATTCTGAGTTTGAAATGAATCTCGGGAAGCAGTGTATAAGAAGAAACGATCAGTGTCACCAGGATTTATGCGTGTACTTGTGGAATGATTGAGGACCGAATCTCTTAATGAATGGAGTTAATAAATTTGTTACGACCTCGAGGAGTATGTAGAAGCCGACACCGCAAGTGGAAAGACTCTTGAGATCAAGTGGTTATTATCAAGGGTTCGTTCAATGTTTTCTCGATGATTAACGGTGGAGATCTATATTCGACCTTTTATTTTATGTACTTATATGGTGTGTGATCTAGTCAAATGATCGTAAGTTGTGAGAACTTGAGGCGGCATCACCCGATGACGTCCGATCATGTAGAACACATATTATGTAATATCTTTTTGACTTTCAACGACGATGTTTATTGAGACTTTAATGCGTGTTGGCGAAAGTGAGATGGATATCCTTTAAATTGCAACATTCTTTTTAACTGGACTTACCCGAAAATCCTATCATCTATTCTTGTCGTCGAATGAGCTTCGTGTGATTCATAAAATTTTCATGTGTCGAACTTGACGGGTGACTGGTGGATAAGGATTTATTTATTCCTTTTGGTGAGATACAACCTGACGACAAGTTGCGTTTGGTAAAAGAACCAGTGGAGATCGTGGATCGAGATTCACGTAGGAACGTGAAGACTTCTTTATAAGGAATGTCGTCATCCTTCCGGGTAGTGAACAACTCGTGTATGAGGCGAGTTGAGCGCCGGGACGTCGCTCCCTTAAGGTGGTGAGGATGTAAAACCCGTAAAAATAAGGTCATAATTTAATTCTATTTTCAATTATTTTGAAGTATTTTATAACGTTAAATATTATTATGTTTAACGGTTTAAGTTGAAACCGATATTAAATATTATATTTTAATATTTTGACGAGCAACGAGGACTACTAGTGATCGCGATACCGACGGATGCCAAAAATTTTATATTTTATTATCGATTGTTTCGATATTTAATACTTTCGACGATACCGTTTCAATTACGTATCGAGTCGTTATATTATTATTTTTCGTGTGCGATTAAACTTTTAAAAAGTACAATCTAACATTTTCAGGTAGTGAAATATTTTCTCGTATAATATTTTGAAACTTATTTTTGTGTTGGTTGACGAACTCACAGTTTACGGATTTAAATTTGGGCTTACGTGCATAATTTAGCGTCCCTTACGACTAAACCGGAAACCTTAGGATTACGTATTTACGTTTTTGAACTCCGTTTTTGATGAGACAATTTTTATTGGATTCGTTTTGTGTCGTTGATTCATAATTTATAAAAACGTTTTTCGTAAAACGACCCGAGGGCACGCAAATCGAGAAAACTAGAATCGAGGAATACCCGTAAATTAGTGAGGTGGGACAAAATACCTTATCCCACCCCACTAGCTAGCATGGGATGGCACAACATGACACCACAACCATATGTGGCATCATGTTAGCTACAAACTTACAAGTGTAAGTAAGCTTACAACTTAAGCTTACAACTTTCCACTTCCTAACAAAAACCATTAACCACTTCTTATTTCCATCTTTCCATACATGCAAACTACTTCAAATCCTCTCAAAACCACCACCCCTTGCCATCCATATTGAAGCTACAAACACCCCTTTTGATCTTTTCTAGCCATGAAATACATGTTAACTAGCTCTATCATGGAGTTATCTTGAAGCCTTGATCATTGGTGGCCATATTAACAACATATGAGGTGATTTGCTTGTGTCCTAGGGCTGATTTCTCAACTATTGTTCTTGGTGTTTGATGATCTTGGAGTTACTTTTGGTGTTCATCAAGTTCTTGTCTTCCAAAAACAAGAAATACACTTGGTTGGTAAAGAAGATCATCCTCTCCATTTTCTCTTGTTATTTTTGTAAAGAAAAAATGTATTTTCTTTCATTTTGTATATGTATATGATGTATATATGATGATAAAAATGTTGTGTGGGGATCAAGTGTTGATAAATATGCTTAAAAATGTTAATAACCATGAGAAATAAGGCTAAAATCATGCTTATTTAGTTGGCTGTATAAAAACAGTATATAACTAAAACTTGAACTGATAAACTTGCATGTTATGATCCATTTACAGTAAGTACAAGAAGTTATACATATTTGAGAGTTGGCCATGCAATGGAATCAATATAATGAGTGAGATATGATCAAAACAAGTTGGGTGTTCTAATCTGAATAAGCAGTTTTGTAGGGACTGTTAAGGCAAGATAAACTTAAAATGAGCAGTAGCTATAACTAAGTTAAATGTAGCACATAATATGAAGATCATGCCACCCAAAAATGAGCTTCTAATTCATTATAGAACTCTAGATATGATAAAAATGGTGAACATGAAGATAAAAATCAGATTTTGAGAATTAATGTTTATTATTATTATATAAGCACTCAAATTTTATTGTATAAAATGTAAAATAAAAACCCACTAACTTATGAAACTTATTTATATAAATATGTAAAAGGTTAATTAAATGGATGAATTATATAAATGGTTGTGGAATAATACTTATAAGTAATAAAACTATAAACTTGAATATTACGACTTTTTCGGCTATTACCGTAAAATTAACGTTTTTCGCCAAATAAAACTTAGACGATCAAACCCGTCTAATGTAAAGTTTATAAAAGTCATATACTGATATATAAGTAACTAATACAAGTAAAAACCGATAAAACCCGAACTATAGGACATACGGACATTAACGAGCTAAATAAGCATATTGGACTAATAATTGGACAAAATAAGATAAACACTTATAAAAAGAACTTATTAGGCTTAACCCATTTGGGCCCAACATGGAAAGTATAGATACTGATAATATAGGTATAAAATGGATTAAAACAACTTAAAGAACTTAAACTAAGCTTATTGGACTTAAAATAGGTAAGTAGGTAAAACTAGTAAAAAGTTACCAAAAAACGTAAACACTAAAATGAGTAAACAAGGATATATAAACCCACTTGATCATCATCATATGTACAAAATCATCATATGTATATTGTTATTTTGATAAAAGTCATTAGACAAGAGTCTAAGACCGATTATTATTTATATAGGTTTCCGTGACCGAAGCACGCCCGTAGCCAATAATCCGCCTTTCATTATCAACGTGAGTCTATAGCCTCGCTTTATACTAGTTATTAAATGATTTTAAACCCGCGAGGGGGAATACATGTTTTTATAAACTTAGAACACAAGATTTTTATGGTATGCTTTGTCCCTCTATGAATGGACCCGTGGTTGCCTTTAAATTGCATTAAGTGATTGCCTTAGTTAAAGCCTCAATTATGGACCGTTAATTAACCTATGATGGGTTAACCGCTAGTACAATTAATAGATCTATGGGGGAAGCCGCCCCGGTTCAGTTTTTGTGGACTTGTCATAGAAGCTTAGGCCCGACCTCCACACTGTTTGAACATATTGTATTGAGAAGTCAAGTATACGGCAATGTACCAATAATCTGGAGGTAACCGACAATTAATAAATCTCTCGTCTTATTAGACTGATATGGGAGTGTCTAAGGGCTCGGTTCCATGAGCTTATTGCAATTATGCTATATACAATTATTATTGTTGATGCGAATTATTATTTGATGCTTATAAGCATGCCACAAACTTATAATGTTTGCTTGTGTTCAAATTGATTTCATAAACCTATAGATTCACTCGGCATTTTTGCTGATTGTTTTACTCACA
This sequence comes from Glebionis coronaria, assembly GCA_025667525.1. Classification (NCBI taxonomy): domain Eukaryota; kingdom Viridiplantae; phylum Streptophyta; class Magnoliopsida; order Asterales; family Asteraceae; genus Glebionis; species Glebionis coronaria. The sequence continues at coordinate 108,484,241 of CM046879.1, read as the reverse complement.
TGTATTTCAGGTAATCGAGAAGTGGAAGCTTGGAGGTCACGGGAATGAAGTTGTGCACTGCTTTTGTTGTTCAAACTCTTTGATTTATTTATCGTTCAATTTTTAAAACAAACCAATATGTTGTTTTAACTTATCTTTTGGTAACGATTACTTGGGACTACGCTACTCTGACAAATGTTTTTAGGAACGATAAATCTAAAACGTCTCTTTTCGAGTCGTTCTTTATAAATTATGTGTTGTTGTATCATTGTTTAGCACCCAAAGATGTATTCCGCTGCGTGTAAATTTGGGGGTGTTAAACTATGAGTCTGTAGAACATCTTTAGGCAGCCCTTGAAGTTGCTTATGGTGGTAATGTTGATACTATACAAGAGAAAAAGAAGCAACTCTTGCATGAGTATGCTGTTTTTAAAGCTCAACCCAATGAAAAGCTAAGTGGAGTGAGAAGCAGACTTCTTGACATCACAAGCAAGCTGTCCTTTATGGGAACAGTGCTTGGTGATGTTGATATCATCACCACTTTTCTTAAAAGTCTTGGTGATATATGGAAGATTGAAGCAAGGTCTATAATTGCTAATAACACTCACAAGAGTTCTACTTTTGATGATGTCTACAATAAACTGAGGCTGGTAGATGTTGGGTCAAAAAGTTGATGTGGCAGAAACTCAAAAATGAAGAAAACGTGAAGAAATTGTCCAAGCGTTGTCAAGAGTTAATCAAGCGTTGACAAGAGTTAATTAGGCGTTGATAGCTCAAGAGTTGTCATGTACAATGTAAGCATTGTTACATGTAATTCAAGCATTGACAAAACGTAGACAAAAGAAGCTTATGGAAGCTTCTATTTAGATAAACATGCAAAAGATATTCTGCATAAGTTTATTTAAATAGAAGATTTACTTGTTTATTCATTCTTATCTCTTGTAAACCCTAATCCTTATACTATAAAAGGAACCAAGGGTCATAGGTTTTAAATATCTCATTCATTAACAATGTAAACCTAAAGTGTGTGTCGCACTAGACGTGGGATTCAATGTATACACGTCTAGTGGATGTTTGTTATTAATATAATGAACATCCCAATTTGTTTTAATTCGTGTCTTATGTGCCTAAACACCTTGTTCATGATCATTGTTCTTTTCCGCTATGTTATCATATGAACGATGATCAACCTAGATATTATGGTTTCTAACCATTGAGCCCAACGATCATAGGACTCATCAATTGGTATCAGAGCCTAAGGCTCATGATATCTAGGTCCGACGAGGTGTTCGTGTATGGTGAAGAAGAAAAATTCGTATAGAGTTTTTCTGGACGTTTTTGTGTGCGCAGCAGTATTCAGAAGGTCATAACTTTTGATTGAACCGTTGGATCGTCACGAAATTTTAGATGTGTGTTCTACATACATAGATCTAAACATCCACCGGAGGGATTGTCGAGTTTTATCCCCAGGAAAAAGTTATTAAGCGTCGAAGTTGGCTGATCAATGATTTTCAGTTTTTCTGCTTTTACATAAAATCATGAACTAGGGTTCCTCAAACCCTAGATCTACTTAAAAGCAGGGAGAATTGCAGTTTGTGGCTGTTATGATTCAAGATCTAAGGTTTATTTACAAACCCTAATTAGGGTTTTGGTGCTTAAATCTTTTCAAACCCTAGATCTATATAAAACTGCAGCAAGTTGGGTTTCTGTCACGTACAAACAGCAGGTTACATGGCCAGGTATTACGCATGGATGCAATGACGTAAACTTCAAGTGTGTTCACACGGTGATAACTTTTTAATTGGTGGAAAAAGGGAGTGTTCACACGAAGGATCAAGCATTATGCATTCACACGGCCATTCGTTTCTTATTGGTGGGAAGATGTTGCGTATACACGGCCATATAATAAAACCCTAATTCGTTATATACTTTGATCCTCTACTTGCTCTTTCATTGTATTACCGTGAGTCCTTGTTCCCATTGGTGGAAGATTATAGTGTTCACACGGTTACTTGATGATGATTGGATAAGAGTTTTGCATATACACGGTTCAAAACAAGGTTTTCTATAGATGTGTTCACACGAATCTTTACTTCTGATTGGAGGAAAAGGATGTTCACATGATTAGTTATGGTGTACATGCGGTCACTTGATCAAAGCCTATTCAAGAATATTAAGATATGTGATTTATGGCTTGATTTATGCCATTGAATGAAACGCTGACAGGTTTAAAGATGAACGCTGACAGGATTTTAGGTTGGCGCCGACGTTTGTTATTTGGGCGCTGACAGGAAGGGTTTCGACGCTGACAGAATAAGTCAACACTGATGGAGTTGACAGTGTCGTCCGATATATGTGTTTCAACGCTGATAAGTATTGTCAGATATCGGACAATACATCTGACCAAGATATTGGACAGAAGAGATGTTGGATGACACATGGATAGCTGCTGTTTGGGAAAACTGGTACGTTTTAAGCACACAAAAAGGAGAAAAATACACACAAAGGTACATGGAATCTCTGTTTTATTCAGAATATCAAGTTGATATTTATGGCTCGGATATATTTAAATGGATTAATGATTTTAATGCGAGTTAGCAACAATTTGTGAGGTAATTTATTGGATTTGATTATGTAATCGGGGTAGCCTTGTAAAAGAGTTATCCGTATTGTCTCTTTTACATATGATATGAAAATTAAGTTTCTTCATGAAGAAGTGTTAGCTTAAGGGGAAGAATTCTTATGGTAAGATTGATGATTGAAGAAGATTTGCACAAGTTTGTGTTCTATCATATCTTAAAGTGCCTAGACTTTAAAGGTAACTTGTTCGTGCTTACATAGTTGGTGACGAAGACTTGTCATAAACACTTGAAGGAGTTACATTATCGTGCTCAGTGTCTCACAAAGGATGAGAATATTGACAAGGGATCGAGGTCTACTTATACTTTTGCATAATGTGGTATAAGTTCTTCATCACATGGATAAACAAGACATGGAACATAAGATTGGGTTATCTAATTCAACATCAAGAATACTTTATTTATTTTTCTTCAGGATCATTACATAGAGCTACTTTTGGAGAATCTTCAAAGATTGCATACATTGTTTACTTTCCTGTTGATGTGACAAAAAGGGGAAGAAAATACATGCTACACTTGAGGGGAAGCAATTTGAAGATCATGTACAACTTACAAGAGATATACATAGAGTTTTGCCACTATCAACTAGGGGAAGATTGTTGGGTCAAAAAGTTGATGTGGCAGAAACTCAAAAATGAAGAAAACGTGAAGAAATTGTCCAAGCGTTGTCAAGAGTTAATCAAGCGTTGACAAGAGTTAATTAGGCGTTGATAGCTCAAGAGTTGTCATGTACAATGTAAGCATTGTTACATGTAATTCAAGCATTGACAAAACGTAGACAAAAGAAGCTTATGGAAGCTTCTATTTAGATAAACATGCAAAAGATATTCTGCATAAGTTTATTTAAATAGAAGATTTACTTGTTTATTCATTATTATCTCTTGTAAACCCTAATCCTTATACTATAAAAGGAACCAAGGGTCATAGGTTTTAAATATCTCATTCATTAACAATGTAAACCTAAAGTGTGTGTCGCACTAGACGTGGGATTCAATGTATACACGTCTAGTGGATGTTTGTTATTAATATAATGAACATCCCAATTTGTCTAGTGGATGTTTGTTATTAATATAATGAACATCCCAATTTGTTTTAATTCGTGTCTTATGTGCCTAAACACCTTGTTCATGATCATTGTTCTTTTCCGCTATGTTATCATATGAACGATGATCAACCTAGATATTATGGTTTCTAACCATTGAGCCCAACGATCATAGGACTCATCAGTAGAGAATGAAACTCTTTTGGATCAAGGAAGCAAGTTTACCAATGGAAATATGGCCTTCTTCTTACATAGTGAAGGTCAATTTGATCAAAAGGAGTCATACATGCACCCTGTTACTGGATCAACTTGTGTCAACGCTGGATCAAGCCTTGTCAACGCCTCATATTCAGACGCTGACACATACAATGTTGACTCTCCAAGAGTTAAACCTGCTGGTACTGATCTAGATATTGTTTGTGCATACATTGCTTCATTGCCCAATGGTTCAGTGATTACATATGAGGACCTTGAGCAAATTAGTGATGAGCATTTGGAGGAGATAGACATAAAGTGGAATATGGCCCTTGCAAGCATAAGGGCAAACAGATGGAATAGAAGATTCAAGAAGAAGATGACTTTTAATGCTAAGGACACTGCTGGATTTGATAAATCCAAGGTTGAGTGTTATAATTGTCATCGAATGGGACACTTTATGAGAGAATGCAGATCTCCAAGAAGATCTGATGTTGGAAAACCCTCAAGCCAAACCATCAAGACTCAGGACTCCAAAGCTATGGTTGCCATGCAAGACATTGATGGTGTTGGATGGGATTGGAGCTATCTGGCCAAGGATGAGGAAGAGAACAAAGCTTTGGTTGCAGAAAAGGAAGAAGAAGAGCATGTTCACTATGCTCTCATGGCACACTCCTCATCTTCATCAGACAATGAGGTATATGATGATGCATTTTGTAGTAAGGGTTGTCGTTTAAACACTAAAAAACTTAACAAAGAAGTTTTACAATTGACAACAGATGTAGTTAATGAAAGATGCAAGTTATTTAACTATCAACTTGCCCTTACTCAAACTGAAAAGACTGTAGCCGAGTATAAGAAAATAGATTTTGACCTAAAAGATCAAATCAATACCTTAACTCATGATTAAATGCAAGTATTGAGGCTAGAAACATCATGGAGAGAGCCAATGCTACTCTACAGGCTAAATTAGATGAGGCTATCAAAAATAAAGATAATGTAGATCTTAAAATTTAGAGATTTGATAAAGCCTCATAAACCCTAGAAAAATGTGTTAGTGAACAAAGGGATTCTAGGGATATGACTGGGATTGGGATGAAAGAGTATGCTGGTGTTCCACCACCTGCTGGGAACTTCTATGGTGTCCTTAGAAAGGAATTATCTTGGACTGGCGTACCAGAACTCCAAGAAGAGGAATTTATTCCTCCACTAAGAGTTCTTACCCCAGTAGAGGAATACAAGCAGAAGTTGACTGATTTGGACCAATGGAAGAAAGCCAACCCTACCTTGTTTGTTAAGGGTGGCATGCTTAGTGATAGCCCAAATGAGTCAACACCCATCAAAGTGACAAACCCAACTACTGGCAAGACTGTTGACCTTGGCTTAAACGTTGATAGAAAACCTAGTATTAAATATGCATAAATGTATAGAAAACCTGGGTCACCAAAGAGCCAAATTATTGATAATGGGACAGGTTTCTTTTCTTCTAGGCCTAGAGCTATGTCTAGAAAATCCTGTTATACTTGTGGAAGTTTTTCACATTTAGCCTATAAATGTGTCAATGCTTCAAAGGTCAACGCTTTCAAAAAGTCAAACACTGTCAAACCCAAACCTTTTGTTAAGAAAAGTCCACAAGTTGTTAGACCAGCCCCATTCTTTACTAAAGGGTCTAATACTTATGGACAAAGACCTTTTCAGAAAACCAATACATGGTCTAATAGACAATGGGTTCCTGTAGCAAACCCTAGGTTCAACGCTGATAAGGGTAATTTCAGCGTTGAAAAGACCAAATTAAACGCTGACAGGAACGTTGCCAGACCAAATAATGGTAAATATTTGCAACCAAAGGGAAAGGGGTCTAAAGCTTCTTCTAGCTTGACATGGAGACCTAAGCAAGATCAAAACCCTAATTCAGATGGGATTTCTATGACCTGTAACAGATTTCATTATATTTCAAAGGTCATAACAAAACCAGTTGGGGCTAATTGGGTGTTTAATCCAAAAAAGGGATGAAAAAGGGGTTGTCATAAGGACTAAGTCTGTTCTTGTTGAACAACCTAATGAATCCAAGTCTGCTCAGGCTTGGGTTCCCAAAGAAAACTAATTTGTTTTCTTTATGTGCAGGGCATTCAAAAGCAGGTTAATGATTATGGCTATTGGGATAGTGGATGCTCTAGGCACATGACTGGGAAGGAAGATTATCTTACAAACTTCACTCCCATTAAGTATGGTGACAAAGTTTACTTTTGAGGCGGATATGGAACTATCACAGGCAAAGGAACTCTTCTCACCAACAATTTGCGTTTTGAAAACGTGTTTCTGGTAAAAGAACTTGACTATAATCTGTTTAGTGTATCACAAGTTTGTGATAACAAAAATAAGGTTATTTTTACTGATACTGAATGCTTGGTGTTGAGCAAAGATTTTAAAATACCAGATGAGAAATTCATTGAGTATAGAACACCTAGGCATAAGGACATTTATAATGTGAATCTTAATGGAATTAGGATGAATAATAATTTTTCATGTCTATATGCTAAGGCTTCAGTTGATGAGAGTAATCTTTGGCACAGGAGATTAGGGCATATTAATTTTAAAAATATAAACAGACTTGTGAGACATGGTTTAGTTGATGGTTTGCCTGAAAAGGCTTTCCACAATGACCACTCTTGTGTTGCATGCCTTAAAGGCAAACAACACAAGGTCTCATTTAAGTCTAAACCAGTGCACTCTAGTTCTACACCACTTCACTTGCTGCATATGGACTTGTTTGGTCCAACTAATATAGAAAGCTTAAATGGTAAATCTTACTGTTTTGCCATCACTGATGATTTTTCTAGATTTACTTGGACTTTCTTTTTAGCTTTGAAAAGTGGCACTGCTAATACTTTGATTAACTTCATTACCCAAATAGAAAAGAAGTCTGGTAATGAGGTTAAGATACTTAGAAGTGACAATGGTGGTGAGTTTAGAAATAAGGTATTAGATGACTTTTGTGCCAAGAAAGGGATTACTAGACAGTTTAGTGTAGCTAGAACCCTACAACAAAATGGGGTTGCTGAGAGAAAGAATAGAACCCTCATAGAAGCAGCCAGGACTATGTTGGCTGATGCTCACTTTCCCATTGCTTTCTGGGCTGAGGTTGTGAATACAGCTTGTTATGTTCAGAATAGAGCATTAGTCAACAAGATTCACAACAAAACACCTTATGAGTTACTTTGGGGCAGGAAACCTAATATTGGTTTTCTTAAAACTTTTAGATGTCATGTAGTTGTGTTGGATACTAATGATGCCTTAGGTAAGTTTATTGCTAAAGGTGATGAAGGCTACTTCATGGGTTATTCAATGCAGAGTAGAGGATCTAGAGTTTACCTTAAGAAAGAAAAACATATACTTGAAAAAGTACATGTTAGGTTTTTAGAAAGTAAACCTAGTGATCCAGAGAGTGGTCCAATTTGGTTATTTGACTTGGAACCTCTATCTAGAACTTTGAATTATATGCCTGTTACTAACCCAAACATTGTGAAGGAAACTTCAAATGTTGTGGAAGAACCAGTTGTTGATGTTTCAAGTAAACAGGTTGATAAAGAAGTTGGATCACAAGCATAAAAATCTGCATCCATAACTGAGTATGTTACCATTCCCATATGGACAGATGCATTTGTTGCTGCTGGAAAGGAAAAAGGTGGTCCCCAAGTATCACCAGTTGAAAACATGCATGATCTTATAGGCGCTGACAAAGGAATTTATGGCGCTGACAAGACAAATTCAGGCGTTGATGGCTCAAACGTTGACAGCTTTGGTTCAGGCGTTGACAGATCTTTTGACCATATTTTCTCTTCCAATACTTTTGAACAAGGTAAACCTTCAAACAGAAATGGAGAGGTTCATTCAGTGGATGATGGAAGAGAGTCGGAAGAGGATATTTGTAACATGGAAGATGAGATTGAAGACAACACACTGATTGAGGGAGGAGTGCTTACTTCTACAATCAAAAATCACCCTCCTTCTCTAATTATTGGTGATGTGATGTCTCCTGTGAAAACTAGAAGATCTCATCAGAATCATGGAGGTTTTATTGTTAATATTCACAAGAAGGTTGATACCCCTCTTGTTCAAGCATGTTTGTTTGCCTGTTTTCTGTCACAACAGGAACCCAATAAGATTTTTGATGCTCTCAAAGAACCAAGTTGGGTGGAAGCAATGCAAGATGAGCTTCACCAATTTGCTATCCAGGATGTTTGGGAGTTGGTTGATTGTCCCAGACATGTCAGACCTATTGGGACAAGATAGGTTCTTAGGAATAAAAAGGATGAAAGAGGAATTATGGTCAGAAACAAGGCACGTTTAGTGGCTCAAGGATATACACAAGAGGAAGGGATAGATAATGAGACTGTATTTATACATAGTCTCATCGTCTAAATCGGGCTTAAAACGCTTAAAATATCATCAAAATACCCAAATATATGCTTGTGTTTGTTCATTGTGTATTATAGGTACGAATATCGTGAATTCACCAAAAGATTACAAGAATCAAGCAAAAACGAACACGGGAAACGAAGCCGCATAAAGAACCAGACCCGAACGATGAATTTTCAAAAATGTCCTTGAAGTTTGGAGAAATGGCAAGAATGGTCCCTCAACTTTGGAAGACTTGTCATATTATACCCTTGTAAAACTCAAAATTACATAAAGGTTCCCTTAAATGACAAGAATGTACAATATTGGTCCTTGAAGAATGCAAATTATGCATAAAAAGCCCTTGGAATAGTTTTGATAAAAGTCTTGTGGCCAAAATGGGAATAATGAAACTTTATTTATGAAGGAAGTTTGAGAATGGCTGTTTAAAACTTAAAAGACAAGAAGAAAGAAGATAGGGGGTTAAATGGGGCAGACAACCAAACATCTCCCCTCCAATTGCCATCCGCCACGTCACCCCACCCAAACAACCAACCAATCATATTCAACCCTCCACCCACGTCACACATCCATTCATATAACATATTTTATTTAAATCTGTTTATATTAATTAGTGGGGGAAACATAAAAATTTAAATCCCTAATCCCAAATCATGGATCTAACCCCACTGTTCATTCATTCTTCAACCCCTAAACCCTAATTAAACCCAGAAACAATCACACTAATTACCACCCCTAATCCTAATTAACTTTAGGGTTTTTCACCACAACCCCACGCACAGCAAACCCCACAACCCAAAAAATGACCCTTGTACCTTTTGTCCCCTCCCTTGATACACCCTTCACGTGACACTGTTCACAATCAGTGGCTCACAACCATTCCTTGGTCTTAAAGTATGATTTAAACGCCCAAGATCATCTCAACAAGCTGGCCATCACTCTCAAGTCACAAGAAACCATTGAAGACCAAATTTCAGTCAACATTCAAAGGGCATATTCGGATTTTTAGCTCATTAGGGTTTATGTTAGCATTATTTTATTTCATGTTCTAGAGTATTCTGTTTAGCAGTATAAAAGGGGTGGCTTGTACCCTTTTTTTTCTTGGTTCCAGTTTTTGTACATCTTTAAAAAATTTAATGACAATGAAACTTTTAAATTGTTCAAAATACTGAGTTCCAAGTTTTATTGTTTTAGTAGTTTAAACATTTACTTTTTTGCAAAAACCTTGTTAAGATTATCAAGAAAAGGGGTTTTTGGTGGAAGGATACTTAAGCCAAAAGCTGTTTTTCTGTTTTAGCATTATAGAGGCTTATCAGTTTAATTGGTTGACAACCAAATAAACTGATTAATCTTGTATAAGCTATTGTGTTAGTTTGGAAGTTTCAAAAGGTGTGTTTCAAAAAGGATATTCAAAAATCAGTTTTTTAAGGAAAGTTTAATTTTTTATATAAGCTATAAGCTCATAAGCCTGCTTATTCATTAATCTAGGCTTATAAGCTTAAGCTTTTTACTGCTTCACCTGTTTGTTGCTTGTGCAGGGTTTCAAGAACAACAAGTCATTCTCTCATTCCATTCTCTTTGCATTTATCCTTGAAGATATTATACCCTTGGGTCCATAGTGGATTCCACAAACGGGGTCTCCTCTACACTAATCTTATAAGCTCATATAAGCTTCAAATATCAAGGAAAAGGCATCAGCCAGGTATTGGGATTGAACCTTCTTTGAAATTTTGAGCTTTACGTGTATTTGTGCTTGATATGTGTATGTGATTTGTGAGTATCTGGTTTTATGTATTGTAGCTGTTCTTATATGATAATTTAGGGCTTATATGCATGTGTGAGTATTGATCAACCATTGTAGTTAAGATTTGAGTGTAGTTGGTTTGTTAAATTCATTTTCTATTTTTTAAAGGGGTGTTTGGGATTGGAGTTTAAGATTAGTAGTAGACAGCTAACTTGTTTTAAAACCAATCTATCACACTTAGATAACTGCTAGTAGGTGTTTTCAGAGTTTGTTTTCAGTTTGGAGTGTTTAAATAGAAGTTTGCAAGCTATTTTGGTCAAAACTATTACAAAGAATCAATAGGCTTAAAACTGAGTTATTTTAGCATGTTTTGATTTGAAAACTTGTAATCTGTTCTAGTCCTTGTTAATCTAGGGACTTGTTTTAGTTAAGTGTAGATTGGGTGTGTTTTGAACAAAGTCTTGGCCTTTTGAAAGTCACTAATTTACCAAAAAGATCAGATAAGTTGTCCAGTTTTACACTAGGCATATCAGTAATTGTATAGGTGCTCATCTTTGTGATTTTTTGGTTAGTTAAGTGTATTTTTCTTGCATATATTGACTCCTCACACTTCCATGAGTGTGGGGGTACCCCCTTGTCTAAAAACATTCATTAATCAGCACAAAACGACCTCAATTTGTTCTTCTTTCATTTGTGAAGAAACCCAGTTTTCTTTGTTTTCCTTTTTGTCACTTCAGCATTAAGTCCAGTTTTCCTTTTTACGTTTGAGTCCATTTAGGTCTTAATCTCGTGTTGATTTTGGTTTAAGTTGGTGATTGTGAGTAGTTCTAGTTACTGATTTTGAGTTTTTAAAAAGAAAAAAAATAATGTTTTCACAAAAAGGACTGGCCAGGACTCGAACCTGCACCATCCTTCTCAACACACTCTCATCTTACGATTGCGCCCTTGGGTCTTTTACTTACCAAGGGTGCATTTGAATTAGACTTAAGGGCTTTTGGTTTCTGCTTGTTTAAATAAGTCTGAACACAAATAAGCTTATTACAGCTTATTGGATAAGCCAAATTCGTGTTTTATATTTTTCCTGAGTTCTAATATAGATTAGAGATTTTTAGAGCCCAAGTTTGTATTTTTCCCATCCTTTATTTATTTATTACCATTATTTTTATATACGTTTTTTATAAATTAGATAAAAAATAGTTTATTAGTTTTAAAAATTTTCAAAAAAATATTTCTAGGTTTTAATTAAGTATTTTGAGGTTTACAACTTTTAAAGTTTTCATTTTAGTTAATTTTTAATTTTATTTAATTTTATTTAATTTTAAGTTTTTTTTTGAAATTTAAAAATTAATATAAAATTATTAATTAGATTTTAGACATTTTGGTTTTCAAATTTGTAATCCCTAGGATTTTCTTTATTTTCGTTTAAAATTTGGTAATTTTTAGACAAGTTTTTCGTTTTGTCGAATTTTTCGTTTTCGCGTTTTTCGCGTCGTAGGGTAATTTTTAGCGTAATCCGTCTTATTTTTTCTTCTTTTCTCAACCAAAAACATCACTAATCCAAACTTTGATTTTCTATAATTGGCACACTTAATACACACACCTCCTTCGAGAACGAACCCGCATTTATTCGGTTTTACGTTTTTCCTAAAGCGTAAGACTTAATACTTTGCGCTCATACACGTTTTCCCTAAAACGTGTACGATCTACACCTATCATTTTTGTCGCCGCTGCCGGGGAGGTGTTTTTAGTGTGCCATTATTACTATCGTATTTGTGTGAGTAGTGCGTTTTTGCTTTTCAAATTTTGGAAAGCGTAAATATCGTACACACTCATTTTTGTTATTTTTCTTTACTATATTATAATATCCAAATAAACCGTGTTTAGTTTTCCTAAACTAAACACACAACAATCTTTACTATATTGTAGATATCCCATTATCGTTTTTGTTTTTCTTGTGAATATTATTAATATATTATATTTACGTATCACAATAAATATACAAGTACACCAAAAGCGTGAAAACGCAACCTTGATTCGGGATTTCATCACTCGATCATTGTATTCGAATCTAAAGCAAAAGTTTAAAGGCAAAATAGATAAATAATTTCGTGAGGCTTAATTTCAATTAACACAAACTATAAGGTGGGAATAAGGCGGTTGTATTTCACGACCTAAGGGAAAAAGGCTCTTAAGTGCTTAGCGCCGCCTCGTTTCCCCCGCTTGCTTGTGCGTGTTTTGAGAAAGAGGGCCAATCTAGGGTTTGCCGCCCAAGTATTATCTACGTATATTATATTTGCTTGTTTTCAAGATTAAACCCTCTTGAACGTTTTGGTGTTCCACCAACGTTCTAAAGTCATCGAAGGCGTTTACTCCACGTGATCGTTTTCATTCTTTGAGGCTCCTTTAATCGAGAAATCGATTCGAGGGGAGATTTGTAGATTTGAGTCTACGTAATACAACAACAATCCATAAAAAAAACAATCAAAAACCAAAAAAATTGAAAAACCGAAAAGCCGCAAAAAGAATCTTCTTTGCTACCACCCATTCTACGCTTAGTGCATGCGCACTCGATCGAAGGATTATTCTTTTTGATCCCAAACTTAGATCGATTTAGCTTTGTGTTATCGAGATTAAATCAAGTATAACACGTAGAGAAACTTTGTGTATTCAACAATCTAAGTATTATGTAGAAACTAATACTCAGAACGAAGAACAAACAAAATATATGAATACCAAACTTTCACTTTGATTAATAATAACAATGAAAGATTACAATGAAAGTGTTATGAGATATGTGGAAGAGGTGTATGTGAGATATGTCTTATGTCTAACCCCAAGGCCTCCTTTTATAGGTTTAAGGAGCCTTGTACAAAAAGCTAAGATCAACTATTTTAGGAAGAGACATAAGATAAACATACTCAAATAACTTATTGACTAAATCTTTTAAACACTTAAGAATATATTCTGAATTCTTATCTTCATATTTTGTCCACCAGCTTGAAGAATTCATCATTGGCAGATTTAGTCCTTGTCTTTGTGTTAAGATTCTTCTTGTCAGCGCCTTGATAATTCTTATCAACGTCTCATTTGTCAACGCCTCGTTTACTCTTGTCAGCGTCCAAGTTCCTCTTGTCAGCATCTAGGGACTTAGTCAATTTTATTCCCAACAATCCTCCCCTAAACTTGATATCTACTCTAGTAATCAAGTTTCTGAATAAAATAAAACATATTGAGAGGATTCTTACAAACATACTCTATCCTTGAATTTGAGTATGAATAAACCTCAAAAAGTCAATCACTCAAATCACTTGTATAGTCAGCCTTCACTTGGTCTTAATCATCTTCAGCACCTGTAGAGTCTTTGAAGCTTTCTTTATTACTTTTGTCACTCAAATTCAATTGCTCCTCCCCTTTTTAAGACTCCTCTCCAAGATCAATATACAAGGACGGAACCAAGAACGTCCTCCTTGCATCAGCTTCCAAAACAACAAGTCTACCAGTTCAAAATAGTGATCCTTGACAATTTGTACCATTTCTGTATTATGCATTTACAAGCTAATACAGATTTTCGTCAATTCCATTAATGTCAAAGGTTTCATACTGTCCTCATCCACATTCGGGAAATGAATCCTCAATGTTGATTCATAGGACATGGGGATGGACTTACTGATGATAAGACTGACTTGACCTGCATTAAAGCTAGTGCCAATAGTCTCAGCCATCTCCATAACACTATACACCCTTGTGAAAGTGATCTCTGCTGCTACTAGATGTCAATCACTAGGAAAAAGATCTCAATGATCACTAGGCTTCCAGATATCCAAAAATTTGAAAAATGAAAGGGTGATGAAACGTTTTGGGGGTATAAAGAAGTTTATAAATGACACCAGCTAAGATGTCATAGCATAAAATGGACTTGCGAATGGAAAACTTTAGTTAGAACATAAACAAAGGTAATAATCCTAAGAAAATTAACCAGTCTCTAATAAGCAAGAGTGACGAACACTTTTCACGCATACACTCATGCACAAGCATGATAGACACACATGAACTCTAGAGTCCTTTGTTCACAAATGCCCCAAAGAGAAAGTTAACTCATATAAAACCTTTGCAACTCCCCAAATAACCCAAAAATATATCTACCCCAAGTCACCCATACGACCACACCCAATTCTAGGTCAAAAGTCTTGGCAGCATGCACAGTATATCAACTTTGCATGCTACAGTGCCTCACGAATTAGAAAACTAAATCGTACTCACCAGTGGACACAATCTAGAATTGTGCAAGAGTGCTCTAAGAGTACCCAAAAACCTAGAGGTTTACCTCCCCTTAACAGAAGCATACAAATCATTATATGTGAAGAAGCAAAATTTTATCTCAAGATAAGAATGTAAACATTCCAACCATCATAAATAAAAGTTTGCAACTCTGTATCCATCCAAATGTAGCTCCACATTCCTGCATAGTTAGACAAAAACCACAAAAACACACCAACAAAGGCTACCCTTTCCCACAATAATGGGTAGAGATAACATGTCAGTGGAGAAAAATAATAACAGTGGAAGGACCGACAATACATGTTCCTTGAGCATCCAATATCCCAATATCCTTGATCATTAACCTGCTTTTGGATAGGCTGCTAAAAAAGAAAACAAATTAGTTTTCCTTGGAGATCCAAGCCTTGTCAAACTTGGATCGGTCTAGTTGTTCAACTAGAGTGGTATTATTCTTTACCACAAATGCCTGTTCATCCCTTTGTGACCTAAGCGCCCAATTTGTTCCAATGAGACTAGTAATGACCTTCTCAAGATATTTAAATATATTGCAAGTCATTGAAATACTATTAAAATTAGAGTTTTGCTCTTGTTTAGGTTTCCATGTTAAGTGGGATGATGCTTTAGACCATTGACCCTTATTAACCAAGTATCTTTGTTTATATGGTCTAAAATAAGGTCTCATACCAAACTTGGAGCTGTCAGCGCTGCATTTGTGCCTGTCAGCGTTGAATTTGTTCCTGTCAGCGCTGAATTTTTTCTTTTCAGCGCTGAATTTGTTCCTATCAGCGCCCAAATTAGGGTTTGCTACAGGAACATACTGTCTGTTTGACCAAGTGTTGGTCTTTTGAAAGGGCCTTTGTCCATGGTTGTTAGCTGCCTTAGAGAAGAAAGGAGCTGGTCTAGTAGCCTGTGGTCTAGTGTGGACAAAAGGTCTATGGTTGACATTGGATGACCTATTGTCAACGAATGAATTGTATTCACTCACATAATTATTTGCCAAATGTGAGAAGCTCCCACATGAGTAACAAGCCTTTTTGGACACAAACTTAGGCTTAGACTGATAAAACCCTATCCCACTAACACTTTCTTGGCTTCTGAAAGACCTAGGTTTCCTATACATTTCAGCGTATTTAACACTAGGTTGTTTCTTAATTGGGGAGCCAAGATTAACAGCTTTTCTAGTGATGGGATTTGTCATAGTTATAGGTGTAGATACAACTGGACTCTCAATGGGTGTAGGCACAAATGGACTCTCACTAAGTATCCCACCTTTAACAAATAAAGTGGGGTTGGCCTTTTTCCACTCTTCTAGGTCAATAACCTTTTGTTGATATTCCTCAACTGGGGAAAGAACTCTAGGTGGAGGAATAAATTCCTCTTCTTGGAGTTCTGGAATACCAGTCCAAGAGAGATCCTTTCTATGGACACCATAGAAGTCGCCAGCTGGTGGTGGAACAACAGTATAGTCTTTCATCCCAATCCCAGTCATGTCCTTAGGATCCCTTTGTTTACCAACACATTCTCCTAGGGTTTGTGAGGCCTTATCAAATCTCTGAATTTTAAGGTCAACATTATCCTTATTTTTGATAGCCTCATCTAACTTAGCCTGTAATTCAGCATTGACTCTCTCCATGATGTTTCTAATATCCATACTAGAGTTTAAATCATGTTTTAAGATATTAATTTTATCTTTTAGGTCAAACTCCATTTTCTTGTACTCAGAAACTGTCTTCTCAGTTTGAGTGAGAGCTAATTGATAGTTAGACAGTTTGCATCTCTCAGTACTCACATCATCTAATAATCTTAAAACCTCTTTGTTAAGTCTTTCAGTATTTAACCTACAAGAAGAGTTATCACATACCTCACTATCAGATGACGAAGATGAGTTGGAACTTGAAGTAGACTTGGCCGTGACTGAAAACATCATCAAATTCTTCTTCACCTTCTTCCTTAGCCTGATTCACCTCACGGTATTGGATCTTGTTCTTCAAATCAAAGTTTCTCAACCAGGCTCTGATACCACTTTTTGATCCCAAACTTAGATCGATTTAGCTTTGTGTTATCGAGATTAAATCAAGTATAACACGTAGAGAAACTTTGAGTATTCAACAATTTAAGTATTATGCGGAAACTAATACTCAGAACGAAGAACAAATAGAATATATGAATACCAAACTTTCACTTTGATTAATAATAACAATGAAAGATTACAATGAAAGTGTTATGAGATATGTGGAAGAGGTGTATGTGAGATATGTCTTATGTCTAACCCCAAGGCCTCCTTTTATAGGTTTAAGGAGCCTTGTACAAAAAGCTAAGATCAACTATTTTAGGAAGAGACATAAGATAAACATACTCAAATAACTTATTGACTAAATCTTTTAAACACTTAAGAATATATTCTGAATTCTTATCTTCATATTTTGTCCACCAGCTTGAAGATATCATCATTGGCAGATTTAGTCCTTGTCTTTGTGTTAAGATTCTTCTTGTCAGCGCCTTGATAATTCTTATCAACATCTCATTTGTCAACGCCTCGTTTACTCTTGTCAGCGTCCAATTTCCTCTTGTCAGCGTCTAGGGACTTAGTCAATTTTATTCCCAACAATTCTAATTCTAGCGACGATTTGAATCGACGCAATCGTAATCGAAGGAATCAACGACGTAGACGAGATTTAGAAACCGACGTTCCTAATATCGTTGTTGAAGAAACCTTAGACGAGATGGCCGACAATCGTTCGATGATGGAATTGCTCCAAGCACCCACTGAGGGTTATGGAGACGCGATCGTAATTCCCGCTATGGAAGCGGAGAATTTTGAGATTAAGAGCGGAATGCTTTCGTTAATCCAAGCTACTAAGTTTCGAGGTCGTGAAGTCGATAATCCTCACGACCATATTCGGAATTTTGATCGTCTTTTAGCCACGAGCAAGTTTAAGAACGTCGACACCGATGTCGTCAAGCTTATGCTTTTTCCGTACTCGCTCGATGGTGCCGTCAAGGATTGGTACGAGAAAGGGCCACCTAATTCCATAACTACGTGGAAGGATCTCGTCTCCAAGTTTGTTAATTATTTTTTCCCACCGTCTAAGACAACGTTTTTCAAAAATGAAATTACGAAATTTGAGCAAAACCCGAATGAATCTTTTAGAGACGTGTGGGATCGTTTTAAGGAATTTCTTAGGCAATGTCCTCACCATGGTTTTTCCGAGTTGCACCAAATCGATACGTTTTACAACGGTCTTAATTTTCAAGAACAAGATTCGTTGAATTCCTACGCCGGTGGCAACTTTTTGTGTAAGATTCCGAAAGATGCATTGATAATTATCGAAAACCGATCCAAGGTTTACCAACTCCGCAACGCACCGAGTGTTGCCAATGTCGCCAATGTTAGTAGTTCTAATCGCGACATTGAGAGAGTTGATGCGAAAGTCGATAAGTTGACGAATGTGTTTACGTCTTTTCTCGTTGAAATGCAAAAGAAAGACGCTCCCACTACGGGTGAAAGCGGTTGAGGTTTCGTGTACGTTTTGTGGTGGACCTCATAATTATTACGAGTGTGCGGCTACGGATGGACAAACGTCGAATGTGAGTGCGTTAAATGGAAACAACAATTTTCAAAATCAAAATAACGCGGGTCCATCACAACAAGGCAATTATAACCAAGGCAACAATTTTAATCAAAATCGTAACAATTTTCAAGGAAATAATCAACAAGAAAATTTTTCGAATCAAAATCAAGGTTATAATCAAGGTCGGAATTTGAATTGGCAAAATCCAGACAATAATCAAAACTCGAATTTTTCAAACAACAACAATCAAGCTAACAATTTTTCGAGTGGTAATCAAGGAAATTTTCAAAGAAACAATCAAAACCAAGGGAACTTTAATTCAAATCAAAATAGTTAGTCAAACGATTTTCAAAATTACATGAAAACGAATGAGGCTAATATGAGACGATTAGAGGGAGAAATTGGTACTTTGAAAAACGACTTTACAAATACTTTGAAATTGCAAAACACGAAGATTGATCAAGGACAAATTGACATTAAAAAGATGTTTTCGGCCATTATGAACAAGTCCTCGGGTGCTTCATCGAGTTCGTTACCTAGTGACACCGTTGCAAATCCGAAGGAACCATGTAAAGCCGCCTCGTCTCGTGAGAAAGGTCGTGTGATTACCCCTAACCTTGATGGATTTCGAGTTGTTCCTTCTTCTCAACCCTCGATTTCTAAGACGTCTTATTGTTCTAAAGTCGATGGGGTGAACGTGGCGACCAAGGAAAAGAGTGCACACCCTCGTGTACCTCAAATTCCACCAACGGTTCAAAAAGAGAGCTTTACTGACCTAACCAAAGTAACCCTTGAAGAAACTTGTGCATCGATCCTTCTTAAAAAACCTAAAAGGCATATGCCGAGAAAGGAAGAGGATCCGGGCCAATTTCTATTACCTTGTGATTTTTCCGAGATTGAGGGATGTTTAGCCCTTGCCGATTTAGCTGCTAGCATCAATCTCATGCCTCATTCTCTTTGGAAATTGATGAGATTGCCTTCACTTACCCCCACGAACATGACTATCGAGCTTGCAAATTGTACACCATTAATACCAATTGGAATAGCCGAGGATGTCTATGTCAAAGTTGGAAAGTTTGTTTTTCCCGCGGATTTCGTTATATCCGAGTACGAGTGTGACCCTAAATGTCCCATTATTTTAGGCCGACCATTTTTATCAACGGATCGAACCGTAATCGACGTTCACGAGGGGAGACTTACTATGAGATATGGGGATGATAAAATGGACTTTTTCACGAGTAAATCCTAAGTGTCTAATGACAATGAAAAAACCGAGGTTTCAAAACCTAATGTTTCTAAACCTAATGATTTCAAAATGTACACTTTAGCAAAAAGAATGAGGCTTAATGCATGTTTTGAAAAAATTAAGAAGAACGGTTTTATTGATGAGGATTTTAATGATAGAGAATACGTGTACCTAATTTAAAAGGGTATGTGTAAACTTATGAATGAAAATTCACTTTGGGATGCATTCGATGAAAAAGTGAAACACCAATTCCGAAGGGCGACGTTAGTGCCATCACGACAATGACCAAAATGGACTCATCTTCACCACCTTCGAAGGACCACGTCTTTGAGGCTTCAAATTATAACTCCATCAAAGTGCCTCCTTTGCCTAGCCCAACACCCGTTGAGGCTAAATGTTTTATCGAAATCGATCCTCTCGTTCTAGGAAAGTCACCTAAGCATAGTCATTCGACTTGTAAGACCATGGTTGTGAGTGCTCACATCGACTCTTTCTTTGACGATGACGATGGCGATTTTGCCGAGATTGATCACGTACTTCAAAATCCACATGCAATTTTTGATTCTCCTAAAAAGAAACATGTGAAGTACGATGATTACGAGTTTGATCCCGAGATTGAGGAAATCATTGAACGAGAGCTAGCTCTTTTGCCTCCACTTCCACCTACGAGTGAGGTCGATCTTTCCAAAATCGAGGATGGACTTAATGAGTTGGAACGTCTTATTTTCGATGACGAACCAACTCATGTGACCACCAAAAATCCAATTCTCGAGGAGTTACCTAATCAACACTCCTCAAACGAGAATTACGTTTACCACATTCGTGAGGATTTAACTTATCAACAATCCCCACAAATGAATGATGGTTTCGTGCTTGATCGTGATCTTTTCGAGAGAGTTTCTAAGATACTCAAGGAGGGAAATGACAAACCTTGGTTTGACAAGCCTATCTTTGATGAAGAAATCGGTGAGATCGATGTTCATGAGGATGACGAGTATGTAGACCCCGAGGGGGTGGTGTTCTTTATTGACAAACGTTTTGAGAACTTATATAATCCGCCACCCCTCCCACCAATGGCTTAAATGTGAGGATTTTTAGCGCGACTAATTTTGAATTTGACACGCCAAATATTTTCAACATTATAAAATCAGGTTTTCATAAAGAGTTTTTAAACGATGAAAAAGGAAAGGAATTTAAAATTAATTTAAATGAATTTTCTACATGTTTAACTCCGTCATCACCGCGTTTTATGAGTGCTACCACCTCGTCTACTCCTTTTGACGACGGTTGGTGTGGATCTAGTGTGGGGGAAGCCCCTTATGTTCCCTCACATTTCTCCACCGAGGACGAGATTTACGATCCCGGAATTGCTTGTAAAGGGAAATCTCGGTCTTCCACTGATGCAATAAATGGAAATATTATCTATTTGCTTGGTGTGAGTCTACCTCGAGTAGCTCATGAGTTTGACTTACCAATTGCCCCACCTTTCTACTTCTTATCTATTTTCTTTAACCCCTTTGGGGTTGTTTCGGCTTCGGTTGAAGTAGCGTTGTTTCGTTTATCCCATGACAACGAGGACGCTATCTTTGACCCCGGTATACGTGTATCGGGTTTTTAAAAGTACTCCATGTACTTTTGGGCATTGTTTACCATGTAAGCCCCACCAAAAATGACCATACCTAGATTATCCCTAAATGATCACATTTATGGGGATTCGAGTCAAGCTTTTGACTCGGTTAACAAAAACAAGGTGCCTCGTGGGGGATTCTCATGCTTATCATTGTAAATATTATTGTTTTCTTAGTTTAATGTAACGAGGGGACTTGTGTTCTTCCAACCTTTGTTCCGTGGTTGTTTGTGATTGTGATTTATTAGGTTCATCGACATCATTGAAGCCTCTCGTTTTCGTTTTACGGATCACTCGAGCTTCGATCGTTGCCTTTGGAGATTCCGATATCCGATGATATCCTTTTATGTTCTAACGTTTATCTTATTAGCATAATTCATAAACGGCTTTTAGGTTATTCGTTTTACCCTTTCCATGCTCGAGATTAAGCATTCGACTTCGTCTCTAGTATGGGGGTGTTTTCACCCCTAGACTCGAGACATTGAGGACAATGTTTAGTTTTAGTATAGGGGTGAGTAGATACTTCACCTTGCTTACGTCAACACGCAACCCAATATTCATCTTTTTGTTATCATTTTGTTGCAAAATAAGGCTAAAAATGGCCAAATTTGAAATTTTTTCTTATTTTTCATAAGTGTTTAAGACACGAATGTAGGTTTTCCGATGGTGAGAATAAGAGTAATTTTTGACTCAACCGTGCGTGTTGAACACTTAGCTTCGATTCCTTAAATTTTTAGGCTAAGTCTCTTAAATGAGGACGAGAAATGATAGAGTTATTTATAAGTCTCGTAATCGTCACGATCTCATGTGTAGTAATTATTAGCTTATTCTCCCCACGCTTTTGATAATAAATTGTTAATAAATATTGATTTAGTGGTTTAGTCACTATTGTTGGTTTCTAATTTGTTTTTGTAGCTTCCATGTAATTAAATTGGGAAAACATTAAGGTATCGCCAGCGTCACGGTTTTGAAGTATTGGCACCCGAATAATCGAAAGCTTCACCCAATAATAAGATTTCAAGTGCTCACCTAAATTAAGAAAAAATTTGAAGCTCACAAGGCCAAAAAATCTATGCCCAAATTGAAAGTGAATCAAGCCTTAATCTTTGAAGCTTTAAAGATCCAAAATTCGCTTTAGCGTAAGGATATACGTCTTTGGCTAATAAAACCACCGATGAGGCGGATAATAAAAGGCAAGGCAAGACCGAAGTCATAATAAAAGCTTAATGGAGAAGTTGAATAAAAGATGGAGGTAAACCTATGATAATAAGGCCCTTCCGTTAGGGGGCGTATAAAAGTCTTGGTAATAAGTCTCATGTTCAAAACCGTTATAAAACCGTGTTTATCGATCCTTCTTGTTGACTTAATTTTTTGACATCATTGTCTATTAGGGTGAATTATTAATTCAATGATTTTGGTTACACCGCTAGAACTCTATTTTTAGACTTAATCTCTATTCACGCATAAGTCAATGATATATCCTCGTGATCATTAAGACAAAATAAAATATAAGTGATACTAAGTAGGAATAAGGGAGTTTAGGTTCGTAATTAACACTCATGAGATATGATTGTGTTGCCAAATTATAATAACAATGATCTCGTTACACGCTTAGCATGGAATTAGGTGAAAATCGAGGACGACGAAATTATTTCTAACGAAGCATTCACGTGTTCTTGTTCTATGATCCCAAAAGTCACTTAATCGTGATGAAAACAATACATTATGTCTAAAATACGTGTAGTAGTTTATTTAAGTTTATGTCTTCAATAAAAGTCATCATAAAATGAATTTTGGAATTGCTATGATACTTAATTCTAGCATTGCGTGGGGACACGGCAATGGTTTAGTATGGGGGAGTGATGAGACTGTATTTATACATAGTCTCATCGTCTAAATCGGGCTTAAATTATGGAAACCTTGGTTTTCGGATCTTTGAAGCTACTAGGAATGCATCATGTTCATATGATTATACAATCAAAGCAGAATTAGAACACGACACATTAACAAGGTGTTTAGGCACAATAACATGAATTAAAAACAAAAGTATTGTTAACTATATTAATAATTAACAACCACTAGACGTGTATACATTGAATCCCACGTCTAGTGCACACACGCTTTTAGGTTTACATTGTGAATATGAATGATGAATAAAACCTAAGACCCTTGGTTCCTTTTATAGTGTAAGGATTAGGGTTTACAAGAGATAAAATCAAATAAACAAGTAAATCTTCTATTTAAATTAACTTATGCAGAATATATCTTGCATGTTTATCTAAATAGAAGCTTCCATAAGCTTCTTGTCTACGTTTGTATCAACTCTTGAATTACATGTGACAATGCTTAGATTGCACATGACAACTCTTGAGCCAACAACGCTTGGATTGCTCTTGTCAACGCTTGGATTGCTCTTGACAACGCTTAGACAAAATCTTCATGTTTTCTTCGTTTTTGAGTTTCTGCCACATCAACTTTTTGACCCAACAATCTTCCCCTAGTTGATGTCGGCAAAACTCTATGTGTATCTCTTGTAAGTTGTACATGATCTCAAATTGCTTCCCCTCAAATGTAGCATGTATTTCTTCCCCTTTTTTTCACATCAACAGGGAAGTAAACAATGTTGCAATCTTTGAAGATTCTCCAAATGTAGCTCTATGTAATGATCTTGAAGAAAAATAAATAAAGTATTCTTGATGTAGAAGTAGAATAACCCAACCTTGTGTTCCATGTCTTGTACTATCCACGTGATAAAGTACTTATACTTGTCTCACCAAGTATAAGTAGACCTCGATCCCTTGTCAATATTCTCATCCTATGTGAGACATTGAGCACGATAATGTAACTCCTTCAAGTGTTATGACAAGTCTTCGTCACCAAACATTTAAAGCACAAACAAGTTATCTTCAAACCTGCTTTGACATTTGAAGATATAATAGAACACAAACTCGCGACAATCTTCTTCAATCATCAAACTTACCATAAGAATTCTTCCCCTTAAGCCAACACCTCTTCATTGACGAATTTAATGGAATAACATCTTCATACCATATGTAAAAGCTACTAAATGGATAACTCTTTTACAAGGCTATCCTGATTACATAGTTTAAAATATCCCATCACATTCCCACGAATAGTTGCTAACTCGCACTAAAATCATGAATCCCTTTTAAAAACATCCGAGCCATAAATATCAACATGATATTCTAAATAAAACGGAGATTTCCATGTACCTTCGTGTGTAATTACCTCCTTTTTGTGTGCTAAAAGCGTACCAATTTTCTCAACAACAACTATTTCTTTTGTTGTCCAATATCCTTTACTGTCCAAGATATCAACACTATGTGTTGTCCAATATCAGACAACACTTGTCAGCGTTTGAAAATGTATATATCGGACAACAAGTGTCAGCGCTTCCCAACAACGCTTAACTTATTCCTGTCAGCGCCAACTTTGTACCTGTCAGCGCCTGGGCCATCAGCGTCTCATCCATGCCTTGTCAACGTCACACCAACATCTATCAACGTCTAAATAACACCCATCAGCGGCAAAATTGATCTAGGGTTTTATAAACCCTAAATCATGATTTTATGTGAAAAACCATAAACTGCAGTGAACTTCGACATCGAATAACTTCCTCATGAGAGCTCAGATCGAAGATCCCTTCGGTGAGATCCTAGACACAAGTGTCAAGAACCTACATATCGAAATTTCACAATGATCCAACGGTTAAAGAAGGAGAAATCAGCGTTTTTGCTAATACTGTTCACAGAAAACAGCATATGACCACTGCTGACTTTGACGCTTAATAACTTTTTCTTGGGGATAGATCTCGACAATCCCTCCGGTGGATATCTAGATATATGTGTGTAGAACACACACAAAACATTTCGTGGCGATCCAACGGTTCAATAAAATGTTTATGGCCTTCTGAATACTGTTGCGCACATAAAAACGTCCAGAAAAACCCTAGACGGATTTTTCTTCTCTTTCACCATACACGAACACCTTGTTGGTCCTAGCATCACGAGCCACGAGGCTCTGATACCAATTGTATAAACCTTGGTTTCTCGGATCTTTGAAGCTACTAAGAATGCATCATGTTCATATGAATATACAATCAAAGCGGAATTAGAACACGACACATAACAAGGTGTTTAGGCACAATAACATGCAATTAAAAACAAAAGGATTGTTAACTATATTAATAATTAACAACCATAGACGTGTATACATTGAATCCCCACGTCTAGCTGCACATACGCTTTTAGGTTTACATTGTGAATATGAATGATGAATAAAACCTAAGACCCTTGGTTCCTTTTATAGTGTAAGGATTAGGGTTTACAAGAGATAAAATCAAATAAACAAGTATATCTTCTATTTAAATAAACTTATGCAGAATATATCTTGCATGTTTATCTAAATAGAAGCTTCCATAAGCTTCTTGTCTACGTTGTGTATCAACTCTTAAATTACATGTGACAATGCTTAGATTGTACATGACAACTCTTGAGCCAACAACGCTTGGATTGCTCTTGTCAACGCTTGGATTGCTCTTGACAACGCTTAGACAAAATCTTCATGTTTTCTTCATTTTTGAGTTTCTGCCACATCAACTTTTTGACCCAACATAAAACGCTTAAATATCATCAAAATACCCATAATATATGCTTGTGTTTGTTCATTGTGTATTTTAGGTACGGATATCGTGAATTCACCAAAAGATTACAAGAATCAAGCAAAAACGAACACGGGAAACGAAGCTGCACAAAGAACCGGACGCCGAACGATGAATTTCCAAAAATGTCCTTGAAGTTTGAAGAATTGGCAAGAATGGTCCCTCAACTTTGGAAGACTTGTCATATTATACCCTTGTAAAACTCAAAATTACATAAAGGTTCCCTTAAATGACAAGAATGCAAGAATGTACAATACTGGTCCTTGAAGAATGCAAATTATGCATAAAAAGCCCTTGGAATAGTTTTGATAAAAGTCTTGTGGCCAAAATGGGAATAATGAAACTTTATTTATGAAGGAAAGTTTGAGAATGGCTGTTTAAAACTTAAAAGACAAGAAGAAAGAAGATAGGGGGTTAAAATGGGGCAGCCAACCAAACATCTCCCCTCCAATTGCCATCCGCCACGTCACCCCACCCAAACAACCAACCAATCATATTCACCCCTCCACCCACGTCACACATCCATTTATATAACAGATTTTTATTTAAATATGTTTATATTAATTAGTGGGGGGAAACATAAAAATTTAAATCCATAATCCCCTAATCATGGATCTAACCCCACTGTTCATTCATCCTTCAACCCCTAAACCCTAATTAAACCCAGAAACAATCACACTAATTACCACCCCTAATCCTAATTAACTTTAGGGTTTTTCACCACAACCCTACTCACAACAAACCTCAAAACCCAGAAAATGACCCTTGTACCTTTTGTCCCCTCCCCTGCTACACCCTTCACGTGACACTGTTCACAATCAATGGCTCACAACCATTCCTTGGTCCCCAAAATATGATTTAAAACGCCCAAGATCATCTCAACAAGATAGCCATCACTCTCAAAGTCACAAGAAAACCATTGAAGACCAAATTTCAGTCAACATTCAAAGGGGCATATTCGGATTTTTAGCTCATTAGGGTTTATGTTAGCATTATTTATTTCATGTTCTAGAGTATTCTGTTTAGGAGTATAAAACGGGGTGGCTTGTACCCTTTTTTTTTCTTGGTTCCAGTTTTTGTACATCTTTAAATTATTAATGACAATGAAACTTTTAAATTGTTCAAAATACTGAGTTCCCAAGTTTTATTGTTTTAGTAGTTTAAACATTTACTTTTTTGCAAAAACCTTGTTAAGATTATCAAGAAAAGGGGTTTTTTGGTGGAAGGATACTTAAGCCAAAAGCTGTTTTTCTGTTTTAGCATTATAGAGGCTTATCAGTTTAATTGGTTGACAACCAAATAAACTAATTAAGCTTGTATAAGCTATTGTGTTAGTTTGGAAGTTTTCAGAAAGTGTGTTTCAAAAAGGATCTTCAAAAATCAGTTTTTTTAAGGAAAGTTTAATTTTTTATATAAGCTATAAGCTCATAAGCCTGCTTATTCATTAAGCTAGGCTTATAAGCTTATGCTTTTTTACTGCTTCACCTGTTTGTTGCTTGTGTAGAGTTTCAAGAACAACAAGTCATTCTCTCATTCCATTCTCTTTGCATTTATCCTTGAAGATAGTATACCCTAGGGTCCATAGTGGATTCCACCAACGGGGTTGATAGGTGTGTAAACACCCATCCTTTTTACCACTTAATTACAATAATAACCGAGCCAAAACGTGTATTTTATGTCCGTAAATGTCGGAATTATGCGTCGTTTTTTAAGCTTGGTTTGGAGAATGTGAAAACTTGAGGATGATGATTATTCACGACATTTCCAAAACCCGAAGGTATGTTTTTGATTTCTTTACTTTGAATGTTTATAATTTTTCTATCTCTTTAATAAAGGCCAATGTGGATTGATTATGATGAAAAATGTAAACGTGCTTTGTAACTAATGCATTGTATGAGGGACATTCCAATGGTCAAGTGTAGGGGAGTTGATAGGTGTGTAAACACCCATCCTTTTTTACCAATTAGTTACAATAATAACTGAGCCAAAACGTGTATTTTATGTCGTAAATGTCGGAATTATGCGTGGTTTGTGTTTTTTGTTGTGATTTAGGACGAAAATGTGGAAAAGGGAGAAAAACACGGGCATTCACGGGCTTTTATCGAAGAAAAAGACGAAAGACGAAGTCAAGAAATCAAGAGTGCAAAAGAACGGAAGTCCAAGACCGATTCTGAAGATTTATCCAAGAAAAAGTCAAAAGACGGAAGTTTACTAAAAGCCGAAGAACTCAAGTCTTATTTATTGAAGAATTACAAGACGAGTTTAAAGAAATCCCGAGACAAAGTCATTAAAGTCAAAAGATTTTTGAAGATTAAGGACTTAATGATGCAATTAAGGAAAGACAAAAGAGGGGAGGAAGCTTCCTAAGCACCTCCCTAATCTCCCCTATAAATAGATTAGATTAGATTTCATTTTCTCTTGTTGGCTAATAGTGACAATTAGTTCTTCTATTTTAATTACCTTGTCATTTAATTACATGTCATTTAAATACATTGTCTTGCACCTTAAATACATTTAATTTCAAGTAAGTTTCCTTTTAATTATTGTCAATCTTTACTTTTCTTGTCAATCTCCTATCTACCTTTCTTTAATCTTTAATCTTTATGCTTATTTGTTCATGTTCATGTTTTTGATGTTTTTATTGATTTGATTTAAGTGGGTTTTGATTAGTATTGTTAGTTTTGTTGATTTGGTTTGTTTGATTATCATTAGTTGATCATTTGTGGTTAGTCTTGCTTAATCTTTTGGTTGATTTGATTAGTTTTTGTTTAGATTCGTGTTATTCTTTTTTCCCCTTGTTCTTCGCTGTTCATCTGTTTCCCAGGTACATTCCGGATCAACAAGTTCATTCCGAATCAAAGATTGTTGTGATTGTTCCGAACCAAGGTATTCATTCGGAATATATTCCGAACAAAGGATTTGGGGAGGTGTTCATCCGGAATAACTTGTATTCCGAATCAAAGTTTGTTCATCCGGAACATTTATTATTCCGAATAAAGGTGATTCATTCGGAACTTCAAACATTCCGGATCAAGCCTTTCATTCGGAATACCAAACATTCCGGATCAGCTGTTCATTCGGAACATCCAAGTTATTCCGAACGAAGGAGTTCTTCGGATTTATTCCGGATCAGTGGAAAAGGTGGTTCATTCGGAATATATTCCGAACCAAGAGGATATTCCGGATCAGTGATTTTCATTCGGAATAATTTATTATTCCGAGTGAAGGTGCTCATTCGGAACATTCCGAGTGAAGGACAGTATTCCGAATCAAGGAGTTCATTCGGAACATCAAGTATTCCGAACCAAGGCAATATTCCGAATCAAGACTTTATTCCGGATAAGTGACATATTCCAGATAAAGGATTTATTCCGGATCAAGGTTTTTGGTTAATATTCCGAGTAAAGAAGAACATTCCGAACGAAGGTGACATTCTGGATGAATGTTTATTCCGAATGAGGGTATTATTCCGAATGAGCTGTTTTCAGGTTCTTTTTAGTTTCAGTTTTTAAGTTTTAATTTTCAAGCTTTACTTTTCCTGCCTTTTTACTTAGTTGCACTTTAAGTTTAATTGCCTTAGATTTATTTTAGCTTTGCCTTAGCTTAAGTTTTAGTTGCGTTTTAAGTTTGCCTTTAGATAGATTTAAGTTTGCGTTATTTACATTAATTGTCCATTTACTTTAAGTGCCTTTTACTTTTCGTCACGCTTTTAAATTCTCGCCTTTTATTTTAAATTAGTTTTAGATTTAAATTAAAGTCATTTAGTTTTAAGTTTTGCACTTTTTAATTACTACAACGACACAACTATTTGTTTCACCAAAGAACGACTGAGTCGCATAGTTAACCAGGATCAATTCGATTAGACATACGACAAAGAACTTTTTAACTAAGTAAAATTTTTGTATCAAATGGCGCCGTTGCCGGCTCTTTTCGTAAAGATTAACGGTTTTCTGTGAAAGACACGTTGCTTTTTGGGATCCGTTCATTCGTGAGCGTTATTTTCTTGCTTCAAAAATTTCAAAAAATCATAAAAAATAAAAAAATTTCAAAAATCTAAAAAGATTTTTATTTTTATCTTTATAGTGTATATATATTCTCTTTGTGTTTGGTTTCTTTTTCTTTTGCCTTTGCAGGTGTATCCGTACTAGATCTTCTAATTATCAAGAGCCCAAGACTCGAGAAGATTTAGTTATGGCAGGTGTGAACAACAACAATAATCCACCGCACCTCAATAATAACAACAACAATGTTCTTCCACAACCCGATCTTCGGACAATGGAGGAGCTTTGTCAACCTACCATGTTTGGACGAGGAGGACCGATTGCGCCGATGCAAATCACGGCTCTGGAGGTTTCATTGAAGCATCACATGATCCAGCAAGTGCAAACAAATCCTTTTCGAGGAATGCCTGATGATGATGCCAATAAACACCTCGACAAATTCATTACAATCACTCAAAGCATGAAGTTGCCTGGTGCCACAATGGATGTTCTTCGCCTTCAACTCTTTCCACATACTTTATCACACCACGCCGAGAAATGGTTTGATCGTCTCCCGAAGAATTCTATTCATACTTGGGATGACATGACTCAACGCTTTTTGTCGCGCTACTTTCCACCATCCATGGTCACGAGCCTTCGCAATCAAATCAGCGGTTTCATGCAAGAAACCGATGAATCTCTCTTTGATGCTTGGGAAAGATATAATGTTTTGATTGATCGTTGTCCAAACCACAACATGCTCCCTGTGACCTTAATTGATACTTTCTATAACGGTTTGACTTTTCGTGATCGTGATACGATTAATGCAGCCGCCGGTGGCACATTTATGAAAAGGAGACCCGAGGAGTGTAGAGAGCTTATTGAAAACATGACTACTCATCACAAAAACTGGGATTCCTCCGCTTCTTCAAGGAACAACCCGAGAGTCAATGTTTCTTCTACTTCAGCAAGCCCCGATATGACCGAATTCACCCGCATGATGACCGAAATGAACAAAAATATCTTGCTTCTCGCTACAAACCAACAACAAGTTAAAGCGGTGGCTAATCCTTGTGAGACATGCGGCGGTCCTCACTCATACACTGATTGTCCTTCTACTCAAGGAAATCCGGAAAACGTGTATGTGGCTTATGGTAATTATTCACCGGAAAATTACCAAGCTCGACCTCAAGGGGATAGAAATTTGCTGAGTTACCGGTCAAACAACTACCTTTCACCCGGTTTTTCTCCTCAAAACCAAAACCCCAACAACAATTACAATAGAAGCAACCAAATCCCACCTCGAGCTTCTAATCCTTATCACCCACCCACTCAACAAGCCCCACCCATTAACCAAGATGTTGAAGCTTTGATGAGAACCCAAGGTGAGCAAATCAAGAATCTACAGAGCCAAATTATCAATTTGAAAGGAGATATCACCAAGCAAGGGAATGACATAAGATCCGAGCTTCGAGATAATATTCAATCCTCCTTCAGCAATCAAACGAATGATCTAAAGAATATGTTGGCTAGTTTCTTGCCCACCACTCAACCCTATACTTCGAGTTCTCTACCTTCAAACACCGTCACTAATCCGCGAGCGAATGTAAGTGCTATTACTACCCGTAGTGGAGTTACCATAGTAGGACCACCTATTCCACCCCCATCATTAACACCTCCTCCACCACCATTTATCCCTACTACTCCTACACCTAGTATTAGTACACCATTACCGTCTCTGCCTCGTCATGACGATGTCCCCAAGAAGAAACCTTCAACATCTCAACCTTCACCTGCTACACCTCCACCACCCAACCCCAACATTCCTTACCCTTCTCGACTCCACAAGGCCAAACTCCACACCAAGGATGACATTCAAGTGTCGAATTATTTGAAGATGATCTATCAAATGAATTTAAACATTAGCCTTGTTGAAGCACTTGCCCACATGCCGAAATTTGTCAAAACATTCAAGGAATTGCTTAACAAAAAGGAGAAGCTGATTGAGCTCACCAACACACGCTTAAATGAAAACTGTTCTGCAGTTATTCTTAAAGAACTTCCAGAAAAACTTGTAGATCCCGGTCGTTTTGTGTTGCCTTGCATTTTTAACAAAACCGAAGAATTTACGGCCCTAGCTGATCTCGGGGCCAGTATTAATCTGATGCCTTTAAGTGTTTGGAAAGCACTATTATTACCCGACCTTACTCCAACAAAGATGACCCTTGAGCTTGCAAATCACACTCTCGCTTACCCCGTTGGTATTGCCGAAGATGTGTTCATTAAAGTTGGCACCTTCACTTTTCCAGTCGACTTTGTTGTTGTTGATTATGAAATGGACCCTCGTATTCCTTTAATACTTGGTCGGCCATTCTTGAGAACCGGACGAGCTTTAGTTGATGTTGCCGAAGGTGAATTAATTTTAAGAGTCGGGGATGATGCACAAGTGTTTGAAATGGGGAAGCTTACAAGCAAATCCTTTGGAGGACGAGAGTCAACAAATATGATTAATGTGCTCGATGATTTTGTCGTCTACAACAATCCTCTATTCGAGTCTTGCAATGATAATCCACTTTTTCAAGATGATGTGGATGATTCTCTATCCAGTTTGGAACCTTCACCCATATATGATTCTCCACCGATCTTTGATGCTTATGATGATGATTCTAGCTTCGATGGAGATGATTATGATGACTTTACTTCTGAGTATCCCGATCTGCCCACATATGATGATTTTGATGAGGCCGATACTCTTTCGAGTGATTCTTCACATGATGAAGATCCTCCGCCATCACTTGATCCTACTTTGGATGATTACTCATTTGAGGAAGACTTTTCAACTTTTCTCAATACTTACTTCCCTCATGAGAGTGATGCACCTCCTTTGGACTTTGATGATTATGGTCTTGATCCTACTTTGGATTTGAAGAAAATTCTTTCAAAGGAGCAGCAACCGGACGACACCAACATCCGCAACACGTATGATTTGACACCTCTTTGTCCACCTTCTGAGGACGAGGTTGTGCATTTTCTTCGCGGATCTTCTTCAAATTCTGCTGAGCCTGAGTGCTATTTTCACCTAAAGGAAAAGGTGTTCGACCCCGGTATCGATATTCTTCAGCCATCTTAGTATCCGTCTGATGAAATAAAAGGAAAAATTTTTGGAACTACTGAAGATATGCTTGCACCACTTCACCCTTACTCCCACCGTGCTCCATCTTTGCTTAAGGGAACCTTGCCTACTCTTCTTTAGCTTGTCTTGTTTGCCTTAAGCTTGTGCTATTTGATAGATGAAAACTATGTCTTTGATCCCGGTGGATGTTTTTCATGCTTCTTCCTATGCTAATCAAGGTCGAGTCAGGATCACGACTCGGTGAACAAAAATCAAGCGCTTCTTGGGAGGCAATCCATGTTTCTATCTTTTAGCCATTTTTATCCTAAGTGTAGGGGAGACCCGTTGGTGTTTTCTATTTCCTCTCTTCTCATATTCAGGGATTCGAACGCTCAATGATCCACTCTTGATGACTTTTGACGACCCGTGATTCCGTGTTTTCGTCTTCCCGGTTCTATCCTAAACTCTTTTCGATTCACTATTTTATATTTTTCAATATTAAAATATGAATCTCGTTAGTTGTCTTTTCCTTAGCAAGATTTAAACAACGTGCACAATGTCCTAAGTGTAGGGGAGTTTACTCCCACATGCTTAAACATTGAGGACAATGTTTATATTAAGTGTAGGGGGGACTTCTATCAAAGTTAAGTGGTCTTTTCCTTGTATTTGTCCTCATTTTAACCGGAAAATCAATTTTTCGACATTTTTCAAAATTTTTGATCTATTTTGGCCTATTAGTTTTTACCTTTGTATAGTTATTTTCTTTCTTTGCTAGAATAAATTTTTCATAAAGTGGTTTTAATTTTCAAACGTTGTGAATCTTTTGACTCAACCCGAGTTTACTTATCTAAGTTTACTCTAGCTAGTATCCTTAACGTGTTTAAGTCAAGTTTTGCTAGGCTTTTATATAGGGAGCTATAAAACGCGAAAGTCTTAACTCTCAAGGGTTAAGAACAAGAACTTTTCGCAAGTTCCTATAATTGATCCTAGAGAGTTGTTTATCAAGGGAACTTTAAAATGCGATTTCTAAACTTGAAAAAGTCTAAGAGTTTGCAAGATCCTATAGATGACTCGAAAACCCAAAACTTTGATTTAATAGGCTAAGCATCCACGAGTCTCATTCCTTGATATTTTAAACTATGGAGAACGAGAGATGATAGAGTCAATTATAAGTTTGGTATTCTTTCGTGAATTTATGTGAGTTAATTATAAGCCTATTCTCCCATAGCTTGCTAATAAATTTATCTGCAATAAATAAGGTTGTACGATTTGAAAAGTTACTTAGCTTCTAGCCCAAGATCGTTTAAAAGTTGCTCGGTATGGATTAGAGTTCATAGCCAAGGCGTAACTTATTGAAGCGGGATGCGAAGATTGGTGAGTCCGAAAAGGCCCTAACAAGGCATGAGGGCTACATTTTGTTGCTAAAGATCCAAAAGTGATGTGAAGAATCATTTATCGAAAATCAATATGAAGGATCGAGACACAGGACGAAAAGCAAATACTCCTAAAAGATCATGGAGAAGTCTATCCAAAAAGGCCCTAACAAGGTATGAGGATAAATAGATCCAAGTCCAAAAAGGAGGCGGATCGGTGTATATCAAAATCCCAAATAAAGATTGGAGAAAATGAAGAAGTCGTGGTCCAAATCTGAAGAATCTCTCAAAACTTCAAGTGAAGAAATTCCTATTATGAAGAGAAGGCCATTATTTCATGAACGTCTCTCAAGATTTGAAGTATGAAGTCGCTGCCAAATATCGGTCCGAGAAAGGTCTCAAATCGCGAAGCGAGTTATGCCAAGATATGAACTTTATGAGGTCCCGAGAAGCAGTTTTAAAAGATTTTGTCCTTTAGCTAACTATTGATTAAATTGTCCCACTTTATTTTCAGCCTAAATAACTATCAAAATAAGTCAACAATGCATCCTCGTGATCATTCAAGACAACAATAAAATATAAGAGATACACCTAGGAATAAGGCAGTCTAAGTGAATAATTGGCCCACATAAGTTCGTGTTAGTTTGCTAACTTATAATAACAATGATTTCGTTTTTAAGCTTGGTTTGGAGAATGTGAAAACTTGAGGATGATGATTATTCACGACATTTCCAAAACCCGAAGGTATGTTTTTGATTTCTTTACTTTGAATGTTTATAATTTTCTATCTCTTTAATAAAGGCCAATGTGGAATGATTATGATGAAAAATGTAAACGTGCTTTGTAACTAATGCATTGCATGAGGACATTGCAATGGTCAAGTGTAGGGGATTTGATAGGTGTGTAAACACCCATCATTTTTACCACTTAATTACAATAATAACCGAGCCAAAACGTGTATTTTATGTCGTAAATGTCGGAATTATGCGTGGTTTGTGTTTTTGTTGTGATTTAGGATGAAAATGTGGAAAAGGGAGAAAACACGGGCATTCACGGGCTTTTATCGAAGAAAAAGACGAAAGACGAAGTCAAGAAATCAAGAGTGCAAAAGAACGGAAGTCCAAGACCGATTCTGAAGATTTATCGAAGAAAAAGTCAAAAGACGGAAGTTTACTAAAAGCCGAAGAACTCAAGTCTTATTTATTGAAGAATTACAAGACGAGTTTAAAGAAATCCCGAGACAAAGTCATTAAAGTCAAAAGATTAAATAAGATTAAGGACTTAATGATGCAATTAAGGAAAGAAGAAAGAGGGGCGGAAGCTTCCTAAGCACCTCCCTAATCTCCCCTATAAATAGATTAGATTAGATTTCATTTTCTCTTGTTGGCTAATAGTGACAATTAGTTCTTCCATTTTAATTACCTTGTCATTTAATTACATGTCATTTAAATACATTGTCTTGCACCTTAAATACATTTAATTTCAAGTAAGTTTCCTTTTAATTATTATCAATCTTTACTTTTCTTGTCAATCTCCTATCTACCTTTCTTTAATCTTTAATCTTTATGCTTATTTGTTCATGTTCATGTTTTTGATGTTTTTTATTGATTTGATTTAAGTGGGTTTTGATTAGTATTGTTAGTTTTGTTGATTTGGTTTGTTTGATTATCATTAGTTGATCATTTGTGGTTAGTATTGCTTAATCTTTTGGTTGATTTGATTAGTTTTTGTTTAGATTCGTGTTATTCTTTTTTCCCCTTGTTCTTCGCTGTTCATCTGTTTCCCAAGTACATTCCGGATCAACAAGTTCATTCCGAATCAAAGATTGTTGTGATTGTTCCGAACCAAGGTATTCATTCGGAATATATTCCGAACGAAGGATTTTGGGAGGTGTTCATCCGGAATAACTTGTATTCCGAATCAAAGTTTGTTCATCCGGAACATTTATTATTCCGATTAATGGTGATTCATTCGGAACTTCAAACATTCCGGATCAAGCCTTTCATTCGGAATACCAAACATTCCGGATAAGCTGTTAATTCAGAACATCCAAGTTATTCCGAACGAAGGAGTTCATTCGGATTTATTCCGGATCAGTGGAAAAGGTGGTTCATTCGGAATATATTCCAAACCAAGAGGATATTCCGGATCAGTGATTTTCATTTGTAATAATTTATTATTCCGAGTGAAGGTGCTCATTCGGAACATTCCGAGTGAAGGACAGTATTCCGAATCAAGGAGTTCATTCGGAACATCAAGTATTCCGAACCAAGGCAATATTCCGAATCAAGACTTTATTCCGGATAAGTGACATATTCCGGATAAAGGATTTATTCCGGATCAAGGTTTTTGGTTAATATTCCGAGTAAAGAAGAACATTCCGAACGAAGGTGACATTCCGGATGAATGTTTATTCCGAATGAGAGTATTATTCCGAATGAGCTGTTTTCAGGTTCTTTTTAGTTTCAGTTTTTAAGTTTTAATTTTCAAGCTTTACTTTTCCTGCCTTTTTACTTAGTTGTACTTTAAGTTTAATTGCCTTAGATTTATTTTAGCTTTGCCTTAGCTTAAGTTTTAGTTGCGTTTTAAGTTTGCCTTTAGATAGATTTAAGTTTGCGTTATTTACATTAATTGCCCATTTACTTTAAGTGCCTTTTACTTTTCGTCACGCTTTTAAATTCTCGCCATTTATTTTAAATTAGTTTAGATTTAAATTAACGTCATTTAGTTTTAAGTTTTGCACTTTTTAATTACTACAACGACACAACTATTTGTTTCACCAAAGAACGACTGAGTCGCATAGTTAACCAGGATCAATTCGATTAGACATACGACAAAGAACTTTTTAACTAAGTAAAATTTTTGTATCAGGGGTCTCCTCTACACTAATCTTACAAGCTCATATAAGCTTCAAATATCAAGGAAAAGGCATCAGCCAGGTATTGGGCTTGAACCTTCTTTGAAATTTTGAGCTTTACACGTATTTATGCTTGATATGTGTATGTGATTTGTGAGTATCTGGTTTTATGTATTGTAGATGTTCTTATATGATAATTTAGGGCTTATATGCATGTTTGAGTATTGATCAACCATTGTAGTTAAGATTTGGGTGTAGTTGGTTTGTTAAATTCATTTTCTGATTTTTAAAGGGGTGTTTGAGATTGGAGTTTAAGATTAGTAGTAGACAGCTAACTTGTTTTAAAACCAATCTATCACACTTAGATAACTGCTAGTAGGTGTTTCCAGAGTTTGTTTTCAGTTTGGAGTGTTTAAATAGAAGTTTGCAAGCTATTTTGGTCAAAACTAGTACAAAGAATCAGGAGGCTTAAAACTGAGTTATTTTTGCATGTTTTGATTTGAAAACTTGTAACCTATTCTAGTCCTTGTTAATCTAGGGACTTGTTTTAGTTAAGTGTAGATTGGGTGTGTTTTGAACAAAGTCTTGGCCTTTTGAAAGTCACTAATTTACCAAAAAGATCAGATAAGTTGTCCAGTTTTACACTAGGCATATCAGTAACTGTATAGGTGCTCATCTTTGTGATTTTTTGGTTAGTTAAGTGTATTTTTCTTGCATATATTGACTCCCCACACTTCCATGAGTGTGGGGGTACCCCCTTGTCCAAAAACATTCATTAATCAGCACAAAACGACCTCAATTTGTTCTTCTTTCATTTGTGAAGAAACCCAGTTTTCTTTGTTTTCCTTTTTGTCACTGTAGCATTAAGTCCAGTTTCCTTTTTACGTTTGAGTCCATTTAGGTCTTAATCTCGTGTTGATTTTGGTTTAAGTTGGTGATTGTGAGTAGTTCTAGTTACTGGTTTTGAGTTTTTAAAAAGAAAAAAAAAATAAAGTTTTCACAAAAAGGACTGGCCAGGACTCGAACCTGCGCCATCCTTATCAACACACTCTTATCTTACGATTGCGCCCTTGGGTCTTTTACTGACCAAGGGTGCATTTGAATCAGACTTAAGGGCTTTTGGTTTCTGCTTGTTTAAATAAGTCCGAACACAAATAAGCTTATTACAGCTTATTGGATAAGCCAAATTCGTGTTTTGTATTTTTCATGAGTTCTAATATAGATTAGAGATTTTTAGAGCCCAAGTTTGTATTTTTCCCGTCCTTTATTTATTTTTACCATTATTTTTATATACGTTTTTTATAAATTAGACAAAAAATAGTTTTGTTAGTTTTAAAAAATTTCAAAAAAATATTTCTAGGTTTTAATTAAGTATTTTGAGGTTTACAACTTTTAAAGTTTTCATTTTAGTTAATTTTTAATTTTATTTAATTTTAAGTTTTTTCTTGAACTTTAAAAATTAATATAAAATTACTAATTAGGTTTTAGACATTTTGGTTTTCAAATTTGTAATCCCTAGGTTTTTCTTTATTTTAGTTTAAAATTTGGTAATTTTTAGATAAGTTTTTCGTTTTGTCGAATTTTACGTTTTCGCATTTTTCGCGTCGTAGGGTAATTTTTAGCGTAATCCGTCTTATTTTCCTTCTTTTCTCAACCAAAAACGTCACTAATCCAAACTTTGATTTTCTATAATTGGCACACTTAATACACACACCTCCTTCGAGAACGAACCCGCATTTATTCGACTTGTCGGTTTTCCTAAATCGTCGAGTTTAATACTTGACGCATTTATATTTGTTTTTTCCTAAAAGTAAATATATACTATTTTCTACATCAATAGACTATGAGGAAGTCTTTGCACCAGTTGCAAGGATTGAGGCTATAAGGATTTTTATAGCCTATGCTTCCTACATGGCCTTTACAATCTATCAAATAGATGTGAAAAGTGCTTTTCTTTATGGCACAATTGTAGAGGAGGTTTATGTAATGCAGCCTCCTGGTTTTGAAGATTCAGAACATCTAGACAAGGTGTATAGAGTGAAGAAAGCTATGTATAGACTTCATCAAGCCCCAAGAGCATGGTATGGCACATTGTCCACCTATCTGGTGGAAAATGGATTCAAAAGGGGCACCATAGACCAGACCTTGTTTACAAAGATGACTGGTAAGGATTTCTTACTTGTACAGGTCTATGTGGATGATATCATCTTTGGCTCTTCTAGTCCAAAGATGAGTGAAGACTTTTCCAAGCTTATGACAGACAAGTTTAAGATGAGTGCAATGGGGGAGATGAACTTCTTTCTAGGGTTACAAGTTTAGCAGAAAGAAGATGGTATCTTCATCTCTCAAGATAAATATGTAGCAGAAATCTTGAGGATAGTTTGGCTTTTCTCCACATGAGAAAAGGGATAGAACACCTATGGATAGGGAACACCCTTGGGGAAAAGTTGGAGATGGAAAAGAAGTTGATGTCAGGCACTATAGATCAATGATTGGTTCATTGATGTATCTCACAGCTTCAAGACCTGACATTATGTTTGCTGTGTGTGCATGTGCACGCCATCAAGTGACTCCCAAAGAATGTCATCTTCATGCTGTCAAGAGGATCTTTAGATACCTTAGATGTTATCCAGACCTGGGATTATGGTATCCAAAAGATTCACCATTGAAGCTTATTGCATATTCAGACAGTGATTATGGTGGTGACAAATTTGATAGAAAATCCACAACTGGTGGATGCCAGTTTCTTGAGAGTAGATTGATATCTTGGCAATGCAAGAAACAAACAGTGGTGGCAAATTCTACAACTGAAGCAGAGTATGTTGCAGCAGCTGCTTGTTGTGGGCAAGTCTTATGGATTCAGAACCAGCTGTTGGATTATGGGTATAATTTCATGCATACCAAGTTTTTTGTAGACAATAACAGTACTTTATGCATTATTAAAAATCCTGCACATCATTCTAAAACAAAACACATAGAAATTAGACATAATTTTATAAGAGATTATTTTGAAAAAGGTTTAATACAACCAGATAGGGTTGACACAGAAGAAAATATGTCTGATTTATTAACTAAACCTTTTGATACTGGAAGATTTCAATACTTGGTAACAAGTATTGGAATGATCAATCTTACTTAATATGTGTTTTGGGGACTAACTGTAAAAGTATGTACAGGATTTGCATTGTTATTGGTCTTTATGTGAAGTTAGATTTTCCACTTTATTTTGTCTAACGCTGACAAAGGTTATCTTAACGCTGATAAGTGTTATCGTGACGTTGTCAGCAACATGTTAGTTTTGTGGTTTTTGATCTAATTATGCCGGCGTTGTTAGTAATGTACCATTGGATACAGAGTTGCTTATGGATTCTTGGAGCATTATTGGAGCATGTTTCAGTTTATGGATGATGGTTAGAATATTTATATTCCTATCTTGACATAAATTTTTATTTACATGCATTATATTTGGCAACTTATGTATCATGGTTTGAGGGGAGGTTTAGGAACCTTTTAGCACTTTTTGGGTATTCTTATAATACTCTTATCACAATTCTAGATTGTGTCCACTAGTGAGTATGATTTAGTTTACTATCTCATGAGGCACTGTAGCATGCAAAGTTGATATACTATGCATGCTGCCAAGACCTTTTTGGCCTAGAATTGGATGTGGTCTGTTAGGAGACTTGGGTATGATTTATATTGGGTTTACCTGGGAGTTACAAAGGATTTTATAAGATAACTTCATTGTTAAAGAACTTTGGTTAGCAAGGGACACTAGAGGACTGTTATGTCTATCTTGCTTATGCAAGTGTGCATGATTGGACAGTGCTTGCCACCCTATAGTAATTTTCAGTTTATAGGTTATCTTCACTAGAATAAATCACTTTGTTAAGGTCCTTTTTCATTTTTATTATTTTTATTTTTGGACGTTGACAGATATATTTCCAAACGTTGTTATGACCAATTTAGACGTTAACATGGCTTTTTCTAACGCTGACAAGTATATAGCCGTTGAACGTTGATGGGTTATTTTTTACCGTTGACACTCATTGGGTCCTACCCAGTTGTTATTTTTGACGAACATTGGGGCCGTAATTTTGGGAGTTGATAACTTTTAATTAATGCACAAGATAACTTATTTTCTTTTCAATATTTTCATCATTATATTTTGAAAATACTTGCCTCATTTTTTACCAATCACATGTGTCTATCCCTCCTATAAATTTGGCTTCTTCTTTTTACATTGGGTACTCTTATATTCTTGTCTAACAGATTTTATCCTATAATTCATCTTTCATAAATCTTTCACAACAGCTTTCTACATCAATGGCGCCTAAGTTTAAACCAAGTGACTTGGTATTGGGATTCAAGAGTCAGCATAACATGGTTGCCTAATTGGAGGCTGGTGATGCTTTGTTTCCTCAATACACTCAGATGGTGGCGTATTTGAATGCATCTCCACTTAGGTATGCACTTTTTCATGCTCCTCTCATTCCTGTCACTCATATTAAACAGTTTTGGAACACTGTTAGTTCCTCAACGCTTAATAATGTGACTACATTAATTGCTATTGTCCATGGGTGTCCGTGGGTGGTTACTGAAGCCTTGGTTCGCCAGGCTTTGCATCTTAATGATGCAGATGGTATAACCACTCTACCCATTGGTGAGATAGAACAGGGACTTCAAGCTTTGGGGTATCCTTTCCCTGATGAGGGTACTTTAAACAAATATAATAAACAGGAATTTCCCCCAGCTTGGAAGTACTTAATACATTTCATTCTTCAATGTTTGAGTCCCAAATGTACTGCACATAATGAAATTAACAGATCTATTGCTAGTGCAATTTTGTGTATCACAAATGGGCAAAAGTATAATTTTTCTAAACTGATTTCTGATGGCATGTGTAAAAACAAGGGTAATAAAATGACGCTAGCTTACCCAAGATTTTTACAAATGTTTTTTGATGAGCAAAGGTATTGCACCAGGGATCATGATGATTTTTATACGATCCCTGTGCAAAAGAAAGCTATTTTTAGTAAGATGAATTCACCCCCTCACAGAGATTTACCCCTTACCTAAGCCATGCTTGCTGTTATTGTAGCAGCACAACCTTAACCTGACCCACAACCACTGCCTGAACCATCACCTTCACCTCAACATATGGAACTTTACCAAGATCCCTTCAACGCTGACACTTTAAATGTTGGCGTTGACACTTCAAATCCAAACGTTGACACCTTTCTACAACAGACCCAAACACCCCTTAACCTTCAAACTACTACCCAATCCACATCATCTTCTACACCTCCTGAATTTAGGTTGGTAAAACGCCCAAGGACTACTGGAGTGTTCTCCTCTAGTGGTCCTAGCCATGTTGTATAGAGAACCACCACCACAAGTGTGGTTGGTGATATGGGTGAGGCTCGGACTATTGGTACTGGCTTAGATGCAGGCCAAGCCAATCCTAACATCATTAAGACCTCATCCATGCCCCATGATTATATTTTGGGAGGTCAAATCCCCACTCTAGAGGAGGGCAGATTGGAACCATATACTATGTTGGAATTGACGACTGTCTACATTAGCTTGCAAAAGCAAAATGCAGACCTGTTACATACTGTCTCTACCCAGGGCCTTGAACTCAAGCAATTGAGGGAGAGGTTTGGTGTTTTGGAAACTGCTGAGGCTAGGAGAAGGCAGACAAGGGTCCTTTCTTCAGGGGAGGATTCTTACAAAGGGAAGGAAGCTGCTAATGAGCCAGCTAATTTGAGTGCTCATGGCTCAAATGAAGGAGAATCTTTGGGTGTGGCTGAAGCTTTTACAGATTTGAAGAAGCAACCAGGTTTTGATGTCTCTTTGGTTACTCCTACAAATTTAAACATATCCTTTACAGCAATGATGGAGTAGCTCACAAGAAGCGCTGACAAGAATAAGGTGAGCGTTGACAAGCAGAATTTGGACGCTGATACACCAAGCGCTGACAAGAGTAAGTTGGTCATTGACACACAGGGTTTGAACGTTGACAGACCTGCAGATATGGTTGATGTATTCCAGTCATCAGCTATCATCAAGGAAGTGTCTTCACAGGTACCATTATCATCTTTACCCATCATTGATCCATTAGATAAGGGTAAAGGAATCATGGTAGAAACAGAGGTTCCAAAGGATGCGGCACAAGTACAATTTGATTCAATGTTAGCTGCACAACTTATGGAACAAGAAAAGAAGAAGGTTGATGAGTCATCATTTGTAGTTACTTTTGAGGAGCAAGAAGGAAGTAATGATGAGAGCTCAGATTTAAGTGTCATGATCATTGAGGAACCAGAAAGACTTAAATATGGTGATGAGTTGGCAACGGAGAAACTTAGAGAGTTGAAGTTGAAAGTAGATTATGATATGCCAGAAGTTGCCTAGATGTATCATGCTTGGGAAAATAAGGTTATGGAGAATCCAGATATGACAATTTCAGATCAAATTTGGGGATTGGAGATTCTTCTAAGAGTACAAAGGGATTGTAAGGTAATTCTGAAGTATAAGGCTAGTAAAGTTCTCTCACTGTTGAAGAGAGATATAAGGGAGCTTTATTATATGTTGCTTAGATGTCATCAAGGAGGATGGACTTTTCAGAAGTTGCAGGGATTGTCCTTTAGAAAATTGGAGTATAAGGCTTATCCTATTTGGGCAAGAGTGCAAGAGATAAACACTATCAGACTTCTTTCAGATGAAAGGAAAGAATAACTTACAGAAGAGATGGAGATTCAAAAGGCTATGATTGTACCAAGGCCATTGAATAAGGGAGTTCCACTTGAGTTTCCTAAAGATTTGAATAAAGTGAATCCTAGTGAAGCTGTTATTAGAAGGAGTATTAAGCTCTCACCCATGAAAGCTTCAGATATGGTAATGGTGTTACCTCATAATGCCAGGAACCCTATCATTAGTTATGAAGAAGATGCAAGTGGGTTTTGGATGATTGGCAGGTATGGGAAAAAGGTTCACACTTTTACTACTCTTATGTCTCTGTTTACAAGTATGGATAGGGAAGACTTGACATACCTTTGGAGGTTACTGCAGGCCAAGTATGAGGCTGAAGCACCTACTTCAGTCAATGGAATAAAGATTTGGTCAATATTCAGAAGGATGTGTGCACCAGATGAAGAAGATCCTGTTTGGAAGGATCTTAAGGATGATATCAGTGGAATTCAGTGGCGTTTATATTCAGCAGCTGGTGTGTATCATTTAAGTTCTACAAAGTTTTCTTAATATCTTCTTGTGGATGCTGAGTATCCCATGTCCAAAGAAGTTTTAGAAAAGATGAAGACAACACAGCTGGAAATTGATTATTCAAGTGACGTGGCCAAAGATTTGATTAGATATGTTTATTACCTAATTGATAAGATTTGTAAGAATCCTCCTAGTTCTTAGTTTTTATTCAGAAACTTGATTGCTAGAGTAGATCTCAAGTTTAGGGGAGGATTGTTGGGAATAAAATGTAGCCAGTATACTTGGACGCTGACAAGAGCAATTGAAGCGTTGTTAAGAAGAAAACAAGCGTTGACAGAGCAAGCATTGACAGGAAGAAGTCAAGCATTGATAAGAAGAAGTCAAGCACTGATAGAAGACTTAGTCTACACGTATTATATTTCTAGTATGTTTCTAGTAAAGATAGGATCGACAATGTATTTTCTATATTTATCTTTACCTAAAATAGCTGATACGTAGACTCTTGTACAAGGCTCCTTATGTCTATAAAAGGAGGCCTTTAGGTTTTGTTTCAATATAAGTTTTCCATATGATTCATACTTTCATTGTATGCAAGTTTGTTTTATCAATCAAGTGAAAGTTTGGTTTACTTTGTTTTGT
This sequence comes from Glebionis coronaria, assembly GCA_025667525.1. NCBI lineage: Eukaryota > Viridiplantae > Streptophyta > Magnoliopsida > Asterales > Asteraceae > Glebionis > Glebionis coronaria. Next base: position 108,439,638 of record CM046879.1, on the reverse strand, counting down.
TCTTTGTTCTAAGTGTTAAATTCCGCATAACACTTAGATAGTTCTATACAACAAAGTTTCTCTACGTGTTATACTTGATTTAATCTCGATAACACAAAGCTAAATCAATCTAAGTTTGGGATCAACATCTCTCTAAACATAAGCTAGATTTACAATATCCTACAAATGGTATCAAGAGCCATGGGATGATTGTTTGGTTTATATGTTTATGTTCTTGATTCATTCGCCTAGTTTGATCCAATATCATACGTACCAATTTTTTTTTTGTGTTTTTATGGTTTAATCTTGATATACTTCATCTACTTACTTGTTGTAGTGATTTGGTATTGTTACTTTGGTTAAAAACACAAAAATTTTGGGTGTTTGATTCATTTTTAGGCTTAAAATCTCGAATTTGTTGTGTTTAGTACTATCCGAGAAAAGTGGTAAGTTTGATTCCATAGTACTATATGTGTATTGTGATTGCATAAACCTGAGGTTTCTACTTGCGATCCAATATCACGATCACTCGTTGCGATCACTAGTACGATCACTCGCTGCGATCACTAGTACGATCACTTGTTGCGATCACTAGTACGATCACTCGTTGCGGTCACTAGTACGATCACTCATTGCGATCACGAGTATGATAACTCGTTGTGATCACTAGTACGATCACTCGTTGCGATCACCAGTACGATCACTCATTGCAATCACTAGTACGATCACTCGTTGCGATCAAAGAGTACGGTCACTCGTCACAATCAAGGAGCACGATCCAAGGTTACGATCCCCACTGCGATCAAGTGTTACGATCCAACATTTTTCAAAAACGTGTTTTTGAAATTTTTTAACATCGTGTGCGATTTTGACTTGGAATTTTTGGTTTATCGAAAACATAATTTAGGGGACTTCAACATTATTTCTCGGCTTTAACACACAACAACAAATACATTTACTTTCTCTCATTGTTCGATCAAAATTTGTAAATCGTAACTTATCGAAATGGAGTACACGTCTCTTACGGATAAGTCCATCCTCTCGGGTACGGATAATTGTCCACCAATGTTGGAGAAGTCGATGTACGAGGATTGGACTTCCCGAATGGAACTTTACATGTTGAAAAAAGAGAATGGACATCTCATTTGGGCATCGGTGCTCAATGGACCATTAGATTATGGTACAGTGACGAAAGGTACAGTTACTCGTCCTCACACAACGGATGAATTGACCGGAGATATGAAGATTCAAGACAAATGTGATAAGTATGCTACAAACATCATTCTCCAAGCCCTTCCTCCAGATGTCTACAAACTCGTCAGCAAACATAAAGTTGCCAAAGAGTTATGGGATATAATTCGTGCTCTAATGCAAGGCACCTCATTAACTAAACAAGAACGAGAGTGTAAGCTTTATGATACTTTTGATAAGTTTGCCTATGTCCCAGGGGAGACTCTAAATGACTACTATTTGAGATTTACCCTATTGTTGAATGAGCTCAATATCTATAGCATGGCAATTCCTACGTTTCAATTAAACACCAAGTATTTGAACACCCTTCCTTCAGAATGGCGTAAGTACGTGACGGATGTTAAATTGGCTAAGGACTTGCATAACACCAATGTGTATCAACTTCAAGCTATTTTCAACAACACGAATGCCATGTGATCGAGGCTCGGTTGTCTATACCTCAAGTTTATGATCCACTTGCCATGTATGCTTCTCAACAAAACATGGCTTATAGTTATCAACAACTATCATACTTGCAGCAGCCACCACCACACACCTATTAGACACCACATCAACCATCTTATCAACCACTAATGATGCCACAGCAAGCATTTCAATAAAGTGTTCATCAATAATCTTTTCCACAGCAACTACCACATCAGATATCACCATCACAAGCCAACACTTCTCCAATGGGCTATACTCCTCAGCAAGGATATTTTCCAATTGAAGCACAACCAGCACAAGCCTTCTACTCCAATGAACTTCCACCAATCCAAGCATCGGTATTCACTCCAAATGATACTCCAACTGATGTTCTAAACCATCTCACTGCCTACTTGTCAAAACTTTTTGTAACTAGAGGATTTCCACCAACAAACAATCAGCTCCGTACCTCTTCAAATCCTCGACAACAAGCCACTGTTCAAGATGGTCAAGTGACGGTGCAACCTATTCATGGAAGGCAAAATTCATATGGACCTCCTACAAGGACTCTGAATGCTCAAGCTGTGAATTCTCAAGCTATGGAAGCCCTATTGGTACTCAAAAGGTTGTGACTTGCTACAATTGTAGAGGACATGGTCATATGGCTAGGCAATGCACTCAGCCGAAAAGGAGAAGGGATAAAGCGTGGTTTCGTGAGAAAATGTATTTGGTCGATGCTCAGTCTAAGGGAAAGATTTTGGATTCAGAGGAGTTAGCATTTCTTGCAGACACAGGGGCAGCAAATACTGAAGGCATTGCAGTCGTTTCTACTTCTAATGCAGCATATCAAGCGGACGATCTTGATGCATATGATTCAGATTGTGATGACATTCACTCAGCCTCAGCTGCTCTCATTGTTAATCTCTCTCACTACGGTTCTGATGTTGTCAGTGAGGTACCAACCACAACCAATCTTGGTAATGATGATAACCCACATCAAGTTGGGCATGAAAATGACAACCTCGAACAGCATTCGGGAACTAGTAACTTAAATGATGTGGTAACCAATCCTACACATTTGAGTGAACCTCAACCAAATGCTACGACGGGTATGGAATCTTATGCTCAACATGATTTGGTCATGGTGCCTAAACATATTATTGATCAAATGCATATGGCTCTCAGATAATCTGTTGATACGAATTCCACCCTAACAACTGAGCTTGCATTGCATAAAGAAAAGGTCAAAACTTTTGAAATGGTCCCTCAAGCAGAGAAAATAACGTGTTCTAAATTTGACCAATTTCGTTTTGAAAATATTGAACACTTGAAAGAAATAGAATCACTAAAAGATAATCTTTCCAATGAATTAAAAGCAAAAGAGTCGGTTGTCAATGATTTTCAGAAACTTAAAATGAATTTTGAAACTCTCGAGTCTAAAAAGTTTGAATCGGAAATTAATGCTACCAAACTTCTTAAATTCAAAGAACAACCGCTTTTAAAACAATACGCTTCCACATAAAATGTTCATCTTTTAACTAAATCGTTTAAAGAACTCGAACATAAGCGTCTTCAAGATTTACCACCTAATCTCGGTTATGCAAAACAAGCTCAGGAATATATTCCTTGTCTTTATGATATGACCCTAATTGGCAAATCAAAAGAAGCACCTTATGTTCGTAGTTCTGAGGAGACACAGTCACTTGCGGAAGAAACTCATTCTAAAATGCTTTCAAAATTCCATAAGATTGATTATGATAAGTATAATAAAGATCAATTTGATAAAAAGACTCGTATTCGATTACAAAAGGAATGATCTCAATTAAAAGCTTTTGTGCCCCAAAGTTTATCAACGGAAAACCTTCCTAGTACGTCTCCTACACTTGTCAAAAGGATTTAACTAAGTTAATTCCACCGGTAAGTAAGGCATCCGATAGTTTAAATGCGGTGCACCAACACTTAGCCGATTTTGACAAGGTCATTTTGGAACATACGACGGCTTCGGCCATAACGGAAGGTGAATGGAATTTTGAGCACACTAGAGCTGCGTTTTGAAACGAAATTGTTCCGTTTTTTAAGAATGTTAAAGCTTGTCTTAGTAATCTTGATCAAGATTTGCTTTTGGAAATAGAAGAAGTTAGACGTGTTTTCAATTAAATGGATGATGCTTATGAAAACAGCTTACTTGAAATAGAACGAGTTTCACGCCAAAATGATCAGCTTCTGAACCAAGTGATGTCTCATGATATAGTTTCCGTCTGTGTGAATAAAAGTGTTGATAATGATTCTATTGTGCATAATGTTGAATCCGTGGATACTGTGATAGATAATACTTGTCACGAATCTGACGCTGAATTTTTAAAGCTTCAAGATTCATATTCTTCGCTTTCAAAAAGTTTTGATGAGATTCAAAGACATTGTATTTCGCTTGAACACAAGCAACAATTTATTCAAGAAATCTTTGAAACGTCATTCGAAGGTGTTAATATCGATGATGCAAATTCTCAAAAGAATTTTTAATTGAATTTACAATCAAAACAGCGTCAACCAAGTGACAAGGTTGCTAAATCTTTGTCGATAGACATAGAGAAATCTAAGGAGATTAACTGTGTGAACGTACTTGAGGCCGCTGAGAATATTAAACTTGATCTAGATAGTCGAGTTTCCAAGATTTTGTCCAAAGTTGATAACTTAAAACAGAAAAATACACAACTCTTCGATTCAGTAAAGCCCGCATGTGCTAATACCACTGCACATAATCAATCATTGATTGAACAATTGAATCAAAAGTCGGTGGAAATATGTAACACCCTATTTTTATAAATGGAATGTCACGCGTGATTATGGCGTGTCATCAAATCATACAAGAATAAAGGTATAAACATTACATGACCATAAAGGAAATACCGGAATCAAACATCGGTATCCCAAAAGTAGAACTCATCACACACAAACATAAGTACTATAAAAGAAAGGACTAAACAATGTCCATGGAAATGAGTATCAAAGTATAGATAAATGCATAAAGTAAAGAAGGCTAGAAAGCTTCCAATCCATATGCACGTACGCTTAAAGTGTACGAGCGTCCCTGAGTACCTGCCGTTTTGGGAACATGAAAAGGAAAACGGCTGAGCATAACGCTCAGTGCACGGATATACAAGTAAAGCATGAATAATATAAGCATATAAGCATGAAGCAACGGAAAAGACTAAGTCCTGGATAACCTGGTTATATCTTAGTAAAACTGGTTTTATAGTTTGAAAAGCCTTATGTTTATCTTGTAAAAACTGTTTAACATGTTTACCATTAGCCAATATAGGTCATGAATTATCAACGTGCATGAATACTTGGAGGGGTGACCTCGTCATGCAAATTAGAGGGGCTGCCTCTAATTTAATATACTGGTTTTGGGTAGGAGGGATCAGCTCCTTGTAAAGGATGCAATGCACACACCACATTCACACTGAATAATCTACTGAAAACATGTAACTAGGATGCACCCATACGCCCCACCTGATAATAATAATATGGCCAAAAACTGAAAGGGACGCCACGAGCTATCACTCTGCCGTGGTGAAGTTATAACACTGGTGCCTCCAGTGTTATGGTAATGATACCTCCATAACTAGGTGAAACTAGTCATGCATGTATATGGATTTAGGTATTCTAATTAAACATAAGCAATTCAAAAACATATAAAACATATACTGGGGAAAACAGTTGGCTGCATACGGGGAATCCTAATAAGGAAGAATGTCCATACTAAAAGGACGGAGAATCTGTACCTTGTGTCTAGTGAACGAAGAAGACGAACGGAGAGAGTCCTACTTCGGTATCACTAATGCTACATAAATACATACGTGTATAAGTATCTGATTACTGAGTACGTACTGGTTTAATAACATGTCTTAGCTTGTTTAATATGTTCATGTCATGTTTTACTGATTTAAGCTTTATACTGTGTTTATCATGTATTATGTCTGTTCTGATTAAGTATTACTTGTATTTCATGTATTATTATACTTGTTGTGCAATAATAAGTAACTTTATAAAAATAGCAAGTTTCCTAAAATAGAAAGTTTATAAAAATAGAAAGTTTCCAAAAATAGAAAGTTTCCAAAAATAGAAAGTTTCCAAAAATAGAAAGTTTCCAAAAATAGATTTACTGCTTAAAATAGATAAGTTTCTAAAAATATAAAGTTTCCATATATAGATTAGTTGCCTTAATTAAATAAGTTTCTATATATAGAAAGTTTCCATAATTAGATATAAGCTGGATTATTAAGCTAATAATATAAGCTTAAGTGTTTACTGATTAGTATTCTAAGTCATGTAATTAAATAGTATAGTTTATTAATTATTTCATGTGAATTAAATAAACTATATATTAAAGTATTTAATTAAATATAATATTGTTTAATTAAATAGAGGTAAAAATACTTAGGTTAAAACATGTATTATTATTTATTAATAATATAACCTAACTCGTGTAAATTAATTAATTATAAGTCATGATTTTAATTATTAATTAATTATATAGTCTAATTAAATGATAAATACTTAGGTTAAAATTCGTGTATTAATAATAAAATTAATAACCTAAGTCATGTAAATTAAATTAATCATGTTCATGTTTTTAATTAATTTAATTTAAGTCTTGTAAAAAAAATATAACTTGTAAAAATATTAAACCTTAATAACTCATGAACCGGACCGTGTTAAATCTAAACATGTGTGAACTGGACCCATATTGTAACCCGTGAACCGGACCCAAAAACACCCTTGGTCAACCTAGCCGTCGGCTAGCCAAGGGTTCCCACCGGCTAGCCGGTGTTCCCCTTGCTGCCGTGGCCTACCCGAGCACCACCATGCCCCGACCGAGGTTGGGGTTCCCTTTCATGCTGCTGCCGAGACAACAAGACACCAAACCGAGACCTTAAGGTCTCGGTGGTGCGAGTAAAACCCAAGCCGAGACCCCCTTGGGGTTCGGATTAGGCGTCGGCCACAAAACAAACACCCCTTAACCTTTAATTTATTTACCCCATGTTTAATTACATGTTTTATATCTTGTTTTTAATTTGTTATTAAAAACATTCATGATTTCATGTGATTAGTAAATCAAAACATAAAAAGAAAAAGGTTTAGGGTTTATACCAATCACGTGAATCAAAGGAGATGAACACACTAACGATCCTCGCAATAATCAAACTCCAAAAATCAACCAAAACCCCCCTTGGTGTGATGTATACCCGGCGGCCAAGAAGAACCAAAAGGAAGAAAAAGATTTTTAGGGTTTCTTGTTTTTCCTAAATTTATGTTATTATGAAAATAACTTTTCCTTTAATTTCATGTTTAGTAAATTTGCATGGGCTTGGCCCTTTGGTCTTGTTGTGTCCGCGGGTAAGGGGCCCACATGGGGGTAACCCGAACATTTTCCGTGTCTAAATAATAAGTGTGTTCTCGTGTTCATGTTTTACGTGATTTAATTAGTTATCATTCGTGTCTTATTATATTTATTCGTGATCGTAATAAATATACATACATACGTAATATTAGCTCGTGATTAATTTACGTTCATGATTTCATGTTCGTGTGTTCGTGATTATAATTATTGTTGAAATAATTAGCGTGTGTTAATACGTAATAAATACTTATCGTGTTATAACACGTACGTAATACTTGTAATTCTTGTTCGGAAACGTAAACGTGCTATAAAAGGAAAGTTCTAATCATGTACGTACGATCGTAAGGGTACTATTCATGGTAAAAGCATGTGGGTTTTACAACTCTTCCCCCCTAGAAAGAATAAATCGTCCCCGAATTATAGATAAAGTAAACTGGAAAAGAAGAACATACCCGAATTCAAAATATGAAATGAGGGTAAGAAGCCTGGATAGACTCCTCTGTTTCCCAAGTGGCTTTCCGCTCGGTATGATCCCTCCAAAGGATTTTGACGAATGGAATCGTATTCCTTCTCATGACTCGATCTTGTCTGTCAAGAACTCGTTCGGGTTCTTCTATGAAAGTGAAAGCTTCACGAATCTGTTCCAGTGGATACTGAACCATGTGTAGGGGATGATACTGGTACCCTCTGAGTAAGGACACACGAAACACATTGTGAACATGAGAAAGCAGTGGAGGTAACGCTAAACGGTAAGATACTTCACCGACCCGTTCAATGACATCAAACTCTCTGATAAATCGAGTATTGAGCTTCCCTTTAATTCCAAAACGTCTAACACCACGTGCCGGCAAAACCTTAAGGAAAACGTGATCTCCTACGTTAAAATGTACGTCCCTACGATGCTTGTCTGCGTAACTCTTCTGACGTGACCGTGCTTCTTGCAGTTTCTGCTTAGCTACCGCGACCTTCTCATTAGTCAGCTCTATCATTTATGGCCCTTCAAGTGTTCGCTCACCAACCTGATCCCAGCAGATTGGGGCGCGACACTTTCTGCCATACAACATCTCGAAAGGAGCACACTTGATACTTGCGTGCCAACTGTTGTTGTATGCAAACACCACCAAACAGATATAATCGTCCCAATCACCCGTCCATTCCAACGCACATGACCTCAACATGTCTTCCAATGTCTGAATTGTTCGCTCCGACTGCCCGTCTGTTTGAGGATGAAAAGTCGTGTTAAGCTTAATTTTTGTACACCAAGCTTTCTACAAACTTTGCCAAAATCGCGAAGTGAACCGAGGATCTCTGTCTGAGACGATGCTGGATGGAGCACCGTGAAGTCTCATGATCTCCCTTCTATAAGTATCGGCGAGTTTACTGACCGAATTCTCCTTGCGGATTGGTAAGAAATGAGCTGATTTGGTAAGTCGATCGACGATAACCCAAATTGCATCGTGCTTCTTCTTTGTTAGCGGAAGACCAGTAACAAAATCCATGGTGATTTTGTCCCACTTCCACTCTGGAATATCTAACGGTTGAAGAAGACCGCCAGATCGTTGATGCTCGATCTTTACCTGCTGGCAGGTAAGACATTTGGAGACGTAAGTAGCAACATCCTGTTTCATACCACTCCACCAAAAGTACTGCTTGATGTCATGGTACATCTTGCTCGAACCAGGATGAACAGAGAATGAGGAGCTATGAGCCTCAACTAACAATACTTCCTAGAGTTATTGGTCATCAAGAACACAAAGTCTCGTGCCCTGCCATAAGATACCATCTGCATCTACTCTGAATTCTTTCTGCTTCACCAAATTCTGAATTATCTCCCAGATTTCTCTATCATCTTTCTGAGCTTCCTTGATCTTAGAGAGTAACTCGGGTTCTACTCTAAGATTAGCCAAGTAACCGTGCTGTCCATGTACCATGATCTCTATGTCTAGTCGCTCCAAGACTCTTATGATTTCCTCCTCAAATTTAATGTCGTTTATCATTTCGGACTTTCTACTAAGTGCATCTGCCACTACATTCGCCTTGCCGGGATGATACTGCAGATTAATGTCATAATCCTTCAACAGCTCTAACCATCTCCTCTGTCTCATGTTCAAATCACGTTGAGTGAAGATATACTTCAAGCTCTTGTGGTCCGTGAAAATGTCACATGATTCTCCATACAAGTAGTGCCTCCATATCTTCAATGCAAACACGACTGCTGCAAGTTCCAAGTCATGCGTAGGATAATTTTCCTCATAAGGCTTAGGTTGTCGTGAAGCGTACGCGATCACCTTCCCATGTTGCATGAGAACACAACCAAGTCCCTTCCCCGATGCATCACTATAGATCTGAAATCCACCTGTACCATATGGGAGAGTAAGAATCGGTGCAAATACTAACTTCTGCTTCAGGTCTTCAAAGCTCTTCTCTCGTTCTTCATTCCAGACAAATTTCACCCCTTTCCGCATCAATTTGGTCAATGGTAGTGCTAAGCGGGAAAAGTTCTCCACGAATCTACGGTAATAGCCAGCTAAGCCTAGGAAACTGCGGACTTTAGTCGCTGATGTCGGCCTTGGCCATTTGGTAATAGACTCAACCTTCACTAGATCCATTGTGATTCCTTCTGCTGATACAATGTGACCTAAGAATGCCACCTTGTCTAACCAGAACTCACACTTGGAGAATTTAGCATACAGCTGCTTCTGGCGAAGAATATGTAGTATTGTACGAAGATGGTCTTCGTGTTCCTCCTTGGACTTAGAGAAAATGAGGATGTCCTCGATGAAGACAATGACGAACTTGTCCAGAAATTCATAGAATATTCTGTTCATCAAATCCATGAACACTGTTGGAGCATTGGTAAGGCCAAATGGCATGACTACAAATTCGTAGTGGCCATAGCGTGTACAGAAAGCAGTCTTGGCGATGTTCTGCTCCTTAACCCGTAGCTGATGATAGCCCGACCTAAGATCAATCTTGGAGAAATGTTTGGCCCCTTGGAGTTGGTCAAACAGATCGTCTATATGTGGCAGTGGTTACCTATTCCTGATGGTAATCTTGTTGAGCTCGTGATAGTCTATGCAAAGATGCATATTGTCGTCCTTCTTTTTAACAAATAAGACCGGTGCGCTCCATGGAGATGCGCTCGGTCGAATAAAGCCTCGTTCCAGAAGTTCTTACAATTGATCCTTCAGCTCCTTTAACTCTATGGGAGCCATGCGATAAGGAGCCTTGGAAATCGGCTCAGATCCTAGGATGAGCTCGATGTTAAATCCTACTTCACGTACAGGTGGTATGCCCAAAAGTTCTTCTGGAAATACATCTGGAAATTCTGACACTATTGGCTGATCCTGAATTGATGGTGATTCAGCATCCATGTCATGAACAGTAGCTAGATAACCCTCACAACCATGTGAAAGTAATGCACGTGCTTGCAGGGTTGATATGATTTGTATAGACCTGCCGGGTACGAACCCGTTGTGAATGTACTCTGGTGCATTAACGTCACCGAAGATGACTCGATATGAATGGCAGTCTATGGTTGCATGATGCTTGGATAGTCAATCCATGCCCAAAATCATGTCAAAATCATTCATGTCCAGCAGAAGTGCGTCGACAGGACGAACCTTGTCGTCAAACTCTAGAGGAAGGCTCTTGTACACATGGGTTATGCGTACAGAGTCTCTCAAAGGCGTAGAAATACTCAGTATATTTTCTAGTGGCATGGGGATTATCCTAACATTCTTGGCATAAGCAGTAGAAATGACCGAGTGAGTAGCACTCGTATCAAACAGAACACATGCAGCTTGACCATACATATACAAGATTCCAGTGATGGTACCTGTAGACTTGTTGGCCTGATCGCGAGATGTCGTGTAGACGCGTCCAGTAGTAGGAGGCAGCTTGGTATCAGTATGTCCCGATGTACCCTCCACCTCGCCCTTGCGACAATCCTTCATGCGGTGGCCAGGAAGACCACACTTGTAGCATGCGTCGCTGTCGTGGCGACATAGCCCTGGGTGCCTACGGTTGCAAATAGAGCAAAGAGGATGAGTATATCCTCCAGAAGGAGTCCTGACTGACTGAGAGCCTGATAAAAAACAATATACATGAGACATGATAATAGGTATAAAGGACAATGCGGATAATTCGTAAGATTGAATACCAGTGATAGCTGGACGGTTAGGCTGTGAACCTCTTTGGTTCTGGTCCCTCCCGTTACCATGATTCTTGGTAGAAGATTCTCTAATGTGTCAGAATTCAGACTTATAGCATGTAATAAAAAATGAGTAAGTATAAGGACCTGCTGCTGTTGGAGTGTCCAGCGTTTTACGGTAATTATCATTACCGCCACGCCTGTCCGTAGCAGAACGGTCGTTAGTCTGACCGTTTCCCTTGGGCTGATTAGGTTGTTGTTGAGTAGCCGGCTGAAACCGGTCCCCAGTCTTCTGCCTGGAAGATACAATTTAAAGAGATGAAATATTTACATATGCTGAAAGAATACGGATTGGTCACCGCTTGAATACAAATGTTTACCTCTTATCGAGTCTCTCTGCTTCCCCGAACTCATCTCTTTCCTACAACATCTCAAGCTTACGTGCTGCATCGGCCACTTGTGCTACCGTGTTGAACGTAGCACACACCAAGTTGTTTGCGACCGATGTACGAAGAGCCCACCTGAAGTGGTGTGCTTGCTCTTCAGGAGTACCTGCTGCTGCACCAAGGAAACCAGCCAAGCGAAGAAAGCGCTGCATGAACTCGTTGCTATTCTCCCCAACTCTCTGTTGGATCCCATGGTACTCCCTCTTCAGCTTGTCTTGTTCAGCCTTGGGAAAGAACTGCTCCATTACCCTGCCTCTGAACTGAGCCCAAGTCAAACCAGCCACCCAATCGTCACCTCCCTCAGACTGCTTCAGTGTTATCCACCATGCTAACACATCACCTCCGAACCAGTAGCATGTCAACCTCGACTTGAAGATGGGGTCACAGCTCATAGCATCGAAGATCTTCTCAATGTGAGCCAACCAGCTTTCAGCTTCACTGGGGCTATCTGTTCTCTCGAAAGCTCGAGGGCGGAGCTCATTGAATCTCTCCAGCCATGTAGCCAATGTTGCTGAAGGAGGAGGAAGAGGAGGTACTGGGTGATGCTGCTGGTTGTTGGCAGCCTGAACCTCGGCCCTGATTTCGTTCCTCAACTGAGGAAGCATAGCTTGCATTGCAGCTTGGATTGCTGCATTGAGTTGTTCCTGCTCGCGTGTGAGAACCATCTGACAGTATAACATAAAATACATGATTAAACTGATCAAAACATAAACTATATACATGAAAGAAAAAAAAATTATACCAAAAAATCATGAGAAAAATTTTATGCAGGAAAACTAGTACATGAATGCATGATGCAGTTTTATGAAAACTTTTGTATGCGCGAGAGTGAACGCCTATGGTCAGTTCATTCAAAACAAAAGACATGGCGAGGGGACGCCTATGGGTCGGTCCCATATTTAAAAGTTTCGATAAAACACATGCGACTAAATAGGGCCAGTCCTGTACCAACCATTACTTAGTCATAAACCTGCGACAATGACATATATATGTATGCATGAAATGGTGAATGCACGAAAACCGACTGTCAGTTCTAGGAAGACAATAGTGACTACCCACTAATCACATGTCGTGTTTTGAGAGCCTACAGGTCGAAGCCTTGGCTCTGATACCATAATTGTAACACCCTATTTTGATAAATGGAATGTCACGCGTGATTATGGCGTGTCATCAAAGCATACAAGGATAAATGTCTAAACATTACATGACCATAAAGGAAATACCGGAATCAAACATCGGTATCCCAAGAGTAGAATTCATCACACACAAACATAAGTACTGTAAAAGAAGGACTAAACAATGTCCATGGAAATGAGTATCAAACTATAGATAAATGCATAAAGTAAAGAAGGCTAGAAAGCTTCCAATCCATATACACGTACGCTTAAAGTCTACGAGCGTCCCTGAGTACCTGCCGTTTTGGGAACATGAAAAGGAAAACGGCTGAGCATAACGCTCAGTGCACGGATATACAAGTAAAGCATAAATAATATAAGCATATAAGCATGAAGCAGCGGAAAAGACTAAGTCCTGGATAACCTGGTTATATCTTAGTAAACTGGTTTTATAGTTTGAAAAGCCTTATGTTTATCTTGTAAAAACTGTTAACATGTTTACCATTAGCCAATATAGGTCATGAATTATCAACGTGCATGAATACTTGGAAGGGTGACCTCGTCATGCAAATTAGAGGGGCTGCCTCTAATTTAATATACTGGTTTTGGGTAGGAGGGATCAGCTCCTTATGAAGGATGCAAGGCACACACCACATTCACATTGAATAATCTGCTGCAAACATGTAACTAGGATGCACCCATACGCCCCACCTGATAATAATAATATGGCCAAAAGCTAAAAGGGACGCCACGAACTATTACTCCGTCGTGGTGAAGTCATAATACTTGTGCCTCCAGTGTTATGGTTATGTTACCTCCATAACTAGGTGAAACTGGTCATGCATGTATATGGCTTTAGGTATTCTAATTAAACATAAGCAATTCAAAAACATATAAAACATATACTGGGGAAAACAGTTGGCTGCATACGGGGAATCTTAATAAGGAAGAATGTCCATACTAAAAGGACGGAGAATCCGTACCTTGTGTCCAGTGAACGAAGAAGACGAACAGAGAAAGTCCTACTTCGGTATCACTAATGCTACATATACGTGTATAAGTATCTGATTACTGAGTACGTACTGGTTTAATATCATGTCTTAGCTTGTTTTATATGTTCATGTCATGTTTTATTGATTTAAGCTTTATACTGTGTTTATCATGTATTTTGTCTACTCTGATTAAGTATTACTTGTATTTCATGTATTATTATACCTGTTGTGCAATAATAAGTAACTTTCTAAAAATAGCAGGTTTCCAAAAATAGAAAGTTTCCAAAAATAGAAAGTTTCCAAAAATAGAAAGTTTCCAAAAATAGGAAGTTTCCAAAAAATATAAAGTTTCTAAAAATAGATTTACTTCTTAAAATAAATAAGTTTCTAAAAATAGAAAGTTTCATAAATAGATTAGTTGCCTTAATTGAATAAGTTTCTAAAAATAGAAAGTTTCCAATATTAGATATAAGCTGGATTATTAAGCTAATAATATAAGCTTAAGTGTTTACTGATTAGTATTCTAAGTCATGTAATTAAATAGTATAATTTATTAATTATTTCATGTGAATTAAATAAACTATAGATTAAAGTATTTAATTAAATATAACATTGTTTAATTAAATAGAGGTAAAATTACTTAGGTTAAAACATGTATTATTATTTATTAATAATATAACCTTAGTCATGTAAATTAATTAGTTATAAGTCATGATTTTAATAATTAATTAATTATATAGTCTAATTAAATGATAAATACTTAGGTTAAAATTCGTGTATTAATAATAAAATTAATAACCTAAGTCATGTAAATTAAATTAATCATGTTCATGTTTTTAATTAATTTAATTTAAGTCTGGTAAAAAAATATAACTTGCAAAAATATTAAACCTTGTAAAAATAACTCATGAACCGGACCGTGTTTAAATCTAAACATGTGTGAACCAGACCCGTATTTTAACCCGTGAACCGGACCCAAAAACACCCTTGGTCAACCTAGCCGCCGGCTAGCCAAGGGTTCCCACCGGCTAGCCGGTGTTCCCCTTGCTGCCATGGCCTACCCGAGCACCACCATGCCCCGACCGAGGTTGGGGTTCCCTTTCATGCTGTTGCCGAGACAACAAGACACCAAACCGAGACCTTAAGGTCTCGGTGGTGCGAGTAAAACCCAAGCCGAGACCCCGTTGGGGTTCGGTTTAGGCGTCGGCCACAAAACAAACACCCCTTAACCTTTAATTTATTTACCCCATGTTTAATTACATGTTTTATATCTTATTTTTAATTTGTTATTAAAAACATTTATGATTTCATGTGATTAATAAATCAAAACACAAAAAAAAAGTTTTAGGGTTTATACCAATCACGTGAATCAAAGGAGATGAACACACTAACGATCCTCGCAATAATCGAACTCCAAAAATCAACCAAAACACCCCTTGGTGTGATGTATACCCGGCGGCTAAGAAGAACCAAAAGGAAGTAAAAGATTTTTAGGGTTTCTTGTTTTTCCTAAATTTGTGTTATTATGAAAATAACTTTTCCTTTAATTTCATGTATAGTAAATTTGCATGGGCTTGGCCCTTTGGTCTTGTTGTGTCCGCAGGTAAGGGGCCCACATGGGGGTAACCCGAACATTTTTCGTGTCTAAATAATAAGTGTGTTCTCGTGTTCAAGTTTTACGTAATTTAATTAGTTATCATTCATGTCTTATTATATTTATTCGTGATCATAATAAATATACATACATTCTTAATATTAGCTCGTGATTAATTTACGTTAATGATTTCATGTTCGTGTTCGTGATAATAATTATTGTTGAAATAATTATCGTGTGTTAATACGTAATAAATACTTATTGTATTATAACACGTACGTAATACTTGTAATTCTTGTTCGTGAAACGTAAACGTGCTATAAAAGGAAAATTCTAATCATGTACGTACGATCGTAAGGCGCAATCAAAACCAGCTTCTAATATTCCCGTGTTGCCTTCTACAGGAGTAATCACCACTACTAAGGCTCAAAGATCTAAGCTTAAAAGAAACAAGAAGAATGATAGGATCTTGCCCCCATCTAGTAGTCAAGAGAAGAAGAAAGTAGAATCCCACCCTAGGAATGTTATTTCTGTTTTGAATAAAATGAATCATGTAGCTAAACCTAAAGGCTCTGCGGTTGAGCAGTGTTCTAAGCCTGCTGTGAATTCTAATTTGAAATGTTGGAATTGCAATGAATGTATGTTTTCTAGTCGTCATGATTCTTGCCTTATTGACCATGTGAATGAGATGAATGCCCAAAAAAATGGATTAGAATGGAAACCGACTGGGAAAGTGTTAACCCAAGTTGGTTGGATTTGGCTCCCCACTGGTAGAACTTTCACTATAGTAGGAAATACGTGCTCTTTAACTAGGATCACTCCCACTAAAGCGAAGAAAGCGTGCCCTTTAACTAGGAGTACCAAGGCTACCAAAACACAAGCGTGTCCTTTAACTAGGAACACCAATACTATAGTAGGAACCAAGTGCCCTTTAAATAGGTCTACTCCCACTATAGTGCCCTCTAATAATCTAAAACCTCAGAAAGTTGGAACAATAAAACCTGTTAGTGATAAAACTCACATTAGAAAACGCAGGAAATCTAAGGGTCACACAAATGTTAGCAATTCTAATAGTTTCGTATCTGTATCTGCTAACAATCCGGAACCAATAGTTTCCAATGCATTGTCTACTGTTGTTGTTGAAAACAGGTGGTCCAAATTGTTCTCTGGTATTTGGACTCTGGTTGCTCTAAACATATGACCGGAGATCGCTCTCAGCTCAGAAATTTCGTCAGCAAGTTTCTTAGTACGGTTCGATTTGGAAATGATCATATTGCAAAGATAATGGGTTACGGTGAATATCATATCGGGAATGTTATCATTTCGAGAGTGTATTATGTGGAAGGTCTCGGTCACAACTTATTTTCTTTGGGACAATTTTGTGATGCAAACCTAGAAGTTGCTTTTCGAGAGCATACCTTCTCCATACGTAATTTGGAAGGGGTTGATCTATTGAAAGGTACTCGAGGGAATAATTTGTACACTTTGTCTCTACAAGATATGATGGCCGCTTCTCCCGTATGTCTTCTCTCCAAAGCATCGAAGACTAAGTCATGGTTATGGCATCGACGGTTATCTCATCTTAACTTTGACGCTATTAATCATTTGGCGAAAAACGAACTTGTTCGTAGTCTTCCTAAACTTTCATTTCACAAGGATCATTTGTGTTCCGCGTGTACAATGGGGAAAAGCACTAAGAAATCATACAAACCCAAGATTGAAGACACCAACCAAGAGAAACTTTATTTGTTGCATATGGATCTTTGTGGGCCAATGCGTGTTGAAAGTCTTGGTGGTAAAAAGTACATCCTCGTCATTGTCGATGATTACTCTCGGTTTACATGGGTGAAATTTCTTACAACAAAAAATGAGGTACCTAAATTCATCATCGGATTTCTCAAGATGATTCAAGTGCGTCTCAACACTATTGTCTGACGCATTCGTACAGATAATGGAACCGAATTTGTGAATCAAATCTTGCGTGATTATTATGAAGAAGTTGGCATATCTCATGAAACATCCGTTTCTCGCAATCCACAACAAAACGGTGTCGTTGAAAGGAGAAATTGCACACTTATGGAAGTTGCTCAAACGATGTTAATTTACGCAAAGGCTCTATTGTTTTTATGGGCAGAAGCAGTATCTACAGCAGTTTACACCCAAAACCAACCACTAATTCGTAAACGCCATGGTAAAACACCTTATGAGCTTCTCCATGGAAAAGAACCAGATTTATCAAATCTTCATGTATTTGGATCTCTTTGCTATCCGAATAATGATGGTGACAATTTGGGAAAACTTCAACCAAAGGTTGATATTGGTATTTTCATATGCACCCACAAAGAAGGTATACCGAATCTACAACCGTAATTCTCGTAATATCCTCAAAACTATGTGTTAGTGCAAACATTACGATGTTTAATCAAGATGACCCCTTCATGTTTTGGTGATGACAAACGTATAACACGCAATACATAATGTAAAATGTGTAAGGTACTCGTAATCACTCAAGCATACTTATGTATACTTCTCTCGACACCTTGAAGATTACATTCGTCATGAAAGACAAGAAGGACGCGCGGTTCTCTTATAGAACACGCGATTCCTTAGTGATATCGAACCGCGGGAAGATATAGAACCGCGGTTAGTCAAGCCGGTTTAGGCTTACTCAAGATTTTTGGAAGCTTCTAGAAGATGGAGGGAAACTAATAAATTCAAAATTCAATTTTGAATTTGGGCTCCAAGAATATAAGGTGCATCCTTTTATCCAATGGGTAGTCCACTCTTTTATCCAATGGGAAGTCCACTCTTTTATCCATTGGGTAAAAAGGTGCTCTCCAAGGCAAGAGTTGGCTATAAATAGAAGACTATTCTCTTCCATTTTACTTGCACAAAAAACACACAAAAACCTTCCAATATCCCATTCCTCATTTGCCTCATCAAGAGCAATGAGAAGAACACTTTCACCCTTGTGAAGTGTTAGTGTCTAGAGTCATAACATGATGAAGATCTCTCTAGATCAAGTCATGATTATTGTCTTCCTACTATGTATATGTAGAAGATCCAAGTTGTGGGTACACTTGGATGTGTTTGTAAGGGTAGAATATCCAAGTGATGGGTATCCTTGGATTAGGTGTTAGTTGTGTAGATCCAAGTCTTGTTAGTACTTGGATATAGTGTCAGAGTTATAGATCTAAGTGTTGTGTGCTTAGATCTATATGGTTTATGTGTTTAGGCCATAAAACACAAGGTTTGTTATGTTGGGCCATAAAACATAACTAGTGGGTAGATTAGGTTGTGTCTTGGTAGTTCTCACTAAACTCTAAAGTGATATGGTTGTGTCTAGGTAGTTCTCACTAAACTATAAAGTGATGTGGTTGTGTCTTGTGAGTACTCACTAAACTTTAAAGTGATTAGTAGTTGTGTTGTGTGAAGTTCTCACTTAGCTTCAAAGTGAAGAGTCGTGAAGATTGGTTCTAGCTTTCGATTAGAACTCGACATCTAGCCTTGTGTCGTTAAATGGTGAAGTGGGCAACGTTGTGTAGATTGGTCCTACCTAAGATTAGGACTCGACTTTTAGCTTAGAGTCGGAAATTGGATAAGCGATGTTGTGTATGGTTTCTCCACCTTAAGGAGTTTGTTGACTAGTGAAGTAACTCTCGAGTAAGGTGTACTCGAGGAGTGGAGTAGGGCGAAGAGGAGCTTCGTGACCGAACCACTATAAATCATCGTGTCGGTACTTTCCTTTACATTTATGTCTTTACTATTATAGATGTATTTATATGTTGTGTGTTGTGTGCATCTCATAATCTAAACATCTAAGTTGCGGAAAAGTTGAGGCTTAGTACGTGTGTGCTTCGTGTTTAGATTATTGTCAAGTGTACATCACTTAGTCTAAACATCCTAGTTGCGAAAAAGCTTATGCTTAGTACGTGTGTGCTTAGTGTTTAGACTATTGCTTGATGTACTCTTGAATTGATGTGTTTGTGTGTTTACTTACTTGTAGTATTTATCTTTCAATCAAACACATCTCATATCTAGTCAAGCTTGATCGAGAATTTGATACAAAGGATTGTCAAAGTTTAACATGCAACAAAAGGTTAAGTTCACTGTCGGCGGTTCCCTAAATGGACCGGCGGTTCTTTATTGATAAAGAACCGCGGGTACACATAAGGAACCGCGCACAGTGGATTAAGCCAAAATGTTTTGAAAAACTAACTAGAAACTAACTATTCACCCCCCCCCCCCCCCCCCCCCCTCTTCTAGTTTCTACAATTGGTATCAGAGCGAGGTTACTCAAGATCTTTGAAGTATATTGTACTTTAAAGCTTGGATCGATCTTTGCTCTCTTTTTCAAAACAAATGGTTTTTAAAAAAATGAAAACGGTTTTTAAAAATAGAGACGATCTTTGTATCAAATTGTTCATGAAGAGTGATTACTTATGAAATGTGTTTTGTTGTTTCATTCGTACAAGTTTTGGTGTTAAATAAACTTTGTATAATAGCTTGAATTAAATCTTTTCATGTTTGGAAGTATAAAAATCTTTTGTGTCATAATTAACTCTAAAATACGAGTTCTATGTGTCTAAAATGATATTTTAGAGTCCTAAGTCCTTTCAAAAATTTACCAAATGATTTTGGCCAAAAACTCATTTTTTGTCCTCTGACCGCGGTTCTTTATTGTTCCCCGCGGATCCTTATCAATAAGGTTCCGCAGTCAGTCTGACTCAGATTTTTGCAAACTTTGAAAAATCATATAAAATCAATTGTAAGTTCGTAGAAGTCGTGCCACCCGTCATTTCGAACGTAATTGAATTTTCTATCAATTAAAAATGCTTCCAAACCTTTATTCAAACTTTAAAAAATAAATGTTTTATAAGTTATATACTTTGTCCAAAGTATTGAGTCTCGGTTTGTCGTAAAACTTGTGTTTTACTCTTTTCTATTAAGTTGGACATCTCTTGGTGATATATCTTTGTAAATTGATATATATACAAAGTGTTAAACTTAATTAAATTTTAAATGGGTCAAAGACTATTTTCAAATCAAGCTATGAATACTTTGTTGTATCTAACACTCAAAACATGGACGAATGCTTTTATGTGTTAAGCTAATTGTTTGTGTGTGTTTCCCTGTGTGTTATTATTATATGTAGACATTATTAAGTGTTCCTTGCTATTTGTAGTAGTATTGCTTATATGTCTAGTCTCTTGTGCCTTGCTTGGTATTTGTTAGTATCTAGTTTTTCCTAATTAGGATGTATGCTAGATTTCTTGCATTTTAGTTGCAACATTATGTGTGCATTGCATATAGGATTAACATCTCTTGGTTTACAAATGTTACATAAACATTTTGTACACCTTGGCATGTTCTTTAACACTTTTAGGTTTGAAAGCTTTGGGAGCTTGTCAAATCTATTGATTTGGGTCGTCTTACTCGATCATGGTGTTATTAGTTCAAGTAGATAAATGTCTCACTATAAAACATGAAACACCCTGAAAATCTTAGCTATTTTCTCTTAAAAGAGTGTTTGTGGGAATCAAGAAATATTTCGATTAAGTATCAATGCATTATTCAAACTATGATTGGTATCATTATCGAATCTAATTGACATGTTTTTTAGTGTAGACATGAATGTGGTTTATTAATAATATACATCGGATCATAACTCACACTTGTGTTGATGGTGTTATATTGAATCTACTTGTTCAAATTGTTAGACATATTTGTTTAATAATTACTTATAATGCACAATAGAGTCGGTTTGATAACTTGGATGTTTCATCCGAAATACTCAAGTAATTTACATTGCTATGCAATTTATAAATGTGTCATTTCCGAAAGACCAATCAAGAGTGTTCCTTTGGTTTGTGTAAACTTTGTTTATACACTTCAAAGTTATTAGCCTCAAGTTCTATTAAGGTAAATAACCTTAACTAGACTTGTTTGACAATATATGCAATGGTGCATTCTTAACCCTCATTAGGTCATGAATTGTGTCGCCATGCAAGTTTCATCCTTGCTAAACTTTATTAGGCAAATGTTGGAATTACATTTTGTCTAACTTGAGAATGACTACTAGAGAATTTATGCACTAGGATCTAAATTTGACCTAACGGTTGAATTACTTCCATGTGGGAAGTTGAGTTGGTGTATAACTCGTAAAAATGGTCGTGTTTAGCCTTAATTGAGCACCTCTAGTGATAGTCTCATACTCATTCTCTAAATTGGCTAAATGGCTGATCCTATATATGACAAATGATAGTTTACTTTGATGAACTTTGTATGTCATTAGGAGTCTTTTTCTTTTGTATCCATTAGGTTTTTCTTAGCTTTCCTCTTACGTGCTAATTGAACCTATGTGTCTTTCCTTTGTGTGTGTTCTAGTTTTTATTGCTCTTAAGCATGACTTTATGATAAGTTATACTAGAACATTAGGATTTGTTGGATTGGAAAATCCTCCTTCACCACCTAAACCTAGCCTCTGTAGGCGGTTCTTTAAATAGACCGTAGATCCATATCAATATGGAACCACCGGTGGAGATAAAGAACCGCGGGCAGAAGCTCTCAAATTCGGGTTTTCTGAAACTTCCCACTTGTTCCAACACCCTTTGGAATCTTTGTTTCAAACCTTTGATCACTCCCAAAATATCTTGGGCTTTCCATTTTTAACCCATTACTAGTTTGGATCATCTCCTCACCCTTTTAAACCCACCTTGTTAGCCATGTTCTTCACACCTCAAACCATTCATCCTTACCCCTTAAACCACTCATTACTACCATGGTTTCTAAAAGAACCTCCAATTCATCCAAAACCTCCTCTTCAAAGAGGCACCTCAAAATTAAGATTAAGTTACCCAAACTTAACTCTTCACCCTTTCACACACCCAAGAATGAGATTGTTCCAATTCTCATCTCTTCATCACCCTCACCACCTCTTGCTCCATGCAAGACTACCTCAACCCATGGTACCAACCATTCTCATGGTTCTACCTCCTCTTCATTCTAATCTAGAATGAATGAGCTAACCTCACCCTTCACTCCAAGTAATCTCTTGGATGTGACTACCCAACCTCAACCCATCCAAAGCATTCCCATTGTGAATGACTTTGTTGAACCCTTGGTGACTTCACCTTTCACCCCACCAAATTCCGCCACCACCCTTGTCTTTCATTTAAGCATGTGGATTGCTTATTTCTAAGACATCTAATTTAAGCAAATCTTAGGATTCTAGTATAACTAAGATTAAAATTATGCTTAAGTTTTAGGCTTGTTTTTTTTATACATCTTTGTATGATCTTTATTCTCTTGTATTTCCTTTCATGTTTTTCAACATGATTTTTCTTTGAGTCTTGGATCTTGTTGTTATTATGTTTTTTCTTTTCTCTTATTTTGAGTCCTTTTCTTAAACTAATAAGAATTAGGAATCTTCTTGGAGATTTACATTACATGTAGCTTGATTTGTGATATCTAAATAGATAACTTTCTTGTATGCTACTTGCTTATATATCTTCTTGCTTATCCGTATGCTATATGCTTAATTGATTAGTTAATGAATGCATGCTTATTATAAAGGTTTTGTCTTTGTCAAGCAATTCCGATATAATATCTCTTAGATGTGTCTAACTCATGCATGTCCTTAAATGCTACGTGCTAACATGTTTTACTTAGTCTTCTCTTTTTAAGTAATCTTGTTTCTTGCATGCCATATGTGTTAATTGCGCACCTTTTCTACATTGGTTTATTGTAGACTTCATAAGGCATTTCATGAATTATCATATGTGCTTACTTGATTATGTGTTAGATTTTGTACTAACTCTTCATGTCTTCTTGAGCTTCTTTTGAGTTTCTTCTCTCATTTTCTTTCGAGATTTCACTATCACCTTCTAAGGTATAGTATTCATGAATCAGGTTGTGAAGTTATCCTTAACTTCTTTGTTGAGTCTCTCTCAATTCATTTTTATCATGCTCTTCTAAGTCGAGTCTCTTTCTTCTAGTCTTTCTAAACTAAGTTGAGTCGAGCCTTACCCTTTCCTCATCATGTAATTGTTCTTTGAACATCCATAATGATTAAGAAGAGCTACGAAACTTTGAGCATGTAGTTTATCGTATGCTAACACCATTTGGTGTCGACATTCATACGCATTTTTGCCTATAATGTCCTATATCCCGAATTTTTCTTAAAGCCTCAATTTATCCGCTTTTGGTTTTCGTTTATTTTTTTTTTGTCAAAAATGTCTCTAGGTTGAGATATTTTTGCTCCTCTTTTTGAGAGTTGATTGCGGTTAAAATTTACAATTGGTATGGGTGATTCCATCAATTCTAAGTTTTTAACCCCTTGAGATGATATCTTCAAATTCTTGGATGTTTCTTTTCTACCTCTACTCCAACAATTTTGAATTGATTTCCTCAAAATCCTCTCCTTGTTCTTTGAGAGTTGAGGGTTAAATCTTGAATTTTCTTGGGTGATTCCAAAAATTCTAAGCTTTTTACCCTTTGACATATTATCATTATAATTGGGTGATTCCAACAATTGTTAATTGATCTTGTCAAGATCCTCTCCTTTGATTTGTTTTTGGATTGATAGCATCGCATGCACACTTCTTTGCTTGTCATTGTTTGTGCAAATGACTTGTTTATCATCCCCGTTTGGGTGACATCTCTTTTTATATATGCTCTTGTCTACTAACCTTGTTTTGTAGGACACTTCTAACCCATTTTTGTAGCTCGTCACTATTCTTGCTTTGTTGGTGCCTCAAGCAAGGGGGAGCTCATATCAAGGGGGAACATTTTCAAGAGTTCAACTCATTACATTTGCGATCTTCACTCACTTAAATTGCATTCATTGAACATCTTGCAAGTAATGAATTATGGGATCTCGAAGACATGGAGGTGGTTAACCTATGGTGATTGAAGACTTCACTAGGATGACGCAAGCTCAATATCTTTGGATGATGGGATTACGGTTCGGATTCTCGCCTCTCAACCGAATATCTTTTGGATGCAAGTTATATCAAAGTTGATTCTTCTCTTCTACAAACGACGACTACCTTTGGATGCGTGATCTACCTCAAATGATTTGGATTCTACTCTTCCTCAAATGACGACTACCTTTTTGATTCGACAAAAGGGGGAGAAGGAAGTGTAAACGAGTACGTTTCACATTTTACTATGTGTTACGGTTTACTTGTTTATCATCATAAAAAAGGGGGAGATTGTTAGTGCAAACATTACGATGTTTAATCAAGATGATCCCTTCATGTTTTGGTGATGACAAACGTATAACTCGTAATACATAATGTAAAATGTGTAAGGTACTCGTAATCACTCAAGCATACTTATGTATACTTATGTATACTTCTCTCGACACCTTGAAGATTTCATTCGTCATGAAAGACAAGAAGGACGCGCGGTTCTCTTATAGAACACGCGGTTCCTTAGTGATATCGAACCGCGGGAAGATATAGAACCGCGGGCAGTCAAGCCGGTTTAGGCTTACTCAAGATTTCTGGAAGCTTCTAGAAGATGGAGGGAAACTAATAAATTCAAAATTCAAATTTTGAATTTGGGCTCCAAGAATATAAGGTGCATCCTTTTATCGAATGGGTAGTCCACTCTTTTATCCAATGGGTAGTCCACTCTTTTATCCATTGGGTAAAAAGGTGCTCTCCAAGGCAAGAGTTGGCTATAAATAGAATACTATTCTCTTCCATTTTACTTGCACAAAAAACACATAAAAACCTTCCAATATCCCATTCCTCATTTGCCTCATCAAGAGCAATGAGAATAACACTTTCACCCTTGTGAAGTGTTAGTGTCTAGAGTCATAACATGATGAAGATCTCTCTAGATCAAGTCATGATTATTGTCTTCCTACTATGTATATGTAGAAGATCCAAATTGTGGGTACACTTGGATGTGTTTGTAAGGGTAGAATGTAGAATTGTAAATCTTGCTTATGTTTTTTAGAGAGAGAAAGAGATAGAGAGATGGTGGATTACACACACACTTAGAGAGAGAAAACCAATGTTTACTATGTGTAAATTATGAAACCACACACCCTCTCCATCAAAGGAGAGGGTTTATATACCCAAGCCCAAGTGATGGGCTTGGGTTTACATTAGGCCGCCGGCCCATACACTTCATGGGCTCGGTTTTGGGCTTTGTTTAATGAATGTAAATAACTAAACTACGAGCTATAACATGGACTATTGTTGGAGTGACCGATCCTTTCTAATACGTAAAACGTATTTCCAACAATAACCCCCTAAGGGAGGTCACTCCAAACAAGGGTGTTACCCAAGTTACAATAATAAAATAAACCTAGCATACTATGCTTGTCTTGAGCTCGTAGTCTTCGTCTTTCTTTTTCTTTTTCTTTTCTGGTGAACATGCTGATGTGATCTTTGATATCAATCTTTGAGCATTAATCTCTTGCCTTGATCTCGTGCATCCATCACTTATGATCTTCGCCTCTTCGTGACACCATGTCCTACATACTTATACCTTCGTAATTCTTGAAAGCTTCAGAGTTCGATACAGCGGAAGACTTAACTTTTAGGCTTTCTTGAATTAGATGAGGTATTAAGTGCATACAGTATAAGCATGCGGAGACGACTTCTTCTTGGATCCCGTAACGCCACCGTCTTCAAATGCCGCAACATAAGTAGACACGAACGAAATGGCTTTGAACATTTCATTCTAAATCGGTAGCATTTTACCTCCGGTCGGTGAAGACCGTTGGACGATATTAGATATCGTACCCGTGACGGATAGTTTCAATTAAGTAACTTCCTGACATTATTTCGCGGGTAAACCCGTTCTCTTTATTCGACCGTCCAAAGCTGACTGCGAACATAAAGAGTGAATCATTTGGATAATAATATCCGCATGATTTGAAGCCGTCAATTCATGTTCCTGGAACAAGTGAAATTCAATTAAGAACCGCACCATCGTTGCTTTCCAGTTGTCACGAGCTTGATTCGTATAGAATCTTGCAAGTTACCTACCAAGTGCTGTTTGAGGTTAACACTAGAAGGATTTCCACTCATCACTGTGAACACTGAGGTATCACTCTGAGTGTTCTGGCAAGATCACTGAGATATTGCGTAGAGGCCTGGAACGTGTTTAAGTTCAGCTAAGAATTAAACAGTTGTTGCTTTCCAGTTATCACAAGTTTGATTCATAAAGAATCGCACAAGTCACCTACCATGAGCTTTTTGATATTCGCTCAAGAAGGATTTCCATCTTCATTGTAAATACTTTCGTATTACTCGGATGTTCAGGCAATATCATGAAGATTTTACGTAGGACTCTTAAAATCTTTCTTACTTTTCACAGTGTGTGAAGAAGCAAGGAAATATGAAAGTGTGTACTAATGAGATATTTGATGATCTCAAATGGCTCTAGACTCGATCGTGCATTTTGGATTTTAGTGATCGGAGGCTGGAGAGGAGTGCCACCTTTTCAATACCAATTTATTCGGAGTGAATAAATCAATAGATAATGTGTTGTCTCCGTGTGATTAAAACAAATACCTTTTAAGAGATATCTGAGTTAGCTAGGATGGGTTGTGCATTGCATCACTGGGTCCATGATGTCTTATCTTCAATATCAAGCATCATTAAAAATGATCTCAATAGCATATGTATTGACCCGGTTTCTGCCTAAAGTTGTAAGGAGGGCTTCTTTCTTTACACCCTTTATCTTTACAATTCTTTTTCATTCTTCAACCCCTTCAATGCTTACCAATACGTCATAACTAGCACCTTGTTGTGATTGTTCCAGTGCTAACTTAAGTACTTGGTCGGCATTCAGCTACGTTCACAATCTTTCTCCATCTTTCCTAAGGACTACTATTTCTAGCTATGGAATGTCCTTGGGAAGATTCCTCCAGTTCTGGAAGAATCATAGGACTTAACCTATCATACCATCCTTATGTCACCACAATCTTCATCGTCGTGAAATAAATGGGTTTTGGGTAAGTATATGTCACCATGAAAATCCATTTTGATATAGCAAATCCATTTTGCTCCCCCTTAACATATGCCACGATATTCGAAAACATTTCGCACATGTCGGGATGAGCCAGCACATTATGTCAAACCATTTGTGATAATATCCCATATTAAATCACATTTTCTCCCCCATATTAAAAATATTAACCCAATCGATGTTTTTAATATCAATTGATTTAATGAAGTTTTAACAAAGGTTTTGGGAAGAAAAATACAAGTCCATTTAATCTTCATGGTATCAAATGTATGAGATATGATACCGATTTGTAACATGACCACATATTCACCATATTAGAAAAGAACTGACAAGGTTGGACCTGATAGATGAGAACATCATATGATGAGATCAAATGGTTCTTGTCAGCATATGTTGGTCGCCTCGTCACATCTGAAGTCATCTCTTGACACCACATGTACGATTGGTATTGTTGTCTTGACACCAACTTGTGAACTTGGCACGTTCGGCATCGAAGATTCTGAATGCTTGACAATTGCTCCCCCTCAATTGTTGACCCGTGTTCTATTGAAAGAGTTGTAGTCGTCGGTTGAGTAGTCGCATCGTCGAGTATGTAGATACCAATTGTAGATTGTTATGGTTGTAGAGATGATAGCTTCATAAAAACAAGACTTCTCTTGTTTTAACAAATAAATGCACTGAAACGTACATCGATTTGTGTTAGACCAAGTTATAAAGTAAACTTGATCCCTTACAAGGTTTTAAAGTAAACCTTGCCCGAGAAAATTAATTCCCGTTGTGAGCCAAAGCTTTCATAAGAAATACTTGACTTTAATGTGAAAATCGGGTTGCAGTCAGAAATAACTACAAGCCATAAGGGCATGTTTTACGAAATATTTACAACTTTTGTACGAACTCTATTTATGGCGTCGTGTAGATATTAATCAACATTTCTAAGGCCGTAAATATTATCGTACCAAAAGACATGCCTTTAAAAAATAAAGTAAAAATATTTTTGGATTTTTTCTAGATGTTTTCAATTTTTATGGTTTTTATATGGTTTTATATTTTTGTATTTTGCTTTTGTGGATAAAAATATAAACAATATATACTGATGATCACCAAGGATACAGAGAATAGTTTTACCACCACTATTCTTTCGCTTCATGATTGTAGTGTTTTTACACACCTTTAGGAAAAGGAGGTAAAATAGGGCAAGTATCGAGTATCGGTTTAGGAAAACCGAGCACTAATGACCAAATAAGTCCAAGTTCGTTTCCCACGGAGGCACGTGTGTTGTGAAATGAATTGATTTTGATTGATGATTTTATTAAGAAGAAAAGAAAAGAGAAGTAAGAAAGAGAAACGGTTACGAAGACGGATCGAGCTAAGACGAAAACGCGTTCACGTAAAACCGTAAATAGTACAAAAATTAAAATTTTAACCTAAAAATTCCTAAAAATTACTAAAAATCCACAATAACATTCTAAGAGTTTACAAAAAATCCAAACTTGCTAAAACCTTTTAATTAATTAAATAATGACTTTTTAATGCTAATTAAAGCCCTAAAAATCACAATTAATTATTAAAAAGCCCTAAACAAGATTTTATAGTTTTTAAACCTCAAAAATAACCTAATTAAGCTAAAAAGTATTTTTTTAAATTTAAAAACCAAATTAAACTATTTTTAAACACTTAAAAACTAATAAAATCTATTAAATCTTAAATTAATTCTAAAAATTAAATGAAAAGCCCTAAAAAGATTTGGAAAGTGCCAAAATTCCTAATTATGTGTCTACAATCTAGGAAAAAGGAAAAAAGTAGAAAAAACAAACTTTCTATTTTTAATAATAAAATAATCAAAAAATAATCAAAAAAATTCAAAGTTCACTAAAAAATTTCTAAAAAATTACCAAAAATCATAAATAATGTAACTAAGACAAAAATGAAATTAAAAGTTCCTAAAACCTTTTTAATAATTTTATATTTAATTTTAAAGTTGGTTAAAAACCCTAAAATCCTATAAAATCAAAAATAAGACTTTTTGAAAACTTTTTTGGCTATAAACCTCAAAAATATAAATCAAAACCTAAAAAATATTTTTTCAGATTTTTAAATTACCTTTTTCTATTTTTTAATTACTTTTCAAAATTTAAACTAAAATTAATCCTAGAAAATTAATTAATAAAGGGAAAAATAAACTTTTTAAGCAGAAAAGTCCTAAAACCTAATACAAACCTAAGAAAAATGCTAAACAGTAAAAACCTCAAAGAAATAAGCTTAAAACAGCTTATAAATAAGCTGTTAGCTAAATAAGCCCAAAAACAAACACTCCTTATATAGATATTGAAATGAAACCTAGCAGTCAAAGTCCCTAGGGCGCAATGGTAAGTTGTGAGTGTTGTGAGGAGGATGGCGCAGGTTCGAGTCCTGGCCAGTCCTTTTTGGTCTTTTACCCTTTTTTTTCTTTTTAAACTTTAAAAACACAATCCAGTGACAATTTAATCCCAAAACAACCTTTTAATCAAAAACAAGCAAGATTCAAGCTTTTAAAAAGCAAAAACGTGCCTAGTTAGGCTTTGGAAGAACACAAGGAAAACTTGATTTCTTCACATGTGAAAACTGATCAAGAGGGCTTGATTTTGGATGCTTGAGGTGTTTTTGATGCACAAAAGGCACCCCTACACTCAGTTGGAGTGTAGGGAGTCAAGAGAAACACAAAAACAGGCAAACTAAGCACAATATCAAGCAAACATGAGCAAAAACAAGTTACCGATTAAGCTAATGGGTGGTCTGAGACAATTTTACTGATTCAATTGGTACTCAAATGAAATTCAAAACTCAATATCATGCATATAAGTCAATAACAAGGCATAAAATCAGTATACAATCTTACTTAAACCTATTATCTATCAACTAGCAAGATTTGGTGGTCAAATAAACACAAAAGCATGAACAAAATGCAGTTTCTGATTTTAGACCATATTATCCACTTTTAGCATGCACAAGTGTTCAATGTCCTACCAAACTGACATACAAGCCAACAAACATCCTAACAGCAACCAAATAAGTGCATTTAAACAGATTTCAAGCCAAGAATCTTGTTAAAAACCTGCCTAAAACACAAATCCAAACACCCCTTAAAGTTTCTGAAAATCCAATTTTTTCAAAACAAATAAATTTCAAATCCTACCAAACTGATTTAAACTACTTGAAACATGCATAAAACTTCTAGTATAGCAATATTTAACACTCAAATAGACACTTAACCAGATTTCATGCAATATCACACAAATCACATAATGACTGGAAATTTGAAATGGAAACAAGAACTACCTTGTTGGGCCTACATCCAGGCCCAACAGTGACTGTATGTCACCTCCAATAGACCCGGGTCTATGCAGATCCTTGGACAAACAATCTCCAAAACCTGCTAAGAAAAACAAGAACAAACACAATGCACAATTTCTGATTTTCTGAAACTTTTTTTTTAAACCTTGTTAGAATCTTTCCCAATGTTTATCTTTCAAAACAAGAACAATATCATATAATCCAAGAATCCAATCCACTTTCACTTCACAAATTCTTGGATTTCTGAAAATTGAAAAACTTTTTGAAAAACCTTTTGAAAACTCAAACACACAAAGTGTGTATACAATATCAATGGAACTCAGAATCTAAGCAATCCAATACCAAACTTTTAAAAAAGATAAAAGGAATTACAATTTCAATGAAAATACCAAACTTTATATTAATTTAAAAAGGCATTACAATGATTTGCTTAAAAAAACTAGAACAACTATAATGAGATACATGCATCTCATTTTATAGTACTCAAGAGAACTATCTAGAAACTGATTAAAATAATACAATGCCCTAAACCCTAATGCTTGGAAAATTCGAATTTGCCCTTGGTCTCTTGACTGATTTCTTGGTCAACATGCTCATGTGAAGTAGCCAGCTGTGATGAATGATCTTGGGACGTCCATTTTGAACTTGGGGACCAAGGAGTGCCATCTAATCGTTGGTTTGGTCGGGTATTGGGTTTGGGGACGAAAGTGATGGGCAGGGGAGGGTCCCACAACCACATGGGTGTGTTGGGGATGGAATCTTGGTTGTGGGTTGGGTTTGTATAATGGTTAATCAAGGATCTGGAGTTAATTAACGAAAACCCCTTTGGTTTGATGGATGATTAGGATTAGGGTTTATGGGTTTAGGAAGGTGGGTTTGATCTGTTTTGGGGCAAATCGTTTTTAAATAAGTGTTTAAGAGGGAAATTAGGGAGAGTTAACTGAATGTTTTAACCAGGTTTATTTAATAAACCTGGGTTGGGTTGGTTACGGGTTTGGACTGGGTAGGGTTATGGGTAAATGGGTATTCGGGTGGGTAATGGTGAGGTGTCAAAGTTTGAGTGGTGGTGGTGGTTTGGTTAGTTGGAAGAAAAGACCCCCAATGTTTCACTTTCTTTTCACTTTGTAATAAATGGCTAACAACGCCCTTTTACACTTATATCAACTTTTGGCAACTTGTCAAAAATGGCACTAAATGTTTCCAAACTTTTTCCAAGGGATTCAAATGCAATTCTTGGATTCTTCAAGGACTGGTCTTGTAATATCTTCAAACTTTAGGGACCCTATTCATAATTTTGAATATTTGAGGGGTATAAAGTGTTAATCTTCAAAAGTTGAGGGACCAAACTTGTCAATCTTCAATTCTTCAAGGGTATTTTTGGAAATTCAAAACTTGGGCCCGGTTCATTGTGCGGCTTAGTTTCTCGTGTTCGTTTTTGAATGATTCTTGTGATCTTTTGCCATTTCCTCAATATCCGTACCTAAAAATACACAAGTAACAAACACGAGCATATATTTGGTATATTTAATGATATTTTATGCATTTTAAGCCCGATTTGGACGATGAGACTATGTATAAAAGCAGTCTCATCACTCCCCCATGCTAAACCATTGCCGTGCCCTCACGCAATGCTAGAATTAAGTATCGTAGCACCTCCAAAATTCATTTTATTCACTTTATTGGAATGATAAACTACTACTATTACTACTACTTGCGTTTTAGACATAATGTATGATTTTCATCGCAAAATGGGACGTTTAGGTTCATAGAATAAGAACACGTGAATGCTTTGTTAGAAATAATTTCATCGTCCTCGATTTTCACTCCAATTCCATGCCAAGCGTGCAACGAGATCATTGTCATTATAAGTTAGTAATGCTAACACTACTCATATGCCCTAATCACGTACTTATTCTCCCATTATTCCTAAGTTGTATCTCTTATATTTTATTTTGTCTTAAATATTTCACGAGGATACATTGTTGACTTATGCGATAATAGAGATTTAGGTCTAAAAATAGAGTCCTAACGGTGTAACTAAGACCATCAAATCAATAACCCCTCCCAATAGACAACGATGTTAAAAAAATTAAGTTGACAAGAAGAATCGATAAACACTGTTTTATAACGGTTTTGAACATGAGACTTATTACCAAGACTTTTATACGCCCCCTAACGGAAGGGCCTTATTATCTTTGGTTTACCTCCATCTTTTATTCAACTTCGCCATGAAGCTTTTATTATGACTTCGGTCTTGCCTTGCCTTTTATTATCCGCCTCATCGGTGGTTTTATTAGCCAAAGACGTATATCCTCACGCTAAAGCGAATTTTGGATCTTTAAAGCTTCGAAGATTAAGGCTTGATTCACTTTCAATTTTTGCATAGATTTTAGGCCTTGTGGGGCTTCAAATTGTTTGCTAGATTTAGGTGAGCACTTGAAATCTTATTATTGGGTGAAGCTTTCGATTATTTGGGTGCCAATACTTCAAAACTGTGACGCTGGCGATACCCTAATGTCTTCCCAATTTAATTACACGGAAGCTACTAGAAAAGACTAGAAACCCAACAATCCTAACTAAACCGCTAAGTCAATATTTATTAAGCAAAAAATATTTACATGCGAAGGGAGAATAAGCAAACAACGAGAACACATGAGTTTTTGAAAGAATACGAGTACTCTATGTTTAGCATAGTAACTTATAATTAACTCTATCATTTCTCGTCCTCATTTAAGAGACTTAGCCTAATGTGTAGTTAAGGAACCAAAGCTAAGTGCTCAACACGCACGGTCGAGTCAAAAATTACTCTTATTCTCGCCATCGGAAAACCTACATTCGTGTCTTCAAACACTTATGAAACATGAGAAAAATTTTAAAATTTGGCCATTTTTAGCCTTATTTTGCAACAAAATGATAAACAAAACGATAAACTTTGGAAAGCGTGAAGGTTTAGCAAGGCAAGTATCTATTCACCCCCCCATACTAAAGTTAAACATTGTCCTCAATGTTTTGAGTCTAGGGGTGCAAACACCCCCATACTAGAGACGTAGTCGAATGCCTAATCTAGCATGGAAAGGGTGTAACCAATAAATTAATAGCCGTTTATGAAGTGTGCTAAAAACCTAAGGTTAGAACATCAAAAGGATATATCATGGATATTGAGAAATGTCTTCAAAGCAAACGATCGAGTGCTCCCATAAACGAACACGAGAGGATCCAATCGCGAAGATCATGATCTAAAAACCACAATGCATAAACAACCACGGAACAAAGGTTGGAAGGGCACAAATCCCACCCACATTAAACTAATTAGAAAGCAATAATATGTACATGGATAAGCATGGGTCTCCCCTACGAGGCACCTTGTTTTTGATAACCGAGTCAAAAGCTCGACTCGAATCCCCATAAATGTGATCATTTAGGGATAATCATGGTATGGTCAATTTTTAGTGGGCCTTACATGATAAACAAGGCCCAAAAACAACCGGTATTAAGGACTAAGTCCTTTGATGATGCAAAATACCAGGATCGAAGATGGCGTTTTCGTTTTTATTGGAAAAACAAATCAACGCCACTTCATCAATGGTCAACAAAAACCCAAAGGGTTTCAAGAAAATAGGAGAGAAGAAATAGAAGGGTGGGACAATGGGTAAGTCAAAACTTTGAGCTACTCGAGGTAGACTCGCACCAATCAAATGAAAAGATTTTCCATTTATTGCATCGGTGGAAGACCGAGATTTCCCTATATAAGCAATTCCAGGATCAAATATCTCGTCCTCGGTGGAGAAAGGGGAGGGAACAAATGGGGCTTCCCCCACACTAAGTCCACACAAAGCATCGTCAAAAGGAGAAGACGAGCTTGTAGTACTCAAAACACGCGGTGATGACGGAGCTAGAGTTGTAGAAAAATCTTTTAAATTCAATTCAAAATCTTTTCCTTTTTCATCTTTTAAACTCTCCTTGTGAAAACCCGATTTAATCATGTCAAAAATATTTGGTGTATCTAAAGCAATGTTAGTCACACTAAAAATTCTCACATTTTGAAATCTTTTTGGCAAAGGTGGTGGTAAGTTTTCAAATCTTTTGTCAACAAAGAAAACTCCCCCATCGGGATCAACGTATTCATCATCTGAAGAATCACTCGAGATTGGAATCGTAGGCTTAACACTCTTAACCTCCACCGACGGAGGGGATGGAACTTCATTTTTCTCAACAACTCCTAAAACTCTATTTGAAATCTTTTTGCAAATGTTTTTGATGGGATTGACATTGTACAAAGATGTGATAGAATACACATGAGAAAGAGTGGAGTTTTGGGTTACATTAATGACGAGTTCTTCCTCATTGAAACGAAGAGTGATTTTCCTTGCATGCACATCGATAAGTGCTCTCGAGGTATCCAAAAAAGATCGACCTAAAATTAACGGAACTTTAGGATCGATAGGAATGTCAACAACAATAAAGTCTACGGGATAGTAGAACTTTCCAACTTTTACAAAGACGTCCTCGGCAACTCCACAAGCTAGAATCATAGAATGATCGGCCATTTCGATTGACATTCTTGAAGGAGTGAGATTGGGAAGATTGAGCGATTTAAAAATCTCAAGAGGCATCAAATTAATACTAGCACCAAGATCGGCCAGGGCGTAGCATTCTTCCATGTCTTGTATAGCACATGGGATTAAAAACTTTCCAGGATCACCGACTTTTTGAGGTATGCGGCTTAGAAAAACCGATGAACAACTAGACGATTTTTGCAATTTCTCTTTGTTATTCAACATACTTTTGAAGTTCGCGGCAAATCGAGGCATCATGACTAAGGCGTCGGCAAAACTTATATTGAAATGCAAGTCACGAAACATTTTCATAAAGAGTTCAAATTGATAATTATTTCGTTCTTGTGCCTTTTCCTTGTCTCGTCTTGAAGGGTATGGTAAAGGTGGTGTGGGTTGGGGCATAGTAGGCAAAGGCCTTGGAATCTCGGGTTCCATGATTGGTGTAGGTTCAACCGTAGGTGTGGTTTGAGCGGTACTTCGTGGGCTTGTAATGTGCTCCTTTTCAACCACCACCTCGGGTTCTTTCTCTTTTTCCTTCTCCATAGAAGTACTTGGACGAGAAATGGGTTCTTTGAAAGTTTTTCCACTACGAGTAGTAATAACCTTCAATTCTCCTTTCGGGTTCACGATGGTGTCACTAGGAAGACCACCCGAAGAAGAGGGCTTACACATGATAGCTTCAAACATCTTTCCCATTCGGTCTTCAAACTTAGATTGCCTAGCATCCGCTTTTAACAATTCTTGCTTAATCTCATGTTGACCTTGCTCCATTTTTTGTTGGTTTTGTTGGAGTCTTTGAACATTTCCTTCCATTTTATTAGCATGAGTTTTAAGTTCATTAGCAAGTTCGTTTTTAAGCTCGTTTTTCAACTCGGATCTTAAGCTAACCATTTCACGTTGCATATTGTCAAACTTAGCATCATTAGCCTTAGCATAATTCAAAAACTCTCCTTGAAGATTTTTGGTGTGATCATTTTGAAAACCTTGAGTAGAAGTTTGAAAATCACGGTTTTGGTTTTGGTTTGAAATTTGCCCATTTCCACTTTGATAATTACCCTTATTATAATTCCTTTGATTTCCTTGGTAATTTCCACCTTGGTTGTTGTTGCGATAATTATTAGCATTTTGATTTGGTGGAGCTTGATTTTGGCGGGAACCTTGACCGATTTGGTTATAAGTTCCCGTGGCTACATAAGCACTCGAAGTGTTACCATCCGCGGTAATGCACTCGGAAAGATCATGAGCTCCACCACACGACAAACAACTCTTAGAAACCGCTTTAACCGAAGCTGAATTTGAAGCTTCTTGAGCTTTCCAATGGGACATAAGGCTAGCAAATCTATAAAAAAATCGATTTTCTTCATTTGCTTCATCATGTAAAGCATTAATGCTACGAGACGATGATGAGCCCAATTTGGCAACACTCGGTGTGTTACGAGGGCTATAAACCTTAGACCTATTCTCAATTATGACCAAAGCTTCTTCAACCGTTTTACACAAAAAATTACCACCCGCGGCGGCATTCAAATAATCTCGTTCATGATCGTTAAGTCCATTGTAAAACGTGTCGATTTGGTGCAAATCGGAAAAACCGTGATGAGGACATTCATGTAACATCTCCTTAAACCTATTCCAAGCCGTAGAAAAACTTTCATTTGATTCTTGTGAAAATTTAGAAATCTCATTTTTCAAATGCGTAGTCTTAGAGGGCGGAAAAAATTGGTTCACAAACTTTGAAACGAGATCCTTCCACGTCAATATAGAATTGGGTGGCTCTTTCTCTAACCAAATTTTAGCGGGCCCTGCTAAGGAATACGGAAAAAGCATCATCTTAATCGAGTCATTCGAGACATCCTTGAATTTGCACGTGGCGGTAAGACGATTGAATTGGCGGATATGGTTGTGGGGATTGTCCTTCTCATCACCACGGAATTTGTTGTTTTGGATCATCGACAACAAACCCGTTTTAACCTCAAAATTCTCCGCAAGGATAGCGGGAATCACAATAGCTTCTCCATAACCCTCGGTGGGTGCTTGAAGTAACTCCATCATAGTTCGATTTGCCATGGTTGGTGCTTCTCGTACAATGGGTTCGTCAATAGGAGACTCCTCACTAGAATGAGTTGGAGTGGGAGTTTTGTTCTTTCGTCTACGTGCACGTTTTGCTTGATTACGAGTTAGCATAAACGTCACGTACAACGTGGAGACGAGCAAAGAAGATTCTTTTTGGTGTTTTTAATTTTTCAATATTTTTGTGGTTTTTGATGGTATTAACCTTTTTTGGAAATTGGTGAAATGTATTAAGTAGACAAAAATCTACAAATCTCCTCCTTAATCAAATCTCTTGATTAAAGAAGCCTCAAGGAATGAAAACGATCACGCGAAGTGAACGCCTTCGATGACTTTAGAACGATGGTGGAACACCAAATCGTTCAAGAGGGTTTAATCAATAGAAACCAAGAAAATATATATGATATGTAATAATACTTTGGGCGGCAAAACCCTCGATTAGCTCTCAAAATCAAATACGCACAAGCAAGCGGAGGAAACGAGGCGGCGCGAAGCACTTAAGAGCCTTTTTCCTTTAGGTCATGAAATACAACCGCCTTATACCCACCTTATAGTTTGTATTTTCAAAATCAAGCTTCACGAAAGTATTTATCTCTTTTTGCCTTTTTTCTTTGGTTTGAGATTCGAATACAATGATTGGGTAATGACCTCCCAAGTCAAGGTTGTGATTTCTCACGTATTTGGAGTACTTGTGAATTTATTGTTCTACGTATACAATATATTAATAATATTCACACAAAAACCGAAAAACGATAATACGTATTAGTAGAGTGCTACTAATACAAATACTATTTATGGTTAATATATAAAAAAAATGGTTCAATCAAAACACAACACGCCTCCCCGGTAGTGGCGCCAAAAATTGATGTAGTGTTTTTACTACCCTTTAGGAAAAGAGCAATAAAAGTAGTGGTAAGCGTTAAGTGTCAGTTTAGGAAAACCGAGCACTAATGACCAAATAAGTTCGTTTCCCAAGGAGGCAAGTGTGTTGTGTAATGAGTTGATTTATGTTTGATTTTATTAAGAAGAAAAAGAAAAGAGAAATGAGAAAGAAAAAGACGGTTACGAAGACGGATCGAGCTAAGACGAAAACGCGTTCACGTAAAACCGTAAATAGTACAAAAATTAAAATTTTAACCTAAAAATTCCTAAAAATTACTAAAAATCCACAATAACATTCTAAGAGTTTACAAAAAATCCAAACTTGCTAAAACCTTTTAATTATTTAAATAATGACTTTTTAATGCTAATTAAAGCCCTAAAAATCACAATTAATTATTAAAAAGCCCTAAACAAGATTTTATAGTTTGTAAACCTCAAAAATAACCTAATTAAGCTAAAAAGTATTTTTTAAAATTTAAAAACCAAATTAAACTATTTTTAAACACTTAAAAACTAATAAAATCTATTAAATATTAAATTAATTCTAAAAACTAAATGAAAAGCCCTAAAAAGATTTGAAAAGTGCCAAAATTCCTAATTATGTGTCTACAATCTAGGAAAAATGAAAAAAGTAGAAAAACAAACTTTCTATTTTTAATAATAAAATAATAATAAAATAATCAAAAAAATTCAAAGTTTACTAAAAAATTCTAAAAAATTACCAAAAATCCTAAATAATGTAACTAAGACAAAAATGAAATAAAAAGTTCCTAAAACCTTTTTAATAATTTTATATTTAATTTTAAAGTTGGTTAAAAACTCTAAAATCCTATAAAATCAAAAATAAGACTTTTTGAAAACTTTTTTGGCTGTAAACCTCAAAAATATAAATCAAAACCTAAAAACTACTTTTTCAGATTTTTAAATTACCTTTTTCTATTTTTTAATTACTTTTCAAATTTTAAACTAAAATTAATCCTAGAAAATTAATTAATAAAGGGAAAAATAAACTTTTTAAGCAGAAAAGTCCTAAAACCTAATACAAACCTAAGAAAAATGTTAAACAGTAAAAACCTCAAAGAAATAAGCTTAAAACAGCTTATAAATAAGTTGTTAGCTAAGTAAGCCCAAAAACAAACACTCCTTATATAGATATTGAAATGAAACCTAGCAGTCAAAGTCCCTAGGGCGCAATGGTAAGTTGTGAGTGTTGTGAGGAGGATGGCGCAGGTTCGAGTCCTGGCCAGTCCTTTTTGGTCTTTTACCCTTTTTTTTTCTTTTTAAACTTTAAAAACACAATCCAGTGACAATTTAATCCCAAAACAACCTTTTAATCAAAAACAAGCAAGATTCAAGCTTTTAAAAAGCAAAAACGTGCCCAGTTAGGCTTTTGATGAACACAAGGAAAACTTGATTTCTTCACATGTGAAAACTGATCAAGAGGGCTTGATTTTGGATGCTTGAGGTGTTTTTGATGGACAAAAGGCACCCCTACACTCAGTTGGAGTGTAGGGAGTCAAGAGAAACACAAAAACAGGCAAACTAAGCACAATATCAAGCAAACATGAGCAAAAACAAGTTACTGATTAAGCTAATGGGTGGTCTGAGACAATTTTACTGATTCAATTGGTACTCAAATGAAATTCAAAACTCAATATCATGCATATAAGTCAATAACAAGGCATAAAATCAGTATACAATCTTACTTAAACCTATTATCTATCAACTAGCAAGATTTGGTGGTCAAATAAACACAAAAGCATGAACAAAATGCAGTTTCTGATTTTAGACCATATTATCCACTTTTTAGCATGCACAAGTGTTCAATGTCCTACCAAACTGACATACAAGCCAACAAACATCCTAACAGCAACCAAATAAGTGCATTTAAACAGATTTCAAGCCAAGAATCTTGTTAAAAACCTGCCTAAAACACAAATCCAAACACCCCTTAAAGTTTCTAAAAATCCATTTTTTTCAAAACAAATCAATTTCAAATCCTACCAAACTGATTTAAACTACTTGAAACATGCATAAAACTTCTAGTATAGCAATATTTAACACTCAAATAGACACTTAACCAGATTTCATGCAATATCACACAAATCACATAATGACTGAAAATTTGAAATGGAAACAAGAACTACCTTGTTGGGCCTACATCCAGGCCCAACAGTGACTGTATGTCACCTCTAATAGACCCGGGTCTATGCAGATCCTTGGACAAACAATCTCCAAAACCTGCTAAGAAAAACAAGAACAAACACAATGCACAATTTCTGATTTTCTGAAACTTTTTTTTAAACCTTGTTAAAATCTTTCCCAATGTTTATCTTTCAAAACAAGAACAATATCATATAATCCAAGAATCCAATCCACTTTCACTTCACAAATTCTTGGATTTCTGAAAATTGAAAAACTTTTTGAAAAACCTTTTGAAAACTCAAACACACAAAGAGTGTATACAATATCAATGGAACTCAGAATCTAAGCAATCCAATACCAAACTTTTAAAAAGGATAAAAAGAATTACAATTTCAATGAAAATACCAAACTTTATATTAATTTAAAAAGGCATTACAATGATTTGCTTAAAAAAACTGGAACAACTATAATGAGATACATGCATCTCATTTTATAGTACTCAAGAGAACTATCTAGAAACTGATTAAAATAATATAATGCCCTAAACCCTAATGCTTGGAAAATCCGAATTTGCCCTTGGTCTCTTGACTGATTTCTTGGTCAACATGCTCATGTGAAGTAGCCAGCTGTGATGAATGATCTTGGGACGTCCATTTTGAACTGGGGACCAAGGAGTGCCATCTAATCGTTGGTTTGGTCGGGTATTGGGTTTGGGGACGAAAGTGATGGGCAGGGGAGGGTCCCACAACCACATGGGTGTGTTGGGGATGGAATCTTGGTTGTGGGTTGGGTTTGTATAATGGTTAATCAAGGATCTGGAGTTAATTAACAAAAACCCCTTTGGTTTGATGGATGATTAGGATTAGGGTTTATGGGTTTAGGAAGGTGGGTTTGATCTGTTTTGGGGGAAACCGTTTTTAAATAAGTGTTTAAGAGGGAAATTAGGGAGAGTTGACTGAATGTTTTGACCAGGTTTATTTAATAAACCTGGGTTGGGTTGGTTACGGGTTTAGACTGGGTAGGGTTATGGGTAAATGGGTATTCGGGTGGGTAATGGTGAGGTGTCAAAGTCTGAGTGGTGGTGGTGGTTTGGTTAGTTGGCAGAAAAGACCCCCAATGTTTCACTTTCTTTTCACTTTGTAATAAATGGCTAACAACGCCCTTTTACACTTGTATCAACTTTTGGCAACTTGTCAAAAATGGCACTAAATGTTTCCAAACTTTTTCCAAGGGCTTCAAATGCAATTCTTGGATTCTTCAAGGACTGGTCTTGTAATATCTTCAAACTTTAGGGACCCTATTCATAATTTTGAATATTTGA
Organism: Glebionis coronaria; assembly: GCA_025667525.1. NCBI lineage: Eukaryota > Viridiplantae > Streptophyta > Magnoliopsida > Asterales > Asteraceae > Glebionis > Glebionis coronaria. Next base: position 108,398,001 of record CM046879.1, on the reverse strand, counting down.
GGGGTATAAAGTGTTAATCTTCAAAAGTTGAGGGACCAAACTTGTCAATCTTCAATTCTTCAAGGGTATTTTTGGAAATTCAAAACTTGGGCCCGGTTCATTGTGCGGCTTCGTTTCCCGTGTTCGTTTTTGAATGATTCTTGTGATCTTTTGCCATTTCCTCAATATCCGTACCTAAAAATACACAAGTAACAAACACGAGCATATATTTGGTATATTTAATGATATTTTATGCATTTTAAGCCCGATTTGGACGATGAGACTATGTATAAAAGCAGTCTCATCACTTCATCTGCTAGTTCCTTTAGAGTCTCAGGCGAGAAGGTTCTCATTCCTAGCTTGTCGGCAAAATTCAATTCGAGCGCGATCTAAAGCCTTCGTGAAAATATCCGCCAATTGATACTCAGATCGGACAAAGTAAAGTTCGATTACTCCATTTTCCACTTGCTCCTTGATGAAGTGGTAGCGAATGTCAATATGCTTCGACCGGGAGAATTGAACATTGTTGCAGCATAAGGCAATTGCACTCTTGTTGTCGCAGTACATCGGAATTTTGTTGAAACCTAGACCATAGTCGGTTAATTGCGATCGCATCCAAAGAATTTGAGCACAACAACCGGACATAGCTATGTATTCTGCTTCCGTACTTGAAATTGCAGCGCTTTTCTGCCTTTTCGATGCCCAACTGATTAGTCGATCTCCTAGTAGTTGCAAAGTTCCACTCGTGCTATGCCTTGTATCTTGACAACCCGCGTGATCCGCATCTGTATATGCCATTAGTGCAATAGAAGAGTCCTTCAAATACCAAAGTCCCCGATTAATGGTTCCTTTAAGATATCGAAAGATCCTTTTAACAGTAGCTAAGTGTAACTCAGTAGGCCTAGTTTGATACCTGGCACACATACATATAGCAAACTGAAGATCAGGTCGACTGGCTGTGATATACAGAAGAGTACCGATCATTCCACGATAAAGTGTCGGATCAACGGCAACTCCATGTGAATCTGCATCAAGCTTAGTTCGTTCCACCATTGGAGTATCCACGGGGTCGCAAGATTCCATCTTATACTTCTTAAGCGATTCAAGGGCATACTTGGATTGATTGATAAAGATGCCTCTGGGACTCTGAGATATCTGAAGACCTAAGAAGAATGATACCTTGCCCATCATTGACATCTTAAACTTGGAAGACATGAGTGTCCCAAACTCATCCGATAAGGTTTGGGTCGAGGCTGCAAATATAATATCATCAACATATATTTGTACCATAATCATATCTTTACCTCATTTCTGAATGAACAACGTGGGATCCACCTTGCCTTTAGCGAAGCCTTGCGTAATGAGGAATTGTGACAAAAGATCATACCATGCGCGTGGAGCTTGCTTCAACCCATAGAGAGCCTTCTTAAGCTTGTACACATGATTAGGATAGTTAGGATTCACAAAACCATCTGGCTGTTGAACATATACTTCTTCCTTGATTTCACCATTAAGAAATGCCGTCTTCACATCCATCTGATAGACAATCATATTCATATGGGCTGCATAGGCGAGGAATAGTCTAATAGCTTCCAAACGGGCAACAGGTGCAAAGGATTCCATAAAGTCGATGCCCAATAATTGCTTGTATCCACGAGCTACTAGTCGAGCTTTGTTCTTCAATATTCCGCCTAACTCATCGAGTTTCACCTTGTAAACCCATTTCAAAGTGAGTAACTGCACTTGATCCGGGCATGGGACAAGTTCCCATACTTCAAGACGTATAAGTTCATTAAGTTCTTCTTGCATAGCTTCTATCCAACATGATTGAGTAAAAGCTTGTTGCCATGTCTTAGGTTCAACTTCAGTGAGAAAAGCATCAAAGTGACAAAACATTGCACTTTCTTGTAACTGACTTCGTGTGGATACCGGACGAGTAGGGTCACCAATAATAGAATCTATAGGATGATCCTTTGTCCACTTGCTGTCATGTTCACGAATCCGTGGATTGGAGTAAACTGTAGAAGGAGCTTCCTCTGAGGTGGACGACCCGGCTTAATGAGGGTCGGGAATTGGTACACCAAAGAATGGAAGTTCACGCATTTGAGCGAATTCCAAATCGTGATCATCATCATCCTCTTCATCATCAAAAGGCATGACATGGGTAGTTGAAACAGGTGTTGGATGAGAATTACTTGTTGAAGGTATATCTTGACTAATTGTAGGTGCAGATGTATCTGATTGTGCAACGGTTGCTGGAGCGACAACTTCGGTTACCGGAGCTATTACCTCAGATTCTGGAGCAACAATACTGGGAGGAGTAAAGAATTCATCAAAGAACGGTTGAAACAACGTATCCCATTCAGTCCTAGAAGGTGGTGTAAATGATGATGAAGTAGGGTTGTTTGGGACAAGACCAGAACTAATGTTACTGGGTCCCATTTCATGAAGTGCGGGTTCAGAGCTGCTTTGCTCAGAAGCCATAGCTGTCAGCTCATCAAAATCAACATTCATAGTTTCGAGGATCTTGCGAGAGTTACGGTTGTATATTCGGTATGCCTTCTTTGCGGGGGCGTAACCAATGAAAATACCAATATCAGCCTTTGGTTGAAGTTTTCCCAAATTGTCACCATCATTATTTGGATAGCAAAGAGAACCAAATACATGAAGATATGATAAATCTGGTACTTTTCCATGGAGAAGCTCATAAGGTGTTTTACCATGGCGTTTACGAATTAGTGACCGGTTTTGGGTGTACACTGCGGTAGATACTGCTTCTGCCCATAAAAACAATGGAGCTTTTGCGTAAATTAACATCGTTCGAGCAGCTTCCATAAGTGTGCGATTTCGCCTTTCAACGACACCGTTTTGTTGTGGAGTGCGTGCAACGGATGTTTCATGAGATATGCCAACTTCTTCATAATAATCACGCAAAAGTTGATTCACAAATTCGGTTCCATTATCTGTACGAATGCGTCGGACCAAGGGTGTAAACGATCCGAGCCGAGTCGAGTTTTGGCCTAAACGAGCCAGGCTTGTTTATTAACTGCCTGGCTCGAGCTCGGCTCGAGCTCGAATAAAACTTTATAATCTGGCTCGAGCTCGAACTCGAATATTTTTTTGTTGTTCGAGCTCGAGCTCGAAGCTCGTTTACGATTTTTAACTTTTGTTTAGACTAACTTCTATTATAAATATAGTTGGATAGACTCGTTTATTAACTCAAGCTCGAGCTCGAAAGCTCGTTTATGATTATTAAAATAATATTAATACTTAATAAGTAAGCTAAGGTGTATATAACATATATATTTATAGATTTATCATTAAGCTCGAATAGCTCGTTCGGCTCGTTAAGCTCGAATAGCTTGTTCGGCTCGTTAAGCTCGCTCGGCTCGAGACAATTAAACGAGTTTTCGAACGAGCCGAGCTTAATATTATTTTTCAAAGCTCGGCTCGTCAAATTAAACGAACACAAATATTTGTTCGAGATCGACTCGAGCTCGAGAGTATTAAGTTCGAACTCGAGTTAAACGAGCTCGAGCTCGAGTAGCTCGTTAAAAGCTCGACTCGTTTACACCCCTACGTTGGACAGTAGTGTTGAGACGCACTTGAATCATCTTGAGAAATCCGATGATGAATTTAGGTGCCTCATTTTTTGCTTTAAGAAATTTCACCCATGTAAACCGAGAGTAATCATCGACAATGACGAGGATGTACTTTTTGCCACTAAGACTTTCAACACGCATTGGTCCACAAAGATCCATATGCAACAGATAAAGTTTCTCTTGGTTGGTGTCTTCCGTCTTGGGTTTGTATGATTTCTTAGTGCTTTTCCCCATTGTACACGCGGAACACAAATGATCCTTGTGAAATGATAGTTTAGGAAGACCACGAACAAGTTCGTTTTTCGCCAAGTGATTAATAGCGTCAAAGTTAAGATGAGATAACCGTCGATGCCATAACCATGACTTAGTCTTCGAAGCTTTAGAGAGAAGACATACGGAAGAAGCGGCCATCATGTCTTGTAGAGACAAAGTGTACAAATTATTCCCTCGAGTACCTTTCAATAAATCAACCCCTTCCAAATTACGAATGAAGCAGGTATGCTCTCGAAAAGCAACTTCTAGGTTTGCATCACAAAATTGTCCCACAGAAAATAAGTTGTGACCAAGACCTTCCACGTAATACACTCTTAAAATTATAACATTCCCAATATGATATTCACTATAACCATTATCTTTGCAATATGATCATTTCCAAATCGAACCGTACCAAGAAACTTGCTGACGAAATTTCTGAGCTGAGAGCGATCTCCGGTCATATGCTTGGAGCAACCAGAGTCCAAATACCAGAGAACAATTTGGACCACCTGTTTTCAATAACAACAGTAGACAATGCATTGGAAACTATTGGTTCCGGAGTGTTAGCAGATACATATATAAGATTATCAGAATTGCTAACATGTTTGTGACCCTTAGATTTCCTGCGTTTTCTAATCTGAGTTTTAGCACTAACAGGTTTTACAGTTCCAACTTTCTTAGGTTTTGGATTATCCCGGGCACTAGAGTGGGAGTAGACCTAGTTAAAGGGCACTTGGTTCCTACAGTAGTGTTAGTGTTCCTAGTTAAAGGACACGCTTGTGTTTTGGTAGCCTTGGTACTCCTGGTTAAAGGGCACGCTTTCTTCACTTCAGTGGGAGTGATCCTAGTTAAAGGGCACATATTTCCTACTATAGTGGAAGTTCTACCAGTGGGGTGCCACATCCAACCAACTTGGGTTAACACTTTCCCAGTCGGTTTCCATTCTAATCCATTTTTCCGGGCATGCATCTCATTCACATGGTCAATAAGGCAAGAATCATGACGACTAGAAAACATACATTCATTGCAATTCCAACATTTTAAATTAGAATTCACAGTAGGCTTAGAACGCTGCACAACCGCAGAGCCTTTAGGTTTAGCTACATGATTCTTTTTATTCAAAACAGAAATAACATTCCTAGGATGGGCTTCTACTTTCTTCTTCACTTGACTACTAGATGGGGGCAAGATCCTATCATTCTTCTTGTTTCTTTTAAGCTTAGATCTTTGAGCCTTAGTAGTGGTGCTTACTCCTGTAGAAGGCAACACGGGAATATTAGAAGCTGGTTTTGATTCCGCCTTATCTTTAGTGACCAATGTTTGAGAAGGTTTAGTCCTAGGGCCCTTGTTAAGTGGTGTGATGGCTATAAGGGTTCTTTTGATTGCACTAGAGGACGATGCTGAGATAGTGGCTGCGTTATCCACAACATTCTTACCTTTTAGAGTACGAAGTGTTTCCTTTAACTCAGCCAAGACCAGATTCTTATCACAAATTTGTTCCCTCAAATCAGATATTTCCACCGACTTTCGATTCAATTGTTCAATCAATGATTGATTCTGTGAAGTGGTATCAACACATGCGGGCTTTACTGAATCGAAGAGTCGTGTATTTTTCTGTTTTAAGTTATCAACTTTGGACAAAATCTTGGAAACTCGATTATCTAGATCAAGTTTAACATTCTCAGCGGCCTCAAGTACGTTCACACAGTTAAGCTCCTTAGATTTCTCTATGTCTATCGGCAAAGATGTAGCAACTTTGTCACTTGGCTGACGCTGTTTTGATTGTAAATTCAATCGAAAATTCTTTTCAAAGTTTGCATCATCGATATTAACACCTTCGAATGACGTTTCAAATATTTCTTGAATAAATTGTTGCTTGCATTCAAGTGAAATACAATGTGTTTGAATCTCATCAAAACGTTTTGAAAGCGAAGAATATGAATCTTGAAGCTTTAAAAATTTAGCGTCAGATTCATGACAAGTACTATCTACCACATTATCCACAGATTCAACATTATGCACAATAGAATCATTATCAACACTTTTATTCACACAGACAGAAAGTATATCATGAGACATCACTTGCTTCAAAAGCAAATCATTTTGGCGTGAAACCTGTTCTATTTCAAGTAAACTGTTTTCATAAGCATCTTCCATTTCATTGAAAACACGTCTAACTTCTTTTATTTCCAAAAACAAATCTTGATCAATATTACGAAGACAAGCTTTAACATTGTCTACAAACGGAACAATTTCATCTCGAAACGCAGCTCGAGTGTGCTCAAAGTTCCATTCACCTTCCGTTATGGCCGTGGCCGTCGTACGTTCCAAAATGACCTTGTCAAAATCGGCTAAGTGTTGGTGAACCGTATTTAAGTTAACGGACGCCTTACTTACCGGTGGAATTAACTTTGTTAAATCCTTTTTGATGAGTGTAGGAGACGTACTAGGAAGGTTTTCAATTGACAAACTTTGGGGCACAATAACTGTTAATTCTGCTAATTCCTTTTGTAAGCGAATGCGTGTCTTTTTTGAAAATTGATCTTTGTTATGTTGATCATAATCAATTGTATGGAATTTTGAAAGCATTTTAGAATGAGTTTCATCCTCAAGTGATTGTGTCTCCTCAGTACTACGAACAAAAGGTGCTTCTTTCGATTTGCCAATTATGGTCATATCATAAAGACCGGGAATATATTCCTGAGCTTGTTTTGCATAACCGGGATTAGGTGGTAAATCTTGAAGACGCTTAAGTTCGAGTTCTTTAAATGATTTAGTTAAAAGATGAACCTTTTCTGTGGAAGCGTATTGTTTTAAAAGCTGTTGTTCTTTGAATTTAAGAAGTTTGGTAGCATTAATTTCCGATTCAACCTTTTTAGACTCGAGAGTTTCGAAATACATTTTAAGTTTCTGAAAATCATTGACAACCGACTCTTTTTCTTTTAATTCATTGGAAAGATTAGCTTTTAATGATTCTATTTCTTTCAAGTGTTCAATATTTTTAAAATGAAATTGGTCAAATTCAGAACATGTTATTTTCTCTGCTTGAGGGACCATTTCAAAAGTTTTGACCTTTTCTTTATGCAACGCAAGCTCAGCAGTTAGGGTGGAATTCGTATCTACGGATTGTCTGAGGACCATATGCATTTGATCAATAATATGTTTGGGCACCATGACCAAATCATGTTGAGCATAAGATTCCATACCCGTCGTAGCATTTGGTTGAGGTTCACTCAAATGTGTAGAATTGGGTACCACATCATTTGAGTTACTATTTCCCGAATGCTGTTCGAGGTTGTCATTTTCATGCCCAACTTGATGTTGGTTATCATCAATATTATTAGATGTGGTTGGTACCTCACTGATGACATCAGAACTGTAGTGAGAGAGATTAGCAACGAGAGCAGCTTGGGCAGAGTGAATGTCATCACAATCCGAATCGTATGCATCAAGATCATCCGCTTGATAAGCTGCATTAGAAGTGGAAACAACTGCAATGCCTTCAGTATCTGCTGCCCCTGGGTCTGCAAGAAATGCTAACTCCTCTGAATCCAAAATCTTCCCCTTAGTCTGAGCATCAACCAAATACATCTTCTCACGAAACCATGCATCATCCCTTCTCCTTTTCGGTTGAGTGCATTACCTAGCCATATGACCTTGTCCTCGGCAATTGTAGCAAGTCACAACCTTCTTAGGACCAATAGGACTCCCATTTCCACTAGCTTGAGAATTCACAGCTTGATTGTTCCCAGTCCTTGTAGGAGGTCCATATGAATTTTGCCTTCCCTGAATAGGTTGCACCGTCACTTGACCATCTTGAACAGTGGCTTGTTGTCGAGGATTGGATGAGGTGCGGAGCTGATTGTTTGTTGGTGGGAATCCTCTAGTTGCAACAAGTTTTGACAAGTAGGCTGTGAGATGGTTTAGAACATTAGCTGGCGTATCATTTGGAGTAAAGACCGGTGCTTGGATTGGTGGAAGTTCATTAGAGTAGAAAGCTTGTGCTGGTTGTGCTTCAATTGGAAAATATCCTTGCTGAGGAGTATAGCCCAATGGAGAAGTGTTGGCTTGTGATGGTGATGTTTGATATGGTGGTTGCTGTTGAAAAGATTGTTGATGAACACTTTGTTGATATTCTTGTTGTGGCATCATTGGTGGTTGATAAGATGGTTGTTGTGGTTGCTGATAGATGTGTGGTGGTGGCTGCTGCAAGTATGATGGTTGTTGATAAGTATAAGCCATGTTTTGTTGAGAAGCATACATTGCAAGTGGGTCATGAACTTGAGGTGTAGACAACTGAGCCTCGATCACATGGCATTCGTGTTGTTGAAGAAAAGCTTGAAGTTGATCCACATTGGTGTTATGCAAGTCCTTAGCCAATTTAACATCCGTCACGTATTTTTTCCATTCTGGAGGAAGAGTGTTCAAATACTTGGTGTTCAATTGAAAGGTAGGGATTGCCATGCCATAGATATTAAGCTCATTCAACAATAGGGTAAATCTTAGATAGTAGTCATTGAGAGTCTCCCCTGGCACATAGGCAAACTTATCAAAAGTATCATAAAGCTTACACTCTCGTTCTTGTTTAGTTAACGAGGTGCCTTGCATTAGAACACGAATTCTATCCCATAACTCTTTGGCAACTTTATGTTTGCTGACGAGTTTGTAGACATCTGGAGGAAGGGCTTGGAGAATGATGTTTGTAGCATACTTATCACATTTATCTTGAATCTTCATATCTCCAGTCAACTCACCCGTTGTGCGAGGACGAGTAGTCGTACCTTCCGTCACTGTACCATAATCTAATGGTCCATTGAGCACCGATGCCCAAATGAGATGTCCATTCTCTTTGTTCAACATGTAAAGTTCCATTCGGGAAGCCCATTCCTCATACATAGTCTTCACCAACATTGGTGGACGATTATCCGTACCCGAGAGGATGGACTTATCCGTAAGAGATGTGTACTCCATTTCAATAAGTTAAGATTTACAAAGTTGATCGAACAATGAAATAAGGTTAAGTGTTTTTGTGTTGAAGTCGAGAAACAATGTTAAAATCCCCTAAAATATGTTCTCGATAAACCAAAAATTCCAAGTCAAAATTACACACGATTCGAAATTTTTTATGGAATAATTTTTGGATTGTCGGAATGTCTAGATCGGAATGCCAGATCGGAATGTCAGATCGGAAAGTCCAGATCGCAAAGCAAAGCTGTCGAAATGTTTAGATCGCAAAGCAAAGCTGTCGAAATGTTCAGATCGCAAAGTCCTATCAGAATGTTCAGATCGCAAAGCAAAGCTGTCGAAATGTTCAGATCGCAAAGTCCTATCGGAATGCTCAGATCGCAATGTGCTGTCGGAATAATTCAGATCGGAATGAAGCTGATAAAATTTGGGCAGAGTAACGACTTAAAACTTCCTTATAACCGTCGGAATCCCAGATCGCAATGAACGATCGGAATGTCCAGATCGGAATAAGTAATGAAATCCTCAGTATCGCAATGTAGAACCAAACCCTTTCCGATGGTGATGGTTATTGCGATGGAACCCCCTTTTACTTGTACTTTCCGATGGATGTGTTTGCTTGAATTTCGGAAAGAAGAACACAATACCTTTTTGCACTTTTGATCCAAGAAAGAATGTGTTTTAACCAAAATCAAGACACCAAAAACACTACAATACTACTGAATACGTTATGCTTCTTGAAATCACGATCAAACACAAAAATTTTTTTTGATGATTCGGCAATATGAACTCAAAAAGCCACGAAATGCTTATAAGAACATACGAAACACTAAAACAAACCTATATTTCATCCCAAGCTCTTGATACCATTTGTAGAATTGTAAATCTTGCTTATGTTTTTAGAGAGAGAAAGAGATAGAGAGATGGTGGATTACACACACACTTAGAGAGAGAAAACCAATGTTTACTATGTGTAAATTATGAAACCACACACCCTCTCCATCAAAGGAGAGGGTTTATATACCCAAGCCCAAGTGATGGGCTTGGGTTTACATTAGGCCGCCGACCCATACACTTCATGGGCTCGGTTTTGGGCTTTGTTTAATGAATGTAAATAACTAAACTACGAGCTATAACATGGACTATTGTTGGAGTGACCGATCCTTTCTAATACGTAAAACGTATTTCCAACATAGAATATCCAAGTGACGGGTATCCTTGGATTAGGTGTTAGTTGTGTAGATCCAAGTCTTGTTAGTACTTGGATATAGTGTTAGAGTTATAGATCTAAGTGTTGTGTGCTTAGATCTATATGGTTTATGTGTTTAGGCCATAAAACACAAGGTTTGTTATGTTGGGCCATAAAACATAACTAGTGGGTAGATTAGGTTGCGTCTTGGTAGTTCTCACTAAACTCTAAAGTGATGTGGTTGTGTCTAGGTAGTTCTCACTAAACTATAAAGTGATGTGGTTGTGTCTTGTGAGTTCTCACTAAACTTTAAAGTGATTAGTAGTTTTGTTGTGTGAAGTTCTCACTTAGCTTCAAAGTGAAGAGTCGTGAAGATTGGTTCTAGCTTTCGATTAGAACTCGACATCTAGCCTTGTGTCGTTAAATGGTGAAGTGGGCATGGGCTCGGTTTTGGGCTTTGTTTAATGAATGTAAATAACTAAACTACGAGCTATAACATGGACTATTGTTGGAGTGACCGATCCTTTCTAATACGTAAAACGTATTTCCAACATAGAATATCCAAGTGACGGGTATCCTTGGATTAGGTGTTAGTTGTGTAGATCCAAGTCTTGTTAGTACTTGGATATAGTGTTAGAGTTATAGATCTAAGTGTTGTGTGCTTAGATCTATATGGTTTATGTGTTTAGGCCATAAAACACAAGGTTTGTTATGTTGGGCCATAAAACATAACTAGTGGGTAGATTAGGTTGCGTCTTGGTAGTTCTCACTAAACTCTAAAGTGATGTGGTTGTGTCTAGGTAGTTCTCACTAAACTATAAAGTGATGTGGTTGTGTCTTGTGAGTTCTCACTAAACTTTAAAGTGATTAGTAGTTTTGTTGTGTGAAGTTCTCACTTAGCTTCAAAGTGAAGAGTCGTGAAGATTGGTTCTAGCTTTCGATTAGAACTCGACATCTAGCCTTGTGTCGTTAAATGGTGAAGTGGGCAACGTTGTGTAGATTGGTCCTACTTAAGATTAGGACTCTACTTTTAGCTTAGAGTCGGAAATTGGATAAGCGACGTTGTGTATGGTTTCTCCACCTTAAGAAGTTTGTTGACTAGTGAAGTAACTCTCGAGTAAGGTGTACTCGAGGAGTGGAGTAGGGCGAAGAAGAGCTTCGTGACCGAACCACTATAAATCATCGTGTCGGTACTTTCCTTTACATTTATGTCTTTACTATTATAGATGTATTTATATGTTGTGTGTTGTGTGCATCTTATAATCTAAACATCTAAGTTGCGGAAAAGCTAAGGCTTAGTACGTGTGTGCTTCGTGTTTAGATTATGGTAAAGTGTACATCACTTAGTCTAAACATCCTAGTTGCGGAAAAGCTTATGCTTAGTACGTGTGTGCTTAGTATTTAGACTATTGCTTGATGTACTCTTGATTTGATGTGTTTGTGTGTTTACTTACTTGTAGTATTTATCTTTCAATCAAACACATCTCATATCTAGTCAAGCTTGATCGAGAATTTGATACAAAGGATTGTCAAAGTTTAACATGTAACAAAAGGTTAAGTTCACTGTCGGCGGTTCCCTAAATGGACCGGCGGTTCTTTATTGATAAAGAACCGCGGGTACACATAAGGAACCGCGCACAGTGGATTAAGCCGAAATGTTTTGAAAAACTAACTAGAAACTATTCAACCCCCCTTCTAGTTTCTACACTATGAATGTTGATTTTGGTGAGCTGACAACAATGGCTTCTAAGAAGCTCTGAACCCGCACTTCATGAAATGGGACCCAGTAACATTAGCTCTGGTCTTGTCCCAAACAACCCCACCTCATCATCATTTATACCACCTACTAGGAATGAATGGGATACGTTGTTTCAACTGTTCTTTGATGAATTCTTTACTCCTCCAAGTATTGTTGCTCCAGAACCTGAAGTAATAGCTCCGGTTACCGAAGTTGTCCCTCCAGCAACCGAAGTACAATCGGATACGTCTGCACCTACAATTGGTCAAGATATACCTTCAAGGAGTAATTCACAACCAACTACCATATCAACTACCCATGTCATGCCTATTGATGATGAAGAGGATGATGATGATCACGATTTGGAATTCGCTCAAATGTGTGAACTTCTATTCTTTGGTGTACCAATTCCCGACCATAATTAAGTCGGGTCGTCCACTTCAGAGGAAGCTCCTACTACGGTCTACTCCAATCCACGGATTCGTGAACATGACAACAAGTGGACAAAGGATCATCCTATTGATTCTATTATTGGTGACCCTAATCGTCTGGTATCCACAAGAAGTCAGTTACAAGAAAATGCAATGTTTTGTCATTTTGATGCTTTCCTCACTGAAGTTGAACCTAAGACATGGCAAGAAGCTTTTACTCAATCCTGTTGGATAGAAGCTATGCAAGAAGAACTTAATGAATTTATACATCTTGAAGTATGGGAACTTGTCCCATGCCCGGATCAAGTGCAGTTACTCAGTTTGAAATAGGTTAACAAGGTGAAACTCGACAAGTTAGGCGAAATATTGAAGAACAAAGCTCGACTAGTAGCTCGTGGATACAAGCAATTATTAGGCATCGACTTTATGGAATCCTTTGCACCTGTTGCCCGTTTGGAAGCTATTAGACTATTCCTCGCTTATGCAGCCCACATGAATATGATTTTCTATCAGATGGATGTGAGGACGACATTTCTGAATGGTGAAATCAAGGAAGAGGTCTATGTTCAACAGCCGGATGGTTTTGTGAATCCTAAATATCCTAATCATGTGTACAAGCTTAAGAAGGCTCTCTATGGGTTGAAGCAAGCTCCACGCGCATGGTATGATCTATTGTCACAATTCCTCATCACACAAGGCTTCGCTAAAGGCAAGGTGGATCCCACGCTATTTATTCAAAAATGAGTTAAAGATATGATTATGGTACAAATATATGTTGATGATATTATATTTGCTGCCTCGACCCAACCCTTATCCGATGAGTTTGGGACACTCATGTCTTCCAAGTTTAATATATCAATGATGGGCAAGGTATCATTTTTCTTAGGTCTTCAGATATCTCAAAGGCCCCAAGGCATCTTTATCAATCAATCCAAGTATGCCCTTGAATTGCTTAAGAAATATAAGATGGAATCTTGCGACCCCGTGGATACTCAAATGGTGGAACGAACTAAGCTTGATGCAGATCCACATGGAGTTGTCGTTGATCCGACACTTTATCGTGGAATGATCGGTACTCTTCTGTATATCACAGCTAGTCGACCTGATCTTTAATTTGCTATATGTATGTGTGCTCGGTATCAAACTCGACCTACTGAGTTACACTTAGCTACTGTGAAACGGATCTTTCGGTATCTAAAAGGAACCATTAATCGGGGACTTTGGTATTCGAAGGACTCTTCGATTGCACTAATGGCATATGCAGATGCAGATCACGCGGGTTGTCAAGATACAAGGCGTAGCACGAGTGGAACTTTGCAATTACTAGGAGATCGACTAATCAGTTGGGCATCGAAAAGGCAGAAAAGCGCTGTAATTTCAAGTACGGAAGCAGAATACATAGCAATGTCCGGTTGTTGTGCTCAAATTCTTTGGATGAGATCGCAATTAACCGACTATGGTCTAGGTTTCAATAAAACTCTGATGTACTGCGACAACAAAAGTGCAATTTCCTTATGCTGCAACAATGTTCAATTCTCCCCGTCGAAGCATATTGACATTTGCTACCACTTTATCAAGGAGCAAGTGGAAAATGGAGTGATAGAGCTTTACTTTGTCCGATCTGAGTATCAATTGGCGGATATTTTCACGAAGGCTTTAGATTTCGCTCGAATAGAATTTTTGGCCGACAAGCTAGGTTTGAGAACATTCTCGCCCGAGACTCTAAAGGAACTGGCAAATGAAGCGAAAGAATAGTGGTGGTGAACTATTCTCCGTATCCTTGGTAATCATCTGTATATATTGTTTATATTTTTATCACAAAAGCAAAATACAAAAATATAAAACCATATAAAAACCATAAAAACTGAAAAATTCAGAAAAATCCAAAAATATTTTTACTTTAATTTTTTAAAGGCATGTCTTTTGGTACGATAATATTTACGGTCTTAGAAATGTTGATTAATATTGACATGGCGCCATAAATAGAGTTCGTACAAAAGTTGTAAATATTTCATAAAACATGCCTATATGGCTTGTAGTTATTTCAGACTGCAACCCGATTTTCATATTAAAGTCAAGTCTTTCTTATAAAAGCTTTGGCTATCAACGGGAATTAATTTTCTCGGGCAAGGTTTACTTTAAAACCTTGTAAGGGATCAAGTTTACTTTATAACTTGGTCTAACACAAATCTATGTACGCTTAAGTGCATTTATTTGTTAAAACAAGAGAAGTCTTGTTTTTATGAAGCTATCATCTCTACAACCAAAGCTATCTACAATTGGTATCTACATACTCGACGATGCGACTACTCAAACGACGACTAAAGCTCTTTCAATAGAAAACGGGTCAACAATTGAGGGGGAGCAATTGTCAAGCGTTCAGAATCTTCGATGCCAAAAGTGCCAAGTTCACTAATTGGTGTCAAGACAACAATACCAATCGTACATGTGGTGTCAAGAGATGACTTCAGACGTGACGAGGCGACCAACATTTGTCGACAAGAACCATTTAATCTTATCAAATGATGTTCTCATCACTCAGGTCCAACCTTGTCAATTCATTCTAATATGATGAATATGTGATCATGTTACAAATCGGTATCATTTCTCACAAATTGGTCTCATGAAGATTAAAAGGACTTGCATTTTTCTTCCCAAAACCTTTGTTAAAACTTCATTAAATCAATTGATATTAAAAACATCGATTGGGTTAATATTTTTAATATGGGGGAGAAAATGTGATTTAATCTGGGAAATTATCACAAATGGTTTGACTTAACGTGATGGCTCATCCCGACATGTGCGAAATGTTTTCGAATATCGTGGCATATGTTAAGGGGGAGCAAAGTGGATTTGCTATATCAAAATGGATTTTCATGGTGACATATACTTACCCTAAACCCATTTATTTTACGACGATGAAGATTGTGGTGACATAAGGATGGTAGGATAGGTTAAGTCCAATGATTCTTCTAAAACCGGATGAATCTTCCCAAGGACATTCCATAGCTAGAAATAGTAGTCCTTAGGAAAGATGGGGAAAGATTGTGAATGTAGCTGAATGCCGACCAAGTACTTAAGTTAGCACTGGAACAATCACAACAAGGTGCTAGTTATGACGTATTGATAAGCATTGAAGGGGTTGAAGAATGAAAAAGAGTTGTAAAGATAAAGGGTGTAAAGAAAGAAGCCCTCCTTACAACCTTAGGCAGAAACCGGGTCAATTCATATGCTATTGAGATCATGTTTAATGATGCTCAATATTGAAGATAGACATCATGGACCCAGTGATGCAATGCACAACCTTCCCAGCTAACTCATATATCTCTCAAAAGATATTTGTTTTAATCACACGGAGACAACGCATTATCTATTGATTTATTCACTCCGAATATATTAATATTGAAATGGTGGCACTCCTCTCCAGCCTTCGATCACTATAATCCAAAATGCACGATCGAGTCTAAAGCCATTTGAGATCATCAAAAGTCTCATTAGGACACACTTCCATATTTCCTTGCTTCTTCACACTCTGTGAAAAGTAAGAAAGATATTAAGAGTCCTACGCAAATCTTCATGATCTTGCCTGAACATCCGAGTAATACGCAAGTATTTGCAATGAAGATGGAAATCCTTCTTGAGTGAATATCAAAAATCGCATGGTAGGTGACTTGTGAGATTCTTTATGAATCAAACTTGTGACAACTGGAAAGCAACAGTTGTTTAATTCTTAATTGAATATAAACACGTTCCAGGCCTCTACGTAATATCTAAGTGATCTTGCCAGAACACTCAGAGTGATACCTTAGTGTTCAAAATGATGAGTGGAAATCCTTCTAGTGTTAACCTTAAACAGCACTTGGTAGGTAACTTGCAAGATTCAATATGAATCGAGCTCGTGACAACTGGAAAGCAACGATGGTGCGATTCTTTAATGAATCAAACTTTTTCCAGGAATCGGAATTGACGGCTTCAATCATACGGATAATTTTATCCAAATGATTCACTCTTTACGTTCGCAGTTAGCTTTGGACGTTCGAGTAAAGAGAACGGGTTTACCCGCGAAATCTTGTCAAGGAGGTTTTTAATTAAATCTACCTGCCACAAGTACGATATTTTATATCGTCCAACAGTCTTCACCGACCGGAGGTAAAATGCTACCGAATTAGAATGAAATGTTCAAAGCCATTTCGTTCGTGTCTACTTATGTTGCGGCATTTGAAGACGGTGGCGTTACGGAATCCGAGAAGAAGTCGTCCCCGCATGCTTATACTTTATGCAATTAATACTTCATCTAATTCTAGAAAGTCTAAAAGTCAAGTCTTCCGATGTATCAAACTCTGAAGCTTTCAAAAATTACAAAGGTATAAGTATGTGGGACGTGAAGTCACGAAGAGGCGAAGATCACAAGTGAAGAATGCACAATATCAAGGCAAGAGATTAATGCTAAAGATTGATATCAAAGATCACATCAACATGTTCACCAGATAAGAAAAAGAAAAGAAAGACGAAGACTACGAGCTCAAGACAAGCATAGTATGCTAGGTTTATTTTATTATTGTAACTTGGGTAACGCCCTTGTTTGGAGTGACCTCCCTAAGGGGGAGATTGTTGGAAATACGCTTTTACGTATTTAGGAAGATTCGGTCACTCCGACAATATATTAAGTAGTAGCTCGTAGTCTAAATATCTTTATATATATATCAAACAAGCAAAAGCCCGGTTCATGCTTGTATGGCCGGCCCAATTGTAAGCCCAAGCCCATCTTATGGGCTTGGTATATAAACCCTCTCCTTAGATGGAGAGGGTGGTTGGTTCACATATTTTCACATAGTAAGAAGGTGTTTTTCTTCCCACTTTCTCTCTCTAAGTGTGTGTGTTCTTACCATATCTGTATCTCTTTCTCTCTCTAAACATAAGCTAGATTTAAATATCATATAGTCTCATTAGGACACTTGTCATTTATTCCTTGCTTTTTCACACAATGTGAAAAGTAAGAAATATTTTATGAGTCCTACGCAATATTATTCTAATATTGCTAGAACATCCGAGTGATACGAGAGTATTACAATGAAGATGGACATCCTGCTTGAGCCATTATCAAACAAGCTCATGGTAGGTGACACGTGCGGTTCTTTAAGAACCAATCTTGTGATAACTGGAAAGAAACGATGGTTTGATTCTTAGTTGAACTCAAACTTGTTCCATGGCCTCTACGCAAAATCTAAGTGATCTTGCCTGAACACTCAGAGTGACACTTTTTTAGTGTTCACAGTGATGAGTGGAAATCCTTCAAGTGTCAACATTAAACAGCATTGCGGTAGGTGACAAGCAAGATTCTATTAGAATCACGCTTGTGACAACTGGAAAGCAACGATGGTGGAAATCTTAATTGAAATTCACTTGTTCCATGTTTATGAATTGACGGCTTCAATCATGAGGATTTTATTATCCAAATGATTCACTCTTTATGTTCGCAGTCAGCTTTGGACGGTCAAATAAAGAGAACGGGTTTACCCGCAAAATCTTGTCAATGATATTTTTAATTAAATCTACCTGTCACAAGTACGATATTTAATATCGTCCAACGGTCTTCACCGACCGGAGCTAAAATACTATCGAATCAGAATGAAATATCAAAGCCATTTTATTCTTGTCTTATTATGTTGCTGCATTCGAAGACGGTGGCGTTGCGGTGTACCAGTTGAAGTCGTCCTCACATACTTATACTTTCGGCTTCAAATAGTTTAGCAAAATTCAAGAAATCTCAACCTAAAGTCTTCCACTGTATCAACTCTTAAACTTTTAAGAATTCAACAAAGTATAAGTGTGTAGAACATGAAGTCACGAGGAGGCAAGCATCACAAAAATGCGAAGATCGTACGTGAAAGGTCAAAAGAACATGCTCTAAGCCAAAGCCTAATGATTATCAACACATATTCACAATAGTGAAGAAAAGAAAAAGAAGAAAAGAGAAAGTGTACTACGAGTACAAGAACGAAGATCTAATATGTTAGATTTAGGACTTTGTAACTTGGAGTGACCTCCCTTGGGAGAGATTGTTAGAAATACGTTTTCACTATTAGAAAGTCTCGGTCACTCCAACAATATAGTTACGGGCTCGTAGTATAATCTTTGTAATAGATTAAACAAGCCCAACCCATGAGTATGTTCATGGGTCGGAGGCCCAAATCCATTTATGGACTTGGGTATATAAATCATCTCCTTTGATGGAGAGGGTGTTGCTTGTTTCATTATATTCCTAATAATACACATATTTCTCTCTACTTTCTCTCTCTAACTTTCTTTCTCTAGAAACACCAATCTCACTCTTAGGATTAAGATTACCATATTTCTACAGACATACCATTGAGTATGTGTCATCTGCATATGTAATCGCCGTTCTCCCACTTTGATATGTGTCTGATCGCTTCCACCGTATCATCCTCTAACAACTCTGGCATCGGGGTAGACATAACATACACAACCTTTAAAGTTGTCAACAGGAAATGCATCTTCTTCTGCCGTCGCCTAAAATCATGCCCTTCAAACTTATCCAGTTTCCAACAGTTCGTAGTCATCTATTTCACAGTACTTCCTCCAACAATGATTAACACAGAAAAATACTTCGTTTGTAATAAATAAGGGTTAGTGTTTGTGATGATTCCTGGATATCTGACTTGAATCGTGTTGAGTTCAATTTCCGTATAAAGTATTTTGACCCTATTGGTGCATGGGTTACACGAAATCCTTATCGAGATAACTCAAGTAGAAAACACTTTGATTCTAGGCACAAGAGATCAAAGCAAGAACAGAGAGGGATTGTGAAATTTCGTTATGTTCAAATGAGATCAATACCTGTTAATGAACAGATAGGAAAGACGGTTACAAATGGTTAAGAACAGTTGGAATACAGTTAATTCCAAATGGTCACAACTGTTGGGTTTTAGCGGAAAAATAAGGCAACTCCTTAATGTCGATTCGTAAAAATCGTTTAGGTTTTGGGGCTCTGCCCTTTGACCCCGCAAGGGGACACAACCCCCTTGACCCCTACATCTTCGTCGTGGGTGATAACATATTAGCTCAACGAGTGTGCACTACGCACTTTTCCTAACTCGTGTCCAAGCCAAATATGAAATCTCATTGATATCTACTAAATCCCGATTAACTAAAATAGTTGATGACACTAGAATCACCAACACTTAGTTTGTTTATCATGCTAGTCACAATCCTTAAACATGCTAATCTATTAATTGGGATCAACAAGTGGTATAAAAGTTTGTCGAAAAAATCTGAATAAGAAGAACTAACCAAACCCTCATAACTACCCTCATTCACATAAAACAAACCCTACAATATTCGGTGGTAATGAATACCCTAAGAAACAACCAATACATAATGAAGAACTATATGAAGCTGAACATAACTCTGATGGAGAATATGATACTTCATAGAAGGATGGAAATCCTCCTGCTACACCTGCACATGTTCCACACACCATCTCTTATGTCAAACTTTCATTCTTAACCGCATATAACTATAAAACGTGAGCCATGAAGATGAAACACTATCTAAACCACACTGATTACATTAGAAATTTTATTTAAACGAGTAAAAACCCGAATAAAAATCACTTGAAAAAAGTTTATAAAAGTTAATTGTCAAGTAAATTAAAATTCTTCACATTTTGAAGGAATTTAATTTCCCTCTTTTTGGCAATTCGGGAATTCTTACTTCTTTCGTTTGTCATACCAAACGTAATATTTGAATGAAATTATAATGTAAATGCCATGAATATTCCCCAACCACACGACCTCTAAGTCTTTTTTTAACCTTTTAATTATAATTAAAAAAATAAAAATAAAATTTAATCAAATTTTCCTTTCTATTATTAGTAGTGAACCATTAAAATGAGACATATTAAAAAAAACTTAAACAATTACATTGGAAAGGAAAAAATTATATATCTTTTTCGGAAAATCCACTTCAAATCCTAAACGCATCTGTAAACCAAACGAACCCTTAAATTTTCCTTATGAAAATATGAATAAACCTTTTAAAAAATAAATATATCTCCGTTTGTATGGTTAACAAAAAATACATACATGTGAAAGTGCCATGCTGGCGATCCGCATCACACACACCCTTTTCCAAATTTGACCGCGCAACCAAAATTCAAAAAAGAGAACCAACTGCAATCTCCACCGTCCAATCTCAAAATTAAAAAATCAACGGCCCAATCCGCACCACTCCCTCTCCACCAATCACATGACAGTTTTTTTTTTCTATATAAACAACAAACCCACACCAATTCCCAAAACCATCCATCACTCTCCAGATCTCAAAACACACTCTAATTTCACACACACTTTAATTCAAATGGCACCAAAGGCAGCAGAGAAGAAACCCGCAGCGGAGAAGAAGCCAGCAGCCGAGAAAACCCCAAAACCCAAAGCCGAAAAGAAGCTTCCAGCTAAGGACACGTCAGCATCAGCAGACAAGAAGAAGAAGAGACACAAGAAGTCAGTTGAGACATACAAGATCTACATCTTTAAGGTTTTGAAACAAGTGCATCCTGATATCGGAATCTCAAGCAAGGCTATGGGGATTATGAATTCTTTTATTAATGACATCTTTGAGAAATTGGCTGCTGAGAGTTCTAAGCTTGTGAGGTATAACAAGAAGAACACTCTTTCTTCTCGAGAGATTCAGACTGCTGTCAGATTGGTCTTGCCTGGTGAGTTGGCTAAGCACGCTGTTTCTGAAGGTACCAAGGCTGTCACCAAGTTCACCAGCGGTTAAGTTAGACACTGATTGTTTAGATTGGGTTTTATTCAGTGTAGATCTGTTGCAATATCGATGTCTTATCGGTTATTATGAATTGTATTTCCTTTTTTTATTGCTGAAATGGAAATTTATCATTAATTTCTGTCAATTCATTGTTTTTAAGTTGTTGTGATCTTTTGGGTTCATTTCTTTGAAATAAACTTGAATTTCTTAACTGTTACTAATAGTATTGTTATGTTTGCCTGATGGCTCTTGCTTTGCATATGGTTTAATATCACAGATTTTAAACAACTGCGTTGTATTTTTTAATATACACAGATTTTGGTTAAGAAACGATCCACTTCTTCACTGCATAAGTGCCACTTACCCTCACTTATTCTTCACCCCTTGACAGTTGCTGAACCATCAGGACCCCCTATATGCAGTATGTTAGGATTGATATGTGCGTGGTCTAATCACACATTTTATAATAATCATAAGTCATTTTACATGTATATCAACTAGCTGTCTGTTAGGTCATTGCAAGCCTACAACTTGTTGAGCATATTCATAATTCATAAGGAAAAAAAGTTTCACATGTGACAAAATGTAAGCTCCTCAAAATTACAATGAATATTACGGTTCTCTACACCCCTACCCCTCCAAACATATGAGATCGAAATTTACTAGAAAGAAACCACATCTACCGTATATGTCGAAGACAAAAACAACACATGAATGATCCTCAACTTGTTAAAAAGGGTCACTAAATGATGAAATGAATGAAATTTGTTACTATATATTAACTTTCAAATTCAGCTTGCCTTAAACCACTTGAAGCCTTCATCATGCTCTTCTTCCCATGTACTTGCAAGTCTCGAATATGTCATTGATTGATCAACAGAACGGGTCTCATTCTCTTGTTGTAACACCGAGAAAAGATTTTTGAAGGCTGCATTAATGTATTCAAATTACTAAAAGTTGTTAAATGAAGTACCTTGAGATCAGGTAGAGAGTACTCAAGTCTATCTGGATATGATTGCTTTCCAAGATCAGTTTGTACCGAGATATTAGCATGTGACAAATCCACACCTGAACTGTTTAGTGCTTGCGTTAGATATGGTGGTTAATGATCTATCCTATTTGGTATCCTTGCGAAGAAACTATCCTGTTTTTCACAGCATAAGCGCCACTTATTCTTTCACACAGACCTTCTTCACCAAGTTACAGACTGAGGCTGAGTTATGACAGTGTTTGGATGTCTAGAGGGTAATTGTGTAATCAGTTGTAAAATTTGCGAAGCTTGTTTTGTAAACTACTTTTGAGAAGGATAACCGGTAACTGTTTTGTTTCTGAAAATTTAAGTAATTAAAAAGCTCTGTTAGATACATGGCAACTCCATGCCTGCAATTGGGAATCACGATTAGCCAAACAATCAATATGATCCTTCATAAATTTCACACTCTTGTGTAGGCGTTTTGCTATGCTCCCTTTTCACATTGTCGTCTATTGATGTGATTACATATGAGACATTCATATTGCTTTTAGGCCTTAGTTTATGTTTTACCTGCACCCTTCCAGCAATTCAGAGTTCACATGTAGCCGTTTATTAGCTTCATTACCCCATCTAATAACCAAGTTACTGTCTATGAATAACTGTATATCATAAAAATGCAGTGGAGACAATCTCTCTGGCAAAAGCAGTTGTGGCTCTCAGGGACCTCGGGCTTAGGAACTTGTGCGTGGTGCCAATGACTCCTGGCGCAAGTTCATTTTATCTTACTCAATGTTGTGTTATCAAATTCACTAGAGGAGTCAAAATGGGTCGGTGGGTTGATTTACGACTTTACGGGTCAGAATGGGTTCGGGGCAAAATGGGGAGTTTTTTATAACACTGCTTATAGGCTTATTCACTCCAATTTATGCACTTAAAAATAAGCAGAAATTATACTTGAGTAATAAGGAATGTATAATATACAATCCTAAACAACAATGTATCAATTACAAAGGTTATATCATGATAATATAACGTTACTTGTGATTATTTATGACGTTTATGCCTTAAACTACACTTTGAATGACTTTTGACATGTTTGACTTGATCAACTCATTGTCGTTTGAACTACCTCCCTTTATTTTTAAACCATTTGACATATATGAGAAAAAAAACATAACCGGAATGACTCATTCATCGTAAGAAAAAAGTGGCTCCAATGAAATATATTTGAAAGACAGTTTCTGATGTTTTTTTGGTGAGGCCACCAATTGTTGGTAATTTGACGCGTGACGACTTCATGTCCGAGCACATTTTGGGATTGTACCCAGGCATCGACGAACATAAATAGATGGAGAAGGCGGAAACAGACCATGACTACAGTCCTACACAGAGCTTTAGCTACTAGTAGTATTTATATGTGATTTCACTGACCTGATGTTATTAATGACTGTGAAATGCATAGTTTAGATGTTTTCGGTAGACATGTAAAAGGAAATAACAGAAAATGGAGGAAGAATAAGGAAACAAGTATTTATTGATGTCGTTATGGCCATTGGTTAAGTTCCATGTCATTTGAAGTGATTTGTCTGATAAGCTTGAACTTTGCTGCAAATGCCAAAGAAACCATTAAGTGAACCAACAATTTGAACATAGCAAAAAAAACTCAATATATAATCGTGTGTTTTAAATATAGATTTACTAAAAAGAAGTAAAACTAGGTGCAGAACCATAATTAAGCCCTCAGCCATACTCCCACATTAGATGAACAAAGGAAGATCCAATCAACCATCACGTTAAGGTAGATATTCAAACTCAGACAAACAGAAAATAAAGGAAAGACATCACCATTCAAACTTGATTCGATTCCTCTACCAAACATCCCTGGTAAAGCATTGTCGTGGAGAACTTAGCACAGCGAATGGATACCACTAGAACCGAAGGCTGACTAAAATTAGAAGCTTCTAATGCCAAATACTATGTACAAGGATAGAAAGACAAGGATTAACATTGAAGGCTAAAAACAGTAATGAAAGGTGACCTTGGTATCGCCTCGAAAGTTGGCACTTACAAGCTAAAGAAGAATGGTGCTTATCGAATTTCAGAAAAAAATCAGCGATAAAGCCTATGCAGTTGATCTGCCAACACAATTGACAATATCCAATACTTTCAACACCGCATATCAGGTTGGCTACTACCCCTCCGGTGAGATCCTATAGCCTGCTGACAACTCGTGTTTCAATCCGTTTGAAACAGGGGAGAATTATTGCAGACATAAAAGGAAGCGGATAAAAATAAGGGATCTAGAAATAGTGTCTGATACTATTTCTTTTAAGAAACTTGCAAGCATTTGTCTTGAGAGAAGGGAGAAAAGATACTCCCTGCAGGAATGTCTGATACTAATATTTTTGGTTAAATTAGTTCCCGTCTATGTTTTCTGTTTCTACTTACCTCTTCACAGTGTTTAGTCGTGAACAAAACCATGGCCCTTGTGCTACTGCAGCATGTCAATCTGTTGCTTTTCTATTCTCAAGACAAATAGCAGCCACATTGGCAATCATGCCCCGCCCCAAGCATCTGCAACAAGGTTGTGGCCATACATCAATGAATTTGAAGGATGCTTATTTATTTACATCATCTGCAGATTTTTAACCAGTTCTAGAAAAGGGAGAAAAGATGGTCCCTGCAGGAATACAATAAATGATGGAGAATGTATGTAGTGAAGGCGACTGTGAGCTTGTATGATGTCTGTCATACCCCATGGTGAAGATAATTTATGACACAGTAGTGCTAAAATGGGAACATATATCGACCAACCTACAGTAAGTCCA
Source organism: Glebionis coronaria (assembly GCA_025667525.1). Taxonomy (NCBI): domain Eukaryota; kingdom Viridiplantae; phylum Streptophyta; class Magnoliopsida; order Asterales; family Asteraceae; genus Glebionis; species Glebionis coronaria. The sequence continues at coordinate 108,373,251 of CM046879.1, read as the reverse complement.
ACGGAAGGTAAATAAGATCATATAAAGTATTTACAGAATCAACTCTCTAAATTTTACTGTGTAGTTTATAGGCAACAAATCAGCAAGATACAAATATATTCACCACAGTTGACTTTTGTTGTATTTTTCATGAAAACAGAACAACCACAAGCATTGCAGCTATAAGTTTTTGTATCAACACCAGAGAGACAAAGTGGGCTACTCTTTAGAAAAAATGATCTCTTAATTGAGTTTGACAATATTGTACGGGTCAAATATTCGATTCAAAGTATGTTTTGCATCTTTGAGTAATAGCTTAAGTGACTTGTCTACTGTACGCGTAACAAAGAGCCTATACTGCATTTTTAAGAGTTACAGTTAATCATTGACAATAACTAAGTTTTCAGACTGGGTAACAAAGCTAATATGACTGTCTCGGACTCTCGGATGTAAAACGCTTACATATGAGTCAGTGTGAAAGTAATGAAGGTCCTTCTGATGTTTAACTGGACATCTTAAATGACTTCCGTTTCCAGATACCAGTGATCATTCTAAAAAGTAATTTACAAACAATCAAAAGAAAATTGCATAAACAACTTACCAAAGCCAAAAAAAATCTTCACAAATTTGATTAGTAAATAAAAATATCTAATTGGCTATGATTCCACATTACCAACCATCATTAGCAAATAGCCTAAATGCATTAGCATACATAAAAGTGTAAATCAAGCGCAATTTAAAAGAAAAAATCACGATTGTATTTCAAAATCAGATAGATACATAACCATAAGATCCATATCCTAATTCCAACTACAACAAAACAAGAAGTTTTGCTAAAACCCAACCCGTAATAACAAACTTAAGCCTTCTTTGGAGATTTCTTAGGCGATGGCTTGGTCTTGTCGCCCTCGGTGGCAGCAGATTTCTTAGGCAAAAGCACGGGGTTGATGTTGGGCAACACTCCACCGCTAGAAATGGTAACACCAGCAAGCAGTTTCCCCAATTCTTCATCATTCCTGATGGCCAAAAGCAAATGGCGTGGGTTAATCCTTGTCTTCTTGTTGTCTCTTGCAGCATTTCCGGCCAATTCCAAAACCTCAGCAGCAAGGTATTCAAGGACAGCAGCGAGATAAATAGGAGCACCAGAACCAGTCCTCTTAGCATATCTTCCTTTCTTCAAAAACCTTCCAATTCTTCCCACTGGAAACTGAAGCCCTGCTTTCACTGATTTCGTAACCGCCTTCTTTCGCACTCCGGCTCCCTTTCGTCCTCCGGCTCCCTTTGTCTTTCCTGATTCCATCTTTTTTTTTTTGAAAAATGAATTTGGATCTGCTTTTGAGATTTGAAAATGTGTTTGGTGAGAAATGAGAGAGAGGGAGTGCTGTTTATATAATTGTGTGGGTGAGTTTGACAGGTCGGCGATCCGTGTGTTGTGTTTCTTTTTTGGCCGTTGGATGGTTAAAATGAGATGAAAGGGGTGATCCAATGGTTTTGAGGTGTGACATGCTGGAGATCCGTGGCTTCTTATTTGTATCAGATTTTTTGTTCATTTGTCTTTTACTAAACAAATTGGAGCAACTTTTTCTCTTTTAAACAAAACTAGCCGATTACCCGCGCATAGCGGCGGAATTGCCTGGCGAAAGATAATTAACGATACTCTATATTGCGGTAAGATCAAATTGTAATTGCAAAATTTTGTAATGTGCGATAGCTCAACTTTAGACAAAATATTCAATAAGCATATATCAAACAAAAAAAACATTCAGTAACATATCGTAAATGTAATTGCAAAATGTCGTAGCATGCAATAATTAAACTTTAGTAAAACAGATGCGGTGTTACCGGTTTTCTAAAAAGATGTAAATGAATCTGATAAAGAGAGATAAAGACAGAACGGGATCAGAAGCAAACAATTGCAGCAACAAAAAACTGGACATGTTGCAAATGAAAATAGGCACCTCTTACCTCCTCCCTCTGAAGATGTCACTTTATTGGCGTCACTTGATATTGTTTCTTTATTGATCTCTTTTGAACTATCTGAATATGCAAGAGAAACCAGAAATTAATACCCAATATCATAAAGAACAAAATAAAGAAGCAAGAACATGAAAAAGTATCAAAAGTTTATATTCCTCTAATTTACAAGAGTTATAGGATAAAAAGACATTTGATCCCTAAATTCGTGAATAAGTGTGCTACTGTGCTTGACTTGTTGCATACTGCATGAAATGTTTGAGGGTACGTCAATATATTAGTTACTTCTTAACATGACTGTTTTGATACAGACAGACTATACAGGGCCAGCTTTTGCATGTGACGATGAGCTGAGTACATAATCAGCTACTTCACATGATCCCGTACAGATACATATAGATCATCTATAATAGCTTTGCAAGAGAAACAAATGACTGCCTATAAGCATGTCAAAACTCGAGCAGCCTATTTGGATCGGAATCCAATCTAAAACTGGAAAGGAATCTTAGGCCAACATGCGTCTAGAACATGCTCCATGTGTTTCTAACTTCAATAACACAAGAGAACAGTATTAATATGTTAACACGTCCTTTAAAACTTAAAGCAACTGTTTACCACTGAAGATTAAACTCAGATGGGAAAAGTTGTGTCTACAAGCTATACCAATGATTCATTTAGCTCGTCACATGCGTTAATCCAATTAAAATCCCAAATACCATGCAAAAGGGAAACTAACAACATCGATAACCAGCCTTGGACCAACCAAGTTGTTTCCCAAATGGTACCCACCCGATATGTTACGTACTAAGTCAGGTTTTATATTCTATTAGTACGTTTCGGCCCAAATGTTACCCAAAGTCCCAAACCTTAAAGTATAACTTCCAATAAAGTCCTTAGTGATATGATACTCCCAAACTTTCCCACCTTAAGGAAACAAAGCTGTAAGGAAAGATATCATCCTTGCTAATTCAATTGTCTTACACAACGATAACTACAGCTAGGCTTTTGAGTAATTAATTTAGAAGTCTCGGCCCGATTTTCATTATAAACCAGCAGTTTCACCCATACCTAATAGTATAGATGAAATTAACATCAATTTTAGGCTTCATCTGTAACAGTATACATTATACAACAATGTTGATCTGAAATATACAATTTAACATAATCCTATCAACAATAAGACTTCTAGTAAGCTTGAACTCTATGCATCTTAATTAGTAAAGTTATAAAACATCAGTAAATCCTTGCTTCACCGAACAGAAGCATCAACTGATCATAGAACAACAAACTAAACTACTTTAACGATCAAATGCCTACAAAGCTATAAAACATTACAATACATATAAGCAGCTACTTGACTAACCAAACACGCTCTTAATCTATAACAATATGTCAGCCAACAGAACAATGTCGACGTCAAGTGTACAATCCGATTCAGTGGTGCCAGGTACTTTTTCGTTTCTGAGGTTAACACGTTGGATGGAATGTTTTCATAACAGATGGATCTCGTGACTCTGTTAGGGGCATCTTCGTAACTTGTTATTCATAACACTAAAGTTGTTTCAACCGCCGGTATATTGACCTCAAAAAATGCAACCAAATCATATAAAAGATAAAAAGGGTCTAATTACGTACCTGTTGTTTTAGAAGCAATGAGTACCTAACCCAGTTCGGGTAAGTGCAATTACAGGATAGAGTGCCGCACTACACATCCAGAACAAACGCGACCCAAAAAATCAGATTGGCATGGACGATCACGATGGTAGTTCTTCTGGTAATAGGCTCAGATAGGGAAAATTCAGCAAAAGGAGGATGCACCCGCCATGGCTGCAACCCCGACAGGTTGCCCCGCCATGATACGGACAATCTCAACTTTAAGTCAGCCCGTTCAAACTCATCACAGCCTTACAAAAGCACAGAAACCACGCCAGGAACCGCATATATCATACATACTGTTTTTTGATCCAAAAAATTTACATGACGTACACAACAATCACTTTTTTACTCAACACACGATTATTGAACTCACAAACCTACAACTTTCCCTGAAACCGTATGACATTCGACCGTAGTAAACATGTAACTCGGTCAAGTAGAAAACTTGTGCGCAAACATTTCGAAACTGTTACTTATAGGCTCAGATAGAGGAACGTTCATAAGATACGAAACACTCCCCATGGCTGCAATATCCCGAAGGTTGCCACGCCAAGATACGGGTAGATTTAGCTATAACTGGGCCCGTTGAACATCATCACGGCCTGGAAACTATAACATATTATTAGGAAAAGCTTATGAACAACGTTTACTTATGTCATTAGTATTCCTTTTTTTATTCCTTTTAGTTACATGTGACATGCAACCAAATAACTTGCTTAACTAAAAGAACATATACGTGTTCTAACATCACTAATTCATGTAGGAAATGCTAGACACCAAATGAGAGGGTCGTATACATTCAGACCAACATATTTTCTGGTATAGGCTCAGATGGGAAACGTTCATAAGAGAGAGGAAACACTCACCATGGCTGCTAACCCCGCAGGGTGCCCCGCCAAGATACGGGTAACCTCAGCTTTAATCGAGCCCGTTTAACATCATCATAGCCTGAAGACTACGGTATTCATTCTTTTAATCGATCAATCGATTGCTTGCAATATAAATTCGGACCGACAGCCACTCTGTTTCAGAAGCTGAAAAAGCAAATACTATCGCATTCCAACGGTATGGTGTGTGGATAATATTAACACACACGCAACATGTAGGGTCAGGTTGCTACTTAATGTTGGCCTTAGGATACGGCTGCAAAGAAGCCGGTTGCATAGCGGTGGTATGTGCTATGCCTTCCGACGAATGCGTCACCGAGCTAGGTTCGCAACTTCTAAGGACAATTTTAACCACATCAAATTCCAACCAATTGACTAATCGATTTTAAAATAAGAAAACACTGTTCATAAGCTTTTCCTAAAGTATAATATGTTATAATGAAGAATTTTGCACCACTTTTTTATCCACCGAATAGTAGTTAAAAAATTTAACTATATGATAGTTGTTCCAACCGTAGCAACGCACAATTATTAAGTAACTTATTAACCTAATTATCAGAAAACCAACACCCTAATCTTAATTAATTCAATCAGTTGAATGAAACAATTGAATGAAAAACATGAAGAAAAGTCAAAGTAAACAGAAGGAAAAAAATTTAGGTCACCAATTAACGAAACTAATCTTAATTCATTTAAACAATCGAATGTATCATCTATGAGATTCAACCATTCACATCAATCAACCAAAAACTAAAATGGCACAATCGAATGTACCTTGTATGAGGTTCAACCATTCACCTCAAGCAACAAAAAAATGAAACAACACAAAGTACAATGGCACAATCGAATGTACCTTGTTGACCGTCACCAACCCAATAACCCAATTCAATTAGGCCAAGAAAAACTCCAATTCATTAAATACATATACCAAAACCACCAGCCAAATCCACCTACAGTGGTGGTGGCAGAATTAAACGGTGGTGGCGGCAGAATATGATATGTGTGGCGGCAGAGAGAGAAAGAGAAAGATGGAGGCTCGTAGAAACTTAAACCAAAAACCAATACCTTCAACCGGAACTACCTGAAACCACCTAAACCATCAAAAGATGGTGGCGGATTGGCAGATCAAGAAGGAGGCAATATAATTGTGGCGGCTGCGTATTGTTTTTAGGGTTTAGGCAGACAAATAAGATGGTTGTGTGTGTTTTTTTATGTGTGAGATGTGAGATACAAATAGTACAAGTATTTTAAACACATGGTGGGGTCATTCTATTTTCAACAATTCAACATTCAACCATAGGCATTTTTCCTTTATAAAGGAGTAAAGATAAAATGTTTTTTTTTTCATTTGCTTTTATCACACATTGTTCCTTTTATTCATTCAAGAGAATGATAAATCCGAAATAAAATAATATATTTGTATGTGATAAGTGAGATATAATAGCTAATATGGTCTATTGATTGATAAGTGTGAGTTTTGTCAAAGCATCTTGACCATTCTTTTAGCTACTCTCCCATTCTTATGGTGTATCTCACCTATACACGATCACACCCACCCACATCCTGACCATAGATCTAATTTTCCTTATCTTCCTCCCACATTTTTCTCTCAGCCATAGATAGAGTTATCCATAAAAAAATACTGGGTCGAGAGATCTACATCTTTCTTGATCTAACTTTACCTAAAAAATACTTTCTGATTCATCAAATCCATAAATCAGTTTGTTGTGATTCGAGGAAAAAGAGTAATAAAGATGAGAATCCTCCCATACCCTAATTATATTCACACCTCATCCTCATATAAAAACCTTCCCCTCACCACTCACCTCAGATCTCACAAATCTCTCACCTGACTTTCTGGATCTTTCATGATCTCACCAACATCAACCCTAGCTTTAATTTGATATCTGAAAGTCTATGTTCCGCATGAAGTTGTCGGCGTTTGTTTGGGTTTTCCGGCAAACATATGCCACCAGTAGTAAGTCGCAGTATATTTTCTTTATAGTTTTTAATTATTGGTGTTTATTTATTTGATAAATTGAAGTTATAATTATCTAATTTGTGTAGGAGGTGGCTCATACTGAAGAAATACTCAATTATCTGAATATATTTTTTTCAGGTATATAAATATTATTGCTCCTTTATTAGTCACATTATATATATGGGTTTTAACTTAAGTTGCCTATTAGTTAAAAAATTTAATCGTTACTAAAACTAGAATCAGTTTGAAATAAAAGTGTTAATTTTTTATATAGATTATTTTTTGTTTCTTAATTGTTGTTTTATGGTATTCTAGGCTTTGGGAGGATATGGATATTTGCTTTTTGGTTTGAAAGAGAGTTGATGCTCAGGGGCGGTTATATTTGATGCTGATGGTATACTTACATGTTACTTCATCATATACTACTAAAGAGATGGAACAAGTGCTAATATTTTTCTTTTCCTTTCTTTGTAGACATGGAAAAGATGAACTATAGTTTTGTGAATGTACTTTTTGGAGAATATAGGTCAAAAAGAAGTTTCATCTGTTTTGCCTTTATCAAATGCAGTTACAAATCTTGCTATTTTCTTTCTTAGTTCCATGTTAAATAAAAAATGCCATATTTTTGTCTTTTATATTAATTTATCTTTGTATATTTGGGAAATTTGCAGGTTCTGTAATTGGAAAGCACAACATATCGCAAGGCCTTTCCACTTTCAGCCTATGAAATACTTAGGTATGTTTTTAAAAACCCTAGCGCATCGACTCTATTTTCTACGATTATTTTGTTGCACCACTGTTGGTGTTTTGCGCATAAATGTTGGCGTGGTGCTAGATTATGCCGAGATGCTTTTAATGTGCTTATTTCTAGTACCATTTTGATAATGGTGAGTATTTCATGTTAACAGGTTCAACCAAACCCCACAATTCTGTAAAGGTTAACGGATACATCGGGGTCCTAAATTGGAAGTGAGCAATGGCGTGCAACAAAATGTTCATCACGGTAATGCTCTATCTAATTTAGTGAAGTTTAACCAAAATCGTAGCTTTTCAGTCCGGCCAAAAGATCAGTGTAATAGACAATTTGTATATTTTTAATAGAACGGTATTTGCCGTAATTTAGGTGAGCTACAACCTCTGGTAACAAGCTTCAGAACTTCAACTTCTAAAACAAGCTGCAATTTGAAGCTTAATTTTTTCCTTTTTTACCTGCACTTTGTTGTTGACAAATACATAGTAAGAACCTCTCGGGTAATTATATTTTTAGATTTTAAGATCGTTACAAAACTAATGGCTAATGGTTTTTGTCAGTTTGGTTGAATAGAGATTAAATACTCAGTCCATTAAAATTCTATGGTTTTTGCTTTCTAGGCTGGAGTTGAAGTCACTTGATCCTTTTCTTAAACAAAAGAACGTGACCTCCTTATTCAGCTGTGTTGCTGATCTGAAACCATGGGATAAAGATACGTGGATAGATGTTGATATGACCTTTGTTGGATGGGTCCGGGTTCTCGCATATCTCGGTCGTTCGTAGACGATTTTGAAAAGCACATGTAAATGTGATTTCTTTCCCTGCCACTTTGACAACCATAAATCTTTGCCCTCATTTTTTGACCACACATCTTACATCCCACCAAACCAAATGCTAACCAAGCTCGATCTTTATTCCAAATGCATAGTGAGGATCAATCAGGGGTGTTGATGTTGGAGAAGTTGCGGATGAATTTTCATAGGGGGTTGGGGATGCAGAAGAAGGCGATTCTGGAACGAACTCATGTTTAGTACACACCGACTTTAGTTTTGTTTAACATGTGAATATACATATTTCCAGGTTTTTATTTGAAAATGTGAACAATTATTGTTGTGGAACGTCGGTCGGTGCAAAGGAAACCGATAAAACATATGGATTGTCAAGTAGACCTAGGTTCTCCCCCAGGTTAGTTGAGTTTAGATTTTTATAAAGGTCAACCCAGTTGGATATGCTTAACTGATAAATGTCTGGATTGGGTATAACTTAACTGTATACTATTTTTCATTAAAGTTATAAAAAAAAGATTAATTAATAACTTTACTTTATATAAAAAAGATTTGATGCAAATTCCTCCTTTACGAGTTTTGGCTATATACATTGTAAGAGTTTATAGGAGCCTATTGTGTTTTGAAATCTGATGATGTCTTCGATACAACGTAGAGTCTATAAGATTAGTTGGAACATAAATTTTTTTTAATAAACAGGCTAGAGTTGCTTATGTGGCTATCTCAAAACACCCCCTACTTTAGCTATATACTATGTTTTGTAATGTTAAATGGTTGAAATCTATTATATGCATGCAATGGGGCAACGTGTGGTGGTCTTTTTTCTATACACTTTTCGTAAATTATTTAGTTTACACTTTACGGTATATTACAATTGCTTAGTTTTCTTTGATTTCGTTTTCGCAATTTTATTGGTCTCAAGATAGTTTCTAACTTTCTCGCTGTTTGGTTTAGTGATTTGATTCCTGACGAAGCAAGCTTCCTACACTTGCAACCGTTGGTGGGTAGTTGAAGCTCGACAGATGGTTATTTTAAATATCTGATCTGTTAAATGAGGGGAAATTTGTGGTACCATTTCTATTACTAAAAGATGATTCAACTCGATGACTCTTTGGTTTCTAATTTGATATATGCAATATGTGTAGGTGTTTCAGTGCAACTCAGTTGGGCGAGATCAGATGGTTCCCAAATGCCATGGCTGCGGGTTTCGGTGGCAGCCTAGAAGTTTCGTGGGAGCGGGTGTAGGTGGAAGCCTTCAAATGTCGTGGTTGCGGGTGTAGGTCGCAGTAATCATTGGGCTGCTGGTCCTATAAACGACTTTACATCAGTATATAGTGGAAGTGGACGTTTAAAGGTATCACAACGGCCTTATCTTTATCGTTAAAGGACTTTTATCGGGTGAAAATATGACTATATTGGTGGACAAAAAAATATACTTAAGTTTTGTCTTGCTTCAAAGTTCTATAAATTCTACTATAATAATGCTAAAAAAATATAAAATGCCTATACACATACTTTATTTGTGTATGATACTGCTTTATGCAGAGGTGCAAAGATTTGCTATAGAATTAAGTACACAAATAAAGATTTGCAAAGATTAACAATAGGGTAGGATATTTATGAGTGAATAGTTATTTGTTTGGGCCTTATGAACATGAGTACTTTGATTTTCAATTTGTCTAGACCTGAATGTTGCACGTCTGTTTGTCTAGGTTGATACAATTGGAGGAAGGGCAACAAACGTCACATCAACAGGCTTGAACCTACTGGAATCCTGGCCAAGTACACACAACTACCATGTTCAAATGCACAGTTGGTAGCAAAAATAGTTGATGGTTCGGTGTTGGCTGGTGAACCGCCATTGATGTCGGCTATATCAGGCGGCCAACTGGTTAAAATCCATATGAAATACAACAGATTAAGCAGTGGCATGTCATCAATTGCATCAAAGGTGTAATAGCTTTTGCGATTTTCGTATGTATTGTTATGAGTTATAACCTCTTAAACGTGTTCTTTATGCACAATCGGCTTCGGGTTTGTAGAACGTATGTATCCATGTTAACTCTTTACGCATGTTCATTATATATGCTTTATTAGCTTCTACTTGTTCTAAATCTATAAACATCTCCTAGAAATTACCCGCCGCGAAGCGCGGGCATTAATCCTCGTATACATAAATAAAAAACACTTTACCTATAAGGATTTGTTTGATATGCATATTATGGCGAAATAAAATAAATAAATTAATTAAATGAAGAAAATAATATAGCCTAGATATGGTTTCCAGATCGGAGATCCATCAGACGGTATCTCCCCATGGCCTTTCACCTCTGAAGGAGTGAAAGGTTAGTCCATATGCAATAGAAGTGGGCAAACCTTTCGAGTTGAACTATGTCAAGTTGGAGACACCTCTTTAGCTATGAGATGATTAGACAGCTAGGCTAATTGATCAAAGTGGGTATCTCCAGTAGACCCAAAGATCATGGAACAAATAGGGTGGGTAGGCCCAACCACCATACTACACGTACAGACACGAACCCTTTACACATTAGACTACTATAGACCTGTTCATCATTTATGGATTTTAGGTAAGAAGATTAGTGTTGAGTTTATACACTAATGCTTACTTTGATTGAGATGGTACTCAATCCTAGTGATAGTAGGACTTCATTTTAAATGATAATACTACTACATATACGTGCTTGACGAAAAGCACTGTTGCACTACTCATTTATAAAATAAGAATACTTTACTGTTTGGGAAGCTGTTAAGAATATTGTCTTATATAGGTGTTCTACTTGCTTCAAACAGCCTACGCAATGTACTATGACAATGCTAGTATTATTGTATTAGCAGTTGAGCGCACATATACAAAATGACAATCATCGTATTATTCAAAATCTTCACTATTTGTGAGTTTCTGAAATAAGCATTCTCAAAGTTCACTCAGATGACAACTCAACATGTCCTTGTGTAAAGTCAATGTCTTGTTATCCAACATGTTCATCATGCTAGGAACATTGGACTTTGACCTTCTAGTAGTCTCATGTATATCTATTTTTTAAGTATTTTGATAATGGAACACTAAGCAGTTTTATTAAATAATGAATTGATATACTTGGTATGATCGTCTTCATTTGTACTATTGTGTTCTATATTAGCATATTTAATCCATGATTAATTTACTTATTCTAAATCATCCATTGTCAGTTGTTGATGCGGGAGTATCGATGAATTAAGACAAATATGAGTCTTTTGGTCATATTCATTTAGAAAGAATATTAATTAATGATGTCTCCAAACTCATATGTGTTCATTGGATGAACATTGGATTGACCCAACCTACGAGAATTCACTGCATGGATCGTCGTCAATAGTGAATCTCGCAAGTGGCTGAATATCTCATCCTTACACTTGAGATGCAAGCAGGTTTTGTATGTGTGGAATGTCAATCTTTGATATGGTTCAACGTTGTCCTGAACAAGGCTTTTATAAAGACCATTTTCACGTGCGATGTGAAACACATGAACGACATGTGCAGTCAAAATAGGATTTGTTCCTCCACATGTATTGGAGTTTGATACAACTGAGCCCCTCGATGAATTGTATAGATGTATGTGTGGCCACACCCAAATGTAATTAAGATGATACTTGATTAATTTGGTAATCTAGTTCAATATCTATATCGAGAAACAGAATAGTTAAACTTAAGAATGACTTTTCATCCATGTCTAAAGTTTAACAGAGTATCCGAAACAAAAGTATGAGTGATATCTAAACCATTTAAATGAGATGTTTAAGAAACTATCCTCATATGTTTTGGGGGGCATTGACGTGTTGCTAGACGCTAACCTTTGCTTGTATAATTACTTGATCATTATGACGTGTGCAATTGGGAGCTGTAGGAGTATGCTCTTGTCATAATAACTAATTATATGGCCTAGACACATGTGAGCCTATGGGATCATACACATATACACAGAGGTAGCAAATGATATATACCATGTCTATTGTATTTACGGTATATAGATAACCTAGTAACTCGAGATGGCTATGGGGCTTCTATTGCAACCCATCTAGAGCCCATTTATTTTCGGCAAATAAAGGAGTCAAAAGGGATTCAAAATAAAACGTTTCATTATTGGTTTTAAAACATAGTGCTAATTTGGTAACTTATATATGATTGATTTATAAATCAATACATTAAATGACTTTGACAATATAGTCATTCATGAATCATTTTGTTTTTAAAAAGACAAGACACACGGCAAGAAAAATAACTATGCAAATGGAATGGGTTTTTTTATCTCTCAGCTTTAACTATTGTAGTTAAAGGCTTAATGATGTGCTACGGGTTATCAAGACTAGCATCTATCTGGTATACAAGGACGTATAGTGTGAATACATAATATAGATGATGTACTTTGATCATTGGGTTTCTTGGTTAGATTTTTTGTTGGTGATTGGTCTCCATTCGATCCTACCGAATCACGTTACAAAGGTATACTTTTATTATCTTTTATTTTGATTAATCATATGACTATATGAATCCGTTCATAGGTGATCTTTCCGACGCGTTTATTATTTATTCATATCATATATATATATGAATAATTACCTATAAGGTCAATGATGACATGGTGGCGATTCCAAGCAGTGATACGGTGAAGAAAGCATAAATTACACTAAAACCTCATGATGATGAAATAAACCTTCTCCACTAGCACCTTCATCAAAAGATCCCTCATCAAGATTAGTTTCTTCTCTCCTATGTGGAAAACGATGATGTTGTATGTTATTAAATGTCTGGGAGGAAACCAAGGATCTCATGACCAACTTCGTGGGTCAGCAGACGATCGTTTACAACCTTATTTTGGGTTTGGATATTGGAATCGCTCACGTTCTCTACTCTGACCTCATCGATAAACTAGTTAACAAATGGAAGAAGAATAGACTATCAACCATCTACTACACTCGATACATTTCTTTGATCATATGGCACTTCTTGGGAGACAAGTATCATACTTATGAACCTCTTTCTCTCTCGTTCGCATCACCACTACGTATCTGAAGACTCTGCTGGAAGATGAAGTGCCTCTGACGAGAAACATGCTAAAAGTTGCTGGTCATGGTGGACCAGGGAGCTCTTGATCCCTCAATCAGAGGTGAATACAGAAGAAACCTCTGAAAAGTATTTGTCCAAGACATATGTGCAGACTATCTATCAGTCCAAGGCTCCCAAGGATAAGAAGAAAAGAAAGAATGAAACCCCTTTCCTCTGAACCAACATCTTCTAAAGACGTTTGCAGAAAGAAGAAGTCCAAGAAACAATCATCTGTTACTCAACATGATGACATTATCGTTGAGCCAAACTCGAATGAACAACATGTGTCTGGCGTCTCTATATCAGCTGAGACATCAGGGAATCCTTCCACCGCTCATATCTCCAAGGTATTAAGTTTGAATCTCTTTTATTTTTTGAGGTTCACAAGTAATCACTCTCAATCATATGCATGTAAGAGTGATGAAGTTTAGGGTTTACCTCGACCCTTAGAGTGTCAGTGTCTGCACTTAGATCCCCTAAGACCTCAGTACACTATGTCTCTGCATCAGGAAGTGATTCATTTGTGCTTATAACGCAACCCAATGATCCTACACCCTTTGGACAGTGATATGGGAAACAAAAACTAGAGTACACATATGTCTCGACCCAGAGTGTCTGTACTTCACTCAGTCTCTGGTTCCCCTCATGATTAAAAGAGTCCCAAAGAATTTATTCTTTTGGGAAGACTAATAATCACCCTTAGTCTTCCTAGGGGCAACGAGAAAATAACAACCATTCCCTTCATCATATACACAAATTAAAAGAGTCCCACGTAGTAATCCTTATGGGGAGCTGGATAATCACACCCAACAATCCTGGGGGCAACGAACGGCGACCACTCACCTTATCATGCTTCATCTGTAACACCCCATTTTGATAATGGAATGTCACGCGTAATTATGGCGTGTCATCAAAGCATACAAGGATAAATGTATAAAACATTACATGACCATGGGGATAACCGGAATCAAACATTGGTTCCCAAACATAAGCCCAAAACATAATAAAGCAAAAGAAATGAATGAAAGACTATACAAGCATAAATATATGAAGGCAAAAGGGAAAGAAGTCTCTAGCAGCTTCCATCCGATGCACGTCCTCCAAATGCTCGAGTCTTTCCTAGGGTACCTGCCGTTTTGGGACATGGAAAGGAAAGTAACGGCTGAGCAAAACGCTCAGTGCACGGATATAGACATAGTATAAGTGACTAAAACATAATAGAGAGTTAGAGACTTAATAGCAGCGGAAATGTATAAGTCCTGGAAAACCTGGAACATGTTCATAAAACTGGTTTTATAGTTTGAAAAGCCTTATGTTAATCTTATGAAAACTGTTTAACATATTTTACCATTTGCCAATATAGGTCATGAATATCCACCGTGCATGAATAATTGGAGGGGTGACCTCATCATGCAAATTATAGGGGCTGCCTCTAATTTAATATACTGATTTTATGGGTAGGAGGGATCAACTCCTTGTGAAGGATGCAAGGCACACACCACATTCACCATATAATCCTGAATAAAAACGTGTAACTAGGATGCACCCATACGCCCCACAAGATAAATATAAATAAATGGCCAAAAGCTGAAGGGACGCCACGAGCAATCACTCCGCCGTGGTGAAGTCATAACATCAGTGCCTCTAATGTTTTGGTTATGGTACCTCCATAACTAGGTGAAACTGGTCATGCATGTATATGGCTATAGGTGATCATATTTAAAACATAAGCAATGAAACTCATACTTATACTACGGGAAAACAATTGGCTGCATACGGGGAAATCCTAATAAGGAAAGAATGTCCATACTGAAAGGACGGGAATCCGTACCTTATGTCCAGTGAACGAGAACGATGAACTGCGAGAATCCTACTTCCGAAACACTAGTGCTACATAAATACGTACATGAAATAAGTATCTGCTTACTACATACATAGCTGGTTCTATATCATGTCTTAGCTTATTTTATGTGTTCTTACCATTTACACTGTTTATAGCCTTAAACTGTGTTAAATCTTATATTCAGCTTAATCTGATTAAGTATTTCTGATATTTCATGTGTTATTATACTTACTGTGTAATAATAAGTAACTTTCCAAAAATAGCAGGTTTCCTTAAATAGAAAGTTTCCAAAAATAGAAAGTTTCCAAAAATAGAAAGTTTCCAAAAATAGAAAGTTTCCAAAAATAGAAAGTTTCCAAAATAGATTTGCTGCTTAAAATAGATAAGTTTCTAAAAATAGAAAGTTTCCATAAATAGATTAGCTGCCTTAATTAAATAAGTTTCCATAAATAGATATAAGCTGGTTAAATAAGCTAAGTAAATAAGCCTACGTATTTTCATGATTATTTTCTAAGTCATATGATATATTATATAGTTTAATAATTATTTCATGTAATTTAATTAAACTATAGGTTATAATATTTGATTAAAGTATGACATGTTTTTAATTAAATATATTAAATACTTAGGTTAAAACATGTATTATTAAATACTAATAATATAACCTAAGTCATGTTTAATTAATTAATTATATCCATGGTTTTAAAATAATTAATTAATTATAAGTCTTAATAATAAAAATACTTAGGTTAAAATAATTCATGTTTATAATTAATTAGTTAACCTAAGTCATGTTATTAAATTAATTACATCTTATTAATTTAATTCTTAATCTAAGTTTATAACATAAGCAACTAGCATAATCATGATCCGGATATAGGCTTAAAAACATGCACCGGATATGAACAAACACCGTACCCCGAACCAATTCGGGGTACCCCCTTGCTGCCGTGGGACCCACACGCACCAACCAAGACCCAAAAAGGTCTTGGTGGTGGTCGGTTAGAACAAACCGAACCCCCTTGGGGTCGGTTGTTCCTGCGACCCAAAACAAACACCCCTTAGATCGATCCCATTGATTAATTAATGACCATAACATGTTAGATCTAGGTTTAATTAATATGTTTTTATGAAAAACAACACGTGTTCTTAATTAATAAAAGATTAATTAAAAGAAAACAAGTAAAAAGGTTTTACCGTATTCGTGGATCAAAAGGGTGAAGAACAAACACGAACAATTACTAAATCAACAAGATCCAAGATCAAAATCACCCCCTTATGGTGGTTTGTAGGTGGCGGCACACAAGGAGAGGAGGAAAGGGATTTTAGGTTTTCTTGAAATTCTTCTGTAAAAATAATTTGAGTAGTGAAATTACTAATCCCTTCCTTTTAGTAAAATTGACAATGGGCTTGGCCCATTGTCCCTATGTTGGCCGCGGGTAGGGACTCCCTTGTGGGGGTCCCGTACCTCGTTTCGTGTCTTGTAATTTCGTACACATTTACGTTTAATTTAGTTCGTGTTTTAAAATTTCTCGTTACGTAAATATCCTACACTTATATATTTAATTACGCTCGTATTAAATATATATACGTAATTAATAATATCTCGTGTTTTAATTACGCTCGTGATCTCGTGATCGTATGTTCGTGATTAATTATTGCTAAATAATTATTACGTGATCGTGCAAATAAAATACTTATCGTGTTCTAACACGTACGTAGTACATAAACTCCTAATACGTAAACGTAATCATGCTATATTAGGAAAGTTTTAACTAGTACGTACGAACTTAAGGTACTATGCATGGTAAAAGCATGCGGGTTTTACAACTCTTCCCCCCTAAAAAGAATAATTCGTCCCCGAATTATAGATAACGTAACTGAAAGAGAAACATACCCGAATCAAACTGAGAGGGTATGTAAGATAAATTAACGTGCAGGTGACCTGGCAGAAAGACCGCAGAACGTGACATGTCTTAAAAGGACATGGAACGTGACGTGGCTGAAAGGACATATCTAATTGATAAGAGAAAACGGATAAGAAGTCCGGATGGACTTGTTCGTTTCCAAGTGGCTTCCCTCTTGGAACGGTTCCTTACAAGATCTTGACACCAATGATAAGTCATGGTCCTCCTGACCTTGACTTGGAGTACGAAGAAGTTCTTGATTATCTACGGAAGGTAGATCCCCTAAATTCGATCGAGGAAAATGAGAGTTAACGTGCCAGGGTATCTGAAACGTTACGATGAAAGACAATTTGACTCAACTGTTAGCCAGAAACGATGCGCGAGACATAAAGAAACGTAGTACGTGAAAAATTTTGAACGTGATATGTGAAAAATTTTGAACGTGCTACGTGGAGATAAGGCGAGTGTAGTATGAGTAACATATTGTGATCCATGATATGTGTAACATATCTTGATCATGATATGAGGAACGTGGAATGAACATGACATATGAAACATATCGTGATCATAGAATACAATGGCAGTAACGCCAAACGCTAGAAGGTGAGACATAGATTATGACGAGAAACGTCTATCTGAGGATAGGGAGTTATACTAAAATTGGGTCTGGTCTCCCAAGTTCTTGCAAAACTTCCCAGAATGAGAAAAAGGAACTTAACATCGTAAGCCTAGATACCATGGTGTCATGAACGCGAGGGCGAAAGCAAGGCGTGGAATTAGAATGAAGACGTGAAGTAAATAAGAAGCACAATTGCAAATGTTTATCTGACCCGATAACTGAGGGGTTACCAAGTGATCGGATGAGCCTTGGCTGGAACATGTCCGATAAATTTGTTTGTTCTGAAATCCTTACGGATGTAAGGATTCTGCAGACTTGATCAAACTGTTTGCAATAACCCAGATAGCATCATGCTTCATCTGAGTTTGCATTAAATTGGTAACCAAAATCCGTGGAGATCTTGTCCCATTTCAATTCACAATTCCAGATGATGAAAACATCCCAGTCTGTTGGTGTCCTATCTTAGCCTGTTTGTATGACAGGTATAAAGATATGAACGTAACTATATCTTGCTTCATCGAACTTGATACATAGGAGTTTGCGAAACCCTGAGTCTCTAAATCTAGACTTCTCCTAGCGTAGGATTTTCTAGAACACCTAATGTAGTGTAGGGTTCTCTCCTTTACGCATAAGCTGAGTCATGGTAAGATTAACCATAAAACCCATGTGATTCAGTGTGTTACTGTAATCAAACAGAATTGATATTGGAAAAATTTCCAGGGTAGAATTTCTCTTGTCATAGAGTTAGGCTTAGAGGAAATCAGGTTATCCTTAATGAAAACGCTGATGACTTTGTTTAGGAGTTCATGGAAACTCAATTATTAAGTCCATAATTTTGTTGGAGCATTGATGAGACTAAATCAAAATTATAAATCTAGCATGACCGAGTCGTGTACGAATAGCAGTCATGGACATGTCCTGCTGTTTCATTCGTCACTGTTGGCAGCATGATCATGAGTTCGATCTTGGAAAAGTGATTAACACCATACGGTTGATTGGACATGTTGTCAATATGTGGAGGAGAAATACGGTCATGAATGGTGATTTGTTTAAGTCGACGGTAGTCGACACATAATCTCATGGTACCATCCTTCTCCTTGTAGGTTCTTCTGGAATGTATAGGAAGATTTTGGAATAAATCAACTGGCTATGCGTAAAAGACTTTAGTGGTCGTGTCTTACTGACAGTTAGAAAATTTTAGCGACCATGGCTAACAACGCACATGCTTGTAAGCATAGATAATTTGTACCAATTTTCCCGATGGGAAATCAAGCTGAATGTATTCAGGGGCCTGAACATTACTGTACATAATTATGAATCGTAGCATGGTGTGCTGTTCATAGTACATAATTAGGATAAAATTCATCTCGTGTCTGTCCGAGGAAATGCGTTAGCAGCTTGGATCTCATCATTAAGCTGAAGGAAAACCTTCGTATACGTGGGAATACGAAAGGCGTCCTTCATGGTTATGAATATATGAACCATGGTGAAAGAAATGAAAGTAACATCAGCAACGCGACAGTTCTCACTGATGCGCCGATAACGGTACTGAAATTCTTGTGGCCTGATTAATACATGGCACAACAAAATGGATATACCCTTGGAGGGTACCCTGAATTTCTTAGAAATGTTCCATAGTTGGACGTGAGTCATGTGTCTTGACTCGTGTCTTGGAACTATAAGCATGACATATGTCTTGACTGGTGTCTTGACATGTGTCTTCAGAAAGTATACGTGAGACATGTGTCTTGACTGATGTCTTGACATGTGTCTCGAGACGTGAAACAAATATAACCACAATATAAGGTTATTATGCCAGAATTGGCGGATCGGTTGGACTTCTGATCATTTGTATCTCTGATCACGTCCGCGGCCGGAGCCTCGGTTGCGATTTCTAGGATAGTTTCTGTCATAGTAGTGGTTACTATCGTCCTGTCTGTCAGTTCCATGACGGTCATTCTTATGACCGTGATTCATGTAACTATTCAGTTGAGTGGCCGGCTGGTACCGGTTTGCACTCATATGGCTGAAATGACATCTGAATGACGTATGACATGTAACTAAGAATTAGGGACAATGATTGATGGAAATCGTCTGATGGTGAAGCATCTTCTCGTCCAATTGCTTTGCTTCGACGCCTTTGTCTTCGTCTTGTAGGATCTCCAGGTTGTGAACCGCATCCGCATCTCGTAGCGTCTCCGAACGTCAGCATCATCAACCTTTAGTAACATCCCCCCAGTTATGAGCGGCATCAACAATCTTGTAGAACATCAGCAATTGAAAATACGCCTGAGGTGATTCAGAATCGTCTAGCGAATACTCGTGCAGTATTGCAAGTGAAATACACATGGATTTAGGTACGTGTAATACACATGGAATACGGTACAAGGAGTACACGTTGAATGCACATGAAATGATCGGTATGGGGTCGATCATTTATCATGATCTAAAGAAAGTATATCATTTAAACGGTTAGGAAAACCATCATGATAACCTGGCAATGCCAGTATATACCTCATTCTGGTTGCATAGAGAAACGCTAAAGTGTGGTTACACAAAATTCAACGATGATTTGCCTGACAGCATGATCAATGAAAACCAACCATGACTATCATGAAAGCAGGATTCAATGAAATCTAACAATGTCTTGCAGGACATCGTAAATAACAAAAGAGGCGTAAAACATAATCAACATGAAGACGGAATTATCATGAAGAAACATGAAACCATCTATCACGAAGAATTATATAACATAACATAATCAGCATGAAACTGAAGTTAACCATGACAGTATGAAAACATACTTGACATAAAACATAATAACTTATGAGGGGGCATGAAAATTTTTTTATGCCAATTTAAATCATGAGAAAAATTTTATGCATGAAAAACAGTGCATGAATGCGTAATGTAGTTTATAAAACCTTTATATGTGCGAGGGAACGCCTATGGGTCGGTTCCAAAACAAAAGACGTGGCGAGGGGACGCCTATGGGTCGGTCCCAAAATTAAAAGTTTCGATAAAAGCACATGCGACTAAATAGGGCCAGTCCTGTACCAACCATTACTTAGTCATAATCCCTGCAACAATGATACATGAAACATAAATAAATGAACTCATATGTCAAAACTTATCAGAAGAAATTTTATGTGACTAATTATGAACTACTGGGGTTCAGTCCACATAGCCACAGTTCACGAGGAACATTATGCATGAAACAATGACACATAACTAAATATGAACGACGGTTGTCCATCCATATTAGTAAAACAATATCGATAAAACGTCAAGGTTAAAACCTCAAGGTGCTGAAAACATCATGGTTAATACAACAATGCGCTGAAAACATCAATACGTAGAATAACAGACGTTGGCTTAGAAAGCTTCTGGTGACTACCCACTAGTCACAGGTCGAGTTTTAGAGCCTACAGGTCGAAGCCTTGGCTCTGATACCATAATTGTAACACCCCATTTTGATAATGGAATGTCACGCGTAATTATGGCGTGTCATCAAAGCATACAAGGATAAATGTATAAAACATTACATGACCATAGGGATAACCGGAATCAAACATCGGTTCCCAAACATAAGCCCAAAACATAATAAAGCAAAAGAAATGAATGAAAGACTACACAAGCATAAATATATGAAGGCAAAAGGGAAAGAAGTCTCTAGCAGCTTCCATCCGAAGCACGTCCTCCAAATGCTCGAGTCTTTCCTAGGGTACCTGCCGTTTTGGGACATGGAAAGGAAAGTAACGGCTGAGCAAAACGCTCAGTGCACGGATATAGACATAGTATAAGTGACTAAAACATAATAGAGACTTAATAGCAGCGGAAATGTATAAGTCCTGGAAAACCTGGAACATGTTCATAAAACTGGTTTTATAGTTTGAAAAGCCTTATGTTAATCTTATGAAAACTGTTTAACATATTTTACCATTAGCCAATATAGGTCATGAATATCCACCGTGCATGAATAATTGGAGGGGTGACCTCATCATGCAAATTAGAGGGGCTGCCTCTAATTTAATATACTGGTTTTATGGGTAGGAGGGATCAGCTCCTTGTGAAGGATGCAAGGCACACACCATATTCACCATGTAATCCTGAATAAAAACGTGTAACTAGGATGCACCCATACGCCCCACATGATAAATATAAATAAATGGCCAAAAGCTGAAGGGACGCCACGAGCAATCACTCCGCCGTGGTGAAGTCATAACATCAGTGCCTCTAATGTTATGGTTATGGTACCTCCATAACTAGGTGAAACTGGTCATGCATGTATATGGCTATAGGTGATCATATTTAAAACATAAGCAATCAAACTCATACTTATACTACGGGAAAACAGTTGGCTGCATACAGGGAAATCCTAATAAGGAAAGAATGTCCATATTGAAAGGACGGGAATCCATACCTTATGTCCAGTGAACGAGAACGATGAACTGCGAGAATCCTACTTCCGAAAAACTAGTGCTACATAAATACGTACATGAAATAAGTATCTGCTTACTACATACATAGCTGGTTCTATATCATGTCTTAGCTTATTTTATGTGTTCTTACCATTTACACCGTTTATAGCCTTAAACTGTGTTAAATCTTATATTCTGCTTAATCTGATTAAGTATTTCTGATATTTCATGTGTTATTATACTTACTGTGTAATAATAAGTAACTTTCCAAAAATAGCAGGTTTCCTTAAATAGAAAGTTTCCAAAAATAGAAAGTTTCAAAAAATAGAAAGTTACCAAAAATAGAAAGTTTCCAAAAGTAGAAAGTTTCCAAAAATAGAAAGTTTCCAAAAATAGAAAGTTTCCAAAAATAGATTTGCTGCTTAAAATAGATAAGTTTCTAAAAATAGAAAGTTTCCATAAATAGATTAGCTGCCTTAATTAAATAAGTTTCCATAAATAGATATAAGCTGGTTAAATAAGCTAAGTAAATAAGCCTACGTATTTTCATGATTATTTTCTAAGTCATATGATATATTATATAGTTTAATAATTATTTCATGTAATTTAATTAAACTATAGGTTATAATATTTGATTAAAGTATGACATGTTTTTAATTAAATATATTAAATACTTAGGTTAAAACATGTATTATTAAATACTAATAATATAACCTAAGTCATGTTTAATTAATTAATTATATCCATGGTTTTAAAATAATTAATTAATATAAGTCTTAATAATAAAAATACTTAGGTTAAAATAATTCATGTTTATAATTAATTAGTTAACCTAAGTCATGTTATTAAATTAATTACATCTTATTAATTTAATTCTTAATCTAAGTTTATAACATAAACAACTAGCATAATCATGATCCGGATCTAGGCTTAAAAACATGCACCGGATATGAACAAACACCGTACCCCGAACCAATTCGGGGTACCCCCTTGCTGCCGTGGGACCCACACGCACCAACCAAGACCCAAAAAGGTCTTGGTGGTGGTCGGTTAGAACGAACCGAACCCCCTTGGGGTCGGTTGTTCCTGCGGCCCAAAACAAACACCCCTTAGATCGATCCCATTGATTAATTAATGACCATAACATGTTAGATCTAGGTTTAATTAATATGTTTTTATGAAAAACAACACGTGTTCTTAATTAATAAAAGATTAATTAAAAGAAAACAAGTAAAAAGGTTTTACCGTATTCGTGGATCAAAAGGGTGAAGAACAAACACGAACAATTACTAAATCAACAAGATCCAAGATCAAAATCACCCCTTATGGTGGTTTGTAGGTGGCGGCACACAAGGAGAGGAGGAAAGGGATTTTAGGTTTTCTTGAAATTCTTCTGTAAAAATAATTTGAGTAGTGAAATTACTAATCCCTTCCTTTTAGTAAAATTGACAATGGGCTTGGCCCATTGTCCCTATGTTGGCCGCGGGTAGGGACTCCCTTGTGGGGGTCCCGTACCTCGTTTCGTGTCTTGTAATTTCGTACACGTTTACGTTTAATTTAGTTCGTGTTTTAAAAGTTCTCGTTACGTAAATATCCTACACTTATATATTTAATTACGCTCGTATTAAATATATATACGTAATTAATAATATCTCGTGTTTTAATTACGCTCGTGATCTCGTGATCGTATGTTCGTGATTAATTATTGCTAAATAATTATTACGTGATCGTGCAAATAAAAAACTTATCGTGTTCTAACACGTACGTAATACATAAACTCCTAATACGTAAACGTAATCATGCTATATTAGGAAAGTTTTTAACTAGTACGTACGAACTTAAGGTACTATGCATGGTAAAAGCATGCGGGTTTTACATCATCATTGAAAGAGTACCAAGGAGTAATCCTTATGGGGGAGTTGTATAATCACACCCAACTATCCTAGGGGTAGCGAACGACGACCATTCACCATATCATGTTTCACATTAAAAGAGTCCCAAGGAATAATCCTTAAGGGGGACCCGGATAATCATGCCCAGCTATCCCAGGGGCAGCGAATGGTGACCATTCACTTTATCACTAATTCACAATAAAAGAGTCCCAAGGAGGGATCCTTGGGGGGCTGGATAAACACACCCAACTTTCCTAGGGGTAACGAATGACGATCTTTACCCTCATTACAAATTCATTATTCTGGCACTAACACATCTTATACATGAACAAAATCCAAATGATGAACAGATGGATGACATCGTTGGGGTCTCCACTATCACTGATTATGCTGAATCTGATATGGAATCCATGCAAGAGGATGATGTTATGAAGATTGAAGAGGATGCCACCATTTCTAGGTTCGAAGACATGGAGAATAATGATAACCAAGTTACTTCCGCTGCCATAAGATATGTACTCACATCCCCACCAAATATCAAAGAACTTGCAAATATGAAACTCTGGTCCCAAAAGCAAGAAGAACCAATCCCTAGCCCAGTTTCATTCCCAATAATGACAGATGTCTAGGAACTGGGTGCTAGGAATCTCTAGGAAGAGCAACAAAAACTCAAACCCATTCCATTTCCCTCATTACCAAGTGTTCAGGCGCTAGGTGCTGAGGATCTTTGAGTCAAGAGATGTGATGTCAGCTTGCCCAAACTAGACGCAAAATAAGATGCTATTTTGTCTGAACTCAAGACTCTATCAAATGCTATTGTAGACCTGACAAACAACTTGGGGAGCTCTATGACTAAATATCTATAGTCTACCCTTAAATCATTACTCCCTTAACTTTTGGGTGATGCTCTCAAGATCAATCTACCACCAATGCTGAACACTAGTATTAATCAACATTTGTCCTTTGCTATAACTGTTGCTATTAAGGAGAATGCCGTTGCACTAGCGAAAGCATCAAAACCTGCTAAGTCTCATTTGAAGAAACTACTTCAAGGAGAATTAAAAGAAATCTGCATTTTTGTGCATGAGGAGTTTGTAAATTTCAAAAAGCCGAGGCCAAAAGATTCATTGTACTTGAGAAATATCTGAAACAGACCTTCAGACACTCTGTGAAGGTTGAACTCTCCACCATCACTAAGAAATATATACAGATTGCACCAAGCATGTCATGAAAAACTTGCAAATGCTGGAAAAGATTACAAATCTCCAATTTCCAGCGATTGGACCTATAAGTCATCTCTCTGAAACACTCTCCAGCATGTCTAAAGACTTCAATGAATTGGTATATTTAGTCTCAAAGGTCGTTGGCATGCGTGAATCAATTGTAGCTTTGTCTAGAGCTACACCTGAGGGGGACAAATCTGCTGCAAACGACACACCAAAGTAGGGCTGAGCACGGCAGACCCAAAACCGACCCGGACCGGGCCGAACCGAACCGGACCGAGCAATTTTGGTCCGGTCCTTGGTCCGGGGTTTTGGACGAATTCGGTCCTCGGTCCACTCAGTCCGGTCCGGTCCAGTTCATTCTTACAAAAATCTCGTCAAATATGTCTAATAGGACCGGACCAGACCAAGGCCTGAACCGGACCAGACCAACCCGAACCGGACCGGACTATTTCGGTCCGGTCTCGGTCCGAGGTTTCGGACCATTTCGGTCTTCGGTCAGGTCCGGTCTTGGCCGGTCCACTTCGGTCCCAGACCGATGCTCAGCCCTACACCAAAGACAAAGACTTAGAAAACCACCTATGCACCAGAGACAATAAATGTTCATCATACTCTGATGAAGGAACTAAGGGGGAGCAAGCCAATGAGCATCCAACAAAGAAGCTTAAACCTACCATCATACCAACACCCACTCCTATGAGATCAGTCTCTGACAAAGAGTTTGAAGCTTTTGCTGCTAACCTCAACAAGCCGTATGAGACTCCCTTTTCACCATCCCCTCTTTATGAATCTTCCAAAGACAAAGGAAAATACGTTACAAATTAAGAGGAACAAGTCTTGAAGATCATATCTCTCTAAGCGGAAGGAGGATACTCTGTCAAACTCCTAGAGCTTCACAAGTTTAGAAGCTCTAGTGAAAACCCCATGACTTTGAAAGAAGCACATGCTCAAATGACTGAACAGAAACGACTTGTAGATCTCTAGCAAGCTAAACAGAAAAGCATAGAAGTATTGAAGCAACTCACTC
The DNA here is from genome assembly GCA_025667525.1 of Glebionis coronaria. Lineage (NCBI taxonomy): Eukaryota > Viridiplantae > Streptophyta > Magnoliopsida > Asterales > Asteraceae > Glebionis > Glebionis coronaria. Next base: position 108,347,202 of record CM046879.1, on the reverse strand, counting down.
CCACTGCTAAGGAAGCTCAGAGGCAAAAACTAGCTAAGATTGAATCCAAGAGAAACAAGATCAAGGAAGAATATCTGAAGGTGGTAAATGAAAGAGCTAACCCATATCAAATCACCAAATACAACTGCTTCGCTGATAGGAATAAGAAGGTGAACATGACCATCTTCAGAGGAAATTCACCAACCAACTACAAAGATGACAATGACTTCAAGCTAAAGAGTCTGGGACTCTCTGAGTGATTGGAACTCCTATCTCTGGCAACCAACAAATCTGGGCCTGGTGCATCCCAAATGATGAAGAATATCCAAGCTAAAATTGATCGGGTAAAAGAGACAGCTCACAAGCTCAAGATGCCATTACCACACCAACTGTCTGATGACCAGCCCAGGAACACTAGGAAACGAAAAACTCCAATGGGTTAGATATTTGAAAGATTAGTCACAAAGGATGTGGTCGTTAATAGAATGTACAGAAATATGGTACTTACCAAATAAATAACCAAACTAGTGGATGGTCAAGCAATCACAGAACCAGAGAAAGGCATGATCTTTATGAACATAAATTATGATTACAGTTTTTAGAGGGAAAGAGAGTTGTACCTAGCCTCCACAGCGTAGCTAATAAGACTCAAACAAATACTTCTGTTGAACTACGAGTATGCAGATGTTTTGGATAATGAGTTCGAAATGGAAATCAATTACATAGCTCACAAAGCTGAAGCTAAGAAAATCTGTGAGCTCAATCTTGATTCTTGAAGACCTTTTTATGTTTTATCTTGTAATCACCTTTTGGTGCATCTGTAATAGAATAGGTTGTTCAATAAAACTTCAAGTATGTTTGTTAAATTATGTGTAAGAAGAAGTTGTGTACTTACTTATAAAAATTTTATACTTAGTATAATTTATGCTCAAATAGGGGGAGATTGTTGGCCCAATGAAAGTTCTAACTATGGCCCAATCTATATTTGTTTTAAATTAGACTAAGTGTTACTTGTCGCTGTAGACCCCATCGACAGAGACTAGACCAGCTGAAGGTAAAGCCTCGGATAACACATCAGAAACATTCACGTCAAAGACAACGTTAGAGAAGTCGAAGATTATCTGAAGTCATACTCACCAGCTCTTGTGGATAAGATGGTATGTAGAAGGAATGTGTTGGTGTTCGAGGATTTTTGAGGTGGCAATACTCAGAGGTCACTCCAGACCCTTTTAAGATCTTGCGAGCAAATACTTGCCTTATCTCTTTATAGTTTAGGCGGGAGAATCTCTAAAGCACTTTGGGCGGGACAAAGTGAAGATTCAAGATAAAGAAGCCTAGTACGACCTAGTGGGAGAAGTGGAAAGTTGGAAGAACTGTTCATAAAAAGTTGGTTAAAGGCATGCCCAAGAATAGACATGCATTTAATGAAGTGTACTACTTTCACTCATAATCTGACACATGCCAACTACCCCTACTAAGGTAACATCCTCGTACCACTATAAATAGAGATAGAAAAGAGGAGAAAAGCATCACTTGTATTTATTGATAATATCCTTTGTCTTTTCTCCTTGTTGAACCTCTGGAATTCTTTGTTGTGTTCCAACGACTCTTAGGTTCACTTGTAAACTTGAGTCTCGAATCAAGTTTACTTGTTCAAAGGGTTCTTTCTTTTATTGTCATTCAACAAGTGTGATCCATAACACTTTGTAATACTTTGTTTATAAGCAATAAAGCATTACACGTTTGAAAACTAAATCACTAAGTGTTATCTTGAATTCGAGTTATAGTATTAAATAGGCGTATTTTGGGACTTTCACCCACCATAAAGTCACAAAAAAGTACCTAGTATTTGTTATCCTGTTTATAGTTTAGTGCCAGTTATTGTCAGAGTTTGTTCTGTGTTTTCTGTTTATTTAATATTTTTGACCAGTAAAAACGTATTATTTTTTTCCGCACTTTCAACTTCACAGTTTTATAACGTATACAAAATTATAAAAATAAAAAAAATGAAAAAGTTAAGGATACAAATGGTGAAAATGAAGGGTCTTAAAGGCCTTGGTATAATAACGCCCGAGCGGCGTTAGAGCCGACATGACACGACGTTGGTCAGTGTTACTATACCGCCCTCGACATTGCTCTCAGGGTGTTGGACCTGACGTTAACGCGCGTTAGGGTGAAAAATGTAAAAAAAAACAAAATGTCAAACATCCCTTTTGATATTTAAAGTGATAAAGAAGAAAAAAATGGAGAAAGTGTACACTTGATTTTCTTGTTTCTTGTTGTTGTTGAAGGCATTGTACCAAAAACTTATCAGGGAAGATGGAGACAATAATGGAGGAGGCTATAAAAAATCTACATGTTTATAAAGTATAGATATTTTAGGCCCATGAATTTTGTATCAATTTATTTTGGCCCGATGCATGTTTATCTTATTTTAAAATATATTTAAGGCTCAATGTATAGAATTTATGCAAGGCCCAATGTATATTTTTTTTGTGTTTTTTTAAAAGTATGATAATATGTATTTTTATTTAATAAATGAAATGATCAATTTTAAATTAATAAAATGTTTGTTTAGGAGGTTTTATGAAAATAAGGAGGTGAGTGGTGTTATAGTTAAAGGAGCTTTTTTAACGGCGAGTTAGTAAATAGTGATTCGAACTCACAGTAACATCCATTTGAGTAATATGCGAGCCTCGAACCTTCTCTTTTAGAGGATAAACCGCACTCCTGCTTCTATTTCTTTACCTCTAAAGGTCCTATGTCCTTAGTGAGACTCGTACTTGAGACAATTCTAATGTTACCCTTGGTGACCAACTGAGCTATCTTAGTTGGTTGTAATAATCATAAGAGTTGATGTTATTTTGATGTTATGCTAATGTAATAGCATTTTTTATGTTATGGTGTTCCGACACATACCTTTTATTGTAACCTCCCCATACAAAATAGTGTTAAAATGAACCTTGTAATCTGATATTAACCTTGGGGACTTATTATGTAACTTGTATAATTGCAGGGACTTAGGCTGCCAACTTGGAAACTCTCTTTGGACTTTAGATATGGGCTTGGCATTTGGGTTGTGTGAAGATAGAAGGCCCATCCTTGTTTTTGGGTTATGACCGTTGTGTTAAAAGTTGTATATTACCCTAACTCATTCTGAGTTAGGGTCAAGGGAGTGTGTGTGTTTGTTCCAGCCGTCAATGGCTACCAGACTCTCTTTCTTTATGATTCTGGGTTGATTCATCTTGTAGTTTCTATTTAATCTTTGTAAGACTATTATCAAGTAGATAATAGATCCAAACCATAATTATTTGTGGTGGATTTAGTGTTTTAAACTCTCTTTTATTCAGTTAGTTTTGAGATTAATATAAAGTGTTTTTGAATCATCATATCTTGTTTTTTCTACATGGTATCAGAGTCTAGTTTACGAATCTGACTCTGTTATTACGAAAAGTTTTTTGATAAATCCTTTCTTTTTGATACTTTTTTGATACAGTCTCTAAAAATTGGTTTTCCTTTGAACCAGCTTTTAAAATAGCTTTATACTCTCTCGACTTACAAAACCCCTATTTTTTGAAAAGAATTAGGGTTTGACTTTTTTGGGGATCTTTTGATTTAAAGGTTCCGGTGACTAATTGGTGTTACTATTAGGTTCCTTGTGGCATTCGCACTATCATACGTGGTGAATCCCTAATATTCTACAAAAATTAGGGTTTATTGTTTGTGATCTGTTCTTGGAGGTTTCTTCGCGTTGTTTGGTTACTTTCTTGGCGGATTTGTTGACGTTGTTGATTTTCCCTAATCTCCGAGAAGAAAAATTAGGGTTTGTCATCTTGGAGGTTCTGATACCTTCTAGACTAAGTGAATCTAGAAGTATCGGTTCGATTGTGCATGTTTTGGGCTCACTGTAACACCTCTTACTCTATCTCCTTTGATTGTTATTTGGTTATCTGTTTATTTATCTATTTCTGTTAGGTTGGTTGTTTTTTATTTCTTGACCTTATATTTTTGGATCCTCACTCACTACTTGCCCTTGACCTACCACCCTTGAGTGGTTTGGAAGCCTGGGAAATTTGTTGGTAGTGGCGTGAGTTCTTTTTTACACTTGTGACTTTTCACCATGTCTGACCATGAGGGGTCTGCACATGGTGATGATGATACTCAGAGTGTGACTGATCCAGTCACACTCATTAGCAAACTTTATTTGAGTGATCCATTACACTTACACCCTAATGATACTACTGTTTTAACTTTTGTTTTTGTTAAATTAAAAGGGACTGAAAGTTATCAAGTTTGGGCTAATGTAATGTTACTTGCTTTAGAAGGAAAGAATAAGATTGGTTTTATAGATGGTACTTGCAAAAGGTCCTTAACTGATGAGATTTTGGGAAAACAGTGGGATAGGGTCAATGCTATTGTTCTTGGTTGGATTTTGAACTCTATTTATGAGGAACTGTTCCTTGGACAAATTTTTTTCAAAAAAGGCTAAACATGTATGGAATGAACTAAAGGAAAACTACCATAAAGTTGATGAGTCTGTTATATTCAATCTTCATCATAAGATTAATACCCTTAAACAAAATGGGTCTAACTTGTCTGATTATTACCGTAAATTGAATGCTTATTGGAAACAATATAATGCTATGATTGAATTGCCTAATTGTGTGTGTTCTGCTTCTAGTGAATTTAAGAAACATAATCAGTTGTTAAAGCTTATGCAATTTTTGATGGGGTTGGATGACTCTTACAAGAGCATTAGAAGCTACATTCTCTCTATAGAAAGTCTGCAAGATGTTAAGGGTGCCTATGCTATAATTTACAGTGAGGAATCTCACAGGTTAGCATCTGGGACTCTTGTTGGATCCTCCCAAAGGACTCAGACATCTGCCTTCTTGTCTAATGGGCCTGCTAGAAACAATTTTCAGAGAAATCAGAACACTAACAGTGGGAATTATAGACCTAACAATGGAAACAATTGCATGTTTAGACCTAACTATGTCACCATTGGATTTAGACCTAATGCTACTACCAATACTGTGTTTAGACCTTATGGTAATTCTAATTCTGAGATTGTTTGTGAAAACTGTGGTTATAATGGTCACACCATTGATAGATGCTTCAAGATTATTGGTTATCCAAATGATTTTGGGAAGAAAAGGGGGGGGGGGGGGAAGTTTCAAAGGCAAGAATGTCTCCAACAGTTCTGTTGGAACATCCTCTTCATCTGGATTCAGTGATGAACAACTTGCCACTTTGCTCTCCATGTTTAAGGATAACAAGGGTTGCACTAGTGGATCTAGAAAAAAATGTTCAAGCCAATATGGCAGGTATTTACTTTAACAATAGTAGGATATTTAATGCTAAATTTGAGAAGTTTTTTTGTTCTAACACCAACATCAAAACTAAACTTGGGCAAATTGGGAAGGTTGTTGATTCTAGGGAAAATCAACATATGACCAACAATGATAATGAATTGGAAAATGTGTTTGATATATCTCACCTTAACATCAAGGTGGCTCATCCCAATGGGACTGAGGCCATCATTTCTAAAATTGGCAATTTAAATCTTTCTAATGGTTTAGTCTAGTTTGATGTTCTTGTTATACATGATTATTGTGCGACCTTGATCTTTGTTCACAAATTGGCTAAGGATAATAAGATTTTGGTTGTTTTTGATGAAAATAAATGTTTTTTTAAATCAGGATTTGAATCTCAAAATGTTTTGGGGACTGGTAGGCAATATGGTGGTCTGTACTATTTAGATATAGAAGGTACTAAATGTATGAATGATTCCAATGTGCTTACTTGCTCTTTGTCTAAACATGATTGGCATTGTAGATTGGGTCACCCTGCTGACCCAGCTCTAAATGTTCTCAAAAATTCTTTGAATATTACTTTTGCTGATCAAACTAAATTTTGTGAAATATGTCAAAGGGCTAAACAAACTAGAGAACCTTTTCCATTAAGTGATCATAAAACTAAGTCTCTTGGTGAACTTGTTCATTTTGATTTATGGGGTCCTTATAGGGTGACTAGTCACACTGGTCATAAATATTTTCTAACTGTTGTGGATGATTTCACAAGAGCTATTTGGGTGTACTTGATTAAAACTAAAGATGAAGTTGGTACCTTCATTGAGATTTTTTACAATCTTTTAAAAACTCAATTCAAAAGAACGTTAAAGTTTTCAGAAGTGACAATGGGACTGAATTTGTTAATCATCCCTTTCAAAACTTTTGTCATAAATAGGGAATTGTACACCAAACATCTTGTGCTTATACGCCACAACAAAATGGGGTTGTTGAAAGGAAACATAGGCATCTTCTTAATGTTACTAGATGCCTTATGTAACACCCACTTGGATAAGTGGACCGTTACGTGTATTTATGGCGTGTCATCAAAGCATAAGGTAAATGTCCTAAAACATTAACTGACCATAAAGGAAATACCGGAATCAAACATCGGTAACCCAAACATAAGCTCAAAACATGAAAAGTAAAATACTGAAGGAAAGGACTAAACAATGTCCAAATAAGCAGAATAATGTAAGAAGTGAATAAAGTAAGAAGTCCGGATAGCTTCCATTCAATGCACATGCTCTCAGAATCCTAAGAGCGTCCTGGTGTACATGCCGTTAGAACATGAAAGAACTACGGCTGAGCATAACGCTCAGTGAACGGATATAAAGCAAGATAAGGAATTACTGAAATAAACAGATGATAAAATACTGGAGCTGTAAGACTGATAAGTAAAGTTGCAGCGGAAATCTGTGTATAATCTGTAAAGTCTGATTTATAGATAATAAGCTGAACTGTTATCTGTTAAATCTGAAAACATGCATTTACTGTATTTTAATTGCCAGAGCTTATATAGGTCATGTGTTATAACAACGGTGCATGAATAACTGGAGGGGTGACCTCGTCATGCTGTAGAGGGGTGACCTCTAAATACTGTAGAGGGGTGACCTCTAAATACTGTGCTGGGTGGAGGGATCACCTCCAATGTGAAGGATGTAGAGCACACACCACATTCACCCTGATAACTATAAACTAATAAGCCAAGGATGCATCCATACGCCCCACTAAAAATACTGATAAAATGGCCAAACTGAGCTGAGTGGGACGATGCAGGATATCACTCTCCTGCATGTGAGTCACGACACCGGTGCCTCTAGTGCCATGTTTACAGTACCTCTGTAACTAGCTTAAACTGGTCATGCTTGTATATAATGCTCAGGCAATTTATTTAGTTATTAACATGATTACTGATAAGCTTAAACATATAATAGGGAAAACATTTGGCTGTAGAGGAGGAATCCTAATCATGCATAGAAGAAAGTCCTTACTGAAGGACGCGAAATCCGTACAATTTAATCAACTAAACGAAAGAAACAGCGAATCATAATAGTAGAGAGATAGGAATATCCGTACCTTCGTAAATCTTGACGTCTAAACAAAGTCCAAACTTATATTCTCGTAAAATTATCTACACGAGTTAACCAAATATTAATTAATGTTTTTTAGACCAACTTAATGTGAGCCTGACCATATTGCTATCTACTATCCATTTTGTTAACCTCAAGCTGATGGATGAGCATGCTTATAATATATGCATGCATTATATTAGAATTAAACAAAAGTGAGTGTTTCATGTCTCTTGACGCGTCAAAAATCTATCTTAACCGAAAAAGATGGTACTAAGTTAACACATGATAATAATTACGTCAATGTTTATAGTATAAAATGCTTGATCGTTATTTTGCCACTTTTCCGTGTACTTAAGAAGTTGGTTCATAAAATGATAGGATTTTGTCAAAGAAAACATGTTTTCAAACATTAGAGGTTAACTCGGATATATGACATATTTAAGGAGGCAATCGTGTTTCACATTCGATAGTCCACGCAAGTCCTTTTTTTTCATACCTTACCCGTATTTGTTACGTTGTCTTACAGTTATAAAATATTAGTCACTTGATTTACTTATCAAACTGTTAATATATTCAAAACATATTTGTTAGCAAGCTTAAGGTGTAAAAAAATGACTAATTACATCTTTGCAATGATTTACTAGCTTGTTGTTTTTTTAATTATAGCTAACTTTCAAAAGATCTAGTCATCGAAGAAAATGAGTTTATGAATATTATAAATAACATATGATTAATAACATGGCTTAAGAATTACCTATGTGAAAACGAGAATAGATAGTAACCAACATGAGTAGGATCCTCGATCAAGAACACTACAAATCGATGCGACATCATCCGAATTCAAAGCTCACGTTTAAGTGAACACTAACTAACCAATATGTGATCGGAACTCAATTCCAAGAGCGGACTTGCAAACCACCCGCGAGCATGCACAAAATCGAATCATGAACTCGGACTAACTTGTAATAACGAACCAACCGGAAACCAAAATCGAACTATAACTAATGAAACCAATACTTTGGTGACGTAACGGACGTAAACCCAACAAGATCGGCGTCGAAATCAAGTCGAACTTTAATATCCATAAACGTTGATTAAAACTCCGACTTTCATATAATGGTGGCTTTATTTCTTTTAAGGTTGAAAAATGTTATTGACTTTTGATAGGGTTAATTGTCTTAATATATATTAATACATATCTCGATCTTTCAAAATCACCGGGCTTGGAGCAGAAGAAATCTTAATTTAAGAAATGATCTAGTTGTTTGTTCAATCAGTAATAAATTTTAAAAGCGTAAATGCCGAAAATTAGATATGACAATTTGACTTTTCTATTTTTCTTTGGTGGTCGGCGGCACAAAGCACCAACACTAGGATTTCTTGATTTTTTCTTAACTTGTAAAATGAAATGTGTAACATTGTTTAGTTGGTTAAAATTAGTAATGGGCTGGGCCTTGGGCCCAAAATGGACTTATAAAGCTTATGCCTTTTATTTGATTTATTTATTTCGTGTCATTAATATTTCATGGATTTTAATTTCGGTTTTTACAATTCTTCCCCTCTAAAAAAATAATTCGTCCTCGAATTAAAGGTAATAAGCTGATGAAGTTACAAGAACTGAAAGAACACGTAAACCGAAAAGAAAAGTAAGCTGAAGGGAATTCCTCTTCTAATTAAGATATAATGCTGCTGATAGGTATAAACATGACATAACTGAAGTGATCATGTAACGTGACATGGCTGAAGAGGACCTGGAACGTAACCTGACTGAAAGAACCTAACTAGATTTAATGAAGGAAAAGTGATGAGAGGTCCGGATGGACTCCTCCGTTTCGAGGAGCTTCCCGCTCGAAATGATTCCTTTAAGGGACTAAACATAATGAAAATCTTGGTCCTGATGACCCTGTCCTGACGATGCTGAATAGTTTCTAGTTCCATATTTAAGAAGGATTTTCTGAATCTGATAGACTGAATAAGCTATAGCATGTATGATACATGCAACGGTACATACAAATATCCCGAAACGATAACATTTATATCTTTGAGCAAACTGCTGAAAACATATAGGGACAGACTACGTGAACAATTGTGAACGTGCTATGTGAGCAATTGTGAACGTGGTTCACGATTATATGAGGAACACTGGGCATGGAATATATTGTGAACATGATACGTGAAACATACTATGAGTGTGATACTAGGACATATCATGAATGTATGCTGACTGAGGAAAGAATGCCAAACAATACGGCCTGAGACATGAGATGTCTGTCTGGGTTGGAAAAGTTGTGCTAAACTTGAGTCTGGTTTCTTAAGCTTTCTATAACCGTATTCGGTAATAAACCGTGAAACGCTGATGAGACTGCTTTTATACATGGTCTCATCGTCCAAATCGGGCTTAAAATGCATAAAATATCATTAAAACTGCCAAATATATGCTCGTGTTTGTATTGTGTATTTTAGGTACGGATATTGAGGAAAAGACAAAAAGATCACAAGAATCAGTCAAAAACGAACACGGGAAACAAAGCCGCACAATGAACCGAACCCAATTCTGGAATTTCCAAAATGGACCTTGAAGAATTGAAGATTGGCAACTTTAGTCCCTCATTTTTGAAGACTTGGCAAGTTAAGACCTTGAAGAAATCAAGTTTTGCAAGAATGGTCCTTGAGGAATGAAGATATTACAAGTTTGGCCCTTGAAGATTGCATTTATTACATTTGAAGTCCTTATATTAAGTTTGCAAAACATTATGTGCCAAAAATGTCAAACTGCCAAAGTTAAAATCAAAGGGAATGAAGTTTGGAACTATTTTATACAAAGTGAAAGAGAAAGGAACCTTGAGGGACCAAAACTGCCAGACAACCAAACTCTCACCACCAACCAGAACTTGACACCTCAGCTTAACCCGACCCTACCCATTATCCATACCCAAACCCAGCCCACAACCCAATACCAGGTTTATTAAATAAACCTGGTCAAAACCCGTTTTGACCCCTCTTAATTTTCCCCCCAAACATCATTTTTAAAAATCATTAATCCTTTTTCAGATTAAACACACCCTAAACCAACATAAACCCTAATCCTAAATTGATACTAAATCAGAGGGGTTTTGTTTCAATCTCTCCAGATCCCTAATTAATCTTATCCTCACCAAAACCCACTCACTTAAACCCTTCCCAACACACCCATGTGATCACCCCAAGGGTCCCCTGCAATGTCTCTTTCACACAACACCCCAAAAAGACAAGATAAACGCCTAGGATCTTTCTACTTGGACCCCAAGGACTTATAAACGTCTCTGATCAACAAGCAACAACTGGCAACATCACATGATCCCTTTTGACCAATTTTCAGTCAATCAACCAAGGGCATTTTCGGATTTTTCAGCATTAGGGTTTTAGCTTATTGTTATTTTATTCCTAGCTCTAGAGTCTTCTGTAGAGGCTTATAAAAGGAGCAGTTGGTTTGTAACTTTCCCTTTGTTCCCGTTTTTCTTGCTCAACATTTGTAATTCCTTTTTCTAATATAAAAGTTGGTATTTTTAAAGTTAAAGTAATTCCTTTTTGTGTTTTCTGAGTTCCATATTACATTTGATAAACACTTGGTGTTTATTTTAGTTTTCAAAAAGGTTTCAAAAAATCTTTTTAGTTTTCAGAAATCCAAGGTTCATGAAGTGAAAGTGGATTGAACCATTGGATTTCTGATATTGGACTTGTTTCAGAAGTTGTTCAAGGTCCAAGGTTTGTTGGTTGTAAGTTTGAAAAAGATTTGAAAGGTTTCAAGAAATCAGAAAGTTTGCATCGTTCTTGTTCTTCATTTTCTCTTAGCAGGATTGAAGTGATTGTTTGTCCAAGAAGCTCAGCACAGGCCCGGGTCTGTTGGAGAAGGCAAAGCAGCCTTGGTTGGGCCTGGATGTAGGCCCAACAAGGTAGTCCCTTGTTTCCATTTTTGTTTTTTATATTTTCAAATTTTGTGTTAATTTTGTGATTTGCAATTTTGTGAGAAAATGGTTAAATGTTTGTTTAAGTGAATGATATTGCTCATTTGTTGGTTATATGCATGATTCAAGTGTTCATAATCAGTTTGGTAGGATTTGAAATTGATTTGGTTTGAAAATATTGATTTTCAGTTCTTTAAGGAGTGTTTGGGATTAGGGTTTAACATTGGATAATTGTTGTTAATCTTGTGTTTAAATATGTCTTATACACTTATTAGGATGTTGTTAGGTTGTGTGTTAGTTTGATTTTCAGTTTGGGGAGGTTTTGAACCAAATAGCATGTTAAAATATTGAAAACATAGCCTAATCAGAAAGTACTTTGTGGTGACTGATTTTGTTGAAATTAGCTCATCATATCTGGCCAACTGTTAGATTATAGGTCATTTGAGGTTTTTGATAACTTGTATGCTGGTTGTTTGATTTGTGTGCATTAATCTTAGGGTTTGAATCTCACCATTTGGTCTATCATATCAGCAAAACACCCCAGACTTGTGCAAACCATATCAGAAACATTGTGTGCTTGGTTTTGTGATTTTTGGTTATAAACTTGCTTGTTTTGTGTTAGACTTGACTCCCTATACTCAACTGAGTATAGGGGTGCCCATTTGTCCATCAAAAACAGCAGCAAAATCAGGATCAAGCTCCTCTTGATCATATCTGCACAAGTGAAGATTCACTTTTCTTCCTTGTGTTCATAAATCATAACTGGGCACATTTTTCATTTTCTAGGGCTAAATTTGGATTGATTTGTTTTTGTTTTTGTGTTTTTATGATTAAAGTGGTAACTGGATTGAGTTTTTAAAGTTTTAAAAAGGAAAGAAAAAATAAAAAGTAAAAAGGACGTGGCCAGGACTCCAACCTGCGCCACTCCTCCCAAACACAAACGACTTAACCAGCGTACCCTAGGGTCTTTGACTGCTAAGTATTCAAATCATAATATATTTAAAGGGTTGTTGTTTGGGCTTATCTAAATTAAGCCGTAGCTAAATAAGCTTATTTAAGCTTATTGTATGAGCTTTTTGGCTTGTTTCATTTTTCTTGTGTTTGTCACATAGTTTAAGACTTTTCTGGCTAAAGTTTGAATTTTTCTCTTTCTTTATTTATTTTTTATCATTTTTTATTAACCCGTTTTTATTTAATTAGTTTAAAAATAGGAAAAAGCATTTTAAAAATCCAAAAAAATAGTTTTTAGGTTTTATTAAAGTATTTTGAGGTTTACAGCTAAGAAAGTTTTCAAAAAGTCTCATTTTTGATTTTATAGGATTTTAGGGTTTTTTTTACCAACTTTAAAATTTAATATAAAATTATTAAATAGGATTTAGAAACTTTTAATTACATTTCTGTCTTAGTTATAATATTTTAGATTTTTGGTAATTTTTTAGATTTATTTTATAAACTTTGAATTTTTTTGATTATTTTATTATTATTTTATTATTAAAAATTGAAAATTAGTTTTTTCTACTTTTTTCATTTTTCCTAGATTGTAGACACTAAATTAGGAATTTTGTAACTTTCCAAATATTTTTAGGACTTTTCATTTATTTTCTAGAATTAATCTAAGTTTTAATTGATTTTAATACTTTTTAAGTGTTTAAAAATAGTTTTATTTTGTTTTAAAATTTTAAAAAATACTTTTTAGCTTAATTAGGTTATTTTTGAGGTTTAAAAACTTTAAAATCTTGTTTAGGGATTTTTAATAATTAATTGTGATTTTTAGGGCTTTAATTAGCATTAAAAAGTCATTATCTAATTAATTAAAAGGTTTTAGCAAGTTTTGATTTTTTGTAAACTCTTAGAATTTTATTGTGGATTTTTAGAAATTTTTAGGAATTTTTAGGTTAAAATTTTAATTTTTGCACTATTTACGGTTTTACGTGAACACCTTTCGTCTTAGCTCGATCCGTCTTCGTAACCGTCTTTTCTTTCTCATTTCTATTTTCTCTTCTTGTAACAATAAAATCAAAATAAAAATCAATTCATTACACAACACACGTGCCTCCTCGAGAACGAACTCACTTTTAGGGTCATTCACACACGGTTTTCCTAAATCGTCGTGCTCACTTACCACTATTTTGTGCATCCTTTTCCTAAAGGGTATACAAAAATACTACTATCATTTTTGGCGCCGCTGCCGGGGAGGCGTGTTGTGTTTTGATTGAACAATTTTTGTTTTTTTTATATAGCCATAATTAGTATTTGTATTAGTAGCACTCTACTAATACGTATTATCGTTTTTCGGTTTTTGTGTGAATATTATTAATATAGTGTATACGTAGAACAATAAATTCACAAGTACTCCAAATACGTGAGAAATCACAACCTTGACTTGGGAGGTCATTACCCAATCATTGTATTCGAATCTCAAACCAAAGAAAAAAGACAAAAATAGATAAATACTTTCGTGAAGCTCGATTTTGAAAATACAAACTATAAGGTGGGTATAAGGCGGTTGTATTTCACGACCTAAAGAAAAAAGGCTCTTAAGTGCTTCGCGCCGCCTCGTTTCCTCCGCTTGCTTGTGCGTATTTGATTTTGAAAGTGAATCGAGGGTTTTGCCGCCCAAAGTATTATTACATATCATATATATTTTCTTGGTTTCTATTGATTAAACCCTCTTGAACGATTTGGTGTTCCACCATCGTTCTAAAGTCATCGAAGGCGTTCACTCCACGTGATCGTTTTCATTCCTTGAGGCTTCTTTAATCGAGAGATTTGATTAAGGAGTAGATTTGTAGATTTTTGTCTACTTAATACATTCACCAATTTCCAAAAAAAGTTAATACCATCAAAAACCACAAAAAAAATTGAAAAATACAAAACACCAAAAACAATCTTCTTTGCTCGTCTCCTCGTTGTACGTGACGTTTATGCTAACTCGTAATCAAGCAAAACGTGCACGTAGACGAAAGAACAAAACTCCCACTCCAACTCATTATAGTGAGGAGTCTCCTATTGACGAACCCATTGTACGAGAAGCACCAACCATGGCGAATCGAACTATAATGGAGTTACTTCAAGCACCCACCGAGGGTTATGGATAAGCTATTGTGATTCCCGCAATCCTTGTGGAGAATTTTGAGGTGAAAACGGGTTTGTTGTCGATGATCCAAAACAACAAATTCCGTGGTGATGAGAAGGACAATCCCCACAACCATATCCGCCAATTTAATCGTCTTACCGCCACTTGCAAATTTAAGGATGTCTCGAATGACTCGATTAAGATGATGCTTTTTCCGTATTCCTTAGCGGGGCCCGCTAAAATTTGGTTAGAGAAAGAGCCACCCAATTCTATATTGACGTGGAAGGATATCGTTTCGAAATTTGTGAACCAATTTTTTCCGCCCTCTAAGACTACGCATTTGAAAAATGAGATTTCTAAATTTTCACAAGAATCAAAAGAAAGTTTTTCAACGGCTTGGAATAGGTTTAAGGAGATGTTACATGAATGTCCTCATCACGGTTTTTCTGACTTACATCAAATTGACACGTTTTACAATGGACTTAATGATCATGAAAGAGATTATTTGAATGCCGCCGCGGGTGGTATTTTTTTTGTGTAAAACGATTGAGGAAGCTTTGGTCATAATTGAAAATAGGTCTAAGGTTTATAGCCCTCGTAACACACCGAGTGTTGCCAAATTGGGCTCGTCATCGTCTCGTAGCATTAATGCTTTACATGATGAAGCAAATGAAGAAAATCGATTTTTTGATAGATTTGCTAGCCTTATGTCCCATTGGAAAGCTCAAGAAGCTTCAAATTCCGCTTCGGTTAAAGCGGTTTCTAAGAGTTGTTTGTCGTGTGGTGGAGCTCATGATCTTTCCGAGTGCATTACCGCGGATGGTAACACTTCGAGTGCTTATGTAGCCACGGGAACTTATAACCAAAACGGTCAAGGTTCCCGCCAAAATCAAGCTCCACCAAATCAAAATGCTAATAATTATCTAAACAACAACCAAGGTGGTAATTATCAAGGCAATCAAAGGAATTATAACAAGGGTAATTATCAAAGTGGAAATGGTCAAATTTCAAATCAAAACCAAAACCATGATTTTCAAACTTCGACTCATGGTTTTCAAAATGATCACACCAAAAATCTTCAAGGAGAATTTTTGAATTATGCTAAGGCTAATGATGCTAAGTTTGACAATATGCAACGTGAAATGGTTAGCTTAAGGTCCGAGTTGAAAAATGAGCTTAAAAACGAACTTGCTAATGAACTTAAGACTCATGCTAATAAAATGGAAGGAAATGTCCAAAGACTCCAACAAAATCAACAAAAAATGGAGCAAGGTCAACATGAGATTAAGCAAGAGTTGTTAAAAGCGGATGCTAGGCAATCTAAGTTTGAAGACCGAATGGGTAAAATGTTTGAAGTTATCATGTGTAAGCCCTCTTCATCGGGTGGTCTTCCTAGTGATACCATCGTGAACCCGAAGGGAGAAATGAAGGTTATTACTACACGAAGTGGTAAAACTTTCAAAGAAACCCATTTCTCGTCCAAGTACTTCTATGGAGAAGGAAAAAGAGAAAGAACCCGAGGTGGTGGTTGAAAAGGAGCAAATTCCAAGCCCACGAAGTACCGCTCAAACCACACCTACGGTTGAACCAATACCAATTATGGAACCCGAGATTCCAAGGCCGATGCCTATGCCCCAACCCACACCACCTTTACCCTACCCTTCAAGACGAGACAAGGAAAAGGCACAAGAACGAAATAATTATCAATTTGAACTCTTTATGAAAATGTTTCGTGACTTGCATTTTAATATAAGTTTTGCCGACGCCTTAGTCATGATGCCTTGATTTGCCGCGAACTTCAAAAGTATGTTGAATAACAAAGAAAAATTGCAAAAATCGTCTAGTTGTTCATCGGTTTTTTCTAAGCCGCATACCTCAAAAAGTCGGTGATCCTGGAAAGTTTTTAATCCCATGTGCTATACAAGACATGGAAGAATGCTACGCCTTGGCCGATCTTGGTGCTAGTATTAATTTGATGCCTCTTGAGATTTTTAAATCGCTCAATCTTCCCAATCTCACTCCTTCAAGAATGTCAATCGAAATGGCCGATCATTCTACGATTCTAGCTTGTGGAGTTACCGAGGACGTCTTCGTGAAAGTTGGAAAGTTCTACTATCCCGTAGACTTTATTTTTGTTGACATTCCCATCGATCCTAAAGTTCCGTTAATTTTAGGTCGATCATTTTTGGATACCTCGAGAGCACTTATCGATGTGCATGCAAGGAAAATCACTCTTCGTTTCAATGAGGAAGAACTCGTCATTAATGCAACTCAAAACTCCACACTTTCTCATGTGTATTCTATCACGTCTTTGTACAATGTCAATCCCATCAAAAACATTTGCAAAAAGATTTCAAAAAGAGTTTTAGAAGTTGTTGAGAAAAATGAAGTTCCGTCCCCTCCGCCGGTGGAGGTTAAGAGTGTTAAGCCTACGATTCCAATCTCGAGTGATTCTTCGGATGATGAATGTGTTGATCCCGATGGGGGAGTTTTCTTTGTTGACAAACGTTTTGAAAACTTACCACCACCTTTGCCAAAACGGTTTCAAAATGTGAGAATTTTTAGTGTGACTAACATTGCTTTGGAAACACCAAATATTTTTGACATAATCAAATCGGGTTTTCGCAAGGAGAGTTTAAAAGATGAAAAAGGAAAAGATTTTGAATTGAATTTAAAAGATTTTTCTACAACTCTAACTCCGTCATCACCACGTGTATTGAGTACTACAAGCTCGTCTTCTCCTTTTGACGATGCTTTGTGTGGACTTAGTGTGGGGGAATCCCCTTATGTTCCCTCCCCTTTCTCCACCGAGGACGAGATATTTGATCCTGGAATTGCTTATATAGGGAAATCTCGGTCTTCTACCGATGCAATAAATGGAAAATCTTTTCATTTGATTGGTGCGAGTCTACCTCGAGTAGCTCAATGTTTTCATGACTTACCCATTGTCCCACCCTTCTATTTATTCTCATCTATTTTCTTGAAACCCTTTGGGTTTGTGTTGACACACGATGAAGTGGCGTTGATTTGTTTTTCCAATGAAAACGAGAACGCCATCTTCGATCCCAGTATTTTGCATCATCAAAGGACTTAGTCCTTAATACCGGTTGTTTTTGGGCCTTGTTTATCATTTAAGCCCCACCAAAAATTGACCATACCATGATTATCCCTAAATGATCACATTTATGGGGATTCGAGTCGAGCTTTTGACTCGGTTATCAAAAACAAGGTGCCTCGTGGGGGAGACCCATGCTTATCCATGTACATATTATTGCTTTCTAATTAGTGTAATGTGAGGGGATTTGTGCCCTTCCAACCTTTGTTCCGTGGTTGTTTGTGCATTGTGGTTTTTAGATCATGATCTTCACAATTGGTGCCTCTCGTGTTCGTTTTATGGGAGCACTCGATCGTTTGCTTTGAAGACTTTCTCAATATCCAAATGATATATCCTTGATTGTTCTAACCTTAGGTTATTAGCACACTTCATAAACAGCTATTAATTTATTGGTTACACCCTTTCCATGCTAGATTAGGCATTCGACTACGTCTCTAGTATGGGGGTGTTTGCACCCCTAGACTCGAAACATTGAGGACAATGTTTAACTTTAGTATGGGGGGGGGGTGAATAAATACTTGCCTTGCCAAACCTTCACGCTTTCCAAAGTTTATCTTTTTGCTTATCATTTTGTTGCAAAATAAGGCTAAAAATGGCCAAATTTTAAAATTTTTTTCATGTTTTATAAGTGTTTAAGACACGAATGTAGGTTTTCCGATGGCGAGAATAAGAGTAATTTTTGACTCGACCGTGCGTGTTGAGCACTTAGCTTTGATTCCTTAACTACACATTAGGCTAAGTCTCTTAAATGAGGACGAGAAATGATAGACTTAATTATAAGTTACTATGCTAAACGTAGAGTACTCGTATTCTTTCAAAAGCTCATGTGTTCTCGTTGTTTGCTTATTCTCCCTTCGCTTGTAAATATTTTTTGCTTAATAAATATTGACTTAGCGGTTTAGTTAGGATTGTTGGGTTTCTAGTCTTTTCTAGTAGCTTCCGTGTAATTAAATTGGGAAGACATTAAGGTATCGCCAGCGTCACGGTTTTGAAGTATTGGCACCCCAATAATCGAAAGCTTCACCCAATAATAAGATTTCAAGTGCTCACCTAAATCTAGCAAACAATTTGAAGCCCCACAAGGCCGAAAAATCTATGCAAAATTGAAAGTGAATCAAGCCTTAATCTTCGAAGCTTTAAAGATCCAAAATTCGCTTTAGCGTGAGGATATACGTCTTTGGCTAATAAAACCACCGATGAGGCGGATAATAAAAGGCAAGGCAAGACCGAAGTCATAATAAAAGCTTCATGGCGAAGTTGAATAAAAGATGGAGGTAAACCAAAGATAATAAGGCCATTCCGTTAGGGGGCGTATAAAAGTCTTGGTAATAAGTCTCATGTTCAAAACCGTTATAAAACCGTGTTTATCGATTCTTCTTGTCAACTTAATTTTTTAACATCGTTGTCTATTAGGAGGGGTTATTGATTTGATGGTCTTAGTTACACCGTTAGGACTCTATTTTTAGACCTAAATCTCTATTATCGCATAAGTCAAACGATGTATCCTCGTGAAACATTCAAGACAAAATAAAATATAAGAGATACAACTTAGGAATAATGGGAGAATAAGTACGTGATTAGGGCATATGAGTAGTGTTAGCATTACTAACTTATAATGACAATGATCTCGTTGCACGCTTGGCATGGAATTAAGGTGAAAATCGAGGACGATGAAATTATTTCTAACGAAGCATTCACGTGTTCTTATTCTATGAACCTAAACGTCCAATTTTGCGATGAAAATCAAACATTATGTCTAAAACGCAAGTAGTAGTGATAGTAGTAGTGTAGCTAGTTTTTCATTCCAATAAAGTGAATAAAAATGAATTTTGGAGATGCTATGATACTTTATTCTAGCATTGCGTGAGGGCACGGCAATGGTTTAGTATGGGGGAGTGATGAGACTGCTTTTATACATGGTCTCATCGTCCAAATCGGGCTTAAAATGCATAAAATATCATTAAAACTGCCAAATATATGCTCGTGTTTGTTACTTGTGTATTTTAGGTACGGATATTGAGGAAAAGACAAAAAGATCACAAGAATCAGTAAAAAACGAACACGGGAAACGAAGCCACACAATGAACCGGACCCAAATCTGGAATTTCCAAAATGGACCTTGAAGAATTGAAGATTGGCAACTTTAGTCCCTCATTTTTGAAGACTTGGCAAGTTAAGACCTTGAAGAAATCAAGTTTTACAAGAATGGTCCTTGAGGAATGAAGATATTACAAGTTTGGCCCTTGAAGATTGCATTTATTACATTTGAAGTCCTTATATTAAGTTTGCAAAACATTATGTGCCAAAAATGTCAAACTGCCAAAGTTAAAATCAAAGGGAATGAAGTTTGGAACTATTTTATACAAAGTGAAAGAGAAAGGAACCTTGGGGGACCAAAACTGCCAGACAACCAAACTCTCACCACCAACCAGAACTTGACACCTCAGCTTAACCCGACCCTACCCATTATCCATACCCAAACCCAGCCCACAACCCAATACAAGGTTTATTAAATAAACCTGGTCAAAACCCGTTTTGACCCCTCTTAATTTTCCCCCCAAACATCATTTTTAAAAATCATTAATCCTTTTTCAGATTAAACACACCCTAAACCAACATAAACCCTAATCCTAAATTGATACTAAATCAAAGGGGTTTTGTTTCAATCTCTCCAGATCCCTAATTAATCTTATCCTCACCAAAACCCACTCACTTAAACCCTTCCCAACACACCCATGTGATCACCCCAAGGGTCCCCTGCAACGTCTCTTTCACACAACACCCCAAAAAGACAAGATAAACGCCTAGGATCTTTCTACTTGGCCCCCAAGGACTTATAAATGTCTCTGATCAACAAGCAACAACTGGCAACATCACATGATCCCTTTTGACCAATTTTCAGTCAATCAACCAAGGGCATTTTCGGATTTTTCAGCATTAGGGTTTTAGCTTATTGTTATTTTATTCCTAGCTCTAGAGTCTTCTGTAGAGGCTTATAAAAGGAGCAGTTGGTTTGTAACTTGCCCTTTGTTCCAGTTTTTCTTGCTCAACATTTGTAATTCCTTTTTCTAATATAAAAGTTGGTATTTTTAAAGTTAAAGTAATTCCTTTTTGTGTTTTAAAAGTTTGGTGTTGTGTTGGCAAGAGTTCTGAGTTCCATATTACATTTGATAAACACTTGGTGTTTATTTTAGTTTTCAAAAAGGTTTCAAAAAATCTTTTTAGTTTTCAGAAATCCAAGGTTCATGAAGTGAAAGTGGATTGAACCATTGGATTTCTGATATTGGACTTGTTTCAGAAGTTGTTCAAGGTCCAAGGTTTGTTGGTTGTAAGTTTGAAAAAGATTTGAAAGTTTCAAGAAATCAGAAAGTTTGCATTGTTCTTGTTCTTCATTTTCTCTTAGCAGGATTGAAGTGATTGTTTGTCCAAGAAGCTCAGCACAAGCCCGGGTCTGTTGGAGAAGGCAAAGCAGCCTTGGTTGGGCCTGGATGTAGGCCCAACAAGGTAGTCCCTTGTTTCCATTTTTGTTTTTTATATTTTCAGATTTTGTGTTAATTTTGTGATTTGCATGAATTTTGTGAGAAAATGGTTAAATGTTTGTTTAAGTGAATGATATTGCTCATTTGTTGGTTATATGCATGATTCAAGTGTTCATAATCAGTTTGGTAGGATTTGAAATTGATTTGGTTTGAAAATATTGATTTTCAGTTCTTTAAGGAGTGTTTGGGATTAGGGTTTAACATTGGATAATTGTTGTTAATCTTGTGTTTAAATCTGTCTTATACACTTATTAGGATGTTGTTAGGTTGTGTGTTAGTTTGATTTTCAGTTTGGGGAGGTTTTGAACCAAATAGCATGTTAAAATATTGAAAACATAGCCTAATCAGAAAGTACTTTGTGGTGACTGATTTTGTTGAAATTAGCTCATCATATCTGGCCAACTGTTAGATTATAGGTCATTTGAGGTTTTTGATAACTTGTATGCTGGTTGTTTGATTTGTGTGCATTAATCTTAGGGTTTGAATCTCACCATTTGGTCTATCATATCAGCAAAACACCCCAGACTTGTGCAAACCATATCAGAAACATTGTGTGCTTGGTTTTGTGATTTTTGGTTATAAACTTGCTTGTTTTGTGTTAGACTTGACTCCCTATACTCAACTGAGTATAGGGGTGCCCATTTGTCCATCAAAAACAGCAGCAAAATCAGGATCAAGCTCCTCTTGATCATATCTGCACAAGTGAAGATTCACTTTCTTCCTTGTGTTCATAAATCATAATTGGGCACGTTTTTCATTTTCTAGGGCTAAATTTGGATTGATTTGTTTTTGTTTTTGTGTTTTTATGATTAAAGTGGTAACTGGATTGAGTTTTTAAAGTTTTAAAAAGGAAAAAAAAATAAAAAGTAAAAAGGACGTGGCCAGGACTCCAACCTGCGCCACTCCTCCCAAACACAAACGACTTAACCAGCGTGCCCTAGGGTCTTTGACTGCTAAGTATTCAAATCATAATATATTTAAAGGGTTGTTGTTTGGGCTTATCTAAATTAAGCCGTAGCTAAATAAGCTTATTTAAGCTTATTGTATGAGCTTTTTGGCTTGTTTTCATTTTTCTTGTGTTTGTCACATAGTTTAAGACTTTTCTGGCTAAAGTTTGAATTTTTCTCTTTCTTTATTTATTTTTTATCATTTTTTATTAACCTGTTTTTATTTAATTAGTTTAAAAATAGGAAAAAGCATTTTAAAAATCCAAAAAAATAGTTTTTAGGTTTTATTAAAGTATTTTGAGGTTTACAGCTAAGAAAGTTTTCAAAAAGTCTCATTTTTGATTTTATAGGATTTTAGGGTTTTTTACCAACTTTAAAATTTAATATAAAATTATTAAATAGGATTTAGAAAGTTTTAATTGCATTTCTGTCTTAGTTATAATATTTTAGATTTTTGGCAATTTTTTAGATTTATTTTATAAATTTTGATTTTTTTTGATTATTTTATTATTATGTTATTATTAAAAATTGAAAATTTGTTTTTTCTACTTTTTTCCTTTTTCCTAGATTGTAGACACTAAATTAGGAGTTTTGTAACTTTCCAAATATTTTTAGGACTTTTCATTTATTTTCTAGAATTAATTTAAGTTTTAATTGATTTTAATAGTTTTTAAGTGTTTAAAAATAGTTTTATTTGGTTTTAAAATTTTAAAAAATACTTTTTAGCTTAATTAGGTTATTTTTGAGGTTTACAAACTTTAAAATCTTGTTTAGGGCTTTTTAATAATTAATTGTGATTTTTAGGGCTTTAATTAGCATTAAAAAGTCATTATCTAATTAATTAAAAGGTTTTAGCAAGTTTGGATTTTTTTGTAAACTCTTAGAATTTTATTGTGGATTTTTAGAAATTTTTAGGAATTTTTAGGTTAAAATTTTAATTTTTGCACTATTTACGGTTTTACGTGAACGCCTTTCGTCTTAGCTCGATCCGTCTTCGTAACCGTCTTTTCTTTCTCATTTATATTTTCTCTTCTTGTAACAATAAAATCACAATCAAAATCAATTCATTACACAACACACGTGCCTCCTCGAGAACGAACTCACTTTTAGGGTCATTCACACACGGTTTTCCTAAATCGCCGTGCTCACTTACCACTATTTTGTGCATCCTTTTCCTAAAGGGTATACAAAAATACTACTATCAAACGCGTATCACGAGATGGAACACGAACCTGAACGTGGACAATGTTATGAACGCTAACGTGAACTTAAATCATGAGATAGCACAAAACATGAACTGAAACAACATCTTACTGTGAATGAGACGTAAACGTGAAAGTGAAAATAAATGTGAACGTAAGTGAACGTAAACATACACGTGATCGTGAACATGAATTCTGTCTGATATGATGGTCGGTGGAATGCCTTGAAATCGTACAATTTTCTGTTGAATTTTTCTGCAGGTCCGCTACTGCGTAATCCTTCCGGATAAAATAAAACGCGTAGGTTGATTACATGACCGAGAATGACTTAGATAGTATTATACTTTTTCTGAGTCTGTGGTAAACTGATAACAATTTCCATGGAACCCTGTCTCATTTCCGTTCAAAATTTTCTAATGTTCGTAATAGCTCACTAGCATATCGGTGTTCTATCTTGAACCTGCTGGTATGTCAGGCATCCAGATATGAACATAGCTGCATCCTTGTGTGATACTGCCTCTGTTAAAATTCTGTATGGGATTATGGTACATTCTGGTGGAATCTGGATGAATAGTCATGAAAGAATTTTGAGTCTCGTAAATTAGATCTCTCCTAGCGTAGGATATGATGGACTACAAAATTTTAGTGTAGATCATCTCCTTAGCGTAAGCTCAGTCATGGGAAACTAATCGTGAGAACTGTCACCAATTTCTGCGGTAGTAGTCAACTGAGTTTTAGAAAATTTAATACTTTAGTTACAGACGTCGGTCTTGACCTTCTGGTAATGGCCTTCACCTTCGCAGGATTGTCTGAAATTTCTTTCTGCTGAAATAGGGTGGCTCAGAAATGCCACCTTGTTCATCTGGAACTCACATCTAGAAAGCTGCGTATATAATTTTCTCCTATCAGAAAATCTACAGGATCGTAAAAAGATGATTCTCATGTTCTTCTCTAGAATTTAGGAGATCAGGATGTTATCAAAGAACATACTGACGATTTTGTTTGTGACGTCATAAAAAAAATTTATTCATAAATTTCCTATTATAGCTGGGGCATTAGGGAGCTCAGACGTATAAGTCAAAATCTTTAGAGAGACTGTAACGTGTTCAATAGCAATCTGGAAAACATCGTGTTCTTCTCTCACCACTACTGGTGACATGGTCGCGAATTGTTCTAGAAAAAATATTTAAGATATCGTAGCAGGTCAGGTAAACCTTCTATACGTGGAATGAATATCGATTAAGAATGGTGATCTGGTAAATTTTCTGGTGGTCAAGACATGATCTCATGTTATCGGCCTTCTTTCTAATAGACAGAAATAGTGCACTTTCTGGTGGTGCGTTAGGGCGAATAAGGCCTCGTTCCGGTAACTTTTGCAGCAAATGATGCAACTCTTTAACTTAGCTGAAGCCCTGCAATAAAGAGTTTTGAAAACAGGTTCCGTTCTTGAGACTAACTCGATGTTAAATTCTGTCTCGTGGTTAGGAAGGAATTTCTTGAAAAATTTCTGAAATAACATCTGGGAACTCTAGAATAATCTGCTGATAATGAATTTAAAGAACTTCAGAAGTGGATTATAACTGGTGGCTAGACAGTCTTCTTAGCTATGGACTGATAGGTCACGCGCTTGTAAGGCAGAAACAACTTGTACTAATTTTTCGGTAGAAAACATAATGAATATATAGTAGGGATTTAGTAAGAAGGATCTTGTCGTTAACTGAAAAGAAAACTTTAATAAATATGGGTGATCTTGTGGAGTCTTTTCTGGCTAGGAGGTAGGTAATACCTGATTTAGATAAAGCTGACATATGAATAGGCGAAGCAAACGTGGCAATTTTTTTTTCACTGAATGCGTTCGTCTGTAACCTCTCAGAATTAATATTGCGTGTTTAACCTGAGTAATACTCTAGTGGTGGTGACTGAATTTTTAAATGATCTGATTTATGCGTGGCATAACAGAATGGGTATACCCTTTTTCTGAAAGGTACCCTGAATTACTAAGGGCCTGGTTTAGAAACGTAATAGAGTTATGAGTTCTGACTTGTATTTTGAGAAAATATTCGTATGACGTGTACCATGACTGGTGTCCTGATATGTGTCTTCCGAAATGATACATGAGACCCATGTCTTGACTGCTGTCTTGCCATGTGTTTTAGTGGATGAATCTGGACAAGGCTGAAATTTTTTGGTAACTGCTAGGAATGGCGGACCGGTTAGACTACTGACCTCTGTATTTCTAGTCACGTCCGTTCCGGAGATATGATGTTTACGGACTGATTAATTATAAGCATGGTGGTTGTCACCACTACTTTGTCTGTCAATTTATGACGATCATTATCATGACCGTGAGTCATGTAACTATTCTGCTGAGCGGCCGGCTGGGTTTTGGTTCCTACTCTTCTGAATGAAAGGTTAGCTGAGTGAAGTGTGACATCAAGTTGAGAAGGTAAAAGCATGGAATGGAATGGCAGTGTTTGATGGTTGAAATTTATTCTTGTCAGAAATTTCAAATTTATAGTTTTAGTCCTTTTTCTGTAGAGTCTTCATAGTATAAACAACATCAGCATCTTGAGTAATCTCCAAAGTATCAGCAGCATCAACATTTGTGAGGTCTTCCAAGTGTTAGCGGCATCAGCATCTGGCAAAATCTTCAACTCACGA
This sequence comes from Glebionis coronaria, assembly GCA_025667525.1. Classification (NCBI taxonomy): domain Eukaryota; kingdom Viridiplantae; phylum Streptophyta; class Magnoliopsida; order Asterales; family Asteraceae; genus Glebionis; species Glebionis coronaria. Next base: position 108,321,313 of record CM046879.1, on the reverse strand, counting down.
GTAGCATCAGCACCTGGTAGAATATCGACAAGCGAAAATGCCTAAGGTGATTAAAGATCGATTAACGGTACACATGGTGTAAGGTGCATGGGGTACACCTGAAATACTGTACGTGAAGTACACGATGAATACTATTCATGTGGTACCGCTGAAGGTTTGCTGATATGATCGATACTGGTGTAAACCGTTTGACACGGTCAACGGAAAATAATTTGATTTAACTGGGTAGCAACTGAACCGAAACAGTTAACATGATAGGCTGAAAATTTCTGCGTAGACTTAATGCTGGTTGTATAGAGGCTGAAAGTATGATTAAACGGAGTTTCATCAATGTTCAGTATAAGGACATGATTGATAAAGATCAGAACATGATTTATCATGAGATAGGATTTTACTGTAATTCTTCTGTATCTTAGCATGAAAACATCATCACCTTGCTGAAAACATGATCCTCATAAAGAGACATGAACTTAATCAGCATGAAAACGACATCCACTTGAGAGTACAAACTTGACTGATACAAAGAACATAGAAGAATAATCAACTGAGGTTTAACATCAACTGTGTGGATAGTTATGGTTTAGTTCACAATATTCATAGTAGGAAGCATGTGACTAAGTATGGGTGATTCTGGTTCGATCCATACTTGTCAAAATTTCATGAGAACTGTCATGTATAGAATTTACAATATGGGACTAAATATGGATGGCGGTAGTCCAATCCATACTTGTCAAAATTTTATAAAATGTCAAGATATGAGCAAAGGTGAACAACTATGGTTCAGTTCACAAAACAATATTCGACTGAAAGCATGAAAATTTGACCTGAATAATGGTGAACGTTTATGGCTGGTTCACTAAGTAATATTTGACTGAAAACATGAATCTGACATGAGTAAGGGTAAACGCCTATGGGTCGGTTCACCAATACAAAATCTGAACGGGCAAGGGTGAACGCCTATGGGTCGGTTCACCAATACAAAATCTGAACGGGCAAGGGTGAACGCCTATGGGTCGGTTCACCAAAACGAAAATTCGCAGAAAAGCACATGTGACTAAATATGGCCAGTCCTGTACCAACCTTTTACATAGTAAAAAACTTTAAGAAAACTGACTGATAATTGAAGAAAACTGACTAATAAATGCATGAGAAATATGAAAGATAACAACGCCAAAATCTGGGAAGTTCCTGGTGACTACCCAATAGTCACAGGTCAAGTTTTAGAGCCTACATGTCGAACCTATTGCTCTGATACCATAATTGTAACACCCCACTTGGATAAGTGGACCGTTACGTGTATTTATGGCGTGTCATCAAAGCATAAGGTAAATGTCCTAAAACATTAATTGACCATAAAGGAAATACCGGAATCAAACATCGGTAACCCAAACATAAGCTCAAAACATGAAAAGTAAAATACTAAAGGAAAGGACTAAACAATGTCCAAATAAGCATAATAATGTAAGAAGTGAATAAAGTAAGAAGTCCGGATAACTTCCATTCAATGCACACGCTCTCAGAATCCTAAGAGCGTCCTGGTGTACCTGCCGTTAGAACATGAAAGAACTACGGCTGAGCATAACGCTCAGTGAACGGATATAAAGCATGATAAGGAATTACTGAAACAAACAGATGATAAAATACTGGAGCTGTAAGACTGATAAGTAAAGTTGCAGCGGAAATCTGTGTATAATATGTAAAGTATGATTTATAAATAATAAGCTGAACTGTTATCTCTTAAATCTGAAAACATGCATTTACTGTATTTTAATTGCCAGAGCTTATACAGGTCATGTGCTATAACAAAGATGCATGAATAACTGGAGGGGTGACCTCGTCATGCTGTAGAGGGGTGACCTCTAAATACTGTAGAGGGGTGACCTATAAATACTGTGCTGGGTAGAGGGATCACCTCCAATGTGAAGGATGTAGAGCACACACCACATTCACCCTGATAACTGTAAACTGATAAGCTTAGGATGCATCCATACGCCCCACTAAAAATACTGATAAAATGGCCAAACTGAGCTGAGTGGGACGATGTAGGATATCACTCTCCTGCATGTGAGTCATGACACCAGTGCCTCTAGTGCCATGGTTACGGTACCTCCGTAACTAGTACATAAACTGGTCATGCTTGTATATAATGCTCAGGCAATTTATTTAGTTATTAACATGATTACTGATAAGCTTAAACATATACTAGGGAAAACATTTGGCTGCAGACGGGGAATCCTAATCATGCATAGAATAAAGTCCTTACTGAAGGACGGGAAATCCGTACAATTAATCAACTAAACGAAAGAAACAACGAATCACAATAGTAGAGAGATAGGAATATCCGTACCTTAGTGAATCTTGACGTCTAAACAAAGTCCAAACTTATAATCTCGTAAAATAATCTACACGAGTTAACCAAATATTAATTAATGTTTTTTAGACCAACTTAATGTGAGCCTGACCATATTGCTATATACTATCCATTTTGTTAATATTTTGTTAACCTCAAGCTGATGGATGAACATGATTATAATATATGCATGCATTATATTAGAATTAAAAAAAAGTGAGTGTTTCATGTCTCTTGATGCGTCAAACATCTATCTTAACCGAAAAAGATGGTACTAAGTTAACACATGATAATAATTACGTCAATGTTTATAGTATAAAATGCTTGATCGTTATTTTGCCACTTTTCCGTGTACTTAAGAAGTTGGTTCATAAAATGGTAGGATTTTGTCAAAGAAAACATGTTTGCAAACATTAGAGGTTAAATCGGATATATGACATATTTAAGGAGGCAATCGTGTTTCACATTCGATAGTCCACGCAAGTCCTTTTTTTCATACCTTACCCATAATTGCTACGTTGTCTTACGGTTATAAAATATTAGTCACTTGATTAACTTATCAAACTGTTAATATATTCAAAACATATTTGTTAGCAATCTTAAGGTGTAAAAAAATGACTAATTACATCTTTGCAATGATTTACTAGCTTGTTGTTTTTTTAATTATAGCTAACTTTCAAAAGATATAGTCATCGAAGAAAATGAGTTTATGAAAATTATAAATAACATATGATTAATAGCATGGCTTAAGAATTACCTATGTGAAAACGAGAATAGATAGTAACCAACGTGAGTAGGATCCTCGATCAAGAACACTACAAATCGATGCGACATCATCCGAATTCAAAGCTCACGTTTAAGTGAACACAAACTAACCAATATGTGATCGGAACTCAATTCCAAGAGCGGACTTGCAAACCACCCGCGAGCATGCACAAAATCGAATCATGAACTCGGACTAACTTGTGATAACGAATCAACCGGAAACCAATATCGAACTATAACTAATGAAACCAATACTTTGGTGACGTAACGGACGTAAACACAACAAGATCGGCGTCGACATCAAGTCGAACTTTAATATCCATAAACGTTGATTAAAACTCCGACTTTCATATAATGGTGGCTTTTATTTCTTTTAAGGTTGAAAAATGTTATTGACTTTTGATAGGGTTAATTGTCTTAATATATATAAATGCATATCTCGATCTTTCGAAATCACCGGGCTTGGAGCAGAAGAAATCTTAATTTAAGAAATGATCTAGTTGTTTGTTCAATCAGTAATAAATTGGAAAAGCGTAAATGCCAGAAATTAGATATGACAATTTGACTTTTCTATTTTTCTTTCCTTTTCTTCTTTGGTGGTCGGCGGCACAAAGCACCAACACTAGGGTTTCTTGATTTTTTCTTAACTTGTAAAATGAAATATGTAACATTGTTTAGTTGGTTAAAATTAGTAATGGGCCGGGACTTGGGCCCAAAGTGGACTTATAAGGCTTATGCCTTTTATTTGATTTATTTATTTCGTGTCATTAATATTTCATGGATTTTAATTTCGCCTTTTACAACTTATGTTTCAAGGGGGAATGCTTTTGAGATTTTGGACTGAATGCGTTCTAACTGCTACTTATCTTATCAACAGATTACCCTTTTCTGTGCTAAATGGTAGATCTCCTTGTGAGATGATTTATAACTCGTCCCCTAATCTCTTTCATATTAGAACTTTTTGTTGTATTTGTTTTGCCACTATTTTAAATAGTCATGATAAACTTACCAATAGGTTTGAAAAATGTGTTATGATGGGTTTTCTAGTTCTCAAAAGGGTTATAAACTTTATAGTCTTGATAGACGTTAGTTTTTTTGTTTCTAGAGATGTTAAATTTTTTGAATCTATATTTCCTTTTAAGAATGCTGTTTTGAATAAGAAGAATAATAATGAAAAGTTTGATGTTTCTCAAAATAATAAAGTTTTAACCTTTTTTGACTTAGAAAATCCTTTGCTTCCTGATTGTAAAACCCGCATCTAAATGCCACGAACAGTACACTATGTAAGCATATGAACCAATTAAAACGTTAATTTTATATCATGAACACGTGTCACGAATATTAAATTCAGAAACTACGTACGTGTTAGTGCATGATAATTATTAAGTACGTATTAATACACGATAATTATTAATCATAATAATTATAATCACGAGCATATGATCACGAACATGTGAACTACATATATATTTCTTATTACACGATAAATTTTGATTAGGTACAAGTTTATTTATAAAACGAACCTTTAACCACGAACTAACACGAATATATTTGTAAACGAACACGTAAATTATTTATACATGGACGAAGCCCGGGAAACCCCTATGGGCTTATGTTAGCCGCGGACACAAGGGCAAGAGGGGCCCCAACCCAACTTGATTTTAACTAAAAAGAAACAAAAAGGAAAACACAGACTTTTATTTTACAGATTTTACAAAAAAGGAAAAACTCTATCCTCCTTGCCTCCTCTCTCTTGCCGCCGGCTACAAGGACACCACAAGGGTGTTTGGGTTGATTTGATTGTTGATATTCGGGTTGATAGTGTTCGTGTTCATTGTTCCTTTTAATCACGTATTCAGTAAAACATGAAAACCTTTCATCTAGTTATTTTTATTTTCTTTTTATTAAGATTCATGTGTTCTAGAAAATAAAAACATAGTAAACATGTTAATCAAGAAAACATAAAAAGGGGTTTTGGTGAGGGTTTTGTTCGGCCGAAACACACGAACCGAGAGCTTAAAGCTCTTGGCTTGGTTCGAATGGCACCAACAACCGAGACCAAGGGGTCTCGGCATGGTTGTGTTGGTTCGGCAGCAAGAAACAAGGACCCCGACTCGCGTCGGGTGGCCTTGGGTTTGTTTGGGTCTCGACACAACATAACAGCACCACCGACTCAAGCCGGTGGCTGCTTGTTCTAACAGTAGGAACACAACAAAAACAGGGGAACCACCGGCTAGCAGCCGGTGGTGTTTATGGTCCAGCAGTGGCTAGCCAAGCCACAGCAGTGGCTGCCGGCTAGACCGGTTAAGCCACTGTCGGGCCGATTCGGTCTGGTTCACGGTTCTGTCCGATTTACGGTTCGATCCGGTCCATGGTTCGGTCTAAATTAAAATACGGTCACGGGATTAATTGTATAAGTTTTACATTTTTAAAAGTTTCACTATTTTTCAAGAAAAATTAAATTAATTAAAACATGGACTAGTAATTAATTTAATTTAATCATGGACTTAGGTTATAATTATTTTAATAAATAATACATGTTTTAACCTAAGTATTTTACTATTTAATTTAGACTATAGTACTAATTAATTATTAAATCATGGACTATAATTAATTAATAAATCATGACTTAGGTTATAAGTAATAAATTATTAATACATGTTTAACCTAAGTATTTTATATGTCTTAACTTAATTAAATCATGCCTATATTTAATTAAATAGTATTACCTATAGTTTACTAAATTACCATGACATTTAATTAATAGACTATACTAATAATTACATGACTTATGATATTTAACCAGTAAACTTAAGCTTATATTATTAGCTTATTAATTCAGCTTATTTCTAAATATGGAAATTTCTGTTTTAGGAAACTTACTATTTTTAGAAACTTTCTATTTTTAGAAACTGATCTATTTTCTGAAACTTTCTATTTTTAGAAACTTTCTATTTTTGGAAACTTTCTGTTTTTGGAAACTTTCAATTTTTGGAAGCTTTCTGTTTTTGGAAACTTTCTATTTTAGGAAACTTGCTATTTTTAGAAAGTTACTTATTATTACACAACAAGTATAATAATACAAGAATACAAGATAACACTTAATCATAATACATGAGATACATGATTAACACAGTATAACATTTAAAACAATAAACAAGACAAGAACATATAAAACAAGCTAAGAACATGGAGTAACCAGTTACGTACTCAGTAATCAGAATACTTATGCATGTCCCTATTTATGTAGCATTAGTGAGGTCGGAGTAGGACTTTCATCCTTTCGTCTTTCCTCGTTCACTGGACACAAGGTACAGATTTTTCGTCCTTCAATATGGACATTCTTTCCTTATTAGGATTCCCCGTTTGCAGCCAACTCTTTTCCTAGTATTGTTTTATATGTTTGATTACTTATGTTAGTTTAAATTCCTAAGCCATATACATGCATGACCAGTGTCACCTAGTTATGGAGGTACCATAACCATAACACTGGAGGCACCAGTGTTATGACTTCCTCACGGCGGAGTGATTGCTCGTGGCGTCCCTTTTCAGTTTTGGCCTATATTTATTATCATGTGGGGCGTATGGGTGCATCGTAGTTACATGTTTTACAGGATTTTCATGGTGAATGCGATGTGTGCCTTGCATCTTTCACAAGGAGATGATCCCTCTTAACCATACTATTTAATTAGAGGTAACCCCTCTAATTGAATGATGAGGTCTCCCCTCCAAGTATTCATGTACGGTGGAACCTCATGACTTATATGGGCTATTGGCTAATTAATACAGTTTTTCATGTTAAAACATAAGTCTTTTCAAACTATAAAACAAGTTTTATGAACATGTTCCAGGTTATCTAGGACTTATACATTTCTGCTGCTATTAGTCTTTTATGCTTATGCTATTTCATGCTATACTTGTATATCACTTCACTGGGCGATATGCTCAGCCATCTTCCTTTGATGTTCCCAAACGGCAGGTACTCAAGGGCGCTCGTAGTCTTTAAGAGTAGGTGCATACGGATTGGAAGCTATCTAGCCTTCACCACTTTATGCATTTTCCATACATTCTGTGACATTATTTCTTTGGACATTGTTTAGTCATTTTCTATTTCAGTACTTATGTTTATGTGTGATGAACTTATACTTGGACTACCAATGTTTGTTTCCGGTATTTCCATTCATGGTCATTTAATGTTTTTAGACATTTACCTTGCATGCTTTGATGACACGTCATAATTACGCGTGACATTCCATTTACCAAAACGGGGTGTTACAATTATGGTATCAGAGCCAAGGCTTCAACCTGTAGGCTTTTAAAACATGACCTGTGATTAGTGGGTACTACCATGGTCTTCCTAGAACTGACAGTTGTTTTCATGCATTTATTCATGTATCATTGTTGCAGGAATTTTTACTAAGTAATGGTTAGTACATGACTGGCCATATTTAGTCGCATGTGCTTTTAAATCGAATCATTTTTTTATTTTGATGAACCGACCCATAGGCGTTCATCCTCGTCATGTCATTTTGTTTAGGTGAACCGACCCAAAGGCGTTCACGCATACCCATGTCATTTCATCATCATGCATTTATATACTGTTTTCATGCATAATTTGTTTTTCATGTTTATATGCATAATTTTTTTTTCATGTATATATATTATGTTTTAATCAGTTTAATCATGCATTTTGTTTTATACTGTCAGATTGTTCTCACACGTGAACAATAGAAACTCAATGCAGCAGTTCAAGCTACGATGCAGGCCATGCTTCCTCAACTGAGGAATGAAATTAGGGCCAAGGTGCAAGCTGCCAACAATCAGCATCAGAATCCTCCTCCTCCTCCTCCATCTACACTGGTCACATGGCTGGAGCGATTCAACAAGCAGCGTTCGCGATCCTTCGAGAAGACTGACAGCCCCAATGAGACTGAGAGTTGGCTAGCTCACATTGAGAAGATCTTTGATGCTATGGGATGCGACCCTGTCTTTTAGGCAAGGTTAGCCTGTTAAAATTTTGAAGGGGACGTGCTTGGATGGTGGAATTCAGTAAAACAATCGAAGGGAGGCGACAATTGGGTGGCTGGCTTGACTTGGGGACATTTCAGGGAGTTGGTTATGGGACAGTTCTTCCCAAAGGCTGAGCAAGATAAGCTGAAGAGGGAGTATCATGGGATTAGGCAGAGAGCCTGACTCGTCCCCGAGTCACGAGCCTGACTCGTCCCCGAATTAAATGGTCCACGGGGAAGCCTTGAATGTAATACCGGGATCAAAGACTTTGTCCTCATTCCCGGAAGACATTAATAAAGGAGAGGCAGGAGGATAAGTCTTGAATGGGAGAAAAGTCCGCTCAACATACGAGAAGTATGTGAGGTCATGATCCACGGGAGGTGGGGTGGGTAAAGTAAGCAAATTGTCATCCCCCAAAGACAATTGATGCTCAGAAAGCGGCAAAGCCTTAAAGGTGTCAATCATGGAATGGTCAATGTTACCTCCCGGGTTAAAGCACTCATCCTCCGTAATGGTGTTAAAAGGAGTGGATGAAAGGTGATCGGGAGGGGGACTTGGGACAATACCTTCCGGCAGCAAATTATCAAAAATAATTTCCCCCTCTGTGTCATCATCATCAATACCCGGAGGCATTGAGTGAATGTCGATTTCCTCCATAGCTGTATCATTATTTTCAAATGAAGTACTAGACGGAGGTGAAGATTCTTTAATAGGAGCAGAATTCAACGCTTCAATCTTAGCAATAAGAAGATGAACTTTCAGTAATTTGTCGTGAAGAATAACGTCTTCCACCTCATCTAAAATACCAAGTTCAGGGGCGAACTTCTCATAAGTCGGAGAGAATAAATCAACATCGCCTTCATCGCCCGGAGGAGAAGGAGAAATTTCAAAAGTGAAATTCTCATAGCATGGAGAAAAATCATCATCATTAAGAGTGACCTCTTCCGTAAGCTCCTCAAAATTCGATGCATCACAAACCTCATCAAAGAATTTATCAAGACCAAAATCACTAATCTCACTCAATGTATCACAATCCTTAGGCGCATTAGGGATATCAAGAGTAGGAGTAGTAATCTCAAAAGATGGGTTGAGATTGTACATATCATCCTCGTCATCATCATCATCATAATAGACTAGACCATTCCAGTTAGGAGTGATATAGTCCACTAACTCCTCCTTGATAACCTCCACATCTTTAAGAAGCTCATGAAGCAATTTCTGTTGATCATCTCCCTGAGTATGTTCAATTAAACCCATTCTATCCCACGTTGTAAGTAAACATTTTGGTGTAGAAAAGAAGGGAAAACGACCAAATTGGCTCAAAAAGGTGTAGGTGAATTTCAAGATTTGGTCATCATCAAGCAAAGGTTGCCTTTCCTGATGCAAGTCAGCTCGGAGTTGAGCTAAAATTTCAAGAATGTCATTCAAAGTAGTGAGTTGTTGGTCAAGACTAATTCCCTGAGAGGATTGATGATTGAGGATGTGATGTGGGGGCTCAAAGTTATACAAACCGGAATCATAGCACGGAATTGGCTCAAAGATATTCATCGGTTGACAAGAAGAAGCATCGTGAGGGCCCCCACAAATATTGCACCACGGGTATGGAGAAAAACCCGGTGCATTGTTAGGATAAGGATTGTCATATACGCGAGAGGGTGAGAAAGTATTGTAAGAGAAGAAGTATGAATTTGTTGAATTGCAAAATGGACAAAATCCAAATTGTGTATCGTCAATATCAGAGCCACACCGCTCACAAGTACACCATTGACATGTTTGATAAACATGCCATGGTCTCCCACACCGTACGCAAGACGAATCCATGAAGAATTAAAATTAGAGGGGTTGAGAAAAAGAATTAAACACAATAGAGGGTTAAGAGGAATATTTTTGGTTGCAAAACTTAGAAAAGAAATGCATTTTATGGTTATTTATAATGTTTTTGGGATTTTTGAAATTTTTTATTATAACTTTTTTTTTTTTTTTGAATTTTTTTTTTGAAAATTTGACAAGAAAAATAACATTCAAAAGTGAACGGATCTCAAAATCCAACGCGTCTCTCACAATAAACCGTTAATCTTCACGAAAAGAGCCGGCAGCGGCGCCATTTGAAATTGAGATTTTGCTATTTGAAAAAGTTCGTTTTCTCGGTGTCTTAACGGATTGATTTCCGGTTCAAAGTGTGACTCAGTCGTTTTTGGTTAACAAAAATAAAGTTTTGATTATCTATTTCTAAGTAAAAGTTAAATGCGAATAGTAATAAAAATAAACTAAAAACAAATCGAGAAAAATTGTCACTTTTTCTCTCTAAGAAAAATATAAAAACACTTGGTAAAAACAGAGATTTCAGGAAGCGTGAAAAAGTTGAAAACTTAAAACAATGTAAACTTAAAAATAAAACTAAAACAAAATATTAAAAACAAAGCTAATTGGAATCTGATTGGAATGCATAAAAGGAATGTAAAAGGAATGTAAAAGGAATGCTGGTCGGAATGCAAAAGGAATGTAAAAGGAATGCTGAAAGGAATGAAAAAGGAATGTAAAAGGAATGTAAAAGGAATGTAAAAGGAATGCTGAAAGGAATGCTAAAAGGAATGTAAAAGGAATGCAAAAGGAATGTAAAAGGAATGCTGAAAGGAATGCTGAAAGGAATGTAAAAGGAATGCAAAAGGAATGTAAAAGGAATGCAAAAGGAATGTAAAAGGAATGTTGAAAGGAATGCTAAAAGGAATGTAAAAGGAATGCAAAAGGAATGTAAAAGGAATGCTGAAAGGAATGCTGAAAGGAATGCAAAAGGAATGCTGAAAGGAATGCTGAAAGGAATGTAAAAGGAATGCTGAAAGGAATGCTAAAAGGAATGTAAAAGGAATGCTGAAAGGAATGCTAAAAGGAATGTAAAAGGAATGCAAATTGAATGTAAAAGGAATGCTGAAAGGAATGTAAAACCCTTTTCCAACCAAGATGATCGGAATGTAAAAGAAATGTATAAAAGGAATGTAAAACCCTTTTCCAATCAAGATGATCGGAATGTAAAAGGAATGTATAAAATAAGCTAAATCTAATAAGCTATTAATCAAATAAGCACACGCCTAAAAACCTAATGACAACCGTATAAGAAAAAGCTAATAAGCTAAAATTTAAAGACTTTTAAAAACACAAAATAAGCAAACTTTATAAAATAAACCTTTAAAAAGATAAAGCTTTTAAGAAAACTTAAAAACAAATAAGCTAAATACCAAATAAGCCAATAAGATTGTCAAACTTATAGCTTAATTTGTACAATAGCTTAGATTAAAACCAAAAGATAAACTTTTTGATAAATCAAACATCAAAATTAGACAAAAAGCATAAAGATTTCGGATTAAAAATAGATAAAAACTAAGAAAGGTAGAATAAGATTAAGATTAAAACAAGAATTAAGCTATCAAAAGTAAAGATTTGATTAAAAACAAGAAAGAAAGATAAAAGATTAAGATCCTAGTGAGAGAAACTGTCACTTTCTCTCTCTAAAATTACCTACAAAATTGAAAATGAAAAATACTACTAACTAAAAGCTAACCAACCCTCCTAAATGTGTTTAGGAGGGTATTTATAGGAAATGGGGAGGTGCATGTGTTGCCTCCTCTTTCTTTCTTCACCTCTTTCCGTCTTTTAAGTTCTTCGACTTTATCGACTTTGTCTCGGGATTAATTAAACTCGTCTTATAATTTCTTCATTTATTAGACTTGAGTTCTTCGGCTTTATTAAACTTTCGTCTTTGAACTTGTTCTTCGATAAATCTTCAGAAAAGGTTTTGGACTTCCATTCTTTTTGCATTCTTGATCTCTTGACTTTGTCTTTTGTCTTTTTCTTCGATAAAAGCCCGTGAAAGCCCGTGTTTTCTTCCCTATTCATATTTTGGTCCTAAATCACAACAAAAACACAAACCACGCATAATTCTGACATTTACGACATAAAATACAAGTTTTGGTTTAGTTATTATTATAATTAAGTTATTGTTATAATTAAGTGGTAAAAGGATAAGTGTTTTCACACTTATTACTCCAGCAGCATATTGGACTTAATAAATTGAGTTTCCATGAACTCATAAACAAATTCATCAGTGTTTTCACCGAGAACAACCTGATATTTCTTTAAGTCTAGAGAAGAGCAGGAAGACCATAGTTGCACTATGTTGCAATTCTATGACAGGAGAAATTTCACCATGAAGTTTCCCAATATAAATTCTAGTTGATTACAGTGACACGTTGAATCATATGGATTCTCACGGTTAATCTTACCATGACACAGCTTATGCGTAAAGATGAGAACCCTACACTACGTTAGGTGTTCCAAGAAAATTCTACGCTAAGAAAAGTCTAATTTAGGAGAATCATAGCTTTGCAAACTTCTACGTATCCAGTTTCTATGAAGCAAGATACATTTACATTCATATTTAAGTACCTGTCATACCAACAGGTTAAGTAAATTTTATCCCCTCGATCAAATTCAGGGGATTTATCTTAAGTTGATAACCATGAACTTGTACACATTTTCAAGTCAAGGTCATGAAGACCAAGATTTACCTTATGCGTCAAGATCTTGTGGACGAACCGTTCCGAGAGGGAAGCCACTTGAAAGCAGAGTAATCCATCCGGATTTTATCCTCTCATCCTTCGTTTCAGTTATGTTCTTTCAGGCACGTCATGTTCCATGCACTTGTCAGTTGTGTCACGCCCGTGTTCTTTCAGTTACGTTATCTATAATTCGGGGACAAATTATTCTTTTTAGGGGGGAAAAGTTGTAAAACCCGCATACTTCTACCATGAACAGTACACTAATAATCATACGTACAAGATTAAAACTTTCCTTTTATAACATGAACACGTGTCACGAATATTATTAAAGAAATTACGTACGTGTTATTACACGATAAGTATTAAACACATGATAGTACACGATAATTATTAACAATAATTATTAGAATCACGAACGTAGAATCATGAACATTAAATAAACGAACATGTGAACTACGTATATCTTTATTATTACACGATAAATAACTATTTACGTATAAGGATTTTAACACGAACTACACGAACATTGAAACAATAATACACGCGTATAATAATTAAACACAACACGATAATTAAAACAGAAACAAGTGATAACACGAGAAATAAAAGCGAAACTTGGTTGGGCTTAGGGCATGTTGCGGCCAAAAAGGAAAGGAAACAAGGAGCCCAAGGCCCGACCCATAATAAAAGGTAAAACACAGGAAAGGACCAAATACTTTTCACTTTTCATAATTCCAAAAAATTAGAGAAACCCTAGTGGGGGCTCATATGGCCGCCGGCTTTATCAAGAACAAGGGAAGAGAAGAGCTTGTTTGATCTTTGATTATTTACTGGGTTGGTGTTGTTCTTTATCCTCAATTTATTACATGTATGGTACCAATTCAAACCTTAATTCTTTCTCATTTTATCATTAATTCATGTATGATTCAAAATTTATAATAAGAACATGTATGGTGAAATTAGAAACATAAATTAATCAAAGGATTCGGGTTTTGGTTGGTTTCAGGTTCGGATTGCACACAAACAGAGAGTCCTAGACTCTCGGTGGGCTTTTTCCACCATCAGCCGCAACCCCTCATGGGTCGGCTTGTGGTTTTGGTTGGTCTATCGCGGGACACAAACCCCAGCAGCGGGGAACGTGTGAAACCAGTGGGAACCGAGAGCCATGGGCTCTCGGTGGGAATCATGTACACGACAGGGGGAACCCCTGGCTAGCCAGTGGGAACCCTTAGCCTAACGGTGGCACCGACTGCAGCCATAGGCTGCTTAGCCGCCGGTCGTGAACCACCAGCCGAAGGCTGTGTTGAGGTTTTGGCTCGGCTTGGTGTTGAATTGGGTTACGGGGCTCGGGTACATTTGCTAATTATAAAAACTTACTCGGATTAATTTAATTAATTAGTTCATGTAATAATTTAAACTAAGTATTAACTTAGGTTATACTTATTTACATAAATAAATCATGGAATTAACCAATGTATTTTTATCAAGGCATAAATTGAATTAAAAACCTTACTTTAATTTAATCGGTTGTATAAGGTAATGTTTTATTATGGTAACCATGTCTTTTATTAATTAATAATCCATATATTATGTCATGCATTATTATTAATTAATAATCAGTTAAGCTTAAGGTATGTAACTTAATAAACTTTATTATTTAAATCATCAGGACTTATAATTTAGATTATTAAGCATCAGCTTATATTTGGACTTATCAACCCAGTTTATTTCTATATATGAAAACTTACTATTTTCGGAAACCTGCTATTTTTAGAAAGTTACTTATTATTACACACAAGTATAATAATACAAGAATACAAGTGATACTTAATCAGAATACATGATGAACACGGTATAACGTTAAAATCAGTAAAACAAGACATGAACATATTAAACAAGTTAAGACATGATAGAATCAGTTACGTACTCAGTAAACATATTACTTATACATGTACCCTATTATATGTAGCATTACTGAGATCGAAGTAGGACTTCCATTCTTTCGTCTTCTTCGTTCATTGGACACAAGGTATGGATTTCCCGTCCTTCAGTAAGGAAAATCTCTTCTTTCATTAGGATTTCCCGTATCCAACTAACTGTTTTTCCCCAGTAGTTACAGATTAAATGCTTATGTTTTATTGGTTACCTTAGCCATATACATGCATGACCAGTTTCACCTAGTTATGGAGGTACCATAACCATAACACTAGAGGCACTGGTGTTATGACTTCACCACGGCGGAGTGATAGCTCGTGGCGTCCCTTTTCAGTTATTTGGCCATTATATTATTTATATTATCATGTTGGGCGTATTAGTGCATCCTAGTTACATGTTTTAGTCAGGATTTCATGGTGAATGTGGTGTGTGCCTTGCATCCTTCACAAGGAGCTGATCCCTCCTACCCACTTACCAGTTAATTAGAGGCATCCCCTCTAATTTGCATGACGAGGTCACCCCTCCAAGTATTCATGCACGTTGTTGACTTCATGACCTATATTGGCTATTTTGGTATAGTAAACCAGTACAGATTTTACAAGTAAACATAAGCTATATTTTCAGAACTAAAATCAGTTAATCATGTTATATACCTAGGTTTTCCCAGGACTTATTCATTTCCGCTGCTACTCATGCTTTACGTGTCTTTCCTATATTATGTCATTCATGCTATGTTATATATATCCGTGCACTGAGCGTATTGCTCAGCCGTTACTTTCTTTCCATGTCCTAAAATGGCAGGTACCTAAGGATAGACTGGAGCATTTGGAGGACATACATAGGATGGGAGCTACCTTAGACTTATTCTCCTCTTGCCTTCATATATTTATGCTTGTTTGGTCTTCCTTTAGTTGATTTATTTCATTTATGTTTTGGGCTTATGTTTTGGGGACCGATGTTTGATTCTGGTTATCCCTTGGGTCAGGTATGTTTATGACATATTACCTTGCATGCTTTGATGATACACCATAATTATCCTGTAATATTCCATTTATCAAAATAGGGTGTTACAATACCAGCAACAACTCAGGGAATGATCAAGCAACCAATGATGCAGATATCAGACCCATATATGATGAGGAGCCAATGGCTGAGGTACAATTAGATGATGTGTATGATGATCATCAATTTACTGATTCTAAGATTCATGACCTTGAAACTATGTTAGCTCAAAAGACAAAAGATTTTAAGGATGCGAAACTCGAGTTTTCGAAGAAAAATGACAAATTTGAAGCTTATTTTGAAAAACTTGAAAAAGCAAACGTTGTTCTTGAACAAAATCTGGATCGTAAGATTCAAGATTCTAATGCGGAAAAAGAACATTTTGTGAAACAAATAAATTTGTTAGAATCAAAGTTGGCTTCTCAAAATCCAAGTCCTCCGCCTGCTTCATTAAGTGAAATATCTATGCAACCTATCGACACTGTAGATAGTAATGACGCGAATGCTGATAACAACATATTTGATAATATGAACATTAAGTTAGAACAACGTGTCGCTCAATTACTTCTACAAAATGAGCAATTGAAAGCTTAGATTCAGGAAAAGGTTTTTTCATTAACAGCATTGAAAAATGAATTAAAGAAGCTAAAAGGAAATAGTGTGGATGCTAAGTTAGCAAATCAGTCAATCTTGGGGAAACCTCCTACTCAACCATTCAGAAACCGCTCAGTTACTAGACAACCGAATGCGTTTAAATCTGAACGACCCTAAACATCGAACTCGAGGTTTGCATCCCAAGTTGACGTGCGTAGCAATTTGCCAAAAACAGTCACTCCACTATCTAGATCCCTGTTGGAAATACGTTTTACGTATTAAGAAGGATCGGTCACTCCAACGATAGTCCATGTAATAGCTCGTAGTTTAGTTAACTTTCTTTATTTATTAAACAAGAACAAGCCTAGCCTACAACATGTGTAGGCCGGCCCAAAATGTAAGCCCAAGCCCATGACAAGGGCTTGGGTATATAAACCCTCTCCTTTGATGGAGAGGGGTGTGGTTTCTCATTTTTTCACATAGTAAACATTTCTTTCTCTCTCTAGCTTTGTGTGAAATCCACCATCTCTCTATCTCTTTCTCTCTCTAGAAACATAAGCAAGATTTACAATCCTACAAATGGTATCAAGAGCCATGGGATGATTGTATTGTTCATGTGTTTGTGTTCTTGATTCATACGCCATTTTTGATCCTTTTTCACACGTCCAAATTTTTTTTTGTGTTTTTGATGGTTTTTTCTTGATACAAATCTTCTACATAGTTGTGGTAGGGATTTGGTATAGTTACTTTGGCTAAAAACACAAAATTTTTGGGTGTTTTGATCATTTTTTGGCTTAAAATCACGAATTGGTTGAGTTTTGTCCGAGAAAAGTGGGAAATATTCCGATCTGGTCATCGGAAAGGAGTTTATAGTACATTCCGATCAGTGTAATCGGAATAGGGTTTAGGTATTCCGATTGGTATTCAGATTGGGTATATTCCGATTGGTATTCAGATTGGGTATTCCGATCACGGCATTCCGATTGGTTGGTATTCAGATTGGGTATATTCCGATTGGTATTCAGATTGGGTATTCCGTTCACGGCATTCCGATTGGTTGGTATTCAGATTAGGTACATTCCGATTGGTATTCAGATTGGGTATTCCGATCACGCATTCCGATTGGTATTAAGATTAGGTACATTCCGATTGGTATTCAGATTGGGTATTCCGATCACTCATTCCGATTGGTATTCAGATTAGGTACATTCCGATCAAGGTATTCCGATTTGGGAGATTCCGACTGATATTCCGATCACTATTCCGATCAACATTCCGATAACAAAATATCGTGTGTAATTTTGACTTGGAATTTTTGTTTTATTGAGAACATATTTTAGGGGATTTTAACATTGTTTCTCGACTTCAACTCACAACAACAAACACATTTACTTTCTTTCATTGATCGATCAAAGTTTGTAAATCTTAACTTATTGAAATAGAGTACACATCTCTTACGGATAAGTCCATCCTCTCGGGTACGGATAATCGTCCACCAATGTTGGTGAAGACTATGTATGAGGAATGGGCTTCCCGAATGGAACTTTATATGTTGAACAAGGAGAATGGACATCTAATTTGGGCATCGGTGCTCAATGGACCATTAGATTATGGTACCGTGACGGAAGGTACGACTACTCGTCCTCGCACAACGGGTGAGTTGACTGGAGATATGAAGATTCAAGATAAATGTGATAAGTATGCAACAAACATCATTCTCCAAGCCCTTCCTCCAGATGTCTACAAACTCGTCAGCAAACATAAAGTTGCCAAAGAGTTATGGGATAGAATTCAGGTTCTCATGCAAGGCACCTCGTTAACTAAACAAGAACGAGAGTGTAAGCTTTATGATACTTTTGATAAGTTTGCCTATGTGCCAGGGGAGACTCTCAATGATTACTATCTGAGATTTACCCTATTTTTGAATGAGCTAAATATCTATGGCATGGCGATTCCTACCTTTCAATTGAACACCAAGTATTTGAACACTCTTCCTCCAGAATGGAAAAAATACGTGACGGATGTTAAATTGGCTAAGGACTTGCATAACACCAATGTGGATCAACTTCAAGCTTTTCTTCAACAACATGAATGCCATGTGATCGAGGCTCGGTTGTCTACACCTCAAGTTCATGATCCACTTGCAATGTATGCTTCTCAACAAAACATGGCTTATACTTATCAACAACCATCATACTTGCAGCAGCCACCACCACACATCTATCAGCAACCATCCTATCAACCACCAATGATGCCACAGCAAGAATATCAACAAAGTGTTCATCAACAATCTTTTCCACAGCAACCACAATATCAGACATCACCATCACAAGCCAACACTTCTCCAATGGGCTATACTCCTCAGCAAGGATATTTTCCAATTGAAGCACAACCAGCACAGGCTTTTTACTCTAATGAACTTCCACCAATCCAAGCACCGGTCTTTACTCCAAATGATATGCCAGCTGATGTTCTAAACCATCTCACTGCTTACTTGTCAAAACTTGTTGCTACTAGAGGATTTCCACCAACAAACAATCAGCTCCGCACTTCTTCAAATCCTCGACAACAAGCCACTGTTCAAGATGGTCAAGTGACGGTGCAACCTATTCAGGGAAGGCAAAATTCATATGGACCTCCTACAAGGATTGGGAACAATCAAGCTGTGAATTCTCAAGCTAATGGAAATGGAAGTCCTAGTGGTCCTAAAAAGGTTGTGACTTGCTACAATTGCCGAGGACAAGGTCATATGGCTAGGGAATGCACTCAGCCGAAAAGGAGGAGGGATGATGCATGGTTTCGTGAGAAGATGTATTTGGTTGATGCTCAGTCTAAGGGGAAGATCTTGGATTCAGAGGAGTTAGCATTTCTTGCAGACCCAGGGGCAGCAGATACTGAAGGCATTGCAGTCGTTTCTACTTCTAATGCAGCTTATCAAGCAGATGACCTTGACGCATATGATTCTGATTGTGATGACATTCACTCTGCCCAAGCTGCTCTCATTGCTAATCTCTCTCACTACGGTTCTGATGTCATCAGTGAGGTACCAACCACATCTAATAATATTGATGATAACCAACATCAAGTTGGGCATGAAAATGACAACCTCGAACAGCATTCGGGAGTAAGTAATTCAAATGATGTGGTACCCAATCCAACACATTTGAGTGAACCTCAACCAAATGCTACGACGGGTATGGAATCTTATGCTCAACATGATTTGGTCATGGTGCCTAAACATATTATTGATCAAATGCATATGGCCCTCAGACAATCCGTAGATACGAATTCCACCCTAACTGCTGAGCTTGCGTTGCATAAAGAAAAGGTCAAAGCTTTTGAAATGGTCCCTCACGCAGAGAAAATAACATGTTCTGAATTTGACCAATTTCGTTTTGAAAAGATTGAACACTTGAAAGAAATAGAATCATTAAAAGCTAATCTTTCCAATGAATTAAAAGCAAAAGAGTCGGTTGTCAATGATTTTCAGAAACTTAAAATGGATTTCGAAACTCTCGAGTCTAAAAAGGTTGAATCAGAAATTAATGCTACCAAACTTCTTAAATTCAAGGAACAACAGCTTTTAAAACAATACGCTTCCACAGAAAAGGTTCATCTTTTAACTAAATCATTTCAAGAATTCGAACTTAAGCGTCTTCAAGATTTACCACCTAATCCCGGTTATGCAAAACAAGCTCAGGAATATATTCCCGGTCTTTATGATATGACCATAATTGGCAAATCGAAAGAAGCACCTTTTGTTCGTAGTACTGAGGAGACACAATCACTTGGGGATGAAACTCATTCTAAAATGCTTTCAAAATTCCATACAATTGATTATGATCAACATAACAAAGATCAATTTTTGAAAAAGACACGCATTCGCTTACAAAAGGAATTAGCAGAATTAACAGTTCTTGTGCCCCAAAGTTTGTCAAATGAAAACCTTCCTAGTACGTCTCCTACACTCGTCAAAAAGGATTTAACGAAGTTAATTCCACCGGTAAGTAAGGCGTCCGTTAACTTAAATACGGTTCACCAACACTTAGCCGATTTTGACAAGGTCATTTTGGAACGTACGACGACCACGGCCATAACGGAAGGTGAATGGAACTTTGAGCACACTAGAGCTGCGTTTCGAGATGAAATTGTTCCGTTTGTAAAGAATGTTAAAGCTTGTCTTCGTAATATTAATCAAGATTTGTTTTTGGAAATAGAAGAAGTTAGACGTGTTTTCAATGAAATGGAAGATGCTTATGAAAACAGTTTACTTGAAATAGAACGGGTTTCACGCCATAATGATCTGCTTCTGAATCAAGTGATGTCTCATGATATAGTTTCTGTCTGTGTGAATACAAGTGTTGATAATGATTCTATTGTACATAATGTTGAATCTGTGGATAATGTGGTAGATAGTACTTGTCACGAATCTGACGCTGAATTTTTAAAGCTTCAAGATTCATATTCTTTGCTTTCAAAACGTTTTGATGAGATTCAAACACATTGTATTTCGCTTGAATGCAAGCAACAATTTATTCAAGAAATCTTTGAAACGTCATTCGAAGGTGTTAATATCGATGCTGCAAACTTTGAAAAGAATTTTCGATTGAATTTACAATCAAAACAGCGTCAGCCAAGTGACAAGGTTGCTAAGTCTTTGCCGATAGCCATAGAGAAATCTAAGGAGAATAACTGTGTGAACGTACTTGAGGCCGCTGAGAATTTTAAACCTGATCTAGATAATCGAGTTTCCAAGATTTTGTCCAAAGTTGATAACTTAAAACAGAAAAATACACGACTCTTCGATTCAGTAAAGCCCGCATGTGTTGATACCACTGCATAGAATCAATCATTGATTGAACAATTGAATCAAAATTCGGTGGAAATATCTGATTTGAGGGAACAAATTTGTGATAAGAATTTGGTCTTGGCTGAGTTAAAGGAAACACTTCGAACTCTAAAAGGTAAGAATGTTGTGGATAACGCAGCCACTATCTCAGCATCGTCCTCTAGTGCAATCAAAAGGAACCTTATAGCCGTCACACCACTTAACAAGGGCCCTAGGACTAAACAATCTCAAACTTTGGTCACTAAAGATAAGGCGGAATCGAAACCAGCTTCTAATATTCCCGTGTTGCCTTCTACAGGAGTAAGCACCACTACTAAGGCTCAAAGATCTAAGCTTAAGAGAAACAAGAAGAATGATAGGATCTTGAAATCATCTAGTAGTCAAGTGAAGAAGAAAGTAGAAGCCCATCCTAGGAATGTTATTTCTGTTTTGAATAAAAAGAATCATGTAGCTAAACCTAAAGGCTCTGCGGTTGTGCAGCGTTCTAAGCCTACTGTGAATTCTAATTTGAAATGTTGGAATTGCAATGAATGTATGTTTTCTAGTCGTCATGATTCTTGCCTTATTGACCATGTGAATGAGATGTATGCCCGGAAAAATGGATTAGAATGGAAACCGACTGGGAAAGTGTTAACTCAAGTTGGTTGGATGTGGCGCCCCATTGGTAGAACTTTCACTATAGTAGGAAATACGTGCCCTTTGACTAGGATCACTCCCACTAAAGCGAAGAAAGCGTGCCCTTTAACTAGGAGTACCAAGGCTACCAAAACACAAGCGTGTCCTTTAACTAGGAACACCAACACTACTGTAGGAACAAAGTGCCCTTTAAATAGGTCTACTCCCACTGTAGTGCCCGCTAATACTCCAAAACCTCAGCAAATTGGAACAGTAAAACCTGTAAATGCTAAAACTCACATTAGAAAATGCAGGAAATCTAAGGATAACAAAAATGTTAGCAATTCTGATAATAACATATCTGTATCTGCTAACACTCCGGAACCAATAGTTTCCAATGCATTGTCTTCTGTTGTGATTGAAAACAGGTGGTCCAAATTGTTCTCTGGTATTTGGACTCTGGTTGCTCCAAGCATATGACCGGAGATCGCTCTCAGCTCAGAAATTTCGTCAGCAAGTTTCTTGGTACGGTTCGATTTGGAAATGATCATATTGCAAAGATAATGGGTTACGGTGAATATCATATTGGGAATGTTATAATTTCAAGAGTGTATTACGTGGAAGGTCTTGGTCACAACTTATTTTCTGTGGGACAATTTTGTGATGCAAACCTAGAAGTTGCTTTTCGAGAGCATACCTGCTTCATTCGTAATTTGGAAGGGGTTGATTTATTGAAAGGTACTCGAGGGAATAATTTGTATACTTTGTCTCTACGAGACATGATGTCCGCTTCTCCCGTATGTCTTCTCTCCAAAGCATCGAAGACTAAGTCTTGGTTATGGCATCGACGGTTATCTCATCTTAACTTTGACGCTATTAATCACTTGGCCAAAAACGAACTTGTTCGTGGTCTTCCTAAACTATCATTTCACAAGGATCATTTGTGTTCCGCGTGTACAATGGGGAAAAGCACTAAGAAGTCATACAAACCCAAGACTGAAGACACCAACCAAGAGAAACTTTATCTTTTGCATATGGATCTTTGTGGACCAATGCGTGTTGAAAGTCTTAGTGGCAAAAAGTACATCCTCGTCATTGTCGATGATTACTCTCGGTTTACATGGGTGAAATTTCTTAAAGCAAAAAATGAGGCACCTAAATTCATCATCGGATTTCTCAAGATGATTCAAGTGCGTCTCAACACTACTGTCCGACGCATTCGTACAGATAATGGAACCGAATTTGTGAATCAAATCTTGCGTGATTATTATGAAGAAGTTGGCATCTCTCATGAAACATCCGTTGCACGCACTCCACAACAAAACGGTGTCATTGAAAGGCGAAATCGCACACTTATGGAAGCTGCTCGAATGATGTTAATTTACGCAAAGGCTCCATTGTTTTTATGGGCAGAAGCAGTATCTACAGCAGTGTACACCCAAAACCGGTCCCTAATTCGTAAACGCCATGGTAAAACACCTTATGAGCTTCTCCATGGAAAAGTACCAGATTTATCATATCTTCATGTATTTGGTTCTCTTTGCTATCCAAATAATGATGGTGACAATTTGGGAAAACTTCAACCAAAGGCTGATATTGGTATTTTCATTGGTTACGCACCCGCAAAGAAGGCATACCGAATCTACAACCGTAACTCTCGCAAGATCCTCGAAACTATGAATGTTGATTTTGATGAGCTGACAGCAATGGCTTCTGAGCAAAGCAGCTCTGAACCCGCACTTCATGAAATGGGACCCAGTAATATTAGTTCTGGTCTTGTCCCAAACAACCCTACTTTATCATTTATACCACCTACTAGGACTGAATGGGATACGTTGTTTCAACCGTTCTTTGATGAATTCTTTACTCCTCCAACTATTGTTGCTCCAGAACCTGAGGTAATAGCTCCGGTAACCGAAGTTGTCGCTCCAGCAACCGAAGCACAATCAGATACATCTGTACCTACAATTGGTCAAGATATACCATCCACAAGTAATTCTCAACCAGCACATGTAACAACTACCCACGTCATGCCTATTGATGATGAAGAGGATGATGATGATCACGATTTGGAATTCACTCAAATGCGTGAACTTCCATTCTTTGGTGTACCAATTCCCGACCCTAATCAAGCCGGGTCGTCCACCTCAGAGGAAGCTCCTACTACAGTTTACTCCAATCCACGGATTCGTGAACATGACAGCAAGTGGACAAAGGATCATCCTATAGATTCTATTATTGGTGACCCTAATCGTCCAGTATCCACACGAAGTCAGTTACAAGAAAGTGCACTGTTTTGTCACTTTGATGCTTTTCTCACTGAAGTTGAGCCTAAGACATGGCAACAAGCTTTTACTCAATCCTGTTGGATAGAAGCTATGCAAGAAGAACTTAACGAATTCATACGTCTTGATGTTTGGGAACTTGTCCCATGCCCGGATCAAGTGCAGTTACTCACTTTGAAATGGGTTTACAAGGTGAAACTCGATGAGTTAGGCGGAATATTGAAGAACAAAGCTCGTCTAGTAGCTCGTGGATACAAGCAATTATTGGGCATCGACTTTATGGAATCCTTTGCACCTGTTGCCCGTTTGGAAGCTATTAGACTATTCCTCGCTTATGCAGCCCATATGAATATGGTCGTCTATCAGATGGATGTGAAGACGGCATTTCTTAATGGTGAACTCAAGGAAGAGGTCTATGTTCAACAACCAGATGGTTTTGTGAATCCTAATTATCCTAATCATGTGTACAAGCTTAAGAAGGCTCTCTATGGGTTGAAGCAAGCTCCACGCGCATGGTATGATCTATTGTCACAATTCCTCATTACTCAAGGCTTCGCAAAAGGCAAGGTGGATCCCACGCTGTTCATTCAGAAACGAGGTAAAGATATGATTATGGTACAAATATATGTTGATGATATTATATTTGCAGCCTCGACCCAAACCTTATCGGATGAGTTTGGGACACTCATGTCTTCCAAGTTTAAGATGTCAATGATGGGCAAGGTATCATTCTTCTTAGGTCTTCAGATATCTCAGAGTCCCAGAGTCATCTTTATTAATCAATCTAAATATGCCCTTGAATCTCTTAAGAAATATAAGATGGAATCTTGCGACCCCGTGGACACTCCAATGGTGGAGAAATCTAAGCTTGATGCAGATCCACATGGAGTTGCCGTTGATCCGACACTTTATCGTGGAATGATCGGTACTCTTCTGTATATCACAGCCAGTCGACCTGATCTTCAGTTTGCTATATGTATGTGTGCCAGGTATCAAACTAGGCCTACTGAGTTACACTTAGCTACTGTTAAAAGGATCTTTCGATATCTTAAAGGAACCATTAATCGGGGACTTTGGTATTCGAAGGACTCTTCTATTGCACTAATGGCATATGCAGATGCGGATCACGCGGGTTGTCAAGATACCAGGCGTAGCACGAGTGGAACTTTGCAACTACTAGGAGATCGACTAATCAGTTGGGCATCGAAAAGGCAGAAAAGCGCTGCAATCTCAAGTACGGAAGCAGAATACATAGCTATGTCCGGTTGCTGTGCTCAAATTCTTTGGATGAGATCGCAATTAACCGACTATGGTCTAGGTTTCAACAAGATTCCGATGTACTGCGACAACAAAAGTGCAATTGCCTTATGCTGCAACAATGTTCAATTCTCCCGGTCGAAGCATATTGACATTCGCTACCATTTCATCAAGGAGCAAGTGGAAAATGGAGTAATAGAGCTTTACTTTGTCCGATCTGAGTATCAATTGGCGGATATTTTCACGAAGTCTTTAGATCGCGCTCGAATTGAATTTTTGGCCGACAAGCTAGGAATGAGAACCTTCTCGCCTGAGACTCTAAAGGAACTAGCAGATGAAGCGAAAGAATAGTCTTGGTAAAACTATTCTCCATATCCTTGGTGATCATCTGTATATATTGTTTATATTTTTATCCACAAAAGCAAAATACAAAAATATAAAACCATATAAAAACCATAAAAATTGAAAAATTCATAAAAATCCAAAAATATTTTTACTTTATTTTTCAAAGGCATGTCTTTTGGTACGATAATATTTACGGCCTTAGAAATGTTGATTAATATCGACACGGCGCCATAAATAGAGTTCGTACAAAAGTTGTAAATATTTCATAAAACATGCCCTTATGGCATGTAGTTATTTCAAACTGCAACCCGGTTTTCACATTAAAGTCAAGTATTTCTTATGAAAGCTTTGGCTCACAACGGGAATTAATTTTCTCGGGCAAGGTTTACTTTAAAACCTTGTAAGGGATCAAGTTTACTTTATAACTTGGTCTAACACAAATAAATGTACGTTTCAGTGCATTTATTTGTTAAAACAAGAGAAGTCTTGTTTTTATGAAGCTATCATCTCTACAACCATGCTATCTACAATTGGTATCTACATACTCGACGATGCGACTACTCAACCGACGACTACAGCTCTTTCAATAGAACACGGGTCAACAATTGAGGGGGAGCTATTGTCAAGAATTCAGAATCTTCGATGCCGAACGTGCCAAGTTCACAAGTTGGTGTCAAGACTACAATACCAATCGTACATGTGGTGTCAAGAGATGACTTCAGACGTGACGAGGCGACCAACATATGCTGACAAGAACCATTTGATCTTATCATATGATGTTCTCATCAATCAGGTCCAACCTTGTCAATTCTTTTCTAATATGGTGAATATGTGATCATGTTACAAATCGGTATCATATCTCATATATTTGGAATCATGAAGATAAAACGGACTTGCATTTTTCTTCCCAAAACCTTTGTTAAAACTTCATTAAATCAATTGATATTAAAAACATCGATTGGGTTAATATTTTTAATATGGGGGAGAAAATGTGATTTAATATGGGATATTATCACAAATGGTTTGACTTAATGTGTTGGCTCATCCCGACATGTGCGAAATGTTTTCGAATATCGTGGCATATGTTAAGGGGGAGCAAAACGGATTTGCATATCAAAATGGATTTTCATGGTGACATATACTTACCCAAAACCCATTTATTTCACGACGATAAAGATTGTGGTGACATAAGGATGGTAGGATAGGTTAAGTCCTATGATTCTTCCAGAACCGGAGGAATCTTCCCAAGGACATTCGATAACTAGAAATAGTAGTCCTTAGGAAAGTTGGAGAAAGATTGTGAACGTAGCTGAATGTCGACCAAGTACTTAAGTTAGCACTGGAACAATCACAACAAGGTGCTAGTTATGACGTATTGGTAAGCATTGAAGGGGTTGAAGAATGAAAAAGAATTGTAAAGATAAAGGGTGTAAAGAAAGAAGCCCTCCTTACAACTTTAGGCAGAAACCGGGTCAATACATATGCTATTGAGATCATTGTTAATGATTCTTGATATTGAAGACAGACATCATGGACCCAGTGATGCAATGCACAACCCATCCCAGCTAACTCAGATATCTCTCAAAAGGTATTTGTTTTAATCACACGGAGACAACACGTTATCTATTGATTTATTCACTCCGAATAAATTGGTATTGAAAAGGTGGCACTCCTCTCCAGCCTCCGATCACTAAAATTCAAAATGCACGATCGAGTCTAGAGCCATTTGAGATCATCAAATATCTCATTAGGACACACTTTCATATTCCCTTGCTTCTTCACACACTGTGAAAAGTAAGAAAGATTTTAAGAGTCCTACGCAAAATCTTCATGATCTTGCCTGAACTTCCGAGTAATACGAAAGTATTTACAATGAAGATGGAAATCCTTCTTGAGCGAATATCAAAAATCTCATGGTAGGTGACTTGTGCGATTCTTTATGAATCAAACTTGTGATAACTGGAAAGCAACAGCTGTTTAATTCTTAACTGAACTTAAACACGTTCTAGGCCTCTACGCAATATCTCAGTGATCTTGCCAGAACACTCAGAGTGATACCTTTGTGTTTACGGTGATGAGTGGAAATCCTTCTAGTGTTAACCTCAAACAGCACTTGGTAGGTAACTTTCAAGATTCTACGAATCAAGCTCGTGACAACTGGAAAGCAACGATGGTGCGGTTCTTAATTGAATTTCACTTGTTTCAGGAACATGAATTGACAGCTTCAAATCATGCGGATATTATTATCCAAATGATTCACTCTTTTTGTTCGCAGTCAGCTTTGGACGGTCGAATAAAGAGAACGGGTTTACCCACGAAATCCTGTCAGGAAGTTACTTAATTGAAACTATCCGTCACGGGTACGATATCTAATATCGTCCAACGGTCTTCACTGACCGGAGGTAAAATGCTACCGAATTAGAATGAAATGTTCAAAGCCATTTCGTTCGTGTCTACTTATGTTGCGGCATTTGAAGACGGTGGCGTTGCGAGATCCAAGAAGAAGTCGTCCCCGCATGCTTATACTTTATGCACTTAATATCTCATCTAATTCAAGAAAGCCTAAAAGTTAAGTCTTCCGCTGTATCGAACTCCGAAGCTTTCAAAAATTACGAAGGTATAAGTATGTGGGACATGGTGTCAGGAAGAGGCGAAGATCACAAGTGATGGATGCACGAGATCAAGGCAAGAGATTAATGCCCAAAGATTGATATCAAAGATCACATCAGCATGTTCACCAGAAAAGAAAAAGAAAAAGAAAGACGAAGACTACGAGCTCAAGACAAGCATAGTATGCTAGGTTTATTTTATTATTGTAACTTGGGTAACGCCCTTGTTTGGAGTGACCTCCCTTAGGGGGAGATTGTTGGAAATACGTTTTACGTATTAAGAAGGATCGGTCACTCCAACGATAGTCCATGTAATAGCTCGTAGTTTAGTTAACTTTCTTTATTTATTAAACAAGAACAAGCCTAGCCTACAACATGTGTAGGCCGGCCCAAAATGTAAGCCCAAGCCCATGACAAGGGCTTGGGTATATAAACCCTCTCCTTTGATGGAGAGGGGTGTGGTTTCTCATTTTTTCACATAGTAAACATTTCTTTCTCTCTCTAGCTTTGTGTGAAATCTACCATCTCTCTATCTCTTTCTCTCTCTAGAAACATAAGCAAGATTTACAATCCTACAATCCCCCTTAACATATTTTGCCTATGCAAAACCCAATCACATGAATGCTTCAAGCAACTCTAGAAATAGCTCCAAGAACATGCCTCGGAGTTCAAATGACACGGGTCATAAAAGCTATCTAGAGGATGCTAAGATAAAGACACAAGCAAGAGATAGGACCCAACCGAAACCTAGGAGCGCTAATCACACATCTAGGAATTCTAGACCCTTATATGATGTGCCCACATCATCCTATCCTAGGAACACTAGATCCTTCTTAGTTGCTAAGCACTTTGTTTGCACGAGATGTAACAAATGCGTGTTTAATGCCATTCATGATGATTGCATCACAAAAGTCCTGAACAAAGTGAACCAAAAAGCTAGAGCATCTTAAAGATGGAACCCTATAGGAAATAGTTTTTCTCCAATTAAGTGTTCCGCTGTGCATGAGAAAACTACGTTTCCTAGACCTTGTCTTAAGTGGATACCAACGGGTAGAATCTTTAAAACAACTGGTCTTAAATGGGTTCCTACTGAAAAAATATTTCCCTCTAGCACGACAAAGGTTCACTGTGAACCCCCACATGGTTCTCACAAAGATATCACTAACAAACATGCAAGCATACAAACTACTGTAAATAGTGCAGGTACCAAAGTCAAGACTCAATGGACACCTAAAGGTCCAATCTTTAAATACCGTTCAACAAAAGACACACTCAAAGTTTGGTTGCTGAAGAAGCAGATATCTGAGAAACTAATGTCTAAAGGGTTTCACAACTAAGCTGTAAAGTGATTTACAATTACTTCAGATTGTGACTCGTGCATTAAAGAAAGGAAAGTTGATCACAGGTGATAACTTATCCTTAACAACGGGAAAATAAAATTTTCTCAGTCATGAGCTATCGATAAAAACATTCCACGTTTTTAAGCTCATGTAAACGACTTACAGTTAAATGTCAGACTGTAACTCGAACATCAAATAAAGGAAAGTGTATCTTTAAAGATAACTAATCCTCACAACAGGTAGAGCAATCTATCATGGGTTGAGCTTGTCACAAAACATTCAACGTTTTGAGCTCAACACAATGGCTTGTAATCACGTTCAGGTTGCAACCCTGATCGATATTCACGGGGGAGTGTACGATTTAGTGCGCTTACCCTCAGCAAAATAAGAGAAATCTTCTTACACTTGAGTGGATTCATCAAGACATTCAAAGTCTATGAACTCAAGTTTATGCTTTAGAAAAACCTCTTCGCCAAAAAGAAATAGAGTTTTTCAAAAAGTGTTGAACACAATATTTTCAAGAATTTTTCAAAAATTGTATGTTCAACAACTCCCATCCTCAAAAAGCGAAATGTGGATCACATCCTCACAATGACAATTCAATTAGATCAATTTTTGAGGGGGAGAATTTCAACTTGATGCAAAGATTGACACATCTTTCTCCCGAAAATTTTTCAAGACTAATTTTCACAATATATATTTTAATCAAATTTGGTATCTCTAATATCAAAAGATTTTATATATTAGAGATAGGGGAGAAAATGTGATTAAAATGTGATCTATTTTTCAAGACTCAAGCACTTTAACTCTTACCTACATGTGCAAAACACTTTCTATTATCGATGCACATGTGAAGTGGGAGCTTTTCTGAAATGACAAAACTATCAAAGTGTTAAATGTTTTTCAAACTCCTTGTTAGACATTTGAAGTGGTTTTTATGGTTACTATAAAATACCCACAACATCTTTAATCCACGACGTTATTGGTGTCAAAATGGTGGTTAGGTTTAAGTCCTATGATCCAACCAGAACCGGAGGGATCTTCCCAGGGACAATCCAATAGATTATTAGACGTCCTTAGGAAAGATGGAGTAGAATGTGAACGTAGCTGAATGCAGACTAAGTACTGAAGCTGGCACTGGAACAATCACAACAAGGTGTTAGTAATGATGTCTTGGTAAGCATTGAAGGGGTTGAAGAATGAAAAAGAAATGTAAGGATAAAGGGTGTAAAGAAATTAGCCCTCCATACAACTTAGGCAGAAACCGGGTCAACACATCATGAAGACAACGCATCATGGACCCAGTGATGTAATGCACAACCCCTTCCCAGCTGACTCAGACTTCTCTCAAAAGAAGTTTGTTTTATTGTCACGGAGATCAACACGACTTCTATTGACTTTCTCACTTCAAGATAGTTGATATTGAATAGGTGGCATCCGCTCCAGCCTCCGACCACTAAAAGTGCACAAATCGAGTCTAGAGCCAATAGATCAATCAAATATCGTTAGGACACACAAATGGAGATCAAGAGAGTCTTACGCTATATCCTTGCGATATTTGTAGAACACTTAGAGTGATACTACCTAGTAGTCACAATGATGAGTGGAAATCCTTCCAGTGTTAACATCAAACAGCACTGCGGTAGGTCATGTGTAAGATTCTTTATGAATTGAACATATGTAAAACTGAAAAGCAACAGTCGTTTGTTTCTTTATCGATTCAAACTCATTTCAGGTTTCTACGCAATATCTTTATTGTCTTGCCAGAACATTCAGAGTGACATTCATTAATATTCACAATGAAGAATGGAAATCCTTCTAGCGTCAACATCAAACAGCGCTACGGAGGGTAACTTGCGAGATTCTTTATGAATCAAGCTTGTGTCAACTGGAAAGCAACAATGGTAAGATTCTTTAAGAATTAAATTTGTTCCAGGAATTTGAATTGACGTATTTAATTAAACGGATATTTATCTAATTGATTCACTCTTTATGTTCGCAGTCTTGCTTTGAGACGGTCGAGTAAAGAGAACGGCTAGTACAGCCGCGAAACCCTGTCAAGGAGGTTCTTAATTGAATCTATCTAATCACAGGTACGATATTTAATATCGTCAAACGGTCTTCATTGACCAGAGGTAAAACGCTACCGATTTAGGACGAATGTCAAAGCCATTCAGTCCGTGTCTATGTTTTGTCTCGAGAAGGTGGCATTACGGTGTTCTCAGCAAAGTCGAAGATTCAAAACCACATACTCATGCCCAATAACATATTCAACAATCAAGAAAGTTAAAGACTTCCACAACTCTGATGATCAAAATCTTCCTTAACAATTAATATAGAGGAATGACCTCTCTTCAAAGGAGATTGTTAGAAGCTTTCAAGATGGTGCATAGAATGAGCATGTGGATAAAGACACAAGATCGCAAGATGGCAAAGACAAGTCAAGAATGATTTGAAGATCTCAAGTTTAAAGACAAAGTCGAAAGACAACGACAAAGGCTCAAAGATCACAGCATGAAGGAACAAGACTACTATTACACGTTCAAGACTCATTTATGACGAAATTCGTAATCTCCATTGATCTCCAAATATCGAAGAGGAATGGCCTCACATTGGGGGAGATTGTTAGCCTCAAAATATTGAGTCAACAAGAATGTTCGGTCATAGGTTTATATTGTAACATTTATTAGAACGTTGTAATAGTTAGTTAAAATAGTCGTGATATTGCGGGCTTGATGGCTAGCTTAAAAGGCCTCTTTCAAGGTACTAAGCATTTATTTAAGCCCGACCCAATCAAACATATAGCCCATTATGCCACATGTAGGCAAGGCTATAAATAGCTCTCTTTGCATGTAAGGATAGGTGTGTTGGTTGTTCATTTTCTAATCTAATCTTCCATAAGTTTCACACACTTCTCTCTCTTTTCTCTCTCTAGAATTCATCTATCTTCTATCTACCTTTCTTCATTAATTCATGTAGAATCACCACGTAATCGCAGGGACAACAGAATCCTTCACAAAAAAGGCTTAAAACAAGCTTATAAACATCCCTGGAACATTTGGAAAAAATTTCATCAAGTTTGACTTTTGGTCAAATAAGCTCATATTGGCTTATTTTTCTGTTTAGCTTATTGGTACATGCAACAACTTGGTTTTTTCAATAGGTGTCATTTTTCTTAGCTTATTATCAATTCTAGAAGGTTTCAGCTTATTTGGTTAAGGTTTTGCTAGAAAACCAACTTATTTGGCTTTTTCAGCCAGCTTATTGGCTTCTACAGCTTATTTCACTAAACTTTTTGGGATTTTTCTTTTTGATTATTCTTAGTTAAGCTATTTGTGAGCTTTTTCTAAAAGAATCAGCTTT
Source organism: Glebionis coronaria (assembly GCA_025667525.1). Taxonomy (NCBI): domain Eukaryota; kingdom Viridiplantae; phylum Streptophyta; class Magnoliopsida; order Asterales; family Asteraceae; genus Glebionis; species Glebionis coronaria. The sequence continues at coordinate 108,288,441 of CM046879.1, read as the reverse complement.
TGAAACCCCCTAGAACTCAAACCCGACTATTTTATCTTTTAGTGAAAAAGCTTAATTCAAGTTTCTGGCTAATTACTTGGTCTTTTTCAGAATTTCTTTGTCCAAAAAGGTTTAAAATCTCATAAGAAGGTTGTGTGTTTAAGCAGAGCTTATGGCATCAGCTTATTGCTTAATGGGCTTATTGGCTCAATAAGGATAAGCTTATTGACTGATAAGTTGAGAGTAAGTAATCGGTTAGGGTTAAGAATCAGATGCGAGTATAGAGTGTGTAGAACGTATTACCTTTGTGGAACCCTTGGGGGTTCCTTATATAGGCGGTGAAACCCTAGTGGGCTGTCACCGATGCTTCGGCCCCAAGCAAAGGATAAGTGCCATAATTAGTTTGATTGTTATCTTCTAATTATGGTGAGTGTATATCCTCCACTTTGGGGTAAATCCATATCATAATAAGATTATGATTCTGTCTAACCCTCTATCGGCCGTGCTGGGCCGTGGGTCGCACACATGTATGCGACCACTGTTCATTCGAAGCCCATAAGCTTAAATGATATTAATCCAACCTATTAGTAACGGGCCGGATGCGGGTAGTACCCGTGGGCCGGGTTCATGACCCGTTTGGGGACTATACGTCATCGTGTCCCCCCAGTCTAGTTGTTACAGCCGTAGGCGTAACCTCTAGACTAATCAATGTCCTGTAGACCTTGTTTTTGCATACATGGCCGTACTCCAGAAAAATCCGACTGGGACAACTTTAATGAATGTATTATGGTTGTCATTAGTCGGACGCATGTCTGCAAAAGTGCATCAGAAAGGCCCACTCTTGAGCCACGTAAAACTGTCAAGAAATGACCCGTGGGTCCCTTCTGACGTTTTAGAAGTGTCAGAAATCCCATCCGTTAGATAGGCGTAGTAGTTTACACGTGGCAAACATCCATGGCACCTCGTAACTCGAGGCAACCCTACAAAAGAATTCGCAGCATTACTGTGCAAACACACAATTCACATTCCCTTTTCCGCCATTGTTATACGTGTGCTCAATTCTTCACTCCTTCTCTTCTTTTTTCCACGGATTTTCACCACCTCAGGTTAGATCATCGCGCCTCTCTAATCCTTTTTATAAATCATGGTGAAAGATAACCCTGTCATCACGAACGTCCTCAATGTGATGCCTCCGGAAAATATATAGACTTTTTGTCTAAGTATTATATTCCCGAAAGCGTACACCCGACCTATCCAGGTGACGGTGAAGCTATTACGGATGCTCCTAAAGGAAATATTGTTGGGAATAAAATATGGGTCAGTTCACTAGACGCTGATAAGAAGAATGTCAACGCTGATAAGAAGACATTGGACGCTGACAGCCAAGCGTTGACATTGAAGAAGTCAACGCTGACAGCCTTGAAGATTGACACTGATGGAATATCTTCATACGTATCTTTTGTTTATTTGTTTCTTTATTTATGTATGGTAAAGATAAGCACAACACTGTATTTTCTATTATTATCTTTACCTAGAATAGTTGATCCGTAGCTTATTGTACAAGACTTCTTGTTCTATAAAAGAAGGTCTTTTAGGTTAAAGTTATATATCAGTTTTCATAAGTATTCGCAAGTTAAACTCTTTCATTGTAACCAAGTACGATTATTCTAATACAAGTGAAAGTTTGTTTAACATCATTGTGTTTTAGATCAAGTGTTAATTCCGCATAACACTTTGTTACTTTATTCATAAGCAAAGGTTTCTCTACGTGTAGTACTTGATCTAATCTCGTATACACAAAGCTTAATCGATCTAAGTTTGGGATCAACAAGTGGTATCAGAGCTTGTTGAGAAACTTTTGATCTTTAAGTAACGCAAGAACCCTAAAACACCAAAAACCCTAAAAACCCTAAAATTCTCAAAACCCTAAAAACATCATGTCTGGCACAGATCAACCTGCTTCTTTGCTTCAAAACAACTTCTCAAACCCTAGTATCAAAATTCCCATGTTTGATGCCAGGAACTTTGAGCTTTGGAAGTCCAATTTTGAGCAATACATAGCTATTCATGACTACACTCTTTGGGAGATTATCGAATATGGGAACACATTCGATAAAGCAGCAAAGATTACTGCTGCAATTTTCACAAGGACAGCTGTTCCTAATTGTCCTGAAGCTGATAAGGTGGAAAAGCCTGGAGATGGGAGAGCTGTAGCTGTTGAAGATATAGCCAAGAAGAGGGTGGACATGAAAATCTTGAACATCTTGAAACATGCCCTAGGTCATGAGAATCAGCACAAGTACAAACGCTTTGAGTCTGCAAAAGAGCTTTGGGAAGCTCTTGAAGTAGCACATGGTGGCAATGCTGACACAAAAGAAGAAAAGAAGAAGCAACTCTTGCATGAGTATGCTGTCTTTAAAGCTCAACCTAATGAGAATCTCAGCAGTGTGAGAAGTAGACTTCTTGACATCACAAGTCAACTTTCCTTCATGGGAAAACAGATTGATGACCCTGAATTGAATGCTACTTTTCTCAAAAGCCTTGGTGATGTATGGAAGATTGAGACAAGATCCATTCTTGTCAATAATACCCACAAGACTTCCAGGTTTGATGACATCTTCAACAAACTAAGACTGTTGGAGAATGAATGGCAATTGGATAGTGATAATAAATCTTCCAGTAGCAACATGGCCTTCTTCTCAAAAAGTGAAGGCCAATTTGATTCCATGAACTTCTATGGACATCCAGCCACTGGATCTCAAGGTGTCAGCGCTGGATGTCAGTCTGTCAGCGCTGGATCATATCCTGTCAACGCTTTGTACTCAAGCACTGACACATACAATCATGGCGCTGATAGAATTAAGCCTGCTGGTTTTGATCTAGATACTGTGTGTGCATTCATTGCTTCTTTGCCCAGTGATTCAAGGATTACATATGAAGATCTTGAGCAGATAAGTGATGAACAATTGGAAGAAATGGACATCAAGTGGACTATGGCTCTTGTGAGTTTAAGAGCAAACAGGTTTAATAAAAGGTTCAAGAAGAAGATGACCTTTAATGCTAAGGATGTTGCTGGATTTGACAAGTCCAAGGTTGAGTGCTACAACTGTCATAGGATGGGGCACTTTATGAGGGAGTGTAGATCTCCAAGAAGATCTGATGCTGGGAAGCCTTCAAGCCAAATGATTAAGAGCCCAGATCCCAAGGCCATGGTTGCTGTTCAACAAATTGATGGAGTTGGAGAATGGGACTGGAGCTGGATGGCTAAGAATGAGGAAGAGGACAGAGCTTTGGTTGCTGAAGTTAAAGAAGAGCATGCTGAATATGCTCTCATGGCACACTCCTCCTCTTCATCAGATAATGAGGTATATGATGATGCTTTCTGTTCTAAGGGTTGTCGTTTAAATACTGAAAAACTAAAACAAGAGATAGTTAAATTATTAGATGAGGCAAGTACTGAAAGATGCAAAGTATCTAATTATCAAATTGCTCTTACCCAAACAGAAAAGACAGTAGCTGAGTATAAGAAAATGGAGTTTGATTTAAAGGATCAAATAAATATCTTAAAACATGAGTTACATCAGAGTAAGGATGTTCAAGATATAGTCAATAGGGTTAATCTTGATTTGATAGCTCAGTTAGAGGAGGCTAACAAAAATAAAGATAATGTGAGTCTTAAAATCCAGAGATTTGATAAGGCCACACAATCCCTAGGAGAGTGTGTTAGTAAACAAAGAGACTCTAAGGATATGAGTGGGATTGGGATGAATAATTATACTGGTGTTCCACCACCAGCTGGGGATTTCTATGGTGTCCAATCAAAGGACTTATCTTGGACTGGCTTGCCAGAATGCCAAGAGGAGGAATTCATTCCTCCACCTAGAGTGACTTCCCCAGTTGAGGAATACAAGCAAAAACTGACTGACCTAGATGAGTGGAAGAAAGCTAACCACACCTTGTTTGTTAAGGGAGGGTTGTTGTGTGAAAGTCCAAATGAGCCCACACCAAACATGATACCAATTGTGGAGTCCTATGATCCTAAACCTATTAAGATCACACACCCTACCACTGGCAAAGCTGTTGACCTTGGCCCACAAACTGTTAGAAAACCTAGTGTTAAGTATGCAGAGATGTATAGGAATACTAGGTCACCAAAAAGCCAAATTAGTAACCATGGAACAGGCTTCTTTGCTTCTAGACCTAAGACTATGTCTAGAAAAGCTTGTTACACATGTGGTAGCTTCTCACATTTGGCATACAAATGTGTCAACGCTTCCAATGTCAACGCTGATAGGAACCATTTCAGCGCTGACAAAAGTCAACATAGGTCAAACACTGTCAGACCCAATACCTTTGTGAACAAAAGTTCACAAGTTGTTAGACCAGCCCCATTCTTTTCTAGAGGGTCTAACACACAAGGCCTAAGACCTTTTCAAAAGTCAAACACTTGGTCAAATAGGCAATGGGTTCCTGTAGCAAACCCTAGGTTCAACGCTGATAAGAGCAATCGGGGCGCTGACAAGAGAAATTTCAGCACTGACAGCCACACTGCTAAACCTAGGTATTTGCAACCACAGGAAAATAGGTCTAAAGCTTCTACTAGCTTAACATGGAGACCAAAACAAGACCAAAACCCTAATTCTACTGGTATTTCTATGACATGCAACAGGTTTCATTATATTTCAAAGGCATTGTCAACACCAATTGGGGTTAACTGGGAATTTCATTCAAACAGGGATGAAAATGGGGTTGTTATGAGAACCAAGTCTGTTCTTGTTGAACAACCAAATGAATCCAAGTCTTCCAAGGCTTGGGTTCCCAAAGAAAACTAATGTGTTTTCTTTATGTGCAGGGCATTCAGAAGAAGATCAATGATTATGGATACTGGGATAGTGGATGCTCAAGGCACATGACAGGAAAGGAAGACTATCTGACCAATTTCTCTCCTATTCAAGATGGTGATAAGGTATACTTTGGAGGGGGCTATGGCACCATCACAGGAAAAGGAACCCTTGTCACCAACAATCTAAGATTTGAGAATGTCTTCCTGGTAAAAGAACTGGATTATAATTTGTTTAGTGTATCACAAGTATGTGATAACAAAAATAAGGTTCTTTTCACAGATACTGAGTGCTTGGTGTTAAGCAAAGATTATAAGCTCCCTGAGGAGAAATACATAGATTTTAGAACACCAAGGCATAAAGACATATATAATGTGAATCTTAATGGAATTAAGATAAATAATAAAATGTCATGTCTGTATGCTAAAGCCTCAGTAGATGAAAGTAATCTTTGGCACAGGAGATTAGGGCACATAAACTTTAAGAATATCAATAGACTTGTGAGGCTTGGTTTAGTTGATGGTTTGCCTGAAAAGGCTTTCCACAATGACCACTCTTGTGTTGCATGTCTTAAGGGCAAGCAGCACAAGGTCTCATTTAGTTCTAAACATGTGCACTCTAGTTCTAGACCACTTCACTTATTGCATATGGACCTCTTTGGTCCAACTAATATAGAAAGTTTGAAGGGTAAATCATATTGTTTTGTTATCACTGATGATTATTCCAGGTTTACATGGACTTTTTTTTTAGCCAAGAAAAGTGAAACTGCCCAAAGTCTGATTAATTTCATTACCCAGATAGAGAAGAAGAATGGTAATGAGGTCAAAATTATTAGAAGTGACAATGGGGGTGAGTTTAGAAATCAGTTGTTAGATGATTTTTGTGCCAAGAAAGGGATTACTAGGCAGTTTAGCATAGCTAGAACCCCACAACAAAATGGGGTTGCTGAAAGGAAGAATAGGACCCTTATTGAAGCAGCCAGAACCATGTTGGCTGATGCCCATTTTCCTATAGCCTTTTAGGCTGAAGCTGTTAACACAGCTTGTTATGTTCAAAATAGGGCATTGGTCAACAAGATACATAATAAGACACCTTATGAATTACTTTGGGGAAGGAAGCCCAATATTGGCTTTCTCAAGCCTTTTGGATGTCATGTAGTTGTTCTAGAAACTAGTGAGGCCCTAGGTAAATTTGATTCTAAAGGTGATGAAGGCTACTTCATGGGTTATTCAGTGCAGAGTAAAGGATATAGGGTTTACATTAAAAAGGAAAAACGTATACTTGAAAAAGTACATGTTAGGTTTTTAGAAAGTAAACCTAGTGATCCTGAGAGTGGTCCAAATTGGTTGTTTGACTTAGAACCTTTATCTAGAGCTTTAAATTATATGCCTGTTACTGATCCAGACATTGTGAAGGTAACTTCAAGTGTTTTGGAAAAGAGAATTGGTAATGTTTCAGGTATACAGGTTGCTAAGGAGGATGGACCACCAGCAGTTAAATCATCTCCCACACAAGAATTTGTTACACTTCCTATATGGACAGATGATTATTATGCTGCTGCTACTGCTGCTAGGAAAGATAATGGTGGTGTTCAAATACCACCAAATACAAACATGCATGATTCTTCAGGCGCTGACAAAGGGAAATCAAGCGCTGACACGACCAATTCAGACGCTGATGGCTCTAACGCTGACAACAATAGTTCAAGCGTTGTTAGCCCAAGCGCTGACAAACAAGGATCAGACTTTGGAGACACCTTTACACAGCTTTTCTCTTCCCATTTTGAACAAGGTGGACCTTCCCATGTCCATGAAGAGATTTCTGTTGATCAAGAAGAATCTGAAGAAGATATTGGCAACATGGAGCGTGAAGTTGAGGACACCGGACTCTTTGAAGGAGGAGTTCTTACTTCCACAGCTAAGGATCACCCCACATCTCAAATCATTGGTGATGTTATGGCTCCAGTTCAGACAAGAAGATTCCATCAAGGTCTTGGTGGATTTATTGCCAATATACACAAGAAGGTTGATACCCCTCTTGTACAAGCATGTTTGTTTGCCTGTTTTCTGTCACAGGAAGAACCCAAGAAAATTTTTGATGCTCTCAAGGAACCAAGTTGGGTGGAAGCAATGCAGGATGAGCTTCACCAATTTGCTATACAGGATGTTTGGGAGCTGGTTGATTGTCCTAGATATGTGAGACCAATTGGGACAAGATGGGTTCTAAGGAACAAGAAGGATGAAAGAGGTATTGTGGTCAGAAACAAGGCACGTTTGGTAGCTCAGGGATATACACAAGAGGAAGGAATTGATTATGAAGAAGTTTTTGCACCAGTTGCAAGAATTGAAGCTATAAGAATTTTTCTAGCTTATGCCTCTTGTATGAATTTTACTGTTTACCAAATGGATGTGAAGAGTGCTTTCCTCTATGGAACAATTGTTGAGGAAGTATATGTCATGCAACCTCCTGGTTTTGAAGATCCTGAGAATCCAGACAAGGTTTATAGAGTGAAGAAAGCAATGTATGGACTTCATCAAGCCCCAAGAGCATGGTATGGTACATTGTCCACCTACTTGGTGGAAAATGGTTTCAAGAGGGGCACCATAGATCAGACACTATTTACAAAGAAGAAAGGAAAACATGTGTTGCTTGTGCAGGTCTATGTTGATGACATCATTTTTGGGTCTACTGATCCAAAAATGAGTGAGGACTTTTCCAAGCTCATGACAGATAAATTCAAGATGAGTGCAATGGGTGAGATGAACTTCTTTCTAGGTTTACAAGTTCAGCAGAAAGAAGATGGTATCTTCATCTCCCAAGACAAGTATGTAGCTGAAATCTTGAAGAAATATGGTTTTTCTCCACATGAGAAGGAGGCTTCCACTCCTATGGATAGGCAACACCCTTGGGGAAAAATTGGAGCTGGAAAGGATGTGGATGTTAGGCACTATAGATCAATGATTGGATCATTGATGTATCTTACAGCCTCAAGACCTGACATCATGTTTGCTGTGTGTGCATGTGCACGCCACCAAGTGACTCCCAAAGAATGTCACCTTTTTGCTGTGAAGAGAATTTTTAGGTACCTAAGATGTTATCCAGATCTTGGATTGTGGTACCCAAAAGATTCTTCATTGGATCTTATTGCATATTCAGACAGTGACTATGGTGGTGACAAGTTTGATAGGAAATCCACAACTGGTGGATGCCAATTTCTTGGGAGTAGATTGATATCTTGGCAATGCAAGAAACAAACAGTGGTGGCAAACTCTACAACTGAAGCAGAATATGTGGCTGCAGCTGCTTGTTGTGGACAAGTCTTATGGATTCAGAACCAGCTGTTGGATTATGGGTATAATTTTATGCATACCAAGATTTTTGTAGACAATAACAGTACTTTATGCATTATTAAAAATCCTGTACATCATTCTAAAACCAAACACATAGAAATTAGACATCATTTTATAAGAGATTGCTTTGAGAAAGGTTTAATACAACCAGATAGGGTAGACACAGAGGACAATGTGGCTGATTTATTAACTAAACCTTTTGATGCTGGAAGATTTCAATATTTGGTAACAAATATTGGAATGGTTAATCTCACTTAATATGTGTTTTGGAACCTTTTTGTAAAAGTATGTACAGGATAATGCATTGTTATTGGTCTTTGTGATGATTTAGATTCCCACTTTATTTTTCTAACACTGACAAAGGTAAATGTAACGCTGTCAAGGGTTATTTTGCCGTTGTTGGAGATATTATTGTCTAACGCTGACAAGAGTTCCTTCAACGCTGACAAGTGTTGTCGGGGCGCTGTCAGCAACAAATGTTAGTTTTGTGGTTTTCATCTAAATGTGTAGGTAGGTGGTAGCTTTATGCCATTGGATACAGAGTTGCTTATGGATCTTTGAAGAGCTATTTGGACATGTTTTGTTTATGGATGATGGTTGGAATATTTATATTCCTATCTTGACATAAATTTTTAATGTTCATATATATTTTGAGAACTCATGTATCATAGTTTAAGGGGAGGTTTAAGGAACCTTTAGGACTCTTGGGTATTCTTAGAATACTCTCATCACAATTCTAGATTGTGTCCACAGGTGAGTATGGGTTAGTTTTACTAAACCATGAGGCACTGTAGCATGCATAGTATATCAACTTTGCATGCTGCCAAGACATTTTTGGCCTAGAATTGGTTGTGATCTGATGGGAGACTTGAGAATACTTTGGTTATGGGTTTACCTGGGAGTTACAAAGAATTTTGTGAAATAACTTTGTTGGTAAGTATTTTGGTTAGCAAGGGACTCTAGAGGACATTTGTGTCTATCTTGCTTATGCAAGTGTGCATAAATGGACAGTGCTTGCCGCCCAGTAATTATTATCAACTTGTAAGATATTTCCCTTAGGATAAATTACTTTGTTAAGGTCTTTTTCTTTTTAAATATTTTTATTTTTAGACGCTGACAAGTTTTTCTCCAAACGCTGTTACGTCCAATCGTGACGCTGACAAGGCTTTAGGCAAACGCTGACAAGTAAATATAGCCGTTGGGCGCTGATGGGCTATTTTTGACCGTTGACACCTAGTGGGCCCTACCCAGTTGTTATTTTTGACTAATCTTTGGCCGTAATTTTGGGGAGTTGTTACTTTTAATTAATGCATGAGATAAGTTATATTTGATTCAATATTTTCATGATTGCTCTTTGAATATAACCGCCTCATTTTTTACCAATCAAAATCATGCATCTCTCCTATAAATTTGGCTAATCTTTTCATTCTGGGTATTCATATTTTCTTGTCTAACATTTTTCTCCTAGATTTTTCCCATATCACTTAACCTAAACAGCTTTCAAACATGGCACCCAAATTCAACTCAAAGAATTTAACATTGGAGTTCAAGAGCCAACACAATATGGTAGCTTACTTGACTGCTAGTGAATCTTTACAGGTTGCTGAAGCTCTCACAAACTTGAAGAAGTACCCAGTTATTGATACATCCAAGGTGACACCATTAAACTTGGAAGGAACTTTCAAAGAAACATTGGGCGCTGATATAGGTTTGAACGCTGACACATCCAGCGCTGACAAAGGTAATCGTGGCGCTGATAGGAGTAACTTGAACGCTGATAAAGTTGCAGGTGGTGTTGATGTATTCCAGCCATCAACAATCATCAAAGATGTGTCCACACAGGTTTCTTCTTCTACTTTACCAATTATCGATCCAAAAGACAAAGGTAAAGGTATTTTGATTGAAGAAGATGTTCCAAAGAAAGATGCAGCACAAATTGCATTTGATGAACAGTTGGCTGCACAACTTTTGGAAGGAGATTTGAAGAGGAGTAGAAGATCACCATTTGTTGTTTCTGAGAGTGAGGAATAAAGTGGTGATGATAAAGAAGGTGATAGCTCAGATTCAAGTATTCAAATTATTGAAGATCCAGAAAGGCTTGAATATGGGGATGAGCTAGCAAAGGAAAGGTTGAGTGAGTTGAAGAATCAGATTGATTGGGACCTACCAGAAATCACCAGAATGTACCATGCTTGGGAAGACAAGGTTATGGACAACCCAGGTATGAGTTTATCAGATCAAATTTGGGGGTTGGAAGTTCTTCTTAGGGTACAAGAAGACATAAAGGTGATTATGAGGTTTAATGCACAAGAGGTCAAGACCTGGCTCAAAAGAGATAGAAGGCAGTTGTACTATAAGTTGCTTAGATGTCATCAGCCTAATTGGACATCAAAGAAGTTGCTGGCTTTATCTTTTGAGGAGCTAGAGTATAGGGCACATCCTATTTGGAGGAAGGTGCAAGAAAGTAATGTCTACAAGTTTCTTTCAGAAGAAAGGAAACAAGAGCTTGCTGAGGAAATGCAGATTCAAAAGGAAATGAGGATTGCTCAAAGACCAGTGAAGAAAGGAGATCCTTTCCAATTTCCTAAAGACATGGATGTGTATTTTCCAACTGAAGGTGTTATAAGGAAGCATCTCAAGCTTTCTCCATTAGAAGCTTCAGATTTGGTAAATGTAGTACCTCTAGATGACAGAAATCCAATCATCAGTTTTGATGAAGATGAGTGTGGATTTTGGAAGATTGGCAGGTTTGGAAAGGAGGTACATACTTTCACTTCAGTTATTTCTATTTTTGCAAGCATAGACAGGGAAGACTTGGTGCATCTATGGAGATTGATAGAGGCCAAGTATACTGCTGAAGCACCTACTTCAGCAAATGGAATAAGACTTTGGAACACATTTATGACTTTGTGTGGTCCAAAAGAAGCAGATCCTGCCATATGGAAGGATCTTGAAGATGATCTCAGTAATCTTCATTGGAGGCTTTATTCTACTTGTGGTGTATTTCATATGAGCTCTACAAAGTTTTCAGAGTATTTACTTGTGGATGCTGACTATTTCTTGTCCAAAGAAGTGTTGGAGAAGATGCTAGAGACACCCTTGGAGATTGATTATACTAGTGACGTGGCCAAAGACTTGATCAGATATGTTTATCACCAACATAAGAAGTTTTTGCAAGATTCCTCCTAAGCCTTAAATGTTTATTCAGAAACTTGATCATTGGAATGGATATCAAGTTTAGGGGAGGATTGTTGGGAATAAAATATGGGTCAGTTCACTAGACGCTGATAAGAAGAATGTCAACGCTGATAAGAAGACATTGGACGCTGACAGCCAAGCGTTGACATTGAAGAAGTCAACGCTGACAGCCTTGAAGATTGACACTGATGGAATATCTTCATACGTATCTTTTGTTTATTTGTTTCTTTATTTATGTATGGTAAAGATAAGCACAACATTGTATTTTCTATTATTATCTTTACCTAGAATAGTTGATCCGTAGCTTATTGTACAAGACTTCTTGTTCTATAAAAGAAGGTCTTTTAGGTTAAAGTTATATATCAGTTTTCATAAGTATTCGCAAGTTAAACTCTTTCATTGTAACCAAGTACGATTATTCTAATACAAGTGAAAGTTTGTTTAACATCATTGTGTTTTAGATCAAGTGTTAATTCCGCATAACACTTTGTTACTTTATTCATAAGCAAAGGTTTCTCTACGTGTAGTACTTGATCTAATCTCGTATACACAAAGCTTAATCGATCTAAGTTTGGGATCAACAAATATAGGCGTGTATACGCGCCTATTTGACTCGGCTAACTACCGTATCCCCCTATCTAGGTTCCTGTTAGATGTGCTTTTGTACTACGACTTCCACATAACCCAGCTTCATTGCATAGGGGCATGTAAGATCAACCAATTTGAGATTACCTGCTACACATGTGAGGTAACCCCTACGGTGAATCTATTTAGGGTTTTTTACTCCCCCAAATGGTGAATGGGTGACTATCGTTTAAGAAACGATCCGACACCGCACCTATGACTTATAGGAAACCCTTAGATTCCCTTAAGAGTTGGTACGACCACTACTTTTTCGTAGATGAAAAGGTATTCCCCACCCCTTTTGTTCGTAAAACAAAAGTGCGCTTTGACTACCCTCCTTCATCCAAGGACTATAGCAGTAAGGATTTAAAAATATTAGACACCCATTGCACTCAATTCCATAAGGGCCTACCGGAGCACTTCCTCTGCTTAGTAGGGATCAGCCGCAACTATTATGGGAGGGAGGATAGATATCCGTGCTTTTTGACCGAGCGTAGACAGGGTAGGTATTCTATATATTAGATGCAAACGTGTCTTACAGTACTTGTGAATTTACTAACCCTTATGCATGCAAATGTCCGCAGAGATGAAGTTGTTCGGATTATTACGCCAAGGTGATCCAAGCGAAGTTCCACAAGGGTCTCGACCACTGAAAGAAGGCGAACCCCCTTACTAGCTGCCACCGTTAACATGACCATCCCACTGGAAGAAACGACTGAGCAGCGGTCGGATGAGGAGGAGCCTGTAAAACCCACATGCTTTTACCATGAATAGCACCCTTACGATCGTACGTACATGATTAGAACTTTCCTTTTATAGCACGTTTATGTTTCACGAACAAGAATTACAAGTATTACGTACGTGTTATAACACGATAAGTATTTATTAAGTATTAAGACACGATAATTATTTAAATAATAATTATAGTCACGAACATACGAACATGAAATCATGAACGTAAATAATCACGAGCTTAGTATTATGTATGTATGTATAATTATTACGATCACGAATAAATATAATAAGACACGAGCGATAACTATTAAATCACGTAAAACACGAACACGAGAACACATTTATTATTTAGACACGGAAAACATTCGGGTTACCCCTTGTGGGCCCCCTTACCCGCGTACACAACAAGAAACATGGGCCAAGCCCATGCAAAATTTACTAAACTAGGAACAAGGGAAAAACTTGTTTCATAATAACAAAATTTAGAAATCAAGAAAAACCCTAAATCCCTTTTCTTCCTCTCCTTTGGCCGCCGAGTTTAACACACACCAAGGGTGTGTTTGGTTGATTTTTGGTGTTGATTTATTGCAAGGATTGTTAGTGTGTTCATCCTCCTTGATTCACGTGATCGGTATAACCCTAAAACCTTTTTCTTTTTATGTTTTTAATTAAATCAAGAACACATGAATCATGCATGTTTTAAAAACAAGTAAACATATGTTAATTAAACATGGGGGTAAATTAATTAATGGTTAAGGGGTGTTTGTTTTGTGGCCGACGCATGAACCGAGCCCCAAGGGGGTCTCGGCTTCTTTTTGTTTCGCACCACCGAGACCTCAAGGTCTCGGTGTGGTGGTTTGTGTCACGACAGCAGGAACCAAGGGAGACCCCGACCTCGGTCATGGTATGTTGTGTCGGGTGGGTCTCGGCTTAAACAAGGAAACCACCACCGGCTTATGACGGTGGCTAAATAAGGAAAGCAGGGGGAACCTTAGCCGCGACAGCAAGGGAAACCGTCGGCTAGCTGGTGGGAACTTTTGCTAGCCGGCGGCTAGGTTTTGACCAAGGGTGCGTTTGGTTGCTGCTTCATGGGTTTAAACCGGTCTGGTTCACACATGTTTAGATTAAAACACGGTTCGGTTCATGGGTTACTTTTTACAAGATTAATTACATTTACAAGTTTATTTTTACAAGACTTAAATTAAGTTAATTAAACATGTACATGATTAATTTAATTATGAGAAATGATTTATCCTCCTACAATTCCTTCCTACTTATATGCCTACTCACAGGATCTTGACACGTGTCAGAACTAACGGTTTAGATGCGGAGAGATAATGAGTGGAGATAAAATATAAAATATTATTGTGTGTGTAGGAGGATATGTTGGAGGATATTGTAGGAGGATATAGCAACACTCTTAATTTATACATGACTTAGGTTATTAATATTAGTATTAATACATGAATTTTAACCTAAGTAATTATTATTTAATTAGACTATATAATTAATTAATTATTAAAATCATGACTTATAATTAATTAATTTACATGACTTAGGTTATATTATTAATAGTTAATAATACATGTCTTAACCTAAGTATTTTACCTTTATTTAATTAAACCATGTTACATTTATTAAATACTTTAACCTATAGTTTATTTAATTCACATGAAATAATTAATAAACTATACTATTTAATTACATGACTTAGAATATTAATCAGTAAACACTTAAGCTTATATAATTAGCTTAATAATCCAGCTTATATCTAATTATGGAAACTTTCTATTTTTAGAAACTTATTTAATTAAGGCAGCTAATCTATTTATGGAAACTTTCTATTTTTAGAAACTTATCTATTTTAAGCAGTAAATCTATTTTTGGAAACTTTCTATTTTTGGAAACTGTATATTTTTGGAAACTTTCTATTTTCGGAAACTTTCTATTTTAGGAAACCTGCTATTTTTAGAAAGTTACTTATTATTACACAACAAGTATAATAATACATGAAATACAAGAAATACTTAATCAGAATAGACAGAATACATGATAAACACAGCATAAAGATTAAATCAGTAAAACATGACATGAACAAATAAAACAAGCTAAGACATGATATAAAATCAGTTACGTACTCAGTAACCAGAACTTATACACGTATGTATTTATGTAGCATTAGTGATACCGAAGTAGGACTCTCTTTCGTTCGTCTTCTTCGTTCACTGGACACAAGGTACGGATTCTCCTTCCTTTGGGTATGGACATTCTTCCTTATTAGGATTTCCCGTATGCAGCTAAATGTTTTCCCCAGTATATGTTTTATATGTTTTTGAATTGCTTATGTTTAATTATAATACCTAAGGCCATATACATGCATGACCAGTTTCACCTAGTTATGGAGGTACCATAACCATAACACTGGAGGCACCAGTGTTATTACTTCACCACGGCGGAGTGATAGCTCGTGGCGTCCCTTTCAGCTTTTGGCTATATTATTATTATCAGGTGGGGCGTATGGGTGCATCCTAGTTTACATGTTTTTAGTAGATTATTCATTGTGAATGTGGTGTGTGCCTTGCATCCTTCACAAGGAGCTGATCCCTCCTACCCAAAACCAGTATATTAAATTAGAGGCAGTCCCTCTAATTTGCATGACGAGGTCACCCCTCCAAGTATTCATGCACGTTGATAATTCATGACCTATATTGGCTAATGGTAAACAGTTTTTACAAGACAAACATAAGGCTTTTCAAACTATAAAACCATTTTTACTAAGATATAACCAGGTTGTCCACGACTTAGTCTTTTCCACTGCTTCATGTTTATATGCTTATATTATTCATGCTTTACTTGTATATCCGTGCACTAAGCGTTATGCTCAGCCGTTTTCCTTTTCATGTTCCCAAAACAGCAGGTACTCAGGGACGCTCGTAGACTTTAAGCGTAGGTGCATATGGATTGGAAGCTTCCTAGCCTTCTTTACTTTATGCATTTATCTATACTTTGATACTCATTTCCATGGACTTTGTTTAGTCCTTTCATTTACAATACTTATGTTTGTGTGTGATGAGTTCTACTTTTAGGGTACCGATGTTTGATTCCGGTATTTCCTTTATGGTCATGTAATGTTTAGACATTTATCCTTGTATGATTTGATGACACGCCATAATCACGCGTGACATTCCATATTATCAAAATGGGGTGTTACAATTATGGTATCAAAGCCAAGGCTTCGACCTGTAGGCTCTCAAAACACGACCTGTGATTAGTGGGTAGTCACTATGGTCTTCCTAGAACTGACAGTCGGTTTTCATGCATTCATCATTTTCATGCATACATATATATGTCATTGTCGCAGGTTTATGACTAAGTAATGGTTGATACATGATTGGCCCTATTTAGTCGCATGTGCTTTTATCGAAACTTTTAAATTTTGGACCGACCAATTGGCGTCCCCTCACCATGTCTTTTGTTTTGGGTGAACTGACCATAGGCGCTCACTCTCGCGCATACAAAATTTTTCATAAAACTGCATCATGCATTCATGTACTAGTTTTTTTTCCTGCATAAAATTTTTCTCATGATTTATTGGTATAATTTTTTTTTCATGTATATAATTTATGTTTTGATCAGTTTAATCATGTATTTTATGTTATACTGTCATATGGTTCTCACACGCCAGCAGGAACAACTCAATGCAGCAATCCAAGCTGTAATGCAAGCTATGCTTCCTCAGCTGAGGAACGAAATTAGGGCTGAGGTTCAGGCTGCCAACAATCAGCAGTAACACCCAGTACCTCCTCCTCCTCCTCCAGCAACATTGGCCACATGGCTGGAGAGATTCAACAAGCTTCGTTCTCGAGCTTTCGAGAGAACAGATAGCCCTAGTGAAGCTAAAAGCTAGTTGGCTCACATTGAGAAGATCTTCGATGTTATGGGCTGTGACCCCGTTTTCAAGTCGAGGTTGGCATGCTAGCAGTTCGAATGTGATGTGTTAGCATGGTGGATCACACTGAAGCAGTCTGAGGGAGGTGATGATTGGGTGTCTGGTTTGACTTGGGCTCAATTCAGGGATAGGGTAATGGAACAGTTCTTTCCCAAGGCTGAGCAGGACAAGCTGAAGAGGGAGTACCATGGGATCCGACAGAGAGCTGGGGAGAATAGCAACGAGTTCATGCAGCGCTTTCTTCGCTTGGCTGGTTTCCTTGGTGCAGCAGCAGGTACTTGATAGGTGTGAAAACACCCATCCTTTTTACCACTTAATTACAATAATAACCGAGCCAAAACGTGTATTTTATGCAATTTATGTCGTAATTATGCGTGGTTTGTGTTTTTGTTGTGATTTAGGACGAAAAGGTAAAAAGTGGAGAAAACACGGCATTCACGGGCTTTTATCGAAGAAAAAGACGAAAGATGAAGTCGAAAGATCAAGAGTGGAAAAAGAACGGAAGTCCAAGACCAATTCTGAAGATTTATCGAAGAAAAAGTCAAAAGACGGAAGTTTACTAAAAGCCAAAGAACTCGAGTCTTATTTATGAAGAAAATTCAAGACGAGTTCAAAGAAATCCCGAGACAAAGTCATTAAGTCCAAGATTAACAAAAGATAAAGAAGGGAAGGACTTAACTTTGCAATTAAGGAAAAGAGGAAAGAGGGAGGAAGCTTCCTAAGCTACTCCCTAATCACCCCTATATATAGATTAGTTCCCTTTCATTTCTTGTTGTTGGGTGGTTTGACAAACCACCACTTCCACCATTTTCATACTTGTCATTTCATTTCTTGCACTTTAATTACTTGTTAAGCACTTTTAATTATTTAATTTTCAAGTAAGTTTTCATTTATAGTTCTTGAATCTTTACCTTTCTTGTCTAATCTCTCATCTTCCTTTCTTGATTCTAGTTTACTTTTAGTGCGAATTACATTTGATCCGTGTTGTTCATTAATGTTTTCGTGCTTAAAAAGTTCATCTTTTTATAGTTTGATTTCAAAGTTTGTTTATTTAAAGTTTTGATAAGTTGTTATTTGTGCTTATTGGTTCCGTTTTATTTTAAATTCGTTCTAGTTTTGGGAGTTAGCTTATCTAAATAGCTTATTTCCCTTTGCCTAAATTTCGGATCATCATTGTAATCGGAAAGGGGAAACCCCTTTCCGATCAGTTATTCCGACCAGCATACCCATTTTCCGATCACCCAATTGGAAAAGGGTTTTGATTATTCTGATTGTACCTTATTTCCAGTATTCCGATTTGCATTTTTCTCAACATTCCGATTTGGTCTTTCTAACATTCCGATCTAGCCCTTTTGAACATTCTGATTAGCTAGTTTTGAGTATTCCGATTGGTGCATTTGTCAATATTCCGATTGGTACTTTTCCATTATTCCGATTACCATGTTTCCTTCATATTCCGATCATGCTTGTTTTTACTCATTCCGATTGGTACTTTCCGACGGGTACATTCCGATCGGATTCCAATTTGGATTCCGATCGGGTGTATTCCGATTGGAGGTTTGGTTTTGTTTAAATATTTTGTTTTAGTTAAAGTGTCAACTTTTCTCGTTTTATTTTTAGTTCATTTTAATTTCGTTTTGCATTTTTATTTATTTAATTGTCTATTTACTTTTCGCTAAGTTTTAATTTTACGTCATTTAATTTCTCGTCATTTACTTTTAAATCTTGCACATTTGTTTTACCAAAACCAAAAAAAAAATTTGTTTCACCAAGAACAACTAATCTCGCACATTTAACCGGAAATCAATTCGAGAAGATACCGAGAATAACGAACTTTTTCAACTAGTAAAACCTTACATTAAAATGGCGCCGCTGCCGGCTCTTTTCGTGAGGATTAAAGGTTTTTTGTGAGAGACGCGTTGGCTTTTGGGACCCGTTCACTTGTGAACGTTATTTTTCGTATCAAAAATTTTCAAAAATCCAAAAACATTTGAAAAATCATAAAAAGCATTTCTTTTTCTAAGTTTTGCACCAAAAATATTCTTCTTGCTTATCTATCTTTCTTTATGGATTTTTATATCCATTGCGTCCGGTGTGGGAAACAATTATCTGGGAACAACTCTTGTCAATGGTGTACATGTGAGCGGTGTGGAAACGATCTCGACAATACACAATTCCTATTCGGATTTTGTCCTTTGTGCAACTCGACTAATTCACTCTTTTTGAACCCACCTCCTCCTGTTCCCCCGTGCATCTATTGTGGAAGCGATTCTCATTGGCATGTTTCGTGCCCGGTTCAATACCCGTATGGTCACGAGCAAGAACCGGGGTACAATTATGAAAATAATAGCTATCCACAAGAGGCACCCAGTATTTCTCCATACCCATGGTGCTATATTTGTGGGGGCCCTCACGATGCTTCTTTTTGTGATCCGTCGCAAATCTTTGAGAAAGTACCGTGCTATCATTCTAGTGTCTATAACCGTGAGCCCCCACATCACACCCTCAATCATCAATCCTCTCAGCAAACTAGTCTTGATCAACAACTCACTTCTTTGAATGACATTCTAGAAAGTATAGCTCAACTTCGAGCTGACTTACATCAGGAAAGGCAACCGTTGCTTGATGTGGACGAAACCTTGAAAACCACAGACACCTTTTTGAGCCAATTTAGTCGTTTTCCCTTCTTTTCTACACCAAAATGTTTAATTACAACGTGGGATAGAATTGGTGAAATTGAACATACTCGGAGCGATGAACAACAAAAGTTGCTGCATGAGCTTCTTAAAGATGTGGAGGTTATCAAGGAAGAGTTAGCCGACTACGTCACTCCTAACTGGACTCGTCCCATCTATTATGATGATGACGACGACGATGATGTCTACACTTTCAACCAATCTTCTGAAGTTGCTGCTCCTACTGTCGATGTTCCTACTGCATCTAAGGATCTAGATTCGTTGAATGAGCTTAGTGATGTTGGTCTCAACAAATTATTGGATGATGAGGTTTGTGACTTACCTGCTATGGAGCCTGAGGACGACGTTGCTCTTACGGAAGAGGTCGATCCTAATGATGACGATTTTTCTCCAAGCTATGAGAATTTCACTTTTGAAATTTCTCAATCTCCACCGGGAGATGCGGGCAATGACGATTTATTCTCTCCGGTTTACGAGAAGTTCACCGATGAACATGATCTTGTGGATAAGGTGGAAGACGTGCTTCTTCGCGATAGATTACGGAAAGTGCACCTTCTTATTGCTCAAATCGAAGCGTTGACTTTTCCTCCTCTTTCCAAGTCTTTACCTCCATCTATTCCTCCCGTTGAAGATAATGACCCATTGCTGGAAGAAATCGATATCCACTCCATCCCTCCAGGTATTGATGATTCTGAAACGGAGGGGGACATTATTTTTGATAATTTGCTGCAGGAAAATATTGTCCCAAGTTCCCCTCCCGAGCACCTTTCATCCTCCCCTTTAGCCACTATCACGGAGGATGAGTGCTTTGACCCGGGAGGTGACATTGATTATGCTATGATTGATAACAATACGGCTTTGCCGCTTGCTCAGCATCTATTGTCTTTGGGGGAGGACAATGTGATTACTTTACCCAACCCACCTCCCGTGGATCTTGAATTCACATACTTCTCGTATGTTGAACGGACCTTTCTCCCATACAAGACTTATCCCCCTGCCTCTCCTTTGTTGATGTCAACCGGGAACGAGGACAAGGTTTTTGATCCCGGTATTGCATTCGAGGCTTCCCCATGGACCATTTAATTCGGGGACGAGTCAGGCTCGTGACTCGGTTAACTAAAACAAGCGCTTTTTGGGAGGCAACCCAATTATCTATCTATTTTCACCATAAGTGTGGGGGGAGCCCCGTGGTGTTTCTTGCTTTCTTTCTTATCATGTGCAGGGATTAGAGCTTCAAAGACACACTCTTGATGACTTTTGACGAACCGTGATTCCGTGTTCCCTTCTTCCCGGTTCTATCCTAAACTCTTTTCGATTCACTATATTATATTTCTCAATATTAAAATAGGAATCTCTTTAGTTGTCCCTTTCTTAGCGAGATTTAAACAAAGTGCACAATGTCCTAAGTGTAGGGGAGTTTACTCTCACATGCTTAAACATTGAGGACAATGTTTATGTTAAGTGTAGGGGGGACTTCTATCGAAGTTAAGTGGCCTTTTCCTTGTATTTGTCCTCATTTTAACCGGAAAATCAATTTTTCGACATTTTTCAAAATTTTTGATCTATTTTGGCCTATTAGTTTTTCCTTTTGTATAGTTATTTTCTGTCCTTATTAGAATAAATTTCAATAAAGTGGTTTTAATTTTCAAACATTGTGAATCTTTTGACTCAACCCGAGTTTACTTATCTAAGTTTACTCTAGCTAGTATCCTTAACGTGTTTAAGTCAAGTTTTGCAAGGCTTTTATATAGGGAGCTATAAAACGCGAAAGTCTTAACTCTCACGGGTTAAGAACAAGAACTTTTCGCAAGTTCCTATAATTGATCCTAGAGAGTCGTTTATCAAGGGAACTTTAAAATGCGATTTCTAAACTTGAAAAAGTCTAAGAATTTGCAAGATCCTATAGGCGACTCGAAAACCCAAAACTTTGATTTAATAGGCTAAGTATCCACGAGTCTCATTCCTTGAGATTTTAAACTGTGGAGAACGAGAGATGATAGAGCCAATTATAAGTTTGGTATTCTTTCGTGAATTTATGTGAGTTAATTATAAGCCTATTCTCCCATCGCTTGTTAATAAATTTATATGCAATAAATAAGGTTGTATGATTTGAAAAGTTACTTAGCTTCTAGCCCAAGATCGTTTAAAAGTTGCTCGGTACGGATTAGAGTTCATAGCCAAGGCATAACTTATTGAAGCGGGATGCGAAGATTGGCGAGTCCGAAAAGGCCCTAACAAGGCATGAGGGCTACATTTTGTTGCTAAAGATCCAAAAGTGATGTGAAGAATCATTTATCGAAAATCAATATGAAGGATCGAGACACAAGACGAAAAACAAATACTCCCCTAAAGATCATGGAGAAGTCTATCCAAAAAGGCCCTAACAAGGTATGAGGATAAATAGATCCAAGTCCTAAAAGGAGGCGGATCGTTGTATATCAAAGTCCAAAATAAAGATTGGAGAAAAATGAAGAAGTCGTGGTCCAAGTATGAATCTCTCAAAATTTCAAGTGAATAAATTCCTATTATGAAGAGAAGACCATTATTTCATGAACGTCTCTCAAGATTTGAAGTATGAAGTCGCTGCCAAATATCGGTCCGAGAAAGGTCTCAAATCGTGAAGCGAGTTATGCCAAGATATGAACTTCATGAGGTCCCGAGAAGCAGTTTTAAAAGATTTTGTCCTTTAGCTAACTATTGATTAAATCGTTCACTTTATTTTCGGACTAAATAACTATCGAAATAAGTCAAAAATGCATCCTCGTGATCATTCAAGACAACAATAAAATAAAATAGATACACCTAGGAATAAGGGAGTCTAATTGAATAATTGGCCCACATGAGTTCGTGTTAGTTTGCTAACTTATAATAACAATGATCTCGTTTCTAAGCTTGGTTTGGAGAAAGTGAAAACTTGAGGATGATGATCATTCACGACATTTTCAAAACCCAAGGTATGTTTTTGATTTCTTTACTCTGTATGTTTATAATTTTCTATCTCTTTAATAAAGGCCAACGTGGATTGATTGTGATGAAAAATGTAAAAGTGCTTTGTAACTAATGCATTGCATGAGGACATTGCAATGGTTAAGTGTAGGGGATTTGATAGGTGTGAAAACACCCATCCTTTTTACCACTTAATTACAATAATAACCGAGCCAAAACGTGTATTTTATGCAATTTATGTCGGAATTATGCGTGGTTTGTGTTTTTGTTGTGATTTAGGACGAAAAGGTAAAAAGTGGAGAAAACACGGCATTCACGGGCTTTTATCGAAGAAAAAGACGAAAGATGAAGTCGAAAGATCAAGAATGGAAAAAGAACGGAAGTCCAAGATCAATTCTGAAGATTTATCGAAGAAAAAGTCAAAAGACGGAAGTTTACTAAAAGCCGAAGAACTCGAGTCTTATTTATGAAGAAAATTCAAGACGAGTTCAAAGAAATCCCGAGACAAAGTCATTAAGTCCAAGATTAACAAAAGATAAAGAAGGGAAGGACTTAACTTTGCAATTAAGGAAAAGAGGAAAGAGGGAGGAAGCTTCCTAAGCTACTCCCTAATCACCCCTATATATAGATTAGTTCCCTTTCATTTCTTGTTGTTGGGTGGTTTGACAAACCACCACTTCCACCATTTTCATACTTGTCATTTCATTTCTTGCACTTTAATTACTTGTTAAGCACTTTTAATTATTTAATTTTCAAGTAAGTTTTCATTTATAGTTCTTGAATATTTACCTTTCTTGTCTAATCTCTCATCTTCCTTTCTTGATTCTAGTTTACTTTTAGTGCGAATTACATTTGATCCGTTTTGTTCATTAATGTTTTCGTGCTTAAAAAGTTCATCTTTTTATAGTTTGATTTCAAAGTTTGTTTATTTAAAGTTTTGATAAGTTGTTATTTGTGCTTATTGGTTCCGTTTTATTTTAAATTCGTTCTAGTTTTGGGAGTTAGCTTATCTAAATAGCTTATTTCCCTTTGCCTAAATTTCGGATCATCATTGTAATCGGAAAGGGGAAACCCCTTTCCGATCAGTTATTCCGACCAGCATACCCATTTTCCGATCACCCAATCGGAAAAGGGTTTTGATTATTCCGATTGTACCTTATTTCCAGTATTCCGATTTGCATTTTTCTCAACATTCCGATTTGGTCTTTCTAACATTCCGATCTAGCCCTTTTGAACATTCCGATTAGCTAATTTTGAGTATTCCGATTGGTGCATTTGTCAATATTCCGATTGGTACTTTTCCATTATTCCGATTACCATGTTTCCTTCATATTCCGATCATGCTTGTTTTTACTCATTCCGATTGGTACTTTCCGACGGGTACATTCCGATCGGATTCCAATTTGGATTCCGATCGGGTGTATTCCAATTGGAGGTTTGGTTTTGTTTAAATATTTTGTTTTAGTTAAAGTGTCAACTTTTCTCGTTTTATTTTTAGTTCATTTTAATTTCGTTTTGCATTTTTATTTATTTAATTGTCTATTTACTTTTCGCTAAGTTTTAATTTTACGTCATTTAATTTCTCGTCATTTACTTTTAAATCTTGCACATTTGTTTTACCAAAACCAAAAAAAAATATTTGTTTCACCAAGAACAACTAATCTCACACATTTAACCGGAAATCAATTCGAGAAGATACCGAGAATAACGAACTTTTTCAACTAGTAAAACCTTACATTAGTACTCCTGAAGAGCAAGCACACCACTTCAGGTGGGCTCTTCGTACATCGGTCGCAAACAACTTGGCGTGTGTTATGTTCAACACGGTAGCACAAGTGGCCAATGCAGCACGTAAGCTGGAGATGTTGTAGGAAAGAGATGAGTTCAGGGAAGCAGAGAGACCCGATAAGAGGTAAACATTCATATTCAAATAGTGGCCAATCTGTATTCTTTCAGTATATGTCAATATTTCATCTCTTTAAATTGTATCTTCCAGGCAGAAGACCGGGGACCTGTCTCAGCCGGCTACTCAGCAGCAGCCTAATCAACCCAAGGGAAACGGTCAGACTCACGACCGTTTTGCTACGGAAAAGCGTGGCGGTAATGATAATTACCGTAACAACGCTAGACACTCCAACAGCAGCAGGTCCTTATACTTACTCATTTTTCTTATGATTACATGTTATGATTCTTAATTCTGACACATTAGCAAATCTTCTACCAGGAATCATGGTAACGGGAGGGACCAGAACCAGAAAGGTTCACAGCCTAACCGTCCAGCTATCACTGGTATTCAATCTTACGATTATCCGCATTGTCCTTTGTACCTATTATCATGTCTCATGTATAATGTTTTTATCAGGCTCTCAGCCAGTCAGGACGCCTGATGGAGGATATACTCATCCTCTTTGCTCTACTTGCCACCGTAGGCACCCAGGGACATGTCGCCGCGACAGCGACGCATGCTACAAGTGTGGTCTTCCTGGCCATCGCATGAAGGATTGCCGCAAGGGTGAGATGGAGGGTACATCGGGACATGCTGATACCAAGCCGCCTCCTACTACTGGGCGCGTTTACACGACATCTCGCGATCAGGCCAACAAGTCTACAGGTACTATCACTGGAATCTTGTATATGTATGGTCAAGCTGCATGTGTTCTGTTTGATACGGGTGTTACTCACTCGGTCATTTCTACTGCTTATGCCAAAAATGTTAGGATACTCCCCATGCCACTACAAAATATACTGAGTATTTCCACGCCTTTGAGAGACTCTATATGCATAACCCATGTGTACAAGAGCCTTCCCTTAGAGTTTGACGACAAGGTTCGTCCGGTTGACGCACTTCCGCTGGACATGAATGATTTTGACATGATTTTTGGCATGGGTTGGCTATCTAAGCATCATGCAACCATAGACTACCATTCATATCGAGTCATCTTCGATGATGTTAATACGCCATAGTACATTCACAACGGGTTCGTACCCGGCAGGTCTGTACAGATCATATCAACCCTGTAAGCATGTGCATTACTTTCACATGGTTGTGAGGGTTATCTAGCTACTGTTCATGACATGGATGCTGAATCCCCATCAATTCAGGATCAGCCGATAGTGTCGGAATTTGCAGATGTATTTCCAGAAGAACTTCCGGGCATACCACCCGCACGTGAAGTAGAATTTAATATCGAGCTCATCCCAGGAGCTGAGCCGATTTCCAAGGCTCCTTATCGCATGGATCCCATAGAGTTGAAGGAGTTGACAGATCAATTACAAGAACTTCTGGAACGAGGCTTTATTCGACCGAGCGCATCTCTATGGGGCGCACCGGTCTTATTCGTTAAGAAGAAGGACGGCAGTATGCGTCTTTGCATAGACTATCGCGAGCTCAACAAGATTACCATCGGGAATAGGTATCCACTACCACGTATAGACGATCTGTTTGAACAACTCCAAGGGGCCAAACATTTCTCCAAGATTGATCTTAGGTCAGGCTATCATCAACTACGGGTTAAGGAGCAGGACATCGCCAAGACTGCTTTCCGTACACGCTATGGCCACTACGAATTTATAGTCATGCCATTTGGCCTTACCAATGCTCCAGCAGTGTTCATGGATTTGATGAACAGAATCTTCCATGAATTTCTGGACAAGTTCGTCATTGTCTTCATTGACGACATCCTGATTTTCTCTAAGTCCAAGGAGGAACACGAAAACCATCTTCGTACAGTACTACAGATTCTTCCCTAGAAGCAGGTGTATGCTAAATTCTCCAAGTGTGAGTTCTGGTTAGACAAGGTGGCATTCTTAGGTCACATTGTATCATCAGAAGGAATCACGATGGATCCAGCGAAGGTTGCGGCTATTACCAAGTGGCCAAGGCCGACATCAGCGACTGAAGTCCGCAGTTTCCTAGGCTTAGCTGGTTATTACCGTAGGTTCGTGGAGAACTTTTGTCGCTTAGCACTTCCATTGACCAAACTGATGCGGAAAGGGGAGAAATTCGTCTGGTAGGATTTTCCTTGATTATCACCACCACGTACATTCTTCTGTGTCTCAGGGCATTGATTCTTCATGTGTCCTTTACCTTGGCAATTAAAGCAAGTCATTCCTTTCCTTCCCGGTCCCCAACAGTCTTCAGTCTTGTGTCCCAGCTTGTTACACTTTCCACACTTAGTACATTCACCAGTATGAATCCTTTTGCATCGTTGACATCGGGTTCCCTTATCAGTAGTTGTAGCTTGAGTCATTGCATTAGCATTGCTCCTCCTTCGGTTCTGGTTCCTATTGTGAGATTTACGGTTATCACCTCGATCATCACTTTCCACTTCAGCCTTTCTTTTACTACCTTCAGCAACACCATCAGCCTTATCTTGGATAATATGTCCCATCAGTTGATAGGCCATACGAACGGCTTCATCAATATTGGCACGTTTAGACAAGGTCACATCACCACGGATGTTGGCAGGTAAGCCTCGAATATACTGCTCCACCTTCAGATATTCCGGGTTAACTTTGTTTGGACAAAGTAGAGCAAGTTCATGGAATCTGTTTGTGTATCCATCGATATCAGTACCCGTCAGTCTCAGCTGATACAGTTCCTGTTCTAACCTTTGAATAACACTCCTTGGACAGAATTCCTCGGTCATCCATCTTCTTACTTCAACCCAAGGTGTAGCATAAGCAGCATTCATCCCTACATACGCCATTCTTCCATTCCACCAAGTCAATGCTCGCCCTTGAAGAGTAGCAGAGGCAAACATCACCTTGTCTCCTTCCTCACTTCCACTAAATCGAAACACGGATTCCAATCTTTCAAACCATTGCATTAAACCAACAGCACCTTCAGTACCCTTAAAAGTTGGAGGTTTACATTTCATGAACGAGGTATAGGTACACTTCTTGTTGTCAGGAATCACTGGTCTATCAGCATCACCAGTTCCAGCACCAGCATTGTCAGCTCCAGTATTGCCAGCTCCAGTATTGCCTGCTCCAGTATTGCCAGCTCCAGTATTGCCAGCCCCAGTATTACCAGCTCCAGTATTGCCAGCTCCACCAGATCCACCAGCTCCACCGGATCCACCAGCTCCACCGGATCCACCAGCTCCATTATTCATATTTGCCATAAATGCATTCATAGAGACCTCAAATTGATCAGCTACTATGGCACGTAACTGAGTCTCAGTCAGTTGTTTTGGCGGCATGTTCCTGTTACACAATTCACATCAAAATGAGTATTCATTCAACGCTTGTGATAACGAAACATGAATAACACAGAATAAGAATAGATAGATTAGGAGAGAAACAACAAAGGATGATAGAACAAAGAATAGAATTTAGACAAGGAACAAAGATTCACGAGAAGGAGTCAAAAGACAGGAATTTCTACTGTGACAATCAACGTCGTTTGTAAATTATGTATTAGTATTATAATAATCAAATAATAAACATTTATAAATAAATAAATTTAATTCATTATGCTTTAAGCATAAATAATAGATAAATATTTATAACATATATATACTTTTCTTATTCTCGTCCATTGGCAACTCGGAGGTTTCGCTTGCAGATGTTATAGTTAAAAGATTTCAAAAATTTTATTTTTGGAAAATCTTTTTGTTCTCTATAACTTGAGCTCTGATGCCAATCTGTAACACCCCCAATTTCATGTCATAGCAGCGGAAGAGTTATTGGGTGTTACTATTATGGTTCAATCTCAGTATCATAGAAAACGCCTCAAAATGAGTCGTTTTAATAAAACATACATCCATTCATTATTTAAAGGTAAAATAGTTCACACACGGTCCCAAATTGTTTTCAAGTTTACACAACATAATACACAACAAAAGTTTCATGGAATGGACATAGATTAGAAAAGCGGGCCAAATTGTTTAAATTAAGCAAGCTGCGTGAAACCGCCTTCCATTGAGTGCCTTCTTCATGGACCTGAGATAAAACATGCTATAAAGTCAACAAAATGCGGAGTGAATCTATAGAGTTTAAATTTAATAAACGAACACAAGTATTCTGAATAAACCTTCAATGGTTGAAAATCATGTGGATCAGACACAATCATCGGTGTTATTACATAAGTCTCATGACATTGAACATTAACATATATTATTTCAGCCCAACACACCTAGCCAAGTGCGTATATTTCTCTTATACAATTGCATCCAATGTTTCATTACTAGTGCATCACAACACTACGCGATAGCTAGTCGCGACCGGACTGGGCGTCACCCCGATAGATCTATCCATAGTATTAGCGTTCATTCGATTAACAATTCATGATTCAATGGGTCTTTTAAGGCTAGAAGCAAACTTATGAAAATAACTTCATCTAGCATACAATCGGGTCCTTTGTGTTCTATTTTAAAACAAGCATGTTATCCCCCTCGCGGGTTTTAAAAATCTTTACAAGATAGTATAAAAGCGAGGCTATAGACTCACCTTGGTACAATAGTAGTAATATGACGATCGCCGACGATACGTGATGCCCGTTAAACACGAAGACCGCGACCTACCAAATAAGGCGCGTTCGTTAATAAATGACTCAAGTATAAATAATACATAAACAATACAAAACTCAAAATACAAAACCATGACAATCTCAAAAATAATAGTAGTACAAATGTACTTCTATACTCCTTTACATGTTACTTTATTAGTCTATATGATCAAATAAAAATCTGCCGGTACTTACCAAAAGTACAAGCTCATTTGCCTTACTTAAACTATTCCGTTTTCGACGAAACTTGGTCACAAACTCACATATAATATGAATAAGAGTCAGTTTAAATTTCATTCAAAAATATTACTTTTAAGACCTTCTGCCCGACACATCTATGAGTTACAAAAACCGGACAGTTTTACGCCTTCAACTCGTAAAACCATTTTGACTTATCTAAACAACTCCGTTTACAAAACCGACACTCAGGTTTGAAAATAGACTCATGACCTGAGGTTTAACAACTTACAACAGTCCTTGAACATTTTTAAAACTCATTTTATAGTCCCCGAGATTCGATCCATATATCGACAACAATTTTCGGATTGTGCCGATACCCGTCTCCCGGTACACGAATACTAAAATTGTTGTAACTTCGCGCTCGTTTGGAGCTAGAAGCTCTATCTTATATCAAATCGAAGCTAACGAAATTATCTACGACCCTATCTTATTATTTTAACAAGATTATAACAGTAAGTAATTCAAAAATAGCCTTTTACCTACTGGTCTAAATTGGTCATCTAAAAATCATACCAAATCACCATTTTGACCCATTTCAACAATTTACATATTCATATTATCATCCTAATATTATCATAACACATCTAACTAACTCCTAACAACCTCAAATTTAATCTAACAAAAATCAAATAAATAAAAACCTTGCATAATAATAACAACATTCATCACCATAGAAATGGATTAAACACATGTTCTTCACCAAAATCTTGAAAAAAAATTAAAGTGTATGCATGTGGGAAATTTTTATACCAATATGAAGCTTGTTGAATTTCTAGAATGGGTATTTGATTAGAATTGAATGAATCAAAGTAGAAATTGAAGAAATTTGGTGGATTGTGGCTATGGGGTGGACGGTTTTCACAAAGGTAGAGATGGAGAGATTCTATTTTTTTTAAATGAATTTTTAATGCAAGTTTGTTAGTGGAAAATCCTTAAATAGTCCAAGAGTAGGGTAGATTTTGTCATTTAGGCATAGTTTTGGTCCAAAAATGCAATTAAATAGTTTACAAGGTAGTAAATGTAAATTGTAAATTTTGAAAATATTTACGGGGCCCGGGTTTCGTAAAAATACTTTTCGAAAGTTAAAACGCTTCATAAAAATAATAATAAAGTTTCGACACGACTTAAAACGTAATTAAATCGAAAACATCGAAAATATAAAATATCGAGACAATCGATAATAAAAAATAAATATTTGGGCATCCGTCGGTATCACGATCACTAATAGTTCTCGTCATTCATTAAAACGTAAAACGCGAGAAATAAAGATTAAATAAAATAAAAATCATTTTTATGATAAATTGAGAATATAATATCGATACCTAACATATTCCCTTTCGGTTTTCATCTAATCGACATTCTTATGCTAGTTTCATGTCATAACCTTGTCGGTTAGTCGATAATTTAAAATTCTCAATAAATAAACACGTAACACGTAATAGTCGAGATTAAAATAACGACCTGAAATTGACGGATTGTCACATTATCCCCACCAAATTAGGATCTTCGCCCTCGAAGATCAACTTGCGTTCTTGTCCGATCGCTTGTTGAAATCAAAGAGATGAGGGTAATTCTTCCACATTTGGTCTTCTCGTTCCCAAGTATACTCCGGTCCTCTCCGAGAGTTCCATCGAACTTTGACGATAGGAATTCGGCTTTGTTTCAGTTGCTTGACCTCGCGATCCATGATCTCGATTGGTTCTTCAATAAAGTGCAACTTTTCATCAACCTTAACTTTGTCCCACGGTATAACGAGTTCTTCATCGGATAAACACTTCTTCAGATTCGACACATGAAAAGTGTTATGAATCCCATACAGTTCTTGTGGTAGTTCAAGTTGGTATGCCACGGGTCCTACTCTAGATATAATCTTGAATGGTCCGATATAACGAGGACTTAACTTCCCACGTTTTCCAAATCGTACAACACCTTTCCATGGTGATACCTTTAGCATAACCTTATCTCCCACACTAAACTCCAATGGTTTTCTTCTCACATCCGCATAACTCTTCTGTCGACTTCGCGCAGACAACAACCTATTCTTGATTTGCACAATCATATCCGTCGTCTCTCTAATCATCTCTGGTCCAGTGAGTTGAGCATCACCAACCTCACTCCAGCTCACGGGCGATCTACATTTTCTCCCATAAAGTGCTTCAAAAGGTGCAACTTTAATACTCGTGTGATAACTGTTATTGTACGAGAATTCGGCCAAAGGCAAGTGCTTATCCCAGCTACTTCCAAAGTCAATCACACAAGCACGCAACATATCCTCCAATGTTTGAATAGGTCTTTCGCGTTACCCATCGGTTTGCGGATGATAGGCTGTGCTCATATCCAAATTGGTTCCTAAAGATTTCTGAAGTGATCTCCAAAATCCAGAAGCAAAACGACTGTCTCTATCGGAAATGATTGAAATAGGAACACCATGCTTACACACAATATTCTTCAGATAAAGGTCGGCAAGTTTCTCCAAACCGAACCTCTCGTTGATTGGAATGAAATGAGCGGACTTAGTTAAATGATCGACAATAACCCAGATTGCATCGAACCCAGACGGTGTCCTAGGGAGTTTTGTGATGAAGTCCATCGTAATTCGCTCCCATTTCCAGATTGGAATTTCAGGTTGGACAAGTAATCCTGACGGCTTCTGATATTCAGCTTTCACTTTTGCACACGTTAAGCATTTCGCGACATATGATGCAATATCAGCTTTCATATTCGGCCACCAACATAACTTTTTCAAGTCTTGGTACATTTTGTCCGATCCAGGATGAATAGAATACTTGGACTTATGAGATTCTAGCATGATCAAGTCTCTCAGTCCACCAAAGAATGGTAACCAAATTCGACCTCTTAAACATTTGATACCATCGGATCGCGTCTCAAACGTTTCACCATCTCCTCTAAACCTTTCAGCTGCAATATTTTCCTTCTTACACGCTTCGATTTGTGCGTTTTGGATCTGCTCAGGTAAGTTATTATGAATTGTCACCATCAAAGCACGCACTCGAATCGGTTTCTCCCTTTCCTTTCGACTTAACGCTTCAGCTACCACATTCGCCTTTCCCGGATGATAACGAATTTCACAGTCGTAATCACTCAAAAGTTCAACCTATCGACGTTGCCTCATATTCGGCTCCTTTTGATCCAGTATGTATTGTAGGCTTTTGTGATCAGTGAATACTGTACACTTCGTACCATACAGATAATGTCTCCAAAGTCGCAGAGCAAAAACCACAACGCCCAATTCCAAATCATGGGTAGTGTAGTTCTCCTCATTTTTCCTTAATTTTCTAGAGGCATAGGCGATCACCTTTTCACGTTGCATGAGAACAGCACCGTATCCTTGAAGAGATGCATCACAATAAACAACAAAGTCTTCACTTCCTTCAGGTAACAATAAGATCGGCGCACTACAGAGTTTCATCTTCAGGGTTTTGAAAGCTTCTTCTTCTTCATCGCCCCACACAAATGGTTTATTCTTCTGAGTCAGCTTAGTTAATGGTTTCGATATTAAAGAGAATCCTTCAATAAACCTTCGGTAGTAACCAGCCAAACCTAGAAATTGTCGCACTTTAGTTGGAGTAGTTGGAGCACTCCAATTCTTTATTGCTTCAATATTTAGAGGATCAACATGTACCCCACTTTTCTCAATCACATGTCCAAGAAATTGTACAGAATTAAGCCAAAAATCACACTTTGAGAATTTAGCGTACAACTTTTCGTCCTTTAACAAGTTCAAGATAATTCTTAAGTGTTCGGCATGCTCTTCCTTGCTCTTGGAGTAGATTAGAATATCATCGATGAAAACGATCACGAATTTATCAAGATACGGCTTACAAATGCGATTCATTAAGTCCATGAATACAGCAGGTGCATTAGTCAAACCAAAAGGCATAACTTGAAACTCATAATGACCATAACGAGTCCTAAACGCCGTAATAGGAATATCTTCCTCGCGTACACGAAGTTGATGGTAACCAGAACGAAGATCAATCTTAGAGAAAACACGAGAACCTTGAAGTTGATCGAATAGATCATCAATTCTTGGAAGCGGATAACGATTCTTGATCGTCAGCTTATTCAGCTCTCGGTAATCGATACACATACGGAACGAACCATCTTTCTTCTTAACGAATAAAACAGGAGCTCCCCAAGTTGACGAACTCGGTCGTATAAAACCCTTATCAGATAGTTCTTGCAATTGCACAGACAACTCCTTCAGCTCGGATGGTGCTAAACGATATGGCGCACGAGCCACGGGTGCAGCACCAGGAATTAGATCAATTTGGAATTCTACTTGCCTTGGAGGCGGAAGCCCAGGCAAATCTTCCGAAAACACTTCAAGAAAGTCACGAATGACTGGAACATTTTCGATACGCTTCTCCTTCGATTCCTTCTCCGATACATGAGCTAAGAATAACTCACAACCTCTTTCGATATACTTACGAGCTTTAATGCACGAAACGATTTTCAGCCGAGAATTACATTTATCACCTTCGATAACTATGGTCTTGTCATCTAAAGGAATCCTAACTTTCATTTCTCCACACATAATAGACGCATTATACTTGGACAACCAATCCATTCCGACAATAATATCAAAACTTCCCAATTCAACGATCATCAAGTCTATCTTAAAAATACGGTTCAGAAGATTAACAGAACATCCTAAGAGCGCACGATTGGTACTCACTAATTTACCATCAGCTAGTTCTACTTCACAACTCGCGTCTAATTCGACCGGTTTGATATCAATTAAGGTACTAAAACTTGTAGACACAAAGCTCTTATCCGCACCAGAATCAAATAAAGCTGTAGCATAACGGTTATTCAGTAAAAACGTACCAGTAACAACTTTCGGGTTTTGCTTAGCATCAGCTTCTCCTAGTTGGTAGGCTTTTCCTTGATTATCACCACCACGTACATTCTTTTGCGGCTCAGGGCATTGATTCTTCA
Source organism: Glebionis coronaria (assembly GCA_025667525.1). Classification (NCBI taxonomy): domain Eukaryota; kingdom Viridiplantae; phylum Streptophyta; class Magnoliopsida; order Asterales; family Asteraceae; genus Glebionis; species Glebionis coronaria. Next base: position 108,254,410 of record CM046879.1, on the reverse strand, counting down.
TGTGTCCTTTACCTTGGCAATTAAAGCAAGTCATTCCTTTCCTTCCCGGTCCCCAACAGTCTTCAGTCTTGTGTCCCAGCTTGTTACACTTTCCACACTTAGTACATTCACCAGTATGAATCCTTTTGCATCGTTGACATCGGGTTCCCTTATCAGCAGTTGCAGCTTCAGTCATTGCATTAGCATTGCTCCTCCTTCGGTTCTGGTTCCTATTGTGAGATTTACGGTTATCACCTCGATCATCACTTTCCACTTCAGCCTTTCTTTTACTACCTTCAGCAACACCATCAGCCTTATCTTGGATAATCTGTCCCATCAGTTGGTAGGCCATACGAACGGCTTCATCAATATTGGCAGGTTTAGACGAGGTTACATCACCACGGTTGTTGGCAGGTAAGCCTCGAATATACTGCTCCACCTTCAGATATTCCGGGTTAACTTTGTTTGGACAAAGTAGAGCAAGTTCATGGAATATGTTTGTGTATCCATCGATATCAGTACCCGTCAGTCTCAGCTGATACAGTTCCTATTCTAACCTTTGAATAACACTCCTTGGACAGAATTCCTCGGTAATCCATCTTCTTACTTCAACCCAAGGTGTAGCATAAGCAGCACTCATCTCTACAGACGCCATTCTTCCATTCCACCAAGTCAATGCTCGCCCTTGAAGAGTAGCAGAGGCAAACATCACCTTGTCTCCTTCCTCACTTCCACTAAATCAAAACATGGATTCCAATCTTTCAAACCATTGCATTAAACCAACAGCACCTTCAGTACCCTTAAAAGTCAGAGGTTTACATTTCATGAACGAGGTATAGGTACACTTCTTGTTGTCAGGAATCACTGGTCTATCAGCATCACCAGTTCCAGCACCAGCATTGTCAGCTCCAGCATTGCCAGCTCCAGTATTGCCAGCTCCAGTATTGCCAGCTCCAGTATTGCCAGCTCCAGTATTGCCAGCCCCAGTATTGCCAGCTCCAGTATTGCCAGCTCCACCAGATCCACCAGCTCCACCGGATCCACCAGCTCCACCGGATCCACCAGCTCCATTATTCATATTTGCCATAAATGCATTCATAGAGACCTCAAATTGATCAGCTACTATAGCACGTAACTGAGTCTCAATCAATTGTTTTGGCAACATGTTCCTGTTACACAATTCACATCAAAATGAGTATTCATTCAACGCTTGTGATAACGAAACATGAATAACACAGAATAAGAATAGATAGATTATGAGAGAAACAACAAAGGATGATAGAACGAAGAATAGAATTTAGACAAGGAACGAAGATTCACGAGGAAGGAGTCAAAAGACAGGAATTTCTACTGTGACAATCAACGTCGTTTGTAAATTACGTATTAGTATTATAATAATCAAATAATAAACATTTATAAATAAATAAATGTAATTCATTATGCTTTAAGCATAAATAATAATTAAATATTTATAACATATATATACTTTTCTTATTCTCGTCCATTGGCAACTCGGAGGTTTCGCTTGTAGATGTTATAGTTAAAAGATTTCAAAAATTTTATTTTTGGAAAATCTTTTCGTTCTCTATAACTTGAGCTCTGATGCCAATCTGTAACACCCCCAATTTCATGTCATAGCAGCGGAAGAGTTATTGGGTGTTACTATTATGGCTCAATCTCAATATCATAGAAAACGCCTCAAAATGAGTTGTTTTAATAAAACATACATCCATTCATTATTTAAAGGTAAAATAGTTCACACACGGTCCCAAATTGTTTTCAAGTTTACACAAAATAATACACAACAAAAGTTTCATGGAATGGACATAGTTTAGAAAAGCGGGCCAAATCATTTAAATTAAGCAAGCTGCGTGAAACCGCCTTCCATTGAGTGCCTTCTTCATGGACCTGAGATAAAACATGCTATAAAGTCAACAAAAATGCTGAGTGAATCTATAGAGTTTAAATTTAATAAACGAACACAAGTATTCTGAATAAACCTTCAATGGTTGACAATCATGTGGATTAGACATAATCATCGGTGTTATTACATAAGTCTCATGACATTGAATGTTAACATATATTATTTTAGCCCAACACACCTAGCCAAGTGCGTATATTTCTCTTATACAATTGCATCCGATGTTTCATTACTAGTGCATCACAACACTACGCGATAGCTATTCGCGACCGGATTGGGCGTCACCCCCGATAGATCTATCCATAGTATTAGCGTTCATTCGATTAACAAGTCATGATTCAATGGGTCTTTTAAGGCTAGAAGCAAACTTATGAAAATAACTTCATCTAGCATACAATCGGGTCCTTTGTGTTCTATTTTAAAACAAGCATGTTATCCCCCTCGCGGGTTTTTAAAATCTTTACAAGATAGTATAAAAGCGAGGCTATAGACTCACCTTGGTACAATAGTAGTAATATGACGATCGCCGACGATACGTGATGCCCGTTAAACACGAAGACCGCAACCTACCAAATAAGGCGCGTTCGTTAATAAATGACTCAAGTATAAATAATACTTAAACAATACAAAACTCAAAATACAAAACCATGACAATCCCAAAAATAATAGTAGTACAAGTGTACTTCTATACTCCTTTACATGTTATTTTATTAGTCTATATGATCAAATAAAAATCTGTCGGTACTTACCAAAAGTAAAAGCTCATTTGCCTTACTTAAACTATACCGTTTTCGACGAAACTTGGTCACAAACTCACATATAATATGAATAAGACTCAGTTTAAATTTCATTCAAAAATAGTACTTTTAAGACCTTCTGCCCGACACATCTATGAGTTACAAAACCAGACAGTTTTACGCCTTCAACTCGTAAAACCATTTTGACTTATCTAAACAACTCCGTTTACAAAACCGAAACTCGGGTTTGAAAATAGACTCATGACCTGAGGTTTAGCAACTTACAACAGTCCTTGAATATTTTTAAAACTCATTTTATAGTCCCCAAGATTCGATCCAAATATCGACAACAATCTTCGGATTGTGCCGATACCCGTCTTCCGGTACACGAATACAAAAATTGTTGTAACTTCGCGCTCGTTTGGAGCTAGAAGCTCTATCTTATATCAAATCGAAGCTAACGAAATTCTCTACGACCCTATCTTATTAGTTTAACAAGTTTATTACAGTAAGTAATTAAAAAATAGCCTTTTACCTACTGGTCTAAATTGGTCATCTAAAAATCATACCAAATCACCATTTTGACCCATTTCAACAATTTACATATTCATATTATCATCCTAATATTACCATAACACATCTAACTAACTCCTAAAAACCTCAAATTTAATCTAACAAAAATCAAATAAATAAAAACCTTGCATGCAACAACAATCCCACTCAAATATAATAATAATAACAACATTCATCACCATAGAAATGGATCAATCACATGTTCTTCACCAAAATCTTGAAAAAAAATTAAATTGTATGCATGTGGGAAATTTTTATACCAATATGAAGCTTGTTGAATTTCTAGAATGGGTCTTTGATTAGAATTGGATGAATCAAAGTAGAAATTGAAGAAATTTGGTGGATTGTGGCTATGGGGTGGACGGTTTTCACAAAGGGAGAGAGGGAGAGATTCTATTTTTTTAAATGAATTTTTAATGCAAGTTTGTTAGTGGAAAATCCTTAAATAGTCCAAGGGTAGGGTAGATTTTGTCATTTAGGCATAGTTTTGGTCCAAAAATGCAATTAAATAGTTTACAAGGTAGAAAATGTAAATTGTAAATTTTGAAAATATTTACGGGGCTCGGGTTTCGTAAAAATACTTTTCGAAAGTTAAAACGCTTCATAAAAATAATAATAAAGCTTCGACACGACTTAAAACGTAATTAAATCGTAAACATCGAAAATATAAAATATCGAGACAATCGTTAATAAAACATAAATATTTGGGCATCCGTCGGTATCGCGATCACTAATAGTTCTCGTCATTCGTTAAAACGTAAAACGCGAGAAATAAAGATTAAATAAAATAAAAATCATTTTTATGATAAATTGAGAATATAATATCGATACCTAACATATTCCTTGCCGGTTTTCATCTAATCGACATTCTTATGCTAGTTTCATGTCATAACCTTCTCGGTTAATCGATAATTTAAAATTCTCATTAAATAAACACGTAACACGTAATAGTCGAGATTAAAATAACGACCTGAAATTGACGGATTGTCACATGGAACTTGCAACAGTCGTGTTTGCATTGAAAATATGGAGGCACTACTTGTATGGAGAATCATGTGACATTTTCACGGACCACAAGAGCTTGAAGTATATCTTCACTCAGCGTGAATTGAACATGAGACAGAGGAGATGGTTAGAGCTGTTGAAGGATTATGACATTAATCTGTAGTATCATCCCGGCAAGGCGAATGTAGTGGCATATGCACTTAGCAGAAAGTCCGGAATGATAAACGACATTAAAATTGAAGAGGAAATCATAAGAGACTTGGAGCGACTAGACATAGAGATCATGGTACGTGGACAGCACGGTTACTGGGCTAATCTTAGAGTGGAACCCGAGTTACTCTCTAAGATCAAGGAAGCACAGAAAGATGATGGAGAAATCTGGGCGATAATTCAGAATTTGGAGAAGCAGACAGAATTTCGAGTAGATGCAGATGGTATCTTATGGCAGGGCACGAGACTTTGTGTTCCTGATGACCAAGAACTCCGGGAAGCGTTGTTAGCTGAGGCTCATAGCTCCCCATTCTCTATTCATCCTGGTTCGACCAAGATGTACCATGACATCAAGCAGTACTTTTGGTGGAGTGGTATGAAACATGATGTTGCTACTTACGTCTCCAAATGTCTTACCTGCCAGCAGGTTAAGATCGAGCATCAGCGATCTGGCGGTCTTCTTCAACCGTTAGATATTCCAGAGTGGAAGTGGGACAAAATCACCATGGATTTTGTTACTGGTCTTCCGCCGACAAAGAAGAAGCACGATGCAATTTGGGTTATCGTTGATCGACTTACCAAATCAGCTTATTTCTTACCGATCCGCAAGGAAGTTTCGGTCAGTAAACTCGCCGATACTTATAGAAGGGAGATCATGAGACTTCACGGTGCTCCATCCAGCATCGTCTCAGACATAGATCCTCGTTTCACTTCGCGATTCTGGAGAAGTCTGCAGAAAGCTTGGGGTACACAACTTAAGCTTAGCACGGCTTTTCATCCTCAAACAAACAGGCAGTCAGAGCGAACGATTCAAACGTTGGAAGACATGTTGAGGTCATGTGAGTTGGAATGGACGGGTGATTAGGACGATTATATCTGTTTGGTGGAGTTTGCATACAACAACAGTTGGCACGCAAGTATCAAGTGTGCTCCTTTCGAGATGTTGTATGGCAAAAAGTGTCACGCCCAATCTGCTGGGATCAGGTTGGTGAGCGAACACTTGAAGGACCATAAATGATAGAGCTGACTAATGAAAAGGTCGAAGTAGCTAAGCAGAAACTGCAAGAAGCACGGTCACGTTAGAAGAGTTATGCAGACAAGCATCGTATGGACTTACATTTTAACGTAGGAGATCACGGTTTCCTTAAAAGTTTCGCCGGCACGTGGTGTTAGACGCTTAGGAATAAAAAGGAAGCTCAGTCCTCGATTTATCGGACCGTTTGATGTCACAGAACGAGTCGGTGAATAATCTTACCGTTTAGCGTTATCTGCGCAGCTTTCTCATGTTCACAATGTTTTCCATGTGTCCTTACTTAGAGGGTACCAGTATCATCCCCTTCACATGGTTCAGTATCCACTGGAACATATTCGTGAAGATCTCACTTTCATAGAAGAACCCAAACGAGTTCTTGACAGACAAGAACGAGTCATGAGAAGGAAGACGATTCCTTTCGTCAAAATCCTTTGGAGGGATCATACCGAGCAGGAAGCCACTTGGGAAACAGAGGAGTCTATCCGGGCTTCTTACCATCATTTCATATTTTGAATTCGGGTATGTTCTTCTTTTCCAGATTACTTTATCTAAAATTCGGGGACGAATTATTCTTTTTAGGGGGGAAGAGTTGTAAAACCCGCATGCTTTTACCATGAATAGTACCCTTACGATCGTACGTACATGATTAGAACTTTCCTTTTATAGCACATTTACGTTTCACGAACAAGAATTACAAGTATTACGTACGTGTTATAACACGATAAGTATTTATTAAGTATTAAGACACGATAATTATTTCAATAATAATTATAGTCACGAACATACGAACATGAAATCATGAACGTAAATAATCACGAGCTTAGTATTATGTATGTATGTATATTTATTACGATCACGAATAAATATAATAAGACATGAGCGATAACTATTAAATCATGTAAAACACGAACACAAGACCACACTTATTATTTAGACACGGAAAACATTCGGGTTACCCCTTGTGGGCCCCCTTACCCGTGGACACAACAAGAAACATGGGCCAAGCCCATGCAAAATTTACTAAACTAGGAAAAAGGGAAAAACTTGTATCATAATAACAAAATTTAGAAATCAAGAAAAACCCTAAATCCCTTTTCTTCCTCTCCTTTGGCCGCCGGGTTTAACACACACCAAGGGTGTGTTTGGTTGATTTTTGGTGTTGATTTATTGCAAGGATTGTTAGCGTGTTCATCCTCCTTGATTCACGTGATCGGTATAACCCTAAAACCTTTTTCTTTTTATGTTTTTAATTAAATCAATAACACATGAATCATGCATGTTTTAACAACAAGTAAACTTATGTTAATTAAACATGGGGGTAAATTAATTAATGGTTAAGGGGTGTTTGTTTTGTGGCCGACGCATGAACCGAGCCCCAAGGGGGTCTCGGCTTCTTTTGTTTCGCACCACCGAGACCTCAAGGTCTCGGTGTGGTGGTTTGTGTCACGGCAGTAGGAACCAAGGGAGACCCCGGCCTCGGTCGGGGTATGTTGTGTCGGGTGGGTCTCGGCTTAAACAAGGAAACCACCACCGGCTTATGCCGGTGGCTAAATAAAGAAAGCAGGGGGAACCTTAGCCGCGGCAGCAAGGGAAACCATCGGCTAGCCGGTGGTAACTTTTGCTAGCCGGCGGCTAGGTTTTGACCAAGGGTGCGTTTGGTTGCCGGTTCACGGGTTTAAACCGGTCCGGTTTACACATGTTTAGATTAAAACACGGTTTGGTTCATGGGTTACTTTTTACAAGATTAATTACATTTATAAGTTTATTTTTACAAGACTTAAATTAAATTAATTAAACATGTACATGATTAATTTAATTTATACATGACTTAGGTTATTAATATTAGTATTAATACATGAATTTTAACCTAAGTAATTATTATTTAATTAGACTATATAATTAATTAATTATTAAAATCATGACTTATAATTAATTAATTTACATGACTTAGGTTATATTATTAATAGTTAATAATACATGTCTTAACCTAAGTATTTTACCTTTATTTAATTAAACCATGTTACATTTAATTAAATACTTTAACCTATGGTTTATTTAATTCACATGAAATAATTAATAAACTGTACTATTTAATTACATGACTTAGAATATTAATCAGTAAACACTTAAGCTTATATAATTAGCTTAATAATCCAACTTATATCTAATTATGGAAACTTTCTATTTTTAGAAACTTATTTAATTAAGGCAGCTAATCTATTTATGGAGACTTTCTATTTTTAGAAAATAATCTATTTTAAGCAGTAAATCTATTTTTGGAAACTTTCTATTTTTGGAAACCTTCTATTTTTGGAAACTATCTATTTTTGGAAAGTTTCTATTTTTGGAAACTTTCTATTTTAGGAAACCTGCTATTTTTAGAAAGTTACTTATTATTACACAACAAGTATAATAATACATGAAATACAAGAAATACTTAATCAGAATAGACAGAATACATGATAAACACAACATAAAGCTTAAATCAGTAAAACATGACAGAACATATAAAACAAGCTAAGACATGATATAAAATCAGTTACGTACTCAGTAATCAGATACTTATACACATATGTATTTATGTAGCATTAGTGATACCGAAGTAGGACTCTCTTCCGTTCGTCTTCTTCGTTCACTGGACAAAAGATACAGATTCTCCGTCCTTTCAGTATGGACATTCTTCCTTATTATGATTTCCCGTATGCAGCCAACTGTTTTCCCCAGTATATGTTTTATATGTTTTTGAATTGCTTATGTTTAATTAGAATACCTAAAGCCATATACATGCATGACCAGTTTCACCTAGTTATGGAGGTATCATAACCATAACACTGGAGGCACCAGTGTTATGACTTCACCATGGTGGAGTGATAGCTCGTGGCGTCCCTTTCAGCTTTTGGCCATATTATTATTATCAGGTGGGGCGTATGGGTGCATCCTAGAATACATGTTTTCAGCAGATTATTCATTGTGAATGTGGTGCGTGCCTTGCATCCTTCACAAGGAGCTGATCCCTCCTACCCAAAACTAGTATATTAAATTAGAGGCAACCCCTCTAATTTGCATGACGAGGTCACCCCTCCAAGTATTCATGCACGTTGATAATTCATGACCTATATTGGCTAATGGTAAACATGTTAAACAGTTTTTACAAGACAAACATAAGGCTTTTCAAACTATGAAACCAGTTTTACTAAGATATAACCAGGTTATCCAGGACTTAGTCTTTTCTGTTGCTTCATGTTTATATGATTATATTATTCATGCTTTACTTGTATATCCGTGTACTGAGCGTTATGCTCAGCCGTTTTCCTTTTCATGTTCCCAAAACGGCAGGTACTCAGGGACGCTCGTAGATTTTATGCGTAGGTGCATACGGATTGGAAGCTTCCTAGCCTTCTTTACTTTATGCATTTATCTATACTTTGATACTCATTTCCATGGACATTGTTTAGGCCTTTCATTTACAGTACTTATGTTTGTGCGTGATGAGTTCTACTTTTGGGGTACCGATGTTTGATTCCGGTATTTCCTTTATGGTCATGTAATGTTTAGACATTTATCCTTGTATGCTTTGATGACACGCCATAATCACGCGTGACATTCCATATTATCAAAATAGGGTGTTACAGAGCCCGTGATCCAGAAGTCCCCCTAGATTTCTGATAGGTGTGAAAACACCCATCCTTTCACCACTTAATTATAATAATAACCAAGCCAAAACGTGTATTTTATGTCGTAAATGTCAGAATTATGCGTGGTTTGTGTTTTTATTGTGTTTTAGGACCAAAAGACGAAAAAGGAAGAAAACACGGGCTTTCACGGACTTTTATCGAAAAAAACGAGAAAAGACGAACTCAAAAGATCAAGAGTGCAAAAAGAACGGAAGTCAAAGGCCTATTCTGAAGATTTATCGAAGAAAAAGTCTAAAGATGGAAGTTTAATGAAATCGAAGAACCAAGTCTAATTAAAGAAGAAAATTATAAGACGAGTTCAATTTATATCGACAAATCCCGAGACGACGTCGAGAACGACAAAGAATTTAAATTGAGTCGAGACAAGAAGAAAGAAGGAAGAAAGCACCAACATTTTACTCCTCCTATAAATACCCTCCTAACGTGTCATTAGGAGGTGGTTAGTTAGTTTAGATTAGGAGTAGTGTAGATTTACTTTCTCTCTCTAGTTTTCACTTTATCTCTCTAGATTAATATGTAGAATCTTTAATCTTTATGTTTTAATTGTTGAATCATATACTTTTAATCAAGCTTTTCAATTAATCATTCTCATTCTTCCTTTCTTTATTATTAATCTTGTGTTGATTTAGATGATCATGTAGTTGCTTAATCTTGATGTTTATTGATTTATTGATGCGTTTGCCTGATTATGTTTATGGGTTTTTATGTGTTTGATTTTGATAGCTTATGGTGTTTGATGCTTATTGTTTGATTTTGCTTAATTTTAATTAAGTGTTTTTATTAGTTTATTTTATTAAAAGTTGATTTTTATTATTTAGATTAATTAGTGTTTTTCAAGTTTTTAATTTGTGGCTGAATTAGCTTTTCTTAAAAGTGTTTTAGATTAAGTTTTAGTTATTTGCTTATTTGATTTTTGCTTATTTTTAGCTTATTTTCTGATTTTTAGTTTTTTTTGTTATCTGTTATCTTAATTTCAAGATCTTCGGAAAAGGGTTTTGACATTCCGAAGAATGCCCCTTATTCCGAAGATATTTTCTCTGAATTGGTTTTCTCTGAATTACTTGTTTTTCCGAAAATCTTAAGTTTCTCTGAAAAGGTTTGATATTCCGAAGACTTCTCTGAAATTAGTTAAATTTCCGGAAAAAGTAAAAACTCTGAAAATCAATTATTCCGAAAAATGTTCTGAAACAAAAGTTATTCCGAAAAAAGTTGTGAAAAAAATTATTTCGAAGAAATCATTTTCATGTACACATTCCGAAGATTTCAATTTTCAATCCAACATTCCGAAAATTTATATGAAAATGACATGGCTGCCTACTTGCTTATTTTTTTTTCGCAAAAAAAGGAGCAGCTAGCTTGCCTGCTTGAGCTAGTTGCTTGCCTGTTTGTTTATTAATTAGTATTGTTCCGTAATCGTTTAGTTTAATATGAAAGTTATTCTGATTTTTATTTTAAAAGTCACGTATTTTTAGTTGAATTTTTCATCAATTTTTAGTATTAGTATTTTTTCCAAAAGTTTAAGTTTTATGTTTTATTTAGTACCCGCTTTAGCTTTTGTCTCGTTTAGTTTTAAAGTACCCACTTAGTTTTATTCTCTCCTTTTTCATTAAGTAAACTTTATTTTCGAGTCGATAGTTAATTTTGTCTTTTAATTTTATTTTTATTTATTGTTTCGTTTTAATTTACGTTTTAATTATTTGTTTTGCTCCTTTATTATTAGTTATTTGTTTTTGGCTTATTTTTATTACTTTTCACTTTTACCTTTCAAATAGAAATAAATAACCAAACTTTTCTTTTATTCACAAAAAACGACTGAGTCCCACATTTAACCGGAGATCAATTCGAATTGAATCGAGACGAACAAATTTTTATACCTGGCAAAAACCTTGTATTAAATGGCGCCGCTGCCGGCTCTTTTCATGAAGATTAACGGTTTATTGTGAGAGACGCGTTGGATTTTGGGATCCGTTCACTTTTGAACGTTATTTTTCTTGCCAAAAAAAATTTCAAAAATCCTAAAAAATAAAAAAATCTCAAAAATCTCAAAAACATTTGAAAAATCATAAAAAGCATTTCTTTTTCGAAAGTTATTTTGCACCAAAAATATTCTTCTTGCTTATCTATTGTGTTTAATGGATTCGTTTGTTGACTGTGTAGGGTGTGGAAGACCATCTTCTGGTAGTCAATCCTGTCAATGGTGTTCATGCGAACGGTGTGGAATGGATATCCCTAATTATGAATTTGGCCGTTGTCTATCGTGCAATTCGATCAATTCATATTTCAATTCATTCTTCTCTTCTAATGACACTATTTCACCCTCTCCCATATATGACGATCCATATCAACAAAATGCACCGGGTTTCTCTCAATACCCGTGTTGCAACAATTGTGGGGGCCCTCACGATACTTCTTATTGTCAACCGATGAATCACTTTGAACCAAATTCGTGCTATGATTCCGGTTTTTATAATTTCGAGCCCCCACATTACTCCCTTGATCATCAACCTTCTGTTGGAATTAGTGAAGAAGAACGAGCCATTTTTTTGAATACACTCCAATACGTTCAACAAGAATTAGCTAGCATACGCGAAGCAAGGGGGAGGAAAAGCGACAGCAACAAGAGCAAGTCTCTAATCTTAGTGATTATACTCCTCCTCTTGTGCGTCCATACTACTTTTATGATGATGACGAGGATGATATCTATGATCTCAACCCATCTTCTGAGATTACTACTCCTACTCTTGATATCCCAAGTGCATCTAAGGATTGTGATTCATCGAGTGAGATTAGAGAATTTGGTCTCGACAACTTATTTGAGGAGCTTTGTGATGTCTCTACTTTTGCTGAGCTTACGGACGAGGTCGCTCGTAATGATGATGATTTTTCTCCATGCTATGAGAATTTCACCTTTGAAATTTCTCAATCTCCTTCGGGCGATGAGGGCGATGTTGATTTATTCTCTCCGACTTACGAGAAGTTCACCACTGAACTCTGTCTTGTAGATGAGGTGGAAGACGTTATTCTTCGCGAAAAATTACTGGAAGTTCATCTTCTTATTGCTAAAATAGAAGCGTTGAATTATGCTCCTATTTCTGAGTCTTTACCTCCGTCTATTACTTCAGTTGAGAATAATGATACAGCTATGGAGGAAATCGACATTCTCTCAATACCTCCGGGTATTGATGATGATGACACGGAGGGGGATATTCTTTTTGATAATTTGCTGCATGAAGATATTGTCCCAAGTCCCCCTCCCGAGCACCTTTCATCCACTCCTTTAGACACCATTACGGAGGATGAGTGCTTTGACCCGGGAGGTGACATTGACCATTCCATGGTTGACATCTTTACGGCTTTGCCGCTCAGTGATCATCCATTGTCTTTGGGGGATGACAATGTGCTTCCTTTACCCACCCCACCTCCCGTGGATCACAATCTCACATACTTTTCGTATGTTGAGAGGACTTTTCTACCTTTTAAGACTTACCCTCCGGCCTCCCCTGTTGTATTTTCCTCCGGGAACGAGGACAATTTCTTTGATCCTGGTATTACATTCGAGGCTTCCCCATGGACCATTTAATTCGGGGACGAGTCAGGCTCGTGACTCGGTTAACAAAAACAAGCGCTTCTCGGGAGGCAACCCGATTATCTATCCTTTTATTCTGTTTTTCTAATAAGTGTAGGGGGAGACCCTAGTATGTGTTTGTTGTTTTCTTTCTTATCATGTGCAGGGATTTGAGATTTCAAAGATACATTCTTTATGACTTTTGACGACCCGTGATTCCGTGTACCCATCTTCCCGGTTTTATCTAAACTCTTTTGATTCTCTATTTTATATTTTTCAATATTAAAATAGGAATAACTTTAATTGTCTCTTCCTTAGCAAGATTTAAACAACGTGCACAATGTCCTAAGTGTAGGGGAGTTCACTCCCACATGCTTAAACATTGAGGACAATGTTTATATTAAGTGTAGGGGGACTTCTATCGAAGTTAAGTGGCCTTTTCCTTGTATTTGTCCTCATTTTAACCGGAAAATTGATTTTTCGACATTTTTCAAAAAAATTTGATCTATTTTGGCCTAGTAGTCTAGTAGTATTTTCCTTTGTTATCGTTATTTACGTTCTTTGCTAGAATAAAAGTTTAATAAAGTGGTTTTAAATTTTTCAAAGTCATGAATCTTTTGACTAAACCCGAGTTTACTTATCCAAGTTTACTCTAGCTAGTATCCTTAACGTGCTTAAGTCAAGTTTTGCTAGGCTTTTATATAGGGAACTTTAAAATGCGAAAGTCTTAACTCTTACGGGTTAAGAACAAGAACTTTTCGCAAGTTCCATAATTGATCCTAGAAAGTAGTTTATCAAGGGAACTTTAAAATGCAAATTCTAAACTTGAAAGAGTCTAAGAAGATGCAAAATCCTATAGACGACTTGAAAACCCAAAACTTTGATTTAATTGGCTAAACATCCATGAGTCTCATTCCTTGAGATTTTAAATTATGGAGAACGAGAGATGATAGAGTCAATTATAAGTTTGGTATTCTTTCATGAATTTATGTGAGTTGATTATGAGCTTTTTCTCCCATCGCTTGTTAATAAGTTGCAATAAATAAGGTTGTACGATTTGAAAAGTTACTTAGCTTCTAGCCCAAGATCGTTTAAAAGTTGCTCGGTATTAATTAGAGTTCATAGCCAAGGCATAACTTATTGAAGCGGGATGCGAAGATTGGCGAGTCCGAAAAGGTCCTAACAAGACATGAGGGCTACATTTTGTTGCTAAAGATCCGAAGTGATGTGAAGAATCATTTATCAATAATCAATATGAAGGATCTGGACACACGACAACAAGCAAATACTCCCGTAAAGATCATGGAGAAGTCTATCCACAAAGGCCCTAACAAGGTATGAGGATAAATAGATCCAAGTCCTAAAAGGAGGCGGATCGTTGTATATCAAAATCCCAAATAAATATTGGAGAAAAATGAAGAAGTCGTGGTCTAAATATGAAGAATCTCTCAAAAGGTTCAAGTGAAGAAATTCCTATTATGAAGAGAAGACCATTATTTCATGAACATCTCTCAAGATTTGAAGTATGAAGTCAATGCCAAATATCGATTCGAGAAAGGTCTCAAATCAGCAAGTTATGCCAAGATATGAACTTTATGAGGTCCCGAGAAGTAGTTTTAAAAGATTTTGTCCTTTAGCTAGCTATTGATTAAATCGTCCCACTTTATTTTCGGCCTAAATAAACTATCGAAATAAGTCAACAATGCATCCTCGTCATCATTCAAGACAATAATAAAATATAAAAGATACACCTAGGAATAAGGGAATCTAAGTGAATAATTGGGCCACATGAGTTTGTGTTAGTTTGCTAACTTATAATAACAATGATCTCGTTTTTAAGCTTAGTATGGGGAACGTGAAACTTGAGGATGATAAACATTCATGACAGCCAAAACCCCAATGTAAGTCTTTGATTTCTTTACTTGTTTTGTATATATTTCTATCTTTTTAGTATCCTTAATGTTTAGTATTTAATAAAGGCCAAGGTGGGTTAATTATGATGAGAAATGTAATATGTGCTTTGAAATTAATGCATTGCATGAGGGCATTGCAATGGTCAAGTGTAGGGGACTTGACAGGTGTGAAAACACCCATCCTTTTACCACTTAATTATAATAATAACCAAGCCAAAACGTGTATTTTATGTCGTAAATGTCGGAATTATGCGTGGTTTGTGTTTTTATTGTGTTTTAGGACCAAAAGACGAAAAAGGAAGAAAACACGGGCTTTCACAGACTTTTATCGAAGAAAACGAGAAAAGACGAAGTCAAAAGATCAAGAGTGCAAAAAGAACGGAAGTCAAAGGCCTATTCTGAAGATTTATCGAAGAAAAAGTCTAAAGACGGAAGTTTAATGAAGTCGAAGAACCAAGTCTAATTAAAGAATAAAATTATAAGACGAGTTCAATTTATATCGACAAATCCCGAGACGACGTCGAGAATGACAAAGAATTTAAATGGAGTCGAGACAAGAAGAAAGAAGGAAGAAAGCACCAACATTTTACTCCTCCTATAAATACCCTCCTAATGTGTCATTAGGAGGTGGTTAGTTAGTTTAGATTAGGAGTAGTGTAGATTTATTTTCTCTCGCTAGTTTTCACTTTCTCTCTCTAGATTAATATGTAGAATCTTTAATCTTTATGTTTTAATTGTTGAATCATATGCTTTTAATCAAGCTTTTCAATTAATCATTCTCATTCTTCCTTTCTTTATTATTAATCTTGTGTTGATTTAGATGATCATGTAGTTGCTTAATCTTGATGTTTATTGATTTATTGATGCGTTTGGTTGATTATGTTTATGGGTTTTTATGTGTTTGATTTTGATAGCTTATGGTGTTTGATGCTTATTGTTTGATTTTGCTTAATTTTAATTAAGTGTTTTTATTAGTTTATTTTATTAAAAGTTGTTTTTTATTATTTAGATTGATTAGTGTTTTTCAAGTTTTTAATTTGTGGTTGAATTAGCTTTTCTTAAAAGTGTTTTAGATTAAGTTTTAGTTATTTGTTTATTTGATTTTTGCTTATTTTTAGCTTATTTTCTGATTTTTAGTTTTTTTTGTTATATGTTTATTTATATTTCAAGATCTTCGGAAAAGGCTTTTGACATTCCGAAGAATGCCCCTTATTCCGAAGATATTTTCTCTGAATTAGTTTTCTCTGAATTACTTGTTTTTCCGAAAATCTTAAGTTTCTCTGAAAAGGTTTGATATTCCGAAGATTTCTCTGAAATTAGTTAATTTTTCGAAAAAGTAAAAACTCTGAAAATCAATTATTCCGAAAAATGTTCTGAAACAAAAGTTATTCCGAAAAAAGTTGTGAAAAAAAAAATTATTCCGGATTTTCATGTACACATTCCGAAGATTTCAATTTTCAATCCAACACTCTGAAAATTTATATGAAAATGACATCGCTGCCTACTTGCTTATTTTTTTTCGCGCAAAAAAAAGGAGCAACTAGCTTGCCTGCTTGAGCTAGTTGCTTGCCTGTTTGTTTATTAATTAGTATTGTTCCGTAATTGTTTAGTTTAATCTGAAAGTTATTCTGATTTTTATTTTGAAAGTCAGGTATTTTTAGTTGAATTTTTCATCAATTTTTAGTATTATTATTTTTTTCCAAAAGTTTAAGTTTTATCTTTTATTTAGTACTCGCTTTAGCTTTTGTCTCGTTTAGTTTTAAAGTACCCACTTAATTTTATTCTCTCCTTTTTCATTAAGTAAACTTTATTTTCGAGTCGATAGTTAATTTCGTCTTTTAGTTTTATTTTTATTTATTGTTTCATTTTAATTTACGTTTTAATTATTTGTTTTGCTCCTTTATTATTAGTTATTTGTTTTTGGCTTATTTTATTACTTTTCGCTTTTACCTTTCAAATAGAAATAGATAACCAAACTTTTCTTTTATTCACCAAAAACGACTGAGTCACACATTTAACCGGAGATCAATTCGAATTGAATCGAGACGAACAAATTTTTATACCTGGCAAAAACCTTGTATTAATTTCCACAATGAAGACGATGAGGAGTTGCTGCTGGAGAACGTCCCGCCACACCAAGATGAAGAAGAACAACTCACAGATCCATCCATCAATCGTGACGGTGGAGAAGACGAAATAACACAGGATTTCGGATCCCCCCAGCCATCAAAGCCCAAATCCAGAAAGCGCAAGACCACCAGGAAGGTGGTGAAGAACGTGGAGGCTGAGGCGGGGGAACACAATGCTCCCCCAAAAAAACTAAGGCAGGACCACCCGCAGTTCCAAGAAGGAAGCAGTATCACCATGCCACAAGTCAACCCCTTGCCGCATGTAGAGGACCAAGTCTGGAAGGCAAATCCTGTGAATGTCGTGGCTCCTTCTATCACGGGACCCTTGATTGACACAACGAAAGTGCCGACAATACTTCATAATACATAATCCACTAACAAAAAACTCATAAGTGTGTTTCAATAACAGGGTGGATCCGTCAATAGTAGCACAGGAGAAGGAGGCGGAAAGGGAACCGTCACCCGTGATATCTATGAGACCTCCATCCCCCCCCCCCCCCTTAACTCATGAATAGGAGCCACGCTCCGAGGGACCTGACACCAACCTCCGTCCAGCCTGGAACTTGTCCAGCTTAACAAGACTAGAGGCGGAGTCTGAGTGCAAAGAATTCATGGACCACATAACCCCTCCAGCGCTGGTACAAGACTTAGATGAACTCGAGCACGAGACGCTGTTGGGGCAGTATGATGTGGCCACGGCGCACCAGGTAACAGTCGGCACAGCCCTACGGCGCCGTCTGGAAGGAGCCTTGGCCAACGTGAGCTGTGCCTAGAGGAGGATTGCTCGCAGAGAAGAACTGGTGGAAAAACATGAGAAGACTATAACCTCCTTACAGGCAGCCTTGGTCGTAGCGGAATCGACAATTAAGGAACAGGCCAACCACGCCAATGCCCGCGAGGAGCGTATTGCTGAGCTGGAAGCCCTTGTAGCTGCATCTAATGAGAAGGTATGCGCCTTTATTGACACTCATTGTTCACATAAGACCCATCTTGTCTTGTAGTAATTCCAAGTATTATTTACAGGTATCCGCAGCCGAAGCCGCCGCCAAAGCCGTAAGAGAACAAGCCTTCACCATTGCTCAAGAATGCGATACACTCAAGGAAGAACTCACCCAGGCATAGATTGTCATGGAAGAGCGAGCCACGGTAGCAGAGGGAGAACTGAATAGGCTAGCGACGGACTGCGCCGAAATGTTGTGCCCTCCATTGCTCACGGACATAGCCAGGCGTAGATGGATGGAGGGACATGGGATGCGCCTTGCCGTGACCCAGGTAACAGAGGCTCCTCATTTTGTGCAGGCTTTTGTGGATGTTGTATCAGACGGCATTGACCGTGTTAGGCACGAGGGTTTGATCAAGGATGCAGAATTGATAAGCAAAAATGAAGACATCTCCCAACACGCCTACCATAATCTTGGAGCAGAAGATAAGATGACCGCCTCTATGGTCGCCCTTGGGGAAATCCAGCACCCCTTCCTAGATGATCTTGAGTCGCTAAAGGATGCTTCCAACGAGGCGGTCATGGCCAAGCTCACAACCGACCCCATCCAACTGACCCTGCCAACATACAACTCTATTTCGAAGGTGATGAAAGGTGAGAAACTCTTAGCCGAGGCGTTGGATGCCAATATGACTAGGGCGCAGGGTGGCAAAGATGCTCGCGGCGAGGTCCTCCGTGCCCTGATTGCAGAAGGAAAGAGGGAAAATAGGAGAGTTCCTACCTCCTCTATAATTTACCTTGTAAACATTTGTATCTTTGTACTTTTATTCGTCCGTGTATGTACACAGCTAGAATTCATAACATTGTTAGAATCTTATATATAAGTCCGTGATGACCACGGAAATTCTGTTCATTGAATTTTAAAACCTGCTTGTTTTCTTCTAGATATCGTGTATCTATGTTGCATGACATGTCACGGCTTATCAAGAATAAAACTAAGTCTATATTTCACTAGACGTGCAGCGTGTGTCTTTAGCATGTCCGATACTATGTAAGTACGGTATGTGGAAACTTATTACTACGTCTTGTAAATAAGGTGTCTAGCAAGGATACATGATCCGCGTCACTGGGGTTGCATCCCTCTTATGCGACAAGTTGAATTATTAGGTTCACTTAGTCCTCTTACCCCGCCTGGGAGCGAATAGTACATGTACGTTTTGAATGAATGCATATGAATAAGAGATAGCATATGA
Organism: Glebionis coronaria; assembly: GCA_025667525.1. NCBI lineage: Eukaryota > Viridiplantae > Streptophyta > Magnoliopsida > Asterales > Asteraceae > Glebionis > Glebionis coronaria. The sequence goes on along the minus strand of CM046879.1, from coordinate 108,235,457 downwards.
CAAAAATAATAACTAAATCTATAAGACAATAATTTGCACCAGAAATCTAAAAGACATGACAATAATTTGCACAAGAACGAGCCGTGGAGCTAGCTAGGCACCACGACATTTTATTAGAATGTTTACGGTTTTTTTAACAAGAATGAAGATCCTAAAACAAATAGAACCTAGAAAGCATGAAAAAAATACATGGATCTTCATTGAAGCCAACTATAGCGGAGTGTCCATGTGGAAGTCGTAGCCTTTCAAAGATAGCATTTTTTAAGATTGCAAATATTTCATGTACGTTCCAGGTCACGGCCATCCATGTCACGCAACTTGTACGCACCCAGTCCTAAGGCTTCCATAACCTCATATGGCCCTTCCCACTTGGGGCCCAGCTTTCCTGTATTCTCCGCGCGACTTGCCTCGTTAGCACGATAAACAAAATCCTCTGGTCGAAAGGAAACACCTTTAACCTTGGCATCGTAATAAGCCTTCATCCGTGCCTTGGACGTGGCCTCATTGATAGCCGCTATTTCTCTTTTTTCCTCTAACAAGTCCAGGTTAACCCGGAGTTGCTCATCGTTCGTGACGACATTAACCTCCGCCGTGCGGATGGTAGGCATTCTAATTTCTGCTGGTATAACAGCCTCGGTCCCATAGGCCAGCGCGAATGGAGTGTCCCCATTGGCTGTTTCAATCATAGTCCTATACGCCCATAGAACATGCGGAAACTCATCTACCCACTTGGCACTTCGTTCATCCAAGCGTACCTTGATGCCTTCACCTAAGCTACCATTGGTCTACGGGTGCTTAACAGATGCGAAGCGCCGCGTGATATTCAATGTCGCGCACCAATCCTTGAATGGATTGTCCGCGAACTGCTTCCTGTTATCCGAGATGATTTCTCCTGGCAAGCCAAACGGCATACAATATTTTCCCAAGCAAACTTTTTAACTTGTTTGCCAGTAATGGATTTGACCGCCTTAGCTTATATCCAACGTGTAAAGTAGTCCATTGCGACAATTAAGAACTTAACTCCCTCTACAGCAACTGGAAAAGGTCCTACGATGTCGATCCCCCACTTATAGAATGGCCATGGGGATGTGGTGGGTGTCAGTTCTTGTTGCGGATGTCGCGGTACTGGTCTGTGCACTTGGTAATGACTACATTTACGAATCATGTCACGTGCATCCCTATGCATAGTAGGCCAATAATATCCTGTGCGTAAAGCTCGTGCTACTACGGATCGGGGACCTGCGTGCATACCGCATGACCCTTCATATATCTCACTGATCACATAGGTAGCCTGGCGTGGTCCAACACACCGCAACCACGGCTGTAAGAAGGAGCGCTTGTATAGAATACCTTCTCGGAGCTCAAAGTGCTGCGACTTTCTTCTGATACGTCGTGCCGCCTTTTCATCATCCGGAAGGGTTTCATCAGTTAAATAGCTGATGATCGGGGTCATCCATGTCGGTCCATCTTCCTCAACTATAGCTACGATTTCCCCTTCCGTTATAGATTTTTCCTTTAGTATTTCTACCAAGACTTGCTTGGATAAGTGGGCAAAACTTGTAGACGTGATCTTGCTAAGAGCGTCCGCCTTCTTGTTTTCACCTCTTGGTACCTGCTTGATAGAAAACTTCCTGAAAGTAGCTATGAGTGACTTGACTTTTTCCAAGTATCGAACCATGTTATCCTCCTTGGCTATGTAACCTCCTAGAATATGGTTCGCGACAAGCCGTAAGTCTACATAAGCCTCAAGGTTGCGGACTCCCATTCTAGCGGCGATTTTTAAACTCGCAATCAACGCTTCATATTATGCCTCATTATTAGTGGTTGTGAATTCAAAACACAGGGCATAGGTAAACTCCATTCCTTCCGGATTCGTTAGGATAAGGCCAGCTCTTGACCCGTCCGTACACGAGGATTCGTCAGTGAACAAAACCCATGGTTCTCCTGGAACTTCCTCTCGTTGGATCACTGGTCCGTCCTCCTCTGGCTTCTCAATTAGGAAATCTGCCAAGATATGGCCTTTAACCGTTGTCCTTGGTCTATAGGAGATGTTATGCTCTCCTAGTAGAATGCTCCACTTTTGTAGCCTACCGGCCACGTCTGGCTTGGAGATGATTTGTTTTATTAGTTGATCAATAATAACCACAATTGGGTGCGCCTGAAAGTACTGGCGTAACCTTTTCGTGGTGTATACTAATGACAAAACCAACTTCCCCATAGAGGAATAGTTCAACTCCGGCCCTTGTAGTGTTCTACTTATGAAGTAGACCAGAGTCTAGACTGTATCCCTATCCGTCATGAGTACTGCACTTATTGCTCCGTGTGTAGCCGACAGATACATAATGAGATCTTCCTTAAGTCGGGGAGCCACTAGCATGGGAAGAGCTGCGAGATGCTGTTTAAGCTGATCAAAAGCTTCCTCTACTTCCTTTGTCCAACGGAAATCTCCTTTCTTGATGCACTTCTTGAGTGTTTTGAATAGAGGTAGTGATTTCTCCGCGGACTTAGACAAGAACCTATTTAGCCCGGCCTGTTTTCCATTTAGTGATTGTACCTCCTTTCGTGTACGATGGGATGGTAACTGTATCACCGCGTCCGTCTTTTCCGGGCAAGGCTTGATGTCGTTTGGATCAATCATATATCCGAGGAACATCCCTTCCGTGGCCCCAAACGTGCACTTTTTTGGATTCAGTTTCATGTTGATTCTCCTCAACGTGTCAAACGTCTCCTGGATATCACGAAGAAGGGCTTCCTCCGTATGACTCTTGATGACCAGGTCATCAACATAGACCTTAAGGTTGCGGCCTATCTGGGAATCAAAGGCTTTATCAACAAGTCGCTGATATGTTGCTCCGGTATTCTTTAGTCCGAACGGCATTTTTGTGTAACAGTACACGCCGTGACTGGTATGAAACGTCGTTTTCTCCTCGTCTTCTTCCGCCATCTGGATCTGATTATCCTTTGTATGCATCTAAAAAACACTTGAAAGGGTATCCACATAAGGATTCCACCTTCCAATCAATTTCTGGTAACGGATAGCAGTCTTGCGGACAAGCTTTGTTTAAGTCCGTGAAGTCCACACACATGCGCCAACTTCTGTCGTGCTTCTTGACCATGACTGGGTTGGATAACCACTCGTGGTAGTATACCTCGCGCATAATTCCTGTGTCTACTAATATCTGTACCTCATTCAGTATTACCTGACTACGCTCTGGTGCTTGACCAGGCTTCTTTTGTTTAACAGGAGGATATCCCTGGCGGATTTGAAGTTTGTGTTCTGCTATCGAGCGCGGCACACCAGTCATGTGCTTAGGCTCCCATGCAAATACATCCAGGTTCGCTTTTAGAAGAGAGCACATGGCCCTCTTGCCGTTATCTGAGAGTGTTCCTCCTATGGACACCTCTTGTTCCGGGTAGTCGGGATGGATTGCCACCTTCCAATTGGGGGCGGTGATCCTTCCTTAATGAGAACAGGCTCGACTGGTGTCGTTACGGCGTGGCATTCGGATGCCGGCATGATTGAATTGTAAATAGTAACAATTCCCCCCTCAACGGGGAACTTAATCATGTAACACCCCCAAATTGGCCCAGCGGAAGCCCACGAGTATTGGGGTCTGTTACGTCATGATTATCCGAGTCTTGAACCGAGAGAACGACCTCTATGCCAAATATCACAATGTTGACTCCAAATAATCATTCAGTCAAGTACCTGAGAATACATGCTTAAAAGTGTCAACACAAAGGTTGGCGAGTTCATAAGTTTTATTAAAATGTTTAAGACACTTTAAAAGTTTACAAGGACATCTACTAAAAGTAGTGTCGCAAAAACGTTCAGGAATCCAGAGTTTCACAATAAAGAGACATTACATCAAAGTTCAATCATAAATCAAAGTTTAGAACTAGCATAACAGTTAACACAAAAACTTCAGTTCATACACAGTTGTAATTCATGCTCACAGTTCATTTCAGTTTGGCTTTTAGGTTCATGAACTCATTCACACCCAAGTTCAATTCATTAGCCACGGTCAATATACATACCAATGTCATATTCTCGGTTCATATCAGTATCACAATCGAGGTCACATATTAGAACTATAGCAATAAGCATATGAGCATCATACCAAACCAGCATATAAGTATCATGTTAAACTAGCATACAAATATCATAACAGACCAGCATATAAACATCATGTCAACTAGCACACAAGAATCATATCAGACCTGCATATAAACATCATGTCAAACTAGCACACAAGAATCATATCAGACCGGCATATAAACATCATGTCAAACTAGCACACAAGAATCATATCAGACCGGTATATAAACATCATGTCAAACTAGCACACAAGAATCATATCAGACCGGCATATAAACATCATGTCAAACTAGCATACAAGTGTCATATAAAAACCACATGCATGAATCATGTCAATACAACCCTAAGGATTAGATCAATCCACGTACAATAATCCTATCATATCTCATGCAGGAATCATGTCTGAATCACATAATAAATTCTTGTCAAGAGCATTTCATACTATAGTCAAGATTCGTATCGATATCACCGCTAAGATTCATATTAGATCAATACATGATTGCAGTCAAGATTCATATAAATATCGCAGTTAAGATTCATATCAGATCAATACGTGATCGCAGTCAGGATTCATATCAGATCAATACATGATCGCAGTCAGGATTCATATTCAAGATTCATAGCAAGATCATATTCAAGATTCATATTCAAGATTCATAGCAAGATCATATTCAAGATTCATATTCAAGATTCATAGCAAGATGGACCGCAAAAGTTCAGTTCAAGTACCCAAGGCAACTATAGGAGATATAGTTCCAAGTGTAGGATAAATCGGGTGTTTCAGTGTTTATGATAGCGCTAAGCTCGTGACATCGAAACTAGTGATCCAGTACATGAAATAGATTGCACATATAAATTGCCCCAATAGAGTACCTAGCCAAGATAACTCCGTTCATACAAATGGTACACACTCGTCCGGCGTCTGAATGCCCGAGTGGAGGTTGTCAACCCTCAATAGATCTATCCGTAACATAAGAGCTTACTCTAGCAGAGTAACTAACGATTCACGATAGTGGGGACTATGGCTAAAGCAACTTAGGCTAATCATAAACGAAGTTCACTGAGTGTTCACAGGGTTCAATTCTTTTTTGCGTCCACAAGCAAGCACAAGCAGTCATTTCACTTCACAGTATTAAACATACAAAGCAGTTTAAAAGGAGCTATGGGATAGCTCAGATATTCACAAGTATAAATCATCGATAACCCCAAATGTATAAACACACATGTCATGTAAACAATCCACTAAAGCACAAGCACGTGCGTAATATAATCAATCTTCAAAAAGATATCAACTTGTATTTATCACAAAAATGCATGGAAAGTGTAGACATATATATCGTAGACAATCATTGAAATGCATAACACGCATTTGACATCGACAAGCATGTATCTCCCCCAAAAGAGATTCAAAACATTTATAAAGCGATTTGAAAATAAAAAAAGGGGGTATGAACTCACATCGATGTTGCAGAACAATTTGCAGAGACGTGAATACAAAAGCAGTGTAGCGTAGGCCGGAACTGCTCGATACCGGAAGTCACAGTTTATCTTATCGATCATCTCCCAGCATCCCAAATCGATGCATCCAAGCTTTCCCGATGAAAAGTTTCATCAATACCATCGGTTCGTAAACCGTTTAAATCCCATGTCGAAATCGTCCGGTAATCGGTTCAGTAATCGGTTCGGTAATCGGTTCAGTGATCGGTTCGGTAATCGGTTCAATGATCGGTTTGGTAATTGATTCAGTAAGGTGAAGCGAAAGATACCACCAAGGTATACAATATATATACTTAATATATATTGCACACGAGACAACGAAACATGTATATAATTCATATCTTGAATTATATATTAAGGACAAACAACACACGAATTACTCAGAATATACATGACACGCGACATGTACAAAACTCAAGGAGATGACAATAAAAGAATAAAATAATCCAAGCATGCAATACCTTGCAATTAATATAAACTTAAATAATTCGACACACTTTCAAAATCACCTATTTATTTAAGTAAAAATCATCTAATAAAAGAGGGTACACGTTTCAGAGTTCCAAATGGAGTTTCAAAAGTATATATAATAATTATGATTTTATAAAATAATATTTTATAAATCGTTGTTTCATTATTGTCTATTGAATATTTCTAAAAAGAGGGTTTTAGTTTATAAATAATATTTAAGAAAACTAAATAAATATTAAATTTATAAAAATTTCGGCATGACCTATTCGTATATATAATGTTTCCCATGTTAAATATAATATTTTCACTTCCAAAAACAATCCGTGCTTCAAATGTTCATATATTTATACTATATAAATTAATCGGTGTCAAATCATAAAAATATAATTAAAACGAGTTTACCAATAATCATGTAAATAATTAACCAACAATTTTAACCAACACTTTCACTTTTAGTTAACCACATAGCCAAACGCCCCCAAATGGACAGCAAACCCATATTCAAACAATCTCAATTCATTCACAAAACTGCTATCTAAACACACCCTTATGGGTTGTAAAACCCTCAACCAAACACCCTTTTTGACAGTTTTTAAAACCCGTAACCAAACGCACCCTAAAATCGGATCTATACCAAGATACACGAAACAATAGCACCACCAGCCCGACACCCCTCGAGTGCGGCAGTGGTAGTCGGAAAACACCAACGAACACCACCGAGGGGGTGGTTTCGGTGGTACACGAGCACACGCACCCCCGTGGGTGGTGGCTGATGACGAAAACGATGGTGTAAGCTGCTGTGGTGGTAGCAAGCTGGCCGACGCAACAGCCATGGTGGTGGTTCGTTCGTGGGGTGATGGAGGTGATGCGGCTGAGATGGCCCAGCATGGGTGGTGGTGGTTTGCACGGCGGCTCAAGGCCACAAGGCTTGTGGTCGTGTAGTGGAGTGACGGCTGGTAAGCCACGGTGGTGGCTGAGGTTGGAGTAGAGGCAGCTGGAGGTGATGTCGTGGAGGAGGTGGTGGCGTCGCGTGGTGGATTTGGTGTTGTAGCGGCGAGCTCCGGTGGGTGGGTACACATGATGGGTGGAGTCACGATGGGTGGCTGGTGATAGTAGGCTGGCAACGACGGCCGGAAAACATGGAAAAAGGGCAGATCGGGTGGTGGAGTGCATAGATCGGGTGACGGAAAGTAGTTTTGGAGCTGCCGGAATTTTGGCCGGAAAAAGTGACGGCGCCGGAAAGTTTTTCCGGTGGCCGGATTTTATGAGAGAGAGAGTTTTATAAAGCTAGGGTTTGTATGTGTGTTTTTGTAAAGATGGAAATGAGGAAGAGAGTGTATAGGTTTAATATATATAAAAATAATTTGGAAGTTATTAAAATTAATGAAATGTTGTATATAGTTAGGGGTTGATAATGTAAATAGTTAATAAACTTTTCTTTTACTCATTTAAATGTGACTCGGGACTCGATCGGGATCCGATAAAATTAGAATGAAAACTCGAAATTTTTGCCATTGCGTTTATAATACTTTTTCCACGAAAATAGATCATTTATACGACTAGTAACTCATAAAAATCTTATAAATCCATTTAAATGTTAAACATCATCCAGGTTTCTCAAACAAGCATAGTTTTAATGAAAAATAAACTTAAACTCGATTATTCGCGTTTATAACGAATGTTACTGAAATAAAAATATCGAAAAATTAAATAATTCATTTTATTAAATATTTCGTGACAGTTAAGTACAAAAGTTAATTTTTTAACGTGTCGGTATGCAGACAGTGCGATTTTTAAACTTCGTCAAAATATATCCCATTTTCTAATCCAATAAGTTTGATAACGCTCAAAAATGAATTTCAAATAATAATTATTATAATTTATTATTATTTATGGTAAGGAAAATTCTCTGGTGTTACATCATCCACGTGTTATTTTGAGTTTTGTCCTCAAAACTCGATCGTTGTTACTAGGTTTAGAAGTGTCAAGAATGTCGGAAAGAAATAGGTAAAGCTGGAATGTATCCGAAAGGTTTGGCAATCAATCTGACAAGGCAGTAACAGTTCAAAGAACAGATATGGACAACTAGAAGCGAGGAGTTCGACAAGTCACCAACATCTTAAATGTCGGTAAGGGTTCATAGAATAAATAAAGGACAATTAGAAGTGAAGAATTTTAGAAAGTCGTCGACTTAGGAAAGTTGAAATAGGGTTCACAGCAGTCAGCTTGTTAGGCTCACGTCTATCGGTGTTCATTAGGAAAGAAAAAAAATATATGTGCAACAATTCAGGAGTCAAGTGAAATTTATGAAATCTTTCGCCAAAACGCAATAATGATAATGGTAAGGGAGAAAGCAATGAATAAAATCATACGGACGAATCATGAGTCAAAAGAAACACATTCCATAATTGGAATCATAGAATAATAACGTAAATATGAAATGATGTCAGATGTGCTTAAGACACTTGTTTATAATTCACATTTACACACAGAGGCGTCCCAATCTATGTAAATATAAATAATAAACTTTAGTTAAGCGATTTATAACCTCTTTATTCAAATGTAAAGGCGTCCCAATCCATTTAAATAAAGACCTCATAACTCATCTTACTCAAATTACCTCGACAAGATTTGCCAAAATATACATACATATATAGATCAAATATCTAAGGAAATAGATATTACCAAAAGAGTTTACAGCCAGTTTATTTACACCTTCCGTATTCAAACATCCCATACTATCTCAATACGGAACCATAAATAAGCTTCGGGTCTGGTGGCTTATGATTTCACATTTGGACGTCCCATACCATCTAAATACAAAACCATAATTAACTTGTCGCCAGGAGACTCATGCTCCATATTTAAATGTCCTATTCCATTTAAATATGAAATCATAAGTACCCTGATTGGAGTCACACTGCGACATTTAGACAGGCAAACTATCCAAATGCTATAACATAAAATTACATCAGATAATCAAAACGAGACGTCGACCAGTTACACTCCAATAATAGGCGTTTGCGGTAACGTGAGTGTAGACGTGCATGGAGTGTAAGGTCATAAATCGTAATCAAGAGGACAATATATCATAATAGTTATCAGCGGGAAAATCTCATTGAAAATAGTTATAATCTCTAAACGTTATTAGAGGAAATTGTCAAAAGAAGCGCATGAGTCGTCAGTGAGTTGCTTTCCATAAACAGACGTTCAAATTCATAAGAGGAAGAAAATAAATCGCAATCACGCAATAGCGTGCGTGATAACACGTATCAAACAAAGAACCCCGTATATAATATAATGATATATTATAATAGTTATCAAATAAATAAAGGAACTAGCCGATTACATGAGTCTCACTCATCGTCGAGGAAGACTCGTAATTAAGTATGAATGTATATAAAACAATCGTGATTACGTAAGGCAAATAGTCAGGCAGCAGCGTATAAAGCAATCTAATGTAGAGATTTTACTAGTTGAAAGTTCGTTTTCTCGGTGTCTAATCGAATTGATTTCCGGTTAATTGTGTGAGATTAGTTGTTCTTGGTGAAACAAATATTTTTGGTTTTGGAAAAATAAATGTGCAAGACTTAAAAATAAAGGACGAGTAATTAAAACTACAACTAAGTGAAACGTAAAACGGTGCAATATTTAAAACGTTAAAAGTAAATGACGAGAATTAAATGACGTGAAATTAAAACTTAGCGAAAAGTAAATTGACGATTGGAATGCTAATAGGAATTCTAATTGAAATGTTGATTGGAATGCTGATTGGAATGTTGATTGGAATGCTGATTGGAATGTTGATTGGAATGCTGATTGAAATGTTGATTGGAATGCTGATTGGAATGTTGATTGGAATGCTGATTGGAATGTTGATTGGAATGCTGATTGGAATGCTGATTGGAATGCTGATTGGAATGTTGATTGAAATGTTGATTGGAATGCTGATTGGAATGTTGATTGGAATGCTGATTGGAATGTTGATTGGAATGTTGATTGGAATGCTGATTGGAATGTTGATTGGAATGTTGATTGGAATGCTGATTGGAATGTTGATTGGAATGCTGATTGGAATGCTGATTGGAATGTTGATTGGAATGCTGATTGGAATGTTGATTGGAATGTTGATTGGAATGCTGATTGGAATGTTGATTGGAATGTTGATTGGAATACTGACTGGAATGCTGATTGGAATGTTGATTGGAATGCTGATTGGAATGTTGATTGGAATGTTGATTGGAATGCTGATTAGAATGTTGATTGGAATGTTGATTGGAATGTTGATTGGAATGTTAAAACCCTTTTCCAATCAAGGTGATTGGAATACGTGATTGGAAAGGGGTTTACCCTTTCCGATCTAACTTTTTGATCCGAAAATTTAGCAAAAGCAATAAGCTATGGTTAATAAGCTCAAACTAAAACTTGCACGAATCTAAATCGAAACTGACTTAATAAGCATGAATAACAACTTATCAAACTTAAAAATAAGCAAACTTTCAAATCAAACTATAAAAAGATGAACTTTTTAAGAAAACTTTTTAGGAAAATAAATAAGCTAAACATAAATTAAGCCAATAAGCATGTCAAGCTCAAAGCTTCATCCATGTAAAAACTTGAATCAAAGATAAGCAAAATAAGAAAGGTAGAAGAAGATGATTAAAAATAAGAACTTGATTAAAAGAAAAGATTCCAAATTTAAAAGACTTACTTGAATTGAAGAAATTAAAAGTGCATAACAAGAAATTAAAGTGCAAGAAATAAAAATAACAAGAAATGAAAATGGTGGAAGAGTGGTTTGTCAAGCCACCAACAACATGAAAATGAACTAGGCCTAATCTATTTATAGGGGTGATTAGGGAGGAGCTTAGGAAGCTTCCTCCCTCTTTCCTCTTTGCCTTAATTGCACACTTAAGTCCTTTTCTTCTTTATCTTTTGTTAATCTTGGACTTTGTCTTGGGATTTCATTAACTCGTCTTGATTTTTCTTTATAAATAAGACTCGAGTTCTTCGGCTTTTAGTAAACTTCCGTCTTTTGACTTTTTCTTCGATAAATCTTCAGAATTGGTCTTGGACTTCCGTTCTTTTTCCACTCTTGATCTTTCGACTTCATCTTTCGTCTTTTTCTTCGATAAAAGCCCTTGAATGCCGTGTTTTCTCCACTTTTCACTTTTTCGTCCTAAATCACAACAAAAACACAAACCACGCGTAATTCCGACATAAATGACATAAAATACACGTTTTGGCTCGGTTATTGTTGTAATTAAGTGGTAAAAAGGATGGGTGTTTTCACACCTATCAAATCCCCTACACTTAACCATTGCAATGTCCTCATGCAATGCATTAGTTAAAAAGCACGTTTTACATTTTCCATCATAATCAACCTACCTTGGCCTTTATTAAACAACTAAGGAAAAAACAAAAAGATAGAAAATAACAAGATGCAATAAGGAAGAAACTTGTAAAGAAATCTAAGACTTACATTAGGGCTTGTGTGTCATGAATGTTCATCACCCTCAAGTTTCACGTTCCCCATGCCAATCTTAAAAACAAGATCATTGTTAGTACAAGTTAGCATAACAAACATTTACTCATGTGGTTCAATTAATCACTTAAACTCCCTTATTCCTACGAGTATCTCTTATATTTTATTGATGTCTTGAATGATCACGAGGATGCATTGTTGACTTATTTCGATAATTTATTTAGGCTGAAAGCAAAGTAGGACGATTTGATCAATAGTTAGCTAAAGGACAAAATCTCTTAAAACTGCTTCTCGGGATATCAAAAAGTTCATATCTTGGCATAACTTGGTTCACGATTTGAGACCTTTCTCGGGCCGATATTTGGCATGTACTTCATACTTCATATCTTCGAGAGACGTTTTTGAGATAATGGTCTTGTCTTCGTTATAAAGTTTCTTCACTTGGAGACTTTTGAGGGGTACTCCAGCTTTGTTGACCACGACTTCATGATTATTTCTTCAATCTCTAATTGGGATTTTGAGATACAACGATCCGCCTCCTTTTCGGACTTGGATCTATTTATCCTCATACCTTGTTAGGGTCTTTTCGGATAGACTTCTCCATGATCTTTATGGGAGTTGATTGCTTTTCGTCGTGAGTCTTGATCCTTCATATTGATTTTGCGAATAATGCTTTTCACATCACTTTGGATCTTCAGCAATAAAATGGAATCCTCATGCCTTGTTAGGGCCTTTTCGGATACGCCAATCTTCGCGCCCCGCTTCATAAGTTATGCCTTGGCTATGAACTCTTATCATTACCGAGCAACTTTTAAACGATCTTGGGCTAGAAGCAAAGTAACTTTTCAAATCGTACGACCTTACTTATTGCAGTTATTTATTTACAAGTGAGGGGAGAAAAAGATCATAATTAACTCACATAAGTTAATGAAAGAATACCAAACTTGTAACCAACTCTATCATTTCTCGTTCTCCACAATTTAAAATCTCAAGGAATGAGACTCGTGGATGCTTAGCCCAATAAACCAATTAAGGTCTACACGGTTAAGGATACTAGCTAGAGTGAACTTGGATAAGTAAACTCGGGTTGAGTCAAAAAATTCACAACGGGCCTAATATATCTAAGATAACTAAACTTGTTAAAACCATTTTATTAAAATTAGAGAAAAATAGCAAAAATAAAGGGAACTACAACTAAGCCAAAATAGATTAAAATTTTGAAAAATGTCGAAAAATCGATTTTCCAGTTAAAATGAGGACAAATACAAGGAAAATGCCACTTAACTTCGATAGAAGTCCCCCCTACACTTAATATAAACATTGTCCTCAATGTTTAAGCATGTGGGAGTAAACTCCCCTACACTTAGGACATTGTGCGCTTTGTTTAAATCTTGCTAAGGAAGAGCAACTAAAGAGATTCCTATTTTAATATTGAGAAATATAAAATAGTGAATCGAAAAGAGTTTAGGATAGAACCGAGAAGAAGGGAACACGGAATCACGGTTCGTCAAAGTCATCAAGAGTGTGTCTTTGAAGCTCTAATCCCTGCACATGATAAGAAAGAGAACAAGAAACACCAACGGGGCTCCCCCTACACTTATGGTGAAAACAGGAAAGATAGATAGATAATTGGGTTGCCTCCCAAAAAGCGCTTGTTTATATTAACCGAGTCACGAGCCTGACTCGTCCCCGAATTAAATGGTCCATGGGGAAGCCTCGTATGTAATACCGGGATCAAAGACCTTGTCCTCGTTCTCGGAGGACATCAATAAAGGAGAGGCAGGAGGATAAGTCTTGAATGGTAAAAAGGTCCTCTCAATACCAGAAAAGCAAGTGAAGTCCAGATTGACGGGAGGTGGGGTGGGTAAGGGAATCACATTGTCATCCTCCAAAGACAATGGAGGCAGACCAATTGGCAAATCCGTAGAAGTATCAATCATAGAATGGTCCATGTCACCTCCCGGGTCAAAGCATTTATCCTCATGATCGTAGAGAAGGAGTGTAGAAACTCGTTTGAGAAGACCACGATCAAGTACGAAACCATCATTCATTTGTGGGGATTGTTGATAAGTTAAATCCTCACGAATGTGGTAAACATAATTCTCATAAGAGGAGTGTTGATTAGGTAACTCCTCGAGAATAGGATATTTGGGCATGTGAGTTGGTTCGTCATTATTATGAAAAATAAGACGTTCCAACTCATCAAGTTCGGCATCGATGTTGGAAAAGTCGACCTCGCTTGTAGGTGGAAGCGGAGGCAAAAGAGCTAGCTCTCGGTCGATAATTTCCGCAATCTCGGGCTCGAAGACGAAATCATCATACTCACCACATGTTGAACTCTTGTTGGGAAAATCAATTAGCGCTTGTGGATTTGTGATTATGTGATCAATGACTGTCAAATCGACCTCGTCCTTAAGCTCCACAAAAGTCGGCACATCACACAGATTTTCCGGAATACCTGCGAGCTCACTTGGGATGACGACAAGTTCCTCGACATGAGACTTTAGGAATTTGTCCGATTCAGTTGCCGATATAACGTCAATATGCTCATCCTCCATGATGAGAGAGCCAACGGGCTCCTCGGGTGTGATAGCAATAGACGAAGGAGGAAGGGGAGAAGTTTTGCTTTGCTTTAGAAATTCCTCCTCGTCAAAAATAACCTCAATATCGTCATCGCTCTCCTCATTACCTAAAGGGTCAATAATAATCTCAGGGTTATGAGTACTCGTCTGATCTCGCTGCTGTAAAAATGACTCCATATAAGTTTGCAGCGTGTGTAAAAGCTCTTTGCTTTGTTCTTGAAAAGCTGCAGCAAGATCGTTTCTTTGTTCTTGAAAGGCTGTAGCAAGATCGTCAATTGGTTCTTGGTAACTCATCCCGTGACGAGGCTGATGATCAATTGGGTATTGCAGGGGTTGGTCAAAACTGGAAGGGGTATAATTATAGTAATTGTGATCCCCCGTAGGACAGTGAAAACTTTCGTGAGGACCCCCACAGTTGCTGCAAAACGGGTGAGGAAAAAGACTGGGTGCGTCTTGTGGATAGCTATTTTCATTGTCATAATTGTACCCCGGTTCTTGTCCGTGACCATACGGGTATCGAACCGGGCATGAAACATGCCAATGAGAATCGCTTCCACAATAGATGCACGGGGGAACAGGATGTGGGTTCAAAAAGAATGAATTAGTCGAGTTGCACAAGGGACAAAATCCGAATTGTGTGTTGTCGATATCGTTTCCGCACCGCTCACATGTACACCATTGACAAGAGTCGTTCCCGTACAGTTGTCTCCCACACCCGACGCAATGGACATAAAAATCCATGGAGAAAGATAGATAAGCAAGAAGAATATTTTTGGTGCAAAACTTTGAAAAAGAAATGCTTTTTAAGATTTTTCAAATGTTTTTGGATTTTTTTTTTTTTTTTTTTTTTTTGTTTTTTTTTTGAAAATTTTTGACTCGAAAAAATAACGTTCACAAGTGAACGGATCCCAAAACCAACGCGTCTCTCACAAAAAACCGTTAATCTTCACGAAAAGAGCCGGCAGCGGCGCCATTTTAATGTAAAGATTTTACTAGTTGAAAGTTCGTTTTCTCGGTGTCTAATTGAATTGATTTCCGGTTAATTGTGTGAGATTAGTTGTTCTTGGTGAAACAAATATTTTTGGTTTTGGAAAAATAAATGTGCAAGACTTAAAAATAAAGGACGAGTAATTAAAACTACAACTAAGTGAAACGTAAAACGGTGCAATATTTAAAACGTTAAAAGTAAATGACGAGAATTTAAATGACGTGAAATTAAAACTTAGCGAAAAGTAAATTGACGATTAGAATGCTAATAGGAATTCTAATTGAAATGTTGATTGGAATGCTAATTGGAATGTTGATTGGAATGCTGATTGGAATGTTGATTGGAATGCTGATTGAAATGTTGATTGGAATGCTGATTGGAATGTTGATTGGAATGCTGATTGGAATGTTGATTGGAATGTTGATTGGAATGCTGATTGGAATGCTGATTGGAATGTTGATTGAAATGTTGATTGGAATGCTGATTGGAATGTTGATTGGAATGCTGATTGGAATGTTGATTGGAATGTTGATTGGAATGCTGATTGGAATGTTGATTGGAATGTTGATTGGAATGCTGATTGGAATGTTGATTGGAATGCTGATTGGAATGCTGATTGGAATGTTGATTGGAATGCTGATTGGAATGTTCATTGGAATGTTGATTGGAATGCTGATTGGAATGTTGATTGGAATGTTGATTGGAATACTGACTGGAATGCTGATTGGAATGTTGATTGGAATGCTGATTGGAATGCTGATTGGAATGCTGATTGGAATGTTGATTGGAATGTTGATTGGAATGCTGATTGAAATGTTAAAACCTTTTTCCAATCAAGGTGATTGGAATACGTGATTGGAAAGGGGTTTACCCTTTCCGATCTAACTTTTTGATCCGAAAATTTTGCAAAAGCAATAAGCTATGGTTAATAAGCTCAAACTAAAACTTGCACGAATCTAAATCGAAACTGACTTAATAAGCATGAATAACAACTTATCAAACTTAAAAATAAGCAAACTTTCAAATCAAACTATAAAAAGATGAACTTTTTAAGAAAACTTTTTAGGAAAATAAATAAGCTAAACATAAATTAAGCCAATAAGCATGTCAAGCTCAAAGCTTCATCCATGTAAAAACTTGAATCAAAGATAAGCAAAATAAGAAAGGTAGAAGAAGATGATTAAAAATAAGAACTTGATTAAAAGAAAAGATTCCAAATTTAAAAGACTTACTTGAATTGAAGAAATTAAAAGTGCATAACAAGAAATTAAAGTGCAAGAAATAAAAATAACAAGAAATGAAAATGGTGGAAGAGTGGTTTGTCAAGCCACCAACAACATGAAAATGAACTAGGCCTAATCTATTTATAGGGGTGATTAGGGAGGAGCTTAGGAAGCTTCATCCCTCTTTCCTCTTTGCCTTAATTGCACACTTAAGTCCTTTTCTTCTTTATCTTTTGTTAATCTTGGACTTTGTCTTGGGATTTCATTAACTCGTCTTGATTTTTCTTTATAAATAAGACTCGAGTTCTTCGGCTTTTAGTAAACTTCCGTCTTTTGACTTTTTCTTCGATAAATCTTCAGAATTGGTCTTGGACTTCCGTTCTTTTTCCACTCTTGATCTTTCGACTTCATCTTTCGTCTTTTTCTTCGATAAAAGCCCTTGAATGCCGTGTTTTCTCCACTTTTCACTTTTTCGTCCTAAATCACAACAAAAACACAAACCACGCGTAATTCCGACATAAATGACATAAAATACACGTTTTGGCTCGGTTATTATTGTAATTAAGTGGTAAAAAGGATGGGTGTTTTCACACCTATCACAATCGCAAACAGATGAGGCAATGATATCTACGATGCATAAAGCAATCGCAAGCAGAAGTCACGTATCAGTATATAAGGTAATAGTAAACACGTAAATCAACATTTATTTCATCCCAAAACATTAAACATATGAAGCAGTTTGATAGGAACTATCGTCGCAAGCAAGGAATCAATCAACATAAGTATAGAAATCAAGTAATAGCGAACAACGCTAGCAACGACCTAAATGCAATACTATAGTTCAGGCGCAAACAAATAAATCACATAAGTCTATCACGTATGTCACTTGCCAATCTTGTGCTTAGTTTTGCAGATAAAATATGACTCATCGAAATCATATAGTTAATATTAGTATCTTATACTTAGGCAAGAATGTTTATTTTTGACTCGACGGAATTTCGAAAGTCCTTTGACGTAAATTTTAATTTAGCCAAATTTAACTTAGTAAATTTCTTAACAAACTTTTTACGGAAAATTCGACAGCCTTTCGGCGCCTTTTCAATTTTTGCCATTTTTAGTAAGTACCCAAATCACAATCTAAATTCTCATATTCCAACACCTTCTCAACTCACGATCAATCAATAAATCACTTTTCCGCAAAATTGTCATTCACCGCGTCCAAGTGGTCACAATCATCAAATATTCTCAACACGTGCTCTTACCATTTTCAAAACGTTTCCAACAATCATATACAACATTTTATACTCATTTCGACACTCGACGTAGCTCGGTTTGACTCGAAAACATCATTTCGCCCATTTTTAAACACACCCACTTATAGTAACACTGTCAGTTTGTATCCATAATTAAACAATAATAATTCATCAAAAACATATTTATACCCGTACATTCTATAAATGCAACAACTCATATTTTATAAAATTATATTTATAAAAACTTATATATAGAATTTGTAGACCCACATATCAATGTATAGATCTAAAAGATACCATATAGAAAAATAATTTACTCCCTTTATTTTCAATAATACACATGATAAGTGACATGCATGCATATATCTAAATCAATCAAGAATAAAATTAACGGAATATATGATGTATTACTTTATGAGCAACACATAAGGTAATAACAAACACGTAGGTCAAATACCCATATAACAACGCATGAAACAATCACAACACGTAAGCCAATTAATAATATAGCAACGCATAGAATGATAGCAGACATGCAGATCAAATATTCACATGACATTGCATAAAGCGATCCAACGTATAAGGCATATATTCATATAGTAGCGCATGAAGTAATAACAACATGCATAATAACATTCACATAACAGTGAAACGAGAGATCGCAAACATGCATGGCAAGTATTCATATAGCAGAGGATAAGTAATCGTATCATGTAAAGCACATATTCATATATAAGAAGAATAAGCATAATGACATGCTAAAACACAAGAGAGCATCGGTTATAGTCTAGGCCTATACAATAACACCTAGTTCTCTATAACCAAGGCTCTGATACCAATCTGTAACACCCCCAAATTGGCCCAGCGGAAGCCCACGAGTATTGGGGTCTGTTACGTCATGATTATCCGAGTCTTTATCCGAGAGAACGACCTCTATGCCAAATATCACAATGTTGACTCCAAATAATCATTCAGTCAAGTACTTGAGAATACATGCTGAAAAGTGTCAACACAAAGGTTGGCGAGTTCATAAGTTTTATTAAAATGTTTAAGACACTTTAAAAGTTTACAAGGACATCTACTAAAAGTAGTGTCGCAAAAACGTTCAGGAATCCAGAGATTCGCAATAAAGAGACATTATATCAAAGTTCAATCATAAATCAAAGTTTAGAACTAGCATAACAGTTAACACAAAAATTTCAGTTCATACACAGTTGTAATTCATGCTCACAATTGATTTCAGTTCGGCTTTTAGGTTCATGAACTCATTCACACCCAAGTTCAATTCATTAGCCACGGTCAATATACATACCAATGTCATATTCTCGGTTCATATCAGTATCACAATCGAGGTCACATATTAGAACTATAGCAATAAACATATGAGCATCATACCAAACCAGCATATAAGTATCATGTTAAACTAGCATACAAATATCATAACAGACCAGCATATAAACATCATGTCAACTAGAACACAAGAATCATATCAGACCGGCATATAAACATCATGTCAAACTAGCACACAAGAATCATATCAGACCGGCATATAAACATCATGTCAAACTAGCACACAAGAATCATATCAGACCGGCATATAAACATCATGTCAAACTAGCACACAAGAATCATATCAGACCGGCATATAAACATCATGTCAAACTAGCATACAAGTGTCATATAAAAACCACATGCATGAATCACGTCAATACCACCCTAAGGATTAGATCAATCCACGTACAATAATCCTATCATATCTCATGCAGGAATCATGTCTGAATCACATAATAAATTCTTGTCAAGAGCATTTCATACTATAGTCAAGATTCGTATCGATATCACCGCTAAGATTCATATTAGATCAATACATGATTGCAGTCAAGATTCATATAAATATCGCAGTTAAGATTCATATCAGATCAATACGTGATCGCAGTCAGGATTCATATCAGATCAATACATGATCGCAGTCAGGATTCATATTCAAGATTCATAGCAAGATCATATTCAAGATTCATATTCAAGATTCATAGTAAGATCATATTCAAGATTCATATTCAAGATTCATAGCAAGATGGACCGCAAAAGTTCAGTTCAAGTACCCAAGGCAACTATAGGAGATATAGTTCCAAGTGTAGGATAAATCGGGTGTTTCAGTGTTTATGATAGCGCTAAGCTCGTGACATCGAAACTAGTGATCCAGTACATGCAATAGATTGCACATATAAATTGCCCCAATAGAGTACCTAGCCAAGATAACTCCGTTCATACAAATGGTACACACTCGTCCGGCGTCAGAATGCCCGAGTGGAGGTTGTCAACCCTCAATAGATCTATCCGTAACATAAGAGCTTACTCTAGCAGAGTAACTAACGATTCACGATAGTGGGGACTATGGCTAAAGCAACTTAGGCTAATCATAAACGAAGTTCACTGAGTTTTCACAGGGTTCAATTCTTTTTTGCGTCCACAAGCAAGCACAAGCAGTCATTTCACTTCACATTATTAAACATACAAAGCAGTTTAAAAGGAGCTATGGGATAGCTCAGATATTCACAAGTATAAATCATCGATAACCCCAGATGTATAAACACACATGTCATGTAAGTAGTCCACTAAAGCACAAGCACGTACGCAATATAAGCAATCTTCAAAAAGATATCAACTTGTATTTATCACAAAAATGCATGGAAAGTGTAGACATATATATCGTAAACAATCATTGAAATGCATAACACGCATTTGACATCGACAAGCATGTATCTCCCCCAAAAGAGATTCAAAACATTTATAAAGCGATTTGAAAATAGAAAGAGGGGGTATGAACTCACATCGATGTTGCAGAACAATTTGCAGAGACGTGAATACAAGAGCAGTGTAGCGTAGGCCAGAACTGCTCGATACCGGAAGTCACAGTTTATCTTATCGATCATCTCCCAGCATCCCAAATCGATGCATCCAAGCTTTCCCGATAAAAACTTTCATCAATACCATCGGTTCGTAAACCGTTTAAATCCCATGTCGAAATCGTCCGGTAATCGGTTCAGTAATCGGTTCGGTAATCGGTTCAGTGATCGGTTCGGTAATCGGTTCAGTGATCGGTTCGGTAATTGATTCAGTAAGGTGAAGCGAAAGATACCACCAAGGTATACAATATATATACCTAATATATATATATTGCACACGAGACAACGAAACATGTATATAATTCATATCTTGAATTATATAACAAGGACAAACAACACACGAATTACTCATAATATACATGACACGCGACATGTACAAAACTCAAGGAGATGACAACAAAAGAATAAAATAATCCAAGCATGCAATACCTTGCAATTAATATAAACTTAAATAATTCGACACACTTTCAAAATCACCTATTTATTTAAGTAAAAATCATCTAATAAAAGAGGGTACACGTTTCAGAGTTCCAAATGGAGTTTCAAAAGTATATATAATAATTATGATTTTATAAAATAATATTTTATAAATCGTTGTTTCATTATTGTCTATTTAATATTTCTAAAAAGAGGATTTTAGTTTATAAATAATATTTAAGAAAACTAAATAAATATTAAATTTATAAAAATTTCGGCACGACCTATTCGTATATATAACGTTTCCCATGTTAAATATAATATTTTCACTTCCAAAAACAATCCGTGCTTCAAATGTTCATATATTTATACTATATAAATTAATCGGTGTCAAATCATAAAAATATAATTAAAACGAGTTTACCAATAATCATGTAAATAATTAACCAACAATTTTAACCAACACTTTCACTTTTAGTTAACCACATAGCCAAACGCCCCCAAATGGACAGCAAACCCATATTCAAACAATCTCAATTCATTCACAAAACTGCTATCTAAACACACCCTTATGGGTTGTAAAACCCTCAACCAAACACCCTTTTTTGACAGTTTTTAAAACCCGTAACCAAACGCACCCTAAAATCGGATCTATACCAAGATACACGAAACAATAGCACCACCAGCCCGACACCCCTCGGGTGCGGCAGTGGTAGTCGGAAAACACCAACAACACCACCGAGGGGGTGGTTTCGGTGGTACACGAGCACACGCACCCCCGTGGGTGGCGGCTGATGACGAAAATGATGGTGTAAGCTGCTGTGGTGGTAGCAAGCTGGCCGACGCAACAACCATGGTGGTGGTTCGTTCGTGGGGTGATGGAGGTGATGCGGCTGAGATGGCCCAGCATGGGTGGTGGTGGTTTGCACGGCGGCTCAAGGCCACAAAGGTTGTGGTCGTGTAGTGGAGTGACGGCTGGTAAGCCACGGTGGTGGCTGAGGTTGGAGTAGAGGCAGCTAGAGGTGATGTCGTGGAGGAGGTGGTGGCGTCGCGTGGTGGATTTGGTGTTGTAGCGGCGAGCTCCGGTGGGTGGGTACACATGATGGGTGGAGTCACGATGGGTGGCTGGTGATAGTAGGCTGGCAGCGACGGCCGGAAAACATGAAAAAAGGGCAGATCGGGTGGTGGAGTGCATAGATCGGGTGACGGAAAGTAGTTTTGGAGCTGCCGGAATTTTGGCCGGAAAAAGTGACGGCGCCGGAAAGTTTTTCCGGTGGCCGGATTTCATGAGAGAGAGAGTTTTATAAAGCTAGGGTTTGTATGTGTGTTTTTGTAAAGATGGAAATGAGGAAGAGAGTGTATAGGTTTAATATATATAAAATTAATTTGGAAGTTATTAAAATTAATGAAAAGTTGTATATAGTTAGGGGTTGATAATGTAAATAGTTAATAAACTTTTCTTTTACTCATTTAAATGTGACTCGGGACTCGATCCGGATCCGATAAAATTAGAATGAAAACTCGAAATTTTCGCCATTGCGTTTAAAATACTTTTTCCACGAAAATAGATCATTTATACGACTAGTAACTCATAAAAATCTTATAAATCCATTTAAATGTTAAACATCATCCAGGTTTCTCAAACAAGCATAGTTTTAATGAAAAATAAACTTAAACTCGATTATTCGCGTTTATAACGAATGTTACTGAAATAAAAATATCGAAAAATTAAATAATTCATTTTATTAAATATTTCGTGACAGTTAAGTACAAAAGTTAATTTTTTAACGTGTCGGTATGCAGACAGTGCGATTTTTAAACTTCGTCAAAATATATACCATTTTCTAATCCAATAAGTTTGATAACGCTCAAAAATGAATTTCAAATAATAATTATTATAATTTATTATTATTTATGGTAAGGAAAATTCTCTGGTGTTACAAATCATACCGTGAGCCGTGCACGGAACTGCCCGTATGGCCAGGATGCCTGGTCTTCCAATAATCCCATTGTACGGAGAGTGTGAGCGTATCACCATAAAGTTCATCCACGCCGTGGTGGAATGCTCTTCATTCCCAATGGTTACTAGCAGACGCAGTTGTCCTATTGGCCAGATAGTGTCTCCACTAAAGCCAATGAGCGGCGACGTGGCCGGTACCAATTGGCTTCTTATTTGTGGTCGTAGTTGCACGAAATAGTGTTCGTAAAGTACTTCCGCCGATGACCCTCCATCCACATACATACGAAAAACATTGTGTGTTCCAATGCTTACCTCAATCGTGAGAGGTGCATCAACCACGTCACTTGCCGTAATGGGAGGGAATGAGATTTCTCTGCCGCGTGAAATTTTTTGACTAATTTTCTGCTTTGTGCGGCGATGCCAAGATTGGATCATGTATATAGTCGAAGGTTTGTCCTTTTGGGGATCCTTCTTATCGTGCTTTTTATTATCCTTTCCATCCTTCCAATCCTTGACCAAATGTTTGAGTTTGCCTGACTTGATCAGTGACTCAATATGCTTCTTGAGCTGGATGCATTCCTCTGTGTCGTGGCCCTTGTCGTTGTGGAATTCGCAAAAGCGATTTCCTTGACGACGGTCCACCGGAGTTGTCATTGGGGGAGGCCTTGGGATGTTCGCCCCTTCTGTCAACAAGATGTTCCGGTAAGTCATCTTTAGGGGGTGAATTTGTCATCCGACCGCCCTCCTTTGCTTTGGCTCTTGTAGTCCGAGCCCTTCCATTGCCTTGGTTGCTTTGACCACCCGACTGTCTCCTAGACTGGTCGTTCGATCGATAGTTGTGGTTTCCCTTTGTAGGATAGGCTGCGGCTACCGTCGTTTCTCCTTCTACAAAGTTCCTGACCCTTTCCATGAAGTCGTCATACTTCTCCAATCGCTTGTCATTGAGGCGCCTAATTAATTCCTTGTCTGTTATGGCATGCATGTAATCAGAAATTTTTAGGAGCTCCGGCATCGTTTTTGTGCGCGTGCACTCGTCATTAAAACGTTCCGTGAAGTCCTCCGTAGATTCTCCAGGCCGTTGCTTGACGGTTGCTAATGAGACCGGGTCCCTATTATACTTCTTTCGCTGAGTATAATTGTTCTTGAACGCAGTGCGCAGCTCAGTGAAGTTATCGATGCTTCGGGGAGGAAGTCCCTCAAACCAATCACGGGCATTGCCAATCAAGGTTGAATTGAACATCTGGCACCATATACGCATGGGCCATCGTTCGATTTTTGCCTGCGTGTCAAATATCTTTAGGTGATCATCCGGATCACCAGACCCATCATAGGTTTTGACGCACGCTGGCATGCGACGCTTCTTATCCTCGGAGTAATTCCGTATGCGGAGGGTAAAAGGATATTCCCTAGGATCACACCATGGTCGGGAGAGATTGGGGTCACACCATGGGCGGGAGAGATCTTCCCCTTCCACCTCACGATAGTAAGGGCCACCGTAGTACCCCTCATCGTCCGATGGTAGTGGAGGAGTACGCCTAGGTCGGCGACGCTTGGGTGGGTGGTCATCCGAATCTTCTCCCGAGGGACCGGGGGAAGGGGGCGGTGCCCCACTACCGCCCACTTCTCGGTTTAGGATCGCTTTTATGAGAAGAGCTAGGAGCCTTCTTCCACGTATTCACCCTATCCCACACGCTTGTGCGGCGATTGTTTCTGGTTAATTCCAAGTCCGGTCGTTCGGCTGAATCATCGAATCTAACTCCTTCTTCACGAGATTGCAGTAGTTCATGCATAACACGATCCCCTATGCGTTCGAACACATTCCGAGGTTGAGGGTTCTCCTCAAAGAGGTTTCGTTCCTAGGGTCGTGCCCTCTTCTTGTTTTGAGTCTGAAGAGAGGTGTCGGACACGGCTCTGCCAAAGTTAAGCCTAGATTGGAGGTTCCTACCTAGGTTTAGCCTTGACGCGATACCCGGGACGACCCTCTCAAAGTTCTGCGTGAGAACACGAGCGAGGTTTTCGTCACTAAGTGGTTCGACTTCCACTTCTTCTTTAGTTGATGGCCTACGTGGCTCCTTGTTAGGGGCCTTAGGCGCACTCCCTGAGTCAGGGTTGTCCATGGTCATGGTTGGTGGTGGGGTATTAGCGGGCGTGCCTGTCCCACTCATGGACTGAAAAACACTTCGGTTATTCAGTCCACCTGTTTGGTTGCTAGGGGACTGAGTGGGGATGAGTATCCCGTCCCCTGTGGACTTCCGATTCGTAGGATTCGTGTTCCTGGGATTTCCTTGCGGATGTCCTTTCGTCATTGAAAGAGATCGAGATGAAATCTGCTCTAGCTTAGTGTATTGGTCCTACGGATGGCGCCATCTTGTTGATATAAAAGTTGGATGATCCTTGCTAGACCCGAATTAGGCTTAATTCGGGTTGGCTGGGCTCCGGCTCTTGCACCAAGTGAATAGTCTTGTTGAGATCCTGCACACTAAAGCAACACGCGTTAGGCTTACCGTGGGAATGTATCACACGATTAGACTCCGGCGTGAGAGTAAGTAATCGGTTAAGGTTAAGAATCGGATGTGAGTTTAGAGTGTGTAGAACGTAATACCTTTGTGGAACCCTTGGGGGTTCCTTATATAGGCGGTGAAACCCTAGTGGGCTGTCACCGATGCTTCGGCCCCAAGCAAAGGATAAGTGCCATAATTAGTTTGATTGTTATCTTATAATTATGGTGAGTGTATATCCTCCACTTTGGGGTAAATCCCAATCATAATAAGATTATGATTCTGTCTAACCCTGTATCGGCCGTGCCGGGCTGTGGGCAGCACACATGTATGCGGCCACTGGTCATTCGAAGCCCATAAGCTTAAATGATATTAATCCAACCCATTAGTAACGGGCCGGATGTGGGTAGTACCCGTGGGCCGAGTTCATGACCCGGTTGGGGACTATACGTCATCACTTGCTAAATGGTGCATTGACATAGTGTAACACGTATATCTCAAGGGCTTAATGAAACGAGTTCAATACATGGGTGGACTCAGGAATTTTTTTCGGGGGTTGCACAAAATTTTTAGAAGGCGTTGCATAGATTATTAGGCTAAACATACACAAACTTTTTTGGATGTTGCAAATACTTAAAAAGTAACACTTTTCAGAAAAAAATAACACTTCGTGACCCCAAATTGGATGTGGCCCGTGCCACACCCGGCTCCCATATCGGTTCGTCCCTGGTTCAGTATGATGTTTGTAAGAAAATACAGTATTGTTCTAGAAATAAAGTGCAAAAAATGAGAAGTGAATAATTATTTTTGGAGAGAAGTATAAAAATACATCCTTGTGGTTTATAAAAAGTGTATATTACATCTCTCGTCAGTACTTCGGACATAATACATACCGTTACATACTTTGTGCACGATACATCCCTTGAACGGATGATGCAAATATTTTTTTCGTTAAGTACTAACGAGGGTTTATAAAGAATGATATTTTTACCCTTTTTTATTAAAGAGAGATGTATTTTGCACTAAACTCAAAAAAATGTTTTATTTTAAAGAAAAAATTATTAAAAAAAGTAATTTTTATTTTTATTTTTTTTAAGTAAAAATTTTTTTTCAAAAAAAACTTTATTTTTTTTTGAAAAAAAGAAATTTAACTTTTTCGAAACCATTTTTTTGAAAAAAATTAAAACTACACTTTCTTCGTGAAATTTTTTTAAATTTTCCAAAAGATTAATTATTTTTCGAAAAAAAAGTTAAAAAAATATTAAAAAAATTTTCTGTATATAATTTCGAAAAAGTGATTTTAATTTTTTGCAAACATTTTTAATTTTTGGAAAATGTAAAAAATATAGCTACAAAAATTATTAAACATTTTTTGAATCACAATTAAAGTACGTTTTTCTTTTTTAAAATATTCCCTAACGTTGTAAACTTTTTTCGAAGAAAATATAATTATATTTTTTCTAGAAAAATGGTTTAGAAAAATTAAGGGGCTATTTAGTTGTGAACTTTTCATAATTTTCTGTTTCTAATTTTCTAGAGAAGAAAAAAGTTTTCTTTTCTAGAAAAGAGTTGAGAATTTTGAAACTTGGTTAGATAATATTTTTTATTTTCTAAAAAAATAAACAATGTTTAGACGAAACTATTTTCAACCATTTTTTTCATGATCAACTTTTTTTTCACGTTTTTGCTAGTTTTTTTTACATTTTCATCTGTTTTTTTCCGTCTTCTTTTTTCATATTTTCGTAATTTTTTTTACGTTTTAATTAGTTTTTTTTACGTTTTCGTCAGTATATTTACGTTTTCGTTAGTAAATTTACATTTTCGTCAGTAATTTTACGTTTTCGTCTATAAATTTAAGTTTCGCCAGTAAATTTACATTTTCGTCAAAAAATTTACGTTTTCGTCATTAATTTTACGTTTCGTCTGTAAATTTACTCTTTCGTCAGTAAATTTACTTTTTCGTCAAAAAAATTACGTTTTCTTAAAAAAATGACATTTGCGTCAGTAAATTTACGTTTTCTTCAGTAATTTTACGTTTTCGTTTGTAAATTTACGTTTTTGTTAGAAAATTTACGTTTTCGTCTGTAAATTTACGTTTTCATCAGAAAATTTACGTTTTCGTCTGTAAACTTACGTTTTTGTCAGTAATTTTACGTTTTCGTCAGTAAAATTACGTCTTCGTCAGTAATTTTACGTTTTCGTCAGTAAACTTACCTTTTTGTCAGAAAATTTACGTTTTCATCAGTAAATTTACGTTTTCGTCAGTAAATTTACGTTTTCGTAAGCAAATTTACGTTTTTGTTAGAAAAATTATGTTTTCGTCAGTAAATTTACGTTTTCGTCTGTATTTTACGTTTTCGTCTGTAAATTTACGTTTTCGTCAGAAAATTTTAAACTTAAATTTACTGACGAAAACGTAAATTTAACGACGAAAACGTAAATTTATTGACGAAAACGTAAATCTTCTGACGAAAACGTAAATTTACATACGTAAACATAAATTTACTGACGAAAACGTAAATTTATAGACGAAAACGTAAATTTACTGATGAAAACGTAAATTTACAGTTGAAGACGTAATTTTTCTGACGAAAACGTAAATTTTCTGATTAAAACGTAAAATTTCTGACGAAAACGTAAATTTTCTGACGAAAACGTAAATTTACAGACAAAAACGTAAATTTACTGACGAAAACGTAACTTTTCTGACGAAAACGTAAATTTACAGACGAAAACGTTAATTTACAGACGAAAACGTAAATTTTCTGACGAAAACGTAAATTTGTAAAAATTTCTGGCGAAAACGTAAATTTACTGGCGAAAACGTAAATTTACAGACGAAAACGTAAATTTACAGAGGAAAACGTAAATTTTCTGACGAAAACGTAAATTTTCTGACGAAAACGTAAATTTTCTGACGTAAACGTAAATATTCTGACGAAAACGTAAATTTTCTGACGAAAACGTAACTTTCTGACGAAAACATATAATGACGAAAACGTAAAAATAATGATGAACGATGAATACCGAATAGAGTAACGTGCTATTGAAATAGGTTAAACTAAACAATGGAGGGTATAAGGTGAAAATTTAGAAAATGGTAAAATGGAGTTTTCTAATTTTCTATATAACTATAGAAAATAAAAATTTTGTATTTTTCGAAAAATATTGAAAAATGATGTTGCTAAACAGGTTTTCTGTTTTTCACTTTTCAAATGAAAATTTTTCTAAGAAAAGTGGAGAAATTTTCTCCAACTAAACAGCCCCTAAATTTCTTATTTCGAAAAAAAATATTTTTTCCGAAGAAAGTGTAATTTTAAATTTTTTATTAAAAAGGTTTCGAAAAAATTAAACTTCCTTTTTTTCGAAAAAAATTAAACTCTTTTTTAAAAAACATTAAAAATACTTTTTTAATATAAAATTTTACCTTTTTAAAAACTTTTTTTCGAAAAATAATTAATTTTTTGGAAAATTTAAATTTTTTTCCGAAGAAAGTGTAATTTTAAATTTTTTCAAAAAATGGGTTCGAAAAAATTAAACCTTTTTTTCCAAGAAAATCAAACCTTTTTTTCGAAAAAAATTTAAAATTACTTTTTTTAATAAAAAAAGAAAATTTTTTATTTTATTTTAGTTTAGTTCAGAATACATCTCTTTATAATAAAAAAGGCAAAAGTATTATTCTTTATAAACCCTCGTTAGTACTTAACGAAAAAAATATTTCATCATCCGTCTATCGTGCCCAAAATATGTAACGATTGGATGTATTTTGTCCAAAGTACTGACGAGCAATGTAATCCACACTTTTATAAATCACATTGATGTATTTTGTACTTCTCTACTCACGGTTTACTATTTGATATAATTTTTTCTTGTGAATAATTTAATTAAAAAACAAATGTAGATCTCCGTTTGTATAATTGCGCGTTAGGTGAAAGTGCCACGATGGCGATCCGCATCACTCACACACTCTACAACATGTACTAGCTTTCCAAAACTAGCACCTTCGATATTGATCCATCTCACGATGCCAAATCAACACGGGTCAAGTACCCAACACGGGTCTTCAATCTCAGTATATACTCATACTTAAGACACATAACTTTTGGAAATTTTAGAGGCTAATAGATAAGCCTCTCGCCTCAAACTATGACGCGGGGTTAAGTACCTCCCCAAAAGCACCCAGCCGGTACCTACAAAAAGTACCCATTGTTTTCCTTTACTTAAACAACTCCAATTTTTATGAAACCTTCCAGAAAACTAATTTATAATATGAAAAATATCCTCCTAAAATTTCATCAAAAGATCTTACTTCTAAAGTCGTCTGCTAAACACATCTTTAGACTCGAAAACCGAACAATTTGTGTTGGGTTAATATTTGACCCCAAGGATTTGAATAAGAAATAACCACTAGCTCAGACGAAGATAATACCGCTGAAGTTATTCCTGACTGAACACAATGTTCAGCAGAGACGTTGTTACTGAAAACGAAGTTCTTCAGTATACTGAATTATGTAGTTTAGGATTACTGATGTTGCTCATCAGTGTTTCTTCTTCAGAGTACTTAGAAGACCATAGATGTTTTCACTTTAGTGGGAACTTGTTATATCTTGTATGTATATTTGTTGTAGCTTAGTATGTAAGAAGAAGCCATTATGCTCACTTACTACTAAAAGACTTTATTTCTATCCAAACAGGGGGAGATTGTTGTGCCAATTTAGAGTCTAAATTGTCCATGTACTAATTTGAAAGAAATATACCCTAAGTATTATATAGGTCGGTAAACCCATGTTAGTTTACTGAGTCATCCTCAAGATGTTCTTAGAAGTCCACATAGACTCCTTCACTACTGCAGCGGATCTCAGTAAGTGAAGATAAGAACCAAGATCAGGATGATGGAGTTAGTGAGTGTTGCCAATAACTCACTAACTCCCTGAAGATCAACTCTGATATGAAGACCTGAAGTATTGATACTGAAGACATAGTGGGAACTTCCTTGGGTGAAAAAGGAAGAATATAAAGTGCAAGGTGGTTACTTGACTTTATTGAAGCTTCCAAAGGAAGCTTCACTTCCCACTATATATAGTGGTCTTATTGCTTAGAGATAGTTGCAGATTTCTATTCCACAAAATACACATAGTGTAGTGTTAGGATCTCTCCCTCCCATTGGTTCTTTCCTTCTTGTAACAATGGGGGTTTAGTTTGTCATCATCGCCCGGTTGTTACTCCGCAAACAACCGGTCAACACTTGTAAACCTATTGATTCATTATTAATAAGATATACAAATGATGAAAAGTACAAGCTTGTGTTACTAGTTAGTCAATTGGTTAATTGTGCAAATGTTCTTCATAGACTCGATGTTTGCATAAGATTTGTGGACCAACATAAATCAATCTTTTATACCCGTCTCAAATTGAAGTCATGTCGTCCAATCGTTTAAGATCATTTGCAATTACTTTTTGCATCTTGTGAGACGGATGTGAATTGTAACCCAAGATGATTATTATCTATGCGTGAGACCTAGACTTATTCTCTCATGTTCTCAAATTGGATGACTTAATCGGTACAACGGTAATACCTTAACTAAGGAAATGATGGGACTAAACATGCCAGTTTTACATTTAGTGAAATGTTCACTTGTGTCATGAGTCTCATAAGGATCCAAGAATTGCACATGATTTGTAATTGATAAACGTCATCTACCTATTGAATCTATCATTGCTAGCATATCAACTGATGTGATGGTGGAACCTCAATGAGGATCTTAGCCTTTTCGTAAAGTTAATTGTTTTTTGTAAACTTGTTAGTTATTTTTAAAAGGATAATTATCGAAAATACTAAATATGAACTTTGTACTTCTATAAATGATTTTATGCAACACAAACCATAAACAAAGTTAGTTTCCCTTCGTGCTAGAGGAAGACAAACCCAGTCTTCTTTCCTTGTTATAATAAGACTCGTTCCCGTCCTTTCTCCTTGTATGAGAAAGCTATAATAGGAACAATTGAATCTTCTCAGTTCTAATCAAACTTAAAACACACCTACTCAAGAAATCGCTTTGTCTTGTAAGTCAAAATGATTAAGTATGGTTTCACATCTTACTCTTTCAAGTGATTTTCATAACCTTTATTTCGGTTTAGAAATCTTGAAATATTTAAGATATCTGGATAACTAGAGAACATATTTTTATAGCTACCAAAATTACACATCTTGAAGTGTCAAGATATTGTATGAGTCTTGATTAGAAATTGAAGTCTCAATAAATCGCGAGAGGAAAGGAAATTACTAACATGTTTTTCTAGTAGATTTTCCTTACTCAAATAAGTTCCATAAGATTCTACACACCCTTGAGGAATTGCATGCAAAACATTCAAGTTAATGACATCTATGGAAATCCCATCATAAATATAGTAGAACTTGATACTTTCCTTTGAATATCTATGTACATGTTTAGTGGTCTACGAGACTCACATTGGTTATAATGTGTAGAAATTCAAAGAACTAGAAAGTATGCAAATTGCTACTTGCTTTTTCACTAGTATAGATACATTCAAAATGTTGTCTAAATTAATGGGAGCAATGTATTTTTTAATCATAGGACACACTTGTAATGTTGTCTTGTTCAGTGGGATCTATAAGCTTATCACCTTGTAAGTGAACCACTTAATTTTAAGATAGTCTTGAAATAACATCATAGTTTTCTAAGCCTTATTGCATGTTATTTCAAAAGATAACTAGTCGCTTTTATGATGTCGTTTCCCGAAATGTTATCTAAAAATAGTTATGCATGATTGCTTGTTAACGATGTAGTTCTACATAACTCTTCTATACAAGTTTGATTTGATGATATTATTATTACGGGTTGACCTAGTTCGTCGAACGGGCGTGGGTTGGCCTGTAAATTAATAATCAGGGTTTTGGATTGGTTTTTGATGCTTATTTCAATGTCGTGTCCCGAGTTAACTTTGACTTTGTCTTTGACTTGTAAAATCTTCAAACTATGTCGAGTCGATCCGGTAATGCCCATTTTTGCTCCGTTTCAATCTTTTTTTACCTGTTTGACATAAAACACAAAACGGGGATATTTACAATATAATATGATATAATCAAGTGTTTTTAGTCATTTTAATAGGTTTTGAGGGTATAAAATGATGAGTAAATGGACAATCATCCCCACACTATCAATTGCCAGTCCATAGCAATCCAATCATGTAAAGTAATGAACGAATCAAAATAATACACCTCATTTTGACTTTTATTCAAAAATTAAAAAGGCAAGACAATAATTTAAACTACTAAGGTTCATTCATTGTTCCTGGTTTTCACTTGCCCAAACTAAGTGTAAAAACAAGATCATTGTTTATTACAAGTCATAATGCTAACACTACTCATATACGGAGTATGTCAGTTGTGTAATACTTATTCTCCATACATTCTTAATAATTTTCGTATCTCAAGATTTTATTTTCGTCATGATTTCGAAGATTCATTTGACTTATTTTGATAGGTCCAAAGTCCAAAAATAAAGTATGACGATTTACTTTATAAGTAGCTAAAAGACACGATCTGTTAAAACATTCCATATAATTATCGAAAGTCCACATCCTGGCATAACTTTGATCATGACTTGAGATCTCCCACGTATTTTACATAACTTTTGATAAAACATCTAAGCAAAATGGTCATGGTCTTTTATTCATTCTTAGTGTACATCTTTTTGATGGGATGAATTTTGTTGAGATATTTTATTGTAACCATGACTTTTTAATCCCTTTTGAATCACTAAATTTTTTTGCATCCTCAACTCTTTTGATTGTTTTTTTTATAGTGCGTATCTTCATACCTTTCGGGTCTTTTTGGATAAAAACGAGTCCTCATACAACAGAAAAAGCATTTGACATTAGTAATGAATGGAAATATTTTGTATTTTTCATTAGGATTTATGTATTATGGTTGTTGCTTTTGCGTATGGTCAAACTCACTTGCAGTACTTTACAGTATTGGATGCAGTAACTACTGAAAATGCTCTACTAATTCTGTAAACATCAAGTCATGAATGAAGTTAAAGTTGTTGTTATTACATATTTTTGCCTAAGAAAAAGACAATATTTTGTTTTATTTTACCAAGTTAAACTTGTTGTTGTTATATTTCGTTAGGGGTTTAAAGTTATTGTTGTAGGCATTTCAATTTGGGGAATAACATTTTTATAAACAATATGTTTCAGGCTGCTTACGTGGAGATCAACGGTAAAAAAATAACGTGGCATGTATATCTGTCACGTGACGTGGAATTTATAGGTACAACAGGTGAATTTGTTGATACCAATACAGAAAAAGTAAGTTTAATGGGTATTCTGATAATATTTTGAGTTTCAGGCTGCTTACGTGGAAGTCAACGATAAAAAAATAACGTGGCATGTACATCTGTCACGTGACGTTGAATTTGTAGGTACAACAGGTAAATTTGTTGATACCAATACAGAAAAAGTAAGTTTAATGGGTATTCTGATAATATTTTGAGTTAGTATCTAATAATGGAACAAATAGAAAAGTTCATAGCTATTATATGTCATTAACCTTTTTAGTTATTCAAGTTAAGTGTGTTAGAGAAAATATAATAAAATAAGGCACCACAAAAACATGTGCCAATCTTTCAAATTGACGTAAATATTTTACATAGTTTAACTTAATTAGGGTATATACCGTAAATAACGTAAATATTGTAACTTAGTTAGGGTTTAGCATACGTGTAATATAAACTAACAATTAGATAAAATAAACACTATTAGAATTATAATTTAACCTCGCATTTAGTGATCAACATCTAACTTACCAAACTAATCCACGGTCGACCGGGTATACTGCCTGTTAAAAACGTTCTATTAGATTAAATTAGTTAAACCGGAAAAATATAAATATAAAACTTGAATTAAAGTATATAACCTAGACGAACGAACATCAATGCACCTACAAGGAATTCAGAGACAAGTCAACTTTAGTGGTACAGAAGGACTAGTCGGACTAACTCGTCGGTTCAAAAAGCGTGAATCCTTATTTGGGTGAGCGCTGTGTCTCTGAGACCATGTTTATTCATGACCCAAATCAACCGGTTGGGTATATAAATGACAAAAAAAGCTCAATATTTTATTACAAGTAGATGAGAGGAAGGAGGAGATATTCACGACCGGGGTCGTGTGGTGACTCCCAAATATAAGACCCAACCTTGCCACATGTCCTATTAAGATTGGTCAATCAAACTTTTAAATATTAAATTACCTTTTATTTTAATTTTCTATATGATCTTCATCTTCATCAGTTCATCTTGAAAAACCACAAGAAAATACTAATTGCATGAGGTGTTCGGCCTGTTGCCATCGTTGTATCATATAGTGTTGTGTCATCGAAGATAACGGTTGAATGAAAGAGGATGTCAAATAGTAAAACCTAGAAGTAAACTTTTCTCTAACCGCCTATTCCTTTCTTTTGAAGCCCAACACATGTACAATAAGTTTCATAAGCCCATTACAAGTATGTATGTGTATATATAAAAGTATCACAAACTTACTGAAAGTTGTAAAATATAAAAAACAATTTATAATAAATTTTTTAAAAAAATATTATATACATGTATAATCTTATATTGAATTAAACTAAATATAAAATAAATAATATTATATGTTAGGTTGGATTATGAATAAATGGTAAAAAAGTTGAGATTAGTTGTATGTGTTGGTTGTATAGGTGGAAGAGTGAGAATAATATTTTAATAGAAGATTGGGTTGTGATAGGTTGCGAATAAACGTAGTCTGAGAGTGATCGCATGAAGTTCGCCTCATGTACCTTGGTAAATGGTGCATTGACATAGTGCAACACGTATATCTCAAGGGCTTAATGAAACGAGTTCAATATGATGTTTGTAAAAAAATACATTATTGTTCTAGAAATAAAGT
The DNA here is from genome assembly GCA_025667525.1 of Glebionis coronaria. Taxonomy (NCBI): domain Eukaryota; kingdom Viridiplantae; phylum Streptophyta; class Magnoliopsida; order Asterales; family Asteraceae; genus Glebionis; species Glebionis coronaria. Next base: position 108,200,130 of record CM046879.1, on the reverse strand, counting down.
GCAGAAGGTGAGAAGCGAATAATTATTTATGCAACATTTACTCACGGTTTACTATTATTTGATATAATTTTTTCTTATGAAGAATTTATTTAAAAAACAAATATAGATCTCCGTTTGTATAATTGCGCGTTTATACAAAAAGTACATACATGTGAAAGTGCCACGCTGGCTATCCGCATTACACACACACTTTGCAAGTTTGACCGCGCAACCAAAATTCAAAAACAAGAACCAATTGAAATCTCCACCGTCCAATCTCAAAATTAAAAAATCAACGGCCCAATCCGCACCACTCCCTCTCCACCAATCACATGACAGTTTTTTTTTTTCTATATAAACAACAAACCCACACCAATTCCCAAAACCATCCATCACTCTCCAGATCTCAAAACACACTCTAATTTCACACACACTTTAATTCAAATGGCACCAAAGGCAGCAGAGAAGAAACCCGCAGCGGAGAAGAAGCCAGCAGCCGAGAAAACCCCAAAACCCAAAGCCGAAAAGAAGCTTCCAGCTAAGGACACGTCAGCATCAGCAGACAAGAAGAAGAAGAGACACAAGAAGTCAGTTGAGACATACAAGATCTACATCTTTAAGGTTTTGAAACAAGTGCATCCTGATATCGGAATCTCAAGCAAGGCTATGGGGATTATGAATTCTTTTATTAATGACATCTTTGAGAAATTGGCTGCTGAGAGTTCTAAGCTTGTGAGGTATAACAAGAAGAACACTCTTTCTTCTCGAGAGATTCAGACTGCTGTCAGATTGGTCTTGCCTGGTGAGTTGGCTAAGCACGCTGTTTCTGAAGGTACCAAGGCTGTCACCAAGTTCACCAGCGGTTAAGTTAGACACTGATTGTTTAGATTGGGTTTTATTCAGTGTAGATCTGTTGCAATATCGATGTCTTATCGGTTATTATGAATTGTATTTCCTTTTTTTATTGCTGAAATGGAAATTTATCATTAATTTCTGTCAATTCATTGTTTTTAAGTTGTTGTGATCTTTTGGGTTCATTTCTTTGAAATAAACTTGAATTTCTTAACTGTTACTAATAGTATTGTTATGTTTGCCTGATGGCTCTTGCTTTGCATATGGTTTAATATCACAGATTTTAAACAACTGCGTTGTATTTTTTAATATACACAGATTTTGGTTAAGAAACGATCCACTTCTTCACTGCATAAGTGCCACTTACCCTCACTTATTCTTCACCCCTTGACAGTTGCTGAACCATCAGGACCCCCTATATGCAGTATGTTAGGATTGATATGTGCGTGGTCTAATCACACATTTTATAATAATCATAAGTCATTTTACATGTATATCAACTAGCTGTCTGTTAGGTCATTGCAAGCCTACAACTTGTTGAGCATATTCATAATTCATAAGGAAAAAAAGTTTCACATGTGACAAAATGTAAGCTCCTCAAAATTACAATGAATATTACGGTTCTCTACACCCCTACCCCTCCAAACATATGAGATCGAAATTTACTAGAAAGAAACCACATCTATCGTATATGTGTAAGACAAAAACAACACATGAATGATCCTCAACTTGTTAAAAAGGGTCACTCAATGATGAAATGAATCAAATGAATGAAATTTGTTATATATTAACTTTCAAATTCGGCTTACCTTCAACCACTTGAAGCCTTCATCATTCTCTTCTTCCCATGTACTTGCAAGTCTCGAATATGTCATTGATTGATCAACAGAACGGGTCTCATTCTCTTGTTGTAACACCGAGAAAAGATTTTTCAAGGCTGCATTAATGTATTCAAATTACTAAAAGTTGTTAAATGAAGTACCTTGAGATCAGGTGGAGAGGATCCAAGTCTATCTGGATTTGATTGCTTTCCAAGATCAGTTTGTACCGAGATATTAGCATGTGACAAATCCACACCTGAACTGTTTAGTGCTTGCGTTAGGTATCCTGTGGTTAATGATCTATCCTATTTGGTATCCTTGCGAAGAATATATCCTGTTTACACAGCATAAGCGCCACTTATTCTTTCACACAGACCTTCTTCACCAAGTTACAGACTGAGGCTGAGTTATGACAGTGTTTGGATGTCTAGAGGGTAATTGTGTAAGCAGTTTTAAAATTTGCGAAGCTTGTTTTGCAAACTACTTTTGAGAAGGATAACTGGTAACTGTTTTGTTTCTGGAAATGTAAGTCATTAAAAAGCTTTGTTAGATAAATGGCAACTCCATGCCTGCAATTGGGAATCACGATTAGCCAAACAATCAAAATGATCCTTCATAAATTTCACACTCTTGTTTAGGCGTTTTGCTATCCCTTTTCACATTGTCGTCTATTGATGTGATTACATATGAGACATTCATATTGCTTTTAGGCCTTAGTTTATGTTTTACCTGCACCCTTCCAGCAATTCAGAGTTCACATGTAGCCGTTTATTAGCTTCATTACCCCATCTAAAAACCAAGTTACTGTCTATGAATAACTGTATATCATAAAAATGCAGTGGAGACAATCTCTCTGGCAAAAGCAGATGTGGCTTTCAGGGACCTCGGGCTTAGGAACTTGTGCGTGGTGCCAAAGACTCCTGGCGCAAGTTCATTTTATCTTACTCAATGTTGTGTTATCAAATTCACTAGAGGAGTCAAAATGGGTCGGTGGGTTGATTTAGGACCTTACGGGTCAGAATGGGTTCGGGGCAAAATGGGGAATTTTTTATAACACTGCTTATAGGCTTATTCACTCCAATTTAAGCACTTAAAAATAAGCAGAAATTATACTTGAGTAATAAGGAATGTATAATATACAATCCTAAACAACAATGTATCAATTACAAAGGTTATATCATGATAATATAACGTTACGTGTGATTATTTATGACGTTTATGCCTTAAACTACACTTTGGATGACTTTGACATGTTTGACTTGATCAACTCATTGTCGTTTGAAATACCTCCCTTTATTTTTATACCATTTGACATATTTTAGAAAGAAAAAAAACATAACCGGAATGACTCATTCATCGTACGAAAAAGTGGCTCCAATGAAATATATTTGAAAGACAGTTTCTGATGTTTTTTTGGTGAGGCCACCAATTGTTGGTAATTTGACGCGTGACGACTTCATGTCCGAGCACATTTTGGGATTGTACCCAGGCGTCGACGAACATAAATAGATGGAGAAGGCGGAAACAGACAATGACTACAGTCCTGCACAGAGCTTTAGCTATTAGTAGTATTTATATGTGATTTCACTGACCTGATGTTATTATTGATTGTGAAATGCATAGTTTAGATGTTTTCGGTAGACATGTATAAGGAAATAACAGAAAATGGAGGAAGAATAAGGAAACAAGTATTTATTGATGTCGTTATGGCCATTGGTTAAGTTCCATGTCATTGAAGTGATTTGTCTAGCAAAAATTCCTCAATATATAATCGTGTGTTTTAAACATAGATTAACTAAAAAGAAGTTAAACTAGGTGCAGAACCATAATTAAGCCCTCAGCCATACTCCCACATTAGATGAACAAAGGAAGATCCAATTAACCATCACGTTAAGGTAGATATTCAAACTCAGATACTCTGCTGCACCAAACTGCCGTTCAAAAAAAAAAGATATTCAAACTCAGACAAACTGAAAATAAAGAAAAGACATCACCATTCAAACTTGATTAGATTCCTCTACCATACATCCTTGGTAATAGCATTGTCGTGGAGAACTTAGCACAGTGAATGGATACCACTAGAACCGAAGGCTGACTAAAATTAGAAGCTTCTAATGCCAAATACTACGTACATGGATAGGAACACTAGGATTAACATTGAAGGCTAAAAACAGTTATGAAAGGTGACCTTGGTATCGCCTCGAAAGTTGGCACTTGCAAGCTAAAGAAGAATGGTGCTTATCGAACTTCAGAAAAAGATCAGCGATAAAGCCTATGCAGTTGATCTGCCAACACAATTGACAATATCCAATACTTTCAACGCCGCATATCAGGTTGGCTACTACCCCTCCGGTGAGATCCTATAGCCTGCTGACAACTCGTGTTTCAATCCGTTTGAAACAGGGGAGAATTATTGCAGACATAAATGGAAGCGGATAAAAATAAGGGATCTAGAAATAATGTCTGATACTATTTCTTTTAAGGGTCTTGCAAGCATTTGTCTTGAGAGAAGGGAGAAAAGATAGTCCCTGCAGGAATGTCTGATACTAATATTTTTTATTAAATTAGTTCCCGTCTATGTTTTCTGTTTCTACTTACCTCTTCACAGTCTGTAGTCGTGAACAAAACCATGGCCCTTGTGATACTGCAGCATGTCAATCTGTTGCTTTTCTATTCTCAAAACAAATAGCAGCCACATTGGCAATCATGCCCCGCCCCAAGCATCTGCAACAAGGTTTTGGCCATTCACCAGTTTATTTGAAGGATGCTTATTTATTTACATCATCTGCAGATGTTTAACCAGTGCTAGAAAAGGGAGAAAAGATGGTCCCTGCAGGAATACAATAAATGATGGAGAATGTATGTAGTGAAGGCGACTGTGAGCTTGTATGATGTCTGTCATACCCCATGCCCCATGGTGAAGATAATTTATGACACAGTAGTGCTAGAATGGGAACATATATCGACCAACCTACAGTAAGTCCAACGGAAGGTAAATAAGATCATATAAAGTATTTACATTATCAACGATCTCTAAAATCTACAGAGTGGTTTATAGGCAACAACTCAGCAAGATACAAATAGATTAACCGCAGTTGACTTTTGTTGTATTTTTCATGAAAACAGAACAACGACAAGCATTGCAGCTATAAGTTTTTGTATTTCCACCAGAGAGACAAAGTGGCTACTATTTAGAAAAAATGATCTCTTAATTGTGTTTGACAATATTATACAGATCAAATATTTGATTCAAAGTATGTTTTGCATCTTTGAGTAATAGCTTAAATGACTTGTCTACTGTTATACACATAACCGTAACAAAGAGCCTATGCTGCATTTTTATGAGATACTGCTAATCATAGACAGTAACTAACTTATCAAATTGGGTAACAAAGCTAATAAACGACTAATCATGTTCTCAAGTGCAGGTATGAAGTTGTAATATTTTTTAACTGGACATCTTAATGACTTGCGTTTCCAGAAACAAACAAGGTGATCATTCTCGAAAGTAAATTAACAAAATTGGCTATGATTCCACATTACCAACCATCATTAGCCAATAGTCTAAATGAATTAGCAAACACAAAAATGTAAATCAAGCGCAAATTAAAAGTAAAAGTCACCATTCTATTTCAAAATCAGATAGATACATAACCATAAAAGACCCATTCCCTAATTCCAACAGTAACTAAACAACAAAACAAGAAGTTTTGCTAAAACCCAACCCGTAATAACAAACTTAAGCCTTCTTTGGAGATTTCTTTGGCGATGGCTTGGTCTTGTCGCCCTCGGTGGCAGCAGATTTCTTAGGCAAAAGCACGGGGTTGATGTTGGGCAACACTCCACCGCTAGAAATGGTAACACCAGCAAGCAGTTTCCCCAATTCTTCATCATTCCTGATGGCCAAAAGCAAATGGCGTGGGTTAATCCTTGTCTTCTTGTTGTCTCTTGCAGCATTTCCGGCCAATTCCAAAACCTCAGCAGCAAGGTATTCAAGGACAGCAGCGAGATAAATAGGAGCACCAGAACCAGTCCTCTTAGCATATCTTCCTTTCTTCAAAAACCTTCCAATTCTTCCCACTGGAAACTGAAGCCCTGCTTTCACTGATTTCGTAACCGCCTTCTTTCGCACTCCGGCTCCCTTTCGTCCTCCTGCTCCCTTTGTCTTTCCTGATTCCATCTTTTCTTTTTTTTTTTTTAAATGAATTTGGATCTGCTTTTTGAGATTTGAAAATGTGTTTGGTGAGAAATGAGAGAGAGTGAGTGCGGTTTATATAATTGTGTGGGTGAGTTTGACAGGTTGGCGATCCGTGTCTTGTGTTTCTTTTTTGGCCGTTGGATGGTTAAAATGAGATGAAAGGGGTGATCCAATGGTTTTGAGGTGTGACATGCTGGAGATCCGTGGCTTTGTATCAGATTTTTTGTTCATTTGTCTTTTACTAAACAAATTGGAGCAACTTTTTCTCTTTTAAACAAAATAATTTTTTTTTTCATTTGCTTTATCACACATTGTTCCTTTTATTCATTCAGGGGAATGATAAATCCGAAATAAAATAATATATTTGTATGTGAGAAGTGAAATATAATAGCTAATATGGTCCGTTGATTAATAAGTGTGAGTTTTGTCAAAGCATCCTGACCATTCTTTTAGCTACTCTCTCATTCTTATGGTGTATCTCACCTATACACGATCACACCCACCCACATCCTGACCATAGATCTAATTTTCCTTATCTTCCTCCCCCATTTTTCTCTCAGCCATAGATAGAGTTATCCATAAAAAATACTGGGTCGAGAGATCTACATCTTTCTTGATCTAACTTTACCTAAAAAATACTTTCTGATTCATCAAATCCATAAATCAGTTTGCTGTGATTCGAGGAAGAAGAGTAATAAAGATGAGAATCCTCTCATACCCTAATTATATTCACACCTCATCCTCATATAAAAACCTTCCCCCCACCACTCACCTCAGATCTCACAAATCTCTCACCCGACTTTCTGGATCTTTCATGATCTCACCAACATCAACCCTAGCTTTAATTTGATATCTGAAAGTCTATGTTCCGCATGAAGTTGCCGGCGTTTGTTTGAGTTTTCCGGCAAACATCTGCCACCAGTAGTAAGTCGCAGTATATTTTCTTTATAGTTTTTAATTATTGTTGTTTATTTATTTGATAAATTGAAGTTATAATTATCTAATTTGTGTAGGAGGTGGCTCATACTGAAGAAATACTCAATTATCTGGATATTTTTTTCATGTATATAAATATTATTGCTCCTTTATTGGTCACATTATATATATGGGTTTTAACTTAAGTTGCCTATTAGTTAAAAATTTAATCGTTACTAAAACTAGAATCAGTTTGAAATAATAGTGTTAATTTTTTATACATATTATTTTTTGTTTCTTAATTGTTGTTTTATGGTATTCTAGGCTTTAGGAGGATATGGATATTTGCTTTTGGTTCAAAAGGGAGTTGATGCTCAGGGGCGGTTATATTTGATGTTGATGGTATACTTACATGTTACTTCATCATATACTACTAAAGAGAGGGAACAAGTGCTAATATTTTTCTTTTTCTTTCTTTGTAGACATGGAAAAGATAAACTAGAGTTTTGTGAATGTACCTTTTGGAGAATATAGGTCAAAAAGGAGTTTCATCTGTTTTGTCTTTATCAAATGCAATTACAAATCTTGCTATTTTCTTTCTTAGTTCCATGTTAAATAAAAAATGCCATATTTTTGTCTTTTATATTAATTTATCTTTATATATTTAGGAAATTGCAGGTTCTGTAATTAGAAAGCACAATTTATCGCGAGGCCCTTCCACTTTCAGCCTATGAAATACTTAGGTATGTTTTTAAAAACCCAACGCATCGACTCTATTTTCTACGATTATTTTGTTGCACCACTGTTGGTGTTTTGCGCATAAATGTTGGAGATCGTTTAAAAGTTGCTCGGTATTAATTAGAGTTCATAGCCAAGGTATAACTTATTGAAGCGGGGTGCAAAGATTGGAGAGTCCGAAAAGGTCCTAACAAGACATGAGGGCTACATTTTGTTGCTAAAGATCCGAAGTGATGTGAAGAATCATTTATCAATAATCAATATGAAGGATCGAGACACACGACGAAAAGCACATACTCCCGTAAAGATCATGGAGAAGTCTATCCACAAAGGCCCTAACAAGGTATGAGGATAAATAGATACAAGTCCTAAAAGGAGGCGGATCGTTGTATATCAAAATCCCAAATAAAGATTGGAGAAGAATGAAGAAGTCGTGGTCTAAGTATGAAGAATCTCTCAAAAGGTTCAAGTGAAGAAATTCCTATTATGAAGAGAAGACCATTATTTCATGAACGTCTCTCAAGATTTGAAGTATGAAGTCAATGCCAAATATCTATCCGAGAAAGGTCTCAAATCGTGAAGCAAGTTATGCCAAGATATGAACTTTATGAGGTCCCGAGAAGCAGTTTTAAAAGATTTTGTCCTTTAGCTAGATATTGATTAAATCGTCCCACTTTATTTTCGGCCTAAATAAACTATCAAAATAAGTCAACAATGCATCCTCGTGATCATTCAAGACAATAATAAAATATAAGAGATACACCTAGGAATAAGGGAGTCTAAGTGAATAATTGGGCCACACGAGTTTGTGTTAGTTTGCTAACTTATAATAACAATGATCTCGTTTTTAAACTTGGTATAGGGAACGTGAAACTTGGGGATGATAAACATTCATGACAGCCAAAACCCCAATGTAAGTCTTTGCTTTCTTTACTTGTTTTGTATATATTTCTATCTTTTTAGTATCCTTAATGTTTAGTATTTAATAAAGGCCAAGGTGGGTTAATTATGATGAGAAATGTAACTTGTGCTTTGAAATTAATGCATTGCATGAGGGCATTGCAATGGTCAAGTGTAGGGGATTTGATAGGTGTGAAAACACCCATCCTTTTACCACTTAATTATAATAATAGCCAAGCCAAAACGTGTATTTTATGTCGTAAATGTTGGAATTATGCGTGGTTTGTGTTTTTATTGTGTTTTAGGACCAAAAGACGAAAAAGGAAGAAAACACGGGCTTTCACGGACTTTATCGAAGAAAACGAGAAAAGACGAAGTCAAAAGATCAAGAGTGCAAAAAGAACGGAAGTCAAAGGCCTATTCTGAAGATTTATCGAAGAAAAAGTCTAAAGACGGAAGTTTAATGAAGTCGAAGAACCAAGTATAATTAAAGAAGAAAATTATAAGACGAGTTCAATTTATATCGACAAATCCCGAGACGATGTCGAGAATGACAAAGAATTTAAATCGAGTCGAGACAAGAAGAAAGAAGGAAGAAAGCACCAACATTTTACTCCTCCTATAAATACCCTCCTAATGTGTCATTAGGAGGTGGTTAGTTAGTTTAGATTAGGAGTAGTGTAGATTTACTTTCTCTCTCTAGTTTTCACTTTATCTCTCTAGATTAATATGTAGAATCTTTAATCTTTATGTTTTAATTGTTGAATCATATACTTTTAATCAAGCTTTTCAATTAATCATTCTCATTCTTCCTTTCTTTATTATTAATCTTGTGTTAATTTAGATGATCATGTAGTTGCTTAATCTTGATGTTTATTGATTTATTGATGCGTTTGGTTGATTATGTTTATGGGTTTTTATGTGTTTGATTTTGATAGCTTATGGTGTTTGATGCTTATTGTTTGATTTTGCTTAATTTTAATTAAGTGTTTTTATTAGTTTATTTTATTAAAAGTTGATTTTTATTATTTAGATTAATTAGTGTTTTTCAAGTTTTTATTTTGTGGTTGAATTAGCTTTTCTTAAAAGTGTTTTAGATTAAGTTTTAGTTATTTGCTTATTTGATTTTTGCTTATTTTTAGCTTATTTTCTGATTTTTAGTTTTTTTTGTTATCTGTTTATCTTTATTTCAAGATCTTCGGAAAAGGGTTTTGACATTCCGAAGAATGCCCCTTATTCCGTAGATATTTTCTCTGAATTACTTGTTTTTCCGAAAATCTTAAGTTTCTCTGAAAAGGTTTGATATTCCGAAGATTTCTCTGAAATTAGTTAATTTTTCGAAAAAGTAAAAACTCTGAAAATCAATTGTTCCGAAAAATGTTCTGAAACAAAAGTTATTCCGAAAAAAGTTGTGAAAAAAAATTATTCCGAAGAAATCATTTTCATGTACACATTCCGAAGATTTCCAATATTCCGAAAATTTATATGAAAATGACATGGCTGCCTACTCGCTTCTTTTTTCCCCGGAAAAAAGGAGCAGCTAGCTTGCCTGCTTGAGCTAGTTGCTTGCTTACTTGTTTATTAATTAGTATTGTTCCGTAATCGTTTAGTTTAATCTGAAAGTTATTCTGATTTTTATTTTGAAAGTCACGTATTTTTAGTTGAATTTTTCATCAATTTTTAGTATTAGTATTTTTTCCAAAAGTTTAAGTTTTATCTTTTATTTAGTATCCGCTTTAGCTTTTGTCTCGTTTAGTTTTAAAGTACCCACTTAGATTTATTCTCTCCTTTTTCATTAAGTAAACATTATTTTCGAGTCGATAGTTAATTTCGTCTTTTAGTTTTATTTTTATTTATTGTTTCGTTTTAATTTACGTTTTAATTATTTGTTTTGCTCCTTTATTATTAGTTATTTGTTTTTGGCTTATTTTTATTACTTTTAGCTTTTACCTTTCAAACAGAAATAGATAACCAAACTTTTCTTTTATTCACCAAAAACGACTGAGTCACACATTTAACCGGAGATCAATTCGAATTGAATCGAGACGAACAAATTTTTATACCTGGCAAAAACCTTGTATTAATTTCCACAATGAAGACGGTGAGGAGTTGCTGCTGGAGAACGCCCCGCCACACCAAGATGAAGAAGAACAACTCACAGATCCATCCATCAATCGTGACGGTGGAGAAGACGAAATAACACAGGATTTCAGATCCCCCCAGCCATCAAAGCCCAAATCCAGAAAGCGCAAGACCACCAGGAAGGTGGTGAAGAACATGGAGGCTGAGGCGGGGGAACACAATGCTCCCCCAAAAAAACTAAGGCAGGACCACCCGTAGTTCCAAGAGGGAAGCAGTACCACCATACCCCAAGGCAACCCCTTGCCGCATGTAGAGGACCAAGTCTGGAAGGCAACTCCTGTGAATGTCGTGGCTCCTTCTATCACGGGACCCTTGATTGACACAACGTAAGTGCCGACAATACTTCATAATACATAATCCACTAACAAAAAACTCATAAGTGTGTTTCAATAACAGGGCGGATCCGTCAATAGTAGCACAGGAGAAGGAGGCGGAAAGGGAACCCTCACCCTAGATATCTATGAGACCTCCATCCCCCCCCCCCCTTAACTCATGAAGAGGAGCCACGCTCTGAGGGACCTGACACCAACCTCCGTCCAGCTTAACAAGACTAGAGGCGGAGTCTGATTGCAAAGAATTCATGGACCACATAACCCCTCTAGCGCTGGTACAAGACTTAGATGAACTTGAGCACGAGACACTGCTGGAGCAGTATGATGTTGCCACAGCGCACCAGTTAACATTCCGCGCGGCCCTACGGCGCCGTCTGGAAGGAGCCTTGGCCAACGTGAGCTGTGCCGAGAGGAGGATTGCTCGCAGAGAAGAACTAGTGGAAAAACATGAGAAGACTATAACCTCCTTGCAGACAGCCTTGGTTGTAGCGGAATCGACAATTAAGGAACAGCCAACCACGCCAATGCCCGCGAGGAGCGCATTGCTGAGCTGGAAGCCCTCCTAGCTGCATCTAATGAGAAGGTACGCGCCTTTATTGACACTCATTGTTCACATAAGACCCATCTTGTCTTGTAGTAATTCCAAGTATTATTTACAGGTATCCGCAGCTGAAGCTGCCGCCAAAGCCGTAAGAGAACAAGCCTTCACCATTGCTCAAGAACGCGATACACTCAAGGAAGAACTCACACAGTCACAGATTGTCATGGAAGAGCGAGCCGCGGTAGTAGAGGGAGAACTGAACAGGCTAGCGACGGACTGCGCCGAAGTGTTGTGCCCTCCATTGCTCACGGTCATAGTCGGGCGTAGATGGATGGAGGGTCATGGGATGCGCCTTGCCGTGACCCAGGTAACAGAGGCTCCTCATTTTGTGCAGGCTTTTGTGAATGTTATATCAGACGACATTGACCGTGGTAGGCACGAGGGTTTGATCAAGGCTGCATAATTGATAAGCAAAAATGAAGACATCTCCCAACACGCCTACCATAATCCTGGAGCAGAAGATAAAATGACCGCCTCTATGGCCGCCCTTGGGGAAATCCAACATCTCTTCCTAGATGATCTTGAGTCGCTAAAGGATGCTTCCAACGAGGCGGTCATGGCCAAGCTCACAACCGACCCCATCCAACTGACCTTGCCAACATACGACTCTATTTCGAAGGTGATGAAAGGTGAGAAACTCTTAGCCGAGGCGTTGGATGCCAATATGACTAGGGCGCAGGGTGGCAAAGATGCTCGCGGCGAGGTCCTCCGTGCCCTGATTGTCGAAGGAAAGAGGGAAATAGGAGAGTTCCTGCCTCCTCTGTAATTTACCTTGTAAACATTTGTATCTTTGTACTTTTATTCGTCCGTGTATGTACACGACTAGAATTCATAACATTGTTAGAATCTTATATATAAGTCCGTGATGACCACGACAATTCTGTTCATTTAATTTTGAAACCTGCTTATTTTCTTCTAGATATCGTGTATCTATGTTGCATGACATGTCACGGCTTATCAAGAATAAAACTAAGTCTATATTTCACTAGACGTGCAGCGTGTATCTTTAGCATGTCTGATACTATGTAAGTACGGTATGTGGAAACTTATTACAACGTCTTGTAAATAAGGTGTCTAGCAAGGATACATGATCCGCGTCACTGGGGTTGCATCCCTCTTATGCAACAAGTTGAATTATTAGGTTCACTTAGTCCTCTTACCCCGCCTGGGAGCGAATAGTACATGTACGTTTTGAATGAATGCATATGAATAAGAGATAGCATATGACAGAAATAATAACTAAATCTATAAGACAATAATTTGCACCAGAAATCTAAAAGACATGACAATAATTTACACAAGAACGAGCCGTGGAGCTAGCTAGGCACCACGACATTTTATTAGAACGTTTACGATTTTTTTGACAAGAATGAAGATCCTAAAACAAATAGAACCTAGAAAGCATGAAAAAAATACATGGATCTTCATTGAAGCCAACTATAGCGAAGTGTCCATGCGGAAGTCGTAGCCTTTCAAATATAGCATTTTTTAAGATTGCAGATATTCCATGTACGTTCCAGGTCACGGCCATCCATGTCACGCAACTTGTATGTACCTAGTCCTAAGGCTTCCGTAACCTCATACGACCCTTCCCACTTGGGGCCCAGCTTTCCTGTATTCTCCGCGCGACTTGCCTCGTTAGCACGATAAACAAAATCCCCCGGTCGAAAGGAAAAACCTTTAACCTTGGCATCGTAATAAGCCTTCATCCGTGCCTTGGACTTGGCCTCATTGATAGCCGCTATTTCTCTTTTTTCCTCCAACAAGTCCAGGTTAACCCGGAGTTGCTCATCGTTCATGACGACATTAACCTCCGCCGTGCGGATGGTCGGCATTCCAATTTTTGCTGGTATAACAGCCTCGGTCCCACAGGCCAGCGCGAATGGAGTGTCCCCATTGGCTGTTTCAATCATAGTCCTATGCGCCCATAGAACATGCGGCAACTCATCTACCCACTTGGCACTTCATTCATCCAAGCGTGCCTTGATGCCTTCACCTAAGCTTCTATTTGCCCGCTCCACAAGACCATTGGTCTTCGGGTGCTTAACAGATGCGAAGCGCCACGTGATATTCAATGCCGCGCACCAATCCTTGAATGGATTGTCCGCGAACTGCTTCCCGTTATCCGAGATGATTTCTCCTGTCAAGCCAAAACGACACACAATATTTTCCCAAACAAACTTTTTAACTTGTTTTCCAGTAATGGATTTGACCGCCTTAGCTTCTATCCAACGTGTAAAGTAGTCCATTGCGACAATTAAGAACTTAACCCCCCTGCAGCAACTGGAAAAGGTCCTGCGATGCCGATCCCCCACTAATAGAATGGCCATGGGGATGTGGTGGGTGTCTGTTCTTGCTGTGGATGTCGCGGTACTGGTCTGTGCACTTGGCAATCACTGTATTTACGAATCATGTCACGTGCATCCCTATGCATAGTAGGCCAATAATATCATGTGCGTAAAGCTCGTGCTACTACGGATCGGGGACCTGCGTGCATACCGCATGACCCTTCATGTATCTCACTGATCACATAGGTAGCCTGGCGTGGTCCAACACACCGCAACCACGGCTGTAAGAAGGAACGCTTGTACAGAATACCTTCTCGGAGCTCAAAGTGCTGCGACTTTCTTCTGATACGCCGTGCCGCCTTTTCATCACCCGGAAGGGTTTCATCAGTTAAATAGATGATGATCGGGGTCATCCATGTAGGTCCATCTTCCTCAACTATAGCTGCGATTTCCCCTTTAGTTATAGATTTTTCCTTTAGTATTTATACCAAGACTTGCTTGGATAAGTGGGCAAAACTTGTAGACGCGATCTTGCTAAGAGCGTCCGCCTTCTTGTTTTCACCTCTTGGTACCTGCTTGATAGAAAACTTCCCGAAAGCAGCTATGAGTGACTTGACTTTTTCCAGGTAGCGAACCATGTTATCCTCCTTGGCTATGTAACCTCCTAGAATGTGGTTCGCGACAAGCCGTGAGTCTACATAAGCCTCAAGGTTGCGGACTCCCATTCTAGCGGCGACTTTTAAACCCGCAATATGCCTCATTATTAGTGGCTATGAATTCAAAACTCAGGGCATAGGTAAACTCCATTCCTTCCGGTATCGTGAGGATAAGGCCAACTCTTGACCCGACTGTACATGAGGATTCGTCAGTGAACAAAACCCATGGTTCTCCTGGAACTTCCTCTCGTTGGATCACTGGTCCGTCCTCCTCTGGCTTCTCAATTAGGAAATCTGCCAAGATTTGGCCTTTAACCGTTGTCCTTGGTCTATAGGAGATGTTATGCTCTCCTAGTAGAATGCTCCACTTCTGTAGCCTACCGGCCACGTCTGGCTTGGAGATGATTTGTTTTATTGGTTAATCAGTAATAACCACAATTGGGTGCGCCTGAAAGTACCGGCGTAACCTTTTCGTGGCGTATACTAATGACAAAACCAACTTCCCCATAGAGGAATAGTTCAACTCCGGCCCTTGTAGTGTTCTACTTATGAAGTAGACCGGAGTCTGGAATGTATCCCTATCCGTCATGAGTACTGCACTTATTGCTCCATGTGTAGCCGACATATACATAATGAGCTCTTCCTTAGGTCGGAGAGCCACTAGCATGGGAAGAGCTGCGAGATGCTGTTTAAGCTGATCAAAAGCTTCCTCTACTTCCTTTGTCCAACGGAAATCTCCTTTCTTGATGCACTTCTTGAGTGTTTTGAATAGAGGTAGTGATTTCTCCGCGGACTTCGACAATAACCTATTTAGCCCGGCCAGTTTTCCATTTAGTGATTGTACCTCCTTTCGTGTACGAGGGGATGGTAACTGTACCACCGCGTCCGTCTTTTCCGGGAAAGGCTTGATGCCGTTTGGATCAATCATATATCCAAGGAACATCTCTTCCGTGGCCCCAAACGTGCACTTTTTTTGGATTCAGTTTCATGTTGATTCTCCTCAACGTGTCAAACGTCTCCTGGATATCACGGAGAAGTGCTTCCTCCGTATGACTCTTGATGACTAGATCATCAACATAGACCTCAAGGTTGCGGTCTATCTGGGAATCGAAGGCTTTATCAACAAGTCTCTGATATGTTGCTCCGGTGTTCTTTAGTTCGAACGACATTTTTGTGTAACAGTACACGCCCTGACTAGTATGAAACGCCGTTTTCTCCTCGTCTTCTTCCGCCATCTGGATATGATGGTATCCTTTGTATGCATCTAAAAAACACTTGAAAGGGTATCCACATAAGGATTCCACCTTCCAATCAATTTCTGGTAACGGATAGCAGTCTTGCGGACAAGCTTTGTTCAAGTCCGTGAAGTCCACACACATGCGCCAACTTCCATCGTGCTTCTTGACCATGACTGGGTTGGATAACCACTCGTGGTAGTATACCTCGCGCATAATTCCTGTGTCTACTAATTTCCGTACCTCATTCAGTATTACCTGACTGCGCTCTGGTGCTTGACCACGCTTCTTTTGTTTAACAAGAGGATATCCCTGGCGGATTTGAAGTTTGTGTTCTGCTATCGAGCGCGGCACACCCGTCATGTGCTTAGGCTCCCATGCAAATACATCCAGGTTCGCTTTTAGGAGAGAGCACATGGCCCTCTTTCCGTTATCCGAGAGCGTTCCTCCTATGGACACCTCTTGTTTCGGGTAGTCGGGATTGATTGCCACCTTCCAATTGGGGGGGGGGGGGGGTGATCCTTCCTTAATGGGAACAGGCTCGACTGGTGTCATTACGGCGTGGTATTTGGATGCCGGCATGATTGAATTGTAAATAGTAACAATTCCCCCCTCAACGGGGAACTTAATCATACCGTGAGTCATGGATGGAACTGCCCGTATGGCCAGGATGCCTGGTCTTCCAATAATCCCATTGTATGGAGAGTGTGAGCGTATCACCATAAAGTTCATCCACTCCGTGGTGGAATGCTCTTCATTCTCAATGGTTACTAGCAGACGCAGTTGTCCTATTGGCCAGATAGTGTCTCCGCTAAAGCCAATGAGCGGCGACGTGGCCGGTACCAATTGGCTTCTTATTTCTGGTCGTAGTTGCACAAAACAGTGTTCGTAAAGTACTTCCGCCGCTGACCCTCCATCCACATACATACGACGAACATTGTGTGTTCCAATGCTTACCTGAATCGTGAGAGGTGCATCAGCCACGTCACTTGCCGTAATGGGAGGGAATGAGATTTCTCTGCCGCGTGAAAACTTTTGACTAATTTTATGCTTTGTGCGGTGATGCCAAGATTGGATCATGTATATAGTCGAAGGTTTGTCTTTTTGGGGATCCTTCTTATTGTGCTTTTTGTTATCCTTTCCATCCTTCCAATCCTTGACCAAATGTTTGAGTTTGCCTGACTTGATCAGTGACTCAATATGCTTCTTGAGCTGGATGCATTCCTCCGTGTCGTGGCCGTTGTCGTTGTGGAATTCGCAAAAGTGATTTCCTTGACGACGGTCCACCGGAGTTGTCATTGGGGGAGGCCTTGGGAAGTTCGCCCCTTCTGTCAACAATATGTCCCGATAAGTCATCTTTAGGGGGTGAATTTGTCATCCGACCGCCCTCCTTTGCTTTGGCTCTTGTAGTCCGAGCCCTTCCATTGCCTTGGTTGCTTTGACCACCCGACTGTCTCCTAGACTGGTCGTTCGATCGATAGTTGTGGTTTCCCTTTGTAGGATAGGCTGCGACTACCGTCGTTTCTCCTTCTACAAAGTTCCTGACCCTTTCCATGAGGTCGTCATACTTCTCCGGTCACTTGTCATTGAGGCGCCTAATTAATTCCTTGTATGTTATGTCTTGCATGTTATCAGAAATTTTTAGGAGCTCCGACATCGTTTTTGTGCGCGTGCACTCGTCATTGAAACGTTTCGTGAAGTCCTCCGTAGATTCTCCAGGTCGTTGCTTGACGGTTGCTAATGAGACCGGGTCCCTATTATACTTATTTCGCTGAGTATAATTGTTCTTGAACGCAGTGCGCAGCCCAGTGAAGCTATCGATGCTTCGGGGAGGAAGTCCCTCAAACCAATCACGGGCATTCCCAATCAAGGTTCATTTGAACATCTGGCACCATATAGGCATGGGCCATCGTTCAATTTTTTCCTGCGTGTCAAATATCTTTAGGTGATCATCCGGATCACCAGACCCATCATAGGTTTTGACGCACGCTGTCATGCGACGCTTCTTATCCTCGGAGTAATTCTGTATGTGGAGGGTAAAAGGATCTTCCCTAGGATCACACCATGGTCGGGAGAGATTGGGGTCACACCATGGGCGGGAGAGATCTTCCCCTTCCACCTCACGATAGTAAGGGCCACCGTAGTACCCCTCATCGTCCGATGGTAGTGGAGGAGTACGCCTACGTCGACGACGTTTGGGTGGGTGGTCATCCGAATCTTCTCCTGAGGGACCGGGGGAAGGGGGCGGTGCCCCACTTCTCGGTTGAGGATCGCTTTTATGAGAAGAGCTAGGAGCCTTCTTCCCGATATTCACCATATCCCACACGCTTGTGCGGCGATTGTTTCTAGTTAACTCCAAGTCTGGTCGTTCGGCTGAATCATCAGATCTATCTCCTTCTTCACGAGATTGCAGTAGTTCCTGCATAACACGATCCCCTATGCGTTCGAACACATTCCCAGGTTGAGGATTATCCTCAAAGAGGTTTCGTTCCTGGGGTCGTGCCCTCTTCTTCTTTTGAGTATGAAGAGAGGTGTCGGACATGGCTCTGCCAAAGTTAAGCCTAGATTGGAGGTTCCTACCTCGGTTTAGCCTTGACGCGATACCCGGGACGATCCTCTCAAAGTTCTGCGTGAGAACACGAGCGAGGTCTTCGTCACTAAGTGGTTCGACTTCCACTTCTTCTTCAGTTGATGGCCTACGTGGCTCCTTGTTATGAGCCTTAGGCGCACTCCCTGAGTCAGGGTTGTCCATGGTCATGGTTGGTGGTGGGGTATTAGCGGACGTACCTGTCCCACTCATGGACTGAAAAACACTTCGGTTATTCGGTCCACCTGTTTGGTTGCTAGGGGACTGAGTGGGGATGAGTATCCCGTCCCCTGTGGACTTCCGATTCGCAGGATTCGTGTTCCCGGAATTTCCTTGCGGATGTCCTTTCGTCATTGAAAGAGATCGAGATGAAATCTGCTCTAGCTTAGTGTATTGGTCCCACGGATGGCGCCAACTTGTTGATACAAAAGTTGGATGATCCTTGCTAGACCTGAATTAGGTTTAGTTCCGGTTGGCTAGGCTCCGGCTCTTGCACCAAGTGAATAGTCTTGTTGAGATCCTGCACACTAAAGCAACACGCGTTAGGCTTACCGTGGGAATGTATCCCACGATTAGACTCCGGCGTGAGAGTAAGTAATCGGTTAGGGTTAAGAATCGGATGTGAGTTTAGAGTGTGTAGAACGTAATACCTTTGTGGAACCCTTGGGGGTTCCTTATATAGGCGGTGAAACCCTAGTGGGCTGTCACCGATGCTTCGGCCCCAAGCAAAGGATAAGTGCCATAATTAGTTTGATTGTTATCTTATAATTATGGTGAGTGTATATCCTCCGCTTTGGGGTAAATCCCAAACATAATAAGATTATGATTATGTCTAACCCTGTATCGGTCGTGCCGGGCTGTGGGCCGCACACATATATGCGGCCATTGTTCATTCGAAGCTCATAAGCTTAAATGATATTAATCCAACCCATTAGTAACAGGCCGGATGCGGGTAGTACCCGTGGGCCAGGTTCATGACCCGGTTGGGGACTATACGTCATCACTTGCTAAATGGTGCATTGACATAGTGCAACACGTATATCTCAAGGGCTTAATGAAACGAGTTCAATACATGGGTGGACCCAGGAATTTTTTTCGGGGGTTGCACAAAATTTTTAGAAGGCGTTGCATAGATTATTAGGCTAAACAGACACAAACTTTTTTGGGTGTTGCAAATACTTAAAAAGTAACACTTTTCAGAAAAAATAACACTTCGTGACCCCAAATTGGATGTGGCCCGTGCCACACCCGGCTCCCATATCGGTCTGTCCCTGGTTCAATATGATGTTTGTAAGAAAATATAGTATTGTTCTAGAAATAAAGTGCAGAAAATGAGAAGTGAATAATTGTTTATGGAGAGAAGTATAAAAATACATCCTTGTGGTTTACAAAAAGTGTATATTACATCTCTCGTCAGTACTTCGGACATAATACATACCGTTACATACTTTGTGCACGATACATCCCTTGGACGGATGATGCAAATAATTTTTTTCGTTAAGTACTAACGAGGGTTTATAAAGAATTATATTTTTACCCTTTTTTTATTATAGAGAGATGTATTTTGCACTAAACTCAAAAAAATGTTTTATTTTAAAGAAAAAATTATTAAAAAAAGTAATTTTAATTTTTTTTTTAAAGTATAAAACTTTTTTCAAATTTTTTTTTTTTTGAAAAAAAGAAATTTAACTTTTTCGAAACCATTTTTTTGAAAAAAATTAAAACTACACTTTCTTCGTGAAATTTTTTAAAATTTTTCAAAAAAATAATTATTTTTCGAAAAAAAGTTAAAAAAATATTAATTTTTTTTCTGTATATAATTTCGAAAAAATGGTTTGAATTTTTTGCAAACATTTTTAATTTTTGGAAAATGTAAAAAATATAGCTACAAAAATTATTAAACATTTTTTGAATCACAATTAAATTACATTTTTTTTTAAAAAAAAATTCCCTAACGTTGTAAACTTTTTTCGAAGAAAATATAATTTTATTTTTTCTAGAAAAATGGTTTAGAAAAATTAAGGGGCTATTTAGTTATGAAAAACTTTTCATAATTTTCTGTTTCTAATTTTATAAAGAAGAAAAAAGTTTTGTTTTCTAGAAAAGAGTTGAGAATTTTAAAACTTGGTTAGATAATATTTTTCATTTTCTAAAAAACTAAACAATGTTTAGACGAAACTATTTTCAACCATTTTTTTCATGATCAACTTTTTTTTTCACGTTTTTGCTTATTTTTTTTTTTTACATTTTCGTCTGTTTTTTCCGTCTTCTTTTTTCATATTCTCGTAATTTTTTTTACGTTTTAATTAGTTTTTTTATGTTTTCATCATTAGTATTACGTTTTCGTGTATAAATTTACGTTTTCGTCAGTATATTTACGTTTTCGTTAATAAATTTACATTTTCGTCAGTAATTTTACGTTTTCATCTATAAATTTAAGTTTTCTCCAGTAAATTTATATTTTCGTCAGAAAATTTACGTTTTCGTCAGTAATTTTACCTTTCGTCTGTAAATTTACTTTTTCGTCAGTAAATTTACTTTTTCGTCAAAAAATTTACGTTTTCGTAAAAAATGACATTTCCTTCAGTAAATTTATGTTTTCTTCAGTAATTTTACGTTTTCGTGTGTAAATTTACGTTTTTGTTAGAAAATTTACGTTTTCGTCTGCAAACTTACGTTTTCGTCAGTAATTTTACGTATTCTTCAGTAAACTTACGTTTTCGTCAGTAATTTTACGTTTTCGTCAGTAAACTTACCTTTTTGTCAGAAAATTTACGTTTTCGTCAGTAAATTTACGTTTTCGTCAGAAAATTTAAGTTTACGTTTTCGTCTGTAAATTTACGTTTTCGTCAGAAAATTTAATTTTAAACTTAAATTTACTGACGAAAACGTAAATTTAACGACGAAAACGTAAATTTATTGACGAAAACGTAAATCTTCTGATGAAAACGTAAATTTACATACATAAACATAAATTTACTGACGAAAACGTAAATTTATAGACGAAAACGTAAATTTACTGATGAAAACGTAAATTTACAGTTGAAAACGTAAATTTTCTGACGAAAACGTAAATTTTCTGACGAAAACGTAAATTTACTGACGAAAACGTAAATTTACAGATAAAAACGTAAGTTTACTGACGAAAACGTAATTTTTCTGACGAAAACGTAAATTTACAGACGAAAACGTTAATTTACAGACGAAAACGTAAATTTTCTGACAAAAACGTAAAAAATTCTGACAAAAACGTAAATTTACTGGCGAAAACGTAAATTTACAGACGAAAACGTAAATTTACAGACGAAAACGTGAATTTACAGACGAAAACGTAAATTTTCTGACGAAAACGTAAATTTTCTGACGAAAGCGTAAATTTTCAGACGAAAACGTAAATTTTCAGACGAAAACGTAAATTTTCTGACGAAAACGTAAACTTTCTGACGAAAACATATAATGATGAAAACGTAAAAATAATGATAAACGATGAATACCGAATAGAGTAACGTGTTATTGAAATATGTTAAATTAAACAATGGAGGGTATAAGGTAAAAATTTAGAAAATGGTAAAATGGAGTTTTCTAGATTTCTATATAACTATAGAAAATAAAAATTTTCTATATAACTATAGAAAATAAAAAATTTGTATTTTTTAAAAAATATTGAAAAATAATGTTGCTAAACAGGTTTTCTGTTTTTCACTTTTCAAATGAAAATTTTCTAAGAAAAGTGGAGAAATTTTCTCCAACTAAACAGCCCCTAAATTTCTTATTTCGAAAAAAACATTTTTTCCGAAGAAAGTGTAATTTTAAATTTTTTATTAAAAGGTTTCGAAAAAATTAAACTTCCTTTTTTTCGAAAAAAATTAAACTCTTTTTAAAAAAACATTAAAAATACTTTTTTAATATTTTTACCTTTTTAAAAACTTTTTTTTCGAAAAATAATTAATTTTTGGAAAATTTAAATATTTTTCCGAAGAAAGTGTAATTTTAATTTTTTTCAAAAAAATGGTTTCGAAAAAATTAAACCTTTTTTTCCAATAAAATCAAACTTTTTTTCGAAAAAAATTTAAAACTACTTTTTTTAATAAAAAAAGAAAAATTTTAATTTTATTTTAGTTTAGTTCAGAATACATCTCTTTATAATAAAAAAAGGCAAAAATATTCTTTATAAACCCTCGTTAGTACTTAACGAAAAAAATATTTCATTATTCGTCTATCGTGCCCAAAATATGTAACGATTGGATGTATTATGTCCAAAGTACTGACGAGCAATGTAATCCACACTTTTATAAATCACATTGATGTATTTTGTACTTCTCTACTCACGGTTTACTATTTGATATAATTTTTTCTTAAGAATAATTTATTTAAAAAACAAATATAGATCTCCGTTTGTATAATTGCGCGTTAGGTGAAAGTGCCACGATGGCGATCCGCATCACTCACACACTTTGCAAATTTAACCGCGCAACCAAAATTCAAAAACAAGAACCAATTGAAATATACACCGTCCAATCTCAAACTTAAAAAATCAACGGCCCAATCCGCACCACTCCCTCTCCACCAATCACATGACAGTTTTTTTCTATATAAACAACAAACCCACACCAATTGGCAAAACCATCCATCACTCTTCAGATCTCAAAAACACTCTAATTTCACACACACTTTATTCAAATGGCACCAAAGGCAGCAGAGAAGAAACCCGCAGCGGAGAAGAAGCCAGCAGCCGAGAAAACCCCAAAACCCAAAGCCGAAAAGAAGCTCCCAGCTAAGGACACGTCAGCATCAGCAGACAAGAAGAAGAAGAGACACAAGAAGTCAGTTGAGACATACAAGATCTACATCTTTAAGGTTTTGAAACAAGTGCATCCTGATATCGGAATCTCAAGCAAGGCTATGGGGATTATGAATTCTTTTATTAATGATATCTTTGAGAAATTGGCTGCTGAGAGTTCTAAGCTTGTGAGGTATAACAAGAAGAACACTCTTTCTTCTCGAGAGATTCAGACTGCTGTCAGATTGGTTTTGCCTGGTGAGTTGGCTAAGCACGCTGTTTCTGAAGGTACCAAGGCTGTCACCAAGTTCACCAGCGGTTAACTTACACATGGATTGTTTAGATTTGGTTTTATTCAGTGTAGATCTGTTGCAATATCGATGTCTTATCGGTTGTTATGAATTGTATTTCCTTTTATTAATGTTGAAATGGAAATTTATCATTAATTTCTGTCAATTCATTGGTTTTCATGTTTACTAGAAATAGTATTGTTATGTTTGCCTGATGGCTCTTGCTTTGCATATGGTTTGGGTTAAGTTGTTATGATTTTAACTGTTAATGTTTAGTAGAACCAGTTAATACTGAACTTGTTGAACAACTGTGTCGTATTTTTTAATATGCCCAGATTTTGGTTAAGAAACAATTCTGTTCTTCACTGCATAAGTGCCACTTACGCTCACTTATTCTTTCACACAGACCTTCTTCACCCCTTGACAGTTGCTGAACCATCAGGACCCTCTATATGCAGTATGTTAGGATTGATATGTGCGTGGTCTAATCACACATTTTATAATAATCATAAGTCATTTTACATGTATATCAACTAGCTGTCTGTTAGGATTGATATCCTCATTCCTACACTGTAAACTTCAGTAGGTCATTGCAAGCCTACAACTTGTTGAGCATATTCATAATTCATAAGGAAAAAAAGTTTCACGTGTGACAAAATGTAAGCTCCTCAAAATTACAATGAAGATTACGGTTCTCTACACCCTACCCCACCAAACATATGAGATCGAAATTTACTAGAAAGAAACCACATCTACCGTATATGTCGAAGACAAAAACAACACATGAATGATCCTCAACTTGTTAAAAAGGGTCACTAAATGATGAAATGAATCAAATGAATGAAATTTGTTACTATATATTAACTTTCAAATTCAGCTTGCCATCAACCACTTGAAGCCTTCATCATTCTCTTCTTCCCATGTACTTGCAAGTCTCGAATATGTCATTGATTGATCAACAGAACGGGTCTCATTCTCTTGTTGTAACACCGAGAAAAGATTTTTGAAGGCTGCATTAATGTTTTCAAATTACTAAAAGTTGTTAAATGAAGTACCTTGAGATCAGGTAGAGAGTATTCAAGTCTATCTGGATATGATTGCTTTCCAAGATCAGTTTGTACCGAGATATTAGCATGTGACAAATCCACACCTGAACTGTTTAGTGCTTGCGTTAGATATGGTGGTTAATGATCTATCCTATTTGGTATCCTTGCGAAGAAACTATCCTGTTTTTCACAGCATAAGCGCCACTTATTCTTTCACACAGACCTTCTTCACCAAGTTACAGACTGAGGCTGAGTTATGACAGTGTTTGGATGTCTAGAGGGTAATTGTGTAATCAGTTGTAAAATTTGCGAAGCTTGTTTTGTAAACTACTTTTGAGAAGGATAACCGGTAACTGTTTTGTTTCTGAAAATTTAAGTAATTAAAAAGCTCTGTTAGATACATGGCAACTCCATGCCTGCAATTGGGAATCACGATTAGCCAAACAATCAATATGATCCTTCATAAATTTCACACTCTTGTGTAGGCGTTTTGCTATGCTCCCTTTTCACATTGTCGTCTATTGATGTGATTACGTATGAGACATTCATATTGCTTTTAGGCCTTAGTTTATGTTTTACCTGCACCCTTCCAGCAATTCAGAGTTCACATGTAGCCGTTTATTAGCTTCATTACCCCATCTAAAAACCAAGTTACTGTCTATGAATAACTGTATATCATAAAAATGCAGTGGAGACAATCTCTCTGGCAAAAGCAGTTGTGGCTCTCAGGGACCTCGGGCTTAGGAACTTGTGCGTGGTGCCAATGACTCCTGGCGCAAGTTCATTTTATCTTACTCAATGTTGTGTTATCAAATTCACTAGATGAGTCAAAATGGGTCGGTGGGTTGATTTACGACTTTACGGGTCAGAATGGGTTCGGGGCAAAATGGGGAGTTTTTTTTATAACACTGCTTATAGGCTTATTCACTCCAATTTATGCACTTAAAAATAAGCAGAAATTATACTTGAGTAATAAGGAATGTATAATATACAATCCTAAACAACAATGTATCAATTACAAAGGTTATATCATGATAATATAACGTTACTTGTAATTATTTATGACGTTTATGCCTTAAACTACACTTTGAATGACTTTTGACATGTTTGACTTGATCAACTCATTGTCGTTTGAACTACCTCCCTTTATTTAAAAACCATTTGACATATATGAGAAAAAAAACATAACCGGAATGACTCATTCATCGTAAGAAAAAAGTGGCTCCAATGAAATATATTTGAAAGACAGTTTCTGATGTTTTTTTGGTGAGGCCACCAATTGTTGGTAATTTGACGCGTGACGACTTCATGTCCGAGCACATTTTGGGATTGTACCCAGGCATCGACGAACATATATAGATGGAGAAGGCGGAAACAGACCATGACTACAGTCCTACACAGAGCTTTAGCTACTAGTAGTATTTATATGTGATTTCACTGACCTGATGTTATTAATGACTGTGAAATGCATAGTTTAGATGTTTTCGGTAGACATGTAAAAGGAAATATCAGAAAATGGAGGAAGAATAAGGAAACAAGTATTTATTGATGTCGTTATGGCCATTGGTTAAGTTCCATGTCATTGAAGTGATTTGTCTGATCCTGGTGATACAGATCGAAGTTCACTCGTCATCTCAAGCTTGAACTTTGCTGCAAATGCCAAAGAAACCATTAAGTGAACCAACAATTTGAACATAGCAAAAATTACTCAATATATAATCGTGTGTTTTAAATATAGATTTACTAAAAAGAAGTTAAACTAGGTGCAGAACCATAATTAAGCCCTCAGCCATACTCCCACATTAGATGAACAAAGGAAGATCCAATCAACCATCACGTTAAGGTAGATATTCAAACTCAGACAAACAGAAAATAAAGGAAAGACATCACCATTCAAACTTGATTCGATTCCTCTACCAAACATCCCTGGTAATAGCATTGTCGTGGAGAACTTAGCACAGCGAATGGATACCACTAGAACCGAAGGCTGACTAAAATTAGAAGCTTCTAATGCCAAATACTATGTACAAGGATAGAAAGACAAGGATTAACATTGAAGGCTAAAAACAGTAATGAAAGGTGACCTTGGTATCGCCTCGAGAGTTGGCACTTACAAGCTAAAGAAGAATGGTGCTTATCGAATTTCAGAAAAAAATCAGCGATAAAGCCTATGCAGTTGATCTGCCAACACAATTGACAATATCCAATACTCTCAACACCGCATATCAGGTTGGCTACTACCCCTCCGGTGAGATCCTATAGCCTGCTGACAACTCGTGTTTCAATCCGTTTGAAACAGGGGAGAATTATTGCAGACATAAATGGAAGCGGATAAAAATAAGGGATCTAGAAATAGTGTCTGATACTATTTCTTTTAAGGGTCTTGCAAGCATTTGTCTTGAGAGAAGGGAGAAAAGATACTCCCTGCAGGAATGTCTGATACTAATATTTTTGGTTAAATTAGATCCCGTCTATGTTTTCTGTTTCTACTTACCTCTTCACAGTCTTTAGTCCTGAACAAAACCATGGCCCTTGTGCTACTGCAGCATGTCAATCTGTTGCTTTTCTATTCTCAAGACAAATAGCAGCCACATTGGCAATCATGCCCCGCCCCAAGCATCTGCAACAAGGTTGTGGCCATACATCAATGAATTTGAAGGATGCTTATTTATTTACATCATCTGCAGATTTTTAACCAGTTCTAGAAAAGGGAGAAAAGATGGTCCCTGCAGGAATACAATAAATGATGGAGAATGTATGTAGTGAAGGCGGCTGTGAGCTTGTATGATGTCTGTCATACCCCATGGTGAAGATAATTTATGACACAGTAGTGCTAAAATGGGAACATATATCGACCAACCTACAGTAAGTCCAACGGAAGGTAAATAAGATCATATAAAGTATTTACAGAATCAACTATCTCTAAATTTTACTGTGTAGTTTATAGGCAACAAATCAGCAAGATACAAATATATTCACCACAGTTGACTTTTGTTGTATTTTTCATGAAAACAAAACAACGACAAGCATTGCAGCTATAAGTTTTTGTATCAACACCAGAGAGACAAAGTGGGCTACTCTTTAGAAAAAATGATCTCTTAATTGAGTTAGACAATATTGTACGGGTCAAATATTCGATTCAAAGTATGTTTTGCATCTTTGAGTAATAGCTTAAGTGACTTGTCTACTGTACGCATAACAAAGAGCCTATACTGCATTTTTATGAGTTACAGTTAATCATTGACAATAACTAAGTTTTCAGACTGGGTAACAAAGCTAATATGACTGTCTCGGACTCTCGGATGTAAAACATAAACTAAGGCCTACAAGCAATATGAATGTCTCGGATGTAATCACATCAATAGACAACCATGTGAAAAGGAAGCATAATAAAACGCCTACATATGAGTCAGTGTGAAAGTAATGAAGGTCATTCTGATTGTTTGGCTAATATGTTCTCAAGTGCACGTAAGTTGCCATATGTTTTAACTGGACATCTTAAATGACTTCCGTTTCCAGATACCAGTGATCATTCTAAAAAGTAATTTACAAACAATCAAAAGAAAATTGCATAAACAACTTACCAAAGCCAAAAAAAATCTTCACAAATTTGATTAGTAAATAAAATTATCTAATTGGCTATGATCTCACATTACCAACCATCATTAGCAAATAGCCTAAATGCATTAGCATACATAAAAATGTAAATCAAGCGCAAATTAAAAGTAAAACTTGCCGTTCTATTTCAAAATCAGATAGATACATAACCATAAGATCCATATCCTAATTCCAACTACAACAAAACAAGAAGTTTTGCTAAAACCCAACCCGTAATAACAAACTTAAGCCTTCTTTGGAGATTTCTTAGGCGATGGCTTGGTCTTGTCGCCCTCGGTGGCAGCAGATTTCTTAGGCAAAAGCACGGGGTTGATGTTGGGCAACACTCCACCGCTAGAAATGGTAACACCAGCAAGCAGTTTCCCCAATTCTTCATCATTCCTGATGGCCAAAAGCAAATGGCGTGGGTTAATCCTTGTCTTCTTGTTGTCTCTTGCAGCATTTCCGGCCAATTCCAAAACCTCAGCAGCAAGGTATTCAAGGACAGCAGCGAGATAAATAGGAGCACCAGAACCAGTCCTCT
This sequence comes from Glebionis coronaria, assembly GCA_025667525.1. NCBI lineage: Eukaryota > Viridiplantae > Streptophyta > Magnoliopsida > Asterales > Asteraceae > Glebionis > Glebionis coronaria. Next base: position 108,171,629 of record CM046879.1, on the reverse strand, counting down.
TAGCATATCTTCCTTTCTTCAAAAACCTTCCAATTCTTCCCACTGGAAACTGAAGCCCTGCTTTCACTGATTTCGTAACCGCCTTCTTTCGCACTCCGGCTCCCTTTCGTCCTCCCGCTCCCTTTGTCTTTCCTGATTCCATCTTTTCTTTTTTTTTTTTAAAATGAATTTGGATCTGCTTTTTGAGATTTGAAAATGTGTTTGGTGAGAAATGAGAGAGAGTGAGTGCGGTTTATATAATTGTGTGGGTGAGTTTGACAGGTTGGCGATCCGTGTCTTGTGTTTCTTTTTTGGCCGTTGGATGGTTTAAATGAGATGAAAGGGGTGATCCAATGGTTTTGAGGTGTGACATGCTGGAGATCCGTGGCTTCTTATTTGTATCAGATTTTTTGTTCATTTGTCTTTTACTAAACAAATTGGAGCAACTTTTTCTCTTTTAAACAAAATAATTTTGTTTTTTCATTTGCTTTATCACACATTGTTCCTTTTATTCATTCAGGGGAATGATAAATCCGAAATAAAATAATATATTTGTATGTGAGAAGTGAAATATAATAGCTAATATGGTCCGTTGATTAATAAGTGTGAGTTTTGTCAAAGCATCCTGACCATTCTTTTAACTACTCTCCCATTCTTATGGTGTATCTCACCTATACACGATCACACCCACCCACATCCTGACCATAGAAATAATCTTCCTTATCTTCCTCCCCCATTTTTCTCTCAGCCATAGATAGAGTTATCCATAAAAAAATACTAGGTCGAGAGATCTACAACTTTCTTGATCTAACTTTACCTAAAAAATACTTTCTGATTCATCAAATCCATAAATCAGTTTGTTGTGATTCGAGGAAGAAGAGTAATAAAGATGAGAATCCTCCCATACCCTAATTATATTCACACCTCATCCTCATATAAAAACCTTTCCCTCACCACTCATCTCAGATCTCACAAATCTCTCACCCGACTTTCTGGATCTTTCATGATCTCACCAACATCAACCCTAGCTTTAATTTGATATATGAAAGTCTATGTTCCGCATGAAGTTGTCGGTGTTTGTTTGGGTTTTCCGGCAAACATATGCCACCAGTAGTAAGTCGCAATATATTTTCTTTATAGTTTTTAATTATTGTTGTTTATTTATTTGATAAATTGAAGTTATAATTATCTAATTTGTGTAGGAGGTGGCTCATACTGAAGAAATACTCAATTATCTGAATATTTTTTTTTCAGGTATATAAATATTATTGCTCCTTTATTAGTCACATTATATATATGGGTTTTAACTTAAGTTGCCTATTAGTTAAAAAATTTAATCGTTACTAAAACTAGAATCAATTTGAAATAAAAGTGTTAATTTTTTATACAAATTATTTTTTGTTTCTTAATTGTTGTTTTATGGTATTCTAGGCTTTGGGAGGATATGGATATTTGCTTTTTGGTTTGAAAGGGAGTTGATGCTCAGGGGCGGTTATATTTGATGCTGATGGTATACTTACATGTTACTTCATCATATACTACTAAAGAGATGGAACAAGTGCTAATATTTTTCTTTTCCTTTCTTTGTAGACATGGAAAAGATGAACTATAGTTTTGTGAATGTACTTTTTGGAGAATATAGGTCAAAAAGGTGTTTCATCTGTTTTGCCTTTATCAAATGCAGTTACAAATCTTGCTATTTTCTTTCTTAGTTCCATGTTAAATAAAAAATGCCATATTTTTGTCTTTTATATTAATTTATCTTTATATATTTGGGAAATTTGCAGGTTCTGTAATTGGAAAGCACAACTTATCGCGAGGCCCTTCCACTTTCAGCCTATGAAATACTTAGGTATGTTTTTAAAAACCCTAACGCATCGACTCTATTTTCTATGATTATTTTGTTGCACCACTGTTGGTGTTTTGCGCATAAATGTTGGCGTGGTGCTAGATTATGTCGAGATGCTTTTAATGTGCTTATTTCTAGTACCATTTTGATAATGGTGAGTATTTCATGTTAACAGGTTCAACCAAACCCCACAATTCTGTAAAGGTTAACGGATACATCGGGGGTCCTACATTGGAAGTGAGCAATGGCGTGCAACAAAATGTTCATCACGGTAATGCTCTCTCTAATTTAGTGAAGTTTAACCGAAATCGTAGCTTTTCAGTTCGGCCAAAAGATCAGTGTAATAGACAATTTGTATATTTTTAACAGAACGGTATTTGTCGTAATTTAGGTGAGCTACAACCTTAGGTAACAAGCTTCAGAACTTTAACTTCTAAAACAAGCTGCAATTTGAAGCTTAATTTTTTCCTTTTTTACCTGCACTTTGTTGTTGACAAATACATAGTAAGAACCTCTCGGGTAATTATATTTTTAGATTTTAAGACCGTTACAAAACTAATGGCTAATGGTTTTTGTCAGTTTGGTTGAATAGGGATTAAATACTCAGTCCATTAAAATTCTATGGTTTTTGCTTTCTAGGCTGGAGTTGAAGTCACTTGATCCTTTTCTTAAACAAAAGAACGTGACCTCCTTATTCAGTTGTGTTGCTGATCTGAAACCACGGGATAAAGATACGTGGATAGATGTTGATATGACCTTTGTTGGATGGGTCCGGGTTCTCGCATATCTCGGCCGTTCGTAGACGATTTTGAAAAGGCAGGTAAATGTGATTTCTTTCCCTGCCACTTTGACAGCCATAGATCTTTGCCCTCATTTTTTGACCACACATCTTACATCCCACCAAACCAAATGCTAACCAAGCTCGATCTTTATTCCAAATGCATAGTGAGGATCAATCAGGGGTGTTGATGTTGGAGAAGCTGCGGATGAATTTTCATAGGGGGTTGGGGATGCAGAAGAAGGCGATTCTGGAACGAACTCATGTTTAGTACACACTGACTTTAGTTTTGTTTAACATGTGAATATACATATTTCCAGGTTTTGATTTGAAAATGTCAACAATTATTGTTGTGGAACGTCGGTCGGTGCAAAGGAAACCGATGAAACATATGGATTGTCAAGTAGACCTAGATTCTCCCCCAGGTTAGTTGGAGTTTAGATTTTTATAAAGGTCAACCCAATTGGATATGCTTAACTGATAAATGTATGGATTGGGTATAACTTAACTGTATACTATTTTTCATTAAAATTAAATAAAAAAAGATTGATTAATAACTTTACTTTATATCAAAAAGATTTGATGCAAATTCCTCCTTTACGAGTTTTGGCTATATACATTGTAAGAGTTTATAGGAGCCTATTGTGTTTTGAAATCTGCTTATGTCTTCGATACAACGTAGAGTCTATAAGATTAGTTGGAACATAAAACTTTTTTTAATAAACAGGCTAGAGTTGCTTATGTGGCTATCTCAAAACACCCCCTACTTTAGCTATATACTATGTTTTGTAATGTTAAATGGTTGAAATCTATTATATGCATGCAATGATGCAACGTGTGGTGGTCTTTTTTCTATACACTTTTCGTAAATTATTTAGTTTACACTTTACGGTATATTGCAATTGCTTAGTTTTCTTTGATTTCGTTTTCGCAATTTTATTGGTCTCAAGATAGTTTCTAACTTTCTCGCTGTTTGGCTTAGTGATTTAATTCCTGACGAAGCAAGCTTCCTACACTTGTAACCGTTGGTGGGTAGTTGAAGCTCGACAGATGGTTATTTTAAATATCTGATCTGTTAAATGAGGGGAAATTTGTGGTACCATTTCTATTACTAAAAGATGATTCAACTCGATGACTCTTTGGTTTCTAATCTGATATATGCAATATGTGTAGGTGTTTTAGTGCAACTCAGTTGGGCGGGATCAGATGGTTCCCAAATGTCGTGACTGCGGGTTTTGGTGGCAGCCTGGAAGTTTCGTAGGAGCGGGTGTAGGTGGAAGCCTTCAAATGTCGTGGCTGCGGGTGTAGGTTGCAGTAATCATTGGGTTGCTGGTCCTACAAACGACTTTACATCAGTATATAGTGGAAGTGGACGTTTAAAGGTATCACAACGGCCTTATCTTTATCGTTAAAGGATTTTTATCGGGTGAAAATATGACTACATTGGTGCACAAAAAAATATACTTAAGTTTTGTCTTGCTTCAAAGTTCTATAAATTCTACTATATTAATGCTAAAAAAATATAAAATGCCTATACACATACTTTATTTGTGTATGATACTGCTTTATGCAGAGGTGCAAAGATTTGCTATAGAATTAAGTACACAAATAAAGATTTGCAAAGATTAACAATAGGGTAGGATATTTATGAGTGAATAGTTATTTGTTTGGGCCTTATGAACATGAGTACTTTGATTTTCAATTTGTCTAGACCTGAATGTTGCACGTCTGTTTGTCTAGGTTAATACAGTTGGAGGAAGGGCAACAAACGTCACATCAACAGGCTTGAACCTACTGGAATCCTGGCCAAGTACACACAACTACCATGTTCAAATGCACAGTTGGTAGCAAAAATAGTTGATGGTTCGGTGTTGGCTGGTGAACCGCCATTGATGTCGGCCATATCAGGCGGCCAACTGGTTAAAATCCATATGAAATAAAACATATTAAGCAGTGGCATGTCATCAATTGCATCAAAGGTGTAATAGCTTTTGCGATTTTCGTATGTACTGTTTATGAGTTATAACCTCTTAAACCTGTTCTTTATGCACAATCGGCTTCGGGTTTGTAGAACGTACGTATCCATGTTAACTCTTTACGCATGTTCATTATATATGCTTTATTAGCTTCTACTTGTTCTAAATCTATAAACATCTCCTAGAAATTACCCGTCGCGAAGCGCGGGCATTAATCCTCGTATACATAAATCAAAAACACTTTACCTATAAGGATTTGTTTGATATGCATATTATGGCGAAATAAAATAAATAAATTAATTAAATGAAGAATATAATATAGCCTAAATATGGTTTCCAGATCGGAGATCCATCAGACGGTATCTCCCCATGGCCTTTCACCTCTGAAGGAGTGAAAGGTTAGTCCATATGCAATAGAAGTGGGCAAACCTTTCGAGTTGAACTATGTCAAGTTGGAGACACCTCTTTAGTTATGAGATGATTAGACGGCTAGGCTAATTGATCAAAGTGGGTAGCTCCAGTAGACCCAAAGATCATGGAACAAATAGGGTGGGTAGGCCCAACCACCATACTACACGTATAGACGCGAACCCTTTACACATTAGACTACTATAGACCTGTTCATCATTTATGGATTTTAGGTAAGAAGATTAGTGTTGAGTTTATACAGTAATGCTTACTTTGATTGAGATGGTACTCAATCCTAGTGATAGTAGGACTTCATTTTAAATGATAATACTACTACATATACGTGCTTGACGAAAAGCACTGTTGCACTACTCATTTATAAAATAAGAATACTTTACAGTTTGGGAAGCTGTTAAGAATATTGTCTTATATAGGTGTTCTACTTGCTTCAAGCATCCTACGCAATGTACTATGACAATGCTGGTATTATTGTATTAGCACTTGAGCGCACATATACAAAATTACAATCATCGTATTATTCAAAATCTTCACTATTTGTAAGTTTCTGAAATAAGCATTCTCAAAGTTCACTCAGATGAAAACTCAACATGTCCTTGTGTAAAGTCAATGTCTTGTTATCCAACATGTTCATCATGTTAGGAACATTGGACTTTGACCTTCTAGTAGTCTCATGTATATCTGTTTTCAAGTATTTGGATAATGGAACAGTAAGTAGTTTTATTAAATAATGAATTGATATACTTGGTATGATCGTCTTCATTTGTACTATTGTGTTCTATATTAGCATATTTAATCCATGATTAATTTACTTATTCTAAATCATCCACTGTCAGTTGTTGATGTGGGAGTATCGATGAATTAAGACAAATATGAGTCTTTTGGTCATATTCATTTGGAAAGAATATTAATTAATGATGTCGCCAAACTCATATGTGTTCATTGGATGAACATTGGATTGACCCAACCTACGAGAATTCACTGCCTGGATCGTCGTCAATAGTGAATCTCGCAAGTGGCTGAATCTCTCATCCTTACACTTGAGATGCAAGCAGGTTTTGTATGTATGGAATGTCAATCTTTGATATGGTTCAATGTTGTCCTGAACAAGGCTTTTATAAAGACCATTTTCACGTGCGATGTGAAACACATGAACGACATGTGCAGTCAAAATAGGATTTGTTCCTCCACATGTATTGGAGTTTGATACAACTGGGCCCCTCGATGAATTGTACAGATGTATGTGTGGCCACACCCAAATGTAATTAAGATGATACTTGATTAATTTGGTAATCTAGTTCAATATCTATATCGAGAAACAAAATAGTTAAACTTAAGAATGACTTTTCATCCATGTCTAAAGTTTATCAGAGTATCTGAAACAAAAGTATGAGTGATATCTAAACCATTTAAATGAGATGTTTAAGAAACTATCCTCATATGTTTTGGGGGCATTGATGTGTTGCTAGACGCTAACCTTTGCTTGTATAATTACTTGATCATTATGACGTGTGCAATTGGGAGCTGTAGGAGTATGCTCTTGTCATAATAACTAATTATATGGCCTAGACACATGTAAGCCTATGGGATCATACACATATACACAGAGGTAGCAGTTGATATATACCATGTCTATTGTATTTACGGTATATAGATAACCTAGTAACTCGAGATGGCTATGGGGCTTCTATTGCAACCCATCTAGAGCCCATTTATTTTCGGCAAATAAAGGAGTCAAAAGGGATTCAAAATAAAACGTTTCATTATTGGTTTTAAAACATAGTGCTAATTTGGTAACTTATATATAATTGATTTATAAATCAATACATTAAATGACTTTGACAATATAGTCATTCATGAATCATTTTCTTTTTAAAAAGACAAGACACACGGCAAGAAAAATAACTATGCAAAAGGAATGGGTTTTTTTTATCTCTCAGCTTTAACTATTGTAGTTAAAGGCTTAATGATGTGTTACGGGTTATCAAGACTAGCATCTATCTGGTATACAAGGACGTATAGTGTGAATACATAATATAGATGATGTACTTTGATCATTGGGTTTCTTGGTTAGATTTTTTGTTGGTGATTGGTCTCCATTCGATCCTACTGAATCACGCTACAAAGGTATACTTTTATTATCTTTTATTTTGATTAATCATATGACTATATGAATCCGTTCATAGGTGATCTCTCCGACGCATTTATTATTTATGCATATCATATATATATGAATAATTACCTATAAGGTCAATGATGACATGGTGGCGATTCCAAGCAGTGATACAGTGAAGAAAGCATTAATGACACTAAAACCTCATGATGATGAAATAAACCTTCTCCACTAGCACCTTCATCAAAAGATCCCTCATCAAGATTAATTTATTCTCTCCTATGTGGAAAACGCTGATGTTGTATGTTATTAAATGTCTGGGAGGAAACCAAGGATCTCATGACCAACTTCGTGGGTCAGCAGACGATCGTTTACAGCCTTATTTTGGGTTTGGGTATTGGAATCGCTCACGTTCTCTACTCTGACCTCATCGATAAACTAGTTAACAAATGGAAGAAGAATAGACTATCAACCATCTACTACACTCGATACATTTCTCTGATCATATGGCACTTCTTGGGAGACAAGTATCATCCTTATGAACCTCTTTCTCTCTCGTTCGCATCACCACTACGTATCTGAAGACTCTGCTGGAATATGAAGTGCCTCTGACGAGAAACATGCTAAAAGTTGCTGGTCATGGTGGACCAGGGAGCTCTTGATCCCTCAAACAGAGGTGAATACAGAAGAAACCTCTGAAAAGTCTTTGTCCAAGACATCTGTGCAGACTATCTATCAGTCCAAGGCTCCCAAGGATAAGAAGAAAAGAAAGAAGGAAACCCCCTTCCTCTGAACCAACATCTTCTAAAGACGTTCGCAGAAAGAAGAAGTCCAAGAAACAATCATCTGTTACTCAACATGATGACATTATCGTTGAGACAAACTCGAATGAACAACATGTATCTGGCGTCTCTATATCAGCTGAGACATCAGGGAACCCTTCTACCGCTCATATCTCCAAGGTATTAAGTTTGAATCTCTTTTATTTTTTGAGGTTCACAAGCAATCACTCTCAATCATATGTAGGTAAGAGTGATGAAGTTTAGGGTTTACCTCGACCCTTAGATCCCTTAAGACCTCAGTACACTATGTCTCTGCATTAGGAAGTGATTCATTTGTGCTTATAACGCAACCCAATGATCCTATACCCTCTGGACAGTGATATGGGAAACAACAACTAGAGTACACATATGTCTCGACCCAGAGTGTCTGTACTTCACTCAGTCTCTGGTTCCCCTCATGATTAAAAGAGTCCCAAAGAATGTATTCTTTTGGGAAGACTAATAATCATCCTTAGTCTTCCTAGGGGCAACGAGAAAATAACGACCATTCCCTTCATCATATTCACAAATTAAAAGAGTCCCACGTAGTAATCCTTATGGGGAACTGGATAATCACACCCAACTATCCTGGGGGCAACGAACGGCGACCACTCACCTTATCATGCTTCATCATTAAAAGAGTACCAAGGAGTAATCCTTATGGGGGAGTTGTATAATCACACCCAACTATCCTAGGGGCAGCGAACGACGACCATTCACCATATCATGTTTCACATTAAAAGAGTCCCAAGGAGTAATCCTTAAGGGGGACCCGGATAATCATGCCCAACTATCCCAGGGGCAGCGAATGGTGACCATTCACTTTATCACTAATTCACAATAAAAGAGTCCCAAGGAGGGATCCTTGGGGGTCTGGATAAACACACCCAACTTTCCTAGGGGCAACGAATGACGATCTTTACCCTCATTACAAATTCATCATTCTGGCACTAACACATCTTATACATGAACAAAATCCAAATGATGAACAGATGGATGACATCATTGGGGTCTCCACTATCACTGATTATGCTGAATCTGATATGGAATCCATGCAAGAGGATGATGTTATGAAGATTGAAGAGGATACCACCATTTCTAGGTTCGAAGACATGGAGAATAATGATAACCAAGTTACTTCCGCTGCCATAAGATATGTACTCACATCCCCACCAAATATCAAAGAACTTGCAAATATGAAACTCTGGTCCCAAAAGCAAGAAGCACCAATCCCTAGCCCAGTTCCATTCCCAATAATGACAGATGTCTAGGAACTGGGTGCCAGGAATCTCTGGGAAGAGCAACAAAAACTCAAACCCATTCCATTTCCTTCATTACCAAGTGTTCAGGTGCTAGGTGCTGAGGATCTTTGGGTCAAGAGATGTGATGTCAGCTTGCCCAAACTAGACGCAAAATAAGATGCTATTTTGTCTGAACTCAAGACTCTATCAAATGCTATTGTAGACCTGACAAACAACTTCGGGAGCTCTATGACTAAATATCTATAGTCTACCCTTAAATCATTACTCCCTTAACTTTTGGGTGATGCTCTCAAGATCAATCTACCACCAATGCTGAACACTAGTATTGATCAACATTTGTCCTTTGCTATAACTGTTGCTATTAAGGAGAATGCCGTTGCACTAGCCAAAGCATCAAAACCTGCTAAGTCTCATTTGAAGAAACTACTTCAAGGAGAATTAAAAGAAATCTGCATTTTTGTGCATGAGGAGTTTGTAAATTTCATAAAGTCGAGCCCAAAAGATTCATTGTACTTGAGAAATATCTGAAACAGACCTTCAGACACTCTGTGAAGGTTGAACTCTCCACCATCACTGATAAATATATACAGATTGCACCAAGCATGTCATGAAAAACTTGCAAATGCTGGAAAAGATTACAAATCTCAAATTTCCAGCGATTGGACCTATAAGTCATCTCTCTGAAACACTCTCCAGCATGTCTAAAGACTTCAATGAATTGGTATATTTAGTCTCAAAGGTCGTTGGCATGCGTGAATCAATTGTAGCTTTGTCTAGAGCTACACCTGAGGGGGACAAATCTGCTGCAAACGACACACCAAAGTAGGGCTGAGCACGACAGACCCAAAACCGACCCGGACCGGGCCGAACCGAACGGGACCGAGCAATTTCGGTCCGGTCCTCGGTCCGGGGTTTTGGACGAATTCGGTCCTCGGTCCACTCAGTCCGGTCCGGTCCAGTTCAGTCTTACCAAAATCTCGTCAAATATGTCTAATAGGACCGGACCAGACCAAGGACTGAACCGGACCAGACCAACCCGAACCAGACCGGACTATTTCGGTCCGGTCTCGGTCCGAGGTTTCGGACCATTTCGGTCTTCGGTCAGGTCCGGTCTTGGCCGGTCCGGTTCGGTCCCAGACCGATGCTCAGCCCTACACCAAAGACAGAGACTTAGAAAACCACCTATGCACTAGAGACAATAAATGTTCATCATACTCTGATGAAGGAACTAAGGGGGAGCAAGCCAATGAGCATCCAACAAAGAAGCTTAAACCTACCATCATACCAACACCCACTCCTATGAGATCAGTCTCTGACAAAGAGTTTGAAGCTTTTGCTGCTAACCTCAACAAGCCGTATGAGACTCCCTTTTCACCATCCCCTCTTTATGAATCTTCCAAAGACAAAGGAAAATATGTTACAAATGAAGAGGAACAAGTATTGAAGATCATATCTCTCTAAGCGGAAGGAGGATACTCTGTCAAACTCCTAGAGCTTCACAAGTTTAGAAGCTCTAGTGAAAACCCCATGACTTTGAAAGAAGCACATGCTCAAATGGCTGAACAGAAACGACTTGTAGATCTCTAGCAAGCTAAATAGAAAAGCATAGAAGTATTGAAGCAACTCACTCCCACTGCTAAGGAAGCTCAGAGGCAAAAACTAGCTAAGATTGAATCCAAGAGAAACAAGATCAAGGAAGAATATCTGAAGGTGGCAAATGAAAGAGCTAACCCATATCAAATCACCAAATACAACTGCTTCGCTGATAGGAATAAGAAGGTGAACATGACCATCTTCAGAGGAAATTCACCAACCAACTACAAAGATGACAATGACTTCAAGCTAAAGAGTCAGGGACTCTCTGAGTGATTGGAACTCCTATCTCTGGCAACCAACAAATCTGGGCCTGGTGCAGCCCAAATGATGAAGAATATCCAAGCTAAAATTGACTGGGTAAAAGAGACAGCTCACAAGCTCAAGATGCCATTACCACACCAACTATCTGATGACCAGCCCAGGAACACTAGGAAACGAAAAACTCCAATGGGTTAGATATTTGAAAGATTGGTCATAGAGGATGTGGTCGTTAATAGAATGTACAGAAATATGGTACTTACCAAATAAATAACCAAACCAGTGGATGGTCAAGCAATCACAGAACCAGAGAAAGGCATGATCTTTATGAACATAAATTATGATTACAGTTTTCAGAGGGAAAGAGAGCTGTACCTAGCCTCCACAACGTAGCTAATAAGACTCAAACAAATACTTCTGTTGAACTGCGAGTATGCAGATGTTTTGGATAATGAGTTCGAAATGGAAATCAATTATAGAGCTCACAAAGCTGAAGCTGAGAAAATCTGTGAGCTCAATCTTGATTCTTGAAGACCTTTTTATGTTTTATCTTGTAATCACCTTTTGGTGCATCTGTAATAGAATAGGTTGTTCAATAAAACTTCAAGTATGTTTGTTAAATTATGTGTAAGAAGAAGTTGTGTACTTACTTATAATAATTTTATACTTAGTATAATTTATGCTCAAATAGGGGGAGATTGTTGGCCCAATGAAAGTTCTAACTATGGCCCAGTCTATATTTGTTTTAAATTAGACTAAGTATTACTTGTCGCTGTAGACCCCATCGACAGAGACTAGACCAGCTGAAGGTAAAGCCTCGGATAACACATCAGAAACATTCACGTCAAAGACAACATTAGAGAAGTCGAAGATTATCTGAAGTCATACTCACCAGCTCTTATGGATAAGATGGTATGTAGAAGGAATGTGTTGGTGTTCGAGGATTTCTGAGGTGGCAATACTCAAAGGTCACTCCAGACCCTTTTAAGATCTTGCGAGCAAAGACTTGCCTTATCTCTTTATCGTTTAGGCGGGAGAATCTCTAAAGCACTTTGGACGGGACAAAGTGAAGATTCAAGATAAAGAAGCCTAGTACGACCTAGTGGGAGAAGTGGAAAGTTGGAAGAACTGTTCATAAAAAGTTGGTTAAAGGCATGCCCAATAATAGACATGCATTTAATGAAGTGTACTACTTTCACTCAGAATCTGACACGTGCCAACTACCCCTACTAAGGTAACATCCTCGTACCACTATAAATAGAGATAGAAAAGAGGAGAAAAGCATCACTTGTATTTATTGATAATATCCTTTGTCTTTTCTCCTTGTTGAACCTCTGGAGTTCTTTGTTGTGTTCCAACGACTCTTAGGTTCACTTGTAAACTTGAGTCTCGAATCAAGTTTACTTGTTCAAAGGGTTCTTTCTTTTATTGTCATTCAACAAGTGTGATCCATAACACTTTGTAATACTTTGTTTATAAGCAATAAAGCATTACACGTTTGAAAACTAAATCACTAAGTGTTATCTTGAATTCGAGTTATAGTATTAAATAGGCGTATTTTGGGACTTTCACCCACCATAAAGGCACAAAAAAGTACCTAGTATTTGTTATCCTGTTTATAGTTTAGTGCCAGTTATTGTCAGAGTTTGTTCTGTGTTTTTGTTTATTTAATATTTTTGACCAGTAAAAACGTATTATTTTTTTCCGCACTTTCAACTTCACAGTTTTATAATGTATACAAAATTATAAAAATAAAAAAATGAAAAAGTTAAGGATACAAATGGTGAAAATGAAGGGTCTTAAAGGCCTTGGTATAATAACGCCCGAGCGGCGTTAGAGCCGACATGACACGACGTTGGTCAGCGTTACTATACCGCCCTCGACGTTGCTCTCAGGGCGTTGGACCTGACGTTATCGCGCGTTAGGGTGAAAAATGTAAAAAAACAAAATGTCAAACATCCCTTTTTGATATTTAAAGTGATAAAGAAGAAAAAAATGGAGAAAGTGTACACTTGATTTTCGTGTTTCTTGTTGTTGTTGAAGGCATTGTACATAAAACTTATCAGGGAAGATGGAGACAACAATGGAGGAGGCTATAAAAAATCTACATGTTTATAAAGTATAGATATTTTAGGCCCATGAATTTTGTATCAATTTATTTTGGCCCGATGCATGTTTATCTTATTTTAAAATATATTTAAGGCTCAATGTATAGAATTTATGCAAGGCCCAATGTATGTTTTTTTGTGTTTTTTTAAAAGTATGATAATATGTATTTTTATTTAATAAATGAAATGGTCAATTTTTAAATTAATAAAATGTTTGTTTAGGAGGTTTTATGAAAATAAGGAGGTGAGTGGTGTTTGTTGATCCCAAACTTAGATCGATTTAGCTTTGTGTTATCGAGATTAAATCAAGTATAACACATAGAGAAACTTTGTGTATTCAACAATCTAAGTATTATGCGGAAACTAATACTCAGAACGAAGAACAAACCGAATATATGAATACCAAACTTTCACTTTGATTAATAATAACAATGAAAGATTACAATGAAAGTGTTATGAGATATGTGGAAGAGATGTGTGAAAAAGATGTGTCTTATGTCTAACCCTAAGGCCTCCTTTTATAGGTTTAAGGAGCCTTGTACAAAAAGATAAGATCAACTATTTTAGGAAAAGACATAAGATAAACATAACTTATTGACTAAATCTTTTTAAACATTAAGAATATATTCTGAATTCTTATCTTCATATTTTGTCCACCATCTTGAAGAATTCATCATTGGCAGATTTAGTCCTTGTCTTTGTCTTTAAGATTCTTCTTGTCAACGCCTTGATAATTCTTATCAGCGTCTCATCTGTCAGCGCCTCGTTTACTCTTGTCAGCGCCCAATTTCCTCTTGTCAGCATTCAAGTGATTTAGCTAATTTTATTCCCAACAATCCTCCCCTAAACTTGATATTTACTCTAGTAATCAAGTTTCTGAATAAAATAAAACATACAGAGAGGATTCTTACAAATATACTTATCCTTGAATTTGAGTAATAATAAATCTCGAAAATTCAATCACTCAAATCTCTTGTATAGTCAGCCTTCACTTGGTCTTAATCATCTTCAGCACCTGTAGAGTCTTTGAAGATTTCTTTATTACTTTTGTCACTCAAATTCGATTGCTCCTCCCCTTTTTAAGACTCCTCTCCAAGATCAAAATACAAGGACGGAACTAAGGATGTCCTCCTTGCATCAGCTTCCAAAACAACAAGTCTGTCCGTTCAAAATAGTGATCCTTGACAATTTGTACCATTTATGTATTATGCTTTTACAAGCTAATACAGATTTTCGTCAATTCCATTAATGTCAAAGGTTTCATACTGTCCTCATCCACATTCGGGAAATGAATCCTCAATGTTGATTCATAGGACACGGGGATGGACTTACTGATGATAAGACTGACTTGACCTGCATTAAAGCTAGTGCCAATAGTCTCAGCCATCTCCATAACACTATACACCCTTGTGAAAGTGATCTCTGCTGCTACTATTTGTCAATCACTAGGAAGAACATCTCAATGATCATTAGGCTTCCAAATATCAAAAATTTGAAAAATGAAAGGGTGATGAAACATTTTGGGACTATAAAGAAGTTTATAAATGACATCAGCTAAGATGTCATAGCATAAAATGGACTTGTGAATGGAAAACTTTAGTTAGAACATAAACAAAGGTAATAATCCTAAGGAAGTTAACTAGTCTCTAATAAGCAAGAGTGACAAACATTGTTCATGCATACACTCATGCAAAAGCATGATAGACACACATGAACTCTAGAGTCCTTTGTTCACAAATGCCCCAAAGAGAAAGTTAACTCATATAAAACCTTTGCAACTCCCCAAGTAAGCCCAAAAATATATATCTACCCCAAGTCACCCATACGACCACACCCAATTCTAGGTCAAAAGTCTTGGCAGCATGCACAGTATATCAACTTTGCATGCTACAATGCCTAACGAATTAGAAAACTAAATCGTACTCACCAGTGGACACAATCTAGAATTGTGCAAGAGTGCTCTAAGAGTACCCAAAAACCTAAAGGTTTACCTCCCCTTAATAGAAGCATACAAATCATTATATGTGAAGAAGCAAAAATTTATCTCAAGATAGGAATGTAAACACTCCAACCATCATAAATAAAAGTTTGCAATTATGTATCCATCCAAATGTAGCTCCATATTCCTGCATAGTTAGACAAAAACCACAAAACACACACCAACAGAGGCTACCCTATCCCATAATAATGGGTAGAGATAACATGTTAGTGGATAAAAATAATAATAGTGGAAAGACCAACAATGCATGTTCCTTGAGCATCCACTATCCCAATATCCTTGATCATTAACCTGCTTTTGGATAGGCTGCTCAAAAAGAAAACAAATTAGTTTTCTTTGGAGATGCAAGCCTTGTCAGACTTAGATCTGTCTAGTTGTTCAACTAGAGTGGACTTATTCTTTACCACAAATCCCTGTTCATCCCTTTGGGACCTAATCACCCAATTTGTTCCAATGAGTCTAGTAATGACCTTCTCAAGATATTTAAGTCTTTTGCAACTCATTAAAATACCATTAAAATTGGAGTTTTGCTCTTGTTTAGGTTTCCATGTTAAGTGGGATGATGCTTTAGACCCTTGAACCTTACTAACCAAGTATCTTTGTTTATATGGTCTAAAATAAGGTCTCATACCAAACTTGGAGCTGTCAGCGCTGCATTTGTGCCTGCCAGCGTTGAATTTGTTCTTGTCAGCACTGAATTTGTTCCCGTCAGCGCTGAATTTGTTCCCGTCAGCGCTGAATTTGTTCTTGTCAGCGCCTAGATTAGGGTTTGCTATAGGAACATACTGCCTGTTTGACCAAGTGTTGGTCTTTTGAAAGGGCCTTTGTCCATGGGTATTAGCTGCCTTAAAGAAGAAAGGAGCTGGTCTAGTAGCTTGTGGTCTAGTGTGGACAAAAGGTCTATGGTTGACTTTGGATGACCTATTGTCAGCGAATGAATTGTATCCACTCACACAATTATAGGCCAAATGTGAGAAGCTCCCACATGAGTAACAAGCCTTTTTGGACACAATCTTAGGCTTAGACTGATAAAACCCTGTCCCATTAACAATTGCTTGGCTTCTGAATGACCTAGGTTTCCTATACATTTCAGCGTATTTAACACTAGGTTGTTTCTTAATTGGGGAGCCAAGATTAACAGCTTTTCCAGTGATGGGATTGGTCACAGTGATAGGTGTAGATACTACTAGACTCTCAATGGGTGTAGGCACATATGGACTCTCACTAAGCATCCCACCCTTACAAACAAAGTGGGGTTGGCCTTCTTCCACTCTTCTAGGTCAATAACCTTTTGTTGATATTCCTCAACTAGAGAGAGAACTCTAGGTGGAGGAATAAATTCCTCTTCTTGGAGTTCTGGAATACCAGTCCAAGAGAGATCCTTTCTATGGACACCATAGAAGTTCCCAGCAGGTGGTGGAACAGCCACATATTCTTTCAACCCAATCCCATACATATCCCTAGAATCCCTTTATTCACTAACACATTTTTCTAGGGTTTGTGAGGCTTTATCAAATCTCTGAATTTTAAGGTCTACATTATCCTTATTTTTGATAGCCTCATCTAACTTAGCCTGTAATTCAACATTGACTCTCTCCATGATGTTTCTAATATCCATACTAGAGTTTAAATCATGTTTTAAGATATTAATTTTATCTTTTAGGTCAAACTCCATTTTCTTGTACTTAGAAACTGTCTTTTCAGTTTGAGTGAGAGCAATTTGATAGTTAGACAGTTTGCATCTCTCAGTACTCACATCATCTAACAATCTTAACACCTATTTGTTAAGTTTCTCAGTATTTAACCTACAAGAAGAGTTATCACATACCTCACTATCAGAACATGAAGATGAATTGGAACTTGTGGAATTTGAAGTAGACGTGGCCTTAACTGAAAACATCATCAGATTCTTCTTCACCTTCTTCCTTAGCCTGGTTCACCTCACGATATTGGATTTCGTTCTTCAAATCAAAGTTTCTCAACAAGCTCTAATACCACTTGTTGATCCCAAACTTAGATCGATTTAGCTTTGTGTTATCGAGATTAAATCAAGTATAACACGTAGAGAAACTTTGTGTATTCAACAATCTAAGTATTATGCGGAAACTAATACCCAGAACGAAGAACAAACAGAATATATGAATACCAAACTTTCACTTTGATTAATAATAACAATGAAAGATTACAATGAAAGTGTTATGAGATATGTGGAAGAGATGTGTGAAAAAGATGTGTCTTATGTCTAACCCTAAGGCCTCCTTTTATAGGTTTAAGGAGCCTTGTACAAAAAGATAAGATCAACTATTTTAGGAAAAGAAACATAACTTATTGACTAAATCTTTTTAAACATTAAGAATATATTCTGAATTCTTATCTTCATATTTTGTCCACCATCTTGAAGAATTCATCATTGGCAGATTTAGTCCTTGTCTTTGTCTTTAAGATTCTTCTTGTCAACGCCTTGATAATTCTTATCAGCGTCTTATCTGTCAGCACCTCGTTTACTCTTGTCAGCGTCCAATTTCCTCTTGTCAGCGTTCAAGTGATTTAGCTAATTTTATTCCCAACAGTGTTATAATTAAAGGAGCCTTTTTAACGACGAGTTAGTAAATAGTGATTTGAACTCACAGTAACATCCATTTGAGTAATATGCGAGCCTCCAACCTTCTCTTTTAGAGGATAAACCGCACTCCTGCTTCTATTTCTTTACCTCTAAAGGTCCTAGGTCCTTATTGAGACTCGTACTTGAGACAATTCTAATGTTACCCTTGGTGACCAACTGAGCTATCTTAGTTGGTTGTAATAATCATAAGAGTTGATGTTATTTTGATGTTATGCTAATGTAATAGCATTTTTATGTTATGGTGTTACGACACATACCTTTTATTGTAACCTCCCCATACAAAATAGTGTTAAAATGAACCTTGTAATATGATATTAACCTTGGGGACTTATTATGTAACTTGTATAATTACAGGGACTTAGGCTGCCAACTTGGAAACTCTCTTTGGACTTTGGATATGGGCTTGGCATTTGGGTTGTGTGAAGATAGAAGGCCCATCCTTGTTTTTGGGTTATGACCGTTGTGTTAAAAGTTGTATATTACCCTAACTCATTCTGAGTTAGGGTCAAGGGAGTGTGTGTGTTTGTTCCAGCCGTCAATGGCTACCAAACTCTCTTTCTTTATGATTCTGGGTTGATTCATCTTGTAGTTTCTATTTAATCTTTGTAAAACTATTATCAAGTAGATAATAGATCCAAACCATAATTATTTGTGGTGGATTTAGTGTTTTAAACTCTCTCTTTTATTCAGTTAGTTTTGAGATTAATATAAAGTGTTTTTGAATCATCATATCTTGTTTTTTCTACATGGTATCAGAGCCTAGTTTACGAATCTGACTCTGTTATTATGAAAAGTTTTTTGATAAATCCTTTCTTTTTGATACTTTTTTGATACAGTCTCTAAAAATTGGTTTTCCTTTGAACCAGCTTTTAAAATAGCTTTATACTCTCTCGATTTACAAAACCCCTATTTTTTGAAAAGAATTAGGGTTTGACTTTTTTTTGGGGATCTTTTGATTTAAAGGTTCGGTGACTAATTGGTGTTACTATTAGGTTCCTTGTGGCATTCTCACTATCATACGTGGTGAATCCCTAATATTTTACAAAAATTAGGGTTTATTGTTTGTGATCTGTTCTTGGAGGTTTCTTGGCGTTGTTTGGTTACTTTCTTGGCGGATCTGTTGACGTTGTTGATTTTCCCTAATCTCCGAGAAGAAAAATTAGGGTTTGTCATCTTGGAGGTTCTGATACCTTCTAGACTAAGTGAATATAGAAGTATCGGTTCGATTGTGCATGTTTTGGGCTCACTATAACACCTCTTACTCTCTCTCCTTTGATTGTTATTTGGTTATCTGTTTATTTATCTGTTTCTGTTACGTTGGTTGTTTTTTATTTCTTGACCTTATATTTTTGGATCCTCACTCACTGCTTGCCCTTGACCTACCACCCTTGAGTGGTTTGGAAGCCTGGGAACTTTGTTGGTAGTGGTGTGAGTTCTTTTTTACACTTGTGACTTTTCACCATGTCTGACATTGAGGGGTCTGCACATGGTGATGATGATGATACTCAGAGTGTGACTGATCCAGTCACACTCATTAGCAAACTTTATTTGAGTGATCCATTACACTTACACCCTAATGATACTACTGTTTTAACTTTTGTTTTTGTTAAATTAAAAGGGACTGAAAATTATCAAGTTTGGGCTAATGTAATGTTACTTGCTTTAGAAGGAAAGAATAGGATTGGTTTTATAGATGGTACTTGCAAAAAGGTCCTTAACTGATGAGATTTTGGGAAAACAGTAGGATAGGGTCAATGCTGTTTTTCTTGGTTAGATTTTGAACTCTATTTCTGAGGAACTGTTCATTGGACATTTTTTTTTCAAAAAAGGCTAAACATGTATGGAATGAACTAAAGGAAAACTACCATAAAGTTGATGGGTCTGTTATATTCAATCTTCATCATAAGATTAATACCCTTAAACAAAATGGGTCTAACTTGTCTGATTATTACCATAAATTGAATGCTTATTGGAAACAATATGATGCTATGATTGAATTGCCTAATTGTGTGTGTTCTGCTTCTAGTGAATTTAAGAAACATAATCAGTTGTTAAAGCTTATGCAATTTTTGATGGGGTTGGATGACTCTTACATGAGCATTAGAAGCTACATTCTCTATATAGAAAGTCTGCAAGATGTTAAGGGTGTCTATGCTATAATTTATAGTGAGGAATCTCATAGGTTAGCATCTGGGACTCTTGTTGGGTCCTCCCAAAGGACTCAGACATCTGCCTTCTTGTCTAATGGGCCTGCTAGAAACAATTTTCAGAGAAATCAGAACACTAACAGTGGGAATTATAGTCCTAACAATGGAAACAATTGCATGTTTAGACCTAACTATGTCACCATTGGATTTAGACCTAATGCTACTACCAATACTGTGTTTAGACCTTATGGTAATTCTAATGCTGAGATTGTTTGTGAAAACTGTGGTTATAATGGTCACACCATTGATAGATGCTTCAAGATTATTGGTTATCCAAATGATTTTGGGAAGAAAAGGGGGGGGGGGGGGGGAAGTTACAAAGGCAAGAATGTCTCCAACAGTTTTGTTGGAACATCCTCTTCATCTGGATTCAGTGATGAACAACTTGCCACTTTGCTCTCCATGTTTAAGGATAACAAGGGTTGCACTAGTGGATCTGGAAAAAAATGTTCAAGCCAATATGGCAGGTATTTACTTTAACAATAGTAGGATATTTAATGATAAATTTGAGAAGTTTTTTTGTTCTAACACCAACATCAAAACTAAACTTGGGCAAATTGGGAAGGTTGTTGATTTTAGGGAAAATCAACATAAGACCAACAATGATAATGAATTGGAAAATGTGTTTGATATATCTCACCTTAACATCAAGGTGGCTCATCCCAATGGGACTGAGGCCATCATTTCTAAAATTGGCAATTTAAATCTTTCTAATGGTTTAGTCTTGTTTGATGTTCTTGTTATACATGATTATTGTGTGACCTTGATCTTTGTTCACAAATTGGCTAAGGATAATAAGATTTTGGTTGTTTTTGATGAAAATAAATGTTTTTTTTTTAAAATCAGGATTTGAATCTCAAAAATGTTTTGGGGACTGGTAGGCAATATGGTGGTCTGTACTATTTAGATATAGAAGGTACTAAATGTATGAATGATTCCAATGTGCTTACTTGCTCTCTGCCTAAACATGATTGGCATTGTAGATTGGGTCACCCTGCTGACCCAGCTCTAAATGTTCTCAAAAATTCTTTGAATATTACCTTTGCTGATCAAACAAAATTTTGTGAAATATGTCAAAGGGCTAAACAAACTAGAGAACCTTTTCCATTAAGTGATCATAAAACTAAGTCTCTTGGTGAACTTGTTCATTTTGATTTATGGGGTCCTTATAGGGTGACTAGTCACACTGGTCATAAATATTTTTTAATTGTTGTGGATGATTTCACAAGAGCTATTTGGGTGTACTTGATTAAAAATAAAGATGAAGTTGGTACCTTCATTGAGATTTTTTACAATCTTTTAAAAACTCAATTCAAAAGAACGTTAAAGTTTTCAGAAGTGACAATGGGACTGAATTTGTTAATCACACCTTTCAAAACTTTTGTCATAAATAGGGAATTGTACACCAAACATCTTGTGCTTATACGCTACAACAAAATGAGTTTGTTGAAAGGAAACATAGGCATCTTCTTAATGTTACTAGATGCCTTATGTAACACCCCACTTGGATAAGTGGACCGTTACGTGTATTTATGGCGTGTCATCAAAGCATAAGGTAAATGTCCTAAAATATTAACTGACCATAAAGGAAATACCGGAATCAAACATCGGTAACCCAAACATAAGCTCAAAACATGAAAAGTAAAATATTGAAGGAAAGGACTAAACAATGTCCAAATAGGCAGAATAATGTAAGAAGTGAATAAAGTAAGAAGTCCGGATAGCTTCCATTCAATGCACATGCTCTCAGAATCCTAAGAGCGTCCTGGTGTAAATGCCGTTAGAACATGAAAGAACTACGGCTGATCATAACGCTCAGTGAACGGATATAAAGCATGATAAGGAATTACTGAAATAAACAGATGATAAAATACTGGAGCTGTAAGACTGATAAGTAAAGTTGCAGCGAAAATCTGTGTATAATCTGTAAAGTCTGATTTATAAATAATAAGCTGAACTGTTATCTGTTAAATCTGAAAACATGCATTTACTGTATTTTTATTGCCAGAGCTTATATAGGTCATGTGCTATAACAACGGTGCATGAATAACTGGATGGGTGACCTCGTCATACTGTAGAGGGGTGACCTCTAAATATTGTAGAGGGGTGACCTCTAAATACTGTGCTGGGTGGAGGGATCAGCTCCAATGTGAAGGATGTAGAGCACACACCACATTCACCCTGATAACTATAAATTAATAAGCCTAGGATGCATCCATACGCCCCACTAAAAATACTGATAAAATGGCCAAACTGAGCTGAGCGGGACGATGCAGGTTATCACTCTCATGCATGTGAGTCACGACACCGGTGCCTCTAGTGCCATGGTTACGGTACCTCTGTAACTAGTACATAAACTGGTCATGCTTGTATATAATGCTCAGGCAATTTATTAAGTTATTAACATGATTACTGATAAGCTTAAACATATACTGGGGAAAACATTTGGCTGTAGACGGGGAATCCTAATCATGCATAGAAGAAAGTCCTTACTGAAGGACGCGAAATCCGTACAATTTAATCAACTAAACGAAAGAAACAGCGAATCATAATAGTAGATAGATAGGAATATCCATACCTTAGTGAATCTTGACGTCTAAACAAAGTCCAAACTTATATTCTCGTAAAATAATCTACACGAGTTAACCAAATATTAATTAATGTTTTTTAGACCAACTTAATGTGAGCCTGGCCATGTTGCTATCTACTATCCATTTTGTTAATATTTTGTTAACCTCAAGCTGATGGATGAGCATGCTTATAATATATGCATGCATTATATTAGAATTAAACAAAAGTGAGTGTTTCATGTCTCTTGATGCGTCAAACATCTATCTTAACCAAAAAAGATGGTACTAAGTTAACACATGATAATAATTACGTCAATGTTTATAGTATAAAATGCTTGATCGTTATTTTGCCACTTTTCCGTGTACTTAAGAAGTTGGTTCATAAAATGATAGGATTTTGTCAAAGAAAACATGTTTCCAAACATTAGAGGTTAACTCGTATATATGACATATTTAAGGAGGCAATCGTGTTTCACATTCGATAGTCCACGCAAGTCCTTTTTTTCATACCTTACCCGTAATTGCTACGTTGTCTTACAATTATAAAATATTAGTCACTTGATTTACTTATCAAACTGTTAATATATTCAAAACATATTTGTTAGCAAGCTTAAGGTGTAAAAAAATGACTAATTACATCTTTGCAATGATTTACTAGCTTGTTGTTTTTTTAATTATAGCTAACTTTCAAAAGATCTAGTCATCGAAGAAAATGAGTTTATGAATATTATAAATAACATATAATTAATAGCATGGCTTAAGAATTACCTATCTGAAAACGAGAATAGATAGTAACCAACATGAGTAGGATCCTCGATCAAGAACACTACAAATCGATGCGACATCATCCGAATTCAAAGCTCACGTTTAAGTGAACACAAACTAACCAATATGTGATCGGAACTCAATTCCAAGAGCGGACTTGCAAACCACCCGCGAGCATGCACAAAATCGAATCATGAACTCGGACTAACTTGTGATAACGAACCAACCGGAAACCAAAATCGAACTATAACTAATGAAACCAATACTTTGGTGACGTAACGGACGTAAACCCAACAAGATCGGTGTCGAAATCAAGTCGAACTTTAATATCCATAAACGTTGATTAAAACTCCGACTTTCATATAATGGTGGCTTTTATTTCTTTTAAGTTTGAAAAATGTTATTGACTTTTGATAGGGTTAATTGTCTTAATATATATAAATGCATATCTCGATCTTTCGAAATCACCGGGCTTGGAGCAGAAGAAATCTTAATTTAAGAAATGATCTAGTTGTTTGTTCAATCAGTAATAAATTGTAAAAGCGTAAATGCCGAAAATTAGATATGACAATTTGACTTTTCTATTTTTCTTTCCTTTTCTTCTTTGGTGGTCGGCGGCACAAAGCACCAACACTAGGGTTTCTTGATTTTTTCTTAACTTGTAAAATGAAATGTGTAACATTGTTTAGTTGGTTAAAATTAGTAATGGGCCCAAAGTGGACTTATAAGGCTTATGCCTTTTATTTGATTTATTTATTTCGTGTCATTAATATTTCATGGATTTTAATTTCGGGTTTTACAATTCTTCCCCTCTAAAAAAATAATTCGTCCTCGAATTAAAGGTAATAAGCTGATGAAGTTATAAGAACTGAAAGAACACGAAAACCGAAAAGAAAAATAAGCTGAAGGGTAATTCCTCTTCTAATTAAGATATAATGCTGCTGATAGGTATAAACATGACATAACTGAAGTGATCATGTAACGTGACATGGCTGAAGAGGACCTAGAACGTAACCTGACTGAAAGAACCTAACTAGATTTATTGAAGGAGAAGTGATGAGAGGTCCGGATGGACTCCTCCGTTTCGAGTAGCTTCCCGCTCGAAACGATTCCTTCAAGGGACTAAACAGAATGAAAATCTTGGTCCTGATGACCCTGTCCTGACGATGCTGAATAGTTTCTAGTTCCATATTTAAGATGGATTTTCTGAATCTGATAGACTGAATAAGCTATAGCATGTATGATACATGAAACGGTACATACAAATATCCCGAAACGATAACATTTATATCTCTGAGCAAACTGTTGAAAACATATAGGGACGGGCTACGTGAACAATTGTGAACGTGCTATGTGAGCAATTGTGAACGTGGTTCACGATTATATGAGGAACACTGGGCATGGAATATATTGTGAACATGATACGTGAAACATACTGTGAGTGTGATACTAGGACATATCATGAATGTATGCTGACTGAGGAAAGAATGCCAAACAATACGGCCTGAGACATGAGATGTCTGTCTGGGTTGGAAAAGTTGTGCTAAACTTGAGTCTGGTTTCTTAAGCTTTCTGTAACCGTATTCGGTAATAAAATGTGAAACGCGTATCGCGAGATGGAACACGAACCTGAACGTGGACAATGTTATGAACGCTAACGTGAACTTAAATCATGAGATAGCACAAAACATGAACTGAAACAGCATCTTACTGTGAATGAGACGTAAACGTGAAAGTGAAAATAAATGTGAACGTAAGTGAACGTAAACATACACGTGATCGTGAACATGAATTCTGTCTGATATGATGGTCGGTAGAATGCCTTGAAATCGTACAATTTTCTTTTGAATTTTTCTGCAGGTCCGCTACTGCGTAATCCTTCCGGATAAAATAAAACGCGTAGGTTGATTACATGGCCGAGAATGACTTAGATAGTATTATACTTTTTCTGAGTCTGTGGTAAACTGATAACAATTTCCATTGAACCCTGTCTCATTTCCGTTCAAAATTTTCTAATGTTCGTAATGGCTCACTAGCATATCGGTGTTCTATCTTGAACCTGCTGGTATGTCAGGCATCCAGATATGAACATAGTTGCATCCTTGTGTGATACTGACTCTATTAAAATTCTGTATGGGATTATGGTACATTCTGGTGGAATCTGGATGAATAGTCATGAAAGAATTTTGAGTCTCGTAAATTAGATCTCTCCTAGCGTAGGATCTGATGGACTACAAAATTTTAGTGTAGATCATCTCCTTAGCGTAAGCTTAGTCATGGGAAACTAATCGTGAGAACTGTCACCAATTTCTGCGGTAGTAGTCAACTGAGTTTTAGAAAATTTAATACTTTAGTCACGGACGTCGGTCTTGACCTTCTGGTAATGGCCTTCATCTTCGCAGGATTGTCTGAAATTTCTTTCTGCTGAAATAGGGTGGCTCAGAATTGCCACCTTGTTCATCTGGAACTCACATCTGGAAACCTGCGTATATAATTTTCTCCTATCAGAAAATCTACAGGATCGTAAAAAGATGATTCTCATGTTCTTCTCTAGAATTTAGGAGATCAGAATGTTATCAAAGAACATACTGACGATTTTGTCTGTGACATCATAAAAAAAATTTATTCATAAATTTCCTATTATAGCTGGGGCATTAGGGAGCCCAGACGCATAAGTCAAAATCTTTAGAGAGACTATAACGTGTTCAACGGCAATCTGGAAAACATCGTGTTCTTCTCTCACCACTGCTAGTGACATGGTCGCGAATTGTTCTAGAAAAAATATTTAAGATATCGTAGCAGGTCAGGTAAACCTTCTATATGTAGAATGAATATCGATTAAGAATGGTGATCTGGTAAATTTTCTGGTGGTCAATACATGATCTCATGTTATCGGCCTTCTTTCTAATAGACAGAAATAGTGCACTTTCTTGTGGTGCGTTAGGGCGAATAAGGCCTCGTTCCGGTAACTTTTGCAGCAAATGATGTAACTCTTTAACTTAGTTGAAGCCCTGCAATAAAGAGTTTTGAAAACAGGTTCCGTTCTTGAGACTAACTCGATGTTAAATTATGTCTCGTGGTTAGGAAGGAATTTCTTGAAAAATTTCTGAAATAACATCTGGGAACTCTAGAATAATCTGCTGATCATGAATTTAAAGAACTTCAGAAGTGGATTATAACTAGTGGCTAGACAGTCTTCGTAGCTATGGACTGATAGGTCATGCGCTTGTAACGCAGAAACAATTTGTACTAATTTTTCGGCAGAAAACATAATGAATATATAGTAGGGATTTGGTAAGACGGATCTTGTCGTTAACTTAAAAAAAAACCTTAAT
The DNA here is from genome assembly GCA_025667525.1 of Glebionis coronaria. NCBI lineage: Eukaryota > Viridiplantae > Streptophyta > Magnoliopsida > Asterales > Asteraceae > Glebionis > Glebionis coronaria. Next base: position 108,144,964 of record CM046879.1, on the reverse strand, counting down.
AAATATGGGTGATATTGTGGAGTCTTTTCTGGCTAGGAGGTAGGTAATACCTGATTTAGATAAAGCTGACATATGAATAGGCGAAGCAAACGTGGCAATTTTTTTTCACTGAATGCGTTCATTTGTAACCTCTTAGAATTAATATTGCGTGTTTAACCTGAGTAATACTCTAGTGGTGGTGACTGAATTTTTAAATGATTTGATTTATGCGTGGCATAACAGAATGGGTATACCCTTTTTCTGAAAGGTACCCTGAATTATTAAGGGACTGGTTTAGAAACGTAATAGAGTTATGAGTTCTGACTTGTATTTTGAGAAAAGATTCGTATGACGTGTACCATGACTGGTGTCCTGATACGTGTCTTCCGAAATGATACATGAGACCCATGTCTTGACTGCTGTCTTGCCATGTGATTTAGTAGATGAATCTGGACAAGGCTGAAATTTTTTGGTAACTGCTAGGAATGGCGGACCGGTTAGACTACTGACCTCTGTATTTCTAGTCACGTCCGTTCCGGAGATCTGATGTTTACGGACTGATTAATTATAAGCATGGTGGTTGTCACCACTGCTTTGTCTGTCAATTTATGACGGTCATTATCATGACCGTGAGTCATGTAACTATTCTGCTGAGTGGCCGGCTGGGTTTTGGTTCCCACTCTTCTGAATGAAAGGTTAGCTGAGTGAAGTGTGACATCAAGTTGAGAAGGTAAAAGCATGGAATGGAATGGCAGTGTTTGATGGTTGAAATTTATTCTTGTCAGAAATTTCAAATTTATAGTTTTCGTCCTTATTCTGTAGAGTCTTCATAGTATAAACAACATCAGCATCTTGAGTAATCTCCAAAGTATCAGCAGCATCAGCATTTGTGAGGTCTTCCAAGTGTTAGCGGCATCAGCATCTGGCAAAATCTTCAACTCACGAGTAGCATCAGCACTTGGTAGAATATCGACAAGCGAAAATGCCTAAGGTGATTAAGGATCGATTAACGGTACACATGGTGTAAGGTGCATGGGGTACACCTGAAATACTATACGTGAAGTACACGATGAATACTATTTATGTGGTACCGCTGAAGGTTTGCTGATATGATCGATACTGGTGTAAACCGTTTGACACGGTCAACGGAAAATATTTTGATTTAACTGGGTAGCAACTGAACCGAAACAGTTAACATGATAGGCTGAAAATTTCTGCGTAGACTTAATGCTGGTTGTATAGAGGCTGAAAGTATGATTAAACGGAGTTTCATCAATGTTCAATATAAGGACATGATTGATAAAGACCAGAACATGATTTATCATGAGATAGGATTTTACTGTAATTCTTTTGTATCTTAGCATGAAAACATCATCACCTTGCTGAAAACGTGATCCTCATAAAGAGACATGAACTTAATCAGCATGAAAACGACATCCACTTGAGAGTACAAACTTGACTGATACAAAGAACATAGAAGAATAATCAACTGAGGTTTAACATCAACTGATGTGGATAGTTATGGTTTAGTTCACAGTATTCATAGTAGGAAGCATGTGACTAAGTATGGGTGATTCTGGTTCGATCCATACTTGTCAAAATTTCATGAGAACTGTCATGTATAGAATTTACAATATGGGACTAAATATGGATGGCGGTAGTCCAATCCATACTTGTCAAAATTTTATAAAATGTCAAGATATGAGCAAAGGTGAACAACTATGGTTCAGTTCACAAAACAATATTTGACTGAAAGCATGAAAATTTGACCTGAATAATGGTGAACGTTTATGGCTGGTTCACTAAGTAATATTTGACTAAAAACATGAATCTGACATGAGTAAGGGTAAACGCCTATGGGTCGGTTCACCAATACAAAATCTGAACGGGCAAGGGTGAACGCCTATGGGTCGGTTCACCAATACAAAATCTGAACGGGCAAGGGTGAACGCCTATGGGTCGGTTCACCAAAATGAAAATTCGCAGAAAAGCACATGTGACTAAATATGGCCAGTCCTGTACCAACCTTATACTTAGTCAAAAACTTTAAGAAAACTGACTGATAATTGAAGAAAACTGACTAATAAATGCATGAGAAATATGAAAGATAACAACGTCAAAATCTGGGAAGTTCCTGGTGACTACCCAATAGTCACAGGTCAAGTTTTAGAGCCTACAGGTCGAACCTATTGCTCTGATACCATAATTGTAACACCCCACTTGGATAAGTGGACCGTTACGTGTATTTATGGCGTGTCATCAAAGCATAAGGTAAATGTCCTAAAACATTAACTGACCATAAAGGAAATACCGGAATCAAACATCGGTAACCCAAACATAAGCTCAAAACATGAAAAGTAAAATACTAAAGGAAAGGAGTATATAATGTCCAAATAAGCATAATATGTAAGAAGTGAATAAAGTAAGAAGTCCAGATAACTTCCATTCAATGCATATGCTCTCAGAATCCTAAGAGCGTCCTGGTGTACCCACCGTTAGAACATGAAAGAACTATGGCTGAGCATAACGCTCAGTGAACGGATATAAAGCATGATAAGGAATTACTGAAATAAATAGATGATAAAATACTGGAGCTGTAAGACTGATAAGTAAAGTTGCAGCGGAAATCTGTGTATAATCTGTAAAGTATGATTTATAAATAATAATCTGAACTATTATCTGTTAAATCTGAAAACATGCATTTACTGTATTTTAATTGCCAGAGCTTATATAGGTCATGTGCTATAACAACGGTGCATGAATAACTGGAGGGGTGACCTCGTCATGCTGTAGAGGGGTGACCTCTAAATACTGTAGAGGGGTGACCTTTAAATACTGTGCTGGGTGGAGGGATCAGCTCCAATGTGAAGGATGTAGAGCACACACCACATTCACCCTGATAACTGTAAACTGATAAGCTTAGGATGCATCCATACGCCCCACTAAAAATACTGATAAAATGGCCAAACTGAGCTGAGTGGGACGATGCAGGATATCACTCTCCTACATGTGAGTCATGACACCAGTGCCTCTAGTGCCATGGTTACGGTACCTCCGTAACTAGTACATAAACTGGTCATGCTTGTATATAATGTTCAGGCAATTTATTTAGTTATTAACATGATTACTGATAAGCTTAAACATATACTAGGGAAAACATTTGGCTGCAGACGGGGAATCCTAATCATGCATAGAAGAAAGTCCTTACTGAAGGACGGGAAATCCGTACAATTAATCAACTAAACGAAAGAAACAGCGAATCATAATAGTAGAGAGATAGGAATATCCGTACCTTAGTGAATCTTGACGTCTAAACAAAGTCCAAACTTATAATCTCGTAAAATAATCTACACGAGTTAACCAAATATTAATTAATGTTTTCTTAGACCAACTTAATGTGAGCCTGACCATATTGCTATCTACTATCCATTTTGTTAATATTTTGTTAACCTCAAGCTGATGGATGAGCATGATTATAATATATGCATGCATTATATTAGAATTAAACAAACGTGAGTGTTTCATGTCTCTTGATGCGTCAAACATCTATCTTAACCGAAAAAGATGGTACTAAGTTAACACATGATAATAATTACGTCAATGTTTATAGTATAAAATGCTTGATCGTTATTTTGCCACTTTTCCGTGTACTTAAGAAGTTGGTTCATAAAATGGTAGGATTTTGTCAAAGGAAACATGTTTGCAAACATTAGAGGTTAACTCGGATATATGACGTATTTAAGGAGGCAATCGTGTTTCACATTCGATAGTCCACGCAAGTCCTTTTTTTCATACCTTAGCCATAATTGCTACGTTGTCTTACGGTTATAAAATATTAGTCACTTGATTTACTTATAAAACTGTTAATATATTCAAAACATATTTGTTAGCAAGCTTAAGGTGTAAAAAAATGACTAATTACATCTTTGCAATGATTTACTAGCTTGTTGTTTTTTTAATTATAGCTAACTTTCAAAAGATCTAGTCATCGAAGAAAATGAGTTTATGAAAATTATAAATAACATATGATTAATAGCATGGCTTAAGAATTACCTATGTGAAAACGAGAATAGATAGTAACCAACGTGAGTAGGATCCTCGATCAAGAACACTACAAATCGATGCGACATCATCCGAATTCAAAGCTCACGTTTAAGTGAACACAAACTAACCAATATGTGATTGGAACTCAATTCCAAGAGCGGACTTGCAAACCACCCGCGAGCATGCACACAATCGAATCATGAACTCGGACTAACTTGTGATAACGAACCAACCGGAAACCAAAATCGAACTATAACTAATGAAACCAATACTTTGGTGACGTAACGGACGTAAACCCAACAAGATTGGCGTCGACATCAAGTCGAACTTTAATATCCATAAACGTTGATTAAAACTCCGACTTTCATATAATAGTGGCTTGTATTTCTTTTAAGGTTGAAAAATGTTATTGACTTTTGATAGGGTTAATTATCTTAATATATATAAATGCATATCTCGATCTTTATGATGATGACTTTGTTGTGGATCTTAATAATTTGGCACCAGAAGTGGATGTAGATCCAACTCGTGTTCACCAGATCAATAAAGATCATCCTACTACTCAAATCATTGGAGATCCTGGTTCAATTGTCAAGACTCGCCGCATGCATAAGAAAGCAACGTCTGGTCATCATGCTCTTGTGAGCTACATTGAAGACCAAATGCGTAATAATCACACAGACTTTCTTCACTATTTTTTTGCTTGTTTTCTTTCCCAGGTGGAACCTAGGTCAGTCTCACATGCTCTTGAGGATCAAATTTGGGTTGAGGCTATGTAGGAGGAGATGCAACAGTTCTTGTTTCATAATGTTTGGATCCTAGTTGACTTACCAGATAGAAAGACAGCAATTGGCACCAAATGGATTCTCAAAAACAAGAAAGATGCACGGGGTATTGTGGTGAGAAATAAAGCTAGGCTGGTTGCACAAGGTCACACACAACTAGAAGGAATCGACTATACTGAAGTCTTTGCTCCTGTTGCTAGGATTGAGGCCATTCGTCTGTTTTTGGCTTTTGCTTCTTATGTTGGCTTTACGGTTTTTCAGATGGATGTCAAGAGTGCGTTTCTCTATGGAAAGATTGACGAGGAAGTTTATGTCACTCAACCTAAGGGCTTTGTGGATCCACTTCATCCCAAGAAAGTCTACAAGGTGGTCAAATCTCTTTATGGACTTCATCAGGCTCCTAGAGCTTGGTATGAGCGTCTGTCCACTTTCTTGTTGAGACACGACTATAGAAGAGGCACTATTGACAAAACATTGTTCCTTAAAAGGAATGCCAAGGTGTCACACCCTACTATGGCGGAATATGGGGCGCGACGTATGGATATCATCACAACATGGCGTGTCTATAGAGATAACTATATGAAATAAGAAATGTCATAAAATAGTGACACAAAAGTCATGACAATATCTCAACAATGCAGGAGTCTAGGTAAGTAGGTAACAGTCCTACCTCTTACCCACGACAAACAAATAACATAACCAAAACAAACATATAGGTGCCAACAGTATCACTTATTTAATAATCAAAAGAAACTAGGAAGGAACGGGGATCTCCTTCTAAATGCATTTCCTACGCTCTCCAAATCCTAGCCACTTATGTTTTCATGCTTAACCATAGTATCACCTGAAAGAGACACTAAAACACGTCAACATAAAGTTGGTGAGAGTCATAGGTTTAGACTCAAACGCCAAAATCATACCATAAGCTGTGAATAATAACCAACTCTAAGTAACATATGGACTATGTGATACTAACATGCATTAACAACTAATATTCAAGATTTAACAAACAACCCAAATCCACAGCTCCCAGCCTTACCAAACACCATACTCCCATAGGCGTCCAAACACCTATGAACCAATCCCAAGGCCCTGCCTTGCCAATATCCCCTTGGTACCAAGTCAAAACATAAACAATCAAGAATCAACTAGCAGTTAATCACATAAGTATGCACACACAAGTCCATCACCAAACCCAAAACATTCACAACATAATTTATAAATATCAAAACAGTGTCTCTTCCATCCCATCTGGAAGTTAAAATTATTAGTAAACATGGGACTATGAAACTCACCTGATTGAGCTTCTCCAAAAGTCCTCGCACTAGCAAAAAGCTATCAAACCAAAAACACATAATCAAAACATGAACCAACCACTAAAACGGCTCATCAACCTATGATGGACATCTAGCCTTCTCCCATATATGACCCTCATTAATATGCTCTAAACACCCCATTACCCTTCCCTAACAAGTCCTTAACTTGGTTAAGTTTGATAACCATCCCGTTCATATTTTACACAAAACAGTCCCAACTTTTAGGTCTCCAAACTATAAGCCAAACGTCCACCTAACCATACCCATGACCTCTGTAAAGGAAACACTATGCCCTTACATATGTTAGCTAACACCTCCCATATGACCTAACCTTAAAGCTACTGTTAAGGCCCCGATATATATATATATATATATATATATATATATATATATATATATATATATATATATATATATATATATATATATATATATATATATATATATATATATATATATATATATATATATATATATATATATATATATATATATATATATATATATATATATATATACTTTTGTCTATCCAGATTTTACTGGTTTTAAACATACAAAAAGTTTGTTATGATTAGGGGGTCTTACCCTAACCCACAATCTTAGCCCCAATGCAGATACTTCCTATAATATATAAACCATCTCCCATGTTCGTTTGAAAGTACCAATGCAAATACTTACTATATAAACCATCTCTCATGTTCGTTAGAAGATCCCAATGCAACCCTAAATACCCCAAACAACCCAAAACTTAAAAAGAAAACAGGCTGACTTCAAAACTGTTTTGACCTCCGACTGTTGTAACCTGTTTTTGACCCACTTCCCGACCTCCAATTTAGTTCTCGTTTCTTGCATTGGAAAGCCACTTCAATTAACTTTTCAGTGATACTTGGATCGCAAAATAAGAGTTTGTAGAACTCCCTATACCATCAAAACAATTGATTCAAAATTCTGCCTAGTTTTTAAAAACGGGTTTAATTAAATTAACCTAATTAATTACCTATAACCCCACTAATTACAAGCCCTAAACCATCTAATCATTATGATTTCATTTAAAAACAGATTTGTATTTAAACCCTAACCTAAATCCATCATAAGATGATTATATAAACATTAAAAACAATTTAAATGAAAAGGGTTATGAAGGTTTTACCTTGATATTAATGGAAGATGAAAAAAACAATGAAACCCTAAAACCCTTATGTTTGATTGTCGGTTTTAGCTTCCCAGGAGAAAAATAATGTGTTTTTGTTTAATTAAAATCCTTATATAATGTATGGAAAAGTCCTAGTCCAACATAAAGCCCAACTCCCTTTCCTTTTTCCTTTTTTTTCTTGCGTCCAAACCAAACCGACCCCCTATTTTTTATTATTTTTTATTATAATTACTTATTAATACATTATTAATGTTTCCTTAAATTTCCTCAATTTATTTCAGCCCTTAAGACCTCCAAAACCTCAAAACCGTAAAACTAGTCAAATTTACGCGTTTACCGTAAAAGACGTAAAATATACAGTTTTATAAAAAATCTCAAATTTTGAAATAAACTTTATAACTAAGTCCTAAATGACTTAAAACCATCCCGAAAAATATTCATATGACTAATTACCTCATCCGAGACCTCTAAACGCTAAACCGTAAATCCTATAAAAATACAACTTACTATAATACTTATACGTATACGTAAGCACTAGAATTTAACAACATTTCATTCCATAGTCACTAATTGTGAGCGCATGAACATGAAATAACCGTTCCTCGATTTACATATGAGTACTTTATACCCATATACGATAACCACACCAACCTCGTTCACACAAAATAAACACGTAAACACACAAATCAAGTAGTCACACATAAAATAACCTAAAAATAGGACCAAGTGACGAACCTCAAAACAACGGTTGTCACATCACTCCCTCCTAATAGAAATATCGTCCCGAGATTTACTCCTTAGGATCAATCATACCATTAGCAAACAACTGAGGATACTTGTTCTAAATGAACTCCTCTCATTTCCACGTGAACTTTAGTTCACGTCTCAAATTACCACATATACTAACCAACAATTTTTAAATTCATTGCCAAACTCTTGACCTCACAGTCAATAAATCTTACTAATGACTCTTTGATAAAACAAAGACTCTTATTAACACAAGTCCCGAATAACCGTACATGCAAATATGCATTCTCAAACAACATTTACCAATCTCAATACATGAAATATATCATGTATACCACTCATTTCCCTAGGTAATTCTATACTCATAAGCTACTGGTCCGATCTTTCCAAAGATCATAAATGGACCTACAAAACTCTACATCAACTCTTCCATTTTACGAAAACATACCACCGTTACTATGGGTGAAACTTCCTACATAACTTTGTCACTAACTCTAGTGGTTTCCTCCTTTTCAACATAGCATCCCTTGTTGCTCTCATTCTTTCCACAAACACTATTACCACATTAGTAGCCTCTTTTACCAATTCTAGTCCACAATGGGGACAACTCACCCTATCCTTTCATATAGTGCCCCAAATGGCACTTATCGACTTCTAGTATGACAACTATCATTATATGAAAACTCAACCATCGCTAAAGAGTTTCCTAACTCCCTCTAAATCAATCACTCATGTCCTCAGTGTAACTCCTAAGGTTGTATAAATATCTCAATTGCCCATCCTTTTCCAGTTAGCTGGATATACTCATATCCAATCATGTTCATCAACTCCCTTTAGTCTGTACCCCAAACTACTTAAAAATTCCAATTTCCTTACAAAGTGACCTATGACGGTCTTTCACATATCCATTAGTTCTTCCGATCCAAATCAACTTATGATCTATACACATCATCAAAAGGACGGTTATCTCAGTTAGTCGATCAACTGCCATCCAAACCCATGCTAAAACTACTTCCATTAAATTTGGATAGCTCATTAGTAGCACCTATACACTTCTTTCTCACTTTTCTTCATGATTTTTTTATATACTCAACACTTCCTTTATACTTACACAATGTCCTACCTTCAAGGTCATATTGCTTCTCATCTTGTCTCAGTTAGACAAAGCCCTTCGTCCCTATGGCACATCACACCTATAACTCCTCATCCATTCGATTATCGATACTAAGCCTCCCAAACAATCAGTATAGGTCAGTGCCATTTCCTTTTCCATACTACGACAGTATTAGCCTGCGTTGTGCTTTATTCTACTCATTAAGATCTACCAAAGTTTTACCTTCGGTTCCTATCTCGACCTATTTCATTCATGCTTTGCTTCTATACACACTTCCTTCTTCTTCCTCAACTCCTTCCATACATCACGATGTGATGCTTCCCATCGTTTCTTCCCTTGCCATAATCCTTCATAAGGCATTCCATACATATTAGGCTAACATTTACGCAAAGCCCTCTATTCCATCACATCCGTACGCAATCCTTCCAACTTCTTAACTACGTGACTTCTCATTCCTCTTGAAATATGGGATGAATTAGTCAGTCTACCGACTATCACCCAACTCTTGTCGTACTTATTCCTCCACCCCATTATGTATCCCTTTCACCAACTTCGTCCTTACATCGCCCCTTTCTAAGCTACTCCTATCTACGTAGGAAGTATGATCTACGCCCCTTTTTCTCCATATGATTGTCCAAGCCACGCAACATACATGTTGACGCGTTCTCTGCTTTAGACAACTCAACTCGTGCAACCTACCTCCTTCATCCAAACCACCCTAATACGTCATCCATATAGTTCAAGTTTGTCTCAGCTTCACTTCATTCTTCTTATTCCATGTCTCATCAACCATGCTTGCCTTTCCTGGATGGTACTTGGCCTTGCAATTTTCTTTCATCACTTAACTCCTCCCATCACCTTTTCCAAATGTTCAATCAAGATGATTAAATATGTGTTGGAGATGTTCATGATTTGTATAGATCATTCTCTACGTCTCGTACCCCAAATGCCTCTAGCATTCTAGGCCGATATAACAATCCAGCTCCACTAACTAAGTCTATCTAGTCATCTATACGCCAAAATTTTCCAAGTAGCTTCACTCGTTTTTTTTTCTCACAACCAGTTCTACTACTCCCTCCTAATAGGGACAGACTAGAGTTTCATGTGATTCCATGCGGATCACACTCTCATCTTATACCCACATTAGTTTCCATTTGTCTACTAAGCCATATTTTGAATTCTTATTCAATTCTCATACTTCTACTTTGATCTTGCACCCAACATGAGGTACTTTCAATCATCATCTTCTAGGAATACTTGGTTCTCTCCTTCCATGGTTCTCCCTAATTCCTACACTATCCTGTCCAACAAAAATTCCATACTTCATTCATCAAATTTATGGAAATCACTAGTGCATTGGATAATGCATAGACGTCTCTTCCAAAGATCTTTCATAACACATTCACAAAACCGACTCTCTAATCACTTCTCCACGAAACTTATTCAGCTCTTTGTAGCTCCACTCCGATACTCGATCTGCCCTTCTTCGTCACGAACGATACGTAAATTTCCCATCATAGTGCTTGTCACCTTTCCAGTCCTCGCAACTTTTGTGACTCCTTCGAAATCTCTTGCATCCTTCTTGCAACCGACACGTAGTCCTTTCAGCTCCTTGCTTCGCGATGTAGCTCTTTACGCACTCCTTCTCGTCTCCATGATGTTACCTAGGAACTTCACACTACCAGTAGCTTCTAACTTCAACTCACCTACCACAATATTTCTAAAAGTACTTCAACCCCTCAATGGCTCACTCTTCCTTACTTGTTGTACTTCACCGTTAATCAGCCTCCTAGCAATCATTCTTTCACATTCCTGTTTTCCTTCACGTGTCTACTACTACCTTGCCTCCATAACTATACCAATCCCTTGCGTGTTATTTACCCAACCTTTCCATTAGTATAAACTTTCTACTCTACCCTCACATCCGCTAGTACTTTCATCAATCTCCTAATGGTACTTCAACCAACTTCTCATGATATGACCTCTCGTTCCCATGACCACTCAACTAACTTTACTTACTCCCTTATTCCCGTAACTAATCTAAGTTTTAAAACTCCACAAATCTTAATCATTCCTTCAACACAACCTTTAAGCAAAACACATCTCCCCATTATAGTATCTAACCATAGGTAATACTACCCAACTCTATCCTCTCATCCTAACGTTCCCACAACCGTATAAATAAATCAACCATGACGTGTAACAAAAGAAATTCAAACAATCGTGTCCCAATAAAATATAGGGTAAAACGAACCCTAGCCAAAACAACTGAAAATAAAACAATGTAATCCGAAAGATCAATGGAGTGTTCCAACAACGAAAAATTAGACTCGTCACGATTAGTATTACCAATTTCGATACGTTAAAAAATTTAAAACTTTCATCCCAATTAGTTACTTCTCATAAGAACCAAACTCCCATACTACTAAAACTAATCATACTCATTATTAACCATAAACTCATCCTTTATCTTCATCATTTTATCAAGATATCAACTAATTAGTATACTACAATCTTAACCATTATCTTGTTTACCCATAATAAACTTATTTCACTTGTTATTATGAAACTAATACATGTTTATAAAATACAGTGTTTTTTTATTCTATATTATTATTATTATTTTATAAAATCCATTTAGGCTGGTTATAACTAAACTACTACACGTTTACAAGGTGTGGTGTTACTATTATCATTACTATAATAAAATCTCCCTTTTTACTCTTGCCGTCTAGTTAAATACTTCTAAAATTTTAACTACACTTAAGAAATTTTTTGTAAAATTTCTTTACCCCTTTAAAATTTATTATCACATGTTACATAGAAGACTAATCCAATTATTTTCAAGACAACCTTTTTTATAGCTTACTACCACAAACCGAAAAAAATATGTAAGTCACGATATCATACCATACGCTTATTTTTTTTTTCAAAAATGTTTTCCCATAATCAACCACACTTATTTGTAAGAAAATTTAGTAGTTCGCATTAATTAAAATACATACCCGAATGTAGACACACATCAAAAGACTCAAAACGTCATTGGAACTCCATCAAACTCCAGCACCATAAAACACGAACAAACACAAGGTACATTCAAGTTATAATAACTAGTGAACGACCATATACCATAACTTAACACATAGTAGTATATATACATCCGCATATATATACCTATTAAATCACCCAAAACATACTCGTTGCCATACATATCAGATCAACCAATCGCGTCATACACTCGTTTTTTTTTCATACGAGTAACCACCATCTTACCACAAGGCATAAAACCCATCACTAAAACCAGTCCATACCGTGTGACCCCATAATCACACAACATGACTATAACCCAAAACAATAACACACTAAAAAATATCCATATCGTAGGCAACCGTTACATAAACCCATATATTATAAATATACCAATAATCCACATCTCACCATATACAAGCATGTACTAACCCTCTTTCATGCAATCATACTTAAGAACCCATTGAAGTTGTGGTACTTGTATAACTATGTTGGCCACCATGCTTATACAATTACCCTTTCCCCAATGCACTCCCTCCTATGATGACACTTATAAGAATCACTACAAAACATAACACATAAATCCATCAACTCACCTAAGCACATAGCCACGTAAACAATAAGGTCAAAAACTCCAACCAATAAAATTACATGGTCAAACTCTCGGAATACATAAATCCATAGTCTAGCTAAAACAACATAGACAAAATCCAAAACAAAAAAATAATCAATTATAAGTCATGTCGCCCATCAGAATGGAAACACCTTAAAATCCTTCCTACCCATGTACTCCTAGTAACTCGAACCACCACACGATTCTTAGGGAACATGACTTAAACATCAAAAGAAAAATAACATACCTCAGGTACATAAAATAACTCAACAAAAGATAGAAACTACCTTGTACCAAATTATGTACTATAATGTACAATTTAAGTAAAATACAACAATGACTAGCGTGGACGATTATGGTTCAACCCGCACTAGTCACAACCCGAAAAGAAAATAACATGTGGCTAAGTATGAACTTACTATGGTTCAATTCATACTAGTAAAAACATCACAATAAATAACATCCAAACACATCAATTATTATAGAATGCACACATACTCCTATGACGCCTATATGCAGGGACCCTTAAGCTATAGACTAGGCTACACGACTAGGCAACCTAATTCTCTATAACCATTGGCTCTGATACCATTCTGTCACACCCCACCATGGCGGAATATGGGGCGCGACGTATGGATATCATCACAACATGGCGTGTCTATAGAGATAACTATATGAAATGAGAAATGTCATAAAATTATGACACAAAAGTCATGACAATATCTCAAGAATGCAAGAGTCTAGGTAAGTAGGTAACAGTCCTACCTCTTACCCAAGACAAACAAATAACATAACTAAAACAAACATATAGGTGCCAACAGTATCACTTATTTAATAATCAAAAGAAACTAGGAAGGAAAGGGGATCTCCTTCTAAATGCATTTCCTACGCTCTCCAAATCCTAGCCACTTATGTTCTCATGCTTAACCATAGTATCACCTGAAAGAGGCACTAAAACACGTCAACATAAAGTTGGTGAGAGTCATAGGTTTAGACTCAAATGCCAAAATCATACCATAAGCTGTGAATAATAACCAACTCTAAGAAACATATGGACTATGTGATACTAACATGCATTAACAACTAATATTCAAGATTTAACAAACAACCCAAATCCACGGCTCCCAGCCTTACCAAACACCATACTCCCATAGGCGTCCAAACACCTATGAACCAATCCCAAGGCCCCGCCTTGCCAATATCCTCTTGGTACCAAGTCAAAACATAAACAATCAAGAATCAACTAGCAGTTAATCACATAAGTATGCACACACAAGTCTATCACCAAACACAAAACATTCACAACATAATTTATAAATATCAAAACAGTGTCTCTTCCGTCCCATCTGGAAATCAAAATCATTAGTAAACATGGGATTATGAAACTCACCTGATTGAGCTTCTCCAAAAGTCCTCGCACTAGCAAAAAGCTATCAAACCAAGAACACATAATCAACACATGAACCAACCACTAAAATGGCTCATCAACCTATGATGGACATCTAGCCTTCTCCCATATATGACCCTCATTAATATGCTCTAAACACCCCATTACCCTTCCCTAACAAGTCCTTAACTTGGTTAAGTTTGATAACCATCCCGTTCATATTTTACACAAAACAGTCCCAACTTTTAGGTCTCCAAACTATAAGCCAAACGTCCACCTAACCATACCCATGACCTCTGTAAAGGAAACCCTATGCCCTTACATATGTTAGCTAACACCTCCCATTTTCCCCAACCTTAAAGCTACTGTTAAGGCCCCGATATATATATTTTTGTCTATCCAGATTTTACTGGTTTTAAACATACAAAAAGTTTGTTATGATTAGGGGGTCTTACCCTAACCCACAATCTTAGCCCCAATGCAGATACTTCCTATAATATATAAACCATCTCCCATGTTCGTTTGAAAGTCCCAGTGCAAATACTTACTATAATATATAAACCATCTCTCATGTTCGTTAGAAGATCCCAATGCAACCCTAAGTACCCCAAACAACCCAAAACTTAAAAAGAAAACAGGCTGACTTCAAAACTGTTTTGACCGACTGTTGTAACCTGTTTTTGACCCACTTCCCGACCTCCAATTTAGTTCTCGTTTCTTGCATTGAAAATCCACTTCAATTACCTTTTCAGGGATACTTGGATTGCAAAATAAGAGTTTGTAGAACTCCCTATACCATCAAAACAATTCACTCAAAATTCTGCCCAGTTTTTAAAAACGGGTTTAATTAAATTAACCTAATTAATTACCCATAACCCCACTAATTACAAGCCCTAAACCATCTAATCATTATGATTTCATTAAAATACAGATTTTTATTTAAACCCTAACCTAAATCCATCATAAGATGATTATATAAACATCAAAAACAATTTAAATGAAAAGGGTTATGAAGGTTTTACCTTGATATTAATGGAAGATGAAAAAACAATGAAACCCTAAAACCCTTATGTTTGATTGTTGGTTTTAGCTTCCCAGGAGAAAAATAATGTGTTTTTGTTTTAATTAAAATCCTTATATAATGTATGGAAAAGTCCTAGTCCAACATAAAGCCCAACTCCCTTTCCTTTTTCCTTTTTTTGTCTTGCGTCCAAACCAAACCGACCCCCTATTTTTATTATTTTTTTATTATAATTACTTATTAATACATTATTAATGTTTCCTTAAATTTCCTTAATTTATTTCAGCCCTTAAGACCTCCAAAACCTCAAAACCGTAAAACTAGTCAAATTTACGCGTTTACCGTAAAAGACGTAAAATATACAGTTTTATAAAAAATCTCAAATTTTGAAATAAACTTTGTAACTAAGTCCTAAATGACTTAAAACCATCCCGAAAAATATTCATATGACTAATTACCTCATCCGAGACCTCTAAACGCTAAACCGTAAATCCTATAAAAATACAACTTACTATAATACTTATACGTATACGTAAACACTAGAATTTAACAGCATTTCATTCCATAGTCACTAATTGTGAGCTCATGAACATGAAATAACCGTTCCTCGATTTACATATGAGTACTTTATACCCATATACGATAAACACACCAACCTCGTTCACACAAAATAAACACGTAAACACACAAATCAAGTAGTCACACATAAAATAACCTAAAAATAGGACCAAGTGACGAACCTCAAAACCACGGTTGTCACACAAGGACATCATCCTGGTTCAAGTGTATGTGGATGATATTATCTTCGGTTCTACTAGGAAGGAATGGTGTGATGAGTTTGAACAGCTAATGAAAGGCGAGTTTCAGATGAGTGCCATGGGAGAACTCATATTTTTCCTTGGTCTTCAAGTCAAGCAGCAGTCGGATGGTATCTTCATTAGTCAAGACAAGTATGTTCATGAGATCATTCAAAAGTTTGATGTGGAACCTCTTAGACCAGCAGCAACACCTTATGAAGTCACTAAAGTCAAACTCAAGAATGAACTAGATCCTCCGGTAAATGTTCACATGTACAGGTCCATGATTGGCTCACTCATGTATTTGACTGCATCACGCCCGGATATTATGTTTGTAGTAAGTGCGTGTTCTAGACATCAGGTGGCTCCAACCGTATCTAACTTAAATGCAGTCAAGAAAATCTTCAAGTATATCAAGGTACAACCCAAGCTAGGCTTGTGGTATCCAAGGGAATCACCTTTTGTTCTTGAAGCCTATAGTGATAGTGACTATGCAGGTGCTAATAATGATAGGAAGTCTACTACTGGTGGTTGTCAGTTTTTTGGTCGAAGACTTATCTCATGGCAATGTAAGAAACAGACAATAGTAGCTACCTCCTCAACAGAAGCTGAATATGTAGCTGCTGCTAGTTGTTGTGGACAAGTCTTGTGGATACAAAATCAGATGCTGGATTATAGGTTCAACTTCATGAACACCAAAATTTTCATCGACAATCAAAGCACTATCTGCATTGTGAAGAATCCTGTCTTTCATCAACAAACCAAGCATATCGAGATTAGGCACCATTTTATACGGGATGCCAATGAGAAGAAGCTGATATAGGTTTAATACAAGGCTTTTTGACACCCCGTATAAAAATTAAAGTTCGTTGATGTATGTCTCTTCGAATTGAAAAACTTGTGTTTAATGTGTGACTCAGTTTTATTTTGGTGGAACAAATATTTTTGGTTGGTTTTAAATTTAAATGTGCAAAGACTTGAAAGTAAATGTCGTTGAAAGTAAAGTGGCGTGAAATTAAATCTAAGTCTAATTAAAATAAAGGTGCGGTATTTAAAAACGTGACGGAAAGTAAATTAATTAAATGACTTAAAAATAAAGCGTGTTACGAGAATTAAAATTAGACAAGTAATAAAATGATAACGTAAAAATTAAACAAGGCAAAACAAGAAAAACCGCTCCAATCGGAATATATTCCGATCACCCCAATCGGAATGTCACAACCTACCTGTCGGAATAATGATTGGAAACCCAATCGGAATATAGTAGAAACCCTGGTCGGAATGCTGATCGGAACCCTCTGATCGGAATATGTCACCTTTACCTGATCGGAATGTCCAAACAACACCTCGATCGGAATGTGGAAATGAGTACCAATCGGAAAGCTGTCACTCTTACCAAATCGGAATACCCACCAATCCTTACCCTGATCGGAATACCAAGATCACCCCAATCGGAATGTGTAGTGAGGTCCAGATCGGAATGATAACCAAAAGCCCAGATCGGAATACCACAAACACCCCCCCAATCGGAATGTTAAAACCCTTTTCCGATTTGACCAATCGGAATACGGCAGAAAAAGTACAAAATAAGCTAGAAAAATAAGCTATGATTCTAATAAGCACAAGACTAACTTCCTAGGGCAAGACGTGTAAAAATAAGCTACTAAACAGAAATTTGACAACTTTAAAGACACGAAAAAGATAAGCTTTACTAAAAACAACTTTTATATAAAAATAACTTTTATAAAAACTATATAAACTTGAAAATAAACAAAATAAGCTATGAAAATAAATGATTTAAAACAATCAAAAGCATAAAAATGAAATCTTTAAATAAATTAACAAGTCAAAAAGCATATAAATCAAAGATTAAAGAAAAGTAGAATGAGATCAACAAGATAAAGTAAAGATTGACAAGAATTAAATGGAAACTTACTTGAAATTAAAGGAATTTAATGTGCAAGACAAGGTAATTAAATTGACAAGTATTTAAATGTGCAAGAAAATAAATGTGGAAGAGCTAATTTGTCAAGTTAGCCAACAAAACTTAATGAAATGAAAATGAGAGGTATATATAGGTGATTAGGAGGGTGGTTAGAGGAAGCTTCTTCCTTTCTTCTTAATTGCGCCCTTAAGTCCTTCCTTCTTAATCTTTTTATTAATCTTGGAATTTGATGACTTTTGGCTCGGGATTTCTTTGGACTCGTCTTTTAATTCTTCGATAAATAAGACTTGAGTTCCTCGGCTTTAAGTAAACTTCCGTCTTTTGACTTTTTCTTCGATAAATCTTCAGAATTGGTCTTGGACTTCCGTTCTTTTTGCACTCTTGACTTCTTGACTTCGTCTTTCATCTTTTTTCTTCAATAAAAGTCCGTAAATGCCCGTGAATTCCCGTATTTTCTCCACTTTTCACCTTTTCGTCCTAAATCACAACAAAAACACAAACCACGCATAATTCCGACATAAAAGACATAAAATACATGTTTTGGCTCGATTATTATTGTAATTAAGTGGTAGAAAAGATGGGTGTTTTCACACCTATCAAATACCCTACACTTGACCATTGCAATGTCCTCATGCAATGCATTAGTTACAAAGTACGTTTACATTTTTCATCATAATTAATCCACGTTGGCCTTTATTAAAGAAATAGAAAATTCAAAATAAAGAAATCAAAAACATACCTTGGGTTTTGGAAATGTTGTGAATGATCATCATCCTCAAGTTTTCACTTTCTCCAAACCAAGCTTAAAAACGAGATCATTGTTATTGTAAGTTAGCAAACTAACGCGAACTCATGTGGGCTAATTATTTACTTAGACTCCCTTATTCCTAGGTGTATCTATTATATTTTATTATTGTCTTGAATGATCACGAGGATGCATTTTTGACTTATTTCGATAGTTATTAAGTCTGAAAATAAAGTGAACGATTTAATCAATAGTTAGCTAAAGGACAAAATATTTTAAAACTGCTTCTCGGGACCTCATAAAGTTCATATCTTGGCATAACTCGCTTCGCGATTTGAGACCCTTCTCGGACCGATATTTGGCAGCGACTTCATACTTCAAACCTTGAGAGACATTCATGAAATTATGGTCTTCTCTTCATAATGGAATTTCTTCACTTGAAGTTTTGAGAGATTCATACTTGGACCACGACTTCTTCATTTTTCTCCAATATTTATTTTGGACTTTGATATACAACGATCCGCCTCCTTTTATGACTTGGATCTATTTATCCTCATACCTTGTTAGGGTCTTTTCAGATACACTTCTCCATGACTTTTGGGGAGTTTTTGCTTTTCGTCGTGTGTCTCGATCCTTCATATTGATTTTCGATAAATGATTCTTCACATCACTTTGGATCTTTAGCAACAAAATATAGCCCTCATGCCTTGTTAGGGCCTTTTCGGACTCGCCAATCTTCGCGTCCCGCTTCAATAAGTTATGCCTTGGCTATGAACTCTAATCCATACCGAGCAACTTTTAAACGATCTTGGGCTAGAAGCTAAGTAACTTTTCAAATCGTACAACCTTATTTATTAGCAGATAAATTTATTAGCAAGCGATGGGAGAATAGGCTTATAATTAACTCACATAAATTCCCGAAAGAATACCAAACTTATAATTGGCTCTATCATCTCTCGTTTTCCACAGTTTAAAATCTCAAGGAATGAGACTCGTGGATGCTTAGCCTATTAAGTCAAAGTTTTGGGTTTTCGAGTCGCCTATAGGATCTTGCAAATTCTTAGACTTTTTCAAGTTTAGAATTCGCGTTTTAAAGTTCCCTTGATAAACGACTCTCTAGGATCAATTATAGGAACTTGTGAAAAGTTCTTGTTCTTAACCCGTGAGAGTTAAGACTTTCGCGTTTTATAGCTCCCTATATAAAAGCCTAGCAAAACTTGATTTAAACACGTTAAGGATACTAGCTAGAGCAAACTTAGATAAGTAAACTCGGATTGAGTCAAAAGATTCACAACGTTTTGAAAATTAAAACCACTTTATTAAAATTTATTCTAATAAGGAAAGAAAATAACTATACAAAGGACAAAACTAAATAGGCCAAAATAGATCAAAAATTTTAAAAAATGTCGAAAAATTGATTTTCCGGTTAAAATGAGGACAAATACAAGGAAAAGGCCACTTAACTTTGATAGAAGTCCCCCCTACACTTAAGATAAACATTGTCCTCAATGTTTAAGCATGTGGGAGTAAACTCCCCTACACTTAGGACATTGTGCACTTTGTTTAAATCTTGCTAAGGAAGAGACAACTAAAGAGATTCCTATTTTAATATGGAGAAAATATAAAAATAGTGAATCGAAAAGAGTTTAGGATAGAACCGGGATAATGGAACACGGAATCACGGGTCGTCAAGAATCGTCAAGAGTGGATCATTGAAGCTCTAATCCCTGATTAAGAAGTGAGGAGAGGAAATAGCAAACCAACGGGTCTCCCCTACACTTATGATAAAGAAAGCGAAAAGATAGATGCATGGGTTGCCTCCCAAGAAGCGCTTGATTTTTGTTAACCGAGTCGTGAGCCTGACTCGACCTTGATTATCAACGGAAGAAGCGTGAAACATATCCACCAGGATCAAAGACATAGTTTTCATCCATCAAATAGCACAAGCTTAAGGCGAACAAGGCAAGCCAAAGAAGAGTAGGCAAGGTTCCCTTAAGCAAAGATAGAGCATGGTGGAAGCAAGGGTGAAGTGCAAGCAGATTTCCATAAGTTCCAAAGATAATTCCTTTTATTTCATCAGGTGGATACTGAGATGGCTGCAGAATGTCAATACCAGGGTCGAACACCTTTTCCTTTAGGGGAAAATAGCACCCAGGCTCAGCACAGTGTGAAGAAGATCCGCGAAGAAGCACAACCTCGTCCTCAGAAGTGGGACAAAGAGGTGTTAAGTCATATGTGCTTCGGATTTCGGTGTCGACCGGTTTCTTCTCCTTAGAAATAATGTGCTTTAAATCCAAAGTAGGATCAAGATGATAATCTTCAAAGTCATAAGGAGGAGCATCACTCTCATGAGGGAAGTAAGTGTTGAGAAATTCAGAGAAGTCTTCCTCAAATGAGTAATCGTCCAAAGTAGGATCGAGTGATGGCGGAGGATCTTCATCATGTGAAGAATCGCTCGAAAGAGTATCGGCCTCATCAAAATCATCGAAAGTGGGCATCTTGGGATACTCAGAAGTACAATCATCAAAATCATCCGAATCTGAGCTAGAATCATCATCATCATAAGCATCAAAGACCGGTGGAGAATCATAAATGGGAGAAGCTTCCAAAGTGGAGCGAGAATCATCCATATCATTTTGAAAGAGTGGATTATCATTGCAAAACTCGAATAGAGGATTGTTGTAGACGACAAAATCATCGAGCACATTAATCATATTCACTGATTCTCTTCCATAGTATTTGCCTGTAAGCTTCCCCATTTTGAAAATTTGTGAATCATCCCCGACTGTTAAGATTAACTCGCCTTCGGCCACATCCACTAAAGCTCGTCCGGTTCTCAAGAATGGCCGACCAAGTATTAAAGGAATACGAGGGTCCATTTCATAATCAACTATGACAAAATCGACCAGGAAAGTAAATGTGCCAACTTTGATGAACACGTCTTCGGCTATACCAACGGGGTAAGCGAGAGTGCGATTTGCAAGTTCAAGAGTCATCTTTGTTGGAGTGAGGTCGGGTAATGATAGTATTTTCCAAACACTCAGTGGCATCAAATTAATACTGGCCCCGAGATCGGCAAGGGCAGTAAATTCTTCAGTTTTGTTGAACACGCAAGGCAACACAAAACGACCGGGATCTCCAAGCTTTTTTGGAAGTTCTTTAAGAATAACTGTAGAGCAGTTTTCATTTAAGCGTGTGTTGGCGAGTTCAATCAGCTTCTCCTTCTTGCTAAGCAGTTCCTTGAATGCTTTGACAAATTTCGGCATGTGGACAAGTGCTTCAACAAGGCTAATGTTGATGTTCATTTGAGATAGCATCTTCACATATTTCGATACTTGATAGTCATTCTTGGTTAGCTCGTTGGTCTTGCCTAAGCGAGAAGGATATGGGATGTTGGGTTTATAGGTGGAAGGTGAAGGTGTAGTAGGTAAAGGTTGAGATGTTGAAGTGTCCTTCCAAGAGACATCGTCATGACGAGGCGGAGACGGTAATGGTGCACTAATACTAGGTGTAGGAGGAGTAGGGATACATGGTGGTGGAGGAGGTGTAGATGATGGTGGAGGGATTGGTGGTCCTACGATGGTAACTCCACTACGAGTAGTAATAGCACTCACATTAGCTCGCGGATTGGTGACGTTGTTTGAAGGTAGAGAACTCGAAGAAGAAGGTTGAGCTGCGGGCAAGAAACTAGCCAATAGATTCTTTAATTCATTCGTTTGAGTGCTGAAAGAGGATTGAATATTATCGCGAACCTCGGACCTTATCTCATTTCCTTGCTTCGTGATATCTCCTCTAAGATTGATAATTTGGCTTTGCAGATTCTTGATTTGCTCACCTTGGGTTCTCATTGTGGCTTTAACATCGGTGTTTATGGGTGGGGTTTGTTGAGCGGGTGGGTGATAAGGATTAGAAGCTCTTGGTGGGATTTGGTTGCTTCTATTATAGTTGTTGGCGGGGTTTTGGTTTTGAGGAGAAAAACCGGGTGAAAGGTAATTGTTGGATCGGTAACTCAGCAGATTTCGATCCCCTTGTCGAGCGTGGTAATTTTCCGGTGAATAATTACCATAAGCTGCATACACATTTTCCGGATTTCCTTGAGTCGAAGGACAATCGGTGTATGGGTGTGGACCGCCGCATGTTTCACAAGGAGTAGCAACAGCTTTAACTTGTTGTTGTTGTTGGTTTGAAGCCAAGAGTTGCATACTTCTGTTCATTTCAGTCAGCACACGGGTGAGTTCGGTCATATCAGGGTTTGCTGAGGTGGAGGAAACATTGACTCTCAGGTTGTTCCTAGAAGAAGCAGAGGAATCCCAGTTTTTGTGGTGAGTAGTCATGTTCTCAATTAGCTCTCTACACTCCTCGGGTCTCCTTTTCATGAATGTGCCACCGACGGCTGCATTAATCGTATCACGATCACGAAAAGTCAAACCGTTGTAGAAAGTATCAATTAAGGTCACAGGGAGCATGTTGTGGTTTGGACATCTATCGATCAAGACATTATATCTCTCCCAAGCATCAAAAAGAGATTCATCAGGGTCTTGCATGAAACCGCTGATTTGATTGCGAAGGCTTGTGACCATGGATGGTGGAAAGTAGCGCGACAAAAAGCTTTGAGTCATATCATCCCAAGTGTGAATAGAATTCTTCGGGAGACGATCAAACCATTTCTCGGCATGATGTAATAAAGTATGTGGAAAGAGTTGTAGGCGAAGTTCATCCATTGTGGCACCAACCAACTTCATGCTTTGGGTGATTGTAATGAACTTGTCGAGGTGTTTGTTGGCATCATCATCAGGCAATCCACGGAATGGGTTTGTTTGCACTTGCTGAATCATGTGGTGCTTCAACGAAAACTCAGGAGCGTTGATTTGCATCGGCGCAATCGGTCCTCCTCGTCCAAACATTATAGGTTGACAAAGTTCCTCCATGGTCCGAAGATCGGGCTGTGGAAGAACATTGTTGTTATTATTAGGGTGCGGTGGATTATTGTTGTTTACACCTGACATAGCTAAATCTTCTTGAGGCTCGGGCTCTTGATAATTAGAAGATCTAGTACGCATACACCTGAAAATGCAAAAGAAAAAGAAACCAAACACACAGGCAATATATATACACAATAAAGATAAAATCTTTTTGGATTTTTGAAATTTTTAATTTTTATGTATTTTTTATCAATTTTTAATTTTTTGGTTTTTTTAATTTTTTTTATGCAAGAAAAATAACGCTCACAAGTGAACGGATCCCAAAAAGCAACGCGTCTCTCACAGAAAACCGTTAATCTTTACGAAAAGAGCCGGCAGCGACGCCATTTAATACAAGGCTTTTTGACACCCCGTATAAAAATTAAAGTTCGTTGATGTATGTCTCTTCGAATTGAAAAACTTGTGTTTAATGTGTGACTCAGTTTTATTTTGGTGGAACAAATATTTTTGGTTGGTTTTAAATTTAAATGTGCAAAGACTTGAAAGTAAATGTCGTTGAAAGTAAAGTGGCGTGAAATTAAATCTAAGTCTAATTAAAATAAAGGTGCGATATTTAAAAACGTGACGGAAAGTAAATTAATTAAATGACTTAAAAATAAAGCGTGTTACGAGAATTAAAATTAGACAAGTAATAAAATGATAACGTAAAAATTAAACAAGGCAAAACAAGAAAAACCGCTCCAATCGGAATATATTCCGATCACCCCAATCGGAATGTCACAACCTACCTGTCGGAATAATGATCAGAAACCCAATCGGAATATAGTAGAAACCCTGGTCGGAATGCTGATCGGAACCCTCTGATCGGAATATGTCACCTTTACCTGATCGGAATGTCCAAACAACACCTCAATCGGAATGTGGAAATGAGTACCAATCGGAAAGCTGTCACTCTTACCAAATCGGAATACCCACCAATCCTTACCCTGATCGGAATACCAAGATCACCCCAATCGGAATGTGTAGTGAGGTCCAGATCGGAATGATAGCCAAAAGCCCAGATCGGAATACAACAAACACCCCCCAATCGGAATGTTAAAACCCTTTTCCGATTTGACCAATCGGAATACGGCAGAAAAAGTACAAAATAAGCTAGAAAATTAAGCTATGATTCTAATAAGCACAAGACTAACTTCCTAGGGCAAGACGTGTAAAAATAAGCTACTAAACAGAAATTTGACAACTTTAAAGACACGAAAAAGATAAGCTTTACTAAAAACAACTTTTATATAAAAATAACTTTTATAAAAACTATATAAACTTGAAAATAAACAAAATAAGCTATGAAAATAAATGATTTAAAACAATCAAAAGCATAAAAATGAAATCTTTAAACAAATTAACAAGTCAAAAAGCATATAAATCAAAGATTAAAGAAAAGTAGAATGAGATCAACAAGATAAAGTAAAGATTGACAAGAATTAAATGGAAACTTACTTGAAATTAAAGGAATTTAATGTGCAAGACAAGGTAATTAAATTGACAAGTATTTAAATGTGCAAGAAAATAAATGTGGAAGAGCTAATTTGTCAAGTTAGCCAACAAAACTTAATGAAATGAAAATGAGAGGTATATATAGGTGATTAGGAGGGTGGTTAGAGGAAGCTTCCTCCCCTCCTTCCTTTCTTCTTAATTGCGCCCTTAAGTCCTTCCTTCTTGATCTTTTTATTAATCTTGGAATTTGATGACTTTTGGCTCGGGATTTCTTTGGACTCGTCTTTTAATTCTTCGATAAATAAGACTTGAGTTCCTCGGCTTTAAGTAAACTTCCGTCTTTTGACTTTTTCTTCGATAAATCTTCAGAATTGGTCTTGGACTTCCATTCTTTTTGCACTCTTGACTTCTTGACTTCGTCTTTCATCTTTTTTCTTCAATAAAAGTCCGTAAATGCCCGTGAATTCCCGTGTTTTCTCCACTTTTCACCTTTTCGTCCTAAATCACAACAAAAACACAAACCACGCATAATTCCGACATAAAAGACATAAAATACACGTTTTGGCTCGGTTATTATTGTAATTAAGTGGTAGAAAAGATGGGTGTTTTCACACCTATCAAGGTTCTTAAAGTACATACGGATGATAATGTTGCTGATTTGTTAACTAAAGCATTTGATGGTCCAAGGTTCAACCACTTGGTGGTTCACATGGTATGGTCAATCCTTGAGGTCTAGGATTGAGGGGAGGCTAAGCCTAAGGGGAGGCTTATTGTACATATTTACTTATACAGTCTTACATATGGTAGCTTCTAACAACAATTTTCATGGGTATCCGTGGTGTGTGCAACTTCTAGTAGATGATTTTGGTTACTCCTAGTGGCAGCCTTCTGCTCCTTGTGGGTTCAAACCCTTATTTTTACTTGTGGTTGGCTTCTAGAATTAACTTTGGGTCACTGTTCACTAGGTTGACTTTTGTTGACCACTCGCTGCTCCTAGTGTTGACCTTTACGCGTTTTGACTTTCAGTCAACGTGAGTTACTTCTGGTGAACATAATTCTTTATCTTTGGTAACTGGGATTTGCTGATAATGGTTTAGAGGGCAAGTGGTTACTCAAGCATTAATGACTTAATTTTTGAAAGGGAAACCCTCATAATTAGGGGTCAATGAACAGTTTTTGTGACCATTATTTATGGTCAAATTAATCATTTGACTCAATTATTAACACATAAACACACACATACGCTCCTACCCTTCACCCTCTTCAATCAATCATCTTCCACTGTTTCAATCATCATCAATGACATCACTCCAGTACAAGCCCGATAATAACAAGGTGGCCTATCTTGGAGAAGGTCCTAAAAGAGACGAGTTCACAGACATCCTGGAATACATTGAAGCTTCAAATCTAAGGTATGCTCTTACTATTTGCCCCACTGTGTATGATACTGTTATCCGTCAGTTTTGGGCAACTGCCAACACCATTCCTGTTTTGGGTCTCCCATTAGAGCTCCATGCTACTATAGATGGTCGCTCCTATGTGGTGACTGAGGCATCCATTAGGTCTGCCCTTCATCTCCAAGATGAAGATGGCATTATCTCTCTTCCCAATGCATAGGTGTTGGATGGTATGGCTGCTATAGGTTATAATCATGATGGGAAGTTTAACTTCCAGAAAATAGATTTTCCCCTCAATGGAAGCTGCTGGTTCACTTTTTGATTCATTGTTTGAGTCCAAAATCTAGGAGTTGGGATGCGTTTCCCATCCCGCTTGCTACTGGTTTGATCTGTATTGCTCAAGTTCGCACTTTTAACTTTTCTCGTTACTTGTTTGATGGCATGATTAGTAATCTTAGTGACACTGGTTCTAGGAAGAAGTTCTTGATGTACCCTCGGTTTTTGTAGCAAGTTCTTATGTGCTTACCTAGGAATCGGAAGGAATATGTGCCCCTAAGCTTACTCCAAAAGTTTATGCGAATATGGCACTTGGTTATGGTGGTCCTTTGAGGCCTCTCACTGATGCTATGCTGGCCTTGCCCAAGGGGGTCCCAATGTGGTTCCTCCGGCTGGCCAAGCCGAGGAGGAATCCCCATTGGTGGATGATCCTATGGAGGAGGAGAACCCTGCTACTGGTATGCCCCATGTGGAGGTTGAAGAGCCAGTTATAGAGGTGGTGGTAGAAATGCCAACTACCTCAAAGGCTGCCCCTTCTTCTAGCCCACATGAGTCGCCATTTGCTAATTCTCCCCCTCATAGCCTAGCTCCAGATTCTGCTGAGAAGCCTTCTAGTTCTCATGCCCATATGGATGACCTATCTGTTGCTTCTGGTCCCCATGATGCATCCCCCAAACCAAGTCCTCTTGGTGAGGAAGCTGAGGAACCTGTTACTTTGACTTCTTTGCTTGCTCTTATGCACAGGTACTATGTCAAGGTTGTTTCTTTGGATGATGAGCTCAACCAACACCGCAAGCTCACACGGGATTTCGTGCTCCCATTTGCGAACAGGGTCAAATCGTTGGAGATGCAGCTAAAGCGCCACAGGAAGAAAGTGGTGCTCACTGATTCTGATGAAGATGTTGAGGAGGATGGGTTGACTATTTTGGCCAGGGATGCGTTTGCTGCTAAGCCAAGTGATGACCTGCCTGCTCCTCCTAGTCCTTCATGTATTCCTACTGCTGCTACTGGTCCCAAGCCAATGGATGACTCTGCTGGACCTTCATCTCCCACTGCTGGTCCTTCTCATGATCCGATCCTAAGGGCAAAGCCCCTATGACTACTGCACCCTCTCCTCCCAAAAAGCGAACTCGCAAACAATTAGAGGAAGAAAGATTGGGGGAAGAGGCTGCTCAGAGATTGCAAGAAGAGTTTGACCATCACGCTGTGGCTGAGGATGAAGCCCTGCAACAACAGAGCCGTGAGCAACTGAGGCACAATACCATGCATTGGGATAACCATGACTGGATGAATGTGATTACCATCCTCACTTCAGAATACTCTCAGTTCACCGATTTGTTAGGTGCAGATGTGAATCAAGGCAACTGTGTTCAACGAGCAAGGGCATTGATGCGAAAACAACAGGAAGCCCTAGATGCCCAGCTTCGTGAACAACGCCGCAACAGACCTCTGTCATGTGATGAGGAGAGACGATTGATGCAACAGTATGTGAAGAATTAATCAGGTGCTTATTATCAGACTGGGTGGACATGGAAGCAGGTGAGGAGGCTATATTTTGATGATCTTAAAGATCTTTACACCAAGATGATCAAGCGTAGGGATACACCTGTGCCTGAATATGATATCTATCGGCCACCTCCTCGTGTTGTCCATACTTCTATGCCTGCTGCTGCTCCCACTTCTTCACCGATTGTTCAAGAAGGTACTTCTGGGGTTTCATCTACTAGTGTACCTGCTACTGCTGTTCCCACCACCACCACTTCAAAGGTTGATCCCACTCACTCTAATGTTGATACTACCACTACTGCTGAAGCTACTCCTCCTCCTGCTGTTAATCCCACACCTGTTACTCCTGCTGTGTAGCCTACACCCACACCGGTGACTGAACCACTTCCTACTCCATCAGCTGCTGCAGCCACTTCTGAACCTATGGTTGTTGATGACTTTGTTCCTGCTGCTGCTGCTACTGCCAATGTCAAGGTTAAGGATGAATCTTCTTCTGGTGTCCCCACTCCTCGCCGTTCTATTCGGAAGAAGAAGGCTCGTCGTGGTAAGTCTGTCCCATTTAAGAAGAGGGATCCTGCTAATCTCATCGATGCCACTTCTGACAGTGAGACCGAGTTGCCCCTTGGCAAAGGCTGGATTGTCGCTTGGGAGGTTCGACCATCCCCCATTTCTCGTGGTACCTTTACTCATAAGATTACGACTAGTGATGGCTACGCTCGATATGTTTCTGGATTGCAAAGTATTTTGTCATGGGTGGAGCGTCGTGATCTTATGTTGATGTATGGGTTGGTTGATGTTGAAATTCCTAAGTCTCCGAGTGTGCTTCCTACCTGGCCTGGGTTGACAATTTGGGGAGACTTGAAGTTGATGTTGGATTCCCCTCCTGATTCCCCTCATGCTGGCGTATGGAAGGAACAACCTCGCTGGGTGATAAGGAGGTGGAAGTTGTATGCTGGATGTGCTGTTCATGTGTTGGAGCTTGAGTCTGGTGCTGTTGTGTTTATGCTTACTGGGATGTGGAATATCCGTTGACCATTGCTACCATGGAAGCAATGCTGGAGTGCAACCTGGTGGTGTCTAATACTCCTTTTGGTAACGAGTCTGCCATGGCCACTACCTTAGTTGAGGGAATTCAAGCTAGGATGCATGCAGACAAGGTTGTTGCTTCTGGTATGTGATTGGTTTGTTTCTTCTATATTTTCTATATACATACATTCTTTTCACCAATATGTACAGTGTTTTGTGACTAACATCTTACTTTCGTTAGTTGTTAAAAAACCATACTTTTATATAATATCTGCTTATACTTTTCACATGTGATGGAATTTCAAAACTTGTAAATCATATATGCTTATACTTTTCCATCATGAAACTGTTTTCCAAATTGGTATTTTCACACTTGGGCTATCATAAGAAGTACTTCTGGTGTTGGACCTAGTCCACACAACAAATGGTGCTCAACTCACCATGTCTTGCAGACAAGAAAGAGTTGATTCACCATGAGGGTACGACTCTGGTGTGAATATCAAATCCGTTGATGGTTGCCAGTTTACCCAAAATTGGATGGTTTTCACTTGCCTTAGTCCTAGACTGAAAAGTGGCTAGTCCAAGGGGGTACGGCTCTTGGTAAAGACTCATATCAAATCCGTTGATAGCTGCAATAGCTTGCTCAAAGCTATAGGGTTTTCAGCTCACCGATGCTTTATTGCTAAGAGTTGGCTAGTCCGGATGGGTATGGCTTCTGGTAAAGATCTAAATCAAATCCGTTGACGGCTGTGATGATTTGCCGAAAATCATTAGGGTACCCCCACTCATCATTGATTTACGTTCTAAGAGTTGGGCTGGGTTCTGGTCTCCCAGGGTGATGCTTATTCCACCACAAAGACTAGCTAGCCCAAGAGTGAGCAGCTACTTGGTAAAGGCTCATCAAATATGCTCATGTTGCTATAAAGATTCAACAAGGCGCATATCTGTTTCAAGCTTTCAAGAAGCTTCTCGGTGTTACTCGCTGCAGCAGTCTTTGTGTTTTCGATACTGATGGTTCCATTGCTGCTGTTTGTGCTGCTGTTTCAATCCTCAAGCTGTTTTGCAAGATCTACCAAGAAACTTGAACTCAACAAGTCAAATTCAAGTTTAGGGGAGGATTGTTAGGACCTCTGGAATAGATATTTGTAATAGATAGGCTAGGAGGTATGTAGTTCCTCCTGGTCCTAGTAGTAGTAGGAGCAATACGTGCTCCTGGTCTAGTAGAAAGTCAAACATTATTATTCTTAGTAGTTTGTTAGGATATGCATGAGATATGTTAGGAAAGGATATGCATATTAGAAGTTACACGTTTTGGTTTAATGTAGTATTAGGGTTTCCTTGTAGTATAAAAGGAACCCATTGGCAGAAGGGTTAGACACACCTTTCATTATCATTATTCATTTCGTATCTATAGTAGAAATCCTTAGTAAAGGATCAAGTTATTTAGTTATTTTGTTTCTTCTTGTTCATAGTATTTGTATTCCGCACTTATACTGTGTGTTACATTAAAAGTCTCTCTGTGAATAGACTTGTGATTACAGAAGTCGTTCACCATCCTTAACAGGCTACAAAATCCACATCTAGTGGACCCAACATGTGTTGTGATCAATTTGGATAATTTTGTTTTTAATATTAGCCATAAATAGTATTTGTGTTAGTAGAACTCTATTAACACGTATTATCGATTTTCGTTTTCTTTGTGAATATTATTACTATATTGTATACGTATCACAATAAAATCACAATATCTCCAAAAGTGTGAAAACACAACCTTAATTGGGATTTCATCACTCAATTATTGTATTCGAATCTCAAACCAAAAGAAAAGGGCAAAAATAGATAAATACTTTCTTTTAGCTCGATTTTGAAAAATACGAACTATACGGTGAATAGATAGGCAACGTGCTATAAAAGGCCGTTAAAAGGAAGTTAGGTACTTACATGCTTCGCGCCACCTAATTCCCCCCGTTCACTTGTGAGTATTTGATTTTGAAAGCTAATCGAGGCTTTTGCCGCCCAAAGTATAATCTACGTATATATATATATATATATATATATATATATATATATATATATATATATATATATATATATATATATATATATATATATATATATATAGAGAGAGAGAGAGAGAGAGGGAGGCGTTATCATGGTAAACACTCTTAAAATGAGTTATAATAGACACACTTGTGGACCGTTAGATCATATATTATAGATGAGATGAGGCACTAATTAGATAATTAACTAACAATGTCAATTTTGTAAATAAGATGAATACCATGACATTTTTTATATTTTCATTTATGTTACACGATAATAATCAACTCCTGCATTCATTGCGTTAAAATATTGTACCATAATTATAATCAACAAAATATAATCAACAAATTTTTGTTTTTTTTGTTGCGGACAAAAGCCCCAAAACTAAAAAGCTACAATACTACGCTTCCATGTAACGCCTTTAAGGTCTTCAAGCAAAATCGAGCCGGGATTAGGTGGAGCAGAATCAAACATAATCTGTCTTTCCTCTTGATCACATCCACGATTCGCTAACCAATCCGCCACCCTATTAGCTTCGCGATAACAATGTTCAAGTTTCACTTCCCACTCCGTATTTCTCATAAGATCTTGGCACTTTTTCACAATGAAATATGTGTTTTTGTGATATGTGATTTTGCTCGTTAACATTTGACACAGAATAAAGAAATAAGTACATACATATACGTAACATTTTTTTGTTGATACACATGACCCACTAATTTAAATAATAAATAATACATTTATGTTAACAAATGAAACTTTTGATACACAACAAACAAACAATCTATATCCAACTCTGTTAGGCAAATTGATCCGGAACTAACATATAAATATCAAGAACATTTATCAACTAAGATGTGTCAACTCATACACATAAACAAAACACACAAAACAAATGAGCAGGTTTCGTATTGATCTCGTCTCGAATTAGTGGTACTGATTTTTTCCCAACATAAACTAGTGGTACCGATATCGTATCGAACGGGGTTTGGATATCGGTACCGGTACGGGTACCGGTACCGCTATAGGTATCGATACCGGGAAACCGGGTTTTTTCAGTTTTTTCATGAATTTTCCGATTTAGTACCGGTCTCATACGATTTGAATTCGATTTCGAAATTCGAATCGAAATGCTCATCATCAAGGCGGCCAACTTAAGGACATAAAAAACATGTATATGTAATATTTTTTCAGTGATACACAACATCAAAATGCTTTGATGTTTTTTTTATTAATTGCTATAAAAGTAAAAATCAACCGCTAGACAATTCTAATATAAAAAATTGATACATCATTAGCCATGTTAAAGTGATCAACTATCAACATATTGATGCTATACTGATCTACTCAATAATACCTTTTATCCAAACTATGACAAACATGCATCAATAACTACTAATAACTACTCAATAACATGAATATCGTCTTCATCTACGAATGAGTTTTGCATGGGAAACGAATATAGATAACAATCAATGCATTAGGCTCATGACGGCATGAGCATTAAGAAAGTCGTTAACAATATTATTTCTTAGGTCCTTAGAGAAGATCGCGGAACATAATACAGATACGTTCATCGAAAATCACAAACGAGTCTTTCTTAAAAGATGACTGATTCAAGTGATAAATCCATAATCGATATGTTCACGTCACAAACATTAAACATATTGGTTCGAAAAATGAATAGCACAAATCGATATAAACAAGTACGGAGTATGACAGAAGGGTGATACACATGGCGATGACATTAAAACTTGTCGATGTTGGTTGGCATTTGCTCGAGAACTTGTTAGTGGACCTGAAAAGCCGATGGTATTAAATAAAAGTGATACATGAGTGGCTTCTTTTACCCCCGAAATTGAGAAGAATATGACGATGTCTTCCCTCCTTGATGCAAAGTGGAATCTTCATATATGTGATAAGGAAGCAGTTCATAGAACTTATGGTGGAGATATTAAAAAATCTTTAGATCTAGTGCTTGCTGCTTAATCAACATTAACAAGAAAATACCTGGAACAAAAAAGTGAGGCGGGGATGAAAACGGTTAGGGACTTATTGAGAATATTCCAAAAATCTTTAGATCTAGTGCTTACCGACGGAAAGATCTCACCGAGATGACAAAAACGAAAAACAAATGGGAGACTTGGACATGTATCAACGGTCTCGGTTCAATGACTGCACGTGTTTTGATGCCGATTAGCGGTGACAACAAAAAAAGGATATGTAGGACTTTTTATAGGAAAGAATGAGACAGTGAGATTTAAATATTTTTAGAAGAGAGAAATCGTTTGGATGTGTTATAATCAAATCTAGAAACTGGTTTATGTGGATGGAGGGGATGAGGTTAGATAAGAACTAGGTGAAGGCAAATACCTATACTACCCTTACGAATTTATAAATAAATTCTCATATTTTATTTTGTGAAAATGACACATGTTCTTTCTCATCGGTGCTTATTATAACTCGTTTTAATGTGTAACTCACTTGAACACAAATATATATATATATATATATATATATATATATATATATATATATATATATATATATATATATATATATATATATATATATATATATATATATATATATATATATATATATATATATATATATATATATATATATATATATATATATATATATATATATATATATATATATATATATATATATATATATATATATATATATATATATATATATATATACATATATATATTTTCTTGGTTTCAAAGATTAAACCTTCTTGAACGTTTTGGTGTTCCACCAACGTTCTAAAGTCATCGAAGGCGTTCACTCAACATGATCGTTTTCATTCCTTGAGGCTCCTTTAATCGAGAAATTGGTTCGAGGAGAGATTTGTAGATTTGAGTCTACGTAATACACAAGAAAATCCAAAAAAAAAGAAAAACAATCAAACACAAAAAAATTGAAAATTCACAAAAATCCCAAAAGAATTCTTTGCTCACCTCCACGTTCTACGTTACGTTTATGCAAACCCGCTCTAAAGCAAACGTGCTCGTAAACGTCGTCAAAAGGAAGGAAATCAAGATCCTTCAATTGAAGAAGAAACTCCAATTGTCGAACCCGTTGTAGAAACAATAGTCACCATGGCTAATCGTACTATAATGTAGTTGCTTCAAGCACCCACAAAGGGTTTTGGAGAAGCTAATGTGATTCCCGCCATCCTTGCGGAGAATTTTGAGATCAAGACGGGTTTAATGTCGATGCTACAAGCCAACTAGTTTCACGGACATGAAAAGGATAACCCTCATTATCACATACGGAATTTCAATCGTCTCACCGCTACAAGCAAGTTTAAGGATGTTCCACACGACGCCATTAAGTTGTTTCCATACTCTTTAGATGGACCCGCCAAAAATTGGCTCGAGAAAGAACCTCCAAATTCGATATGTACGTGGAACGATCTCGTGTCTAAATTTGTGAACCAATTTTTCCCACCATCTAAGACGACACATTTGAAAAATGAGATTTCAAGGTTTACGTAAAAACCTAATGAAAGTTTTTCTATGGCATGGGAACGATTTAAGGAAATGTTACATGAATGTCCACACCATGATTTTTCCGAATTGCATCAAATTGATACGTTTTATAATTGGCTTAACGATCATGAACGAGATTATTTGAATGCCGCTGCGGGTGTTAATTTTTTGTGCAAAACGACAAATGAGGCTTTAACGATCATCGAGAATAGATCTAAGGTTTATAACCCTCGTAACACACCGAGTGTTGCCACTATGGGGTCGTCGTCGTCTCATAACATGAATGCCTTACAAGATGAAGCAAATGAGGAGAATCGGTTTTTCGATAGATTTTCGTCTCTTATGACTCATTGGAAAGCACAAGATGCTTTGAGTTCCGCATCGGTTAAAGCGGTTGAAAAGAGTTGTATATCTTGTGGTGGAGCTCATGATTTTTCCGAGTGCATTACCGCCGGTGGTAACACTTCGAGTGCTTATGTAGCAACGGGAACTTACAACCAAAACGGCCAAGGTTCCCGCCCAAATCAAGCTCCACAAAATCAAAATGCTAATAACTATCGAAACAAAAATCAAGGTGGTGGTTATCAAGGTAATCAACGTAACTACAACAAGGGTAATTACCAAAGTGGGAACAATGGGCAAGTGCAAAACCAAAATCAAAACCGTGATTTTAAAAATACTACTCAAGGTTTTCAAAATGCTCACACTAAAAATCTTCAAGGTAAATTTTTGGGTTATGCTAAGGCAAATGATGCTAAGTTTGATAACATGCAAAGAGAAATGATTAGCCTAAGATCCGAGTTGAAAAACGAGTTAAAAAATGAACTTGCTAATGAATTGAAAACTCATGCTAATAAAATGGAAGGAAACGTTCAACGTCTTCAACAAAATCAACAAAAGATGGAACAAGGCCAACATGAGATTAAGCAAGAGTTGTTGAAAGCGGATAAAAGGCAATCAAAATTTGAAGATAGAATGGCGAGTATGTTTGAAGCCATAATGTGTAAACCGTCTTCCTCAGGTGGTCTTCCTAGTGATACCATTGCAAACCCGAAGGGAGAAATGAAGTTTATTACTACACGTAGTGGTAAAACTTTTAAAGAACTAATCTCTCGTCCAAGTACTTCTAATGAGAAGGAAATCGAGAAAGAACCCGAGGTGATGGTCGAAAAGGATCATATCACAAACCTACGAAGTACCGCTCAATCCACACCTACGGTTGAACCAATACCAATTATGGAACCCGAGATTCCAAGGCCGTTGCCTACGCCCCAACCACACCACCCTTACCTTACCTGTGACAATCCGTCAATTTATGGTTGATATTTTATTCTTGAATATTATTTAAAAACATTATTTTAATGTTACAATATGAACTCACATATTTTTGGGAAGAAATTTGGATTTACGTCTTGAAGTAGCATCAACTACGTCTAAACCGGAGGATTCTACGTTACGTGCTTACGTTTACATACACCGTCTTTGGTGACAGTCCGACATTTCAGAAAATAAATCTATTTGTGAATATTATTTTGGAGTTTTAAATTTGTGTTGGTTCATAAACTCACAAATTTACGAGAAGAAATTAGGACTTACGATTTTATTTTAACGTCCTTTACGACTAAACCGGAAACCTTAGGATTACGTATTTACGTTTTCGAACTCCGTTTTTGACGAAACAATTTTTATTGGATTCGTTTTGTGACGTTGACTCATAATTTATAAAAACGTTTTTCGTAAAATGACCCGAGGGCACGCAAATCGAGGAAACTAGAATCGAGGAGTACCCGTAAATAAATGGGGATGAGACAAGTGGGACACTTGTCCCACCCCCATCAAAACCGGCCTAACCAAGCTAACCAACACCATGAGGTGTCAAGACCTCATAAACAAAGTTTACACTTGTGCTTACAAAGTAAGCAAAGCTTACACATGGCTTAAGTCTTACAACTTAAGCTACCATTTACACAAAACCACTTCTACCATACCACTTCCTCATTTCCCATCCATGCAAAACACATACTCTCTCTCTCTAAGCCATTTTGGCCGTCCCATCTACACCTCCAAACCTCCATCACTTGATCAATTTTAACCATAAACATATGTTATAACTTACATATGTTAATCTCCATTCAAAAAGATGAAGAATGGTGGTGATTATAACATCCATGGAGGAGTTTTTATGGTGTCTTGGGGCTGATTTTCTACAAGGAGTTTATGAAGATTGGTGGTCATGAAAAAGGTCTTGGTGCATCACAAGTTTCTCCATCAAAAATCCATGTTTTGATCAACCTACATCATCATGCTGGTATAAAGATTGTCCTCCTCATCTTCTTGTTATTTTGATTATGTAAACATGTATTTTATTTCCTATTGTATATATTTATGATGATTATATGATGATAAAAATGTTATGTGGGGATTTGTTGTTGATAATCATGGATAAAAAGGTGAAAACCCATAAGAAACAAGGTTAAAATCTTGGTTAAATTTGATGACTGTATAAAACAGTAAAGAACTATATGGTAATCTGATAAAATGATGAAGTAGAATGTATTTACAGTAAGCTATGGGTCTTGTACACATGTGAGAGTTGGCCATACAATGGAATCATTGTAATGAGTGAGATATGATCAAAACAAGTTTAGGGTATAAATCTGAGGTTACTGTTTTGGACGATTTTTAGAAAATATTTAGAAGATGATTCAACAGTAGCAATAGAAGAGTTAAATGTAGCACATATCATTTAGTTTATGTGATAAAAATTTGAGCTTCTAATTCATTATAGAACTATAGATATGTTAAAAATGGTGAACATGAAGTTAAAAATCAGATTTTTGGAAATAATGTTTATTATTATTATATAAGCACTCACATTATAATGTATAAAATGTAAAAATATAAACCCACTAACTTATAAAACTTATTTATATAAATGTATAAAAGGTTAATTAAATGGGTAAATTATATAAATGGTGGTAAAATAATATTTATAAGTAATAAAAACTATAAACATGATTTTTACGACTTTTTCGGCTATCGCCGTAAAATTAACGTTTTTCGCCAAATAAAACTTAGACGACCAAACCCGTCTAATGTAAAGTTTATAAAAGTCATATACTGATGTATAAGTAACTAATACAAGTAAAAACCGATAAAACCCGAACTATAAGAAATACGGACGTTAACGGACTAAATTAACGTTATTGGACTAATAATACAACAAAAATGGACTAAAACACTTATAAACTTATTATTGGACTTAACCCATTTGGGCCCAACTTGAAAGTGTATGTACTGATAATATAAGTACAAAATGGATTAAAATAATTTAAATAACTTATAATAAGCTTATTGGACTTAAGACACGTAAATGGGTAAAACTAGTAAACTAGTATAAAAGTTATCAACACATAACTCTAAAATGAGTAAATGAGAATATGTAAACCCACTTGATCATCATATATATATAATCATCATATGTATACATAATTGGTATTTTTATAAAGTCATTGGACAAACGTCTAAGACCGATTATTATTTGTCTAGGTTTCCGTGATTGAAGCACGTACCGTACGTCCGAATTGCCGATAACCCGCCTTCCCACATCAACGTGAGTTCATAGCCTTGCACTCTTTTAAATGTTTTATAAATGCTTTATAAACCCGCGAGGGAGATAACATGTTAGTTTTTATAAAAGTTTGGACACCATTTGTCCCGATTGTTTGTTTATTGATTTTGGACCCGAATGATTGAATGACCCGATTGTATGACCCGATAAATGATTAAAGGACCCGATAGATGAAATTAAATGGATTATTAAAGTTAGGTTATGTCAATAAAAGTCCCATTAGCATAAATTGTGAACTACCGGGATTTGGTAGACGCTTATGCATTTAATAGTACTATTTGGGGACGATCACCCCAGTTCGCGCCTTGACGGTTGATCCCCGTCGTGCCACATTGATTGGTAAGCGAATTTATGTATGAGAAGATTTCCATAGCGTGACCTTTGTGACGACACGCTACTTTATATGGGCAAAATTGGTATCGGGTTAGCTACCCGTTTTGGTTTAGTAAGGTAACAATGTCATGCGGCTTGTAATAATCCAAAAACTAACGAAATACTATTAGACGCTTCGAATTACGATGTATTACCTGACTAGCAATACTGGGTCATACTATTGATATTATGTTTGTGTTTTGGTTTTCGTAACCATATTCATATAACGGTTTTTATTTTCATACAACGTCATAAGACGTATTGTATGATGTTTTTACGACATTGGCTCGTATAATAATTTTTAAGGCAAATGCCTATATTATGATTTTCGATAAGGATTTATATAAAATGATTTTGGCTATTTTACGGCCTATTACAATGATTTGTACGAATTGATTTTTGGTACTAATTTTATACCAAAGTTATATTGATGGAATTTACTAAACTCTATGAATTCACTCGGCGTTATCGCTGACCTTTTCTTTTAACATGTTTTATCTCAGGTACTTGAAGGTAATTCTCGGGAAGACGACAAGAATTCATGGCCCACACTTAAACAATATTTTCCATTCAAATATTTTGTAAAACTTTATATGAAATGTAATGACTTGGGACCGATGTAACTTTGATATTTATGAATGGAAATGATTTATTATTAAACGACGCGATTTTTCTGCGTTGTCTATGATGTGAGTAATGTGCTATCCCGTAACACCAACTAGTCTTCCGCTGTACTGAGTTGTATAAATTTGGGGGTGTTACAGTTTGGTATCAGAGCTCTCGTTATAGAGAACGAAAGATTTTTAAAACTAAGGTTTTGAATAAAACTTTTCAAAATCTTTTAACTATAAACATTTTTCTAAAAATGTCTAAAAATCTTTTGACTATAACGGTGCCGAAGAATTCCCGAGTTACCGACAAGGCCAAGACTGAGAAGTGTTATTTTAATATATATATAACTTGGATTATATATATATGATGTAATTTTATTACATGATTGTTTGACGATTATTTTGATTTTTATACGAGATATTTATACGACGTAGATTGTCACAAGTAACCCTAACTCCCCTAGCAAATCAATCGAAGCTATTCTTGTAGGAATTCTAGCTATCCTAGATCTAAACCTAGTTGTGGATGTTTATGATCCCAACAAATGGTTGATATTCGTAGAAATGTAGATAGTAGTTGATTGTGATATTAAAGAAGAATTGGCGAGATTAAATCTGATATCGATGTCATGACGATCTTTTCTTATAGAGTGGAGTTTGACAAAACGTTACCACCTAGAAAGATGTCATCTGATTCGTTGTCAACCAATTCTTAAATTGAAATCGAAAGGGTGAATGTTGCACTTGAGGCTGTTATTGGAACCATTACCCAAAAGCCTCATGCCACTAATACCTTTCCGAGAAGTCTAGTTGAATGATCGAGTCATTTCATACTAGTGACTCATTTGATAATTGTTGTTGTAAGAGCTAATAGGATTGGAATTAAGTGTTGATCATATCGAGCTTTTATTGCCTATTAAGGCCTAAGAATAAGATTGAAAGTATTGGATAATGAGGTAGGATATCGAATTGAGTATAAAATTTGTTGAAACTTGAATAAAGTAAAATTTAACTCGTATGGAATATGATATTGATAAGAGGAAGTCATTAAGTTCTGTGATTAGATTATAAGGTTTTAAATGATTGTAGGTTCGTGTTAAAGGTTGTTCCTAGGCCATTGTCCACTAATGAGGATGCCCAGTGTCCAAGAAATTAATTGAAGAAATCTTCTTCTGAATTGAGACCGATGGATCTTCTAAGACATGTGGAACACCTAATGACTCTTGTAGATTAGTATTCATTGAGGTATCTTTTAAAAATAATCCCTAACTTAACTGAGATATCAGTTGGTAGGATGAGTTCTGAGAATTGTATGACATAGTGACACGTAATGTGTTACGGTACAATTTTGACTTGTTTGTGATTAATGAAAAAGACTACCCTTGATTTCTAAACTCTACATGTATCGATGTTATCTATCTTTTATTGCTTCATCCTAATGTTCACATTAGTGATGTAATCATTGAACGAGTACTCATCTTGATTTGAGTTACGTTGTGGATTATTCTTTTGAGTGCCATCGAGATCATGAACCTCATGATTATTTGGCTAAAGCTCATTTCCTATCATATTGTAGTTAAGATCTTGGTGAACAACTCTTCATCACTCTTTTGCAGATCACACATTGTTTTTATAAAGTTAAACCGGTATCCTTTGAGAAAATTTAATTTTCATCACAATAAGGATTATTCAAAGTGAGATTTATAAGTGATTGATATCAAAATGAAGTTGTTTATGAGACGCTTTGGAAACTTAATTATTTCCATAACAAAGAAAATCTTTGTAAATATGTTTTGATTCTTAATTAAGAATTAAGCATGAAAATGTTTTTATTATAAACATGATGATAAAATTTTGACGAACTGAGTATTGCATCGTTAATCTTGAAATTGTATATAGTTGCGCGCCTACATACAATTTGGAATGGACTATGCAAGACTGATTAGTAGTCACCATAAAACTAATGGATAAACACTACATTTTCCTTGAAGATTGTGAAAGAATAAGTTTTATGAGATCTGCAAGAAGTGAAAAATAGAGACATAGTGTTAGGGACACCTACATATGTGCCTGTAACACCTATTCTTCTGAGTCAAATTTACTCATCTGTGGAAATTGTCTTATTTGACAATTGACAATTCTTTCTTGTCCAATTCTCTCGTAGTGAGATTCTTAGGAAAAGTATATGATTACCGAGTGTTGATACCCGACTGGATGTATTGACGTTCTTATCATTTCTTATGATTTGATTTCATTTGAATGACCTGGGTTACGATCCGAGGAGCTTTCGAATGCGTACTCAAATTAATGAAAACATGGGATATATTCATATTCGTTAAATGTTTTCGTCTGTATCTGATTTGAAATTCTCTCGCATAGATTATGCGTTGACCTTACTCTTTTAATAGTAGTTGTGTCTCCAGATATCCTTGAATTGTGAAGGATTATGAGTTATTATTAGTCTTTTGAGAAGTTCACATCTTATCGACGGCAATAAAACTGGAAAGTTGGAAATGCCAGTAGAATGGATTGATTGATTATGACATGACGACATTGTCTTAATTGACGGGAACTCGAATTGAATTCCCTAAGAGATAAGATGTTGATTATCAAAAGTGATCTAAATAATTCTTGATGGATGACCATATCCTGTATTTAGACTTGAAATTATACCGTGAATGGTTGTGAATTAGTCATAAATATTATAATCTAGAAGAACCTAATATTAATTTATTAAAAGATGTTTCTGCTATCTGAAACTTTAGTAAGTATTTGTTGGTGAATTAACTAGACTTTTGCCATTAAGGCAAGTTGAAATTGGTATTGATTTTATTTCCGGTGCTGCACTTGTGGCTTGTGCACTGTACGTCAGCACCATCTGAATTTAAGGAATTACCGTACAACTGAGAGAGTTGTCGGAGAAAGATTTTATTATACCAAGCCTGTCATCCTGAAGAGCTATGGTGTTATCTTTCCTTATATTTATAGATTATTGTGACTGAGTAAATTGACAATCGAAAACGATATCCATAACTCGAAATGGAAGAATTGTTCGATCATTTACAAGGTTCTAGCAAATTTGATCCATAGCATGGTTATCATCAACTTCGCATCTGCGAAAGAGATTATCTATTCCAATCACTACATCCGGTGCTTGTAATGAACATTATGAGTTCCACGTGATGTCGTTTGGATTGACCAATGCACATGTAGCATTCATAAATTCGGTGAATCACGTGTGTAGGCCGTAATTTGATAAATTCATGCTTGCGATCATTAAGGACTATTTGTTTGTTAATACGAATAATAATGAGTTAATAATTAGTTATAAATTTCCCTGAATTGGCTAAACAATGAAAACCTATACCTTAAATATTTAACATGTGATTAAGGACTTAATCCTTTATATGATTTAACCATGTAATTAGTAGATAATGGAAGCTATATTGACTTTTCAAAGATTAGAACCATTAACGCTTAGGGATTAAAAACTTAATCCTTTACATAAAATGACCGTTGGATTAATAATGGT
This sequence comes from Glebionis coronaria, assembly GCA_025667525.1. Classification (NCBI taxonomy): domain Eukaryota; kingdom Viridiplantae; phylum Streptophyta; class Magnoliopsida; order Asterales; family Asteraceae; genus Glebionis; species Glebionis coronaria. Next base: position 108,101,975 of record CM046879.1, on the reverse strand, counting down.
AAGATGTATGCATATAGACTCTTCAAAAAAATTAAGAGCCCTTTTAAGACTTTGGATTTTATCAAAAAGAAATGAAAATATATTTTGACAAATGTTTTAACAAAGGATTTTTAAAGGGATTATTCCCTTATACACAAACCATTTAACTAAACTTCTGTTTAGGGGTAAATGTTTGTGTATACCTCAAGATAACTTAAGAAGAATTGAGTAAAACCATTTATACCATAACCTGAAAACTTAAAATGCCAATTTTTGCTTTTCAACTAAGAAAACTTTGACCAAAGTATAAGCAAAGGTTTTTCGAACATTTACGAATCCTATTAATTATTTTCGATAAATCAACAAAAATTGTGTTAATTAAACTCAAATTTATTTTGAACATTTTATATAATTGGTCGAACTAAGAAATTTAAAACTTTTACGTTTACGCTTCATAAAAATTAACTAATAAATATTTAATTAGTTGTAATAATTATCGACGCTTTAAAACGTCGGATTGAGTAAAACGGATAAAAATGATAGTTGAGAAGAAACCAAAACATGGAAGATATGAAGAAAGTAAACGTAATTACCGACGCATAATATAGAAAGAATATCTAAGTGAATTGTGGACATGATAATTATATCATCATGAGAGATGAATATAGATACCGACGCATTATGTATAAAAGATAAAGAATCCATTAGGACGTGTTCCTTAATAATGAAGGTGCAAAATAAATTGCCGAACGATATAAAAATAAACGATGTTCGTAAAAAGGGTAATATAAATAGTGAAAGGTTTCACGACTAGTGTGAACCATTAGAGTTGAGAAGCCGATAGCGTTAAATGTTTTAAAGACCACTTGTGGTTGCCTAAATATGGAGATTGTGAGATATAGTTATGTTGGAATTTGTAAGTATAAGTATTATATGTATGTCATTTATGACTAAAAGTATCTTTGTTTGAAGAAGTTGTACTGATGATAAATTATGAAGGCAGATATCGCCTCATACATTAGTAAACGTCTAGCTATTGCAAAGGTCATCATCTGAATTTGATTCGATTTGGGTCATCGTCGACAGACTGACCAAATCTGCTAATATCATTCCCGTTAATGATAAATTCAAAAGAGTTATGTAAACATAGTGTACCTGTATCGAACATCTACATCAAGATCCTCGCTTCGCATCGAATTTCTAGAGATTTGCTCAGAAATCATTGAGAACGAACCTTGATGAGAGTACTATGTACCACCCCAAATCGAAGGGACGAGGTAAAGTAACGATACAAAGTAATATAAGTGCTGTTTTATGTTTGAAGGATTGACCTTTGGTAATAGATCGTATAATCGTTTTCCTTTGGAGGGATTATCGTTGATAATCATCGTATTAGGATTGAGATCGAATCTTGTTAGGATCTAAACATTAGAGCATCTGTAAGCAGGAGTTGAGATGAAGACACCCGACATACACCCATTGTGGGTTGGACATGTCTCTTAGGTTAAGGTTCCCTATGATGGCGAACCTATCCTTGCAAAATACTTGAACCGCGAAACCTGAAATGAGTGTTGAAATTAGGATTTGATTATTGACTGCCGATAGTGGGCAAGAGGTTATGTGAATGTGAAATGTAGATCTTGAAGTGCCAAATGGGTAGCGAAGTTATGCCACAAAATTTTAAACTTGGAAAAATGAATTCATGATCTGACAAATCATGGGATATAAGTCCCCGTTGTATGGGACCACTGAGATGATGTAAAAGTTGGGATTGAAAGGCATATAAGCTGGATCTACCCTAGGACTTCAAGGACTGCGTAAATTATGTTTCGTAAATCGAACTTGATGGAATATCTATCAAGTTAAAAATCTGAATTCTTCTTAATAGAGCTTAGATCGGCGAAAAGTTGCATTCATCAAAAACCCGTGAACATCATGGATAGAGAAAGTAAGTCAACATTAAGCCTGATCTTATTCCCGTAGTTATATTTGATGAAACTCGCGTATTATAATGGATTACACTTGTGAGAAAAGACCGAATGTGGAGGAAATACCCACATGGCTTTAACTCTATAAGAAGCGAGTAGTAAGATGATCTTTGAGGACAAAGATCCTGTTTAGGGGTAAATGCTGTGACAATCCGTCAATTTATGGTTGATATTTTATTCTTGAATATTATTTAAAAACATTATTTTAATGTTACAATATGAACTCACATATTTTTGGGAAGAAATTTGGATTTACGTCTTGAAGTAGCATCAACTACGTCTAAACCGGAGGATTCTACGTTACGTGCTTACGTTTACATACACCGTCTTTGGTGACAGTCCGACATTTCAGAAAATAAATTTATTTGTGAATATTATTTTGGAGTTTTAAATTTGTGTTGGTTCATAAACTCACAAATTTACGAGAAGAAATTAGGACTTACGATTTTATTTTAACGTCCTTTACGACTAAACCGGAAACCTTAGGATTACGTATTTACGTTTTCGAACTCCGTTTTTGATGAAACAATTTTTATTGGATTCGTTTTGTGACGTTGACTCATAATTTATAAAAACGTTTTTCGTAAAATGACCCGAGGGCACGCAAATCGAGGAAACTAGAATCGAGGAGTACCCGTAAATAAATGGGGATGAGACAAGTGGGACACTTGTCCCACCCCCATCAAAACCGGCCTAACCAAGCTAACCAACACCATGAGGTGTCAAGACCTCATAAACAAAGTTTACACTTGTGCTTACAAAGTAAGCAAAGCTTACACATGGCTTAAGTCTTACAACTTAAGCTACCATTTACACAAAACCACTTCTACCATACCACTTCCTCATTTCCCATCCATGCAAAACACATACTCTCTCTCTCTAAGCCATTTTGGCCATCCCATCTACACCTCCAAACCTCCATCACTTGATCAATTTTAACCATAAACATATGTTATAACTTACATATGTTAATCTCCATTCAAAAAGATGAAGAATGGTGGTGATTATAACATCCATGGAGGAGTTTTTATGGTGTCTTGGGGCTGATTTTCCACAAGGAGTTTATGAAGATTGGTGGTCATGAAGAAGGTCTTGGTGCATCACAAGTTTCTCCATCAAAAATCCATGTTTTGATCAACCTACATCATCATGGTGGTATAAAGATTGTCCTCCTCATCTTCTTGTTATTTTGATTATGTAAACATGTATTTTATTTCCTATTGTATATATTTATGATGATTATATGATGATAAAAATGTTATGTGGGGATTTGTTGTTGATAATCATGGATAAAAAGGTGAAAAACCATAAGAAACAAGGTTAAAATCTTGGTTAAATTTGATGACTGTATAAAACAGTAAAGAACTATATGGTAATCTGATAAAATGATGAAGTAGAATGGATTTACAGTAAGCTATGGGTCTTGTACATATGTGAGAGTTGGCCATGCAATGGAATCATTGTAATGAGTGAGATATGATCAAAACAAGTTTAGGGTATAAATCTGAGGTTACTGTTTTGGACGATTTTTAGAAAATATTTAGAAGATGATTCAACAGTAGCCATAGAATAGTTAAATGTAGCACATATCATGTAGTTTATGTGATAAAAATTTGAGCTTCTAATTCATTATAGAACTCTAGATATGTTAAAAATGGTGAACATGAAGTTAAAAATCAGATTTTTGGAAATAATGTTTATTATTATTATATAAGCACTCACATTATAATGTATAAAATGTAAAAATATAAACCCACTAACTTATAAAACTTATTTATATAAATGTATAAAAGGTTAATTAAATGGGTAAATTATATAAATGGTGGTAAAATAATATTTATAAGTAATAAAAACTATAAACATGATTTTTACGACCTTTTCGGCTATCGCCGTAAAATTAACGTTTTTCGCCAAATAAAACTTAGACGACCAAACCCGTCTAATGTAAAGTTTATAAAAGTCATATACTGATGTATAAGTAACTAATACAAGTAAAAACCGATAAAACCCGAACTATAAGAAATACGGACGTTAACGGACTAAATTAACGTTATTGGACTAATAATACAACAAAAATGGACTAAAACACTTATAAACTTATTATTGGACTTAACCCATTTGGGCCCAACTTGAAAGTGTATGTACTGATAATATAAGTACAAAATGGATTAAAATAAGTTAAATAACTTATAATAAGCTTATTGGACTTAAGACACGTAAATGGGTAAAACTAGTAAACTAGTATAAAAGTTATCAACACATAACTCTAAATGAGTAAATGAGAATATGTAAACCCACTTGATCATCATATATATGTAATCATCATATGTATACATAATTGGTATTTTTATAAAGTCATTGGACAAACGTCTAAGACCGATTATTATTTGTCTAGGTTTCCGTGATTGAAGCACGTACCGTACGTCCGAATTGCCGATAACCCGCCTTCCCACATCAACGTGAGTTCATAGCCTCGCACTCTTTTAAATGTTTTATAAATGCTTTATAAACCCGCGAGGGAGATAACATGTTAGTTTTTATAAAAGTTTGGACACCATTTGTCCCGATTGTTTGTTTATTGATTTTGGACCCGAATGATTGAATGACCCGATTGTATGACCCGATAAATGATTAAAGGACCCGATAGATGAAATTAAATGGATTATTAAAGTTAGGTTATGTCACTAAAAGTCCCATTAGCATGAATTGTGAACTACCAGGATTTGGTAGACGCTTATGCATTTAATAGTACTATTTGGGGACGATCACCCCAGTTCGCGCCTTGACGGTTGATCCCCGTCGTGCCACATTGATTGGTAAGCGAATTTATGTATGAGAAGATTTCCATAGCGTGACCTTTGTGACGACACGCTACTTTAGATGGGAAAAATTGGTATCGGGTTAGCTACCCGTTTTGGTTTAGTAAGGTAACAATGTCATGCGGCTTGTAATAATCCAAAAACTAACGAAATACTATTAGACGCTTCGAATTACGATGTATTGCCTGACTAGCAATACTGGGTCATACTACTGATATTATGTTTGTGTTTTGGTTTTCGTAACCATATTCATATAACGGTTTTTATTTTCATACAACGTCATAAGACGTATTGTATGATGTTTTTACGACATTGGCTCGTATAATAATTTTTAAGGCAAATGCCTATATTATGATTTTCGATAAGGATTTATATAAAATGATTTTGGCTATTTTACGGCCTATTACAATGATTTGTACGAAGTGATTTTTGGTACTAATTTTATACCAAAGTTATATTGATGGAATTTACTAAACTCTATGAATTCACTCGGCGTTATCGCTGACCTTTTCTTTTAACATGTTTTATCTCAGGTACTTGAAGGTAATTCTCGGGAAGACGACAAGAATTCATGGCCCACACTTAAACAATATTTTCCATTCAAATATTTTGTAAAACTTTATATGAAATGTAATGACTTGGGACCGATGTAACTTTGATATTTATGAATGGAAATGATTTATTATTAAACGACGCGATTTTTCTGCGTTGTCTATGATGTGAGTAATGTGCTATCCCGTAACACCAACTAGTCTTCCGCTGTACTGAGTTGTATAAATGTGGGGGTGTTACATTACCCATCAAGACGAAACAAGGAAAAATTACATGAACGTAATAAACAACAAATCGATCTTTTTATTAAAATGTTTCAACAAGTGCACTTTAATGTGATTTTAGCCGACGAGTTGTTATACATGCCTCATTTTGCCTCCACTTTTAAAGGTATGATGAACGATAAGGGAAAGCTTTCAAAGCTATCTAATTGTTCTTCGGTTTATCTTAACCGAATACGAGAAAAAGTTGGTGACCTCGAGAAAGTTTCTTATTCCATGTGATATTTAAGAAATGGAAGGATGCCTCGCCTTAGCCGATCTTGGCGCGAGCATTAATATGATGCCTTTTTCCATTTCAAAATCGCTATCACTTCCGGCTCTTACTCCTTCGAAAATCTCTATCGAGATGGCCGATCATTCTACGATTCTCACATGTGGAGTGGCCAAGGACGTTTTTGTGAAAGTGGGGAAGTTCAACTATCCCGTTGATTTTATCGTAGTAGACATTCCCATGGATCCTCAAGTTCCTCTAATTTTAGGTCGTCCATTTTTAGATACCAAGAAATCGATCATTGATGTGCATGCTAGAAAAACCACTTTGCGATTCAATGAGGAGGAACTTGTTATAAACGCCACTCGAAACTCTACACCTTCTCATGTTTATGCAATCGCTACCATCAACCACATTGACTTAGTTGATGTAGTTTGCGATGAGTTTACACAAGAAGTGTTAGGTTTTTCTGATAGTTCGTCTAGTGGCAATCCCATTATTATGGATCCGATTCTTGCTAATTCTACACCAAATCTCACTCCATTCCAAGGAGGCAATTTTATTTTAGATGAAATCGACAATGAAGATGAGGTGATTATTGGTAGGGATAATCTCATTCCACCATTTCTTCCGCCGATGGAAATTATGAGTGTTGAACAAAAATATCAATCGAGGATCCACCAATCCTTGAATTGAAAGATCTTCCACCTCACCTCGAATACGCATTCTTAGAAGGTGATGACAAGTTGCTGGTTATTATTGTGAAAGATATTTCCAATGATGAAAAAACCGCACTTTTGACAATCCTAAAAGCTCACAAAGGGGCAATTGCGTGGAAAATTTCCGACATTAAGGGTATCGATCCAAAATTTTGTCTCACAAGATTTTATTGGAGGAGGACTACAAACCCGCAATTCAATGTCAAAGAAGGGTAAATCCCAAAATTCACGATGTCATTAAAAAGAGGTCTTAAAACTTCTTGACGCGGGAATGATTTATCCTATATCTGATAACCCATGGGTGTGCCCAATCCATTGTGTCCCTAAGAAGGGAGGAATGACCGTTGTGCCTAATGAAAACAACGAGTTAATTCCCACTCGTGTTGTGACCGGTTGGAGGGTGTTTATTGACTACCGAAAGTTAAATGACGTCACTCGTAAAGACCACTTTCCCTTGCCCTTCATGGATCAAATGTTGGAGTGACTCGTGAGAAATGACTTCTATTGCTTTTTAGATGGTTTTTCCGGTTACTTTCAAATCCCTATCGACCCTCGTGATTAAGAGAAAACTACGTTTACGTGTCCTTATGGAACATTTGCTTATCGAAGAATGCCATTCGGACTTTACAATACACCGAGAACTTTTCAACGGTGTATGATGGCTATTTTTCACTATATGATCGAGAAGTCGATGGAAGTCTTCATGGATGACTTTTCGGTGTTTGGTGATTCGTTCACGCCGTGTTTATCCAATCTTGAGAGAATGTTAAAACGTTGTGAAGAAACCAACCTTGTGCTTAATTGGGAAAAATGTCATTTTATGTGTAAACAAGGAATCGTCTTAGGGCACAAGGTCTCGAAAGCGGGGATTGAGGTAGATAAAGCTAAGATAGACGTCATCGCTAAATTACCTCATCCCAAAACCGTTAAGGGGGTTAGGAGTTTCATAGGCCACGCAGGATTTTATCGTCGATTCATCAAAGACTTTTCGAAAATAACTCGACCTATGACACACCTTATTGAGAAATATGCTCCTTTCATCTTCAATGAGGATTGTGTTTGAGCTTTTGAAACTCTTAAGAGGAAACTTACCGAAACTCCAATTCTTGTTGCTCCTAATTGGGAATTACCCTTTGAAATCATGTGCGACGCAAGTGATTACGCAATTGGGGCCGTTTTAGGGCAATGTCATGAAAAACACTTTCGACCTATCAATTATGCTAGTAAGACAATGACCGGGGCTCAAATGAAATACACTACAACGGAAAAAGAACAACTTGCCGTGGTGTATGCTTTTGAGAAATTCCGACCTTATCTCGTCTTAACAAAAAGCATCGTGTCTACGGATCATTCGGCTATCAAGTACCTCTTCTCTAAGCTTGATGCTAAGCCGAGATTACTCCGTTGGATTTTCATCCTATAGGAATTTGATGTCACCATACTTGACAAAAAAGGAGCCGAGAATCTAGCGGTCGATCATCTCTCTCGTTTGGAAGATCCTCACAAAAATGAGTTCGAGAACTAGGAAATTACCAAAACATTTCCTCTCGAGACTCTCGGTGTGGTGAATTCTAAAGACGACACCCCATGGTTTGCCGACATTGCAAATTACCATGCGGGAAATTTCATAATCAAGGGTATGACGACACAACAAAAGCGAAAATTCTTTCGTGACGTCAAGTTCTATTTGTGGGACAACCCTTATCTCTTTCGGGTTTGTGCGGATCAACTCGTTCGACGTTGTGTTTTTGGCACCGAAGCTTCTAACATTCTTACAGCTTCTCACGAGGGACCCACGGGTGGTCACCATGTTGCTAACTTCACGGCTAAGAAAGTGTTCGATGCTGGCTTCGTTTGGCCTACGATCTATCGTGATGCACACACACTTGTTAAGTCGTGTGATTCTTACAAACGTCAAGGAAAATATTTTCAAAAGGTTGAAATGCTACAAAACATAATTCAAGTGTGTGAGATTTTCTATGTTTGGGGCATTGACTTTATGGGGCCATTCCCATCGTCTCATGGAAACAAGTATACCCTCGTCGTCGACTACCTATCTAAGTGAGTGGAAGCTAAGGCTTTGCCTACGAATGATGCTCGTGTGGTAGTGAAGTTTTTGAAGCAACTATTCTCTCGGTTTGGAACCCCTCGTGCTATTATAAGCTATCATGGAACCCATTTTTGTAATGATCAATTCGAAAATGTTCTAAAGAAATATGAGGTTACACATCGTCTTTCTATGGCTTATCACCCGCAAACGAGCGGGCAAGTCGAGGTTTCAAACCAAGCTTTGAAGAGGATTTTGGAAAGGTCAATTGGAGAAAACCGTGCTTCATGGTCCGACAAACTTGATGATGCTTTATGGGCCTTTCGCACCGCTTATAATACATCTATCTGTTGTACTCCTTATAAGTTGGTGTATGGAAAGAATTGCCATTTGCCAATTGAATTAGAACATAAGGCATATTGGGCCCTTAAGCATGCAAACTTTGATTTAAAGACCGCGGGAGATCACCAGAAAATATAACTTAAGGAATTGGATGAATTACGTGATAATGCTTATGAAAATTCATTGATTTTTAAGGAAAAGACTAAAAAGTTTCATGATTCAAAGATTAAAAACCGAGTTTTTAACATTGGTGATCAAGTGTTACTTTTTAACTCTTGTTTGAAGATATTTTCCGGAAAGCTAAAATCCCGTTGGTCGGGTCCGTTCACCATAACACAAGTTTTTCCTTATGGGACCATCGAGCTAGCTCAAAATGATGGTCCTAATTTCAAGGTGAATAGACATAGGCTTAAGCACTACTTCGATGGGTAAGTCCCTTCTTTGGACGACCTCGACCAAGTCACCTTCCCCAATGATAATTAGCATTGAGGGGATCGAGTCGAGCTCATGACTCGAAAATAAAAAACGAGGTGCTTCGTAGAAGAGTTCCCATGCTTATCCATGTACATATTATCGCTTTCTAATGTAGTTAATGTGAGGGGATTTGTGCCCTTCTAACTCGTTGTCTCGTGGTTGTTTGTGAATGTGTTATCTAGATTATCATCATCACCACGGTTGAAGACTCTCGTGTTCGTTTACGTGAGCCTCGGTCATTTTATTGAAGAAATTTTTCACGAATCCACGACATATCATTTATTGTTCTAACGATAATCTTTTAACATAAGTCATACACGGCTTTAGATATATTGTTGATCACCCTTTCCATGCTAGATCCTAAGCATTCGACTCTTCGTCTCTAGTATGGGGGTGCTCCACCTTTAGACTCGAAACATTGAGGACAATGTTTACTTTTAGTATTGGGGGGGGGGGGGTGAATAGATACTTGCCTTGCTTACGCCCTCATGTTTTCCAATTTTCATCGTTTTGTTTTGTTTTGTTGCAAATAAGGCTAAAAATGGCCAAATTTAAATTTTTTTCTTATTTTTCATAAGTGTTTTTAAGACACGAATGTATATTTCCGTTGGGTAGAATAAGAGCTAATTTTTGACTTGATGGACATTTGGAGCCCTTTACATTACTTAACCCGCTTGAATCAAGTTTTGCTAGACTTTTATATAGGGAACTTTAAAACGCGAAAGTCTTAACTCATACGGGTTAAGAACAAGAACTTTTCGCAAGTTCCTATAATTGATCCTAGAAAGTCACTTATCAAGGGAACTTTAAAACGCACTTTCTAAACTTTCTAAGTCTAAGAAATTGCAAGCTCCTATAGGTGACTTGAAAACCTAAAACTTTGATTTAATATAGTCTTAATGAAGCTAATCCAAATTTGGCCAAATTTTGACTTGCATGGCTAAGTATTCACGAGTCTCTTTAATTAGAGGTCTTTAAATAGTGAAGAACAAGAAGTGATAGAGTTAGACAAGTGATCATGCTAAACATAGAACATGAATATGTTCTTTCAAAAACTCATATGTTTTTAATTGTGGCTTTTTCTCCCATAAGATCAATGCATTAGGACAAATAAATTGCATTAAGTAAGGTCGTACGATTTAAAAGGTTACTTAGCTTCTAGCCAAAAGTCGTTTAAAAGTTGCTCATGTTCGAATAGAGTTCATAGCCAAGGCATAACTTATTGAAGCGGGACGCGAAGATTGGCGAAGTCCAAAAAGGCCCTAACAAGGCATGAGGACTCCATTTTGTTGCTAAAGATCCAAGATGACATGAAGTATCATTATTCCAAAATCAATATAAGGATCAAGACACAAGACGAAAAGCAATTTACTCCCATAAAGATCATGGAGAAATCTATCCAAAAAGACCCTAACAAGGTATGAGGATAAATAGATCCAAGTCCAAAAAGGAGGCGGATCGTTGTATATCAAAATCCCAAATAAAGATTGAAGAAAAATGAAGAAGTCGTGGTCCAAGTTTGAAGAATCTCTCAAAAACGTCAAGTGAAGAAATTCCATATATGAAGAGAAGACCATTATTTCAAGAACGCTTCTCAAGATTCGAAGTATGAAGTAAATGCCAAATATCGGTCCGAGAAATGTCTCAAATCGTGAAACAAGTTATGCCAAGATATGAACTTAAGGAGATTATGAGAAGCCGTTTTAAAAGATTTTGCCCTTTAGCTAACTATTAATTAAATCGTCCTACTTTATTTTCCGACTAATAAATATTTCAATAAGTCAATATGAATCACTTGTGATCCATGAAAAATAGTTAAAAAAATCTAGATATCTTTCCTTTCTTAATAATTAGGATTGCGGGAAGAAAAAGTATTACACAATTTGAATGTATGAGTAGTGTTAGCATTCTGACTTGTACCAACAATGATCTCATTTTTTTCACTTAGCATGGAATGTATGACAATCAAGGATGACAAACTTTACTCTATGAAACATTCACTTGTTTTTTGACCCTAAAAGTCACATGTTTGTGATGAAAATCATACATAATGTCTCTAACACATCGTAGTAATAGTGTAGCAAGTTTACATTTCAATAAAGGTTAATAAAAGTGAATTTTGGAGATGCTTAGATACTTTATTCTAGCATTGCGTGAGGGCACGACAATGGTTTAGTATGGGGGAGTGATGAGACTGCAATTATACATGGTCTCATCGTTCTTTTTGGGCTTTAAATGCTAAAATATGTAATGAAATACCATATATTATGCTTGTGTTTGTTACTTGTGTATTTTAGGTATGGATATCGTGAAAAAGACAAAAGATCACAAGAAACAAGCAAAAACGAACACGAGAAACGAAGCCGCACAATGAACCGGGCCCTAGTTGTGATTTTCCAAGAAAAAGTCCTTGAAGATTTGAAGATGTTTAAGAAAGATCCCTCATCATTGAAGAAATGACACTTTATACCCTTGTATATTCATAATTACAAGTTTGGTCCCTAAAGTTTGTCAAAATTACAAAAGGTCCCTCAACTTTGAATAATTGGCAAGATTAGTCCCTCAAAATTATGAATTAGTCAATATTGGTCCTCCTCAAAGTCAAACATACAAAGAAGACCTTCAAGATTCAAGATTGTATAAGAAAAGACCTTGAAGATTCAACAAATGTGCAAAACAAGTCCTTGTAACCCTTTTGAGAAAGTTTTGTGGCAAAAGTATAAAAAAGGAAACTTTAATAACAAAGGAAATTTATTTATGGGGCTGAAAAGACTTGCTATATATACTTTTCCAAAGAACAAGGACCAAACATGTGCAATGAAACATTCAAATCCTCAAACATGCGCCAAACAAAAAAACCCACCTTTTTCAGATCAAAAGTTACTACTATTCACCTTCATCCACCCAGATTTACCACCACTTAAATCAAAGGGTTAATTTAAATTACCTTAACCCATGTGTGATTCACCTTCACACGAACACATCGCACACTTAAAATTCCCCATCCCATCACCATGGACCCCACCCAATTCCCTTTCAACCAATCATATGACGACTTCCTCTCCAAGGAATGCCACATGGACAAATCAACCACCCACAACAACTACTTGGTCCCAAAGGAAAAAAGGAACGGTTTGGATCATTTTGGACAACTCATCAACTCAAAACGCATCAAGGGCAATTCTGAGAATTCATAGCTAGGGTTTGTAGTTTTCAGCTTTCTAGAATAGTCCTTAGACCTATATATAAGGAGACCTCAACTTGTGAGAGTCCCTTGTTCCAGTTTTTGCTTTCTCTCTTGTAATTTCCTTTAAAATTAATAAAAGTTGGTATTTTCTAAGTTTGAAAGTGTAATTCCTTTTTGTTGTTCGAAGTTTGTAAGGAGAAGCAATTTCTGAGTTCCATTTAGTGTTTTGAAAGTGTTTGGTGGTTTGCTTAAGCCACATTTTGTTTTGAAAAGGTTTTTAAGGTTTAAAAGTTTTTAAAACTAGGTTTCTATTTTTCATTTTTACTTGTATTAACCCCTTCCAAAAGCTATAAGCTCTTGCAAGCTTGTTGACACCAAGCTTGTGAAGGTTCATCAACCTTTGGTGAGGCTGTTTATTGATTGTGTTGAAGATCCAAGACCTTGAGGTTCAGCTGTTGAACCATCAACCAAGGTCTCATTCATTTCTTGTTCAAGGTACCCTATGTGTGTTCTAGTTGTTGAATCACACTCTAGGGAGCTTTGATGACTTCCCCTAGGAAGTTGTGGGGAAGAGGTTCACTCTCTCTCACTTTTCTCTCTTTTATTTTTGGTTAAAAATCTAATTATGCTAGTGGCTATGTGATTTTGTGCTCTTGTGTTTGTGTTGGTAGTTTTATTGTTTAAACTTGTTAGTTGTCACCTAGTAGAGGTATTTAGGTCATAAAATCAGTAGGTTATTTGGAAAATTAAAAAGTTTCTTTGAAAAGGACTAAAACAAGGCTGTTTGGGATTTTTAGGATCAAAATGCCTTGTGGCTTGTGCCCTTGGTTCTTAGGTATGGTTATTACTCAACAAATGTTTTTAAGTAAGTTTTGATAGCTGGTTAAGTTTAAAAAGTTTTGGAAAAGGTTTTGCAAGTTTTCATAAAAATCTGCCTAAGTGCTTTGAAATTGGTCAAACACATCAGCAGCTCTTAAATCTTCATCAGCTGGATCGAGGGTCTGAATTTTGGTTTGCAAGTAGTCTAGGTTGGCGTGCATCTGTGCAATATTTGATTACTTGATTTGGTGGCTTTTTGGATAAGTTTCAGCTTATTAAAGTTGGCTGAAGTGGTCATTTGCATCAGCAAAAGTGACCACTTGATTTGGACTTGCATTTGTTTAGCTAGTGTATGCCATGCTTTCTAGTTCATTGATGTTGCATATTTGGCTGCTTGTAGAAGTGTTTTCAGTATTTTTTGCTTATTTGCAAAGCTCATAAGACAACTGGCCTATAAGTTTATAAGTGCCAAAACACAAGTCAAGTTAACCAACTGGTTAGCTTGATTCATAGGATTCATCCTTGAATCCTTCACAACAAAGGTTTAAAACAAGCTTATAAACATCCCTGGAACACTTGGAACAAATTTCATCAAGTTTGACTTTTGGTCAAATAAGCTCATATTGGCTTATTTTTTGTTTAGCTTATTGGTACATGCAACAACTTGGTTTTTGTAATAGGTGTCATTTTTCTCGGCTTATTATCAATTATGGAAGGTTTCAGCTTATTTGGTTAAGGTTTTGCTAGAAAACCAACTTATTTGGCTTTTTTAGCCAGCTTATTGGCTTCTACAGCTTATTTCACTGGACTTTTTGGGATTTTTCTTGTTGATTATTCTTAGTTAAGCTATTTGTGAGCTTTTGCAAAAAGAATAAGCTTTTGAAACCCCCTAGAACTCAAATCTGACTATTTTGTCTTTTAGTGAAAAAGCTTAATTCAAGTTTCTGGCTTATTACTTGGTCTTTTTCAGAATTTATTTTTGCAAAAAGGTTTAAAATCTCATAAGAAGGTTGTGTGTTTAAGTAGAGCTTATGGCATCAGCTTATTGCTTAATAGGCTTATTGGCCCAATAAGGATAAGCTTATTGACTGATAAGCTGTGATAAGCACATTTTCAGCTTTTGGGCCTTTAGACTTTTGTATTTAAAATTAAATTTTGAGCTACACTAGGCTTTTTCAGAGCTTTTAGAGCACTTTTGTTTTTTTTTTGGGCTAAAAAGCCCAATAGTTTGGACTGTTTTTGGTTTAAGCCCATTTGGGGGCCCAATAGGGATATTTTGATAATTTTACTTTCATTTTTTATTATTTAGGTTAAAATAAACTAGTTTGTAAGTTTTTAGAATTTTTTATAAATTTTTGATTTTTAATATTATTTTAATATTTAATTTTAGTTTTTAGTTATTTTTAATAGATTTAATAGGTTTAAATTTTGGAAAAATACTTTTTAGTTTTATTAAGTTATTTTTGAGGTTTACAAGTAGAAAAATCTTTATTTGGGCTTTTTGTTAATTTATTTGATTTTTAGGGCTTTAATTAGCATTAAAAAATTAAAAATTAATTACTTAAAAAACCTTAATTTGATTTTTAGGAAGTTTTGGTAATTTTTTGGGGAATTTTTAGAGCAAGTTTTTATTTTGTCTATTTTTATAATTTTACGTTTTTACGTCTTATTATAATTTTAACGTATCCGCCATTTTCTTTTCTTCCCTTTTTCTTTCTATCAATATTAATCCAAAACTTACAAGTTTTTCACACACAATCAACCTCCTTGGGAAACGAACTTTACTTTGGGTCATTAGTGCTTGGTTTTCCTAAATCATTCACTTAATACTTACCGCTTTTACGCTTTGTTTTCCTAAACAAGCGAAATTTTACCACAATCAACTGCCGTAAGGGTGAGATAGAGGGCACATCTGGACATGCCCACTCCAAGCCACGTCCTACTACTGGACGGGTGTACACGACCTCGCGTGATCAGGCCCCATGTACCATCACTAGAATCTTGTATATGTATGGTCAAGCTGCATGCGTATTATTTGACACGGGTGCTACTCATTCGGTCATCTCTAATGTTTATACCAAGAGTGTTAGGATATCCCCTATGCCATTAGAAAATGTCTTAAACATTTCCACGCCTTTAAGAGACTCTGTACGCATAACACATGGGTACAAGGGTCTTCCCCTCGAGTTTAACGACAAGATTCATCCAGTTGACGCACTTCAATTCGACATGTGCGATTTTGACATGATATTAGGCATGGACTGGCTATCCAAACATCACGCCATAAACGCACCAGAGTACATTCACAACGGTTTTATACCTGAAAGGTCTGTACAAATAATTTCAACCTTACAAGCACGTGCATTACTGTCACATGGTTGCGAGGGCTACTTAGCTATTGTTCATGTTGTGGAGGCTGAATCTCCATCTATCCAGAATCAACCGATCGTGTCAGAATTTCCAGATGTGTTTCCAGAAGAACTTTCGAGCATACCACCTGCTCGTGAGGTAGAGTTTAATATTGAGCTCATCCCATGAGTTGAGCCAATATCCAAGGCTCCTTATCGCATGGCTCCCATAGAGCTTAAGGAGTTAAAGGAACAACTACAGGAACTTTTGGAACGAGGTTTCATCTGACCTAGTGCATCTCCATGGGGTGCACCAGTCTTATTCGTAAAGAAGAAGGACGGAAATATGCGTCTTTGCATTGATTATTGTGAGCTTAATAAGATCACCATCAGGAATCGATATCCTTTGCCACACATTGATGATCTGTTTGACCAACTCCAAGGGGCCAAACATTTCTCCAAGATTGATTTGTGGTCGGGCTATTATCAGTTACGGGTTAAAGAGCAGGACATCGCCAAGACTGCTTTTCGTACACGTTATGGGCACTACGAATTTGTAGTCATGCCATTTGGCCTTACCAATGCTCCAACTGTTTTCATGGATTTGATGAACCGTATCTTCCATGAGTTTCTAGACAAGTTCGTCATTGTCTTCATTGACGACATCCTGATTTTCTCTAAGTCAAAGGAGGAACACGAAGACCATCTTCGTACAGTATTACAGATACTTCGCCAGAAGCAACTGTATGCCAAGTTCTCCAAATGCGAATTCTGGTTAAGTAAGGTGGCGTTCCTAGGCCACATAGTATCCGCAGAAGGAATAACCATGGATCCAACAAAGGTTGAGGCTATTACCAAGTAGCCAAGACCGACATCAGCGACTGAAGTTCGTAGTTTTCTAGGCTTAGCTGATTACTACCGTAGGTTCGTAGAGAACTTTTCCCGTTTAGCACTGCCATTGACAAAACTAATGCGGAAAGGGTAGGAATTCATCTAGACTGAAGAAAGAGAGAAGAGCTTTAAAGACCTAAAGTAGAGGTTGGTATCTGCATCGATTCTTACTCTCCCATCTAGTACAGGTGGATTTCAAATCCACAGTGATGCTTCATGGAAGGGACTTGGCTGTGTTCTCATGCAACATTGGAAAGTGATTGCTTACGCATCACGGCAACTTAAGCCTTATGAGAAGAAATACCCTGCACATGACTTGGAACTTGCAGCAGTCGTGTTTACACTGAAGATATGAAGGCACTACTTGTATGGCGAATCATGTGATATCTTCACAGATCACAAGTGTAACACCCCATTTGTTAGGATCATGGTAATAAATAGTGTGAGGCGTGACGTTACGGCGTGTCCAAGCTACACGCTTTAGCGGTTAAGGTGAAGCTTTACCGTTTTTGAAGCGTGGCTTATGGCGTTAAAACCAATAAAAATATCTTTACGTTTTATCATATTTCAATATTATATTTATATTGAGTTCACAATAAGTGTTGTACATAATAATTAAAGTTAGAAAACTCTCCTTACATGTAATAATATTCATCTTTTGGATTTGAATTCAAAAAATCACCGCACCTTATGCCGTAGCGTGCCTTGACCTATTACGTTGCGTGGAGGTGACGCCTCAAGCTTTAGCGAAGGCGAGCTATAGCGGGCTATTTAGAACCATGGTTAGGATAGAATGCTACAGTAAATTATGGCGTGTCATCAAAGCATGCAAGGTAAATGTCCAAACATTCATAACCATAAATAGAAATACCAGAATCAAACATCGATAGTCTAGTAACTCACACACAAGCAATATTAAGTACTAAAAATGAAAGGACTAAACAATGTCCAAAAGGAGTAAAGTATGATAAAGTAGGAATAAATGCATAAGGTAAAAGAGGCCAGATAGCTTCCAATCCGAATGCACATACCCTGGAGTTCCTACTTGCGACTTTGGGTACCTGCCATTTGGGAACATGGAAAAGTAGACGGCTGAGCATAACGCTCAGTGCACGGATATACAATAAAGCATGGAAGACATAGAATATGAAAGCATATAAAGAACATAAGCATGAATAGCAACAGAAATGAATAAGTCCTGGAAAACCTAGTTGTCTGTCATGTTAACTGGTTTTAGTTCTAAGAACATAGCTTATGTTACTTATGAAAATCAGTATTAGTCAATATACTAAAAGCCAATATAGGTCATGAGGTCAACAACGTGCATGAATACTTGGAGGGGTGACCTCGTCATGCAAATTAGAGGGGATGCCTCTAATTAATTGGTAATGGGTATGAGTGATCAACTCCTTGTGAAGGATGCAAGGCACACACCACATTCACCATGAAATCTTGACTAAAACATGTAACTAGGATGCACCCATACGCCCCACATGATAACATAATAAATATAAAGGCCAAATAACTGAAAGGGACGCCACGAGCTATCACTCCGCCGTGGTGAAGTCATAACACTAGTGCCTCTAGTGTTATGGTTATGGTACCTCCATAACTAGGTGAAACTAGTCATGCATGTATATGGCTAAGGTAACTAATAAAACATAAGCATTTAATCTGTAACTATTGGGGAAAACAGTTGGCTGCATACGGGAAATCCTAATGAAGGAAGAGATTGTCCTTACTGAAGGACGGGAAATCCGTACCTTATGTCCAGTAGAAGCTAATGAAAACGATGAAGACTACTCCGCCTCGACGGATAATACTACATAAGAAATATGGACGTGTATGAGTTGTCTGATTTACGTGTGTTTTACTGGTTCCGTGTGTTATTAACTTGTTATACATATTCTGTCATGTTTTACTGTTTACTGTGTTAACTGTAGTTATTCTGATGTTCTATTGTGTATTATTCATGTATTAGTGTATTATAATACTTGTATTGAAATACTAAGTAACTTTCTAAAAATAGTAGGTTTCCATAAATAGTAATTTTCTAAAAATATAAAGTTTCCAAAAATAGTAAGTTTACATAATTAGAAATAAGATGGATTATAAATAATAAATAAAGTTTAAATAGTATAATACAAGTCATGGTTATAGCTTATTAATTAAACAACTGGTTAATTAATTAAACTATACGTTATATAATATTTAATTAAAAATACATGTTTTAATTAAATTAAGCTAAGTTAAATACTTTAGGTTATACATGTAATATTAAATTTTAATATTTAACCTAATTCATGAAATTAATTAAATTAAAAAGTCTAGTAATTAATTTAGTTAACATGTTTTTCTGATTTTAATATTTAACCCGAGACCCGAACCCGTGTTTTAAAAATTAACCCGAGCCTGAAACTCGATCCAACACACAAGCCGAGCCATAAGCCGAAACAAACAACCATACCAGTGGCTAGACCGGCTAGCCGGTTGCCACTGGTGGCTTGCGGTACCCACTGCCGAGCCACGGTTCAAACCGGTTGGCCACCGGTTCAACCCGGTTCCCCTGCTTGTTGCTCGGTTCCAATTGTTAGACAAAAAAACCCCCACCGAGACCCTATGGGTCTCGGCTGGCTCTCGGTCAACACCAAACCCATACCCTAACCTGCGGTCGGGGGTTTTTCCCTTGCTGCACTTGAACGACAAACCAAACCGAGCCCCTTGTGGGTCTCGGTGGCGTCGGATCAAACAAGCTGAGAGTCCTATGACTCTCGGTTGTGTCTCGGCTAACCCAAAACCACACCAAACACCCCTTTTAACATGATTTAATTAATACACATGTTTTTAATTACTTGTTTTTATGATTAATTAAATCAAACATGAATTCAATAACAATTGAAAGAAAATAAAAAGGTGTTTGATTATACCGAACACGTGGAATGAAAGAACTAAAGATCACAAACACGTAGACTCCAAAATTAATGATCAAAATCGTCTGAATCGTCCTTGTGGTTTGTGGTGGCCGACGGCAAGAGCAAAAGGAGGCAATGAGGAAAGTTTTCTGTAAAACCTAAATTATGAAAAGGTTTTCCTTTAGTTTCTTTTCTTATGGATTTATGTTGGGTCATGGGCCAAAGCCCATCTTCTCCTTTTCTTCTTGTGTAGCCGCGACCTAAAGGAAGTCCATGGGAAACCCGTAGCTTCTTCTCGAGTTAATAAATTACGTGTTCGTTCATGTTTTAAATGTCGTGATTTTTATATGTCGTGTACTTAACATATTTATAATATTTACGTAACTACATGTTACTAAATACCGTGACACGTGAATTATATTATAAATGGAAAGTTTAAACTTTACCGTATTTTCATGTGTGTACTGTTCATGTGTACTGTTCATGGTATTTTAATGCGGGTTTTACAACTCTTCCCCTCTAAAAGAACAATTCGTCCTTGATAACGCTCAAATCTAACATATTTCTATGAGCGTATTCGTGGTGTTTATGCATATATTTATGTGATTATTATGAACATATGATACTTAATGAATCTTATTTGCTATTGTAGGTTCATCAATGGTTACATCACGAGAAATGAAGAAAAGACGAGTACTGGAGGTGAAAGAATGAACGAGACATGAAAGTGTAGCTCTCGTATGATAAATAATACAAAGAATAAGAGTCTTGGAAAGTTTGGAAGAAAGAAAGTGGAAGAAACAAAGAAAAAGGACCAAAAGAAAAAATATGGGAAAGATGGCCAAGATGCCGCCGGCAAAGCAAGATGCCGCCGGCAAGACACCCGTGCCGGCCGACACGAAGCCTTCTGTGAACGAGATGCCACCGGCAAATCAAGATGCCACCGGCATCTCTTCCTGCCACTTCTCCAAGTCAAATTAAACACCCCATTTACTTCTCCTTGCTCCCCAATCCGACCATAACTCCATTCCCTCTCCTCCAAGCTTCATTAAACCCTCATTTAAGGAGCCAAAGAAATATGCTTGGTGGCCAAGGAGAATTCACTTATAAATAAGACCCATGGGGTAGTGTTTTTCATCACTAATCATCTCATCTATCCTTGAATTATCTTAATTCCATCTCCATCATATTTCTGTGATTTTGATATCACCCCTCACCCAAGTGGTGAGGGGTGGTGGAATTGGTAGCCATGCCCATGTAATAAGCTATAGGAGAGTAGAGAAGAAAGCCATACTCCATACAAAACCCAAGATGGTTATGGGTAGAAGGCATTGTATTTTAGTACTATAAACTCTAATGTTTGGTAACTTCTTCTTTATTATTCAATGAAGTTTATGTTCATGTTCATGGTGATTCTTATGTTTCGCGATATTGTGAATGTGTTGATGCTTGTATTGTTTATATGAAAACTTGTGATATATGGATGTTTGGATTCTATTAGTTCTTGTCATTGGGTTATGGTGATAACATTATATTTGGTTGAATTGGAACTTGTTCTTGTTTGTCAATTTGGTTAATCATTGTTGAGTCTATATGTCGGAATTATTCTCAACATGGTTGATTTCAATTCGTTAACTGACTAATGATTTGGTCTTGTGCTTGTGAAGATTGTGCAAGAGACTTAATAAGCATAACAAGTAATCGTTTAATCTAGATTATAGGTCAAAAGGAGTCTTTTGAATATATTGTTCTAATCATCTTTCAAGTAAATGGAATTTATCAAATCGAAAACCAAGTCTATGGGTCGAAAGGATTCTTGTTGTTATTGGTTTAGGCATAAGGCTCATGAGTGACCACTTGATTCAGACTTATGTATATTTGATTTATAAAGCACTAGTGTCTTATTATTGGTTCTATAGGTCTAAAAGATTACCTTTAATATGTTTTCCAAACTAAACATCCTAATGTCCATGTGATCATTTGACTATACATGTATGTTCGTTATGTGCTTGTGCCTTTAAACTATTCTCATGGTGGTGTGATCGTGACAATCATACTTACCATTGTTACAAACAACTACACTTGAGTATAACCAAGTCCCATGGGACGACCTTGACTTACCAATCTAATTGCAACATGACTAGAGTATACTTGCTCGAATTTGTGTTCCTAATTAATATCGGTAATTCTTGTTTATAAATTTAAAACCCAATGTGTGGAAGAGCACATCAAGTTTTTGGCTTCTTGTCGGGGATTTGTATTTGCATTCTTTAAATATCTATGTCCGAACACATCAAGTTTTTGGCGCCGCTGCCGGGGACTTGCTAGTTTATACTCTTGTGTTTGTTTGTTTGCTTGCTTGTTACTTGAATCGTTTTGTTACCAATTAATACATAACCCGAAAGAGTTGTTATACCCCATTTAACCGCATAAGGGGGACGAATTTCACATAGGGGGAATTTGGTTGGTGGTTGACTACTCGATTGGAGGCTTTGAATTGCTCTAAATTCCGTTGCTCTTGAATGCTTGCTCTTGTTCTAACCCTTGACAAAGGTTATAACACCATTTCTTAAAAATATCTTAATTCTCAAAAAGTTGCTTAAATAGTCTTGGCACCAAAATCATATGTTTGGTGTTGGGATTTCCTCCCTTGTGTTCTCAAAATGCTTGTTTCAATGACTGCTTCCAATTTATGTCCTAAAGTGCTTGTTCTTAAAAACCCAAAAACCTTGTCCCGAATCACTCTAGTTGATGGCTAGAACTACTTGACCACATGAATTTTTGTGTTTGTTTGCTTGTTTTTCTTGTTTTGTGAGTTTGTGTCTAGTTATGTGTCATGTGCATAAGTGTTTTTATGTGTTTATGTTCTTATGTGTTCATGTGCTTGCTTGTGTACTTGTTTGCATTTCTCATTGTATGATATTTTTCTTCTTTTTCCTAGTATAAGGGGGCGTTTGGATTTATCATTTTCTAACGATTTTTATCATTACAAAAATTATCCTTTAGTTAAAATAAGTGGTATTTGATACCTTAAGTCATATTTGTTAAAATAAAAAATCCAAAAAAAATTGTTTTGAAAATAAATGGAAAATACATGAAAAATAAAAAAAAGTTAGAATTCTAGTTTTTGTCATTTGTTTCATGTTATGTGTTAGATGTGCATTGTGCTATGTATTATTTTGTTATTAGAATATTGTGTGCTAAGTGGTTTACATGTTTCGTTAGCTTATTAGTCTTTTCTTTTAGTTTTGTGCTTATTTTCCTTATTTTTGCATAATGTGTCTTATTGTTCTTAAGGGTGTGTTTGGAATAAGCTAGTTTGTATATATCCAAATGACTTTAATAAAAGTGTTTTTACAAAAGTTCTTAGTTTTTATATTTTAAGGAAGTTTGTAAAAAAAAAGAAAGTTTCGTGCCGGTGGCAAAATGCCCTCACCGGTAGGCTTCTCGCCCACTGTTTTCAACTTGCCGGCGGCAACTTCATTGTGCCGGCGGCATCTCTAAATTTTCCAAAAAAAAACAAAATTTTTTTTTCCTTTTTGTCTTCTTTTATTTAAACTAGGCTTTCACCAAAACCATTTCTAATTGTGTTTTACACTCGTCTAAACATCCGTTAATCGAGTTTCGAACCAACTATTAATAAAGCTTATATCCCGCCCAACCACCCCGTTTTAGTCATTTTGTGCCTTATTCGTATTTCTATTCGCTCCGGTTAATTCCCAAACCCCGTGGATAGAAACCAAAGTCTAGAAAACCATCCGGTTTAATATATTTGGCACAAAACTTCTATTATGTGTTTTTGTTTCATTTACTTTAAAAAAATATGTATATAAAAAAATAAGTCTTATTTTAGATTTGAGAAACATGACGGTGTCGAGAGTTTGTGTAAGTTTTATTAGTTGCGGTAAAAAAAATATTGGAAAACCATTGCTCGAAACTTATACTATTTGTTTCCCGGAAATTTTTGCGAGTAGTAACATTTTTGAGTCATGATAAAAAAAATATAAAAGAAAAGAAAAAAAGAGAGAACGTCAACTAAATCATATTCTTATTTCCTAAGACGGACCCTACTCGTTCCCTAAATATTTTTGCGAGTTGGAGAAGTTTTAGGGTAAGTTTTTGTGTTAAAAAAATAAAAATAAAAATAAATATACAAATTCATAGGCATCCAATAGCTCTCAAATCTCATTTTTTTTCTTTTAGTTGTTCAATTTTAGTTTTTAATCTTTCGTAGTATTTCTATGGCACCAAATAAAGTATGTTGTTCTAATTTTTAAAATAATTAGTCATTTTTTATTATTATTAATAAAAATTATAAAAAAATAAATAAATAATTTTTCAACTTGCCGCCGACAACTTTGTTTTGCCGGCCGGCTTCTTCGCTTCTGTTGACACTTTGCCGCCGGCAACTCAAGGTGCCGGTCGACAATTTTGCCACTGTTTTATTAAAAAAAAATAGTTTTTTGTATTTACTTTTTGTTGAGTCGTGTTATGTTTTTAAGTGCTTATATTGTTTTCATTTGTCATATGTGTGATGTTTATATATGCATAATGTTTGTTCTTGTTTATGTTTGTTGTCTTGTGTGCTTGGTTCATTTTGTTTGCATGTGTGTTTGTGTTTCTGTTTGTTTAAGTTCATTTGGTTAATGTATGAACTTCGTGGGTGTGTTCGCTGGAAACCCTCACGAGACTATAACTCGTGCACTCGGGGGTTTAAAGGCTTGTTACATACGCTAAATGCAATCGTGTTGCCTACGAAAGTGTGCTTAATAAATTTACTTGTTTTGTAGTTTAGTTTATTTTGCAGGTTCATTAAAACTTATGGAGGATGGATTGGTCGTGTTGATGGATTTTACATGTATACGCTCGTTGGGAGATGAAATCGCTTGATCTTCCTAACTTGGAATCTTATCATATGTAGATCAATTGCAATTTCTTAGCCCGGGAAGTTTCGTTCCTCTTGGACTATTTATTTATTTTCCCTACTTTTCATGCTTTGAAGTTTATTTTTCACATTGAGTCAAATAAAAAACTTAAGTGTGAGAGGAAATAAATGGGAAGACGAAACCGAATTTTCAAAATATAATTTTTTGGGCTAATAAAAATAAAAAGGTATAAAAAATAATAAAAGAAAAAAAGGGGAGAGTTTGTACTTGTTTGCTCTTAGGATTTAAATGTATTCACACGTTTGTTTGTAAATATATTTCAATAATCGTCCACATGGTAAAAAAATATAATAAAAAAATATATAATTTCAAAAAAAAAAATAAAAAATAAAATAAAAAAATAAAAAATTAAATAAGTTTTAGTGAGATCACACTTGTGTGATATAAGTGTACATGCGTGACAAAGAGGCAACCTTAGGAATAAAACCCAAATAGTCTTTTCTATTTTCTTTTTAGCTAGTTTCATCGATTAGCTAACCACCCATAAATTAACCCTTTGTTAGCACTCTCGTCTAGTGTTAGATACCCTTAGAACACTCGTTGAGCCATTCTTTTCACTTTTGTTAAATCCACTAAAAAAGAAAAAAAAATATCTAACCTTCAACCTTAGCCTAACCCCTGTCAAGGTCTAAATGGTGGGTTGCTAGTTGCATGGTGTGTTGGATTGTTTTTGATGATTTATAGTTGTCACACTTCGTTATATGTGTGTGCCATTCCAACAAAGATGGAGAGGGCCCGCTTCTTATTTATATTTTTTGTGGTCTGTGCTTAAGCGAAGTATGAGGGGAGTATGTGATGTATGTTGAAAAAAATGAAAAAAAGAGGAGGATGAGAAAAGAGAAAAAGAAAAAAAAGAATAAGTCATCGAAAAAAAAGTAAAAAAAAGTGATGACGATATTATGAAGATGAAGGAAGATGAAGTATGTTTAGATATCGATTAGCCAATGTGCTAAGACGTGATATGTGTGTGTTATGTGTTGAATAAAGCTCGTAGCTATGATCATTTTTGGGCTTGTAATTTGTTCGGTAACTAGCAACATGGGACTTAGACTTTTAACTTGTCTATTCGTGATACCTCTCTCATAAAACTCCCATGTCTTATCCATACCCATTAACCCGAAGCCTTAGCCTTGTAACTCGAATAAATGTCCTCTTTAAATGTGTACACTTGGTGCTCATGCCATTCGGTTTACTCTTGTTTGTATTTTGTAGATTTGTATCTTATTTTTCTAAACCATTTTTATGCACCATGTGGAAAGTATTATATTTTATTTGCTTGAGAACAAGCAACCTTTTAAGTGTGAGGGGGTTTGCACCTTTAGCGATTTCGTATAAAAAAACCCCAAAAATATTTTTCTTTTACTTGCTTGAGGACAAGCAAACTCTTATGTGTGAGAGGTTTGCACCTTTAGCCATTTCCTATAAAAACCAAAAATAGTTTCAATTTCTTTATAGAATTTTTAGCTTTTCATAAAATTTTAAAAATTTTCTTTTCTTTTACCATTTAGGTATTTTGTTTAGAACTTTATTTTTAGTTTTATTTGCTTGAGGGCAAGCAAAGTTTTTCCTTTCCTTGCTCGAGGTCAAGCAAAACTTAAGTGTGAGAAGATTTGATAACGCTCAAATCTAACATATTTCTATGAGCGTATTCGTGGTGTTTATGCATATATTTATGTGATTATTATGAACATATGATACTTAATGAAGCTTATTTGCTATTGTAGGTTCATCAATGGTTACATCACGAGAAATGAAGAAAAGACGAGCATTGGAGGTGAAAGAATGAACGAGACATGAAAGTGTAGCTCTCGTATGATAAATAATACAAAGAATAAGAGTCTTGGAAAGTTTGGAAGAAAGAAAGTGGAAGAAACAAAGAAAAAGGACCAAAAGAAGAAATATGGGAAAGATGGCCAAGATGCTACCGGCATGGCCAAGATGCTGCCGGCAAAGCAAGATGCCGCCGGCAAGACACCCGTGCCGGCTGGCACGAAGCCTTCTGTGAACTAGATGCCACCGGCAAATCAAGATGCCACCGACATCTCTTCATGCCACTTCTCCAAGTCAAATTAAACACCCCATTTACTTCTCCTTGCTCCCCAATCCGACCATAACTCCATTCCCTCTCCTCCAAGCTTCATTAAACCCTCATTTACAACCCTTGGAGCCAAGGAAATATGCTTGGTGGCCAAGGAGAATTCACTTATAAATAAGACCCATGGGGTAGTGTTTTTCATCACTAATCATATCATCTATCCTTGAATCATCTTAATTCCATCTCCATCATATTTCTGTGATTTTGATATCACCCCTCACCCAAGTGGTGAGGGGTGGTGGAATTGGTAGCCATGTCCATGTAATAAGCCATAGGAGAGTACAGAAGAAAGCCATACTCCGTACAAAACCCAAGATGGTTATGGGTAGAAGGCATTGTATTTTGGTACTATGAACTCTAATGTTTGGTAAATTCTTCTTTATTATTCAATAAAGTTTATGTTCATGTTCATGGTGATTCTTATGTTTTGTGATATTGAGAATGTGTTGATACTTGTATTGTTTATATGAAAACTTGTGATATATGGATGTTTGGATTCTATTAGTGCTTGTCATTGGATTATGGTGATAACATTATATTTGGTTGAATTGGAACTTGTTCTTGTTTGTCAATTTGGTTAATCATTGTTGAGTCTATATGTCGGAATTATTCTCAACATGGTTGATTTCAATTCGTTAACCGACTAATGATTTGGTCTTGTGCTTGTGAAGATTGTGCAAGAGACTTAATAAGCATAACAAGTAATGGTTTAATCTAGATTATAGGTCGAAAGGAGTCTTTTGAATATATTGTTCTAATCATCTTTCAAGTAAATGGAACTTATCAAATCGATAACCAAGTCTATGGGTCGAAAGGATTCTTGTTGTTATTAGTTTAGGCATAAGGCTCATGAGTGACCACTTGATTGAGACTTATGTATAATTGATTTATAAAGCACTAGTGTCTTATTATTGGTTCTATAGGTCGAAAGGATTACCTTTAGTATGTTTTTCAAACTAAACATCCTAATGTCCATGTGATCATTTGACTATACATGTATGTTCTTTGTGTGATTGTGCCTTTAAACGATTCTCATGGTGGTGTGATCGTGACAATCATACTTACCATTGTTACAAAAAACTACACTTGAGTATAACCAAGTCCCATGGGACGACCTTGACTTACCAATCTAATTGCAACATGACTAGAGTATACTTGCTCGAATTTGTGTTCCTAATTAATATCGGTAATTCTTGTTTATAAATTTAAAACCCAATGTGTGGAAGAGCACATCAAGTTTTTGGCTTCTTGTCGGGGATTTGTATCTGCATTCTTTAAATATCTATTTCCGAACACATCAGTACTCGAATTGGAGAAACGTAAACTAAAAGAAAACATACCCGAATCAGAACTGGAAATGAGGGTAAGAAGTCCGTATAGACTCCTCCGTCTCCCAAGTGGATTCCCGCTCAGGATGATCCCTCCATAGGATTTTGACGAAAGGGATCATCTTCCTCCGCATGACACGATCTTGTCGCTCAAGAACTCTCTCGGGTTCTTCGACATATGAAAGATCCTCTCGAATCTGATCAAGTGGATACTAGACAACATGAACTGGATGATAGTTGTATCCTCTGAGTAAGGACACATGGAACACGTTGTGAACGTGTGATAGCTGAGGCGGTAACGCTAAACGGTATGACGCTTCACCAACGCGTTCTATGATGTCGAACGGTCCGATGAAGAGAGGATTGAGCTTCCCTCTGATTCCAAAACGTTTAACTCCTCGTGCAGGTGATACCTTGAGGAAAACGTGATCACCTACGTTAAAAGATACATCTCTACGACGTCTATCAGCATAGATCTTCTGACGAGCACGAGCTTCCTGAATTTTCGCCTTGGCGACAGCGACCTTCTCATTGGTCAACTCGATCGTCTCTGGACCCTCAAGCAGTCGTTCGCCCACCTGATCCCAGAAGATCGAGGCGCGACACTTTTTGCCATACAACATCTCAAAGGGAGGACACTTGATGCTAGCGTGCCAACTGTTATTGTATGAAAATTCTACTAGAAATATATAATCATCCCAGCTTCCTGACCACTCTACAGCACATGACCGCAGTGCTGAGCTTAAGTCTGGTGCCCCAAGCTTTCTAAAGACTCTGCCAAAAACGTGATGTGAAACGGGGATCTCCGTCAGAGATGATTTCTGATAGAGTACCATGTAGTCTCATGATCTCCTTATGGAAAATGTCTGCTAATTTGCTAACCGGATGCTCCTTGCGAATCGGCAGAAAATGAGCAGATTTAGTCAACTTACCCACAATAACCCAGATAGCGTCGTTCTTCTTCTGAGTAACCGGAAGACCAGTAACAAAATCCATGGAGATTTTGTCCCACTTCCATGCTGGAATATCTAATAGCTTTAGTAAACCACTAGCTCGTTGGAGTTCGATCTTCACTTGTTGGCAAATCATATATTTAGAAACGAAGGTGGCAACATCCTGCTTCATACCACTCCACCAAAAGTGTTGCTTGATGTTGTGGTACATCTTGGTAGAACCAGGATGTATGGTAAATGGAGAACTGTGAGCTTCAGTCAACACAGCTTCCCTGAGTGTAGAGTCATCAGGAACCACTAGTCTAGTTCCCTGCCATAAGATACCGTCGTCGTTGACACGAAACTCCGTTTGTTGATCAAGGTTCTGAATGATAGCCCAAATCTCACCATCGTCCTTTTGAGATTCCTTGATTTTAGAATGTAAGTCTGGTTCCACTCTGAGATTAGCCAAGTAACCTTGCTGTCCTCGTACACAAAACTCAATATCAGTCATCTCTAGGTCACGGATGATCTCCTTTGCAATCTAGATGCCAGCAATCATACCCAACCTTCTGCTTAGAGCATCTGCCACCACATTCGCCTTACCAGGATGGTACTGAATGTTGGTGTCGTAGTCCTTCAATCGCTCTAACCATCTACTCTGTCTCATATTCAGTTCCTTCTGGGTGAAGATGTACTTGAGACTCTTGTGGTCGGTGAATAAGTCACATGATTCACCATACAAATAATGTCTCTAGATCTTCAACGCGAAAACAAGTGCTGCAAGCTCTAAATCGTGAGTAGGATAGTTTTCTTCATAAGGTTTTAGCTGTCGTGATGCATATGCAATAACCTTCCCATGTTGCATGAGAACGCAGCCTAATCCCTTTCCTGAAGCGTCACTATATATCTGAAATCCACCTGAGCCAGATGGGAGAGTAAGAATAGGTGTAGTCACTAACTTCTGCTTAAGATCTTCAAAGCTCTTCTCTCGCTCTTCCGTCTTGACGAATTTCTCTCCTTTCCTCATCAACTTAGTCAAAGGTAGGGCTAACCGTGAAAAGTTCTCTACAAACCCGCGGTAGTAGCCAGCTAAACCCATAAAACTTCTAACTTAAGTTGTAGAGGTAGGCCTCGGCCATTTAGTGATAGCTTCAACCTTTGCAGGATCCATGGTGATCCCCTATGCGGATACAATATGGCCCAGAAATGCCACTTTGCTTAACCAGAACTCACACTTAGAGAACTTGGCATACAGATGCTTCTGACGAAGAATCTGTAAGACTGTACGAAGGTGTTCCTCATGTTCCTCCTTGGATTTATAAAATATCATGATGTCATCAATGAACACGATAACGAACTTGTCCAGAAACTCATGGAAGACACGGTTCATCATATCCATGAAGACAGCTGGAGAATTAGTGAGTTTGAATGGCATGACTATGAACTCGTAGTGCCCATAACATGTATGGAAAGCAGTCTTGGATATGTCCTGCTCTTTAACCCGTAACTGATGGTATCCAGACCTCAGATCGATCTTGGAGAAATACTTGGTGCCCTGAAGTTGATCGAACAGGTCATCAATACACGGCAAAGGATAACGATTCCTGATCGTGATCTTGTTCAGCTCACGATAGTCTATACACAAACGCATGATGCCGTCTTTCTTCTTCACGAACTGTACCGGTGCACCCCATGGCGATGCACTGGGACGGATGAAACCTCGTTCCAGAAGTTCCTGCAGCTGATCTTTTAGTTCCTTGAGCTCTATAAGAGCCATACGGTAAGGAGCTTTAGAAATCGGCTTTACACCTGGTATGAGCTCAATTCCAAACTCGACTTCACGAACAAGTGGTATGCCCGGAAGTTCATCTGGAAATACGTCAGGAAATTATGACACAATAGGCTGATCTTGGATCGATGGAGACTCGGCAGTAATGTCATGAATATTAGCTATGAAGCCCTGACAGCCGTGTGATAGCAAAGCACGCGCCTCCATGGATGAAATAATTTGTACTGACCTTCCTGGCAGAAAACCATGGTGTATGTAGTCTTTAAAATCACCGAAGATAACCCGATAAGTGTGGCAGTCAATTGTAGCCTGGTGTTTGGATAACCAGTCCATGCCCAAAATCAAGTCAAAATCGCACATGTCCAAAGGAAGTGCGTCAACTCTGCGGATCTTATCATCAAATTCTAGGGGGAAGATCTCGGTACACCTGAGTGATTCGTACAGAGTCCCTAAGTGGCGTGGAAATGCATAAGGCATTATCTAATGGCATCGGGGAAAAACACGTACAACAAAAGTAGTGGATACGACTGAATGCGTCGCTCTAGTATCAAACAGAACACATGCTGCCAAACCATTCATAAAGAGATTTCCGGTGATGGTACCTGAAGTCTTATTCGCCTGATCTCTAGTAGTAGTGAACACACGACCAGAAGTAGGAGGTGTCTTGGTGTCGGCGTGTCCAGAGGTGCCTGCTATCTTACCCTGGCAACAATCCTTCTACTGATGGCCTTGTTGGCCATACTAGAAACAACCACCAGTACCTCGGCGATAAATACCAGAGTGTCAGCGCGAACAAGTAGGACAGACAGGATGCGTGAATTCTCCAGCAGGCGTCCTAGTTAGCTAAGAGCCTGTTTAAAGATTACGTGCATGAGACATGATCGTGGAACATAAACATGATTACATAGAAAGTGTAAAATTTACCATATGAGGTAGAACGCTTAGGCTGTGAACCTCTACGGTCCTGATCCCTGCCGTTACCGTTGTTCCTGAATTAACAATTGATGGAGTGTTAGTCTAACACCCCCAATTTCATTGCGCAGCGGAAATACACAATTGGGTGCTAGATACAAACATCATCACACAAGGAATATTGAACGACTCAAAAGTGAGACGTTTACACAGAAAATATAAACATGATTTTCATAAATGGTCTAAAACATAAATTTCATCCCATAAGTGTACTGACATGACACCAGAGTAAAGCGTTTAGTCCCCATGGATCTCGACCAACAACCAACACAAGTTTAATACAGTACAAACATAAAGTAAATTGTTCAACAGTAAAAGGTAGAAACAGTTTTTAGACCAACATTCTTCCAAAAGCCAAGCCACAACCTCCACAGCAAAGCTCCATGCTCCATCACTTCCTATTACCTGAAATACATGCATAAAACGAGTCAACAATAATGTTGAGCGAGTCTATAGGTTTATCAAATCACATTTGAACACAAGAAGAAAATCAATCATAATCATTTATAGAATTGTCGTACACACAATCTATATTCAAGGCAATAATAATAATGATATTAAACAAACATTGTATTTAAGCTCATGACACCGTCCCCTTAACCAAATAGTCACCCACGCCAAATGCCGGCATGAATAGAATAAAACCATTTCCCATCTAGGGTATCGGTTGCTAGAATACCACAATCTTATTCACGTAAAGTTATCCTTCCCAGCGGGTTACTCAACGTAATGCCCTGGTCTCAGATAGGGTGGTCAACCCAATAGTACTATCATTAGAATAATCGGCTATTCCAGACTCACAACATCAAGTCAGAAGATAGTTAACGGCTCATGAATTTAGGGTCTTTAGCAACAAGTTACTCAATACAATGAATTCAACTTTAGGCAACATTCGGGTCCAACAATTACTCATGACTTGTGTTCATTGATTTACAAATAGCATGTATCCCCCTCGCGGGTATAAAACATTTAGTAGCTAGCATAAAAAACAAGGCTACATACTCACCTTAGTATAAGAGATCTAGCGAGATGATCGCCGACGATAATGGATGCCTTTTAAGCACGAGAACCGCTACCTATCAAATAAGGCGCGTTCATTAATAATGACTCGAGAAATAAATCATATATATATAACATCAAACTCAAACTCATAAAGTCACAATAAACTCGAGAGAATACGATATAAACAACTTCATTATAATTTACTACACATTTACTTAACCATTTTATACTTTTAACCAAGTCCGCCGGTACATACTACATGTACTAGCTTATTTACCCCTTTTAAACTTGTCAAACGTTTATGAAACGACTCGATTAACTAACTTACTATATATAGAAAGTCCTCCTACAAGTTTATCAAATGAAATTACTTTTAAAGTCCTTTACCCGACTCATTTTCAAACTACAAAATCCGAACAGATTTACGTTAATTTTTCATACAACCGTTTTAACTTATTTAAACGACTCCGTTTACAAAACCGACACTCGGGTTTTAAAGTAAACTCAACCTCTAAAGTAAACACCTCATTATCAGTAGGTTACATATTTCAAAACTTTAATTTAGAATCCCCGAGATTCGATCCAAATATCGACAA
The DNA here is from genome assembly GCA_025667525.1 of Glebionis coronaria. Lineage (NCBI taxonomy): Eukaryota > Viridiplantae > Streptophyta > Magnoliopsida > Asterales > Asteraceae > Glebionis > Glebionis coronaria. The sequence continues at coordinate 108,068,743 of CM046879.1, read as the reverse complement.
CAACTATATGTAGTGCCGATACTCGTCTCACGGTACACGATCATTCAAAACATCATAACTTCGCGCTCTTTTTGAGCTAGAAGCTCTAGCTTATATCAAATCGAAGCTAATAAAATTATCTACAACCCTAGGCTATAAGTTAAGCCATTTTCAAAACATAAAAATTCGGATTTTACAATTTACTTACTGTTATAAAATGACTACCAAAATCTTGTACAAAATCAACTTTTTGATCAAAACTAACCATATAAATGTTCATTCCTATACCCTAATATCATCATACATGAACCATAACATCTAAATCATCATCAAAATAAAAACCTTTGAATCAAAATGAAGTTTTTAACAAAGTTTTTAGCAAGAACACCATGGATCATGCCAAGAACACCATGCATGATCATGGTTTCTACCTACCAACATCAAGAAAATAAAAATGCCTTGCATGTGTAAAATTCTTACACCAATGTGATCCTTGATCAATTATATGAATGGTTCTAGCTTTGGTTTAGCTCAAATCATCCTCAAACTTGAGTTAAATTGAAAATTGTATGTGTTTTGGTGGGTGGGTGAAGTTTCGGCAAAACAAGAGAGAGAGAGAGAGAGAGAGAGAGAGAGAAGATGGTGAAATTTTGAGTGGTGAAAATGAGAGTGTGTGTGTTGTTTAAGCTTTATATATAGTGGAGTAGGGACCTTGGTTGCAATTTGGCAATAGTTGTGGCTAAAAATGAAAATAGTTAGCTAAAAAGCGGGAAATAACTATTAGTCAATTTTCAAAATATTTACGGGGCTCGGGTTTCATAAAGATACTTTTAAAAATTTAAAACGTATCTCAAAAATAATAATATCGACTCTCGACTCGACTTAACACGTCATTTAAAATAAAACCTCAAAAATGACAAAAATCGAACAACCGACAGTAAGACATAAAATATTTGGCATCCATCGACATCACACTTGCTAATACTCCTTATACTTAATAAATATTAAATATAGACCTTCCAACATCGGTTTAAACATAAACCTCCAAAAATAAATATCGTTCAAACTCATCCAAAAATTTCAAAAATAATCGTAAAATAAGATTAAGCAATGACCTCGGTTTTGGGTTGTCACATCCCCCCCTTCTTAAAAGAAGCGACGTCCGTGGCGCTTAATCCTTCTTAAACAAATGAGGATACTTGTCCTTAAAGAAATCCTCACGTTCCCACGTAAACTCTGGCCCAATTCTAGAGTTCCATCTCACTTTCACAATCGGAATTCTACTATGCTTCAACTTCTTAACTTCCCTATCCATTATCTCTACAGGTTCCTCTATTAAATGCAACTTATCATCAAGTTGAATCTCCTCCAATGGAATCACCACATCCCTTTCAGCTAAACACTTCTTCAAATTAGACACATGAAAAGTATTATGAATAGCCTTAAGCTCATCAGGCAACTCTAACTTATAAGCCACCAATCCAATCCTTTGGATAATCTTAAATGGTCCAATATATCTCGGGCTCAACTTTCCTCTCCTTCCAAAGCGTATTACTCCTTTCCATGGAGATACTTTCAACATAACCATTTCTCCTACTTCAAACTCCAACGATTTCCTTCTGTTATCAGCATAACTCTTTTGTCTACTTCTGGCAGATAACAAACGCTTCTTAATTTGTACAATCTTTTTAGTCGTCTCAAATATCATTTCAGGCCCAGCCAATTGACTTTCTCCTACCTCACTGGAGATCTACACTTACGTCCATACAAAGCTTCAAATGGAGCGGCTTAATACTAGAATGATAACTATTATTGTAAGAAAATTCAACCAATGGCAAATGTTTATCCCAACCATTTCCAAAATCAATCACACATGCACGAAGCATATCCTCTAACGTTTGAATCGTTCTTTCACTTTGTCCATCAGTTTCCGGATGATATGCTGTACTTAAACATAACTCCGTTCCCATCGCTTTCTGCAAAGACTTCCAAAATTCTGAAGTAAACCTACTATCACGATCAGAAATTATCGACAAAGGCACACCATGCCGACAAATAATCTCCTTCACATACACTGTTGTTAACTCTCCATACTATCTGTCTTCTTCATTGGCAAAAAGTGAGCAGACTTAGTCAATCTATCTACAATCACCCATATCATATCACTACCATTTGCAGTCCTTGGCAAACTTGTCACAAAATCCATCGTAATCTTCTCCCATTTCCACTCAGGAATCTGAGGTTGCACTAATAATCTCGACGGTTTCTTATGTTCAGCCTTCACCTTCGCACAAGTTAAACACTTATTAACATACTATGCTATATCTTCCTTCATATTCGGCCACCAATAAACTTTCTTAAGATCTTGATACATCTTGTCCGATCCAGAATGTATTGAATACTTCGACTTATGAGATTCATTCATCACCAAATCTCGCACCCCTAACGAACCTTCCTCAGACGGACACAATGGTAACCAAATCCTATTCTTAAAGTACCTCAATCCATTCGACCTCACTTCAAACAAAGGTTTCAACATTCTACCCAAATTTTCTGCCTCAACGTTCTCTTCCTTCAAACCATTAGTTTGGGCTTTCAATATCGCTTCTGTCAAATCAACACTTTCCAACATCGTCAAAGCTCTAACTATTATAGACTTATCTCTCTCCTTTCTACTAAGTGCATCAGCTACCACATTCGCTTTACCAGGATGGTAACGAATCTCGCAGTCATAATCACTCAGTAACTCAACCCATCTCCTTTGCCTCATATTCAATTCCTTTTGATCCAAAATATATTGCAAACTCTTATGATCAGTGAAAACCACACACTTGGTTCCATACAAGTAGTGTCTCCACAGCTTCAAAGCAAAAATAACAGCCCCAAGTTCTAAATCATGCGTAGTGTAATTCTCTTCATGCTTCCTCAATTGTCTCGATGCATACGCTATTACTTTCTCCCTTTGCATCAATACAACTCCAAATCCTTTATGAGACGCGTCACAATACACTACAAAATCCTCAGATCCTTCTGGCAAAGACAATATCGGTGCATAACACAACTTATCCTTCAACATACTAAATGCAGATTCCTCTTCCAATCCCCATTCAAACACTCGATTCTTTTCCGTAAGCTTAGTCAACGACTTAGCAATTAACGAAAACTTCTCGATAAAACTTCTATAATACCCAGCCAAACCAAGAAATTGGCGAACTTCAGTCGGCGTCTTCGGCACTGACCAATCCTTAATAGCCTCAATCTTAGCAGGATCCACACGAACACCTTCACTATCAATCACGTGCCCCAAAAATTGCACTGATTTCAACCAAAATTCACACTTAGAGAATTTCGCATACAACTTCTCCTTCTTCAACAATTCCAAAATTGTTCTCAAATGCTTCTCATGTTCCTCTTCACTCTTGGAATAAACGAGAATATCATCAATGAATACGATAACAAACTCATCCAAATACGGCTTGCATACACGATTCAACAAATCCATAAATACAGCAGGCGCATTTGTTAACCCAAAAGGCATCACTTGAAATTCAAAATGTCCGTATCGAGTACGGAAAGCTGTTATAGGAATATCTTCTTCCCTAACTCTCAGTTGATGATACCCAGACCTCAAATATGTGGAAACCTTTGTTTCCGGATCTTTGAAGCTACTAGGAATGCATCATGTTCATATGATTATACAATCAAAGCGGAATTAGCATATAACACATTAACAAGGTGTTTAGGGCACAAGAACATGAATTAAAACAATTGGGTTGCTCATTATATTAATAATAAACAACCACTAGACGTGTATACATTGAATCTCACGTCTAGTGCAACACACGCTTTAGGTTTACATTTTGAATATGAATGATGAATAAAACCTAAAACCCTTGGTTCCTTTTATAGTGTAAGGATTAGGGTTTACAAGAGATAATAACAAATAAACAAGTAAATCTTCTATTTAAATAAACTTATGCAGAATATATCTTGCATGTTTATCTAAATAGAAGCTTCCATAAGCTTCTTGTCTACATTTCTATCAACTCTTGAATTGCATGTGACAATGCTTGGATTGCACACGACAACTCTTGAGCCAACAACGCTTAGTTTGCACTTGTCAACGCTTGGATTGCTCTTGACAACGCTTAGACAATATCTTCATGTTTTCTTCGTTTTTGAGTTTCTGCCACATCAACTTTTTGACCCAACAATCTTCCCCTAGTTGATGTCGGCAAAACTCTATGTGTATCTCTTGTAAGTTGTACATGATCTTCGAATTGCTTCCCCTCAAGTGTAGCATGTATTTCTTCCCCTTTTTGTCACATCAACATGAAAGTAAACAATGTATGCAATCTTTGAAGATTCTCCAGATGTAGCTTAATGATTTTGAAGAAAAATTGATAAAGTATTCTTGATGTAGAAGTAGAATAACCATACCTTGTGTTCCATATCTTGTACTATCCACATGACGTCGAACTTATAAGAAAACAGGTAAGTATAAGTAGACCTCGATCTCTTGTCAACCTTCTCATCCTTTGTGAGACACTGAGCACGATAATGTAACTCCTTCAAGTGTTATGACAAGTCTTCGTCACCAACAATATAAGCACGAACAAGTTATCTTTAAAAGTCAATGACAGGGAGTTCACAACTTTAAGATATGATAGAACACAAACTCGCAAAAATCTTCTTCAATCATCAAACTTACCATAAGAATTCTTCCCCTTAAGTCAACACCTCTTCATGACAAGTCAATATCTTCATATGTAAAATATGTTAAAGAATAACTCTTTCACAAGGCTATCCCGATTACATACTCCAATAAATTACTTCATGAATCGTTGCTAACTCGCCTTAAAATCATTAATTCCTTTCAAAAATATCCGAGCCATAAATATCAACTTGATATTCTATATTAAAACGGAGATTCCATGTACCTTCGTGTGTAAATACCACCTTTTTGTGTGCTCAAAACGTACCAATTTTCTCAAACAGCAGCAATCCTTGTGTTGTCCAACATCTTCTTTTATCCAAGATCTTCATCAGATGTATTGTCTGATATCGGACAATACATGTCAGCGTTTGAATTCTCATATATAGGAAAACACTGTCAACGCTGTCAGCGTTGACTTATTCTGTCAGCGTCAAATTCCAACATGTCAGCGTCAAAACAACACCTAGTCAGCGTCTCAAGCAATAAACCTCGTCAGCGTCATCTCAAACATTGTCCACGTCAAAATAACAACCATCAACGTTTTAAACAATGACTGTATTTAGTCTTCACGTCTTAATTTTCATCCTTGAGATAATAATATACGCTTACACAAAAACACCACGTGAAGATATAAATTGTGAATGCTAATATACGTCCTTTTGCTTCTTTCATCCAATCATATTGCAATCACCATGTGAACACAAACCTGTATCTAACGTCACTTGCTTTTACTCTTTGATCGTGTGAACGCATATTGCCTTTCTTGATTGTGTGAACAATATCATTCGTGTGAACACACAAACTTTCCACCAATTAGAAAGTTAGTATCATGTGAACATACAGTAAGGACCAAAACTTACTTTTCTCATTAATCAATCGAGACCCATGTACCTTCTTCTCTTCTTACGATTATCAATCAGTAGCATATGAGACTACATCTTCATCCAAACTGCTGTACCATGGATCACTTTAAAAACGAGCTACTGTTTTGTTCTTGTCATAGATCTAGGGTTTCAAAAGTTAAGCACCGAAACCCTAATTAGGGTTTGTAAATAAACCTTAGATCTTGAATCATAACAGCCACAATCCTCCAGTTTTTCAACCTTAAGTTGATTGAGGGTTTGTAAAAACCCTAATCATGATTTTATGTAAAAGCTGAAAATCTGAAAATCATCTCTATAGCCAACTTCGACGCTTAATAACATTTGATTGAGGGCTAATCTGGACAATCCCTCCGGTGGATTTTTAGATATATGTATATAGAACAAACATATAAAATTTCGTGACGATCCAACGGTTCAATCAAAAGTTATGACCTTCTGAATACTGCCGCGCACACAAAAACGTCCAGAAAACCCTAGACGGATTTTTCTTCTTTTCACCATACACGAACACCTTGTTGGTCCTAGCATCACGAGCCACGAGGCTCTGATACCAATTGTGGAAACCTTGGTTTCCGGATCTTTGAAGCTACTAGGAATGCATCATGTTCATATGATTATACAATAAAAGCGGAATTAGAACATAACACATTAACAAGGTGTTTAGGGCACAAGAACATGAATTAAAACAATTGGGTTGCTCATTATATTAATAATAAACAACCACTAGACGTGTATACATTGAATCCCACGTCTAGTGCAACACACGCTTTAGATTTACATTATGAATATGAATGATGAATAAAACCTAAGACCCTTGGTTCCTTTTATAGTGTAAGGATTAGGGTTTACAAGAGATAATAACAAATAAACAAGTAAAGCTTCTATTTAAATAAACTTATGCAGAATATATCTTGCATGTTTATCTAAATAGAAGCTTCCATAAGCTTCTTGTCTACATTTCTATCAACTCTTGAATTGCATGTGACAATGCTTGGATTGCACACGACAACTCTTGAGCCAACAACGCTTAGTTTGCACTTGTCAACGCTTGGATTGCTCTTGACAACGCTTAGACAATATCTTCATGTTTTCTTCGTTTTTGAGTTTCTGCCACATCAACTTTTTGACCCAACAAAATCGATGTTCGAGTATACACAAGAACCTTGCAACTGATCGAACAAATCATCAATCCTCGGCAGTGGGTACCGATTCTTGACAGTCAATTTGTTAAGCTCTCTGTTATCAATACACATTCTAAAAGAACCATTTCTTCCTAACAAACAAAACAGGCGCACCCTACGACGACGAACTTGGTCTAATAAATCCCTTATCCATCAATTCCTTCAATTTATCAGATAATTCTTTCATCTCAGATGGAGCTAAACGATACGGTGCACGAGCAACAGGAGCAACACTCGGCACTAAATCAATACGAAACTCCACTTCACGATGTGGCGGTAATCCTGGCAATTCCTCAGGGAAAACCTCAGGATACTCTCTAATCACAGGCACATCCTCCAATTTCCTTTCATTCACACCATCATTACTTATCTGTGTAAGAAACACATCACAACCTGCTTCTATATACCTCATCATCTTTAAACAAGAAAAAACTCTCAAACGAGAAGTACATTCATCTCCTTTCACAGTCAATACCCTATTCCTTAGCGGTATTTGAACTAATCTTTCTCCACAAACAATTACTGCACTTACCAACTAACCAGTCCATTCCAATAATCACATCAAAAGATCCTAATTCTATGGGCATCAAATCAATACTAAACACATAATTACCTAACTTCAAGGAACAACCTTTCAGTATAGAACTAGTGCTTACAACCTTACCATCAGCTAACTCCACATTATAACTAGTTGTCAATCTCACTGGTTCTCTATCCAATAGCTGACTGAATCTAACATCTACGAAACTTCTATCGGATCCAGAATCAAATAACACACTAGCATAACAAGCATCAAGTAAGAACGTACCAGTCACTACATTCGGCCCTTGAGGTTTGTCAACATCTACCACGACATAGGCTGGAGCAGCAATCCCAGCAGAAACAGCAGCAACATTGCCTCCCTGTCGTATGCCAACCCTCGGACAGTTCCCTTGCTTATGTCCACGGCCTCCACATCCAGAATAGTAAAGTACCTTGATAGCATTGGCCCCAGTGGCTACACCCTTGTTTCTACAATCTGCCATCTTATGTCCGGCCTTCCCACACTTGTTGCAAGCAGGTGGACAATTTCCAACATGATACAGATAACACCGACCACACTTCGGATTCACCTTGTTACCTTGATTTCCTGTAGCAGCACGAACACCATCATTCCTTCTCAAATTATATTGTTGATACCTATTCGGTCCTTGGTTATTGTTATTATGATAACCACCTCGATTCTGCCCTTGGCTTGAGTGTGCAGCTTCCCACTTTCTCTTATTCCCTTCAGCAATACTATCCTTTCGATCCTGCAGCTTTACATCCATTAAAGCATGAGCCATTTGAACAGATTCATCAAATGACTTGGGTTTCGACGAAGTAGTTTCTCCCTTGATATTACTAGATAAACCTCTAATATATTGCTTCATCTTCTTACGGTCATCAGCAAACGCATCAGGACACAACAAACATAAATCATAAAATCTCCTTGTATAAGCTACAATATCATTGTTCCTCAACACCAAATGCCTCAATTCATCTTCCAACTGACCTAAATCTTCCTCAAGACAAAACTTAGCAGTCAACAGTCCCTTGGTCACAGTCCATGTTCTAGCATTAGCTTCAACCAACCCCACAGTAGCTACTTGACTATTCCACCAACTCAACGCATCATCCTGAAAAGTAGCTGCAACAAATTTCACCTTACTAGCTTCTGAACATGCACTGATTTTAAAAGTACTTTCAATCTTATCAATCCACCTCCTTAATTCCAATGCACCACCAGTACCACGAAATTGGGTAGGTCCACATTTCATGAAACTAGCATAAGAACATTCCTTCTGAACTTGCTGAACAACAGCATTACCTCCAACTTGTCCTGTAGCATTTCCTTCTGCTTGCTCATCAGCATTTCCTCCAACCAGATTTTCAACATTCCCTCCAACTTGACCAGCAGCATTCCTATTCTCAGCCTCTTGGTTCCTCGCAGCACGTTCAGCTTCCAAAGCTCTAGCAATAGCTTGCTCAATCATGGTATTAACAGTAGCAGTCGTTAATTTAGGCGGCATGTTTACAGGAAACCAACCAAACAGTAATTTAGTAAAGTCAGAAAAATGCCTCCCAACTCCTTCCTCCCTATGATCATACAGGAAAAAGAACAAGTATTCATATCATGATAAGAAGAAGGATTTCTCTATCAAGATGTAACATGGATACTACATGCACTAACAACACAATTCACAATGAATCATTAACCAATTCACACAAGAACTAATAAGACAAATCATAAGTCATGAAGGTAATTTTGGATTGCTTTAGAAAATCTCCACAAAATTGTGACAAGTAATGTCACTACAATCCTTCATCACAACAAACTTAAAAGTCATTAAGTTTCATCACAAACTAGAGTACGAGTCTACATAAGTTCTATTACAACAAGGCTAAATAAAAACAACATAAAGAACTAAACATCATATCCCCACAGCTTCTTGTACATCGGCTCATCATCACTGCTGCTATGATCATCCTCAGATTCTTCCTCCACTATTTCCTTCCCCTTACGACTACTTCCTTCACATGGCTTCACCAACACTCGAGCTTCAACCTGATTCGGCACATCACGAATCACAACACCTCGACTAGGAAAAGATCTCATCGGCAAACCCCACGCACTCAACCTTGCATTCCTTTCTTGCTCCCTACGTAACCTTTCAACTTGCCCACTCAAATTCAACACCATAGATCTTAATCTAACAACTTCATCCATTTCCCTCGCCCTAACAAACTCTGATCTCCTTACACTACCAACAAACCTGTCAAACTTTTTCTCATTCTGCTCAAACCTCCTAATCACACGAGTCTCAACCAAATACCTTTCAAACAAAGACCTATCAAACTTCTTAAGAAACAGAAAATATCATCATAAGACCTAGGACCTGGACAATAAACCTTAGGAATACCATCATGAATAGATCGAGCACTAGCAGCCCTTCTCGACTCAATAGGAACATCACCCCTAGCAAATGCAATCCCAGGCAAACTACTAATATAAGCATCACAAGTAGGCGTCAAAGAACGAACAACAGGTCGCTGACAATCTGGAACAGTCTGTGGCACAACATTGACCCTTGGAACATAACTACCTTGTATCAACTCAGGCTCTGTCTGACCAACTGCAGTAAGTGGAATCCCATCATCTAAAAACTCAAAAGGCTCCTCATCGTCACTAGCACCAAAGTTATCCACTTCCTCACCATCCACTACATTAGTCATACAAATCCATCCATCCTCACGAGGTAAACCAACCATTTTCTACAATTATAAGGGTTGAAGGACACTTAAGGTCATCGTTAATAAAATAATAATTAGTATGCAATGCTCATGCAAATGTCATACATTATCCATGCTATGCAACACAATGCAAATGATGTTTATGTAATGCTCGCAAAAAAAAAATATGATACTGACAAGCACTCAACGTACTTTCAATAATTCGAATACAATATCGTAGTATTTACTTAATAAATACTCAGGAAATCATTTCAGTTATGAGGGATACATCTACAATGAAAAACAAAACTAAAAGTGATCTTACCGGAGCGTTACAGAGGAGTTGTGTGCTTTTGAAGAATAAATATTTTTGACACCAAAGTTATAGTTTAGGACAATTTTCAAAATCGACCCAGTTCTCTATAACTTGCAGCTCTGATTACCAATCTCTAACACCCCCAATTTCATTGCGCAGCGGAAATACACAATTGGGTGCTAGACACAAGCATCATCACACAAGGTATATTGAACGACTCAAAAGTGAGACGTTTACACATAAAATATAAACATGATTTTCATAAATGGTCTAAAACATAAATTTCATCCCATAAGTGTACTGACACGACACCAGAGTAAAGCGTTTAGTCCCCATGGATCTCGACCAATAACCAACACAAGTTTAATACAGTACACAACATAAAGTAAATTGTTCAACAGTAAAAGGTAGAAACAGTTTTTAGACCAACATTCTTCCAATAGCCAAGCCACAACCTCCACAGCAAAGCTCCATGCTCCATCACTTCCTATTACCTGAAATACATGCATAAAACGAGTCAACAATAATGTTGAGCGAGTCTATAGGTTTATTAAATCACATTTGAACACAAGAAGAAAATCAATCATAATCATTTATAGAGTTGTCATACACACAATCTATATTCAAGGCAATAATAATAATGATATTAAACAAACATTGTATTTAAGCTCATGACACCGACCCCTTAACCAAATAGTCACCCACGCCAAATGCCGGCATGACTAGAATAAAACCATTTCCCCTCTAGGGTATCAGTTGCTAGAATACCACAATCTTATTCACGTAAAATTATCCTTCCCAGTGGGTTACTCAACGTAATGCCCTGGTCTCAGATAGGGTGGTCAACCCAATAGTACAATCATTAGAATAAGCGGCTATTCCCGACTCACAACATCAAGTCAGAAGATAGTTAACGGCTCATGAATTTAGGGTCTTTAGCAACAAGTTACTCAATACAATGAATTCAACTTTAGGGAACATTCGGGTCCAACAATTACTCATGACTTGTGTTCATTTATTTTCAAATAACATGTATCCCCTCGCGGGTATAAAATATTTAGTAGCTAGCATAAAAAAGCGAGGCTACAGACTCACCTTAGTATAAGAGATCTAGCGAGATGATCGTCGACGATAATGGATGCCTTTTAAACACGAGAACCGCTACCTATCAAATAAGGCGCGTTCATTAATAATGACTCGAGAAATAAATCATATATATATATAACATCAAACTCAAACTCATAAAGTAACAATAAACTCGAGAGAATACGATATAAGTAACTTCATTATACTTTACTACACATTTACTTAACCATTTTATACTTTTAACAAAGTCCGCCGGTACATACTACATGTACTAGCTTATTTACCCCTTTTAAACTTGTCAAACGTTTATGAAACGACTCGATAAACTAACTTACTATATATAGAAAGTCCTCCTACAAGTTTATCAAATGAAATTACTTTTAAAGTCCTTTACCCGACTCATTTTCAAACTACAAAATCCGGACAGATCTACGTTAATTTTTCATACAACCGTTTTAACTTATTTAAATGACTCCGTTTACAAAACCGACACTCGGGTTTTAAAGTAAACTCAACCTCTAAAGTAAACACCTCATTATCAGTAGGTTACATATTTCAAAACTTCAATTTAGAGTCCCCGAGATTCGATCCAAATATCAACAACAACTATATGTAGTGCCGATACTCGTCTCCCGGTACACGATCATTCAAAACATCATAACTTCGCGCTCGTTTGGAGCTAGAAGCTCTACCTTATATCAAATAAAAGCTAATAAAATTATCTACAACCCAAGGCTATAAGTTAAGCCATTTTAAAAACATAAAAATTCGGATTTTACAATTTACTTACTGTTATAAAATGACTACCAAAATCTTGTACAAAATCAACTTTTTGATCAAAACCAACCATAGAAATGTTCATTCCTATACCCTAATATCATCATACATGAACCATAACATCTAAATCATCATAAAAATAAAAACCTTTGAATCAAAATGAAGTTTTTAACAAAGTTTTTAGCAAGAACACCATGGATCATGCCAAGAACACCATGGATCATGCCAAGAACACCATGCATGATCATGGTTTCTACCTACCAACATCAAGAATATAAAAATGACTTACATGTGTAAAATTCTTACACCAATGTGATCCTTGATCAATTCTAAGAATGGGTCTAGCTTTGGTTTAGCTCAAATCATCCTCAAACTTGAGTTAAATTGAAAATTGTATGTCTTTTGGTGGGTGGGTGAAGTTTCGGCAAAACAAGAGAGAGAGAGAGAGAGAATATGGTGAAATTTTGAGTGGTGAAAATGAGAGTGTGTGTGTTGTTTAAGCTTTATATATAGTGGAGTAGGGACCTTGGTTGCAATTTGGCAATAGTTGTGGCTAAAAATGAAAATAGTTAGCTAAAAAGCGGGAAATAACTATTAGTCAATTTTCAAAATATTTACGGGGCTCGGGTTTCATAAAGATACTTTTAAAAATTTAAAACGTACCTCAAAAATAATAATATCGACTCTCGACGCGACTTAACACGTCATTTAAAATAAAACCTCAAAAATGACAAAAATCGAATAACCGACAATAAGACATAAAATATTTGGCATCCATCGACATCACGCTTGCTAATACTCCTTATACTTAATAAATATTAAATATAGACCTTCCAACATCAGTTTAAACATAAACCTCCCAAAATAAATATCGTTCAAACTCATCCAAAAAATTCAAAAATAATCGTAAAATAAGATTAAGCAATGACCTCGGTTTTGGGTTATCACAGTTAGAATATCATAACATAAGATAGTTTAACATGAAAGAAGGTTAATATAGGGACCGGCTGTTGTTCGAGTTGTTAGCGTTGTTACGGTAATTATCATTACCGCTACGCCTCTCAGAACCAGAACGGTCGTTGGTCTGACCGTTTCCCTTAGATGCTTGCTGTTGAGCGGCCGCAGGCTTACGGTCGTCAGTCTTCTGCCTGGAATATAACGTTGAATAGAGGATTATACGAAATGAAAAATACTGATGGAAATGATTTGTTTACAATTGGTGATTGAAGATACCTCTTCACTGCTATGTCATCACCAAACTCCTCTCGTTCCTGAAACATCTCGAGCTTACGGGCTGCATTGGCCACTTGTGCCACTGTAGTGAAACTAGCACATACCAAGCTGTTGGCGACCGAAGTTCGAAGTGCCCAGCAAAACTTCTCATCTTGCTCCGCAGCAGTCCCTGCGGCTGGACCCAGAACTCTTGCCAAACGAAGAAACCTTTGCATGAACTCGTTGCTGTTTTCACCAGCAACCTGTCAAATGTTGTGGTAGTCCCTCTTGAGCTTCTCTTGCTCAACATGTGGAAAGTACTGATTAAGGAAGAGCTCCTTAAACTGGTCCCATGTCAGCTGTGCAACCCAATTATCACCACCGTTGGACTGCTTGACTGATTTCCACCACTCCAGCACATCACCTTCAAACTTATAGCAAGCCAGTCTTGCCTTGAAAACACCGTCACAACCCATCGCATCGAAAATCTTCTCGATGTGAGAAATATAAGCTTCAGCCTCGTTGGGGCTGTCAGTCTGCTCAAACGAACGGGGTCGCTGTTTGTTGAATCTCTCCAACCAAGTCATAAGAGTAACAAGTGGAGGAGGATGTGGAGGATTGTTGTTGTTGTTCTGATTGCCATGAGTCTGGAATTCCGCATGAACTTTATCTCTGATTTCATTGCGAAGTTGGGGAAGGAGGGCTTGCAGAGCTGCAATGACAGCTACAGTCAAATCTGGAGTATTGCGTGAGTTCACCATCTGACAGTTTAAAAACAAAATGCAACATAAATCATAAATCTGAAATGAGATGACATAAAATGCATGAACGATGTATAAATCAATGAAGCAGTTTATAATGCATGAAATAGTTTAAAAATGCATGATGCAGTTTATAAAAACTTTTATATGCGCGAGAGTGAACGCCTAAGGTCAGTTCACTCAAAACAAAAGACATGGCGAGGGGACGCCTATTGCTCGGTCCCAAAATTAAAAGTTTCGATAAAAATGAGACTAAATAGGGCCAGTCTTGAACCAACCATTACTTAGTCATAAACTTGCTACAATGATATGAATGCATGAAATAAAATGAAAATGAATGAATGCATGAAAACCAACTGTCAGTTCTAGGAAGACACTGGTGACTACCCCTAAGTCACATGTCATGTTTTACAGAGCTACAGGTCGAAACCTTGGCTCTATTACCATAATTGTAACACCCTAGTTGTTAGGAAAGAATGTTGCAGTAAATTAATGCGTGTCGTCAAAGCATGCAAGGTAAATGTCTAAACATTCATGACCATAAATAAAAATACCGGAATCAAACATTGGTAGTCTAGTAACGCACACACAAGCAATATTAAGTACTGAAAATGAAAGGACCGAACAATGTCAAAAAGGAGTAAAGTATAATAAAGTAGGAATAAATGCATAAGGTAAAAGAGGCCGGATAACTTCCAATCCAAATGCACATACTCTGGAGTTCCTACTTACGACCTTGGGTACCTGCCGTTTGGGAACTTGGAAAAGTAGACGGCTGAGCATAACGCTCAGTACACGGATATACAATAAAGCATGGAAGACATAGAATATGAAAGCATATAAAGAGCATAAGCATGAATAGCAGTGGAAATGAATAAGTCCTGGAAAACCTAGTTGTCTGTCATGTTAACTGGCTTTAGTTATGAAAACATAGCTTATGTTACTTATGAAAATCTGTATTAGTTAATATACCAAAAGATAATATAGGTCATAATGTGACAATCCGTCAATTTATGATTGATATTTTATTCTCAATATTTATCTGAAAACATTATTTTAATGTTACAATATGAACTCACTTATTTTTGGGAAGAAATTTGGATTTACGTCTTGAAGTAGCGTCGACTACGTTTAAACTGGAGGATTCAACGTTACGTGCTTACGTTTACATACACCGTCCTTGGTGACAGTCCGACATTTTAGAAAATAAATTTATCCATGAATATTATTTTGGAGTTTTAAATTTGTGTTGGTTCATAAACTCACAAATTTACGAGAAGAGATTAGGACTTACGATTTTATTTTAACGTCCTTTACGACTAAATCGGAAACCCTAGGATTACGTAATTACGTTTTCAAACTCCGTTTTTGATGAAACAATTTTTATTGGATTCGTTTTGTGACGTTGATTTATAATTTATAAAAACGTTTTTCGTAAAATGACCCGAGGGCACGCAAATCGAGGAAACTAGAATCAAGGAGTACCCGTAAATAAATGGGGATGAGACAAGTGGGACACTTGTCCCACCCCCATCAAAACCGGCCAACACTAGCAACTTAACACCATGAGGTGTCAAGTTGTAGCTTACAAGCTACACTTGTCCATAAGATTACAAGTTAAGCAACTTTCCACTCACAACACAAAACCACCAAACCAAAACCACACACTCATTTGCAACTCATGCAAACAACTAAAAACCTCTCTCACCCTCCATTCCTAGCCGTCCCAAAAACATGAAGAAACACCCATTTGATCTTGATTCTACCACAAAATCATGTGTTATTTACACATATGTTGAAGCCACTTTGAAACCCTATTGATTGGTGGTGCTTATAACATCCAAGGAGGAGTTTTCATGGAGTAGTAGGGCTGATTTTCCCCAAGGTGTTTATGAAGAATGGTGGTCTTGAAGATGATCTTGGTGCATCACAAGTTTCTCCATCAAAAATCCATGTTTTGATCAACCTACATCATCATGGTGGTATAAAGATTGTCCTCCTCATCTTTTTTGTTAATTTGATTATGTAAACATGTATTTTATTTCCTATTGTATATGTATATGATGATTATATGATGATAAAAATGTTATGTGCGGATTTTTTGTTGATAAACATGATTAAAAAGGTGAAAAACCATAAGAAACAAGGTTAAAATCTTGGTTAAATTTGATGGCTGTATAAAACAGTAAAGAAACAGGTCATGGACTGATAAAATGATGAAGTATAATGTATTTACAGTAAGCTATGGGTCTTGTACACATGTGAGAGTTGGCCATGCAATGGAATCATTGTAATGAGTGAGATATGATCAAAACAAGTTTAAGGTATAAATCTGAGTTCACTGTTTTGGACGATTTTTAGAAAATATTTAGAAGATAATTCAACAGTAGCTATAGAAGAGTTAAATGTAGCACATATCATGTAGTTTATGTGATAAAAATTTGAGCTTCTATCTTCATATAGAACTCAAGATATGGCAGTTTTGGTGAAAGTAAAGATAAAAATCAGATTTTTGGAATTAAAGAATAATACTATTATATAAGCACTCAAAATTTTAATGTATAAAATATAAATTAAAACCCACTAACTTATGGATTTTATTTATATAAGTATGTAAAAGGTTAAATAAGTGTACATTTTATAAAAATGGTAAACTTTTTATGTTTTATGAGATATAAAACTATAAACATGATTTTTACGACTTTTTCGGCTATTGCCGTAAAATTAACGTTTTTGTTAAATAAAACTTAGACGGTTGGACCCGTCTAATGTAAACTTTATAAAACTCATATACTGATATATAGACATGTACAACAAGTAAAAACCGATAAAACCCGAACTATAGGACATACGGACATTAACGAGATAAATTAACGTTATTGGACTAATAATTGGACTAAATAAGATAAACACTTATAAAAAGAACTTATTGGGCTTAACCCATTTGGGCCCAACTTGTAAAGTTTAAATACTGATAATATAAGTATAAAATGGATAAAACAAGTTAAAGAACTTATAATAAGTTTATTGGACTTAAAACGTGTAAATAGGTAAAACTAGTAAGCTAGTATAAAAGTTACCGACATATAACACTAAAATGAGTAAACGAGAATATGTAAACCCACTTGATCATCATATAAATATATAATCATCATATGTATACATAATTGTTATTTTTATAAAGTCATTGGACATGAGTCTAAGACCGAATATTATTTGTCTAGGTTTCCGTGATTGAAGCACGTACCGTACGTCCGAACTGCCGATAACCCGCCTTCCCACATTAACGTGAGTTCATAGCCTCGCACTCTTTTAAATGTTTTTATAAATGTTTCATAAACCCGCGAGGGAGATAACATGTTAGTTTTTATAAAAGTTTGGACACCATTTGTCCCGATTGCTTGTTTATTGATTTGGACCCGAATGATTGAATGACCCGATTGTATGACCCGATAAATGATTAAAGGACCCGATAGATGAAATTAAATGGATTATTAAAGTTAGGTTATGTCACTAAAAGTCCCATTAGCATGAATTGTAAACTACCGGGATTTGGTAGACGCTTATGCATTTAATAGTACTATTTGGGGACGATCACCCCAGTTCGCGCCTTGACGGTTGATCCCCGTCGTGCCACATTGATTGGTAAGCGAATTTATGTATGAGAAGATTTCCATAGCGTGACCTTTGTGACGACACGCTACTTTAGATGGGCAAAATTGGTATCGGGTTAGCTACCCGTTGTTGGTTTAGTAAGGTAACAATGTCATGCGGCTTATAATAATCCGACTAACGAAATACTACTAGACGCTCAGAATTACGATGTATTGCCTGACTAGCAATACTGGGTCATACTATTGATATTATGTTTGTGTTTTGGTTTTCATAACCATATTCATATAACGGTTTTTATTTGATTTTATACGACGTCATAAGACGTATCGTATGATGTTTTTACGACATTGGCTCGTATACTGATTTTTAAGGCAAATGCCTATATTATGATTTTTGATGTGGATTTGTATAAAATGACTTTGGCTATTTTATGGCCTATCAAAATGATTTGTACAAAATGATTTTTAGTAATAATTTTATACTGATATTATATTGATGGATTTTATTAAACCCTATGAATTCACTCGGCGTTATCGCTGACCTTTTCTTTTAACATGTTTTATCTCAGGTACTTGAAGGTAATTCTCGGGAAGACAACAAGAATTCATGGCCCGCACCTAAAATACTTATTTCCATTCAAATACTTTGTAAAACCTGTATTAAATATAATGACTTGGGACCGGTGTAACTTTGATATTTATGAATGGAAATGCTTTATTATGAAACGACGCGACTTTTAAGCGTTGTCTATGATGTGAGTAATGTGCTATCCCGTAACACCAACTAGTCTTCCGCTGTACTGAGTTGTATAAATTTGGGGGTGTTACAGTTTGGTACCAGAGCTCTCGTTATAGAGAACGAAAGATTTTTAAAACCAAGGTTTTGAATAAAACATTTCAAAATCTTTTAACTATAAACATTTTTCTAAAAATGTCTAAAAATCTTTTGACTATAACGGTGCCGAAGAATTCTCGAGTTACCGACAAGGCCAAGACTGAGAAGTGTTATTTTAATATATATATAACTTGGATTATATATATATGATGTAATTTTATTACATGACTGTTTGATGATTATTTTGATTTTTATACGAGGTATTTATACGACGTAGATTGTCACAAGTAACCCTAACTCCCCTAGTAAATTAATCGAAGCTATTCTCGTAGGAATTCTAGTTATCCTAGACCTAAACCAAGTTGTGGATATTTATGATCCCAACAAATGGTCGATATTCGTAGAATTGTAGATATTAGTTGATTGTGATATTGAAAAAGAATTGGCGAGATTAAATCCGATATCGATGTCATGACGATCTTTTCTTATAGAGTGGAGTTTGACAAAACGTTACCACCTAGAAAGATGTCATCTGATTCGTTGTCATCCAATTCTTAAATTGAAATCGAAAGGGTGAATGTTGCACTTGAGGCTGTCATTGAAACCATTACCCAAAAGCCTCATGCCACTAATACCTTTCCGAGAAATCTAATTGAATGTGTGAGTCATCTCATGCTAGTGACTCATTTGATAATTATTGATAAAGGAGTTATAGGATTGGAAATTAAGTATTGATCATATCGAGCTTTTATTGCCCTTTTAAGGTGTAAGAATAAGGATGAAAGTATTGGAGAATGAGGTAGGATATCGAATTGAGTATAAAAGTGGTTGAAACTTGAATAAAGTAAAATTTAACCCATATGGAATATGAGATTATTAATAGAAGTCGTTAAGTTTTGTGATTGAATTATAAGGTTTTAAATTATTGTAGGTTCGTGTTAAGGGTTGTTCCTAAGCCATTGTCCACTAAAGAGGATGTCCAGTGTCCAAGAAATAAATTGAAGAAATCTTCTTCTGAATTGGGACCAATGGATCTTCCGGAATATATGGAACACCTAATGACTCTTGTAGATTAGTATTCATCGTGGTATCTTTTAAAAATAATCCCTAACTTAACTGAGACATCAGTTGGTAGGATGAGATATTGGAATTGTATGACATAGTGACACATAATGTGTTACGGTACAATTCGACTTGTTTGTGATTAATGAAAAGACTACCTTTGATTGCTAAATTCTACATGTATCGATGTTATCTATCTTTTATTGCTTCATCCTAATGTTCGCATTAGTGATGCAACCATTGAACAAGTACTCATCTCGATTTGAGTTGCGTTGTGGATTATTATTTATGAGTGCCATCGAGATCATGAACCTCATGATTAATCGGCAAAGCTCATTTCCTATCATATTGTAGTTAAGTTCTTGGTAAACAACTCTTCATCACTCTTTGGCAGATCACACCTTGTTTTTATAAAGTTAAAACGGTATCCTTTGAGAAAAATTGAATTTTCATCACTATAATGATTATTCAAAGTAAGATTTATAAGTGATTGTTATCAAAATGAGGTTGTTTATAAAGTACCTTGGAAAACCTAACTGTTTTCATAACAGAGAAAATCTTTGTAAATTTATTTTTGATTCTCATTTAAGAATCAAGCATGAAAATGTTTTTTTATTATAAACATGGATGATAAAGTTTTGACGAACTGAGTATTGCATCGTTAATCTTGAAATTGTATATAGTTGCGCGCCTACATACAATTTGGAATGGACCATGCAAGGCTGATTAGTAGTCACCATAAAACTAATGAATAAACACTACATTTTCTTTGAAGATTGTGAAAGACTAAAATTTATGAGATCTGCAAGAAGTGAAAAATAGGGACATAATGTTAGAATACATCTACATATGTTCCCGTGCCATCTATTCTTCTGAGTCGAATTTACTCATCTGTGGAAATTGTCTTATTTGACAATTGACAATTCTTTCTTGTCCAATTCTCCCGTAGTGAGATTCTTAGGAAAAGTATTTGATTACCGAGTGTTGATACCCGACTGGATGTATTGACGTTCTTAGCATTTGTTATGATTTGATTTCATTTGAATGACCTGGGTAACGATCCGAGGAGCTTTCGAATGCGTACTCAAATTATGAAAATATGGGATATATTCATATTCATTAAATGTTTTCGTCTGTATCTGATTTGAAATTCTCTCGCCTAGATTATGCGTTGACCTTACTCTTTTAAGGTTAGTTATGTCTCCTAATATCCCTGAAATTGTGAAGGATTATGAATTATTATTAGTCTTTTGAGAAGTTCACATCTTATCGACGGCAATGCAACTGGAAAGTTGATAGTGCCAGTAGAATAGATTGATTGATTATGACATGACGACATTGTCTTAATTGATAGGAACTCGAGTAGAATTCCCCTAAATGATAAGATGTTGATTATCAAAAATGATCTAAATAATTCTTGATGGATGACCATATCCTGTATAAAGACTTGAAATTATAACGTGAATGGTTGTGAATAAGTCATAAATATTCTAATCTAGAAAGAACCTAATATGAATTTATTAAAAGATGTTTCTTTTATCTGAAACTTTAAGTAAGTATTTGTTGATGAATTACCTAGACTTTCGCCATTAAGGAAAGTTGAAATTGGTATTGATTATATTTCCGGTGCTGCACATGTGGCTTGTGCACTGTACGTCAGCACCATTTGAATTTAAGGAATTACCGTACAACTGAGAGAGTTGTCGGAGAAAGATTATTCTACCAAGCTTGTCATCATGAAGAGCTATGGTGTTATCATTCCTTATATTTATAAATTACTGCGAACTAAGTAAATTGACAATCGAAAACGATATCCATAACTCGAAATGGAAGATTTGTTCGATCATTTACAAGGTTCTAGCGTATGTTTTAAAGATTTGATTCACGACATGGTTATCATCAACTTCGCGTCCGCGAAGAAGATTATGTATTCCAATCACTACATCCGGAACTTGTAATGAACATTATGAGTTTCACGTGGTGACGTTTGGATTGACTAATACACATGTAGCATTCATAATTTGATGAATCACGTGTGTAGGCTGTAATTTGATAAATTCATGCTCGTGATCATTAAGGACCATTTATTTGTTATAAGAATAAGAATGAGTTAATAATTATTTATAGATTGCCCTGAATTGGCCGAACAATAAAAACATGTACCTTAAATATTTAACATAAGACTTAAGACTTAATTCTTTACATGATTTAACCATGTGATTAATAGATAATGGAAGCTATAATGACTTTTCAAAGATTAGAACCATTAACGCTTAGGGATTAAAAACTTAATCCTTTACATAAAATGACCGTTGGATTAATAATGGTAAGATGTATGCATATAGACTCTTCAAAAATTAAGAGCCCTTTTAAGACTTTGAGTTATACTAAAAAGAAAGTGGAAATATGTTTTAACAAATGTTTTAACAAAGGATTTTAAGGGATTATTCCCTTATAACCAAAACATTTAACTAAACTTCTGTTTAGGGGTAAATGTTTTTGCATACCTTAAGACAACCTAAGAAGGATTGAGGAAACTCATTTAAACCATAACTTGAAATTTGAAACGACACTTTTTGCTTTTCAACTAAGAAAATTTTGACCAAAGTATAAACCAAAGATTTTGCGAACATTTACGAATCTTATTAAATATTTTTAATAAATCAACAAAAATCTTGTTAATTAAATTCAAACTATTTTTGAACATTTTATATAATTGATCGAACTAAGAAATTTAAAACTTATACGTTTACGCTTCATAAAAAGTAACTAATAATTATTTAATTAGTTGTAATAATTATCGACGCTTTAAACGCCGGATTGAGAAAAACTGATAAAAATGATAGATAAGACGAAACTGAAACATAGAAGATATGAAGAAAGGTGAATGAAATTACTGACGCATAATATAGAAAGAATATCTGAGTGAATTGTGGACATGATAATTATATCATCATGAGAAGTGAATATAGATACCGACGCATTATGTATAAAAGATAAAGAACCAGTTAGGACATGTTCCTTAATAATGAAAGTGCAAAAATAAATTGCCGAACAATTTAAAATATAGCCGATGTTTGTAAAAAGGATAAAATAGATAATAAAAAAGGTTTCACGGCTAATGTGAACCATTGGAATTGAGAAGCTGATAGCGTTAAATGTTTTAAAGGGTCGTTTATGGTTGCCTAAATATGGAAAATTGTAAGATATAGTTATGTTGGAATTTGTAAGTATAAGTATTCTATTTATGTCATTTATGACTAAAAGTATCTTTGTCTGAAGAAATTGTACTGATGGAAATTATGAAGGCAGACATCGCCTCATACATTAGTAAACGTTT
Organism: Glebionis coronaria; assembly: GCA_025667525.1. Lineage (NCBI taxonomy): Eukaryota > Viridiplantae > Streptophyta > Magnoliopsida > Asterales > Asteraceae > Glebionis > Glebionis coronaria. The sequence goes on along the minus strand of CM046879.1, from coordinate 108,045,727 downwards.
AGCTATTGCAAAGGTCATCATCTGAATTTGATTCGATTTGGGTCATCGTCGACAGACTGACCAAATCTGCTAATATCATTCCCGTTAATGATAAATGCAAAAGAGTTATGTAAACATAGCATGCCTGTATCGATCATCTATATCAAGATCCTCGCTTCGCATCGAATTTCTAGAGATTTGCTCAGAAGTCATTGAGAACGAACCTTGATGAGAGTACTACGTACCACCCCAATCGAAGGGACGAGGTAAAGTAACGATACAAAATCCTATAAGCGCTGTTCTATGTTTGAATGATTGACCTTTGGATATAGACCGTATAATCGTTTTCCTTTGGAGAGATTATCATTAATAATTATCGTATTAGGATCGAGATCGAATCTTGTTAGGATCTGAATCTTAGAGCATCTGTAAGCAGGAGTTGAGATGAAGACATCCGACATACACCCATTGTGAGTTGGACATGTCTTTTAGGTTTAAGGTTTCCTATGATGGCGAACCTAACCTTACAAAATACCCGACCCGCGAGATCTGAAATGATTGTTGAAATTAGGATCTGATTATTGACTGCCGGTAGTGGGCAAGAGGATATGTGAATATGAAAAGTAGATCTTGAAGTGCCAAATGGGTAGCGAAGTTATGCCATAATTTTTTTTAAACTTGGAAAAATAAATAAATTCATGATCTGACAAATCATGGGATATAAGTCCCCGTTGTATGGGACCATTGAGATGATGTAAAAGATTTGGTTGGAAAGGCATATAAGCTGGATCTACCCTAGGACTTCACGGACTGCTTGAATTATGTTTCGTAAATCGAACTTGATAAATATCTATCAAGTGAAAATCTGATTGTTCTTAGTAAAGCTTAGATCGGCGAAAAGTTGCATTCATCAGAAACCCGTGAACATCATGGATAGAGAAAGTAAGTCAACATTAAGCCTGATCTTATTCCCGTAGTTATGTTTGATAGAACTCGCGTATTGTAATAAATTGCACTTGTGAGAAAAGACCGAATGTGGAGGAAATACCCACATGGCTTTAACTCTATAAGAAGCGAGTAGTAAGGTAAGATGATCTTTGAGGACAAAGATCCTGTTTAGGGGTAAATGCTGTGACAATCCGTCAATTTATGATTGATATTTTATTCTCAATATTTATCTGAAAACATTATTTTAATGTTACAATATGAACTCACTTATTTTTGGGAAGAAATTTGGATTTACGTCTTGAAGTAGCGTCGACTACGTTTAAACCGGAGGATTCAACGTTACGTGCTTACGTTTACATACACCGTCCTTGGTGACAGTCCGACATTTTAGAAAATAAATTTATCCATGAATATTATTTTGGAGTTTTAAATTTGTGTTGGTTCATAAACTCACAAATTTACGAGAAGAGATTAGGACTTACGATTTTATTTTAACGTCCTTTACGACTAAACCGGAAACCCTAGGATTACGTAATTACGTTTTCAAACTCCGTTTTTGATGAAACAATTTTTATTGGATTCGTTTTGTGACGTTGATTCATAATTTATAAAAACGTTTTTCGTAAAACGACCCGAGGGCACGCAAATCGAGGAAACTAGAATCGAGGAGTACCCGTAAATAAATGGGGATGAGACAAGTGGGACACTTGTCCCACCCCCATCAAAACCGGCCAACACTAGCAACTTAACACCATGAGGTGTCAAGTTGTAGCTTACAAGCTACACTTGTCCATAAGCTTACAAGTTAAGCAACTTTCCACTCACAACACAAAACCACCAAACCAAAACCACACACTCATTTGCAACTCATGCAAACAACTAAAAACCTCTCTCACCCTCCATTCCTAGCCGTCCCAAAAACATGAAGAAACACCCATTTGATCTTGATTCCACCACAAAATCATGTGTTATTTACACATATGTTGAAGCCACTTTGAAACCCTATTGATTGGTGGTGCTTATAACATCCAAGGATGAGTTTTCATGGAGTAGTAGGGCTGATTTTCCCCAAGGTGTTTATGAAGAATGGTGGTCTTGAAGATGGTCTTGGTGCATCACAAGTTTCTCCATCAAAAATCCATGTTTTGATCAACCTACATCATCATGGTGGTATAAAGATTGTCCTCCTCATCTTTTTTGTTAATTTGATTATGTAAACATGTATTTTATTTCCTATTGTATATGTATATGATGATTATATGATGATAAAAATGTTATGTGGGGATTTGTTGTTGATAAACATGATTAAAAAGGTGAAAAACCATAAGAAACAAGGTTAAAATCTTGGTTAAATTTGATGGCTGTATAAACAGTAAAGAAACAGGTCATGGACTGATAAAATGATGAAGTAGAATGTATTTACAGTAAGATATGGGTCTTGTACACATGTGAGAGTTGGCCATGCAATGTAATCATTGTAATGAGTGAGATATGATCAAAACAAGTTTAAGGTATAAATCTGAGTTCACTGTTTTGGACGATTTTTAGAAAATATTTAGAAGATGATTCAACAGTAGCTATAGAAGCGTTAAATGTAGCACATATCATGTAGTTTATGTGATAAAAATTTGAGCTTCTATCTCCATATAGAACTCAAGATATGGCAGTTTTGGTGAAAGTAAAGATAAAAATCAGATTTTTGGAATTAAAGAATAATACTATTATATAAGCACTCAAAATTTTAATGTATAAAATATAAATTAAAACCCACTAACTTATGGATTTTATTTATATAAGTATGTAAAAGGTTAAATAAGTGTACATTTTATAAAAATGGTAAACTTTTTATGTTTTATGAGATATAAAACTATAAACATGATTTTTACGACTTTTTCGGCTATTGCCGTAAAATTAACGTTTTTGTTAAATAAAACTTAGACGGTTGGACCCGTCTAATGTAAACTTTATAAAACTCATATACTGATATATAGACATGTATAACAAGTAAAAACCGATAAAACCCGAACTATAGGACATACGGACATTAACGAGATAAATTAACGTTATTGGACTAATAATTGGACTAAATAAGATAAACACTTATAAAAAGAACTTATTGGGCTTAACCCATTTGGGCCCAACTTGTAAAGTTTAAATACTGATAATATAAGTGTAAAATGGATTAAAACAAGTTAAAGAACTTATAATAAGTTTATTGGACTTAAAACGTGTAAATAGGTAAAATTAGTAAGCTAGTATAAAAGTTACCGACATATAACACTAAAATGAGTAAACGAGAATATGTAAACCCACTTGATCATCATATAAATATATAATCATCATATGTATACATAATTGTTATTTTTATAAAGTCATTGGACATGAGTCTAAGACCGAATATTATTTGTTTAGGTTTCCGTGATTGAAGCACGTACCGTACGTCCGAATTGCCGATAACCCGCCTTCCCACATTAACGTGAGTTCATAGCCTCACACTCTTTTAAATGTTTTTATAAATGTTTTATAAACCCGTGAGGGAGATAACATGTTAGTTTTTATAAAAGTTTGGACACCATTTGTCCCGATTGCTTGTTTATTGATTTGGACCCGAATGATTGAATGACCCGATTGTATGACCCGATAAATGATTAAAGGACCCGATAGATGAAATTAAATGGATTATTAAAGTTAGGTTATGTCACTAAAAGTCCCATTAGCATGAATTGTGAACTACCGGGATTTGGTAGACGCTTATGCATTTAATAGTACTATTTGGGGACGATCACCCCAGTTCGCGCCTTGACGGTTGATACCCGTCGTGCCACATTGATTGGTAAGCGAATTTATGTATGAGAAGATTTCCATAGCGTGACCTTTGTGACGACACGCTACTTTAGATGGGCAAAATTGGTATCGGGTTAGCTACCCGTTGTTGGTTTAGTAAGCTAACAATGTCATGCGGCTTATAATAATCCGACTAACGAAATACTACTAGACGCTCAGAATTACGATGTATTGCCTGACTAGCAATACTGGGTCATACTATTGATATTATGTTTGTGTTTTGGTTTTCATAACCATATTCATATAACGGTTTTTATTTGATTTTATACGACGTCATAAGACGTATCGTATGATGTTTTTACGACATTGGCTCGTATACTGATTTTTAAGGCAAATGCCTATATTATGATTTTCGATGTGGATTTGTATAAAATGACTTTGGCTATTTTATGGCCTATCAAATGATTTGTACAAAATGATTTTCAGTAATAATTTTATACTGATATTATATTGATGGATTTTATTAAACCCTATGAATTCACTCGGCATTATCGCTGACCTTTTCTTTTAACATGTTTTATCTCAGGTACTTGAAGGTAATTCTCGGGAAGACAACAAGAATTCATGGCCCGCACCTAAAATACTTATTTCCATTCAAATACTTTGTAAAACCTGTAATAAATATAATGACTTGGGACCGATGTAACTTTGATATTTATGAATGGAAATGCTTTATTATGAAACGACGCGACTTTTAAGCGTTGTCTATGATGTGAGTAATGTGCTATCCCGTAACACCAACTAGTCATCCGCTGTACTGAGTTGTATAAATTTGGGGGTGTTACACATAAGGTCAATAACGTGCATGAATACTTGGAGGGGTGACCTCGTCATGCAAATTAAAGGGATGCCTCTATTAATTGGTAATGGATAGGAGGGATCAGCTCCTTGTGAAGGATGCAAGGCACACACCACATTCACCATGAAATCCTGACTGAAACATGTAACTAGGATTGATAGGTGTGTAAACACCCATCCTTTTTACCACTTAACTACAATAATAACCGAGCCAAAACATGTATTTTATGTCGTAAATGTCGGAATTATGCGTGGTTTGTGTTTTTATTGTGATTTAGGACAAAAATATGAAAAAGGGAGAAAACACGGGCATTCACGGGCTTTTATCAAAGAAAAAGACAAAAGACGAAGTCAAGAAATCAAGAGTGCAAAAAGAACGGAAGTCCAAGACCAATTCTGAAGATTTATCGAAGAAAAAGTCAAAAGACGGAAGTTTACTAAAAGCCGAAGAACTCAAGTCTAATTTATTGAAGAATTACAAAGACGAGTTTAAAGAAATCCCGAGACAAAGTCATTAAAGTCGATGCACTAAGAAGATTAAGGACTTAATGATACAATTAAAGAAAGAAGAAAGAGGGGAGGAAGCTTCCTAAGCACCTCCCTAATCCTCCTATGAATAGTTTTCATTTCCCTTCATTTGTTCTTGTTGGATAAGTGTGACAATTAGTCTTCCACCCTTTAATTACTTGTTCTTTAATTACGTGTCATTTAATTAATTGTCTTGCACCTTAAATACCTTTAATTTCAAGTAAGTTTCCTTTTAATTATTGTCAATCTTTACTTTTATTGTTTGATCTCCTATCTACCTTTCTTGTTTGATCTTAATCTTTATGTTTTATTGTTCATGTTTATGTTTTTGATGTTTTATTTGATTTAATTAAGTGGGTTTTGATTATTTTGATTCGTTTTGTTAGTTTGATTGATTTGGATTGTTTGTTTATGATTAGTAGATGTTATTGGATTAGTCTTATTTAATTTTTTGGTTTATTTTGATTAATTTTATCTAGATTCGTGTTTTTTTTGTATCCCGTGTTCTTCGTTCTTTCTGTTTCCCAGAATATTCCGAACCAAGCTAAGCCAAATATTCCGAGTGAAGGTATTTTGTTGATTGTTCCGAATCAAGCAGGTTGTTCCGAATCAAAGGTGGTGTTGTGATTGTTCCGAACCAAAGAAACATTCCGGATCAACAACTTCTTCCGAATCAAAGGGTGTTCATTCGGAACATCCAAGTTATTCCGAACGAAGGAGTTCATTCGGATTTGTTCCGGATCAGTGGAAGTTCCGAACCAACAGAATATTCCGGATCAAGGGAAGTTTATTCGGAATAATTTATTTATTCCGGATCAAGGACTCATTCGGAACATTCCGAACGAAGTGAGGATTTATTCCGAGTGAAGCTTTTATCATTCCGGATCAAGGTCTTCATTCGGAAGATTCAAAGTTCCGAATCAAGAGGTGTTTCATTTGGAATATATTCCCAATCAAGGAGTTCATTCGGAACATAAAGTATTCCGAACCAGGGCAATATTCCGAATAAAGAGTTTATTCCGGATAAGTGACATATTCCGAGTAAAGGATTTATTCCGGATCAAGGGTTTTGGTAAATATTCCGAGTAAAGAAGAATCATTCCGAACGAAGGTGACATTCCGGATGAGTGATTATTCTGAACGAAGGATTATTCCGAATGAGCTGTTTTCAGGTTCTTTTTAGTTTCAGTTTTTAAGTTTTAATTTTTTAAGCTTTACTTATCCCGCCTTTTTCCTTAGTTGCACTTTAAGTTTACTTGCCTTAGATTTATTTTAAGCCTTGCCTTATTTTAAGTTTTAGTTGCGTTTTAAGTTTGCCTTAGATAGTTTTAAGTTTGCGTTATTTACCCTTAGTGCCTTTTAATTTCTCGTCTCACTTTTAAATTCCCGTCATTTATTTTAAATTAGAGTTGGTTTATTTTACCTGCTCTTTATTTTAATTGTTTTGCACCTTTAATTACTACAACGACACAACTATTTGTTTCCACCAAAGAACGACTGAGTCGCATAGTTAACCAGTTATCAATTCGATTAGACATACGACAAAGAACAATTTTTATAACTAAAACCTTAGTTATCAAATGGCGCCGCTGCCGACTCTTTTCGTAAAGATTAACGGTTTTATGTGAGAGACGTGTTGCTTTTTGGGATCCGTTCATTCGTGAGCGTTATTTTTCTTGCTTAAAAATTTCAAAAAACCATAAAAATTAAAAATTGTTAAAAATCCATAAAAATTAAAAAATCTCAAAAATCCAAAAAGATTTCATTTTCTTTATAGTGTATATATATATTCTCTTTGTGTTTGGTATTCTTTTCTTTTGCCTTTGTAGGTGTATGCGTACTAGATCTTCTACTTATCAAGAGCCCGAGACTCGTGAAGATTTAAGTATGGCAGGTGTGAACAACAACAATAATCCACCGCACCTCAACAATAACAACAACAATGTTCTTCCACAGCCCAATCTTCGGACAATGGAGGAGCTTTGTCAACCCACAATGTTTGGACGAGGAGGACCGATTGCGCCGATGCAAATTACGGCTCCGGAGTTTTCGTTGAAGCATCACATGATACAACAAGTGCAAACAAATCCTTTTCAAGGAATGCCTGATGATGATGCCAACAAACACCTCGACAAGTTCATTACAATCACCCAAAGCATGAAGTTGCCCGGTGCCATAATGGATGTCCTTCGCCTACAACTCTTCCCACATACTTTATCACACCACACCGAGAAATGGTTTGATCGTCTCCCGAAGAATTCAATTCATACTTGGGATGACATGACTCAACGCTTTTTGTCGCACTACTTTCCACCATCCATGGTCACGAGCCTTCGTAATCAAATCAGCGGTTTCATGCAAGAACCCGATGAATCTCTCTTTGATGCTTGGGAAAGATATAATGTTTTGATCGATCGTTGTCTAAACCACAACATGCTCCCTGTGACCTTAATTGATACTTTCTACAACGGTTTGACTTTTCGTGATCGTGATACGATTAATGCAGCCGCCGGTGGCACATTTATGAAAAGGAGACCCGAGGAGTGTAGAGAGCTTATTGAGAACATGACTACTCATCACAAAAACTGGGATTCCTCCACTTCTTCAAGGAACAACCCGAGAGTCAATGTTTCTTCTACTTCAGCAAACCCCGATATGACCGAATTCACCCGCATGATGGCCGAAATGAACAAAAATATCTTGCTTCTCGCTACAAACCAACAACAAGTTAAAGCGGTGGCTAATCCTTGTGAGACATGCGTCGGTCCTCACTCATACACTAATTGTCCTTCTACTCAAGGAAATCCGGAAAACGTGTATGCGGCTTATGGTAATTATTCACCGGAAAATTACCAAGCCCGACCTCAAGGGGATAGAAATTTGCTAAGTTACCGATCAAACAACTACCTTTCACCCGGTTTTTCTCCTCAAAACCAAAACCCCAACAACAATTACAATAGAAGCAACCAAATCCCACCTAGAGCTTCTAATACTTATCACCCACCCGCTCAACAAGCCCCACCCATAAATTAAGATGTTGAAGCTTTGATGAGAACCCAAGGAGAGAAAATTAAGAATCTACAAAGCCAAATAATCAATTTGAAAGGGGATATCACCAAGCAAGGGAATAACATTAGATCCGAGCTTCGAGATAATATACAATCCTCCTTCAGCAATCAAACGAATGATTTAAAGAATATGCTGGCTAGTGTCTTACCCACCACTCAACCCTCTACTTCGAGTTCTCTACCTTCAAATACCGTCACCAATCCGCGAGCGAATGTGAGTGCTATTACTACCCGTAGTGGAGTTACTATAGTAGGACCACCTATCCCGCCCCCATCATCTACACCTCCTCCTCCACCATTTATCCCTACTACTCCCACACCTAGTATTAGTGCACCATTATCGTCTACACCTCGTCGTGACAAGTACCCACCAAGAATCCTCCACCAACCCCACCTTCAACATCTCAACCTTTACCTGCTACACCTACACCTTCCACCTATAAACCCAAGATTCCTTATCCATCTCACTTAGGCAAGGCCAAAATGCACACCAAGGATGACATTCAAGTGTCAAATTATTTGAAGAAAGTTTCGGAAATGACCGTCACTTTTCCCCTTGTTGAAGCTCTAGCACAAATGCCTAAATTTGTGAAGATGTTTAAGGAATTACTTAGCAAGAAGGAGAAGATGGTCGAGTTTGTTAATACTCGATTAAATGAAAATTGTTCTGCCGTCCTTCTTAAAGAACTTCCAGAGAAACTTGGAGATCCTGGTCGTTTTGTGCTCCCTTGTACTTTTAACCAAACCGACAAATTTACTGCCTTAGCCGATCTAGGGGCAAGTATTAATTTGATGCCTTTAAGTGTTTGGAAAAAGTTATCATTACCCGACCTTACACCCACCAAAATGACTCTTGAGCTAGCCAATCGCACTCTAGCTTACCCCGTTGGTATTGCCGAAGATGTGTTCATTAAAGTTGGCACATTCACTTTTCCGGTCGATTTTGTCGTTGTTGATTATGAAATGGATCCTCGTATTCCTTTAATACTTGGACGCCCATTTTTGAGAACCGGTAGAGCTTTAATTGATGTGGATAAATGTGAGCTCATCTTAAGAGTCGGGGATTGATACAAGAGATTTTGTATGTAAAAATTTAAAGTTCTTTGTCGTGGTCTAATCAAATTGATCCTGGTTTAACTATGCGACTCAGTCGTTCTTTGGTGAAAACAAAAGTTGTGTCGTTGTAGTATTAAAAATGTGCAAAAACTTTAAAGTAAATGACGTTAATTTAAATCTAACTCTAATTTAAAGTAAATGACAAGTATTTAAAAGCGTGACGGAAAATAAAAGGGCACTAAAAGTAAATTACGAAAACTTAAAACTATCTAAGGCAAACTTAAAACGCAACTAAAACTTAAAATAAGGCAAGGCTAAAATAAATCTAAGGCAAATAAACTTAAAGTGCGACTAAGGAAAAAGGCGGGAAAAATAAAGCTTGAAAATTAAAAACGGAAAGTTAAAAACTGAAACTAAAAAAACCTGAAAAATAGCTCATCCGGAATAAACCTTCGTTCGGAATAATCACTCATCCGGAATGTCACCTTCGTTCGGAATGATTCTTCTCCACTCGGAATATTTACCAAAACCCTTGATCCGGAATAAATCCTTTATCCGGAATATGTCACTTATCCGGAATAAAGTCTTGATTCGGAAGAATTTGCTTTGATTCGGAATGTTGCTGATCCGGAATATTTTCCTTGATCCGGAATGTTGAAGATTCCGGATGAAGACCTTGATCCAGAATAATTAATTATTCCGAATAAAACTATTTGATCCGGAATATATCCTTGATCCAGAATATCTTCCTTGATCCGGAATATCTTCCTTGATCCGGAATGTTTTCCTTGATCCGGAATGTTTCTTCACAAAGCCTTGATTCAGAAAGTTTGGTTGATCCGGAATATGGACTTGATCCGGAATATGTCACTTATTCCGAATGAAAGCCTTCTATTCGGAATATTTTCCTCACAAACCTTGATTCGGAACAACTTTCAACAAAACCTTCACTCGGAATGACTGGTCTTGATCCGGAATGTACCTGGGAATATAGTAACACAGCGAAGAACAAGGAGAGAGGAAAAAAAAACTACGGATCTAATTAAAATCTGTCACAATCAAACAAAAGATTAAATCAAACTAACCAAAGAACATCTACTAATCATAAACAATCAAACCAAAACAATAAAACTAACAAAACTAATCCAAAATAATCAAAACCCACTTAATCAATTTAACAAAAACTCAAGAACATGAACATGAAAAAATAAACATAAAGATTAAGATCAAACAAGAAAGGTAGATAGGAGATCAAACAATAAAAGTAAAGATTGACAATAATTAAAAGGAAACTTACTTGAAATTAAAGGTATTTAAGGTGCAAGACAATTAATTAAATGACATGTAATTAAATGTGCAAAAATTAAAGTAGAAGAGCATAGTTTGTCAAACTAGCCAACAAAATGAAATGAAAACACTAATGGCCTATTTATAGTGGAGATTAGAGAGGTGCTTAGGAAGCTTCCTCCCCTCTTTCTTCTTTCCTTAATTGCACCATTAAGTCCTTAAGTCTTTAATCTTCTTAAATTTTGGACTCTAATGACTTTGTCTCGGGATTTCTTTGAACTCGTCTTGTAATTATTCAATACATTAGACTTGAGTTCTTTGGCTTTTAGTAAACTTCCGTCTTTTTACTTTTTCTTCGATAAATCTTCAGAATTGATCTTGGACTTCCGTTCTTTTTGCACTCTTGACTTCTCGACTTCGTCTTTCGTCTTTTTCTTCGATAAAAGCCCGTGAATGCCCGTGTTTTCTCCACTTTTCACCTTTTCGTCCTAAATCACAACAAAAACATAAACCACGCATAATTCCGACATAAATGACATAAAATACACGTTTTGGTCCGGTTATTATTGTAATTAAGTGGTAAAAAGGATGGGTGTTTACACACCTATCAAATCCCCTACACTTGACCATTGCAATGTCCTCATGCAATGCATTAGTTACAAAGCACGTTTACACTTTTCATCATAATCAATCCACGTTGGCCTTTATTAAAGAGATAGAAAATTATAAACATTCAAAGTAAGAAAGAAATCAAAAACATACCTTAGGGTTTTGAAAATGTCATGAATGATCATCATCCTCAAGTTTTCACTTTCTCCAAACCAATCTTAAAAACGAGATCATTGTTATTATAAGTTAGCAAACTAACACGAACTCATGTGGGCCAATTATTCACTTAGACTCCCTTATTCCTAGGTGTATCTCTTATATTTTATTGTTGTCTTGAATGATCACGAGGATGCATTGTTGACTTATTTCGATAGTTATTTAGGCCGAAAATAAAGTGAACGATTTAATCAATAGTTAGCTAAAGGACAAAATCTTTTAAAACTACTTCTCGGGACCTCATAAAGTTCATATCTTGGCATAACTCGCTTCGCGATTTGAGACCTTTCTCGGACCGATATTTGGCAGCGACTTCATACTTCAAACCTTGAGAGACGTTCATGAAATAATGGTCTTCTCTTCATAATAGGAATTTCTTCACTTGAAATTTTGAGAGATTCTTCATATATGGACCACGACTTCTTCATTTTTCTCCAATCTTTATTTTGGACTTTGATATACAACGATCCGCCTCCTTTTTGGACTTGGATCTATTTATCCTCATACCTTGTTAGGGCCTTTTTGGATAGACTTCTCCATGATCTTTACGGGAGTATTTGCTTTTCGTCGTGTGTCTCGATCCTTCATATTGATCTTTGATAAATGATTCTTCACATCACTTTGGATCTTTAGAAACAAAATGTAGCCCTCATGCCTTGTTAGGGCCTTTTCGGACTCGCCAATCTTCGCATCCCGCTTCAATAAGTTATGCCTTGGCTATGAACTCTAATCCATACCGAGCAACTTTTAAACGATCTTGGGCTAGAAGCTAAGTAACTTTTCAAATCGTACAACCTTATTTATTGCAGATAATATTATTAGCAAGCGATGGGAGAATAGGCTTATAATTAACTCACATAAATTCACGAAAGAATACCAAACTTATAATTGACTCTATCATCTCTCGTTCTCCACAATTTAAAATCTCAAGGAATGAGACTCGTGGATGCTTAGCCTATTAAATCAAAGTTTTGGGTTTTCGAGTCGTCTATAGGATCTTGCAAACTCTTAGACTCTTTCAAGTTTTAGAAATCGCATTTTAAAGTTCCCTTGATAAACAACTCTCTAGGATCAATTATAGGAACTTGCGAAAAGTTCTTGTTCTTAACCCGTGAGAGTTAAGACTTTCGCGTTTTATAGCTGCCTATATAAAAGCCTAGCAAAACTTGACTTAAACACGTTAAGGATACTAGCTAGAGTAAACTTAGATAAGTAAACTCGGGTTGAGTCAAAAGATTCACAACGTTTGAAAATTTAAAACCACTTTATTAAAATTTATTCTAGCAAAGAAGGAAAAATAACTATACAAAGGTAAAAACTAATAGGCCAAAATAGATCAAAAATTTTGAAAAATGACGAAAAATTGATTTTCTGGTTAAAATGAGGACAAATACAAGGAAAAGACCACTTAACTTCGATAGAAGTCCCCCTACACTTAATATAAACATTGTCCTCAATGTTTAAGCATGTGGGAGTAAACTCCCCTACACTTAGGACATTGTGCACTTTGTTTAAATCTTGCTAAGGAAAAGACAACTAACGAGATTCCTATTTTAATATTGAGAAATATAAAATAGTAAATCGAAAAGAGTTTAGGATACAACTGGGAAGAAGGGAACACGGAATCACGGGTCGTCAAAAATCATCAAGAGTGGATCATTGAGCGCTCGAATCCCTGAATAGTAGAAGAGAGGAAATAGCAAACACCAACGGGTCTCCCCCCTACACTTATGGTAAAAAAAAGCTAAAAGATAGATGCATGGGTTGCCTCCCAAGAAGCGCTTGATTTTTGTTCACCGAGTCGTGAGCCTGACTCGACCTTGATTAGCATAGGAAGAAGCATGAAACATATCCACCGGGATCAAAGACATAGTTTTCGTCCATCAAATAACACAAGCTTAAGACGAACAAGGCAAGCCAAAGAAGAGTAGGCAAGGTTCCCTTAAGCAAAGATGGAGCACGGTGGAAGCAAGGGTGAAGTGGTGCAAGCATATCTTCAGTAGTTCCAAAAATCTTTCCTTTTATTTCATCAGATGGATACTGAGATGGCTGAAGAATATCGATACCGGGGTCGAACACCTTTTCCTTTAGGGGAAAATAGCACTCAGGCTCAGCAGAATTTGAAGATGATCCGCGAAGGAAATGCACAACCTCGTCCTCAAAAGGTGGACAAAGAGGTGTTAACTCATACGTGCTGCGGATGTTGGTGTCGTCCGGTTGCTTCTCCTTTGAAAGAATTTTCTTCAAATCCAAAGTAGGATCAAGACGATAATCATCAAAATCTAAAGGAGGTGCATCACTCTCATGAGGGAAGTAGGTATTGAGAAACGTAGAGAAGTCTTCCTCAAATGAGTAATCATCCAAAGTAGGATTAAGCATGGATGGCGGAGGATCTTCATCATGAGAAGAATCACTCGAAAGAGTATCGGCCTCATCAAAATCATCATAAATGGGCATGTCGGGATACTCGGAAGCAAAGTCATCATAATCATCCGTATCTGAGCTAGAATCATCATCATAAGCATCAAAGATCGGTGGAGAATCATATATGGGTGAAGGTTCCAAATTGGATAGAGAATCATCCACATCATCTTGAAACAGTGGATTATCATTGCAAGACTCGAATAGAGGATTGTTGTAGATGACAAAATCATCGAGCACATTGATCATATTCGCTGATTCTCGTCCATAGGATTTGCTTGTAAGCTTCCCCATTTTAAAAACTTGTGCATCATCCCCGACTCTTAAGATGAGCTCACCTTCGGCAACATCAACTAAAGCTCGTCCGGTTCTCAAGAATGGCCGACCAAGTATTAAAGGAATACGAGGGTCCATTTCATAATCAATAACAACAAAGTCGACCGGAAAAGTGAAGGTGCCAACTTTAATAAACACATCTTCGGCAATACCAACGGGGTAAGCGAGAGTGCGATTGGCAAGCTCAAGAGTCATCTTTGTTGGAGTAAGGTCGGGTAATGATAGTGTTTTCGAAACACTTAAAGGCATCAGATTTATACTGGCCCCGAGATCAGCTAGGGCAGTAAATTCTTCGGTTTTGTTAAAAAGGCAAGGCAACACAAAACGACCGGGATCTCCAAGTTTTTCCGGAAGTTCTTTAAGAATAACTGCAGAACAGTTTTCATTTAAGCGTGTGTTGACGAGCTCAATCAGCTTCTCCTTCTTGTTAAGCAATTCCTTGAATGCTTTGATAAATTTCGGCATGTGGACAAGTGCTTCAACAAGGCTAATGTTGAAATTCATTTGAGAGATCATCTTCAAAAAATACGACACTTGAAAGTCATCCTTGGTTAGCATTTTGGTCTTGCCTAAACGAGATGGATAGGGAATATTGGGTTTGGGTGGTGAAGGTGCAGGTGTAGCAGGTAAAGGTTAAGATGTTAAAGGTGGGGTTGGTGGAGGATTCCTGGGTGGCACTTCATCACGACGAGGCAGAGACGGTAATGGTGCACTAATACTAGGTGTGGGAGTAGTAGGGATAAATGGTGGTGGAGGAGGTGTAGATGATGGGGGCGGAATAGGTGGTCCTACTATGGTAAGTCCACTACGGGTAGTAATAGCACTCACATTCGCTCACGGATTGGTGACGGTGTTTGAAGGTAGAGAACTCGAAGAAGAAGGTTGAGCGGTGGGCAAGAAACTAGCCAGCATATTCCTCAAATCATTCGTTTGATTGCTGAAGGAGGATTGAATATTATCTCAAAGCTCGGATCTTATGTCATTCCCTTGCTTGGTGATATCTCCTTTCAAATTGATAATTTGCCTCTGTAGATTCTTGATTTGCTCACCTTGGGTTCTCATCAAAGCTTCAACATCTTGATTGATGGGCGGGGTTTGTTGAGCGGGTGGGTGATAAGGATTAGAAGCTCGAGGTGGGATTTGGTTGCTTCTATTGTAGCTGTTGTTGAGGTTTTGGTTTTGAGGAGAAAAACTGGGTGAAAGGTAGTCATGTTTTCAATAAGCTCTCTACACTCCTCGGGTCTTCGTTTCATAAATGTGCCACCGGCGGCTGCATTAATCGTATCACGATCACGAAAAGTCAAACCGTTGTAGAAAGTATCAATTAAGGTCACAGGGAGCATGTTGTGGTTAGGACAACGATCGATCAAAACATTATATCTTTCCCAAGCATCAAAGAGAGATTCATCGGGTTCTTGCATGAAACCGCTGATTTGATTGCGAAGGCTCGTGACCATGGATGGTGGAAAGTAGCGCGACAAAAAGCGTTGAGTCATGTCATCCCAAGTATGAATTGAATTCTTCGGGAGACGATCAAACCATTTCTCGGCGTGGTGTGATAAAGTATGTGGGAAGAGTTGTAGGCGAAGAACATCCATTGTGGCACCGGGCAACTTCATGCTTTGAGTAATAGTAATGAACTTTTCGAGGTGCTTGTTGGCATCATCATCAGGCATTCCAGCGAATGGATTAGTTTGCACTTGCTGAATCATGTGGTGCTTCAACGAAAACTCCGGAGCCGTGATTTGCATCGGCGCAATCGGTCCTCCTCGTCCAAACATGGTAGGTTGACAAAGCTCCTCCATTGTCCGAAGATCGGGCTGTGGAAGAACATGGTTGTTGTTATTATTGAGGTGCGGTGGATTATTGTTGTTGTTCAAACCTGCCATAGCTAAATCTTCAGGAGTCTCGGGCTCCAGATAATTAGAAGATCTAGTACGCATACACCTACAAGGCAAAAGAAAACAATACCAAACACAAAGAGAATATATATACACAATAAAAATAAAATCTTTTTGGATTTTTGAAATTTTTAATTTTTATGGATTTTTAACAATTTTTAATTTTTTATGGTTTTTTGAAATTTTTAAGCAAGAAAATAACGCTCAGGAATGAACGGATCCCAAAAAGCAACGCGTCTCTCACAGAAAACCGTTAATCTTTACGAAAAGAGCCGGCAGCGGCGCCATATGATACAAGAGATTTTGTATGTAAAAAGTTAAAGTTCTTTCTCGTGGTCTAATCGAATTGATCCTGGTTTAACTATGCGACTCATTCGTTCTTTGGTGAAAACAAAAGTTGTGTCGTTGTAGTATTAAAAATGTGCAAAAACTTTAAAGTAAATGACGTTAATTTAAAACTAACTCTAATTTAAAGTAAATGACAAGTATTCAAAAGCGTGACGGAAAATAAAAGGGCACTAAAAGTAAATTTCGCAAACTTAAAACTATCTAAGGCAAACTTAAAACGCAACTAAAACATAAAATAAGGCAAGGCTAAAATAAATCTAAGGCAAATAAACTTAAAGTGCGACTAAGGAAAAAGGCGGGAAAAATAAAGCTTGAAAATTAAAAACGGAAAGTTAAAAACTGAAACTAAAAAAACCTGAAAAATAGCTCATCCGGAATAAACCTTCGTTCGGAATAATCACTCATCCGGAATGTCACCTTCGTTCGAAATGATTCTTCTTCACTCGGAATATTGACCAAAACCCTTGATCCGGAATAAATCATTTATCCGGAATATGTCACTTATCCGGAATAAAGTCTTAATTCGGAAGAATTTGCTTTGATTCGGAATGTTGCTGATCCGGAATATTTTCCTTGATCCGGAATGTTGAAGATTCCGGATGAAGACCTTGATCCGGAATAATTAATTATTCCGAATTAAACTATTTGATCCGGAATATATCCTTGATCCGGAATATATCCTTGATCCGGAATATCTTCCTTGATCCGGAATATCTTCCTTGATCCGGAATGTATTCCTTGATCCGGAATGTTTCTTCACAAAGCCTTGATTCGGAAAGTTTGGTTGATCCGGAATATGGACTTGATCCGGAATATGTCACTTATTCCAAATGAAAGCCTTCTATTCGGAATATTTTCCTCACAAACCTTGATTCGGAACAACTTTCAACAAAACCTTCACTCGGAATGACTGGTCATGATCCAGAATGTACCTGGGAATACAGTAACACAACGAAGAATAAGGAGAGAGGAAAAAAAACTACGGATCTAATTAAAATCTATCACAATCAAACAAAAGATTAAATCAAACTAACCAAATAACATCTACTAATCATAAACAATCAAACCAAAACAATAAAACTAACAAAACTAATCAAAATAATCAAAACTCACTTAATCAATTTAACAAAAACTCAAGAACATGAACATGAACAAATAAACATAAAGATTAAGATCAAACAAGAAAGGTAGATAGGAGATCAAACAATAAAAGTAAAGATTGACAATAATTAAAAGGAAACTTACTTGAAATTAAAGGTATTTAAGGTGCAAGACAATTAATTAAATGACATGTAATTAAATGTGCAAAAATTAAAGTGGAAGAGCATAGTTTGTCAAACTAGCCAACAAAATGAAATGAAAACACTAATGGCCTATTTATAGTGGAGATTAGGGAGGTGCTTAGGAAGCTTCCTCCCCTCTTTCTTCTTTCCTTAATTGCACCATTAAGTCCTTAAGTCTTTAATCTTCTTAAATCTTGGACTCTAATGACTTTGTCTCGGGATTTCTTTGAACTCGTCTTGTAATTCTTCAATAAATTAGACTCGAGTTCTTCGGCTTTTAGTAAACTTCCGTCTTTTGACTTTTTCTTCGATAAATCTTCAGAATTGATCTTGGACTTCCGTTCTTTTTGCACTCTTGACTTCTCGACTTCGTCTTTCGTCTTTTTCTTCGATAAAAGCCCGTGAATGCCCGTGTTTTCTCCACTTTTCACCTTTTCGTCCTAAATCACAACAAAAACACAAACCACGCATAATTCCGACATAAATGACATAAAATACACGTTTTGGTCCGGTTATTATTGTAATTAAGTGGTAAAAAGGATGGGTGTTTACACACCTATCAGGGATGATGCCCAAGTTTTTGAAATGGGGAAGCTTACAAGCAAATCCTTTGGAAGAGAATCGGTGAATATGATTAATGTGCTCGATGATTTTGTCATCTACAACAATCCTCTATTTGATTCTTGCAATGATAATCCACTTTTTCAAGATGATGTGGATGATTCTCTATCCAATTTGGAACCTTCACCCATATATGCTTCTCCACCGATCTATGATGCTTATGATGATGATTCTAGTTCCGATGGAGATGATTATGATGATTTTACTTCCGAGTATCCCGACATGCCCACTTATGATGATTTTGATGAGGCCGATACTCTTTCGAGTGATTCTTCTCATGATGAAGATCCTCTGCCATCCATGCTTAATCCTACTTTGGATGACTACTCATTTGAGGAAGACTTCTCTACTTTTCTTAATACATACTTCCCTCATGAGAGTGATGCTCCTCCTTTAGACTTTGATGATTATGGTCTTGATCCTACTTCGGATTTGAAGAAAATTCTTTCAAAGGAGAAGCAACCGGACGACACCAACATCCGCGACACGTATGTTTTGACACCTCTTTGTCCACCTTCTGAGGACGAGGTTGTGCATTTTCTTCGCGGATCATCTTCAAATTCTGCTGAGCCAGAGTGCTATTTTCCCTTAAAGGAAAAGGTGTTCGACCCCGGTATCGCTATTTTTCAGCCATCTCAGTATCCGTCTGATGAAATAAAAGGAAAAATCTTTGGAACTATTGGAGATATGCTTGCACCTCATCACCCTTGCTCCCACCGTGCTCCATCTTTGCTTAAGGGAACCTTGCCTACTCTTCTTTGGTTTGCCTTGTTCGCCTTATGCTTGTGCTATTTGATGGACGGAAACTATGTCTTTGATCCCGGTGGATATGTTTCATGCTTCTTCCTTTGCTAATCAAGGTCGAGTCAGGCTCACGACTCGGTGAACAAAAATCAAGCGCTTCTTGGGAGGCAACCCAAGTATCTATCTTTTAGCTATCTTTATCCTAAGTGTAGGGGAGACCCGTTGGTGTTTGCTATCTCCTCTCTTCTAATATTCAGGGATTCGAGCGCTCAATGATCCACTCTTGATGTTTTTTGACGACCCGTGATTCCTTGTTTCCGTCTTCCCGGTTTTATCCTAAATTCTTTTCGATTCACTATTTTATATTTTCTCAATATTAAAATAGGAATCTCGTTAGTTGTCTTTTCCTTAGCAAGATTTAAACAAACGTGCACAATGTCCTAAGTGTAGGGGAGTATACTCCCACATGCTTAAACATTGAGGACAATGTTTATATTAAGTGTAGGGGGGACTTCTATCGAAGTTAAGTGGTCTTTTCCTTGTATTTGTCCTCATTTTAACCGGAAAATCAATTTTTCGACATTTTTCAAAATTTTTGATCTATTTTGGCCTATTAGTTTTTACCTTTGTATAGTTATTTTCTTTCCTTATTAGAATAATTTTTTAATAAAGTAGTTTTAATTTTCAAACGTTGTGAATCTTTTGACTCAATCCGAGCTTACTTATCTTAGTTTACTCTAGCTAGTATCCTTAACGTGTTCAAGTCAAGTTTTGCTAGGCTTTTATATAGGGAGCTATAAAACGCGAAAGTCTTAACTCTCACGGGTTAAGAACAAGAACTTTTCGCAAGTTCCTATAATTGATCCTAGAGAGTTGTTTATCAAGGGAACTTTAAAATGCGATTTCTAAACTTGAAAAAGTCTAAGAATTTTCAAGATCCTATAGATGACTCGAAAACCCAAAACTTTGATTTAATAGGCTAAGCATCCACGAGTCTCATTCTTTGAGATTTTAAATTGTGGAGGACGAGAGATGATAGAGTCAATTATAAGTTTGGTATTCTTTCGTGAATTTATGTGAGTTAATTATAAGCCTATTCTCCCATCGCTTGCTAATAAATTTATCTGCAATAAATAAGGTTGTACGATTTGAAAAGTTACTTAGCTTCTAGCCCAAGATCGTTTAAAAGTTGCTCGGTATGGATTAGAGTTCATAGCCAAGGCATAACTTATTAAAGCGGGATGCGAAGATTGGCGAGTCCGAAAAGGCCCTAACAAGGCATGAGGGCTACATTTTGTTGCTAAACATCCCAAGTGATGTGAAGAATCATTTATCAAAAATCAATATGAAGGATCGAGACACACGACGAAAAGCAAACACTCCCGTAAAGATCATGGAGAAGTCTATCCCAAAAGGCCCTAACAAGGTATGAGGATAAATAGATCCAAGTCCAAAAAGGAGGCGGATCGTTGTATATCAAAGTCCAAAATAAAGATTGAGAAAAATGAAGAAGTCGTGGTCCAAATATGAAGAATCTCTCAAAACTTCAAGTGAAGAAATTCCTATTATGAAGAGAAGACCATTATTTCATGAACGTCTCTCAAGATTTGAAGTATGAAGTCGCTGCCAAATATTGGTCCGAGAAAGGTCTCAAATCGCGAAGCGAGTTATGCCAAGATATGAACTTTATGAGGTCCCGAGAAGCAGTTTTAAAAGATTTTGTCCTTTAGCTAACTATTGATTAAATCATCCCACTTTATTTTCAGACTTAATAACTATCGAAATAAGTCAACAATGCATCCTCGTGATCATTCAAGACAACAATAAAATATAAGAGATACACCTAGGAATAAGGGAGTCTAAGTGAATAATTGGGCCACATGAGTTCATGTTAGTTTGCTAACTTATAATAACAATCTCGTTTTTAAGCTTGGTTTGGAGAATGTGAAAACTTGAGGATGATGATCATTCATGACATTTCCCAAAACCCTAAGGTATGATTTTTGATTTCTTTACTTGTTTTGTTATTTTATATCTCTTTAATAAAGGCCAATGTGGATTGATTGTGATGAAAAGTGTAATCGTGCTTTGTAACTAATGCATTGCATGAGGACATTGCAATGGTCAAGTGTAGGGGATTTGATAGGTGTGTAAACACCCATCCTTTTTACCACTTACCTACAATAATAACCGAGCCAAAACGTGTATTTTATGTCGTAAATATCGGAATTATGCGTGGTTTGTGTTTTTATTGTGATTTAGGATGAAAATGTGAAAAAGGGAGAAAACACGGGCATTCACGGGCTTTTATCGAAGAAAAAGACAAAAGACGAAGTCAAGAAATCAAGAGTGCAAAAAGAACGGAAGTCCAAGACCAATTCTGAAGATTTATCGAAGAAAAAGTCAAAAGACGGAAGTTTACTAAAAGTCGAAGAACTCAAGTCTAATTTATTGAAGAATTACAAAGACGAGTTTAAAGAAATCCCGAGACAAAGTCATTAAAGTCGATGCACTAAGAAGATTAAGGACTTAATGATGCAATTAAAGAAAGAAGAAAGAGGGGAGGAAGCTTCCTAAGCACCTCCCTAATCCTCCTATAAATAGTTTTCATTTCCTTTCATTTGTTCTTGTTGGCTAAGTGTGACAATTAGTCTTCCACCCTTTAATTACTTGTTCTTTAATTACATGTCATTTAATTAATTGTCTTGCACCTTAAATACCTTTAATTTCAAATAAATTTCCTTTTAATTATTGTCAATCTTTACTTTTATTGTTTGATCTCCTATCTACCTTTCTTGTTTGATCTTAATCTTTATGTTTTATTGTTCATGTCTATGTTTTTGATGTTTTATTTGATTTAATTAAGTGGGTTTCGATTATTTTTATTAGTTTTGTTAGTTTGATTGATTTGGATTGTTTGTTTATGATTAGTAGATGTTATTGGATTAGTCTTGTTTAATCTTTTGGTTTATTTTGATTAATTTTATCTAGATTTGTGTTGTTTTTGTATCCCGTGTTCTTCGTTCTTTCTGTTTCCTAGGATATTCCGAACCAAGCTAAGCCAAATATTCCGAGTGAAGGTATTTTGTTGATTGTTCCGAATCAAGCAGGTTGTTCCGAATCAAAGGTGGTGTTGTGATTGTTCCGAACCAAAGAAACATTCCGGATCAACAACTTCTTCCGAATCAAAGGGTGTTCATTCGGAACATCCAAGTTATTGTGAACGAAGGATTTCATTCGGATTTGTTCCGGATCAGTGGAAGTTCCGAACCAACAGAATATTCCGGATCAAGGGAAGTTTATTCGGAATAATTAATTTGTTCCAGATCAAGGACTCATTCGGAACATTCCGAACGAAGTGAGGATTTATTCCGAGTGAAGCTTTTATCATTCCGAATCAAGGTCTTCATTCGGAAGATTCAAAGTTCCGAATCAAGAGGTGGTTCATTCGGAATATATTCCGAATCAAGGAGTTCATTCGGAACATAAAGTATTCCGAACCAGGGCAATATTCCGAATAAAGAGTTTATTCCGGATAAGTGATATATTCCGAGTAAAGTATTTATTCCGGATCAAAGGTTTTGGTAAATATTCCGAGTAAAGAAGAATCATTCCGAACGAAGGTGACATTCCGAATGAGTGATTATTCCGAACGAAGGATTATTCCGAATGAGCTGTTTTCAGGTTCTTTTTAGTTTCAGGTTTTAAGTTTTAATTTTTTAAGCTTTACTTTTCCCGCATTTTTTCTTAGTTGCACTTTAAGTTTACTTGCCTTAGATTTATTTTAAGCCTTGCCTTATTTTAAGTTTTAGTTGCGTTTTAAGTTTGCCTTAGATAGTTTTAAGTTTGCGTTATTTACACTTAGTGCCTTTTATTTTCTCGTCTCGCTTTTAAATTCCCGTCATTTATTATAAATTAGAGTTAGATTTATTTTACCTGCTCTTTATTTTAATTGTTTTGCACCTTTAATTACTACAACGACACAACTATTTGTTTCCACCAAAGAACGACTGAGTCGCATAGTTAACCAGTTATCAATTCGATTAGACATACGACAAAGAACAATTTTTATAACTAAAACCTTAGTTATCAAGGATGCACCCATACGCCCCACATGATAACATAATAAATATAATGGCCAAATAACTGAAAGGGACGCCACGAGCTATCACTTCGCTGTGGTGAAGTCGTAACACTAGTGCCTCTAGTGTTATGGTTATGGTACCTCCATAACTAGGTGAAACTGTTCATGCATGTATATGGCTAAGGTAACTAATAAAACATAAGCATTTAATCTGTAACTACTAGAGAAAACAGTTGGCTGCATACGGGAAATCCTAATGAAGGAAGAGATTGTCCTTACTGAAGGACGGGAAATCCGTACCTTATGTCCAGTAGAAGCTAACGAAAACGATGAAGACTACTCCGTCTCAACGGATAATACTACATAAGAAATATGGACGTGTATGAGTTGTCTGATTTACATGTGTTTTACGGGTTCCGTGTGTTATTAGCTTGTTATACGTATTCTGTCATGTTTATTGTTTATTGTGTTAACTGTAGTTATTCTGTTGTTCTGTTGTGTATTATTCATGTATTAGTTTATTATAATACTTGTATTGTAATACTAAGTAACTTTCTAAAAATAGCAGGTTTCCATAAATAGTAAGTTTCTAAAAATAGAAAGTTTCCAAAAATATTAAGTTTCCATAATTAGAAATATGCTGGATTATAAATAATAAATAAAGTTTAAATAGTATAATACAAGTCATGGTTATATCTTATTAATTAAATAACTTGTTAATTAATTAAACTATACGTTATATGAAATTTAATTATGAATACATGTTTTAATTAAATTAAGCTAAGTTAAATACTTTAGGTTATACATGTAATATTAATTTTAATATTTAACCTAAGTTATGAAATTAGTTAAATTAAAAAGTCTAGTAATTAATTTAATTAACATGTTTTTCTAATTTTAATATTTAACCCGAGACTCGAACCCGTGTTTTAAAAATTAACCCGAGCCCGAAACCCGGTCCAACACACAAGCCGAGCCATAAGCCGAAACAAACAGCCCTACCAGTGGCTAGACCGGCTAGTCGGTTGCCACTGGTGGCTTGCGGTACCCACTGTCGAGCCACGGTTCAAACCTGTTGGCCACAACCGGTTCAACCGGTTCCCCCTGGTTGTTGCTAGATTCCAACCGTTAGACAAAAGAACCCCCACCGAGACCCTATGGGTCTCGGCTGGCTCTCGGTCGACACCAAAACCATACCCCGACCTGCGGTCGGGGGTTTTTCCATTGCTGCGCCCGAACGACAAACCAAACCGAGCCCCTTGTGGGTCTCGGTGGCATCGGATCAAACAAGCCGAGAGTCCTATGACTCTCGTTTGTGTCTCGGCTAACCCAAAACCACAACAAACACCCCTTTTAACATGATTTAATTAATACACATGTTTTTAATTACTTGTTTTTATGATTAATTAAATCAAAAATGAATTCAATAACAATTAAAAGAAAAGAAAAAGGTGTTTGATTATACCGAACACGTGGAATGAAAGAACTAAAGATCACGAACACGTAGACTTCAAAATTAATGATCGAAATCGTCTGAATCGTCCTTGTGGTTTGTGGTGGCCGGTGACAAGAGCAAAAGGAGGCAAGGAGGAAACTTTTCTGTAAAACCTAAATTATGAAAAGGTTTTCCTGTGGTTTCTTTTCTTATGGATTTATGTTGGGTCATGGGCCAAAGCCCATCTTCTCCTTTTCTTCTTGTGTAGCCGCGGCCTAAAGGAAGCCTATGGGAAACCCGTAGCTTTTCCCGAGTTAATAAATTACGTGTTTGTTCATGTTTTAAATGTCGTGATTTTTATATGTCGTGTACTTAACACATTTATAATATTTACGTAACTACATGTTATTAAATACCGTGACACGTGAATTATATTATAAATGGAAAGTTTAAATTTTACCGTATTTTCATGTGTGTACTGTTCATGTGTACTGTTCATGGTATTTTAATGCGGGTTTTACAACAAGATTCTGAAATACATCTTCACTCAGCGTGAACTAAACATGAGGCAGAGAAGGTGGTTAGAGCTGTTGAAGGATTATGAAATTAATATGAAGTATCATCCCGGAAAGGCGAATATAGTAGCAGATGCTCTTAGTAGGAAGTCGGGTATGATCAACGACATTAAAATAGAGGAAGAGATTCTACGAGACTTGGAGCGACTAGACATTGAGATCATGGTACGTGGACATCATGGGTATTGGGCTAATCTTAGAGCGGAACCTGAATTACTCTCGAGGATCAAGGAAGTTTAGAAGAATGATGGTGAGATTTGGGCAATCATACAGAACTTAGAGCAGCAAACGGAGTTTCGGTTAGATGACGACGGTATCTTATGGCAGGGCACTAGACTTTATGTTCTTGATGATCTTACACTCAGGGAAGCGTTATTGGCTGAAGCTCATAGCTCCCTATTCTCTATTCATCCTGGTTCAACCAAGATGTACCACGACATCAAGCAGTATTTTTGGTGGAGTGGTATAAGACATGATGTTGGTACTTATGTCTCCAAATGTCTTACCTGCCAGCAGGTTAAGATCGAGCATCAGCGGTCTAGTGATCTATTACAACCGTCAGACATTCTAGAGTGAAAGTGGGACAAGATCACCATGGATTTTGTTACCGTTCTTCCGCAGACCAAGAGGAAGCATGATGCAATTTGGGTTATCGTTGATCGACTTACCAAGTCATCCCATTTCTTACCGATCCGCAAGGATGATCTAGTTAGAAAATTGGCTGACACTTATAAGAAGGAGATCATGAGACTTCATGGTGCTCCATCCAGTATCATCTTGGACAGAGATCCTCGGTTTACTTCGCGATTTTGGAGGAGTCCGCAGAAAGCTTGGGGTACCAAACTTAAGCTTAGCACGACTTTTCATCCTCAAACAGACGGACAGTCGGAGCAAACCATTCAGACATTAGAAGACATGCTTCGAGCATGTGCATTAGAATGGACAGGATATTGGGACGATTATATTTGCTTGGTAGAGTTTGCATACAACAATAGTTGGCACGCCAGCATCAAGTGTGCACTGTTTGAGATGTTTTATGGCAGGAAGTGTCGCACCTCAATCTGCTGGGATCAGGTTGGTGAGCGAACACTTGAAGGTCTGGAGATGATAGAGTTAACCAACGAGAAAGTCGCTGTAGCTAAGGCGAAGTTACAAGAAGCTCGTGCACGTCAGAAGAGTTATGCCGACAAGCATCGTAGAGACTTGCATTTCAACGTGGGAGATCACGTCTTTCTTAAGGTATCACCGGCACGTGGTGTTAGACGTTTTGGAATCAAAGGAAAACTTAGTCCTCGATTCATCGGACCGTTTGATGTTATCGAGCGAGTTGGTGAAGTATCGTATCGTTTAGCGTTACCTCCGCAGCTTTCTCACGTTCATAACGTTTTCCATGTGTCCTTACTCAGAGGATACAAGTATCATCCCCTTCACATGGTTCAATATCCACTTGAACAGATTCGTGAAGATCTTACCTTTATCGAGGAACCCGAACGAGTTCTTGACAGACATGAACAAGTCATGAGGAAGAAGACGATTCCATTCGTCAAAATCCTTTGGAGGGTCACACCGAGCGGGAAGCCACTTGGGAGACAGAGGAGTCTATCCGGACTTCTTACCCTCATTTCAAGTTTTGAATTCGGGTATGTTCCTCTTTCAGTTTACGTTATTTATAATTCAGGGACGAATTATTCTTTTTAGTGGGGAAGAGTTGTAAAACCCGCATTTAAATGCCATGAACAGTACACTACGTAAACATACGAACCAACTAAAACTTTCCTTTTATATCATGAACACGTGTCACGAATATTAAATTCAGAAACTACGTACGTGTTAGTGCACGATAATTATTAAGTACGTATTAATACACGATAATTATTAATCATAATAATTATAATCACGAGCATATGATCACGAACATTAAAACCCAAACATGTGAACTACGTATATATTTTTTATTAGACGATAAATATTGATTACGTACAAGTATTATTTATGACATAAACCTTTAACCACGAACTAACATGAATATATTAGTAAACGAACACGTAAATTAGTTAAACATGAACAAAGCCCGGGAAACCCCTATGGGCTTATGTTAGCCGCGGACACAAGGGCAAGAGGGGGCCCAGACCAACTTGATTTTAACTAAAAAGAAGCAAAAAGGAAAACATTAGACTTTTATTTTACAGATTTTACAAAAAAGGAAAAACCCTAGCCTCCTTGCCTCCCCGCTCTTGACGCCGGCTACAAGGACACCACAAGGGTGTTTGGGTTGATTTGATTGTTGATATTAGGGTTGATAGTGTTCGTGTTCATTGTTCCTTTTAATCACGTATTCGGTAAAACATCAAAACCTTTCATCTAGTTAATTTTATTTTCTTTTTATTAAGATTCATGTGTTAAAGAAAATAAAAACATAGTAAACATGTTAGATTAATCAAGAAAACATAAAAAGGGGTTTTGGTGGGGGTTTCGGCCGAAACACACGAACCTAGAGCTTAAAGCTCTCGACTTGGTTCGAATGGCACCAACAGCCGAGACCAAGGGGTCTCGGCGTGGTCGTGTTGGTTCGACAGCAAGAAACAAGGACCCCGACTCGCGTCGGGTGGCCTTGTGGTTTGTTCGGGTCTCGGCGCAGGACAGCAGCACCACCGGCTCAAGCCGGTGGATGCTTTGTACTAACAGTGGGAACGCACCGAAAACAGGGGGAACCACCGGCTAGCAGCCGGTGGTGTTTATGGTCCAGCAGTGGCTAGCCAGGCCACGACAGTGGCTGCCGGCTAGACCGGTTTAGCCACTGTCGGGCCGGTACGGTCCGGTTCACGGTTTGGTCTGTTCACGGTTCGGTCCGGTTCATGGTTCGGTCTAAATTAAAATACGGTCACGGGATTAATTTTACAAGTTATACATTTTTACAAGTTATACTATTTTTCAAGAAAATATAAATTAATTAAAACATGGACTAGTAATATATTTAATTTGATCATGGACTTGGGTTATAATTATTTTAATAAATAATACGTGTTTTAACCTAAGTATTTTACTATTTAATTTAGATTATAGTATTAATTAATTATTAAATCATGGACTATAATTAATTAATAAATCATTACTTAGGTTATAATTAATAAATTATTAATACGTGTTTAACCTAAGTATTTTATATGTCTTAATTTAATTAAATCATACCTATATTTAATTAAATTATATAACCTATAATTTATTAAATTACCATGACATTTAATTAATAAACAATACTAATAATTACATGAATTATGATATTTAACTAGTAAACTTAAGCTTATATTATTAGCTTTTTAATTCAGCTTATTTCTAATATATGGAAACTTTCTATTTCAGGAAACTTACTATTTTTGGAAACTTTCTATTTTTAGAAACTGATCTATTTTTAGAAACTTTCTATTTTTAGAAACATTCTATTTTGGAAACTTTCTATTTTTGGAAACTTTCTATTTTTGGAAACTTGATATTTTAAGAAAGTTACTTATTATTACACAACAAGTATAATAATACAAGAATACAAGATAAAACTTAATCATAATACATGAGATACATGATTAACACAATATAACATTTAAAACAGTAAACAAGACAAGAACATATAAAACAAGCAAAGAACATGCAATAACCAGTTACGTACTCAATAATCAGAATACTTATACATGTCTCTATTTATTAGCATTAGTGAGGTCAGAGTAGGAATTTCATCCTTTCGTCTTTCCTCGTTCACTGGACACAAGGTATGGATTTTCCGTCCTTCAGTATGGACATTCTTTCCTTATTAGGATTTCCCGTTTGCAGCCAACTATTTTTCCAGTATTGTTTTATATGTTTGATTACTTATGTTAGTTTAAATGCCTAAGCCATATACATGCATGACCAGTGTCACCTAGTTATGGAGGTACCATAACCATAACATTGGAGGCACCAGTGTTATGAATTCCCCACGGCGGAGTGATTGCTCATGGCGTCCCTTTTCAGTTTTGGCCTATATTTATTATCACGTGTGGCGTATGGGTGCATCCTAGTTACATGTTTTACAAGATTTTCATGGTGAATGCGATGTGTGCCTTGCATCCTTCACAATGAGTTGATCCCTCTTACCCAGACTATTTAATTAGAGGCAACCCCTCTAATTGCATGACAAGGTCTCCTCTCCAAGTATTCATGCACGGTGGAACCTCATGACTTATATGGGATATTGGCTAATTAATACAGTTTTTCATGTTAAAACATAAGTCTTTTCAAACTATAAAACCAGTTTTATGAACATGTTCCAGGTTATCTAGGACTTATACATTTCCGCTGCTATTAGTCTTTTATGCTTATGCTATATCATGCTATACTTGTATATCCGTTCACTTGGCGTTATGCTCAGCCGTTTTTCTTTCATGTTCCCAAACGGCATGTACTCAAGGGCGCTCGTAGACTTTAAGAGTAGGTGCATACGGGTTGGAAGCTATCTAGTCTTCACCACTTTATGCATTTTCCATACATTCTGTGACATTATTTCTTTGGACATTGTTTAGTCCTTTTCCATTTCAGTACTTATGTTTATGTGTGATGAGCTTATACTTGGACTACCGATGTTTGTTTCCGGTATTTCCATTCATGGTCATTTAATGTTTTTAGACATTTACCTTGCATGCTTTGATGACACGCCATAATTACGCGTGACATTCCATTTACCAAAATGGAGTGTTACACTGATGATGATGATATAGTACCAAAAGAAAATAATGGTGACAATGTGTCACCAAGTAATAGCAGCCCACCCTTGAGTCTAGGTTACAGTGGAAACATAGCCTCAGGCAATGACACCATAGATGCCAGCTCAAATGGGATTGAGGCTGTCACACTTGATGAAAATCAAGTTTCTAAGGGAACCTTAGAGTTTCATCCAGTTTTTCCCTTACATGGACAAAACCTAGGTGATACCTCTAATACTATTGCTTAGGAGGACCAAGTCTTGAGAAGGTCTTCTAGACCTTCTATCTTCCCAAAAATTACAATGATTATGTTGTTAGTTCAAAAGTTAAATATGCGATTGAAAAGTTTGTTGGTTATTCTAAGATCAAAGGGGATGTTTTATGCTTTGTGACTCAATTAAATAAAAGTAGTGAACCTAGGAGTTTTTTTTAGGCTTCTCAAAGCCCCCATTGTGTTAATGCAATGAATCTTGAATTTGCTGCTTTGCTTGAAAATGATACTTGGGACTTAGTTGAATTGCCTATTGGTAGAACTGCATTAAATTCTAAATAGGTTTGGAAACTTAAGTTTAAGTCCAGTGGTGAAACTGAAAGGTATAAGGCTAGACTTGTTGTTATGGGTTGTGGTAAAAAAGAGGGCATTGATTATGAGGAAACATTTTCTCCTGTTGTGAAAATGGTCACTGTGAGGTATCTTATTAACTTAGCTGTTAATCAGTCTTTGCCTATTTATCAGGTTGACATTAACAATGCTTTTCTGTATGGCGAGTTAGATGAAACTGTCTACATGAAACCTCCTCAAGGGTTTTACTCTGATAATCCCAAACTTGTTTGCAGACTGAAAAAAGTCCATTTATGGACTTAAACAGTCTCCTAGACAGTGGAATGCTAAACTCACTTCTGTGCTTGTTAAATATGGCTTTACTCAAAGTAAGTTTGACTACTCTCTCTATACTATGTCTTGTGACAAGACTTTTATTGCTATGCTTGTTTATGTGGATGACATTATTGTTACTAGAAATAATGAGAAAGAAATTGACAGCTTTAAATTTTTTTTGAAAGGAAACTTCAAGATCAAAGACTTGGGAAAATTGCAATACTTTTTGGGGATTGAGGTTGTTGACACCAATTCTGGTGTTTGTTTAAACCAGAGAAAGTATGTTCTTGATCTTTTGTCTGAATATGGGATGCTTGCGTGCAAACCATCTAAGACCCCCTTAATGGCAAAGCTGTCAATATCTAATGAGGCTACTCATAATGACCCTTTGTTGGAAAACATTGTTAGTTATCAAAAACTTATTGGGAAACTTATCTATTTGACCAATACCAGACCAGATATTTCATATGCTGTTCATTGTCTTAGTCAGTTTATAAATTCTCTTTTAAGGTCTTCTTTTAGAATTGCTTTTAGAATTCTTAGTTATTTGAAGGGCTCTCCAGGCCTTGGTATTCATGTTGAGAAGAATTCTGGTATGTTTCTTAAAGCTTTTTCTGATGCAGACTGGGCTAAGTGTATTGTGACTAGAAGGTCTGTGACTGGTTATTGTGTGTTTGTAAATAATAATCTTGTTTCTTGGAAGAGTAAGAAATAAAATACTCTCTGTAAGTCATCAGCTGGAGCAGAGTATAGGGCTCTTGCTTTAGTGACTAGTTAAGTCATTTGGATCCTAATTTTTTTAAAAGATTTGAATTGTCACAATCTTTTACCGGTGGATCTTTTATGTGATAGCAATTCAGCAACTAAGATTGCTGCCAATCCTGTGTTCCATGAAAGAACAAAGCACCTTGAGATTGACCTTCACTTTGTGAGGGAAAAAATCTTAAGTGGCATTGTTAGGACTAGAAAAGTGGAGTCTGCAAATCAAGTTACAGATATCCTTACCAAAGGATTGGATATAGTTCAGCATGAAACCCTGGTTAAAAAACTTGGGATGATTGATTTATTTAGAATATCAGATTAAGGGGGATGTTAAAATGAACTTTTTAATCTGATATTAACCTTGGGGACTTATTGTGTAACTTGTATAAATGCAGGAACTTAGGCTGCCAACTTGGAAACTCTCTTTGGACTTTGGATATGGGTTTAGCATTTGGGTTGTGTGAAGATAGAATGCCCATCCTTGTTTTTAGGTTATGACCGCTGTGTCAAAAGTTGTATATTACTCTAACTAATTCTGAGTTAGGGTCAAGGGAGTGTGTGTGTTTGTTCCAGCCGTCAATGGCTACCAAACTCTCTCTCTTCATGATTCTGGGTTGATTCATCTTGTAGTTTTTGTTTAATCTTTGTAAGACTATTATCAAATAGAGAATAGATCCACACCAGATTTATCTGTAGTAGATTTAGTGATTTAAACTCTCTTTTATTCAATTGGTTTTGAGATTAATATAAAGTGTTTTTGAATCATCATATCTTGTTTTTTCTACAAATAGTTTCTACAACTTTTGCTTTATTATAATCATTGATTTGCTTACTTTTACATAACTACATATTGAATTTTTGACGTAGCTTTATGAAGCTCAGTAAATTTTTATTCTAATGTGTTGCCCACGAATTCACGGCTTATTTGGCTAGTTTCTGTATATTGACATTCATACTGAAGCCTGTTCAAATGGGATATAGATGGTGAGGCAGACGAGGCTTGGCTATGGCCAACAATGGTTTGGCCTTCCATAGGTTGTGAGTGTTCTCATTCAGGTCAACATATGGCTCATTGGTTGGCAACTCCCAAGTGAACCCTTGTAGGAGCCTTGCCAGCATCATTATCGTCATGGTTGTGCCTAATAGCACCCCAGTGCACCCTCGTGGCCCAGTGCCAAACGAAAACAGGTGGAGGTTGTTGTCAGTCAGCACGACTTGGTTATTCCCATGCGTGTGACGTTCAGGTTTGAAAGATAGCGGGTCATCCCATACCTCAGGGTTGCGTCCTAGTCCTGAACGGCTCACTATCACATGGCTACCCTTTGGTATGTAATATCCGGAAACAATAGAATCAGCGGTAGTCATGCGAACAAGGTTGAAAGGTCCGACCGGGTGCAGCCTAAAAGCCTCCCGCACACATGCTTTTATATAATTCAGATTTGGTATATCGGATTCTTGCACCAATCTATCTTTTCCCACAACACGATCAAGCTCCTCGATTGCCTTATCCAAGATTGTTGGTTGATTTATCATTTCCGCTATTGCCCATTCGATACTATTTGATGGATTATCAATGGCTGCTTGCA
Source organism: Glebionis coronaria (assembly GCA_025667525.1). Classification (NCBI taxonomy): domain Eukaryota; kingdom Viridiplantae; phylum Streptophyta; class Magnoliopsida; order Asterales; family Asteraceae; genus Glebionis; species Glebionis coronaria. The sequence goes on along the minus strand of CM046879.1, from coordinate 108,012,691 downwards.
TGAGCTCCTGCACGTAACACAACAAAATTGATTGCACTGAGAACATAGCTTAAGTCTGCATACAATTAGCTAATTGTTCCGCATGAACTAACATTTTGATATCAAAAAAAGAAAAAAATCACATTCTGATCTTACAAGGCACTGGGCTTTAATCTGATCTGTGGTTAGTCGTAGGTTATCGTGGTTGATTAAAACGTCCAACAAGTCGTCTTCTTCCTTCCTAGTACCATTTCTCCACTGTTGAATCCTGTCATCAATCAAAGGATCTTGATACTTTCTTATGGTAAGAATAGCCCTCCTTAAGATTTTCTCGTGCCCATCGAAATCAGTTATCCATCGCATCCATGGAATGTAATCAGTAACACAGAAGGCGTAAAGGTGAGCAAGACTTATGGAAAGTGAATCACCATGTTCCATATCCTCCTCCCCAGGTCCACCATCTGCGCTCCCTTTGCCAAAATGCATACGACCAAATATGATCTTCTTTATCGTGTTGCTAGAGTATTGGTGAGCGGTCGTCCTTACATTAACGACTCCCCCTGTGAGGACAACATTTGTCTTGCATTGGTTGTATACGTACCTAAAGAGATGGACATTAAAGTGATCAAAGTAACTAAGCACGGATAAACAACTAACCTCGATCGTAAGCTTGGGTCCATTAAGGTCAATTTGTTCGTACATCTTATGTGATCGACAAATATTGATAGTTTGATACTAATAGCATTCAGAATGGGATTTTCACAAATAAAAAGTATAAAACCTTTCGAAAGCTTTGTTTTCTGTTGGTTTAATAGGTTATTCATGGGGTTCACGTATATATTGTGCATGGCATGGCTATAGTTTTATCTATTATTAAGTTATAATTGATAGTTTGAATAGGTAAAAGGTTATGTACATACATGTTGGGCAGTTTAGCTGTTTTTTTTAGGTAGAATAGTTCCTAGTTTTATGTTACCACGTACTATCTTTCTGTTGCTAATTTGTAGCTAGTGTAAGGCTAAAGCCTTTGTTATATTGAATATAATGTGCCAGGGAGTTTGGTAGTTTATTTGTTCCAAACGTTTTTTAATTCTAACATTTGGTATTAGAGCTAGTTCGATTAAAGGCGGGTTTGAGAGTCGGTTTCAAGAAAAGGGTGCAGTTTTTCGCTGCGGGGCGGGCGCAGCAGGAACCGGGCTTCGTCTTTAAGGGACGTTGAGTTGTTTGTGTTGATCAGCTTCTTGTGCGTGGAAGCTGTGTACGCAACCTTTGGTCATTTGTTCGTGATAAGAGTCTAACCGACGGAGGTGCGTGAAAAACGATCGTGAAGGATCCGTCAAAGCAGGTTCTTTGGATTTTGTTCGTTTAGCGGGTTAAACAAAACGGTATAAGCAGTAGCTTGTTTTGTTGATCAGGTGAATAGAGTTCTTGGAACAAGGCTGATTGGGAAAAAGATTGAAGGTTGGAAATGTTTTATAGCAGAAGACGGAGGCGGTAAGGTGTTTCGGGCATCTATTGTCGTGGAGGAGATGGGGAGTACCGTTCGAGACGACGTGGCTGACCGAACATAGGCGTCCGTAGCTATTAGTTATGATCAAATCCGACGGCAGGTTGTAGATCACCTGGAAAATGGGGAGATTAACCGGGTCGCGTGATAAACGGACGGGAAGAGTCGGGAAAAGCCAGGTAGTTTTGATTCGGTTCGTTTGGCGGGTGAAAGAAAGCGGAATAAGCGGGTGGCTTTGTTTTCTTTGATGGTGGATTAATGCTCTCGGTGCCACATAAGTGTCGTGAGAAGACGGTTTATGTGTGGTGACAACAATAGTCGGGTATTGGAAAAACAACACGGTGTTAACATTATGGCGTTGGTAGTTCGAACCGAGACGACTTTGGGCGTGGCCGGGGAAGAGGTCGTGGGTCCGTGATAGGTCGAGATGGCAGTGAACGTGTCCAACGGGATGCCATGGTATATGTTACTTATGAGTGTTGTGAACAATCAAAAGAGTTTAAGCTAGCAACTTTGGACGTGACCAAGTTAAAGGTCAGGTGTCCGAGAAATGTCGAGAATCGTTGTGACTAAAGGGTGTGAAAAAACCGATTGGGTGATTGTTGGGTTTAATCAGTTATTCATGGGGTTCACGTATATGTTGTGTATGACGTGGCTATAGTTTTATCTATTATTAAGTTATAATTGATAGTTTGAATAGGTAAAAGGTCATGTACATACACGTTGGGCAGTTAGCTGTTCTTTAGGTAGGTTATAAAGACCCCCCAGAACCCCTATATATACTCCCCTGATTTTTAATTTTTTTTATTTTTTTTTATTTTTATAATTTTAGTTTTGTTATAAAACTGTGAATCGGAAAATACGGAATAAAAAAATAAAGTTTAACATGTTAAAACTGTTAAACAGTCAAAAATACGGAAAAAAAACTGATAAAAAAACTGTCTAAAAAAAACTGGGAGACAAAAAGTACACAAATAGTGTACTTTTTGTACCTTTTTATGGGGTAGGGGGTACCAATAGGGGTACCCAGTTTTATGTTATCACGTACTATTTTTCTGTTGCTAATTTGTAGCTAGTGTAAAGCTATTTAAAGCCTTTGTTATATTGAATATAATGTGCCAGGGAGTTAGTTTATTTGTTCCAAACGTTTTTCAATTCTAAACATTTTCTTCATCCATAGTGAAGTTGAATAGGTTCAGCAGGATCTTGAATCTAATTATAATTAAATGCATTTGTGATGATAGGTTTAGAAAAAGTTTACATTGATGATTTGTAGATGCCCTAATAACAACAGCTGGTTCGAAACTTTATTACAAAAACTCGGTCAAGGTCATTAATGGCTCGTTAATTTTAGAAACTTATTTTTCTCATTACAACATGCGCATGCAATTCGAACACGTTCAGCTTCTTCTTTTTTGCAATACACCTTTTTTCTATGCAAGATTATCAAGCTTAGACTAATCAATACAAAAAATTCATTTCAATTTTCGAGCTTAAAGTAGTACAGAATTATATTAGAGTTGTTGAATTTAACAGATCATATCCAATTTCTTCGGGCTTTATCTAGCCCGAGAAAACTAGATGTAACAAAATCGACCTCCAAATCTTTTAACTGTTGACGAAGTTTATATTTATACACGCTAGTAGATAGCAAAATCTTATGGTTTTGATACTTTCAACAGGATTATATATGAATTTGTAACGTATATAAGTATGCACAGTTAGTTTGAGAGTACAAACGCAATTTTGAAACACGTAAAAAAGGTTATGAACAAATCACATTTTTAGGTTTTAGTTTTTCGAGAACTTATGAAATATAATGCAAGAAAAAGTTCAAACGTGAAACAAACGACAGTAGTTTTGGTTGCTGTTTGGGTCCAAATATTAGTAGAGATGAAGTAACACAAATACCTAAGTAAATTATCAGCTACTTCGTTACGCTTGCTCTCAAGCCACTTATGCCTGGCCACTGAAGAAATCTCGGTGGTTAAGAGTCTCCTCATCTTCTGCCAATGATCGCCGATTGGAACAAGACCAGTAGTCAAGTAACCACCACTCGTCAAATAGGCCGACATGCAGTGAGGTCTTGACGAAAAGATGCCATTTACGTCCCTCATGAATTCAAGAGCGATCTTTGGATCGCTGATAGCTATCACATGGACGTGCCCAAGTCGAATGCATAGGATCTTGGTGTTCATTTCGTCCATCATTCGATGAATCCATTTGAAGGTGGGCTTGTTTCGGAGCATGGTGATTAAGCTGCCTATGTAAGGCAAGGCTTTCGGCCCTGGAGGGAGTGGTGGCCGGGTGCGCCTGGTCAAAAAGAAGGAGAATGCTAGAAACAGGGAGAGAATGAACACGGACGTGACCGTGAGAACTGAATATAAGTTCATGATGTACGACAAATTTAGTTGTACGTGGTGTTGTTTTGTCTTTGTGTGTGGTTACTAAATGGGGTTATATATAGTACTCTTTCCTTCCGAATTGTTGTACTAATTTTAATTTTATTCTCGGGTAAATTGCAGATTTTGTTAAATGATGACGTTTTTGTAAAAACAAATCTGAAATGAAAGTTTTTCTAAATAAACCCTCGAAGCTCACATGCCATCGCGAAAAAACATTCGAACCGTTATTTCAAGCAATTTGCTGGTCAGTTGGACAAACGTTATATAAAATGACTAATACACCCTCGTGTTTTATTAACTAAACATTTAGAAAAAAATTTGCAAGTCCCTCTCAAACTTTCTTTTTAACATCCACACTCGTCACCGGCGACCACCACTACCCCCACCACCATGAGCCACCACCACTATCACTACTATCACCACTATGCTATGAACTAAATCAATTAAGAGATTAAATAACAATAAAGATAGAGTAATCGACGTTCGACAGGTCGAATAAGCTCTCCAATTAACTAAGAAATCAATAAACTATATAGAACCGTAATCATATTTTATGCATGTTGAATTACAGCCCTCATATCAGTATATATAATAATACTTAACTTATTCCATAAAATAATACAAAAAGAAAAGTAAATAAACTAATTATTTATTTAATATATTGATAATAATCTGTAAGGATCATATCAATACTATGTCCCCAAAAACACTTTGTCTTTAAGGTGTTATTTTGAAAAGGTCATCTGCAGTGATTCCTGGATCCTAAGTTCTTCGTTGTATCCTCGTTGTGCGCTTCAAGAGCAAGCAGTAGTCTTGGTGTATGTGTTTGAGCTTTCTTGTGCATACTTGTAATGCTTCATGTGAATCCGACCTTTCAAATCCAAGACTAAGTGAGGTACCTAGCTTTCTAGGTGTACTGTTTTGGACACGTGTGTTGGTGTTTACTTCGTCCCAACCAGGGTATAGATAATCAATCTTAGCTAAAACAATGATTATCGGATATCACTTGGAATCATGTAATCACTTTCCAAAGGAAATTATTCGACCCTAATGCCTGGGTATCACGAATACCTACTTGGGATAAGACCAAATGTTGTCAATGATTTAGGCACAAATCACTAACCCTTTTGCTGTTATGTGTTTATGTTTATGTATATCCTTCATGCAAGCCATGATCACCTATTTATAGGTGTAGCACTCAAACCCTAGTCAATGGAATTATGAGGAATTAACGGCCAATTAATCTTCTCTTAATGTGCTCCATAATACCAGGAAAGTGGTTACAAGACCAATTAAACGTGGTCATTAACTTCACTTGAATGGGTCAAAGACCGTTACAAGTGTACAAGTTCAGCTCCAGCATTTGTCTATTCTTCAGTCTCACTGAAGCATCAGCTACCCCTGAAGGGTGTTCCCGCTAAAGCCTTCAGTACTGATGAGGACATGCTGATGAGTAAACACTAAAGACAAGTCTTCAGTGAAGTTACACCCTGATAAATACCTTCAGTCCGGAGTTCAACTCACTGAAGAGTGAACTCACTGAAGATAATCAGCAATGTTGAACAACATGTTACCCACTATAAGAGTCTGGGTGTTCAGGGACTTATAGGTGTACACTCCGTACCTCCTTACCCATTCACCAGTATGAACTGAACCCACAATTGAACTATATTTCCAACAATCCTCCCCAAGATAGTACAATTCCTTTTGCATGAAAATTAACATTAACAAAACTAGTGCATAAATGAAAATATCCTAAGGATTGAATTTCCATCTTAGTACAATACTTCAAACATTCGAGAATCAGGGTGTTCTAAGAATTGAACCCTTCAACTACTTTGAATACCTGAAGATAAAATACACACAAGTTTTCAAATACATAACAACTCCTGACACTACTAGCCATGTGTCCATATCCAAATTCATAAATGTTGTAAGAGCCAAGTCCATGCTCCCTGAGGCGGCGAAACCTTAACATTTACATAGGTGGTTCCTCTTTAGTTCATGCTCTTGCTTTAGCACTTTTTCAAAGACATTAACCATTGAGAAGTTTATAACTTCATCCTCCTTCAGCAAGTACAAGCACATCCTTGGGATGATATACATGTGCTTCAGTCCCCTGAATGTTCAGTTTTCCACATTGAACTCAGCTCCCAAGTTTCCTCAGGAGGGAGTTGGGTGTCCTAGCATTCAGTGACTAGAGTAGACTTTTAAACCCATCCCTTCAGCAAACTTTATAACCAAGTCTCTAGCCAATCCCTTCGTCAAGTGATCATCTAAATTTTGTTGAGACCTCACAAACTCTATTGAGATCACCCCATTCATGATTAGCTCACGAATCATGCTATGTCTAACACCTAAGTGTCTAGACTTACCATTGTACATTTGGCTATATGCCTTAGCCAATGTAGATGCACTATCACAACGGATAGAAATGGGTGCCATAGGTTTGACCCACAATGGAATCTCAAGAAGCAAGTTTCTCAACCATTCAGCTTCTTTGCCAGCAGCTGCTAGAGCCACAAATTCAGATTCCATGGTAGAACCATTAATGCAAGTTTGTTTCTTGGATGCCCAAGAAATTGCACCACCACCAAGTAGGAATACACAGCCACTGGTGGATGAATTATCCTCAGTATTGCGAATCCAACTTGCATCAGTGTAACCTTCCAATATTGATGGATATCCAGTATATGACAAACAATAATCTATTGTTCCTTTCAAATACTTCAGTACCCTCTGAATTGCTTGCCAATACTGAGTACTAGGATTACTAGTGTACCTACTCAGTTTACCCATAACAAATGCAATGTCAGGCCTGGTACTAGTCACGGCATACATCAAGCAACCAATAACCCTAGAATACTCAAGTTGGGAGACAGCTTGACCATTGTTAGGCATCAGTTTCTCACTTGTATCCATTGGTGTACTCATTGGAGTATAATCAAAGTGATTGAATTTCTTCAGTACCTTCTCAATATAATGAGATTGAGAAATTACAATACCATCACTTTCATGTTTGATCCTTATGCCAAGGATAACATCAGCCTCCCCCATGTCTTTCATGGAGAACTTTGATGACAAAAAATATTTTGTCTGATCAACCTTAGCTTGGTTAGTACCAAAGATTAACATGTCATCAACATATAGGCAAATGATGACTCCTTTACCAGATTCATCAAATTTGCTATATACACATTTGTCAGCTTGGTTTAGTGAATAACCATTAGACAAAACTACTTCATCAAATTTCTGGTGCCATTGCTTAGGTGCCTGCTTGATTCCATATAAGGACTTAATCAGTTTACACACCTTGCCTTCATGACCAGGCATGATGAAACCTTGAGGTTGGTTCATATAAACCTCCTCATCCAAATCACCATTCAAGAATGTTGTCTTCACATCCATCTGATGAATAATCAGATTATGAATACTTGCTAGAGCAATCAGCATTCTTATGGTACTGATACGTGCTACTGGAGCATAGGTATCAAAATAGTCTATCCCTGACTTTTGTTTAAAGCCTTGAATGACTAGTCTTGCCTTGAACTTTTCAACAGTTCCATCTACCTTTATTTTCCTTTTGAAAATCCATTTGTTACCAAGTGGATTACAACCTGGAGGTAGATCAACCAACACCCAAGTGTTTTTGCCCATGATGGAATCCATCTCATCATTTATTGCTTCTTTCCAGAAAGCAACATCTTGGGATTTCATTGCTTGATCAAATATTTTAGGATCATCCTCAACATTAAAGCAATAGGAGTATTGATCAGAGACCTCATCCCTTGTTCCTTCAACCAAGTATAGTTGAAACTCAGGCCCAAAATTCCTTGGATTCCTATGCCTTGTGCTTCTTCTAAGCTCAGGCTCAGGTTGCTGAACCACAACCTCATCAGTGACTCTTTCAGGTTCCACTAAAGCACCAATGTCCTCAGCTCCAACAGGAGTCCTAAGGCTTGGTCTAGGGACTGATGAGAACCTTGTTTCATTAAAGTTAGCATCCCTTGATTCAATGTTTGAGTTTATAGAAACTGAATCATTTAGTTCAATTACATAGAACCTAGAAGCCTTGGAATGCTCAGCATATCCAACAAAGATGCATTCAATGCCTCTTTCACCCAAGGTTTTCACCTTTGGATCAGGGAGTCCCACAACTGCCCTACAACCCTAAACCTTGAGATAGTTTAAGTTTGGTTTCCTTTTAGTCCAGAGTTCATAAGGGGTAATCTTGTTCCTTTTGTTGGGAACCCTATTGAATAGATAGCAAGTTGTTAATAGCTTCACCCCAAAACCCTTGACTCAGTCCTGAATAGGACAACATGGAGTTAACCATTTCTTTTAGTACTCTATTTTTCCTTTTAGATATACCATTTTGCTGAGGGGTATAGGGGGCAGTCGTTTCATGGATTATTCCAACAGACTGAAAATATTGAGCATCCATGTACTCACCTCCCCTATCAGTCCTAAATCTTTTGATTTGGACTCCTTGTTGTAATTCAACTTCAGTTTTAAATACTTTAAATTTATCTAATGCTTCATCCTTAGTATGTAACAAGTAAACATAGCAAAACCTAGAAGTATCATCAATAAATGTTACCAAGTATTTCTTATTCCCTAATGAGGGAGTAGCATGCAAATCACATAAATCACTATGGATTAGCTCCAAAACTTCAGTTTCACGTTTTACATCTTGAAATGGTTTCTTAGTTATTTTGGTCAGCATGCAAGTCTGACACTTTTTAGTGTCCATGTCAAATGCTGGGATTAACCCATCCTTAGAAATATCTTGCATCCTCTTAAAGTGGACATGGCCCAGTCTAGCATGTCATAGTGAAGAATCCTTCAGTTAAATGGTGGACACTGAGGCTGAACAAATATTTGCACTACCAGAACTCACTGAGTTAATGTTGGTAGTTGTTTCATACACAATATTAAGCCTGAACATTTGATTGCTCAAATAACCAAAACCAATAAACACACCATGTTTGGATAAAACAAATTTATTAGATTCAATCACTTGTTTATAACCACAATTATTCAAAACACTACTAGAAACCAAGTTCTTCCTACTATTAGGAACATGCAAAACATTAAACGAGGAAATAATCTTTCCAGAACTAAACTTAAGATTTACACAACCACGTCCATGCACTAGGGCTGTTGACTCATTTCCCATGTGAAGAATAGATCCATCATTCAGTGACTCATAAGTCTTGAACCAGCATCTATCTTTACACACATGAACAGTTGCTCCAGAATCAACCCACCACGCAACATCATCATCCTACACAAAATAAGCTTCAGATACATATGTAACATAATAAATATGGAGAGATTCATTAAACATATTCTAACCTTTCAGTGTTGTGTTGTTAGAACCAATCACTGAACCTTTTGTGCCTGATCCACTAGCTTTGCTGCCAGTATCAACACCTTTGCAATCCCTTTTGAAGTGTCTAGGTTTCCCACACTTCCAACAAGTCACTGATGACTTCTTGTTAGGATTTGCTTTGGTGTTATCTTGATGCTTACGTTTGCCCTTGTTGTCATTGTACCTGATGGAGTTGTTATGCTCCACCATATTGACAACTGATGAACCAACAACATTGTTGCTTTTTGGCTTGTCACTTTCATGCACCCTGATGGATTCCTCAATGCGCAAATGACTGTCCAACTCAACAAGAGTTAATTCCTCCTTCTTATGTTTCAAGGTATGCTTGATATATTTCCAAGAAGGAGGTAATTTGTCAATGAAACAAGAGACCTGAATGGTCTCAACCATGTTCATTTTATGTTGTGTAAATCTACCAAGTATTCCAAGAAGTTCATTGTATTGTTCCATGACTGGTCTTGAATCATTCATTATGTAATTTGTGAAATCACTCACAAGGAACTTCTTACTTGATGCATCCTCAACCATATATTTGGCTTCCAAGGAATCTCATAGTTCTTTACCAGATTCAGAATTTTGTTAAATATCAAATAAGGAATCAGACATACCATTGAGAATAATACAACGACACACATAGTCGTCATTCTCCCATTTGCTCCTTTTCCTCAGTTCCTCCAAAGTAGCATCATCACCACCATCAGGAATGGGATTAGTTAGCACATACACCACGCTCATGGTAGAAAGAAGAAAGTGCATCTTCTTTTTCCATCTTCTGAAATCCACCCCTTCAAACTTGTCCAGCTTGGAGAAGTTAGCCACCATATGCTTCATAGCAGCCGCCATTGGTTATCACAAAATAATTTACTTTGATTGTTGGTGTTTACTTCGTCCCAACCAGGGTATAGATAATCATTACTAGTTACGTACCAAAACAATGGTTACCGGATATCACTTGGAATCGTGTAATCGCTTTCCAAAGTAAATTATTCGACCCTAATGCCTGGGTATCACGAATACCTACTTAGGATAAGGCCAAATGCTGTTAATGATTTACGCACAAATCACTAACCCTTTTGCTGTTATGTGTTTATGTTTCTGTATATCCTTCATGCAAATCATGATCACCTATTTAAAGGTGTAGCACTCAAACCCTAGTCAATGGAATTAAGAGGAATTAACGGCCAATTAATCTCCTCTTAATGTGCTCCATAATACCAGGAAAGTGGTTACAAGACCAATTATACGTGGTCATTAACTTCACTTGAATGGGTCAAAGACCGTTACAAGTGTACAAGTTTAGCTCCAGCATTTGTCTATTCTTTAGTCCCACTGAAGCATCAGCTACCCCTGAAGGGTGTTCTCGCTGAAGCCTTCAGTACTGATGAGGACATGCTGATGAGTAAACACTGAAGACAAGTCTTCAGTGAAGTTACTCCCTGATGAATACCTTCAGTCCAGAGTTCAACTCACTGAAGATCATCAGCAATGCTGAACAACATGTTAACCACTATAAGAGCCAGGGTGTTCAGGGACTTATGGATGTACACTCCGTACCTCCTTACCCATTCACCAGTATGAACTGAACCCATAATTGAACTATATTTCCAACAACGTGCCACCATAAACTTATTCCAAAACAGCCTTGCTTTGATCTTCCTGTTAGGAATCCGTTGATTTAGTTGGACTCCTAAAGAATATGTTCCATCTTTTTTCAGCTTATTTCCAACTGCTTCTGAATCTGACCCAACGATCATATTCACCACATTTGTCTGTTATGACATATTGTATTGGAGGCTTTTGAACAGGCGAGATGAAAGACTAAATTAGTTTCTTTAGTTTTTCAATCTTCTGATTCTATTGATTCCATTCTTCACAACTCTGATTCTATTAATGCACTTCTCTATCCCTCTGAAACTTTTGATGTCATTTTTGAAACCTTTGATTCCATTAACGTCATTCTTGACACCTCTGATTCCATTGATGTCATTTTTAACACCTTTGTGCTTCCGTTTCGGTAACTTAAAAAACATAAATCAAGATATTATTTCATATTAAAGAAACTTTCTTTTAAAAAGTCTCTATTTTTAGGTTAATGTGCAACTTTTTAAATATTATTGTTTTCTCTTCGGCCATTGCATAGCTTTCTACTTTTTTTTTGCTAAGTTTTCATTCGCCCACTGTGAGATAATAGCCTCAGTCACATTTATAGTTATAATTATTTAATATTAGCCAAAGTTTTAAAGAAAAGAAGAATACATGAATCCTATTGCAATACTTAGAGGCTGGGGTACGGTAAGGTATGGCTCAAGCCATAGCCATGGCGCGAGCTCGATGGCGCCAAATACTACACCCTCGCTCGCGCCATAGCCTCTGGCGCCGTACCCACCAGCCCAAAATGATAGTATGGCGCGAGACCGAACCCCGACTCGCGTTATAGCTCGCGTTATACCCTCAATTTTTTTTTTAAAACCTAACGGCTAGTATTGGGTATTTTCAAAAAAAATCAAATTTTTTTACCGTTGGGGATCAAAACTAGCCCTTTTTTTCAAACAAAAATCCCCAAAAATTTAATTTTTTACCTATAAAATCAAACCCAAAACCCCATATTTTTATATCTTCAACACATTTTAATCTCCAAACACAAAAATGAATCCAAATCAATGGGTGAATACTTTTTTCGAAAATCAAATGGCGGGTTCATCATCATCCCCAAATCCGAATACACCACCCGCCCCAAACTCTCCAACTAGCAACCCTATTCCGTCATTCACCCATCTAATGTCACAACAAATGCCACAACCTTATGTATCGAATTATCAACCTCCTAACTTCAATCCGTTTATTAATTGCACACCCGAACAATTCCAACAATTTCAACTTTTTCAACAATTCCAACAATCCCAAAACTCACAACAAATTTCACAAAATTCTTCTCAAGAAACTTTAGTACCCAATACCCAAGAAACCCAAGTACCCGAGACACAAGTTGAATATTCGTCTTCAACTAAAAAATCTCGAAAAAAAACACGGGTAAAAAACCCCGTGAAATTCGTGAAGAGGCGGCTAAAAAAAATGAACGAATGTTTTGGACACAAGAGGAGGAAGAGCTATTAGCCGAATGCTTTATCGAGATTTCCGAAAATGCTAAAGTTGGTGATGACCAAGACCGAGACACGTTTTGGTACGAAATACTAGATATTTATAACGAACGTGCTCTCGGTTTAAATCTTGGGGAGCGTAACAAATTATGTTGACGGGAAAGTGGACACCAATGGATCGGGAAGTAACAAAGTTTAATTCCCTATACGACTCAACAAAGTTTCTTAGTGGTGAAAATGAAGAAAATTTGATGACTCGGGTGGAAATTTTATACAAACAAGGTAACAAAAATCGAGATTTTGCTCATAAAAGTGCGTGGCTTTTTTTGAGGAACAAATATAAATGGAAAAATCCCGAGTACACTCAATCACGAAGGAACCGAGGCCGAGCCATTGAGCCCGACATGTTTGGTGATGACGAAATTCGCCGACCTTCCGGTGCTCCCCGAAAGGCTAAAGCTCAACGGTCAACAAGCTCAACCGCCACATCCAGCTCACAAAAAGATCAATTTGCCGAGATAATGCAACAACAGATGCAAGCGGATCGGGAAAAAAAACAAGAAAAATTGGATCGTGAGATGAGCGAAAGACTTGTATTTCTTGAGCTACAAAAAAGAAACGAGGATTTAAAGATTCTTGGAGTAGACACTACGGGATGGGCTCAAAAGGACATCGATGAAATCGAAAAATTGAAGAAAGAAACCCGTAAAAAATAATTTGGCTAGTAATTTTTTTTAATTTGCAATTTTTTTTGGCTTTTTTTTGTCTTTATTTATTTGTAATGTTTTTATTTATTTGTAATGTTTTTTTTATTAATGAAAATTTTAATTTTATAAAAGAATTTGTTAAAAAAAATAGTGTATAACACCAGAAATCTGGTGTTAACCTACCACCTGATTTCTGGTGTTATACAGTTCTGGTGTTACGAAGTGGATTGCTGACGTGACAGTCATTTTTTCCATAACACCAGGTTTTTGGTGTTTACTACACCCTAAGCTCTTAGGATGAAAATTCATCTTATATGAATATGTTCATTTTAAACAAACCACAACTTGATTGAGTGAAGATGAAATGTGGTGGTGGTAATCTGATAACTTATAAATCGTCAAATATTGTAGCTTAAAAAAAATTGGATACGCTAAATTGAGAAAAAAATATGGTATAATCAATTAAAATTAAGTATAACTTTAATACATTTTTGTTGCATTTTACCCTTATTATTATAAAATGACTTTTTTCTAATGGCATTTTTACTTAAAGGGGGGTTTTGGATCACAAAATAATGTTTTTAAAGAAATTATAATCTTTAAAATGAATTTTAATTTATTATAATTATAACTTAATAAATTAAAATATATTATAATTATAATATGTTATAATTGTAATTTATTAAATTTGTAGATGTGTTTAGTTAACTCACAACGTAATGTCATACACATTTTGATATAAAATTAGAAAAATTAATACAAAGTCATATTAAAATAATATGATACTATAATAACAAATAAAAAAAGGGTAATAATAATAATAATTAGTAATAATAGTTATAATAATAATAATAATCAATAATAATAATAAAATAATAATTATGACAATGAATACATAAATAAGTTAAATAAATATAAAAATATTATATTAGTAATAATAAATAATAATATTAAAATAACTATAAAATTAATAATGATAATAACAAAATAAACTAATTAATAATAATAAAAATAATAATAATAATAATAAATGTTATCATTATTATTATTTAGATAATATTTATGTAATAAAGTAATATTAATAATAAAAATAACATTTACTATTATTATTATTTGTTATATACTTTTATTTTTATATAATAATATTTTATTAATATTATTATACTAATATAAACATAAGTAATAGTTATAAATTTACTAACATTAATAAATTTTTAGTAATATTTATTTAGTTTTTGACAATAAATTTTTATTAATACTCATTTTATTACTAATTATTATAGTTAATTTATTTTAGTAATATTTTTTTAATATTTATATAATATAATAATAATATTTTATAAATGATACTAGTTTGAATATTATTATTTTTATTACCGATGATTTTTATAATTAATTTAATAATATATTATTTATTAATAGTTATTTTCTTAGTATTTTATTAATAATTATTTTATTGATAAATTAATTTTTATTATATATTATCATTAATTATCTAATTTTTAATAGAAAAATAATTATTTTATCTTATTATTATATAAGTATCTTATTAATAATATAATAACTATTTTATTAATAATTATAATTTTTATTATTAATGATTTTAATAATTTTTATAACTTTATTATTATTATTGTTATTTTTAAATATTGATATTATAAAGTTAAAAATATAGTATTATAACATAATTCAAAATTTTACATCCGTATGTATTATGTAATCTGAATTTCTTTATTTAATTAATTGTAATGTCTCGACTATAATTACAACATAAACTAAACAATTTAAGTAATATAATGTTAATTGTAATTCCTTTCATTAAGAGAACCAAATATTCTATATAATTTAATTTGAATTAGAAACCAAACACCTAACTTCTTGGTTGGTAGTTATTCCAAAGTTAAAAATATAGAAATGACAAGATAGTTATTCCAAAGGCATGAGAAATATTGCATTTGCAGACTATGCTTCTAGATCTAAGTAAGAAACCCCGCACCTTCTGCAAGTTTATTTACGAGAATTGGATAAACATTTATACGCTTGTTAAGCGGGGCCATTAAAAAGAGGGCGAGTCTAGTTATTAGTTTATTACTATGCAATATCTCATAATTTTTGTTTTTATTGTGACTTAATTGTGAGACGTCGATATTAGCAAAAATTTTATTTTATTAATTTACTTAGAGTTCTATTCTTTAACATAATATAGATAATGGTTTATCAATAAAAAGAAACTAATTGTTCATCAAGAAAAGAGTAATCCATCAAATAAAAACTATGTTCATTAATTTAAGAGTTCTATATCGATAACAAACGTTGTTCAGCAATACAAAAATAGTAGAAAATGTTGTTTATCAATTAAAAGAATGGTATATCAATAGATTAATGCTTTTTTATCAATACAAAATATTGTTCATTAATAGATAAGTAGTTCATTAATAAAAAAATGGTTCATCAATAAAAAACTGTGTTAATAAGTAAAAAGGTGGTTCATAAAAAAATACAGTCCCCGTTACAAAAGTAATGGTTTGTCCATTAAAAACGTTGTTCATCAATTAACAAAGTAATTCATCATTAATAGGAATGTTGTTCATCAGTATAAAGTGATTTTCATCAATAAAAAGAATAGTTTATCAATAAAAAAGTGGATCGTCAATAAAAAACGTTGTTCGTTAATAAAATGTGTGATTCATCAATAATAAACGTTTTTCAACAATTAAAAGAGTGGTTCATTAATAGAAAATTGTTTTTAGTACTTCATCAATAAAGAATGTTGTTAATTATTAAAAAAAAGTGGCTCATCAATAAAAAACGGTATCCGTAAAAAAAATTGGTTCATCAATAAAAATCGATGGTCGTTAATAAAAAAAGTAGTTCATTAAGTGTTTCAACCGGTCTCGTAGAAATCAGTTCTGAGGGGTACTCTTACACTTGGTCTCATCCTTCAGCTACTAAAATGAGTAAACTTGATAGGTTTCTTGAATCGGAAGGTATTATCTCGTCCTACTCGGTGTGTCTCGACCGTCACTTGTCTGATCATCGTCCTATTTTCCTCAAAGAAGTTGATGTTGATTTTGGTCCTATTCCTTTTCGGGTTTATCATTCGTGGTTTAAGCGAGAAGGTTTCGACAATATGGTGGAGTCAACGTGGAATTCAATTTTACATAATGATCATAATCGTCGCATCAGAATCAAGAAAAAGTTACAATCTTTAAAGGGGGCTATTCACGACTGGATTAAAGAGCAGAGTTCTCGCCAATCGGGGTACTAAACGGGATATAATTGACGATCTGGTAGATATTGATAAAAGGTTTGATCAAGGGAAGGCAACTGATGAGATCCTATTTCATAGAACGGAATGTTGATCCCAAACTTAGATCGATTAGCTTTGTGTATACGAGATTAGATCAAGTAATACACGTAGAGAAACCTTTGTATATGCTTTATGAATCTAAGTGTTATGCGGAATTTAACACTTAAACAAGAACACACAAGATGTAAACAAACTTTCACTTTGATTATGAATGTCGAACTTGCTTACAATGAAAGATGTTTACGAACGAAAACTTGTATGAAAACTTAATTATAAACATTAACCTAAAGGCCTTCTTTTATAGACATAAGAAGCCTTGTACTATAATCTACGTATCAGCTACTCTAGGTAAAGATAAATATAGAAAATACATTGTCGTTTCTATCCTTACTAGAAGTATTCTAGAATATAATAAACGTGTAGATTATATCTTCCATCAGTGCTTGTCTTCAATGTGTCAACGCTTGACTTTAACTTGTCAACGCTTGATCTGTCAGCGCTTGTTTTGCTCTTGTCAACGCTTGATTTGTTCTTGTCAGCGCTCAAGTGATCTGGCCTTAATTTATTCCCAACAATCCTCCCCTAAACTTGATATCCACTCTTATGATCAAGTTTCTGAATAAGCATTAAGGACTAGGAGGAATCTTACAAGCCTTCTCATATTGGTAATGAATAAATCTGATTAAATCTTTTGCCACGTCACTTGAATAATCTATCTCCAGCTGAGTGTCCTTCATCTTCTCAAAAATAGCCTTGGATATGAAATACTGAGCATCCACAAGTAGATACTCAGCAAACTTTGTAGAACTCAAATGGTATACACCAGCAGCTGAATATAACCTCCATTGAAGACCACTGAGGTCATCTTCAAGATCCTTCCATATTGCAGGATCCTCATCTTTTGGTCCACACATTCTTTTGAATGTGGTCCAAAGTTTTATTCCATTAGCTGAAGTTGGTGCTTCAGCCTCATACTTGGTCTCCAGCAACCTCCAAAGGTCCACCAAGTCTTCTCTATCACAACTTGCAAACAAAGATATGAGAGTGGTAAAAGTGTGTACCTCCTTGCCAAATCTGCCAATCTTCCAGAATCCACATTCATCTTCTTAATAGCTCACAATTGGATTCCTGGAATCTAATGGTAACACTTGCACCATATCTGAAGCTTCTAATGGGGAGAGCTTGAGGCTCTTTCTTATAACTGCTTCACTTGGATATAGTGGATCCATATCTTTTGGAAACTCAAATTTAATTCCCTTCTTCACTGGCCTGGGAACCATCATAGCTTTCTTGATTTCCATTTCTTCTGCAAGTTCCTCCTTTCTTTCATCTGAAAGAAGTCTGAGAGTGTTTGCTTCTTGCACTCTCACCCAAATGGGATAAGCCCTGTTTTCCAACTCATCAAATGTCAAAGCTCTAAACTTCTGATATGTCCATCCAACTCCATGACATTTGAGCAACATAAAGTAGAGCTCCCTTCTATCCCTTTTCAACTCTGAGAGAATATTGCTTGCCTTGTGTTTCAAAATTACCTGGCAATCCTTCTGAACTCTAAGAAGAAGCTCCAAACCCTATATTTGATCTGAAATGGTCAAGTCTGGATTATCCATGCAGCTTTCTTCCCAAGAATTGTACATTTGAACCACCTCTGGCATGTCAAAGTCAACCTGCAACTTCAACTCTCTCAGCTTCTCTTTGGCCAACTCATCTCCATACTCAATCCTTTCAGGTTCTATAATCATTACACTTGAGTCTGAGCTTGCTCCATCACTTTCTTCTTCTGAAGTCACAACAAATGGTGACTTTTCCTTTTCATCTTGTTCCATGATTTGTGCAGCTAATCTTCTATCAAATTCAACTTGAGCTGCATCCTTTGGAACAATCTCTTCTACCATTTTACCCTTACCCTTATCTGATGGTGCAATGGTTGGTAAGGTAGATGGTAATACCTGAGTAGAAACCTCCTTGATGATAAATGATGACTGGGATACATCACCTTCATGTACAGGTCTGTCAACGCCCAAATTTGTTCTATCAGCGCCCAAAATACTTCTATCAGCGTCCAAATTTTCCTTGTCAACGCTCAAATATCTTCCCTCAGCGCCTTGTGTAACCTCTCTCAACATAGCTGTAAATGATAAATTTAAGTTGGTGGGAGAGACTAAGGACGTATCAAAACCTATTTGTTTCTTCAAAGATGTAAGGGCTTCAGCAACATCTATTGATTGACCATCCTGGCTGCCCTTATCACTCAGATTTATTTGATCTTCCTCCCCTTTGGAAGATTCCTCCATACCCCTCCTAGCACGATCACTTTCCAAAACAACAATCCTCTCCCTCAATTGCTTGAGTTCAAGGCCTTGTGAGCTGACAATATGTACTAAGTCTACATTTTGCTTTTGCAAGCTTATGTAGACTGCCGTCAATTCCATAAGAGTCATTGGTTCCAGTCTGCCCTCTTCTAAAATGGGGATTTGACCTCCCAAGTCAGATTCATTGGGCATGGATGAGGATTTAATGATGGTGGGACTGCCTTGGCCAGCATCTAAGCCTTAACCAATAGTCCCAGCCTCATCCAGGTCACCAGCCACACTTGTGGTGGTGGTTCTCTCTGCTACATGGCTAGGACCACCAGAGGAGAACACTCCAGTAGTCCTTTGGCGTTTCATCAACCTATATTCAGGGGGTGTGGAAGATGGTGTGGAAGAATGGGTAGATGTGGGTTGGTTAAGGGGTGTTTGGGATTGTGAAGGTTGTGTGTCAGCGTTGGAAATAGGCACATCAACGCCAACATTTAATGTATCAGCGTTGAAGGATTCAGAGTCAATTTGCATTTGTTCAGGTGAGGGTAAAGGTTCAGGAATTGGTTCAAGTTGTGGTTGAGGGTCAATTTGAGGTTGGGGGTCTGGTTGAGGTTGTGCTGCTGCAATAACAGCAAGCATGGCTTGGGTTAAAGGTAGGTCTCTATAGGGTGGTGAATCCATCTTCATAAAAATAGCTTTCTTTTGCTCAGGGATCTTATAAAAATCATTGTGATCCCTTGAGCAGTATCCTTGATCATCAAAAACCATTTGCAGAAAACGGGGATAAGCGAAAGTCATTTTTGTCCCCTTATTTTTACACATCCCCTCAAAAATCATTTTAGAATAATTATATTTTTGCCCTGTTGCAATGCACACAATAGCACTTGCAATGGATCTATTGATATCATTGTGTGCAGTACATTTGGGACTCAAACATTAAAGGAGGACATGTATGAGGTACTTCCAGGCTGGAGGAAATTCCTGCTTATGGTACTTATTAAGAGTACCTTCATCAGGAAAAGGATATCCCAAAGCCCTTAGCCCTTGTTCTATTTCATTTATGGGAAGGGTGGCTATACCATCAACATCATCAAGATGCAAGGCTTGGCGTACCAAGGCCTCAGTAACCACCCAAGATCTCCCATGAACAATAGAAGTCAATGTGGTCACTCCATTAACTGTTGAGGAACTGACAGTGTTCCAAAACTGCTTAATGTGTGTGACTGGAATGAGTGGTGCATGAGAAAGAGCATACCTTAGTGGGGATGCGTTCAAATACGCCACCATTTGTGTGTATTGAGGAAACAGAGTATCATCAGCAGCAAGATAAGCAATCATGTTGTGTTGAGACCTGAACCCCAATTCCAATTCTGTTGGTTTAAACTTTGGTGCCATTGATGAAAGCTGTTAATTTTAAGTGAAGAAGATGAAGTTGATAAGAGAAAAGTGTTAGAAAAGAATTATAGATACCCTGTTTAAAATAGGAGCCAAATTTATAGGAGAAAAAGAATGCATGTGATTGGCCCAAAAATAGGCAAATATTTTCAAAAATCAATCATGAAAATATTGAAAAAGTTATAAGTTATCTCATGCATTAAATGAAAGTAACAACTCCTAAAATTACGGCTTGAAAATATGTCAAAAAATAACAACTGGGTAGGTCCCATTGAGTGTCAACGGTCAAGAATAACCTATCAACGCCCAACGGCTATAATCTTGTCAACGTTTGCCTAAAGCCATGTCAGCGTCCAATTTGGTCACAACAACGCTTGGAAAAATCTTGTCAGCGTCCAAAAATAAAAATATTTTAAAAAGTAAAAAATGACCTTAACAAGTAATTTATCCTAGAGAAGATAACCAAAAGCTGATAATTATCATAGGGCGGCAAGCACTGTCCAGTTATGCACACTTGCATAAGCAAGATAGACATAACAGTCCTCTAGTGTCCCTTGCTAACTAAAACTCTTAACAACCAAGTTACCTTATAAAATCCTTGTTACTCCCAGGTAAATCCCATATCAAAATCATTCCCAAGTCTCCCAACAGACCACAACCAATTCTAGGCCAAAAATGTCTTGGCAGCATGCAAAGTTGATATACTATGCATGCTATAGTGCCTCATGATTTAGTAAAACTAACTCATACTCACCTGTGGACACAATCTAGAATTGTGATAAGAGTATCATATGGATACCCAAACATCCTAAAGGTTCCTAAAACCTCCCCTTAAACTAAGATACAAAAAGTTTGCTAAAATCATGCATGAACATAAAAAATTTATGTCAAGATAGGAATGAAACATTCCAACCATCATCCATAATTAAAAACTTGTCCAAATGCTTCTCCATTGATCCATAAGCAACTCTGTATCCAATGGTATACTGCTAACACCATCTGCACATTTAGATTGAAAACCACAAAACTAACATTGTTGCTGACAACGCCCCGATAACACATGACAGCGTTGAAGGAAGCTTTGTCAGCGTTAGACAATTATATTGCTGACAACGTCACAAAAACACTTATCAGTGTTCAAGCAACCTTTGTCAGTGTTAGAAAAATATAGTGGAAAATCTAAATCATCAATAAGACCAATAATAATAATGCATCATCCTGTACATACTTTTACAAAAAGAATCCAAAACACATATTATGTGAGATTAACCATTCCAATACTTGTTACCAAGTATTGAAATCTACCAGCATCAAAAGGTTTAGTTAATAAATCTGACACATTTTCCTCAGTGTCAACCCTATCTGGTTGTATTAAACCTTTCTCAAAGCAATCTATTATAAAATGGTGTCTAATTTCTATGTGTTTAGTTTTAGAATGATGTACAGGATTCTTAATGATGCATAAAGTACTATTATTGTCAACAAATATCTTAGTATGCATGAAATTATACCCATAGTCCAACAGCTGGTTCTGAATCCACAAAACTTCGCCACAACATGCAGCTGCAGCCACATACTCTGCTTCAGTTGTAGAATTAGCCACCACTGTTTGTTTCTTGCATTGCCAAGATATTAACCTGCTCCCAAGAAACTGACATCCACCAGTTGTGGATTTCCTATCAAACTTATCACCTCCATAATCACTATCTGAATATGCAATCAGCTCCAATGGTGAATCCTTTGGGTACCACAAACCAAGACTAGGATAGTATCTTAGGTACCTAAAGATCCTCTTCACAGCATAAAGGTGACATTCTTTGGGAGTCACTTGATGGCGTGCACAAGCACACACAACAAACATAATGTCAGGTCTGGAGGCAGTAAGATACATCAAGGATCCAATCATGGATCTATAGTGCCTGACATCAACATCTTTCCCATCTCCAATCTTTCCCCAAGGGTGTTCTCTATCCATAAGAGTAGTAGCCCTCTTTTCATGTGGAGAAAAGCCAAACTTCTTCAAGATCTCAGCAACATATTTGTCCTGGGAGATGAAGATACCATCTTCTTTCTGTTGAACTTGTAAACCAAGAAAGAAGTTCATCTCCCCCATAACACTCATCTTGAATTTGTCTGTCATAAGCTTGGAGAAATCCTCACTCATCTTTGGATCAGTAGACCCAAAAATGATATCATCAACATAGACCTGCACAAGCAACACATCATTGCCTTTCTTCTTTGTAAATAGTGTCTGATCTATGGTGCCCCTCTTGAATCCATTGTCCACCAAATAGGTAGACAGAGTACCATACCATGCTCTAGGGGCTTGATGAAGGCCATACATAGCCTTTTTGACTCTATACACTTTATCTGGATGCTCTGGATCCTCAAAACCAGGAGGTTGCATTACATATACTTCCTCAACAATGGTGCCATAGAGGAAAGCACTCTTGACATCCATTTGATAGACTGTGAAGCCCATGCATGAGGCATAGGCTAGAAAAATCCTAATAGCTTCAATCCTTGCAACTGGTGCAAAGACCTCCTCATAGTCTATCCCCTCTTCTTGTGTATAACCTTGAGCCACTAACCTTGCCTTGTTTCTGACCACAATGCCTCTTTCATCTCTTTTGTTCCTTAGAACCCATCTTGTCCCTATAGGTCTGACATATCTAGGACAATCAACCAGCTCCCAAACATCCTGAATTTTAAATTGGTGAAGCTCATCCTGCATTGCTTCCACCCAACTTGGTTCTTTGAGAGCATCAAATATTTTCTTGGGTTCTTCTTGTGACAGAAAACATGTAAACAAACATGCTTGCACAAGAGGGGTATCAACCTTCTTGTGTATATTGTCAATAAACCCACCAAGACCTTGATAGAGATCTTCTAGTCTGAACTGGAGTCATAATATCACCAATGATCTGAGATGTGGGGTGATTCTTCATTGTGGAAGTGAGAACCCCTCCTTCAAAAAGTCTGGTGTCCTCAACCTCACGCTCCATGTTGCCAATATCTTCTTCATCAGACTCTCTTTGATCAATGTGAACTTCTTCAAGAATATTGGAAGGTCCACCTTGTTCAAAATTGGAAGAGAAAAGATGCCCATAAGTGTTGTCAACGTCTGAATCTTGGTTGTCAGCGTCTGGGCTAACAGCGCTTGAAATGTTGTTGTCAACGTCTGAGCCATCAACGTCTGAATTTGTCTTGTCAGCGCTAGATTTGCCTTTGTCAGCGCCTGAAGGACCATGCATGTTTGTATCTGGTGGTATTTAGAAACCACCATTATCTTGTCCAGCAGCAGCAGCAGCAGCAAAAGCATCTGTCCAAATGGGAATTGTGACATATTCTAATGTAGGAGATGCCTTTTCTGTTTGTGATCCAACCCTCTCATGAACCTGTGTACCTGAAACATTAACAACTTGTTCCTCCACAACATTTGAAGTTACCTTCACAATGTCTGGATTAGTGACAGGCATATAATTTAAAGTTCTAGATAAGGGTTCCAAATCAAACAACCAATTAGGACCATTTTCAGGATCACTAGGTTTATTCTCTAAGAACCTAACATGTACTCTCTCAACTATACGTTTGTCCTCTTTAAGATAAACCCTATAACCCTTGCTCTGGACTGAATACCCTATGAAATAGCCCTCATCACCTTTTGCACTAAATTTCCCTAAGGCATCACTAGTATCTAGCACTACTATATGACAACCAAAAGGTCTGAGAAAACCAATATTAGGTTTTCTTCCCCAAAGTAACTCATAAGGTGTTTTGTTCTGAATTTTGTTAACCAATGCTCTATTTTGCACATAACATGCTGTATTAACAGCCTCAGCCCAAAAGGCTATTGGAAAGTGAGCATCAGCCAACATTGTTCTGGCTGCTTCAATTAGGGTTCTATTTTTCCTCTCAGCAACCCCATTTTGTTGTGGGGTTCTAGCAATACTAAATTGCCTAGTAATTCCTTTCTTGGCACAGAAATCATCTAGCTTCTTGTTCCTAAATTCTCCACCATTATCACTCCTAAGCATTTTAACCTCATTGCCAGACCTTTTCTCAATCTGAGTGATAAAATCAATAAGAACATCAGCTGTGTCACTCTTCATAGCTAGAAAGAATGTCCAAGTAAATCTAGAGAAGTCATCTGTGACAACAAAGCAATATGACTTACCATTCAAACTTTCTATATTTGTTGGACCAAAGAGGTCTATGTTAAGCATATGAAGAGGTCTGGAACTAGTATGCACCTGTTTGGACTTGAATGAGACTTTGTGTTGCTTGCCCTTAAGACATGCAATACAAGAGTGGTCATTGTGGAAGGCCTTCTCAGGCAAACCATCAACTAAACCAAGCCTCACAAGTCTATTTATTTTTTTAAAATTTATGTGCCCTAGTCTCCTGTGCCACAAATTACTCTCATCTACTGAGGCCTTAGCATAAAAACAAGACATATTGGTATTCATTTTAATCCCATTTAAATTCACATTATATATGTCCTTATGCCTAGGTGTTCTATACTCAATATATTTCTCATCAGGGATCTTAAAATCCTTACTTAACACCAAACACTCAGTATCAGTAAAAAGAACTTTATTTTTGTTATCACAAACTTGTGATACACTAAACAGGTTATAATCAAGTTCTTTTACCAGGAAGACGTTCTCAAAACGCAGATTATTGGTGAGAAGGGTTCCTTTGCCTGTGATAGTTCCATATCCACCTCCAAAGTATACCTTATCACCATCTTTAATAGGGGTGAAATTTGTCAGATAGTCTTCCTTCCCTGTCATGTGCCTTGAGCATCCACTATCCCAATATCCATAATCATTGATCTGTCTTTGAATGCCCTGCACATAAAGAAAACAAATTAGTTTTCTTTGGAAACCCAAGTCTGAAAAGACTTGGATACATCTGGTTGTTCAATAAGAACAGACTTAGTTCTCACAACAACCCCATTCTCATCCTTTTTAGGATGAAATACCCAGTTAGCCCCAATTGGTTTTGTAATGACCTTTGAAATGTAATTAAATCTATTGCAAGTCATTGAAATCCCATTATCATTAGGGTTTTGATCTTTCTTGGGTCTCCATGTTAAGCTTGAAGAAGCTTTAGACCCCTTACCTTGTGGCTGCAAATATTTAGGTCTGGTCACGTTTCTGTCAGCGTTAGAATTTGTCCTGTCAACGCTGAAATTACCCTTGTCAGCGTTGAACCTAGGGTTTGCTACAGAAACCCATTGCCTATTTGACCAGGTGTTTGTCTTTTGAAATGGTCTTTGTCCATGAGTGTTAGACCTTCTAGAAAAGAATGGGGCAAGTCTAATCCCTTGTGGACTTTGCTGCACACAAGGTGTGGGTCTGACAACGTTTGACTTTCTAACAACGTTGACTTTCTTCCTGTCAGCGCTGAAATTGTTCCTGTCAGCGCTGGCTTTGGGAGCGTTGACACACTTGTATGCCAAATGTGAAAAGCTACCACAAGTGTAACAGGCTTTCTTAGACACAACCTTAGGTCTAGAAGAGAAGAAACCTGTTCCATGATTGCTAACTTGGCTCTTGGGTGACCTATTATTCCTATACATCTCTGCATATTTAATGGTAGGTCTTCTAACAGTGTTTGATCCTAGGTCAACAGCTTTACCAGTGATTGGGTTAGTAACCTTAATGGGTGGTGATTCATTGGGACTTTCACATAGCAAACCTCCCTTAACAAATAAAGTAGGGTTAGCTTTCTTCCACTCATTTAGGTCAGTCAATTTTTGTTGATACTCTTCCACTGGAGTGACAACTCTTGGTGGAGGAATGAATTCCTCTTCTTGGCATTCTGGTATACCATTCCAAGACAAGTCCTTTCTAAGGACACCATAAAAGTCACCAGCTGGTGGTGGAACCAGAGAGTAATCATTCATCCCAATCCCAGTCATGTCCTTAGGATCCCTTTGTTTAGCTACACAGTCTCCTAGGGTTTGGGTGGCTCTATCAAATCTTTGAATTTTGAGGTCAACATTATCTTTGTTCTTAATGGCCTCATCTAACTTAGCCTGTAATTCACTATTAACCTTTTTCATGATGTTTCTTACATCCATACTACCCTCTAACTCATGTTTTAAGATACTGATCTTATCTTTTAAGTCAAATTCCATTTTCTTGTATTCAGAAACGGTTTTCTCAGTTTCAGTAAGAGCTAGTTGGTAATTAGACTATTTACATCTTTCAGTACTCATGTCATCTTTTAGTTTTAACACCTCTTTGTTAAGTCTTTCAGTATTTAACCTACAACCTTTGCTACAAAAAGCATCATCATATACCTCATTATCAGATGAAGAGGAGGAGTGTACCATGAGAGCATATTCAACATGCTCTTCTTCTTCAATATCAGCAACCAAAGCTTTATCCTCTTCAACATTCTTAGCCAGATAGCTCCAATCCCATCCTGTACCATCAATTCCTTGAACTGCAACCATGGATTTGGAATCCTGAGCTTTAACAACCTGACTTGAGGGTTTACCAGCATCAGATCTTCTAGGAGATCTGCATTCCCTCATGAAGTGCCCCATACGATGACAGTTGTAGCATTCAACTTTGGATTTATCAAATCCAGCTGTGTCTTTAGCATTGAAGGTCATCTTATTTTTAAACCTTCTGTTCCACCTATTTGCTCTTATACTAGCAAGAGCCATGTTCCACTTGATGTCCATCTCTTCCAAGTGCTCATCACTTATCTGCTCAAGGTCCTCATATGTAATCACTGAACCATTGGGCAAAGAAGCAATGTAAGCACAAACAGTATCCAAATCCAAACCAGCAGGTTTAACTCTTGGGGAGTCATTCTTGAATGTGTCAGCGTCTGAAAAGGAGACGTTGACAGGACTTGTTCCAGCGCTGACATATGATGATCCAGTAACTGGATGCATATAAGAGTCCTTTTGATTGAATTGACCTTCACTATGAGAGAAGAAGGCCATGTTGCTGGTGGTAGATTTGCTTCCATGCTCTGAAAGAGTTTCATCTTCCAACAGTCTTAGTTTGTTGTAGATGTCATCAAACGAGGAGCTCTTGTAAGTATTGTTGGCAAGAATAGATCTTGCCTCAATCTTCCATGCCTCACCAAGACTTTTAAGAAAGGTAGCATTGGTGTCAACATCACCAACTTGTGTCCCCATGAAGGACAACTTCAAGCAATCTGCTTCTCACACTACTCAATTTCTCATTGGGTTGAGCTTTGAAGACAGCATAATCATGCAGAAGTTGCTTTTTCTTTTCTTCCTTAGTGTCTGCATTGCCACCATATGCAACTTCAAGAGCTTCCCAAAGATCCTTAGCAGATTCATAGCCTCTATATTTATGCTGGTTTTCTTGTCCCAAAGAGACTTTCAGAATATTTAGGGCTTTCATGTCAACCCTTTTCTTTGCAATATCATCAGCAGCTACAGCTCTACCATCCCCAGGTTTTTCTTTCTTATCCTCTTCAGGGCATCCTTCAACAGCTGTTCTTTGACTAATGGCATCAAGAATCTTTTGAGCCTTATTGAATGTGTTTCCATATTCAATAATCTCCCAGAGTGTGTAGTCATAGATCCCCAGATATTGTTCAAAGTTAAACTTCCATAAGTCAAAGTTGGTTGCATCAAGCATGGGAATCTTGATGTTTGGTAAGGGTGAGGAGGAGGAGGTTATTGCTTCAGACATGATGTTGTTAGGGTTTCTGAGAAAATTAGGGTTTTGGTGTTTTTAGGGTTCTGGTGTTCTTTAAAGATCAAAAGTTCCTTAACAAGCTCTGATACCACTTGTTGATCCCAAACTTAGATCAATTAGCTTTGTGTATACGAGATTAGATCAAGTAATACACGTAGAAAAACCTTTGTATATGCTTTATGAATCTAAGTGTTATGCGGAATTTAACACTTAAACAAGAACACACAAGATGTAAACAAACTTTCACTTTGATTATGAATGTCGAACTTGCTTACAATGAAAGATGTTTAAGAACGAAAACTTGTATGAAAACTTAATTATAAACATTAACCTAAAGGCCTTCTTTTATAGACATAAGAAGCCTTGTATAATAATCTACGTATCAGCTATTCTAGGTAAAGATAAATATAGAAAATACATTGTCATTTCTATCCTTACTAGAAGTATTCTAGAATATAATAAACGTGTAGATTATATCTTCCATCAGTGCTTGTCTTCAATGTGTCAACGCTTGACTTTAACTTGTCAACGCTTGATCTGTCAGTGCTTGTTTTGCTCTTGTCAACGCTTGATTTGTTCTTGTCAGCGCTCAAGTGATCTGGCCTTAATTTATTCCCAACACGGAACTTAATCGAAACCTTTTTGATATTAAACAATCGAAAACGTCTGATTTTGTCCAAAAATAAAAAATCAAATGGGCAATTGAAGGAGATGAAAACTCAAAATTCTTTCATGGTATTCTAAACAAAAAGATGTCCCAATTGTCTATTAGGGGAATTTTTTTAAAAGGTGATTGGATTACTGAACCTGAAGTGATTAAAGATACATTTAGAGATCATTTTACATCTAGGTTTGAACAACCGGTCGGTGATTGATGAGATGGCATTTATACATGATCTCATCGTTCTTTTCGGGCTTTAAATGCATAAAAATGTCATAAAATACCATATATATGCTTGTGTTTGTTTACTTGTGTGTTTTAGGTATGGATATCGTGAAAAAGACAAAAGATCACAAGTTACAAGGAAAAACGGACACGAGAAACGAAGCCGTACAAAGAACCGGGCCCTAATCATGGAATACTCAACAAATACCCTTGAAGACTTGAAGACAAACAAGATTAATCCTCATTTATTGAAGAAATGATACTTAAAACCCTTGTATATTGATAATTACAAGTTTGGTCCCTTAAAGTTTGTCAAAATTACACAAAAGGTCCTTCGACTTTGAAGAAATGGCAAGATTAGTCCCTCAACTATTCAACATTGTCAATTATGGTCACTCATCAAGCCAAAGATACATTGAAGACCTTTGAAGATCAAGAATGTCCAAAATCAGTCCTTCAAATATGCAAAAGTGGCAAAAATAACCCTTGAAACACTTTTTGGAAAGTTTGGTGCCAAAAGTGACAAAAGCTGAAAGTTATTTACAAAGGAATGGGAGTTTGTAAGCTGAAAAACGTGTTATACATATTTTGCCAAAGAGCAAGGACCTAAGTTACCATTTCCAAACTTCAAATCCCATAACACGCGCCAAACACTTACTTTCCCCCAAAATCGGATCAAACTTACCACTATTCACCCTTCTTCACCCCCAGAATTTACTCACTTAAAACAAAGGGTAAATCTCAATTACCCTGGCACATGTGTGATTCACACATGCAGAAACACATCCCACACACAAAACCCTCATCTCCACTCACCAATAGGCCCCACCATTCAACACGTCAACCAATGAAATTACAACTTACTCTCCAAGCAATCTGACGTGTCCAAATCAACAGCCAAGGTTCCTTGCTTCACCCCAAAGCTATTATAAACGGCTTGGATGCATTTGGACAGCTCATTCCATCAAATGATCTAGAAGAACTCAAGGGCATTTTAGAGAATTCACTTCTAGGGTTTTTGAATAGTGTAGCCAGGCATTTGCCTATAAAAGGAGACCTCAACATGTGAGAGTCCCTTTGTTCCAGTTTTAGGCTATCAATCTTTGTAATTCCTTTTTAAGTTTAATAAAATTTGAATTTCTGAAAATATTGAATTCTCTTTTTGATTTGATTAAAAGTTGGTGTTTGAGTAGCCTAATTCTGAGTTCCATTTGATTGTTAAGACCTACCTTAATCTTGTGGTTAAGGCACGTCTTGGTTCATAAGGTTTTTAAGGATCAAATACCTTGAAATCCTAGGTTCTGTTTTGGCTTATTTAGTGTACTAACCCTTGGCCATTTGCTATAAGCTCTTACAAGCTTGTTGACACCAAGCTTGTGAAGGGATTAGAGCCCTGGTTGAGTTGTTTGATGCTTGTGTTGAAGACATCAAGTCCTTGAGGTTCTACTTTGAACCATCAACCAAGGCAGTTTGCATCATCTTCATTGAAGTACCTTGGTCTTGTTCTAGTTGTTGAACAAGGTCCAAGGAGCATAGCTGGCCTTCCTAGGATGTTGTGGAAGGCAGGTATAATCTCTTGGTTAAGATTCCCCTAAAAATTTCATGTTTATGACTGTTTTGAATTTAGTGCTTTGATTTTGAGTATTTGTGTTTGTGTCTCTGATTTTTGAGTTTGATTGTGTTAGTTGCTATCTAGTAAGTGTTTTTGATCATTAAAATCAGTAGGTTATTAGTTGAAATCACAAGTTCCTTTGTTAAGTGGTAGATTAAGGAGTGTTTGGGTCTACTGAATGATTTGGATTTGTGGTTTGCTAAGTGGTTGTTTTGTGTAAGCAAGAGTTGGTATCTGTTATTTAGGTGCTAGTGTTCATCTGTTTGCAGGTTTGAAGGTTTTGAACACATAGATTCATAAATAGGCTATAAAATCTTAAATACTTGGTAAAATTGGCTAGGATTTTGAGGACACCTAGATCTAAGCTTAGGCTAGGGCTAACAAGTGCTAACCTTAGTTAATCACACCAGGGAAGAAGGATTTGAGGCTTGAAATTGGATCAAGTGTCAAATAGATCAGCAAAACTTGTCTACATATTGTTCATTGTTCATCAGAAACATTTTGTGCTTTGATCTTGTTATTTACTTTGATTCAGTGTTTGATTCTTGTTGCTTTGTGTTTATTCTTAGTTTATATAGATTGTGTATGCATCCTATTAAGTTTGGTTGGCTTATTCAGTCTAAATCTGCTTATTAAGTGCTTAACTGCTTATTTCCATATCTGGTGCATATCTGGTGACTGTTTGGCTTATTGTGGCTTATTGTGTGAACCAATTTGTGATTTTCTTGTTGCTATTGACTCCTTGTGATTCACTGATCACAAGGGTGCCTTTGTTTCCAATTGAATCAAATCAGAACTCTCAAATAAGCTTGGTCAAATAGTCAAAGCAGTGGGAACTCCTTTCCCCTGCTAGTTGCCACTGATAGTGTAAAATTAGGTTCAGCTTATCAATAAGCTATAATAGCTTATTCCAACCAGCAACAACTTTGTTTTTGTAATAGGTGCTCATATTTTGACCCATTTGTTCATACTGGAGCATTTGGTGGGTTGACTTTAGGGTTTGACTAGAAAACCAACTCCATTGACTTTTTTATAAGTTCATTTGTGCTTATTCTGGCTTATTGGTTGTGCTTATTGGATTTTTGTTGATTGATTGTGCTTATTGAGTCCATTTGAAATCTTTTGCAAGTTGAATCAAGTCCTGAGGTGCCCTAAATCTCTAAAACGACTATTTTATCTTTTTGTGAATTTTTACTTTGCTTATTTCTGGCTTATTGAGTGAGATTTTTCAAAATTTCTTTTTACAGATCTCATAAGCATCCCAAAAGAAGGTTGTGTGTCAAATTAGAGCTTATGGCATTAGCTTATTGCTTAATGGGCTGAAAAGCCCAATAAGAATAAGCTGAGTGTTAAATAAGCTGTGATAAGCTCATATTCAGCTTTTGGGCCTTTAGAGTTTTGTTCTTAGAATTGAATTTTGAGTCAGATAGGGCTTTTCCAAGTCATTTGGGTCAAGTTTGACTTTTTGGGCCCAAAAGCCCAATTTGGTTGACTGTTTTTGGTTTTGGCCCATTTGAGGGCCCAATAGGGGTATTCTGGTAATTTCACTTTGATTTTCTGATTATTTAGGTTAAAATAAACTAGTTTGCAAGTTTTTAGAATTTTTTATAATTTTTGGATTGTTAATATTATTTTATTATTATTTTATTATTATTCTTAAAATTTCACATTTTCCAACTTTTTACATTTTTCTTAGCTTTAATACATTAAAATAGGAATTTAGCAACTTTTAGAATAATTTTATCTCTTTTAGATTAATTTTTATAATTATTTTAAGTTTTAATAGTTTTTAAATCATTTTAAATAGTTTTTATTAGTTTAAAAATTTCTAAAAATAGTTTTTAATCTTTTTAGGTAATTTTAGAGGTTTACCAATTGAAAAATCTTTATTTGGGCTTTTCGATAATTTATTTGATTTTTAGAGCTTTAATTAGCATTTAAAAATTGAATATTTAACTATTTAAAAGGTTTGAAAAAGTTTTGATCATTGGTAAACTCTTAGTTTATTTACTTTGATTTTTGATTAATTTTTGGTAATTTTTGGAATTTATTTTTATTTTTGTGATTTTTAAGGTTCTACGTTTTAACTTTCTAGTAGTGTTTATTTTTATTTTTACGTCTTCGTCATCTTCATTTCTCATCCCCTTCTAAACCAATCATTAATCACAAACATTTAACAAGTTTTTCACACACATATACCTCCTTGGGAAACGAACTTTCATACCTTAAGGGTCATTAGTGTTGATTTTCCTAAATCATCACTCGATACTTACCGCTTTTACGCACCTTTTCCTAAAGGTCGTATTTTACCACAATCATTTTGGCGTCACTGCCGGGGAGGTGTGTCGTGATTAATTTGCATTGTTGTTTTTAATATTAACCATAAATAGTATTTGTATTAGTAGAACTCTACTAATACGTATTATCGGTTTTCTTGGTTTTTCTTGTAAAAATATTATTACTATATTGTATTAAGTATCACAATAAATTCACAATATCTCCAAAAGTGTGAAAACACAACCTTAATTGGGATTTCATCACTCAATTATTGTATTCGAATCTCAAACAAAAAGAAAAAGGCAAAAATAGATAAATACTTTCGTAAAGCTCGATTTTGAAAAATACAAACTATAAGGTGGGTATAAGGCGGGTATTATAAAATATACCCTAAGAAAAAAGGCTCTTAAGTGCTTCGCGCCGCCTCGTTTCCCCGCTTGCTTGTGAGTATTTTGAGATTGAAGGCTAATCGAGGGTTTTGCCGCCCAAAGTATTATTACGTATAATATATTTGCTTGGTTTCTTTGTGATTAAACCCTCTTGAACAATTTGGTTTTCACCAAAGTTCTAAAGTCATTCGAAGGCGTTCACTCCACGTGATCGTTTTCATTCCTTTGAGGCTTCTTTAATCAAGAGTTTGAGTCGAGGAGAGATTTTGTAGATTGTTGTCTACGAAGATACACCAAAATAAAAAAAAATTAAATATCATCAAAAACACAAAAAAAATTGAAAATTCACAAAACACCAAAAAGAATCTTCTTTGCTCACCTCCCATTCTTCGTGAAGTTTATGATCACTCGTAATCAAGCAAAACGAGCTCGTAAACGTCTTCAAAAGCAAGCCAATCAAGAGACGTTGATTGTAGAAGAACCTCCAATTGTTGAACCTATTATAGAACAAGAAGTCGTCATGGCTAATCGTACTATGATGGAGTTGCTACAAGCACCCACCGAGGGTTTTGGAGAGGCTATTGTGATTCCCGCCATCCTTGCGGAGAATTTCGAGATTAAGACGGGTTTAATGTCGATGTTGCAAGCAAATAAGTTTAGAGGTCACGAGAAAGACAACCTGCATTACCATATTAGGAACTTTAACCGTCTCACCGCCAGTAGCAAGTTTAAGGATGTTCCACATGACGCCATTAAGATGATGTTGTTTCCATACTCGTTAGATGGACCCGCTAAAATTTGGCTTGAGAAAGAACCGCCAAATTCGATTTTGACATGGGCCGATCTCGTTTCTAAGTTTGTGAACAAGTTTTTTCCACCATCTAAAACAACACATTTGAAAAATGAGATTTCACGATTTGTGCAAAGAAATAATGGAAGTTTTTCAATGGCATGGGAACGATTTAAAGAAATGTTACATGAATGTCCACACCATGATTTTACAGAATTGCATCAAGTTGATACTTTTTATAATGGGCTTAATGATCATGAACGAGATTATTTGAATGCCGCCACGGGTGGTAATTTTTTGTGCAAGACGACAAATGAGGCTTTACAAATCATCGAGAATAGATCTAAGGTTTATAGCCCTCGTAACACACCGGGTGTTGCCAATTTGGGTTCGTCATCACCATCACAATCGTCTCGTATCATTAATGCCTTACATGATGAAGCTAATGAGGAAAATCGGTTTTTTGATAGATTTGCTAATCTTATGTCCCATTGGAAGGCTCAAGAAGCTT
This sequence comes from Glebionis coronaria, assembly GCA_025667525.1. Lineage (NCBI taxonomy): Eukaryota > Viridiplantae > Streptophyta > Magnoliopsida > Asterales > Asteraceae > Glebionis > Glebionis coronaria. The sequence goes on along the minus strand of CM046879.1, from coordinate 107,978,427 downwards.
CCAATTCCGCTTCGGTTAAAGCGGTTGCTAAGAGTTGTTTATCTTGTGGAGGAGCTCATGATCTTTCTTTAACACCCCCAAATTTACACGCAGCGGAATACATCTTTGGGTGCTAAACAATGATACAACAACACATAATTTATAAAGAACGACTCGAAAAAAAGACGTTTTAGATTTATCGTTCCTAAAACATTTGTCAGAGTAGCGTAGTCCCAAGTAATCGTTACCAAAAGATAAGTTAAAATAACATATTAGTTTGTTTTAAAAGTGGAACGATAATTAAATCAAAGAGTTTGAACAACAAAAGCAGTGCATAACTTCATTCCCGTGACCTCCAAGCTTCCACTTCTTGATTACCTGAAATACATGTGAGTAAAACAATCAGCAAAAATGCCGAGTGAATCTATAGGTTGATGAAATCAATTTGAACACAAGCAAAGATTATAAGTTTGTGGCATGCTTATAAGCATCAAATAATAATTTGCATCAACAATGATAATTGTATATAGCATAAATTGCAATAAGCTCATGGAACCGAGCCCTTAGACACTCCCATATCAATCTAATAAGACGAGAGATTTATTAATTGTCGGTTACCTCTAGATTTTTGGTACATTGCCGTATACCTGACTTCTCAATACAATATGCTCAAACAGTGTGGAGGTCGGGCCTAAGCTTCTATGACAAGTCCACAAAAACTGAACCGGGACGGCTTCCCCCATAGATCTATTAATTGTACTAGCGGTTAACCCATCATAGGTTAATTAACGGTCCATAATTGAGGTTTTAACAAAGGCAATCACTTAATGCAATTTAAAGGCAACCACGGGTCCATTCATAGAGGGACAAAGCATACCATGAAAATCTTGTGTTCTAAGTTTATAAAACATGTATTCCCCCTCGCGGGTTTAAAATCATTTAATAACTAGTATAAAGCGAGGCTATAGACTCACCTTAGTACTTATAGTAGTTGAAGACGATCGCCGACGATAGTAGATGCCCGAAAAACACGACAACCGCAACCTAGCAAATAAGGTGCGTACATTAATAATAGACTCGAGAAATAAAGGATACTTAATAAAATCAAACTCAAGTATAAAATCACGACAACTCGAGAGAAAACGATGCAAGTGGTTCTATTATACTCTCCTATATATTCATTTTATTATTATATGCCTTTAATAAAAATCTGCCGGAACATACCGAATGTCCAAGCCGTTTTCCCATACTTAAACATATCAAATTTTTATGATAATACTCAGAGAACTTACTTAATATATATAGAAAGTCCTCCCAAGAGCCCATTAAAAGATTTTACTTCTAAAGTTCCCTGTCCGACTCATCTTTGAATCACAAAATCCGGACAGTTTAGCGACCTTGACTTATAAAACCATTTTGACCATTCTAAACAACTCCGTTTGAAAAACCGCCACTTGATTCTAAAAGTAGACTCAAAATAATAAACTTGGAGCCTGAGAACAGCCCTTGAATCATTTTGAAACTCATTTTATAGTCCCCGAGATTCGATCCAAATATCGACAACAATTTTCGGATTGTGTCGACACTCGTCTCCCGGTACACGAAAATCAAACTAGTGTATCTTCCACCTCGTTTGGAGTTGGAAGGCCTACTTTATATGAAATCGAAGCTAACGAAATTCTCTACAACCCTATCCTATTAGTTAAGTGATTATCAAACAGTAAGACCCCCGAAAACAGCCTCAAACCTACTGCCCAAAATCACCTTTCAAAATCTCCCACAAAATCATGTTTTTGATCAATTCCAACAACTTTTGTCATCAACCTAAGCCCCTAATATCATCATAAACCATTCCTAACACTTGCATCATCATCAAAATCAAAAACCCAAAAATTAAAAATCAACTTTTTAACAAAAACATAGCATGAAAATCTTTTGATCATCACTACTAACACATGCATACAACAAATTTGGATCAAACATAACCAACTTTTCTTGAAAAAATTATATGGTTGCATGTATGAAAATTTTATACCAAATTGTAGCCCTTTGAAAATGGAGAATGGGACTTGTTTTAGTTTCTCTTGTATCAAGCTAAAAAATTTTTGATCATGGTGTTTGTGGTGTTAATGGTGGATGGTTAAAAACAAGGTAGAAGAGAAAGTTGGTTGTTTTTTTTTTGTTAAATGAATTTATTAAAGTAAAAGTGTTAGTGGAAATGTTAGGTATAGTGTGGAGTTAGGGTAGTTTTTGCCCATTTGTGATAGTTTTGGTCCAAAATGTAAATATTAGTTAAAAAGCGGGAAATGACTAAAAGTAAATTTTACACATATTTACGGGACTCGGGTTTCGTAAAAATACTTAAAAGTTTAAACGCACACGAAAAATAATAATATAACGACTCGATACGTAATTAAAACGATATCGTCGAAAATATTAATTATCGAAACGATCGATAATAAAATATAAAATTTTAGGCATCCGTCGGTATCGCGATCACTAGTAGTCCTCGTTACTCGTCAAAATATTAAAATATAATGTTTAATATCGGTTTCAACTTAAACCGTTAAACATAATAATATTTACGTTATAAAATACTTCAAAATAATTGAAAGTAGAATTAAATTATGACCTTATTTTTACGGGTTTTACATCCTCACCACCTTAAGGGAGCGACGTCCCGGCGCTCAACTCGCCTCATACACGAGTTGTTCACTACCCGGAAGGATGACGACATTCCTTAATAAGAATTCCTTACGTTCCCACGTGTATCTCGATCCACGATCTCCACTGGTTCTTTTACAAAACGCAACTTGTCGTCAAGTTGTATCTCACCAAAAAGAAATAAATAAATCCTTATCCACAAGTCACCCGTCAAGCTCGACACATGAAAATTTTATGAATCACACGAAGCTCATTCGACGACAAGAACAGATAACATGATTTTCGGGTAAGTCCAGTTAAAAGGAAAGTTGCAAATTAAAGGATATCCATCAGTCGGATAGCCATGGACACACATCAAAAGAACTAAGAAGAAAAACATTTTCGTCATTGGAGGGTGCTCACATGCGGGTCCCTACTCAAAAGATAATACAAAGATACCATCTCACTTTCGCCAACGCGCATTAAAGTCTCAATAAACATTGTCGTTGAAAGTCAAAAAGATATTACATAATATATGTTCTACATGATCGGACGTCATCGGATGATGCCGTCTCAAGTTCTCACAACTTACGATCATTGACTAGATCACATACCACATAAGTACATAAAAATAAAAGGTCGAACAATAACATCAAGTATAGATTTCCATCGTTAATCATCGAGAAAACCTTGAACGAACCCTTGATAATAACCACTTGATCACAAGAGTCTTTCCACTTGCGGTGTCGGCTTCAACATGCTCCTCGAGGTTGTAACAAATTTATTAACTCCATTCATTAAGAGATTCGGTCCTCAATCATTCCACAAGTACACGCATAAATCCTGGTGACACTTATCGTTTCTTCTTATACACTGCTTCCCGAGATTCATTTTAAACTCAGAATAAAATAGTAATCTTCAATACGAGGAACATAACGAGATAAAAATGACTTCAATAAACGCATAAACGAACAAGATGTGGTAAAATGATTTAAGATTAACGATCGACGAGGGATCTCGACTCACGTAACCGTAAAACATAATAATTCGCAATACTAGAAAAATGAGAGCGAAGAATGAATTAAATATTAACATTAAAATAACGTTTGTCACAATTATCCATCCCGGATTTTGTATTACCTTAAAATTCAATTGAGGTACTTTCTTGATAAAGATGATATATTAAAAATAGAAGTTAAATAGCTTCATATTGGTTGTCTTAAGAAACTTTGAAACAATGAGATGAATTTATTAATTAAATTCGTATTGATGGTTACAATTAGAAAATGTAATTTCCAAATTAAATCATTGTTAGGAATATAAATTAAACCGGTAATTTTCATTACATTAAAAGTAAAGTATGATAAGTCAATTAGTTCAAAAGATAGAGCATAATTTCATTTTAAACATTAGTTTTAGTTATACAAAATATGGTGTATAAATTTGACCTTTTACTTATGATGGTTATTTCGATAATTGAAAATCATTGGAAAAAAATGTATAAACATAAAAATTTTATAATACGTTGTAGAAATACTTAAAGGTGTTTATTATTTCAAAATAAACATGGGATGTATTCGGGTTTCGAAATGTGACAAGATAATAGACGAATACGAATGGAAATAATGGTCAACAGTTAATACGAAATTAACGGTACAAAAGAGGACGAAGCAAATGTCGTATGAATTCTTAGAGAGAATAATAAAATAAAGGCGTTGATGGTAAGACGATAAGAAATAATAGATTAAACAAGTTGTCAATTTTGTTAGTGCGGTTGATGGTTCACCAATATCAGCTCGTTAACTTAGCGGTGGTCGATACATGATCGGAAAGAAGATCCATACAAAATTTTTAATAAATAAAATTCCTAATAATCACTTGTAATTAAAACAAATCGAATGAACGATGTTAGTGTTTAAAGAGAGAAGTCAAAGCACGGTTCACAAGAGTGGATTTCGAGAAAAACGAGAGTGACGGACGTCATCCCGGATATACAGAAATCACTCTAGTGATAATTCATTATTCACGTGCGGAGACATTCCAAAGATCTACTCAGTCGCATAAAGAAGATTGGACAAGAAGGAAGGATAAAACATCGAGACTTTCAAGTCTTTTATCAACAGTTAGTAATTAAACGAACGGTCAAAAGAAATCAGTTATAAGACAAAATGAAGTAACAAGTGAAAAAGCGATAGTCGAGTAAAAACGTATTCGTAAGCGCGTAATTCGTTTAAGAAAAGGTAAGAAAACGTATGCGGATGCATAGAAATTGTGCTACTTGCATAAAATATAAGGGTTTTCAAAACTTCTTTTCATTTTATTTCATTCTATTATGAATACAAGTAAAAAGTTCCTTATTATCAAGATTTTTAAGGTGACTACTATTCAGCCTAGCATGGCTCCTTCTAAATTAGACATAGGTGATCAGGCCATGTATAATTTAGGAATAGCAATGCAGTGCTCAGTTTCGTCGAAAAGTATTACGTTTCTTATGTTTATATATAAACCATGTCATTTGAAAAATGGAATTTAAAAATAGTTTATAAATTTATAGGATACAAGTAATTTGTGAGATATTTAATAAGCAACTTTTAATCTTACGAAAAGTATTTTATAAGACCAAAGTAAAAATAATTGGTGAAAATAATCATAAAACAATATCAGATTTATTTATAATATGACATTAACACAACATATAAAGTAGTCAAAGTTTTGCAAAAAGTGGCAAATAGTAGCTCATAAAACAACCAATGAAATGGTTACAGTTGTTAAGTTTTCAAAGGGTTATAAGATTTAGACGAAAACGTCATGAGATACACGATAAGAATGTCAACGAAGAATGTGAAGGCAAATCAATAACATCGAATGACAAATGAGTCATATATATAAAAAGAATAAATCAATCCATATGTGTATTCTATGTAAGATACTAGACACAACATGCTTTTAAGAAAGTATATTATTCATTTTCAAATTACACCATTAATCCGGTAATTGCTAATCCTAAAATATTTCTATTTTTAAACATTTCCACATGCGACTAGTATTAGTTAGTTGTAAAATAATATTCGTTAAAATTTTACGATCTCAAATGAACTCAAAACTGCTTTGAAATGTTTAAAACCCATGTTTCGAATTTTCTATCAGATTTGACTTTTAAATATGAGCCGATTAATTGACCCGATAAACGACATTTCCAAGACTCGGAGTCTAAAGCATTTTGATGCAAAACGACGTTTCAGACGACTTTCTAGTTTTACCCGAGACCTGAAAACCAATGTAAAATGACCAAAATACCCCTGCAAGTTCTGTGCCGGTTTGACTAGTTTATTTTAAAAACACAGGTTTTACTTTTAAGTTTTGACCTGTTTATACTGTCCCTACAATTTCTCCATTAAATATATTTTTCGACACTTCTTAACGGCTCAAAATATATGCATATATACACACATGTCTTGTGGATTTTATAACAACGAAAAATAAATCTCGTAATGAGCATCAAATAAAATATAGCATGATGAACGACAAAAAATGCTTCAAGGTATTCAACACGAAATTTAGGAAGCAAGACGGTGAAAGACGTTCGTAATTTAGATTCCAAAATGCAATGTAGGCAAATCTCCTTGGTGCCACGATTGTCAAAAACACAAAACATAACAAGAAAAGAATGGAACATTAACATGCTACACTCCGGGAGCGAGAAGGTTAATGAAAAACAAATGATACAATTTTATATAAGTAAAATCGTATTCCAATCTAGCGCCAAAATCTAGACGATGATTTATAAAATGACGATGACGTTACCGAGATATAAGCGAACAATACACTTCAGAGTCGATACATATAACTGTCAACGAATTAAATCTTCGCATGTCGTGTAAAACGATAATAAAAATCAACAAAATATTATGAAAAACCATGATATTATTCAACACGATTATAAGAAGTATTTCAAAATGTATGACTCACACGATAGCGGTTAGTCTATTCCAAGGACACATTGAGCTACACAATGGTCTAGAGATTACGTTAAAAGACGTCCAAGCACAAATAGCCGGAAGACGACTTGAATATCTATATAGATATCACAAAGGGTTAAACAATGAAAGTAACGCGCGCAGATGAAGGTATGTAAGGTCATAATATAAAATTTTTGCAATAAAAGCAATTTAAATACTTCAAAAATAAATACAGAAAGATCTTGAAATTCATTGTATTTATTTAAGTTAATCATTAATAAATGGTAAACTTTTATCGAAAAGTTTAACGACATAAATATATATCGATAAAGGATTATAGTATTTATTTAGAAATACTTAGCAATAAGGCATACATAATAATGTATACTAAAGTTGTAATCCCAGAAGTAGCTTGAACTTGAAGTCACGCGAAATCATGTGCACCGACTCTTTGAAAAATAAAACCGACAGTTATAGTTTAGGTTTTTAGAAAAAGACCTAGTTCTCTATAACTCATGGCTCTGGTACCAATCTTTAACACCCCCAAATTTACACGCAGCGGAATACATCTTTGGGTGCTAAACAATGATACAACAACACATAATTTATAAAGAACGACTCGAAAAAAAGACGTTTTAGATTTATCGTTCCTAAAACATTTGTCAGAGTAGCGTAGTCCCAAGTAATCGTTACCAAAAGATAAGTTAAAATAACATATTAGTTTGTTTTAAAAGTGGAACGATAATTAAATCAAAGAGTTTGAACAACAAAAGCAGTGCACAACTTCATTCCCGTGACCTCCAAGCTTCCACTTCTTGATTGCCTGAAATACATGTGAGTAAAACAATCAGCAAAAATGCCGAGTGAATCTATAGGTTTATGAAATCAATTTGAACACAAGCAAAGATTATAAGTTTGTGGCATGCTTATAAGCATCAAATAATAATTTGCATCAACAGTGATAATTGTATATAGCATAAATTGCAATAAGCTCATGGAACCGAGCCCTTAGACACTCCCATATCAGTCTAATAAGACGAGAGATTTATTAATTGTCGGTTACCTCTAGATTTTTGGTACATTGCCGTATACCTGACTTCTCAATACAATATGCTCAAACAGTGTGGAGGTCGGGCCTAAGCTTCTATGACAAGTCCACAAAAACTGAACCGGGGCGGCTTCCCCCATAGATCTATTAATTGTACTAGCGGTTAACCCATCATAGGTTAATTAACGGTCCATAATTGAGGTTTTAACAAAGGCAATCACTTAATGCAATTTAAAGGCAACCACGGGTCCATTCATAGAGGGACAAAGCATACCATGAAAATCTTGTGTTCTAAGTTTATAAAACATGTATTCCCCCTCGCGGGTTTAAAATCATTTAATAACTAGTATAAAGCGAGGCTATAGACTCACCTTAGTACTTATAGTAGTTGAAGACGATCGCCGACGATAGTAGATGCCCGAAAAACACGACAACCGCAACCTAGCAAATAAGGTGCGTACATTAATAATAGACTCGAGAAATAAAGGATACTTAATAAAATCAAACTCAAGTATAAAATCACGACAACTCGAGAGAAAACGATGCAAGTGGTTCTATTATACTCTCCTATATATTCATTTTATTATTATATGCCTTTAATAAAAATCTGCCGGAACATACCGAATGTCCAAGCCGTTTTCCCATACTTAAACATATCAAATTTTTATGATACTACTCAGAGAACTTACTTAATATATATATAGAAAGTACTCCCAAGAGCCCATTAAAAGATTTTACTTGTAAAGTTCCCTGCCCGACTCATCTTTGAATCACAAAATCAGGACAGTTTAGCGACCTTGACTTATAAAACCATTTTGACCATTCTAAACAACTCCGTTTGTAAAACCGGCACTTGATTCTAAAAGTAGACTCAAAATACTAAACTTGGAGCCTGAGAACAGCCCTCGAATCATTTTGAAACTCATTTTATAGTCCCCGAGATTCGATCCAAATATCGACAACAATTTTCGGATTGTGTCGACACTCGTCTCCCGGTACACGAAAATCAAACTAGTGTATCTTCCACCTCGTTTGGAGTTGGAAGGCCTACTTTATATGAAATCGAAGCTAACGAAATTCTCTACAACCCTATCCTATTAGTTAAGTGATTATCAAACAGTAAGACCCCGAAAACAGCCTCAAACCTACTGCCCAAAATCACCTTTTAAAATCTCCCACAAAATCATGTTTTTGATCAATTCCAACAACTTTTGTCATCAACCTAAGCCCCTAATATCATCATAAACCATTCCTAACACTTGCATCATCATCAAAATCAAAAACCCAAAAATTAAAAATCAACTTTTTAACAAAAACATAGCATGAAAATCTTTTGATCATCACTACTAACACATGCATACAACAAATTTGGATCAAACATAACCAACTTTTCTTGAAAAATTTATATGGTTGCATGTATGAAAATTTTATACCAAATTGTAGCCCTTTGAAAATGGAGAATGAGACTTGTTTTAGTTTCTCTTGGATCAAGCTAGAAAAATTTTGATCATGGTGTTTGTGGTGTTAATGGTGGATGGCTAAAAACAAGGTAGAAGAGAAAGTTGGTTGTTTTTTTTTTTTGTTAAATGAATTTATTAAAGTAAAAGTGTTAGTGGAAATGTTAGGTATAGTGTGGAGTTAGGGTAGTTTTTGCCCATTTGTGATAGTTTTGGTCCAAAATGTAAATATTAGTTAAAAAGCGGGAAATGACTAAAAGTAAATTTTACACATATTTACGGGACTCGGGTTTCGTAAAAATACTTAAAAGTTTAAACGCACACGAAAAATAATAATATAACGACTCGATACGTAATTAAAACGATATCGTCGAAAATATTAATTATCGAAACGATCGATAATAAAATATAAAATTTTAGGCATCCGTCGGTATCGCGATCACTAGTAGTCCTCGTTACTCGCCAAAATATTAAAATATAATGTTTAATATCGGTTTCAACTTAAACCGTTAAACATAATAATATTTACGTTATAAAATACTTCAAAATAATTGAAAGTAGAATTAAATTATGACCTTATTTTTACGGGTTTTACACTTTCCGAGTGCATCACCGCGGATGGTAACACTTCGAGTGCTTATGTAGCAACGAGAACTTACAACCAAAACGGTCAAGGTTCCCGCCCAAATCAAGCTCCACCAAATCAAAATGTTAACAATTATCGAAACAACAACCAAGGTAATTACCAAGGCAATTCACGCAATTACAACAAAGGGAATTATCAAAATGGGAATGGACAAATTTCTAATCAAAACCAAAACCGTGATTTTCAAAACACTACACAAGGTTTTCAAAATGCTCACACTAAAAATTTGCAAGGAGAATTTTTGGATTATGCTAAAGCAAATGATGCTAAATTTGATAACATGCAACGTGAGATGATTAGCTTAAGATCCGAGTTGAAAAACGAGCTAAAAATGAACTTGCTAATGAACTTAAAACTCATGCAAACAAAATGGAAGGAAATGTCCAACGTCTTCAACAAAATCAACAAAAGATGGAATTAGGACAACATGAGATTAAGCAAGAGTTATTAAAAGCGGATGCTAGGCAATCAAAATTTGAGGACCGAATGGCTAAGATGTTTGAAGCAATCATGTGTAAATCCTCTTCCTCGGGTGGTCTTCCTAGTGATACCATTGCAAACCCGAAGGGAGAAATGAAGGTTATTACTACACGAAGTGGTAAAACTTTCAAGGAACCAATCTCTCGTCCAAGTACTTCTACGGAGAAGGAAATCGAGAAAGAACCCGAGGTGATGGTCGAAAAGGAGCACATTACAATCCCACGAAGTAGCGCTCAAACCACACCTACGGTTGAACCCACACCAATCATGGAACCCGAGTTTCCAAGGCCGTTGCCTAATGACCAACCCACACCACCTTTACCCTACCCTTCGAGACGAAACAAAGAGAAGTTGCAAGAACGTAATAAACAACAAATCGAGCTTTTTATAAAAATGTTTCAACAAGTGCATTTTGATGTGAGTTTAGCCGACGCTTTGTTGTATATGCCTCGTTTCGCTTCCACTTTTAAAAGTATGATGAGCGATAAGGAAAAGATTTCAAAGCTTGCTAATTGTTCTTCGGTTTATCTTAACCGCATACCGGAAAAAGTTGGTGATCCCGGAAAGTTTCTCATTCCTTGTGACATACAAGATATGAAAGAATGCCTCGCCTTGGCTGATCTTGGTGCGAGCATTAATTTGATGCCATTTTCCATTTGGAATTCGCTTTCGCTTCCGGCTCTCATTCCTTCGAACATGTCCATCGAGATGGCCGATCATTCTACGATTATGGCATGTGGAGTAGCCGAAGATGTTTTCGTGAAAGTGGGGAAGTTCTACTATCCCGTTGATTTTATAGTAGTTGACATCCCCGCGGATCCTCAAGTTCCTCTAATTTTAGGTCGTTCATTTTTAGACACTTCGAGATCGCTTATCGATGTTCATGCGAGAACTATCACTTTAAGATTCAACGAAGAGGAACTTGTTATAAACGCTACTCAAAACTCGAAACCTTCTCATGTTTATGCAATCGCTACCATCAATCACATTGACATCGTTGATGTGGTTTGCGATGAGTTTTCACAAGAAGTGTTAGGTTTTTCTGATAGCTCGTCAAGTGGCAATCCCACTATTTTGGATCCGATTCTTGCTAATTCCACACCAAATCTCACTCCATTCCAAGGAGGCGATCTCACTTCAAATGAAATCGACAATGAAGATGAGGTGTTGATTAGTGATGATACTTCTATTCCACCATTTCTTTCACCGATGGAAGTTATGAGTGTTGAACCAAAATCTTCAATCGAGGAACCACCTATCCTTGAATTGAAAGATCTTCCTTCTCACCTTGAATATGCATTCTTGGAAGGTGATGACAAGTTGCCGGTTATTATAGCAAAAGGTCTTGCTAATGATGAAAAAACCGAGCTCTTGAAAGTTCTTAAGGCTCATAAAGGGGCAATTGCGTGGAAAATATCCGACATTAAGGGTATTGACCCAAAATTTTGTACTCACAAGATTTTAATGGAGGAGGACTACAAACCCGCAATTCAAAGTCAAAGAAGGGTGAATCCCAAAATTCACAATGTCATCAAAAAGGAGGTCCTTAAACTCCTTGACGCGGGAATGATTTATCCTATATCTAGCCCATGGGTGAGCCCAATCCATTGTGTCCCTAAAAAGGGAGGAATGACCGTTGTGCCTAATGAAAACAACGAGTTAATTCCCACTCGTGTTGTGACCGGTTGGAGGGTGTGTATTGACTACCGAAAGTTAAATGACGCCACTCGTAAAGACCACTTTCCTTTGCCCTTCATGGATCAAATGTTGGAGCGACTTGCGGGAAATGAATTCTATTGCTTTTTGGATGGTTTTTCCGGTTACTTTCAAATCCCTATCGACCCTCGTGATCAAGAGAAGACTACGTTTACGTGTCCTTATGGAACATTCGCTTATCGTAGGATGCCTTTCGGACTTTGTAATGCACCCGGTACGTTTCAACGGTGTATGATGGCGATTTTTCACGATATGATCGAGAAGTCGATGGAAGTGTTTATGGACGACTTCTCGGTGTTTGGAAATTCGTTCACGTCATGTTTATCTAACCTCGAGCAAATGTTAAAACGTTGTGAAGAAACCAATCTTGTGCTTAATTGGGAAAAATGTCATTTCATGTGTAAACAAGGAATCGTCTTAGGACATAAGGTGTCGAAGGCGGGGATTGAGGTCGATAAAGCTAAGGTAGACGTCATCGCCAAGTTACCTCATCCCAAAACCGTTAAGGGAGTTAGGAGTTTCCTAGGCCACGCGGGCTTTTATCGTCGTTTCATCAAGGACTTTTCGAAAATCTCTCGACCTATGACACACCTTCTCGAGAAGGATGCTCCTTTTAACTTCAATGAGGATTGTGTTAAGGCTTTTGAAACTCTCAAAAGGAAACTTACCGAAGCTCCCATTCTTGTTGCTCCTAATTGGGAATTACCCTTTGAAATCATGTGCGATGCAAGTGACTATGCTATAGGGGCGGTTTTAGGGCAACGTTATGACAAGCATTTCCGTCCTATCCACTATGCTAGTAAGACGATGGCCGAGTCTCAATTAAAGTACACCACAACGGAAAAGGAATTCCTTGCCGTGTTCTATGCTTTTGAGAAATTCCGACCTTATCTCGTCTTGACTAAAAGCATCGTGTATACCGACCATTCGGCTATCAAGTATCTCTTAGCTAAGCAAGATGCTAAGCCGAGATTGCTTCGTTGGATGCTCCTCCTCCAAGAATTTGATGTCACCGTGCTTGACAAAAAAGGAGCCGAGAATCTAGCGGCCGATCATCTCTCTCGTCTAGAAGATCCTCACAAAGATGTTTTCGTGAACAAGGAAATCACCAAAACATTTCCTCTCGAGACTCTCGGTGTAGTGAATTCTAAAGACACCACCCCATGGTTTGCCGACATTGCAAATTACCATGCGGGCAATTTCATAATCAAGGGTATGACGACACAACAAAAACGAAAATTCTTTCGTGACGTCAAGTTCTATTTTTGGGACGACCCTTATCTCTTTCGGATTTGTGGGGATCAACTCATTCGACGTTGTGTTTTTGGTGCCGAAGCTTCTAATATCCTTAGAGCTTGTCACGAGGGACCCACGGGTGGTCACCACGGTGCTAATCTCACGGCTAAGAAAGTGTTCGATGCCGGTTTCTTTTGGCCTTCTATCTATCGTGATGCACACGCACTTGTAAAGTCGTGTGATTCGTGCCAACGTCAAGGAAAATCGTCTCAACGTGATGAAATGCCACAAAACATAATTCAAGTGTGTGAGATTTTCGACATATGGGGAATAGACTTTATGGGGCCGTTCCCATCGTCTCATGGCAACAAATATATCCTCGTCGCTGTGGACTACCTTTCTAAGTGGGTGGAAGCTAAGGCTTTGCCTACTAATGATGCTCGTGTGGTAGTGAAGTTTTTGAAGCAACTATTCTCTCGGTTCGAAACCCCTCGTGCTATTATAAGCGATCGTGGAACCCATTTTTGTAATAACCAATTCGAAAAGGTTCTAAAGAAATATGGAGTTACTCATCGTCTTTCTACGGCTTATCACCCGCAAACGAGTGGGCAATTCGAGGTTTCGAACCGAGCTTTAAAGAGGATTTTAGAGAGGTCAATTGGAGAAAACCGTGCTTCATGGTCCGACAAACTTGATGACGCTTTATTGGCCTTTAGGACCGCTTATAAGACACCTATTGGTTGCACTCCTTATAAGTTAGTCTATGGGAAGAATTGTCATTTGCCCATTGAGTTGGAGCACAAGGCATATTGGGCCCTTAAGCATGCAAACTTTGACTTGAAGACCGCGGGAGATCACCGGAAAATACAATTGAATGAATTGGATGAATTAAGAGATAATGCTTATGAAAATTCATTAATTTTTAAAGAAAAGACTAAAAAGTTTCATGATTCAAAGATTAAAAACCGGGTTTTTAACGTTGGTGATCAAGTGTTGCTTTTTAACTCTCGTCTTAAGATATTTTCCGGGAAACTGAAATCTCGTTGGTCGGGTCCGTTCACCATTACACAAGTGTTTCCATATGGGACCATTGAGCTAGCTCAAGATGATGGTCCTAATTTCAAGGTGAATGGACATAGGCTTAAGCACTACTTTGGTGGGGAAATTCCTTCAATGGTTGCCCTCGACCAAGTCACCTTCCCCAATGATAATTAGCATTGAGGGGATCGAGCCGAGCTCATGACTCGGTAATCAAAAACGAGGTGCCTCGTGGGGGAGATCCCATGCTTATTCTTTATGCTTACTATTCACTAATAAGGGGACTTGTACCCTTTCAACTCGTTGTCTCGTGGTTGTTTGTGATTGTGTTATCTAGATCATCATTAACGATTGAAGACTCTCGTGTTCGTTTACGTGAGCCTCCATCGTTCGTTTGAAGAAGTTTTTCATGATTCCATGACATATCCTTTATTGTTCTAACAATTATCTTTTAGCATACTTAATAAACGGCTTTAGATATATTGTTGATCACCCTTTCCATGCTAGATCCTAAGCATTCGATTCTTCGTCTCTAGTATGGGGGTGCTCCACCTTTAGACTCGAAACATTGAGGACAATGTTTACTTTTAGTATGGGGGGGTGAATAGGTACTTGCTTTGCTATGCCCTCACGCTCTCCAACTTTCAATGTTTTGTTGCTAATAAGGCTAAAAATGGCCAAATTTTAAATTTTTTCTTAGTTTTCATAAGTGTTTTTAAGACACGAATGTATATTTTCCGATGGGTAGAATAAGAGTTAATTTTTGACTTGATGGGCATTTGGAGCCATTTGCATTCCTTAACCCGCTCAATTCAAGTTTTGCTAGACTTTTATATAGGGAGCTTTAAAAGCGAAAGTCTTAATTCATACGGGTTAAGAACAAGAACTTTTCGCAAGTTCCTATAATTGATCCTAGAAAGTCACTTATCAATGGAACTATAAAATGCATTCTCTAAACTTGAAAAAGTCCAAGAAAGTGCAAGATCCTATAGGTGGCTTGAAAACCCAAAACTTTGATTTGATATAGTCTTAATGAATGCTAATCCAAATTTGGCTTAATTTTGACTTGCATGGCTAAGTATTCACGAGTCTCTTTAATTAGAGGTCTTTATATAGTGAAGAACGAGAAATGATAGAGTTAGACAAGTGATCATGCTAAACGTAGAACATGAAAGTGTTCTTTCAAAAACTCATATGTTTTTAATTGTGGCTTTTTCTTCCCATAAGATCAATGCATTAGGAATAAATCATAATTGCAATAAGTAAGGTCGTACAATTTGAAAGGTTACTTAGCCTCTAGCGCAAGATCGTTTAAAAGTTGCTCGGGGTTGAATAGAGTTCATAGCCAAGGCATAACTTATTGAAGCGGGACGCGAAGATTGGCGATTATCCAAAAAGGCCCTAACAAGGCATGAGGAGCCCTATTTTTGCTAAAGATCTAAGATGATGTGAAGTATCATTATTCCTAAATCAATATGAAGGATCGAGACACACGAAAAAAAGAAATTGCTCCCCTAAAGATCATGGAGAAAGTCTATCCAAAAAGACCCTAACAAGGTATGAGGATAAATATATCCAAGTCCGAAAAGGAGGCGGATCGTTGTATATCAAAATCCAAAGTAAAGATTGAAGAAAAATGATGAAGTCGTGGTCCTAATATGAAGAATCTCTCAAAAACGTCAAGTGAAGAAATTCCAAATATATGAAGAGAAGACCATAATTTCAAGAACGTCTTCCCAAGATTTGAAGTATGATGTACATGCCAAATATCGGTCCGAGAAAGGTCTCAAATCGTGAAACGAGTTATGCCAAGATATGAACTTAAGGAGATACACGAGAAGCCATTTTAAAAGATTTTGTCCTTCGGCTAACTATTGATCAAATCGTGCTACTTTGCTTTCGGACTAATAACTACTCAAATAAGTCAATATGAATCACTTGTGATCCATGACCAATAGATAAAAAATACTAGTAACCCATTTTTTTTATTATTTTTTTTATAATAACTAGGATTGCGGGGAGAAAAAGTATTACACAATTTGGACGTATGAGTAGTGTTAGCATTGTGACTTGTACCAACAATGATCTCGTTTTTGCACTTAGCATGGAATGTATGACAATCAAGGATGACGAAGTTTACTCTAAGGGACATTTACTTGTTTCTATTCTTTGACCCTAAAAGTCACTTTTTGTGATGAAAATCATACATTATGTCTTTACACATCTTCATAGTATGTTGCAAGTCCTTTTACTCTTCAATAAAGGTTAATAAAATTGAACTTTGGTGATGCTTAGATACTTTATTCTAGCATTGCGTGAGGGCACGGCAATGGCTTAGTATGGGGGAGTGATGAGATGGCATTTATACATGATCTCATCGTTCTTTTCGGGCTTTAAATGCATAAAAATGTCATAAAATACCATATGTATTCTTGTGTTTGTTTACTTGTGTGTTTTAGGTATGGATATCGTGAAAAAGACAAAAGATCACAAGTTACAAGGAAAAACGGACACGAGAAACGAAGCCGTACAAAGAACCGGGCCCTAATCATGGAATACTCAACAAATACCCTTGAAGACTTGAAGACAAACAAGATTGATCCTCATTTATTGAAGAAATGACACTTAAAACCCTTGTATATTGATAATTACAAGTTTGGTCCCTTAAGTTTGTCAAAATTACACAAAAGGTCCTTCAACTTTGAAGAAATGGCAAGATTAGTCCCTCAACTATTCAACATTGTCAATTATGGTCCCTCATCAAGCCAAAGATACATTGAAGACCTTTGAAGATCAAGAATGTCCAAAATCAGTCCTTCAAATATGCAAAAGTGGCAAAAATAACCCTTGAAACACTTTTTGGAAAGTTTGGTGCCAAAAGTGACAAAAGCTAAAAGTTATTTACAAAGGAATGGGAGTTTGTAAGCTGAAAAACGTGTTATACATATTTTGCCAAAGAACAAGGACCTAAGTTGCCATTTCCAAACTTCAAATCCCATAACACGCGCCAAACACTTACTTTCCCCCAAAATCAGATCAACTTACCACTATTCACCCTTCTTCACCCCCAGAATTTACTCACTTAAAACAAAGGGTAAATCTCAATTACCCTGGCACATGTGTGATTCACACATGCAGAAACACATCCCACACACAAAACCCTCATCTCCACTCACCAATAGGCCCCACCATTCAACACGTCAACCAATGAAATTGCAACTTACTCTCCAAGCAATCTGACGTGTCCAAATCAACAGCCAAGGTTCCTTGCTTCACCCCAAAGCTATTATAAACGGCTTGGATGCATTTGGACAGCTCATTCCATCAAATGATCTAGAAGAACTCAAGGGCATTTTAGAGAATTCACTTCTAGGGTTTGTGAATATTGTAGCCAGGCATTTGCCTATAAAAGGAGACCTCAACATGTGAGAGTCCCTTTGTTCCAGTTTTAGGCTATCAATCTTTGTAATTCCTTTTTAAGTTTAATAAAATTTGAATTTCTGAAAATATTGAATTCTATTTTTGATTTGATTAAAAGTTGGTGTTTGAGTAGCCTAATTCTGAGTTCCATTTGATTGTTAAGACCTACCTTAATCTTGTGGTTAAGGCACGTCTTGGTTCATAAGGTTTTTAAGGATCAAATACCTTGAAATCGTAGGTTCTGTTTTGGCTTATTTAGTGTACTAACCCTTGGCCATTTTCTATAAGCTCTTACAAGATTGTTGACACCAAGCTTGTGAAGGGATTAGAGCCCTTGGTTGAGTTGTTTGTTGCTTGTGTTGAAGACATCAAGTCCTTGAGGTTCTACTTTGAACCATCAACCAAGGCAGTTTGCATCATCTTCATTGAAGTACCTTGGTCTTGTTCTAGTTGTTGAACAAGGTCCAAGGAGCATAGTTGGCCTTCCTAGGATGTTGTGGAAGGCAGGTATAATCTCTTGGTTAAGATTCCCCTAAAAATTTCATGTTTATGACTGTTTTGAATTTGGTGCTTTGATTTTGAGTATTTGTGTTTGTGTCTCTGATTTTTGAGTTTGATTGTGTTAGTTGCTATCTAGTAAGTGTTTTTGATCATTAAAATCAGTAGGTTATTAGTTGAAATCACAAGTTCCTTTGTTAAGTGGTAGATTAAGGAGTGTTTGGGTCTACTGCATGATTTGGATTTGTGGTTTGCTAAGTGGTTGTTTTGTGTAAGCAAGAGTTGGTATCTGTTATTTAGGTGCTAGTGTTCATCTGTTTGCAGGTTTGAAGGTTTTGAACACATAGATTCATAAATAGGCTATAAAATCTTAAATACTTGGTAAAATTGGCTAGGATTTTGAGGAAACCTAGATCTAAGCTTAGGCTAGGGCTAATAAGTGCTAAACCTTAGTTAATCACACCAGGGAAGAAGGATTTGAGGCTTGAAATTGGATCAAGTGTCAAATAGATCAGCAAAACTTGTCTGCATATTGTTCATTGTTCATCAGAAACATTTTGTGCTTTGATCTTGTTATTTACTTTGATTCAGTGTTTGATTCTTGTTGCTTTGTGTTTATTCTTAGTTTATATAGCTTGTGTATGCATCCTGTTAAGTTTGGTTGGCTTATTCAGTCTAAATCTGCTTATTAAGTGCTTAACTGCTTATTTCCATATCTGGTGCATATCTGGTGACTGTTTGGCTTATTGTGGCTTATTGTGTGAACCAATTTGTGATTTTCTTGTTGCTATTGACTCCTTGTGATTCACTGATCAAAAGGGTGCCTTTGTTTCCAATTGAATCAAACCAGAACTCTCAAATAAGCTTGGTCAAATAGTCAAAGCAGTGGGAACTCCTTTCCCCTACTAGTTGCCACTGATAGTGTATAATTAGGTTCAGCTTATCAATAAGCTATAATAGCTTATTCCAACCAGAAACAACTTTGTTTTTGTAATAGGTGCTCATATTTTGACCCATTTGTTCATACTGGAGCATTTGGTGGGTTGACTTTAGGGTTTGACTAGAAAACTAACTCCATTGACTTTTTCATAAGTTCATTTGTGCTTATTCTGGCTTATTGGTTGTGCTTATTGGATTTTTGTTGATTGATTGTGCTTATTGAGTCCATTTGAAATCTTTTGCAAGTTGAATCAAGTCCTGAGGTGCCCTAAATCTCTAAAACGACTATTTTGTCTTTTAGTGAATTTTTACTTTGCTTATTTCTGGCTTATTGAGTGAGCTTTTTCAAAATTTCTTTTTACAGATCTCATAAGCATCCCAAAAGAAGGTTGTGTGTCAAATTAGAGCTTATGGCATTAGCTTATTGCTTAATGGGCTGAAAAGCCCAATAAGAATAAGCTGAGTGTTAAATAAGCTGTGATAAGCTCATATTCAGCTTTTGGGCCTTTAGAGTTTTGTTCTTAGAATTGAATTTTGAGTCAGATAGGGCTTTTCCAAGTCAATTGGGCCAATTTTGACTTTTTGGGCCCAAAAGCCCAATTTGGTTGACTGTTTTTGGTTTTGGCCCATTTGAGGGCCCAATAGGGGTATTCTGGTAATTTCAATTTGATTTTCTGATTATTTAGGTTAAAATAAACTAGTTTGCAAGTTTTTAGAATTTTTTATAATTTTTGGATTTTTAATATTATTTTATTATTATTTTATTATTATTTTTAAAATTTCACATTTTCCAACTTTTTACATTTTTCTTAGCTTTAATACATTAAAATAGGAATTTAGCAACTTTTAGAATAATTTTATCTCTTTTAGATTAATTTTTATAATTATTTTAAGTTTTAATAGTTTTTAAATCATTTTAAATAGTTTTTATTAGTTTAAAAATTTCTAAAAATAGTTTTTAATCTTTTTATGTCATTTTAGAGGTTTACCAATTGAAAAATCTTCAGTTGGGCTTTTTGATAATTTATTTGATTTTTAGGGCTTTAATTAGCATTTAAAAATTGAATATTTAATTATTTAAAGGTTTGAAAAAGTTTTGATCATTGGTAAACTCTTAGTTTATTTACTTTGATTTTTGATTAATTTTTGGTAATTTTTGGAATTTATTTTTATTTTTGTGATTTTTAAGGTTCTACGTTTTAACTTTCTAGTAGTGTTTATTTTTATTTTTACGTCTTCGTCATCTTCTTTTCTCATCCCCTTCTAAACCAATCATTAATCACAAACATTTAACAAGTTTTTCACACACATATACCTCCTTGGGAAACGAACTTTCATACCTTAAGGGTCATTAGTGTTGATTTTCCTAAATCATCACTCGATACTTACCGCTTTTACGCACCTTTTCCTAAAGGTCGTATTTTACCACAATCAGTGATTGTTTTAAGTTCAATACAGAATTCCCTAATAGGCTTTTGCCGGATCAGATTGAGTTTTTGGATAGTGATGTCTCAAGGTCCAAAATTCGAGAGGCTGTTTGGGAGTGTGGAGGAAATAAGTCCCTGGGCCTGACGGGGTTCACGTTTGAATTCTTTCATCAGTTTTGGAATCTAATAGGGTCGGATTTATGTGAAGGAGTGGAATGGTTCTTCCTTTCCGAGGGGTAGAAATGCTTCATTCATCATACTGATTCCTAAGGTAATTGAAGCTAAATTTGTCAATGAATTTTGACCTATAAGCCTTATTGGGAGTGTGTATAAACTCATTACTAAGATTCTAGCTAATAGATTATCTTTCGTTATCTCGGATCTTGTGTCTTCATCCCAATCAGCTTTTATCTGTAAACGGCAGATTTTGGATGGTCCATTTATGTCGAATGAATTTATATCATGATGTAAGCGGAAAAAGGAACGAGTGCTCATTTTCAATGCTGATTTTGCAAAGTCTTATGATTCCGTTAGATGGTATTATCTCTTAGAAGTTCTACGTGATTTTGGTTTTGGTACCAATTGGTGTAAATGGATAAGGGGCATTTTCACTTCTTCCATGGGGCCAGTTCTCATAAATGGCTGCCCCACTTTAGAATTTCCGTTTCATTGTGGCTTGAAACAAGGTGATCCTCTAGCTCCCTTTCTATTTTTACTTGTTATAGAATCGCTTCATATTTCTATTTCGAATGCGGTCTCGGAGGGGGTGTTTAAAAGTCTTCTATTACGTGATTCTCTTAATATTAGCCATCTTTTTTATGCGGATGACGTTGTATTTATTGGTGAATGGTCTCACGATATCACTTTGGTGCGCATCCTTAAGTCTTTTTATCTAGCGTCGGGGCTGAGGATTAATCTTCAAAAAATCCACGTTATGGGGTCTGGAGTACCGAACGAAGAGATCAGGTACGGTACTTCTCTTATAGGCTGCGACATTATGACTTTTCCTTTTAAACATCTTGGAGTGCCGGTTGGTAATTATATGTCACAAATATCTTCTTGGAGTGATATAGTGCAGAAAGTGCAATTAAGGTTATCGAAATGGAAGAGTAAGACTTTATCTATAGGTGGCCGTTTAACCCTTGTGAAATCAGTTTTTGGAGTGACTTCATTGTATTATATGTCGATCTACAAAGCTCCAAAAGGTGTCTTAAAAACTCTTGAATCGTTAAGGAGCAGATTTTTCAATGGTTGTGGTTCCATGGAGAGGAAAATTACTTGGGTTGCGTGGGAAAAGATTTGGCTTCCAAGGTTAAAGGAGGTCTTGGAGTTTCTAGTTTATTCGCTCTAAACCGTGCGCTTCTTTTAAAGTGGGTGTGGCGATTTTTATGTAATGATGGTTCCTTATGGTCGCGAGTTATTAATGCCACATATGGTAATTCTATTGAGGCTCATTCTGTTAAATTATCCTTTCCTTGGTGTGTTATTCTTATGGAGTTGCATAGTTTGGTGGGAAAAGGTTTTGATTTTATGTCCCGTATTATGAAGCGGGTTGGAAATGGGGATAATACAAAATTATGGACGGATAACTGGATGAATGACGGGCCATTGTGTAATCGGTTTCCTCCCCTTTTTGCTCTCGAATGCTCTAAAGATATATCAGTGGCTAATAAATTTAGAGCTTCTGATTTTAAAGCCTCGTTTCATCGAGAGATAAGAAGTGGAGCAGAAAAGCACCAACGGCTTGACTTGATTGCGTTAGTTGATATGGTATCCATTTCTTCTGCTGAAGACCGGTGGCGGTGTGATTTAAATGGATATGGGATGTTCCTTGTTAAAGACTTTCGGGGGCGAATTGATGACTTTTGCTTCCTTCTTCATCTGAGGTCACAAAATGGTTGAAGTGTCTTCCGATCAAAGTTAATATTTTTTCTTGGCGTGCGAGACTAGATCGGCTTCCAACGAGGTGTAACCTTCACAGTCGTGGAGTGAAGGTGGAAACCATTTTATGTCCGATCTGTGGTACAGATCCGGAAGATATTAATCACTCCTTATTTAATTGTGATTTGACGAAGTCTATTTTGCGTCGTATATGCCAGTGGTGGGATCTTCGGTACCATGAGTTTACTTCATTCGCGGACTGGAATGTGTGGTTTTTGTCGACTAGAATTCCTGTAAACACCAAACGACTTTTGTAGGGGGGGGGGGCTTTTAATGTGGCTTGGTGGCATCTATGGAAGTTCCGCAATGACTTTTTTTTCAATATGAACCTTCCTAGGCGATCGGTTCTTTTTGACAACATTGTTTCCCGTGCTTTTATGTGGTGTAATAGCAGGTGTTCTAAGTCCATTTCTTGGGATTTTTGGGAAAAGAACTCGTATTTGATTTCCATGTAATGTTTTTCTTTTCTCTAGCATCTTGTTAGTTTTTTCAATGAAATTTTGCCGTTAAAAAAAATTAAAAAAATGCTTTATCTTTAATATAGAAATGTTGTTCATCAATATAATACGTTGTTCATCAATAAAATAAATAAAAAAGATTTATTGATAAAAAAACGATGTTCGTCAATAAAAAGAGTGGTTTTATCAATAAAACATGTTTATCAATAAAAAGAGTGATTCTTAAATTAAAAAATAGCGCTCATCAATTAAAACAATGGTTCATCAAGAGAAATACGTTTTTCATCAATATAAAACATTTTTTTATCAAGAAAAGAAATGGCAATCAATTAAAAAAATGATGTTCATTAAACAAAAAGAGTGGTTCATCAATAAAAATAATGTTATATATAAAAAATCACGTTCATTGGTTCTATAGAATTAACGTTTTTTTTTTCGTTTTTTTAAAACCTTTGCTTTTTTTGTTATCACAATGTTCGTCAATAAAAAAGTCACATTGTTTCTCGATTTAAAAAGTATAAAAAAGTTCATAATGTTATTTAGTTAAGAGATAGCGAATAGTAAGCCAACAAATGTAAAAAAGAAATAAAAGGCATGGGCTTAAGGCGAGGCACAACAATAATCATGTGTGATCATGATTTTTCTTGTCACTTTATCTTTCTTTCTTGAATGCTTATAAATGATTTCTTTTCACAATAAGACGACCGAGTTTAATTTAATTAAAATTCATTCATAAAATTAAAAAACATTACATAATAATTAAAAACATTACAAAGATAGAGTTCAGATCTATAAGGAAGAGGAACCCAAAAAAGTAGAAAGGAATACATCTCCACCCTTAATTCTTTTTCAATCTAATGATCATCAATCTTC
This sequence comes from Glebionis coronaria, assembly GCA_025667525.1. Classification (NCBI taxonomy): domain Eukaryota; kingdom Viridiplantae; phylum Streptophyta; class Magnoliopsida; order Asterales; family Asteraceae; genus Glebionis; species Glebionis coronaria. The sequence continues at coordinate 107,954,669 of CM046879.1, read as the reverse complement.
CTCACAACTATATATAAAACCTAGAAAAACACAAATAACTCTCATTTATTAAAAATATTCTCTCTCTAAAAATAACACACACCCTATCACCCACCAACCACTCACCGGATAATCAAAAACCATCGCCGGAAAATTAAAACCCATCACCGGTGACTCATCGAATCCACGTCGAAAATAAAAAACATCCACTAACACCTTAATCCACCAACCCTGATCGAAATCACACATAAAAAACGTCGGAAAACATTAAATTTGGCCAAAAAAATCGAATCTCTCCGGAAAATATCACTCGTCGATTTAAAAAGATATTTGTTTATCTCAATAAAACCACACAAACTAAACCACTTGGTAATTGTAAAAAACCAGGTGTGTGATTTGTTACAGATTGTTGAAAAATCAAGATCTATGAAAAAATATATCTTTGATTTGTTAAAATGGTTGAGAGATCAATTAAATATATTATTTATGTTTGGATCTATATTGTTGGGTCAAAGCTTCATTGAGATAGTAGTTTTTTTCAATTGAAATATGGGTAAGCTACACAGAGAGAAGAGTATTAGAAATTTGTGTAGAGACATATCATGAAAGTGGTCAATAAAAAAAGAAATAAAAAAGAGGACACCAAAGTTCTCCCGTTGAAGAAATTATTGACATGTAAAAGATATTTAAGTTAGGATTCATATTTTTAAAGGATAAAGATACATGATAATATTCCCTATAGCTTTTTGTCGTGTAAATTTCCTTTTTTTAACTTCTATTCAAGCTCATCAATATGATATTATACAAAATTAAATGTAATTTTGCTTAAATCATATGTAATTTTATACAAAATTACGCGTAATTTTGCTCAAATCATATGTGATTTTATATAAAGTTACACGTAATTTTGCTCAAATTACATGTGATTTTATACAAAATTACATGTAATTTTGCTCAAATCACATGTGATTTTATAAATAATTACATGTATTTTTGCTCAAATCACATGTGATTTTATAAAATAACTACATGTAATTTTGCTCAAATTACTTGTGATTTTATACAAAATTACATGTAATTTTGCTCAAATCACATGTGATTTTATAAATAATTACATGTAATTTTGCTCAAATTACATGTGATTTTATATAAAATTACATGTAATTTTGCTTTAAATCACATGTGATTTTATAAACAATTACATGTAATTTTGCTCAAATTACATGTGATTTTATACAAAATTACATGTAATTTTGCTTTAATCACATGTGATTTTATACATATCAAACCACAAAACCTATCATATTTAGTATTTACTTAAAATTTTAAATTCTTATGATATGTTAAAAAGCTCGTGTTAATATGCCAAACAAAAACATATGTAAATCACACGTGATTTTTGTAAATCATGTGTGATTTTTCTCGAATCCTGTGTGATTTTTCTCGATAATTTAAGTAAGTGATTTTTTTAAATCACATGTGATTTGTGTAAATTACGTGTAGTTTTTCTTGAATCACGTGTAATTTTTCTCCAATCACATGTGATTTTTCTTGAATCACATGTGATTTTTCTCGAATCACATGTAATTTTTCTTGAATTACGTGTGATTTTTCTTGAATCACGTGAGATTTTTCTCGATAATTTAAGTAGGTGATTTGTAAATCATAGGCGATTTGTGTAAATCACGTGTGATTTTTCTCGATAATTTAAGTAAGTGACTTATCTAAGCAAAATTACATGTAATTCAAGCAAAATCACATGTAATTCAAGCAAAATCACATGTAATTCAGAAGCGAATATGTTTTATATATCATACATGAATGACAAAAGACATCTTAATATATTTCGAGCATGATCCCACTTGTTCTAACTTGATTTGTCTCAGTTGAAATATTCTTGTTCTAGCATTTATTTCGAGCAACAAGCCATTATAGAGCGCTACAAGTTATATATCATATACCAATAATATGTTGCTACAATCTCTTTTAAGCATTTCATCATACACTATTCAGGCATCAAATCCTAATAATATGTTGCTACCATCTCTTATTTCATCAAACATTTCATACATCAAATTTCCAATACATCTTTGTGCAAATTCTATATGTTTTTTTTTCAAATCACATGTGATTTTATACGAATTACATGTAATTTTATACGAATTACATGTAATTTTATACACTCCAAAACACAAACCTATCATAAAAAACGAAAAAACTACACACTGCCGTACTAGAGCCAATATAAAATGATATAGAAAGATTGCTTTAATATATATCTTCATGCACATATTAACACGTAACAAACTTTCTTTTTGTAAATAAGCATTCTCCTTACACATGCTTGATAGCATTTTCCATTGAATAAACCAATTCATCCCACTGGCACATAATCCGCCCGTTAAATGAAAAGCATTAGCCATCTCCATTCACCTAGATGTTAGTAATATATATGTTGTAGACACATGTATAATAATTCATATTACCAAACAGACTAAATTAGTACATAGAACTAGACATAAAACTTGATTTGCATCATAGTAGATTTAACATTCTTTTATGTTGCAGATGCTACTGCATAACTTGCAGCAAAACTAAAATTGCAGCAGCATGTGGGACTCAAATTTATACACCAGAAAGTAATGTGTGACATTAAACTTGCAGCAACACTGAACTTGAAGTATCATCGAACTTGCAGAAGCCCATAACTTGTAGTAGCATCTCACATTCAAACATAAGCATATAAATTTATCACTACACATAACAACAATTAACTCAAATAAGCATAACTCGAAGACATCAGCAACAACGCAAGTTCAAGAAGATGTGTTGAAGTTAGTGTGTGTTTAAATTTATAAATACATATATGTGAGACGAGGAGGTTTCGTTGGTGATGACGGTGACGACCGATGGTGGTGGATGACCGCTGTAGGATGCGACGATGGTCGTGTAGTGGTGGAGTGTGACGATGACGACCGATAGTGGTGGGTGACAATGATTGACGATGACGTTGTCGACCGATAGTGGTGGGTGACAACGATGGTGGCAGATTACGACTGTGTGGTGCGATGATGGTCCGGAGCGGTGGAGTGTGACGGTATGGGAGAAAATAATATGCGAGTGTAATAATGGTATGAAAAATGAGTGTAATCTGCAACCATTGAATTGAATTTGAATGGACGGCTGAGATAGTTTCCTTTGAACTTTTTTTGGTATGAGTTCCTTAGGGAACTTTTCTCTAAGATAGTAAAACACATAACATTAATACAATTCGAAATTTATAAAATACAACACAATCGTTCTAATCGTATTTTTTATGAAGCCAAACAAATTTAGTTTTCATTCATCGTTTGATTTTAGCTCCCTTTGGAAATAACGCGTTATACATATCGTAATCTTTGTTGATTCTTCTTTCAAGACAGTGCCAATTAAAACACGACTCTCTTTAGGAATATCGTTGCATTTCTCAATATGCTTTATGTAGATCATCTTCAGCTACAGAAGCTTTTCAAATGTCATGGCTAACTCAATCATCGTTTTTTGACGAACGACATCTTCGTGAATTAGTTTTTTTTTAACTAAAGTCCTGATTTCGTCAATAGTATATGAAAGTGAACAAGCCATATTTTTTCTTTCAATAAAATAACTTTTTTTTTATATAAAATGGTTAAGGTGAGTTGGGTATTTATAAAAGTAAAGTGTCAAAATTTTAAATTTTATTATTAAAAATAGAAAATGTCAGAAGTTTTTAGGAGATGACGTTTTCAATCCGTTTGTGGGTGCGACTTAGTTCGAGTCAACGATCGATTCGAATCGATCGCCGCAACGCTCTCAATCGATCGACCAACTTCGGCCAAGCTCCATTACGACCAACCTAAGAAAAAGAGATCTCATCTCCATACTTTTACTTTTAATCTCACTTTCTATATAATTCTAAGCCAAACATAACATTAGGCATGTACACCTGTTTTTGCATTCTCTACTTTTGTTCCTTAATTTTTATATGTCCTCAGAACATAAATTGTCGTCGATAGCAAAAAAATGGAGACATAGAACGACATTTTTTTACTGCCACATCAGCTTTATCTCTACAAGAGTAATCAATTACCAATTTGGTATAATAAAAAGATCCACACTACAAAAAACAAACCTCATAAAAAATATAATTTCAATAAATACTCGCCCACACAAACAATCACACAAGTCGGTCGACCAACCTGCCAACATCTCCATTTCGTCTTTGTTGGACGCGCCGTAACCAAGAGTGCGCCATGACAGGGACTTGTCTATTTGGTTCCACGTAGGCATAGGGATGCACCCCTCATGTCTCATTTTGCACGATCTAAAGTTACCTATAATGCAACCCGATTCGAGATAAAGACAACAATGTCACATCAACTTTCTTTTTTTACGATACCTGATGATAGTGTAAAGAGAAAACCAGAAACACAAAAATCAAATACTATAAAACCCTCACACACAAACATGCTCACATAACTATGTCTTATATACGACCCTCCTTTTTTGTCCTAGGCCGCGTCGAGTTATATGAGGCGCAACGCGGCTATGTGTCCTTTTATATGCTCGAGCGATGCACTACAGTTTATTTATAATTCCTACGTGATATGCATTATTTTATCACCACCAAGTCCTTCTCATAATACAGTAATTCCGACACTAGTGCATTTCGAAAAAATCAATTTGTTTCATATTATTTTAAGTTACGTAAAACAAATCTATGTTGACTAATGATACCTACAGAAACCATTTTAGTCTGCCTTCGGTTTGTCGTGGCATGCGAATTACTCCTTCGGTTTATGAAGGTCTACTTATCTCCTAACTCTCACAATAAAAGCTTCATGCCTTCAAATCTGCCACCATCTCATTCCTTTTACACCGCTGATGGCTTGCTGATGTATTGAGTTTTGGATTTAGATTTGTTTGGCTTTGGTTTGGCAATTTTAGAGATGTTAGGTTTTATCTTCTATGTATGTTTTATGTATCATGTGTACTTTTTCCCCAAGCTACACCTTCGTATCGTTGTGTTCGCGATAAGCTCACATTGGTGATTCTCCCTCACCCTAGTATTGTGTTGCTATCCCCGTGTCATAACTTTATGGTGTATGTCTTGGCTTGCTCAACTCGTTACCTTGTGTATTTTGTTTGTCAAATCGTTTTCGATTTTGTGTTTTTTGTTCGATGTAACTTGTTTTGTACAACTTTCCTCCGTTTATGAGGTGTGTAATGAAATCAGTGTTCTAAAAAAATAAAAGAATAATCTGATACGGGTACGTACAATAAGTGAAAAGGTCTTGCAAAATCCAATAAGAAATTAACTCTTACGCCTATCACAAGCACGTTGAGAAAATAACATACAAAGTGTTAAAATAATAAATTATCAAGCCTCACTCGCAGAATGTGATTTAGGGTGATCGAACATGCAGTACGTCAGTTCGACTTTTTGTTAAAAATGTTTGTTTAATACTGTATGACGTGCTGCTCGTAATCAATTCTGTTGACAAAAATTTGCACTAAATTATCACGATGCTATTAAACTCTTAGGAGGTCGTGTTTATTTTTTTAATTTTTTTTGAACAAGTGTTTATTTTTTGGGCTATTTTAGAAAAAGGACTAAAAGGTCCCTGACACTCAAAAAAAGGTCTTCTCAAAACAAAATTAGCCAAATAGTCCATTCGACTTATTCGACCTATTCGACCTATTCGACTATCACTTGGAGGTGACACATGGCATTGTGAGTAATAATTGGGTAGTACATGTGGGTCCCCCAAAGTACAAGCAAGTACACTTTGTGTAAGTGTACTTGTTATTCGACCACTAATCACATCCGTTATTCGACCCGTACTTTTTTTAATAAAATAATAATTTTTAAAAAATTAATCCAAATAGTTATGTTATTCGACTTTGACTAAATATTATTCGACCCGTACTTTTTATTAATAAAAAATTAAAAACTTTTTCCCAAAAAAATCATTTTTTATTCGTTTTGATTATGCGACTTGTACTATATGATTATTCGACTTGTACTATTAATAATAAAAAAAAATATTTTTAAACCCATTTGTATATGGGCGTCGTATGATCCAAGCACGCTGTATGTACCCATATCCAAGCACGCATAGTTTGTATCGGTCCAATCCTATTACATCCTGTCTCTCAAAATCATGTTATCTGATTATATGATATTATGATTTGGGTATAACATTGTTCTAAGATCTGATTATATGAGATCTGGTGGCGCGCAGTTGAGGATCTGGGGCAGTTGAGGATCTGGGTTTTGTGATTTTGTGGTATCCACGTTTAGAACAAAGAAATAAAACTGGCCATGTGGTATTCACGTGTAAGTTTTTTTATTACCCGTTTATGATTTTACAAATTGAATGAATGTTTGTGTGTATATTTGCCTTTGTGGGAGTAAATATGTATATAGTTTGCTTTTGATGGTGAGTACGATGGGCAGTTACGGGTATTTAAGGGAGTAATTAAGTTAGCCTAATTGATTAATCTGCAAAATATTCAGACCTGCAAGTGGATCATTTAAGCTCAAATCTTTGGGTTTGATCTTATGCAGGTTTGAAAAGACTTGTTTCTATATTATTTTAATTTTTGTATAATCTTAATGGTAGTGTTTTAACAGAGGAATAGTATTGTGCATAGTCAAGATTATTTGGCAACCCTGTATATGTTAGTATACTTGTATTCTCAGAAAGTTTTAAATGTATGTTTCGTAACCCCGGACGTTGTACGTTAAATATATAGGGCAAACTTCCGTGCCTTTAAATGAAGCAGGATTGTTATATATTGCGAACTTTTGTAACCCCGGACGTTGTACGTTATATATTCCGAACATTGGTAACCTGGAAGTCCTATGAATGAAGTAGTATTGTTAGTGTTATATTTATTAATCCTATCGGAGTCGCATAACATAAATGTAGTTGGAGAGAACAATTAATGAGTCGCATAAGGGTAAATCTTTTTGTTGATCTTACACAGGGTTGACAAGACCCATCTGTTTGTAATTAAAGTCTTGATAACAATTAGTTAGCATTAAAAAATGAGTCGAATAATTGTTACTGTAAGATCAGTTATTTAATGAGTCGAATAACCTTGTCTACCTCATATGTCTATAACATGTGTAATTTGTAGCAAGTATTCCTCATCCAATCTTAGTCTAACTAGTAAAAGCTTAAGAACACAATGGAAAACTTTACCGATTCCATAGATAACAACACTAACGAATTGGAGCAAGTTAACTCTGTTGTCACTTGTGTGCCCCCGTCCAAAAAAACAAAAAAAATCTGTTGTCACCTGTCACTCTAATACTAATATCCCTATTCGCCATGCATCCAGCTCCAATTCTGTTTCCCCGAGAAACGATTATCATGTTAATGTGTCGACAAGCATCCCACCCCTTTTCCAAGAATCCAGCTCCAATTCTGTTTCCCCTCAAGGGTGTCAGTTGTCACCTCATCTCACTGTTTCGCCAAGCATCCCACCCATCCCCCGAACTAACCACCTAGCTGCATTAGCCCAGGCCGCAAACTCAAACAATGTTAAGGACATGATGCTTGCCCTGTTTGAAAGGGAAAATGATAGAGATTTTGTTGTTGTTAGGGAGATGAACCATATTGCTGACCATTATAGTGGCCGAGTTAGGGAGAGGGTTGAAATAATTGTTGAGCTTGAGCAGTTGTATGGTTGTCTCGATGCGTTTGAAAGTGCCAGGCTTCTTAGTGAGATGAATGAAGATGATTTGAGCAAAATTAAATTCTTGATGACCGCTATAACTCAGGCCCAGATTAAGATTATCAAAAAAATCACCCATGTTGTTAACATGAGAGCTAAGTAACGTGAATGGTCTTCTGTTGGTGGTGTGCTCTGTTGGTTCTCTTCTGTCATGGTCGTAGTCTAAGTCGCTAGTCTCTTACTTGTTCGAATAAAACGATGCTTGAAGTGTTAATTCAAGTGTGTTATGTGGTGTGTCCAGTGATTTTGTTTTTTATGTTGTAATATGTGACCCTTGTTGTCAAGTCTGAATGTTTATAATGAATTAAAATGTTGTGTTGATGTGTTAATTTATCATATTCATGATTTTCTTGCAACCTAAGTTTAACTAACAATTTTTATTCGCTTTCGCTAGGAATATGAAGCAAAAGTTATAATAACTAGTAAGTTGCAGTATTTGACTTTAGTACGCCCAAAACTTACTGCTAAAAGACGGATTTTGTTTAGAGACACATGTTTTGGGAAATGGTTGGACTTAATGTTTTTCGATCATGAACCACACCTATTAGACTTCGTACTACGAAAACAACGAACGGTGGATGATCGTCATTATGATCTGCCTTTAATATATTACATAAATGGTCGTGGATTCCATTTCCGGCGACGTGAGTTCTGTTTGTTAACCGGTTTTAGGTTTGGACATTGTGATTTTAGTGTTTACACCGATAGTTGTTTAGAATTTAGAAAAAGAGTTTTTCCACTCAAGTCAAGTGTTGTGTTAACCTGTATGGATTTTGTTGCACTGATTGAGGATGAAGAGGCGTTTGGGAAATTGTGTGATGCGGATGCTATACGTATTGCTTTGATTATAGTGTTAGAGGTTGTTTTCATAGGGCGATTGTTAGTCAGTGAGGTTGATGAAAGCATTCTGAGATTAGTTATGGACATAGATGCATGGAATGTGTTCCCGTGGGGTGAGCATATTTGGGAACATCTTTACAATTCTGAACGTAGTAGATAAGGTAAAGATAGAACATCTGAAAGGGTTGCACAGGTCATCGAGATATGTTCCAACTTACACTGTTTCTGGATTTGTTTGGGCTTTAAAGGTTATTACTGTGAAGTTTATGACCACCTTAATATATAATTTTGTGTCATCTGTAATTAAATATACATGAACTATTATATAGATTTGGATTTTGGAGACATTTGACGCCCAGAATGTCTGGTGGTTTAAAGACACCTCAGTCATACCAAGATGTCTAGCTTGGTCTAGGAAACAAAATTATAAAAGTTCTGACCAAGTAACATTATTCTCAAAAGTAAGTTTTCATACTTTACAATAAAGGTCACGTTATGTGTAATTTATGATTGGGTAAAGTTAACGTTTATATTTATGTTACCATATAGGACGTGAAACATGTTACTGATATAAGGCCGACTTTAGGCGAGTATGAAAGCAGTTGGTGGTCTACAAGTAATATGTTTTTGAGCCAATACATTCCCAAACAAAGAATAAGTGTGGCGCATGACTATGATGTATATCTTCAGCATATTGCTGATAGGCGAAAACGTTACCAGTTTTTGGATCAGGTTACAGTTGGTTCAGAAACTGTGGACAGGAGTAAAGTAAGTAGCATGAAAGAGAGTATAATCAATGTCTTAAACGACCGTATGTTCCGACTAGAGACTATCATCAAGGTATTATCATTCGTTTGTAAAATGCTTATATGCTATAGTTATTGTGAAGCAACTAATATTAACTATATAATACGCGCAGGTCCTTGTAGTAAACACATATGGTGAAACAATTCCCGCGTTAGAGATTAATGAAGACGCGTGTATCCTAGACACAGCGTTTGTAGAGAAGTTACGAGAGGATTTTATAAATATTGTCAACCTTCCCATTCATTCTATTATTGATGATGATGAGTACGAGGTATTTTTTTATCCAAGAGACGCTACACAGGATTGCGTGAGTTTTAGTTGAATTATAATTTGTGATAATAATCGTTTGCAGGACTGTGAGGTAGAAAAGGATTTCTTGTTTAACTTGGAACGCGAAGAGATTTTATTACGTGAAGAAGAAGAAAAGGAAGAGGAAGCGGCAAAACAACTTTTAGCTGAACACAAGAGATTAAAATTGAAGTCAGATCAGGAAATTGAGAGAGAGGAAAATAGAGTATAACAAACAGTATGATGGCATCAGAAACAGCAATCACTTTAATTTGGCGATGTCGCGTGCTCAACCACAGAAAAGAAGTATGACTACTGGTGCAACAACATCTAGGTGGTTAGAGGCTTGTAAAAAGTTTAAAAAAAAACACATGATGTGACGTGTACGCAAGAAGACATGAGTCAATATCTACAAAATGTTGGTGAATGGGTAGAGGTATGAAATTACAATTTATGTCTTATATTTTCATAACCAAAATACCATACTAGGTTATGAATTTTATATAAATGTTAAATTTTGTTGTCATAGGATCTTTCTAGAAAGAGTAACGCAATCGACTATATATGGTACAGTAGCGCCATGGATGAGTACCTTGCTAAACCTGGCCGTATACGTTCCAAGTTTCCATGGTGCAATGAATGTACCATTGATCGAGACTTTTGGGAAGCCCTACTATGCTTAGACCCCCGACGTAAAGGTTGACTTACTGACGAGGTAATTTTTTAGCTAATGGAAGAGTCCCTTTTAACAAGCCCTAATTTTTTTAAATCTAGATTGTAATATATAATTTTGTTGCAGCACATTGATTTATGGGTCGATTACATGTGGTATGTTCGACCAAAGAGTGTAAGGTGGGCAATGGTCACAAGTTACTTTGTCCAGCTGCTATTACAAAATACCATGCCTGTTTGGTTTGTAAATGGAAGTCGCTACAAGGTGGCCTGGACGGAAGTGGATGAGGTAAATATCTTTCACCTGTTGATTTATACACGTTTTAAAAGCTGATTAACTAATATTATATTTATGTTGTTGTAATAGGTGTTTATTCTGATTAATAAGACGGAGAAACACTGGTGTTTGGCGCATTTTGACATACGGTCCGGCATGGTGACATTTTACGATAGCGGGTACAACTACGATGCTGAATACCGTGCTTGGTACATCAATCTTCGTCAATGCTTACAAGTAAGCCAACATGTTGTTATGTTATATATTTAATGATAAGCGCAACTACTTAATTGAGCACATTGTATAGGAAAAAATATTTTATGGTTGGATATGAATGCATTGCAATCCAAATACTGACTTTAACTAGGGTTTAGATAAACTATATTAGGATTAAATGTCTAGTAGGTATGCATACTTTTGGCTATAAATATGTTGTCTAGTTGTTTGCAAGATATACAAAACACCTAGAATTATCTCTTGAGTTAATTCCTTTTGATAAAACTCCCACTTGTAATGTCTGACTACATCCCTCTAGAACTACAGAATGAAATTATGCTTAAACTTCCTGTTTATGCATTGCTTCGTTTCAGGCAGGTTTCTAGAGGATGGAAATCGATCATTGATAGTCATAAGTTTTTCGACAAATATGGTGCACGGCTGACAAAGCCTTCAACTTTCCTAGTTACTTATGACCAAGGTTTCTTAGGTTCGACATATGTTTGTTTTATAGAATAGACAACTTTTATAACTCGCCATTCTCACATACCTCCATCCCTTCTCGGTTTAAGCCTAGAATGTATGCCTATAGGAAATTCACACGGTGTTTGGTGTTTCTCGTCTCCACATATGGAAACATTGTGGAACCCTTCCATTCGTAAATCTGTTGGCATTGTTATACCTTACTTTATTGATACAGCAAGTTTTGAAAAAAATGCTTTTGGGTTTGGTGTTCATCCCGATGGCCTAGTCCCCACCCTAATCAAGGTTGCATACCCAGAATCAGGTCCCGGAGAGTGGACCGTACTCTTGTTTAACCTAGCCAAAAAACGCTGGAAATTTATCCCCACTCCAAATCTACCTAGCAAAAACATACATATTAACCGAACTTCACAAACAACCATTGACGGGGTCATTTACTGGGTTGCCTCTGAACGAGTTGTATTTCCTGATGGTGTTTCGTATAAGGACTACATGATAATGTCGTTTGACATGGTGAGTGAATTGTTTACACTCATAACCATTCCTACCCCGCTTAGAAAACATCTACCCATTCCTTTTTTCATCTCAAAAATGGATTCCTCACTTGTGTTATTTGGAAACCACTTTGGGGTTGTCCAACCTTCATTCACTATTTGGCGTGTTGACATCACTGATTGTACCATAAGGTCATTTCGCCGGAGTTGCAACATCGACACACATGATCCTATAAAACTTCTGGGTTTCACAGGCAATGGTAGTCCAGTACTTGAAGTTTGTAGGGCATACCATATGTCACACAGCCTACATTTGTTCAATGAATCATCGCAGCAATTGCGTAGTTTGGGTGTCGAGGGAGTTGGTTCTTCATTTTACTTGGGTTTGTATCATGAGTCCCTTGTGATGGCTAATGAGATGGACAGCTACATGTATTAGGATAGTTCTGTATTTCGAAGAAAAATAATGTTGTTTTTTATTTTTAGTAGTATCCCATGTTCTCGTACTTTTTAATATTTGTTTGTACTCAGACTTGTAGTGTTGTTTTAATTGTTTTTTATGCTAATGACCAGTGTTGTGTTATTTGTTGTTTTAGTTTTTAATTCTTGTTTGTTATCAATTTTTTGGCAGGTTAAGTTGCCGGAAGTTTTGGATATGTGTAACGCATTTGTGGTAAAAGCCATTGATCGTAAAGCTTACAAGATAAATTTTAGGTTTGCCCGTGGAACTCCCCAGCAATGTGGTGTGTTTGATGATTGTGGCGTGTGGGTATGCATATTTTTATACAGGCTTTCGCATGGGAAATCGTTGAAGGTCGATGATGCGTTACAAGCAGCCCTTGCGTATAGAGAAACCATGGCTGAATATTTTTTTAAGCATAAAGTAGTTTAAGTTTAGAGACCCTTAAGTTTATTGTAACCTATACAAAGCAATATATTATCAACCTTTATTTTATTCTGGGACTTGTGGTTATGCAGAAACAATTGTTCAAGAATTAAGCAAGTATTTTACATGTTTGAAAACGGTTATCAGTTTTGTTAGCTAATGTTTAGAAGTGTTACCTTTATTAGTTTATTATAAAGTGTAACAGGCATAATGACAACCTTTTCATTAAACATTAGAACAGGTGTAGCCTGGAAATAAGGGTAAATTAAGACATAACATTACACATGTTTTGTGTTTCACAGTAAATATATAGATAAACCAAAATGAAGGGTAAATAACCGCAATACATTAAACATGGTGTGTTATAACTAATGTCATTGGTACATAAAAGAAAAATACATAAACAACTTCAAATCTTCTAAAAATCGTCAAGGTGAACATTTTGATTGTTTGACGATTCCACCCGAGTATGATTGTCTATGATCTGGCTTGATTGGCCGTCTCCCAAAGTGTTCTAGTAGTAAAATTATTCAAACGTTAGACTTTAGCCTAGTTCAAATGAAAAATAAAAGGTTGTATACGTTTTTTTTTTACCTGGCGTTCTTGCAATGGAGCCTGACATGCGTCTCTTTGGTGTCCAGTGTCTTCACACCTGCTGCAATGGTTGTTTCTTGGGCCCTCCCCTTGTGACCTAACACGAGCATTCGATTTGGGACGTCCTGGTTGGCGCTTTACTACGATAGGAGGCAACACCTTCTGCAGATTAATTGGTTGTTCCCACATTGACACTTCTGGAAGAGGGTACACCAACTCCCTGTAAGTGTTGTTAACTGTGCTTTTACAGAACCATGCCTTTGCCCATCGATTAGGATTACGCAACCCAATTACCCGAGAAACAGAACATACATGACCACACGGCAGAGCTGAAAGTTGCCATTTCCGACATGTACATTGACCGTTTACAAGATCAACTTTGTGGGCAGATCTATGATCTTTGACCTGGTAAATCTTGAAATTCTCTATCGGATGAACCAACCTGTTAGCACTTTTCAAATTCCTCTTTGTCACCTGAGGGCCTACTAATTCTAAGGATTTGGTAATGGATGGATTAGATCTATGGATTTGGTGGAATAGATGGGGAAGAAGGAGATTAGGTGTAGAAAGAGAAAGGAGAGGGAAGAAGAGTAGAGAGAGAAAGTGATTAGATAAATGATTAAGTGTTAAAGAATGAATGACCAACCCCCTCCTAACATGCTAGGAGGGGTATATATATAGCCCACCCTACATGTGGGCTATATGGACTATACTTAACTAAGTGGATCACGAGCCTATTACATAATTATCGTTGGAGCGACCGATCCTTCACAAATACGTAAAACGTATTTCCAACAATCTCCCCCTAAGGGAGGTCGCTCCAAGTTACAAAGTTCTAAATATACTATGGCTCGTGATCTATGCTAATAATGATGTGACCGAGACTTTCTTTGGGAAAACACATTTCCAACAATCTCCCCCTAAGGGAGGTCACACCATTTTACAAAATCTTAAACCTAGCATCTATGCTTGAGTCTTCGATCTTGTTCTTGTGAATATGCTTGATATGATCTTTGACTTTAGTCTTGAGCATGTTTCCTTGCCTTGACCTTGTGCATTCATCACTTGTGAAATTTGCCTCTTTGTGACTTCATGTTCCACATACTTATACCTTTAAATTCTTGAAAGCTTCAGAGTTTGATACAGCGGAAGACTTGACCTTCGGGCTTTCTTGAATTTGTTGAAGTACTAATTGTATGTAGTATAAGCATGTGGTGACGACTTCTTCTGGATTATACACCGCAATGCCACCTTTTTGTTACGCTGCATAAGACAGTTAGCAACAAACAATATACACGGATGAAATGGCCTTGAACATTTCATTCTAATTCGGTAGCATTTTACCTCCGGTCGGTGAAGACCGTTGGACGATATTAAATATCGTACTTGTGGCAGGTAGTTTCAATTAAGAACCTCCTTGACAAGATTTCGCGGGTAAACCCGTTCTCTTTACTCGACCGTCCAAAGCTGACTGCGAACGTAAAGAGTGAATCATTTGGATAATATTATCCGCATGATTTGAAGCCGTCAATTCATGTTCCTGGAACAAGTGAAGTTCAATTAAGAACCGCACCATCGTTGCTTTCCAGTTGTCACTAGCTTGATTCATAAAGAATCTTGCAAGTTACCTACCAAGTGCTGTTTGATGTTAACACTAGAAGGATTTCCACTCGTCACTGTGATCAATAAAGAGTCACTCTGAGTGTTCTGGCAAGATCATATGATAATGCGTAGAGGCCTGGAACGTGTTTAAATTCATTTAAGAATTAAACCACTGTTGCTTTCCAGTTATCACAAGTTTGATTCATAAAGAATCGCACAAGTCACCTACCATGAGCTTTTTTGATATTCGCTCAAGAAGGATTTCCATCTTCATTGTAAATACTTTCGTATTACTCGGATGTTCAGGCAAGATCATGAAGATTTTGCGTAGGACTCTTAAGAACTTTCTTACTTTTCACAGTGTGTGAAGAAGCAAGCAAATATGAAAGTGTGTCCTAATGAGATATTTGATGATCTCAAATGGCTCTAGACTCGATCGTGCATTTTGGATTTTAGTGATCGGAGGCTGGAGAGGAGTGCCACCTTTTCAATACCAATTTATTCGGAGTGAATAAATCAATAGATAATGTGTTGTCTCCGTGTGATTAAAACAAATACCTTTTGAGAGATATTTGAGTTAGCTGGGAAAGGGTTGTGCATTGCATCACTGGGTCCATGATGTCTTCGTTTAATACCGAGAATCATTAACAAAAATGACCTCAATAGCATATGTATTGACCCGGTTTCTGCCTAAAGTTGTAAGGAGGGCTTCTTTCTTTACACCCTTTATCTTTACAATTCTTTTTCATTCTTCAACCCCTTCAATGCTTACCAATACGTCATAACTAGCACCTTGTTGTGATTGTTCCAGTGCTAACTTAAGTACTTGGTCGGCATTCAGCTACGTTCACAATCTTTCTCC
This sequence comes from Glebionis coronaria, assembly GCA_025667525.1. NCBI lineage: Eukaryota > Viridiplantae > Streptophyta > Magnoliopsida > Asterales > Asteraceae > Glebionis > Glebionis coronaria. Next base: position 107,938,905 of record CM046879.1, on the reverse strand, counting down.
ATCGTTCCTAAGGACTACTATTTCTAGCTATGGAATGTCCTTGGGAAGATTCCTCCGGTTCTAGAGAAATCATTGGACTTTAACCTATCCTACCATCCTTATGTCACCACAATCTTCATCATCGTGAATAGAGATGTTTTGGGTAAGTGTATGTCACCATGAAATCCATTTTGAAGTGCAAATCCATTTTGCTCCCCCTTAACATATGCTACGATATTCGAAAACATTTCGCACATGTCGGGATGAGCTAACACGTTAAGTCAAACCATTTATGATTGATCATATCCCATATTAAATCACATTTTCTCCCCCATATTAAAAATATTAACCCAATCGATGTTTTTAATATCAATTGATTTAATAGCCTTTTAAGAAAATTTGGGAAGAAAAATGCAAATCCAATTATCTTCATGATTTTAACAAGCTCCCCCTCAAATTAATGAGGGTGTACTTGAAACGTAGATTAAATACCTTTTAAACACAAGTGTAAGGTATTTATTACGTGCAAAGATCAGATATAATAATGAATTCACAAGATTAGCAATGTACGAGGTTGGACCTGAATAATGGAGAACAGCATATGAAAGAAGCACATGGTTCTTGTTCACGAATGTTGGTCACCTCGTCACGTCCCCGAGAAAATTAATTCCCGTTGTTGAGTCAAAGCTTTCCGGTGAAATGCTTGACTTGATTATGAAAAGCGGGTTGCTATCTGAAATAATAGCAAACCATTTGAGCATGTTTTAAAAGTTTGAACTTCTGCTCGAACTTTATTTACAACCCCGTGTCATTATTGAATGACATTTCTAGGTTCGTAAATATTATCGATTCCAGAAGACATGCTCGTTTTATCAAAACGTTTTTGAACACACAATTTTGAAAGATTTAGAAAAACCTTTTTGAGAAAATTCTCGAAAAATTGTGTTCAAAGTTTTGAAAAATAATTACTTGAGCTTAAGATGTTGAATATCTTAAAAGCAAGCTCAAGTCCGAGAAGTTGTGAACTTCCCGTTGTTAAGGATAAGTTTATCATCGGCGATAAACTTTCCTTTTATCTGAAGAACGAGTCCTAAGCTGACATTTACTTAGAAGTCGTGTTCATGAGCTTGAAAACTTTGACTGTTTTAACGGAAAGCTCATGACCGAGAAAGGTTAATTTCTCGTTATGAAGAAAAGTTCTCTTATTTAAAAGATACACTCTCCTTTCTGAGCTTAAAACTTCGAATGTTTTAAGACAAGCTCATGACCGAGAAAGTTGAATTTCTCGTTATGAGGATAAGTTTATCATTAATGATAAACTTTCCTTTATTTGAATTTCGAGTTACAGTCTGACATTTAACTGTAAGTCATGTACACGAGCTTAAAACCTTTGAATGGTTTAAATGTAAGCTCGTGTCCGAGAAATTTTAATTTCTCGTTGTAAGGATAAGTTTATCATCGGCGATAAACTTTCCTTTATTTGAAGCACGGGTCATCGTCTGACATTTAACGATGAGCCATGATGCATGAGCTTAAAAACTTGGAATGTTTTTGATATAAGCTCATGCCCGAGAAAAATGAATTTCTCGTTTTTAGGATAAGTTTATCATCGGCGATAAACTTTCCTTTCTTTGAAGATCGAGTTATAGTCTGTGATGTGACTATAAGTCCTTGTTTGCAGCTTAACCATGAATCCCCTGAGACATTTGTTTCTCTGATATCTGCTTCTTCAGCAACCAAACTCGAAGAGTGTCCTTAGTTGAACGGTACACAACGATTGGACCGCTTCGTTCTTTTGGAACATCAACTTTGGTACCTGCAATCTCATTAGGAGTTTGTATACTTTTGCATGGGTTAGAGATATCTATTTTTGAAGCACGTGGGGGTTCACAGTTGGCTTTACTTGTGTCAGAGGTGGCCTGAGGGGATGATTCACTTGTCTTATTTGGCAAACGTTTCCTTTTATAGAAAATCTTAAGTTCAGGCTTAAGTGATGTATCATCCTTTGCAATTTCCTCCCTAGTAGTCTTCGTAGAATCAGAGGCTATCCTAGTTAAAGGGCACTCGTTTCCTACAAGAGTGAAAGTTCTACCAGTGGGGCGCCACATCTTACCAAAGGGTTTGATTTTAGCTATCCACTGGGACTGAATTCTAGCACGGGAGTTCACCTCATCAAGTAATTTCTTGACACAAGCATCATGATTTGCCGTAAAGACACATTTTCTACATGTTTTACAAGTAGCATATTTAATGTCTGAATAATTCCTAGATGATTGATCGATGCTCCTAGAAGATGGCATGCTACGGTTAGCAGTGTTGGGTAATCTAGAAGGCATCTGACTAGGTTGGACATTGCTATCTCTTACATGTGTCTTTTGAATAGCTTCCCTTTGACCAGATTTATGGCAAACGTCATTTGAACTAGTTCTAGACGTGGTCTTGGCATTTTTAGGGAAACTAGAGGCAATCATATGATTTGGTCTTGCTAAAGCTGGAGTGATCACATTGGGCCTAGTTGCTGGAGTGACAGTTCTAGAAATATGACCCAAGTCAACTTGGGAGGCAAACCGCGGTCTCGAGGATTGTGATCGCTCGGATCCAAATGCAGTAGGTTGTCTGACAGTTGGTTGTCTGACGAACTGATTTGTAGGCGGTTTCCCCAAGATTGATGGTTTTTCAAGCTTAGTGTCCACACTAGGTCCTTTACTTTTCCTTAACTCGTTTTTCAACGCAGCTATAGCAAAAACCTTTTCCTGTACTTGGGCTTTTAAATTCTCATTCTCTTTGAGCACGTTATCTTGGGATGCCAACTTAGATTCAAGCAGTTGAATTTGTTTCAAAAGATTATCCTTTTCAGCTTTAGAATCTAAAACAGTTTGATCCAATTTCCTTTCAAGAACAACGTTTGATTTTTCAAGTTTTTCAAAGTATGTTTCAAATTTGACCGTTTTCTTAGAAAATTCAAGTTTGGCATCCTCAAGATCTTTTGATTGCCGAGCTACGATCGTTTCGAGCTCTTTAATCTTGGAATCAGAAGCAGACAATGAAGCAGTTATAATACAATTTTCATGATATACTATAGCATTCTGAACAATCTCTCCCCCATTATGACTTACATCGGATGAATCAGAAGTGGTATTTCTATCACTCTTTTCCATCCCATGTTTGTCATAATTAGGTTCAGAATGCTCAATATGCGGCATGTTATCAGCATATACATCATAACCAACATCACATTGTACCATGTTTGCAGGCTCTTCGTCATAAATGGGTAAGGTGTCATCAAGAGAAATCTCGTGAACATTCCCCGACGTGCCACTGATATCATGTTGTCCTTCTGAATCCGTGCTCTTGCCATCGTTAGGCTCCAAGTTGTCAACCGTATGACCAGTTTCCTCTTGCATCGAAGAGTCTTGCACTCCATTATCATACCCTTGCTGAAGTCGAGATCTTTCATAAATTGAAGACGAGACCGATGACATGAGTTTCAAAATCGTATCACGGAAAACTCGAAGCTCGGTATGTGTATCTCGAAGAAATGATTGGCAAATCACTGAGCTTTCAGGCTTGATGATATTGAATTGGAGGAAAGGCGTGAGTTGTGTCACAAGAGCCTTATAAGCAAGTGACGATGCAGATTGATTAAAGTTGTCACGGTTGAGTTGCTCGGCGAGTTCGGTCAAAGTGGTGAACATTGAGTCGATGAATACATGACGATCTTGTCCAAAGATTGTCACAAATTCGCTCCCTCCTTGAATCCGTGAAAGATTAACTAGATGATACTGAAGCATTCGAAATGAAGTTATACCACTTTCCCTAGCGTTGGCTTGCACTTGATACGATTCTCCCTCTTGAAGTGTCGATTTTAACGATTCCATTGGTAATCGAGGAAAAATGATGTGGCTGTTGTTGTTGTCGGGTTTGAACAATACGACTCGGCTCAAAAATTGTTAACGGCTCAAAAAATTATGAATAAAACCCGTTCAAAAATCCGTAATTGCTAAAAACATATCCCGTCACTTTCACTCGGAAATTTGACTTCAAATCCGGCCAGAAAAGTTTGAACCCGTCAAATATTTTTCCACGTTAATTCTATTAAAATACCCGCCTCAATACGATTTTGCCAAAAAAAAAAAAAAAAAAAAAAAAAAAAAAAAAAAAAATTAACTTATTTTGAAAAAAATTGTGATTATCTATTTAAACTAAACCAATTTGAAAAATTTGAAATTTAAACTAAAAAATAGAAAAATTTGATTAAAACTTTTCCCAAACTTGACTAAAACGCTGGAAGTTACACAAATTTAAATGTGGAAACAATATAACTAAAATAGAAAAAGGAAATAAAAGAAAAAAAATCTGATATATTTAGAATGTGATATATTTTTAAAAAAAAATCGTTTTCTTTGTTTAGAATGTAAAAACGTGTAACAAAATAAAACAGATATGAAAAATGCTCCCTTGTTTTCTCCGTCATCCAAAACACGTGGCCCAATAGGAATGTTGTCCACCGCCCCACTAGCTTTGTTAAATCCGCCTCAAATGAATAAACCCGTTTATTTCTCTACTCCTTTGACTAAATCACAAAAAAAAAACACAGATATTTATCTCTCTCTCACACAAATCTATCAACAATGGCGGTCCTCCCAATCCTAACTTCAAAACCACCGCCCCCAATCTCTCTATTCTGAAACCCAGAAACCAACTCTTATTAATCTTTGTATCCCTTTTGATTTAAGATGAATCGAGACCCACACCAGGCAAGCTTGCTGCTTTATTCGATTGATTCGAATAACAACAAACCAAGCTTAATTTGTCTTCAAGATCTGTACAAGGTCTCGGGTAGGTGAATTTTATGTTATTGTAATTGAGTCTCTCTTCTTCTGTAGAGTCCTTCTTGTCAATTGTTTAGAATCAAAATCGTTGTTTGAAAAATATAAGGTTTTGGTGTTGGGTTTTGAGTCAAAATGTTTTTGAAAAAAAAATCGTTGGTGTTGAGTTTTTGAGAGTTATTGGGGTGAGAGGGTGTTGGTATGTGGGTATGTGAGAGGGTGTTGTGAGGTCGAGGGTGTTGTGAAAGAGGGTGTGAGGGTCTGGTCGTAGGTTTGTGAGGGTGTGGGGATACGAGAGTAGTGAGAGTTGTTGGTCGAGAGTTTGATGGCAGTTGACTTGAGTTTGGAGTGAGATTTGGATGGGAGAGAGTGAGTGTGTCGGATGTGGGTTTCGAGGGTGGGTTAGAAAAAATGAGACGAGGGTGTCAGGGTATACGAGAGGGTGTGTTTGTGTTGATGTGGGTCTGATGAGTCGGGGTGAGTTGGTTTGAGAGGGGTGAGTTGGTGTCAGTCGAGAGGTCGTTGAGGCTGGGGATGTGTGGTTTGTGTCGGTTGTCGAGAGAGAGGGAGTCTAGGGATGAGAGATGTTGTTGTTTGATGGAGTCTTGTTCGTGTGATGAGTTTGATGGAGTGAGAGTCGGTTGTCGAGAGTTATGAGAGACGAGAGGTGAGATTGTGATTTGAGTCGGGGCAGTGAGTCGAGGGTGGGTTGTTGTGAGTCTGGGTGTTTGTTTAGTCGAGTCTGAGGGTGAGAATGGGTGTCGAGTCAAGGTTTAGGTGTGGGTTGTGGGTAAACGAGAGTCGAGGGTCGAAGGTGAAAAGAGGGGATGTTTGTATGAGTTTTTGGAGTCGGGGCTGTCAAGAGAATGAGGGTTTTGTCTGGTCGAGAATGAGAGTCGGTGTGAATATTGTCGAGAGAGGGAGTCGAGATTTTGATGAAAGTTTTGAATTTGTGAGTCGGGAGTGAAGGGTCTGAGAAATTTGGTTTCAGTCGAGGTGTTTTTAAAGCCTATTCGGAAGTTTTTCTATTCGGAAGATTTTTTCTATTCGGAAGTTTTTTCCTATTCGGAAGTTTTGGTCTATTCGGAAGTTTTTTCCTATGCGGAACTTTTGTGTCATGCGGAACTTTGTGTCATGCGGAACTTTGTGTCATGCGGAACTTTTTGTCAATTCGGAAAAAATGTGTCTATTCGGAAAATATGAGTCAATGCGGAAAGTTTTGTTGATTCCGAAAGTATGTCTATTCGGAAAAAAACGACCATTCGGAAAAATACGTCTATTCTGAAAGTCCCTATTCGGAAAACTGTTAACGTGAAAAAGGACAAAAGGATAGATGAAACCTTTTATGGACTGAAAAATGAGATAGATCTGGACAGTAGTGGACAATTTTTGAACAGATGGACTATTGGACTCATGGACTGTTAAGAAAATGAAAAAGAAAACTGAGAAAAAAATACTGATTAAAAAATTATAAAAAATGACTGATTAAAAAAACTGATAAAATGATTAAAAAAAGGATAAAATTGATTAAAAAAGGATAAAATTGATTAAAAACGTGACTGATAAAAAATGATAAAACTAGATGATTTTAAAAAAAATTGATAGAACTGATAATAATAAAAAAAAAAACCTGATTAAAACAAAACACGTAACAATAAAACTGATAAAAAAGTAAAAATTGATAAAATTTATAAAAATTGATAAAAAGTTGATAGAATGATGAAAAAAAAAAAAAAAATTGATAAACAATTAGAAAAGAAGGGATTTTTACCACCAAATCAAAAGATAAAAAATAAGCAAATCCTAAGATTCAACCATGGCTCTTGATACCAATTGAGGGCCTACTAATTCTAAGGATTTGGTAATGGATGGATTAGATCTATGGATTTGGTGGAAGAGATGGGGAAGATGGAGATTAGGTGTAGAGAGAGAAAGGAGAGGGAAGAAAAGTAGAGAGAGAAAGTGATTAGATAAATGATTAAGTGTTAAAGAATGAATGACCAACCCCCTCCTAACATGCTAGGAGGGGTATATATATAGCCCACCCTACATGTGGGCTATATGGACTATACTTAACTAAGTGGATCACGAGCCTATTACATAATTATCGTTGGAGCGACCGATCCTTCACAAATACGTAAAACGTATTTCCAACATCACCTTTGCAGCAGCCCAGGTTGATAGTTCATCCATTTGCGGCACAGCTATAAAATGTTGACCAACAAAACCATTAGTCATCATTTTATAATTCTTTAAAAATAAACAAAAACAAGGTTTTATCGCTCGTACCATCATCTTGCGGCCTCCGCTCACAATACCTTCTTTGTAGAAAGTTCCCAAAAAAATCCATAAGCTTTGTGATTGGAAATCTCCTTACACCCTTTGTTAGTGAATTAATCGACTCAACGCAGTTGGACGTTAAATAATTGTATCAGTTAGTTGGGCAAAATGCGCGCGACCAATTTTCAAAACCAGCTTCTTGGAGTTTTCTGTATGCCTCAGGTTTACAAATTCTAATTTCAGAAATGATGTTTTCAAAATCTTGGGTCAAATAAGCTTTACATGTTTTCTAATAAATTGCATTAAACTTTCGGGACTTTAAGCTGCAATTCATAAGTAAATGCCTACAGCATATACCGTGGAAGGCTTCTGGAAATACAGTGCTACACGCTGCGTTAATGGCTTGATGACGATCAGATATGATAACTAAATTAGGAACATCACCGATACATTCTTTCAGTTTAGTTAAAAACCATGTCCAATTCTCAGTTGTTTCACCTTGGCACACACCCGTGGCAATGGGTATGATTTGGTTGTTGCCATCCATCCCAACCGCAACGAGGTTAGTACCAAGATACTTACCCTTCAAATGCGCTCCATCGATTTTCAACAGAGGCCGCATATAACGTTCAAAGCTCCGAATCTGTAATTTTAATGACAATTTTTAATTTTATGTTATGCTATAGTGGCAATACAATAAAATGTAATGAATTTTCAAGTATCTTACCGCGACGGCGAAGCCAATAAAACACTTCTTGAAATAACAATCTTCATCAGTATCAATATGTGTTACAGTTCCTGGGTTCAACAACTTTAAATTGTGACAATAAAAAGGTAACTGGGTATACGAATCCTCTGGTGAACCGTGTAGCATTTCCAAAGCCTTTTGTTTACCCGCCCACACTCTATAATACGAAACATCTAACTTCCAATCTAAATGCAAATCCTTGACAATATCGGCGGGTGTATATACCCGCTTAGTATCTCTAAACTTGTCAATCAGTAATGGTCCTAATAAATTACGCTTTGCGTTGTGATGGTTAGGGAAAAATTCGTCTTGGAACAAGTTTGGATGTTTTGAACGGTAGTTGCTCTAAAGACCGGACTACTTTTAAGCTTGCGTGTGTGTATCAACCAATTGCAGTCTGGTTGAGCACAGCAGACACTGTAATGTTGGACACAAGACCGTAATATTTTATACTGGTAGCCATCAGTAACAGCCTTTTTTCCAATGATAAACATACACACTGCCTTATTGTCAAACCTATCACCTTTTTTGAAGGGCAACGAAATATCGAAATTGTGGTTGTTGGTTACTTTTTGTTCTATTGTATTATTTGTTGGAAGCGCGGGCATATAGTTTAGTGAATTTCGTTGCCAGCCTACATGGGTAGAACCTAATTCTTCACAAACTAAAGGGTCATTTAAATCAAACGAAACATAACTTAAGTTGTGTAGATTGTTTACCTCAACCAAATTAATGTAAATCTTTGCAACGTCCTGCGTGTCCAGAATATCACTACACATACACTCGACATCATCGTCATCCTTCAGATCAATTCTATCCTCTCGTATGGTGTAATACAACGAAATACTTTCGTGTTCTTGTACACCAAATTTGCCCTTAACATGACACACTAGCTTGGAGTAATTTATCGGCTTTTCTAACAGGACTGCCCTAGTAGAGTCCTTAAAAACAAGTAAGACTTTGAATCTAACAACTTTCCGTCTAGGCATTATTGTATGAGTGTAACAAACTGGTCAGTTTTCCTTTTTATACGTCAAAACACCTTGACTATTTTAACAAACAATCAAATGACTTAAATTATTTTTACAACTTCCAGTCGAATAATGAGTATACGTAAGTTGAACTACTAGTCGAATAAAAATTATTCTTTGGTTTATAAAACATAGCTATTTACAACAAGGCAAAACAGTAGGGCTTGTTTAACTAACGCTCCAATGACTATACATGATGAACCACCAGTCGCATAATGAATATACCTAAGTTGAACTACTAGTCGAATGACTATACGTTTTGAACCACCAGTCGCATAATCATTATATATAGCTTGAACTACCAGTCGCATATAATTTATTCTTAATAGGCAATAGAGTAGTAGGTCTTGTTGAACCAACAGTCGAATATAAAGTACACATAAATTGTTAAAATACTTATAATTTTCAACCACTTGTCGAATAATAAAGTCTTCCTAACAACCAAAAAAACATACTAAAGGCTAAGTAGCTACATCCTGTAAATAAATACCACAGCGCATAGAGTTAATGAGTAAAAGTGATAGGTGTGTAAACACCCATCCTTTTTCTACTTAATTCTGGCTAAAACGAGACCAAAACGCGTATTTAATATCATTTGTTTGGAATTATGCGTGGTTTTTGTGTTTATTGTGTTTTCAGAGCCAACCGGATGAATATTGAAGAAAACATGGGATTGCACGGGTTTTATCGAAGAAAAAGACTCAAGACGAAGTTTATTGTCCAAGAGATGCAAAAGATTTGAAGTCATTTGGCCTAATTAAAGATTTATCGAAGAAAAGGACCAAAGATGGAAGATTTACATATGTCGAAGAAACTCAAGTCTATTAAACGAAGAAATTAAAAGACGAGTTGAATTTAATCGACGACAAATCCCGAATCAGAATCGGAAACGTCAACTTTTCTGAAAAGACGAGAAGGCAAGAAGAACGGGAGAAAGCCCACTCACCAACCAAAGACAAGACTATATAAAGACCACCCTTCACACTTTTCATTCAGTTTTTTTTCTCCTCTTTTCTCTCTTTTTCGGTTCGTAGTCATCACCAACACCACTAGGGTGTTTGGTGATTTTTGATTTTTATTTTTCCAAGATCTTGTAGTTTAATCTTTATCTTTTGAATTGTTAAAACATTAATCAATCAATATAACCTTCCATTTTCATCTTGTTCATCTTCATCTTTTTGATTCAAAGTTAAAGTTCTTATTTGGTTGATTTGATCTTTAAAAGTTATTGGGTTTTAAGTTTTTATTGATGGGATTTGATGTTTATGGTTAGTAGATGATTAGGGATTAGATTTGTTTAAGTTTTGGTGAAAAACTTGGTGATTTTTGGCTTGGAATCGTGTTCCCCTGTTCTTCGGTCTCCTACTGTTCTTGAAGTTTTTCCAGGTTCCGAATGAACAAATCTTCCGAGTGAAGCATCTTAGCCAAAAGTTCCGGACCAAAACTTCCGAACGAAAGTTCCGGATAAACTTCCGAACGAAAGTTCCGGATAAACTTCCGAACGAAAGTTCCGAGCCAAGTTCCGGATAAACTTCCGAACGAAAGTTCCGGATAAACTTCCGAACGAAAGTTCCGAGCCAAGTTCCGGATAAAGTTCCGAACGAAAGTTTCGGATAAACTTCCGAACCAAGTTCCGGATAAACTTCCGAACGAAAGTTCCGGATAAACTTCCGAACGAAAGTTCCGAGTAAACTTCCGGATCAAGGTAAACTTCCGGATCAAGGTAAACTTCCGAATCAATTTCCTTTTGAGCATTTTTAAGTGATATTTACTGTTTCTTTATTTTATACTTAAAATTTTAATTCAAGTTTTATTAATTGTTATTAAATTAATTGCTTTTAATTTAAGTTTATATCTTAGTTCATTTAAACCATTAGTAGATTAGAAAACCAATCCCCTTTTTAGTAACCAAGAACAATCATTCCACTTTAAGCTGTAATCAATTCGAGAGGTTACCGAGACTTAATCTGAACCCTATACAAAATCCTCAGTATCAAATGGCGCCGCTGCCGGCTCTTCTCGTTAAGATCAACAGTTTTTTGTGAGAACTTGGATTTTGGGATCCGTTCCCCGTGAACGTTAATTTTTCATAAAATTTTCAAAAATCCTAAAAAATATAAAATTTTCAAAAATCCTAAAAATTAAAAAGCAGAAAAACCAAAAATATTTTTGCTTTGTTTTTGCCTTGTTAGTTCTTTTGCAGGTGCATGCGTACACGATCAACGTCTTATCAAGAGCCCGAGCCTCTCGAAGACTTAGACATGGCCGGTGTACAAAACAACAACAATAACCCACCTCAAAACAATAATAATAACAATAACAATGCACCTTTCAACAACAATAATAACAACAACAATGAGCCTCTACCGGATAATCGCTCGATGATTGAACTTCTGCAAGCACATGTAGACGGCAACAATGATCCAATTGTCATACCCGCGATTGCAGCCAACAATTTTGAGCTCAAATCCGGCTTTATCCAGATGGTCTCTGCTCAACCATTCTTGGGGCGTACCATTGATGATCCACATGACCACATCAAGAGATTCTTGCAACTCACCAATACGGTCAAATTCAATGATGTTCCACAAGAGGTAATCTGTTTACAACTTTTTCCCTTTTCTTTAGAGGGACAAGCCTGGCATTGGCTTGCTAAGGAACCGCCACAGAGTATTCTTTCGTGGACGGATTTGGAGACCAAGTTTATCAATTACTTTTTCCCACCCTCTCGTACTACCGCTTTGAAGAATGAAATTATTAATTTTGAACAAAAGTACGATGAGTCGTTTAGTGAATCTTGGGACCGTTTCAAAGATCTTTTGAGAAAATGCCCACAACATGGTTTTACCAAAGTGCATCAAATTAATACTTTTTATAATGGTTTAAACATGAATGACCAAGATTCACTAAACAGTGCCTCGGGGGGTAATCTTTTGGCTAAGACTTCCAATGCTGCTTGGGATATCATTGAGAATAAGTCTCGTGTGCAAACCAAGAGTGTTCGGACTAATGTCGCTAGTGCTAGTACTAGTGACATCGATAAGCGACTTGACAAAATCACTGCGCTTCTTGAATCGCTTGCTACCCAAACCGCCAGCAACACCAACAGCATCAACGCTATAAACGCTAAAGACGCTCAAGTCAATGCTGTTAGCCAACCATGCGAGATATGCGGGGGTCCTCACTCTTACACCACTTGTACTGCCACCCAAGACTACCCTTCTGAGAATGTGAATGCAGCATACGGCACCTATCCTCAACCTGCTTATCAATCTCGACCTCAAGGTGACCGCAACTTGCTTAGCTACCGCTCTAACAACTATCTCTCACCACCTGGTTTCCTCCTAATAACCCTAACCAACAACAAAGCCTCAATCGCACTCCTCAACAACAACAACAACCTCGTACACCATGCATACCACCTCACAAACAACCACAACCACCTTAAAGAAACAACCAAGTTTACCAGCAACCTGCTTATCAACCACCCGCATACAATGCTCCTCCCAACCAACCCACCGCTTTACACCAAGAAGTGGAAACCTACATGAGGACTAACGATGTGATCGTGGGAAATCTTCAGCGGGAAGTGCTCAACTTGAAAGCAGACCTGGTGAAACAAGGGAACGATCTGAGAGCTGATATGAGAAACACATTGGATAGTCAAACAAACGACTTAAAGAACATGATGGCTAGTTTCTTCCAAGGTAATCAACCCTCTTCTTCGGGTACTCTTCCGAGTAACACCGTTGCGAATCCAAGAGGGGAGATGAAAGCAATCACTACTCGCAGTGGCAAAGGTACCAAGGAACCCGAGCTTCCTATACCTCCACCGGTGATTGTGACTAAGGAAAACGAGTCACCTGCTTCTATTCCTCATCCTTTTACTTCCCCAATTTCTCCACCTCTTACTTCTACCCCTCCCCCACCCAAGGATGTGAGTGATCCTACGATCCCAAAGCCTTCCTCTTCTTCCGATATACCTTATCCATCTAGGTTGAGGAAAGAGAAGCTCAAAAGCAAGGATGATATTCAGGTTTCGAACTTTCTTAAAATGTTCAAACAATTGAATTTCAACATCTCCTTCGCTGAGGCTCTCGCTCACATGCCTAAGTACGCAAAAATGTTCAAAGATCTTCTTAGTGACAAGGAGAAGCTTCTTGATATTGCTAACACCCAACTTAATGAGAATTGCTCTGCAGTGCTCTTAAGGAAATTGCCAACCAAGCTTGGTGATCCGGGTCATTTCTTAATCCCTTGTAACTTCCCGGGAGTAGAGAATTGCATGGCTCTAGCCGATCTAGGTGCCAGTATTAATCTAATGCCTCTAAGCGTTTAGAAGCAATTATCTCTCCCAGAGCTAGTCCCCACCAAAATGACTTTGGAATTAGCTAACCGTACGGTTGCTTATCCAGTGGGGATAGCCGAAGACGTCTTTGTAGGAGTCGACAAATTCACTTTTCCTGCTGATTTCGTCGTTGTTGACTACGACATTAACCCTCGTGTGCCATTGATCGTTGGTCGTCCATTCCTGAGGACCGGTCGCACTCTCATCGATGTTGAAGCCGGTGAGCTTATCATGAGAGTGGGTGACGATAAAATCGTCTTCAACATGGGAAAGTTGTCTAAACAGCCTTATTCTAACGAGAGTGTTAATTGTATTGACGTTCTTGATGAGGCTTGTGAAGAACACTTCAAAGATGCTTGCAAAAGTATTCCTACCTCTCTTCCCAATGTTGAGACTGTTTCCTCTATCGACTCATCACTATCTCTATTTGGAGAAAGTGATTTCCTTTGGAAAGATTTGGAAGCCACCATGGGAGATGTGAACTTAGCTAATGACGATTCTACCACCAATTGGGATGAAGATCTCCGCCTCATTGAGAACCTTCTTAAAGAAGACAATCTTTCTCCACCATCTCCCACGGTTATTGCTATCGATGCTCCGACTTTGAAAACGCCTCCCATCGAAAATCCTCCGGATTTAGAACTGAAGGAGTTGCCGCCTCATCTCGAATACGTGTTCCTTGAAGAAGAGAAGAAGTTGCCCGTCATCATTGCGAAGGACTTGAAAGAAGAAGAGAAATCTCGCCTCATCGTCGTGCTTAAAGATCATAAGAAGGCAATTGCTTGGAAAATTTCCGATATCCGTGGAATTGATCCAAACTTTTGTACTCACAAGATTCTCATGGAAGATGACTTTAAACCCGCAATCCAGAGCCAAAGAAGGGTTAATCCTAAAATTCATGACGTCATCAAACAAGAGGTTATTAAACTTCTTGATGCCGGCTTGATTTACCCTATCTCGGATTCGCCATGGGTAAGTCCCGTCCATTGTGTGCCCAAGAAGGGCGGAATAACCATTGTTTCCAATGGACACAACGAGTTGATTCCCACTCGTCTCGTTACTGGGTGGAGAGTTTGTATTGATTATCGCAAGATCAATGATGCCACGAGAAAAGACCACTTTCCTCTTCCCTTCATGGATCAAATGCTCGAACGTCTTGTGGGTAATGACTATTACTGCTTTTTAGACGGTTTCTCCGGGTATTTTCAAATTCCCATCGATCCCAAGGACCAAGAAAAGACCACATTCACTTGTCCCTACGGAACATTTGCTTACAAACGTATGCCTTTTGGTTTATGCAATGCTCCTGGGACGTTCCAAAGGTGTATGATGGCTATCTTCCATGACATGTTGAAGAAACTATGGAAGTATTCATGGATGGTTTCTCGGTTTATTGCGATTCTTTCTCTGCTTGCCTTGCCAATTTAGAACGTATGCTGAAGCGGTGTGAAGACACTCGCCTTGTTCTTAATTGGGAAAAATGCCATTTCATGGTAAAAGAGGGCATCGTGCTAGGACACAAGATCTCCAAAGCCGGTCTTGAAGTAGACCGTGCTAAAGTTGATGTTATCGCTAAGTTGCCTCCACCTTCAACCGTGAAGGGTGTGAGAAGTTTTCTGGGTCATGCGGGCTTTTACCGTCGATTCATCAAAGATTTTTCTCAAATCGCTCGCCCGATGACCCACCTCTTGGAAAAAGATACTCCTTTTATCTTTTCCAACGAGTGTCTTGAAGCCTTCAACTCGCTTAAGGATAAGCTAACTAAGGCACCCGTCTTGGTTACCCCTAATTGGGAGCTTCCCTTTGAGTTGATGTGCGATGCTAGTGATTTTTCTATTGGAGCGGTTCTGGGACAAAGAGTGAACAAACACTTCCAACCGATCCATTACGCTAGCAAGACAATGACGGGGGCTCAATTGCATTACACGACAACCGAAAAAGAGCTTTTAGCTGTTGTCTATGCCTTTGAAAAATTCCGCCCCTATCTTGTCCTTTCCACCACAATCGTTTATACCGATCATTCCGCGTTGAAGTACTTGTTGACTAAGCAAGATTCCAAACCAAGACTTCTTCGCTGGGTTTTGCTACTCCAAGAATTTAAAATTGAAATTCGCGATAAAAAAGGAGCTGAAAACCTAGCCGCGGATCATCTCAGTAGACTTGAGAATCCTTACCAAGGGGATCATCCGAACAAAGAAATCAATGATTCTTTTCCCTTGGAGACCTTAATGTCTATCAACTCGACTCCTGATGAAACCCCGTGGTTTGCGGACATTGCAAACTACTTGGCGGGTGGAATTCTCAAGGAAGGGTTAACATCCCAACAAAAGAAAAAGTTCTTTAAAGATGTTGAACATTATTTCTGGGACGACCCTTCCTTATTCAAACAATGTGCCGACTTGATTATTCGCCGATGTGTTGATGGACCGGTAGCTTTAGAAATCCTTGACGCTTGCCACAAAGGACCCACCGGTGGTCACTTTGGTCCCAACTACACCGCCAAAAAAGTGTTTGACTCGGGATTTTATTGGCCCACCATCTATCGTGACGCTCACGAGATGGTTAAACGTTGTGATGCTTGCCAAAAACAAGGCAAGATCACACATAAAGACGAGATGCCTCAGAATTTCATACAAGAATGTGAAATCTTTGATGTTTGGGGTATCGACTTTATGAGGCCATTCCCTTCATCTAAAGGAAACAAATACATCCTTGTAGCCGTTGACTACGTTTCAAAGTGGGTTGAAGCCAAATCTTTACCTACTAATGACGCAAGGGTGGTTTGTAACTTTTTGAAATCTCTATTCGCTAGATTCGGTGTGCCTCGTGCCATTATTAGTGATCGCGGGACTCATTTTTGCAATGACCAATTTGCAAGAGTCATGGCTAAGTATGGTGTAAATCATCGTCTTTCCACCGCCTACCACCCACTAACTAATGGCCAGGCTGAAATATTCAACCAAGGATTAAAGCGAATTCTTGAAAGAACCGTGGGAGAGCATCGTGCCTCATGGACTGATAAACTTGATGATGCTTTGTGGGCTTTTCGTACTGCATACAAGACTCCGATTGGTTGTACACCATATCGTCTCGTGTACGGGAAAGCATGCCACCTCCCCATTGAGTTGGAGCACAAGGCTTACTAGGCCTTGAAGTGGGCTAATTTTGATATCAACAAAGCCGGTGACCTACGCAAGATCCAACTCAATGCGCTGAATGAACTCCGGAATGAGGCTTATGAAAATTCTTTGATCTATAAGGAAAAGACTAAGCTCATTCACGACTCCAAGATTAAGAACCGAGAGTTCCAAGTTGGAGACAAAGTTTTACTCTTTAATTCTCGGTTGAAAATCTTTTCGGGCAAGCTGAAATCTCGTTGGTCCGGCCCATTCACCATTGCCCAAATTTTTCCATATGGTACTCTCGAGCTCTCTCAACCTAATGGACCTAATTTTAAGGTGAATGGCCAACGAGTGAAGTTGTACTTTGGTGAGGACATCTCTCAGGAGATGATTCCATCCCTCACCACGTTCCCCATGAACTAATTTTGGGTCGAGTCAGGCTCGTGACTCGGTTATCAAAAACAAGCGCTCCTCGGGAGGCAGCCCGAGTATCTATCCTTTTCCGTTTAACCTCCTAAGTGTAGGGGGACCTCTATAGGTTCTTTGTCTTTGTGTGGTGATGTGATTACAGGGATGAATGCACTCTTGGAACCTTCGAAGAACCGTGCTCCCGTGTTATCCGAAATCCGGTTCTATCTCTCAACTATCGTGATTCAATTTTCTTCATACTCACATTTGAAATTGATCACGTTAGTCGTCTCTTCCTTAACTTGATTTAACCAATGTGCACAATGTCATAAGTGTAGGGGAGACTTTTCCCACATTCTTAAACATTGAGGATAATGTTTATCTTAAGTGTAGGGGGGACTTCTATCGAAGTTTTAAGTGGACTTTTCTATGAAAATGCCTTCATTTAACCGGAAAATCATCTTTTTCAACATTTTTCAAATTTTTAATTAACTTTGGCCATTTAGTTGTAATTTTTAAATTTTTATCATTGCTTTCGTATGTATATATCCCGCAATAAAGTCAAAAATATTAATAAAGTGGTGTAGCTAGTTTAGAAGTCTTTGACATATTAGGCCCGTTGCGTTTATTTTGACTCAACCCGAATAGACTTATCCAAGTTTATTCTAGCTAGTATCCTTAACCATGTAGACCTTAATTGGTTTATTAGGCTAAGCATCCACGAGTCTCATTACTTGAGATTTTAAATTGTGGAGAACGAGAAATGATAGAGTCAATTATAAGTCGGTATTCTTGCACAAGCTCACTTGGTGTAATTATTTGCCTATTCTCCCATCACTTGCTAATAATTTATCTGCAATAAGTAAGGTCGTACAATTTGAAAAGTTACTTAGCTTCTAGCCCAAGATCGTTTAAAAGTTGCTCGGTAATGATAAGAGTTCATAGCCAAGGCATAACTTATGAAGCGGGGCGCGAAGATTGGCGAGTCCGAAAAGGCCCTAACAAGGCATGAGGATTCAATCTTATTGCTAAAGATCCAAGGTGATGTGAAAAGCATTATTCCCAAAATCAATATGAAGGATCAAGACTCACGATGAAAAGCAATCAACTCCCGTAAAGATCATGGAGAAGTCTATCCGAAAAGACCCTAACAAGGTATGAGGATAAATAGATCCAAGTCCGAAAAGGAGGCGGATCGTTGTATCTCAAAATCCCAATTAGAGATTGAAGAAATAATCATGAAGTCGTGGTCAACAAAGTTGGAGTACCTCTCAAAAGTCTCCAAGTGAATAAACTCTATAAACGATGAGAAGACCATTATCTCAAGCACGTCTCTCAAGATATGAAGTATGAAGTACATGCCAAATATCGGCCCGAGAAAGGTCTCAAATCGTGAACCGAGTTATGCCAAGATATGAACTTTTTGATATCCCGAGAAGCAGTTTTAAGAGATTTTGTCCTTTAGCTAACTATTGATCAAATCGTCCTACTTTGCTTTCAGCCTAAATAAACTATCGAAATAAGTCCAAAAATGCATCTTCATGATCATTCTAAGACAAAAATAAAATAAAATAGATACACCTAGGAATAAGGGAGTTTAAGCATATAATTAAGCCATGTGTGTAAGTGTTTGATTTACTAACTTATAATAACAATGATCTCGTTTTTAAGCTTAGTTTGGGGAACGTGAAACTTAAGGGTGATAAATCTTCGCAGCACCAAAGCCCTAATGTAAGTCATTGATCTCTTTGCAAGTTATTTCCATGAAGCTATTTTTTAGTGAAAATAGTTTTCTATCCTTTTGTTTCTTTTAGTACTTTAATTTTTGTTTAGTAGTATTTTAATAAGGCCAAGGTTGATTGATTATGAGAAAAGTGTAAATTTGCTTTATCACTAAGCATTGCATGAGGGCATGGCAATGGTTAAGTGTAGGGGATTTGATAGGTGTGTAAACACCCATCCTTTTTCCACTTAATTCTGGCTAAAACGAGAACAAAACGCGTATTTAATATCATTTGTTTGGAATTATGCGTGGTTTTTGTGTTTATTGTGTTTTCAGAGCCAACCGGATGAATATTGAAGAAAACATGGGATTGCACGGGTTTTATCGAAGAAAAAGACTCAAGACGAAGTTTATTGTGCAAGAGATGCAAAAGATTTGAAGTCATTTGGCCTAATTAAAGATTTATCAAAGAAAAGGACCAAAGATGGAAGATTTACATATGTCGAAGAAACTCAAGTCTATTAAAAGAAGAAATTAAAAGACGAGTTGAATTTAATCGACGACAAATCCCGAATCAGAATCGAAAACGTCAACTTTTCTGAAAAGACGAGAAGGCAAGAAGAACGGGAGAAAGCCCACTCACCAACCAAAGACAAGACTATATAAAGACCACCCTTCACACTTTTCATTCAGTTTTTTTTCTCCTCTTTTCTCTCTTTTTCGGTTCGTAGTCATCACCAACACCACTAGGGTGTTTGGTGATTTTTGATTTTTATTTTTCCAAGATCTTGTAGTTTAATCTTTATCTTTTGAATTGTTAAAACATTAATCAATCAATATAACCTTCCATTTTCATCTTGTTCATCTTCATCTTTTTGATTCAAAGTTAAAGTTCTTATTTGGTTGATTTGATCTTTAAAAGTTATTGGGTTTTAAGTTTTTATTGATGGGATTTGATGTTTATGGTTAGTAGATGATTAGGGATTAGATTTATTTAAGTTTTGGTGAAAAACTTGGTGATTTTTGGCTTGGAATCGTGTTCCCCTGTTCTTCGGTCTCCTACTGTTCTTGAAGTTTTTCCAGGTTCCGAATGAACAAATCTTCCGAGTGAAGCATCTTAGCCAAAAGTTCCGGACCAAAACTTCCGAACGAAAGTTCCGGATAAACTTCCGAACGAAAGTTCCGAGCCAAGTTCCGGATAAAGTTCCGAACGAAAGTTCCGGATAAACTTCCGAACCAAGTTCCGGATAAACTTCCGAACGAAAGTTCCAGATGAACTTCCGAACGAAAGTTCCGAGTAAACTTCCGGATCAAGGTAAACTTCCGGATCAAGGTAAACTTCCGAATCAATTTCCTTTTGAGCATTTTTAAGTGATATTTACTGTTTCTTTATTTTATACTTAAAATTTTAATTCAAGTTTTATTAATTGTTATTAAATTAATTACTTTTAATTTAAGTTTATATCTTAGTTCATTTAAACCTTTAGTAGATTAGAAAACCAATCCCCTTTTTATTAACCAAGAACAATCATTCCAATTTAAGCTGTAATCAATTCTAGAGGATACCGAGACTTAATCTGAACCCTATACAAAATCCTCAGTATCAAAAAGTCTACAACAAAATATGTCTTCCTCATCAACAAATTCCTATCGGCGTCGATACTATGATGTCAGGAGAATGACACATTGCAATTGTATACCGCCACTTAAGATGGATACTCAAGTATCATGGACAAGATTGAACCCGGGAAGAAGGTTCAAAGGATGCCCAGTTTATGTAAGTATTCAGCCAACACCAAAGTTTAATAAACACCTACGTTCGGGTTTTAGTGTTTAGCGTTCCAGTAGGGTCAATTGTTTTTGTCTTAGTGTATTTGACAATGCACAAGTCAACAGCAATTGATCCTACTGGGAACCTAAACACTACATTGACTAACACGAACCCATGTTAGCTTGGTTTCACGCTTAGCGTCGAGAGTTCCAGTTGGATCAGTTGTGTGGTATAGGTGCATTCGTCAATGGGCAAATCTGCGGCAACTGATCTAACTGGAAACCTTGACACAATTTATTCAAAACAAGTTGCAAGTGGTTAACGTTTATGGCCTATTAGTAATCTAACTAGGCGTCTAAGGTTCCAGTTGGGTCTGTAGGCCTGATTATGTGTATTACTGAATGCTCATGATGACGTAAACAGATCTAACTGTAAATTTAGACACAACGTTTAGAAAACTAATTCGTATCAATTATAAATGAACAATGAATCTTTCCATATAGCCTAAAGTTCGGATCTAACTAATTTATAATTTGTGAAATAGGAAAGATCTGCTCAATGTGGTGTTTTTGGATGGCTAGATAACGAGCTACCTTCAGAATACTACAAGGAACTAATGTATAACCATCATGCTGAGAACACAAATCTAACAACAACCTTACGTACCTTAACGGAGCGCGATCAACTTAATAGGGGATCATTATGCTTTACAACTTGTACCATTGTATTAGTTATAATGTTTGGAATTCTTTTATGTTTGTTAGTTTTAGGTCGTTGTTAAGGAAATGTATTGCATCTTTCTGGACTAGAATAAATTACCATTATCGCAATGCCTTTTTCATTTAATACAATTAATGGAAAATTTGCTTTATAAAGCATACAGCGTATACAGGCTTGCAAATAATCTATAACTAGACAACATAAACTACATGCCTTCTTGGTGTAGGTAACTGACCTTGTGTTTCCAGAAATATGATATCAGGTTTTCGCGGTAAGCAAGGGCAGTTTCAACTGAGTTGCCAAAAACCAAAGGCATCCCACGTGTTAGCCGATACAATATAATAAAAGCCCATATCCCACAGTCTCCATAGTTTCCACCTTGAATCGGGACTTCATCTGAAAACTTAAAACTGATTTTGTAGTCTTCCAATTTTAACCCCTTGCGCTTTAGTACACCAGCATTATGTAGTAACTGTGGGAGTTTTTTGCTAAATTCTTGACGCATCCCTATCCACCACACGCGGGTCTCTTGAATTGGTACACTCTTTGATCTCCGACGGGGTGGAAGAGAATCATAAATTGTGATCACTCCCGTCCTAATATGTAATTCACCAACCGCCCAGTGCTTTAGTGGTTCGTTCAAAGGGATGTACACCTAAACAAATTAAAATTAGGGCCCTTAAAATTAAATATTTGTATAACCTTCAATGTAAGACTAATAATATCAGTCTATATGGAATGGTTTCAAATAATTTAACAAACCTCCTCAACGTCTGCCCAATTAATACGCACGCTTTTACCTTCCAAGTACCCTCTAGGCAAACCTGTCATTAACATTTTCGGACAAAAATGAGGTCCGGCTAAAGTCCAATCAGCATCTTGGTCGCGAAAGTAGAACAGTAAGTCAACCCAAACTTCAAAGTGCTGGGAAAATGAAAAAACACAAAATATCAAACAATATATTAAACTAAACATAATATTTCATTATAATCTAATTAAAGAGTGTGCAACCTACCAAGGTGCGTAGCCATCCTCTATTGTTTTCATCCAAACCCAACAAGCATAACCAGAATATCTCATCAACGACTTGTCCATGCTCGACCCATGGGAATACGAACCACGGAAAAGAATTTACATTGGAACCCTTTTTTGTCAATATTTTTTTCAAATATGTCGGAACTGTAACTTTTGTTGGGTGACATTTTTTAGGCCGTTTCAAATCCTGAAAATTGAGGTTACACCTATTAAAAACTAATAATCTTGGAAATTAATCAACACCAAAAAAAAAGTATTTTACCTCTTTAAACATTTCAAGTGGGGCCTGGGCTACTTCGAATACAAGTTCATTGGTTTCCATTGGTTCAAATCGTACCACCAATCCACCATCAGAACCTATATTTTCGTTGTTCATACGTGAACGGGTTTTTTTAACAGGAACAGTAGTAGACAATTGTTGAGCATACGGCTCCTGGTATGCCGCCCTGGCTTCCTTTTACGTGGTGCCTTTACAGAGACACAAGGTTTAGTTCTGACAGATTCAAGAATTGAATCCAGAGCCGGCCTATCATTCGGTCGCACCACATTGGCTTCCTGAAAAGTTAACAAGATTAACAGTTACTATTTTCAGATCGGTTTTTTGAAAATAACATCTAGATAATAATTAATTAAGATATAAAAGGGAATACGTACATTACATGGACCAAGTACAGACAACTGCGTCGTCCGCTCAACATTAAAATCTGCTATTAACCGGTCAAGATTCATATTCCCTTCCTGAAAAATGAAATTTTACAAATCAAACATCAATAATACGATAAGTTTATGTATACTTATATAAACTAATGTTTTTACAAACCTTTAATATTGTATCATAAGGGTTTTTCAAATCTAATAGAATCTGGACATCTTTCTGATGTGCTACGTCCGTCTCTATATTTACCCCCATGTCTACCTTAACCTCTTGACTATTCACCAATTTTTCTTCTGTGTGATCTCCAAAGAACCCAGCAATCATATTATCTAACATATACTTCTGAGACTCAGTTTCATCAACCATCTTACCCTTCACGTCAACATCAAACTACATTGCAAACAAGATTTCTTCTATGAGATTGACAAGAACAAAATGTTGGTAAGCTAAATCTTTCCTTGTAAAATAAATGAATGTTCGGCTTACCTTTCGGGAACAATCGAGTATATCATCATCATTCGTGTTACCTTTCTGTTCACTTTTTTCTCCAACAACGAAATCAATATCATCAACTGCAGGTGTAACAAATTCCAACGCATTAAGCAAACAATCCATTTGTGATGGCTGTGAGTCGTTATACAAAGAATCCGTGTTTTTTGCAAATGTCTGCTGTTGCACAGGGCATTCAAACAAATTATCATCGCCAAGATTGAAATTGTAACTAGTCTCTGTTGTTGCACATACAACACCAACTATTGAATTTCGAAGCTCATCCAAACTAGTCTTCATAACTGGTTTAACCGAACAAACGACAGAACATAGATTATTCACAGCTTCCATAATACGGTTATCTAATCTAGTAGGTTCGATGGTTACTCTGTCCACCTTGACACATTCAACATCAGGAACACACGGCGGTTCTTCATTACTTACACCCTCATTTTTTTTAAACCCAACCCCTAAACCAGTTCCATTAAGGTTAGGAATTTGAATGCTTGGTGTCGAAGTACCTTCCCCACATAGACTTTTGGGAACCTCAGCGTATTGCACATCACCAAAGCTAGTATCGGGTATTTTTAAAGATTGTACATCATGTTTCTTACATTCCAATTGTGAAGAAACGGTGGATGCAGTTACCAGGTTTTGTGAAAGGGGTATTGTTCCATTAGGTTTATAGGCTTGGATACAAGATACGACATCCCCCCGGAAGAATGACCGGCTTCGACTATACCATTCTTGGCACAACTCTTCGGCTGTCGGAACTAGTTCAATTATTGGTACCGAACCCTAATCATTTACCGACAAATCATACATTACTATTTGAAATCGAATATACAAATCAAATATAAAAATAGCAGATCCTATTACTATTTTTACCTGACCAATAGCAGATGATATTGATCTTTATCAAAGCGTCTCCCGTTTGGGCTCCAACTAAGACCTCGAGGTATGACATCCTCTTGTTTAGACCACCATAGGCTACTGTTATTAAAGCTTTCTAAAATCCAGATCTACATGTCCAAAAGATACCCCTTTACTTATATCAAAAATATAAAAAACTAGATGATAAATTACAAAATTTAATAATCAAATTTATTACTAACCTTAAAAACCCATACAAACTCATTCAGGTTGTAACCGGGTGTTTTCTTTGCTACTTTTTTCTTCTTTTTCACTACTTTTACTGTCTTAGTATAGAAATGTTGCCACATATATTCTCCCCAAGGAAACGAGTTCCAAGCAGACAAATTTTCAACAAGGTTCAACAAATGCTGTGGAACATTCAGAAAATCTTCTCGTCCCATAAATATGGCCTCCGCTACAAACAACAAACATACCATAACAGCATCACTGTCATCTAACTTAGACCACTTTTTTCAACTTTTATCAGCTCGAACAACTTCCGCTGTTTAACACTCTTGATGTTACTATTCATCTTCAAAGGAAAAACACGTTCAACAAATGAATAACTTTCTGTTTCATCTAAGAATAACGACCCACATCTAAAACCACTTATCAAGCAAAATTCCTCCCTCCCAAACTGCATATTTATATCGCCAATTCTAATCTTAATGGGAGGGCAATCACTACTCAAGCCATTAACCTCCTCTTGCGTTTGCAAAACATAATGTAGCATATGATTTTCATACGATGATTTAGGAAAATCTAACCACCGACCAAATACACTACTCCTAAACAATAAATCCCTATTTTTATACGGCTTCAACTTACTTTTGATGGTCGAAATAATATTCAATCGCGAACGAATACTTTCTTTAGGTTCCTTTCTATGTCTAATTTCATCTGGGTTAGTATCAGCATCTGGGTTAACATCAACATCTGGGTTAATTTCATCTGGGTTAACATCACCATCTGGGTTAATATCACCACCCACCATCGTTACAATTCAGTCTCAGTCGATTCAGTCGAGAAATATGTGTGGTTACAAGTAATTACTCGGGAAAAGGATCGTTGGGATTGTTTAAGACTTAGGGAAAAATCAATCAGGAATATGATCGTCCAAGGTTATGTGGAATAATGTGTGAATGGATAACAAAACCGTGGGTCTGGATTAATGAATAACATTAGATACAGTTTAACAAAACAGTGGGTTTAAAAGGTACAAGTCGAATAAGTAAATTGTACAAGTCGAATAACAAAAGGATCTATTTGGGAGAAAGTATTTTTATTTTTTATTAATTAAAAGTACGGGTCGAATAATATTTAAGTCAAAGTCGAATAACATAATAATTGGAAATTATTTTAATAAAAAATATTATTTTATTAAAAAAGTACGGGTCGAATAATGTATGTGACTGGTAGTCGAATAACAAGCAACTTACACATATTGTACTTGTATGTACCTGAGTGGGTCCCACATGTACTTTTTAATGATTTGCAAAAATGCCAAGTGTCACCGGTCGAATAGGTCGAATAGGCTAATTGATACTCCCTTGGGCTATTTTTTAAGTGCCCATATGGTTGTGGTCCTGTTTTTAAAATAGCCCTTATTTTTTTAAGAAAAAGAGAAAATTGTAAAAATTGTATTTGTGATTTCGTTAAGTTGCACGTTTAATGAACGTGGTATTGAAATTGCAATAATCATCCATGTGGATAACCTTGGAATCCGTTTTAGCCCTTTGTCAAACTGAAATGATTAAAATTCTCTTGTTATAAACGAGTCAAAAGTGGAAGAGAACGAGGGTGTTTAGTCATTTCCGTTTGACAAAATACTTAAATGAATTGCAAGATTTCTCACAACGACGATTTTTGTAATTTTGATATCACGTGGATCAAACGTGCAATTTGACTGAATCATAAAGAAGGATTTCTGCAATTTCCTCTAAAGAACAATAGACTTAAAGAGGTTTTAATTTCCGACAAAGAATTTGTAAAATCAAAATTTGAAGAAAAAACAACAAATCTTTTAGAGATAAAATATGATGATAATGTTGACAATAAAACTATAAATGTTTCAAACAGATTTTTAAAACTTATTATTTCTTATGCATTATAGATCAAGAGATTTCAACCATTGAATGTAGATTTGACTAATTTAGAGTATAAGAAGATATCTTTAGGTTTTATTTTAGAATTAGAACTTAAAAGTTACTTAATGGTTATAAAGGCTTAAAGATGCAGTTGTCTTAACATTGAAAGTTCTTCAAGCCATATCAATTATTCGAATATTGGCGATATAAATTTATTGTTTCAAACTTAAAGTTTTGGGAGAAATTACATGTAAAAACAAGAAAAAATATCATCTCAAACTAAAACTAAATTGATTAGTCAAGTTTTCTAATTACAACAAAGATTAATAATGCATGCGGCTCTTTTGCATTTCAATAAAAAAAAGGAAGAAAAACTTTTAAACATTTATTTAAATTCTGATTACTAACATGATCATTTAAATTACTTTCAACTTGAAAAGATTTTGATAAAAAAAATTCCTAATCATATCCAAATTCTAATTCCTTTCTCGAATATTTATATTGCATATAGAATTATGCTAACCGTTCAAATGACAATTGATTTGTTGGAAATAAGTTTTTCAAATTTGAGTTAATTAAAAATTATATAAAATTGTAAGTACTCTAATGCTGTGTGGAAGAAAATGCAGTCTAAAACTGTACAAGAAATTCCTTATGATATGACAAGATCTGATCACTGAGGTATCTCAGTTGAGGAATACTAAGAACATATGGTGTATAATAAGTAAATTGGTTTGTGGAGCTTCTGTGTATTACATTTGTAATGAAAGGAAGACGAGACTGTTTGGTACCAACGAGAGGAGTGAAGATAGTTTATGCAGTGAAAACAGAAACAACTGTTAGTCTAACATATTGTCATATTGTTTGGTATGGTGTAATTAAAGAGGGAATAAAAAAGACTATTACGACTGAATGAAAAATGTTGTTTGTTTACGTTTATAGAATGTAATGACACATTACAATAAATAACGCATTACGTCAAAACCATTCTTTAGGGGTCCTTTCTTTTTTTCAGTTACATCTTGTAATAGAATTAAATTACATAAAACTCTATTATTAACTAATCACATTAAATAGACTTTATATCATCAATTGTTATTTTAGTCTTTTTATTATCGATTACATTACGTCTTCTCA
Organism: Glebionis coronaria; assembly: GCA_025667525.1. Lineage (NCBI taxonomy): Eukaryota > Viridiplantae > Streptophyta > Magnoliopsida > Asterales > Asteraceae > Glebionis > Glebionis coronaria. Next base: position 107,911,628 of record CM046879.1, on the reverse strand, counting down.
TACAAACCAAGCATAATTAATAACCATAATAAATCAATCCATTACATTATTTATTCAATTACGTCGTGTATTCTATTTTTTAACCATTTCATTATGCCGTATCAAACAAACTCTAAGCGCGTGTGTTTCTTGGGTGTGCTACTGTTCGCCTAGATTGAAAGAGATAATCATTGTTTGGTTTGTTTATTTAGGCTAGTTAACAATATCTCAAACCTTCAATTAAGGGGTTTGACAAAAGTCATCTTGGTCTCTTACTTTTTTGACACTACTGACATATTGGTGTTAGAGCACAGGGTGTGGTTTGGTGCCGTCGTGCTGAGCCGTGGGAAAACACCAACTTTTTCAAGGGGTGTGGTGTGTGGTGGGTAAATGATCCCACCACATCAGGAACACGAAAACACCACATTTGAGGCTCCCTGGTTGGCTTGAGCCGTGGTGTTTTTGTGGGACCCACTACTTATTAAAAAAAAAATTAAAAACAAAATTATTAAACATTTCATTAAACTTAAAAAAAAATTACATAAATAAAAAAAAACCGAAAAAAACAACATAAATAAAAAAAAATACGAAAAAAAAAACATAAATTAAACTTAATTTTTTTTCCCGAAATATAATTCTCGGGTCTTCCTCTTCAACTCTTCGATGCTCTCCGCGTCTTCCGGCGACATTCCGGTCGTATTGAAAGTAAGGATTTTTAAATCCTCATTCCGTTTAGCAATGTCGCAAACCGCGAGTCTTGCGGCTAACTCACGATCCATGGATTCTTTTTTCGCCTCTCGGTCAATCAAGATTTGTTCTTGCATCATTTCGGCAACCCGAGCTTTAGACGAAGAGGATGTGGCGGACGAGCTATTCGAAGATCGTTGGCTTTTTGTTCTTCGTGGAGCCCCCGAAGGACGCGGGATTGTGTCGTCTCCAAACATTTCCGGCTCTTCGTCGACATCGGTTACACGACCCCGGGTACGACGAGCTTGTGTTGACTCGGGGTTTTGCCACTTGTATTTGTCTCGCAAAAAGATCCACGCTTCACGATGCCTAAACTCGGTCTTGTATGTTTCCTTAAACATTGTGCAAACCCGCGAGTACATAAGCTCGTCATTCTCACCACTTGCCAACGAGGTAGCATCGTAAAGAGCATTAAACTTGCCAACAAGTCCGTTCATCGGCGTCCACTTGCCCGTTAACATATTCTTGTTACGCTTCTTGTAATCCTTTTCCGATGCAACCTTGTTATACTCGGCCATAATCTTGTACCAAAAAGTATCCTTCGATTGATCGCTTCCATTTCTCGGATCCTCGGAAATTAGGATAAAACACTCGGCCAAAAGCCGTTCCTCGGCTTGAGTCCAATAAGTTCGGTCGGTTTTTGGCTCACGTGGTTTTTTCCCACTAGCTTGTTTTTTGGCTATAGATTTTTTTCGGTTTCTTGTGAGTGGTTCGACCTCCTCCTCCTCCTCGTCTCCCACGGTATTGTCATCTTCGTCACGAAGCTCGGTTTGTGGTTGAGATGAATGTGTTGGGTAAGTTGAAGGTACTTGGGTTTGTGAGGGATTACATATACCTTGTGTTTGCATCCACATTTGAAATTGCTCCGGAGAACAATTAACAAACGGGTTCATCATCAAGGGTGGGATTTGGATGTTGGGTCGTGAAGGTGTAGGAGAATTAGAGTTAACGGAAGATGGTGTTGTAGGGTTAGACGAAGACCCGGCGTTGGCGTTGTTGAAGTACTCGTACACCCAATTGTTCACATGGTTCGGATCCATCACTAGTATTTTTGAGTTTATGTGTTGTATGATTTTTGGTTTATAAAAAATGGGATGTTTTGGGGGGTTTTATAGTGTAAAAATAGGGTTTTTTTGAAATTTTCGTGCCCCCCCCCGCTCCTCAAACGGTCACAAATTTAAAACCAACGGCTATTTTTTAAATTTTCAAAAAAAAAAAAAAAAAAAAAAAAAAAAAAAATATAAATACGCACGAAAACGCGAGACACGAAAACGCGAGACCGGGTACGGTCTCGCGTTTTCGTGTCTCGCGTTTTCGTGCGAAAACGCGCGCCGTCCCCTCGGCGCGAGGCACGAAAACGCCACAAGGGGTGTGGTTTCTCGCGCCGTCGGGTGGCGTTTTCGCACGGCGCGAAGGGCTGTGTGCCCGTACCCTGTGCTCTTAATTGAATTTTTTTTAATTTCGAGTGGAGCCTTTAATATAAACATAATTAAATTAATTTAAATTTATGCTTTCTTATTTTTATATAAATATTAAATTAATATAACATTCTAAAACTTAGACAAACTAAATATTACTTTTCATTTAACAATATCGAATCCTAAACTATCCACTTTATAAATTTACGCCCAAAGTAAAACCAGGTGAAGTCAGTGATGTCGAAACAATGTGGAAGATTAAGCTGCAAAGAGGAGGACTCTCAATAAAAGTATCAATTGATACAAATGTTCTATCGGGATATCCCTATTTTAAGCGTGTGCTTACTCCTTAAAAACTAGAAAAAAGAAAGTAAAGATTTATTGTTGTTTACTTGATTGACTACTTTTATTAAAGATTACAAAGCCTTAAATATAGAATCTTATAAAATAACTCTCTTAAACACAAAACTTATCCTAAAACATGATAAACACTTACTTTCACATATCATAAATAAATTATAAATATAATGGTCATTCTAACCCATCATAAAACCCTATACATAAAAATTATGATGGTTATTCTAACCCACATGAAACTCTATGCATATATACGAGTGTATATTAATTAATACAGTAGTATTTTTTTACCCACGGCCAAAGCATCTGTACTTAACGAACAACTCGTATAATACAAATTAACGTAAATGTCCGTGTTCCGCAACAAAGGTGCGAAGCACCGGTTAAAAACCTCGCTAAATCTTACTTACAGTAATACAGTGTAACAGATCATTTTTAATGAAGTGAAGCAAATCATTACCTCAGGCCCTCCATCAAGTTGATCCTACAGCTTTTTTGGGCTGTTATCATATGGCCTTTATTACAAGAGGGTTCAACAAAATAAATTGTATGGGTGGTTTTGAGTGCAACTTGACGGTGTTTAAATAAATCAACTTTATGGTGTTTAAATGGAATAGGATAAGATATCATTACTCCAAAGCAAACGTCTAGCTCACAAATTTGACTTCACAAATCACTAGTCTACCATATTAAAGCATCTTATCAAATGGGCTTTAATTTCAACTAAACTAATCCAAACTCAAGAATTTTATTAGCATTGACTTTTGGATCTAACCAAAAGTTCAACATTTTATTAAGATGATTCCTTTGTCGACAATGAAAATAAATTTTGTTACATTGTTTTAGATTAAACAAGTATGCATTTGGTATAGGTGCCATTGCAATTCAGCGATAGATAGATACCTTGATGAATTTATTTATTTTTTGACAAACAGGTATTACATTTTACTCACCAAATTTGTATTCATAGTCAAATTAAATTTGTAAAAAAGTTGAATCGACATAAAACAAATCCATTAAAAATGAAAAAACTAAAATTTAATAAAAATATCAAATGGGATGTTAAATAAAAAAGTATAAAATTTCAAAATATATAAGGAAAGTAGATAATGATAAAATAAATATATAAAAATATATTTCAATTTTAAAAAATATAAAATTTCCAAAAATACTATGAAAGTAGATCTAATAGCTTAAGTATCGCTTTCATGTCTTAATTTTTTATTTGGAGTTAAATTTGTGAAATATAGATCAGTAATTTGACTTTGAGTTAGGTTTATGATCAACATCAAAGTTATAATGAGAATATTTTATTTATAGTACATTTTTTATATATCAGTAGAATGTCATAGCCTACGCGTTATTACTTTTTCCCCATAGCATCAAATGTGGTGCTAGCCACTTTTAGTGCTATAAGTAATGTTTTATAACAAATTAATCTATACTTTTATATAAATCATTTGAGACCTTCTTAAAATAGGAAGGCTGAAAATTCAAACTTTTTTACCTACTAAATAAAGCAAGTTGTTGATATCTTCATTAACATTAATATTTTCTAACAACCTTTTGTAACAAACTTTTGTAACAATCTTTTGTAACAAAATTTTTGCTTTTAAATTAAAAAATCTTTTTATTTATTTATTATTTTTATAATCTAATTTTAATATATTTTTTAAATTTTGTGTTTTTAAATTCGATATCCATTTTAATATATTTTTATTAACTTTTATTCGTTTTCAATTTTAGTAGGTTTTTTAATTCGATTTTTTAGAATTTTACAATGAGTAAGAGACTAATATTTGTTGTTCTCAAAATTCGTTATTAAGTATTCGCCGCTGCATTGTACGGGTACCGTTCTAGTATGACAAGATGGATGTTGTTATAATTGCGGCAAATAGATTTCATCATTTCTTAGTCAATTTCCAGTTTACCGAAGGAGTTCGATGACGGAGAGAGTTTGTTTGGAGAACATTAAATGATTAAATGATCGTAAACTTGTACTTAGTATTATAATTCATATAAAAAGTTTAGATTTGTTCTTAGTGTTATTGTTTACTATAAGTGACATTTATCAATAAGAAACGTTGTTAATCAATAAAATGTGTTGCGGGCCGATTAAATAAAAAATTGTTCTATCAATTTTTTTGCTGAATAACATCATAATGTTCATCAATTTTCTTTGATCTTTTTCATGAGTTATATGACATTGTTCATCAGTTTGTTCATCAGGTTTTTTATAAAAAAAATCACGTGTTCTTCATAACTATTCATAAGTTAATCTTGTTTATCAATTCATCAATCATGTTGATGAATTGATGAGTAATAACTGATTTTTGGTTAGTTAATAAAAAGGTTTGTTGCAAGATCTTTCTTTGCGTTGCTCGTACCCAATTATATTTGTCGTTGTTTCGTTCTCGGTATCTTCTCGAATCGATCACGGTTCAAAGTGGAATAGTTGTAATTGATAACTAAAAGGGGGAGCTTTTGATCTATATCTACTTCAAAGATAAGTGCAAGAAGTAATAAAATTAAACTAAAAGCAATTAATGAAAATAAAACTTTAATTAAGATTAAACAGTAAGATACCTTAAAACAGCTGGTTCGGAATAAGTCCTTGATTCGGAATATTTAGCCTTCAGTCGGAATGTTGTTGTTGTTCTTGATCCGGAATAATAAACACAAAAGACTCATTCGGAATAATTAACTTGATTCGGAACAAATCACTGATTCGGAATATACAACTGATTCAAAATATTCTTGAAAGGCCTTGGTTCGGAATGTTGGTGCTCATGCGGAATAATATGCTGATGCGGAATAAAATCTGATTCGGAATATATGATGTTGTTGATTCGGAATATGGAACTGATCCGGAATAAACTCCACTGATTCGGAATACAGAAACTGATTCGGAATAATTAAATAAAATGCTGGTTCGGAATACAACCTTGACTCGGAATATTAACTGACTCGGAATACTTGAAAACAATAACTTGATTCGGAATAATTTTTAACCAAATACTCATCCGGAATATGTGTTCATTCGGAATGTTCAAAAGCAAAACTGATCCGGAATAAAATAATGAGAAGCTTGATTCGGAATAATTAGTTTACTCGGAATAAAACTTGATCCGGAATATATTGTTCACCCGGAATATTGATAATTCCGAATGAACAACTGATTCGGAATAACTAAACGAAAACCGCTGGTTCGGAATATTACTTGACCCGGAATAATCTAGACAAAACGTTGATCCGGAATACTCTAGCTCATTCGGAATAACTTACAAAACAGGCTCATTCGGAATCTGGGGAAGTTTGAAGACGCGAAGAACATGGGATGTTTAACATCACGAATTTAACCAAAATCAACCAAGTTTTTAACCAAAACTTAAACTAATTTAACCACCAATCATTTACTAATGATAAACATCAAACCAAATCAACAAAAACATAAAACCCACTTACTTTTGAAGATCAACCTCAATAAAATTAAAACTTAGAACTTTGGATTAACAAGAGAAGAAAGAAAGATTAAATGGAGACTTGGATTATTTTAAGATTCAAACAAACAAAGGAAAGATTAAACTTACATAATCATGAAGGAATCAAAAGACAATAAAAATCACCAAACACCCTAATGGTGATGGTGTTTCCTACGAACTAGGAAGAAAAATAACAGAAAGGGAAAACTCCCCTTGAAAATGTGAAGGGAGCCTCTATTTATAGGGCTTGGCTTGGTTTGGTGAGTGGGCTTTCTCCCTTTCTTTTTGTCTTCTCGTCTTTTCAAAAAAGTTGACGTTTTCGATTTTGATTCGGGATTTGTCGACGAATAAATTCAACTCGTCTTTTAATTTCTTCATTTAATAGACTTGAGTTCTTCGACATATGTAAATCTTCCATCTTTGGTCCTTTTCTTCGATAAATCTTCAAATAGGCCCATTGACTTCAAATCTTTTGCATCTCTTGGACTATAGACTTCGTCTTTTCGTCTTTTTCTTCGATAAAACCCGTGCAATCCCATGTTTTCCTCAATATTTATCCGATTGGCTCTGAAAACACAACAAACACACAAACCACGCATAATTCCAAAAAATGACATTAAATACGCGTTTTGGTCTCGTTTTAGCAAGAAATAAGTGGTAAAAGGATGGGTGTTTTCACACCTATCAAATCCCCTACACTTAACCATTGCCATGCCCCTTGCAATGCTATAATTTTAAAGCACGGTTTACATTTCTCATTATAAATAACCCACCTTGGCCTTTATTAAATTCTAAACACTAAGGAAACCAAAAGAACAAAACAAGTAAAGGATTTAAAGACTTACATTGGGGTTTTAGATTGTCATGAATGTTCGTCATTCTCAAGTTTCACGTTCCCCATACCAAGCTTAAAAACGAGATCATTGTTATTATAAGTTAGCAAACTAACGCGAACTCATGTGGCCCAATTATTCACTTAGACTCCCTTATTCCTAGGTGTATCTCTTATATTTTATTGTTGTCTTGAATGATCAAGAGGATGCATTGTTGACTTATTTCGATAGTTATTTAGGCTGAAAATAAAGTGGGATGATTTAATCAATAGTTAGCTAAAGGACAAAATCTTTTAAAACTGCTTCTCGGGACCTCAAAAAGTTCATATCTTGGCATAACTCGCTTCGTGATTTGAGACCTTTCTCGGACCGATATTTGGCAGCGACTTCATACTTCAAATCTTGAGAGACGTTCATGAAATTATGGTCTTCTCTTCATAATAGGAATTTCTTCACTTGAAGTTTTGAGAGATTCTTCATCTTTGGACCACGACTTCTTCATTTTTCTCCAATCTTTATTTTGGACTTTGATATACAACGATCCGCCTCCTTTTTGGACTTGGATCTATTTATCCTCATACCTTGCTAGGGTCTTTTCGGATAGACTTCTCCATGATCTTTTTGGGGAGTATTTGTTTTTCGTCGTGTGTCTTGATCCTTCATATTGATCTTTGATAAATGATTCTTCACATCACTTTGGATCTTTAGCAACAAAATGTAGCCCTCATGCCTTGTTAGGACCTTTTGGGACTCGCCAATCTCCCGCTTCAATAAGTTATGCCTTGGCTATGAACTCTAATCCATACCGAGCAACTTTTAAACGATCTTGGGCTAGAAGCTAAGTAACTTTTCAAATCGTACAACCTTATTTATTGCAGATAAAATTATTAGCTAGCGATGGGAGAATAGGCTTATAATTAACTCACATAAATTCACGAAAGGATACCAAACTTATAATTGACTCTATCATCTCTCGTTCTCCACAATTTAAAATCTCAAGGAATGAGACTCGTGGATGCTTAGCCTATTAAATCAAAGTTTTGGGTTTTCGAGTCATTTATAGGATCTTGCAAACTCTTAAACTTTTTCAAGTTTAGAAATCGCATTTTAAAGTTCCCTTGATAAACGACTCTCTAGGAACAATTATAGGAACTTGCGAAAAGTTCTTGTTCTTAACCCGTGAGAGTTAAGACTTTCGCGTTTTAAAGCTCCTTATATAAAAGCCTAGCAAAACTTGACTTAAACACGTTAAGGATACTAGCTAGAGTAAACTTAGATAAGTAAACTCGGGTTGAGTCAAAATATTCACGACTTTGAAAAATTTAAAACCACTTTATTGAAATTTTTATTCTAGCAAGGAAAGAAAATAAACATAACAAAGGAAAATACAACTATACAACTAGGCCAAAATAGATTAAAATTTTTGAAAAATGTCGAAAAATTGAATTTTCCGGTTAAATGAAGGCACTTTAATGGAAAATTCCACTTAAAACTTCGATAGAAGTCTCCCCTACACTTAATATAACCATTGTCCTCAATGTTTAAGCATGTGGGAAAAGTTTCCCCTACACTTATGACATTGTGCACGTTGGTTAAATCAAGTTAAGGAGGAGACAACTAAAGTGATCAATTTCAAATGTGAGTATGAAGAAGATTGAATCACGATAGTTGAGAGATAGAACCGGATTTGTGGATACATTGGGAGCACGGTTCTTCAAAGATTCCAAAAGTGCACTTATCCCTGTAATCACATCACCATATAAACACAAGCAACCTATATAGATCCCCCTACACTTAGGATGAAAAACGGGAAAAGGGGGATAGATACCCGGGTTGCCTCCCGAGGAGCGCTTGTTTTTGTTAACCGAGTCGCGATCCTGACTCGGTCCCGAACTAATTCATGGGAAACGTGGTGAGGGATGGAATCATCTCATGAGAGATGTCCTCACCAAAGTACAACTTCAAACGCTGGCCATTCACCTTAAAATTGGGCCCATTTGGCTGAGAAAGCTCAATGGTGCCATAGGGAAAGACATTAGCGATGGTGAATGGACCAGACCAACGGCTCTTCAACTTGCCCGAGAAGATCTTCAACCGAGAGTTAAAAAGTAAGACTTGATCACCAACGTGGAACTCTCGGTTCTTAATTCTAGCATCGTGGATAATCTTGGTCTTCTCCTTGTAGATCAATGAGTTCTCGTAAGCTTCATTCCTCAATTCATGTAGCTCGTTGAGTTGAATCTTGCGAAGATCACCGGCTTTGTTGATGTCGAAGTTAGCCCACTTCAAGGCCCAGTATGCCTTATGTTCCAGTTCGATAGGGAGGTGACATGCTTTCCCGTACACAAGACGATAAGGTGTACAACCAATCGGTGTCTTATAGGCGGTACGGAAAGCCCACAAAGCATCATCAAGTTTATCGGCCCATGAGGCACGATGCTCTCCCACAATACGTTCCAAAATTCGCTTCAATCCACGGTTGGATATCTCGGCTTGACCGTTGGTTTGAGGATGATAAGCGGTGGAAAGACGGTGATTGACACCATACTTAGCCATGACTCTTGCAAATTGATCATTGCAAAAATGAGTCCCGCAGTCACTGATTATAGCACGAGGAACAGTGAATCGAGCAAACAGTTTGTTGGGCTAAAAGTTGATGAGTCAAATCACCATGGAAACTAGAAAGGACCAAATAAGACATTATGTGAAACTTCAAGCTGGTGGACAAAATACTACAAAGTTTCCCCTGTTAGAGAAACTTTCCCCTGCTGTATGTTTCCCCTGCCATATGTGATAAGAAGAAAAGATTTGGTCAAAGTAGTGATAAGAGTGAATAATTATGTTTTGCTTTAGTTATTATTATCTTATTTAGTTTCCATGTATCATGGTTTCCTTATGTTATAAAAGGAACCATACGTAGGTTTTGTTTATCAGTTCCAATATACAAAAATGTAACCTACTGTTCTTTAGATCTCTAGGCATGGGATTCAATGTATACATGCCTAGAGTGATTTGTGTTAATGATTAATACAAATCCTTTTGGGAATTATTCATCTTGTTAAACATCTTGTTCATGTTAATTGTGCAATTCTGCTGTGTTCATCACATGTACAATTATCATCCTAGATAAAACGGTTTTTACTGTTTGAGTCTAACGATCTTGGATTCAACATGTGGTATCAGAGCGGGTGGCTCTAGATATCTAGGTGAATTAAGATGTTTTTCGTGTTAGTGTTGTTGTGAAGAAGTGATTTTATAAAGATTTTGTTTTTAGGGTTTTAGTGGAACAAGCCCTAGATTCGATTGATGTGGCTGTTCAAACAGGGGACGTATGAAGTTGTGTCATTTGTTTTTCAATATTGGTCACATGATCGATTTGATAGAAAAAGTGAATGCGACAAAGATGATTCACGTGTGCTGTTTTGGCTTTTTATGTTGATTGCGGCAAAGCCATGAGACAAAGTGCAGTCCTTGTATCTACGAATAAACAAATCAAAGGGTGAATTCGTGATATGTTTGCTCATTTGTTGGTTTAATTATCAATCATTAGGCGTGGTCCCAAGATGATTTACAAAACAGAAAACAACTATAGTTTTTGTGTGCTTCACGTAATATTTAAGTGCATACATTAATTATCATTAGATGTTGTGGGGTCCATATGAGACTATGATGAAACTAGTATGATCATTCACGTGATGTGTAGGCCATGAAACAATTGGTTTTATGTTGCGTATTATTTGCCACTAGTTCCATTCACGTGAAGGCAAAAGGAGATACTAGATACAGCAGGTACAAGTTAAAAGTGAAAGTGGGACGAAGATATGCTGTGTTGACAACAAAAAGTGGAAAACGAGTGAGTCTGTGCAAGCAATATTCACAATAGGTAATTTTTAAATCACCTTGTTTTTGTTATTTATCTTACTGTTATAAAATTCATTCCCACCTTGAGTGGGTTTGGCACAGTTAATAACAAAAACAGGGGCATTAAAAGTTCCCCCTGCTTGTGAAAAAGTTCCCCCTGCTTTCATTAAAAGAAGCCCCTGCTACGTCCCCCCTGCCTTCAACAGTTCCCCCTGCTTTCATTAATAGATTCCCACTGTTTTTGAAAGTTCCCCCTGCTGTCAGATATGAGTTTTGGGACAGCAAGGTTTTGGAGTTTGGTTATTCACAGCAACTGATCTTAAAGGTATAACGGCTTGATTTAATTTTATTGATTACGAAGAAAAGTTTTGATCATTTATCTGAAGATGAAGGAGATTTTCGCGGGTATGTGTTTTATGCTTAAACGCTTAGTGAAAAAGAGGTACAAGATCTAGGAATGTGTGATTTTTCTTATGGTACTCTATGCGCATATTTTCTATCACTTGAAGGAGTTACATTATCGTGCTCAGTGTCTCATTTTCAAAAATATGAGGATTTTTTATATGCTGACTCTTTGTCACGTGGTTAGTACAAGATATAAAATGCAAGTTCGGGTTATTCTTCTTCATCATCAAGTAAGTTATAATCAGTTTTCTTCATATGTAATCATTACATAAAGCCTACAGAATTGAAGATTCATCAATGACTAACACACTTTAAGGGGAAGCTCATTTGATAAAGTGTTAGTCATTCTCATATGACAGCGAAGTGAAGATTTTTGCTACTGCTCATTAGTAATATTACAACTAATGTAAGTATCTACTACTCAAAATCATTTTTTATTAGGATCCTGGCCTATGTGCGTCATGGAGGGTATTTTGAAAGGTGGAATGCTTGGGTTAGAAGTATGGTATTGGTTGGTAGTTGTTGAAAATCAAGGTTGTTTACATAGAAGACCCCTATTTGATCATGTCAAAAAGGGGAAGATGTCTACAGAGAGTGTTCAACCTGTTGATCTTTGGTGTTGTATGTTTAAGGGGAAGTGTTTTGACATCATCAACTAGGGGAAGATTGTTGGGCTAAAAGTTGATGAGTCAAATCACCATGGAAACTAGAAAGGACCAAATAAAACATTATGTGAAACTTCAAGCTGGTGGACAAAATACTACAAAGTTTCCCCTGCTAGAGAAACTTTCCCCTGCTGTATGTTTGCCATGCCATATGTGATAAGAAGAAAAGATTTGGTCAAAGTAGTGATAAGAGTGAATAAGTCTGTTTTGATTTATTCATTAATATATTATTTAGTTTCCATGTATCATGGTTTCCTTATGTTATAAAAGGAACCATACGTAGGTTTTGTTTATCAGTTCCAATATACAAAAATGTAACCTACTGTTCTTTAGATCTCTAGGCATGGGATTCAATGTATACATGCCTAGAGTGATTTGTGTTAATGATTAATACAAATCCTTTTGGGAATTATTCATCTTGTTAAACATCTTGTTCATGTTAATTGTGCAATTCCGCTGTGTTCATCACATGTACAATTATCATCCTAGATAAAACGGTTTTTACTGTTTGAGTCTAACGATCTTGGATTCAACACAGTTGTTTCAAGAAATGACAAACCACCCTTGCGTCGTTAGTGGGTAAAGCTTTGGCTTCAACCCATTTATAAACGTAGTCGACAGCGACAAGGATGTATTTGTTTCCTTTAGAAGAAGGGAATGGCCCCATAAAGTCGATGCCCCATACATCAAAGATTTCACATTCTTGTATGAAATTTTGAGGCATCTCATCTTTATGTGTGATCTTGCCTTGTCTTTGGCAAGCATCACAATTCTTAACCATTGCGTGAGCGTCACGATAAATGGTGGGCCAATAGAATCCCGAGTCAAACACTTTTTTGGCGGTGAAGTTGGGACCAAAGTGACCACTGGTGGGTCCTTTGTGGAAAGCCTTGAGAATGTCTAAAGCTGCCGGTCCGTCAACACATCGGCGAATAATCAAATCAGCGCATTGTTTGAAGAGAAAAGGGTCATCCCAAAAGTAAGTCTTAACATCATTCAAGAACTCTTTCTTGTGTTGGGATGTTGACCCTTTGATGAGAACACCACCCGCTAAGTAGTTTGCAATGTCGGCAAACTACGGGGTGTCATCAAGAGTGGCACAAATAAACAGTAAGGTCTCAAGGGGAAAAGAGTCATTGATCTCTTTGTTCAGATGATCCCCTTGATATGGATCCTCAAGTCTACTTAGATGATCCGCGGCTAGGTTTTCAGCTCCCTTTTTGTCACGAATTTTGATGTTAAATTCTTGAAGGAGTAAAACCCAGCGAAGAAGTCTTGGCTTAGAGTCGTGCTTAGTCATCAAGTACTTCAACGCGGAATGGTCCGTGTATACGATTGTGGTGGATAAAACAAGATAGGGGCGAAATTTTTCAAAAGCATAGACAACAGCTAAAAGCTTATTTTCGGTTGTCGTATAATGCAAGTGAGCCCCCGTCATTGTCTTGCTAGCATAATGGATTGGTTGGAAGTGTTTATTCACTCTTTGGCCCAAAACCGCTCCAATAGCAAAGACGCTAGCATCGCACATCAACTCAAAAGGTTCTCCCAATTAGGGGTAACTAAGACCGGTGCCTTAGTTAGCTTATCCTTAAGAAGGTTGAAGGCTTCAATACACCCTTTGGAAAATATAGAAGGAGTATCTTTTTCCAAGAGGTGGGTCATCGGGCGAGCGATTTTAGAGAAATCCTGAATGAATCGACGATAGAAGCCTGCATGACCCAGAAAACTTCTCACACCCTTCACGGTTGAAGGTGGAGGTAATTTGGCTATGACATCCACTTTAGCACGGTCGACTTCAGGACCGGCTTTTGAGATTTTGTGTCCTAGCACAATGCCTTCTTTTACCATAAAATGGCATTTTTCCCAATTTAGAACAAGGCGAGTGTCTTCGCACCGCTTAAGCATACGTCCTAAATTGGCAAGGCGAGAAGAGAATGAATCCCCAAAGACCGAGAAATCATCCATGAAGACTTCCATGGTTTGCTCAACCATGTCATGGAAAATAGCCAACATGCACCTTTGGAAAGTCCCAGGGGCATTGCATAAGCCAAAAGGCATTCTTTTGTAGGCAAATGTGCCATAGGGACAAGTGAATGTTGTCTTCTCTTGATCTTGGGGATCGATGGGTATTTGAAAATAACCCGAGAAACCATCTAGAAAGCAGTAATATTCATTACCCGCTAAACGTTCAAGCATTTGGTCCATAAAAGGAAGAGGGAAATGATCCTTTCTCGTGGCATCATTGAGTTTGCGGTAGTCTATACAAACTCTCCACCCAGTAACGAGACGTGTAGGAATCAACTCGTTGTTTTGATTGGGCACAACGGTGATTCCGCCTTTTTTAGGCATACAATGGACTAGACTAACCCATGGTGAATCCGAGATAGGGTAAATCATGCCCGCATCAAGAAGTTTAATAACCTCTTTTTTGATACCGTCATGGATTTTAGGATTCACCCTTCGTTGGCTTTGAATTGTGGGCTTAAAGTCGTCCTCAATGAGAATTTTATGTGTGCAAAAGTGAGGATCAATTCCGCGAATATCGGAGATTTTCCAAGCGATAGCTCTTTTATGTTTCTTGAGAACTTCAATGAGATGAGTTTTCTCATTGGCTTTTAAGTTCTTAGCAATGATAACGGGAAGTTGATTAATGCCTTCTAAGAAAACATACTCGAGATGGGGAGGTAAGTCCTTAAGCTCAAGAGTGGGAGGATCCTCAATAGATGGTGTAACTAACGATGGATCATCATTAGTCACCTCTTTAGGAGAAGGAGGAGAAAACGGGTCTTCATTGAGAAGTTTCTCAATTGTACGGATGTCTTCTTCCCAATCGGTGGGAGAATCATCATACTTAAGATCAAGTGGACCCAAGCTAGCTTCAAATTCATCCAAAAGAAAGTCACTTTCTCCAAATGGAGTCAATGACGGAGCAATTGAGGCAACGGTCTCAACATTGGGTAGAGAAGAGAGATTACTTTTGCAAGCATCATGAAAATGTTCTTCACAAGCCTCATCGAGAACATCAATAGCATTAACACTCTCATATGAATAAGGTTGCTTAGAAATCTTACCCATGTTGAAGACAATTTTATCGTCACCAACTCTCATGATTATTTCGCCCGCGGCTACATCAATGAGAGTGCGACCGGTCCTCAAGAAGGGACGTCCAACGATTAATGGAACACGAGGATCCATCTCGTAGTCAACGACAACAAAATCCGCCGGGAAGGTGAAATTGTCAACGCCAACGAAGACGTCTTCGACTATCCCCACTGGATAAGCAACCGTACGGTTAGCTAATTCCAAAGTCATTTTGGTGGGGACTAGCTCGGGGAGAGATAATTGCTTCCAAACACTTAAAGGCATTAAGTTTATACTGGCACCTAGATCGGCTAGGGCCATGTAATTCTCTACTCTCGGGAAGTTGCAAGGAATCAAGAAGCGACCCGGATCACCAAGTTTGGTGGGCAATTTCCTTAAGAGAACCGCGGAGCAATTCTCATTAAGTTGGGTCTGAGCAATGTCAAGAAGCTTCTCCTCGTTACTAAGAAGATCTTTAAACATCTTCGCATATTTAGGCATGTGAGCGAGAGCCTCGGCAAAGGAGATGTTAAAATTCAATTGTTTAAACATTTTAAGAAAGTTTGAAACTTGAATATCATCCTTGCTCTTTTGCTTCTCTTTCCTCAACCTTGAAGGATAAGGTATATCGGATGAAGAGGAAGGCTTTAGGGGGAGTAGGATCACTCACAACCGCGGGTGGTGGGGGAATGGGGGTAGAAGGCAAAGGAGGTGAGGAAAGTTGCTCTTTTTCCTTGTTCACAATCACGGGTGGAGGTGTAGGAAGCTCGGGTTCCGTATAACCTTTTCCACTACGAGTGGTGATTGCTTTCATCTCCCCTCTTAGATTCGTAACGGTGTTACTCGGAAGAGTACCCGAAGAAGAGGGTTGATTACCTTGGAAGAGCGACCGATCATATCACGTATGTTATCCGCTTGAGTGCTGAAAGAGTCTCTCATGTCTGCACGAATATCATTGCTTTGTTTTGGCCATGTCATTCCTTAGCTCGGCTCGAATATCGCTCCCTTGTTTCGCTATTTCTCCCTTCAAGTTGATGAATTGACTCTGAAGATTCGTCACCATCTCTCTATTAGTCCTCATGAACGTCTCGATGTCTTGATTCAATGCCATCGGTTGATTGAGAGGTGGAGCTTGGTAAGCTTGAGAATTTCCTTGAGGTGGGTATGGGTTTCTTTGGGATTGATATTGATTGTTAGCACGAGGTTGGGATTGGTTATTTCGGCTATAGCTTTGTTGTTGGTTTTGGTTTGGAGGAGTAAAACCGGGTGGTGCAAGATAGTTGTTTGAACGATAACTTAGCAAGCTACGGTCTCCTGGAGGACGAGCTTGATAGCCTCCCGTGGGATAAGTACCGTATGCCGCGTTAACGTTTTCACAAAAATTGCCTTGAGTAGAAGGACAATCATTGTAGGAATGAGGACCACCACATGTGTCACAAGAAATAGCAACGGCTTTAGCTTGTTGAGTATGGTTATTAGCTAAAATTTGCATATGTTTGCTCATTTCGATAATGGCTCGTTCCATGGCGGACATGTCGGTGGTGGAAGAAGTAGATGAAACATTGACTCTCGGATTAGATCTTGAGGATGCGGATGAATCCCAATTCTTATGGTGAGTAGTCATGTTTTCAATCAACCCTCTACACTCCTCCGGTCTCCTTTTCATAAAAGTACCACCGGCGGCGGCGTTGATCGTGTCACGATCACGAAAAGTGAGACCATTGTAGAAAGTATCATTGAGAGTGACGGGGAGCATGTTGTGATTTGGACAACGGTCGATCAAATCATTGTATCGTTCCCAAGCATCAAAGAGCGATTCATCATTGTCTTGCATGAATCCACTAATTTGGTTAGGAAGGCTCATGACCATGGATGGTGGGAAGTAGCGCGACAAAAAGCGTTGAGTCATGTCGTCCCAAGTATGAATAGAATTCTTTGGGAGACGGTCAAACCATTTTTCAGCATGGTGAGAAAGCGAGTGGGGAAATAGTTGAAGGCGAAGTTCATCCATAGAAACACCGGGTGACTTCATGCTTTGGGTGATGGTAATGAATTTGTCGAGGTGTTTGTTGGCATCATCATCCGGAATTCCGCGAAATGGATTAGTTTGCACTTGTTGGATCATGTGATGCTTCAACGAAAACTCCCGAGCCGTGGTTTGCATCGGTGCAATCGGGCCTCCACGTCCGTTCATCGTAGGTTGGCATAGCTCCTCCATGGTTCGTAGGTCGGGTAGGGGTGGATTATTCATGTTGGGTTGAGGTGGATTATTATTGTTGTTGTGTACACCGACCATGTCTAAATTATCGAGAGTCTCGTGCTCAGGATAAGACGTTGATCGAGTACGCATACACTAAAAAGAAAATGCAAAAGAAAATATTTTTGGTTTTTATAGGTTTTTTAATTTTTTTGTATTTTTGAAAATTTTATATTTTTATGGGTTTTTGAAAATTTTTGTGCTTGAAAATAACGTTCCCGAAAGAACGGATCCCAAAATCCAATTTTTCTCACAAGAAACCGTTGATCCTTACGAAAAGAGCCGGCATCGACGCCATTTTAATAACTGATTTTTGGTTAGTTAATAAAAAGGTTTGTTGCAAGATCTTTCTTTGCGTTGCTCGTACCCAATTATATTTGTCGTTGTTTCGTTCTCGGTATCTTCTCGAATCGATCACGGTTCAAAGTGGAATAGTTGTAATTGGTAACTAAAAGGGGGAGCTTTTGATCTATATCTACTTCAAAGATAAGTGCAAGAAGTAATAAAATTAAACTAAAAACAATTAATGAAAATAAAACTTTAATTAAGATTAAACAGTAAGATACCTTAAAACAGCTGGTTCGGAATAAGTCCTTGATTCGGAATATTTAGCCTTCAGTCGGAATGTTGTTGTTGTTCTTGATCCGGAACAATAAACACAGAAGACTCATTCGGAATAATTAACTTGATTCGGAACAAATCACTGATTCGGAATATACAACTGATTCGGAATATTCTTGAAAGGCCTTGGTTCGGAATGTTGGTGCTCATGTGGAATAATATGCTGATGCGGAATAAAATCTGATTCGGAATATATAATGCTGTTGATTCGGAAAATGGTACTGATCCGGAATAAACTCCACTGATTCGGAATACAGAAACTGATTCGGAATAATTAAATAAAATGTTGGTTCGGAATACAACCTTGACTCGGAATATTAACTGACTCGGAATACTTGAAAACAAAAACTTGATTCGGAATAATTTTTAACCAAATACTCATCCGGAATATGTGTTCATTCGGAATGTTAAAAAGCAAGACTGATCCGAAATAAAATAATGAGAAGCTTGATTCGGAATAATTAGTTTACTCGGAATAAAACTTGATCTGGAATATATTTTTCACCCGGAATATTGATTATTCCGAATGAACAACTGATTCGGAATAACTAAACGAAAACCGCTGGTTCGGAATATTACTTGACCCGGGATAATCTAGACAAAACGTTGATCCGGAATACTCTAGCTCATTCGAAATAACTTACAAAATAGGCTCATTCGGAATCTGGGGAAGTTTGAAGACGCGAAGAACAGGGGATGTTTAACATCACGGATTTAACCAAAATCAACCAAGTTTTTAACCAAAACTTAAACTAATTTAACCACCAATCATTTACTAATGATAAACATCAAACCAAATCAACAAAAACATAAAACCCACTTACTTTTGAAGATCAAACTCAATAAAATTAAAACTTAGAACTTTGGATTAACAAGAGAAGAAAGAAAGATTAAATGGAGACTTGGATTATTTTAAGATTCAAACAAACAAAGGAAAGATTAAACTTACATAATCATGAAGGAATCAAAAGACAATAAAAATCACCAAACACCCTAATGGTGATGGTGTTTCCTACGAACTAGGAAGAAAAATAACAGAAAGGAAAAACTCCCCTTGAAAATGTGAAGGGAGCCTCTATTTATAGGGCTTGGCTTGGTTTGATGAGTGGGCTTTCTCCCTTTCTTTTTGTCTTCTCGTCTTTTCAGAAAAGTTGACGTTTTCGATTTCGATTCGGGATTTGTCGACGAATAAATTCAACTCGTCTTTTAATTTCTTTATTTAATAGACTTGAGTTCTTCGACATATGTAAATCTTCCATCTTTGGTCCTTTTCTTCGATAAATCTTCAAATAGGCCCATTGACTTCAAATCTTTTGCATCTCTTGGACTATAGACTCGTCTTTTCGTCTTTTTCTTCGATAAAACCCGTGCAATCCCATGTTTTCCTCAATATTTATCCGGTTGGCTCTAAAAACACAACAAACACACAAACCACGCATAATTCCAAACAAATGACATTAAATACGCGTTTTGGTCTCGTTTTAGCAAGAAATAAGTGGTAAAAGGATGGGTGTTTTCACACCTATCAATGAGCAACACTAAATGATGAACAAAACTAACTATTGATGAAAAAGACTAAATGATGAAGAAGACGATACTAATCTACATGTTGTTACAACAAGTGTTCATCAGTCAGTCTTAGTTCATCGGTTCATCAATCTACTTGTTGTTTATAAGTGTTCACTAGTTAATCTTGTTCATATCAGTCTTGTTGATGAACTGGTGAAAAAGAATAATTGATTAACAAGACGAAATTAATCAACATGTTGTTCATAAGTGTTTACCAGTTAGTCTTTTTCATCAGTTTTGTATATGAACTAATAAACAAGACTAATGATGAACATGAGTAACTCATGAACAAGATAATATCAATGTATATGTTGCTCATCAATAAAAAATATTGTTCATCAATAATAAGTGTTGTTCATTAATAAAAAACTATGGTTCACCAAGAAAAAAGTTTCATATTCATTAATTAGTCTTGTTCATCAGTTAGTCTTGTTAATCAACTAGTCTTATTCATCGGCTTAATCCATGTTATCATTGTTAATCATAATGTTGGGAATAAAATGAGCTAAGTCACTTAGACGCTGACAAGAGTAAATTGGACGCTGACAAGAGGAAATGAAGCGCTGACAGATCAAGCATTGACAAGAGATATCCAAGCGCTGACAAGAAGGATTCCAACCACTGATAGGAATACTTAGTCAACACGTTTATTATTTGAAGTAAAGATATACTCAATATTGTATTTTTCTATATTTATCTTTACCTAGAATAGTTGATAGGTTATCCTTTGTACACGACTCCTTATGTTATAAAAGGAGGTCGTAGGGTTTGTAGTTTATATACATTATTCAGTATTCAACTTTCATTGTAAGCAAGTTCGATTATCAATCAAAAGTGAAAGTTTGATTTAAATGTTTTACTTGTTCTTTATTCTAAGTGTTAATTCCGCATAACACTTGGATTGTTCATAACAACAAAGTTTTCTACGTGTTAAACTTGATTCAATCTCGTTACCACAAAGCTAATCGATCTAAGTTTGGGATCAACAAGTGGTATCTGAGCTTGTTGAGGAACTTTGATCGAGAAGAACAGTAAACCCTAGAAACACCAGAAACCCTAAAACCAGAAAAGATGTCTGCTACAGAATCTTCTTCCTCATCAAATCACAACCTAAAAATCCCCATGCTCGACCCTGACAACTTTGAACAATGGAAGTTCAATTTTGAACAATACCTTCAAATTCATGATCATACTCTTTGGGAAATTATTAAATTTGGAAATCAATTTGATAAAGCATCTAGGATTACTGCTGCTATTGTAGTAAGAACTACTGCTGGTTCTCCTGCTGAAGACCATAGAGAAAGACCTGAAGATGGAAGAGCTATCTCAACTACAGATAAAGCCAAAAGAAGGAATGACATGAAGATCTTAAGCATTCTTAAACTCTCTTTGGGTCCAAACAATCAGCATAAGTATAGAAGTTTTGAGTCTGCCAAAGAACTTTGGGCAGCTCTTCAAATCAACTATGGTGGTAATGATGACACTACCAAAGAAAAGAAGAAGCAACTTTTGCATGAATATGCTGTGTTTAAAGCTCTTCCCAATGAGAAGCTAAGTGAGGTAAGAAGCATGCTTCTTGACATCACTAGGAAGTTGACCTTTATAGGAACAGAATATGATGATGAAGATATCATTACTACTTTCCGTAAAAGTCTTGGTGAAGCATGGAAAATTGAAGCTAGGTCTATCACTGCTACCAATGCTCATAAGAGTTCTACTTTTGATGACGTCTACAATAAGTTAAAGATTGTAGAGAATGAAATCTTACTGGATCATGGAAGCAAGTCAACATCTGGAAACATGGCTTTCATCTTACATAGTGAAGCTCAAATCAATGAGAGAGAGTCATATGTACATCCTGTTATTGGATCACCTTGTGTCAGCGGTGGATCAACCTTTGTCAGCGCCTCGTATTTAGACGCTGACACATACAATGTTGACTCACCAAAGCTTAAACCTACTGGTATTGATCTGGATACAGTATGTGCATACATTGCTGCATTGCCCAATGGTTCCTTGATTACATATGAGGATCTTGAGCAAATCAGTGATGAGAATTTGGAAGAGATGGATATCAAGTGGAATATGGAACTTGCAAGTATAAGGGCCAACAGATGGAATAGAAGATTCAGAAAGAAGATGACCTTCAATGCTAAAGACATTGTTGGATTTGATAAATCTAAGGTTGAGTGTTACAACTGCCATAAGATGGGTCACTTTATGAGGGAATGCAGATCTCCAAGAAGATCTGATGCTGGAAAGACTTCAAGCCAAATCATCAAGGTTGAAGATACTAAGCCAAAGGCTATGGTTGCCATGCAAGACATTGATGGTGTTGGATGGGACTAGAGATTTTTGGAAAAGGATGTGGAAGAGAATAAGGCTTTGATTGCTGAGAAGGAAGAAGAAGAGCATGTTCACTTTGCTCTCATGGCCAAATCCTCGTCTTCATCAGATAATGAGGTATATGATGATACTTACTATAGCAAAGGCTGTCGATTAAACACTGAAAAGCTTAAAAAATAAAATTTAAAGTTAAAGTCAGATGTTTATGACGTAGAATGCAGACTATCAAATTATCAAATGGCACTTATACAAACTGAAAAGACTGTAGAGGAATATAAGAAAATAGAATTTGACCTAAAAGATCAAATTAATGTTTTGTCTCATGATCTTAAAGTTAGTATTGAACTTAGGGACACTCTGATGAAATCCAGAGGAGAAGTGCAACTTAAGTTAGATGAAGCCGTTAAGGATAAAGAAAATGTAGGGCTTAAAATTAAAAGTTTTGATAAAGCCAGCCAAACCCTAGAAAAATGTGTCAGCGAACAAAGAAACCCTAGGGATATGTCTGGGATTGGGATGAATGAATATGTTGTTGTTCCTCCACCTGCTGGGAACTTTTATGATGTTCAGAGAAAGGATCTCTCTTGGGCTGGCATTCCAAAACTCAAAGAAGAGGAATTTATTCCTCTACTTAGAGTGCTCACCCCAGTTGAGGAATATCAACAAAAGGTGACTGACCTTGAGAAGTGGAAAGCAGACAACCCTTTTCTCTTAGTTAAGGGTGGAATGCTTAGTGAAAGTACATTTGAGCCTACACCCATTACTGTGACCAACCCCACTACTAGAAAACCTGTTGACCTTGGCTCACCTATTAAGAGAAAACCTAGTGCTAAATATGCTGAAGTGTATAGAAAATCTAGGTCACCACAAAGCCAAGCTAGTGTCAATGGGACATGTTTCTTTCAATCTAGACCTAAGGTTATGTCTATAAAAGCCTGTTACACATGTGGGAGTTTTTCTCACTTGGCCTATAAATGTGTCAGTGCCTCAAAAGTCAACGCTGACAATAGGTCAACCATGGTGAAACCCATACCTTTTGTCCAACCAAGTCCACAAGTTACTAGACCAGCTCCCTTCTTTACTAAAGGGACTAATACTCATGGACAAAGGCCCTTTCAAAAGACCAACACATGGTCTAACAGACAATGGGTTCCTGTAGCAAACCCTAATTTAGGCACTGAAAAGAACAAATTCAGCGCTGACAAGAATAAATTCAACGCTGACAGGAATAATTCCAACGCTGACAACTCTAGGTATGGTATGAAAATGCCACAACAAGCTAGTGTTGGATCTTGTGTTAGACCAAGTAATAAGGTATTTACAGCCTAAGGGAAAGGGGTCCAAATCTTCATCTAGTTTGACTTGGAGACCTATACAAGACCAAAACCCTAATTCTGATGAGATTTCTATGACCTGTAACAGATTTCATTATCTTTCAAAGGTCATTACTAAACCAATTGGGGTAAACTGGGTGTTCAGGCCACAAAGGGATGAACAAGGGGTTGTTATAAGGACTGAATATGTTCATGTTAAACAACCACATGAATCCAAGTCTGCTCAGGCTTGGGTTCCCAAAGAAAACTAATTTGTTTTCTTTATGTGTAGGGCATTTAAAAGCAGGTTAATGATCATGGATATTGGGACAGTGGATGCTCTAGGCACATGACGGGGAAGGAAGGTTATTTTTCAAATTTTACCCCCGTTAAAGATGGTGACAAAGTGTACTTTGTAGGAGGATATGGTACAATTTCTGGCAAAGGCACTCTTATCACCAACAATTTATGTTTTGAAAACGTTTTTCTAGTAAAAGAACTTGACTAGAATTTGTTTAATGTGTCACAAGTGTGTGATAACAAGAATAAAGTTCTTTTCACTGATATTGAATGCTTGGTGTTGAGTAAAGACTTTAACATGCCTGATGAGAAGTTTATTGATTATATAACACCTAGGCATAAGGACATTTATAATGTTTATCTTAATGGAATTAGGATGAACAAATATCTGTCATGTCTTTATGCTAAAGCTTCAGTAGATGAGAGTAATCTATGGCACAGAAGGTTAGGGCACATAAACTTTAAGAATATTAATAGACTTGTGAGACATGATTAGTTGATGGTTTGCCCTCAAAAGCTTTTGTTGGGAATCTAAACTTGTTAGATTCCCTGATCATTGATTTAAACATAATTAGGCTGTTAGATAGTCCCTTGCCTGTGCCTAGGAGGCAGGCAAGTTTCACAAGACTCACAGAGATCCAAGTCTCTGTGAGCAACCTCAGAGGAGTCCATGTCAGAGACATTGTCAAGGAAGTCGAAGATTACCTGAAGACATACTCATTGGCTATGATGGATAACAGCCAAGATGTATCAGGGACTCTGAGTGGTTGAGAGTTAACAGGGGTGGCAATACCCTGATAACTCTCAGCACACTTTGGACATGCCATTTGTGTGTTCGAGACTATGAAGAAAAAGGAAACTGTTTTGACAACTGTTTCCTTAAAGCATAATAGAAGACTACCAAGAATAGAAGGACATCATGTGACTGATGTGGGAACTTGTAAAAGCTTGTGTAGTCACCATCAAGTACTATTTAGGTCAATCTCGTAACACTATGAATATGATGTGTATCCATGCATTAATGTTCAACACTTTGAGATATCAAGAACATTATTGCATATAACTTAGTGAATCAAACAGCTACGGCTGTATTCATAAGTTAGGGTTTATAGTTGTTCAAAGTGTGCACAACACATTGTCATCAAACTGTGTTATCCATAACACTTGTAATTCTTTATTATACAATAATAAGATTACGTTTGAAAAGTAATACCTTGTGTTGATTAAGTTAAGATTAGGGTTTCTTGCATTGATTAGGGACTTTCAATTGGTATCAGAGCGGTGTTTGATATTAAAACCTTCAAGAAACATCGTTCTCAGTTTTATAATCAAGATCCACCATGCCAGAAACTTCTAACCCACCACAATCACCTTCCACAAACCCATCTTCACCAAGACTCAACCCTCCTGCTAATGACGATGATCTACCCCAACTTCTTGACTCAAGAGGTGGATCACACGTCACAAGTGTACCAGTCTTTGATGAAGAAGATTTTGCCAGTTGGAAGAGTCAATTTCTTGTATATCTTGATGGGCTTGAACCTTTTCTTCTAGAAATTTTAGAAAATGGTCCTTATATTCCCATGGCGCTTACATCCACTAAAGAAAACCCTCTTCCTAAACCTCTCAAACAATGGACTCCAGCTGATAGGAAATTGGCAAACCAAGATAAACGTCTCAAAAGCATCATAATATCCTGTCTACCCAAGCACATCATGAAGTCTGTCATTCAGTGTCCCACAGCTAAACAAATGTGGACAGACCTCATCCTTGGCCATGAAGGACCCTCTGAAACAAGAGAGACAAAGATTCAGGCACTCAAACTTCAGTTCAATGCCTTCAAGTCACTTGAAGGTGAAAAGGTTCAGCAAACCTATACTAGGCTGAAGATTCTTCTCAATGACCTAGCGATGAATGATGTCACTATTGGTCAAGCTGAGATCAATGCCACTTTTGTCAACAGCCTTCCAAGAAAGTGGCTGAGCATGAACCAGACTCAGAGAGCTAATAACTCAATCAAAAATGATACCCTTGCTCAGCTATATGGAAAGTACAATTATGAAGAAGGGCTGATTGATACTATTTACAAGTCAGAGACTGAAAGATTTGTAGTCCAAGGAGCATCTTCCAAAGCATTGATCTCTGCAACACATCCTCATGACATCGATTCTGATGTTGAAGAAGATACCCGTAGCAGCCAAGAGTTTTTAACAGACCTTAATGCAGAGTTCCATGAAAGAGCCTTGCTAGCCAACCAAAGAAGATACTTCAAAAGATCAGGAAGAGTAGGATCAACTAGTAAACTAACTGACAGGTCAAAAGAAACTTGTTTTGCCTGTGGAAAGCTTGGACATTATCAAAAAGACTGTCCTTCCACCAAGACATCCTCACCCTCTTATCCATCATCTTCATCCAAACCTTACAAGTTCAAACAACACAATAACTCATCTCAATCAAATTCTTCAGACACTGAAAAGAAGGATTACAAAAAAAAGTACAAGGCACTTAAAGCTGAGTTAGAACAAATGAACTTGAAGATTGAAGCTCTGTCCAAGAAGAAGGGTAGTGAGAAAAAGACAGAGAAAGGGTTGGTTGCTGAAACTTATGATTGGAATGATGAGCCACTGACTTCAGATGAAGAAGACACCACCAGAGTCAGGGCTTTCATGGCGATAGCTGAGGATGAACCAGCTGTTGGAAAAGGTGATGCAAGATCAGGACAATGGGTTGACATCACAATGAAAAAGGTACACAGGCTCTTATCCATGTCTGATAGTGATGAACGTAATCATGTCCTTGATTACACCATTGTTGATTTACACTTTGTTGAGGAACAAAGAAAGAACCTACTTGATAAGTTTCACTATGTTAAAACTGATATGCTAAATGCTAAAGCTGAATGTGATACTCTCAGGCGGGTTAATTTAGAGAAAATATCCCTGCAAAATGAAGTAGCTAGATTAACCTTGAAAAACATTGCTTTAAATGATCAAGTCTCTAAATTGAACAAAGTTATTGAAAAATGGCTGTGTGCTAGGTTTACCATAGATCAATTGCTTAGGGATGAAGTGCCTGCTGACTTAAAAAGGGATATATCTGCTAAGAAAAATAAGCTGAAGATACTCACCAAACCCAAAGACATTATCTTTAAATCTACAGAGACTATTCATATGTCAGATACCACTTTGACTAATGATCCTGTCTCTGAAGATATGGCTGAGCTACCCTCCCTGCCAAAACTCTCTGGAGTTGAACCCAGCAGTTCTTCTAGATCTGCTAAGGGTGAACTTAGGACCGATATTGAAAATCCTCCAGCTAAAGTTTTTCATGTGCCTACTAAACAAACTGGTAAACAAGTAGCTTTTAAGCCTGTTGCTACTAAAGCTGTGAGTAAGGTTGACCCTACCACTGAAGATCGCCTGTTGTCTCTTATGAAAGAAGTAGAACTCTTGAAACAACACATTAAGCCTTCCGCTGAATGCTCTACTTCTCATGAACCTAAGTCAGTCCTAGGTGAACCCAAAGGGGAAAGGTTAATCAAACCTTATTGCAATGTATGTAAAAACTCTCACCATTCGACCTTAGATCATGACAGACACATGGCAGCTAAAAGAGCTCAGACACCCTCTAGGGACAGACCACAGAGTTCCAAAAGACAACAGGGAAATTACAAACCTTATCCTCCCTGTAAATTCTGTGGGTTCACAGACCATCACTCAGACGAGTGTGGTGACTTCCCTGGGTGTGATATCTGTGGAAGTTATAACCATGAAACAATGAACTGTCCCTCACAACGCCAAAAGTTTTTCAGGAACACAAGAGTTGCTAATAATCAATTCAGGGAACCCACTGGAAAGTGGGTTCACCATAGGAACTAATCTGTTTCTATGTATCTGTGCAGAAATATCTCAAGGAATCGGTATGGTATCTAGATAGTGGCTGTTCTAGACACATGACAGGGATTCAACAATACCTGCACAGATACTCAAAGGAGCCAGGTCCTAAAGTGGTGTTTGGAGATAACTCGTCAGGTGACACAGAAGGATATGGCCCAGTGAACTGCAATGGAATTACATTTACCAGGGTTGCATATGTGAATGGTCTTAAACACAATCTTATTAGCATCAGCCAATTGTGTGATGCTGACTATAAGGTTTTGTTTACTAAGACTCAGGGAACCATATTCAACAAAAACAATGATGTTGTGCTGGTTGCACCTAGAAGGAGAGATGTTTATGTCATCAACATGGCTGTGTGCTCTGAACACAGCTCAAATTGTTTTCTTGCTAAAGCCTCTAAAAGTGTCAATTGGCTGTGACACAAAAGACTGTCTCATCTCAACTTCAAGAACATCAACAAGATAGCCACTCAAAACTTGGTTGCTGGTCTACCTTCAATAATGTTTTCCAAAGACAAGACTTGTTCTGCCTGTGTCAAAGGAAAGCATCACATGTCTTCATTCAAGACTAGGCAATCATTCCCTATTGACAAGTGCTTACATCTCCTTCACATGGATTTGTTTGGACCTGTCAAACCTCAGACCATTAATCACAACAAATACACCTTGGTCATAGTTGATGAATTTTCAAGATACACATGGGTGTTCTTCCTCAGAAGGAAAAGCGATGCAACTGAAACCATCATGTCCTTCATCAGACAGGTTGAAAATATGAATGATGTTAGAGTCAAAGCTCTAAGAAGTGATAATGGTACTGAATTCAAGAATCATCAACTTGAATCCTTTTGTGATGAAAAAGAGATTTCACAGAACTTCTCTTCAGCTGGCACCCCTGAACAAAATGGTGTGGCTGAAAGGAGAAACATGACTTTGATTGAAGCAGCAAGAACTATGTTAAATGGTGCAGCCTTACCAAAGCAATTTTGGGGAGAAGCTGTTCACACTGCCTGCTACACACAAAACAGATCAATCATTGTCAAAAGACATGGTAAAACTTCCTATGAAGTTTTCAGAAAAAGATCTCCAGATGTCAGCTATTTTCATGTGTTTGGATGCCCTGTGTTTATTTATAACTACAGGGATAAACTTGGAAAGTTTGATGAAAAAGCTGATGATGGTTTCTTCTTGGGATACTCTCCAACAGCCAAAGCCTTCAGAGTATTCAACATCAGAAGACAAGAAGTAGAAGAAACATTCCATGTTAGATTCAATGAAGATGATGAAGTCATACAGAGAACAGGAACAGAGGGTGATGAAGTTGATTTTAATGAAAATGTTTCTTTCCCAAGTGATGAGTTCACCGAACCCAGACCTACCAGTCATCATCACTCCAACACTCTCACTCCTTATGTCCCTGCCTTTGACCCTCTGTCTACTCACAACATAGAAGTTTCTACCTATCAGGAACTTGATGAAGAAGAACCTCAAATCTCTGATGGTCCTTCTCATGCTATTGATGACTCACCAATTCTTCAAATCCCTGAAGACTCTCCTGCTGATAATGAAATAGCACCCCTTGATATGGCTGAAGAAGACTCTGACACTGAAGTAGTCTTTGAAGAAAGCCCTCCTAGTCAGCAGGATGAAACTCAAATTGTACCAGTTGTGCCCACAAGTGCACCTGTCCTTGAGTCCCCAGCTCCTCAAAATAAGTGGTCAAGAGATCAACACATTCTTCTTGTCAACATTATTAGGGAACCAAATGCAGGGGTCACAACGAGACAGCAAATCCAAGACTCAGAGTCAGCCTCAGCCAATGAATGTCTCTTTGCTGAATTTCTCTCACAAATTGAGCCTAAAAGAGTAGCTGAGGCTCTGGTAGAAGAAGGATGGGTAGCTGCTATGGAAGAAGAAATCAATCAGTTCAAAAGGAACAAAGTATGGACATTAGTGCCAGCTCCCCCTAGAAAGAATATCACAGGCACTAGATGGATCTATAGAAATATGATGGATGAAATTGGGAACATCATCAGGAACAAGGCCAGACTGGTAGCACAGGGGTTCTCTCAGACTGAAGGAATTAATTATGATGAAACTTTTGCTCCAGTTGCTAGACTTGAAGCCATCAGAATCTTCCTTGCTTATGCTGCCTATATGAACATCACTGTGTATCAGATTGATGTAAAGAGTGCATTCCTCAATGGTGATCTGGCTGAGGAAGTGTATGTTGCACAACCTGAAGGATTTGAGAACAGCGAGTTTCCCAACCATGTGTACAGACTTCACAAGGCAATGTATGGGCTGAAACAAGCTCCACGAGCATGGTATGAAACTCTTTCAAATTTCTTAACTGAAAATAAATTTGTTAGGGGTTCTATTGATAAAACACTCTTTACCTTCAAGGATAAGAGTGATTTCATCATTGTGCAGATTTATGTGGATGATATCATCTTTGGGTCAACAAATGTCAATCTTAGTAAACGTTTTGCTAAATTAATGACCAAGAAATATGAGATGAGTATGATGGGTGAATTAACTTACTTTTTGGGCTTTCAAATTAAACAATGTCCTAAGGGAATTTCAATTTGTCAAGAAAAGTATGTTAAGGATTTACTTAAAAAATATGACTTAGCTGATTGTGCATCAGTGAAATGCCCCATGCTTCCACCCAACAACTTGGGCCCTGATGAGTCAGGGGTCTCTGTGAATGAGACTTTATATAGAGGCATGATTGGGTCACTCATGTATCTAACAGCTAGTCATCCAGATATCCAATTCTCCACATGTCTCTGTGCAAGGTACCAAGCTAACCCAAAAGAATCCCATCTAGTGGCTGTTAAGAGAATTTTCAGGTATCTCAAAGGAACACCATCCCTAGGCCTATGGTATCCAAAGGAATCAGGCTTTGATCTCAAGGCTTATTCAGATTCAGACTATGCTGGATGCTGTATTGACAGGAAAAGCACTTCAGGCAGCTGTCAAATCCTAGGAGGAAAATTGGTTGGATGGAGTGCTAAGAAGCAAAACTCTGTGGCTATGTCTTCAGCTGAAGCAGAATATGTCGCTGCAGCCAGCTGTTGTGCTCAGGTGCTCTGGATGAAAAGTCAATTGGCTGACTATGAAATTTTGTATGACAAAGTGCCAATCTTCTGTGACAACACCAGCGCCATTGCCATATCCAACAACCCTGTTCTTCACTCTCGTACCAAACACATTGATATCAGGTATCATTTTATCAGGGATCATATAATGAAGGGGGATATTGAGCTGCATTTTGTTCCCACAGAGCTGCAACTAGCTGATATCTTTACAAAGCCTTTGGCTGAACCTTCGTTCAACAGGCTAGTTGCTGAGCTAGGGATGCTCAATATCTCAAAGCCCGTGGCTTGATATTAAATGTGTTCATTAAATGATTGATTCTATATTAAATGTTTTTCACATGAAACTAGGTAGTTACTTTCCAAGTAAATGCAAAAAACATTCTCAAATATTTAATCATTTATTTTTCGGATAACGAGGAGACAAACTATTTTGAAAGGTCAAGGGGACCCACTTGAGCAGTCATTTTTGCACCTTGCATTTAATACGGTTGAATAACTGTTCACTTAGTTTGAATATATATTGCCTCTTTTCTCTTCTCACCCACCACCACTCTCATTTCTCAAATCTACTTCTCTCTCTAAGTTCTTATCTCTCTTAACCATCCTCTATTTTCTTTCACCTTCAACCTCGAATCCATGGCGTTTTCAGTTCCCAAAGCAGCAAATGTTAACTTCGAGATCAACGAAAGCATCCTTGCCTCCAACAACGCCATTGGATGGATTAAGGCCCCAAATAGCACCTATTCAGATCAGGTCAGTTACATGCAGAATTGTGACCTAAGTGAAGCCTTTACCAAATCCCCTTCAACCTTTTACCAAGAATACCTTAGGGAATTCTGGTACTCTGCTGAGGTGGTTGATGACACCATAACATTTAGACTTTCATGCAATGAACACCCATTCGCCTTCTCCCTTAAAGATTTCTCAAGTGTGGTCGGATTGAAGCATGGAGATGAATGCCTGAAGGTAGTTGATAAAAAGGCTGTCAAAGAAGCCCTGGCCACACTCAACCCTTGCCATGACGTAAACCCTGCCCTTACACCAGCTGAGGTCCTCTCCAAATCTCCTCTGAAGATTAAGTATTTCACTCCCATGTGACGTGTCCTCTTCACCCACATTGTTAAATCCCTGGGAGGAATGCAGGGATCACAGGATCAGATGTCTTTCAACCATCAGGCTATTGCTTATGGATTAATCTGGGGAGCTGATGTTGATGTTGGAAGCATTATCTTCTCTAACCTTGTAGAACAACTGAAGGGAAGGAATCAAGTCAGGGAAAAGAATATCTGCTATGTGCGCTTCCTGTCTCTGATCTTCGAAAGCCTGCTGGGAGACAACTACCACAACAAGGCCTTGACTGCTCTTAAGCCCTACCGCATCACTGGTGCCATCTACAAAGAAATAGGTGCTGAAGATGTCCCTGTCACCGCTCATATGATGAATGTGGCCAACCAACTACCAACAGCTGAGAAGCCCTTGCTCCCTTCCTCTGAGAAGGTGAATACTTCTAGTGTTGCTGGCAAGTCTAAGTCTTTGACCTATGGGAAGCACACTACCAAGTCCAAGGCTTCTTCTGGCCAACAGCCTAAGAAGAAGAAAATCCCCTCTTCTTCCCAAACCAAAGCTGTTTCTAAGGCCAAGGGAAAGAAGACTGACACCTCCTCTGGTCCAGATACTCATGTGGACTTAGATACATCTGCTGACAAACAACAGGAGTCTAGTGTCTCTAAGTCAGCTGAGACAACAGGAAACCAGCCTGATCTAGCTGATATCTCACAGGTAATCAGTGTACATTTTTAGAGGTTCACAAGCAGCCACTCTCATTTGTCTATAGGAGAGAGTGGTGAAGTTAGGGTAATCCTCGACCCATAGAAGTCTGTCAATGCACTTAGAATCCTTTAAGATTTCTGTACACCCTGTCTGTGCACCAGGGAATGATTCATTTGTGTTTATAAAGCACCCCGATGACCCTGCACCCTCTAGACAGTATTCAGGCTAACAACAACCTGAATACACTTATGTCTCAACCTTGATCAGCTATACTTCACACAGCCTCTTGGTTCCCTCCTTAAAAGAGTCCCAAAGGATTTATCCTTTCAGGGGGAGCTGAATCATCACCCTCAGCTTTCCTTGGGGTAGCGTAACAGGCGACCTTTAACCACATATGTTTCACTCTTAAAAGAGTCCCAAAGGTTCTTAACCTTTTGGGGGGGCTGAATAATCACACTCAGCTTTCCTAGGGGCAGCGACTGGCGATCCATAACCAACATATGTCGCACAATCAAAAGAGTCCCAAAGGTTTTAACCTTTTGGGGGGGCTGAATAATCACACTCAGCTTTCCTAGGGGCAGCGAATGGTGATCATTAACCATATTTTTTTCACACTTAAAAGAATCCCAAGGATTTATCCTTTGGAGTGGCTGAATAATCACCCTCAGCCTCTCTGGGACAGCGAAATGGCGACCATTCCCCTTATCTTTTCCCTGTTACTAATTGAAACAATTTGCAGGCTGAAATTGTACAGCCAGTCATCGAATCTCAGGTACAACAAGAAAAGGAGGCTGATACAATGACTCAAGACGAAACCAATGATAAAGAGCCTCTTTTAAATGCTGATGAAGAAATGCTATCATTAGAGGATTATGTCTCTAATATTGAGTCCATGCCTGAAGATGAAATCCCTGTAGGGATGTTTGATGAGGAGGATGAAGAAGATGAGGAAGATCAGCTGTCTGTCTCTCCTCCAAAAGAAATAGTTGTGTCTACACCAGCTGGTGATAAGACTTCTCCTCCCAAGGATGTTGTTGATACTCCAAACTCTGCTACATCCACAACAACAGTTTTCCAACCCCCAGCCTATGATCCAACAGCGGAGTTTCTCTTGTTTGATCATCCTGCCCAGACGAACTTTGATATTCTACCAAGGGGGGATAACTATGCTCAGCAAAGCCTCAACATCAAGAATCTTCAGCCTGTTCACCATCAGTCAGACATTGAACGTTTATCAAGAAAGCTGGATGTAATCAAGTCTGAGATGCACAACTTCACTGTTACAATCCCTGGGATAATACAAAGGGCTGTAGCTGAGGCGGTTACTGAGCCAATCAAGGATGGTTCCAGGAAAGGTGTTGCCCAAGGACTAAGTCACCTTTCTACTAGAGTGAAGGATGTCATTGACACTGAAATCCCTGCCATGTTTCATGAACATGAGCTTACCATGCACAGGCAATTTGATGCGGTTCGCAACAGGCAATATTGTCATGCTAATTTTATTGTCAGACGTGTTCAGGCAAATACTAATGCAAATGGTAACCTCCTGCTGAAGATTGCCAGAGCTTCCAGGAAAAGGCAACGTGCTATGGCTGCCTCTGTTGAACAGATTGCAAGGCGTTTTCAAGCACGTTCATCCAAACATCTGCGAAGCCAGGATAAACGTGAGGGGGAGAAAAATACAACACTCAGCCTTGCATCTGCTGAACAAGGCTCATCATCAGCTAACCCCACAATCACACCTGTTCCTCTCCAAGTCATCACACCTGTCATAATACCTGATGATGAGGATAATACTCAGGGGGAGCAACAAACTCAAGATGGAGCTGACCCATCGAAGTCTCTGGTTTTGGTTAACACCAGCAAGCCTGGGGATGATGATGAACTAGCTGCCACGAAGTTAAAATTCACTGTTAGCTCCCTCCCCAAATCAATTCAAGCTCAGGCTCAGATAGCATTCATCAGAATAGCTGAGGTTTTGAAAAACATAAGTGTGGAGTCCTCTGTCTCGAAGAAAGGAAAGGAGATAGTTTTGGTTGACACAGACACCAAACTCAAGAAAATAGCTGCGATGTTAGAGACAGGAGGATCCACCACAGACCTTTCCCAATTCTCAACCTTTACACCTTCCAATGAGATTCCTTTAATCCCTGAAGAAATAGAGCAACAAGCTGAAGAATTCAAAAGATTAAATGAACTCAAGACAGCCAAAGAATTGAATGAAGCTACTCTGAGGAAGATGACACCACCTGAAAGAGAAAAGCAAAAACAAAGGTTGAGGGAAATGGAAGCAAAACGCGCTGAGGCACTAAGGAAAGTCAAAGCTGAATATGATGCCTGCGTGAACAACAGATATGCCCCGGGCAAGATAACCAAGTTCAAATACACCATTCATAAATCCACAAACACCCCAAGGATGATCTTATGGAGGGATAACCAACCAGGGAATATGAATGTGTTTGACAACTTCAGGCTAAAAACACTTGGGTTATCAGAATGGTTCGAACTTGAAGCCTTAGCAGCCAAAAGAAATGGACAGACAAATTTCCTTCTGCTGAAGACTATTAAGGCCAAGTTCACCTGGATCAAGGAAACAGCTGCCAAACTTAAGATTGATCCCCCACCACAGCTTTTTGAACAAGAACCCCCAAAGACTGGCAACAAAAGAAGAAGAATTTCACAAATTGTTAATGAAACTTTTGTTACTGAAGATGTTCAAGTGGATGGCATGCACATGGATTTGATCCTTCCCAATGGTATTGTTGGCCCTGTTGATGGTCAGACATACACAGAGCCTGAAAGAGGAATGGCATTCATGAACAGGGCTTGCCAGTATGCTTTTCAAAGGGAAGATGAGCTGTGCTTAGCTTCAACTATTCAGCTACTTTGTCATAAGAAGTCACTCAAGATCAACTCAGAGTATTCCAAAAGGTTTGCAAAGACTTTGCAGGATGAAATTGATAACAGATTGGACTTGGCTGAAGCTGAAGAAAGAATTAAAAATGATGACTATTGAAGATGTTCACAGCCCTTTTTACCTTCATCTTTTATTTTGCTTATGTAATGCACTTGTAATTTTCTTTAAGTTTTAATAAAATCATGAGGTATGTTTGTTTAGATCTGTTATGTGTAAGAAGAAGCTGTCAACTCACTTACCTTAACTTAGTTAGATCTAGCATTATTTATGTTTAAATAGGGGGAGATTGTTGGGAATCTAAACTTGTTAGATTCCCTGATCATTGATTTAAACATAATCAGGCTGTTAGATAGTCCCTTGCCTGTGCCTAGGAGGCAGGCAAGTTTCGCAAGACTCACAGAGATCCAAGTCTTTGTGAGCAACCTCAGAGGAGTCCATGTCAGAGACATTGTCAGGGAAGTCGAAGATTACCTGAAGACATACTCATTGGCTGTGATGGATAACAGCCAAGATGTATCAGGGACTCTGAGGGGTTGAGAGTTAACAGGGGTGGCAATACCCTGATAACTCTCAGCACACTTTGGACATGCCATTTGTGTGTTCGAGACTATTAAGAAAAAGGAAACTGTTTTGACAACTGTTTCCTTAAAGCATAATGGAAGACTACCAAGAATAGAAGGACATCATGTGACTGATGTGGGAACTTGTAAAAGCTTGTGTAGTCACCATCAAGTACAATTTAGGTCAATCTCGTAACACTATAAATAGGATGTGTATCCATGCATTAATGTTCAACACTTTGAGATATCAAGAACATTATTGCATATAACTTAGTGAATCAAACAGCTACGACTGTATTCATAAGTTAGGGTTTATAGTTGTTCAAAGTGTGCACAACACATTGTCATCAAACTGTGTTATCCATAACACTTGTAATTCTTTATTATACAATAATAAGATTACGTTTGAAAAGTAATACCTTGTGTTGATTAAGTTAAGATTAGGGTTTCTTGCATTGATTAGGGACTTTCAGCTTTCCACAATGATCACTCTTGTGTTGCATGTCTTAAAGGCAAACATCACAAAGTCTCATTTAAGTCTAAACTTGTAAAACCCGCATGATTTTACCATGAATAGTAACCTTATGATCGTACTTACATGATTAGAACTTTCCTTAGTTAGCATGTTTATGTTTCACGAATAAGAATTTACAAGTATTACGTACGTATTAGTACACGATAAGCATTTATTACGTATTAAGACACGATAATTATCATCAACAATAATTATAATCACGAACATGAAAATCATGAACGTAAATAATCACGAACCTAATATTACGTATTTACGTATATTTATTACGATTACGTATAAATATATTTTACGGCACGAACGAACAATAATTAAATCACGTAAACACGACACGATAACACGTAAATGAATAGAACACGAAAAAACTACGGGTTTCCCCATGTGGGTCCCTTTTACACGCGACATAGACAAGGGAGTGGGCCCAGCCCACTTCAAAATTTAACTAAAAAGGAAAAAAGAAGGGAAGGGGATTTTCATTATACAGAATAATTAGAAAATCAAAAAGCCTGCTCCTCCCCCTTCTTCCTTGTAGCCGCCGCCCATAATCACCACAAAGGAGGTGATTGTTGATTTTAGTAGATCCAATTCATTGCTAGATCGTTCGTGTTAGTATTTCCTTTTGATCCACGAATCGGTAATCTTCTTAAACCTTTTTTTAATTGTTTATTAGATCTAAACACATGAAATCATGGGGTTATTAAAACAAGTTAATAAACATGTAGATCTAATCAAGTGGGATAAAAACATATGGTTTAAGGGGTGTTTGGTTCGGCTAAGGAATGGAACCGAGAGCAAGGGCTCTCGGTGGTTGTGTGATCACCACCAACCGAGACCACAAGGTCTCGGTTTGGTTTTTGTGGCTCGGCCGAGAGGAACCAAGGGACCCCGACGCATGTCGGGGTTAGCCTTGTTGGTTTATGGGGTC
This sequence comes from Glebionis coronaria, assembly GCA_025667525.1. NCBI lineage: Eukaryota > Viridiplantae > Streptophyta > Magnoliopsida > Asterales > Asteraceae > Glebionis > Glebionis coronaria. The sequence continues at coordinate 107,874,691 of CM046879.1, read as the reverse complement.
TCGGCTGGAACACCACACGCACCACCGGTTTAGGCCGGTAACGGTTTGCCATGGTTAAGGGTGTGGATCCGGTTCAAGGGGTTCACGGACCGGTTCATGACATATTTAGATTTAAAACATGGGTTCGGTTTACGGTTTATTTTTCAAGTTAATTATTTATTTTTACAAGTTAAATAATTACAAGATTTAATTAAATTAATTTAACATGCTATGTAATTAATTTAATTTGGACATGACTTAGGTTATATTATTTTTATTATTAATAATACATGAGTTTAACCTAAGTATTTTATTAGCTAATTTAGACTAAGTAATTAATTAATTATTAAAACATGACATATAATTAATTAACTTCCATGACTTAGGTTATATTAATAATAAATATTAATACATGTTTTTATCTAAGTATTATTTTACCTTTTATTTAATTAAATCATGAGATATTTAATTAAATCTTATAGCCTATAGTTTATTTAATTTACATGTAATAATTAATAAACTATACTATATACCACATGACTTAGAATATTAATCAGTAAAACTTAAGCTTATGTTATTAGCTTAATAATCCAGCTTATTTCTAATTATGGAAACTTTCTGTTTTTAGAAACTTATTTAATTAAGACAACTAATCTATTTATGGAAACTTTCTATTTTTAGAAACTTATTTAATTCAGGCAGCTAATCTATTTATGGAAACTTTCTATTTTTGGAAACTTTCTATTTTTGGAAAAAATATATTTTTGGAAACTTTCTATTTTTGGAAACAATCTATTTTTGGAAACTTTCTATTTTTGGAAACTTTCTATTTTAGGAAACCTGCTATTTTTAGAAAGTTACTTATTGATACAAGGTTTTTGCCAAGTATGAAAATTTGTTCGTCTCGATTCAATTCGAATTGACTATTGGTTAAATGTGTGACTCAATTGTTCTTGGTTAAGAAAAATGAAGTTTGGATATCTATTTCTACTTAAAAGGAAAAAGTGAAACGTAATAAAAATAAACCAAGAACAAATAACTAAAAATAAAGGAATAAAACAAATAATTAAACGTAAATTAAAGCAAAACAATTAATAAAAATGAAACTAAAAGACGAAATTAACTATCAACTCGAAAATAAAGTTTACTTAATGAAAAAGGAGAGAATAAAACTAAGATGGTACATTAAAGTTAAACAAGGCAAAACCTAAAGCGGGTACTAAATAAAAGATAAAACTTAAACTTTACGAAAAATATTAATTTTAAAATTAGACGAAAAATTCAACTAAAAATACGTAACTTTCAGAAATAAAATCAGAACAACTTTCAGATTAAACAAAACAATTACGGAACAATATTAATTAATAAACAAGCAGGCAGGCTACCAGCTCAAGCAGGCAGCCTACCTGGTCAATTTGGCGAAAAAAGCTAGTAGCTAGGCATGTCATTTCTAATGTTGGTTATACGGAATTTGTTTTTAGCCGTATACGGAATAATTTCTTTACTCTTATCCGGGAAATTTTAATCAATTTCCTTATACGGAATGTTGCTCAATTTCCTTATACGGAATATTGTTTTATTTTTCTTATCCGGAATAACTTTTTTACAAGTTATCCGAAATTTCTTTTTTTTTGGCCTTATCCGGGATATCTGAATTGAGGTGTTATCCGGAATCTGAAAATTGAAACTTATCCGGAATATTGGGGTTTACTAGTTCGGAATAATTAAAAATGACCAAAATGATAATAAGTTAGAATCTAATAAGCACTTATCTAAAAACTTAGCCAAATCAATTTTAAGAAAAAGCTAATAAGCCAAAATTTTAAAACTTTTAAAAATACTAAATAATAAAAATATTTAAAAACAACTTTTTATAAAATAAACTAATAAGCTCTTATTTAAAAACTTAACAAAATTGATATTAAGAAAAAGCTAATAAGCCAAAATTTAAAAACTTTTAAAAACACTAAATAATAAAAATATTAAAAATGCAACTTTTTATAAAAATTAACTAATAAGCACTTAATTAATAATAAGGAAATTAACACAATAAGCACTAAAACACTATATGCTATAAAAACCAATAAGCACAATCAATCAAAAACATCAATCAAACAAGAACATGATTAATTAAACTACATGATTATCAAAATTAATCAAGATTAAAAAGATTAAGAAAGGAAGAATGAGAACGATTAATTGAAAAAGCTTGAAATTAAGATGATTAAAGATCCAAAAGTACAAGATTGATGAAAAATCTTGAAAAACATTAAGAAAAGCTAGAGAGAAAGTATTAAGCTACTCCTAATCCAAAACTAATCTACTCCTAAATTGACTAACCACCTCCTAGTGACACATTAGGAGGGTATTTATAGGAGGAGTAAAATATTGATGCTTTCTTCATTCTTTCTTCTTGTCTCGACTCGATTTAAATTCTTTGTCTTTCTCGATGTCGTGTCGGGATTTGTCGATATAAATTGAACTCGTCTTATAGTTTTCTTCTTTAATTAGACTTGGTTCTTCGACTTCATTAAACTTTCTTCTTTAGACTTTTTCTTCGATAAATCTTCAGAATAGGTCTTGGACTTCCGTTCTTTTTGCACTCTTGATCTTTTGACTTCGTCTTTTGTCTTTTTCTTCGATAAAAGCCCGTGAAAGCCCGTGTTTTCTTCCCTTTTCACATTTTGGTCCTAAATCACAACAAAAACATAAACCACACATAATTCCGACATTTACGACATAAAATACACGTTTTGGCTTGGTTATTATTATAATTAAGTGGTAAAAGGATGTGTGTTTTCACACCTATCAGATCCCCTACACTTGACCATTGCAATGCCCTCATGCAATGCATTAATTACAAAGCAAGTTTTACATTTTCCATCATAATCAATCCACCTTGGCCTTTATTTAACACAAGACATTAAAGAGATAGAAAATTATAAAATTTTCAAAGGAAGAAAACAAGTAAAGAGATAAAAGACTTACATTAGGGTTTTGGATGTCATGAATGTTTATCACCCTCAAGTTTCACGTTTTCCATACAAAGCTTAAAAACGAGATCATTGTTATTATAAGTTAGCAAACTAACAATCACTCATGTGGCCCAATTATTCACTTAGACTTCCTTATTCCTAGGTGTATCTCTTATAATTTATTGTTGTCTTAAATGATCACGAGGATGTATTGTTGACTTATTTCGACAGTTATTTAGGCCGAAAATAAAGTAGGACGATTTAATCAATATTTAGCTAAAGGACAAAATCTTTTAAAACTGCTTCTCGGGACCTCATAAAGTTCATATCTTGGCATAACTTACTTCACGATTTGAGACCTTTCTCGGATCGATATTTGGCATTGACTTCATACTTCAAATCTTGAGAGGCGTTCATGAAATAATGGTCTTCTCTTCATAATGGGAATTTCTTCACTTGATCTTTTTGAGAGATTCTTCATATTTGGACCACGACTTCTTCATTTTTCTCCAATCTTTATTTGGGATTTTGATATACAACGATCCGCCTCCTTTTAAGACTTGGATCTATTTATCCTCATACATTGCTAGGGTCTTTTCTGATAGACTTCTCCATGATCTTTTGGGGAGTATTTGCTTTTCGTCGTGTATCTCGATCCTTCATATTGATTTTTGATAAATGATTCTTCACATCACTTTGGATCTTTAGCAAAAAAATGTAGCCCTCATGTCTTGTTAGGACCTTTTCGGACTCGCCAATCTTCGCATCCCGCTTCAATAAGTTATGCCTTGGCTATGAACTCTAATTAATACCGAGCAACTTTTAAACGATCTTGGGCTAGAAGCTAAGTAACTTTTCAAATCGTACAACCTTACTTATTACAATTAAATTTATTAGCAAGCAATGGGAGAAAAAGCTCATAATTAACTCACATAAATTCATGAAAGAATACCAAACTTATAACTAACTCTATCATCTCTCGTTCTCCATAATTTAAAATATCAAGGAATGACACTCGTGGACGCTTAGCCAATTAAATCAAAGTTTTGGGTTTTCAAGTCGTCTATAGGATCTTGCATCTTCTTAGACTTTTTCAAGTTTAGAATTTGCATTTTAAATTTCCCTTGATAAACGACTTTCTAGGATCAATTATAGGAACTTGCGAAAAGTTCTTGTTCTTAACCCTTAAGAGTTAAGACTTTCGCGTTTTAAAGTTCCCTATATAAAAGCCTAGCAAAACTTGACTTAAACACGTTAAGGATACTAAAAAGAGTAAACTAGGATAAGTAAACTCGGGTTGAGTCAAAAGATTCACAACGTTTAAAAATTAAAACCACTTTATTAAAAATTTATTCTAGCAAAGAAGGTAAATAACGATAACAAAGGAAAAACTACTAGGCCAAAATAGATCAAAATTTTTGAAAAATGTCGAAAAATCAATTTCTCGGTTAAAATAAGGACATATACAAGGAAAAGCCCACTTAACTTCGATAGAAGTACCCCCTACACTTAATATATACATTGTCCTCAATGTTTAAGCATGTGAAAGTAAACTCCCCTACACTTAGGACATTGTGCACGTTGTTTAAATCTTGCTAAGGAAGAGACAACTAAAGTGATTCATATTTCAATCATAAATGATAAAATAATGAATCAAAAGAGTTTAGGATAGAACCGGGAAGACGGGAACACAGGATCACGGTTCGTCAAAAGTCATCAAGAACGGATCTTTGAAAGCTCTAATCCCTGCACACGATATGAAAGAAAACAACAAACACATACTCGGGTCTCCCCTACACTTATTAGAAAAACGGAATAAAAAGATAGATAACCGGGTTGCCTCCCAAAAAGCGCTTGTTTTTGTTAACTGAGTCACGAGCCTGACTCGTCCCCGAATTAAATGGTCCATGGGGAAGCCTCGAATGTAATACCGGGATCAAAGACCTTGTCCTCGTTCCCGGAGGAAAATAATAAAGGAGAGGCCGGAGGATAAGTCTGGAAGGGTAGAAAAGTCCTTTCAACAGACGAAAAGTATGTGAAATCATGATCCACGGGAGGTGGGGTGGGTAAAGGAATCAAAATGTCATCCTCAAAAGACATATGATTATCACTGAGCGGCAAAGCCGTAAAGGTGTCAATCATGGAATGGTCAGTGTCCCCCCGGGTCAAAGCACTCATCCTCGGTAATGGTTTCTAAAGGTTGGGATAAAAGGTGCTCGGGAGGGGGACTTGGGACAATATATTCATGCAACAAATTATCAAAAAGATTATCCCCCTCCGTGTCATCATCATCAATACCCGGAGGTATTGAAAGATTGTCGATTTCCTCCATAGCTGTATCATTTTTCTCAACTGAAGTAATAGACGGAGGTAAAGACTCAGAAATAGAAGCAGAATTCAACGCTTCAATTTGAGAAATAAGAAGATGAACTTTCAACAATCGATCGCGAAGAATAACGTCTTCCACCTCATCTACAAGACCAAGTTCAGTGATGAACTTCTCGTAAGTCGGAGAGAATAAATTAATATCGCCCTCATCTCCCGGAGGAGATTGAGAAATTTCAAAGGTGAAATTCTCATAGCATGGAGAAAAATCATCATCATCATTAAGAGCGACTTCGTCCGTAAGCTCAGCAAAAGTAGGGACATCACAAACCTCATCAAAGAACTTATCAAGATCAAAATCACTAATCTCACTCGATGTATCACTATCCTCAGACGCATTAGGGGTATCAAGAGTAGGAGTAGTAATCTCAGAAGATGGGTTGAGATTATAGATATCATCCTCGTCATCATCATAATAGTAGTATGGACGCACAAGAGGAGGAGTATCGTCACTAAGATTAGATACTTGCTCTTGTTGCTGTCGCTTTTCCTCATCCCTTACTTCGCGTATGCTAGCTAATTATTGTTGAACGTATTGAAGTGTATTCAAAAAAATGGCTCGTTCTTCTTCACTCATTCCAACAGAAGGTTGATGATCGAGGGAGTAATGTGGGGGATCAAAATTATAAAAACCGGAATCATAGCCCGGATTTGGTTCAAAGTAATTCATCGGTTGACAATAAGAAGTATCGTGAGGGCCCCCACAATGATTGCAACACGGGTATTGAGAAAAACCCGGTGCATTTTGTTGATATGGATCGTCATATATGGGAGAGGGTGAAATAGTGTCATTTGAAGAGAAGAATGAATTGAAATATGAATTGATCGAATTGCACGATAGACAACGGCCATATTCGTAATTAGGGATATCCATTCCACACCATTCGCATGAACACCATTGACAGGATTGACTACCAGAAGATGGTCTTCCATACCCTACATAGTCAACAAACGAATCCATTAAACACAATAGATAAGCAAGAAGAATACTTTTGGTGAAAAACTTTCGAAAAAGAAATGCTTTTTATGATTTTTCAAATGTTTTTGGGATTTTTGAAAATTTTTATTTTTTTGGATTTTTGAAAATTTTTTGCCAAGAAAAATAACGTTCAAAAGTGAACGGATCCCAAAATCCAACGCGTCTCTCACCAAAAACCGTTAATCTTCACGAAAAGAGCCAACAACGGCGCCATACTAGGTTTTTGCCAAGTATGAAAATTTGTTCGTCCCGATTCAATTCGAATTGACTATTGGTTAAATGTGTGACTCAATTGTTTTTAGTTAAGAAAAAGGAAGTTTGGATATCTATTTCTACATAAAAGGAAAAAGAGAAACGTAATAAAAATAAACCAAAAACAAATAACTAAAAATAAAGGAATAAAACAAATTATAAAACGTAAATTAAAGCAAAACAATTAATAAAAATAAAACTAAAAGACGAAATTAACTATCGACTCGAAAATAAAGTTTATTTAATGAAAAAGGAGAGAATAAAACTAAGATGGTACTTTAAAGCTAAACAAGGCAAAACCTAAAGCGGGTACTAAATAAAAGATAAAACTTAAACTTTACGAAAAAATATTAATTTTAAAAAAAAATTAGACGAAAAATTCAACTAAAAATACGTAACTTTCAGAAATAAAATCAGAACAACTTTCAGATTAAACTAAACAATTACGAAACAATTTTAATTAATAAACAAGCAGGCAGGCTACCAACTCAAGCAGGCAGCCTACCTGGTCAATTTGGCGCCAAAATAAAGCTAGCAGCTAGGCATGTCATTTCTAATGTTGGTTATACAGAATCTTTTTTTAGCCTTATACGGAATAATTTCTTTACTCTTATCCGGGGAATTTTAATCAGTTTCCCTATACGGAATGTTGCTCAATTTCCTTATACGCAATATTGTTTCATTTTTCGTATCCGGAATAACTTTTTTACAAGTTATCCGGAATTTCTTTTTTTTGGCCTTATCCGGGATATCTGAATTGAGGTGTTATCCGGAATCTGAAAATTAGAACTTGTCCGGAATATTGGGGTTTACTAGTTCGGAATAATTAAAAATGACCAAAATGAAAATAAGCTAGAATCTAATAAGCACTTATCTAAAAACTTAGCCAAATCAATTTTAAGAAAAAGCTAATAAGCCAAAATTTAAAAACTTTTAAAAATACTAAATAATAAAAATATTTAAAAACAACTTTTTATAAAATAAACTAATAAGCTCTTATTTAAAAACTTAACCAAATTGATTTTAAGAAAAAGCTAATAAGCCAAAATTTAAAAACCTTTAAAAACACTAAATAATAAAAATATTAAAAATGCAACTTTTTAGAAAAATTAACTAATAAGCACTTAATTAAAAATAAGGAAATTAACACAATAAGCACTAAAACACTATAAGCTATAAAAATAAAACACATAAAAACCAATAAGCACAATCAATAAAAAACATCAATAAAAAAAGAACATGATTAATTAAACTACATGATTATCAAAATTAATCAAGATTAAAAAGATTAAGAAAGGAAGAATGAGAACGATTAATTGAAAAAGCTTGAAATTAAGATGATTAAAGATCCAAAAGTACAAGATTGATGAAAAAGCTTGAAAAACATTAAGAAAAGCTAGAGAGAGAAAGTATTAAGCTACTCCTAATCCTAAACTAATCTACTCCTAAATTGACTAAACACCTCCTAATGACACATTAGGAGGGTATTTATAGGTGGAGTAAAATGTTGATGATTTATTCATTCTTTCTTCTTGTCTCGACTCGATTTAAATTCTTTGTCTTTCTCGACGTCATCTCGGTATTTGTCGATATAAATTGAACTCGTCTTATAATTTTCTTCTTTAATTAGACTTGGTTCTTAGACTTCATTAAACTTTCGTCTTTAGACTTTTTCTTCGATAAATCTTCAGAATAGGTCTTGGACTTCCGTTCTTTTTGCACTCTTGATCTTTTGACTTCGTATTTTGTCTTTTTCTTCGATAAAAGCCGGTGAAAGCCCGTGTTTTCTTCCCTTTTCACAATTTGGTCTTAAATCACAACAAAAACACAAACCACGCATAATTCCGACATTTACGACATAAAATAAACGTTTTGGCTTGGTTATTATTATAATCCAAAAATTCATGAAGTCATTAAGAAAGAAGTTATCAAACTTCTAGATGCCGGAATGATTTACCCTATTTCGGATTCACCATGGGTTAGTCCCGTCCATTGTGTGCCTAAGAAAGACGGAATAGCCGTTGTTCCCAATGAAAACAACGAGTTGATTCCTACTCAACTCGTAACGGGTTGGCGAGTTTGCATAGATTATCGTAAGCTCAATGATGCCACTCGTAAGGATCATTTCCCTCTTCCTTTCATGGATCAACTGCTCGAGCGTTTAGCGGGTAATGACTACTATTGCTTCTTAGATGGTTTTTCCGGATATTGTCAAATCCCTATCGATTCAAAAGACCAAGAAAAAACCACATTCACTTGTCCTTATGGAACATTTGCTTACAAAAGAATGCCTTTTGGCTTATGCAATGCTCCCGGGACTTTACAAAGGTGTATGATGGCAATATTTCATGACATGGTTGAAGAAACTATGGAAGTATTTATGGACGATTTCTTGGTCTATAGTGATTCTTTTTCTTCTTGCCTTGCCAATTTAGAACGTATGCTTAAACGGTGTAAAGACACTCGTCTCGTTCTTAATTGGGAAAAATTCCATTTCATGGTAAAAGAAGGCATCGTCCTCGGTCATAAAATTTCCAAAGCCGGTATCAAAGTCGACCGTGCTAAAGTTGACGTCATTGCTAAGTTGCCTCGACCTACCACCGTCAAAGGAGTTAGAAGTTTTTTAGGCCATGCGAGATTTTATCGACGTTTCATCCAAGATTTCTTATAAATAGCTCGTCCAATGACTCATCTCTTAGAGAAGGATGCTCCTTTCATCTTTTCTCAAGATTGTCTCGACTCTTTCGAACTTCTTAAAGGTAAATTAACTAAGGCACCGGTCTTAGTCTCTCCAAATTGGGAGCTACCTTTCGAGCTCATGTGCGATGCTAGTGATTTCGCGGTAGGAACGGTTTTAGGTCAACGAGTTAACAAACACTTCCAACCAATTCATTATGCTAGTAAGACAATGACGGGGGCTCAATTGCATTATACCACTACCGAAAAAGAGCTTTTAGCTATAGTGTATGCTTTTGAGAAATTCCGCCCCTATCTTGTGCTTTCCACCACCATCGTTTCACCGACCATTCCACCTTGAAATACTTGTTGACCAAGCAACATGCTAAACCGAGACTCCTTCGTTGGGTTTTGCTCCTACAAGAATATAAAATCGAAATTCGTGATAAAAAGGGAGCGGAAAACCTAGCCGCGGATCATCTTAGTAGACTCGAGGATCCTTATCAAGGGGAACTTCCAAATCAAGAGATTAATGAATCTTTTCCCCTTGAGACCTTAATGTCTATTAATTCCAATATTGATGATACCCCATGGTTTGCGGACATTGCAAACTATTTGGCGGGTGGTGTTCTTATCGAAGGGTTAACGTCTCAACAAAAGAAAAAATTATTTAAAGACGTAAAAACGTACTATTGGGATGACCCTTATATTTTCAAGCAATGTGCGGACTTAATCATTCGTAGATGTGTTGATGGGCCGTCGGCTTTACAAATCCTTGAAGCTTGCCACAAAGGACCCACCGGTGGTCACTTTGGTCTTAACTATACCGCTAAAAAAGTTTTCGACTCCGGATTCTATTGGCCCACCATTTATCATGACGCTCATGAAATGGTTAAGCATTGTGATGCTTGCTAAAGACAAGGCAAGATCACACATAAAGATGAGATGCCTCAAAATTTCATCCAAGAGTGTGAAATCTTTGACGTATGGGGCATCGACTTTATGGGGCCATTTCCATCATCCAAAAGGAACAAGTACATCCTCATAGCCGTTGACTACGTATCAAAATGGGTTGAAGCAAAGGCTTTACCTACTAACGATGCGAGGGTGGTTGTTAACTTCTTGAAACAATTGTTTGCTCGATTCGGTGTGCCTCGTGCTATTATTAGTGATCGCGGGACTCATTTTTGCAATGATCAATTCGCACGAGTCATGGCTAAGTATGGTGTCAATCACCAACTTTCCACCACGTATCATCCACAAACTAATGGTCAAGCCGAGGTTTCCAACCATGGACTTAAGCGAATCTTAGAGCGTACAGTAGGAGAGCATCGTGCCTCATGGGCCGATAAATTAGATGATGCTTTGTGGGCTTTCCGTACTACTTATAAGACACCTATAGGTTGTACTCCTTATCGCCTTGTGTACGGAAAGGCGTGCCACCTCCCCATTGAGTTGGAGCATAAGGTTTATTGGGCCTTGAAATGGGCTAATTTTGACATAAACAAAGCTGGTGATCTTAGGAAAATCCAACTCAATGAACTAAATGAACTTAGGAATGAGGCTTATGAGAATTCATTAATCTACAAGGAGAAGACTAAGCTCATTCATGATTCCAAGATTAAGAACCGAGAGTTCCACGTTGGTGATCAAGTTTTACTCTTTAACGCTCGCTTGAAAATCTTTTCGGGTAAACATAAGAGCCGTTGGTCCGGACCATTTACCATGGCCCAAATCTTCCCTTATGGCACCATTGAGTTATCCCAACCAAATGGGCCCAACTTTAAGGTGAATGGCCAATGGGTTAAGTTGTACTTTAGAGAGGACATCTCTCACGAGATGATTCCATCCCTCTCCACGTGTCCCTTGAATTAATTCGGGAAATCGAGTCGAGCTAGAGACTCGTGATAAATAAATCAAGCATCGTATAACTAGGTTAGATTTTTACCTTTTCCATCCTTTCCGCCCTTTTTCACCTTCACCCATTTCCACTAATAAGTGAAGGGGGGGAGCCAAGTAGGTTGTTTGTGTTGTGATGTTGTACTGGGATGTGTGCTTTCATGATCCACTTTTGGTAATTTTGACGCGACCCGTGATCCCGTGTACCCGGTTCTATCAAAACTATTGTGGTTCATACATGTATATAAATAAGATGAATAAATGTAATCACTTTAGTTGTCTCTTCCTTAGCTCGATTTAAACAACGTACTCAATGTCCTAAGTGTAGGGGAGTTTATTCTCCCACATGCTTAAACATTGAGGACAATGTTTATATTAAGTGTAGGGGGACTTCTATCGAATTTTAGTGGGCTTTTCCATGAATTTGAGCTCATTTAACCAGAAAATTAATTTTTTTTTCAACGTTTTTTCAAATTTTTTGATCTATTTTGGCCTAGTAGTATTTCCATTTATTTTCTTTTATTTTCTTTCCTTTTGTCATCGCATCGTATGAATAAATTCCATTTCAAGAATAAAGTCAAAAATAAATAAATGAATAAAATGGTTTTAACAAGTTAAGATGTCTTTGATAAATTAGGCCCGTCATGAATATTTTGACTCAACCCGAGTTTACTTATCCAAGTTTACTCTAGCTAGTATCCTTAACCATATGAACCTTAATTGGTTTATTAGGCTAAGCATCTACGAGTCTCATTCCTTGAGATTTAAAATTATGGAGAACGAGAGATGATAGAGTTGATAATAAGTTTAAGGGTTAATTCTTGCTTATATGAGTTTTTGTGGCTCTTTCTTCCCGCTTGTATATTTAATTGCTTAATAAATGAGGATTTTTGCGGTGTAGATTCGATATCTTAGCTCTTAGCCAAATCTTTTATCTCCTTGTAATTAAAGCATGAACACATTGAGGGTGCCAACGTTGTGGACTTCTGGTGGCTCATAACCACTAAGTAGGAGGTATTCAGACCATGGGACCGTGGAATTCGGCCTAATATATATAATAAATAAAGAAAGAATAAGATTAAAACATGACCTCAAGGAGCCTTAGGGTGTGGGGCATGTAGCACGAACCTTGTCATTAGAGCCTTAGGGTGTATGGCATGGTAAGTGTTGAATAAAAATTGATCAACAAATCAATTCCCTTGTTTATCGTTCAAGGAGCCTCAGGGTGTGGACAATAGATGAGGAGCATTTTTACATCTTAAAGAGCCTAAGGGTATATGATGTGAATTTGCTAAACTCCACATAAAGTCAACATGACTTTGGAGGAATACATAATAAGTAGTACTATTGGCCAAATTTCGAATCCGGGAATTTGTTCCCCAAATCGTGTTAAATTATCCTTGATGTGGGCTTACTTTAGTGACAACGTTTTTGAGGACGAGGTTAGGTTTTGAGTGTCGGGTTTGCACCGTTTTGCCTTCATTTTTGGACTAAAGATTATTAAAGTTTTTTAAAATAAAAGAGTTCTAGTTATTAATAAGTCAAATGAGCCTACGGGTGAATGACAATCTTTAAAATCTAGAGATACAACTTAGGTATTGGAGAAGGAGTATTACACAATTGTCTTATATAAGTGGTTTTAACTTAAGAACTTATGGTAAACAATGATCTTGTTTTTAAGCTTGGTATGGGGAACGTGAAACTTGAGGATAATTAATATTCATGACACCAAAGCCCTAATTTAAGTCTTAGATTTCTTTACGAGTTTCTTCCATCAAATAATTTCTAAGTTAATAAATTGTTATAACTTTTGTTTCCTTTAAAGTTTTTATCTTTTCATCGTAGTAGTAATAGTATATCTTAATAAAGGCCAAGATGGGTTAATTATGAGTAAAATGTAACTTTATGCTTTAAAATTATGAATTGCATGGGGTCATTGCAATGGTCAAGTGTAGAGGATTTGATAGGTGTGAAAACACCCATCCTTTTACCAATAATAACAAAGCCAAAACGTGTATTTTATGTCGTAAATGTCGAAATTATGCGTGGTTTGTGTTTTTGTTGTGATTTAGGACCAAAATGTGAAAAGGGAAGAAAACACGGGCTTTCACGGGCTTTTATCGAAGAAAAAGACAAAAGAGGAAGTCAAAAGATCAAGAGTGCAAAAAGAACGGAAGTCCAAGACCTATTCTGAAAATTTATCGAAGAAAAAGTCTAAAGACGAAATTTTAATGAAGTCGAAGAACCAAGTCTAATTATAGAAGAAAATTATAAGACGAGTTTAATTTATATCGACAAATCCCGAGACGACATCGAGAAAGACAAAGAATTTAAATCGAGTCGAGACAAGAAGAAAGAATGAAGAAAGCATCAACATTTTACTCCTCCTATAAATACCCTCCTAATGTGTCATTAGGATGTGGTTAGTCAATTTAGGAGTAGATTAGTTTAGGATTAGGAGTAGCTTAATACTTTCTCTCTCTAGCTTTTCTTAATGTTTTTCAAGCTTTTTCATCAATCTTGTACTTTTGGATCTTTAATCATCTTAATTTCAAGCTTTTTCAATTAATCGTTCTCATTCTTCCTTTCTTAATCTTTTTAATCTTGATTAATTTTGATAATCATGTAGTTTAATTAATCATGTTCTTGTTTGATTTATTGTGCTTATTGGTTTTCATGTGTTTGATTTTTATAGCTTATAGTGTTTTAGTGCTTATTGTGTTAACTTCCTTATTTTTAATTAAGTGCTTATTAGTTAATTTTTATAAAAAGTTGCATTTTTAATATTTTTATTATTTAGTGTTTTTAAAAGTTTTTAAATTTTGGCTTATTAGCTTTTTCTTAAAATCAATTTGGTTAAGTTTTTAAATAAGAGCTTATCAGTTTATTTTATAGAAAGTTGATTTTTTTTAATTTTTAGATTTATCAGTATTTTTTAAGTTTTTAATTTGTGGTTTAATTAGTTTTTCTTAAAAGTGTTTTAGATTAAGTTTTAGTTATTTGCTTATTTTATTTTTGCTTATCCGTGGCTTATTTTCTGCTTTTTAGTTGTTATTGTCTTTGTTTATCTGAATCTTTTTAATATCTTCGGATTAGGGTTTATTATTCCGGAAAACCACTTTTTCATGAAAAGTGAGTTTTTCATGAAAAGTTAGTTTTTCATGAAAAGTGAGTTTTTCATGAAAAGTGAGTTTTTCATGAAAAGTGAGTTTTTTCATGAAAAGTGAGTTTTTCATGAAAAGTTAGTTTTTCATGAAAAGTGAGTTTTTCATGAAAAGTTAGGTTTTCATGAAAAGTGGGTTTTTCATGAAAAGTGAGTTTTTCCTGAAAAGTGAGTTTTTCCTAAAAAGTGAGTTTTTCCGAAAATGTTGATTTATCTGAATTTAGCTCTTTATTCCGGAAATTTCTTTTTTTTTCCGAAAAAGTTTATTTTCAGCTTTATTTTATTTTGTTTTATTTTCAGTTTTATTTTTATTAAAGCTTTATATTTTAATCATTTACTTAATTGCATTTAAAACCTTATTTTTATTTTAATCTTTTTGAACTTTTATCTTTATTTCGTTTAAGTCTTTTATTTAAGTGTTAATTAGTTTATCATTTTTATTATTTTGTCATTTACGTTAACTTTTGCATTTTTATTTTACTCAACGATAAAACCATTTCTTTTATCCACCAAAGACGACTGAGTCGCACTTTTAACCGGAAATCAATTCGAAAAGACCGGACGATAACTTTTTACATACAAAATCTCTAGTATTACTTATTATTACACAACAAGTATAGTAATAAAAGAAACACAATTAATACTTAATCAGAATAGACAGAATACATGATAAACACAGCATAACGATAAAATCAGTAAAACATGACATGAACATATAAAACAAGTTAAGACATGATATTAAACCAGTTACGTACTCAGTAATCAGAATACTTATACATGTATATTATTTATATAGCATTAGTGATATCGAAGTAGGACTCTCTTCCGTTCGTCTTCTTCGTTCACTGGACTTAAGGTACGGATTCTCCGTCCTTTCAGTATGGACATTCTTTCCTTATTAGGATTCCCCGTATGCAGCCAACTGTTTTCCCGGTATATGTTTTATATGTTTTTGAATTGCTTATGTTTAATTAGATACCTAAAGCCATATACATGCATGACCAGTTTCACCTAGTTATGGAGGTACCATAACCATAACACTGGAGGCACTAGTGTTATGACTTCACCACGGCGGAGTGATAGCTCGTGGCGTCCCTTCAGCTTTTGGCCATATTATTATTATCATGTGGGGCGTATGGGTGTATCCTAGGTTACATGTTTTACAGATTATTCAGGTGAATGTGGTGTGTGCCTTGCATCCTTCACAAGGAGCTGATCCCTCCTACCCAAAAACTTACATTAATTAGAGGCAGCCCCTATAATTGGATGACGAGGTCACCCCTCCAAGTATTCATGCACGTTGATATTTCATGACCTATATTGGCTAATGGTAAACATGTTAAACAGTTTTTATAAGATAAACATAAGGCTTTTCGAACTATAAAACCAGTTTTTACTAAGTTATACCAGGTTTCTAGGACTTAGACATTTCCGCTGCTATATGCTTATATGCTTATATTATTCATGCTATACTTGTATATCCGTGCACTGAGCGTTATGCTCAGCCGTTTTCTTTTCACGTTCCCAAAACGGCAGGTACTCAGGGACGCTCGTAGACTTTAAGCGTACGTGCATATGGACTGGAAGCTTCCTAGCCTTCATTACTTTATGCATTTGTTCATACTTTAATACTCATTTCTATGGACATTGTTTAGTCCTTTTCATTTACAGTACTTATGTTTGTGTGTGATGAGCTTTACTTTGGGGTACCGAAGTTTGTTTCCGGTATTTCCTTTATGGTCATGTGATGTTAATACATTTATCCTTGTATGCTTTGATGACACGCCATAATCACGCGTGACATTCCATTTACCAAAATGGGGTGTTACAATTATGGTATCAGAGCCATGGCTTCGACCTGTAGGCTCTCAAAAGACGACCTGTGATTAGTGGGTAGTCACTATGGTCTTCCTAGAACTGACAGTCGGTTTTCATGCATTCATTATTTTCATGCTTACATATATATGTCATTGTCGCAGGTTTATGACTAAGTAATGGTTGGTACAGGACTGGCCCTATTTAGTCGCATGTGTTTTATCGAAACTTTTAACTTTGGGACCGACCCATTGGTGTCACCTCGCCATGTCTTTTGTTTGGGTGAACTGACCATAGGCGTTCACTCTCGCGTATATAAAAGTTTTCATAAAACTGCATCATGCATTCGTGTACTAGTTTTTCCTGCATAAAATTTTTCTCATGATTTATTTGGCATAATTTGTTTTTTCATGTATATATTTATGTTTCAATTAGTTTAATCATGCATTTTTATGTTATACTGTCATATGGTTCTCACACGCGAGCAGGAACAACTCAATGCAGCAGTCTAAGCTGCAATGCAAGCTATGCTTCCTCAGTTGAGCAATGAAATCAAGGCTGAAGTGCAGGCTGCCAGCAACTAGCACCAGCAGCCTAATCCTCCTCCTCCTCCTCCAGCAACATTGGTCACATGGCTGGAGAGATTCAATAAGCTACGCCCTCGAGCTTTCGAGAGAACAGATAGCCCTAGTGAAGCTGAAAGCTGGTTGGCTCACATTAAGAAGATCTTCGATGCCATGGGCTGTGACCCCGTCTTCAAGTCGAGGTTGGCCTGAAAACGGTTCGAAGGTGATGTGTTAGCATGGTGGAAAGCACTAACGCAGTCAGAGGGAGGTGATAATTGGGTGGCTGGTTTGACTTGGGCTCAGTTTAGGGATTTGGTGATGGGACAGTTCTTTCCCAAGGTTGAGCAAGACAAGCTGAAGAGAGAGTACCATGAAATCCGACAGAGAGCTGGGGAGAATAGCAACGAGTTCATGGAGCGCTTTATTCGTTTGGTTGGTTTTCTTGGTGCAGCAGCAGGTACTCCCGAAGAGCAAGCATACCACTTCCGGTGGGCTCTTCGTACATCGGTCGCAAACAACTTGGTCTGTGGTACGTTCAACACGGTAGCACAAGTGGCCGATGCAGCACGTAAGATGGACATGCTGCAAGAAAGACAAGAGTTCGGGGAAGCAGAGAGACCCGAGAAGAGGTAAACATTCGTTATTCAGCGGTGACCAAACCGTATTCCTTCAGCATATGTTAATACTTATATCTCTTAAACTGCATCTTCCAGACAGAAGACTGGGGACCGGTCTCAGCCGGCTACTCAGCAACAGCCTACTCAGCCCAAGGGAAACGGTCAGACTCACGACCGTTCTGCTACGGATAGGCGTGACGTTAATGATAATTACCGTAACAACGCTGGGAACTCCAACAGCAGCAGGTCCTTTTACTTACTCATTTTCTTATGATTACATGCAATAGTTTTTAATTCTGACACATTAGAGGATCTTCTACCAGGAATCATGGTAACGGGAGGGACCAAAACCAGAGAGGTTCACAGCCTAACCGTCCAGCTATCAATGGTATTCCATCTTACGAATTATCCGCATTGTCCTTTGTACCTATTATCATGTCTCATGTATATTGTTCTTATCAGGCTCTCAGCCAGCAAGGACGCCTGATGGAGGATATACTCATCCTCTTTGCACTACCTACAACCGTAGGCACCCAGGGCCATGTCGCCGCGACAACGACGCATGCTTCAAGTATGGTCTTCCTGGCCATCGCATGAAGGACTGCCGCAAGGGCGAGATAGAGGGCACATCAGGACATGCTGATACCAAGTCGCCTCCTACTAGTGGACGCGTTTACACGGCATCTCGTGATCAGGCCAACAAGTCTACGGGTACCATCACTGGAATCTTGTATATGTATGGTCAAGCTGCATGTGTTCTATTTGACACGGGTGCTACTCACTCGGTCATTTCTATTGCTTATGCTAAGAATGTTAGGATACTCCCCATGCCACTAGAGAATATACTCAATATTTCCACACCTTTAAGAGACTCTGTACGCATAACCCATGTGTACAAGAGCCTTCCCTAGAGTTTGATGACAAGATTCGTCCTGTTGACGCACTTCCGCTGGACATGAATGATTTTGACATGATATTGGGCATAAATTGGCTATCCAAGCAACTTGCTACCATAGACTGCCATTTATATCGAGTCATCTTCGGTGATGTAATGTACTAGAGTACATTCACAACGGGTTCGTACCCAGGAGGTATGTACAAATCATATCAACCCTGCAAGCACGTGCATTACTTTCACATGGTTGCGAGGGCTATCTAGCTACTGTTCATGACATGGATACTGAATCTCCATCAATTCAGAATCAGCCGATAGTGTTAGAATTTCCAGATGTATTTCTAGAAGAACTTCCAGGCATACCACCCACACGTGAAGTAGAGTTTAATATCGAGCTCATCCCAAGAGCTAAGCCGATTTACAACGCTCCTTATCGCATGGCTCCCATAGAGTTGAAGGAGCTGAAGGATCAATTGCAAGAACTTCTGGAACGAGGCTTCATTCGACCGAGCGCATCTCTAGAGGGCGCACCAGTCTTGTTCGTGAAGAAGAAGGACGACAATATGCGTCTTTGCATAGACTATCGCGAGCTCAACAAGATCACCATCAGGAATAGGTATCCTTTACCACGCATAGACGATCTGTTTGACCAACTCCAAGGGGCCAAACATTTCTCCAAGATTGATCTGAGGTCGGGCTATCATCAGCTTCGGGTTAAAGAGCAGGACATCGCCAAGACTTCTTTCCGTACACGCTATGGCCACTACGAATTTGTAGTCATGCCATTTGGCCTTACTAATGCTCCAACAGTGTTCATGGATTTGATGAACAGAATCTTCCATGAATTTCTGGACAAGTTCGTCATTGTCTTCATTGACGACATCCTGATATTCTCTAAGTCCAAGGAGGAACACGAAGACCATCTTCGTATAGTGTTACAGATTCTTCGTCAGAAGCAGCTGTATGCTAAATTCTCCAAGTATGAGTTCTGGTTAGACAAGGTGGAATTCTTAGGTCACATTGTATCAGCAGAAGGAATCACTATGGATCCAGCAAAGGTTGAGGCTATTACCAAGTGGCCAAGACCGACATCAGTGACTGAAGTTCGCAGTTTCCTAGGCTTAGCTGGTTACTATCGTAGGTTCGTGGAGAAATTTTCCTGTTTAGCACTACCATTGACCAAACTGATGCGGAAAGGGGAGAAATTCGTCTGGACTAAAGAAAGAGAGAAGAGCTTTCAAGACCAAAAGCAGAAGTTAGTATCTGCACCGATTCTTACTCTCCCATCTGGTACAGGTGGATTTCAAATCTATAGTGATACATCGGGGAAGGTACTTGGCTGTGTTCTCATGCAACATGGGAAAGTGATCGCGTATGCTTCACGGAAGCTAAAGCCTTATGAGGAAAATTAGCCTACGCATAACTTGGAACTTGCATCAGTCGTGTTTGCATTGAAGATATGGAGGCACTACTTGTATGGAGAATCATGAGACATTTTCACGGACCACAAGAGCTTGAAGTACATCTTCACTCAACGTGAATTGAACATGAGACAGAGGAGATGGTTAGACCTGTTGAAGGATTATGATATTAATCTGCAGTATCATCCCGGCAAGGCGAATGTAGTGGCAGATGCACTTAGCAGAAAGTCTGGATTGATAAACGACATTAAAATTGAGGAGGAAATTATAATAGACTTAGAGCGACTGGAGATTGAGATCATGGTACCTAGACAACACGGTTACTGGGCTAATCTTAGGGTGGAACCCGAGTTACTCTCTAGGATCAAGGAAGCTCAGAAATATGATAGTGAAATCTGGGCGATAATTCAGAATTTGGAGAAGTAGACATAATTTCGAGTAGACACAGATGGTATCTTATGGCAGGGCACGAGACTTTGTGTTCTTGATGATCAAGAACTCAGGGAAGCATTGTTAGCTGAAGCTCATAGCTCCCCATTTTCTATTCATCCTAGTTCGACCAAGATGTACCATGACATCAAGCAATACTTTTGGTGGAGTGGTATGAAACAGGATGTTGCGACTTACGTCTCCAAATGTCTTACCTGCCAGCAGGTTAAGATCGAGCATCAGCGATTTGGCGGTCTTCTTCAACCGTTAGATATTCCAGAGTTGAAGTGGGACAAAATCACCATGGATTTTGTTACTGGTCTTCCGCAGACAAAAAGGAAGCACGATGCGACTTGGGTTATCGTTGATCGACTTACCAATTCAGCTCATTTCTTACCGATCCGCAAGGAAGATTCGGTCAGTAAACTCGCCGATACATACAAGAAGGAGATCATGAGACTTCATGGTGCTCCATCCAGCATCGTCTTAGACAGAGATCCTCGTTTCACTTCGCGATTTTGGAGAAGTCTGCAGAAAGCTTGGGGTACAAAACTTAAGCTTAGCACGACTTTTCATCCACAAACAGACGGGCAATCGGAGCGAACGATTCAGACATTAGAAGACATGTTGAGGTCATGTGCGTTGGAATGGACGGGATATTAGGACGATTACATCTGTCTGGTAGAATTTGCATACAACAACAGTTGGCACGCAAGTATTAAATGTGCTCCAGTCGAGATGTTGTATGGCAGGAAGTGTCGCGCCCCAATCTGCTGGGATCAGGTTGGTGAGCGAACACTTGAAGGACCAGAAATGATAGAGTTGACTAACGAGAAGGTCGCAGTAGCTAAGCAGAAACTACAAGAAGCACGGTCACGTCAGAAGAGTTACGCCGACAAGCATCGTAGGGACTTACATTTCATCTTCCTTAAGGTATCGCCGGCACGTGGTGTTAGACGTTTTGGAATCAAAGGGAAGCTCAGTCCTCGATTCATCAGACCGTTTGATGTCATTGAGCGAGTCGGTGAAGTATCTTATCGTTTAGCATTACCTCCGCAGCTTTCTCATGTTCATGATGTTTTCCATGTGTCCTTACTCAGAGGGTACAAGTATCATCCCCTTCACATGGTTCAGTATCCACTAGAACAGATTCGTGAAGATCTTACTTTCATAGAAGAACCCGAACGAGTTCTTGACAGACAAGAACGAGTCATGAGAAGGAAGACGATTCCATTCGTCAAAATCCTTTGGAGGGATCATACCGAGCAGGAAGCCACTTGGGAAATAGAAGAGTCTATCAGGGCTTCTTACCCTCATTTCATCTTTTGAATTCGGGTATGTTCTTCTTTTCCAGTTTACATTATCTATAATTCAAGGACGAATTATTCTTTTCAGGGGGGAAGAGTTGTAAAACCCGCATGCTTTTACCATGAATAGTGCCCTTATGATCGTACGTACATGATTAGAACTTTCCTTAGTTAGCATGTTTACGTTTCACGAATAAGAATTTACAAGTATTACGTTCGTATTAGTACACGTTAAGCATTTATTATGTATTAAGACACGATAATTATCATCAACAATAATTATAATCACGAACATGAAAATCATGAACGTAAATAATCACGAACCTAATATTACGTATTTACGTATATTTATTACGATTACGTATAAATATATTTTACGACACGAACGAACAATAATTAAATCACGTAAACACGACACGATAACACGTAAATAAATAGAACACGGAAAAACTACGGGTTTCCCCACGTGGGTCCCTTTTACACGCGACATACACAAGGGAGTGGGCCCAACCCACTTTAAAAGTTAACTAAAAAGGAAAAAAGAAGGGAAGGGGATTTTCATTATACATAATAATTAGAAAATCAAAAACCCTGCTCCTCCTCCTTCTTCCTTGTAGCCGCCGTCCATAATCACCACAAAGGAGGTGATTGTTGATTTTGGTAGATCCAATTCATTGCTAGATCATTCGTGTTAGTATTTCCTTTTGATCCACGAATCGGTAATCTTCTTAAACCTTTTCTTTTTAATTGTTTATTAGATCTAAACACATGAAATCACGGGGTTATTAAAACAAGTTAATAAACAAGTAGATCTAATCAAGTGGGTTAAAAACATATGGTTTAAGGGGTTTTTGGTTCGGCTAAGGGGTGGAACCGAGAGCAAGGGCTCTGGGTGGTTGTGTGATCACCACCAACCGAGACCACAAGGTCTCGGTTTGGTTTTGGTGGCTCGGCCGAGAGGAACCAAGGGACCCTGACGCATGTCGGGGTTAGCCTTGGTGGTTTATGGGGTCTCGGCTGGAACACCACACGCACCACCGGTTTAGGCCGGTGGCGGTTTGCCATGGTTAAGGGTGTGGATCCGGTTCAAGGGGTTCACGGACCGGTTCATGACATATTTAGATTTAAAACACGGGTTTGGTTTACGGTTTATTTTTCAAGTTAATTATTTATTTTTACAAGTTAAATAATTACAAGATTTAATTAAATTAATTTAACATGCTATGTAACTAATTTAATTTGGACATGACTTAGGTTATATTATTATTATTATTATTAATAATACATGAGTTTAACCTAAGTATTTTATTAGTTAATTTAGACTAAGTAATTAATTAATTATTAAAACATGACATATAATTAATTAATTTCCATGACTTAGGTTATATTAATAATAAATATTAATTCATATTTTAACCTAAGTATTATTTTACCTTTTATTTAATTAAATCATGTTATATTTAATTAAATCTTATAGCCTATAGTTTATTTAATTTACATGTAATAATTAATAAACTATTTTATATACCACATGACTTAGAATATTAATCAGGAAAACTTAAGCTTATGTTATTAGCTGAATAATCCAGCTTATTTCTAATTATGAAACTTTCTATTTTTAGAAACTTATTTAATTAAGGCAACTAATCTATTTATGGAAACTTTCTATTTTTAGAAACTTATTTAATTAAGGCAGCTAATCTATTTATGGAAACTTTCTATTTTTGGAAACAATCTATTTTTGGAAACTTTCTATTTTTGGAAACTTTCTATTTTTGGAAACTTTCTATTTTTAGAAACTTTCTATTTTAGGAAACCTGCTATTTTTAGAAACTTACTTATTATTACACAACAAGTGTAATTATACAAGAAACACAATTAATACTTAATTAGAATAGACATAACACATGATCAACACAACATAACGATAAAATCAGTAAAACATGACATGAACATATAAAACAAGTTAAGACATGATATTAAACCAATTACGTACTCAGTAATCAGGATACTTATACACGTATATTATTTATGTAGCATTAGTGATATCGAAGTAGGAATCTCTTCCGTTCGTCTTCTTCGTTCACTGGACTTAAGGTACGGATTCTCCGTCCTTTCAGTATGAACATTCTTTCCTTATTAGGATTCCCCGTATGCAGCCACTGTTTTCCCAGTATATGTTTTATATGTTTTTGAATTGCTTATGTTTAATTAGATACCTAAATCCATATACATGCATGACTAGTTTCACCTAGTTATGGAGGTACCATAACCATAACACTAGAGGCACCAGTGTTATGACTTCACCACGGCGGAGTGATAGCTCGTGGCGTCCCTTCAGCTTTTGGCCATATTATTATTATTATCATTTGGGGCGTATGGGTGCATCCTAGGTTACATGTTTTACAGATTATTCAGGTGAATGTGGTGTGTGCCTTGCATCCTTCACAAGGAGCTAATCCCTCCTACCCAAAAACTTATATTAATTAGAGGCAGCCCCTCCAATTGCATGACGAGGTCACCCCTCAGAGTATTCATGCACGTTGATATTTCATAACCTATATTGGATAATGGTAAACATGTTAAACAGTTTTTATAAGATAAACATAAGGCTTTTCAAACTATAAAACCAGTTTTTACTAAGTTATACCAGGTTTCCAGGACTTAGACATTTCCACTGCTATATGCTTATATGCTTATATTATTCATGCTACACTTGTATATCCGTGCACTGAGCGTTATGCTCAGCCGTTTGCTTTTCATGTTCCCAAAACGACAGGTACTCAGGGACGCTCGTAGACTTTAAGCGTACGTGCATATGGACTGGAAGCTTCCTAGCCTTCATTACTTTATGCATTTCTTCATACTTTAATACTCATTTCTATGGACATTGTTTAGTCCTTTTCATTTACAGTACTTATGTTTGTGTGTGACGAGCTTTACTTTGGGGTACTGAAGTTTGTTTCTGGTATTTCCTTTATGGTCATGTGATGTTAATACATTTATCCTTGTATGCTTTGATGACACGCCATAATCACGCGTGACATTCCATTTACCAAAATGAGGTGTTACAAAACTTGTGCATTCCAGTTCTAAACCACTTCACTTGCTACATATGGACTTATTTGGCCCAACTAATATAGAAAGTTTGAATGGTAAATCTTATTGTTTTGTTATAACTGATGATTTTTCTAGATTTAATTGGACTTTCTTTTTGGCCTTAAAAAGTGATACTGCCATAGTGTTGATTAACTTTATTACCCAAATTGAGAAGAAGACAGGTAATGAGGTTAAAATACTTAGAAGTTATAATGGTGGTTGTTGTCCCATGTTATTAGATGATTAAAGATAGAAAAATAGAAGAAAAGAGATGGATTCCTAGAGAGAGAAAGTAGTGAGAGAAAGTAGAGAGAAAGAGAGGTGATTAACCTGGTGAGATTAGATTAGAATAATGAGAGTTACAAATGAAGAATCCACCCTTCCTAACATGCTAGGAAGGGCCTTATATAGCCGGGCTTACATGTAACCATAAT
The DNA here is from genome assembly GCA_025667525.1 of Glebionis coronaria. Classification (NCBI taxonomy): domain Eukaryota; kingdom Viridiplantae; phylum Streptophyta; class Magnoliopsida; order Asterales; family Asteraceae; genus Glebionis; species Glebionis coronaria. The sequence goes on along the minus strand of CM046879.1, from coordinate 107,849,800 downwards.
GGGCTATATTGTTTTGACCGGGCTTGTCTTTTGGGCTTTAAGTAGCTTAAATCCAAGCTCGTGAACCACGACTATTTAACTAACTATTACAACGTTCTAATTAATGTTACAATAATAAACTATGACCGAGCATTCTTGTTTGACTCAATATTTTGAGGCTAACAGTGGTGAGTTTAGAAATAAATTGTTAGATACCTTCTGTGTTGATAGAGGGATTACTAGGGAGTTTAGCCCTAGCTAGAACTCCACAACAGAATGGTGTGGCTGAAAGGAATAATAGAACACTCATAGAAGCAGCTAGGACAATGTTGGCTGATTCTAGGTTTCCCATTTCTTTTTGGGCTGAGGCTGTGAACATAGCTTGCTATGTTCAGAATAGAGCATTGGTCAACAAAATCCACAATAAGACACCTTATGAGCTATTTTTGAGTAGGAAACCCAACATAGGTTTTCTTAAACCTTTTGGATGTCATGTAGTGATCCTTGATACTAGTGATGCCCTAGGTAAGTTTAATGCAAAAGGTGATGAAGGCTACTTTATGGGTTATTCTATGCAGAGCAGAGGGTATAGGGTTTACAACAAGAAAGAAAAACACATTCTTGAAAAAGTGCATGTTAAGTTTTTAGAAAGTAAACCTAGTGATCCTAAGAGTAGACCAGACTGGTTCTTTGATCTAGAACCTTTATCTAGAACCTTGAATTATATGCCTGTCACTAATCCAGATATTGCGAAAAGGGATTCAAATGTTGTGGAAGAACCTATTGTTGAAATTATAGGTAAACATGTTGCTAAGGAAGAAGGATCACATGCAATCAAATCAGACCCCATACTTAAGTATGTTACCATTCCTGTATGGACTGATGGGTTTGCACAAGCTTCTTCTGTTGCTGAAAGGTAGGAAGTAGGGCCACAAGAAAAGCCAGTTGATGAAAACATGCATGCATCTTCAAGCGCTGAAAAAGCCAATTCAGACGCTGACAGGTTAAATTCAGACGTTGACAGCTCAAATGCTGACAACCTGTTTGGACATTTATTCTCTTCCAATATTTTTGAACATGGTGAACCTTCTATACTTAATTAAGAGGTTCATTCAAGTGAGGATGGGAGTGGAAATGAAGATGATATTGGTAACATGAAAACTGATATAGAAGACAACACACTACTTGGGGGAGGAATACTTACAACTATGGTAACAAATCATCCTCCTTCCCTAATCATTGGTGATGTTCTGTCTCCTGTTCAAACAAGGAGGTCTCATCAGACTCAAAGTGGTTTCATTGCCAATATCCACAAGAAGGAAGATACCCCTCTTGTGTAGGCATGTTTGTTTGCTTGTTTTCTATCACAACAGGAACCCAAGAAGATTTTTGATGCTCTCAAAGAACCAAGCTGGGTGGAGGCAATGCAAGATGAGCTTCACCAGTTTGCCATTCAAGATGTGTGGGAGCTAGTGGATTGTCCAAGGTATGTTAGACCTATTGGGACACGTTGGGTTCTTAGAAAAAAAGATGGATGAAAGAGGTATTGTGGTCAGAAACAAGGCACGTTTAGTTGCTCGAGGCTATACACAAGAAGAAGGAATAGACTATGAAGAGGTTTTTTCACCTGTTGCAAGGATAGAAGCAATAAGGATTTTCCTAGCCTATGCCTCTTGCATGGGTTTCACATTTTATCAGATGGATGTGAAGAGTGCTTTCTTATATGGCACAATTGAAGAGGAGGTGTTTGTAATGCAACCTCCTTGTTTTGAAGATCCAGAGCATCCAGACAAAGTGTATAGAGTCAAGAAAGCAATGTATGGACTTCATCAAGCCCCAAGAGCATGGTATGGAACATTCTCCACCTATCTGGTAGAGAATGGGTTTAAGAGGGGCTCCATAGACCATACCTTATTCAACAAGAAGATTGGTAAGGATTTTCTACTTGTTCAGGTCTATGTGGATGATATTATCTTTGGTTCCTTAAATCCAAAGATGAGTGAAGACTTTTCCAAGCTCATGACAGACAAATTCAAGATGAGTGCAATGAGAGAGATGAACTTCTTTCTAGGTTTACAAGTCCAACAGAAAGAAGATGGTATCTTTGTCTCTCAAGACAAGTATGTAGCAGAAATCTTGACGAAGTTTGTTTTTTTTCCACATGAAAAACGGGCTAGCACACCCATGGATAGGGAACACCCTTGTGGAAAGATTGGAGATGGAAAAGCAGTAGATGTCAGGCATATAGATCAATGATTGGCCCATTGATGTATCTTACAGCCTCTAGACCTGACATCATGTTTGTTGTATGTGCATGTGTACTTCATCAGGTGACTCCCAAAGAGTGTCATCTTCATGATGTCAAAAGGATTTTTAGATACCTTAGGTGCTATCCCACATTGGGATTATGGTATCCTAAAGATTATCCATTGGAGCTTATTGGCTATTCAGACAGTGACTATGGAGGTGATAAGTTTGATAGAAAATCCACAACTGGTGGATGCCAATTTCTTGGGAGCAGATTGATATCTTGGCAATGCAAGAAACAAATAGTGGTGGCCAACACTACAACTTAAGCAGAATATGTTTCTACAGCTGCTTGTTGTGAACAAGTTCTATGGATCCAAAACTAGCTGTTGGATTATGGGTATAATTTTATGCATACCAAGATATTTGTAGATAATAACCGTACATTATGCATTATTAAGAATCCTGTACATCACTCTAAAACAAAACACATAGAAATTAGACATCATTTTATAGGAGATTGTTTTAAAAAGGTTTAATACATCCAGATAGGGTAGACACAGAAGAAAATGTGGCTGATCTTTTAACTAAACCTTTTGATGTTGGGAGGTTCCAGTACTTGGTAACAAGTATTGGAATGATCAATCTCACTTAAATGTGTTTTTGAAATCATTGTATAGTTTGTACATGATGTGTACTGTTATTAGTCTTTGTACCAGATTAGGTTTTCCACTTTATTTTTCTAACACTAACAAAGGTTATTTGAACGCTGACAAGTGTTCAAATGGACGCTGACAACAATATGTTAGTTTTGTGGTTTTTGATCTAATCATGCAGGCATTATGAGCATTGTAAAAATGGATACAGAGTTGCTTATGGATCTTTGGAGCTTACAAGGAATGCGTTAAAGCTTATGGATGATGGTTGGAATGTTTACATTTCTATCTTGACATAAAATTTTATTACATACCTTTTATGTGGCAACTTTGTATATCATGGTTTAAGGGGAGGTTTAGGAAACCTTTAGGCTTTTGGGTATTCTTAGAATACTTTTATCACAATTCTAGATTGTGTCCATTGGTGAGTACGAGTTAGTTTTCTAAACCGTAAGACACTGTAGCATGCAAAGTTGATATACTATGCACGCTACCAAGACTTTTTTGGCATAGAATTGGATTTGGTCGGTTGAGAGACTTGGGAACGTTTTTATTGGGCTTACCTGGGAAGTTACAAAGGGTTTATATGAGGTAACATCACTGTTAGGAACTTTGGTTAGCAAGGGACACTTGAGGACAATTATGTCTATCTTGCTTAAGCAAGTGTGTATGATTGGACAGTGCTTGCCGCCCTATAGTCATTTTCGGTCTAAGAGTTATCTTCACTAGGGTAAACTTCTTTGTTAAGGTCCTTTTTATTTTTAATTATTTTTATTTTTGGACGCTGACATATTTTCTTTCCAAACGCTGATAAGACGAATTTGAACGATGACATGACAAATTTCTAACGCTGACAAGAATATAGCCGTTAGACGCCGATGTTTACTTTTTGACCGTTGAAAAACATTGGGTCCTACCCAGTTGTTATTTTTGACGAAAGTAGGGGCCGTAATTTTAGAGAGTTGGTAACTTTTAATTAATGAATGAGATAAGTTATATATTTTTCAAGATTTTCATGATTTCGTTTTGAATATAACTGCCTCATTTTTCAACCAATAGTATAGTTTTACCTCTCCTATAGATACGCCTATTTTCTTTCAAACAGGGTAACTGCTACTCTTGTCTAACTAAAATCTCTCAAACCTTCATATCTCCATATTTTCATCTCACAGTTTTCTATCATCAATCTTCATGGCACCAAAGTTTAAATCTGCTCAACTGGAATTGGGGTTCAGAAGCCAACACAACATGGTGGTTTACTTGGAAGCTGATAATACTTTGTTTCCCCAATACACTCAGATGATTGGGTATTTGAATGCGTCTCCTTTAAGGTATGGACTTTCACATACTCCTCTTGTCCATGTCACACACATTAAATAGTTTTGAAGACTGTTAGTTCCTCAACAGCTAATGGAGTGATTACATTGACTGCTACTGTTCATGGGGTTCCATGGGTAGTTACTGAAGCTTTGGTTCGCTAAGCTTTGCATCTTGATGATGCTGATGGTATAACCACCCTTCCCCTTGCAGAGCTAGAATTAGGACTCCAAGCTTTGGGTTATGTTTTGCCCCCAGTAGGCCATTTAAATAAATATACGAAACAACAGTTTCCCTCAGCTTGGAAGTTCCTTATACATGTCACCCTACAATGTTTGAGTCCCAAATGCTCTTCGAACAATGAAATCAACCATTCTATTGGGAGTGGCATTGTGTGTATTGCAACTGGGCAAATACAATTTTTCAAAATTGATTTTTGATGGCATGTATCACAATAAGGGTAACAAGATGACTCTTGATTACCCTAGGTTTTTACAAATGGTTTTTGACATGCAAGGATACTGCAATAGGGATCATAACAATTTTTATACGATCCCTGTTCAAAAGAAAACGGTTTTTGGGAATATGAATTCAGCACCATTCAGAGACTTACCACTCACCCCAGCCATGCTTGCTGTCATTGAGGCATCAGCAAACCCTCAACCTCAACCACAACCATAACCAGACCCATTACCAGTACACCCTCCATCACCCCAGCATATGGATATTGACCCTCAACCATCAGGCACTGACACTCATAATGTTGGCGCTGACACATCCAATCCAAACGCTGACACCATTTTACCACACACCCAAACACACCCAAACAGACCCTCAATCCACTTCCTCTTCTTCACAACCCGATTTTAGGTTGGAAAAACGCCAAATGACTGCCGGAGTGTTCTCCTCTAGTGGTCCTAGCCATGTAGTAGAGAGAACCACCACCACAAGTGTGGTTGGTGACATGGGTGGGGCTGGGACTATATACTCTGGCTTAGATGCAGGTCAAGACAGTCCTAACATCATTAAGACCCCATTCATGCCCGATGAATCTCTTTTGGGAGGTCACATTCCCATCATAGAGGAGGGTAGATTGGAACCTTATACACTTTTGGAATTGACGGTGGTCTGCATTCGCTTGCAAAAACAAAATGCAGACCTTGTCCAAGTTGTCATTGGTCAAGGCCTTGAACTCAAGCAATTGAGGGAGAGGCTAGTTGTTTTGGAGGCTGCCAATGCTCGGAGAAGGCAGGCAAGAGTCCTTTCATCAGGGGAGGATTCTTACAAAGGGGATGAGGATGCACCAACAGAGCCATTCAATTTGAGTGACAAGGGCTCACAGGAAGAAGAAGGTGGTTCTTTTGCTAGTAAACAGGTGGAAATAGCTGAAGCTTTGACTAGCTTGAAGGAGAAGCCTATTCTTGATGTTTCATTACTCACTCCAAAGAAGTTGTCATTTTTAGAGATGATGGAACAAGCTACAAAGTCAGCCGCTGACATTCAGAGTTTGAGCACTGACAAGAGCAAAGCAAGCGTTGACAGACCCACAAGTATGATTGGTGTATTCCAACCACCAGTTATTATTAGGGATGTTACTACACAGGTGCCAAAAACTACTCTACCAGCCATTGGAGCACAAGATAAGGGTAAAGGAATTTTAGTTGAAGTTGAGGTGCCAAAGAATACAGCCCAGGTACATTTTGATCATGTTTTGGCTGCTTAATTGCAAGAACAAGATTGGACTACCACATAAAAGGATAAAGATGGTAGTGATGGTAATGAGAGCTCAGATTCTAGTGTGATGATTCTAGAAGAGACAGAGAGATTGGAGTATGGGGAAGATGACTTAGCCAAGGAGAGGCTAAGAGAATTGAAGATGAAAGTAGACTTTGACATGCCTAAAGTTAGAGAAATGTGTTTTGCATGGGAGTCTAAGGTTGAAGAGAACCCAAATATGTATTTAACTGGACAAATTTGGGGTTTGGAGATATTGCTGAGAGTTCAGGAAGATTGCAAGGTAATTTTGAAGCACCTGGCTAGCAAGGTGCTTTCTGAACTCAAGAGGGATAGAAGGGAGTTGTACTTTATGTTTCTTAGGTGTCATCAAGGTGGATGGACCTATGATAGATTGAGGAGGCGCTCTTTTGAAGAATTGGAGCATCATGCTTATCCAATTTGGGTAAGAGTTTGTGATGAGAATACCATGAGGCTTCTCTCAGCTAAAAGGAGAGAAGAGATTGAGGAGAATATGTAGATCCAGAGGGATTCTATTGCACCAAGACCAGTGAAGAAGGGAGTTCCCATTAAATTCCTAGTTCTTGATCAATTGAATCCTAGTGAAGTAGTAATCAGAAAGAGCATTAAGCTTTCACCATTGGAGGCTTCAGATGCTGCAGAGGTATTACCCTTGGATTTCAGAAACCCAATAGTTAACTATGAAGAAGATACAAGTGGGTTCTGGATGATCACCAGATATGGAAAGAAGGTACATAATTTTACTTCTTTGATCTCATTATTTGCAAGCCTAGATGGAGAAGACTTGGTAGATCTTTGGAATTTGATGAAGACCAAGTATGAGGCTGAAGCACCTACTTCAGTTAATGGAATAAAGATCTGGACATCCTTCAAAAGGATGATTCAACCAGATGAAGCAGATCCAATATGGTTGGATCTGGATGATATCAGTGGGTTACAATGGCGTCTACATTCAGCAGCTGGTGTTTACCATCTAAGCACTATAAAGTTTTTAGAGTATCTTCTTGTGGATGCTCAATATCCTATGTCCAAGGATGTTTTGAAGAAGATGGTGTCTACACAGCTAGAAATGGATTATACTAGTGATGTTGGCAAAGATTTAATTAGATTTGTTTACTATCTAATTAACAAGTAATTTGTATTTGTAAGAATCCTCCTTGTACTTAGTATTTATTCAAAAACTTGATTACTAGAGTAGATATCAAGTTTAGGGGAGGATTTTTGGGAATAAAATGAGCTAAGTCACTCAGACGCTGACAAGAGTAGATTGGATGCTGACAAGAGGAAATGAAGCGCTGACAGATCAAGCAATGACAAGAGATATCCAAGCGCTGACAAGAAGGAGTCCAACAACTGATAGGAATAATTAGTCAACACGTTTATTATTTGAAGTAAAGATATACTTAATATTATATTTTCTATATTTATATTTACATAGAATAGTTGATAGGTTATCCTTTGTACATGACTCCTTATGTTATAAAAGGAGGTCGTAGGGTTTGTAGTTTATATACATTATTCAGTATTCAACTTTCATTGTAAGCAAGTTTGATTATCAATCAAAAGTGAAAGTTTGATTTAACTGTTTTACTTGTTCTTTATTATAAGTGTTAATTCCGCATAACACTTGGATTGTTCATAACAACAAAGTTTCTCTACGTGTTAAACTTGATTCAATCTCGTTAACACAAAGCTAACCGATCTAAGTTTGGGATCAACACATAATATATGATGTTCATAAACCATGTTTTTCATCATCAAATATGACTCAAATGTCATCTTTAACGTGTCATGTATCACTCATATGACATCGAATATGAGTGATTCAAAAACCCAACTAAAGATTGACCTAAAGTCTATAACTTTCATATTAAACATTTTTCTAATTCGAATTTGATTTTGGTCATAATCATAGTTAAAAACGTAATAAACACAACGCTTACATTTTTGTACAAAGTTACAAAAATAAAAAGAACATCACTTTTTGAATCTTACATTAATAGAATGATTTAACACCCCCAAATCATATGCGTAGCGGAAATACAATATTTGGGTGCTACGCAGTTATCATCACACACTAGCTATATCGAACGACCCAAAAGAGACGTTGAAAAATTTACATTAATAAAAATGTACAACAACAAAGTCTAAATAGTTTCCAACCCAAAAAGTTACAATAGAGTTTCGTTTAGGTCCCCACTGAATCTCAACCAAATTACCATGTTCATACAATTTAAACAAAACAAGACTTAATTGTTTAAATAATAAGGGAGGAAACCAAATTAGACCACAATAGTCACAACAACATTCCATAGCATGCTCCACTACATCCTAGCCTCGATTACCTGAAACACATGCTTAAAAAGGTAAACAAATAATGTTGAGTGAAATCTATAGGTTTTACAATCACATTTGAACATAAGTGTATAAAAATCATTCACGATCATTCATAGAGTTTTCGATCAAACAATCTATTATTCAAGGTTATTATCTTTAGCAATAGCTAATAATTGTGTTTAAGCTCATGACACCGATCCATTAACTTAATCACCCGCGTCCGTAGACCGACATGATCACATTGAAACCTGTGCCCCTTCTAAAGGCGTCAGTTGCAACTATAGCTTATTTCTCATACAAAATATCCGTACGCAGAGGGTACTCAACGTACAACTCTTGTATCAAATTGGGTCGTCAACCCCGTAGTACCACAAATTGTATAAGCGGTTATTTCCAATTCACACAAGAACTAGAAAATAATTAATGGTTCATGAAATTAGGGACTTTTGCAACTAGGTACTCAACACAATTCAAGCCAACATTCGGGTCCAACAATCATTCATGACTTTTGTTCATTTTCATTTAAATAGCATGTATCCCCCTCGCGGGTAAAAACCTTTGAAATAAGTAAAGAGCGAGGCTATAGACTCACCTTATGTAGAAGTATTATTCGAAGTATTGGAAGACGATCACCAACGATGAGGGTGCCCGGGAAATTCGATCACAACACCTAGCGAATAAACGGGTAATGAGTCAACTCATTTTTATAATATTATGTAAAACCCGCATGCTTTTACCATGCATAGTACCCTTAGGATCGTACGTACTAGTTAAAAACTTTCCTAATATAGCATGATTACGATTACGTGTTAGGAGTTTACGTATTACGTACGTGTTAGAACACAATAAGTATTTTATTTGCACGATCACGTAATAATTATTTAACAATAATTAATCACGAACATGCGATAATGAAATCATGAACGTATTTAAAACACGAGCTATTATTAATTACGTATATATATTTATTACGAGCGTAATTAAATATATTAGGTCACGGTATTTACGTAACGAGAACATTTAAGACACGAACATAAATAATCACACACGAGTAACTAAATAACAAGACACGGAAAAAGGTACGGGAACCCCATGGGGGGGTCCCTACCCGCGGCTAAATAAGGGCAATGGGCCAAGCCCATTGTCAATTTTACAAAAAGGGGGTTATATTTAGTTTTCACTACTCAAATTAAGTTATAGAATATTTTTTTAAGAAAAACCTAAAACTCCTTCCTCCCTTGTTCTTTGTGCCGCCACCCATAATCACCATACAAGGTGATTCTTTGATCTTGGATCTTGAATATTTGTTGTTTGTTCGTGTTTGTTCTACATCCTGTTGATCCACGAATACGGTAAAACCTTTTTAAACCTTTTATTTTAAATTAATCTTTTTATTAATTATGAACATGTGATGTTTTTATAAAAACATATTAATTAATCATAGATCTAACATGTTTTGAGGATTAATTAAATCAAAGGGTCGATTTAAGGGGTGTTTTGTTTTGGCCGCAGGCTGCAACCGACCCCAAGAGGGTTTCGGTTTGCTTAGCCGACCACCACCAAGACCATATGGTCTTGGTTGGTGCGTGTGGGTCCCACGGCAGCAAGGGGTACCCCAAGTTGGTTCGGGGTACGGTGTCGATTCATGTCCGGTTCATGTTTTTTAAGCCTAGATCCGATTCATGGTTTATGTTAGTTTTTTTTATGTTATGAACTTATGTTAAAACTAAATTAATAAATGATGTAATTAATTTAATAACATGACTTAGGTTAATTAATTATAAATGATCATGAAATTATTTTAACCTAAGTATTAATATTTAAGACTTATAATTAATTAATTCTTTTAAAAACCATGGATATAATTAATTAATTAACATGACTTAGGTTATATTATTAATATTTAATAATACACATTTTAACCTAAGTATTTAATATATTTAATTAAAACATGTTATACTTTAATTAAATATTATAACCTATAGTTTAATTAAATTACATGAAATAATTATTAAACTATACAATATATCATATGACTTAGAAAATAATCATGAAAACACTTAGGCATATTTACTTAGCTTATTTAACCAGCTTATTTCTAATTATGGAAACTTTCTATTTTTAGAAACTTAATTAAATAAGGCAGTTAATTTATTTATGGAGACCAGCTATTTTTAGAAACTTATTTATTTAAGGCAGCTAATCTATTTATGGAATCTTATTTAATTAAGGCAGCTAATCTATTTATGGAAACTTTCTATTTTTAGAAACTTATCTATTTTAAGCAGTAAATCTATTTTTGGAAACTTTCTATTTTTGGAAACTTTCTATTTTTGGAAACTTTCTATTTTTGGAAACTTTCTATTTTTGGAAGCTTTCTATTTTTGGAAACTTTCTATTTTAGGAAACCTGCTATTTTTGGAAAGTTACTTATTATTACACAGTAAGTATAATAACACATGAAATACCCGAAATACTTAATCAGAATGAACAGAATATAAGATTTAATACAGTTTAAGGCTTTAAACAGTAAAACATAGTAAGAACATATAAAATAAGCTAAGACATGACATAAAACCAACTATGTATTTAGTAAGCAGATACTTATTTCATGTACGTATCTATGTAGCACTAGTGTTTCGGAAGTAGGATTCTCGCAGTTCGTCGTTCTCGTTCACTGGACATAAGGTACGGATTCCCGTCCTTTCAGTATGGACATTCTTTCCTTATTAGGATTCCCCGTATGCAGCCAACTGTTTTCCCGTAGTATAAGTATGAGTTTGATTGCTTATGTTTAAATATGATTACCTATAGCCATATACATGCATAACCAGTTTCACCTAGTTATGGAGGTACCATAACCATAACATTAGAGGCACTGATGTTATGACTTCACCACGGCGGAGTGATTGCTCGTGGCGTCCCTTCAGCTTTTGGCCATTTATTTATATTTATCATGTGGGGCGTATGGGTGCATCCTAGTTACACGTTTTTATTCAGGATTACATGGTGAATGTGGTGTGTGCCTTGCATCCTTCACAAGGAGCTGATCCCTCCTACCCATAAAACCAATATATTAAATTAGAGGCAGCCCCTCTAATTTGCATGATGAGGTCACCCCTCCAATTATTCATGCACGGTGGATTTTCATGACCTATATTGGCTAATGGTAAAATATGACAAACAGTTTTTATAAGATAAACATAAGACTCTCAAACTATAAAACCAGTTTTATAAAGACTTAACCAGGTTACTCGGGACTTAGTTTTCTTCCGCTGTTATTATGTCATATGCTTATCCTATTCATGCTTTATTGTACATCCGTGCACTAAGCGTATTGCTCAGCCGTTTTCCTTTTCTATGTTCCCAAAACGGCAGGTACTCAGGGACGCTCGTAGACACTAAGAGTACGTGCATATGGACTGGAAGCTGTCTAGCCTTCTTTTCATTATGCATTTCCTTTCTTTATGATACTTATGCTTTGGACATTGTTTAGTCCTTTTTTCCTTTACTATACTATGTCTGTGTGTGATGAGCTTTACTTTTGGACTACCGATGTTTGATTCCGGTATTTTCCTTTATATGGTCAAGTAATGTTTAGACATTTTACCTTGTATGCTTTGATGACACGTCATAATTACTGTGATATTTCCATTTCCAAAATGGGGTGTTACAATTATGGTATCAGAGCCAAGGCTTCGACCTGTATGCTCTCAAATATGACCTGTGATTAGTGGGTAGTCACTACGGTCTTCCTAGAACTGACAGTTGTTTTCATGCATTCATCATTTTAAGCATACATATACATGTCATTGTTACAGGGTTTTTGACTAAGTAATGGTTGGTACTGGACTGGCCCTATTTAGTCGCATGTGTTTTATCGAAACTTTTAGATTTGGGACCGACCCATAGGCGTCCCCTCGATATGTCTTTTGTTTTGGGTGAACTGACCAGAGGCGTTCACTCTCGAGCATACAAAGTTTTCATAAAACTGCATCATGCATTCATACAAAAATTTTCTTGCATAAAATTTTTCTCGTGAAATTTTTAGTATAAATTTTTTTTCATGTATATATATTTATATTTTATGTTTTGAACTGTTTAATCATATGTTTTATGTTATACTGTCAGATGGTTCTCACACGCGAACAGGAGCAGCTCAATGCTGCAATTCAGGCTGCCATGCAAGCCTTGCTTCCTCAACTGAGGAATGACATCCGGGCTGAAGTTCAAGCTGCCAACAATCAGCAGCACAATCAACAGCACAATCAGCCACCTCCTCCTCCTCCTCTAGTGACATTAGCAGTATGGCTGGAGAGATTCAACAAGCTCCGCCCTCGAGCTTTTGAGAAGACAGATAGCCCCAGCGATGCTGAAAGCTGGTTGGCTCACATCGAGAAGATTTTCAACTCTATGGGCTGTGACCCCGCATACAAGGCGAGGTTGGCATGCTATCGGTTCGAAGGTGATGTAATCAACTGGTGGTTAGCTTTGATGCAATCTGAAGGTGGTGATGAGTGGGTTGCTGGTTTGACTTGGGCTCAGTTCAAGGACAGGGTGATGGAGCAGTTCTTTCCCAAGGCTGAGCAGGACAAGCTCAAGAGAGAGTACCATGGGATCCGTTAGAGAGCTGGGGAGGATAGCAACGAGTTTATGCAGCGCTTTCTTCGCTTGGCCGGTTTCCTTGGTGTGGCAGCATGTACTCTTGAAGAGCAGGCACATCACTTCAGATGGGCTCTTCGCACATCGGTCGCAAACAATCTGGTGTGTGCTACGTTCAATACTGTGGCACAAGTGGCTGATGCAGCACAGAAACTAGAGATGCTGCAGGAGAGGGATGAGTTCGGGGAAGCAGAAAGACCCGACAAGAGGTAAACCTTCATATTCAAGCGGTGACCGATCCGTATACTTTCCATATGTCAATTATTCATCTCTTTAAATGTATCTTCCAGGCAGAAAACTGGGGACCGGTCTCAGCCGGCTACTCAGCAACAGCCTCATCAGCCCAAGGGAAACGGTCAGACTAACGACCGTTCTGCTACGGATAGGCGTGGCGGTAATGACAATTACCGTAACAACGTCGGGCAATACAGCAACAACAGGTCCTAATACTTACGAAATTCCTTATGTTTTATGTTATAACTCATATTCTGACACTTTAGCAAACTTCTACCAGGAACCATGGAAACGGTAGGGACCAGAACCAGAGAGGTTTGCAGCCTAGCCGTCCAGCTATCACTGGTATTCAATATTACGATTATCCGCTTCGTCCTTTGTACCCAACTATTATGTCTCATGTAAAATGTTTTTATCAGGTCCTCAGCCAGCCAGAGCACCTGCTGGAGGATACACTCATCCTCTTTGCTTTACTTTCCACCGTAGGCACCCAGGACCATGTCGTCGTAATACTGATGCGTGCTTCAAGTGTGGTCTTCCTGGCCATATTATGAAGGATTGCCGTAAGGGCGAGATGGAGGGTACATCGGGACATGCTGATACCAAGCTGCCTCCTACTGCCAGGCGTGTCTACACGACATCTCGAGACCAGGCCAACAAGTCTACAGGTACCATCACTGGAATCTTGTATATGTATGGTCGCGCTGCATGTGTTCTTTTCGATACGGGTGCTACTCACTCGGTTATTTCTACTGCTTATGCTAAGAACATTAGGATGCCTCCCTTGCCACTAGAAAATAGGCTTACTATTTCCACGCCTTTGAGGGACTCTGTATTAATCACCCATGTATACAAGAGTCTTCCCCTAGAATTTGATGATAAGGTTCGACCTGTCAACGCACTTCCGCTGGACATGAATGACTTCGACATGATTTTGGGCATGGATTGGCTATCCAAGTATCATGCTACCATAGACTGCCATTCATATCGAGTTATCTTCGGTGATGTCAATGCACCAGAGTACATTCATAATGGGTTCATACCCGGACGGTCTGTACAAGTTATATCCACCCTGCAAGCGCGTGCACTACTGTCACATGGCTGCGAGGGTTATCTAGCTACGGTTCACGACATGGATGCTGAATCTCCATCGATTCAGGATCAACCAATAGTGTCGGAATTCCAAGACGTGTTTCCAGCAGAACTTCCGGGCATACCACCTGCACGAGAAGTGGAATTCAGTATCGAACTGGTTCCAGGAGCTGAACCAATCTCCAAGGCTCCTTATCGCATGGCTCCTATAGAGCTGAAGGCGCTAAAGGATCAACTGCAAGAACTTCTTGAACGAGGTTTCATTCGACCGAGCGCATCTCCATGGGGCGCACCGGTCTTGTTTGTTAAGAAGAAGGACGGCAGTATGCGTCTTTGCATAGACTATCGCGAGCTCAACAAGATTACCATTCGGAATAGGTATCCACTGCCACGCATTGATGATCTGTTTGACCAACTTCAAGGGGCCAAACACTTCTCCAAGATCGATCTTAGGTCAGGCTATCATCAGCTACGGGTCAAGGAGCAGGACATCGCTAAGACTGCGTTTCGTACCCGCTATGGCCACTACGAGTTTGTAGTTATGCCATTTGGCCTGACAAATGCTCCAGCAGTGTTCATGGATCTGATGAACAGAATCTTCCATGAATTTCTGGAAAAATTCGTCATTGTTTTCATCGATGACATCCTGATTTTCTCAAAGTCCAAGGAGGAACACGAAGACCATCTTCGTACAGTACTACAGATTCTTCGCCTGAAGCAGCTGTATGCTAACTTCTCCAAGTGTGAGTTCTGGTTAGACAAGGTGGCATTCTTAGGTCACATTGTATCAGCAGAAGGAATCACTATGGATCCAGCGAAGGTTGAAGCCATTACTAAGTGTCCGAGGCCGACATTGGCGATGGAAGTCCGCAGTTTCTTAAGCTTAGCTGGCTATTACCGTAGGTTCGTGGAGAACTTTTCCCGCCTAGCACTACCATTGACGAAACTGATGCGGAAAGGGGAGAAATTCGTCTGGACTGAAGATCGAGAGAAGAGCTTTGAAGACCTGAAGCAGAAGTTAGTATCTGCACCTATTCTTATTCTACCATCTGGTACGGGTGGATTTCAAATCTACAGCGATGCATCAGGGAAGGGACTTGGCTGTGTTCTCATGCAACATGGGAAAGTGATCGCGTACGCTTCATGACAGCTTAAGCCTTATGAAGAGAATTACCACACACACGATCTGGAACTTGCTGTAGTCGTGTTTGCATTGAAGATATGGAGACACTACTTATATAGAGAATCATGTGACATTTTCACGGACCACAAGAGCTTGAAGTATATCTTCACTCAGCGTGAATTGAACATGAGGCAGAGGAGATGGTTAGAGCTGTTGAAGGATTATGACATTAATCTACAGTATCATCCCGGAAAGGCAAATGTAGTGGCAGATGCTCTTACAGGAAGTCCGGAATGATCAACGGCATTAAAATCGAAGAGGAAGTCATTAGAGACTTGGAGCGACTAGACATCGAGATCATGGTACGTGGACAACACGGTTACTGGGCTAATCTTAGAGTAGAACCCGAGTTACTATATAAGATCAAGGAAGCTCAGAAGGATGACGGAGAAATCTGGGCGATAGTACAGAATTTGGAGAAGCAGGCGGAATTCAGAGTAGATGCAGATGGTATCGTATGGCAGGGCACTAGACTTTGTGTTCCTGACGACCAAGAACTCCGGGAAGCTTTGCTAGCTGAAGCTCATAGCTCCCCATTCTCGATACATCCTGGTTCAACTAAAATGTACCATGACATCAAGCAGTACTTTTGGTGGAGTGGTCTGAAACAGGATGTGGCCACTTACGTCTCTAAATGTCTTACCTGCCAGCAGGTTAAGATCGAGCATCAACGATCTGGCGGTCTCCTTCAACCGTTAGATATTCCAGAGTGGAAGTGGGATAAAATCACCATGGATTTTGTTACCGGTATTCCGCCTACCAAAAGGAAGCACGAAGCGATTCGGGTTATCGTTGATCGACTTACCAAATCAGCTCATTTCTTACCGATCCGCAAGGAAGATCAGGTAAGTAAACTCGCAGATACGTACAGACGAGAGATCATGAGACTCCACGGTGCACCATCCAGCATCGTCTCTGACAGAGATCCTCGATTCACTTCGCACTTTTAGAAATGTCTGCAGAAAGCTTGGGGTACACAACTTAAGCTTAGCACGGCTTTTCATCCTCAAACGGACGGACAGTCGAAGCGAACCATTCAGACCTTGGAGGATATGTTGAGGTCATGTGCGCTGGAATGGACGGGTGATTGGGACGAATACATCTGTTTGGTGGAGTTTGCATACAACAACAGCTGGCACGTAAGCATCAAATGTGCCCCATTTGAGATGTTGTATGGCAGAAAGTGTCGCGCCCCAATCTGCTGGGATCAGGTTGGCGAGCGAACACTTGAAGGACCGGAGATCATAGAGATGACAAATGAGAAGATCGCAGTAGCTAAGCAGAAGATTCAGGAGGCACGATCACGTCAAAAGAGTTACGCCGATAAGCATCGTAGGGATTTACACTTTAACGTAGGAGATCACGTCTTCCTTAAGGTTTCGACGACACGTGGTGTTAGATGCTTCGGGATTAAAGGGAAGCTCAGTCCTCGTTTCATCGGACTGTTTGATATCATTGAACGAGTCGGTGAAGTATCTTACCGATTGGCGTTACCTCCGCAGCTTTCGCACGTGCACAATGTGTTTCATGTGTCCTTACTCAGAGGGTACCAATATCATCCCCTTCACATGGTTATTCTTTTTAGGGGGGAAGAGTTGTAAAACCCGCATGCTTTTACCATGCATAGTACCCTTAGGATCGTACGTACTAGTTAAAAACTTTCCTAATATAGCTTGATTACGATTACGTGTTAGGAGTTTACGTATTACGTACGTGTTAGAACACAATAAGTATTTTATTTGCACGATCACGTAATAATTATTTAACAATAATTAATCACGAACGTGCGATCATGAAATCATGAACGTATTTAAAACACGAGCTATTATTAATTACGTATATATATTTATTACGAGCGTAATTAAATATATTAGGTCACGGTATTTACGTAACGAGAACATTTAAGACACGAACATAAATAATCACACACGAGTAACTAAATGGCGAGACACAGAAAAAGGTACGGGAACCCCATGGGGGGGTCCCTACCCGCGGCCAAATAAGGGCAATGGGCCAAGCCCATTGTCAATTTTACAAAAAGGGGGTTATATTTAGTTTTCACTACTCAAATTAAGTTATAGAAGATTTTTTTAAGAATAACCTAAAACCCCTTCCTCCCTTGTTCTTTGTGCCGCCACCCATAATCACCATACAAGGTGATTCTTTGATCTTGGATCTTGAAGATTTGTTGTTTGTTCGTGTTTGTTCTACATCCTCTTGATCCACGAATACGGTAAAACTTTTTAAACCTTTTCTTTTAAATTAATCTTTTTATTAATTATGAACATGTGATGTTTTTATAAAAACATATTAATTAATCATAGATCTAACATGTTTTGAGGATTAATTAAATCAAAGGGTCGATTTAAGGGGTGTTTTGTTTTGGCCGCAGGCTGCAACCGACCCCAAGGGGGTTTTGGTTTGCTTAGCCGACCACCACCAAGACCATATGGTCTTGGTTGGTGCGTGTGGGTCCCATGGCAGCAAGGGGTACCCCGAGTTGGTTCGGGGTACGGTGTCGATTCATGTCCGGTTCATGTTTTTTAAGCCTAGATCCGGTTCATGGTTTATGTTAGTTTTTTTATGTTATGAACTTATGTTAAAATTAAATTAATAAATGATGTAATTAATTTAATAACATGACTTAGGTTAATTAACTATAAATGATCATGAAATTATTTTAACATAAGTATTAATATTTAAGACTTATAATTAATTAATTATTTTAAAAACCATGGATATAATTAATTAATTAACATGACTTAGGTTATATTATTAATATTTAATAATACACATTTTAACCTAAGTATTTAATATATTTAATTAAAACATGTTATACTTTAATTAAATATTATAACCTATAGTTTAATTAAATTACATGAAATAATTATTAAACTATACAATATATCATATGACTTAGAAAATAATCATGAAAACACTTAGGCTTATTTACTTAGCTTATTTAACCAGCTTATTTCTAATTATGGAAACTTTCTATTTTTAGAAACTTAATTAAATAAGGCAGCTAATTTATTTATGGAGACCAGCTATTTTTAGAAACTTATTTATTTAAGGCAGCTAATCTATTTATGGAAACTTATTTAGTTAAGGCAGCTAATCTATTTATGGAAACTTTCTATTTTTAGAAACTTATCTATTTTAAGCAGTAAATCTATTTTTGGAAACTTTCTATTTTTGGAAACTTTCTATTTTTGGAAACTTTCTATTTTTGGAAACTTTCTATTTTTGGAAACTTTCTATTTTTGGAAACTTTCTATTTTAGGAAACCTACTATTTTTGAAAAGTTACCTATTATTACACAGTAAGTATAATAACACATGAAATACCAGAAATACTTAATCAGAATGAACAGAATATAAGATTTAATACAGTTTAAGGCTTTAAACAGTAAAACATAGTAAGAACATATAAAATAAGCTAAGACATGACATAAAACCAGCTATGTATTTAGTAAGCAGATACTTATTTCATGTACGTATCTATGTAGCACTAGTGTTTCGGAAGTAGGATTCTCGCAGTTCGTCGTTCTCGTTCACTGGACATAAGGTACGGATTCCCGTCCTTTCGGTATGGACATTCTTTCCTTATTAGGATTCCCCGTATGCAGCCAACTGTTTTCCCGTAGTATAAGTATGAGTTTGATTGCTTATGTTTAAATATGATTACCTATAGCCATATACATGCATGACCAGTTTCACCTAGTTATGGAGGTACCATAACCATAACATTAGAGGCACTGATGTTATGACTTCACCACGGCGGAGTGATTGCTCGTGGCGTCCCTTCAGCTTTTGGCCATTTATTTATATTTATCATGTGGGGCGTATGGGTGCATCCTAGTTACACGTTTTTATTCAGGATTACATGGTGAATGTGGTGTGTGCCTTGCATCCTTCACAAGGAGTTGATCCCTCCTACCCATAAAACCAGTATATTAAATTAGAGGCAGCCCCTCTAATTTGTATGATGAGGTCACCCCTCCAATTATTCATGCACGGTGGATTTTCATGACCTATATTGGCTAATGGTAAAATATGACAAACAGTTTTTATAAGATAAACATAAGACTTTCAAACTATAAAACCAGTTTTATTAAGACTTAACCAGGTTACTCGGGACTTAGTTTTCTTCTGCTGTTATTATGTCATATGCTTATCCTATTCATGCTTTATTGTACATCCGTGCACTGAGCGTATTGCTCAGCCGTTTTCCTTTTCTATGTTCCCAAAACGGCAGGTACTCAGGGACGCTCGTAGACACTAAGAGTACGTGCATATGGACTGGAAGCTGTCTAGCCTTCTTTACATTATGCATTTCCTTTCTTTATGATACTTATGCTTTGGACATTGTTTAGTCCTTTTTCCTTTACTATACTATGTTTGTGTGTGATGAGCTTTACTTTTGGACTACCGATGTTTGATTCCGGTATTTTCCCTTATATGGTCAAGTAATGTTTAGACATTTTACCTTGTATGCTTTGATGACACGCCATAATTACTGTGATATTTCCATTTCCAAAATGGGGTGTTACATATTAGGTACTGAAAAAAATTAAATCAAGTCAATTGTGACTTCTAAAAACTCACACCAAAATCCGAACAAATGATATTTACTAGACTCGTACCATTTTTCTACTTTACTAAAAGTATTACTCATTTTACAATTCCGCCGGTACATGCCAAATATACGGGCTGTTTTCATATACTTAGACATCATGAAAAATTTTGAGAAAATTTGTAAAATTCGTTTACAACCTGTAGAAAGTCCATATTAAATTTTATAAAAAGTTCTCACTCCTAAGACCCACTGCTCGTCACATTACTAAACTCAAAATCTCGTACAATTTTGTACACTTGTAATGCAACACTACTTTGACTTACTTAGTAAACGCCATTTGGAAATCCGACTCCTAAGTTTGAAAATAGACTCACAACTCCGAGTTTTGAGCTAAAGAACAACTCTAAACCATTTTTAAAACTCTAGTTATAGTCCCCGAGATTTGACCTAAAATCAAACAGAATTTCGGATTACGTCGACTTTCATCTCCCGGTACACGAAAACTTCAAACTAGCATAACTTTTGACTTGTTTGGAGTTAAAAGCTCTATCTTATATCAAATCAAATCTTGGAAGAAGCTCTACAACTAAATTCTATAATGAAAACCTGGACATAAACTTAAAACCATGAAAACTACCTTAAACAATCTGCCTAAAAATGACACTCTCAAAATCATACCTACACTTGTTTTCAATCAATTTCATCTACTCCTATATCCCTAATATCATCACTAAATCATCTACAACATTCATAACACCCTAAATCACTTGTATAAATCAACCTTCACAAAAACCCATTTCATAAACTACACATGCAATGTAATTAAATCAACTGAAAACATCAAAAACATGATTATAAACATATACCCATAACTAATTAAGATCAAAATCAAAAATCAAACACAAACCCATTTGGGCCGTGGGTTTTGGGGGACAAAAACACCAAGAAAACTTTGATTCAAGCTTAATTAATCAACATGCCTTGTTCATAAACATGAAACAAGAACATGCATTCAAGAAAATTAATTAAAAACCCATTTGTTCATAAGATTAAATTTTTGAAGAAATCAAGTTGTTTCATGTTTGATTTTAATGGACAATAAGACTTACAAAGATGAAATAAGAGTGGGTCTTTGATTAGTTTTATCAAAAACCAAAAAAAAATATGGTGGTGGCTATGGTGGTGTGGGGTGGCCGTAGGTTTCCAGAGAGAGAGAGAGAGGGAGGAGGTGAAAAATTTTGAAAGTGAAAAATGAAGTGTGTGATCCCTTCCCTTCTCTTTTGTAAAAATTAAGGGACCTTTCTTGACAAATAAGCTATCTTTTGACCCTTTTGGCAAAACTAGTTTTTAAAGAGCGGGAATCGACTTACTAGTCGATTTTGAATTTTTGCGGGAGTCAGGATTCGTCCCGGCTTCCTAAAACATATTTATAAGCCTATACTCACACCAAATAAGATAAAAACGGTTCCGGGTCGTCTTAACACGTAAATAAAAATAAAAATCTCGAAAATTCGAATATCGATCAATCGATAATTAAATATAAATTTTGGGCATCCGTCGGTATCGCGATCACTATCGATTCTTCATAAATCGTCAAACGTAAAAAAATTAGCCTCGTTTATTGGTTTCAATCTAAACCGTCAAATAATTCCACGATAAAATTCTCAAAAATTTCAAAAATATACGTAAAATAGGATTAAATAATGACCCCGGTTTTGGGGTTTCATATCTTCCCCTCCTTAAGAGAACGACGTCCTGGCGTTCGCCTCCTCTTATATTCGCATTTTGTACCACTAGAACAAATAAGGGTACTTCTCTTTGAAGAAATCCTCACGCTCCCACGTGAATTCCGGTCCACTCTAGAATTCCATCGTACATTCACAATCAGAATCCTACTATGCTTCAGATTCTTAACCTCTCAATCCATAATCTCCACTGGTTCCTCAATAAAATGCAACTTATCGTCAAGTCGTATCTCATCCATAGGAATAACCAAATCTTGGTCCGCTAAGCACATCTTCAAGTTCGACACGTGAAACGTGTTATGAATAGCACTAAGCTCAAATGGCAACTCTAATTTATACGCAACCGGTCCAATTCGTTTAACGATCTTGAAAGGTCCAATATACCTCGGACTCAACTTTCCTCTCTTTGCAAAACGAATCACCCCTTTTCATGGCGATACCTTGAGCATAACCATGTCTCCAATCTCAAATTCCAATGGCTTCCTCCGATTATCGACATAACTCTTCTGTCGGCTTCTCGCAGTTAATAATCGATTCTTGATTTGCACAATCTTCTCGGTCGTCTTAAAAATCATTTCAGGTCCAGTCAGTTGACTTTCCCCTACTTCGCTCCAACACACTAGAGATCTACACATACGTCCATAAAACGCTTCAAACGGTGTAGCCTTAATACTCGCATGATAACTGTTGTTATATGAAAATTCTACTAAAGGCAAATGACGCTCCCAACTACCACCAAAGTCTGTCACACACGCTCGAAGCATGTCCTCCAACGTTTGTATCGTCCCTTCACTTTGGCCATTGGTTTCGGGATGATAAGAAGTACTCAAACTCAACTCAGTGCCCATAGCATGTTGAAGAGATCTCCAAAAATTCCGAAGTAAACCGACTGTCACGATCCAAAATAATCGAAAACGGCACTCCATGACGACAAATTATCTCTTTCACATACACCTCAGCAAGCTTCCCCATACTATCCGTCTTCTTCATAGGCAAAAAGTGTGCAGATTTAGTCAATCTATCCACAATCACCCATATCATATCACAACCACTAGCAGTTCTAGGTAAACCTGTTACGAAATCCATAGCGATCTTCTCCCACTTCCATTCAGGAATCTCAGGTTGAACCAATAATCCGGACGGTCTCTTGTGTTCAGCCTTAACCTTTGCACAAATCGAACACTTACTAACATAGCGCGCAATATCTGCCTTCATATTCGGCCACCAGTACACTTTCTTCAAATCATGATACATCTTATCTGATCCAGGATGTATCGAATACTTCATCTTGTGGGATTCATTCATCACTAAATCTCGCACTCCTTGTGCTCCTTTCTTAGGTGGACACAACGGTAAATAGATTCTATTATAAAAATATCTCATCCCACTCGACCTTACTTCAAACAACAGCTTCAAGATTCTTCCCAAATCACATTCTTCCTCAACAAACCAGTGGCTTGAGCTTTCAATATCAACTCGGTCAAGTCAACATTTTCAGTCATCACCAAAGCCCTAACTCTCAGCGGCTTTTCCCTTTCCTTCCTACTAAGCGCGTCAGCCACCACATTTGCTTTACCAGGGTGGTAACGAATCTCGTAGTCATAATCAATCAGTAACTCAACCCATCTCCTTTGTCGCATATTCAACTCCTTTTGATCCAATATATGTTGTAAACTCTTGTGGTCAGTAAACACCACACACTTGGTTCCATACAAATAATGTCTCCACAACTTCAAAGCAAAAACAACAACTCCAAGTTCCAAGTCATGAGTCGTATAGTTCTCTTCATGCTTTCTCAGTTGTATTGACGCATAAGCAATTACCTTCTTGCGCTGAATCAATACCGCTCCATAGCCCTTGTGAGACGCATCACAATAGACCATGAAATCTTCAGATCCTTCAGGTAACGACAAAATCGGTGCAGAACACAGCTTTTCTTTAAGAGTTTGGAAAGCGGTCTCTTAATCTTGTCCCCACACAAACTCTCTATTCTTCTCAGTCAACTTAATCAAAGACTTAGCGATCAACGAAAATCCTTCGATAAACCTTCGATAATATCTCGCTAAACCTAGAAATTGACGAACTTCAGTCGACGTTATTGGTACCGACCAATCTTTGATAGCTTTAATCTTGGCAGGATCTACACGGACACCTTTGTTGTCAATCACATGCCCAAGAAACTGCACATATTCCAACCAAAATTCACACTTCGAAAACTTGGCATAAAGCGTCTCTTTCTTCAACAAATCCAAAATCGTCCTCAAATGCTTCTCATGCTCCTTCTTGCTTATGAATTAGATAAGAATATCATCAATGAACACTATGACAAACTTACCCAAATACAGATTACACACGCGATTCATAAGATCCATAAATATGGCAGGCGCATTCGTTAAATTAAAAGGCATCACTTGGAATTCAAAATGTCCATATCGAGTACGGAATGTCATTATTGGAACATCTTCCTCTCTAACTCTCAGTTGGTGATAACCCGATCTCAAGTCGATCTTCGAGTACACACTAGATCCTTGCAACTGATCAAATAAATCATCAATCCTCGGCAACTAATACCGATTCTTAATCATCAATTTGTTAAGCTCACGATAGTCAATACACATTCGAAACGATCCATCTCTCTTCTTCACAAACAAAATAGGCGCTCCCCATGGCGATGAACTCGGTCTAATAAATCCCTTATCCATCAATTCTTTCAACTGATCAGATAACTCCTTCAACTCTAACGGCGCTAATCGATAAGGCGCGCGAGCCACTGGCGCAGTTCCCGCCACCAAATCAATCCGAAATTCAACTCTCGAGGTGGCGGTAGTCCCGGTAACTCTTCAGGAAAAACTTCAAGATAATCTCTAATTACTGGCACGTCTTTCAATTTCTTCTCAACCACAACATCACTAGGGATCTGAGCCAGAAATACATCACAACCTTCCTCCATATAACTCATCATTTTCAAGCAAGATATCACTTTCAAACGAGAAGTACATTCATCACCTTTCAAAGTTAATACCCTATTCCTCAACGGAATCTGGACTAACCTTTCTCCACAAACAATAATCACACTATGCGCAATCAACCAATCCATACCAATCACTACGATAAAAGATCCTAGATCTATAAGCATTAAATCGATCTCAAACACGTAATTACCCAACTTCAAGGAAAACCATTTTAGTATAGAATTAGTGCTAACAATTTTCCCATCCGCTAATTCCATATTATAACTAGTTGCTAACTTTATTGGTTCTTTATCGATAAGGCGACTGAATTGTAATCTACAAAACTCCTATCTGAACTAGAATCAAACAATACACTAGCATAACGAGCGTCAAGTAAGAACGTACCGTTCACCACGTTCGGACCTTGAGGCTTGTCCACATTCCCTACAACATACACTAGAGCAGCAGCATTTCCACCTTGATTATTCCCAACCTTAGGATAATTCCCTTGCTTGTGTCCTCTTTCACCACAACCAAAGCGAACCATCACTCTAGTAGCGTTAGCACCCGTAGCCACACCTATAGATTTACACTCCACAGTCTTATGTCCAGCCTTTCCACATTTGCCACATGCAGGTGGACAGTTACCCACATGATACAAATTGCACCGACCACACTTAGGGTTAATCTTGTTTCCTCTTGGCACAGTAGCAGCTCTAACCCCATCATTCCTTCTCTAATTAAACTTTTGGTTACGATTTGGTCCTTGATTGTTGCCCCGATAACCTCCATGATTCTGACCTTCAGACTGACTAGACTGGGCAGTCTCCCACTTTCTCTTATTTCCTTCAGCCATACTATCTTTCTTATCTTGGATTTTCACATCCATCAAAGCGTGAGCCATTTGGACTGCTTCATCAAAGGATGTAGGCCTTGACGAAGTCGTCTCACCCTTGATATTACTCGACAACCCCTTGATCCACTGTCTCGTTAAATCTGCGGGTATAACAAGCAATGTCATTGTTTCTCAACATCAAGTGTCTTGTTAGCCTTAAAATATTGAGTCAAACAAGAATGTTCGGTCATAGGTTTATATTGTAACATTTATTAGAACGTTGTAATAGTTATTTAAAATAGTCGTGACATTACGGCCTTGATGGCTAGCTTAAAAGGCCTCTTTCAAGGTACTAAGCATTTATTCAAGCATGACCCAATCAAACTATAGCCCATTAAGCCACATGTAGGCAAAGGCTATAAATACCCTTCCTAGCATGTTAGGAAGGGTGTTGGTTGATTCATTTTTCTTTAATTTAATCTTCCCACAGTTTCACACACTTCTCTCTACTTTCTCTATCTTTCTTTCTTTTTTAATCATCTAATATTATGGGACAACAATTGGTATCAATCGCCACGGGGTAGATACATGATTGGTTTTGGTTTTCATATTGATTTCGTGGTGTTTTCTTCCTAAATAGCTCGATTCATCAAAAAATTTTGCGTTTTCGTGGTGTTAGTGAGTAGACTAATCAACTACATAGGCGTGGCAGTGATTTGGGTTACTTAGATTGGTTAAAAACGCGAAATTTTGTGGTGTTTGGCTTCTTTTTAGGCTTGAAATCTCGAATTTCATATAGTTCTTCCAAGATCCTATTTTCTAAGGATTCTGCCTTAATTTCGCAATTTTCTGCTAAATTGTGAAATTGAATTCATCTAAAGCATTGAGAAATTGAATATTTTTTGTCATTGCGAAATTATACCCCATTAGGTTATTACGAAATTGTATGTTTCTAGTGATTGCGGAATCTTACATTTTCTGAGTATTGCGGAATCGAATATATCTAAACATTGCGGAATTGATTCAAGAATTGGATTGCGGAATCATTCACTTCCGTGGATTGCGGAATCAAAACCAATTGGTCATTGGGAAATTGAATCATAGTTTGGCTTTGCGGGATCATATATTGTTTGATTGCGGAATCGAATCCACATATTGCGGAATTACTTCAATTAAGCATCGCGGAATTATATCAATTCTTGATATTGCGGAATTATAACAATTCAAGGATTGCGGAATTATTTCAATTAAGCATTGCAGAATTGAAACATCTCTTGATTGTGGAATTTAAACACTCTCTTAATTGCGGAATTGAATATATACATTGCGAAATCTTTGCTAATTTTCGAAAAATATGTTTTTGAATTTTTTTAACTCACGAGTGTTTTTTGGTTTAAGAATTTTTGGTTCCTCAAGACGACTTTATATAGGGTTTTTCACATAGTTTCTCGAAATATCAATCACAATCCAATCACACCTTATCTACTTAAGATCCATATTCATTCACCGTTCAGAGATTATCACGATGGATTCTACATCAACGAATAGTGTCACTCATAACAGCATGGTCACGAGTACCAATGTTATGACGTCTTCGTGTTTAGACAGATAGGAACGAGAGATGCAACTACAAGAACAAGTCCTTAAACAACGTTGTATACAAGCTTTCAGTGATCTTAAAACAAATCTAAAACGTCTTACAAGAGAGACCTTCTCGTACAATCCTTTGTATATGTATGTTTTTTAGTGCTTCTTCGGAAATGACCATCGCACGTTCACTTATGAGTTACGAGACCACTTGAAGAATCTTGAGAATGAATTACTCAAAAACAACCTTCATGAGACAAATTCCACGATAGCCCTCAAAGCACTTCGAACACCATTTCAACCGTTCTTTGTTTCAAAGTTGTTCACGTCTTCTAATTTTGATTCCAACGTTCGAGATGAAAAACAGCACTTCAAAGAGTACACTACAATGGAAGCAAAATCCTTCAGAGACTTGATATTTGGAAACATGGAATCAATTGAGAGGCTTATGGAGGAACGCTTACTTCATGCAAAAGACATGGTTAAAAGACGGAACATGCAAATGTGCAAGGTTGTAAAGGTTCTTGTAGCATATACTAGTCCAGTCACAACAATAAGTAATGGGATAGTATCGACTCATGTGAATGAAAGCTGCACATCAAGGAACAAAAAGCATGGTACACAGGATGATCATACCATACATGGGAAAGAAAGAAGCAGCACTGGCACACAAGACATCAGTTCTGAGAATGTCATCAGCAATACACCTTCCCATGATAATGGTCCTGTCTTCGACTCTGACCCATTGGAAGAGGTACACAATGATGAATATAATGTGTTTGCCAATGATAATACGCATAACCATTGTGATCAAACTCAAACCCTTATTGACACATGTATGACAAAAAAGGTTGATAGCAATACCATACCTGATCCCTCAGACAAATGCAATAATGAGTCTGACGATGATCAACATACAAATGAGTATGATGATGAGGAGCGTATTGCGCTTGCTAATTTTATTGCTACTTTACAAAAAGAAGTCAAAGAAAGTAGACAAAGTCAAAAGCAATTAAAGAAGGCAAACGCTACGCTCACTCAAAATTTTGAAGAATGCAAAGCTGATCTAATCAAATCTAGTGAGACCATTGATAGCTATAGAGCTCAGCTTCTTCAAAAGACCAATGAGATTGAGGGGTACAAAGGGTGTTTAATTAATGTAAAAAAGGACGACTTTCAATAGAAATATAACGAAACTCTTAAGCTTCTAGAACAAAAGAAACGTAATTATAACACCTCTTTGAGTACTGAACGTCACAAAATGTATCTTGCTACCACTAAAGTCAATGAGCTAACTCAAGTAAATGGTTTTCTTCAAGAGGATAAAAATAAACTTGTTAATGAAAAGAAAGCAGTGGTTGAAAAGTTGGAAAAGGATTTCAAAACTAAACAACCGAAAGATATCGACAAAATGGTGGAACTTGAAACTCAAATTGATTTTTACAAGAAAACTGTTTACAAAACTAGTCAATCAGTTCAAACCATGAAAATATTGGCACCTCGTTCGTTTTTTAAGGATCAAACTAGTTTTGCTAATCCTAAGTACCTTGAGCAAGCTCAATCTGAGAATCAGTACTTATATCTTGATGAGTCCCAATGGACCGATCTTGACTGCCTTGTTGTTAGGCCCGATAGTGAAGAGACAAACGATTTGGAAGAAGAGAGTAGACCAAAAGTTAATAAAGAATTTGTTAAACCATATAATTATGCTTATGAAAACAGTCTGTATGGTCTTTTCAAACTACAAACACAAAAGACTCGTGAGCAAATATTTTTCGAATGTGAACAAATAAGAATTAAATGGAGACAAGCTTTTGCCACTAAGAAAACTAATGTTTCAAAATTTATTGAGTACTTGCCATTTAAAGCTTCTGTAAGCAAGATTAAGCAAGCACTTAGTATTCTCAAGAGTAACATTGAAAATTTCAAAAAGGTTGTTGATGATGACTGGAAAAAACGTGAACTTTCGAAAGGAGACAAAGAAATTCCTCACGATATAACTGTGCTTGTGAAAAGTATTTTTATTCCGCTTGCGGAAAGAACGCAAAAACATATTTTGGAATTTGAAACATTAATTAAGCAA
This sequence comes from Glebionis coronaria, assembly GCA_025667525.1. Taxonomy (NCBI): domain Eukaryota; kingdom Viridiplantae; phylum Streptophyta; class Magnoliopsida; order Asterales; family Asteraceae; genus Glebionis; species Glebionis coronaria. The sequence goes on along the minus strand of CM046879.1, from coordinate 107,820,559 downwards.
GAAATGTTTGATGATTTGAAATATGTGGAATCTCTTGAACAAACGACCATCAACCTGAAAGAGACGAGTTTTCTACAACATATGATCTACTCTTACACGAATGTCTCTCCAAAGATATTTTGTGTGTTGCTCTCACATCTTGTGCAGATATAGACGAATATTCTGACGTGGCATGCAAATATCTTGATCAAGTCAAAGAGTGTGAACGTCTTGAAACAAAGCTTTCGAAACACACAGATAATGTTGATCAAAAGGCTTTTGCGTTGATTCAACACCGATGTGAATTCCTTCAAAAACATTGTCATACTCTAGAACTTGCTTTGCAAGACAAAGTCGGAAAAGGTCCAAATGATAACAACTTACAAGTAAAACTTTCCGCCTTGTGTCGAGAAATGAACGAAAAGAGTATGGAAATTACAGACTTGTAAGCTCGGTTACAAGAAAAGGACATACCGATAGAAGAGTTGAAGAAACTCGTTGCCAAAATGGGTGGGAAAACTGTGGAACCTAAAGTTGTGAAACCTGTTGTTCGACAAACCAATGCCTACAAGGATCCAAAGCCGTCTATCTTAGGAAAACCGACTCCGTTCTCCAATTCTTCTCATATGAAATCTAGGTTACCCCCTATGACTGATGCACAACCAAGTGTTCCAAAACCATCCATATCACCCTATGTTCCTCCATTTAGAAAGCACATTGTTTCTAAATCCAACCATGTGAATGCACCTAGCACTTCTAGGACTCCTCCAAAACGTGTGACATTTACGTCCACAAAAGAATCTGTAGGTTCAAATGACTTACTTCATACCAACAACCTAGAGGATGCTAAGCAAAAAGGGAAGATTCAGAAAGACAAACCCGTGTACTCTAAACTTAGTTCACCAAATCCCGCTAGAGTTCCACACACTCCTAATGATAGTCAACCAAAACCTAGGATCCCTCACCAGCAATCTAGGAATTGGAAACCATCCATGAATAGTCGTCTTTCGAACACTACGCCTGAACGATTTAGAAAACCAAGGAATACAAGTACTTTCGTGAATCCCAAATTTCCTGTATGTCCCACTTGCAAAAAGGGCATTCACAATGGAAATCATGATCATTTCATTCTGCAATACCTCTATGAGGTCAAATCTCATTCCTTTGAACGGAGATCGAATATAGATTCCCATAAGACAACAAGGAGATAGAAACCCATCGCAAAGAAAAGCAATAACAAATCTGAAACGTGGCTTCAAAAAGGACATATTTTCTCTCCAAAGAAGTCTTCCACCGTGCAACAGAAAACTACTCCAAAAATCTAGCCTTCAGTGGAAACCAACGGGTAGGATCTTCAAGGACGTTGGTCTTAAGTGGATTCCAATAGAGAAAAGTGATGACACATGCTCAAGCACTAATGCGGGTGTTCTGAATGTAGACAATGAATTTGTTACTCCTAACACTAGTATTTCTGCAAACTCTTCTTCTGTCATTGCAGGTACAACAACGGATTCTGAACCCACTTCTCCTTCTTCAAAGGGTTCCAATACTGTACATTCGATATCACCTTCTTCTGCTGTACAAAAGTCTATTTTGGATTATTTTCGAAAAACTTGAGAAAATACAAAAATATAATAAAATGTAAATATCATTAGAAAAACAAAATAAAAAATGGAAAAACTTTAAAAATACAAAAATATTCTTCTCGACATGTCTTTCAGTATCGATAATATTGTTAAATCCATGATTTTACCATGATTGAATGTAATAAAGTTTCACCTAATGATCCTAAGAGCATTCACTCATGTGTTATATTTCTATAAGATGTGTGTGAACTTGTCCATTATATACTTATACTTTTACATTACATCCTTGTTGTAAATAACTACATGACTTAAACCATGTACTTAAAACTAGGAGAACAAGTAATAAAATGTATATCCAACATTTGAGTATACAACACTTAACAAATTTGGAAAACATGCTACACAATGTATATGTAGCCGTGTATGTATGTATGCATACTATAAGCATACTTACACTTTCTTGGACTAGCCCAAGATAAACCTCCTCTTTGTGTTCTAGCCCAACACAAGCCCACAACAAGCCCACCTCTTCTTTTGGTTAGCATTATAATAACTAGATTTTACTTAGTTATAAAAATTTGTTGTTCCAGTTTTTTCGAATTGACTAAGTTTGAAAATGCGACTCAGTTGTTCTTGGTGGAATATAAAGGGAAAAGGTTATCTATTGTAAACTACGAGTAAAATGAAAATGTAAATGTCGTTAAGTAAAGTGGAAGTTGAAATTTAAAACTAAAATTTAATACTTGAAAAGTAAATGACGAAAAATTAGAAACTTTAAAAAGTAAATTTTGAAAACTTAATGATATGTAAACTTAAAAACAATTCAAGTGAAGACAATTAAAATAACACTAATTAAAAATGGCGGTAAAAATAAAATTAGAAACTAGGAATTATAACTCCATCGGAATACCAATTATCCGAATCCCATCGGAATGCTCGTAATCGGAATATGATCGGAATGCAGTCGGAATACTAAACATAAAACCTATCGGAATAAGTCAAAAGTGATCCTATCGGAATACCACGAATGAAATCTATCGGAATGTAGTAAAAAGAAAGTGATCGGAATAATGAAAAAAACACACCGCCGGAATGATCCGCCGAAATACAAGGTACACTATCGGAATACTGGAAAACAAGTCCTATCGGAATGACAACCAAACATTACAGTCGGAATATTGGTCGGAATCCAGAAACCCTTTTCCCATACCTTGTATCGGAATAATAGTGGTGCTGTCGGAATAAAAGTCCCCTAATCGGAATGTATGGTCGGGAAAGGGTTTCCCCTTTCCGATGGAGTACAATTCGTAATAAGCTAAACAAATAAGCAATGTTTATGATAAGCACAATCCAAAACTTTACCAACTATTTAATGAAAATAACTAAATAAGCACAAATAAAAACTTACAAAACTCTAATTAAGCACTTTTTAAATCAAACTTTAAAAAGACAAAACTTTTAAGAAAACTTTAAAACAAATAAGCTAAATACAAAATAAGCCAATAAGCATGTCAAGCTCAAAACTCAATTCGTATTAAAACTTATAGATGAATAAAAAGATAAACTTTTTAATCAAATAAACATCAAGATGAAATAAAATCAAAGATTAACGAATCAAATATGAAATAAAAATCAAGAAAGGTAGAAAAAGATGAAGATTTAAACAAGATTTAAGCTATTTAAAGTAAAGATTAGATTAAAACAAGAAAGGAAGATAAAAGATTATGTGCTAGTGAGAAAGTTAAACACTTTCTCTCTCTAAAATTAAAAACTACAAAATGGAAAAATGAATACTAACTAATAACTAACTAACACCCTCCTAATGTGTCATTAGGAGGGTATATATAGGAAGTGGGGAGTGCATGTGTTGCTTCCTTCTTTCTTTCACTTTCTCGTCTTGACTTGATTTAAATTCTTTGTCTTTCACGACGTCGTCTCGGGATTTGTCGATATAAATTGAACTTGTCTTATAATTTCTTCAATAATTAGACTTGATTTCTTCGACTTCATTAAACTTCCGTCTTTAGACTTTTTCTTCGATAAATCTTCAGAATTGGCCTTGGACTTCCGTTCTTTTTGCACCCTTGATCTTTTGATTTCTTCTTTTCTCGTTTTCATCGATAAAAGCCTGTGAAAGCCCGTGTTTTCTTCCTTATTCATCTTTTGGTCCTAAAACACAATAAAAACACAAACCAAGCATAATTCCGACATTTACGACATAAAATACACGTTTTGGCTTGGTTATTATTATAATTAAGTGGTAACAGGATGGGTGTTTTCACACCTATCAAATCCTCTACACTTGACCATTGCAATGTCCTCATGCAATGCATTAATTACATAGCAAGATTTACATTTTCCATCATAATCAGTCCACATTGGCCTTTATTAAAGAGACAAAATATTTAAAGGAAGAAAATAAGTAAAAAGATCAAAAAATTACCTTAGGGTTTTGGAATGTCATGAAAGTTTATCATCCTCAAGTTTCACGTTCCCCATACCAAGCTTAAAAACGAGATCATTGTTATTATAAGTTAGCAAACTAACGCAAACTCATGTGGGTCAATTATTCACTTAGACTCTCTTATTCCTAGGTGTATCTCTTATATTTTATTGTTGTCTTGAATGATTACGAGGATGCATTGTTGACTTATTTCGATAGTTATTTAGGCTGAAAATAAAGTAGGACGATTTAATCAATAGTTAGCTAAAGGACAAAATCTTTTAAAACTACTTCTCGGGACCTCATAAAGTTCATATCTTGGCATAACTCGCTTCACGATTTGAGACCTTTCTCGGACCGATATTTGGCAGTGACTTCATACTTCGAATCTTGAGAGACGTTCATGAAATAATGGTCTTCTCTTCATAATAGGAATTTCTTCACTTGAACTTTTTGAGAGATTCTTCATACTTGGACCACGACTTCTTCATTTTTCTCCAATCTTTATTTGGGATTTTGATATAAAACGATCCGCCTCCTTTTAGGACTTGAATCTATTTATCCTCATACCTTGTTAGGGCCTTTTTGGATAGACTTCTCCATGATATTTACGGGAGTATTTGCTTTTCGTCGTGTGTCTCGATCCTTCATATTGATTTTTGATAAATGATTCTTCACATCACTTTGGATCTTTAGCAACAAAATGTAGCCCTCATGTCTTGTAAGGACCTTTTTGGACTCGCCAATCTTTGCATCCCGCTTCAATAAGTTATGCCTTGGCTATGAACTCTAATTGATACCGAGCAACTTTTAAACGATCTTGGGCTAGAAGCTAAGTAAGTTTTCAAATCGTACGACCTTATTTATTGTAATTAAATTTATTAACAAGCGATGGGAGAAAAAGCTCATAATCAACTCACATAAATTGATGAAAGAATACCAAACTTATAATTGACTCTATCATCTCTCGTTCTCCACAATTTAAAATCTCAAAGAATGAGACTCGTGGATGCTTAGCCTATTAAATCAAAGTTTTGGGTTTTCAAGTCTTCTATAGGATCTTGCAACTTCTTAGACTCTTTCAAGTTTAGAATTCGCGTTTTAAAGTTCCCTTGATAAACGACTTTCTAGGATCAATTATAGGAACTTGCGAAAAGTTCTTGTTCTTAACCCGTAAGAGTTAAGACTTTCGTGTTTTAAAGCTCCCTATATAAAAGCCTAGCAAAACTTGACTTAAACACGTTAAGGATACTAGCTAGAGTAAACTTGGATAAGTAAACTCGGGTTGAGTAAAAAGATTCACAACGATAAAAATTAAAAACACTTTATTAAAATTTATTCTAGTAAAGAAAGAAAATAACTATAACAAAAGTAAATACAACTAGGCCAAAATAGATCAAAATTTTTGAAAACTGTCGAATAATCAATTTTCCGGTTAAAATGAGGACGAATACAAGGAAAAGCCCACTTAACTTCGATAGAAGTCCTCCCTACACTTGATATAAACATTGTCCTCAATGTTTAAGCATGTGGGAGTAAACTCCCCTACACTTAGGACAGTGTGCACGTTGTTTAAATCTTGCTAAGGAAGAGACAACTAAAGTGATTCCGATTTTAGTATTGAAGAATATAAAATAGAGAATCAAAAGAGTTTAGGATAGAACCGGGAAGACGGGAACACGGAATCACGGGTTGTCAAAAGTCATCAAGAATGGATCTTTGAATGCTCGGAATAATAGTGGTGCTGTCGGAATAAAAGTCCCCTAATCGGAATGTATGGTCGGGAAAGGGTTTCCCCTTTTCGATGGAGTACAATTCGTAATAAGCTAAACAAATAAGCAATGTTTATGATAAGCACAATCCAAAACTTTACCAACTATTTAATGAAAATAACTAAATAAGAACAAATAAAAACTTACAAAACTCTAATTAAGCACTTTTTAAATCAAACTTTAAAAAGACAAAACTTTTAAGAAAACTTTAAAACAAATAAGCTAAATACAAAATAAGCCAATAAGCATGTCAAGCTCAAAACACAATTCGTATTAAAACTTATAGATGAATAAAAAGATAAACTTTTTAATCAAATAAACATCAAGATGAAATAAAATCAAAGATTAACGAATCAAAGATGAAATAAAAATCAAGAAAGGTAGAAAAAGATGAAGATTTAAACAAGATTTAAGCTATTTAAAGTAAAGATTAGATTAAAACAAGAAAGGAAGATAAAAGATTAAGTGCTAGTGAGAGAAAGTTAAACACTTTCTCTCTCTAAAATTAAAAACTACAAAAATGAAAAATGAATACTAACTAATAACTAACTAACACCCTCCTAATGTGTCATTAGGAGGGTATATATAGGAAGTGGGGAGTGCATGTGTTGCTTCCTTCTTTCTTTCACTTTCTCGTCTTGACTTGATTTAAATTCTTTGTCTTTCTCGACGTCGTCTCGGGATTTGTCGATATAAATTGAACTTGTCTTATAATTTCCTCAATAATTAGACTTGATTTCTTCGACTTCATTAAACTTCCGTCTTTAGACTTTTTCTTCGATAAATCTTCAGAATTGGCCTTGGACTTCCGTTCTTTTTGCACCCTTGATCTTTTGATTTCGTCTTTTCTCGTTTTCATCGATAAAAGCATGTGAAAGCCCGTGTTTTCTTCCTTATTCATCTTTTGGTCCAAAAACACAATAAAAACACAAACCACGCATAATTCCGACATTTACGACATAAAATACACGTTTTGGCTTGGTTATTATTATAATTAAGTGGTAACAGGATGGGTGTTTTCACACCTATCAAATTCCCTACACTTGACCATTGTAATGTCCTCATGCAATGCATTAATTACAAAGCAAGATTTACATTTTCCATCATAATCAATCTACATTGGCCTTTATTAAAGAGACAAAATATTTAAAGGAAGAAAATAAGTAAAAAGATCAAAAAATTATCTTAGGGTTTTGGAATGTCATGAAAATTTATCATCCTCAAGTTTCACGTTCCCCATACCAAGCTTAAAAACGAGATCATTGTTATTATAAGTTAGCAAACTAACGCAAACTCATGTGGGTCAATTATTCACTTAGACTCCCTTATTCCTAGGTGTATCTCTTATATTTTATTATTGTCTTGAATGATTACGAGGATGCATTGTTTACTTATTTCGATAGTTATTTAGGCTGAAAATAAAGTAGGAAGATTTAATCAATAGTTAGCTAAATGACAAAATCTTTTAAAACTGCTTCTCGGGACCTCATAAAATTCATATCTTGGCATAACTCGCTTCACGATTTGAGACCTTTCTCGGACCGATATTTGGCAGTGACTTCATACTTCGAATCTTGAGAGACGTTCATGAAATAATGGTCTTCTCTTCATAATAGGAATTTCTTCACTTGAACTTTTTGAGAGATTCTTCATACTTGGACCACGACTTCTTCATTTTTCTCCAATCTTTATTTGGGATTTTGATATACAACGATCCGCCTCCTTTTAGGACTTGGATCTATTTATTCTCGTACCTTGTTAGGGCCTTTTTGGATAGACTTCTCCATGATCTTTACGGGAGTATTTGCTTTTCGTCGTGTGTCTCGATCCTTCATATTGATTTTTGATAAATAATTTTTCACATCACTTTGGATCTTTAGCAACAAAATGTAGCCCTCATGTCTTGTAAGGACCTTTTTGGATTCGCCAATCTTTGCATCCCGCTTCAATAAGTTATGCCTTGGCTATGAACTCTAATTGATACCGAGCAACTTTTAAACGATCTTGGGCTAGAAGCTAAGTAAGTTTTCAAATCGTACGACCTTATTTATTGTAATTAAATTTATTAACAAGCGATGGGAGAAAAAGCTCATAATCAACTCACATAAATTCATGAAAGAATACCAAACTTATAATTGACTCTATCATCTCTCGTTATCCATAATTTAAAATCTCAAAGAATGAGACTCGTGGATGCTTAGCCTATTAAATCAAAGTTTTGGGATTTCAAGTCGTCTACAGGATCTTGCAACTTCTTAGACTCTTTCAAGTTTAGAATTCGCGTTTTAAAGTTCCCTTGATAAACGACTTTCTAGGATCAATTATAGGAACTTACGAAAAGTTCTTGTTCTTAACCCGTAAGAGTTAAGACTTTCGCGTTTTAAAGCTCCCTATATAAAAGCCTAGCAAAACTTGACTTAAACACGTTAAGGATACTAGCTAGAGTAAACTTGGATAAGTAAACTCGGGTTGAGTAAAAAGATTCACAACGATAAAAATTAAAACCACTTTATTATTATTTATTCTAGTAAAGAAAGAAAATAACTATAACAAAAGTAAATACAACTAGGCCAAAATAGATCAAAAATTTTGAAAAATGTCGAATAATCAATTTTCCGGTTAAAATGAGGACGAATACAAGGAAAAGCCCACTTAACTTCGATAGAAGTCCTCCCTACACTTGATATAAACATTGTCCTCAATGTTTAAGCATGTGGGAGTAAACTCCCCTACACTTAGGACAGTGTGCACGTTGTTTAAATCTTGCTAAGGAAGAGACAACTAAAGTGATTCTGATTTTAGTATTGAAGAATATAAAATAGAGAATCAAAAGAGTTTAGGATAGAACCGGGAAGACGGGAACACGGAATCACGGGTTGTCAAAAGTCATCAAGAATGGATCTTTGAATGCTCGAATCCCTACACATGATAAGAAAGAAAACAACAAACACATACTAGCGTCTCCCCCTACAATTATTATAAAAACAGAGAAAAAGGATAGATATTACGGGTTGCCTCACGAGAAGCGCTTGTTTTTGTTAACCGAGTCGTGAGCCTGACCCGACCTTGATTAGCATAGGAAAAAGCTTGAAACACATCCACCGGGATCAAATACATGGTTTTCATCCATCAAGTAGCACAAGCTTAAGGCGAACAAGGCAAGCCAAAGAAGAGTAGGCAAGGTTCCCTTAAGCAAAGATTGAGCACGGTGGTAGACAGTATGTTGAGGTGTAAGCATATCTCCAAAAGTTCCAAAAATCTTTCCTTTTATTTCATCAGATGGATACTGAGATGGCTTAGAAATTGCAATACCGGGATCGAACACCTTTTCCTTTAGGGGAAAATAACACTCAGGCGCAGTAGACCTTGAAGAAGATCCGCTCATAAATCGCACAATCTCATCCTCAGAAGGTGGATAAAGAGGTGTCAAGACATAGGTACTGCGAATATCGGTGTCGGCCGGCTTCTTCTTCTTTGAAACAGGTTTCTTCATATCCGAAGGAGGATAAAGAGCATCATCAAAGTCTAAAGGAGGAGAATCATTCTCATTTGGGAAGTAGGTATTGAGAAAAGTAGGAAAATCTTCCTCAAATGAGTAATTATCCAAAGTATCAATAGTGTTTGGTGGAGGATCTTCATCAAAAGTAGGAGTAAGGTCATCATGAGAAGAATCACTTAAGAGAGTATCAACATCATCAAAATCATCATAAGTGGGCATGTCTGGATACTCTGAAACAAAAGCAGCAGAATCATCCCCATCAGAACAAGAATCATCATCATAGTCATCATAGATTGGTGGAGACTCATGAATTGGTGGGGGATCCAAATTGGGGAGAGAATCATTAGAATCATCCACATTGTCTTGGAAAAGTGGATTATCATAGGAAGACTCGAAAAGAAGATTATCATATACAACAAAATCATCAAGCTTTATACTCTCCATAGTAGTAGTAAGCTCTTCTTGAAGCACATTAATCATTTTCGCGGATTCTTTCCATTTGACTTAGTTGTAATCTTCCCCATCTTAAATACTTGAGTATCATTCCCGACCCTTAAGATTAATTCACCTTCGGCAACATCGACTAAAGCTTTTCCAGTTCTCAAAAATGGCCGTCCAAGTATTAACGAAATACGAGGGTCCATTGCATAATCAACAACAACAAAATCGACCGGAAAAGTAAAAGCTCCAACATTAATAAACATATCTTCGGCAATACCAACGGGGTAAGCGAGAGTGCGATTTGCTAGCTCCAGAGTCATCTTTGTCGGTGTAAGGTCGGGTAATGATAACTTTTTCCAAACACTTAAAGGCATCAGATTTATAATTGCCCCGAGACAAGCTAAGGCAGTAAATTCTTCGGTTTTGTTGAAAATGCAAGGCAGCACAAAACGACCGGGATCTCCAAGTTTTTCTGGAAGTTCTTAAAGAATAACTGCGGAACAGTTTTCATTTAGGCGTGTGTTGACAAACTCAGCCATCGTTTCCTTCTTGTTAAGCAATTCCTTGAATGCTTTGACGAATTTCGGTAGTTGAACAAGTGCTTCAACGAGGCTAATGTTGAAATTCAATTGAGAGATCATCTTCATAAATGAAGTGACTTGAGCATCTGATGAGACCGCTTTTATACATAGTCTCATCGTCCAAAAAAGACTTAAAATGCATTAAATATCATCAAAATACCCATATATATGCTTGTGTTTGTTGCTTGTGTATTTTAGGTACGGATATTGAGAAAATGACAAAAGATCACAAAATCATACAAAAACGAACACGGGAAACGAAGCCGCACAAAGAACCAAGCCCTAATGAAGGATTTTCCCAAGAAAACCTTGAAGATTTGAAGAATTATGAAGAAGGGTCCTCCAATATGGAAGAATTGACACTTTATACCCTTGTATCTTCATAATTACAAGATTGGTCCCTAAAGTTTGTCAAAATTACAAAAAGGGCCCTCCACTTTGAAGAATTGGCAAGTTTAGCCCCTCAACAAAGCTAAATTGTCAATCACTATCCTCAACAAAGTCAAATATATCATGAAGTCCTTCAAAGTACAAGAAATTACAAGTTTGGTCCTTTGAAAATCCCAAAATTACAAAAAGGACCCTTAACTTTCAACATTTGGCAAAAATGGTCCCTCAATCATTATGACTTGGCAAATTCAGTCCTCCAAAATATCAAATATGCAAGTCAAGACCATTATCCATCAACAAAATGCCAAAACAGTCCTTCAAGTATCACAAAATGGCAAGAAATACCCCTGAAAATACTTTGGAAAAGTATTTGGGGCAAAAGTGTGAAAAAGGAAACTTTAATAACAAAGGGATTCAGATTTTTTGGCTTTATTTACAAAGTGAAAGAAGAAAGGAAGGTGAGGGACTTAAGTTGGCCAAACAACATTGTTACCTAGACCAACCACATTCTGCCACGTGCCCCACTACACACTCTCCTCCAATCACAACCCACCCTTCCTCCATGTCACCATCCCACTCACCAACCGGTTTAACTTAATATTAATTAAGTTTAAACACGCGCCAAACATGTATTTAAACCCAAAACAAGATCAAAAACATGTTCTTGGTGTTCTTAATCCAAATTGGGGATTTCTTAATTACTTGGAATTAATCCTTAATCTTTTCCAAATTTAAGATTAAGGATGTCATTATCATAACCCAACTTATAAACTTGACAACTCACCACCCCTTTGTCCCACACGTGCCTCCCCTGCTACAAAAATCAGGAAGAAGACAAGAATTGGCCAGTCATTCAATGTCCCACAATTATGCTTACTTTCTAAGCTTGTTACAAGCCTTTGGATCACCTTTTTGCTTGCCAGCTATCACTACACAACAAGAATCCGTCACATGATTCTTCAAGATATTCAAACAAGACAAGGGCATTTCTGGAAGTTCCATGCTTAGGGTTTTTACATTTTCAGCTTTCTAGGACCATGTACACCCTCTATATAAAGGGTCTAGCTCATTACATTTATCCTTGCTCTTGAATATTCCTAAGTTCACTTTTCTGTAAATCCTTTTCAATATTAATGAAATGTGTTTGAAATGTTGAAGAAAGCTCAAGTGCCATTGTTATAATCTGCTTATTATTGTTCTTTGTTCATTATTCTTGAATCAAAACCTGTTTTCAAAAGAGGAGTGTGCAAAAGTTTGCACATTTTCTTCATTTTCTTGATATTTTGCTAAGTTCTTGGTCTATCTTGGAATTCTTGGGCTATAGGGCTGATCATAGCATCCTGATATTGTGTTATCAAGGTGTGGTGAAGCTTATAACTTGGGGATAATCAAGTGTGGAGGACAAGAGTTGCATTAATCAAGAAGTTTTCAAGTTTCTGTTTTTATAATTGTGCTTCTAACTTTGTTGATTCTTAGAAGGCTTTGTTGTGGAAGCTTGTGCTTGTTCTTGCTAGCACATAAGCTCAAAATCCGTGGGTGTGGATGTACATCCATGAGGTACACACCCTTAATCTCAAAATCTGAAAATATTTTGGATATTTGTGATATTTGAGTGTTGCCTATGTTCTTGTGTATTTTGTGGCTTAATCTTGCTTGAATTTGTTGTTCTCATCTGTTATTGTGTTAATTTAGGCTTGGGTGGTCTTAAATCTCACTTTTGATTTGAAAAACTTGGTTTTGAAAAGTTAAAGGGGTGTTTGGGATTACCTGTTTGTGATTGAATCTTGTTATTGTGTTTGTAGAAGTTTGTATTTGTGCTCTATATCTGATATACACTTGTTTGAGAGTGTTTTGCTGCAAGTTTTGTGGTTTGAAACCTTGAATCAAAGATTGTGCTATAACTTATTGAGTTTGACTGTTTTTGACCTAAATTTTTGGGAAAACCTAGAGTTTATGCATGTTTAGGGATAAAAGCTGTTTAAACATCATTAATATAACATACTTGATAGATCTGAGGTGTTGAATCTGGCTTGTGTGTCAAATACATCAGCAAAGTGAAAAACTGCGTGTTCTTGTGTTCATCAGTAAATTAAGGTGCTTGAATCTTGATTAATTCTTTGAATCATTGCATGAAACTTGTTAAGACTTTCTTATTTAAGTTTAATATAGCTTGTGTGTGCATTTGGTTGAATTTGGCTGGCTGATTTGTGCTAAAATTCTTTTTGAACCTAAACTGCTTACTTGTTCATGTATGTGCAACATCTGGTACTTTATTAATTAAACTGTATCAATTGGGTGTTTGTGGTTGTGATATTTTGATTGTTCTTGACTCCTTTTGATCCAAAGATCATTTGGGTGCCTTTGTGTAATCTGAATCTCCAAAAAAAGTCACTAAAGACAAAAAGTCAAACAAGTCAAGCAGTGGAAAAAGTTTCCACTGCTCAACACCCAAAACTAGCCCCTACTAGTGTAAAATTGAACTCAGCTTATCAATAAGGTATTTTAGCTTATCCAGACTTTGTGATAGATCTTCATTATTTGACCCATTTGATTAGACTGGAGCTTATTGGACTTTGACTTTGACTTTGACTTTTTACTAGAAAACCAACTTATTTGACTTTTACATAAGTGCTTATTTGCTTTTTCCAGCTTATTGAGTCAATTTATTTCAAAACTCTTTGTTGATTTTGCTTAATTAAGTCATTTGAAAGCTATAGAAACTTGAATCAGCACTTGGGGTGGCCTAGAACTCAAAAACGACTATTTTGTCGTTTTTTGTAGATTGCTTATTGCATTTTCAAGCTTATTCCTTGGGCTTATTTCAATTTTCTTTTTACATAAGTCTTATCTAGGACAAAAGAAGCTTGTGTGTCTAATTTCAGCTTATGGCATTGGCTTATAGCTTAATGGGCCAAAAAGCTCATTAAGAATAACCTGTTGGGTATAAGCTAGCTTATTTCACACTTTCAGCTTTTGGGCCTTTGGAAAAAATTGTTTAAAATCAAATTTTGAGTCAAGTAGTGCTTTTTGGGCTTATTTTGGACACTTTTTTATATTGGGCCCAAATTTGGCCCAATAAGGATTTGTTTTGGGTTTAGCCCATTTTCTAGGCCTATTAAGGGTATTTAGGTAATTTCACTTTCATTTTTGAGTTATTTAGGTTAAACTAAGCTAGTTTGCAAGTTTTTAGAATTTTTTATGATTTTTGGATTTTTAATAATATTTTAATATTATTTTATTGTTAAAAATTAAAAGTATGATTTTCTAAGTTTTTATATTTTTCCTAGATTTTAGACACTTAAATAGGAATTTTGCAACTTTCCAAATATTTTTAGGGTCTTTTAATTATTTTCTAGAATTAATTTAATTTTTAAGTGATTTTAGTAGTTTTTAATTGTTTAAAAATAGTTTTTAGAGGTTTTAAAATTTTGAAAAATACTTTTTAGCTTAATTAGGGTATTTTTGAGGTTTACAAACTTTAAGATCTTGTTTTGGACTTTTTAATAGTTAATATTGATTTTTAGGGCTTTAATTAGCATTAAAAAGTCATTATTTAATTAATTAAAAGGTTTTGGCAAGTTTTGATTTTTTGTAAACTCTTAGAATATTATTGTGGATTTTTGGTAATTTTTAGGAATTTTTAGGGTAAAATTTTAATTTTAGTGCTTTTTACGGTTTTACGTGTACACCTTTTTCGTCTTAGTTTAATCCGTCTTCGTAACCGTTATTCTCTTCTAATCTCATTTCTATTTTTCTTTCTCAAAAATATAATCACAAATTAATCCAAATCATTACACACATAACACACTAGCCTCCTTGAGAACGAACTCATTTTAGGGTCATAACTTGTGGTTTTCCTAAACTACTTGTTAATACTTGTCCTAATTGCCTTGTTTTCCTAAACAAGTGCTAATTTACTACACATCATTTTGGCGCCGCTGCCGGGGAGGCGTGTTGTGTTTTGATTTGGAATTGTTGTTTTTATATACTAACCAAAATAGTATTTGTATTAGTGGCACTCTACTAATACGTATTATCGGTTTTCGGTTTTTGTGTGAATACTATTACTATAGTGTATACGTAGAACAATAAATTCACAAGTACTCCAAATACGTGAGAAATCACAACCTTGACTTGGGAGGTCATTACCCAATCATTGTATTCGAATCTCAAACCAAAGAAAAAGGCAAAAATAGATAAATACTTTCGTGAAGCTCAATCTTGAAAAATACAAACTATAAGGTGGGTATAAGGCGGATATTATAAAATATATCCTAAGGAAAAAGGCTCTTAAGTGCTTCGCGCCGCCTCGTTTCCCCGCTTGCTTGTGAGTATTTGATTTTGAGAGCTAATCGAGGGTTTTGCCGCCCAAAGTATTACTAAGTATCATATATATTTTCTTGGTTTCAATTGATTAAATCTCTTGAACGTTTTGGTGTTCCACCAACGTTCTAAAGTCATCAAAGGCGTTCACTTCACGTGATCGTTTTCATTCCTTGAGGCTTCTTTAATCAAGAGATTTGATTAAGGAGGAGATTTGTAGATTTGTGTCTACCTAATACATTCACCAAAATCCAAAAAGGTTAATACAATCAAAAACCACAAAAAAAATTGAAAAATACAAAACACCAAAAAGAATCTTCTTTGCTCGTCCCCTCGTTGTACGTGACGTTTATGCTAACTCGTAATCAAGCAAGACGTGCACGTAAACGAAAGAACAAAACTCCCACTCCAAATCTTTCTAGTGAGGAGTCTCCTATTAACGAACCCATTGTAAGAGAAGCACCAACCACGGCGAATCGAATTATGATGGAGTTACTTCAAGCACCCGCCGAGGGTTATGGAGAGGCTATTGTGATTCCCGCTATCCTTACGGAGAATTTTGAGGTGAAAACGGGTTTGTTGTCGATGATCCAAAACAACAAATTCCGTGGTGATGAGAAGGACAATCCACACAACCATATCCGCCAATTCAATCGTCTTACCGCCACTTGCAAGTTTAAGGATGTCTTGAATGACTCGATTAAGATGATGCTTTTTCCGTATTCCTTAGTGGGGCCCGCTAAGATTTGGTTAGAGAAAGAGCCACCCAATTCTATATTGACGTGGAAGGATCTCGTGTCTAAGTTTGTGAACCAATTTTTTCCGCCCTCTAAGACTACGCACTTGAAAAACGTGATTTCAAAATTTTCACAAGAGTTTAATGAAAGTTTTTCAACGGTTTGGAATAGGTTTAAGGAAATGTTACATGAATGTCCTCATCACGGTTTTTCCGACTTGCATCAAATTGACACGTTTTACAATGGACTTAATGATCATGAAAGGGATTATTTGAATGCCACCGCGGGTGGTAATTTTTTGTGTAAAACGGTTGAGGAAGCTTTGGTGATAATTGAGAATAGATCTAAGGTGTATAGTCCTCGTAGCACGTCTAGTGTTCGTAAGGCTTCGTCTTCGGCTTCACCTTCTTTGTCTACTACCATCGATGCTTGCCAAATTGAGGCGAACTTGGAAAACAAGATTTTTGATTGAATTTAAAGTTGGTGAACCAAGTGCTCCCGCTACGGCTAAAGCGGTTGAGGTTTCGTGCATGTATTGTGGTGGAGGTCATGATTTCTCCGAGTGCATTACCAACGGTGTTAACACTTCGAGTGCCTACGCGGCCACGGGAAATTACAACCAAAACGGTAAGTTTCCCGCTCTAATCAATTGACTCCACCGGGTTTTGGTTCAAATCAAAATGCTAACAACAACTATCGCAACAATCAAGTTGGTTTCAAAAACAATTACAACAAGGGAAACTATGGGAATCAAGGGGCTAATAATCAAGTTTCAAACAAGAATCAAAATGATTTTCAAAACAACAACAAAGGTTTGCAAACTTTGAAAGATCTTCTAAATGAATTTGTTGAATACGCTAATGGGAATGATGCTAGGTTTGACAATATTCAAAGAGAAATCATTAGCCCAAGATCCGAGTTTAAGAACGACTTGAAGAAAGAGTTGAAAAATGAGTTAGCTAATGAACTTAAAATCCACACCAACAAGATGGAAGGAAATGTCACAAGGTTAACAAAAAATGGAACAAGGGCAACATGAGATTAAACAAGAGATGATTAAGGCCGAGAAGAGGCAATCCGAGGCCGTATTGAGGCAATCCGTGTTTGAAGATAAAATCTCATCTTTGTTTGAGGTAATAATGTGTAAACCGTCTTCGAGTGGTCTTCCTAGAAACACCGTATCAAACCCTAAGGGTGAGATGAAAGTGATTATCACACGTAGTGGTAAGACACTTAAGGAACCGACTCCTCAACCATTTGCTCCTACGGAGGAAGCAATTGAGGAAGAACCCGAGGTGGTGGTCCAAAAGGAGCATGTCCAAATCCCACGAAGTACCGCTCATACCACACCTACGGTCGACCCTTTACCAACATTGGAACCCGAGATTCCAAAGGCTATGCCTATGCCTCCACCCACACCACCTTTGCCCTATCCATCGAAACTTAGAAAGGAGAAACGTCAAGAGCGCGACAACTATCAATTTGAGCTTTTTATCAAAATGTTTC
Organism: Glebionis coronaria; assembly: GCA_025667525.1. Classification (NCBI taxonomy): domain Eukaryota; kingdom Viridiplantae; phylum Streptophyta; class Magnoliopsida; order Asterales; family Asteraceae; genus Glebionis; species Glebionis coronaria. The sequence continues at coordinate 107,803,302 of CM046879.1, read as the reverse complement.
GTGATTTGCACTTTAATGTGAGTTTCGCCGATGCTTTGGTCATGATGCCTCAATTTGCCGCTAACTTTAAGAGTATGTTGAACAATAAGGAGAAATTGCACCAATTGTCTAGTTGTTCGTCGGTTTATCTTAATCGCATACCTCAAAAAGTCGGTGATCCCAGTAAATTTTTGATCCCTTGTGCAATTCAAGATATGGAGGAATGCTTCACCTTGGACGATCTTGGTGCTAGCATTAATTTGATGCCACTTGCAATCTTCAAGTCTCTCAATCTTCCTAATCTTACTCCTTCACTAATGTCTATCGAGTTGGCCGACCATTCCACGATTGCCGCATGTGGTTTGGCGGAAGACGTTTTTGTGAAAGTGGGGAAGTTCTACTAGCCCGTAGACTTTATCGTTGTCGATATCCCCACGGATCCTCAAGTTCCTCTCATTTTAGGTTGTGACAATCCGTCAATTTACGATTGATATTTTATTCTCAATATTTATTTGAAAACATTATTTTAATGTTACAATATGAACTCACTTATTTTTGGGAAGTAATTTGGATTTACGTCATGAAGTAGCGTCGACTACGTCTAAACCGGAGGGTTCAACGTTACGTGCTTACGTTTACATACACCGTCTTTGGTGACAGTCCGACATTTCAGAAAATAAATTTATCCGTGAATATTATTTTGGAGTTTTAAATTTGTGTTGGTTCATAAACTCACAAATTTACGAGAAGAGATTAGGACTTACGATTTTATTTTAACGCCCTTTACGACTAAACCGGAAACCCTAGGATTACGTATTTACGTTTTCGAACTCTGTTTTTGATGAAACAATTTTTATTGGATTCGTTTTGTGACGGTGATTCATAATTTATAAAAACGTCTTTCGTAAAACGACCCGAGGGCACGCAAATCGAGGAAACTAGAATCGAGGAGTACCCGTAAATAAATGGGGATGAGACAATTGGGACACTTGTCCCACCCCCACTCAAAACCAGCCTAAATAAGCCACACAACACCACCACACCACATTTTGTTAAGCTAAGCTAACACTTGTCCACTTTGCTTACAAAGTAAGCTTACAACAACTCAAAACCACTAGCTAACACAAATCATCCATTTCCAACATGCAATCCACTCAAAATTCTCTCCCTTGGCTCCATTAATGCCGTCCCATATCCACCCCAAAAACACCCTTTGATCTTGATTCAACCATGAAATCCTATGTTATACTTGCATATGTTGAAGCCCTTTTGAAACCCCATTGATTGGTGGTACTTATAACATCCAAGGAGGAGTATCCATGGTGTCTTAGGGCTGATTTTCCACAAGGAGTACATGAAGAATGGTGGTCATGAAGATGGTGTTGGCTAAGCACAAGTTTCTCCATCAAAAAACATGTCCAAATCATAACCTACATCAACTTGGTGGTATAAAGATTGTCCTCCTCATCTTCTTGTTATTTTGATTATGTAAACATGTATTTTATTTCCTATTTTATATGTATATGATGATTATATGATGATAAAAATGTTATGTGGGGATTTGGTGTTGATAAATATGATTGAAAAGGTGAAAAACTATAAGAAACAAGGTTAAAATCTTGGTTAAATTTGATGGCTGTATAAAACAGTAAAGAACCATATGGTAAACTGATAAAATGATGAAGTAGAATGGATTTACAGTAGAATGGAGTTGGCCATGCAATGGAATCAAAATAATGAGTGAGATATGATCAAAACAAGTTTAGGGTATAAATCTGAGGTTACTGTTTTGGACGATTTTTAGAAAATATTTAGAAGATGATTCAACAGTAGCGATAGAAGAGTTAAATGTAGAACATATCATTTAGTTTATGTGATAAAAATTTGAGCTTCTATCTCTATATAGAACTCAAGATATGGCAGTTTTGGTGAAAATGAAGATAAAAATCAGATTTTTGGAAATTAAAGAATAATACTATTATATAAGCACTCAAAATTTAATAGTATAAAATATAAATGAAAACCCACCAACTTATAAAACTTATTTATATAAATATGTAAAAGTGTAAATGAATGAATAACTTATATAAATGGTAGTGAAATAATACTTATAAGTTATAAAACTATAAACATTGTTTTTACGACTTTTTCGGCTAATACCGTAAAAATTAACGTTTTTGTTAAATAAAACTTAGATGGTTGGACCCGTCTAATGAAAACTTTATAAAACTTATATACTGATATATAGACATGTATAACAAGTAAAAACCGATAAAACCCGAACTATAAGAAATACGGACATTTACGAGCTAATTAAGCATATTGGACTAATAATTGGACTAAATAAGATAAAAACTTGTAAAAAGAACTTATTGGGCTTAACCCATTTGGGCCCAACATGGAAAGTATACATACTGATAATATAGGTATAAAAGGGATTAAAACAAGTTAAAGAACTTATAATAGGCCTATTGGACCTAAAACACGTAAATAGGTAAAACGAGAAAACTAGTATAAAAGTTATCGACACATAACACAAAAACGAGTAAATGAGGATATGTAAACCCACTTGATCATCATATATATAAAATCATCATATGTATACATAATTGTTATTTTTATAAAGTCATTGTACAAACGTCTAAGACGATTATTATTTGTCAAGGTTTCCGTGATTGAAGCACGTACCGTACCTCCGAATTGCCGATAACCCGCCTTCCCACGTCAATGTGAGTTCATAGCCTCGCACTCTTTTAAATGTTTTATAAACCCGCGAGGGAGATAACATGTTAGTTTTATAAAATAGGACACCATTTGTCCCGATTGTTTGTTTATTGATTTTTGGACCCGAATGATTGAATGATCCGATTGTATGACCCGATAAATGATTAATGGACCCGATAGATGAAATAAAATGGATTATTAAAGTTAGGTTATGTCACTAAAAGTCCCATTAGCATGAATTGTGAACTACCGGGAGTTGGTAGACGCTTATGCATATAATAGTACTATTTGGGAACGATCACCCCAGTTCGCGCCTTGACGGTTGATCCCCGTCGTGCCACATTGATTGGTAAGCGAATTTATGTATGAGAAGATTTCCATAGCGTGACCTTTGTGATGACACGCTACTTTAGATGGGCAAAATTGGTATCGGGTTAGCTACCCGTTGTTGGTTTAGTAAGGTAACAATGTCATGCGGCTTATAATAATCCGACTAAAGAAATACTACTAGACGCTCAGAATCACGACGTATTGCCTGACTAGCAATACAGGGTCATACTATTGATATTATGTTTGTGTTTTGGTTTTCATAACCATACTCATATAACGGTTTTTATTTTCATACAACGTTATAAGACGTATTGTATGACGTTTTTACGACATTGGCTCGTATAATGATTTTTAAGGCTATTTATAACCTTATTCATATAACGGTTTTATTTAATCTATACAACGTTGCAAAACGTATTGTATGGTGTTTTTAACAACAATGATTCGTATAATGATTTTTAAGGCAAATGCCTATATTATGATTTTCGATAAAGATTTGTATAAAATGACTTTGGCTATTTTATGGCCTATTAAAATGATTTGTACAAGATGATTTTCAGTAATAATTTTATACTGATATTATATTGATGGATTTATTAAACTCTATGAATTCACTCGGCGTTATCGCTGACCTTTTCTTTTAACATGTCTTATCTCAGGTACTTGAAGGTAATTCTCGGGAAGACGACAAGAATTCATGGCCCGCACTTAAACAATATTTTCCATTCAAATACTTTGTAAAACTTTGTATGAAATAATATGACTTGGGACCGATGTAACTTTGATATTTATGAATGGAAATGATTTATTATTAAACGACGCGATTTTTATGCGTTGTCTATGATGTGAGTAATGTGCTATCCCGTAACACCAACTAGTCTTCCGCTATACTGAGTTGTATAAATTTGGGGGTGTTACAGTTTGGTACCAGAGCTCTCGTTATAGAGAACGAAAGATTTTTAAAACCAAGGTTTTGAATAAAACATTTCAAAATCTTTTAACTATAAACATTTCTCTAAAATGTCTAAAAATCTTTTGACTATAATGGTGCCGAAGAATTCCCGAGTTACCGACAAGGCCAAGACTGAGAAGTGTTATTTTAATATATATATATAACTTGGATTATATATATATATATGATGTAATTTTATTACATGATTGTTTGATGATTATTTTGATTTTTATACGAGGTATTTATACGACGTAGATTGTCACAAGTAACCCTAAATCCCCTAGTAAATTAATCAAAGCTATTCTCGTAGAAATTCTAGCTATCCTAGATCTAAACCAAGTTGTGGATATTTATGATCCCAACAAATGGTTGATATTCGTAGTAATATAGATATTAGTTGATTGTGATATTGAAAAAGAATTAGCGAGATTAAATCTGATATCGATGTCATGACGATCTTTCCTTATAGAGTGGAGTTTGACAAAACGTTACCACCTAGGAAGATGTCATCTGATTCGTTGTCATCCAATTCTTAAATTGAAATCGAAAGGGTGAATGTTGCACTTGAGGCTGTTATTGGAACCATTACCCAAAAGCCTCATGCCACTAATACCTTTCCGAGAAGTATAGTCGAATGATCAAGTCATTTCATATTAATGACTCATTTGATAATTGTTGTTGTAAGAGCTCATAGGATTAGAAATTTAGTATTGATTCATATTGAGATTGTATTGCCTTTACAAGGCCGAAGAATAAGGTTGTAAGTATTGGAGAATAAGGTAGAATGTCGAATTGAGTATAAAATTTGTTATAACTTGAATAAAGTAAAATTTAACCCATATGGAGTATGAGATTATTAATAGAAGTCGTTAAGTCCTGTGATTGAATTATAAGGTTTTAAATGATTGTTAGTTTGTGATAAGGGTTGTTCCTAGGCCATTGTCCACTAACGAAGATGCCAAGTGTCCAAGAAATAAATTGAAGAGATCTTCTTCTGAATTGGGACCGATGGATCTTCCGGGACAGATGGGACACCTAATGACTCTTGTAGATTAGTATTCATTGAGGTATCTTTTAAAAATAATCCCTAACTTAACTGAGACATCAGTTGGTAGGATGAGATATTGGAATTGTATGACATAGTGACACATAATGTGTTACGGTACAATTCGACTTGTTTGTGATTAATGAAAAGACTACCTTTGATTACTAAATTCTACATGTATCGATCCTTTATTGCTTCATCCTAATGTTCGCATTAGTGATGTAACCATTGAACGAGTACTCATCTTGATTTGAGTTTCGTTGTGGATTATTCTTTTTGAGTGCCATAGAGATCATGAACCTCATGATTATTTGGCTAAAGCTCAATTCCTATCATATTGTAGTTAGTTCTTGGTGAACAACTCTTCGTCACTCTTTTGCAGATCACACATTGTTTTTATAAAGTTAAAACGGTATCCTTTGAGGAAATTTAATTTTCATCACAATAAAGATTATTCAAAGTGAGATTTATAAGTGATCGATATCAAAATGAAGTTGTTTATGAGACACTTTGGAAACTTAATTGTTTTCATAACAAAGAAAATCTTTGTAAATATAATTTTGATTCTTATTTAAGAATTAAGCATGAAAATGTTTTTATTATAAACATGATGATAAAATTTTGACGAACTGAGTATTGCATCGTTAATCTTGAAATTGTATATAGTTGCGCGCCTACATACAATTTGGAATGGACCATGCAAGACTGATTAGTAGTCACCATAAAACTAATGAATAAACACTACATTTTCTTTGAAGATTGTGAAAGATTAAAATTTATGAGATCTGCAAGAAGTGAAGAATAAGGACATAATGTTAGGGACACCTACATATGTGCATGTAGCATCTATTCCTCTGAGTTGAATTTACTCATCCGTGGAAATTGTCTTATTTGACAATTGACGATTCTTTCTTGTCCAATTATCCCGTAGTGAGATTCTTAGGAAAAGTATCTGATTGCCGAGTGTTGATACCCGACTGGATGTATTGACATTCTTATCATTTCTTATGATTTGATTTCATTTGAATGACCTGGGTAATGATCCGAGGAGCTTTCGAATGCGTACTCAAATTATGAAAACATGGGATATATTCATATTCGTTAAATGTTTGCGTCTGTATTTGATTTGAAATTCTCTCGCATAGATTACGCGTTGACCTTACTCTTTTAATAGTAGTTGTGTATCCTAATATCCCTGAAATTGTGAAAGGATTATGAGTTATTATTAGTTTTTTGAGAAGTTCACATCTTATCGACGATAATGAAACTGGAAAGTTAGTAATGCCAGTAGAATGGATTGGTTGATTATGACATGACGACATTGTCTAAATCGATGGGAGCTCGAATAGAATTCCCCTAAATGATAAGATGTTGATTATCAAAAGTGAACTAAATAATTCTTGATGGATGACCATATCCTGCACTTAGACTTAAAATTAAACCGTGAATGGTTATGAACTAGTTATAGATATTATAATCTAGAAAGAACTTAAAATAAATGTATTAAAAGATGATAATGTTATCTGAAACTTTAGGAAGTATTTATTGATAAATTACCTAGACTTTCGCCACTAAGGCAAGATTGAATTTGGTATTAATTATATTTCTGGTGCTGCACCTGTGGCTTGTGCACTGTACGTCAGCACCATCTAAATTAAAGGAATTACCGTACAACTTAGAGAGTTGTCGGAGAAAGATGTTATTATACCAAGCCTGTCATCCTGAAGAGCTATGGTGTTATCATTCCTTATATTTACAGATTACTGTGAACTGAGTAAATTGACAATCGAAAGCAATATCCATAACTCGAAATGGAAGATTTGTTCGATCATTTACAAGGTTCTAGCAATTTGATCCACGGCATGGTTATCATCAACTTCGCATCTGCGAAAAAAAAGATTATTTATTCCAATCACTACATCCGGTACTTGTAATGAACATTATGAGTTCCACGTGATGTCGTGTGGATTGACTAACACACATGTAGCATTCATAAATTTGGTGAATCACGTGTGTAGGCTGTAATTTGATAAATTCATGCTCGTGATCATTAAGGACTATATGTTTGTTTATAAGAATAAGAATGAGTTAATAATTATTTATAGATTGCCCTGAATTGGCCGAACAATTAAAAATGGTGCCTCGAATATTTAACATAAGACTTGAGACTTAATACGTTACATGATTTAACCGTGTGATTAATAGATAATGGAATATAAATTGACTCTTCAAAATTTAGAAGTCATTTAAAACTTTGAGTTATACTAAAAAGAAAATGCAAATATATTTTGACAAATGTTTTAACAAAGGATTTTAAGGGATTATTACCTTATAACCAAAACATTTAACTAAACTTCTGTTTAGGGGTAAATGTTTTTGCATACCTTAAGACAACCTAAGAGGGATTGAGGAAACCTTTTAAATCATGACTTAAAAATTTGAAACGACAATTTTTGCTTTTCAAATAAGAAAATTTTGACCAAAGTATAATCAAAGATTTTTCAAACATTTACGAATCTTATTAATTATTTTCGATAAATCAGCAAAATTTTGTTACTTAAATTCAAATTTATTTTGAACATTTTATATAATTGGTCGAACTAAGAAATTTAAAATTTTTACGTTTACGTTTCATAAAAATTTAATAATTATTATTTAATTAATTGTAATAATTATCGACGCTTTAGACGCAGGATTGAGAAGAACAGATAAAAATGATAGTTGAGACGAAACTGAAACATAAAAGATATGAAGAAAGAATTTTGAATAAATACAGTTATGATATTTATTTCATCAGGAGAAAGTGAACATAATTACTGACGCATAATATAGAAAGAATATCTGAGTGAATTGTGGACATGATAATCACATCATCATGAGAAGTGAATATAGATACTGACATATTATATAAAGGATAAAGAACCAATTAGGACATGTTCCTTAATAACGATGGTACGGAATAAATTGCCGAACAATATAAAAATAAATAATGTTTGTAAAAAGGATAATATAAATAGTGAAAGGTTTCACGGCTAGTGTGAACCATTAGAGTTGAGAAGCCGATAGCGTTAAATGTCTTAAAGACCACATGTGATTGTCTAAATCTGGAGGATTGTGAGATATAGTTATGTTGGAATTTGTAAGTATAAGTATTCTACTTATGTCATTTATGACTAAAAGTATCTTTGTCTGTAGAAGTTGTACTAATGGCAATTATGAAGGCAGACACCGCCTCATACATTAGTAAACGTCTAGCTATTGCAAAGGTTATCATCTGAATTTGATTCGACTTGGGTCATCGTCGACAGACTGACCAAATCAGTTAATATCATTCTCGTTAATGATAGAATCTTGATGAAGAAATAGACTCTTTTATTTAAAGGAGTTATGTAAACATAGTGTGCCTGTATCGAACATCTTTATCAAGATCCTCGCTTCGCATCGAATTTCTAGAGATTGGCTCAGAAGTCGTTGGGAACGAACCTTGATGAGAGTACTGTTTACCACCCCAAATCGAAGGGACGAGGTAAAGTAACAATACAAAACACTAGAAGTCTTGTTTTATGTTTGAATGATTGACCTTTGGCAATGAACCGTATAATCGTTTTCCTTTGGAAGGATTATCATTGATAATTATCGTATTAGGATCGAGATCTAATCTTGATAGGATCTAAATATTAGAGCATCTGTAAGCAAAAGTTGAGATGAAGACACCCGACATACACCCACTGTGAGTTGGACATGTCTTTTAGGTTTAAGGTTTCATATGATGGCGAACCTAACCTTACAAAGTACCCGACCCGCGAGATCTGAAATGATTTTTGATATTAGGATTTGATTATTGACTGCCGATAGCGGGCAGGAGGTTGTGTGAATGTGAAATGTAGATCTTGAAGTGCCAAATGGGTAGCGAAGTTATGCCACAATTTTTTTTAAACTTGGAAAAATGAATTCATGATCTAACAAATCATGGGATATAAGTCCCCGTTGTATGGGACCATTGAGATGATATAAAAGATGGGTTTGAAAGGCATATAAGCTAGATCTACCCTAGGACTTCAAGAATCGTGTGAATTATGTTTCGTAAATCGAACTTGATGGAATATCTATCAAGTGAAAATCTAATTGTTCTTAGTAAAGCTTAGATCGGCGAAAAGTTGCATTCATCAGAAACCCGTGAACATCATGGATAGAGAAAGTAAGTCAACATTTATCCTGATCTTATTCCCGTAGTTATGTTTGATGAAACTCGCGTATCATAATGGATTACACTTATGAGAAAAGATCGGATGTGGAGGAAATACCCACATGGCTTTAACTCTATAAGAAGCGAGTAGTAAGATGATCTTTGAGGACAAAGATCCTGTTTAGAGGTAAATGCTGTGACAATCCGTCAATTTACGATTGATATTTTATTCTCAATATTTATTTGAAAACATTATTTTAATGTTACAATATGAACTCACTTATTTTTGGGAAGTAATTTGGATTTACGTCATGAAGTAGCGTCGACTACGTCTAAACCGGAGGGTTCAACGTTACGTGCTTACGTTTACATACACCGTCTTTGGTGACAGTCCGACATTTCAGAAAATAAATTTATCCGTGAATATTATTTTGGAGTTTTAAATTTGTGTTGGTTCATAAACTCACAAATTTACGAGAAGAGATTAGGACTTACGATTTTATTTTAACGTCCTTTACGACTAAACCGGAAACCCTAGGATTACGTATTTACGTTTTCGAACTCCGTTTTTGATGAAAAAATTTTTATTGGATTCGTTTTGTGACGGTGATTCATAATTTATAAAAACGTCTTTCGTAAAACGACCCGAGGGCACGCAAATCGAGGAAACTAGAATCGAGGAGTACCCGTAAATAAATGGGGATGAGACAAGTGGGACACTTGTCCCACCCCCACTCAAAACCGGCCTAAATAAGCCACACAACACCACCACACCACATTTTGTTAAGCTAAGTTAACACTTGTCCACTTTGCTTACAAAGTAAGCTTACAACAACTCAAAACCACTAGCTAACACAAACCATCCATTTCCAACATGCAATCCACTCAAAATTCTCTCCCTTGGCTCCATTAATGCCGTCCCATATCCACCCCAAAAACACCCTTTGATCTTGATTCAACCATGAAATCCTATGTTATACTTGCATATGTGGAAGCCCTTTTGAAACCCCATTGATTGGTGGTACTTATAACATCCAAGGAGGAGTATCCATGGTGTCTTAGGGCTGATTTTCCACAAGGAGTACATGAAGAATGGTGGTCATGAAGATGGTGTTGGCTAAGCACAAGTTTCTCCATCAAAAACCATGTCCAAATCATAACCTACATCAACTTGGTGGTATAAAGATTGTCCTCCTCATCTTCTTGTTATTTTGATTATGTGAACATGTATTTTATTTCCTATTGTATATGTATATGATGATTATATGATGATAAAAATGTTATGTGGGGATTTGGTGTTGATAAATATGATTGAAAAGGTGAAAAGCTATAAGAAACAAAGTTAAAATCTTGGTTAAATTTGATGGCTGTATAAAACAGTAAAGAACCATATGGTAAACTAATAAAATGATGAAGTAGAATGGATTTACAGTAAGCTATGGGTCTTGTACACATGTGAGAGTTGGCCATGCAATGGAATCAAATTAATGAGTGAGATATGATCAAAACAAGTTTAGGGTATAAATCTGAGGTTACTGTTTTGGACGATTTTTAGAAAATATTTAGAGATGATTCAACAGTAGCTATAGTAGAGTTAAATGTAGCACATATCATGTAGTTTATGTGATAAAAATTTGAGCTTCTATCTCCATATAAAACTCAAGATATGGCAGTTTTGGTGAAAGTGAAGATAAAAATCAGATTTTTGGAAATTAAAGAATAATACTATTATATAAGCACTCAAAATTTAATAGTATAAAATATAAATGAAAACCCACCAACTTATAAAACTTATTTATATAAATATGTAAAAGGGTAAATGAATGAATAACTTATATAAATGGTAGTGAAATAATACTTATAAGTTATAAAACTATAAACATTGTTTTTACGACTTTTTCGGCTAATACCGTAAAAATTAACGTTTTTGTTAAATAAAACTTAGATGGTTGGACCCGTCTAATGAAAACTTTATAAAACTTATATACTGATATATAGACATGTATAACAAGTAAAAACCGATAAAACCCGAACTATAAGAAATACGGACATTTACGAGCTAATTAAGCATATTGGACTAATAATTGGACTAAATAAGATAAAAACTTGTAAAAAGAACTTATTGGGCTTAACCCATTTGGGCCCAACATGGAAAGTATACATACTGATAATATAGGTATAAAAGGGATTAAAACAAGTTAAAGAACTTATAATAGGCCTATTGGACCTAAAACACGTAAATAGGTAAAACGAGAAAACTAGTATAAAAGTTATCGACACATAACACAAAAATGAGTAAATGAGGATATGTAAACCCACTTGATCATCATATATATAAAATCATCATATGTATACATAATTGTTATTTTTATAAAGTCATTGGACAAACGTCTAAGACGATTATTATTTGTCTAGGTTTCCGTGATTGAAGCACATACCGTACGTCCGAATTGCCGATAACCCGCCTTCCCACGTCAATGTGAGTTCATAGCCTCGCACTCTTTTAAATGTTTTATAAATGTTTTATAAACCCGCGAGGGAGATAACATGTTAGTTTTATAAAATAGGACACCATTTGTCCCGATTGTTTGTTTATTGATTTTTGGACCCGAATGATTGAATGACCCGATTGTATGACCCGATAAATGATTAATGGACCCGATAGATGAAATAAAATGGATTGTTAAAGTTAGGTTATGTCACTAAAAGTCCCATTAGCATGAATTGTGAACTACCGGGAGTTGGTAGACGCTTATGCATATAATAGTACTATTTGGGGACGATCACCCCAGTTCGCGCCTTGACGGTTGATCCCCGTCGTGCCACATTGATTGGTAAGCGAATTTATGTATGAGAATATTTACATAGTGTGACCTTTGTGACGACACGCTACATTAGATGGGCAAAATTGGTATCGGGTTAGCTACCCGTTGTTGGTTTAGTAAGGTAACAATGTCATGCGGCTTATAATAATCCAACTAAAGAAATACTACTAGACGCTCAGAATCACGACGTATTGCCTGACTAGCAATACAGGGTCATACTATTGATATTATGTTTGTGTTTTGGTTTTCATAACTATACTCATATAACGGTTTTTATTTTCATACAACGTTATAAGACGTATTGTATGACGTTTTTACGACATTGGCTCGTATAATGATTTTTAAGGCTATTTATAACCTTATTCATATAACGGTTTTATTTAATCTATACAACGTTGCAAAACGTATTGTATGGTGTTTTTAACGACAATGATTCGTATAATGATTTTTAAGGCAAATGCCTATATTATGATTTTCGATAAAGATTTGTATAAAATGACTTTGGCTATTTTATGGCCTATTAAAATGATTTGTACAAGATGATTTTCAGTAATAATTTTATACTGATATTATATTGATGGATTTATTAAACTCTATGAATTCACTCGGCGTTATCGCTGACCTTTTCTTTTAACATGTCTTATCTCAGGTACTTGAAGGTAATTCTCGGGAAGACGACAAGAATTCATGGCCCGCACTTAAACAATATTTTCCATTCAAATACTTTGTAAAACTTTGTATGAAATAATATGACTTGGGACCGATGTAACTTTGATATTTATGAATGGAAATGATTTATTATTAAACGACGCAATTTTTATGCGTTGTCTATGATGTGAGTAATGTGCTATCCCGTAACACCAACTAGTCTTCCGCTGTACTGAGTTGTATAAATTTGGGGGTGTTACATAGGTCGTTCGTTTTTAGATACGTCTATGGCTTTGATCGATGTTCATGCTAGAAAGATCACCTTACGTTTCAACGGCGAGGAACTTGTTATAAACGCAACTCAAAACTCTCAAATTTCTCATGTTTATTCCGTTGCAACCATAAACCTCGTTGATATGATTGACGTGGTTTGCGAGGAATTTTCACAAGAAGTTCTAGGTTTTGGTGATGAAGAAACTAGTGGCAATCCCACTATGCTAGATCCAATTCTTGATAATTCGACACCAACCTTCACTCCATTTGAAGGTGGTGGTTTTACGTTGGAAGAATTCGACGTTCCACGTACTTGTAACGAAGACCTCGACAACGATGAGGAATTCTCGATTATCAAGGATTTTCTTAACGATTTCCCATTTCCTCCACCCGAGGAGGTTATGAGTATCGAGCCCAAATCTTCACTTGAGGAACCACCTATCCTTGAGTTGAAAGATTTACCTCCTCATCTCGAATATGTCTATTTGGAGGAGGGCGACAAGTTGCCGGTTATTATTGCGAAGGAACTTTCGGATGATGAAAAAACCGCACTTGTCGATGTTCTAAAGGATCACAAAGGGGCAATTGCGTGGAAGTTATCCGACATTAAGGGAATCGATCCCAAGTTTTGTACCCACAAAATCTTAATGGAGGAGGATTACAAGCCCACAATCCAATGTCAAAGGAGGGTGAACCCCAAAATTCACGACGTCATCAAAAAGGAAGTCCTTAAACTCCTTGACGCGGGAATGATTTACCCTATTTCCGATAGCCCTTGGGTGAGTCCTATTAATTGTGTCCCTAAGAAGGGAGGAATGACCGTTGTGCCAAACGATGCCAACGAGTTGATTCCCACTAGACTCGTGACCGGATGGAGAGTGTGCATTGACTATCGAAAGTTGAATGAAGCCACTCGAAAAGACCGTTTTCCCTTGCCCTTCATGGACCAAATGTTGGAGCGTCTTGCAGGAAACGATTTCTATTGCTTTTTAGATGGTTTTTTCTGTTACTTCCAAATTCCCATCGATCCTCGTGATCAAGAAAAAACTACGTTTACGTGTCCATATGGAACGTTTGCCTATCGTAGAATGCCATTCGAACTTTGCAATGCACCGGGAACCTTTCAAAGGTGCATGATGGCTATTTTTCATGACATGATCGAGAAGACGATGGAAGTCTTCATGGATGACTTTTCCGTGTTTGGTAATTCGTTCACTTCGTGTTTGTCGAATCTCGAGAGAATCTTAAAACGTTGTGAGGAAACCAACCTTGTGCTCAACTGGGAAAAGTGTCTTTTATGGTTAAGAGTGGAATCGTATTAGGGCACAAGGTCTCGAAAGCGGGGATTAAGGTAGATCAAGCTAAGGTAGACGTCATCACCAAATTACCTCATCCCAAAACCGTTAAGGGAGTTAGGAGTTTCCTAGGCCACGCGGGCTTTTATCGTCGATTCATCAAGGATTTTTCAAAGATTTCTCGACCCATTACACATCTTCTTGAAAAAGAGGCACGTTTTGTCTTTGACGAAGATTGTGTACGAGCCTTTGAAATCCTTAAGAGGAAACGTACCGAAGCTCCCATTCTTGTTGCTCCCAATTGGAACCTCCCCTTTGAGCTCATGTGTGATGCTAGTGATTACGCTATTGGGGCCGTTTTGGGGAAACGTCATGATAAGCACTTCTTGCCTATTCACTATGCTAGCAAGACGATGACCGAGGCTCAACTTAAATACACTACAACGGAGAAGGAATTCCTTGTCGTGGTGTATGCATTTGAGAAATTTCGACCTTATCTCGTCTTAACGAAATGCATAGTGTATACGGATCATTCGGCTATCAAGTATCTCATGGCAAAGCAAGATGCTAAGCCAAGAATACTTCGTTGGATTCTCCTCCTTCAAGAATTTGACCACAAAATTGTTGACAAAAAAGGAGCCGAGAATCTAGCGGCCGATCATCTTTCTCTTTTGGAAGATCCTCACCAAAGTGTTTACGAGCCCAAGGAAATCACCGAAACATTTCCGCTCGAGACACTTGGTGTAGTGAATTCTAAGCTTGATTCTTCCACCCTATGGTTTGCGGACTTTGTAAATTACCATGCGGGAAACTTCATCATCAAGGGTATGACGACTCAAGAAAAACGAAAATTCTTTCGTGACGTCAAGTTCTACTTTTGGAACGCCCCTTACTTGTTTCGAACTTGTGCGGATCAAATCATCCGACGTTGTGTATTTGGCACCGAAGCTTCTAATATCCTTAGAGCTTGCCATGAGGGACCCACGGGTGGTCACCACGGTGCTAATCTCACGGCTAAGAAGGTGTTTGATGCCGGCTTCTTTTGGCCTACTATTTACTGAGATGCACAAGATCTTGTGAAGTCATGTGATTCATGCTAACGACAAGGAAAAGCCTCACAAAAAGATGAAATGCCACAAAATATCATCCAAGTGTGTTAGATCTTTGACGTTTCGGGTATAGACTTTATGGGGCCGTTCCCATCATCTCGTGGTAATAAGTATATCCTCGTTTCAGTTGACTACCTATCTAAGTGGGTGGAAGCTAAGGCTTTGCCCACCAATGATGCTCGTGTGGTAGTCAAGTTTTTGAAAAGCTTGTTTTCTCGGTTTGGAACCCCTCGTGCGATCATAAGCGATCGTGGAACCCATTTTTGTAACGACCAATTCGAAAGGGTCCTAAGGAAATATGGGGTTACACATCGGCTTTCTACGGCTTATCACCCACAAACGAGTGGGCAAGTCGAGGTTTCAAACCGAGCGTTGAAGAGGATCTTAGAGAGATCCGTTGAGAAAAACCGACAATCATGGTCGGATAAGTTGGACGATGCTTTATGGGCCTTTAGGACCGCTCATAAGACGCCCATTGGGTGCACTCCCTATAAGCTTGTGTATGGAAAGAATTGTCATTTGCCAATCGAATTGGAACACAAGGCTTATTGGGCCCTAAAGCATTGTAATGATGATATGGAGACCGCGAGAAAACACCGGAAAATGCAATTAAATGAATTGGATGAATTAAGGGATATCGCTTATGAAAATTCATTAATTTATAAGGAAAAAAACTAAAAAGTTGCATGATTCTAAAATTAAAAACCGGGTTTTTAACATTGGGGATCAAGTTTTGCTTTTTAATTCTCGCTTGAAAATCTTTTCCGGTAAGTTGAAATCCCGTTGGTCCGGTCCATTCACCGTGACTCAAGTATTTCCATATGGGACCATCGAGCTAGCTCAAAATGATGGCCCCAATTTCAAGGTGAATGGACATAGGTTGAAGCACTACTTTGGCGGGAAGTTCCATCCTTGAACTACCTCGACCAAGTCACCTTCCCCAATGATAATTAGTATTGAGGGGATCGAGTCGAGCTCATGACTCGGTAATCAAAAACGAGGTGCCTCGTGGGGGAGTCCCATGCTTATCCTATGTACATATTATCGCTTTCTAATGTAGTTAACGTGTGGGGATTTGTGCCCTTCCAACCTTTGTTCCGTGGTTGTTTGTGAATTGTAGACTTTAGATGATCATGATCTTCACGATTGGAGCCTCTCGTGTTTGTTTTATGGGAGCACTCGATCGTTTGCTTTGAAGACTTTCTCAATATGCATGATATATCCTTTTGATGTTCTAACCTTAGGTTTATAGCACACTTCATAAACGGCTATTTTATTGGTTACACCCTTTCCATGCTAGATTAGGCATTCGACTACGTCTCTAGTATGGAGGTGTTTGCACCCCTAGACTCGAAACATTGAGGACAATGTTTAACTTTAGTATGGGGGTGAATAGATACTTGCCTTGCCAAACCTTCACGCTTTCCAAAGTTTATCTTTTTGTTTATCGTTTTGTTGCAAAATAAGGCTAAAAATGGCCAAATTTTAAAATTTTTCTCATGTTTTATAAGTGTTTGAAGACACGAATGTAGGTTTTCCGATGGCGAGAATAAGAGTAATTTTTGACTCGACCGTGCGTGTTGAGCACTTAGCTTTGATTCCTTAACTTCACATTAGGCTAAGTCTCTTAAATGAGGACGAGAAATGATAGGGTTAATTATAAGTTACTATGCTAAACGTAGAGTACTCGTATTCTTTCAAAAACTCATGTGTTCTCGTTCTTTGCTTATTCTCCCTTCGCATGTAAATATTTTTTGCTTAATAAATATTGACTTAGCGGTTTAGTTGGGATTGTTGGGTTTCTAGTCTTTTCTAGTAGCTTCCGTGTAATTAAATTGGGAAGACATTAAGGTATCGCCAACGTCACGGTTTTGAAGTATTGGCACCCGAATAATCGAAAGCTTCACCCAATAATAAGATTTCAAGTGCTCACCTAAATCAAGCAAACAATTTAAAGCCCCACAAGGACGAAAAATCTATGCAAAATTGAAAGTGAATCAAGCCTTAATCTTCGAAGCTTTAAAGATCCAAAATTCGCCTTAGCGTGAGGATATACGTCTTTGGCTAATAAAACTACCGATGAGGTGTGTGACAATCCGTCAATTTATGGTTGTTATTTTATTCTCAATATTTATATGAAAACATTATTTTAATGTTACAATATGAACTCACTTATTTTTGGGAAGAAATTTGGATTTACGTCTTGGAGTAGCATCGACTACGTCTAAACCGGAGGATTCTACGTTACGTGCTTACGTTTACATACACCGTCTTTGGTGACAGTCCGACATTTCAGAAAATAAATTTATCCGTGAATATTATTTTGGAGTTTTAAATTTGTGTTGGTTCATAAACTCACAAATTTACGAGAAGAGATTAGGACTTACGATTTTATTTTAACATCCTTTACGACTAAACCGGAAACCCTAGGATTACGTATTTACGTTTTCGAACTCCGTTTTTGATGAGACAATTTTTATTGGATTCGTTTTGTGCCGTTGATTCATAATTTATAAAAACGTTTTTCGTAAAACGACCCGAGGGCACGCAAATCGAGGAAACTAGAATCGAGAAATACCCGTAAACTAGTGAGATGGGACAAAATACATTGTCCCACCCCACTAGCTATGTTGGAAGGCCAAAACAAGGATGTGGCACCCTTGTAAGTTAGTAACTTACACTTGTAAGTTAGCTTACTCCTTAAGCCTACTTACACCCCACTATCTCCAAAACTAGCAACCAAAACCACTCTTCTCATTTCCATCATTTCCCACTCATGCAAACCACACACATTTTCTCTCTACTCTCTCTATGATTTCGTCCATATCCAACCAAGAACACCCTCATTTGATCAAAATTAACCACAAAATCCTATGTTATTTCTACATATGTTGAAGCCCTCTCGAAGCTCTCTTGAATGGTGGTGATTATAACATCCATGGAGGAGTTTTCATGGTTTCTTGGGACTGATGTTCCACAAGGTATTCATGAAGAATGGTGGTCTTGAAGATGGTCATGGTTATTCACAAGTTTCTCCATCAAAAACCATGTCCAAATCATAACCTACATCAACTTGGTGGTATAAAGATCGTCCTCCTCATCTTCTTGTTATTTTGATTATATAAACATGTATTTTATTTCCTATTGTATATGTATATGATGATTATATGATGATAAAAATGTTATGTGGGGATTTGTTGTTGATAAACATGATTAAAAAGGTGAAAAACTATAAAGAACAAGGCTAAAATCTTGCTTAAAAGTGATGGCTGTATAAAACAGTAAAGAAACAGGTCATGGACTGATAAAATGATGAAGTAGAATCCATTTACAGTAAGCTATATGTCTTATACACATGTGAGAGTTGGCCATGCAATGGAATCAAAATAATGAGTGAGATATGATCAAAACAAGCTAGATGGTCCAATCTGAATAAGCAGTTTTGTAGGGACTGTTAAGGCAAGATGAACTCAAAATGGGCAGTAGCTATAACTAAGTTAAATGTAGCACATAATATGAAGAACATGTCACCCAAAAATGAGCTTCTAATTCATTATAGAACTCTAGATATGGTAAAAATGGTAAACATGAAGATAAAAATCAGATTTTTGGAATTAATGTTTATTATTATTATATAAGCACTCACATTTTAATGTATAAAATGTAAAATAAAAACCCACTAACTTATAAAACTTATTTATATAAATATATAAAAGGTTAATTAAATGGATAAATTATATAAATGGTGGTGAAATAATATTTATAAGTAATAAAAACTATAAACTTGATTTTTACGACTTTTTCGGCTATCGCCGTAAAATTAACGTTTTTCGCCAAATAAAACTTAGACGACCAAACCCGTCTAATTTAAAGTTTATAAAAGTCATATACTGATATATAAGTATCTAATACAAGTAAAAACCGATAAAACCCAAACTATAAGAAATACGGACATTTACGAGCTAATTAAGCATATTGGACTAATAATTAGACTAAATAAGATAAAAACTTGTAAAAAGAACTTATTGGGCTTAACCCATTTGGGCCCAACATGGAAAGTATACATACTGATAATATAGGTATAAAAGAGATTAAAACAAGTTAAAGAACTTATAATAGGCTTATTGGACTTAAAACACGTAAATAGGTAAAACTGGTAAACTAGTAAAAAGATACCAATACGTAAACACAAAAATGAGTAAATGAGGATATGTAAACCCACTTGATCATCATATATATAAAATCATCATATGTATACATAATTGTTATTTTTATAAAGTCATTGGACATGAGTCTAAGACGAGTATTATTTGTCTAGGTTTCCGTGATTGAAGCACGTACCGTACGTCCGAATTGCCGATAAACCGCCTTCCCACATCAACGTGAGCTCATAGCCTCGCACTCTTTTAAATGTTTTTATAAATGTTTTATAAACCCGCGAGGGAGATAACATGTTAGTTTTTATAAAATAGGACACCATTTGTCCCGATTGTTTGTTTATTGATTTTGGACCCGAATGATTGAATGACCCGATTGTATGACCCAATAAATGATTAACGGACCCGATAGATGAAATAAAATGGATTATTAAAGTTAGGTTATGTCACTAAAAGTCCCATTAGCATGAATTGTGAACTACCGGGAGTTGGTAGACGCTTATGCATTTAATAGTACTATTTGGGGACGATCACCCCAGTTCGCGCCTTGACGGTTGATCCCCGTCGTGCCACATTGATTGGTAAGAGAATTTATGTAAGAGAAGACTTCCATAGCGCGACCTTTGTGACGACACGCTACTTAAGATGGGCAAAATTGGTATCGGGTTAGCTACCCGTTGTTGGTTTAGTAAGGTAACAATGTCATGCGGCTTATAATAATCCAAAGACTAACGAAATACTATTAGACGCATCGAATTACGAAGTATTGCCTGACTAGCAATACGGGGTCATACTATTGATATTATGTTTGTGTTTTGGTTTTCATAACCATACTCATATAACGGTTTTTATTTTCATACAACGTCGTAAGACGTATTGTATGACGTTTTTACGACATTGGCTCGTATAATGATTTTTAAGGCTTTTTATAACCATATTCAAATAATGGTTTTATTTAATCTATACAACGTTGAAAAACGTATTGTATGGTGTTTTTAACGACAATGATTCGTATAATGATTTTTAAGACAAAAGCCTATATTACGATTTTCGATAAAGATTTGTATAAAATGACTTTGGCTATTTTATGGCCTATTAAAACGATTTGTACAAGATGATTTTCAGTAATAATTTTATACTGATATTATATTGATGGATTTTATTAAACTCTATGAATTCACTCGGCGTTATCGCTGACCCTTTTCTTTAACATGTTTTATTTCAGGTACTTGAAGGTAATTCTCGGGAAGACGACAAGAATTCATGGCCCGCACTTAAACAATATTTTTCCATTCAAATACTTTGTAAAACTTTGTATGAAATAATATGACTTGGGACCTATGTAACTTTGATGTTTATGAATGGAAATGATTTATTATTAAACGACGCGATTTTTATGCGTTGTCTATGATGTGAGTAATGTGCTATCCCGTAACACCAACTAGTCTTCCGCTGTATTGAGTTGTATAAATTTGGGGGTGTTACAGTTTGGTACCAGAGCTCTCGTTATAGAGAACGAAAGATTTTTAAAACCAAGGTTTTGAATAAAACTTTTCAAAATCTTTTAACTATAAACATTCTTTTAAAAATGTCTAAAAATCTTTTGACTATAACGGTGCCGAAGAATTCCCGAGTTACCGACAAGGCCAGACTGAGAAGTGTTATTTTAATATATATAACTTGGATTATATATATATATATATATATATATATATATATATATATATATATATATATATATATATATATATATATATATATATATATATATATATATATATATATATATATATATATATATATATATATATATATATATATATATATATATATATATATATATATATATATATATATATATATATATATATATATATATATATATATATATATATATGATGTAATTTTATTACATGATTGTTTGATGATAATTTTGATTCTTATACGAGGTATTTATACGACGTAGATTGTCACAAGTAACCCTAACTCCCCTAGTAAATTAATCGAAGCTATTCTCGTAGGAATTCTAGCTATCCTAGATCTAAACCAAGTTCTGGATATTTATGATCCCAACAAATGGTTGATATTCGTAGAAATGTAGATATTAGTTAATTGCGATATTGAAAAAGGATTGGCGAGATTAAATCTGATATCGATGTCATGACGATCTTTCCTTATAGAGTGGAGTTTGACAAAACGTTACCACCTAGAAAGATGTCATCTGATTCGTTGTCATCCAATTCTTAAATTGAAATCGAAAGGGTGAATGTTGCACTTGAGGCTGTTATTGGAACTATTACCCAAAAGCCTCATGCCACTAATACCTTTCCGAGAAGTCTAGTTGAATGATCAAGTCATTTCATATTAATGACTCATTTGATAATTGTTGTTGTAAGAGCTAATAGGATTGGAAATTAAGTGTTGATTCATATTGAGATCGTATTGCCTTTACAAGGCCGAAGAATAAGGTTGTAAGTATTGGAGAATGAGGTAGGATATCGAATTGAGTATAAAGTTGGGTGAAACTTGAATAAAGTAAAACTTAACCCGTATGGAATATGAGATTGTTAAGAGGAAATTATTAAGTCATGTGATTTAATTATAAGGTTTTAAATGATTGTTAGTTTGTGTTAAGGGTTGTTCCTAGGCCATTGTCCACTAACGAGGATGCCCAGTGCCCAATAAATAAATTGAAGAAATCTTCTTCTAAATTGGGACCGATGGATCTTCTGGGACATGTGGAACACCTAATGACTCTTGTAGATTAGTATTCATTGAGGTATCTTTGAAAATAATCCCTAACTTAACTGAGACATCAGTTGGTAGGATGAGATATTGGAATTGTATGACATAGTGACACATAATGTGTTACGGTACAATTTGACTTGTTTGTGATTAATGAAAAGACTACCTTTGATTGCTAAATTCTACATGTATTGATGTTATCTATCCTTTATTGCTTCATCCTAATGTTCGCATTAGTGATACAACCATTGAACAAATACTCATCTCGAATTGAGTTACGTCGTGGATTATTATTTTTGAGTGCCATCAAAGATCATGAACCTCATGATTATTTGGCTAAGCTCATTTCCTATTATATTGTAGTTAGTTCTTGGTGAACAAGCTTTCATCACTCTTCTGCAGATCACACATTGTTTTTATAAAGTTAAAACAGTATCCTTTGAGAAATTTAATTTTCATCACAATAAGGATAATTCAAAGTGAGATTTATAATTGATTGATATCAAAATGAAGTTGTTTATGAAACGCTTTGGAAAACTTAACTGTTTTCATAACAAAGAAAATCTTTGTAAATATATTCTTGATTCTTATTTGAGAATTATGCATGAAAATGTTTTTATTATAAACATGATGATAAAATTTTGACGAACTGAGTATTGCATCGTTAATCTTGAAATTGTATATAGTTGCGCGCCTACATATAATTTGGAATGGACCATGCAAGGCTGATTAGTAGTCAACATAAAAATTAATGAATAAACACTACATTTTCTTTGAAGATTGTGAAAGATTAAATTCTATGAGATCTGCAAGAAGTGAAAAATAAGGACATAGTGTTAGGGACACCTACATATGTGCCCGTACTATCTATTCTTCTGAGTTGAATTTACTCATCTGTGGAAATTGTCTTATTTGACAATTGACAATTCTTTCTTGTCCAATTCTCCCGTAGTGAGATTCTTAGGAAAAGTATCTGATTACCGAGTGTTGATAACCGACTGGATGTATCGACGTTCCTATCATTTCTTTTAATTTGATTTCATTTGAATGACCTGGGTAACGATCCGAGGAGCTTTCGAATGCGTACTCAAATTATGAAAACATGGGATATATTCATATTCGTTAAATGTTTTCGTCTGTATCTGATTTGAAAATTCTCTCGCGTAGACTATGCGTTGACCTTACTCTTTTTAGTAGTTGTGTCTCCAGATATCCTCGAACTTGTGAAGGATTATGAGTTATTATTAGTCTTTTGAGAAGATCACATCTTATCGACGGTAATGAAACTGGAAAGTTGATAGTGCCAGTAGAATGGGTTAATTGATTATGACATGACGACATTGTCTTAGTTGATGGGAGCTCGAACAGAATTCCCCTAAATGATAAGATGTTGATTATCAAAAGTGATCTAAATAATTCTTGATGGATGACCATATCCCGCATTTAGACTTGAAATTATACCGTGAATGGTTGTGAATTAGTCATAGATATTATAATCTAGAAGAAGCTAATATGAATTTATTGAAAAGATAATTCTGTTATCTGAAACTTTAGGAGGTATTTATTGATGACTTACCTAGACTTTCGCCATTAAGGCAAGTTGAATTTGGTATTGATTATATTCTCGGTGTTGCACCTGTGCCTTGTGCACTATATATCAGCACCATCTAAATTAAAGGAATTTCCGTACAACTGAGAGAGTTGTCGGAGAAAGATTTTATTATACCAAGCCTGTCATCCTGAAGAGCTATGGTGTTATCATTCCTTATATTTATAGATTACTGTGAACTGAGTAAAATTGACAATCGAAAACAATATCCATAACTCGAAATGGAAGATTTGTTCGATCATTTACAAGGTTCTAGCAATTTGATCCTCATCATGGTTATCATCAACTTCGCATCTGCGAAAAAGATTATCTATTCCAATCATTACATCTGAACTTGTGATGAACGTTATGAGTTTCTCGTGATGTCGTTTGGATTGACCGATGCACATGTAGCATTCATAAAATTGGTGAATCACGTGTGTAGGCTGTAATTTGATAAATTCATGCGTGTGATCATTAAGGACCATTTGTTTGTTTACAAGTATAAGAAGGAGTTAATAATTAATTATAGATTGCCCTGAATTGGCCGAACAATGAAAACATATACCTTAAATATTTAACATGTGATTAAGAACTTAATCCTTTATATGATTTAACCGTGTGATTAATAGATAATGGAAGCTATATTGACTTTTCAAAGATTAGAACCATTAACACTTAGGGATTTAAAACTTAATCCTTTACATAAAATGACCATTGGATTAATAATGGTAAGATGTATGCATATAGACTCTTCAAAAATTAAGAGCCCTTTTAAGACTTTGGATTTTTCCAAAAAGAAATGGAAATATGTTTTGACAAATGTTTTAACAAAGGATTTTTAAAGGGATTATTCCCTTATACACAAAACATTTAACTAAACCTCTGTTTAGGGGTAAATGTTTGTGTATACCTCAAGATAACTTAAGAAGGATTGAGGAAACCATTTAAACCATGACTTAAAATTTGAAACGACAATTTTTGCTTTTCAACTAAGAAAATTTTGACCGAAGTATAACCAAAGATTTTTCGAACATTTACGAATCTTATTAATTATTTTCGATAAATCAACAAAAATCTTGTTAATTAAATTCAAATTTATTTTGAACATTTTATATAATTGGTCGAACTAAGAAATTTAAAACTTTTACGCTTCATAAAAATTAACTAATAATTATTTAATTAATTATAATAATTATCGACGCTTTAGACGACGGATTGAGTAAAACGGATAAAGATAATAGTAAAGACGAAACTGAAACATAGAAAGAATTTTGAATAAATATGGTTATGATATTTATTTCATCAGGAAGGTAAACGAAATTACTGACGCATAATATAGAAAGAATATCTGAGTAAATTATGGACATGATAATTATATCATCATGAGAGGTGAATATAGATACCGACGCATTATGTAGAAAAGATAAAGAACCCATTTAAAACATGTTCCTTAATAATGGAGGTGCAAACTAAAATTGCCGAACAATATAAAAATAAACAATGTTTGTAAAAAGGATAATATAGATAATAAAAAGTGATTCGCGGCTAATGTGAACCATTAAAATTGAGAAGCCAATAGCGTTAAATGTTTTTAAGGCCACTTGTGGTTGCCTAAATATGGAGATTGTGAGATATAGTTATGTTGGAATTTGTAAGTATAAGTATTCTATTTATGTCATTGATGACTAAAAGTATCTTTGTCTGAAGAAGTTGAACTAATGGCAAATTATGAAGGCAGACATCGCCTCATACATTAGTAAACGTCTAGCTATTGCAAAGGTCATCATCTGAATTTGATTCGATTTAGGTCATCGTCGACAGACTGACCAAATCTGCTAATATCATTCTCGTTAATGATAAATGCAAAAGAGTTATGTAAACATAGCATGCCTGTATCGATCATCTATATCAAGATCTTCGCTTCGCATCGAATATCTAGAGATTTGCTCAGAAATCATTGAGAACGAACCTTGATGAGAGTACTATGTACCACCCCAAATCGAAGGGACGAGGTAAAGTAAAGATACAAGGTAATATAAGTGTTGTTTTATGTTTGAATGATTGACCTCTGGTAATAGACCGTATAATCGTTTTCCTCTAGAGAGATTATCTTTGATAATCATCGTGTTAGGATTGAGATCGAATCTTGTTAGGATCTATATTATAGCAACTGTAAGCAGGAGTTGAGATGAAGACACCCGACATACACCCATTGTGAGTTGGACATGTCTTTTAGGTTTAAGGTTTCCTATGATGGCGAACCTATCCTTGCAAAATACCCGACCCGTGAGATCTGAAATGATTGTTGAAATTAGGATTTGATTAGTAACTGCCGATAGTGGGCAAGAGGTTATGTAAATATGAAATGTAGATCTTGAAATGCCCAATGGGTAGCGAAGTTATGCCACAATTTTTAACGTTGGAAAAATGAATTCATGATCTGACAAATCATGGGATATAAGTCCCCGTTGTATGGGACCATTGAGATGATGTAAAAGTTGGGATTGAAAGGCATATAAGCTGGATCTACCCTAGGACTTCAAGGACTGCGTGAATTTTGTTTCGTAAATCGAACTTGATGGAATATCTATCAAGTGAAAATCTGAATTCTTCTTAGTAAAGCTTAGATCGGCGAAAAGTTGCATTCATCAAAAACCCGTGAACATCATGGATAGAGAAAGTAAGTCAACATTAAGCCTGATCTTATTCCCGTAGTTATGTTTGATGAAACTCGCGTATTGTAATTGCACTTGTGAGAAAAGACCGAATGTGGAGGAAATATCCACATGGCTTTAACTCTATAAGAAGCGAGTAGTAAAGTAAGATGATCTTTGAGGACAAAGATCCTGTTTAGGGGTAAATGTTGTGACAATCCGTCAATTTATGGTTGTTATTTTATTCTCAATATTTATATGAAAACATTATTTTAATGTTACAATATGAACTCACTTATTTTTGGGAAGAAATTTGGATTACGTCTTGGAGTAGCATCGACTACGTCTAAACCGGAGGATTCTACGTTACGTGCTTACGTTTACATACACCGTCTTTGGTGACAGTCCGACATTTCAGAAAATAAATTTATCCGTGAATATTATTTTGGAGTTTTAAATTTGTGTTGGTTCATAAACTCACAAATTTACGAGAAGAGATTAGGACTTACGATTTTATTTTAACATCCTTTACGACTAAACCGGAAACCCTAGGATTACGTATTTACGTTTTCGAACTCCGTTTTTGATGAGACAATTTTTATTGGATTCGTTTTGTGCCGTTGATTCATAATTAATAAAAACGTTTTTCGTAAAACGACCCGAGGGCACGCAAATCGAGAAAACTAGAATCGAAAAATACCCGTAAACTAGTGAGATGGGACAAAATACATTGTCCCACCCCACTAGCTATGTTGGAAGGCCAAAACAAGGATGTGGCACCCTTGTAAGTTAGTAACTTACACTTGTAAGTTAGCTTACTCCTTAAGCCTACTTACACCCCACTATCTCCAAAACTAGCAACCAAAACCACTCTTCTCATTTCCATCATTTCCCACTCATGCAAACCACACACATTTTCTCTCTACTCTCTCTATGATTTCGTCCATATCCAACCAAGAACACCCTCATTTGATCAAAATTAACCACAAAATCCTATGTTATTTCTACATATGTTGAAGCCCTCTTGAAGCTCTATTGAATGGTGGTGATTATAACATCCATGGAGGAGTTTTCATGGTTTCTTGGGACTGATTTTCCACAAGGTATTCATGAAGAATGTTGGTCTTGAAGATGGTCATGGTTATTCACAAGTTTCTCCATCAAAAACCATGTCCAAATCATAACCTACATCAACTTGGTGGTATAAAGATCGTCCTCCTCATCTTCTTGTTATTTTGATTATATAAACATGTATTTTATTTCCTATTGTATATGTATATGATGATTATATGATGATAAAAATGTTATGTGGGGATTTGTTGTTGATAAACATGATTAAAAAGGTGAAAAACTATAAAGAACAAGGCTAAAATCTTGCTTAAAAGTAATGGCTGTATAAAACAGTAAAGAAACAGGTCATGGACTGATAAAATGATGAAGTAGAATCCATTTACAGTAAGCTATATGTCTTATACACATGTGAGAGTTGGCCATGCAATGGAATCAAAATAATGGGTGAGATATGATCAAAACAAGTTAGGTGGTCTAATCTGAGTAAGCAGTTTTGTAGGGACTGTTAAGGCAAGATGAACTCAAAATGGGCAGTAGTTATAACTAAGTTAAATGTAGCACATAATATGAAGAACATGTCACCCAAAAATGAGCTTCTAATTCATTATAGAACTCTAGATATGGTAAAAATGGTGAACATGAAGATAAAAATCAGATTTTTGGAATTAATGTTTATTATTATTATATAAGCACTCACATTTTAATGTATAAAATGTAAAATAAAAACCCACTAACTTATAAAACTTATTTATATAAATATATAAAAGGTTAATTAAATGGATAAATTATATAAATGGTGGTGAAATAATATTTATAAGTAATAAAAACTATAAACTTGATTTTTACGACTTTTTCGGCTATCGCCGTAAAATTAACGTTTTTCGCCAAATAAAACTTAGACGACCAAACCCGTCTAATTTAAAGTTTATAAAAGTCATATACTGATATATAAGTATCTAATACAAGTAAAAACCGATAAAACCCAAACTATAAGAAATACGGACATTTACGAGCTAATTAAGCATATTGGACTAATAATTGGACTAAATAAGATAAAAACTTGTAAAAAGAACTTATTGGGCTTAACCCATTTGGGCCCAACATGGAAAGTATACATACTGATAATATAGGTATAAAAGAGATTAAAACAAGTTAAAGAACTTATAATAGGCTTATTGGACTTAAAACACGTAAATAGGTAAAACTGGTAAACTAGTAAAAAGATACCAATACGTAAACACAAAAATGAGTAAATGAGGATATGTAAACCCACTTGATCATCATATATATAAAATCATCATATGTATACATAATTGTTATTTTTATAAAGTCATTGGACATGAGTCTAAGACGAGTATTATTTGTCTAGGTTTCCGTGATTGAAGCACGTACCGTACGTCCGAATTGCCGATAAACCGCCTTCCCACATCAACGTGAGTTCATAGCCTCGCACTCTTTTAAATGTTTTTATAAATGTTTTATAAACCCGCGAGGGAGATAACATGTTAGTTTTTATAAAATAGGACACCATTTGTCCCGATTGTTTGTTTATTGATTTTGGACCCGAATGATTGAATGACCCGATTGTATGACCCGATAAATGATTAATGGACCCGATAGATGAAATAAAATGGATTATTACAATTAGGTTATGTCATTAAAGTCCCATTAGCATGAATTGTGAACTACCGGAAGTTGGTAGACGCTTATGCATTTAATAGTACTATTTGGGGACGATCACCCCAGTTCGCGCCTTGACGGTTGATCCCCGTCGTGCCACATTGATTGGTAAGAGAATTTATGTATGAGAAGACTTCCATAGCGTGACCTTTGTGACGACACGCTACTTTAGATGGGCAAAACTGGTATCGGGTTAGCTACCCGTTGTTGGTTTAGTAAGGTAACAATGTCATGCGGCTTATAATAATCCAAAGACTAACGAAATACTATTAGACGCATCGAATTACGAAGTATTGCCTGACTAGCAATACAGGGTCATACTATTGATATTATGTTTGTGTTTTGGTTTTCATAACCATACTCATATAACGGTTTTTATTTTCATACAACGTCGTAAGACGTATTGTATGACGTTTTTACGACATTGGCTCGTATAATGATTTTTAAGGCTTTTTATAACCATATTCAAATAATGGTTTTATTTAATCTATACAACGTTGAAAAACGTATTGTATGGTGTTTTTAACGACAATGATTCGTATAATGATTTTTTAAGACAAATGCCTATATTACGATTTTCGATAAAGATTTGTATAAAATGACTTTGGCTATTTTATGGCCTATTAAAACGATTTGTACAAGATGATTTTCAGTAATAATTTTATACTGATATTATATTGATGGATTTTATTAAACTCTATGAATTCACTCGGCGTTATCGCTGACCCTTTTCTTTAACATGTTTTATTTCAGGTACTTGAAGGTAATTCTCGGGAAGACGACAAGAATTCATGGCCCGCACTTAAACAATATTTTTCCATTCAAATACTTTGTAAAACTTTGTATGAAATAATATGACTTGGGACCTATGTAACTTTGATGTTTATGAATGGAAATGATTTATTATTAAACGACGCGATTTTTATGCGTTGTCTATGATGTGAGTAATGTGCTATCCCGTAACACCAACTAGTCTTCCGCTGTATTGAGTTGTATAAATTTGGGGGTGTTACAAGGTGGATAACAAAAGGCAAGGCAAGACCAAAGTCATAATAAAAGCTTCATGGCGAAGTTGAATAAAAGATGGAGGTAAACCAAAGATAATAAGGCCCTTCCGTTATGGGGCGTATAAAAGTCTTGGTAATAAGTCTCATGTTCAAAACCGTTATAAAACCGTGTTTATCGATTCTTCTTGTCAACTTAATTTTTTGACATCGTTGTCTATTAGGAGGGGTTATTGATTTGATGGTCTTGGTTACACCGTTAGGACTCTATTTTTAGACATAAATCTCTATTATCGCAAAAGTCAAACAATGGATCCTCGTGAAACATTCAAGACAATATAAAATATAAGAGATACAACTTAGGAATAATGGGAGGATAAGTACGTGATTAGGGCATATGAGTAGTGTTAGCATTACTAACTTATAATGACAATGATCTCGTTGCACGCTTGGCATGGAATTAGAGTGAAAATCGAGGACGATGAAATTATTTCTAACGAAGCATTCACGTGTTCTTATTCTATGAACCTAAACGTCCCATTTTGCGATGAAAATCATACATTATGTCTAAAACGCAAGTAGTAGTAGCAATAGTAGTAGTGTAGCTAGTTTATCGTTCAATAAAGTGAATAAAAATGAATTTTGGAGATGCTACGATACTTTATTCTAGCATTGCGTGAGGGCACGGCAATGGCTTAGTATGGGGAGTGATGAGACTGCTTTTATACATAGTCTCATCGTCCAAAAAAGACTTAAAATGCATTAAATATCATCAAAATACCCATATATATGCTTGTGTTTGTTTCTTGTGTATTTTAGGTACGGATATTGAGAAAATGACAAAAATCACAAAATCATACAAAAACGAACACGGAAAACGAAGCCGCACAAAGAACCAAGCCCTAATGAAGGATTTTCCCAAGAAAACCTTGAAGATTTGAAGAATTATGAAGAAGGGTCCTCCAATATGGAAGAATTGACACTTTATACCCTTGTATCTTCATAATTACAAGATTGGTCCCTAAAGTTTGTCAAAATTACAAAAAGGGCCCTCCACTTTGAAGAATTGGCAAGTTTAGCCCCTCAACAAAGCTAAATTGTCAATCACTATCCTCCATAAAGTCAAATATATCATGAAGTCCTTCAAAGTACAAGAAATTACAAGTTTGGTCCTTTGAAAATCCCAAAATTACAAAACGGACCCTTAACTTTCAACATTTGGAAAAAATGGTCCCTCAATCATTATGACTTGGCAAATTCAGTCCTCCAAAATATCAAATATGCAAGTCAAGACCATTATCCATCAACAAAATGCCAAAACAGTCCTTCAAGTATCACAAAATGGCAAGAAATACCCCTGAAAATACTTTGGAAAAGTATTTGGGGCAAAAGTGTGAAAAAAGAAACTTTAATAACAAAGGGATTCAGATTTTTGGGCTTTATTTACAAAGTGAAGGAAGAAAGGAAGGTGAGGGACTTAAGTTGGCCAGACAACATTGTTACCTAGACCAACCACATTCTGCCACGTGCCCCACTACACACTCTCCTCCAATCACAACCCACCCTTCCTCCATGTCACCATCCCACTCACCAACCGGTTTAACTTAATATTAATTAAGTTTAAACACGCGCCAAACATGTATTTAAACCCAAAACAAGATCAAAAACCTGTTCTTGGTGTTCTTAATCCAAATTGGGGATTTCTTAATTACTTGGAATTAATCCTTAATCTTTTCCAGATTTAAGATTAAGGATGTCATTATCATAACCCAACTTATAAACTTGACAACTCACCACCCCTTTGTCCCACACGTGCCTCCCCTGCTACAAAAATGAGTAAGAAGACAAGAATTGGCCAGTCATCCAACGTCCCACAATTATGCTTACTTTCTAAGCTTGTTACAGGCCTTTGGATCACCTTTTTGCTTGCCAGCTATCACTACACAACAAGAATCCGTCACATGATTCTTCAAGATATTCAAACAAGACAAGGGCATTTCTGGAAGTTCCATGCTTAGGGTTTTTACATTTTCAGCTTTCTAGGACCATGTACACCCTCTATATAAAGGGTCTAGCTCATTACATTTATCCTTGCTCTTGAATATTCCTAAGTTCACTTTTCTGTAAATCCTTTTCAATATTAATGAAATGTGTTTGAAATGTTGAAGAAAGCTCAAGTGCCATTGTTATAATCTGCTTATTATTGTTCTTTGTTCATTATTCTTGAATCAAAACCTGTTTTCAAAAGAGGAGTGTGCAAAAGTTTGCACATTTTCTTCATTTTCTTGATATTTTGCTAAGTTCTTGGTCTATCTTGGAATTCTTGGGCTAGGTGTGGTGGAGCTTATAACTTGGGGATAATCAAGTGTGGAGGACAAGAGTTGCATTAATCAAGAAGTTTTCAAGTTTCTGTTTTTATAATTGTGCTTCTAACTTTGTTGATTCTTAGCAGGCTTTGTTGTGGAAGCTTGTGCTTGTTCTTGCTAGCACATAAGCTCAAAATCCGTGGGTGTGGATGTACATCCATGAGGTACACACCCTTAATCCAAAATCTGAAAATATTTTGGATATTTGTGATATTTGAGTGTTGCCTATGTTCTTGTGTATTTTGTGGCTTAATCTTGCTTGAATCTGTTGTTCTTATCTGTTATTGTGTTAATTTAGGCTTGGGTAGTCTTAAATCTCACTTTTGATTTGAAAAACTTGGTTTTGAAAAGTTAAAGGGGTGTTTGGGATTACCTGTTTGTGATTGAATCTTGTTATTGTGTTTGTGGAAGTTAGTATTTGTGCTCTATATCTGATATACACTTGTTTGAGAGTGTTTTGCTGCAAGTTTTGTGGTTTGAAACCTTAAATCAAAGATTGTGCTATAACTTATTGAGTTTGACTGTTTTTGACCTAAAATGTAACACCCCCAAATATACACAATTCAATACAGCGGAAGAGTCGTTGGTGTTACGGGATAGCACATTACTCACATCATAGAAAACGCTTAAAAATCGTGTCGTTTATTAATAAAGCATTTCCATTCATAAATATCAAATTTACATAGGTCCCAAGTCATGGTTATTTCATACAATTTTACAAAAGATTTGAATGGAAATTGTTATTTAAGTGCGGGCCATGCATTCTTGTTGTCTTCCCGAGAATTACCTTCAAGTACCTGAGACAAAACATGTTAAAAGAAAAGGTCAGCGATAACGCCAAGTGAATTCATAGATTTTAATAAAATCCATCAATATAACATCGGTATAAAATTATTACCGAAAATCATTTTGTACAAATCATTGTAATAGGCCATAAAATAGCCAAAGTCATTTTATATAAATCCTTATCAAAAATTATAATATAGCCTTTTGCCTTCAAAATCATTATACGAACCATTGTCGTTAAAAACATCATACAATACGTTTTATAACGTTGTATAGATTAAATAAAACCGTTATATGAAAATGGTTATTTAAAACCAAAACACGAACATAACATCAATAATAAGACCCCGTATTGTTAGTCAGGCAATATATTGTAGTTCAATGCATAAAGCAGTATCTCGTTATTTTTGGATTATTATAAGCCGCATGACATTGTTACCTTACTATAACCAACAACGGGTAGCTAGCCCGAAACTCAATTTTCCCATCTAAGTTAGCGTGTCGTCACAATAATCACGCTTGTGTAAATCTTCTCATACATAAATTCGCTTACCAATCAATGTAGCACGACGGGGATCAACCGTCAAGGCGCGAACTGGGGTGATCGTCCCCAAATAGTACTATTATATGCATAAGCGTCTACCAAATCCCGGTAGTTCACAATTCATGCTAATGGGACTTTTAGTGACATAACCTAACTTTAATAATCCATTTCATTTCATCTATCGGGTCATTTAATCATTCATCTGGTCATACAATCATTCGGGTCCAAATCAATAAACAGACAATCGGGACAACTACTGTCCTATTTCATAAAAACTAACATGTTATCTCCCTCGCGGGTTTATAAAACATTTCATAAAAATATTTAAAATAGTGCGAGGCTATGAACTCACGTTGATGTAGGAAGGCGGATTATCGGCTACGGGCGTGCTTCGGTCACGGAAACCTGTATAAATAATAATCGGTCTTAGACTTTTGTCCAATGACTTTATCAAAATAACAAATATACATATGATGATTTTGTACATATGATGATGACCAAGTGGGTTTATATATTCTTATTTACTCATTTAGTGTTTATGTATTGGTAGCTTCTTACTAGTTTACTAGTTTTACCTATTTACATGTTTTAAGTCCAATGAGCTTATTATAAGTTCTTTAACTTGTATTAGTCCTTTTTATACTTGTATTATCAGTATTTATACTTTACATGTTGTGCCCAAATGGGTTAAGCCCAATAAATGAGTTTATAAGTGTTTTAGCCCATTTTGTTGTATTATTAGTCCAATAACGTTAACTTAGCCCGTTAATGTCCGTATGTTTTATAGTTCGGGTTTTATTGGTTTTTACTTGTTATATATGTTTATATATCAGTATATGAGTTTTATAAAGTTTACATTAGACGGGTCCAACCGTCTAAGTTTTATTTAGCAAAAACGTTAATTTTACGGTAATAGCCGAAAAAGTCGTAAAAATCATGTTTATAGTTTTATAACTTAAAAAACTTATCAAATTACCATTTTTATAAAATGTATCATTTATTTATCATTGTACATATTTATATAAATGTATTATATAAGTTAGTGGGTTTTAATTCACATTTTATACTATTTTTATTTGAGTGCTTATATAATACTATTATACTTTAATTTCCAAAATCTGATTTTTATCTTCATTTTCACCAAAACTGCCATATCTAGAGTTTTATATGGAGATAGAAGCTCAAATTGTTATGACATAAACTACATGATATGTTCTCCATTTAACCCTTCTATATCTACTGTTGAATCAGCTTCTAAGTATTTTCTAAAAATCGTCCAAAACAGTGAACTCAGATTTGTACTCTAAACTTGTTTTGATCATATCTCACTCATCCTAATGATTCCATCGCATGGCCAACTCTCACATGTGTACAAGACATATTACTTACTGTATATTGCTTCTACTTTGCCATTTTATCAGTCTAACATGTGGTTCTTTACTGTTTTATACAGCCAACAATCTAAACAAGATTTTAGCCTTGTTTCTTATAGTTTTTCATCTTTTTAAGCATGTTTATCAACACCAAATCCCCACACAATATTTTTAATCATCATTCATCATCATATACATATACATAAGTAAAAGAAATACAAGATTACATAATCAAAAATAACAAGAGGATGAGGAGAACAATCTTTATACCACCATGATGATGTAGGTTGTGATCAAAACATGGATTTTGATGGAGAAACTTGTGAATAACCAAGACCATCTTCAAGACCACCATTCTTCATGAACACCTTGTGGAAAATCAGCCCCAAGACTCCATGGAAACTCCTCCTTGGATGTTATAATCACCACCAATCAATAGGGCTTCAAAAGGGCTTCAACTTATGTATGAATAACATAAGGTTTATGGTTAAATTTGATCAATGATGGTGTTTGATGGGTGAGATGGGACGGAAATTTTAGAGAGGATGGGAGAGTTTCTAGCTTGTTTTGTATGGTGAAAATGAACAAGTGGTTTTAAGTTTAGTGGTTTTGTTGGTAGCTTAGCTTACATTGTAAGCTTAAGACAAGTGTTAGCTTATAGTTTACAACTTGACACATCAAGTGTTGAGGTGTTGTGTTGTAGCCATGGGTTTGTAGGGGTGGGGCAAGTGTCCCACTTGTCTCATCCCCATTTAATTACGGGTACTCCTCGATTCTAGTTTCCTTGATTTGCGTTCCCTCGGGTCGTTTTATGAAAAACGTTTTTATAAATTATGAATCAACGGCACAAAACGAATCTAATAAAAATTGTTTCATCAAAAACGGAGTTCGAAAACGTAAATACATAATCCTAAGGTTTCCGGTTTAGTTGTAAAGGACGTTAAAATAAAATCGTAAGTCCTAATCTCTTCTCGTAAATTTGTGAGTTTATGAACCAACACAAATTTAAAATCTCAAAATAATATTTACGGACAAATTTTTTTTCTGAAATGTCGAACTGTCACCAAAAACGGTGTATGTAAACGTAAGCACGTAACGTAGAATCCTCCGGTTTAGACGTAGTCGATGCTACTTCAAGACGTAAATCCAAATTTCTTCCCAAAAATAAGTGAGTTCATAATATAACATTAAAATAATGTTTTCAATTAAATATTGAGAATAAAATATCAACCATAAATTGACGGATTGTCACAACATTTACCCTTAAACAGGATCTTTGTCCTCAAAGATCATCTTACTACTCGCTTCTTATAGAGTAAAAGCCATGTGGGTATTTCCTCCACATTCGGTCTTTTCTCACAAGTGTAATCCATTACAACCAGCGAGTTTCATTAAACATAACTACGGGAATAAGATCAGGCTTATTGTTGACTTACTTTCTCTATCCATGATGTTCACGGGTTTCTGATGAATGCATCTTTTCACCGATCTAAACTTCATTAAGGAATAGTCAGATTTTCACTTGATAGGCATTTTATCAAGTTCGATATACGAAACATAATTCACGCAGCTCTTGAAGTCCTAGGGTAGATCCAGCTTATATGCCTTTCAAACCAATCTTTTACATCATCTCAATGGTCCCATACAACGAGGACTTATATCCCATGATCTTTCAGATCATCAATTCATTTTTCCATGGTTAAATTTTTTGGCATAACTTCGCTACCCATCTGTCACTTCAAAATCTACATTTCATATTCACATAACCTCCTGCCCACTACCGGAAGTCAATAATCAAATCCT
The DNA here is from genome assembly GCA_025667525.1 of Glebionis coronaria. Taxonomy (NCBI): domain Eukaryota; kingdom Viridiplantae; phylum Streptophyta; class Magnoliopsida; order Asterales; family Asteraceae; genus Glebionis; species Glebionis coronaria. The sequence goes on along the minus strand of CM046879.1, from coordinate 107,766,162 downwards.
AATTTCAACAATCATTTCAGGTCTCGCGGGTCGAGTATTTAGTAAGGTTAGGTTCGCCATCATAGGAAACCTTAAACCTAAAAGACATGTCCAACTCACAATGGGTGTATGTCGGGTGTCTTCATCCCAACTTCTGCTTACAGATGCTCTAATATATATCCTCACAAGATTCGATCTTGATCCTAATACGATAGTTATCAATGATAATCTCTCCAAAGGAAAACGATTATACGGTTTATTACCAAAGGTCAATCATTCAAGCATAAAACAGCACTTATAGTATTTTGTATTGTCACTTTACCTCGTCCCTTCGATTGGGGTGGTACACAGTACTCTCATCAAGATTCGTTCTCAATGACTTCTGAGCAAATCTCTAGAAATTCGATGCGAAGCGAGGATCTAGATAGAGATGATCGATACATGCACACCATGTTTACACAACTCCTTTAAATACAAAAGAGTCAATTTCTTCATCAAGAATCTATCATTAATAGGAATGATATTAGCAGATTTGGTCAGTCTGTCGACGATAACCCAAATCGAATCAAATTCAGATGATGACCTTTGCAATGGCTAGACGTTTACTAATGTATGAGGCAATGTCTGCCTTCACAATTTGCATCAGTACAACTTGTTTAGATAAAGATACACTCAATCAGAAATGATATAAATAGAATACTTATACTTACGAGATTTCAATATGACTAAATCTCAAAATCCTCTATATTCAGGCAACCACAAGCAGCCTTTTATACATTTAACGCCATCGGCTTCTTAATTCTAATGGTTCACATTAGCCGCGAACCACTTTTATTATCAATATTATCCTTCTTACAAGTATCGGCTATTTTTAAATTGTTCGGCAATTTATTTTGCACAGTCATTATTAAGGAACACGTCCTGATTGATTCTTTATCCTTTCTATATTATGTGTTAGTATCTACATTCACCTTCCCTGATGAAATAATTATCATGACCGTATTCATTCAAAATTTCTTTCTTCATATTTTCTAAGTTTTAGTTTTGTCTCCACTATTATTTTATCAGTTTTGCTCAATCCGACGTTTAAAGCGTTGATAATTACTTCAAGTAATTAAATAATAAATATTTAATTTTTATGAAACTTAAACGCAAAAAGTTTTTAAATTTTCTCAGTTTGTCCAATTTTATAAAAATGTTCAAAATAAATTTGAATTTAATTAACACAATTTTTGTTGATTTATCGGAAATAATTTGTAAGATCCGTAAATGTTCAAAAAACCTTCGTTTATTCTTTGATAAAAATTTTCTTAGTTGAAAAGCAAAAATTGTCGTTTCAAATTTTAAGTCATGGTTTAACGGTTTCCTCAATCCCTCTTAGGTTGTCTTGAGGTATACACAAACATTTACCCCTAAACAGGAGTTTAGTTAAATGATTTGTGTATAAGGGAATAATCCCTTAAAAATCCTTTGTTAAAACACTTGTAAGAACATATTTCCATTTTCTTTTTGGTAAAAACCCAAAGCCTTAAAAGGGCTCTAAATTTTTGAAGAGTCAATATAGATTCCATTATTTTATAAATCACACGGTCAATTAATGTAAAGGATTAAGTCTTTCATTACATGTTAAATATTCAAGGTACAGGCTTTCGTTATTCGGCCAATTCAGGGCAGTCTATAAATAATTATTAACTCATTCTTATTCTTAGAAACAAACAAATGATTCTTAGTGATCACGAGCATGAATTTATCAAATTACAGCCTACACACGTGATTCATCAAATTTATGGATGCTACATGTGTATTAGTCAATCCAAACGACATCACGTGAAACTCATAATGTTCATTACAAGTTCTGGATGTAGTGATTGGAATAGATAATCTTTTTCGCGGATGCGAAGTTGATGATAACCATGTCGTGGATCAAATCTTTAGAACATATGCTTGAACCTTGTAAATGATCGAACAATCTATCATCTTGGGTAGTGGATATAGATTTTTAATCGTCAATTTACCTAGTTCACGGTAATCAATAAATAAAAGGAATAATAACACCATAGATCTTCATGATGACGAGCTTGGTAGAATAAAAGCTTTCTCCGACAACTCTCTCAGTTGTACGGTAATTCTTTTAATTCAGATGGTGCTGACATAGGGTGCACATGCCACAGGTGCAACACCGGGAATATAATCAATACCAATTTCAACTTACCTTAATGGCAAAAGTCTAGGTAATTTACCATTAAATACCTCCTAATGTTTCGGATAACAGAAACATATTTTAATAAATTCATATTAGGTTCTTTCTAGATTATAATATCTATGACTAGTTCATAACCATTCACGGTATAATTTCAAGTCTAATTGCAGGATATGGTCATCCATCAAGAATTATTTAGATCACTTTTGATAATCAACATCTTATCATTTAGGGGAATTCTATTCGAGTTCCCATCAATTAAGACAATGTCGTCATGTCATAATCAATAAATCCATTCTACTGGCACTATCAACTTTTCAGTTTTATTGCCGTCGATAAGATGTGAACTTCTCAAAAGACTAATAATAACTCATAATCCTTCACAATTCAAGGATATCTGGAGACATAACTAACCTTAAAAGAGTAAGGTCAACGCATAATCTACGCGAGAGAATTTCAAATCAGGCACAGACGAAAACATTTAACGAATATAAATATATCCCATGTTTTCCTAATTTGGGTACGCATTCGAAAGCTCCTCGGATCGTTACCCAGGTCATTCAAATCAAATCTAATTAGAAGAAATTATAGGAACGTCGATACATCCAATCGGGTATCAACACTCGGTAATCAGATATTTTCCAAAGAATCTCACTACGGGAGAATTGGACAAGAAGGGAATATCAATTGTCAATTAAGACAATATCTATAGATGAGTAAATTCGATTCAGAAGAATAAATGGTACGGGCACATATGTAGGTGTCCCTATCAATATGTCCCTATTTTTCACTTCTTGCAGATCTCTAAAAATTTAATCTTTTACAATCTTCATAGAAAATTTAGTGTTTATTAATAATTTCATGGTGACTACTAATCAGCCTTGCATGGTTACTTCCAAATTGTATGTAGGCGCGCAACTATATACAATTTCAATATTAACGATGCAATACTCAGTTCGTCAAAATTTTATCATCATGTTTATAATAAAAACATTTTCATGTTTAATTCTTAAATAAGAATCAAAAATAAATTTACAAAGATTTTTCTTTGTTATGGAAACAATTAAGTTTTCCAAGATGTTTCATAAACAACTTTACTTCGATAACGATTATTTATAAACCTCACTTTGAATAATCCTTATAGTGATGAAAAATCAATTTTCTCAAAGGATACTGTTTTATCTTTATAAAACAATGAGTGATCTGCAAAAGAGTGATGAAAAGTTGTTCACCAAGAACTAACCACAATATGCTAGGAAATGAGCTTAGCCAAATAATCATGAGGTTCAGGACCTCGATGGCACTCAAAAAGAATAATTCACAACGTAACTCAATTCGAGATGAGTACTTGTTCAATGGTTTCATCACTAATGCGAACATTAGGAACAAGCAAGAAAAGATAGATAACATTGATACATGTAGAATTTAGCAATCAATGGTAGTCTTTTTCATTAATAACAAACAAGTCAAAATTGTACCGTAACACATTACGTGTCACTATGTCATACAATTCTCAGAACTCATCCTACCAACTGATATCTCAGTTAAGTTAGGGATTTTTAAAAGATACCACAATGAATACTAATCTACAAGAGTCATTAGGTGTTCCACGTGTCTCGAAAGATCCATCGGTCCCAATTCAGAAGAAGATTTCTTCAATTTATTTATTGGACACTAGGCATCCTCATTAGTGGACAATGGCCTAGGAACAACCATTAACACGAATCAACAATCAATTAAAACCCTATAATTTAATCACAGAACTTAATGAGTTCCTCTTATCAATCTTATATTCCATACAAGTTAAATTTTACTTTATTCAAGTTTCAACAAATTTTATACTCAATTCGATATCCTACCTCATTTCCCAATACTTCAACTTTATTTTTAAACCTTAAAAGGGCAATAAAAGCTCGATATGAACAACACTTAATTTCCAATCCTATAGTTCCTTCATCAATAGTTATCAAATGAGTTACTAGTATTAAATGACTCACACATTCAATTAGACTTCTCGGAAAGGTACTAGTGGCATGAGGCTTTTGGGTAATGGTTCCAATGACAGCCTCAAGTGCAACATTCACCCTTTTGACTTCGAATTTAAGAATTGGGTGACAACGAATCAGATGGCACCTTTCTAGGTGGTAACGTTTTTATCAAACTCCACTCTATAAGGAAAGATCGTGATGTCATCGATATCAGATTTAATCTCGCCAATTCTTCTTCAATATCACAATCAACTAATATCTACATTTCTACGAATATCAACCATTTTGTTAGGATCATAAATATCCGCAACTTGGTTTAGATCAAGAATAGCTAGAATTCCTACGGGAAAAGCTTCGATTAATTTACTATGGGATTTAGGGTTCCTTGTGACAATCTACGTCGTATAAATACCTCGTATAAATATTAAAATAATCATCAAACAATCATGTAATCAAATTACATCATATATATATATATAATCCAAGTTATATATATATATTAAAATAACACTTCTCAGTCTGGCCTTGTCGGTAACTCGGGAATTCTTCGGCACCGTTATAGTCAAAAGATTTTTAGACATTTTTAGAAAAATTTTTATAGTTAAAAGATTTTGAATGTTTTATTCAAAACCTTGGTTTTAAAAATCTTTCGTTCTCTATAACGAGAGCTCTGGTACCAAACTGTAAACCCCCAAATATACACAATTCAATACAACGGAAGAGTCGTTGGTGTTACGGGATAACACATTACTCACATCATAGACAACGCTTAAAAATCGCGTCGTTTATTAATAAAGCATTTCCATTCATAAATATCAAATTTACATAGGTCCCAAGTCATGGTCATTTCATAAAATTTTACAAAAGATTTGAATGGAAATTTTTATTTAAGTGCGGGCCATGAATTCTTGTTGTCTTCCCGAGAATTACCTTCAAGTACCTGAGACAAAACATGTTAAAAGAAAAGGTCAGCGATAACGCCGAGTGAGTTCATAGAGTTTAATAAAATCCATCAATATAACATCGGTATAAAATTATTACCGAAAATCATTTTGTACAAATCATTATAATAGGCCATAAAATAGCCAAAGTCATTTTATACAAATCCTTATCAAAAATCATAATATAGGCTTTTGCCTTCAAAATCATTATACGAACCATTGTCGTTAAAAACATCATACAATACGTTTTATAACGTTGTATAGATTAAATAAAAACCGTTATATAAAAATGGTTATTTAAAAGCAAAACACGAACATAACGTCAATAATAAGACCCCGTATTGCTAGTCAGGCAATATATTGTAGTTCAATGCATAAAGCAGTATCTCGTTATTTTTGGATTATTATAAGCCGCATGACATTGTTACCTTACTATAACCAACAACAGGTAGCTAGCCCGAAACTCAATTTTCCCATCTAAGTTAGCGTGTCGTCACAATAATCACGCTTGTGTAAATCTTCTCATACATAAATTCGCTAACAAATCAATGTGGCACGACGGGGATCAACCGTCAAGGCGCGAACTGGGGTGATCGTCCCCAAATAGTACTATTATATGCATAAGCGTCTACCAAATCCCGGTAGTTCACAATTCATGCTAATGGGACTTTTAGTGACATAACCTAACTTTAATAATCCATTTCATTTCATCTATCGGGTCATTTAATCATTCATCGGGTCATACAATCATTCGGGTCCAAATCAATAAACAGACAATCGGGACAACTACTGTCCTATTTCATAAAAACTAACATGTTATCTCCCTCGCGGGTTTATAAAACATTTCATAAAAACATTTAAAAGAGTGCGAGGCTATGAACTCACGTTGATGTAGGAAGGCGGATTATCGACTACGGGCGTGCTTCGGTCACGGAAACCTACATAAATAATAATCGGTCTTAGACTTTTGTCCAATGACTTTATCAAAATAACAAATATACATATGATGATTTTGTACACATGATGATGATCAAGTGGGTTTATATATTCTTATTTACTCATTTAGTGTTTATATATTGGTAGCTTCTTACTAGTTTACTAGTTTTACCTATTTACATGTTTTAAGTCCAATGAGCTTATTATAAGTTCTTTAACTTGTATTAGTCCTTTTTATACTTGTATTATCAGTATTTATACTTTACATGTTGTGCCCAAATGGGTTAAGCCCAATAAATGAGTTTATAAGTGTTTTAGCCCATTTTGTTGTATTATTAGTCCAATAACGTTAACTTAGCCCGTTAATGTCCGTATGTTTTATAGTTCGGGTTTTATTGGTTTTTAATTGTTATATATGTTTATATATCAGTATATGAGTTTTATAAAGTTTACATTAGACGGGTCCAACCGTCTAAGTTTTATTTAGCAAAAACGTTAATTTTACGGTAATAGCCGAAAAAGTCGTAAAAATCATGTTTATAGTTTTATAACTTATAAAACTTATCAAATTACCATTTTTATAAAATGTATCATTTATTTATCATTTTACATATTTATATAAATGTATTATATAAGTTAGTGGGTTTTAATTCACATTTTATACTATTTTTATTTGAGTGCTTATAAAATACTATTATACTTTAATTTCTAAAATCTGATTTTTATCTTCATTTTCACCAAAACTGTCATATCTAGAGTTCTATATGGAGATAGAAGCTCAAATTGTTATGACATAAACTACATGATATGTGTTCCATTTAACTATACTATAGCTACTGTTGAATAACCTTATAAGTAGTTTCTAAAAATCGTCCAAAACAGTGAACTCTGATTTGTACTCTAAACTTGTTTTGATCATATCTCACTCATCCTAATGATTCCATTGCGTGACCAACTCTCACATGTGTACAAGACATATTACTTACTGTATAATACTTTGCCATTTTATCAGTCTAACATGTGGTTCTTTACTGTTTTATACAGCCAACAATCTAAACAAGATTTTAGCCTTGTTTCTTATAGTTTTCATCTTTTTAAGCATGTTTATCAACACCAAATCCCCACACAATATTTTTAATCATCATTCATCATCATATACATATACATAAGTAAAAGAAATACAAGATTACATAATCAAAAATAACAAGAGGATGAGGAGAACAATCTTTATACCACCATGATGATGTAGGTTGTGATCAAAACATGGATTTTGATGGAGAAACTTGTGAATAACCAAGACCATCTTCAAGACCACCATTCTTCATGAACACCTTGTGTAAAATCAGCCCCAAGACTCTATGGAAACTCCTCCTTAGATGTTATAATCACCACCAATCAATAGGGCTTCAAAAGGGCTTCAACTTATGTATGAATAACATAAGGTTTATGGTTAAATTTGATCAATGATGGTGTTTGATGGGTGAGATGGGACAGAATTTTTAGAGAGGATGGGAGAGTTTCTAGCTTGTTTTGCATGGTGAAAATGAACAAATGGTTTTAAGTTTAGTGGTTTTGTTGGTAGCTTAGCTTACATTGTAAGCTTAAGACAAGTGTTAGCTTATTGTTTACAACTTGACACATCAAGTGTTGAGGTGTTGTGTTGTAGCCGTGGGTTTGTGGGAGTGGGGCAAGTGTCCCACTTGTCTCATCCCTATTTAATTACGGGTACTCCTCGATTCTAGTTTCCTCGATTTGCGTGCCCTCGGGTTGTTTTACGAAAAACGTTTTTATAAATTATGAATCAACGGCACAAAACGAATCTAATAAAAATTGTTTCATCAAAAACGGAGTTCGAAAACGTAAATACGTAATCCTAAGGTTTCCGGTTTAGTCGTAAAGGACGTTAAAATAAAATCGTAAGTCCTAATCTCTTCTCGTAAATTTGTGAGTTTATGAACCAACACAAATTTAAAATCTCAAAATAATATTCACGGACAAATTTATTTTCTGAAATGTCGGACTGTCACCAAAAACGGTGTATGTAAACGTAAGCACGTAACGTAGAATCCTCCGGTTTAGACGTAGTCGATGCTACTTCAAGACGTAAATCCAAATTTCTTCCCAAAAATAAGTGAGTTCATAATATAACATTAAAATAATGTTTTCAATTAAATATTGAGAATAAAATATCAACCATAAATTGACGGATTGTCACATAAAATTTTGGGAAAACCTATAGTTTATGCATGTTTAGGGATAAAAGCTGTTTAAACATCATTAATATAACATACTTGATAGATATGAGGTGTTGAATCTGGCTTGTGTGTCAAATACATTAGCAAAGTGAAAAACTGCATGTTCTTGTGTTCATCAGTAAATTAAGGTGCTTGAATCTTGCTTAATTCTTTGAATCATTGCATGAAACTTGTTTAGACTTGCTTATTTAAGTTTAATATAGCTTGTGTGTGCATTTGGTTGAATTTGGCTGGTTGATTTGTGCTAAAATTGCTTTTTGAACCTAAACTGCTTACTTCTTCATGTATGTGCAATATCTGGTACTTTATTGATTAAACTGTATCAATTGGGTGTTTGTGGTTGTGATATATTGTTCTTGACTCCTTTTGATCCAAAGATCATTTGGGTGCCTTTGTGTAATCTGAATCTCCAAAAAAGTCACTAAAGACAAAAAGTCAAACAAGTCAAGCAGTGGAAAAAGTTTCCACTGCTCAACACCCAAAACTAGCCCCTGCTAGTGTAAAATTGAACTCAGCTTATCAATAAGCTATTTTAGCTTATCCAGACTTGCAACAACTTATTTTTTGTGATAGATCTTCATTATTTGACCCATTTGATTAGACTGGAGCTTATTGGACTTTGACTTTGACTTTGACTTTTTACTAGAAAACCAACTTATTTGACTTTTACATAAGTGCTTATTAGCTTTTTCCAGCTTATTGAGTCAACTTATTTGAAAACTCTTTGTCGATTTTGCTTAATTAAGTCATTTGAAAGCTATAGAAACTTGAATCAGCACTTGGGGTGGCCTAGAACTCAAAAATGACTATTTTGTCATTTTCTGTAGATTGCTTATTGCATTTTCAGGCTTATTCCTTGGGCTTATTTCAAATTTCTTTTTACAGAAGTCTTATCTAGGACAAAAGAAGCTTGTGTGTCTAATTTCAGCTTATGGCATTGGCTTATAGCTTAATGGGCCAAAAAGCCCATTAAGAATAAGATGTTTGGTATAAGCTAGCTTATTTCACACTTTCAGCTTTTGGGCCTTTAGAAAAAAATTGTTTAAAATCAAATTTTGAGTCAAGTAGTGCTTTTTGGGCTTATTTTGGACACTTCTTTATATTGGGCCCAAATTTGGCCCAATAAGGATCTGTTTTGGGTTTAGCCCATTTTCTAGGCCCATTAAGGGTATTTAGGTAAATTTCACTTTCATTTCTGAGTTATTTAGGTTAAATTAAGCTAGTTTGCAAGTTTCTAGAAATTTTTATGATTTTTGGATTTTTAATGATATTTTAATATTATTTTATTGTTAAAAATTAAAAGTCTGATTTTCTAAGTTTTTATATTTTTCCTAGATTGTAGACACTTAAATAGGAATTTTGCAACTTTCCAAATATTTTTAGGGTCTTTTAATTATTTTCTAGAATTAATTTAAGTTTTAAGTGATTTTAGTAGTTTTTAATTGTTTTAAAATAGTTTTTAGAGGTTTTAAAATTTTGAAAAATACTTTTTAGCTTTATTAGGGTATTTTTGAGGTTTACAAACTTTAAGATCTTGTTTTGGACTTTTTAATAGTTAATATTGATTTTTAGGGCTTTAATTAGCATTAAAAAGTCATTATTTAATTAATTAAAAGGTTTTGGCAAGTTTGGATTTTTTGTAAACTCTTAGAATATTATTTTGGATTTTTGGTAATTTTTATGAATTTTTAGGGTGAAATTTTAATTTGAGTGCTTTTTACGGTTTTACGTGTACACCTTTTTCGTCTTAGTTTAATCCGTTTTCGTAACCGTCATTCTCTTCTAATCTCATTTCTATTTTTCTTTCTCAAAAATATAATCACAAATTAATCCAAATCATTACACACATAACACACTAGCCTCCTTGAGAACAAACTCATTTTAGGGTCATAACTTGTGGTTTTCCTAAACTACTTGTTAATACTTGCCCTAATTGCCTTGTTTTCCTAAACAAGTGCTAATTTACTACACATCAGCATCCTCTTTAGTAAGCAATTTGCACTTGTCTAACCGAGAAGGATAAGCGATGTTGGGTTTAGGTGGTGTGGGTGTAGCAGGTAAAGGTTGAGATGTTGATGGTTTAGAGGTGGTTGGTGGGGTTGGTGGAGGGTTTTTCTTGGGTACCTCTTCATTAATAGGTGTAGATGCTAATGCAGAGCTAGTACTAGTTGTGGTAGCAGGAGGGATACATGGGGATGGAGGAGGTGTAGATGGAGTAACGGGAGGAGGGGTAGAAGGTCCTACTAGACTTGCTCCACTTCGGGTAGTAATAGCACTCACATTCGCTCTAGGGTTTGTTTCGGTGGTAGAAGGAAGAGCACCTTGGGGGCGAAGGGTTTGTAACATTTGAACGAATTTACTATCCGTGGACTCTTGAATTTGTCTAGTAGATTCTTGCATTGCTTGCATGATTTTTTCATGTTCATTCAACTTTTGCAAAACCAAGTCCATTGGCGGATGAGGTAAATTGAACCCTTGTTGTTGAAAACTTTGGTTTGGGTATTGGTTATAAGGTGGAAAACCTTGAGGATTGAAACCTTAGTGTTGAAAACCTTGGTTTTGCATGTGATAGTTACCCTGATTTGCATTTGAGCCCCTCACATTCGCATTACCTTGAAAATTAGCTCTTGGCGGCCCTTGGTTGTTTTGGTTAGGTTGTGGTGGTCTTTGTTGAAAACCGGGTGGAGCCAAGTAATTTGTCGAGTTGTAAGACAAGTGATTAACATCGACATTAGGCTTGAAATGAACTCTCTCGGTGTTGTTGTAAGCATACACTTCCCCGTGAGATTGATCAAAAGCTTTATCACAATTAGCATAAGAGTGTGGCCCACCACAAGTTTCACAAGTTATATTAATAGCATTGTTATTTTTGGCATTGTTAACGGCTTGTAAAGCAAGTGCTTCAACAACCTTAGTAAGCTTATCAAGTCTCCTTTCGGTGTCACTAGTGCTAGCACTAGCCACATTAGCCCGAACACTTTTGGTTTGCATTTTTAGATTTATTCTCAATAATATCCCATGCGGCATTAGAAGACTTAACCAAAATATTACCCCCCGAGGCAATATTTAGTGAATCTTGGTCATTCATGCTTAAACCATTGTAAAAAGTGTTAATTTGATGCACTTTTGTAAAACCATGTTGTGGACACTTTCTTAAAAGTTCCTTAAAACGGTCCCAAGATTCATTAAATGTCTCACCGTACTTTTGTTCAAAGTTAATGATTTCATTCCGCAAAGCGGTAGTACGTGAGGGTGGGAAAAAGTAGTTGATGAATTTGGTCTCTAAATCCGACCATGTAAGAATACTTTGTGGCGGTTCCTTATCAAGCCAATGCCGGGCTTGTCCCTCTAAGGAGAAAGGAAAGAGTTGCAAGTGAATTACCTCTTGTGAAACCCCATTAAACTTGACCGTATTAGTGAGTTGAAGAAACCTTTTGATATGGTCATAAGGATCATCAAGTGTACGCCCCAAGAATGGTTGAGCAGAGACCATTTGAATGAAGCCGGATTTGAGCTCAAAGTTGTTGGCTCCAATCTCGGGTATGACAATAGCATCGGTGTTGCCCTCTACGTGCGATTGCAAAAGCTCGATCATTGGTCGATTGTCCATGGTGACAATAGGTTGAGTTTCGACATCGGCTTGAGTTGCTTTCTTCTTACGAGCACGGGTACGCATACACACCTACAAAAGGAAAAGAAAGATAGACAAGAAATATTTTTGGATTTTTATGTTTTTCTATATTTTTTTTGGATTTTTGAAAATTTTATATTTTTTAGGATTTTTGAAATTTTTTGAAAATTAGACAAGAAAAATAACGTTAAAGAGTGAACGGATCTCAAAATCCAACGCGTCTCTCACTAAAAACCGTTAATCTTAACGAAAAGAGCCGGCAGCGGCGCCATTTAATAACTAGATTTTACATAGTTATAAAAATTCGTTGTTCCGGTCTTTTCGAATTGACTAAGGTTGAAAGTGCGACTCAGTCGTTCTTGGTGGAATATAAAGGGAAAAGGTTATCTATTGTAAACTACGAGTAAAATGAAAATGTAAATATCGTTAAGTAAAGTGGAAGTTGAAATTTAAAACTAAAATTTAATACTTGAAAAGTAAATGACGAAAAATTAAAAACTTTAAAAAGTAAATTTTGAAAACTTAATATTATACAACTATTGCCAACTTCCAGGTGAGTTTACAGGCCCATATAAACTATTGATAAACTTTTCCTCTACGGGGGAGAAAACATGGCATTATTTTATTGGACATAACGGAATTGTATAAACTTGACTACGATTGACTATTATAGAAACTGTTAAATTGTTGTAAATTACCCTAATGTTATAAATAGATCTATTTGGGATTGACCATCCCCATCTGGGTGAGTCATGCTCATTGTGCCTTGGCCGGACAACAGATGTATACCATGTTGGAACTGGGTTTGGGTGTCTTTTTGTAGGACACTACGATCTCATCTGTTGTTGACTATGGAAGGTTAAGCTTCAGTTTCGAGTAATAGAAAATGTAATCAACCTTTTAGTAAAAATGCTTTGTTCATTGTTACTTCCATGATTGATGTATGTCCAAACTAATTATTACTAAACCTGTAAATTTACCAACTTTATGTTGACCCTCTAAGCATGTTTTTTTTAGGAAAATGAAGTTAGTACGTGGTGTGTGCATGGACTCAAGCATTATTTTAATCTGCATTGTAGGACTCGTCAAGGGTTCTATTTGGGGAAAATAAACAATCTACTTTTCTTATGTTGAAGACAATTTTATAAATTTGTACAATGATCATGTAATATGTTTTGAATAATCTCTTATCTTTTGCTCTATGAACTATGTGCTATCGATCCACCCTTGTGACATCTCCGTTGATAATTCCGCATATTTTGACCCTACCCGAGGTGTCACAGAGAATGGTATTAGAGCATTAGTTATAGAGAACCAGATAAATTTTTAAATAAAATAAAAATAAAGTGATTTTTCTTTTATTTAAAACTGGACTATAACTTTATAAAAATCTTTTGGGATTTTTTTGGGACCGTATTAGTTAAGCATGTTGATCGTAGGGCATTTTGTGCTACGTGAGTTAAGTTTTGATTGTTAAATAAACTGGTTAAATGATTATATATATAAGTATTAATATATATATATCTAACCTTAAAACACTGCGTTATTGTTTAAAAGGGTATACTTCATAAAACTTGTAACCAAAAATAATATTTTTCCTTTGTTTGTAAGCTTATACTTATTTCAAATTTAAAATAATATTATTTTCAGAGCATCATGACTCCGCCTACTGCACCTCCGACTCTCCTACCAGTGGTAGCTCCTGTCCCAGCTATCCCTTCATCACCATGATCAGTACAGTGTGGATGGTTATCGGCCTCGGATTCAGAGGATGACCAGACTATCGAAGTTGTACTTCCCGAGGACCCTTTTTCTGCTCCAACATCAGCTATACTGGTCCCCACCTCTATGGAGGAGGACCGGGTATCTCCTGACCTACCATCTTCTGTACCTTCATCATTACCACTGGGCTATTTTCTCGAGTCTATACCCGACTCCACTTTCCAGATCGGGGAGGGATCCGGGGCGGGACATGCCGATCCTATCCAGGCCCAGCTCACCGCATTGGCCGCACGCCAGGAGCGAGAGATATCAGACCTTCGCAGCCTGTTGACAGCAGGTTAACTGGGCTACACTGCCATCCATGAGCGTATCGACTCTCTTACTCACACTATCAGGGGAGAAGCCCAGGTAGCCAGAGGTGTTCAGCTAGGACTGACGAGGCATTACAATGGCTATTGGAGGAGAACTATCGTTTCCATCAGCATATTCAGGTCATGGAGAGTCTTCAACATCAGACCCATGTTGCTCTATCTGCTCAGGAGCAGTCCCTGTCTATTTTCTTTGACCTTGCCACCGTCCGACACAATAGGGTTACTACGGAGATGGCTTATCTTCGAGGGGCCGTCGACAGACTTAGGACCCAGATTCTGATAGCATTCCGTATGCTTAAGGAGGCCCGAGCGACAGTTCAGACATTATGGAGTACCAGGAGAGCATCTGCAGCTTCACCAGCCCCACCAACACCAACCTCATCCAGCAGACCACCTAGGCAGGAGTAGAGTAGATGTACTAGATTTCTTGTACATCATGACCAGCTTATGGGTTGTACCCTAGCTATCATGGTATAGGACTTTTGTACTTTTATTTCGTTTCAGCTTTTGTGATGTATCCCTGTACTGTACCTTCCTTTTTCGAACATGTGTTTTTGGATATGATGTACTTAAGACAATGTGTACCACTACCCAGGACAAGGCTAGCTAAGCCTTTGTCTTGGATTTGCTATGCTCGATGAATGTTTAATTCCTTACGGAAATTTGCATGTAATCATTTTCTTATGTTATATCTGTTATGCAATGTATTATATTATGAGATCTTGACATGTTATCCAGTTTGTTATGAAATCAATGCATGAATTTTCCCCGTGCAAATAATATAAAAATTGTACTAACACTTGAACTAATAATCTCATTTTGTGTATGATTATAGACAATGGTGATTACTCGATCAAATCTCAATAATCACTACAACAAAATGAAGCTAATGCAACAATTTACAAGCAACACTTTTAAATATGTTGCTTTTTATATGAGATTGAACATTAAGCAACACTTTTAAATTAAGTGTTGCATTTTTAGATCTAATACAACATATTTTAGAAGTTCTACAAACCTTTTAAAAAAAGTAGTCCATCTTAAAATCAATCTTTGGGCGGCCTCACTCTAAAAATGAAATTTTATGTTAAATTTTTCCCGCTCTTGGAAAAGTAATTTTCCCCAAATCAACTTCCCCCTTTCTCACCATACCTAAAAAAAAAATTGAATCTCTTAAACCTCTTTCATATCTCTCCTATCACCACTCCATTATCACCTCTTTCATATCTCTTATCTCTCTCGTATCACACCTTGTAATATTGGTAACCACTATATCATCACCTTGTTGCTTCTCTATTATTAGTTTTGGAACCAAGATTGCTTGACTCTAAATCCCTTATCACGGTATCAAATTAAAACTACTTCTATAGCAATAAGTAGCATATTATCATATTTGAGTTGTATTTTTATTATGTTATGTAAATAAGTAGCATAATTTTTAAGTTGTTATTTTTTTTAAGTCTTAAAGAAGCCTAATTGTATTGTCATTGTTTGTATTGGGCGTGAAATCAATGGACGGATATTTTATTGCTATCTGGAACTGTGTATGAATTAAGTTAACCAATTTCAAAATAAACTCTATGAATGATACTCTCTCTCTCTCTAAAAAAAACTTCCCTCAACAACCCCAGACCTAAAGACAGCCGGCGTGTCGAAGCCCCCTTCCCTTTTTTCTTTCTATTATCTCTTCTTCTCATAAAACATAAAGTTTTTTCCGTCTCTTTTTATTCGAAAAGTTAAATCATTTAGATCCCTTTGACATCTAACCAGTGAGAAATGGTGAGGTTGTGAGGCAGTTCAGATCATGAAGATGGCAAGGTTTTGAGATTGTTCTAGTTGTGAGAATAGTGTGGTCGTGAGTTGGTTATGCTAGGGTGGGATTATCATTGCCAAGACAGTGAGGCCGTGAGATAGTTAGGTTGGGAAGATGGTGAAGCCGTGGGATGGTTCAGTTTTGTGGAGAGGAGATGGTGGTTGTGAGGTGGATCAGATCCCCATAGGTGGTGTGGTTATGAGTTTGGTGAGGCAGTCGAGAAGTTAAGTGCGTGGGATGTGTGATCTTGAAGATGAGATGGCGGGAGGTTTAGTTCGGGTAACAGTGAATTCGTGAGTTGGTTCGGGTCGTGAGATGGTCTGGTCAAAGAATTGAGGTCATGAGATGTTTCATGGAAAGGGAAAGTTATGTGAGCTAGTGAGATTTCCTGTTGTGGAGGTGTCCTGGTCAAGAGATAGTAAAGTCGTGAGTTGGTTAGGGTCGTGAGATGGCGTTGTCATGGAGATAAGGTCTTGAGCTGTTTTGTGTTGTGGTTAGTTATGTGAGGTGGTGAGATGTCGGGTCGTGGAGTTGGACTAGTAAATAGATGGTGAAGTCGTGAGTTGATTTGGGTCTTGAGATGGTTTGGTCATGGAGATGAGGTCTTAAGCTGTTTCCTGAAAATGGTGAGTTTTTTCGGTGGTGAGATGTCTGATCGTGGTGGGATTGGCCTGGCCAAGAGTTGGCGAGGTCATGGTTTAAGTCATAAGCACTATGCAAATAGGGAGGGATCAAGCGTACGAACTTGGGTTATTCATTAGTTGTTATAAGCACTTGTGAAATTGTGATTATAAATGGGCAACAAGAATTTATGCCTTAAGTGTCGAGGCATGTACCATGTAAGAAAGTACTTCAATGATGCTATTTGAAATTGTTTATTCAATGCCTTATGTTTTGTTGCAATGTAAGAAGGAAAGGCTAGACTAGGTTGATTTTTTCTGACATTGTTGAAATGCAGGTGACAATAGTTTTATGTTTGGTGGTTGACCTCTTATACATGGTCAAGTAATCTAATGCTACTGTTTGGTTAGTTTAATTGATGATATATAAATCTTAATATTCAACTTAACTTCATTTCTACTTTACACTGGCTCGGTGGTAGAGGTTAATGATATCATAAGATTCGCGAGATTAGGATGGTGCACTTCTGATTTAGATCGTTTGTATTACATGTTTTATCACTTTTAGATTTTGGATTAACTTAGAACTCACTTGTAATTTCATAATTTCCAATATATTGTCCACCACAATCCTTTTGTTTCCAGAATGTAAGATATCCTCTGATTGTCTACTTATGTCTTTAAAAATTTACATGGCTGTTTAGAGTGATGCCTTTGACCTGTTGATGAGGACCATTTGTTTGTAATGAAACCGTTACCAAGAATTTGGCATTGGGTTTGAAGTATAATTTTGACTTGTGTAGGAAGGAATTGGCAGACTCGGAGAGGAACAAGCGCAAGTCTAGCATTGTCTGTGCCCACAGTAAGTTTGTATTAGTTTCTTTTTTGGTGTCTGATAGTTTGAAACTATTAATTAGTTTGTTTATCTGTGAGAAGGTTTATCTATTGAAATTGATGGTGTATGATCTACGATACTTAATGTTACCAGGTGTACATTTACTTGTATTGGAATTTCATTTGTATACGCACCATATGGTGTGCAGGGTCAAGGCAGTGATGTTGTGCAACTATCTTATTGACTAGCGACAAAGGTACGTAATACCAATTTCATACGTAGTTATCAGCAAAATCAATATAGTTGGAAAGAGGATAGATGGGAGAAATAAAAAGTTAAAAACAACTCCTTTGACTATATTAGTCAGAGCATGTTGAACAGAAAAGTATATCACAAACACTGTATATATTAAGACTTGACTCGCCTCATAAACATAAAAAATAATACTCCTATACAAACTAACTGGCAATACAAAAAGCCAAAAGCAAATTCTAACCATGAGCAGTGACCCTACTATTACAAAATGGTACTGAAAAAAAGTAGGAAACGTGTTGTTATATGAGTTGTATCAACTCCATGTTTCATGGTATAGAATGTTATGTTTCTTGAAGCTGCGCAGAAATAGGATAATCAGGGCACAAGAAAAGGAAGAAACAAAAAACTTATATCGAGTAAAAGATTGAAGTCATTGAACAACTCACTAGGATACATCCCAATATGAGTGCACTACCTTTGTGTTTTAAACTCATTGCCTTGATGTTAAACTTTATGATATTATAGGTGTTTAAAGATACCAGTAATTGTAAAATCTCCCCAGGAGTTTGGAAAACTCTTGTTGAGAGTATCTGCACAAACTGAGGCACGCATAGTCGTTAAAGCTGTAAGTTGCTCGAGTACATGTTGCAATAGGTTTTTTTGATACAAATGTGCGTATATTTCAGTGTCATATTATATTTTTATGCCACTTTACATAGCTGCAGCGTCAAGCATGACCATCTATTAAATATACCAGTTGAATCTTTAAACTAAAGTGAATTAAATAATCATCCTAATCATTTTGTAGGTCAAGAGACAACTATTGGCTAGGTCACGACTCAAGTCATTAAACTAGTGTTGTATTTTGCAGGCGAATTACATATGGTTAGTTGGTTTTAGAGGCTTACTGAATAAGATTGGGTTTGATTATCGTATAAAATAGAAATCGTAATATTGCACGATTCAATAAAATAAATGCAAATTAATATCCCAATGTTTGCTTTTCTTAAACTTATGGTTCAACAATGAACCTTATAAAGTTGTTTTCGAGAAACTTTTATCTAGTGATAAATATATCTCGAATTTATCTAATGAACCTTCTGAAATTGGTTTTATGCAACTTAACTTTTTTTGTAGAACACTAAACATATTCTTTCTCGTTCTTATATGCTTCAGGATATATGGATATGGTGCGTATGAAAGCTAAAGTGGGGGCAGGGATTTGCGAGGACTAGGAAAGTGCTAGTAGTTCCATAATTGTACATGAGATTGTTTTAAACTAACTACCATTAATTGTAGTTACTTTGTGATTGCACAGATCTATGAATGTACGAAGTTATATTAACGTGATGAGTTTTATTATTACTCTACAAAGAGTATTAGTGTTATTTCTTGACTTGAAGTGCATATTATAAAATTATGAAGTATGTAGCATTCTAATATCGTGGAAAAAATTCTCTATAAATAGTGTCATAGTGTTGTAATAGATGTCGTAAAGTGTTGCACATGTATGGCATAAAACAAAACTCGAGTGTTGCGTTTCATATATAGAAGTGTTGTCATTGCTTCGTATTTATATATGAAAGTGTTGCAGTTAATTAAAAAAAATGTTACATTCATGTAAAAAGTGTCCCTTTAGAGTCTCAAAAGTGTTGCGTTCGTGGTCAGAAGTGTTGCATTACAAGTGTTTCATTTCATGAATTGGGGCAACACTTTCAAAAAGTGTTCCATTATCTACCACAAGTGTTGCTTTAGGCCTAAGGCGACGTTGCCTGATGCGGCACTTCTAAAAGTGTTGCAATAACCATAACACAACACTTTCAGGGCATAATACAACACTTTCCTAGTGTTGCCTTTGGCCCATTTTCTTGTAGTGAATGCAACCACTTCAAATGCCGCTAATACCGAACTTCCTGAAGCTACTCAAAATGTCACCGTTGCTCAACTCAAGGAAATGATAAATGAGGGCATTACAGCAGCTATGGCAGCCAGAGAAGCTTATCCAAATGTGAACAATGATCCAAACCTAAATCTACGCAGAAACAACGCTAATAGGGGTTGTTCTTACCCCGACTTCTTGAAGTGCAAACCCTCATACTACCGAGGAAAAGAAGGAGTTGTTGAATTGATGCAATTGTTTGAAAGACTAGAGACAGTTTTCCGCATCAGCGGTTGTGCTGACGAGAACAGAGTCAAGTTTGCTACCTGCACACTACTTGAGAGCGCCCTTACCTGGTGGAACTTTGTTGTCTCTACCCTTGGACATGACACTGCTTATACTCTCACATGGGCCAACCTTAGGAGAGAATGACTGAGAAGTACTGTCCTAGAGGAGAAATGAAGAAGTTGGAAATCGAACTGTGGGATCTAAAATGCAAAAACAATGACATCCTTTGGTACAACCAAAGATTTCAAGAGTTAAGCTTGATGTGTACAAGAATGTTCCCTCAAAGAAGCGACAAGATTGAGAAGTATGTCAGCGGACTCCCTGACAACATTCATGACAGTGTGCTAGCATCACGACCCACTACCGTTGAAAGTGCTATGGAATTCGCGACTGAGCTGATCAACAAGCGAGCCCGCAATTTGTCTAAAAAGCAAACGGATAACAAGAGAAAGTCGGATGAAAGTTCTCGTAGCTAGCACCAGCAGCCTCCCAAAAGACAAGACGTTGGGCAAACCTATGATACTACTCCCACAACCCGCACCAAGAACTACTCAGGATCCAAGCCTAAGTGTCCAAAGTGCAACTATCATCATGTTGTTGGAGGTCAATGCCAGGGATGCTACAAGTGTGGCCAACCAGGCCATTTTTCTCGTGAATGTCAAGCAAATGTTGTTACCTCGGTTAGACCCAATAACAATCCTGGAAACAGCAACAAGGGCAAGTCCAATGGTCTTGGAAGCGAAAGTGGGCAACAGGGAAACCGAAACCCCACAGGTGGAAGCAACAGTGGACCAAAGAGAACCGTAGTGTGTTACGAATGTGGAACCCCTGGACACGTGAGACCCGGCTGTCCCAAGTTGGCCAACCAGATGAAGGACAACAAGGGAACTTCATCACAAGTGTACATGGTTGGCAATGCCCAAGCAAATCCAGATTCCAACATCGTCACCGGTACGTTTTTACTAAACCAACGATATGCATCTGTCTTGTTTGACACCGGGGCAGACCGAAGCTTTATATCTACTGAATTTAGTAAAATATTGTTAGTCACTCCATCAGTTTTAGACCCATACTATACTGTAGAACTAGCCGACGAAAAAGTTGTGACGGTTGACACCATCATTCGAGGTTGTACCTTAAACCTTTCCAATCACCCGTTTAACATCGACCTGATTCCGATAAGTCTTGGTAGCTTTGATGTCATTATTGGCATGGATTGGCTAGCAAAGTACCATACAGTTATCATAATGCGATCAAAAACTGGTTCATATACCTTAGGGAGATGAAACCTTGATTATACGAGGGGACGGTAACCCCAACATAATCAACACTAGACTTAGTGTCATCTCCTGCACCAAAGTCCAGAAATACTTGGTCAAAGGATGCCCCATCTTCCTAACCTGTTTCTCCCTAAGTGACGAGGGAGGCAACTCTAAACCTAGAAGACATGTCCAACTCACAATGGGTGTATTTTGTAGGGTTACGTTTGCCATCTTAGGCAACCTTAAACCCAAAAGACATGTCCAACTCACAATGGGTGTATTTTGTAGGGTTGTGTTCGACATACCTCGTAAAGAGATGTTGAATACCCCATGCTTTTGTACAAAACTTTTTCCCTCTTCAGGTCCAATTAGTTCGACAATACCACCATCCACCAAACCTTGGGAGGAATTGTGACAACCGTGGTTTTGAGGTTCGTCACTTGGTCTTACTTTTAAGTTATTTTATGTGTGCTTACTTGAATTGTGTGTTTACGTGTTTTTTTGTGTGAACGAGGTTGGTGTGGTTATCATTTATGAGTATAGAAGTACTCATAAGTAAATCGAGGAACGGTTATTTCATGTTCATGAGCTCACAAGTGGTGACTATGAAATGAAAATGGTGATATTGTGGTGTTTACGTATACGTATAAGTATTATAGTAATAGTATTTTTTTTAGGATTTACGGTTTAACATTTAGAGGTCTCGGGTGAGGTAATTATCCATATGAATATTTTTTGGGATGGTTTTAAGTCATTTAGGACTTAGTTATAAAGTTTATTTCAAAATTTGAGATTTTTTTAAAAGTGTATATTTTACGTCTTTTACGGTAATCGCGTAAAAACTGACTAGTTTTACGGTTTTGAGGTTTTGGAGGCTTTAGGAGCTGAAATAAATTAAGGAAAATTAAGGTAATATTATTAATACATATATTAATAATAAAAAGGAAAAAAAACGAAATTAAATGGGTATAGGTCGGTTATGTGAAAAAAAGAAAAGAAAAGGGGAAAAAAGGGAAAAAGGGAACCGGGCTTTTGTACATGGGCCAAGAATTTGTTAAGAAAGTATATAAAGTCTTTTTATTAATCAAAACACTCATAAAATCCCTGGAGATCAAGGTTTGGTCGACATAAATGATGGTTTTAGGGTTCTTCATTAATTTTTATTCTTTCAAAAATTCTAAGGTAAAATCTTTAATACTCTTTTCAATTAAATTGTTTAATGTTTTCTTTAATCATCTTATGATGGATTTAGGTTAGGGTTTAATTTAAGAACAGTAAATTAATGTTATAATAATGATTTCATAATGATTAAATAAATTAGGGCTTGTAATTAGAGGGATTAGGGTTAATTAATGTGGTTGATTTTGTTAAACTCGTTTTTAAAAACTGGGCAGAATTTTGAGTCAATTGTTTTGATCATATCTGGAGTTCTATGAACATTCAAGATGCGATCCAAGTATCCTTGAAAAGGTAATTGAAGTGGCTTTCTAATGCAAGAAACTAGAACTAAATTGGAGGTCGGGAAGTTGGTCAAAAACAGGTTACAACAGTCGGAGGTCAATACAGTTTTGAAGTCAGCCTGTTTTCTTTTTAAGTTTTGGGTTGTTTGGGGTACTTAGGGTTGCATTGGGATCTTCTCACGAACGTGAGAGATGGTTTATATATTATAATAAGTATCTGCACTTGGGTTAAGGTTGTGGTTTAGGGTAAGACCCCTTAATGGTAACAAACTTTTAGTACGTTTAAAATCAGGAAATCTGGAATGACAAAAGTAGATATATGTATATCGGGGCCTTAACAGTAGCTTTAATGTTAGGGCAAGTGGGAGGTGTTAGCCAACATATTTAAGGGTATGAATATTCCTTTTACAGAGATCATGGGTATGTTTAAGGGGGAGATCGACACATAGTTTAAGGTATGAAAAACGGGACTGTTTTGGGTAAAATGTTAACGGGACGGGTTATGAAGTAAAAGGAGTTAAGGGCTTTATAGAGGGGTGTAATGAGATGCTTAGAGCATATAAATGAGGTATCTATATAGGAGGAGGCTAGATGTCCATCATAGGTTGATGAGCCATTTTAGTGATTGGTTCATGTTTTGATTATGTGTTTTTGGTTTGTTAGCTTTTTGCTAGTGCGAGGACTTGTGAAGAAGCTATCAGGTGAGTTTCATAGTCCCATGTTTAATATTGATTTTGACTTCCAGATGGGATGGAAGAGACACTGTGTTTAGTTATTTTCTAAATTGATGCTGTGAATGTGTTTGTGATTTGAGATGGACTTGTGCGTACATTATGTGATTAACTGCTATGTGATTCTTGATTGTGTATGATTTGGATCGGGGGACACGTGCCGTCTCAGTTATTGTGGTTTGACAAGGTAGTGGCCTTGTGGTTTGACAAGGTAGTGGCCTTGTGGTTTGACAAGGTAGTGGCCTTGTAGTTTGCCAAGGTAGTGGCCTTGGGATAGGTACATAGTGTGATCATCTATGGTCCCATGATGTTGTTTGGCAAGGTAGGAGCCTTGGATTGGTTTGGTATGATTAATCTTGATTGATAGTTGTTAATGCATATTTGTAACACATTGTCCATATGTTCTTTTGTTGATGATTGTTATTCACAGCTTGTAACTGATTTAGCGTTGGAGTCTAAACCTATGACTCTCACCAACTTTATGTTGACGTGTTTTAGTGTCTCTTTCAGGTGATACTATGGTTAAGCATGAGAACATAAGTGGCTAGGATTGGAGAAGCTTAGGAATGCATATAGAAGGAGAATCCCCGTTTCCTTCTTAGTTTTATTTGATTGTTCATTTTAATAAGTGATACTGTGGCACACATATGATTATTTTGGTATGTTATTTGTTGTCTTGGGTAAGAAGTAGGACTGTTACTTACTTACCTAGACCCCTTGCATTTGTTGAGATATTGTCATGACCTTCGTGTCACCATTTTTACGACATTTCTTATTTCATATAGTTATCTCTATAGACACGCCATGTTGTGATGATATCCATACGTCGCGCCCCATGTTCCGCCATGGTGGGGTGTGACAGAATGGTAATCAGAGACAATGGTTATAGAGAATTAGGTTGCCTAGTCGTGTAGCCTAGTCTATAGCTTAAGGGTCCCTGCATATAGGCGTCATAGGAGTATGTGTGCATTTTATAATAATTGATGTGTTTGAATGTTATTTATTGCGATGTTTTGACTAGTATGAATGAACCGTAGTATGTTCATACTTAGTCACATGTTATTTTCTTTTCGGGTTTGTGACTAGTGCGGGTTGAACCATAATCGTCCACGCTAGTCACTGTTGTATTTTGCTTAAATTGTACATTATAGTACATAATTTAGTACAAGGTAGTTTCTATCTTTTATCGAGTTATTTTACATACATGAGGTATGTTATTTTTCTTTTGATGTTTAAGTCATGTTCCCTAAGAATCATGTGGTGGTTCGAGTTACTAGGAGTAGGTGGATATGAAGGATTTTAAGTTGTTTCCACTCTTACGGGCGACATGACTTATAACCGATTTTGTTCTTGTTTTGGATTTAGTCTATGCCGTTTTAGCTAGACTATGGATTTCGGTATTCCAAGAGTTTTATTATGTTATTTTATAGATGGAGTTTTGGACCTATTTGGTTATGTGGTTATGAGCTTATGTGAGTAGATGGATTTATGTGTTATATGTTGTATTGATTCTTATAAGTGTCATCATAGGAGGGAGTGCATTGGGGAAAGGGTAATTGTATAAGTATGGTGGCCAACATAGTTATACAAGTACCACAACTTCAATGGGTTCTCAAGTATGATTGCATGAAAGAGGATTAGTACATGCTTGTATATGATGAGAGGTGGATTTTGGGTATATTTATAATATATGGGTTTATGTAATGGCTGCCTATGATATGGCTATAGTTCTTTTTGTGTTATATGTTTTGGGTTATGGTTGTGTTGTGTGATTTTGTGGTCACACGATATGGTTTGGTTTTAGAGGTGGGCTTTATGCCTTGTTGTAGCATGATGAGTTGGTGAGATGATGATTACTCGTATGGAAAAACGAGTGTATGACGCGATCGATTGACTTGATATGTATGATAAAGAGTATGTTTTGGGAGATTTAATAGGTATATATATGCGGATGTATATATACTACTATGTGTTAAGTTATGATATATGGTCGTTCAGTAGTTATTATAACTTGAACGTACCTTGCGTTTGCTCGTGTTTTATGGTGTTGGAGTTTAATTGAGTTCCAACGACGTTTTGAGTTTTCGATGTGTGTCTACATTCGGGTATGAATTTAATTAATGAGAACTACTAAATTTTCTTACAAATAAGTGTGGCTGATTATAGGAAAACGGTTTTGAAAATAATTTGTAAGTGTATGGTATGATATCGTGACTTACATTTTTTTTAAGTTTGTGGTAGTAAGCTAAAAAAAGTTGTTTTGAAAATAATTGAATTAGTTTTCTATGTAACATGTGATAATATATTTTAAAGGGGTAAAGAAATTTTACAAAATTTTCTTAAGTATAGTTAAAATTTTAGAAGTATTTAACTAGACGACAAGAGTAAAAAGGAAGATTTTATTATAGTAATGATAATAATAACACCACACCTTGTAAACATGTAGTAGTTTAGTTATAATCAGCCTAAATGGATTTTATAAAATAGTAATAATAATATAGAATAAAATGAAAATAGAACACTGTATTTTATAAACATATATTGGTTTCATAATAACAAGTGAAATAAGTTTTATATGGGTAAATAAGATAATGGTTAGAATAAGATTGCAGTATACTAACTAGTAGATATCTTGATAAAATGATGATGATAAACGGATGAGTTATTGATAAAATGAGTATGATTGGTTTTGGTAGTATTGAAGTTTGGTTCTTATGAGGAGTAACTAAATGGGGCGAAAGTTTAAAATTTTCTAACGTATAAAAATTTGGTAATACTAAATCGTGACAAGTCTAGTTTTTTTCGTTGTTGGCACACTCCACTGATCTTTCGGATTTCATTGTTTTGTTTTCAGCTGTTTTGGCTAGGGTTCGTTTTACCCTATATTTTATTTTGGGACACGATGGTTTGGAATTCTTTTGTTACACGTCATGGTTGATTTATTTATGCGGTTGTGGGAACGTTAGGATGAGAGTATAGAGTTGGGTAGTATTACTTATGGTTAGACATTAGATTGAAGAAATGTGTTTTGGTTTAAAGATTGGTTGAAGCACCATAAGGAGATTGATGAAAATACTAGCGGATGTGAGGGTAGAGTTGAAAGTTTATACTAATGGAAAGGTTGGGTAAATAACACGCAAGGGATTGGTATAGTTATGGAGGCAAGGTAGTAGTAGACACGTGAAGGAAAATAGGAATTTATTCGTATTGCCGCTGAGAGAGGGTGCAAGGAGGACATAGTTGAAACTGCTAAGGATGTTGTATGAACGCTTTGGGATTACGGTTATGCATTTGGCTTCGCCAAAGCACTAGCGGTTTTCATGGTGTCAATGAACCAAGTGTGCATGAACGTGTATAAACGAGTTGTCCTTGGGAGCATCGACGACATCTTGATCTACTCAAATTTGAGATGGAGAGTGAGGAGAATTATGTGTTGGTTTTGGATTGGAGTTATACGTGAGATTTTCGAGTGTGAGTTTTAGTATTAAGTTTACCATGAAGAGTAGTTAGAGATGATGACATATCATGGAACCAGCAAGGGGCGAAGTGAAGAAGGACGAGGAAGCATTTTGGAGGCTGAAGAAGTGGATTGGATAAAGAGCCGATCTTGGCATTATCGAAAGGACTGGATGAATTCGCGAAGCATGATGATACGTGGAGCAAGGATTGGACGCGTACGAAGACGACAAAGAAAGGCGATTGCTCATACGTTGCAAGAACTGAAGATTTAGAAGAACTGGATAGACTTAGTTAGTGAAGCTGGACTGTTATATCTGCCTAGAATGCTAGAGGCATTTGGTGTACGAGACGTGGAGAATGATCTGTACGAATCATGAACGTATCCAACACATATTCAATCATCTTGATTGAACTTTTGGCAAAGGTGGTGGGTGGAGTTAATTGATGAAACAAAATTGCAAGGCCAAGTACCATCTGGGAAAGGCAAGCATGGTCGATGAGACATGGAATAAGAAGGATGAGGTGAAACTGAGACGAATCGAACTATAGGGATGACGTATTAGGGCGGTTTGGATAAAGGATATAGGTTGCACGAGTTGAGTTGTCTAAAGCAGAGAACGCGTCAACATGTATGTTGCGTGGCTTGGACAATCATATGGAGAAAAGGGACGTAGACTATACTTCCTACATAGCTAGGAGTAGCTTAGAAAGGGCGATGTAAGGACGAAGTTGGTGAAAGGGATACATAATGGGGGAATAAGTACGACGAGAGTTGGGTGATAGTCGATAGACTGACTAATTCATCTCATATTTCAAGAGGAATGAGAAGTCACATAGTTGAGAAGTTGGAAGGATTGCGTACATATGTGACGGAATAGAGGGTGTTGCGTAAAAGTTAGCCTAATATGTATGGAATGCCTTATGAAGGATTATGGAAAGGGAAATGGCACTGACCTATACTGATTGTTTGGGAGGCTTAGTATCGATAATCGAATGGATGAGGAGTTATATGTGTGATGTGCCATAGGGACGAAGGGCTTGATCTAACTGAGTTAACCGTCCTTTTGATGATGTGTATAGATCATAAGTTGATTTGGATTGGAAGAACTAATGGATATGTGAAAGACCGCCATAGGTCACTTTGTAAGGAGATTGGAATCTTTAAGTAGTTTGGGGTACGGACTGAAGGGAGTTGATGAACATGATTGGATATGAGTATATCCAGCTGACTGGAAAAGGATAGGCAAGTGAGATATTTATACAACCTTAGATGTTACACTAAGGGAATGAGTGATTGATTTAGAGGGAGTTAGGAAACTCATTAGCGATGGCTGAGTTTTCATATAATGATGAATATCATACTAGAAGTCGCTAAATGCCATTTGAGGCACTATATGAAAGGATAGGGTGAGTTGTCCCTATTGTTGACTAGAATTGGTAAAAGAGGCTACTAATGTGGTAATGATGTAGTGGGAGTTGTATACATGATACATTTCATGTATTAAGATTGGTAAATGTTGTTTGAGAATGCATATTTGCATGTTTGGTTATTCGGGATTTGTGCTAATAAGAGTCTTTGTTTATCAAAGAGTCATTTATGGGATTTATTGATTGTGAGGTAAAGTGTTGGGCAATGAATTTAAATTTTTTTGGTTAAGTATATGTGGTAATTGGAGACTTGAACTAGAGTTCACGTGGAAATGAGAGGAGTTCGTTTAGAACAAGTATCCTCATGTGATTTGTTGTTTGTGTGTTTGATCCTAAGGAGTAAATCTCGGGACGAGATTTCTATTAGGAGGGAGTGATGTGACAACCGTGGTTTTGAGGTTCGTCACTTGGTCTTACTTTTAAGTTATTTTATGTGTGCTTACTTGAATTGTGTGTTTACGTGTTTATTTTGTGTGAACGAGGTTGGTGTGGTTATCATTTATGAGTATAGAAGTACTCATAAGTAAATCGAGGAACGGTTATTTCATGTTCATGAGCTCACAAGTGGTGACTATGAAATGAAAATGGTGATATTGTGGTGTTTACGTATACGTATAAGTATTATAGTAATAGTATTTTTTTTAGGATTTACGGTTTAACATTTAGAGGTCTCGGGTGAGGTAATTATCCATATGAATATTTTTTGGGATGGTTTTAAGTCATTTAGGACTTAGTTATAAAGTTTATTTCAAAATTTGAGATTTTTTTAAAAGTGTATATTTTACGTCTTTTACGGTAATCGCGTAAAAACTGACTAGTTTTACGGTTTTGAGGTTTTGGAGGCTTTAGGAGCTGAAATAAATTAAGGAAAATTAAGGTAATATTATTAATACATATATTAATAATAAAAAGGAAAAAAAACGAAATTAAATGGGTATATGTCGGTTATGTGAAAAAAAGAAAAGAAAAGGGGAAAAAAGGGAAAAAGGGAACCGGGCTTTTGTACATGGGCCAAGAATTTGTTAAGAAAGTATATAAAGTCTTTTTATTAATCAAAACACTCATAAAATCCCTGGAGATCAAGGTTTGGTCGACATAAATGATGGTTTTAGGGTTCTTCATTAATTTTTATTCTTTCAAAAATTCTAAGGTAAAATCTTTAATACTCTTTTCAATTAAATTGTTTAATGTTTTCTTTAATCATCTTATGATGGATTTAGGTTAGGGTTTAATTTAAGAACAGTAAATTAATGTTATAATAATGATTTCATAATGATTAAATAAATTAGGGCTTGTAATTAGAGGGATTAGGGTTAATTAATGTGGTTGATTTTGTTAAACCCGTTTTTAAAAACTGGGCAGAATTTTGAGTCAATTGTTTTGATCATATCGGGAGTTCTATGAACATTCAAGATGCGATCCAAGTATCCTTGAAAAGGTAATTGAAGTGGCTTTCTAATGCAAGAAACTAGAACTAAATTGGACGTCGGGAAGTTGGTCAAAAACAGGTTACAACAGTCGGAGGTCAATACAGTTTTGAAGTCAGCCTGTTTTCTTTTTAAGTTTTGGGTTGTTTGGGGTACTTAGGGTTGCATTGGGATCTTCTCACGAACGTGAGAGATGGTTTATATATTATAATAAGTATCTGCACTTGGGTTAAGGTTGTGGTTTAGGGTAAGACTCCTTAATGGTAACAAACTTTTAGTACGTTTAAAATCAGGAAATCTGGAATGACAAAAGTAGATATATGTATATCGGGGCCTTAACAGTAGCTTTAAGGTTAGGGCAAGTGGGAGGTGTTAGCCAACATATGTAAGGGTATGAATATTCCTTTTACAGAGATCATGGGTATGTTTAAGGGGGAGATCGACACATAGTTTAAGGTATGAAAAACGGGACTGTTTTGGGTAAAATGTTAACGGGACGGGTTATGAAGTAAAAGGAGTTAAGGGCTTTATAGAGGGGTGTAATGAGATGCTTAGAGCATATAAATGAGGTATCTATATAGGAGGAGGCTAGATGTCCATCATAGGTTGATGAGTCATTTTAGTGATTGGTTCATGTTTTGATTATGTGTTTTTGGTTTGTTAGCTTTTTGCTAGTGCGAGGACTTGTGAAGAAGCTATCAGGTGAGTTTCATAGTCCCATGTTTAATATTGATTTTGACTTCCAGATGGGATGGAAGAGACACTGTGTTTAGTTATTTTCTAAATTGATGCTGTGAATGTGTTTGTGATTTGAGATGGACTTGTGCGTACATTATGTGATTAACTGCTATGTGATTCTTGATTGTGTATGATTTGGATCGGGGGACACGTGCCGTCTCAGTTATTGTGGTTTGACAAGGTAGTGGCCTTGTGGTTTGACAAGGTAGTGGCCTTGTGGTTTGACAAGGTAGTGGCCTTGTGGTTTGCCAAGGTAGTGGCCTTGGGATAGGTACATAGTATGATCATCTATGGTACCATGATGTTGTTTGGCAAGGTAGGAGCCTTGGATTGGTTTGGTATGATTAATCTTGATTGATAGTTGTTAATGCATATTTGTAACACATTGTCCATATGTTCTTTTGTTGATGATTGTTATTCACAGCTTGTAACTGATTTAGCGTTGGAGTCTAAACCTATGACTCTCACCAACTTTATGTTGACGTGTTTTAGTGTCTCTTTCAGGTGATACTATGGTTAAGCATGAGAACATAAGTGGCTAGGATTGGAGAAGCTTAGGAATGCATATAGAAGGAGAATCCCCGTTTCCTTCTTAGTTTTATTTGATTGTTCATTTTAATAAGTGATACTGTGGCACACATATGATTGTTTTGGTATGTTATTTGTTGTCTTGGGTAAGAAGTAGGACTGTTACTTACTTACCTAGACCCCTTGCATTTGTTGAGATATTGTCATGACCTTCGTGTCACCATTTTTACGACATTTCTTATTTCATATAGTTATCTCTATAGACACGCCATGTTGTGATGATATCCATACGTCGCGCCCCATGTTCCGCCATGGTGGGGTGTGACAGGAATGACTTCCTTTACTTAGAAGTCAAAATTTGTGCAAATTTTGAACCATTATTAGTGGATGCATGACCCTTTTTGCAGCATCCCGCAAGATGCGCACTTCTTTATTCTTGGTATCTTCTTTTATTTCCACCATTTGAAGTACTTCTTTTTTGTGCCTCTATCGCCCAACCCCGCTGCGAATGAAGTAGATTCTTTGAAACTTCCTACCCAATCACCATCAACAATAATCTTAACCCTTCTATTGGGTAGAAATTTTAGTGCTATCAACTAATGTTTGTACCCCACAGGCTTGAGGTACATCAGCAAGTCTTTCGCGTATAGTTGTTGACACAGGAGGGGTTCTAGTTAAATTTTTTTTATTTTACCTTCAAACCCCAATT
The DNA here is from genome assembly GCA_025667525.1 of Glebionis coronaria. NCBI lineage: Eukaryota > Viridiplantae > Streptophyta > Magnoliopsida > Asterales > Asteraceae > Glebionis > Glebionis coronaria. Next base: position 107,734,707 of record CM046879.1, on the reverse strand, counting down.
TTCACCATTGGTTCACCAGTGAAAAGGATGATGGAGTAGTGCATCCCCAGCTTTCCCAGCATATAAAGCATGTTGGCGTGTCCTCCTCATACCAGAAACCAATTGCAGTGGAAATTGCCCTCCTAACCAAATCCACAACACCATTGGTCCTCTCCCGGCTCTTGGAAGGATCTAACCGCGACCCTCGTTGAAAAAGCCCTCATCTGTCCATCAGTAGTAGCATTAGCATCCATTACTGCTCAATTTGATGTATAGTGCGATCCTGATAAAGATCTCTCTGCATCGTCGTCTGTCCATCAGTAGTAGCAGCAGCATCCATTACTGCTCAATCTGATGTATAGTGCGATCCTGATAAAGATCTCTCTACATCATCATCTGTCCATCGGTAGTAACAGCAGCATTCATTACTGCTCAATCAGATGTATAGTGCGACTCGGATAAAGATCTCTTTATATTGTTTTCTATCCATCCATATTAGTAGCAGCATTCATTACTGTTTAATCGGACGCATAGTGCGACCCGGATAAAGATCTCTTTGTATTGCTTTCTATCCATACATATTAGTAGCAACATTCATTACTGCTTAATCGGATGTATAGTGCGACCCGGATAAAGATCTCTTTGCATTGCTTTCTATCCATCCATATTAGTAGCAACATTCATTACTACTCAATCGGATGTATAGTGCGACCCGAATAAAGATCTCTTTGTATTGCTTTCAATCCATCTATATTAGTAGCAGCATTCATTACTGCTTAATCGGATGTATTGTGCGATCCGTAAAAGATCTATTTGCATTGCTTTCTATCCATCCATATTAGTAGCAGCATTTATTACTTCTCAATCAGATGTATAGTGCGACCCGGATAAAGATCTCTTTGCATTGCTTTCTATCCATCCATATTAGTAGCCACATTCATTACTGCTCAATCGGATGTATAGTGCGACCCGGATAAAGATCTCTGTGCATTGCTTTCCATCCATCCATATTAGTAGCAACATTCATTACTGCTTAATCGGATGTATAGTGCGACCCAGATAAAGATCTCTTTGCATCGCTTTCTATCCATCCATATTAGTAGCAACATTCATTACTGCTCAATCGAATGTATAGCGCGACCTGGATAAAGATCTCTTTACATTGCTTTCTATCCATCCATAGTAGTAGCAGCATCCATTACTGCTCAATCGGATGTATAGTGCTACCCAGATAAAGATCTCTTTGCATCATTTTCTGTCCACTCGTAGTAGCAGCAGCCTTCATTACTGCTCAATCGGACGTATGGTGCGACCCAAATGTAGATCACTTCGCATTGATGTCACCATTCGTTTTTTAGCATGTCCAAAACGAACCTGTATTCCTAGAACATCTTTTCACTTAAAAGATAACTATGTTTTTAGTAGCGTTGAGGACAAAGCTAAAATAACGGGGTGGTGCTGTAAAATCCATGATTTTACCATGATTGAATGTAATAAAGTTTCACCCAATGATCCTAAGAACATTCACTCATGTGTTATATTTCTATAAGATGTGTGTGAACTTGTCCATTATGTACTTATACTTTTACCTTACATCCTTGTTGTAAATAACTACATAACTTAAACCATGTACTTAAAACTAGGAGAACAAGTAATAAAATGTATAACCAACATTTGAGTATACAACACTTAACAAATTTGGAAAACATGCTACACAACGTATATGTAGCCGTGTATGTATGTATGCATACTATAAGCATACTTACACTTTCTTGGACTAGCCCAAGATAAACCTCCTCTTTGTGTTCTAGCCCAACACAAGCCCACAACAAGCCCACCTCTTCTTTTGGTTAGCCTTACACGGCACACATCCACTATGTGGAAGAAGAAGAGTTTCCTTGGTTTTGGAAAAGCCAACACTTGGCACAATGACTCTTACCAAGGCAATCATGCCTTTTTGGCTTGCCCTTCTCTCTCCCCTTTAAGCCGAAAACACACACACTCTTCATACTCTCACATGCAAATCCAATCTCATTTCTCTCATCTCCTTTCTCTCTCAAATCATACTAATACATCCAAGAACATACATTAACTTCACTAGATCCTTGTCTCATCTTAACTACTAATCATTTAGTAGTATCTCCACCTTTGGAATCATTATAGCAAACCCTAGCTGAATCCTTAAGGGTCATGGCTTGGTTTATAGTTAGGGTTTTCATCTTCATCAAGATTAGATCCCTAATCTCCTTTGTTCTCTAGATCTTCCTTGGTAACTTTAGCAAGAAAGGTATTACTCATTATGCTTTCTTCATTTTTACTTGCATGCATCAGCATCCACCTATAAACACATGTAACAAACTTGTTAAAAATCAAGATTTGATAAAACCATGACCATCTAGGTCACGGCATATTTGCGAATACCATTAGTCATGGTTAAAAACTTTTAATAAAGAAACCTATGACTAGTATTCTATGTTTAAACTTGATTTAAAATTATACGAATCATTTTATGAATTTAAATGTAACCGTGGGTTACAAATCTCACTTTTGGGATTTTGGTTAACTAATAAGCATAAATCTCATAAGTAAACTTGTGTAACTCAAAACCATGAAAAACCATCACCTTAAAAGTCATGGCATAATTAATGGACATCTATGATTTATGTACTAAGTTTTAAACAATGGAATATGTATTTATACATGTATAATGGACTAATAAAAATCACTAAAACACTTTATGTGTACAAATATAGCCGTGGGCTATATATATATTCTTGGATGGATTTCAAATGTACATGCATGTCTATGTAAAACCTAGATCTAGTGTTAAGAACTTAACTTAACCTAATAAACATAAAACAAGCATCAAGATCTTATGGGAACATTTAGGGAAAAACAATATAGCCGTGGGTTATATGTTGTTTTTCTTGGATTCATGGTAACCTTAGAAACATGCAATAAGCCTAGATAATTATGTTAGACTTTATAAATATTTATAAAACACAAAACTAGCTAAAAATTTCATCTTGGAAACACCAAGATTAAATTACAGCCGTGGGCTATATATGTATATACATGGACTTATGATTTGGTTTCTTGGTTTGTACATAGCTAGATCTTATTTTGGGACACTTATAATTACATGCAACCTTAAAACAAGTCTTGACTTACTTAATAAGCTAAAACATAAAATAGCCGCGAGTCATAAGCTCACATTAGGGTTTATAACCTACATGCAAACATGAAACACATCTAGATCTTATTTGGTACATCAAATAAAACAAACCATGGGTTTTATTATTTTATTAGGGCTTATAACTTGAATTTGATAAGCTAATGATAAGCTTATAAAAAATCCTAGATTATTACTTACATAAAATGAAATAGTAGTAATGATGGACTAATCAAGCCCATGCAACATTAGTCCAAGACTTAATGGACCCAATAAGCCTATTTAACAAATCTTAGTACCTTAATGGACTTAAGAATATGTTTAGGCCCATTTAATTAATTAGTGGACTTAAAAATGTATTTAAGCCCAATAAATATTTTAAAGGCCCATTTAAAAAATTAGTGGACTTAAAATGTATGTAGGCCCACTATATGGCCCATTAGATCTTTTAGCCCATTTAATGAGCCTATTTAATGTTTTGGATTATTTAAATAAAAGTTTTTATAATAAAATATAACTTATAAAGACTTTTGGACTAAAGTGACAATTTATGAAACTTAAGGACTAAAACCATGACATTTGAAACTTGTTTTGATAAACTATTAAACACAAGGACTAAAAATCTAATTATCCGAAAGTCTAGGGTTTAATAAATACCATCCGTGGTACATTAAACCCTAGGGACCATTTTGGAAAGTTTCTAAAAGTTGTTTTATCATTTCATAACCCTAAGGACCACTTTTGTAATAAGCCGAAACATAAAGAAACCCTAGGGACTGTTTTTGCCATTTTATGAAAGTTATATAACCTAGTTATATCTAGGAGGACTAAAACTGCCATAACCCGAAAGTATAACAAGCCCTAGATACTAAATGTGAAAAATCCGAAAGTTTTACTTTACTTAAAATATGGAGGGACTAGTTTGCCATATTCCGAAACTTAAACGAGCCCTAACCCTAATTCTATTTAAATTTAGTAAAACTTAAATAAACCCTTAACCATAAGGATTTAAAGTATAAATTCTTAAACTTGCAACTTATAAATTATTTTCTAAATATTAAATAATTTATGGGAACTTTAAAGTTAAATAAAATATTTATATTTTTACTTTACAAAAAAATAACATATTTATATTTTGCTTTATGAAATAAATTGTATAAAAAATATGGATATGTATTATTAATACATGTACTCATATACTTTTAGGAAATAAAATTATATGAACGTAAGATAAATTGAATGCAAGTATGTCTACTAATACTATAAGTAAAACATTGTATGTTTACTTAAATATGAAACTTAATTGTAAGTTTAAATGGTTATTAGTAATACATGTACCACGGACGTAAACTAATATTATAAGTAAAACATTTTCTGTTTACTTAAATATGAAACTTAAATACAAGTTTAAATGGATATTGTTAATACTTGTATTACAGTCATTCAGATAAATACTGTAGTATTCATAAACTGATTAAAAATCTGTATAAGCATACACATACGTTCCTTGTATTATCTATTAAGACTTTACTATTTGATTATGCATAACTTGTGGCGTGAGCATTATTTGGATATTCATATTATACAGCTATTGCCAACTCCCAGGTGAGTTTACAGGCCCATATAAACTATTGATAAACTTTTCCTCTACGGGGGAGAAAACATGCAACTATTTTATTGGACATAACGGAATTGTATAAACTTGACTATGATTGACTATGATAGAAACTGTTAAATTGTTGTAAATTGCCCTAATCTTATAAATAGATCTATTTGGGATTGACCATCCCAATCTGGGTGAGTCATGCTCACTGTGCCTTGGCCGGGACAACAGATGTATACCATGTTGGAACTGGGTTTGGGTGTCTTTTTGTAGGACACTACGTTCTCATCTGTTGAGGACTATGGAAGGTTAAGCTTCAGTTTCGAGTAATAGAAAATGTCATCTACCTTTTAGTAAAAATTCTTTGTGCATTGTTACTTCCATGATTGATGTATGTCCAAACTAATTATTACTAAACCTGTAAATTCAACAACTTTATGTTGACCCTCTAAGCATGTTTTTCTCAGGAAAATGAAGTTAGTACATGGTGTGTGCATGGACTCAAGCATTATTGTAATCTGCATTGTAGGACTCGTCAAGGGTTCTATTTGGGGAAAATAAACAATCTACTTTTCTTATATTGAATACAATTTTATAAATTTTTACAATGATCATGTAATATGTTTTGAATAATCTCTTATCTTATGCTCTATGAACGATGTGCTATCGATCCACCCTTGTGACATCTCCGGTGATAATTCCGCATATTTTGACCCTACCGGGGTGTCACAAATATAGACGCGCCTAGAAATGTCGCTCAATAACGACACAGGTGTGTACATAAAGCTCGAATGAAAGTTGTAAATATTTTTCAAAACATGCCATTTCAATGATTTACAATTACTTTAGATTGTGACTCGTGCTTCAAAGAAAGGAAAGTTAATCATGGTTGATAACTTATCCTCAACAACGGGAAAATTAAAATTCTCAGTCATGAGCTTTCATTAGAAACATTCCAAGTTTTAAGCTCATGTAAACGACTTACAGTTAAATATCAGACTGTAACTCGAGCTTCAAATAAAGGAAAGTGTATCTTTAAAGATAACTTATCCTACCAAACGGGTAGAGCAATCTATCTTGGGTTGAGCTTGTCACAAAACATTCAACGTTTAAGCTCAACACAATGGCTTGTAATCACTTTCAGATTGCAACCCGGTTCTATATTCATGGGGGAGTGTACGAGTTAGTGCGCTTACCCTCAGCAAAAGAAGTTAAATCTTCTTACACTTGAGTGGATTTGTCAAGACATTCAAAGTCTATGAACTCGAGTTTATGCTTTAGAAAAACTGTTTCGCCAAAAGAAATAGAGTTTTTCAAAAAGCGTTGAACACAATTTTTCAAGAATTTCTCAATGATTATTCAAAATCTTTCAAAAATTATGTGTTCAACAACTCCTATCCTCAAAAAGTGAAACGTGGATCACATCCTAACAATGACAATTCAATTAGATAATTTTTTGAGGGGGAGCGTTCCAAACAATTTCATGTTAGTTTGACACATTCTTCTCCCGAAGATTCTCAAGACTATTTTTCAAAATATATTTTAACCAAATTTGGTATCTCTAATATCAGACGATTTTATATATTAGAGATAGGGGAGAAAATGTGATTAAAATGTGATCTAAAGACTCAAGCACTCATGGTTTCGATCAAATACCCACAACATCTTTAATTCACTACGTTATTGGTGTCAAAAGGGTGGTTAGGTTTAAGTCCTATGATCCAACCAGAACCGGAGGGATCTTCCCAGGGACAATACAATAGATTATTAGAAGTCCTTAGGAAAGATGGAGTAGAATGTGAACGAATCTGAATGCTGACTAAGCATTGACGCTAGCACTGGAACAATCACAACAAGGTGTTAGTAATGATGTCTTGGTAAGCATTGAAGGGGTTGAAGAATGAAAAAGAAATGTAAGGAGAAAGGGTGTAAACAAAGAAGCCCTCCATACAACTTAGGCAGAAACCGGTTCAACACATCATGAAGACAACACATCATGGATCCAGTGATGTAATGCACAACCCCTCCCCAGCTGACTTAGGCTTCTCTCAAAAGAAGTTTGTTTATTGTCACGGAGATCAACATGACTTCTATTGACTTTCTCACTCCGAGATAGTTGATATTTAATAGGTGGCATCTGCTCCAGCCTCCGACTACTAAAAGTGCACAAATCGAGTCTAGAGCCAAGAGATCAATCAAATCTCGTTAGGACACACGGATGACGATCAAGAAAGTTCTACGCTATATCCTTGCGATATTGCTAGAACACTCAGAGTGATACTACCTAGTATTCACAATGATGAGTGGAAATCCTTCCAGTGTTAACAACAAACAGCACTGCGGTAGGTCATGTGTAAGATTCTTTATGAATTGAACATATGTAAAACTGAAAAGCAACAGTGGTTTGTTTCTTTATTGATTCAACTCGTTTCAGGTTTCTATGCAATATCTTTATGGTCTTGCCAGAACATTCAGAGTAATATTTGTTAATATTCACAGTGACGAATGGAAGTCCTTCTAGTGTCAACATTAAAAAACGCTACGGTAGGTAACTTGCGATATTCTTATGAATCAAGCTTGTGTCAACTGGAAAGAAACAATGGTAAGATTCTTAATGAATCAAACTTGTTCCAGGAATTTGAATTGACGACTTTAATCAAGCGGATATTTATCCAATTGATTCACTCTTTATGTTCGTAGTCTTGCTTTGAGACGGTCGAGTAAAGAGAACGGCTAGTACTGCCGTGAAACCCTGTCAAGGAGGTTCTTAATTAAATCTACCTAATCACAGGTACGATATTTAATATCGTGTAACGATCTTCACCGACCGGAGGTAAAACGCTACCGATTTAGGACGAATGTCAAAGCCATTCAGTCCGTGTCTATGTTTTGTCTCAAGAAGGTGGCGTTACGGTATACTCAGCAAAGTCAAAGATTCAAAACCACATACTCATGCCCAATGACATTCAACAATGAAGAAAGCTAGAGGCTTCCGAAACTCTGATGATCAAAATCTTCCTTAACAATTAATGTAGAGGAATGACCTCTATCCAAAGGATATTGTTAGCAAGCTTTCAAGATAGTGCAAAGTATGAGCATGTGGATGAAGACACAAGATTGCAAGATGGCAAAGATAAGTCAAGAATGATTTGAATATCTCAAGATAAAAGACAAAGTCGAAAGACAATGACAAAGGCTCAAAGATCACAACATGAAGGAACAAGACGACTATTACACGTTCCAGACTCATTTATGACGAAATTTTTAATCTCCATTGATCTCCAAATATCAAAGAGGAATGACCTCACATTGGGGGAGATTGTTAGCCTCAAAATATTGAACCAAAAAAGAATGTTCGGTCATAGGTTTATATTGTAACATTTATTAGAACGTTGTAATAGTTAGTTAAAATAGTCGTGACATTACGGGCTTGATGACTAGCTTAAAAGGCCTCTTTCAAGGTACTAAGCATTTATTCAAGCCCGGCCCAATCAAACTATAGCCCATTAAGCCACATGTAGGCAAAGGCTATAAATACCCTTCCTAGCATGTTAGGAAGGGTGTTGGTTGATTCATTTTTCTTTAATCTAATCTTCTCACAGTTTCACACACTTCTCTCTAGTTTCTCTCTCTAGAATTCATCTTTTATTTACCTTTATTTCTTGGTTAAATATCTAATATTATGGGACAACATGTCTCAACTCGTCTTCCAATTGACCCAGTTCTTCCTCGGGACAAAACCTTTTAGTCAACAATCCCTTAGTAGCAGCCCAAGTTCTCCCATTGGCCACTACCAGCCCAACAGTCGCCACTTGGCTCTTCCACCAACTCAAAGCATGATCTTGGAGGGTAGAAGTTTCAAATTTCACCTTGTTAGCTTCCGAACAACCACTGATTTCAAACACACTTTCAATCTTCTCAATCCATCGACACAATTCCAATGCCCCACTAGTTCCACAAAACGGTGTAGGTCCACATTTCACAAAACTAGCATAAGTACACTCCCTTGGGCCTTGCGGTCCAGCATTATTTCCAACATTTTTCACTCGGTTAGCATGATCCTCTGTAAGAGCTGCAGCGATCGCCTGCTGAATCATGTTGTTAACAGTAGTAGCAGTCAACTTTGGAGGCATATTGAAGGACTAGTGATTGTTGTGTTTTACTACTCTTTAGGAAAAGAGCGTAAATAGCGGAAAGTATTAAGTACGACGGTTTAGGAAAACCGTGCACAAATGACCCAATCACTTAAAAGAGAGAAAGAGTTCGTTTCCCAAGGAGGTATGGTGTTGTGAATTAACTTGTAGTTATTTGAGATTAATATTAAGAAGAATGGGGATGAGAAGATGAAAGACGGTTACGTTAAAATTAAACTACGACGAAAAAGACGTAAAACCGTGAAAAACCACAAAAATTAAAAATTATCTACTAAGACCAAAAACAAAATTAATAAATAAAAAGACTAAAAAGAAGTCTAAAATAATATAAATAAAGATAAAAATCCAACAAAGATATTTTAAAACCTTTTATTAATTAAATAATTAATTTTAAATGCTAATTAAAGCCCTAAAATTAAATTTAACTAATTCAAATGTCTAAAATATGATTTTATTGAATAATTACTTAACTTATATTATTAGAAGACTAAAAAGTAATTTTCTAAAAATTAAAACCTATTAAAACTATTTTTAAAACTCTAAAAATGATTAAAAATGATTAAAACCTAATTAAACTTAAAATAATTATAAAAATAAATCTAAAAGTTATAAAAATATTCTAAAAATGGAAATAATCCTAATTAATGACAAAGAACCTAGGAAAAATGAAAAAGAAAGAAAAATAAAATTTTGAAAAATTAATATTAAAATAATAATAAAATAATACTAAAAATAAAAAGTTTCTAAAATTAATTCTAAAAAATTTGTAAAAATCCTAAATAATATAATTAAGAGAAAAACACAAATTATGGCTCCTAAACCCTTTTTAATAATTTTATAGAAATCTTTAAAGTTTATAAAAAACCTTAAAATATTATAAAATTAAAAATTAAAGTTTATAAAACCTAAACTATATGTAAACCTCAAAAATATATTTTAAAAACTAAAAACTATTTTTCCTAATAATTAAAACTATTTTTGGTATTTTTTATTGATTTTCTAAAATACGTCTAATAATTAATTCCTAGAAAATAATAAAATAAGAGGAAAATTTTGAAACCAATTTAGAAAAATCAATAAAGCTATAACTTACCTAGGAAAAATAAGAAACGTAAAATAAGCTTAAAGAATAAGCTAGGAAAAATGAAAAATGATACGGCTTAATTAATAAGCATTAAATGAAAAACTGGTTAAGAGAAATAACTTTGCACCCTTGGTCAGTAAAAGACCCAAGGGCGCAATGGTTATGTCTGATGTGTGTGGGAGTAGTGACGGGGGTTCGAATCTCAGCAACCCCTTTTTGCTACTTTTTTTTTATTTTTGCTTTTAACTTTTTTTAAACCAATCAGTTAACCTTTGTTATGCTTATAATCCAAACCTTTTCCCTTTTTTAAGCTAGATTAGACAGATTGATTTACAAAAACGTGGCCAAATTTCTCATGAAAACTTAGCAGGTTATGCTTTGAGTTTAGCTTAAGGATTAAGCCAAGAGGACTTAGCTTTGAGGCTTATTTGGTGATTATTTGGGAACAATGGGGCACTCTTGTGCTCCTTTGAGCACAAGAAGTCAATAAAACACAAGAATAAAGCACTCAATACCACAAAATAAGCAAATCAAGCTCACATAGGCTCATGTAAAGTTTCTGTGATGTTCAGCAGGTCTGGTGAGCTTATGGCTAATTTTCTAGCACTCCAATGAACTTAAGACTCCAAGATTAAGCACACAGACTCAAAACATGACATACAAGCCAAATCAAGCTGTAATTCAACCTAATATTCAACAGGAATCCAAGATCAATCACAAAAAATCATGAAAATAAGCAACTTATGGCATACACAGATTTTTGCACTCACTTTTCTTTTTAAACACTTAAACAAACTTCCAAATTGTTCTAAACTTTCTTTCTGTCTAGCTAACAACCTGAAGCAACCTTTTTATAGCTATCTAACAACAATTAAACACACAAATCTAACACCTTGCCCTGCTAAACCACTTAGCCAAACACCCTTTTAAATATTTAAACCAAACTTTTAAACACTAAATCACTCACAAACTTCTTCAAACTGATTCAATGCTATTCTAACATGCATATAGCAACTTAAGAACACCAATCCAAGCAGATTAAACACACGATAGCATGAAATCAAATAAAGCACATGAAACTCTTATTTTCTGAAATTTTCAAAAAGAAAAAGAGGATTACCTTAGGACCCTTACATCCAAGGGTCCTAGTGGATGCTACACCACCTCCTACCAGCTGGGGCTGGTGCAGAACTGAATCAACACCTTCTTCTCACAACCTGTTTAAATCAAACAAAAAAAAGAAGAACACAATACAAGCACTTATATTTTTCTGATTTTCTTTCTTCCTTTTTAAAACCTTCCAAAAACTTTTCAGACTTTGCCAACACGTTTTCAATACCCTAAATCAACAAACCAAAACAACTTCTTAATACCAAAAACCTTGGACAGATTTTACCAAAATCTTCCAATTTTTCAGAAACTTTAAATAACTTTAAAACTCAAAGTTACTTTACCAAATTAAAGTATGGAACTCAGAATCCCTTCACAATTAGACACAAACTTTAACAAATAAAAAAGGAATTATAATTGAATTTTTTTCAAAAACCAAACTTTTTATTTCAATTAAAAGGAATTACAAATTATGAAGGAAAACTGGAACAAGGGGTCATCACAGGTTGATGCCTCCTTTTATAGTACTCTAATGAACATTCTAGGCTGATTTCTAAACCCTAATCACTAAGAAAATCCCAAATATGCCCTTGAACGGTTTTGAGTGGTGAGCTGTCCTTTTTGATCTCTACCCTTCATTTATGCGTTGTGGCTAAGCAAATGATCAAAACCATTGATTGGGGACACGTCATGTGCCTTGGAGGACAAGTTGTAATGTGATTGGAGGAGAGGGAATTGGGGGTAGGGGTCCACAGGCGTGGGATGAAGGTTTTTAGGAGTGGGTTTGGTTTTGGTGCGTGTGAATCACTTGTGGCCAAAGTTAATTGGAAATTTACCCATGTTTGAGTAAAATAGAACCTGGGTGAAAAGGTGAACAGTAAAAGCTTATTTGATCCGAAATTGGGGGAAACCAGGGTGTTAAGCGCCAGTTTTGGTTTGAATGTTTGAAAGTTGACACCTTTGGTCCTTATCTTTGAGATTTTTGGCATATGAAGTTTTCCAGCCCTAAAACCTTGTTTCCTTTGTTAATAAGTTTCTCCTTTTGACACTTTTGGCACAAACCTTTTGGAAAAAGGTTTCAAGGATCATTTTTGACATTTTAGGATATTTCAAGGGCTGTTCTTGGTCTTTGATGATCTTCAAAAGTATTCTTTGCATCTTTAACTTCATGAGGGACCATAGTTGACAAATTTGATTTGTTGAGGGACCAATCTTGCCATTTCTTCAAAGTTGAAGGACCTTTTTGCAATTATGACAAACTTAAGGGACCAAACTTGTAATTATTAATATACAAGGGTTTTAAGTGTCATTTCTTCATTCATTGAGGATCAATCTTGTTTTGTCTTCAAGTCTTCAAGGGTATTTGATGAAAATTCCATGATTAGGGCCCGGTTCTTTGTACGGCTTCGTTTCTCGTGTCCGTTTTTCCTTGTATCTTGTGATCTTTTGTCTTTTTCACGATATCCATACCTAAAATACACAAGTAAACAAACACAAGCATATATATGGTATTTTATGACATTTTTATACATTTAAAGCCCGAAAAGAACGATGAGATCATGTATAAATGCCATCTCATCACTCCCCCATACTAAGCCATTGCCGTGCCCTCACGCAATGCTAGAATAAAGTATCTAAGCATCACCAAAGTTCAATTTTATTAACCTTTATTGAAGAGTAAAAGACTTGCAACATACTACGATGATGTGTAAAGACATAATGTATGATTTTCATCACAAAGAGGTGACTTTTAGGGTCAAAGAATAGAAACAAGTTAATGTCCCTTAGAGTAAATTTCGTCATCCTTGATTGTCATACATTCCATGCTAAGTGCAAAAACAAGATCATTGTTGGTACAAGTCACAATGCTAACACTACTCATACGTCCAAATTGTGTAATACTTTTTCTCCCCGCAATCCTAGTTATTTAAAAGGAAATGGGTTACTAGCATTTTTTATCTATTTGTCATGGATCACAAGTGATTCATATTGACTTATTTGAGTAGTTATTAGTCCGAAAGCAAAGTAGCACGATTTGATCAATGGTTAGCCGAAGGACAAAATCTTTTAAAACGGCTTCTCGTGTATCTCCTTAAGTTCATATCTTGGCATAACTCGTTTCACGATTTGAGACCTTTCTCGGACCGATATTTGGCATGTACTTCATACTTCAAATCTTGGGAAGACGTTCTCGAAATTATGGTCTTCTCTTCATATATTTGGAATTTCTTCACTTGACGTTTTTGAGAGATTCTTCATATAGGACCACGACTTCATCATTTTTCTTCAATCTTTACTTTGGATTTTGATATACAACGATCCGCCTCCTTTTCGGACTTGGATATTTTTATCCTCATACCTTGTTAGGGTCTTTTTGGATAGACTTTCTCCATTCTTTAGGGGAGTAATAGCTTCTCGTCGTGTGTCTCGATCCTTCATATTGATTTTGGAATAATGATACTTCACATCATTCTTGGATCTTTAGCAAAAATAGAGCTCCTCATGCCTTGTTAGGGCCTTTTTGGATAAACGCCAATCTTCGCGTCCCGCTTCAATAAGTTATGCCTTGGCTATGAACTCTATTCAACCCCGAGCAACTTTTAAACGATCTTGCGCTAGAGGCTAAGTAACCTTTCAAATCGTACGACCTTACTTATTGCAATTATGATTTATTCCTAATGCATTGATCTTATGGGAAGAAAAAGCCACAATTAAAAACATATGAGTTTTTGAAAGAACACTTTCATGTTCTACGTTTAGCATGATCACTTGTCTAACTCTATCATTTCTCGTTCTTCACTATTTAAAGACCTCTAATTAAAGAGACTCGTGAATACTTAGCCATGCAAGTCAAAATTAAGCCAAATTTGGATTAGCTTTCATTAAGACTATATCAAATCAAAGTTTTGGGTTTTCAAGCCACCTATAGGATCTTGCACTTTCTTGGAATTTTTCAAGTTTAGAGAATGCGTTTAATAGTTCCCTTGATAAGTGACTTTCTAGAATCAATTATAGGAACTTGCGAAAAGTTCTTGTTCTTAACCCGAATGAATTAAGACTTTCGCGTTTTAAAGCTCCCTATATAAAAGTCTAGCAAAACTTGAATTGAGCGGGTTAAGGAATGTAAATGGCTCCAAATGCCCATCAAGTCAAAAATTAACTCTTATTCTATCCATCGGAAAATATACATTCGTGTCTTAAAAACACTTATGAAAACTAAGAAAAATTTTAAAATTTGGCCATTTTTAGCCTTATTAGCAAAACAAAACATTGAAAGTTGGAAAACGTGAGGGCGTAGCAAAGCAAGTACCTATTCACCCCCCCATACTAAAAGTAAACATTGTCCTCAATGTTTCGAGTCTAAAGGTGGAGCACCCCCATACTAGAGACGAAGAATCGAATGCTTAGGATCTAGCATGGAAAGGGTGATCAACAATATATCTAAAGCCGTTTATTAATTATGCTTAAAAGATAATTGTTAGAACAATAAAGGATATGTCATGGAATCGTGAAAAACTTCTTCAAACGAACGATGGAGGCTCACGTAAACGAACACGAGAGTCTTCAATCGTAGATGATGATGATGATCTAGATAACACAATCACAAACAACCACGAGACAACGAGTTGGAAGGGTACAAGTCCCCTTATTAGTGAATATAAAAGATAAGATAAGCATGGGATCTCCCCCACGAGGCACCTCGTTTTTGATTACCGAGTCATGAGCTCGACTCGATCCCCTCAAAATGTGATCATTTAGGGAAATTCATGGTGTGGTCAATTTTTAGCGGGGCTTACATGATAAACAAGGCCCAAAAAGCAACCGGTAAAAAGGACTAAGTCCTTAAATGATGCAAAATACCGGGGTCGAAGATGGCGTTCTCGTTTCCATTGGAAAAACAATTCAACGCCACTTCAACATGTGCCATAAACTCAAAGAGTTTGAAGAAAATAGATGAGAAGTAGAAGGGTGAGACAATTGGTAAGACAAAATTTTGAGCTACTCGAGGTAGACTCGCACCAAGCAAATAGATATAGTTTCCATTTATTGCATCGGTGGAAGACCGAGATTTCCCTTTACATGAAATTCCGGGATCGAATATCTCGTCCTCGGTGGACAAGGATGAGGGAACATAAGGGGCTTCCCCCATACTAGAACCACACAAAACATCGTCAAAAGGAGTAGACGAGTTTGTAGTACTCAAAGCACGCGGTGATGACGGAGTTAGATTTGTAGAAAAATCAATTAAATCACTTTTAAGATCATTTCCTTTGTTATCTTTTAAACTCTCCTTATGAAAACCCTTTTTGATTATGTCGAAAATATTCGGTGTTTCTAAGACGATGTTAGTCACACTAAAAATTCTCACATTTTGAAACCGTTTTGGTTTTGGTGGTGGCAAGTTCTCAAAACGTTTATCGACGAAGAAAACCTCCCTATCGGGGCCAACATATTCATCATCCGAAAGATCTTCCGTAGAAACCGGCAACTTATCAACACTTTTCAAGAATGAAGGTGAAGGATTTTTCGATTCAAGTATTGATGGTTTCTTCTTTGTAGGCTTAGCACTCATAACCTCCACCGGCGGAGGAAATGGTAAATTGTTTTTGGCGACATTCCCTAAAACTCTTGGTGAAAATTCTTTGCAAACGACATTGGTCGAGTCACCATGGTTTAAAGTTGCAATAGAATATACATGAGAAAGATTGGAGTTTTGTGTTGCATTGATGACAAGTTCTTCTTCATTGAAACGAAGGGTGATTTTTCGAGCATGAACATCGATAAGTGCTCTTGATGTATCCAAAAATGAACGACCCAAAATGAGAGGAACTTTTCGATCGATAGGAATGTCCACAACGATAAAGTCAACGGGATAGTAAAACTTTCCGACTTTAACGAAAACGTCCTCGGCTACTCCACATGCCATGATCGTAGAATGATCGTCCATCTCGATGGACATGTTCGAAGGAGTAAGAGCCGGAAGAGAAAGCGATTTGAAAATCTCGAGAGGCATCAAATTAATACTAGCACCAAGATCGGCCAAGGCGTAGCATTCCTCCATATCTTGTATAGCACACGGAATCAAAAATTTACCGGGATCACCGACTTTTTGTGGTATGCGGCTTAGAAAAACCGATGAACAACTAGACGATTGTTGTAACTTTTCTTTGTTGTTTAGCATACTTTTGAAGTTTGCGGCGAATCGAGGCATCATGATTAAAGCATCGGCAAAACTTATGTTAAAATGCAAATCACGAAACATTTTCATAAATAGCTCAAATTGATAATTGTTCCGTTCTTGTGCTTTTTCTTTGTTTTGTTTCGAAGGGTAAGGTAAAGGTGGTGTGGGTTGGTCATTAGGCAACGGCCTTGGAAACTCGGGTTCCATAATTGGTATTGGTGTAACCGTAGGTGTGGTTTGAGCGGTACTTCGTGGGATTGTAATGTGCTCCTTTTCGACCATCACCTCGGGTTCTTTCTCGATTTCCTTCTCCGTAGAAGTACTTGGACGAGAGATTGGTTCCTTGAAAGTTTTACCACTTCGTGTAGTAATAACCTTCATTTCTCCCTTCGGGTTTGCAATGGTATCACTAGGAAGACCACCCGAAGAAGAGGGTTTACACATGATAGCTTCAAACATCTTAGCCATTCGGTCCTCAAATTTTGATTGCTTAGCATCCGCTTTCAATAACTCTTGCTTAATCTCATGTTGTCCTAATTCCATCTTTTGTTGGTTTTGTTGAAGACGTTGGACATTTCCTTCCATTTTGTTAGCATGAGTTTTAAGTTCATTAGCAAGTTCATTTTTAAGCTCGTTTTTCAACTCGGATCTTAAGCTAATCATCTCACGTTGCATATTATCAAATTTAGCATCATTTGCTTTTGCATAATCCAAAAATTCTCCTTGCAAATTTTTCGTGTGAGCATTTTGAAAACCTTGTGTAGTGTTTTGAAAATCACGGTTTTGATTTTGATTAGAGATTTGTCCATTCCCACTTTGATAATTCCCTTTGTTGTAATTGCGTGTGTTGCCTTGGTAATTACCTTGGTTGTTGTTTCGATAATTATTAACATTTTGATTTGGTGGAGCTTGATTTTGGCGGGAACCTTGGCCGTTTTGGTTGTAAGTTCCCGTTGCTACATAAGCACTCGAAGTGTTACCATCCGCGGTAATGCACTCGGAAAGATCATGAGCTCCCCCACAAGATAAACAACTCTTAGCAACCGCTTTAACCGAAGCGGAATTGGAAGCTTCTTGAGCCTTCCAATGGGACATAAGATTAGCAAATCTATCAAAAAACCGATTTTCCTCAATAGCTTCATCATGTAAGGCGTTAATGCTACGAGATGATTGTGACGAAGATGACGAACCCATATTGGCAACACTCGGTGTGTTACGAGGGCTATAAACCTTAGATCGATTTTCAATGATTTGTAAAGCCTCATTTGTCGTCTTGCACAAAAAATTACCACCCGCGGCGGCATTTAAATAATCTCGTTCATGATCATTAAGCCCATTATAAAATGTATCAATTTGATGCAATTCCGAAAAATCATGGTGAGGACATTCATGTAACATCTCTTTAAATCGTTCCCATGCCATTGAAAAACTTTCATTATTACGTTGCACAAATCGTGAAATCTCATTTTTTAAGTGTGTTGTTTTCGATGGTGGAAAAAATTTGTTCACAAACTTAGAAACGAGATCGGCCCATGTCAAAATCGAATTTGGCGGTTCTTTCTCGAGCCAAATTTTTGCGGGTCCATCCAACGAATATGGAAACAACATCATCTTAATGGCGTCATGCGGAACATCTTTGAATTTGCTAGTGGCGGTGAGACGGTTGAAATTCCTAATATGGTAATGCGGGTTGTCTTTCTCGTGACCTCGAAATTTGTTTGCTTGTAGCATCGACATTAAACCCGTCTTAATCTCGAAATTCTCCGCAAGGATGGCGGGAATAACAATGGCCTCTCCAAAACCCTCGGTGGGTGCTTGTAGCAACTCCATCATAGTACGATTAGCCATGACGACTTCTTGTTCTATAATAGGTTCAACAATTGGAGGTTCTTCAACAATCAACGATCCTTGATTTGCTTGCTTTTGAAGACGTTTACGAGCTCGTTTAGCTTGGTTACGAGTGATCATAAACTTCACGAAGAATGGGAGGTGAGCAAAGAAGATTCTTTTTGGTTGTTTTGTGGATTTTCAATTTTTTTGTGTTTTTGATGATATTTAATTTTTTTGGATTTTGGTGTATCTTTGTAGACAACAATCTACAAAATCTCTCCTTGAATCAAACTCTTGATTAAAGAAGCCTCAAAGGAATGAAAACGATCACGTGGAGTGAACGCCTTCTAATGACTTTAGAACTTTGGTGAAAACCAAATTGTTCACGAGGGTTTAATCACAAAGAAAACCAAGCAAATATAGTATACGTATTAATACTTTAGGCGGCAAAACCCTCGATTAGCCTTCAATCTCAAAATACTCACAAGCAAGCGGGGAAACGAGGCGGCGCGAAGCACTTAAGAGCCTTTTTCCTTAGGGTATATTTTATAATACCCGCCTTATACCCACCTTATAGTTTGTATCTTTCAAAATCGAGCTTCTCGAAAGTATTTATCTATTTTTGCCTTTTCTTTTTTTGTTTGAGATTCGAATACAATAATTAGGAGATCAAATCCCAATTAAGGTTGTGTTTTCACACTTTTGGAGATATTGTATATTGATTGTGATACTTAATACAATATATTAATAATATTCACAAAGAAAAACCAATAAAACCGATAATACGTGTTAAGGGAGTTCCACTTAACACAAATACTATTTATGGATAATATCAAAAACAAAAGCTTTCCAAATTAAAGCACGACACACCTCCCCGGCAGCGGCGCCAAAAATGATTGTTGTGTTTTACTACTCTTTAGGAAAAGAGCGTAAATAGCGGAAAGTATTAAGTACGACGGTTTAGGAAAACCGTGCACAAATGACCCAATCACTTAAAAGAGAGAAAGAGTTCGTTTCCCAAGGAGGTATGGTGTTGTGAATTAACTTGTAGTTATTTGAGATTAATATTAAGAAGAATGGGGATGAGAAGATGAAAGACGGTTACGTTAAAATTAAACTACGACGAAAAAGACGTAAAACCGTGAAAAACCACAAAAATTAAAAATTATCTACTAAGACCAAAAACAAAATTAATAAATAAAAAGACTAAAAAGAAGTCTAAAATAATATAAATAAAGATAAAAATCCAACAAAGATATTTTAAAACCTTTTATTAATTAAATAATTAATTTTAAATGCTAATTAAAGCCCTAAAATTAAATTTGACTAATTCAAATGTCTAAAATATGATTTTATTGAATAATTACTTAACTTATATTATTAGAAGACTAAAAAGTAATTTTCTAAAAATTAAAACCTATTAAAACTATTTTTAAAACTCTAAAAATGATTAAAAATGATTAAAACCTAATTAAACTTAAAATAATTATAAAAATAAATCTAAAAGTTATAAAAATATTCTAAAAATGGAAATAATCCTAATTAATGACAAAGAACCTAGGAAAAATGAAAAAGAAAGAAAAATAAAATTTTGAAAAATTAATATTAAAATAATAATAAAATAATACTAAAAATAAAAAGTTTCTAAAATTAATTCTAAAAAATTTGTAAAAATCCTAAATAATATAATTAAGAGAAAAACACAAATTATGGCTCCTAAACCCTTTTTAATAATATTATAGAAATCTTTAAAGTTTATAAAAAACCTTAAAATATTATAAAATTAAAAATTAAAGTTTATAAAACGTAAACTATATGTAAACCTCAAAAATATATTTTAAAAACTAAAAACTATTTTTCCTAATAATTAAAACTATTTTTGGTATTTTTTATTGATTTTCTAAAATACGTCTAATAATTAATTCCTAGAAAATAATAAAATAAGAGGAAAATTTTGAAACCAATTTAGAAAAATCAATAAAGCTATAACTTACCTAGGAAAAATAAGAAACGTAAAATAAGCTTAAAGAATAAGCTAGGAAAAATGAAAAATGATACGGCTTAATTAATAAGCATTAAATGAAAAACTGGTTAAGAGAAATAACTTTGCACCCTTGGTCAGTAAAAGACCCAAGGGCGCAATGGTTATGTCTGATGTGTGTGGGAGTAGTGACGGGGGTTCGAATCTCAGCAACCCCTTTTTGCTACTTTTTTTTTATTTTTGCTTTTAACTTTTTTTAAACCAATCAGTTAACCTTTGTTATGCTTATAATCCAAACCTTTTCCCTTTTTTAAGCTAGATTAGACAGATTGATTTACAAAAACGTGGCCAAATTTCTCATGAAAACTTAGCAGGTTATGCTTTGAGTTTAGCTTAAGGATTAAGCCAAAAGGACTTAGCTTTGAGGCTTATTTGGTGATTATTTGGGAACAATGGGGCACTCTTGTGCTCCTTTGAGCACAAGAAGTCAATAAAACACAAGAATAAAGCACTCAATACCACAAAATAAGCAAATCAAGCTCACATAGGCTCATGTAAAGTTTCTGTGATGTTCAGCAGGTCTGGTGAGCTTATGGCTAATTTTCTAGCACTCCAATGAACTTAAGACTCCAAGATTAAGCACACAGACTCAAAACATGACATACAAGCCAAATCAAGCTGTAATTCAACCTAATATTCAACAGGAATCCAAGATCAATCACAAAAAATCATGAAAATAAGCAACTTATGGCATACACAGATTTTTGCACTCACTTTTCTTTTTAAACACTTAAACAAACTTCCAAATTGTTCTAAACTTTCTTTCTGTCTAGCTAACAACCTAAAGCAACCTTTTTATAGCTATCTAACAACAATTAAACACACAAATCTAACACCTTGCCCTGCTAAACCACTTAGCCAAACACCCTTTTAAATATTTAAACCAAACTTTTAAACACTAAATCACTCACAAACTTCTTCAAACTGATTCAATGCTATTCTAACATGCATATAGCAACTTAAGAACACCAATCCAAGCAGATTAAACACACGATAGCATGAAATCAAATAAAGCACATGAAACTCTTATTTTCTGAAATTTTCAAAAAGAAAAAGAGGATTACCTTAGGACCCTTACATCCAAGGGTCCTAGTGGATGCTACACCACCTCCTACCAGCTGGGGCTGGTGCAGAACTGAATCAACACCTTCTTCTCACAACCTGTTTAAATCAAACAAAAAAAAGAAGAACACAATACAAGCACTTATATTTTTCTGATTTTCTTTCTTCCTTTTTAAAACCTTCCAAAAACTTTTCAGACTTTGCCAACACGTTTTCAATACCCTAAATCAACAAACCAAAACAACTTCTTAATACCAAAAACCTTGGACAGATTTTACCAAAATCTTCCAATTTTTCAGAAACTTTAAATAACTTTAAAACTCAATGTTACTTTACCAAATTAAAGTATGGAACTCAGAATCCCTTCACAATTAGACACAGACTTTAACAAATAAAAAAGGAATTATAATTGAATTTTTTTCAAAAACCAAACTTTTTATTTCAATGAAAAGGAATTACAAATTATGAAGGAAAACTGGAACAAGGGGTCATCACAGGTTGATGCCTCCTTTTATAGTACTCTAATGAACATTCTAGGCTGATTTCTAAACCCTAATCACTAAGAAAATACCAAATATGCCCTTGAACGGTTTTGAGTGGTGAGCTGTCCTTTTTGATCTCTACCCTTCATTTATGCGTTGTGGCTAAGCAAATGATCAAAACCATTGATTGGGGACACGTCATGTGCCTTGGAGGACAAGTTGTAATGTGATTGGAGGAGAGGGAATTGGGGGTAGGGGTCCACAGGCGTGGGATGAAGGTTTTTAGGAGTGGGTTTGGTTTTGGTGCGTGTGAATCACTTGTGGCCAAAGTTAATTGGAAATTTACCCATGTTTGAGTAAAATAGAACCTGGGTGAAAAGGTGAACAGTAAAAGCTTATTTGATCCGAAATTGGGGGAAACCAGGGTGTTAAGCGCCAGTTTTGGTTTGAATGTTTGAAAGTTGACACCTTTGGTCCTTATCTTTGAGATTTTTGGCATATGAAGTTTTCCAGCCCTAAAACCTTGTTTCCTTTGTTAATAAGTTTCTCCTTTTGACACTTTTGGCACAAACCTTTTGGAAAAAGGTTTCAAGGATCATTTTTGACATTTTAGGATATTTCAAGGGCTGTTCTTGGTCTTTGATGATCTTCAAAGGTCTTCTTTGCATCTTTAACTTCATGAGGGACCATAGTTGACAAATTTGATTTGTTGAGGGACCAATCTTGCCATTTCTTCAAAGTTGAAGGACCTTTTTGCAATTATGACAAACTTAAGGGACCAAACTTGTAATTATTAATATACAAGGGTTTTAAGTGTCATTTCTTCATTCATTGAGGATCAATCTTGTTTTGTCTTCAAGTCTTCAAGGGTATTTGATGAAAATTCCATGATTAGGGCCCGGTTCTTTGTACGGCTTCGTTTCTCGTGTCCGTTTTTCCTTGTATCTTGTGATCTTTTGTCTTTTTCACGATATCCATACCTAAAATACACAAGTAAACAAACACAAGCATATATATGGTATTTTATGACATTTTTATACATTTAAAGCCCGAAAAGAACGATGAGATCATGTATAAATGCCATCTCATCAACTAGTCAAGTAATGATTCACAAATTACCGAAAATGCCTCTTCACTCCTTCTCTGCAATCATAGGGAAAAAGAACATGATAAGTATACACATCAAGATCAAGAAGGATTTCTTTTTCAGGACATAACATACGTATAACATGTACATCAACAACTACAAGCATTCATCAACCATATCACAAAAGAGCTAATAAAGACATAACATAGATCATGAAGGGTAAACATCAATTGCATTGATATCAACAAAACTGTGACAAGTCATGTCACTACAATCTATCACCGACCAAACCAAAAGGATATTAAGGTTCATCACAAATCCATAGTACACAAGTCTAAATAAGTTAGATTGCAACGAGGAAATAGAAAATGAAATACTAAAACAAGAACTAATCACGAGGTGATCCACATGATTTCTTGGGTAGCGGCTCATCATCATCACCGTCTTCTTCGGGATCTTCTTCGGGTTCCTCCTCATCGCTATCTTCATCATCGCTCACTATCCTTTTGCCTTTGTCATTAGGGTCACACTCCACCACTCTCTTCCTCCTCGAGGTAGATCCGATCTCTGGTGCTGCTTGGTTCCCACAAGTAATACACTCACCTCTGGTGGGCGGTTGAACCATAAAGTCATTGATAGCATACATGGAATCGTCAATAAACCTCCATTCTTACGGTAGAGATGGCCTCGCACGATGCTCCCAGCTTCGCATCCTTTGTAACTTAGCTTGATCCTTCTAGTTTGCTCAAGGCTAGCACTCCAATTCCTGATCATAGACCTCAAACTATCCATTTCACTTCTAACCATCATCCTGCCATACTCAACTCTTGTAGTCAGTGTCAACAGTTTTTGAAAAGCTCTTTCATTTTTATCAAACCTCCTAATCACCCGAGTTTACACAACATAGCATTCATACATTAACCTATCCAAATTCTTCAAGAAATGGGTAGTATCTTCATACGCCCTCGGACCAGGGTA
The DNA here is from genome assembly GCA_025667525.1 of Glebionis coronaria. Taxonomy (NCBI): domain Eukaryota; kingdom Viridiplantae; phylum Streptophyta; class Magnoliopsida; order Asterales; family Asteraceae; genus Glebionis; species Glebionis coronaria. The sequence goes on along the minus strand of CM046879.1, from coordinate 107,710,943 downwards.
AAATACTCTAGAAATGTCCTCATACAGAGAACTAGCACGAGCCGCAGCGTCGGACGCATCAGCATGACCACAACGAACACGGGCAATACCTATCATACCAACCAAATGAGAAATACGGCCAGGCCTAGGGACACAAACCATTTTTCAACCAGCTTGCACATCATCCAACTCAGTTTGATTCACATCATTATCACCAACACTCTCTTCTTATTCTTCTATCCACCCATTATTGTTGTTCTGCGGGTTCAGTTCATTAACATGCTCATCTCTATTACCGTTAGGTGGGATTTTCGACATTTCTACAATCACAGAAAGTTCGAGGGTATATAAGTTCAATATCCAAAATTATGTACATGCATGCTCATGCAATGCAAAATGTAGTACATATGCTTATGATGCAACAATATGATAGCCATGCAAATGCAATGCCAAAAATTAATGATGACAAGTATTCAACATACTTCCAACAATATCTCGATACAATACCATAGTACTTACTCAATAAATACTTAGGAAATCATTTCAATTATAGGGGATACATCTAAAAATAAATAAAACAATGCTAAAAGTAATCTTACCGGAGCCATGCGGAATAGTTGTGTGCTTTTGAAAACATTTGAGACACCAAAGTTATAGTTCAGGACATTTTCAAAAATCGACCTAGTTCTCTACAACTTGTGGCTCTGATACCTATCTTTAACACCCCCAAATCATATGTGCAGCGAAAATACAATATTTGGGTGCTAAGCAGTTATCATCACACAATAGCTATATCAAACGACTCAAAAGAGACGTCGAAAAATTTACATTAATAAAAATGTACAACAACAAAGTCTAAATAGTTTTCCAACTCAAAAAGTTACAACAGAGTTGCGTTTAGGTCCCCACTGAATCTCAACCAAATTACCATGTTCATACAATTTAAACAAAACAAGACTTAATTGTTTAAATAAAAAGAGAGGAAACCAAATTAGACCAAAAAAGTCACAACAACATTCCATAGCATGCTCCGCTACATCCTAGCCTCGATTACCTAAAACACATGCTTAAAAAGGTCAACAAATAATGTTGAGCAAATATATTGGTTTTACAATCACATTTGAACTTAAATGTATAAAATTCATTCACGATCATTCAAAGAGTTTTCGATCAAACAATCTATTATTCAAGGTTATTATCTTTAGCAATAGCTAATAATTGTGTTTAAGCTCATAACACCGATCCGTTAACTTAATCACCCGCGTCCGTAGACCGGCATGATCACATTGAAACTAGTGCCCCTTCTAAAGGCATCAGTTGCAATTATACCTTATTTCTCATATAAAATATTCGTACGCATAGGGTACTCAACGTACAACTCTCGTATCAAATTGGGTCGTCAACCCCGTAGTACCACAAATTGTATAAGCGGCTATTTCCGCTTAACACAAGAACTAGACAATAATTAACGGTTCATGAAAATTAGGGACTTTTGCAACTAGGTACTCAACACAATTCAAGGCAACATTCGGGTCCAACAATCATTCATGACTTATGTTCATTTTCATTTAAATAGCATGTATCCCCCTCGTGGGTAAAAACCTTTTAAATAAGTAAAGAGTGAGGCTATAGACTCACCTTATGTAGAAGTATTAGTCGAAGTATTGGAAGACGATCACCGACGATGAGGATGCCCGGGAATTCGATCACAACACCTAGCGAATAAACGCGTAATGAGTCAACTCATTTATATAATATTAGGTACTGAATAAAATTTAAATAAAGTCAACTGTGACTTCTAAAAACTCACGCCAAAATCCGAACAAGTGATATTTACTAGACTCGTACCATTTTTCTACTTTACTAAAAGTATTACTCATTTTACAATTCTGCCGGTACATGTTAAATGTACGGGCTGTTTTCATATACTTAGACATCATGAAAAAAAATTGAGAAAATTTATAAAATTCATTTACAACCTGTAGAAATTCCATATTAAATTTTATAAAAAGTTCTCACTCCTAAGACCCACTGCTCGTCACATTAATAAACTCAAAATTTCGGACAGTTTTGTACACTTGTAATGCGACACTACTTTGACTTACTTAGTCAACACCATTTGGAAATCCGACTCCTAAGTTTGAAAATAGACTCACAATTACAGGTTTTGAGCTAAAGAACAACTCTCAACCACTTTTAAAACTCAAGTTATAGTCCAGATATTTGACCTAAACTCGAACACAATTTCGGATAATGTCGACTTTCATCTCCCGGTACACGAAAACTTCAAACTAGCATAACTTTTGACTCGTTTGGAGTTAAAAGCTCTATCTTATATCAAATCAAAGCTTGGAAGAAGCTCTACAACTAAATTCTAAAATGAAAACCTGGACTTAAACTTAAAATCATGAAAACTACCTTAAACAATCTGCCTAAAAATGGCACTCTCAGAATCATACCTACACTTGTTTTCAATAAATTTCATCTACTCCTATATCCATAATATCATCACTAAATCATCCTACAACATTCATAACACCCTAAATCACTTTTATAAATCAACCTTCACAAAAACCCATTTCATAATCTACACATACAATGTAATTAAATCAATTGAAAACATCAAAAACATGATTATAAACATATACCTATAACTAATTAAGATCAAAATCAAAAATCAAACACAAACCCATTTGGGGCGTGGATTTTGGGGGACAAAACACCAAGAAAACTTTGATTCAAGCTTAATTAATCAACATCCCTTGTTCATAAACATGAAACAAGAACATGCATTCAAGAAAATTAATTAAAAACCTATTTGTTCATAAGATTAAATTTTTGAAGAAATCAAGTTGTTGAATGTTTGATTTTAATGGATAATAAGACTTACAAAGATGAAATAAGAGTGGGTCTTTGATTAGTTTTATCAAAAACCAAAAAAAATATGGTGGTGGCTATGGTGGTGTGGGGTGGCCGTCGGTTTCAAGAGAGAGAGAGGGGGAGGAGGTGAAAATATTTGAAAGTGAAAAATGAAGTGTGTGCTCCCTTCCCTTCTCTTTTGTAAAAATTAAAGGGACCTTTCTTGACAACTTAGCTATCTTTTGACCCTTTTGGAAAAACTAGTTTTTAAAGAGCGGGATCAACTTACTAGTCGGTTTTGAATTTTTGTGGAAGTCGGGATTCGTCCCGACTTCCTAAAACATATTTATAAGCGTATACTCACACCAAATAAGATAAAATGGTTTCGGTCCGTCTTAACACGTAAATAAAAATAAAAATCTCGAAAATTCGAATATCGATCAATCGAGAATAAAATACAAATTTTGGGCATTCGCCGGTATCACAATCACTATCGATTCTTCTTAACTCGTCAAACGTAAAAAAAATTTAGCCTCGTTTATTGTTTTCAACTTAAACCGTCAAATAATTCCGCGATAAAATTCTCAAAAAATTCAAAATATACGTAAAATAAGATTAAATAATGACCTCGGTTTTGGGGTGTCACAAATGATTAGTCGTGTGTTGTGGTATAAGAAATTGTGCATTTAACTCGATTTTATTTTTATCACTTAAAATCTTAGACATTCATCAAACATCTTGTGTGCAATAAGTGTGCAATAAATATGATTAAAGTGTCATTTTTAATATAAAATGTGATATCATTCTCATATCATATCGAATTTAAGTGATTCAAAATACTAGGTAAAGAATGGCAAAAAAGTTACAACTTTTGTGTTTTAACTTTTGCATAATTCGGTCCTTAAGCTAGATAAAATTAGAGTCGAAAATGCCAAAAAGTTTAAGAAAAAGTAATACCCAATTAAAAAGATGAAAAAATATGTGATTTATATATCAAAATGCATACCAAAATAAAGAGAATTAAATTCTAGAAATTATATTGAAATCGATGTTTCATAAAAGTTTTCATTGAAAGATATCGATTTGAAATTCGATGGTGAAATTAAAACTGGGTAAAATGACTGGACTATTCCTGATCAACTTAAAAAGGAAAGGATATGATTTTGATCATATTTTATTTTTGTTAGAGATTTAATATATACAATGCATTTTTAGGCTTTTTAATTTTTTTCTCTTTTCATAAAATCGTGTCTATGTAATAATCATGGTTTCGAACATATTGTTTGTCTTGTTCAGGAGTTTAAATCTTCTATAAGAGAGACATAAACGAACAAAATTCTTCTTTTACACAAAGTTGGTGTGATTACTTCAAGGTTGTTTGTATATATTATAAATTAAACATAAAACCTCACACATTTTAAAGTTGTAATCATAAACTTTTTTTCCACTATACCACCTTAAGTGTTTTCTGCATAGTTCTAAATAATGCGTTATAGCGCGCCTTATACCAGGTTATAGCGTGAAGCGTGGTCTCCACGTTACGAAACAGACTAAGACGTCGTCTCTAAACGTAGTGTGCTAAAAAGCGACATAAAGCGAGATATAGCGCGTAGTGTGACACTTTTTTTAATCTTTTTGCAGATTTACAATAATTAGGTTTGTTACTAGTTTTAGGCTATTTAGTAGACTGGGCTTAGTAATTTTTCTATGAAGATAAATCCTTGAGTAACTACTAGCAGATTTTGTTTTGAATTTAAATTAAATTATTTCTCCATTTTGTAAAACTCGCTGTATAAATATGAATTTATAAATATTTTATGCCGCTATATATTACGCTTCAGAAAACGTCGTAGTTTCGATATAGCTACCGTAGCTTAAAACTTGGCAATACCCCTATGCTACGATTCACGCTATTTACAACCTTGTTTTTTTGTAATAATAACCTCAAGTAAAGGTAATATGATAAATTCGGACTAACTTTTATGAGGAGAGTTATTTTGGATATCATATTTATATTAGATACAAAGGGACTCATCCATACCATCCATCTCTATCCCATCTAATCGATAAGATTAAAAATATTTAATTATTTCACTTATTTTTATAATTTAAATATCTCTTAAACCGTTAAGCGTTAAACGAAAAAAAATATACCATCGAGACGAGCATTTAATAAGTTTTTTACAAATGTGTATTATGATATACTTTTCAAGAAAAAAAAATCGTCCTTTTTTTTCTTTTTTAAAATTTGCATAAAATATCATATATGATAATAGTGTTTCATCATATATGATATTAGTGTTAGGTTACAAAATTATTGAATCATATATGATATTGGTTTATATCATATATGATAAGTTATATCATATATGATACTAGTGTTACTATCATATATAATATTTAGTATCATATATGATAATTTTCGACAACGTAAAAAAACGTGAAATAAACGAGAAAAAAACGAAAAAAAAAAAATTTCGAAAGTATATCATATAGCATATCTGTAGAAAGATAATTAAATGCCCGTCGTAATGGTATATTGTTTTCGCATAACGATCAACGGTTTAAGAGATATTAATGTTTGAAAAAAAGGGAGAAATAAGTTTTTTGTTTAATTTTATCCATTAGATAAGGATGAAAATGAATGATGGATATTAGTCCCCTGATATCGAAATAAACTTTTGGTATCAAAATAAACTTATATCAAATTTTATATATTTTTAAGAGGGGAGAGATAACTCAGTTTTAAAATTTAGACAACAAAAATCGAATGGAGATAGTAGGTGTTTGTATTTTTATTCTAAAAAAACATTTTCATCGGTTTAAACTTACAAGAAGACATATATCTTTAAAAAAAATTTGAATACTTAATATGAGCCAAAATATATAGCATTATAAAGATATATGTAAAACCCGTAAAAATAAGGTCATAATTTAATTATATATTTCAATTATTTTGAAGTATTTTATAACGTTAAATATTATTATGTTTAACGGTTTAAGTTGAAACCGATATTAAATATTATGTTTTAATATTTTTACGAGCAACGAGGACTACTAGTGATCGCGATACCGACGGATGCCCACAATTTTATATTTCATTATCGATCGTTTCGATATGTAATATTTTCGACGATATCGTTTTTAATTACGTGTCAAGTCGTTTTAATATTATTTTTTTCGTGTGCGTTTAAACTTTTAGTATTTTTACGAAACCCGAGCCACGTAAATATTTTTAAAAATTTACTAGTGACAATTTCCCACCTTTTTGCTAATTATTTGCATTTTTAACCAAACTTTTGCCAAATTGCACTTTAGTCCTCACCCCACTAAATAAAATTTAAAAATAAACACACACACATCATTATTTTACTTCCAAAAAAAAAATTTCTCTCTCTCCCTTTCTTCTTCACTTTGCCGAAACACAAACACACACCCAAATCCATACATTTTTCAATTTATCTCAAGTTTGAGGTTGAATCTAGCTAAACCAAGCATAGACCCATCTCTATTTTTGATCAAGGATCACATAGGTATAAAAATTTTACACATGCAAGCACTTTTTATTTTTTTGATGTTGGTAGGTGGAAGCCATGGTTATGCATGGTGTTTTTAGCATGATCCATGGTGGTTCTTGCTAGAAATCTTGTTAAAAACTATATTTTGATCCAAAGATTTTTATTTTTGTTATGATTTTGATGTTATGGTGGATGTATGATGATATTAGAGTATAGGAATGACCATTTCTATGGTTGGTTTTGGTCAAAAAGTTAATTTTGTACAAGATTTTGGTACCCATTTTATAGCAGTAGGTAAACTGAGAAATCCGAATTTTTATGTTTTGAAAATGACTTAACTTATAGCCTAGGGTTGTAGATAATTTCCTTAGCTTCGATTTGATATAAGGTAGAGCTTCTAACTCAAAACGAGCGCGAAGTTATGATGTTTTGAATAATCGTGTACCGGGAGACGAGTATCGACACTACATATAGTTGTTGTCGATATTTGGATCGAATCCCGGGGACTCTAAATGAAAGTTTGAAAATGTGTAACCTACTGATAATGAGGTATTTATTTATTAGGTTGAGTTTACTTTAAAACCCGAGTGTCGGTTTTGTAAACGGAGTCGTTTAAATAAGTTAAAACGGTTGTACGAAAAATTAACGTAAATCTGTCCGGATTTTGTGGTTTGAAAATGAGTCGAGTAAAGGACTTTAAAAGTAATTTCATTTGATAAACTTGTAGGAGGACTTTTTATATATAGTAAGTTAGTTTATCGAGTCATTTCATAAACGGTTGACAAGTTTAAAAGGGGTAAATAAGCTAGTACATGTAGTATGTACCGGCGGATTTTGTTAAAAAGTATAAAATGGTAAAGTAAATGGGTAGTAAAGTATAATGAAGTTATTTATATCGTTTACTCTCGAGTATATTGTGGTTTTATGAGTTCGAGTTTGATTTTATTAAGTATCATTTATTTCTCGAGTCTATTATTAAAGTACGCACCTTATTTGCTAGGTTGCGGTTATCGTGATTATCGGGCATCTACTATCGTCGGCGATCGTCTCATTACCACTATTGGCTAAGGTGAGTCTATAGCCTCGCTTGTGCACATTAAATTGTTTTCAAAACCCGCGAGGGGGAATACATGTTTTATAAACTTAGAACACAAGATTTTTATGGTATGCTTTGTCCCTCTATGAATGGACCCGTGGTTGCCTTTAAATTGCATTAAGTGATTGCCATTGTTAAAGCCTCAATTATGGACTGTTAATTAACCTATGATGGGTTAACCGCTAGTACAATTAATAGATCTATGGGGGAAGCCGCCCCGGTTCAGTTTGTGTGGACTTGTCACAGAAGCTTAGGCCCGACCACCACACTGTTTGGACATATTGTATTGAGAAGTCAGGTATACGGCAATGTACCAATAATATGGAGGTAACGACAATTAATAAATCTCTCGTCTTATTAGACTGATATGGGAGTGTTTAAGGGCTCGGTTCCATGAGCTTATTGCAATTTATGCTAAATACAATTATCATTGTTGATGCAAATTATTATTTGATGCTTATAAGCATGCCACAAACTTATAATCTTTGCTTGTGTTCAAATTGATTACATAAACCTATAGATTCACTCGGCATTTTTGCTGATTGTTTTACTCACATGTATTTCAGGTAATCAGGAAGTGGAAGCTTGGAGGTCACGAGAATGAAGTTGTGCACTGCTATGTTGTTCAAACTCTTTGATTTATTTATCGTTCCGTTTTTAAAACAAACTAATTTGTTGTTTTAAGTTATCTTTTGGTAACGATTACTTGGGACTACGCTACTCTGGTAAATGTTTTAGGAACGATAAATTTGAAACGTCTCTTTTCGAGTCGTTCTTTATAAATTATGTGTTGTTGTATCATTGTTTAGCACCCAAAGATGTATTCCGCTGCGTGTAAATTTGAGGGTGTTAAAGATTGGTACCAGAGCCATGAGTTATAGAGAACTAGGTCTTTATTTTAAAAACCTAAACTATAACTGTCGGTTTTATTTTTCAAAGAGTCATGTGCACCGGACTTCGCGTGACTTCAGGTTCAAGCTACTTCTGGGATTACCACTTTAGTATGCGTTATTACGTATACCTTATTGCCAAGTATTTATAAATAAATACTATGATCCATTTACGGATATATATTTATATCTAGGATCCCTTTATCGATATATATTTATGTCGTTAAACTTTTCGATAAAAGTTTATCATTTATTAATGATTAACTTAAATAAATACATTGATTTTTTAAGATCTTTCTGTATTTATTTTTGAAGTATTTAAATTGCTTTTATTGCAAAATTTTTATATTATGACCTTACATAACTTCATCTACGCGCGTTACTTTTATTGCTTAACCCTTTGAGATATCTATATAGATATCCAAATCGTCTTCCGATTGTTTGTGTTTAGACGTCTTGATACGTAATTTCTAGACCATTGTGTAGCTCAATGTGTCTTTAGAATAGACTAACCGCTATCGTGTGAGTCACACATTTTGAAACATTTCTTAAAATCGTGTTGAATAATATCATGGTTTTTCATAATATTTTGTTGATTTTTATTATCGTTTTACACGACATGCGAAGATTTAATTCGTTGACATTTAGATGTATCGACTCCGAAGTGTATTGTTCACTACTATCTCGGTAACGTCATCGTAATTTTATAAATCATCGTCTAGATTATGGCACTAGATTGGAATACGATTTTACTTCTATAAAATTGTATCATTTGTTTTTTATTAACCTTCTTGCTCTCGGAACGCAACCTATGAATGTTCTATTCTTTTCTCGTTATGTTTTGGTGTTTTTGGAGAATCGTGGCACCAAGGAGATTTGCCTACATTACACCTTGAAACTTAATTTATGAACGTCATTCACCCTTTTGCTTCCTAAATTTTGTGTTGAATACCTTGAAGCATCTTCTGTCATTCATTATGCTATATTTTTACTTGATGCTCATTATGAGATTTATTTTTCGTTGTTGTAAAATCCACAAGACACGTGTGTGTATATATATATATATTGAGCCGTTAGGAAATGTCGAAAAATATATTTAGTGGAGGAACTGCAGGGGCAGTATAAACAAGTCACAACTTAAAAGTAAAACCAGCGTTTTTAAAATAAAATAGTCAAACCTGCACATAACTTGCAGGGGTATTTTGGTCATTTTACATTTGTTTTCAGGTCTCGGGTAAATCTAGAAAGTCGTCTGAAACGTCGTTTTGCATCATAATGCTTTAGACTCCGAGTCTTGGAGATGTCGTTTATCGGGTCAATTAATCGGCTCATATTTAAAAGTTAAAATCTGATAGAAAATTCAGTTAATGAGTTTTAAATGTTTCTAAGCAGTTTTGATTTCATTTGAGATTTTAAAACTTTAACAAATATTATTTTACAACTAACGAATACCAGTTGCATGTGAAAATGTTTAAAAATAGAAACATTACAGGATTAGCAATTATCGGATTAATGGTGTAATTTGAAAATGAATAATATACTTTCTCAAAAGCATGTTGTGTCGAGTGTCTTACATAGAATACACATATGGATTGATTTATTCTTTTATATATATATGACTCAATTGTTATTCGATGTTATTTTATTTTTATTTTCTTCTAACCTTCCACTGATTTGGGTTGAGTTTTGAAGTTTTGCCTTCACATTCTTCGTCGATATTTTATCGCGTGTCTCATGGCTATTTCGTCTAAACCTTATAACCTTTCGAAACCTTAACAACTTGTAACCATTTCATAGGTTGTTTTATGAGCTACTATTTGCTAATTTTTGCAAACCTTTGACTACTTTATACGTTGTCATAATGTCATATTATAAATAAATCTGATATTGTTTTACGATTAATTTCACCAATTGTTTTTACTTTGGTCTTAATACTTTTCGTAACATTAAAAGTTGCTTATTGAATATCTCACAAATTACTTGTATCCTTTAAATTTATAAACTATTTTTTTAAATTCCATTTTACAAATGGCATGGTTTATATATAAACATAAGAAACGTAATACTTTTCGACGAAACTGAGCACTGCATTGCTATTCCTAAATTATACATGGCCTGATCACCTATGTCTAATTTAGAAGGAGCCATGCTAGGCTGAATAGTAGTCACCTTAAAAATCTTGATGATAATCAACTCTTTACTTGTAATTATGATAAAGATAAATAAAATGAAATAAATTGAAAAGAAGTTTTGAAAACCTTTATATTTTATGCAAGTAGCACAATTTCTATGCATCCGCATATGTTTTCTTACCTTTCGTTAAACGAATTACGTGATTTTAAGTACGTTCTTACTCGATGATTGTTTTTCCACTTGTTACTTCATTTTGTCTTATAACTGATTTCTTTTGACCGTTCGTCTAATTACTGACTGTTGATATAAGACTTGAAAGTCTCGATGTTTTATCCTTCCTTCTTGTCCATTCTTCTTTATGCGATTTTATAGATCTTTGGAATGTCTCCGCACGTGAATAATGAATTATCACTAGAGTGATTTCCGTATATCCGGGATGACGTCCGTCACTCTCGTTTGTCTCGAAATCCACTCTTGTGAACCGTGCTTTGACTTCTCTCTTTAAACACTAACATCGTTCATTTGATTTGTTTTAATTACAAGTGATTATTAGGAATTTTCTTTGATTGAAATTTTTGTATGGATCTTATTTCCGATCATGTATCGACCACCGCTAAGTTAACGAGCTGATATTGGTGAACCACTGACCGCACTAACAAAATTGACAACTTGTTTAATCTATTATTTCTTATCGTCATACCATCAATGCCTTTATTTTTTTTATTCTCTTTAAGAATTCATACCACATTTGCTTCGTCCTCTTTTGTACTGTTGATTTCGTACTAATTGTTTACATTATTACCATTCGTATTCGTTTGTTATCTTGTCACATTTTGAAACCCGAATATATCCCATGTTTATATTGAAATAATAAACACCTTTATGTATTTCTACAACGTATTATAAAATTTTATGGAACTTTTATACATTTTCCAATGATTTTCAATTATCGAAATAACCATCACAAGTAAAAGGTCAAATTTATACATCATATTTTGTATAACTAAAACTAATGTTTAAAATGAAATTATGTTCTATCTTTTGAAGTAATTGACTTATCATACTTTACTTTAAATATAATGAAATTACCGGTTTAATTATATTCCTAATAATGATTTAATTTGGAAATTATATTTTCTAAATCGTAACCATCAATATGAGTTTAATTAATAAATTCATGTCATTCTTTCAAAGATTCTTAAGACAACCAAAATAAATTATAAATTTCTTTAACTTCTATCTTTAATATATCATCTTTATCAAGAAAGTACCTCAATTGCGTTTTAAGGCAATACCAAAACCGGGATGGATAATTGTGACAAATGCTACTTTAATGTTAATATTTAATTCTTTCTTCGCTCTCATTTTTTTCTAAGTATTGTGATTTATTATGTCTTACGGTTACGTGAGTCGAGATCCCTCGTCGATCGGCAACCTTAAATCATTTTACCAAATCTTATCCGTTTATGCGTTTATTGAATTCATTTTTATCTCGTTATGTTCCTCGTATTGAAGATTACTATTTTATTCTGTGTTTAAAACAAATCTCGGGAAGCAGTGTATAAGAAGAAACGATAAGTGTCACCAGGATTTATGCGTGTACTTGTGGAATGATTGAGGACCGAATTTCTTAATGAATGGAGTTAATAAATATGTTACAACCTCGAGGAGTATGTTGAAGCCGACACCACAAGTGGAAAGACTCTAGAGATTAAGTGGTTATTATCAAGGGTTCGTTCAAGGTTTTCCCGATGATTAATGGTGGAGATCTATACTCGATGTTTATGTTCGACCTTTTCTTTTATGTACTTATATGGTGTGAGATCTAGTCAAATGATCTTAAGTTGTGAGAACTTGAGACGGCATCATCCGATGACGTCCGATCATGTAGAACACATATTATGTAATATCTTTTTGACTTTCAACGACGATGTTTATTGAGTCTTTGAATGCGCGTTGGCGAAAGTGAGATGGTGTCTTTGTATTATCTTTTGAGTAGGGACCCGTGTGTGAGCACCCCCGATGACGAAAATGTTTTCTTGTTAGTTCTTTTTTGATGTGTGTCCATGGCTATCCGGCCGATGGATATCCTTTAAATTGCAACCTTCCTTTTTACTGGACTTACCCGAAAATCCTGTCAACTATTCTTGTCGTCGAATGAGCTTCGTGTGATTCATAAAAATTTCATGTGTCGAGCTTGACGGGTGACTGGTGGATGAGGATTTATTTATTCCTTTTTGGTGAGATACAACTTGACGACAAGTTGCGTTTTGTAAAAGAACTAGTGGATCGAGATTCACGTGGGAACGTGAGGACTTCCTTATAAGGAATGCTCTCATCCTTCCGGGTAGTGAACAACTCGAGTATGAGGTGAGTTGAGCGCCGGGACGTCGCTCCCTTAAAGTGGTGAGGAGTAAAACCCGTAAAAATAAGGTCATAATTTAATTATATTTTTCAATTATTTTGAAGTATTTTATAACGTTAAATATTATTATGTTTAACGGTTTAAGTTGAAACCGATATTAAATATTATGTTTTAATATTTTTACGAGCAACGAGGACTACTAGTGATCGCGATACCGACGGATGCCCACAATTTTATATTTCATTATCGATCGTTTCGATATGTAATATTTTCGACGATATCGTTTTTAATTACGTGTCAAGTCGTTTTAATATTATTTTTTTCGTGTGCGTTTAAACTTTTAGTATTTTTACGAAACCCGAGCCCCGTAAATATTTTCAAAAATTTACCAGTGACAATTTCCCACCTTTTTGCTAATTATTGGCATTTTTAACCAAACTTTTGCCAAATTGCACTTTCGTCCTCACCCCACTAAATAAAATTTAAAAATAAACACACACACATCATTATTTTACTTCCAAAAAAAATTTCTCTCTCTCCCTTTCTTCTTCACTTTGCCGAAACACAAACACACACCCAAATCCATACATTTTTCAATTTATCTCAAGTTTGAGGTTGAATCTAGCTAAACCAAGCATAGACCCATCTCTATTTTTGATCAAGGATCACATAGGTATAAAAATTTTACACATGCAAGCACTTTTTATTTTTTTGATGTTGGTAGGTGGAAGCCATGGTTATGCATGGTGTTTTTAGCATGATCCATGGTGGTTCTTGCTAGAAATCTTGTTAAAAACTATATTTTGATCCAAATATTTTTATTTTTGTTATGATTTTGATGTTATGGTGGATGTATGATGATATTAGAGTATAGGAATGACCATTTCTATGGTTGGTTTTGGTCAAAAAGTTGATTTTGTACAAGATTTTGGTACCCATTTTATAGCAGTAGGTAAACTGAGAAATCCGAATTTTTATGTTTTGAAAATGACTTAACTTATAGCCTAGGGTTGTAGATAATTTCCTTAGCTTCGATTTGATATAAGGTAGAGCTTCTAACTCAAAACGAGCGCGAAGTTATGATGTTTTGAATAATCGTGTACCGGGAGACGAGTATCGACACTACATATAGTTGTTGTCGATATTTGGATCGAATCCCGGGGACTCTAAATGAAAGTTTGAAAATGTGTAACCTACTGATAATGAGGTATTTATTCATTAGGTTGAGTTTACTTTAAAACCCGAGTGTCGGTTTTGTAAACGGAGTCGTTTTAATAAGTTAAAACGGTTGTACGAAAAATTAACGTAAATCTGTCCGGATTTTGTGGTTTGAAAATGAGTCGAGTAAAGGACATTAAAAGTAATTTCACTTGATAAACTTGTAGGAGGACTTTCTATATATAGTAAGTTAGTTTATCGAGTCGTTTCATAAACGGTTGACAAGTTTAAAAGGGGTAAATAAGCTAGTACATGTAGTATGTACCGGCGGATTTTGTTAAAAAGTATAAAATGGTAAAGTAAATGGGTAGTAAAGTATAATGAAGTTATTTATATCGTTTACTCTTGAGTATATTGTGGTTTTATGAGTTCGAGTTTGATTTTATTAAGTATCATTTATTTCTCGAGTCTATTATTAAAGGACGCACCTTATTTGCTAGGTTGCGGTTATCGTGATTATTGGGCATCTACTATCGTCGGCGATCGTCTCATTACCACTATTGGCTAAGGTGAGTCTATAGCCTCGCTTGTGCACATTAAATTGTTTTCAAAACCCGCGAGGGGGAATACATGTTTTATAAACTTAGAACACAAGATTTTTATGGTATGCTTTGTCCCTCTATGAATGGACTCGTGGTTGCCTTTAAATTGCATTAAGTGATTGCCATTGTTAAAGCCTCAATTATGGACCGTTAATTAACCTATGATGGGTTAACCGCTAGTACAATTAATAGATCTATGGGGGAAGCCGCCCCGGTTCAGTTTGTGTGGACTTGTCACAGAAGCTTAGGCCCGAGCTCCACACTGTTTGGACATATTGTATTGAGAAGTCAGGTATACGCCAATGTACCAATAATCTGGAGGTAACGACAATTAATAAATCTCTCGTCTTATTAGACTGATATGGGAATGTTTAAGGGTTCAGTTCCATGAGCTTATTGCAATTTATGCTATATACAATTATCATTGTTGATGCAAATTATTATTTGATGCTTATAAGCATGCCACAAACTTATAATCTTTGCTTGTGTTCAAATTGATTACATGAACCTATATATTCACTCGGCATTTTTGCTGATTGTTTTACTCACATGTATTTCAGGTAATCAGGAAGTGGAAGCTTGGAGGTCACGAGAATGAAGTTGTGCACTGCTATGTTGTTCAAACTCTTTGATTTATTTATCGTTCCGTTTTTAAAACAAACTAATTTGTTGTTTTAACTTATCTTTTGGTAACGATTACTTGGGACTACGCTACTCTGGTAAATGTTTTAGGAACGATAAATTTGAAACGTCTCTTTTCGAGTCGTTCTTTATAAATTATGTGTTGTTGTATCATTGTTTAGCACCCAAAGATGTATTCCGCTGCGTGTAAATTTGAGGGTGTTAAAATATAACATTACGTATTATATATAAAACTTAATTATGATACATCTTATCAATCATACATGACAACTTTGGGTGTCATTGCATGTGAGTTAATTATATATAACATTTGATAAAAATATAACATCACGTATAAAACTTAGTTGTGATGCATCTTATAAACAATACATGACAACGTCGGGCAGGGACGAAACTTGAGCAGTTTTATTGGGGGGGGGGGGGGAGAAATCATCGTAAGTAAGCATTGTTATTAGCTTTCTCATGATAGCTCGTGAAAGCAAATCGTACATAAGTACGAATCATTACTCTTTCTTTTGAAGTACGCTCGATTGTTAAGGTTTCTATGATTGCTCGGGAAAGCATATCATACATTTTAGTCTTAATTTAGAAGAGTCAAAAATACAAAAAAACGACACAAGAGTATAACATTCAAACTGGGCAATAAGCTCTCTCATGATTGTTATGAACATTCAACATCATTCACTCAATTCACAAGAGCTAGATAAAGATGAATAAGCTAAATCATTCATAAAGGGGGCAAAGTGATGGGAAACAGACGACTTCAAAAACAACAGAACATACAAAAAAAGACAATAAGCTAAACCATTCAAACTTTTAAAGACATTGTATACTTAAATAAGCTAAATAATTCAAAATAACAACCTACATAATAAATTAATTAAGGGTCATAAACAACAAAACAAAACAGATGCCTTGAAGGCTTAAAAACATAACTACTCTTGGATTTTCTTCTTATGACTTTTGGTTTTCAAATTTTTCAAAAAGGCAGATTGTAATTTTTATAGATACAAAATTACATAATATAAAAATGGTAGTTAGTAGCAAGATTTTTTTCGGGGGGGGGGGGGGGGGTACAACTCCCCTTAGCCCATATTATATTCCGTGTATGACGTCAGGTGCCACTGCTTGTGACTTTACAACATCGATTCTCTTATTTCCGGTGAGATATGATGTGTGGATGATCCTCTAATGGCAAAAAAAATTAGCCACTAGAAGCATTTTCATTTAGCTATCTCGCAAGGTTGTCAAAATGCAACAATTGAGTTAGTTGAAAATTGGGTTCTATAGATCTCGTTCCTCCCTGGACGTACTTGCTATTGTTATTTACATCAAGCTATAGGATTCTAAATTAATTTTCTTTTTCATGAGTTAATTATTGTTGTAATTTAATGGCTGTTTGTTTTAGCTTATATAACGTAAGTTTATTTCGGCTTATATAACATAAGCCTCAATTTTTTGGCTTATTTGAAGACTTATGGGCTTATCTAAGTTTCGTATGATATAATAAACTTATATAAGCCTATAAGTCACCAATTAATTTAAAATTTTAGGGTTTATGAAATATAATCCGATATATAGCTTATTGACAACTTATATAATATAAAGCTCTAATTTTGTGGCTTATTTTGAGACTTAAGGGCTTATATAAGTTTATCATGATATAATAAACCTATATAAGCCCATAAATTTGTAGACTTAAGGGCTTATATAAGTTTATCATGATATAATAAATTTATATAAGCCCATAACCCTTCAAATAAGCTATAAAATTAAGGCTTATGTTACATAAACAAAAATAAGCTTACATTATAAAAAGTCAAACCAAACCCTCCTTTAGTAGAAAATAATCTTTAATTGTAAAACTCGCAAAAACAAGGTCATTATTTAATCATATTTTTCAAGGATTTTTGAAGTTTTTGATGAAATTAAATGCTATTATGTTTGACGGTTTAAGTTGAGACCGATGTTGGACGTCTTATTTTTACGCTTTGACGAGTAACGAGGACTACTAGTAATCACGATACCGAAGCATGCCCGAAAATTTATCGTTTTATTATCGGTTGTTTCGATATTTAATATTTTCGAAGTTTTTGTTTTTAATTGATTTTTAAATCATGTCGGAATCATATTATTACTTTTCGTATGCGTTTAAAACTTTTAAAAATTATTTTTACGAAATTCGACTCTCGTAAATTTTTGAAAAGTCGACTACTAGTCATTCCCGCTCTTTAACTTATATTTTACATTTAAGTCCAAAAGAAAGTCAAATTTACAAATTCTACCCTCACACCCCACTATATATATATTTTCCACTAACTACATATCATTTTTTTAAAATTAAAAATCACACAACATCTCATCCTTCTCTCTTTGTTTTGCCGACCCATTTCAACATCAAAACACCCTCAAAAAATTTGATTTAGCTTGATTTGGAGAAATCTAAAAAAAGTCCTATCTTGGAAATTAAAAGGTCAGCATTTTGATCTAAAAATTTGACACATGCATTAACTTTTAATTTTTCAAAGAATTTTGGTTGTTTGATCCATTTTGATGGAATGCATGCTATGTTTATTATTATTATATTAATTTTGAATGTATGCATGTAAGAATTTTGAGTGGAGATTTGAAAGAGGGACATGAAAGTGATTAGGATTGATGGAAGTTGGGAAGGATGTTATTTAGTCAATATTAGGAGTATGGGAATTGTTAAAATGGGTCAAATTAGTGATTTGATGTGATTTTCAAAAGTGTATTTTAGATCAGTGAGTTTAGAGGAGTTTGTCGTGGGTTAAAGTTTGATTAAAGTTTTGTATGATATGATAGTGTTACAAAGATTTTCCCAAGCTTCGAATTGCTATAAAGTAGGCCTTCCAATTCAAAATGATGAGGAAGATATGTTAGTTTGATTATTCGTGTACCGGGAGATGAGGGTTAACACAATCCGAAATTGTTGTTTATATATGGTCAAATCTCGGGGACTATAAAATGAGTTTCAAAAATTGTCAAGGGCTATTCTCGGGCTCTAAACCTAGATTTATGAGTCTATTTTCAAACTTAAGTGTTGGTTTTGCAAACGGAATTGGTTAGAAAGGTCAAAATGGTTTTAAAAGTCACAGGTGTAAAAATATCCGAAATTTAGAGGTCAAAGATATGTTGAGCAGGTATTAGAGGTAAAATCTTTTGATAAATTTTTAACAGGGTTTTCTACAGGTTGTGAGTGAGTTCTCCAGGTAGTATCATAAATTTTTGATGTGTCTAAGTAGGGGAAAACAGCTTGGACATTTGGTATGTATCGGCATAATGCTTTTGGGAGCATAGGTTTATTAAGTAAGAATATAATGGTGTCTAGTAATATCACTTGTATAGGATGTTCTTGACGTTTGTTGTGGTTTTAAATTGTTGATTTTGGTTATATTAAGTATAATTCTATACTTGGATATATTATTAAAGTACGCGCCTTATTTGCTAGGTTGGGGCTTTCGTGTTTACCGGGCATCTACTATCGTCGACGATCGTCATACTACTACTACTATACTAAGGTGAGTCTATAGCCTCGTTTTAGCACATTCAAATATTTTAAAAACCAGCGCGGGGGAATACATGTTTTTATAAACTTAGAACACAAGTTATTTATAGTATGCTTGTCCCTAGATGAATAGACCCATGGTTGCCTTCAAGGTTTATATAGTTCATAACAATTACACAAAACCCTAAACGAGATCAAAACACACACAGCGGAAGCGATTTAACAAGATCATAATAATAACACAGTTATAATTATTCAAATTAGGGTTACATACCTTTATGCTAAAGCAAATCCACAAGATGAAGAACGAATCACCAATTCGGGTTATACCGTACACCACCAAGATATAGTCTAAAGTAAGACTATATTACGAACATGTACACACGTAATACAATGAGCTAACCGTGATTCTAGCACGTGCAAACCGAGCTTTAACGCTTGTGGAAAATCTACCCAACAAACCTAGAGAGGGTCTAGGACTAGATTTTAATTAAAACCGAGCACCAACAAAAAACCACACCAAACCCTTTGTGGGTTTGTGTTGCAATCGGTCAAGAGAGAGGGAGAGGAAGAGATTGAGGTGTGTGGAATTATGAGGGTGAGGGGATGTTTATATAGGCCTAGAAAAAAATTGTAGCCCAAGTAAAAAAACAAATAAAAGGAATTTCTCCTTTCCCCTTGTCCCTCTCCACCGACCGTCGACACCCCCACCATGGGGTGTTCTGGAATCTTCTTTTCCTTCCTTTTTAGTCCGTAACGATCGTTTGTACTTAACTCTTAATATTTAACGGTCGTTAAAGTTAAAGCTTAGTTTAATTTAATAAATATATAAATATATATTCATTAAATAAATAAATAAATACAATAAATATATTTATTAAATAAATTAACTCTTTACGTATTGAGTGCAATCCCGTAATCCCGAGTTCGATCCTTTCACACAACTATTAAATATAAGTCCATAAAATTTCATGCCTTACATTGCATTGAGTAATATATTGTAAATTATAAAAGCCTCATTTATGGTCCGTTAATTAAACTATGATAGGTTAATTGCTTGTAGAAATAATAGATCTATGGGTGAAGCCGCCCGATTCAGTGTGCGGATATGTATTCTTAGAAGCTTATGCCTGAACATTTACTGTTTGAATATTTTGTATGGAGATGTGAAAGTATACGGCAATGTACTTAATATTGAGGGTAATGAAAATTAATAATTCTCTCGTCTTTAAATAGATCATTAATAGGAGTGTCTAAGGGTTCGGTTCCATGAGCTTAATGCAATTATTGCTATATACAGTTATACTTGTTGATGCAAATTATTATACAATGCTTGTTGATTCTAAATATGCTACCAAAATATAACCATTGCTTGTTTTCAAAATTATTACATAAACATATAGATTTCATTCAACATTTTTGTTGATGCTTTTTCTCACATGTATTTCAGGTAATCAAGGAGTGTGAAGCTTGGTGGTTGATAACGCCCAAATCCAACATGTTTTCTTGAGCGTTATCCGTATATTTTGCATGGTTTTTAGTTATACTAATGAGCGTTTTAGTTCGTATATGTGTGAAGTTGTGTTTTGTGTTGTTAGTTAGCCAAGATCAAGGAAAGTGAAGAAAAGACAAAGAAAGAAAGAATAAATGGTGATTCATGCATATACGAAGGAATCCCGACAAATACAAGTCCTATAGAGACTATTAGAGAAGCTTAGAGTCATGAATTCGTTGCTCACGATACTCATGTTTTGGTGCATGTTGTGTTACCTTTGCATGCATGCAACTTCTATAAGTCTTTGAAAGGCACATGAAGCTTCTATTGGAGCATTCTAGAACTACTTTGGCTACAAGAAAATATCTTTGGCTCCAAGTATTTGGTTTTGGCTCCAAGTTCATGTATTGATGAGAAGCCTTAATTTCAAGCATAAATAAGACCCTTGGGGTCATGTAACCACACCCATTCATAACAACCCATTACTAACTTCATTGTTCACCAAGGGAATTCTCCCAACCTTGGTGAAGACCCTAATTCCCAGATTTGATCTTAGTGAGCCAAAAAGTTACAATTTTGAAGCTCCAATCATCAAAATAACCTTGCCAAACTCTAAGGGATCATTACCCTTATTATTGGTAGTGTTTCTTGATACTTAAATCAGCACCAATCTTCACCAAACCTCTCCTAAACCTGCCTCAATTCTCAAATACGAATTTAATTTGCATAACCCGAAAGACCACAAACTCCTACCTTGGTTCGAAACTTGTAGTCAATTGATTGCTCTATTTCCTTCCATTTACTTATTTTAATCATACTTTGGGTAAACCGTTTGTTACTTTTATGATGTTGAACTCTATATCATATGTTGACTGTTTGTTCTTGATTAATATAATTATGGAGTAGTGTTCTTATACGTATTTGGAATAATGTAAACATGGATATGGAGTGTTTGTTATTTTGAAATATTGAATTATGATTCTGCTTATGAGTTTGTTTGAATTGATATGAGTCTTGATAACTTGTTGGTAAACCATAACTCGGTCTAAAGGTCGAAAGGATTCCTAGTTATATTTTGTTTCAAATGTTAATGCGCATATATGTTTGGTGTATCATGATTGACAACCATGAGTAAACAAGTTAAATGATTTTATACAAGTTTAATCTAGAGTATAGGTCGAAAGGCTCTAATGAACAAGTTGGCTAAAATCATACTTCTCATAAATGAATTTAACTACCGGTTTGTAATATTGATCATAGGTCGAAAGGGTTCTTTATTCTAAACCGTGTCATGTGTAATTCCATGATATTACCCATTGACTTGGAATTGTATATTTATATGCTATTGCTTAAATATCTACCCGATAATCCATTCACTCTATTGAAATGAATACTAGTTCCAAACAAGTATCCTTTAATATTATTGTTATCATCTCGCTGAATTAGCTTAATCACCATCTTAATTGTTACTTATTGCTTATTTGTTTATTGTTACTTACATGGTAATTTTGGGAGTGACAACCATTTTTACCACTAGCGATATATTGGTACTAAGATTCTTTACAACCGAAAACACCCAAATCCCAGTGAATGACCTCGGCTTACCACAACAAGCTAGCTACAAACAAAAGGGTCATACTTGCCTGTGTGTTCTTAGCTTATTCGCTAATACTTGTATAAATTTAAAACTTGTGTACTCACAAAAAGAACGCATCAAGTTTTTGGCGCCGCTGCCGAGGATTTATGTTTTGTGCTTTTCATGTTTTGAATCTTTGTTTCATATCGTGTATCGTTTAATCTCCTTTGTGCTTATTTGTTTTGTGCTTATTTGGTTTAAAATTAAAAGTGTTTTTAGATTAATCTTTTTAGTCCATATTTCATCACCCCAACAATTTTTTTTAATTGTTGTTAGATTTTTCTAAAACAGAAAAAAAAACAAATTTTCTCTCAGATGCGATTTTGCCGACCGGCAACTTCCCCACAGACCCACTTTTGCCGATCGGCAAATCCTTTTCCCACCGGCAACTTTTGTTTTTTTTCCATAGAATCAATTTTGCCGACCGGCAAAACTGAAAGTTACCGCCGACAACTTTTAATCTTTAAAATAAACAAATAAATAAAATAAAATAAAAAAATGCAAAAATATTTTTTGTTTGAGTTTATTTTTATTTTATTAATCTTTTCGTTTTTATTTTTAGTCTTTAATAAATTTTTCAAAGTATTTATATTTTCCGTAAAGTCACGTCTTAGAGTTAAATGCCTCGTTAATAAATTCTATGAACTTAAACGTAGGTTCAAGAAGAAGACTCGTGAACCGCATAAAACAATATTTGATATCGAGTCACCCGAACCGTTCACCGAGGAAAGTGTTGTCATAATCGACATAGTCGAGTCGAAATTCGAAAATCCGTTCGATACCAAAGGAATCTCATCCCATGAGACCGAATCCGATTCCTCAACCGTTCTTATCATTGATCCCGATGATCAACCGATGTGGTCAAACACTAGGATCATTGCTCCAATGCCTAGTTTCTGTATTGTTCAATTCCCTATTTTGAACAATTTCACTATCAAGGGTACCCACATTCAAATAATTCGGGAGAAACAATTCGATGGACAGTCCGTATCCGATCCTCACCAACACGTGGCCGATTTTCTAGAGATTAGTAGCCTTTTCCAATATGGTGAAAATCAAGAGGAAGCGATTAACTTGAGGACGTTTCCATTCTCATTAACCGGAGAAGCTAAGATTTGGTTGAATGAACTAAATGATGGAACAATTACTTCGTCGAACGAATTAAGAGAAGCTTTCATAAACTGATTCTTTTCCCCCTCAAGGATTAGACGTTGCTTAAACGACATTCATGACTTTCACCAACTCGATGAGGAGGCTCTTGTTGAAGCTTGTCTCCGAATGAAAGAAATGCTTCGCGCTTGTTATAGACATGATCTAACCAAGAGGACGATAATTGAAACATTCTATCGTGGTTTAGACAATCCAATTCAAGTATCTCTCGACGCCGGAGGAATCTTCCCCTATAATAATCCGAACGAAGCTTTCCAAATCCTCGAGGACAAGGTTATTATCAAGTTCGATTTTTCAAAGGATTCTCATATCCATCCTCAACCGAAAACCGTTGTTTTCGCCGGTGGAAATAACCTCATCTCCGATCACACCGTGTTGATGGAGAAATTCGAAGCTCTCGCTCGATTTATCAATTCCCAATTCCTAATCATAAGGAATGAACTAAATGTTGGGAATAAATTATGGGTCAGTTCACTAGACGCTGATAAGAAGAGTTCAAGCGCTGATAAGAAGAAGTTGGACGCTGACAGCCAAGCGTTGACATTTGAAGAAGTCAACGCTGACAGCCTTGAAGACAAGCACTGATGGAATATATCTTCATACGAATCTTTTTGTTTATTTGTTTCTTTATTTGTATATGGTAAAGATAAACTCGACATTGTATTTTCCATTATTATCTTTACCTAGAATAGTTGATTCGTAGCTTATTGTACAAGACTTCTTAATCTATAAAAGAAGATCTTTAGGTTATCAGTTATAATAAGTTTTTACAAGTATTCGACTGTTAAACCTCTTTCATTGTAATCAAGTTCGATTATTCTAATACAAGTGAAAGTTTGTTTAACATCTTTGTGTTCTAGATTAAGTGTTAATTCCGCATAACACTTAGTTACTTTATTCATAAGCAAAGGTTTCTCTACGTGTATTACTTGATCTAATCTCGTATACACAAAGCTTAATCGATCTAAGTTTGGGATCAACAAGTGGTATCAGAGCTTGTTGAGAAACTTTTGATCTTTAAGTAACGCAAGAACCCTAAAGCACCAAAAACCCTAAAACAACGAAACCCTAAATTTCTCAAAACCCTAAAAACATCATGTCTGGCTCAGAACAACCTCCTGCTCCTGTTTTGCTACAAAGCAACACCACAAACCCTAGTATCAAAATTCCCATGTTTGATGCCAGGAACTTCGAGCTTTGGAAGTCGAATTTTGAGCAATATGTAGCCATCCATGACTACACTCTTTGGGAGATTGTTGAATATGGGAACACATTCAACAAAGCTCAAAAGATTGCTAATGCTATTGCTGCAAGGGTAGCTGTTCCTAATTGTCCTGAAGCTGATAAGAAGGAAAGGCCTGAAGATGGAAGAGCTGTATCTGCTGAAGATATAGCCAAGAAAAGAGTGGACATGAAAATTTTGAACATCATGAAACACGCCTTGGGTCATGAGAATCAGCACAAGTACAAACGCTTTGAGTCTGCAAAAGAGCTTTGGGAAGCTCTTGAAGTAGCACATGGTGGCAATGCTAACACTAACGAAGAAAAGAAGAAGCAACTCATGCATGAGTATGCTGTCTTTAAGGCTCAACCCAATGAGAATCTCAGCAGTGTGAGAAGTAGACTGCTTGACATTACAAGTCAACTTTCTTTCATGGGAACACAGATTGATGACCCTGACTTGAATGCTACTTTTCTCAAAAGCCTTGGTGAGGTATGGAAGATTGAGGCAAGATCCATTCTTGTCAATAACACCCACAAAACCTCTAGGTTTGATGACATCTTCAACAAACTAAGACTGTTGGAGAATGAATGGCTTTTGGAGAGTGATAATAAACCTTCCAGTAGCAACATGGCCTTCTTCTCACAAAGTGAAGGTCAATTTGATTCCATGAACTCCTATGGACATCCAGTCACTGGATCTGCATGTGTCAACGCTGGATCACATCCTATCAGCGTTGGATTACATCCTGTCAATGCCTCACACTCAAGCGCTGACACTTACAGTTTTGGCGCTGATGGAATTAAACCTGCTGGTTTAGATCTAGATATTGTGTGTGCATTCATTGCTTCTTTGCCCAGTGATTCAAGGATTACATATGAGGATCTTGAGCAAATAAGTGATGAGCAATTGGAAGAGATGGACATCAAGTGGACTATGGCTCTTGTAAGATTAAGAGCAAACAGGTTTAATAAAAGGTTCAAGAAGAAGATGACCTTTGATGCTAAGGATGTTGCTGGATTTGACAAATCCAAAGTTGAGTGCTACAATTGTCATCATATGGGGCACTTTATGAGGGAATGTAGATCTCCAAGAAGATCTGATGCTGGTAAGCCTTCAAGCCAAATGGTTAAGAGCCAAGATTCCAAGGCCATGGTAGCTGTTCAACAAATTGATGGTGTTGGAGGATGGGACTGGAGCTGGAACTTTTTGGCTAAGGATGCAGAAGAGGACAAAGCATTGGTTGCTGAAGTTAAAGAAGAGCATGTTGAATATGCTCTCATGGCACACTCCTCCTCTTCATCAGATAATGAGGTATATGATGATGCTTTCTGTTCTAAGGGTTGTCGTTTAAATACTGAAAAACTAAATCAAGAGATTGTAAAATTATTAGATGAGGCAAGTGTTGAAAGATGCAAAGTATCTAATTATCAAATTGCTCTCACCCAAACAGAAAGGACAGTAGCTGAGTATAAGAAAATGGAGTTTGATTTAAAGGATAAAATAAATATCTTAAAACATGAGTTACATCAAAGTAAAGATATTCAAGATATCACAAACAGGGTTAATCTTGATTTGATAGCTAAGTTAGATGAGGCTAACAAAAATAAAGTTAATGTGAGTCTTAAAATCCAGAGATTTGATAAGGCCACACAAACCCTAGGAGAGTGTGTTAGTAAACAAAGAGACTCTAAGGACATGAGTGGGATTGGGATGAAAGATTATACTGGTGTTCCACCACCAGCTGGGGATTTCTATGGTGTCCAATCAAAGGACTTATCTTGGACTGGCTTGCCAGAACTCCAAGAGAAGGAATTCATTCCTCCACCTAGAGTGACTTCCCCAGTTGAAGAGTATAAACAAAAACTGACTGACCTAGATGAGTGGAAGAAAGCTAACCACACTTTGTTTGTTAAGGGAGGTTTGTTGTGTGAAAGTCCAAATGATCCCACACCAATCACGAGCCATGATCCTATACCTATTAAAATCACACACCCAACCACTGGCAAAGCTGTTGACCTTGGCTCACAAACTGTTAGAAAACCTATTGTTAAGTATGCAGAGATGTATAGGAATACTAGGTCACCAAAAAGTCAAGTTAGTAACCATGGAACAGGCTTCTTTGCTTCTAGACCTAAGACTATGTCTAGAAAAGCCTGTTACACTTGTGGTAGCTTTGCACATTTGGCATACAAATGTGTCAACGCTTCCAATGTCAACGCTGATAGGAACCATTTCAGCGCTGACAAAAGTCAACATAGGTCAAACACTGTCAGACCCAAAACCTTTGTGAACAAAAGTTCACAAGTTGTTAGACCAGCCCCATTCTTTTCTAGAGGGTCTAACACACATGGCCTAAGACCTTTCCAAAAGTCAAACACTTGGTCCAATAGGCAATGGGTTCCTGTAGCAAACCCTAGGTTCAACGCTGATAAAGGCAATCGGGGCGCTGACAAGAACAATTTCAGCGCTGACAGACACACTGCCAAACCTAGGTATTTGCAACCACAGGGAAATGGGTCTAAAGCTTCTACTAGCTTAACATGGAGACCAAAACAAGACCAAAACCCTAATTCTACTGGTCTTTCTATGACGTGCAACAGGTTTCATTATATTTCAAAGGTCATGTCAAGACCAATTGGGGTTAACTGGGCATTTCATCCAAAAAGGGATGAAAATGGGCTTGTTATGAGAACCAAGTCTGTTCTTGTTGAACAACCAGATGAATCCAAGTCTTCCAAGGCTTGGGTTCCCAAAGAAAACTAATTTGTTTTCTTATGTGCAGGGCATTCAAAAACAGGTTAATGACTATGGATATTGGGACAGTGGATGCTCTAGGCACATGACTGGGAAAGAAGATTACTTAAGTAACTTCACTCCCATTGAAGATGGTGATAAGGTTCTCTTTGGTGGTGGATATGGAACTATTACAGGCAAAAGAACTCTTCTCACCAACAACTTACGTTTTGAAAACGTATTTCTGGTAAAAGAACTCGACTATAATCTTTTTAGTGTATCACAGGTGTGTGATAACAAGAATAAAGTTCTTTTTACTGATACTGAATGCTTGGTGTTAAGCAAAGATTACAAGCTCCCTGAGGAGAAATACATAGAATTTAGAACACCAAGGCATAAAGACATATATAATGTGAATCTTAATGGAATTAAGATGAATAATAAAATGATGTCATGTTTTTATGCTAAAGCTTCAGTAGATGAAAGTAATCTTTGGCACAGGAGATTAGGCCACATAAACTTTAAAAATATCAATAGACTTGTGAGACTTGGTTTAGTTGATGGTTTCCCTGAAAAGGCTTTCCACAATGACCACTCTTGTGTTGCATGTCTTAAGGGCAAGCAGCACAAGGTCTCATTCAAATCTAAACAGGTGCACTCTAGTTCTAAACCACTTCACTTATTGCATATGGACCTCTTTGGTCCAACTAATATAGAAAGTTTGAAGGGTAAATCATATTGTTTTGTCATCACTGATGATTTTTCCAGGTTTACATGGACTTTCTTTTTAGCCAAGAAAAGTGAAACTGCCCAAATTTTGATTGATTTCATTACCCAGATTGAAAAGAAGAGTGGTAATGAGGTCAAAATTCTTAGAAGTGACAATGGGGGTGAGTTTAGAAATCAGTTACTAGAGGATTTTTGTGCCAAGAAAGGGATTACTAGGCAGTTTAGCATAGCTAGAACCCCACAGCAAAATGGGGTTGCTGAAAGAAAGAATAGAACCCTAATTGAAGCAGCCAGAACCATGTTGGCTGATGCCCAGTTTCCTATAGCCTTTTGGGTTGAAGCTGTTAACACAGCTTGTTATGTTCAAAATAGGGCATTGGTCAACAAAATACACAATAAGACACCTTATGAGTTACTTTGGGGAAGGAAGCCAAATATTGGCTTTCTTAAGCCTTTTGGTTGTCATGTAGTTGTTTTAGAAACTAGTGATGCCCTAGGTAAATTTGATACAAAAGGTGATGAAGGCTATTTCATGGGTTATTCAGTGAAGAGCAAATGATATAGGGTTTACATTAAAAAGGAAAAACGTATACTTGAAAAAGTACATGTTAGGTTTTTAGAGAGTAAACCTAGTGATCCTGAAAGTGGTCCAAATTGGTTGTTTGACTTGGAACCTTTATCTAGAGCTTTAAATTATATGCCTGTTACTAATCCAGACATTGTGAAGGTAACTTCAAGTGTTTTGGAAAAGAGAATTGGTAATGTTTCAGGTACACAGGTTGCTAAGAAGGATGGACCACCAGCAGTTGAGTCATCTCCCACACAAGAATATGTTACATTTCCTATATGGACAGATGAGTATTATGTTGCTGCTGCTGCTGCTAGTAAGGATAAAGGTGGTTCTTCAATACCACCAGTTGATAACATGCATGGTCATTCAGGCGCTGACAAGAACAATTCAAGCGCTGACAAGACCAATTCAGACGCTGATGGCTCAAACGTTGACAACAATGATTCTGGCGCTGATAAGAGTAATTCCAGCGCTGACAACACTCATGAGCATTTCGTATCTTCCAATTTTGAACAAGGTGAACCTTCAAGAATAAATGAAGAGGTTCAAGATGGAAGAGAGTCTGAAGAAGATATTAGCAACATGGAGGATGATATTGAAGACAACAGAATACTTGAAAATGGAATTCCTAGATCTACTTTGAAGAATCATCCTCCCTCTCAAATCATTGGGAATATCATGACTCCTGTTCAAACTAGAAGATCTCACCAGACTCATGATAGCTTCATTGCTAATATCCACAAGAAGGTTGATACCCCTCTTGTACAAGCATGTTTGTTTGCCTGTTTTCTGTCACAACAGGAACCCAAGAAGATTTTTGATGCTCTCAAAGAACCTAGTTGGGTGGAAGCAATGCAGGATGAGCTTCACCAATTTGCTATACAGGATGTTTGGGAGCTGGTTGATTGTCCTAGATATGTGAGACCAATTGGGACAAGATGGGTTCTAAGGAACAAGAAAGATGAAAGGGGTATTGTGGTCAGAAACAAGGCACGTTTGGTAGCTCAGGGATAGATTATGAAGAGGTCTTTGCTCCTGTTGCAAGAATTGAAGCTATAAGAATTTTCCTAGCTTATGCATCTTTTATGAACTTCACTGTTTATCAAATGGATGTGAAGAGTGCTTTCCTCTATGGAACAATTGTTGAGGAGGTATATGTCATGCAACCTCCTGGTTTTGAAGATCCTGAGAATCCAGACAAGGTTTATAGAGTGAAGAAAGCTATGTATGGACTTCATCAGGCCCCAAGAGCATGGTATGGTACATTGTCCACCTACTTGGTGGAAAATGGTTTTAAAAGGGGCACCATAGATCAGACATTGTTTACAAAGAAGAAAGGTAAGGATGTCTTACTTGTTCAGGTCTATGTTGATGATATCATTTTTGGATCTACCAATCCAAAGATGAGTGAAGACTTTTCCAAGCTTATGACAGATAAATTCAAGATGAGTGCAATGGGTGAGATGAACTTCTTTCTAGGATTACAAGTTCAGCAGAAAGAAGATGGTATCTTCATCTCCCAAGACAAATATGTAGCTGAAATCTTGAAGAAATTTGGTTTTTCTCCACATGAAAAGAGTGCTTCCACTCCTATGGATAGGGAACACCCTTGGGGAAAAATTGGAGCTGGAAAAGATGTGGATGTTAGGCACTATAGATCAATGATTGGCTCATTGATGTATCTTACAGCCTCAAGACCTGACATCATGTTTGCTGTGTGTGCTTGTGCACGCCATCAAGTGAATCCCAAAGAATGTCACCTTTTTGCTGTGAAAAGAATCTTTAGGTACCTAAGATGTTATCCAGATCTTGGCTTATGGTACCTAAAAGATTCTCCATTGGAGCTTATTGCATATTCGGACAGTGACTATGGTGGTGACAAGTTTGATAGAAAATCCACAACTGGTGGATGTCAATTTCTTGGGAGTAGATTGATATCTTGGCAATGCAAGAAACAAACAGTGGTGGCAAACTCTACAACTGAAGCAGAATATGTGGCTGCAGCTGCTTGTTGTGGACAAGTCTTATGGATTCAGAACCAGCTGTTGGATTATGGGTATAATTTCATGCATACCAAGATTTTTGTAGACAATAACAGTACTTTATGCATTATTAAAAATCCTGTACATCATTCTAAAACCAAACACATAGAAATTAGGCATCATTTTATAAGAGATTGCTTTGAGAAAGGTTTAATACAACCAGATAGGGTAGACACAGAAGATAATGTGGCTGATTTATTAACTAAACCTTTTGATACTGGAAGATTTCAATATTTGGTAACAAATATTGGAATGGTTAATCTCACTTAATATGTGTTTTGGAACCTTTTTGTAAAAGTATGTACAGGATAATGCATTGTTATTGGTCTTTGTGATGATTTAGATTTTTCCACTTTATTTTTCGAACACTGACAAAGGAAAATTTAACGCTGACAAGTGTTATTTTGCCGTTGTTAGAGATATTATTGTCTAACGCTGACAAGAGTTCCTTCAACGCTGATAAGTGTTGTTGGGGCGCTGTCAGCAACAATGTTAGTTTTGTGGTTTTCAATCTAAATGTGTATGTGGTGTTAGCTTTATGCCATTGGATACAGAGTTGCTTATGGATCTTTGAAGAGCTATTTGGACATGTTTTTGTTTATGGATGATGGTTGGAATATTTATATTCCTATCTTGACATAAATTTTTAATGTTCATATATATTTTGAGAAACTCATGTATCATAGTTTAAGGGGAGGTTTAAGGAACCTTTAGGACTCTTGGGTATTCTTATAATACTCTTATCACAATTCTAGATTGTGTCCACAGGTGAGTATGGGTTAGTTTTACTAAACCATGAGGCACTGTATCATGCAAAGTTGACAAACTATGCATGCTGCCAAGACATTTTTGGCCTAGAATTGGTTGTGGTCTGTTGGGAGACTTGGGAATATTTTTGTTATGGGTTTACCTGGGAGTTACGAAGGATTTTATGAAATAACTTTGTTGGTAAGTATTTTGGTTAGCAAGGGACACTTGAGGACATTTGTGTCTATCTTGCTTAAGCAAGTGTACATAAGTGGACAGTGCTTGCCGCCCAGTAATTATTATCAACTTGCAAGATATTTCCCTTAGGATAAATTACTTTGTTAAGGTCTTTTTCTTTTTAAATATTTTTATTTTTAGACGCTGACAAGTTTTTCTCCAAACGCTGTTAAGACCAATCGTGACACTGACAAGGCTTTAGGCAAACGCTGACAAGAAAATATAGCCGTTGGGCGTTGATGGCCTATTTTTGACCGTTGACACCTAGTGGGCCCTACCCAGTTGTTATTTTTGACTAATCTTTGGCCGTAATTTTTGGGGAGTTGTTACTTTTAATTAATGCATGAGATAAGTTATATTTGATTCAATATTTTCATCATTACTCTTTGAATCATAATCATGCATCTCTCCTATAAATTTGGCTAACTTTTCATTCTGGGTATTCATATTTTCTTGTCTAACATCTTTCTCCTAGATTTTTCCCATATCACATAACCTAAACAGCTTTCAACATGGCACCAAAGTTCAACTCAAACAATCTGACATTGGAGTTCAAGAGCCAACATAATATGGTAGCTTACTTGGACGCTGATAATGATTTGTTCCCTCAGTATTCACAAATGGTGGCATTTTTAAATGCATCCTCCATAAGGTATGCACTTTCTCATGAACCACTAGTCCCTGTCGCACACATTAGACAGTTTTGGAATAATGTAAGTTCCACAACAGCTAATGGAGTGACTACATTAACATCTACTGTTCATGGTAGAACATGGGTGGTCACTGAAGCTTTGGTTCGCCAAGCTTTGCGTCTTAATGACGCAGATGGTGTGACTACCCTTGCCATTGCAACAATAGAACAAGGTCTTAGGGAATTGGGTTATCCTATTCCTGCTGATAAAACTTTAAATAAATATCATAAGCAGGAATTTCCCTCGGATTGGAAATATTTGATACATGTCCTTCTTCAATGCTTAAGTCCAAAATGTACTGCTTTTAATGAAATAAACAGGTCCATTGCAAGTGCTTTGGTTTGTATGTCACGTGGGCTTAGGTATAATTTTTCAAAAATGATTTTTGAAGGGATGTGTAAAAATAAGGGAAGTAAAATGACTTTGGCTTATCCAAGATTTTTGCAAATGGTGTTTGATTTACAAGAATATTGTACTAGGGATCATGACCATTTTTATGAGATCCCTAAGCAAAAGAAAACCATTTTTGACAAAATGATCTCCACAACAGACCTATACCTCTCACCCAAGCCATGCTTGAAGTAATTCAGGCTGCCCAACCACAACCAGACCCTGAACCTCAACTTGAGCCTGTCCTTGAACCATTACCTTCACCTGAACACATGGACGTTGACCAAGCCAATGTCAACGCTGACACTCGCTATGTTGGCGCTGACACTGCCAATCCCAACGCTGATGACATCCCTGAACAATCCCAAACACCTCTTAACCAACCAACACCCACACAATCTACCTCATCTTCCACCCCATTACAATCTAGGTTAAATAAACGCCAAAGGACTACTGGAGTGTTCTCCTCTAGTGTTCCTAGCCTTGTTGCAGAGAGAACCACCTCCACAAGTGTGGCTGGTGACATGGATGAGGCTGGGGCTATTGGCACAGGCTTAGATGCTGGTCAAGACAGTCCCAACATCATTAAGACCTCATCCATGCCCCATGATTCTATTTTGGGAGGTCAAATCCCCATTCTAGCTGAGGGCAGATTGGAACCTATGACATTGAATGAATTGACGGCTGCTGTCATTAGCTTGCAAAAGCAAAATGTCAGCCTTGTACAAATTGTCAATAATCAGGGCCGTGAACTCCAAGTATTGAGGGAGCGGGTAACTGTTTTAGAGAATCCTAGTAGCAGGAGTAGAATAGAGGAATCTTCCAAAGGGGAGGATGAAGAGGATGAGCTGATTCATACAGCCAGTGAGAAGAGTTCACAATTTAGTGAATCTTTAAATGTTGCTGAAGCACTCACCAACTTGAAGAAGCACCCTGTCATTGATACATCCAAGGTAACCCCTTTGAATTTGGATGGGTCATTTACAGCAGTGACGGAACATTTTACACAGGGCGCTGTCACAAGTAATCTTGGCGTTGACAAGAGTTTGAACGCTGACACATCCAGCGCTGACAAAGGTAATCGGGGCGCTGATAAAGGTAACTTGAACGCTGACAAAGTTGCAGGTGGTATTGATGTATTCCAGTCATCAACAATCATCAAAGATGTGTCTACACAGGTATCTTCATCTACTTTACCTATCATTGATCCAAAAGACAAAGGTAAAGGAATTATGGTTGAAGAAGATGTTCCAAAGAAAGATGCCGCACAAATTGCATTTGATAATCAGTTGGCTGCACAACTTTTGGAAGAAGATTTGAAGAGGAGTGGTAGATCACCATTTGTTGCCACTTCTGAGAGTGAGGAAGAGAGTGATGATGAAAAAGAAGGAGCTAGCTCAGATTCAAGTGTTCAAATCATTGAAGATCCAGAAAGACTTGAATATGGGGATGAGTTGGCAAAAGAAAGATTGAGTGATTTGAAGATGCAGGTTGATTTTGACCTTCCAGAAATCACCAGAATGTACCATGCTTGGGAAGATAAGGTATTTGACAACCCAGGGATGAGCTTATCAGATCAAATTTGGGGGTTGGAAATTCTTCTCAGGGTACAAGATGATATAAAGGTGATTTTGAGGTATAATGTACAAGAGGTCAAGACTTGGCCTAGAAGAGATAGGAGGCAATTGTATTACAAGTTTCTTAGATGCCATCAACCTGGATGGACATACAAGAAGTTGCTGGCTTTATCTTTTGAGGAGTTAGAGTACAGGGCACATCCTATTTGGAGGCATGTGCAAGAAAATAATGTCTTACAGTTTCTTTCAGAAGAAAGGAAACAAGAGCTTGCTGAGGAAATGCAGATTGAAAAGGAGATGAGGATTGCTCAAAGACCAGTAAAGAAAGGAGATCCTCTCCAATTTCCCAAAGATATGGATGTGTATTATCCAAGTGAAACTGTCATAAGGAAGCATCTTAAGCTTTCTCCATTGGAAGCTTCAGATTTGGTTAATGTAGTATCTCTAGATGCCAGAAATCCAATCATAAGTTTTGATGAAGATGAGTGTGGATTTTGGAAGATTGGAAGATTTGGGAAGGAGGTACACACTTTCACTTCAATTATTTCTATCTTTGCAAGCATAGACAGAGAAGACTTGGTGCATCTATGGAGATTGATAGAGGCCAAGTATAAGGCTGAAGCACCTACTTCAGCAAATGGAATAAGACTATGGCACACATTTTTGACTTTGTGTGGTCCAAGGGAAGCAGATCCTGCTGTATGGAAGGATCTTGAAGATGATCTCAGTGGTCTTCATTGGAGGCTTTATTCTACTTGTGGTGTGTTTCATTTGAGCTCTACAAAGTTTTCAGAGTATCTACTTGTGGATGCTGACTATTTCTTGTCCAAAGAAATATTGGAGAAGATGAAGGAGACACCCTTGGATATTGATTACACTAGTGACGTGGCCAAAGACTTGATTAGATATGTTTATCACCAACATAAGAAGTTTTTGTAAGATTCCTCCTAAGCCTTAAGTATTTATTCAGAAACTTGATCATTGGAATAGATATCAAGTTTAGGGGAGGATTGTTGGGAATAAATTATGGGTCAGTTCACTAGACGCTGATAAGAAGAGTTCAAGCGCTGATAAGAAGAAGTTGGACGCTGACAGCCAAGCGTTGACATTTGAAGAAGTCAACGCTGACAGCCTTGAAGACAAGCACTGATGGAATATATCTTCATACGAATCTTTTTGTTTATTTGTTTCTTTATTTGTATATGGTAAAGATAAACTCGACATTGTATTTTCCATTATTATCTTTACCTAGAATATTTGATTCGTAGCTTATTGTACAAGACTTCTTAATCTATAAAAGAAGATCTTTAGGTTATCAGTTATAATAAGTTTTTACAAGTATTCGACTGTTAAACCTCTTTCATTGTAATCAAGTTCGATTATTCTAATACAAGTGAAAGTTTGTTTAACATCTTTGTGTTCTAGATTAAGTGTTAATTCCGCATAACACTTAGTTACTTTATTCATAAGCAAAGGTTTCTCTACGTGTATTACTTGATCTAATCTCGTATACACAAAGCTTAATCGATCTAAGTTTGGGATCAACACTAAAAGATATGCGAGACGATCGTAGAAACCATCATGATTCAGAACCTACCATGAAGGATGACACGCCGAAGTGTGAACCTCATGAAACGAGTTATGTCGGAGAATATCGCGAAGGATATCATGAACAAAATTTGAGGAATTCGCATTCCTATCTTGCCCTAAACCTGAACCGTCCCCTTCCTCAATCTCGACCGCGAGATGTGATGCCATACTCGTCACAATATCACCAAAAACCCAAAACCTTAATCGAGGAAACGATGAAAGAATTTATGGCTTGGAAAACGAAAGAAAACAAATGCGTTAAGAACAATTTGGTTGACTTAGAGTTTCAAATCAATCTAAGGTTCCGGAACCACACAACCATGATCGATGACTTGGAGAGACAAATCGATGAACTAGAAAAGTTAATCCAACGTACCAAGTCCCTTCATCAAATCACCAACACCAACACGAGATACAATATACCCTCTATCCGAAACGACAATGATAAGGGTAATGTTGCATT
The DNA here is from genome assembly GCA_025667525.1 of Glebionis coronaria. NCBI lineage: Eukaryota > Viridiplantae > Streptophyta > Magnoliopsida > Asterales > Asteraceae > Glebionis > Glebionis coronaria. Next base: position 107,674,875 of record CM046879.1, on the reverse strand, counting down.
TATTGAGGAAGAAGAAGTTGAACCTATTTCAACCGTGCCAAAACCAAAACCCATCGTTTCTAACTCACCTTTTCCCGATTGCACCATGCATATCCCATACAAAAAGGATAAGACGTTTGAACGTGATGTATTGTCAAGTAATGACGTGAAGTTAAAATTAATGAATGGTGTTGGAAGTAGAAGGCTGATAAAGAGGGACGACAATGATGTGCCAAGAAGCCGTTCAAAGTTTGGAAATTGAATGACGAATTGCTTCCTTTTAAATCAATGGCACCCAACCAAAGTTCCCCATCTTAACCGTATCGTCAAAGAATCCTAACATCAAGGGGAATAGTCTAGCTAACGACTCAATAATAAATTAAGCGCTTCACGGGAGGCAACCCGTGCTTTAATTGTTCATGTGTTTGGAATAAATATGTACACCCCAAAAATATTTTTCTAACCTGGAAAATCTTAAGTGTGAGGGGGTGTACTTTGCAAGTAGTGTTTATTAATATATTATCATGTGCTTGTGTGTTTGTTTGTTTGTTTGTTTGTTTTGTTTTCTTTGAATAAATGCAGCAATAGGTAATGGAGGAGGATACATGGAGAGGGAATGAAGTATCAAGAACCGATTGATCTCACAAGCTTATGTTCAAAATCGTGTAGCATCTTATCACATGGAGATCAGTTGTAATTTCTAAGCCCGGGAAGTTTCGTTTTTCTTTGACTATTTATATTTCCTCACTTTTCATGCTTTGAAGTTTATTTTTAACATCGAGTCCAATCCAAAACTTAAGTGTGAGGGGAAATAAATGGGAAAACGAAACCAATTTTTGTTACATACAAAAATATAAAAGAAAAAAAGGGGGAGTTTGTAAACTTGTGTTCTCTTAGGATCTAATTATTTTCACACGCTTATATGTGAATATATTTCAATAATCTTTCCTACTAAAAAAATATATATTAAAAAAAATAATAAAAAACTAAGTTTTAGTAAGATCACACTTGTGTGATATAAGTGTATATGCGTGACAAAGAGGCAACCCTTAGAAATAAAACTCAAATATCCTTTTTGTTGATCCCTTTGATTGGATCTATATTTTGTTAAGAACTAGTATAGTAGTTTGTAATCAAACTAAAACACTTTGAGAACTCTTACTCAAACTAAATAAGTTATGCGGAATCTAACTTATAAAGCTCAGAAGAACAGAATTACTTTTAACTATTCGATTCTCTTATTAATCGACTTGAATGAGGTACATGAATGACATTGTACCTATGTTCCTTTTATAGAGTAAGGAACCCTAGGAACCTTAGAATATTCTATAAAGATAACTATATCATAGACGATATATTATCAATATTCTAACTATTTAAGTGTATCACATAAGATATACTCTAACTATAACTATGACATATCTTATACAAAGATATATTCGTCCTAATCAATATAGCAGTATTTACTTTATAAGTAGCAGTACTTACTATGTACCGCGTTAACACTAACGGTACTTGCATAATACTAACAGTACTTAAATTACATTGACGGGTACTGACACTTAACAAACAATTCCCAACAATCCTCCCCTAAACAAGAATGATAACTTGTTGTCTTCTTGTTTCTCTTGTACTGGATGTATTTAAAATACATGTCTTCAGTCTTTCCTTCATCCTTGGATTGAACTTGGTAATTTGTATTTGTATCCAACTGATTGTAGCCAAACACTTCAATGTAGATCTTCTTCTGATAAGATAATCTTCAAACATCATGAATATCATCTTTGTCTTCAAACTATGATCTTCTTTGTGTCTTCCAATCATTCATTTATCTTTGCAGCATCAGTAATTGTCTTCTTGAGTTAAATCTATGAACTCTTAATCATGAATTTCAGTCTTGATTTGTTGAGACAAAACCTTCTAAGTATTTTCTTCTTTGAATACTCCTTTGCTTGCAATCTTCATACCTGAAATAAAATAGTAAACAACAAAAACCAATCTGTATTGGCTTCATGATTTTTAACAAATCACCAGCTATCAACGGATTTGATAAATTCTTTACCAGTTAGTCGTACACTCTGGAATAGCCAATACTTTATTCATAGAGAATAAGGTGTACTGATAACCTTACAATTTTTGGTAAATTGTCAACCATCAACGGATTTGATGAAGTCTTTACCTAGTACCGTTTGTCTAGGACTAGTCAACTCTTTGTCTCGAAACAAGGTGAGTTAGAACCATATAGTTTTTAGCAAACTATCAGCCTTCAACAGATTTGAGAAGTCTTTACCATAAACCGTTTGATTATGGACTAGCCAGTTCTTATGTGTGTTAGACATGGTGAACTGAGAACTATTTGTGAAGTGTGACTGAAAGTCAAACACTTAAGGCTCTTTCTCAGCTTCTTCCTCATCTTCCAAATCCTTGATTTGTTGTTTAACCATTATGATCAACTCCAAAGCATCAACAGATTCTTCTGGAACTTCCAATTGTTGTTCTAACATCCTTTCCAACATTCTTCTTTTGAAAGGGTAAGTCTTCTCTTGCAGCATATAGTATGTAACATCATCTATATCCAAAATATTCAATCCACATGACCTATAATATCTCCAGTAACTAGGAACCTGATTCTTTAATTCCTTCAACATTTCTTGATCACAGTTGTGTGGCTCATACATAAAGAGAAATTCCCTATATAATAGTGATACTTCAGTTTTACCTGCACTAGCTTCTTGAACTAACTTGAAAAGATCCTGAATATATTTTCTTTCAAGAATGTGAAGAATATCCGCCAAAAGTCTGAATATCCTTGTTGTGCCATCAGTTCTTTGAATTCCAGGAGCTTCAAGTCCTTGACCCATAGAGTAAATCCATCTAGCAATGGATGATATCTTTCCAAAAATCTCTGTATCAATACACGGATCTTCAAATTTTACAATCTTCAAGTACTTCTTCAAGCTCTCATCATCATCACTATCTTCTGCTGTTGATTTAGCCCTCTTGGCTTTATTCTTTATCTTTGTTAACCTTTTCCTTTTAACACCCTTGGAAGTTCCCTCAAGTTCTGTTGAACCCTCTTCCAAGTTTGTATGTACCATCTCTTCAGTATGTATTGTTGATTGTGTATGTACTGCTTGTACATTTTCAGCCTGAGCAATATCTTGAGCTTCAACTCCTTCATTCATTCTTTGAGCAGTCTCTTTCTCCCTTAAACTTACATTCTTCTTTCTATTCTTCCTCGCATAAGTGGTCTTGATAGGTGGAGATGTATTTGTAGGTTCAACAGTACTTGGCTCAATTCTAGGAGTACTTACAAATTGCCTTTGTTGTTGCAGATGTCTTCTATGTCTTTTAACAGCCATTCTATCTGCTTCAGATCTAATCTCAACAAAATTCAATTCAGTTCTCTTATTATGCTCATACAAAGTCTTGATTTCTTCAAAATATTTCTTGACCAGCTGAATATGAGTAAAACCCTTAACTCTCTTAAGAAAATTCATCATTTGATTCATAATCTTCATAGTAGTTAGAGGCTTAATATTTTCTCTTCTTCTCTTTTCAGCAAAGAATCTTTGTTGCTCCCTTACCAGATCATCAATCAACTTTGATTTCTCTTCTTCATCATAAGCATCTCTCTCTTCAGCTATCAATGAGTCTGCAAGAAGCTCACTTGCATGTAATCCAGCTTGAATCCTATCATACTCTTGTATGTTCCATTCTTGCTGTATTCTCTTAGCTTCTAGCAAATGCTGCTTTGCTGCAAGTTCTTCTTGTAATTCATCTTCACGAATTTATGCTTGCACTCTGAAAGCATATTTCTCATCATGGTCCAATTGATTAAATCTGTACATGACTTTGCTTATATAATCACCTGAATCACTTTCATTTTCAGATTCTGATAATATTTGCTTCTTCTCCTTTGGATTAATTTTAGGTAGCCTCTTCTTCAGCTTGGAAGGTCTTTCCTCATCAGCTTGTTGTTGAATAACTATACCTTTAGTAGGGTGTGAAGCTTGAACTTTCTTACCTTGAATTTGATCCTTTTTGGCAAGAACTTCTTGTTGTATCTTTTTCTCTACCTCTGCTTGTTTAGTCTTCTCAGCTGAATTCTTCTTTCTTAAGTCAAGCAGTAATTGGGCTAAAGTCTCATCCTCTCCAAAAGGAGTTTGACTTTCTAGTGAAGGATGATCACCAGCGGTACTTGTAATCGGCTTAGTTGGCTTAGTAGTACTTGGGTCTACAACAATGTCAGCAGTACTTGCAGTCGGCTTAGTTGGCTTAGCAGTACTTGGATCTTCAACAATGTTGATTTCACCAGTATTAGACACACTTGTTTCTTCAATCACTTGTGTATCCCCAGATACTCTTTCTTCCATGGAAGCCATCATTTCAACTTGCACCTCTTCAGTCTTGTCTGATCCATTGCTCATTCTTGATCTAGACAGTACTTGCAAAGTCTGTTTCCTTTGAAACCATACTTGTCTTTGTGGTGGTGGATTTGATGATATAGGAAACTGAATGTTAATTTCCTCCAACTTTTCATAGAAAGTACTCCATTTCACTTGAAGTGGTGATTGAGGTGTTGGTGCTGGCTGAGTTACCATCATCTCTTCAACTTGTGGCTCCTCATGAGTAGGCTGTGGTTCTTCCTGTTGAATCTCCATATTTGAAGGTCCATCCACACCAGTCTCTAAACCAGTTCCATCTTCATAAGTCCCCATGACATCTTCATCCAGCTCAAAATTGATGTCATTTCCATAGATCCTTGTCTGATTATCAGAAGAAGGTAGTTGTTCTTCATAATTCCTCCCTTGTTTGGTTGCATTCAGTTGCCTTTTCTTGTGGTTCCTGAATCTTTGCTTCTTGAGTACAGCCTTCTGAATAGATCTATATTGCCTCATCCAAGGTGATACTTTGTTCCTCAACTTGATTAGGCTAGCTTCCAATTCAGCAATTTTCTTGTCTTGAACAAGCTTTTCTTTCTACAACACTTGTACATGTTGGGACAAACTAGTACACAAAGCAGTTAAATTTGCAACATCCAGCACCTCTGGTGCTTGTGCTTGTGGGGAACCACTAGCAGCAATAGAAGCAGCAGGTGTGTGGATCATCTCATCATTGTTTGGTGGCGCACCAACATTGTGAGAGGAATATTGTGAATCTTCTAGGGAATGGGAACTCTGGTGAGAAGGAGTTTGCTGAGAAGCACTAGCATTTCTAGGTTCCTCACCTTCTTGATTGGCAGGTTGGGCTAACATATGAGCAAACAATGGTGTAAATATTCCTGTAAAGGCATTGCCTTGTTTGGTCAAGAAAGAGAAGGTTCTCTTTGTGAATGTAGGAACATCCCATGTATCAGTTAACTTTGGTAGGTTAGGCATTTGGTCACTAACTAAAGTTTGAATGAATCTAGGATATATCAAAAACTTTTTAGTTCCTTCCAAATTCCTAGTCATGCCTTCAAAAATTAATTTTGAAAAATTAAAAACTCTGTTATTTGCTAGACAAATACCAGTTGATGCCAATGCAGCAGGAATTTGATCAAAAGATGCACTTTTAGAGCTTAAACAGTGAATAATAGCATGAAAAAGCAATTTCCATTGACGTGAAAATAAAGCTTTAAAGAAAGTAAGACTTTTCCTACCACCTCCATAGCCCATGGCTGCAAGGCCATCATGAATCTCAGTATTATTAAGCATACTAAGTCCATTTTCATCATTTAATCTCAAACTTTCCCTTAGCTGTACCTCAGTTACATATATATTTCTATGATTCACCCTAGCCTTAATGCAAGGTTGATTAAACCGAGTACCTAACACAGCAGTATTCCAAAATTGTTCAACAATGGAAATAGAGACAACTGGACTTACGGTGAGTTCAAAACGAACATGACTTCGAGATAAGAAACCAAGAATCTCATGGAAACCAAGAGAGTCATCATTCGTAGCAAGATTCGCAACCAAATTATGCTTATAGATCACTTGTAAATCAGCCATTAGTATTTTTGATGATCGAAAAATTAGAGAGAAGGTTATAGAATCAAGAGATAAGAATAATAAATTATTAGGTGAATCAATTGTATAATTAGAGTAAGTATTTAAGTAAATAACAAACCCAAGCGCGAAGAAACCGCCAAATTTACAAAAGAGACCCTTAACGGTACAACGGACATGTAGCGGTACATGGAACATAACCGGTACTTGAATTTGTGCTAGCGGTACTTGGAGTTATAATGGTACCTCACAATTTTGACCAGTTCATGCTTTCCACTATCATTGTAACCTCTTTTATATTTTTCTATTAACCTGTAATTACATCAAAAACACAAAACATAGACTATAGAATAAAAATTATAAAAATTTGTACAGCGATTACCTCCCCTCAACATATTCAGCAGTCTATTGTCTGAGCATACCAATATGTGTCACCAAGAATTCAAATCTCTTTGCATCAAATGCCTTGGTCAACAAATCAACTACATTATTGTCTGTATGAATCTTCAAGACTTGAATAAGCTTCTTTTCATAGGCATCTCTGATAAAGTGATGTCTTATTTCAGTATGCTTGGTCTTGGAGTGAAATACTGGATTCTTGACAATGCATATAGTACTTTCATTATAAATGTAAATCATGGTGTTCATGAAGTTAAACCCATAGTCTAACAATTGATTTTGAATCCAAAGCACTTGTCCACAGCAATGAGCAGCAGCTACATATTCAGCTTCAGTTGTAGAAGTAGCAACAATGGTTTGCTTCTTACACTGCCATGATATGAGTCTTCTGGCTAGGAATTGACAACCTCCTGTTGTGGATTTCCTATCATGTTTGGCTCCAGCATAATCACTATCTGAGTAAGCTTCCAATTCAAAGGTGTAATCTCTAGGATACCATAATCCTAAATTAGGTTGACTTTTAAGATACTTAAAAATCTTCTTAACAGCATGTAGACGTGACACCTTTGGATGAACTTGGAACCTTGAACAGGCACACACAACAAACATAATATCTGACCTTGAAGCAGTAAGATACATCAATGAACCAATCATTGATCTATATAGATGAATATCAACATTTTCTCCATGTTCATTTTTGATAAAGACTTCTTAGCTTCAAAAGGTGTGCTTGTACTCCTTGTATCCATACATGAAAATTTCTTCAAGATTTCAGCAACATATTTATCTTGGCTGATAAATATTCCATCTTTCCTTTGTTTGACTTGCAGTCCCAAAAAGAAAGTTAGTTCTCCCATAGCACTCATTTGAAATCTTCCTTTCATCAAAGCTTCAAACTCTTCACACCATGTCTTCTTGGTAGAACCAAAAATGATGTCATCAACATAAAATTGAACTAGAATGATATCCTTAGCATTCTTCTTGATGAACAAAGTTTTGTCAATGGTTCCCCTCCTATATCCATGCTCTAGCAGAAAATTAGATAAAGTTGCATACCAGGCTCTTGGAGCTTGATGTATACCATAAAGTGCTTTGATAACCTTGTAGACTCTATTGGGGAATTTATGATCTACAAACCCTGGAGGTTGTAAGACATATACCTCCTCTAAAATAGTACCATATAGAAAGTCACTTTTCACATCCATTTGATAGACTATAAAACCCATATATGATGCAAAGGCCAAAAATAACCTAATGGTTTCTATCCTTGCCACTGGTGCAAAAACCTCATCATAGTCTATCCCTTCTTCCTGTCTATAGCCTTGAGCAACAAGTCTTGCCTTGTTCCTCACAAAAATTTCTCTTTCTTCCTTCTTGTTCCTAAAAACCCATCTAGTACCAATTACTCTCTTACCTGAGGGAAGATCCATAAGAATCCAAACTTTTTGTAGCTCAAATTGTGTTAATTCTTCTTGCATGGTATCTACCCAACTTTCTTCATCAAGAGCCTGAGAAATGTTTTTGGGCTCTACTTATGATAAGTAACAGGCAAACAAACAATGCTGAGTATCTTTATGATTTGTTCTCTGCTGTTGTTTGACATAACTCACAAGTGCATGAGTTTCAATATTGGTTTGAAGTTGTCTTCTGGTTTGTACAGCAGATTTGGGATCTCCAATGATCTGTGTAGTAGGATGGTTGTTGTTGACTTTATGAGTGGGAATAGAACTGACTGGAATTTCTGTTTCCAAATTGTTGAAATCAGTTACTGCACCCTGCTCATCTTAGGAAGCTTTGGAGAAGATTCCTTCAGCTGGACTTGCATATAAGTCTTCATCGTCCATAGCTTGTAAAATCTCTTCTAGTGAGTCAACAGATTTAGCCGATTTTGACTTAGCAGTACTTGCAAATGAAGCACCGCTAGGTGTAGTATGTATTGCTGAGTGTTGTGACTCAAAAGGTTCTTCTCCTGAATGCTTATTAGCAGATGTAGCATTCTTTTCTTGATCTTGAAGCCTTTGAAGCTCTTGGGAGGCTTGATCATCTTTTGATGGCATGGTTTGCTTCTTAGGAGTAGCATACATGAGAGTGACAGTAGGCATATTGGGCACATAGATATGAACATCATCATCTGATGAAGAAACATCTTCTTGAGTACCTGTATTAGTTTCACTTGACTCCTCACCTGCATTGTTAGTTTGACAATCCTTTTGCAGAGAATAGTAATCAATGGAGTTAGTTAGATAATCTAAATCAAACATCCAAGCATAACCTATTCCTGGGACATTGGGTTTATTTTCAAAGAAATTAACATGGGCATTTTCTTTAACCTTTTTAGGTGCCAACTTATAAACCCTATATGCTTTACTTTGCACTGAATATCCTCCGAGATATCCTGGATCAGACTTAACATCAAACTTTCCCAAATAATCAAGAGTATTTAGTATAGACACATGACACCCAAAAGGTCTTAAATGACTTATGGTAGGCTTTACAGCAGTCAAAAGTTCATAAGGTGTTTTGTTTTGAGGCTTGGTCACTAAGACTCTATTTAAAATATAACATGCAGTGTTGATTGCTTCTGCCCAAAAGGTATTTTGCAAAAGAGAATCAGCCAGCATAGTTTTAGCAGCCTCAATCAGTGTCTTATTCTTCCTTTTAGCTACTTCATTTTGTTGTGGAGTCCTAGGATTACTAAATTGTCTCTTAATTCCTTTAGACCTACAGAATTCATCAAATTCAACATTCTTGAATTATGTCCCATTATCAGTCCTAATGATTAAAACCTGTTTAGTGAACTGTTTTCAACTAAAGTGATAAAATCCTTAAGTAATTCATTTGTTTCACTTTTATGAGCTAAAAAGAAAACCCAACCGAATCTACTATAATCATCAGTTATGACTAGACAAAAGGTCTTATGACTAATGCTTCTTACAGAAACTGGACCAAACAAATCCATATGCAAAAGCTGCAAAGGTTTTGTCACAGTGTTGGCAGTCTTGGTCTTACAAGAGGATCTATGTTGTTTACCTTTTTGACAGACAGCACATGTGAAATCATTTTGAAAATATTTGTTAGGTAAAACTCTAACCAGATCCCTATTCACTAATCTATTAAGATTCTTGAAATTCACATGACCTAACCTTCTATTCCATAAATTAGACTCATCAAAAGAAGCCTTAGCTAGCAAACATGTAATACCACATGTTGGAGTAATAGTATGAAGATTAAAGGTGTACATATTTTCTTCCCTGGGTACTTTAAGCAGTACTTGAGATTCCTTAGGCATCTCAAAGTCTTTAGACAACACCAAGCAGTCTTTTTCTGTGAACAGCACCTTGTTCTTCTTATCTCACATTTGTGATACAGAAAAGGGATTGAACTCAATCAATTCCTTTACGAAGAACACATCTTCAAATTCCAACTTCCCTGTGTTGATTTCCCCTTTGCCAGTGATTCTACCTTTGCTACCTCCAAAGGCTACTGGTCCTCCTCTGAATTCTTCAAATTCAGCACGAAAATCTTTGTTTCCTGTCATGTGTCTTGAGCATCCACTATCTACTATACCTTTGTCCTTCAATTCATCAATTAGATGCCCCTTCACACAAATAAAACTTATTAGTTTTTAACAGGGACCCAAGCCACATTTGGCTCGGATCTTGTAGGACCTACACACTTAAGAGTTTGTTCTGAAGCATTACCAGTAATACTACTTTTGCTCTTATACTTCATGGTTTCAGATATGTAGTCAAATACATAGGGTGACTCTATGTGCTCAGACTTCTTTGCCTTAAGTACTGCTTTAGCAGTACTTGCTTTAACACATGATTTTTCTCTTTTAGGAACCCACATTTGCACTAGTTTGTTATTATCCTTACTTCTAGATGTTTTAGCTTTTTCAACAACATTCTTAGAAGTCTTAGAGAACTTTGGTTTGACAGACTTTAAACCAGCAGTACTTAAGTTTGGTCTAGCAGTACTTGCAGGTCTAGACTTGCCGGTACATGGTTTACCAGACTTTAAAGGTACTAGTCCTTGTTTCGTAAGTACTGCCCTAGGAAAAGGGTTATTTTTAATCTGTTTGGCTACCCTTGAGTGATCAAACTTAGGTTTGTCATTCTTAAGTTTCTTATTCCTATTAACCTGTGCATTTTTCCCATTACTGTTTTTTATGACTCTTTGTGCAGCCTTTTGTTTCATAATTTTATCTTTATGTAGAGTACAATCTTTGATAAAATGACTTAGACTACCACAAACATAACATCCTTTTCTTCTTAAAGAGGACCCAAAAGGTTTTTTTGTCTTAACTCTCTCAAAACCTAGCCCACCCCTTTTGGTTTTATTATGTTTTACATTGTTTTCCAATGGTTTGCTAGGAGTGTTTACCTGCTTGGGAGCAGAACTAGTCTTAGATTCTTCAGAAACAAAGTTTTTCATTAAAGGTAGATAAAGAATGTTTTTGGTCACAACAGTCTTTTCTTGGTACAAAGTACTAGAGTTTGAGGTATTTTTAACCTTTGTTTCTTCTTACTCTATACTCTTATCATTACTAGGGGCATGAAAATTCCTGATAGTGGTGGAGGAATTGCCTTCATTCCTTCAGCATATCTATCATTTTTAGGTGTATTATCTACCTCACTAGAACTATCAAAAATTCCTTTTGATAAGTCCTTGTCAGTTAAAGTTATCCTAGGTTGGTCCTCAATATATCCTAGGCCTAATTTATCATAATACCCCATTTGTGAATTAATCAATTTTCCCAATCCTTTAGAGGATTTTTGCCAATGATTAATCACTTCCCTTTCATTATAAAGACTGGATTTTAAAGCTTCATTTTCTGTTCATATTTTTAAAAGTTGTCTTTCAAAAACTTTAATTTCCACATCTTTTTTCCTCATTTGAAGAGCTAAAATTCTTATTTTCTCTTCATAGTTTTGTTGAGCCTTTTTATACAAAACTGTATTTTCTTCTAATTTAACAACACACTCTTTAAAAGAATTTAATTCTATAGTGCATGTGTTAACCTTTTGATACTGTTCCTCTAGTTCTACTTTTAAGCTATTAAATTTAAGAACACAGTCTTTAGAACAAGGATGTACCTCAGTATCTTCATGTGAGGGAGCCATTAGACCAATCACTTCTTCTTCTTCATCTTCAGCCTCGTTCACCACTCCATCTACAGTTACCAATGATTTGGTTCCTTTAGGACTCCTGCTATTTCCTTTTGGAAAGCTTTCAGTTATTCTTAGACTGGTTCTATAGTTGTGCTTGGACTTCTGACTGCTACTCTCAACTTTGTCTCTAGATCATTCTATTGCAAAGTGTCCATTCCTTCCACAGTTATAGCCTTCATTAATATCAACAGTCATCTTTCTTTCAGTCTTCTTGAAGAACCTATTAGATCTTACTGACACCATAGCAGCTTGCCATTTAAGATCCATCTCTTCAACAACAGCATCATCCATTTAGAACAAGTCATTGAGAGTTAATCTTGGCTTGTTATCTTGTCCAGCGAAGAATGAGAAGGCATCATTATCACTAAACAATAGTGAAGACCTTCCATGTGGATTTTGAGAGACTATATGGATGCTTTCAATACTTTGTGGGTAAGTACTGCTTGTAAGTCCTCCAACGGTATTTGTGAAGTATGTATCGCTGCTTGATCCACTAGCGGTATTATGAAAATAAGTACCACTGTTTCCATCTGATACAAAAGCCAAGTTAGACTTTGTAGTAGTCGTTGCCTTAGTCACTTCAATGCCTTTCACATCCATCTCGTATGCTCTAAGATTGTTGTAAAGACGATCAAAAGGAATTGTTTCCAGATCATCTATTATGATGAAGTGCATAGCCATTGCTTTCCACTCTGGTGGAACACTTCTTAAGAATTTTAGATTAGCTTCTTCATTAGGAATTACTTGTCCATAAACTGCCAATTGAATAAGCAGCTTACTGAACCTTCCATAGCCACCATGTATTCCCTCTATACTGGAAATTGAAAAGTTATCAAATTCTTGCTTAAGAACAATCTTCTTTATCTTCTTAGATTTGTCATTACCTCCAAATCTAAGTTTTATAGCATCCCACATAGCTTTAGCATCCTTATAATGATGAAAGCTTGGTAAGATGTCTTCTGAAAGAGCCATAGCCAAAGCAGTTCTGGCTTTTCTCTCTCTGATCTCTGCTTGTACCTCCTCAGCAGTCACAGCAGGTAGAGCATAGCATGTACCGTCTGGCAACCAGTGTAGCTTCTTAGGCATGTTCCCATTCTTGATAACTTGCCACACAGTGTGATCTGTGTTATTCAAGTAATGTTCCATCTGCATAGCCCATGTCTCATAATTGTCACCTTTGAAAACTGGGAGTTTAACAGTAGATAGAGTATGAGAAGGTGTTGTGGTTGTAGAGGTAGCTACAACATTCACATCTTGAACACCTTGTACTGGTACAGGATGCACAACTTGTGGTTGTCCCTGTGGTATAGGATCAGGGTTCTGAACATCATCCAAGTGAGCATCATCACCTTCTGGTTGAGACATTGAGTTTTGGTGTGTGTGGAGTGTTTGGGGTTGTGTTCTTCTTTCAAAGTTTCTAAAAAAGCTCTGATACCACTTGTTGATCCCTTTGATTGGATCTATATTCTGTTAAGAACTAGTATAGTAGTTTGTAATCAAACTAAAACACTTTAATAACTCTTACTCAAACTAAATAAGTTATGCGGAATCTAACTTATAAAGCTCAGAAGAACATAATTACTTTTAACTATTCGATTCTCTTATTAATCGAGTTGAATGAGGTACATGAATGACATTGTACCTATGTTCCTTTTATAGAGTAAGGAACCCTAGAAACCTTAGAATAGTCTATAAAGATAATTATATCACAGACGATATATTATCAATATTCTAACTATTTAAGTATATCACATAAGATATACTCTAACTATAAGTATGACATATCTTATACAAAAATATATATTTGTCCTAATCAATATAGAAGTACTTACTATGTACCGCATTAACACTAACGGTACTTGCATAATACTAACAGTACTTAAATTACACTGATGGTACTTGACACTTAACAAACAATTCCCAACACTTTTCCGTTTTCTTTTTAGCTAGTTGCATCGATTAACTAACCACCTATATAACCCTTTGTTAGCACTCTCGTCTAGTGCTAGATACCCTTAGAACACCCGTTGAGCCATTCTTTTCATTTTTGTTAAATCCACTAAAAAGACAAAAAAAAAAATTTAACCTTAAACCTTAGCCTAACCCGTGTCAAAGTCTAAATGGAGGGTTGCTAGTTGCTTGGTATGGTGGATCGTTTTTGATGAATTATAGTTGCCACACTTTGCTATGTGCATGTTCTATTCCAACAAAGATGGAGACGGCCGCTTCTATTTGTATTTTTGTGGTGTGTACTTAAGCAGAATATGAGGGGAGCATGTGATTTATGTTGAAAAAAAAGAGGAGGACGAGAAAAAGAAAAAAAATAAGTCATAAAAAAAGAAGAAAAAAGTGATGACAAAAATAGCCAATGAGCCATAATAAACTATGAAGATGAAGGAAGAAGAAGTATGTTTAGATATCGATTAGTCAATGTGTTAAGACGTGATATATTTGTGTTGATCGATATATGTTGAATAAAGCTCGTAGCTATGATCATTTTTGGGCTTGTGATATGTTCGGTAACTAGCAACATGGGACTTAGACTTTTTACCTTGTATATTCGTGATGGACCTATCATAAAATATCCCATGTCTTATCCATGCCCCATTAACCCTTAACCTTGTAACCCGAACAAAAGTCCTCTTTAGATGTGTACACTTGGTGCTCATGCTATTCGGTTTATTCTTTTTTGAACTTTGTAGATTTTCATCTTATTTTTCTAAACAATTTTCATGCACCATGTGGGAAGTATTTTTCTTTTACTTGCTTGAGAACAAGCAAACTCTTAAGTGTGAGGGGGTTTGCACCTTTAGCGAATTCTTATAAAAACCAAAAATATTTTTCAATTTTTCATAGAATTTTTAGTTTTTCATAAAAAAATTAAAAATTTTCTTTTCTTTTAGTATCTAGGTATTTAGTTTCTAACTTTGTTTTATTTTTATTTTTATTTGCCTGAGGGTAAGCACAGTTTTTCTTTTCCTTGCTCGAGGAAGAGCAAAACTTAAGTGTGAGGAGATTTGATTACACCCAAATCCAACATTTTTTTTCTAGCATTATCCGTATATTTTGTATGGTTTTTGGTTATACTAACGAGCGTTTTAGTTCATATATGTGTGAAGTTGTGTTTTGTGTATTTAGTTAGCCAAGATCAAGGAAAGTGAAGAAAAGACAAAGAAAGAAAGAATAAATGGTGATTCCTGCATATACGAAGGAATCCTGACAAGTACAAGTCTTACGGAGACTATTAGAGAAGCTTAGAGTCATGAATTCGTTGCTCATAATACTCATGTTTTGGTGCATGTTGTGTTACCTTTGCGTGCATGCAACTTCTACAAGTCTTTGAAAGGCACATGAACCTTCTATTGGAGCATTCTAGAACTACTTTGGCTACAAAGAAAATATCTTTGGCTCCAAGTATTTGGTTTTGGCTCCAAGTTCATGTATTGATGAGAAGCCTTAATTTCAAGCATAAATAAGACCCTTGGGGTCATGTAACCACACCCATTCATAACAACCCATAACATCATTATTCACCACAGAAATTCTCCCAACCTTGGTGAAGACCCTAATTCCCGGATTTGATCTTAGTGAGCCAAAAAGTGATGTTTTTAAAGCTCCAATCATCAAAATAACCTTGCCAAACTCTAAGGGATCATTACCCTTATCATTGGTAGTGTTTCTTGATACTTAAATCAACACCAATCTTCACCAAACCTCTCCTAAACCTGCCTCAATTCTCAAATACGAATTTCATTTGCATAACCCGAGAGACCACAAACTCCTACCTTGATTTGAAACTTGTAGTCAATTGGAGGCCTAAGGATTGCTCTATTTCCTTCCATTTACTTATTGTAATCATACTTAGGGTAAACTTTTGTTAGTTTTATGATGTTGAACTCTATATCATATGTTGAATGTTTGTTCTTGACTAGTATGATTATGGAGTAGTGTTCTTATACTTGTTTGGAATAATGTAAACATGGATATGGAGTGTTTGTTATTTTGAAATATTGAATTATGATTTTTCTTATGAGTTTATTTGAATTGATATGAGTCTTGATAACTTGTTGGTAAACCATAACTCGGTCTAAAGGTCGAAAGGATTCCTAGTTATGTTTTGTTTCAAATGTTAATGCGCATTTATGTTTGGTGTATCATGATTGAAAACCATGAGTAAACAAGTTAAATGGATTTATAAAATGTTTAATCTAGAGTACAGATCGAAAGGGCTCTAATGAACAAGTTGGCTAAAATCATACTTCTCACAAATAGATTTAACTACCGGTTTGTAATATTGATCATAGGTCAAAAGTGTTCTTTATTCTAAACCGTGTCATGTGCAATTCCAAGATATTACCCATTGACTTGGAATTGTATATTTATAATTTGTGTGCTATTGCTTAAATATCTACCCGATAATCTATTCACTCTATTGAAATGAATACTAGTTCCAAACAAGTATCCTTTAATATTAATTTTATCATCTCGTTGAATTAGCTTAATCACCATCTTAATTGTTACCTGTTGCTTATTTGTTTATTGTTACTTACATGGTAATTTTGGGAGTGACAACCATTTTTACCACTAGCGATACATTGTTTCTAAGATTCTTTACAACCGAAAACACCCAAATCCCAGTGAACGACCTCAGCTTACCACAACAAGCTAGCTACAAATGAAAGGGTCATACTTTCCCGTGTGTTCTTAGCTTATTCGATAATCCTTGTATAAATTTAAAACTTGTGTACTCACAAAAAGAATGCATCAGTGGTCACAGGAATGAAGTTGTGCATTAATAATGTTGTTAAAAACTCTTTGAATGTTTATCGTTCCTTTCTCAAAACAATTTAAATCTTTTGTTTTTAGTTGTACTTCGGTTTCGATGACTTGGGACTACACTACTCTGTTAAATGTTTTGGAACGGTAAATTTGAAACGTCTATTTTCGAGTCATTCTTTATAAATGATGTGTTATTGTACCATTGTTTAGCACCCAAATATATATTCCGATGCGTTTCAATTAGGGGGTGTTAAAGATTGGTATCATATCCATGAGTTATAGAGAACTAGATCGTTTTCTAAAAACCAAAACTATAACTGTCAGTTTTTATTTTTCAAAGAGTCGGTGCACATGACTTCGCGTGACTTCAGGTTCAAGCTACTTCTCGGATTACAATTTTAGTATGCATTATTATGTATCCCTTATTGCCAAGTATTTATAAATAAATACTATAATCCCTGATCGATATATATTTGTAGGACTAAATCACACGACTAATCAAACACAAATAACATGATTATGATTAAACTAAAAAAGAAAGATTAGATTAAGATGAAGAGAAGAAAAGAAATACAAAGTTGGTGAATTACTAGTGAGAGAAACAAACACACCTTTCTCTTTCTCTCTCTAAAACTATGAAATAGGAAAGCACACACACAAATGAGGCTTAGGGGGCCTTTTTATACTAATTAAGAATTGATTTGGAGGCCTTCCTCATTTGTGTGTTCGGGACTAAATCCCGTTACATAAACAATAATAACTAAAAACTCTCGACATCATTAAATAACATTTTTCACGAGCTTCGCAACGATATATTATATGACCATCACTCTAATTACTTCTAACAATCTCCCCCTAAGGGGTGGTCATGTAATATGTGACTTCACTTCTTTGTTGTTGCAGAATTTGAAGCTCGATGTCTTGAGTGTTTCTTCATAGTTCCTTTCATGACTTGTGATCTTGGATCTTTGATCTTTGCCTTGACTTGATCTTGTAACTTTTCCAGCTTGTGTTCTTGTGTCTTTCTCCATATACTCATGTTTTGTGTTGACTTGAAAGCTTGTTAACAATCTCCCTTGATCATCAGAGTAACATAAGTCTTTGTCTTTAGATGTTCTTGAGCTTTCTTCATTTAAATGAGCACGTGGTCTTCAATTATGACTTCTTGAAGTTACGCCACCGTTTGCATTCCTCCGGTTTCCGGTTATACAGTAAGAATATTGTACCTGTGATTAGGTAAGTTCAAAGAACTTCCTTGACAGGGTTTCCGGCTGTGGTAGCCGTTCTCAATACTTGAATTTATCGACAGATAATTCATAGTAAAGAGTGAATAATACAGTTCCATTCTGCTGATTAAGTCGTCAATTCAATTTCCTGGAACAAGTTTGAATCAATTAAGAATTAAACCATCGTTGCTTTCCAGTTGACACAAGTTTGATTCATATAGAATCGCACAAGTTACCTACCGCAGTGCTGTTTGATGATGACACTGGAAGGATTTCCATTCGTCACTGTAAATACTGAAAAGTATTACTCTGAATGTTCTGGCAAGATCATAAAGATATTGCGTAGAGACCTGGAACGAGTTTGAATCAATTAAGAATCAAACCACTGTTGCTTTCCAGTTAGCATATGTTTAATTCAAACTGAATCGTACATATGACCTACCACAGTGCTGTTTGATGTTAACACTGGAAGGATTTCCGTTCATCACTATGAATACTAGAGAGTATCACTCAGAATGTTCTAGCAATATCACAAGGATAGAGCGTAGGACTCTGTAAATTATCGCTTGTGTTCTAATGATGAACAATAATTGATATAAGGAATATGTGTCCTAATGAGATTTTTGATGAATCTCGTTGGCTCTAGACTCTATAAGTGCACGTTTATTTGGTGATCGGAGGCTGGAGCAGACTGCCACCTTTTCAATATCTACTATCTCGGAGTGAGAAAGTTGATAGAAATGAGTTGAACTCCATGACAATAAAACAAACTTCTTTTGAGAGAAGCTTGAGTAGGATGGGAATGGTTGTGCCTTGCATCACTAGGTCCATGATGCTTTGTCTTCATTACCAGAAATCATCAACGTGATTCTGATAGTAGATGTATTGACCCGGTTTCTGCCTAAGTTGTATGGAGGGCTTCTTTTTTTACACCCTTTGTCCTTACATTTCTTTTTCATTCTTCAACCCCTTTAATGCTTACCAAGACGTCATAACTAGCACCTTGTTGTGATTGTTCCAGTGCTAGCTTAAGTCATTAGTCGGCATTATTCCCGTACACACAACTACTCCATCTGTCCTAAGGACTTCTAAGTTCTAATGGATTGTCCCTGGGAAGGTTCCTTCGGTTCTGGTTGGATCATAGGACGAAAACCTAACCACCTTTTGACACCAATATCGTCGTGAATAATTGTGTTGAAGGTATAGATATCGTAACTAAAAACCCTTTCTAAATCACCAAAAACGCTCCCCCTACATATGTGCATCATAAAAAGAAGATTTTTGCACATATTAGGAAGAGAAAGCACTTATATCAAAAGATCTTATCCAATAATATTTTTTGATCACATTTTAATCACTATTCTCCCCCTCAAAAATTGCATGAAATTGAGATTTTTGTGAAACTAGTGATGAAACATGGAGAGAATAATGTGTCATGAAGATTTGGAACAAATGTTTATGAAATCATTATACTCCCCCTCGAAAAGAGATTCTATTTAAATAGGGGAGTATATGAGCACATTGTTTTGAAATACTTTGAAAAATTGTGCTCAAAAGTCCAAGAAAAATTGTGTTCATGAGCTTAAAACTTTGAATGTTTTGATATAAGCTCATGACCGAGAAAAACAAATTTCTCGTTGTTGAGGATAAGTCAAATACTTTCCTTTCTTTGGGGACCGGCTTATAGTCTGACATGTGACTATAAGCCATTATGAGAAGAAAATAGAAAAGACATGTTTTAAAAACATTTGAACTCTCATTCGAACTTTATGTACGTACCCGTGTCGTTATTGAACAACATTTCTAAGTACGTCCATATTATCGATGCTGAGAGACATGTCGAAGAAGAATATTTTTGGTAGTTTTGAAAGATTTTCTCATTTTTTATTTTGTTTTTATAGGTTTTATATTTTTGTATTTTGATTTTCTGATAGATATATACAAGGTTACTGCGAATGTGCAAGACGTTCAAGTTCATCAGGAGTGAAACTACGCATACCAAGTCGACGAACCAAGAATTCAAATCTGTCTTGAGAAAGAGCTTTGGTGAAGATGTCGGCTAGTTGGTAGTCCGTCTTGACAAAAACAGTTCTGTCGTTCCTCTTTCCACATGCTCCTTTATGAAATGGAATCAGACAGCAATGTGCTTGGTGTTGGAGTGTTGGACTCGGTTGTAGGATATGGCTATGGCTGATTGTGAGTCACAATAGATAGGCACTTTGTTAAAGTGAAAGCCATAATCCGTGAGTTGTGTTCTCATCCAAAGGACTTGAGCACTACACACGGATAGAGACACATATTCTGCTTCCGCGGTGGACAACACCGTACAGTCTTGTTTTCTTGATGATCAGCTCACTATCTTCTCACCTAAGAATTGTGCTCCACCGGAAGTGCTCTTGAATGAATCATTACATCCTGCATGGTCGGCATCTGAAAAACCAGTGAGATTAAAGCCAGAATCCTTCGTATACCGAAGACCCATGTGAATGGTTCCCTGGAGATAATGAAAGATCCTTTTAACCTCCTTGAGGTGCTTCTCGGTTGGCTTAGCCTGGTACCGAGCACATAAACAAGTAGCATGCACAATGTCCGGTCTACTTGAGGTTAAGTACATAAGGGACCCGATCATACTTTGGTATTTTGTAGCATCTACAAATGTCCCTTTCTTATCCAAATCAAGCTTGTGTTTAGTGTCCATTGGAGTACCAATAGGATCACAGTTTTCCATACCAAATTTCTTGAGAATTTCAAGCACATATTTGGCCTGATATATGAAAATGTCACGGGGGGATTGGTAACGTCATTTCCCCCATCATGGACATTTCAAATCGACTTTTCATAAGGTCTGCAAATAATATGGAATATTTTGGGTTAGTAGAACCAAATATAATATCATCTACATAGACCTGAGCCACCAATATGTCGTTGTCGTAGTGCTTGATAAACAAAGTTGGATCAATGGTTCCTTTGCTGAAGTGATTTTGTAGAAGAAATGATGCTAATTCGTCATACCATGCCCTCGTAGCTTGTTTCAAACCATAAATTGCCGTTTTCAACTTGTAGACATGGCTTGGATGTTCGGTGTTGATGAAACCTTCAGGTTGACATACATACACATCTTCTTTTAACGGTCCATGCAAGAAAGCCGTCTTCACGTCCATTTGATACACAGTGAACGATTTGTGTGCAGCGTATGCCAAGAAAATCCTAATAGCTTCCATTCGAGCAACCGGGGCAAAGGATTCAGCGAAATCAATTCCCTCTTGTTGTTTATATCCTCTCACAACTAACCGGGTCTTGTTCCTAATGACCGTTTGCTCCTCATCAATCTTGTTTTTGAATAACCATTTCAGAGTAAGGGGATCGATATTGTCCGGTCGAGGTACTAACTCCCATACATCAAGCCGGATGAACTGATTGAGTTCTTCTTGCATAGACTCAATCCATGATGCATCGGTCATTGCTTCTTTCACACTAGTTGGTTCCATTGTGCTGACTGATAGTGCATAGATACACATATCACCGTCGGTATGCAGCTGATTTCGTGTTGAGACTGGCCGTGAGAGATTGCCAATCACTTGAACCAAAGGATGATTCTTAGTCCATTTTTGTTCATGTGGAAGTGTATGAGAAACTTGATGCGAGCTCGACGGATCCACATATGGTGTTGAAGGCTGAGAAGTACTTGTGGAAGCCGCAAATGGATTAACAACTCGTGTTCGTTGAGCATCGCATTGTTTGCATTTTCAACAACTATTTCATTCTAAAGATGAACATGGTTTAGAATTTGCTGAGAATGTTGTTGAGTTGCGTCAACAGTCAGAGACGTGGTTGGAATGTTTGGAGTCAATATGGTTGAGGTTGACGTAGATGGTGCAAAAACGGATGCCGTTGGTGTAGATGCAGCTGGTGGTTCTTGAACTACCGCAGCAGGTGCAGCCGGGGCATTTTGAGGAACACCAAATGACAAAGGACCCTCCATATATTCATCATAAATTGGCCCAAATAAGACTTCCAAGTCACGTTCCGAGGGTTGTAACGATGAGATTGCTGACGGTGCAAATTGAAGCGCGAGTCCTGAACTTACGTGTCCAGAAGTATGACCTTGAAGCTCGGGATGTGAACTTCTATGTTGAGAGGCCATACCCGAGAGTTCATCAAAAGTAACATTCATAGTCTCCATTATCTTTCTTGTCCTTCGATTATAAACCCTGTAAGTACAAGCAGTTGAAGAATAACCAATGAAAAAACCAATATCAACTTTAGGTTCAAGTTTACCGATATCTTCACGATCATTCTTCGGATAACATAAAGCCCCAAAGACATGTAAAAATGAAATATCCGGTTTTCTTCCATTAATGATCTCATATGGTGTTTTGTTGAAGCGTGTGTGAATAATGGAGCGGTTTTGAGTATAACATGCAGTTGCTATAGCATCACCCCAAAGGAATAACGGTGCACCAGAGGAGAGAAGCATCGTCCGAGCAGCTTCAACTAACGTACGATTCCTCCGTTCAACAACTCCATTCTGCTCTGGAGTTCTTACAGCCGATGTTTGATGAGAAATCCCAACTTCGTCAAAATAAGCTTTCAGTTTCTGATTGGTGAATTCTGTACCGTTATCCGTTCTTACAATGATAACAGGGGCTTGAAGTAGCACTGATGTTTTCTTCAAGAAATTGATAATTACATCAGGGGCTTCATCTTTCGAAGCAAGAAAATGAACCAATGTGTAACGAGAATAATCATCCACAATCACAAGGACATACCGCTTTCCATTAATACTTTTGATTCTCATTGGGCCACACAAATCCATATGAAGGAGATGCAACCTATTCATCGAATTTGAAACAGGTTTGGGTTTGTGAGGCTTCTTCTTGCTTTTACCTTGCTCACATGATGGACAAAGATGGTCTTTAGTATATTTGAAATTTGGAAGACTGGTAACGAGATCATCTTTTGCAAGTTGGGTGATGGCATCGAAATTGAGATGAGATAACCTTTGATGCCATAACCATGACTTTGTTGAAGTGGCCCGGGCCATGAGAAAAATTGTAGATGCAGCAGACATTTGAAAAAGATCAATGGTGTAAAGGTTTGTTGTGCGATTTCCTTTCAACAAATCAATTCCTTCAAGATCCCTTACAAAGCATGTATGACTTCTGAAGGCTACCTCCAAATCTGAATCACAAAATTGCCCAACCGAGAACAAATTGTGTCCCAAGCCATCAACAAAAGAAACTTTGGTGGTGATAATATTTCCCCAATAAAGATCACCGTAGCCTAGAATTGTAGCAACATGTTCATTTCCAAATCGAACAGTTCCCATAAAATGCCATACAAAGTTCTTGAGAAGACTTCGGTTCCCAATCATATGTTTGGAACAGCCCGAGTTCACGTACCAGAGACAAATTTCAACAGCCTGCCAATGATAAGAGAAGAGAAAATTTGGCAACCGAAGAAATAGGTTCCTGTATGGTTAGGTAATAATCAAGCCATATCACATACAGACATTTCATTGTCAGTATGAGATCTACTAGAATCAATAACATGACCATTAGAGGCAAAATATCTTCCAGTAGGCAACCACTTAGAGGTAACTCTAGGACTTCTAGGCGTAGCAAGACTTTCAGTGGACCCTACCTGCTTAGTTTTTGGAACATACACTTTAGCCTTAGGAGTTCTATGTGTTTCGCTGATAGAAAGCTTGTTAAGTAGAGTGTAACCACCATAGTTCAAACCATTCATAGTCAAACCACAAACATCATGACTAAAAGTAAAGAAACATTTATTACATTTAGCACAAATAACATCAGATTTTTCATTCCGAATAGCAAGTTTAAAGTCATTACATTCAGAAGAATTAAGTTTCTGATTATGAATAAAAAACTGTAAATTCCTACGGTGTTCTTCTACTTCCATATTATTAGCCTTGGGACGACTACATCTAGAGGCAAAAGGGACCCTATCATTCCTTGTATTGCTCGTAGGCTGTGGCCTTCTGCTCTTAGTGTAGTTGTTCATTCTTGTAGAAAAAGAACACGCTTGTTAGAATTAGCATTTTTTAAATCAATGACTTGTGGTTGTGCGATAGTGGTCGGTTTTGTCCTAACGCTACTTTACGCTGGTTGCTAGGCACAGAGATATCTACTCTAGTTTGAGATGAAGGTCTAACGCGAAACATTCCTGGGCAATAACAGCAGCTTTCATTCCAGCAGCCTTGGGAAATGGTGTTACAGCAATACGAGTGGGTCCCGAGGTTGATGGTTTCTGGATCATCGTATCCACAATCGAGCTAGGCTCAGAAGTCTTATCTTTTAACAAGTCCTTTAATTTACAGTTCTCACAGATTTTATCAATATGTTTCTGATAGACAGACTTACTTTGTTCAACAGCGCGCTTATATGAAACGACAACAGATTCTAAATCTGCAATCTTAGCCTTAAGCTTCTGAACATTACCATCACTAGCACTCTCTAACCCTGAAGAGGCCGAATTCGGTTCCTTAACCCCTCCTAACTGAGCCTGTAACCGTGCGATAGTTTGTTGCATTTCATTATAAGCTTTTTCATACGAAATCTTGTCATATTTGCATTCATCACATTTTTTAACAAATTTATTCCAAAGATCGGTGAATTCTTTATCTTTTTTAATGACATAAGATTCCATTTTCTCGTTCATAAGATCAAGCTCAGTTTGAAGGTTTTCATTATGCGACACAGAGATACTTAACTCAACAGGGCTACTATCAATACAATCACGAGCTTTAGAGAGGCGTTCAAGATCATTTTCCAAAACTTTGATTTTATCAAGAGATTCATCAGCTTCCTTCGCCAAAGATTTAAAGTCTTCAACAAAGTTGGCAAATTCTTTTAGAAAAGTGTTTTCTAAATTACCTAACCTAGCATCAACTTGATTAATAATCGGATTAATATCGTTTTGAAGAATTTTCTGGACCTCAATCTGAACAGGTGATGTAAAATTTCCTCTAGTTATTTTGGAATTAACAACACGTTTAAGGATGACAAAGTTATTTTTAAGCTCGTTTGCGTGTGATACTTGGTTTAGGAGGGTCATCAGACAATTCCTCACTTTGTAGCAAAAGCATTTCAGTACTCGTTTAGACCGAAAAAAACAGTTGGAGGATTAATTTTCGGATAATAAACGGGTGTCACTTCTTTATCAAGATTTTTCATTCTTAAACGAGTCTCTACAGCAAGTTCAGTAGTTTCCTCGGAATCATGCACACTAGGAGGATCATGCTCATCAGACAATAGCACACTACCATTATATAAAGTTTCATTAGTGTCCTGAACGTGCTTAAGGTATCTGGGATTAGGGGGAAGAGGACAACCTAAAGCCAATTTGTATCGAGTGTAATTTATCTCATTCACTTTTGGTGCGAGCATATTATCGGCTGCATAGTTTGGCTACGTTTAACTAAAAGGTTGTCTAATCCTCTAATCCTATCATGAGCTTTGCAAAAATTCTCAAGAAGCCCATCTTCTCGAATTTTGAAATCATGTTTCAGCTTTTTTTCGTTCTTCTTTTAACTCCAAAATAGTAGATTTTTCAGTTGAAAGCTGTTTATTAAGAGACGTGATTTCATCATTTAATTCGATTATCTTTTTAGCACTACTTAAGTGTAAGGCATTTAATTTCTTAGTTGTGCATTTTTCTTGATAAACCGATGTAGCATGAGCTTGTTCAAGTTCTTTAATTTTAGCTTGATGAATTTCAAAACATTTCTCCCGTTCCTTATATCTCGCAAGCTCAGTGGTCAATTTGGTATTAGATTCTCTAAACTTATTAATAACCACCGTAGCATGATCTACATCCTTAGCAAGCTTATCAAATAGAGAATTATTATACGCATGTGTCTCATCAGGAAGGGTTGTAGGATGAGAAACTTGATCCACACAAAGGTCCACACAGGGCTCCTTCGAAATAATATTACTATTATTCGTTTGGTCCCCGTGTGTCTCATTGTAGGGCTCAAGCATCTTAGTATACTCGTCCTACTGATTAGACATACTATATATATATCATTAACATCAAAACTTGGGCGTACCTCAGAGGGACCGTATGAATCATAGATGGGAGCTCTGTCATCATGCATTCCTGAGGTTGATGCTTGCTGTAAGTTTGCCATCAAGATGTAGTTGGCATTCACCTCTTCTTCCTCGTCATATTCTGCAGCAGAAGCCATAAGATCAAATTCCTCAGCTTGAAGTGGAATCCCTGCCTCTTCTTTTTGTGCTATGAGAAGCTGAGTCTGAAGATAAGCAGCATCCCTCTTCTTTTTAGCTGTGCAATCTCGAGCATAATCACCAAATCCCCTGTAGTTGTAGCACTAAACCTGACGATTGTTGTTTCCGTTTCCATTTCATGTACCAGTATTCTCAGCCCTTGCCGCCACAATGTTTCCCATCTGATTACCAACCGCTAGCACAACTATTAACCCATTCTGATTACCCACATTTGGAACATTCGGATTCTGACCACGAATTTGTCCATACTGATTTCGTGCATTCCCAACATTCTGACCATATTGTGTCCCAGCAGCTACCAATTGACGATCTTGATTCGCATTCATGAAAGGTTGAGCAATATACCTATTTCTAGTGTTCGAGGAGATTCTCTGTTTGTTGTTGGTGGGGTTAATGGTAAATTTGAATGCCTTTGTGAGAAGTGTAAGACCAGTATTAATCGCATGAGTAGGATCGGTGATGTCATCAAAACAGGCAATGGGTTGTTGTAAGTAGTTCACAGCAGCAAGAGATTGATATCCATAGGAGGTGAGTTGTTGTTGTTATTGTTGTTGTGGCATGAAGTTACTTGATGAGGGTTGATGGTAAGGTACCATGGGATATGACATAGATGATGGAGAGTTTGCCATGAAAGCCAATGGATCTTGTATCTTGGCACGTCTTTCAGCCCTAACTTCTTTAGCTTCATCTTGATTCATCTTCAAATAATCATATACTTGAGTGTAGTCCACGACATGAAGATCCTTGGTTTGATTGACAAGAGTGACATATCGTGACCATTCAGAAGGAAGATTATCAAGAAATTTGATATTTGCAGCAATTTGTGCAGGTTCATGTTTGTTTCTTCTAAGATGATTCATGAGGGTTGAAAATCGATGATAGTAAGGTTCAATTTGTTCCCCTTCAGTAGACGTAAATTTCTCCCATTCACGAAGCAACTTAGTTTCCATTTCTTGTAAACCGATTTCACTCCCCTTCATCATTTTCTGAATCCTAAGCCACATTTCGTGTGCGGTTTCACAACTGTCGACAACAGCATAAACATCTTCGGGAAGTCCCATGAGGATGACTTTAATTGCTTGATCATCGGTGTCGAGTTGTTTAGATTCAGCTTCAGTTAATTCTTCATCCGTTTGCTCATGACTAGAGTCAGCCACTGGGTTAGCATTCGTAGGGTCCCCAGGCACATTGATTGTTCTTCTAACATACGGACCTTTTTGAATCGATTTGACAATCAATTTTCCCAAAGGTTTACATTTTGCATAACAAAGAAGACGACTAGCCCATGTAGTGTAGTTCTCCTTGGTGAGCATGGGAGGACGATTCTCAGTACCCGCAGCGTAAATATCTTGTTGAGACGTCATAGTAGAAGTCGTGTGAAGAACAGGATCTCAATTCGTAGAAAGCAGAATGTTGAAGTTAAAGTCCCCTAAATATTATTAAATCCCCTAAAAAATGAGCTCTCCTGAAACCAAAAATTCCAAGGCCAAAAAAATATTTTAGGAATAATTGAAGATTTCAGAGAAATAGCCAATCTTCGGAATACTGGGTATTTTCAGAGAACCAAAGAATCTTCGGAATAATAAGGTTTTTCAGAGAAATTACCAATCTTCGGAATAATGGGGTTTTTTTAGAGAACAAACCAATCTTCGGAATAATGGGGTTTTTCAGGGAAATTACAATCTTCAGAATAATGAAGTTTTTTCAGAAAAAACACTTTTTCGGAATAAAAAGGATTTTCAGAAAAATGAAACTTTTTCGGAAAAATGATATTTTCAGAGAAATGGACTTTTTCGGAAAAAATGATATTTTCAGAGAAATGGACTTTTTCGAAAAAAATATATTTTCAGAGAAATGGACTTTTTCGAAAAAAAGATATTTTCAGAGAAATGGACTTTTTCGGAAAAATTGTATTTTCAGAGAAATGGGCTTTTTCGGAATAATTATATTTTCAGAGAAATGGTCTTTTTCGGAATAAAGTGGATTTTCAGATAAATATTTTCGGAAAAATGGGTTTTTTCAGATAAAATATTTTCAGAAAAATGGCAGATTTTCGGAATATAAAACCCTTTTGCGAAGATTTTTCCAAAAATAAAGGGACACATATATGAGTCGTCAGAGATGATACGAAACCACCAAAGCAATACCTCGAATCCACCAAAATCAACAACCACTTCGATCACACCAATAACAACACCTCAAAGCCATAAATACCAATCGAATCCAACCGGAAACCCACGAAATTAATACCAAATCCACACCAAAGCTAACTACGAATTCCTTGGCGAATGATACCACTTGTAAGACTAAATCACACGACTAATCAAACACAAATAACATGATGATGATTAAACTAAAAAAGAAAGATTAGATTAAGATGAAGAGAAGAAAATAAATACAAAATGGTGAATTCCTAGTGAGAGAAACAAACACACCTTTCTCTCTCTAAAACTATGAAATGGGAAAGCACACACACAAATGAGGCTTAGGGGGCCTTTTTATACTAATTAAGAATTGTTTATGAGGTCTTCCTCATTTGTGTGTTCGGGACTAAATCCCGTTACATAAACAATAATAACTAAAAACTCTCGACATCATTAAATAACATTTTTCACGAGCTTCGCAACGATATATTATATGACCATCACTTTAATTACTTCTAATAATATTAATATCGTTAAACTTTTCGATAAAAATTTATCATTTACTAATGATTTATTTAAAAAAAATTCTGAATTTTCATGTATTTATTTTGAAGAATTTTCTATATTTATTTAAGTTTTTGGAATTTATTTTATTTCATTTTATTAGGACCTTATATCTATTTTACGAATTTACCACCGCCCAATTATGTCTACGAGGAGGAGGAATCAGGCCACACTGCTGCAAGCAAGTCACTGTCAACTAAGCCATGTGGATCCCACGTGACTAGTGTCTTTTATTTGTGTCATTGTACTCTATTTGTCTTTAAGATCATTCCTTGTTGTTCTATGATGATTGATTTCTTTGATTCTTATAATGATGGTGATTTCTTGTATTATAATGTGTATGCGTTTGATGACTATTTTGTACATGATATGACTATACCATGACTACAATTAACTCATTCATTTTCTTTTCTTTCTTTGTGATGTGACAGAGTCATTCCACCTAGGATAATGACAAATGATGCCATTGCAAGGCTAGTGGCTGAAGAGGTAGAAAAAGCATTAGCTGCGGATAGAGCTGCACATGTTAACACTGAAGGAGCAGGTGGCTCTGGAGGTGCAGGTGTTGGAGGTGTAGGTGGACCTGTTAGACCAAACGTAGGTGGAGTAGGTGAACCAAAAATAGTTGGAGGAGCGGGTGTAGCTGAGAATCCTGCAGGTGAGGTTGCTCAGGTTTCTTCTTTAGTAAAAGAGTGTACTTTTTCTAGATATATCAAATATTGACCCACTACTTTTCAAAGAACTAGAGGAGCACAAGAATTTTTCAGATGGATTGAGAAAACAAAAACAACCTTTGAGATTAGTGATTTCTCAGAAAGGAACAAGGTTAAGTTCGCATTTGCTACGTTTAAGGACCGAGCTTTAAGCTGGTGGAAGACTCAAGTTGCTACAGTTGGATTGGAAGCTTTAAACAGGAAGCCTTGGGATGAGATCAAAAGGTTGCTGAAAGAGGAGTTTTTTTACAGAAGAAGAGTTATCTGCTTTGTAGGATGAGTTGATGCACCTAAAGCTGAGAGATAACAACATTGCTGCCTATACTAGCCGATTCAATGACTTGGTTTTGTTGTGTCCAGATGCTTTTGCTACCGAGAAGAAAAAGATGGAAAAATACATTAAAAGGCTGTCTGGGTACATAAAAGGTGTGACAACTTCATCTCGACTCAAGAACTATCTTGAAGTTGTGAGAATGGCTCATACTCTAATGGGACAGAAAGTTCAAGATAGGGCTGAGATAGCTGCTAAGCGTAGTAAAAGGAAATGGGAGAATTCTTGGAGTGGTAATCAGGGTAATAACCGCCACAAACAGTATAATCAAAGGAGGAATGATGGGGGCTAGAGCCGTGACCATCAGAAATGATAATGCTGACCATGAGGGACCATCCTAGAAATGTAAGAGATGTGGTGCTTGTCACTTTGATGATTGTCCTCCAAGATGCACTAAATGTGGAAAGGTTGGACATGCTATGGAGAAATGCAAAACAAGGGCCATTGCCACTAGAGAAAATTCTATTCCGATCAGGACTTGCTATGAATGTAGAGACCGTAATCACATTCGCCCTAGATGTCCAAAGTTGAGGAAAAAGAAACCATGTGAAGCTGCTGGGGGAGTTTATGCTGTTATGGATGCTGATCAGGCACAAGGTCCAAATGTGGTGACGGGTACGTTCATACTCAACCATCGTTAGTGTGTTGTTTGACTCAGGATCTGATAGGAGCTTTATAAGCACTTCCTTAAGTCATTGAATATATATTGAGCCAACAAACCTAAATGCTAGTTATGAGGCCGAGTTAGCCGATGGGCAATTAATTAGTACTACCACTATATTTAAGAAGTGTCCTTTGAAATTAGCCAATCATTTGTTTGAAATTGATTTGATACCGATAGAGTTGGGTTTGTTTGATGTGATTGTTGGTATGGATTGGTTGGTTGCACATGATGCGGTGATTGTATGTGGGGAGAAAGTTGTTCACATACCAGTTAAGAACAAGGTGTTAGTAGTTAAAGGTGATGTCGGTAGATCTGTTTGACGGTGATATCTTGTATCAAAGCGAGGAAATATGTGGAAAGAGGTTGTCACCTGTTCTTGGCTCAAGTAGTGGAGAAAGAACTACCGGAAAGGCGTGTGGAAGATGTTCCGGTTATTCGTGATTTTCCCAAAGTATTTCCCGATGACTTGCCAGGGCTTCCGCCTCAGCGAGAAGTCGAGTTCAAGATTGATCTACTGCCGGGAGCTACACCGGTGGCGCATGCACCTTATCGTTTGGCACCGTCAGAGATGAAGGAATTGGCGGATTAGTTGAAGGATTTAATGGAGAAAGGGTTCATTAGACCAAGTTCGTCACCGTGGGGAGCTCTATTACTGTTCGTGAAGAAGGACAGATCGTGTTGAACAAGTTAACTATCAAGAATCGTTACCCACTTCCTAGGATCGATGATTTATTTGATCAACTTTTGGGTTCGTGTATATATTCAAAGATTGACTTGAGGTAGGGTTATCATCAACTTCGTATTAGAGAGGATGATATACCTATTACGGCTTTTTGGACGCGTTATGGACACTTTGAATTCCAAGTGATGCTGTTTGGATTAACTAATGCACCTGCGGTATGCATGAACTTGATGAATCGTGTATGCAAACCATATCTCGACAAGTTCGTGATTATATTTATTGATGATATCCTCATTTATTCTAAGAGTCGGGAGGAGCATGAAGGTCATTTGAAGATTATTTTAGAGTTGTTGAAGAAGGAGAAGTTGTATGCTAAATTCTCCAAGTGTGATTTTTGGTTGGATTATGTCCAATTCCTTGGGCACGTTATCAATAGTAGTGGAGTTCATGTTGATCCTTCCAAAATTGAAGCTATTAGAGATTGGGCTACGCCTACAACCCCGACTGAAGTTATACAATTCTTGGGATTGGTTGGATACTGTCGGCGATTCATAGAAGGATTCTCTTTAATTTCTAAACCTCTTACTAAAATTACACAGAAAAACGAGAAGTATGAGTGGGGTTCAGAGGAAGAAGAAGCATTCCAGACTTTGAAGCGGAAGCTGTGTTCTACACCAATCTTGGCTTTGCACGAGGGAACTAAAGACTTTGTGGTATATTATGATGCATCGCATAAGGGTTTTGGTGTTGTGTTGATGCAAAGGGAGAAAATGATCGCATATGCATCTCTTCAATTGAGGAAACATGAGGAGAATTATACTACATATGATTTGGAATTAGGAGCGGTTGTCTTTGCTCTTTGACTTTGGAGACACTATCTCTATGGTACAAGAAGTGTGGTATATACCGATCACAAAAGCCTGCAACATATTTTAAATCAGAAGGAGCTCAATATGAGGCAGAGAAGATGGGTAGAATTGTTGAGTGATTACGACAATAAAATTTGCTATCATCCCAGCAAGGCGAATTTAGTTGTCGATGCTCTTAGTAGGAAAGAAAGAGAAATGACTAAAAGGGTTAGAGCTTTAGCCATGCCGACTTTGATTTATCTAATCGAATACTTAAAGCTCAAACAAAGGCGGTGAAAGAGGAGAATGTGAGAGATGAAGACTTGGGTAGAAGGATGACGCCTATATTCGAGATTCGTGATGTTGGAATTCGGTATTTTGAGAATCATGTATGGTTACCGGTGTATGGAGGACTGAGAGATTTAATTATGCATGAATCCCATAAGTATAAATATTCGATTCACCCGGGATCAGATAAAATGTACCAAGACTTGAAGAAATGCTAGTGGTGGCCGAATATGAAGTCTAACATAGCCACTTATGTTAGTAAATGCTTGACGTGTGCTAAGGTGAAGTTTGAGCAAAAGAGACCTTCAGGTTTACTACAACAACCTGAAATTCCAGAATGGAAATGGGAGAAGATCACTATGGACTTAGTTTCCGGACTTCCGAGAACTTCTAGTGGTCATGATACGATTTGGGTGATTGTTGATCAGTTGACTAAGTCGGCTCATTTCTTGCCGATAAAGAAAATCGATCACTTAGACAAACTTACTCGGTTGTATTTGAAGGAAGTTGTTTGTGGGCATGGAGTCCACTTGTCAATTATTTCTGATCGAGATAGTTGGTTCACATCTGAGTTTTGGAAATCGCTTCAGCGAGCTTTGGGGACTCAGTTGGACATGAGCACTGTGTATCATCCGGAAACAGACGGACAAAGTGAAAGGACTATTCAGACCATGGAGGATATGTTACGAGCGTGTGTAATAGACTTTAGAAGTAGTTGGGATCAACACTTACCTTTAGTGGAGTTCTCATACAACAATAGTTATCATGCAAGTATCAAGGCGGCACCTTTTGAGGCACTTTACGGGTGAAAGTGTAGATTACCAGTTGGTTGGTGTGAGGTTGGTGAAAGTCAATTAACGTGTCCTGAATTGATTAGAGAGACGACCGAGAAGATCGTGCAATATCAATAAATCATTTAATGACTGCCCGTAGTAGGCAGAAGAGTTAATGCAGATAAGAGGCGAAAACCATTGGAGTTTGATATTGACGATATGGTTATGTTGAAAGTATCACCTTGGAAAGGAGTAATCCGATTTGGCAAGCGAGGAAAGCTTAGTCCACGCTATATTGGTCCATTCAAGATTATTGATCGAGTTGGTCCTGTGGCGTATAAGTTGGAATTGCCAGACAAGTTAAGTGCTATTCACAACACTTTTCACGTTTCCAACTTAAAAGGTGTTTGGCGGACGAGAATTTGATAATTCGACTTGAGGATATTCAATTGGACGACAAACTACATTTCATTGAAGAACCGGTGGAGATCATGGATCGAGAGGTGAAACGACTTAAACAAAGTCGGATCCTGATAGTTAAAGTGCGGTGGAATTCCCGTCATGGACCCGAGTACACTTGGGAACGAGAAGACTACTTCAAGAGCAAGTATCCGCATTTATTCTTAGACGGACATAAGGAGAAGTAAGCCCCGGGACGGTTCTCTCCTAAGGTGGTGAGGATGTAAAACCAGCAAAAATAAGGTCATTATTTATCCTATTTTCAAGTATTTTTGAAGTTTTTGATGAAATTAATTGCTATTATGTTTGACGGTTTAAGTTGAAACCAATGTTGGACGTCTTATTTTTACGTATTGACGAGTAACGAGGACTACTAGTGATCGCGATACCGACGGATGCCCAAAAATTTATCGTTTTATTATAGGTTGTTTCGCTATTTAATATGAAGTTTTTGTTTTTAATTGCTATTTAAATCGTGTCGGAATCATATTATTACTTTTCGTGCGCGTTTAAAACTTTTAAAAAGTATTTTTATGAAATCCGACTCCCGTAAATTTTTGAAAAGTGGACTACTAGTTATTCCCGCTCTTTAAGTTGTATTTTATATTTAAGTCAAAAAGAAAGCCAAAATTACAAATTCTACCCTCACACCCCACTATATATATATTTTCCATTAACTACATATCATTTTTTATAAAATTAAAAATCACACAAAATCTCATCCTTCTCTCTTTGTTTTGCCGTCCCATTTCAAACCAAAACACCCTCAAAAATTTTGATTTAGCTCGATTTGGAGAAATCTAACAAAAGTCCCATCTTGGAAATTATAAGGTGAGCATTTTGATCTAAAAATCTTACACGTGCATTAACTTTTTATTTTTCAAAGAATTTTGGTTGTTTGATCCATTTTGATAGAATGCATGTTATGTTATTATTATTATTATTATTATATTGATTTTGAATGTATGAACGTAAGAATTTTGTGTGGAGATTTGAAAGAGGGACATGCAAGTGATTAGGATTGATGGAAGTTGGTTAGGATGATATTTAGTCAATATTAGGAGTATGGGAATTTAAAAAATGGGTCAAATTGGTGATTTGATGTGATTTTCAAAAGTGTATTTTAGATCAGTGAGTTTAGAAGAGTTTTTCGTGGGCTAAAGTTTGATTAATATTTGGTATGATAGGATAGTGTTGTAGAGATTTTCCCAAGCTTCGATTTGGTATAAAGTAGGCCCTCCAATTCAAAATGATGAGGAAGATATGCTAGTTTGATTATTCGTGTATCGAGAGACGAGTGTCAACACAATCTGAAATTGTTGTTGATATTTGGTCAAATCTCAGGGACTATAAAATGAGTTTCAAAAATGGTCATGGGCTGTTCTCAGGCTCTAAACCTAGGGTTATGAGTCTATTTTCAAACTTAAGTGTTGGTTTTGGAAACGGAATTGGTTAGAAAGGTCAAAATGGTTTTAAAAGTCAAAGGTGTAAAAGTATCCAAAATTTAGAGGTCAAATATGTGTTGAGCAGAAGGTCTTAGAGGTAAAATCTTTTGATGAATTTTTAAGAGGGTTTTTTTACAGGTTGTGAGTGAGTTCTCCAGGTAGTATCATAATTTTTTTATTTGTCTAGGCAGGGGAAAACAACTTGTATATTTGGTATGTACCGGCAGAATGCTTTTGGGAGCATAGGTTAAATAAGTAAGCATGTAATGGTGTCTAGTAATATCACTTGTATGGGATGTTCTTGAGGTTTGTTGTGGTTTTTAAATTGTTGATTTTGGTTATATTAAGTATAAGTCTATACTTGGATATATTACTAAAGTACGCGCCTTATTTGCTAGGTTGCGGCTTTTATGTTTACCGGGCATCTACTATCGTCGGCGATCATCATACTACTACTCCTATACTAAGGTGAGTCAATAGCCTCGTTTGAGCTCATTCAAATATTTTAAAAACCCGCGAGGGGGAATACATGTTTTTATAAACTTAGAACACAAGTTATTTATGGTATGCTTGTCCCTAGATGAATGGACTCGTGGTTGCCTTACATTGCATTGAGTAGTATATTGTCAGTAAAGCCTCAATTATGGTCCGTTAATTAACCTATGATGGGTTAACCGCTTGTACAAATAAGAGATCTATGGGTGAAGCCGCCCGATTCAGTGTGTGGATATGTGTTCTTAGAAGCTTATGCCTGAACATCCACTCTTTGAATATGTTAGTTTATCGTAATTCTTGGATTATCTAAGTATGGGAATAATTACAAGAAGAGAGATAGATGAAGAACTAGAGTGATAAAGTAGAGAGAGGTTGGAGAGAAAAGAAGAAATATTAGATTCAATGCAAAATTGTGAGAACCAACCCCTCCTAACATGCTAGGAGGGGGTATATATAGCCCACCCTACATGTGGGCTTTGTGGGTTATATTGTAAGACCTATGACTACGAGCCCATACAATGTATATATTGTTGGAGTGACCGATCCTTCCTAAATACGTAAAACGTATTTCCAACAATCTATCCCTAAGGGATGTCACTCCAAACAAGGGCATTACCCGAGTTATAATAATAAAATAAATCTAGCATACTATGCTTGTCTTGAAGTCGTAGTCGTCTTTTATTTTTTCTTCTGAATATGCTGATGTGATCTTTGACTTTAGTCTTGAGCATGTTTCCTTGCCTTGACCTTCTGCATTCATCACTTGTTATATTCGCCTGCTCGTGACTTCATGTTCCACACACTTATACCTTTATAAATTCTTGAAAGCTTCAGAGTATGATACAGCGGAAGACTTGACTTTTAGGCTTTCTTGATTTTATGGAAGTCTCAAGTGCATAAAGTATAAGCATGTGGGGACAACTTCTTCTTGGATACCGCAACGCCACCATCTTCAAATACAACAACATAAGTAGACACGAACAAAATAGATTTAAACATTTCATTCTAATTCGGTAGCATTTTACCTCCGGTCGGTGAAGACCGTTGGACGATATTAAATATCGTACTTGTGGCAGGTAGTTTCAATTAAGAACCTCCTTGACAAGATTTTGCGGGTAAACCCGTTCTCTTTACTCGACCGTCTAAAGCTGACTACAAACGTAAAGAGTGAATCATTTGGATAAGATTATCCGCATGATTGAAGCAGTCAATTCCAATTCCTGGAACAAGTTTGATTCATTAAAGAATCGCACCATCGTTGCTTTCCAATTGTCACGATCTTGATTCATATAGAATCTTGCAAGTTACCTACCAAGTGTTGTTTGAGGTTACCACTAGAAGGATTTTCACTCATCATTGTGAACACTAAGGTGTCACTCTGAGGGTTCTGGCAAGATCGCTAAGATATTACGTAGAGGCCTGGAACGTGTTTAAATTCAATTAAGAATTAAACAACTTTTATTTTTCAGTTATCACAAGTTTGATTCATAAAGAATCGCACAAGTCACCTACCATGAGCTTTTTAATGTTCTCTCAAGAAGGATTTCCATCTTCACTGTAAATACTTTCGTATTACTTGGATGTTTAGGCAAGATCATGAAGATTTTGTGTAGGACTCTTAATATCTTTTTTACTTTTCACAGAGTGTGAAGAAGCAACGAAATATGGAAATGTGTCCTAAAGAGATTATTGACGATCTCAAATGGCTCTAGAGCCCATCGTTCATTTGGATTTTAGTTATCGGAGGCTGGAGAGGAGTGCCACCATTTCAATACCAATTTATTCGGAGTGAACAAATCGATAGATAACATGTTAATCTCCGTGTGATTAAAACAAATACCTTTAAAGAGATATCTGAGTTAGCTGTGATGGGTTGTGCATTACATCACTGGGTCCCTGATGTCTATCTTCAATATCAAGTATCATTAAAAAAAATACCGATAATATTTGTAGTTGACCTATTTTCTGCCTAAGTTGTAAGGAGGGCTTCTTTCTTTTCACCCTTTATCTTTACAATTCTTTTTAATTCTCCAACCCCTTCAATGCTTACCAATACGTCATCACTAGCACCTTGTTGTGATTGTTCCAGTGTTAACTTAAGTACTTGGTCGGCATTCAGCTACGTTCACAATCTTTCTCCATCTTTCCTAAGGACTATTATTTCTAGCTATGGAATGTCCTTGGGAAGATCCCTCCGGTTCAGGAAGAATCATTGGACTTAACCTATCCTACCATCCTTTTGTCACCACAATCGTTACCGTCGTGAATTAAGATGTTGTGCGTAAGTATACGTCACCATGAAATCCATTTTGAAGTACAAATCCATTTTGCTCCCCCTTAACATATGCCACGATATTCGAAAACATATCGCATTGTCAGGATGAGCTAGCACATTAAGTCAAACCATTATTGATCTCAATATTAAATCACACTTTCTCCCCCATATTAAAAATATTAACCCAATCAATGTTTTGAATATCAGATGATTAAATGAAACTTTAAGAAAATTTGGGAAGAAAGATGTAAATCCAATTGTCTTCATGATTGACACAAGATCCACCTCAAATTAATGAGGTGTACATATCACGGGCAAAGATCATATATGATAATGTATTCATGTAAGAACCCGTACTTTCCCAGCATTATTTTATTCTTTTATTTGTGATTCTTGAATTTTCCAACGTATTACGTTTTCTTGTATTCTTATATGTAAATCCTGAGATCATGATAATTTTAATATATTATACTTTTCAAGTATTTTCTAATCATTGATAAATACTTTGTATGGAATTATAAAATTTTTATCTTATTTTTCCATATTTAATTTAAATCAAAGTTTTTGATTTAAAATCACCCGCGTGCGTTTTACAACGAGTTTATTCAAAATCAATGTACAACGAGAATTCCTAGTGATCGCGATACCGACGGATGCCCAAAACTTTACATTTTATTATCGATTGTTTCGATAATTAATATTTTCGACAACTTCGTTTTAATTACATATTAAGTCGTGTCACGAAATTCTATAATCATATTTACGATGAAACTTAACTTTTGAAAAGTATTTTTACGAAACCCGAGCCACGTAATTATTTTCAATATTTACCATAACCATTAATAGTATGATTTTTCTAGGTTAAAAGTTCGTTGTTCTCGGCGTCTAATCGAATTGATCTCCGGTTGAAAGTGTGACTCAGTTGTTCTTGGTGAAAAGAAAGAATAGGTCGTTGAGTATCTAAAAAATGCAAACTTTAACGTAAATAATAAAATAATAAAAGCGATAAACTAATTAAAACTTAAATAAAAGACTTTAAAACAAATTAAGATAAAAGCTTGAAAAGATTTCACTAAAAATAAGACTTTAAAAGAAATTAAGTAAATAACGAAAACATAAAAACTTTAAAAGTAAATGATGAGAAATTAAAGCTTAACCAAACGTAAATTTAAAAACTTTAAAATTAAATAACTCTGAAAATAAACTAAGACAAACAAGTAAAAATAAAGCTAAGTAAAAATGGCGGGAAAAATAAATTTAAAAATTAAATTTAAATAAAAACTATTTAGTTTCGCAGTTATATTAAAACTATGAATTAATTTCGCAATAAAACAATTAATTTCGCAATAATAAACAAGATTTCGCAACTTTGTTGTGATTCAATTTCGCAATAATTGCAAAATTAAGGCACAATGTCGCAATAATGCACAATGTCGCAATAATGCACAATGTCTCAATAATTGCACAATGTCGCAATAATGCACAATGTCGCAATAATTGCACAATGTCGCAATAATGCACAATGTCGCAATAATTGCACAATATCGCAATAATGCACAATGTCGCAATAATTGCACAATGTCGCAATAATGCACAATGTCGCAATAATTGCGCAATGTCGCAATAATGCACAATGTCGCAATAATTGCAAAATCGAATCAGATTTCCTAAAAAATAGGAAATCGTAAAAGGACGAAAATAAGCACTTAAAACTCAAATTTTAAAGGACAATAAGCCAATAAAAACACCAATAAGCTAACCAAAACTAATAGATGAATGATAAAACTTATAAAAACTTTAAAAACAAACAAAGAAATGTAAAAAGACGCAAACTTTATGTAAAAAGTAGACGAAAAGGATTAAGATTAAGAACACGAAACAAACAAGAACAAAGATTATGAAAAAGATTAAGATTAATCAAACAAGAAAGGTAGAATAAGATGATTAAAAAGCTTGAAATTAAAAGATTAAAGACAAGATTAAAGATTAAAGATTAAAGATTAAAACTTTAAAACATGAAATAAATCTAGAGAGAGAAAGTAAAAACTAGAGAGAGAAAGCAAAAATACACTACTCCTATTCTAAACTAACTAACTAACCACCTCCTAATGACACATTAGGAGGGTATTTATAGGAGGAGTAAAATGTTGGTGCTTTCTTCCTTCTTTCTTCTTGTTCTCGACTCGATTTAAATTCTTTGTCTTTCTCGACGTCGTCTCGGGATTTGTCGATATAATTTGAACTCGTCTTATAATTTTCTTCTTATATTAGACTTGGTTCTTCGACTTCATTAAAGTTCCGTCTTTAGACTTTTTCTTCGATAAATCTTCAGAATGGGCCTTGGACTTCCGTTCTTTTTGCACTCTTGATCTTTTGACTTCGTCTTTTCTCGTTTTCTTCGATAAAAGCCCGTGTTTTCTTCCTTTTTCATCTTTTGGTCCTAAAACACAATAAAAACACAAACCACGCATAATTCCGATATTTACGACATAAAATACACGTTTGGCTTGGTTATTATTATAATTAAGTGGTAAAAGGATGGGTGTTTTCACACCTATCAAATCCCCTACACTTGACCATTGCAATGCCCTCATGCAATGCATTAATTACAAAGCAAGTTTTACATTTTCCATCATAATTAACCCACCTTGGCCTTTATTAAATAAAAGACATTAAAGAGATAGAAAATTACAAAATATTCAAAGGAAGAAAACAAGTAAAAAGATCAAAGACTTACCTTACGGTTTTGGGAATGTCATGAATGTTTATCACCCTCAAGTTTCACGTTCCCTATACCAAGCTTAAAAACGAGATCATTGTTATTATAAGTTAGCAAACTAACACAAATTCATGTGGCCCAATTATTTACTTAGACTCCTTTATTCCCCGGTATATCTCTTATATTTTATGATTGTCTTGAATGATCACGAGGATGCATTGTTGACTTATTTCGATAGTTTATTTAGGCTGAAAATAAAGTGGGACGATTTAATCAATAGTTAGCTAAAGGACAAAATCTTTTAAAACTTCTTCTCGGGACCTCTTAAAGTTCATATCTTGGCATAACTCGCTTCACGATTTGAGACCTTTCTCGGACCGATATTTGGCAATGACTTCATACTTCAAATCTTGAGAGACGTTCATGAAATAATGGCTTCTCTTCATAATAGGAATTTCTTCACTTGAACTTTTTGAGAGATTCTTCATATTTGGACCACGACTTCTTCATTTTTCTCCAATCTTTATTTGGGATTTTGATATACAACGATCCGCCTCCTTTTAGGACTTTGATCTATTTATCCTCATACCTTGCTAGGGTCTTTTCGGATAGATTTCTCAATGATCTTTATGGGAGTATTTGCTTTTCGTCGTGTGTCTCGATCCTTCAAATTGATTTTTGATAAATGATTCTTCACATCACTTTTGGATCTTTAGCAACAAAATGTAGCCCTCATGTCTTGTTAGGACCTTTTCGGACTCGCCAATCTTCGCATCCCGCTTCAATAAGTTATGCCTTGGCTATGAACTCTAATTAATACCGAGCAACTTTTAAACGATCTTGTGCTAGAAGCTAAGTAACTTTTCAAATAGTACAACCTTATTTATTGCAAATATATTTATTAACAAGCGATGGGAGAAAAAGCTTATAATCAACTCACATAAATTCATGAAAGAATACCAAACTTATAATTGACTCTATCATCTCTCGTTCTCCACAATTTAAAATCTCAAGGAATGAGAATCGTGGATGCTTAGCCAAATAAATCAAAGTTTTGGGTTTTCAAGTCATTTATAGGATCTTGTAACTTCTTAGACTCTTTCGAGTTTAGAATTCGCATTTTAAAGTTCCCTTGATAAACGACTTTCTAGGATCAATTATAGGAACTTGCGAAAAGTTCTTGTTCTTATCGCGTAAGAGTTAAGACTTTCGCGTTTTAAAGTTCCCTATATAAAAGCCTAGCAAAACTTGACTTAAACACGTTAAGGATACTAGCTAAAGTAAACTTGGATAAGTAAACTCGGGTTGAGTCAAAAGTTTCACAACGTTTTAAAAATTAAAACCGCTTTATTAAAATTTATTCTAGCAACGAAATAAAATAACTATAACAAAGGAAAAACTACAAGGCCAAAATAGATCAAAAATTTTGAAAAATGACGAAAAATCAATTTTCCGGTTAAAATGAGGACATATACAAGGAAAAACCCACTTAACTTCGATAGAAGTCCCCCTACACTTGATATAAACATTGTCCTCAATGTTTAAGCATGTGGGAGTAAACTCCCCTACACTTAGGACATTGTGCACGTTGTTTAAGTCTTGCTAAGGAAGAGACAACTAAAGTGATTCCTATTTTAATATTGAATAATATAAAATAGTGAATCAAAAGAGTTTAGGATAGAACCGGGAAGACGGGTACACGAAATCACGGGTCGTCAAAAGTCATCAAGAATGTATCTTTGAAAGCTCGAATCCCTGCACATGATAAGAAAGAAAACAACAAACACATACTAGGGTCTCCCCCTACACTTATTAGAAAAAACAGATAAAGATAGATAGATAATCGGGTTGCCTCCCAAAAAGCGCTTGTTTTTGTTAACCGAGTCACGAGCCTGACTCGTCCCCGAATTAAATGGTCCATGGGGAAGCCTCAAATGTAATACCGGGATCAAAGACCTTGTCCTCGTTCCCGGAGGAAAATACAACAGGGGAGGCCGGAGGATAAGTCTTGAACGGCAGAAAAGTCCTCTCAACATACGTAAAGTATGTGAGATCATGATCCACGGGAGGTGGGGTGGGTAAAGGAATCAAAATGTCATCCCCAAAATACATATGATTATCACTGAGCGGCAAAGCCGTAAAGGTGTCAATCATGGAATGGTCAATGTCACCCCCCGGGTCAAAGCACTCATCCTCGGTAATGGTTTCTAAAGGTTGGGATAAAAGGTGCTCGGGAGGGGGGACTTGGGACAATATCTTCATGGAGCAAATTATCAAAAATAATATCCCCCTCCGTATCATCATCATCATCAATACCCGGAGGTATTGAGAGATGTCGATTTCCTCCATAGTTGTATCACTATTCTCAACTGAAGTAATAGACGAAGGTAAAGACTCGGAAATAGGAGCAAAACTCAACGCTTCAATTTTAGCAATAAGAAGATGAACTTTCAATAATTTGTCGCGAAGAATAACGTCTTCCGCCTCATCTACAAGACCAAGTTCAGTGGTGAACTTTTCGTAAGTCGGAGAGAATAAATCAACATCGCCCTCATCTCCCGGAGGAGATTGAGAAATTTCAAAGGTGAAATTCTCATAGCATGGAGAAAAATCATCATCATTACGAGCGACCTCGTCCGTAAGCTCAGAAAAAGTAGGGACATCACAAACCTCCTCAAATAATTTGTCGAGACCAAATTCACTAATCACACTCGATGAATCACAATCCTTAGACGCATTTGGGATATCAAGAGTAGGAGTAGTAATCTTAGAAGATGGGTTGAGATCATAGATATCATCCTCGTCATCATCATAGTAGTAGTATGGACGCACAAGAGGAGGAGTATAATCACTAAGATTAGATACTTGCTCTTGTTGCTGTCGCTTTTCCTTCTCCCTTGCTTCGCGTATGCTAGCTAATTCTTGTTGTACGTATTGAAGTGTATTCAAAAAATTGGCTCGTTCTTCTTCACTCATTCCACCAGAAGGTTGATGATCGAGGGTGTACTGTGGGGGCTCAAAATTATGAAAACCGGAATTATAGCACGGATGTGGTCCATCATAAATCATCGATGGAAAAGAATTAGAACACGGATTTGGCTCATAATAATTCATCGGTTGACAATAAGAAGTATCGTGAGGGTCCCCACAATTAGAGGTGGCAAATGTTGCCCATTTGGATACATATGGGCACTTTTTGCCCATTTTCAAAAAAAGATGGGGCACTTTTTGCCCATTCTTTATAATTGATTGGCTAAACGGGCGCATATGTAAGAAACTAAATGGGCTTAACGGGCGCACTTGTAAAATACAAATTAGTATACTCGACGAATATTTTTTATTAAATTTTTTATCCCGGCTTTCAAACAAGTATTTTTATTTTTTAATTGTAGGTTTTTATATGTTTTTTCCATTTTTTAGCTTGCGCCCGTTTAGCCCGCCCGTTTCGCCCGTGCCCATTTAGCCCGCGCCCGTTTAGCCCGCCCCCCGTTTAGCCCGTTGCCCGTTTAGCCCGCCGCCCGTGCCCGCCCGCCCGCCCTTTTTGCCTCCTCTACCCACAATTGTTGTAGCACGGGTATGGAGAGAAACCCGGTGCATTTTGTTGATATGGATCGTCATATATGGGAGAGGATGAAATAGTGTCATTAGAAGAGAAGAATGAATTGAAGTAGGAATTGATCGAATTGCACGATAGACAACGGCCAAATTCATAATTAGGGATATCCATTCCACACCGGTCGCATGAACACCATTGACAGGATTGACTACCAGAAGATGGTCTTCCACACCCTACATAGTCAACAAACGAATCCATTAAACACAATAGATAAGTAAGAAGAATATTTTTGGTGCAAAACTTTCGAAAAAGAAATGCTTTTTATGATTTTTTAATTGATTTTGGGATTTTTTGAAACTTTTTTTTAGGATTTTTGTAAATATTTTTATTTTGCAAGAAAAATAACATTCAAAAGTGAACGGATCCCAAAATCCAA
The DNA here is from genome assembly GCA_025667525.1 of Glebionis coronaria. Taxonomy (NCBI): domain Eukaryota; kingdom Viridiplantae; phylum Streptophyta; class Magnoliopsida; order Asterales; family Asteraceae; genus Glebionis; species Glebionis coronaria. Next base: position 107,630,663 of record CM046879.1, on the reverse strand, counting down.
CGCGTCTCTCACAAAAATCGTTAATCTTCACGAAAAGAGCCGGCAGCGGCGCCATTTGATAGTATGATTTTGCTAGGTTAAAAGTTCGTTGTTCTCGGCGTCTAATCGAATTGATCTCCGGTTGAAAGTGTGACTCAGTTGTTCTTGGTGAAAAGAAAGAATAGGTCGTTGAGTATCTAAAAAATGCAAACTTTAACGTAAATAACAAAATAATAAAAGCCATAAACTAATTAAAACTTAAATAAAAGACTTTAAAAGAAATTAAGATAAAAGCTTGAAAAGATTAAACTAAAAATAAGACTTTAAAAGAAATTAAGTAAATGACGAAAATATAAAAACTCTAAAAGTAAATGATGAGAAATTAAAGCTTAACAAAACGTAAATTTAAAAACTTTAAAATTAAATAACTCTAAAAATAAACTAAGACAAACAAGTAAAAATAAAGCTAAGTAAAAATGGCGGGAAAAATAAATTTAAAAATTAAATTTAAATAAAAACTATTTAATTTCGCAATTATATTAAAACTGTGAATTAATTTCGCAATAAAACAATTAATTTCGCAATAATAAACAAGATTTCGCAACTTTGTTGTGATTCAATTTCGCAATCATTGAAATTAAGGCACAATGTCGCAATAATGCACAATGTCGCAATAATTGCACAATGTCGTAATAATTGCACAATGTCGCAATAATGCACAATGTCACAATAATTGCACAAGGTAGCAATAATGCACAATGTCGCAATAATTGCACAATGTCGCAATAATGCACAATGTCGCAATAATTGCACAATGTCGCAATAATGCACAATGTCGCAATAATTGAAAAATCGAATCAGATTTCCTAAAAACACCAATAAGCTAACCAAAACTAATAGATGAATGATAAAACTTATAAAAACTTTAAAAACAAACAAAGAAATGTAAAAAGACGCAAACTTTATGTAAAAAGTAGACGAAAAGGATTAAGATTAAGAACACGAAATAAACAAGAACAAAGATTATGAAAAAGATTAAAATTAATCAAACAAGAAAGGTAGAATGAGATGATTAAAAAGCTTGAAATTAAAAGATTAAAGACAAGATTAAAGATTAAAGATTAAAACTTTAAAACATGAAATAAATCTAGAGAGAGAAAGTAAAAACTAGAGAGAGAAAGCAAAACTACACTACTCCTATTCTAAACTAACTAACTAACCTCCTCCTAATGACACATTAGGAGGGTATTTATAGGAGGAGTAAAATGTTGGTGCTTTCTTCCTTCTTTCTTCTTGTTCTCGACTCGATTTAAATTCTTTGTCTTTCTCGACGGATTTGTCGATATAATTTGAACTCGTCTTATAATTTTCTTCTTATATTAGACTTGGTTCTTCGACTTTATTAAACTTCCGTCTTTAGACTTTTTCTTCGATAAATCTTCAGAATAGGCCTTGGACTTCCGTTCTTTTTGCACTCCTGATCTTTTGACTTCGTTTTTTCTCGTTTTCTTCGATAAAAGCCCGTGAAAGCCCGTGTTTCCTTCCTTTTTCATCTTTTGGTCCTAAAACACAATAAAAACACAAACCACGCATAATTCTGACATTTACGACATAAAATACACGTTTTCGCTTGGTTATTATTATAATTAAGTGGTAAAAGGATGGGTGTTTTCACACCTATCAACCATTTTCTACCCATTAAACTATTTGTTTCATTTTAAGTCCTAAAGTTTCAAAATTGGCAAATTTATTCCCTCCACTACCTACCATATATAAACTTATCTTAATCAAAAAACACATACACGTCAGATTTATAAAAAAAAACTCACAATTCTCTCCTTCCTCTCCTTGTTGTCGTGACACCCCAAACCAAAAACTCTCAAAAATCTTCAACATTCAACTTGATCAATTCAAAACAATTTAAAGACCACTTCCTAGATTTTTATGGTGCATCTTTTGGTACAAGATTTATACACATGCAACAACTTTCATGTTTTTGGTAAATTCTTTGTTGGGTTGATGTTTGATCATCATAAGCATGATGATCATGGCTAGAGTTTGTGATTTTGATGTTCAAAAGTCTAAGTTTTTATTTTGATTCTTTTGATTTTGATGCATAAAAGTGTTTTTAGGAGTGTTTGGTTGATGGGTATGATAGTAGAGTGATTATATAGGTTTGGGAATGACTAGTTATGGTTGGAAAATTGATTTGACATGATTTCTAAAAGGGTATTTTGGGACAGCAGCTTAGAACAGATTTTTTCGTGGGTTTAAGTTTTGATATAGGCTGAGATTATTTGAAATTGTTGTAGAGTTTTCCAAGACGCTCGTTTTGGTATAAGATAAAGCTTCTAACTCTTTGCGACTCAAAAGTTATGCTAGTTTTAGTATTCGTGTACCGGGAGACGCAAGTCGGCGCAATCCGAAATTGTGGCTGATTTTGGGTCGACTCTCGGGGACTTTAGGCTTGGTTAGGTAATGGGTACTACTGGTTTTCAAAGTTTACAAACTTAATTTGATGAGTCTAGTAGTGGTTTCAAAATACGTATTGTCGAGTTAGTACTTTTAAAGTGGTCCAAACGGTTTTATAAAACAAGTATACAATTTTGTCCCAAATTTTAGGGTCGAGTAAAGTGTCGAGCTGATGGATTTTAAAGTGTGAACTTTCGCTCAAACTTTAGTGAGGTCTTATACATGTTATAAGTGACCTTGACACCAATTTTCATCCAAATCAGACAAGTCTAGATAGGGTAGATCGGTGTGTACATTCGGAGTGTACTTGCTGATTTTATTTTGGACACATAGTTCAATTCTTGTGTTGCTTGAGTTTGAGTATTCACTATTGGACATGGTGACTTACTCAAGTGCTTAGTCATTATATAAATGACATAGCTACTGGTCCGAGTAAGGTAAAGGGAATGTTTGACTTGCGTTGACTTGGCGACTTAGGACGGGTCAATTCCAAGTGTACAAGTGTTTAAACGGGTAATGTCGGATAAATAGGTTAATATGAATTCATTTTGTTCGTGTCAATGGTATTGAAATATGAATACTTTGAAAATATTTGAGTCATATAATATTTGGTTTATATCGATATTTGAGTTCGAGTCTTAACGCGCGCCTTATTGTGATAGGTTGCGGTTTTCGTCTTTCCCCGGGCATCCATATCATCGGTGATCTTCTTACTACAGTTATTTCTATTCAGTTGCTGAGTACCGTGATTGACTTACTCGTGGCTAAGGTGAGTTCATAGCCCCTTTTTACTTATACTTGATTGCTAAACACGGGGTGAGATTTTACATGGTGGAACACAACCATTTAAAAACTATATGTTATCCAGAACTTGTATGCTATCCAGAACGTGTATGCTTTCCAGAATTTCGATATTATTATTTCTTTTTAGTCTAGCCTTGATTTTTATCTCCTGATCATGAACCGTTAATTGTCCTGTGTGCATTGCGCGAAGCGCGAATATTGTGGGTGGATCCATCGGGATTGACTATCCCCGTCCCGATTACCTTGAAGCACTAATATTTGTTTATACTTGAGTATTTAGGCTGAATACTCCCTAGAGAAACTTACATTGAGTTAAGCTTCGGTTCATAAACTGAACTGCAATAATAATAATAATTTCAGACGACGGTTACTGTACATAACCATTTTCCCTAATTCTTGTTTACAAATGAATGCTTGTGTTCCACACCTTTACTGCTAAACCTATGAATATCACTCAACTTTATGTTTATGATTTTATATGTTTAATCTCAGGTATTATTACTTAGCTTTGCTTGGATGGGAGCCCGCAGGATATTATCACAGCTTGGAGATTTCTGTAATGCTTTTAAAAGATTGGTTTTAGTATAAACTATTAGAAGTTTATTATATCTTGTGGGCAACTTTATGTTATAAATCATGATGAAATAATATGTTTTTCCGCTTATAAAACTCTGGGACCTATGTTTAAAAACTCTGATCTTTTATGATGTAATATATATGTTTTTATTACTTCAGCTTTGTGTTAACTGTAATTCATTATTTCTTGTACTATGACGTGTTACCCCCTCGTTGCCTAGTTGTTCCATGTCAGATTTTGGGGGTCTCACAGATTGGTATATGTTAGCCCTATATTTATTATAGTCGAACAAGAATGTAATAGGTCATCTTAGTCGTTAATGGTCTTGTATTGTAATAGGTTAGTCGGGAAAACCGGGCTGGACTTTAAGCTAATGTTCTCTGAGTTAGGGGCGTAAGTCCAAGACAAAGCCAAGCCCGGCCCAAGTCACTTAAACCTAAGGCCTAAAAGCCAAGGGTATATATACCCTCTTCCATTTGTAGAAGAGGGTGTTGGTTACCATTTTGTTTCTCTCTCTAAAAGTGTTTAACCTTCCACCGTCTCTCTTGTTTCTCTCTCTACTTTTATTCCCTTTCTCTCTCTAGAATCTTGTGTTATGGATTGATATAGGAATAACATTTGGTATCAAGAGCCTATAGTGGATAGGTGATTGAAGATTCGTGTGTTGAGTTCTTGATTTTTCGTGCCTTTTTTTTATCTAAAACACTCGTTCCAATTTTATTTTTTTGTGTTTTTATAGTCTATTCTTGATACAAATCATCTACATACTATTGGTAGTGATTTGGTATTATTACTTTGGTTAAAAACACAAAAATTTTGGGTGTTTGGATCTTTTTTTTGCTCAAAATCTCGAATTGGTTGGGTTTTAGGCGAAAAAAGTGGAAATTCGTATTGTTTCTCACATTGCGACAGTTTCTTCATGTGTTCCATCGCAATGACTTAGGGTTTATCATTGCGATCCAGATTGCGATCGATATTGCGATTGCTCTTATTTTGTGACATTGCGATTGAATCAAAGTTTCATATTGCGATTGTTTTGCTGATATTGCGATAGGTTATTGCGATCGGTGCTTTGTGATAGGTTATTGCGTTCGGTGCATTGCGATAGGTTATTGCGATCAGTGCATTGCGATAGGTTATTGCGATCGGTGCATTACGATTGGATATTGCGATCGGGGCATTGCGATCGATTGGTATTGCGATAGAGGACATATTGCGATTGAAAGATATTGCGATACAAGGGATATTGCGATAAGAGTGACATTTCGATGGGTATTGCGATGGGTGACATTCCGATAGGTATTGCAATGGGTGACATTCCGATGGACACATAAATTTTGTTTGAGTAATTTTTAGACTTAGCCACTATCTAGAGTAGTCCAGGAACGTAGTTTACACGAAGATTAAAAAAAAAGAGTTAAAAGTTTTAGGTCAAGTAAATTCAAATTTTTTCCCTACTAGTTTTTGGCTATTTCTAACTCAAATTCAAAATTTGGCAATACAAAATTTTTCGGCTTACCGTTTTGTCGGACTGAGGAATTTATAGTCGGACTGAAGATTCTCGGAACTCTACGAAATTTCAACCACACCTCATCACAACAAATCCACTAAGATCCGTAATCCATTCACAAGTAATCACCATGTCTAATAACAACAACAACAATGCAACGGCCAATCAAATTCGTCTGGAACCAGGTGGTAATGGAAATCCACCAGTGCTCACTGCCGGTTGCTATGTTCAGTGGAGATCTCGTTTCCTTAGATTTCTCGACACCAAGGAGAACCGAACCGCTCTTCGTCATTGCCTTGAGAACCCACCTCCAGTTTTTGAATTCAGACCCTTTACCACACAAGCAGAGGATGGTACTTCATCAACTACACGAGCTATGGAGAATTTCGACACATGTCCTGCAGAGAAAAAGAAACTCCTCCAAGCTGAAGCTGATGCCGTCAACTACATACTCACTGGGATTGATAACGATATCTATTCCACAGTTGATGCATGTCCTAATGCTATGGAAATGTGGAATGCAATTCATCGACTGAAGCAAGGTGAGTCGATCAATGTTCAAGATCTCGAGACTAATCTGCTTTGGGAGTTTGGAAAATTCACATCCGAAGATGGTGAATCCATTGACTCATATTAATCGAGATTCTACAAAATGATGAATGAGCTTGTCAGAAATCAGTGCACCATCTCCAATCATCATGCCAATGTTCAGTTTTTACTTCAACTCAAACAAGAATGGCAAAGGTTTGTGACTTTGGTCAAACAAAGGGAGGATATCAAGACTATATCTTACCACAAACTTAATGATATATTGAAACAACATCAGAATGAAGTGAATGAACTAAGGGCTGAAAAGGCAGAACGGTCTACAAATTCTATTGCTTTTGTGGCTGCTACTTCAACAAAACCCGTTCCCCGTCAACAACCACCAACTCATTCCTCAAAGTCATCAAGCTCATCCACCAAATCTCTAGCTACTGCTAAACACAAAGAAAAAGCAATTGTCCCCACTCCACCTCTAAAGTATGACACCGAGTCAGATGGAGACAGTGATGATGAACAAACTTCAAGGGACAAGAAGATTGAAGAACTCATGTCCTTAATCACCACAACTTATAAGAAGATCTATAAACCTACCAACAACAACCTCAGATCCTCATCCAACGCTAGATATAAGGAAGTTAATCATACACCTCGGTATGATCGTGATGCTAGGTATGATAATCAGAGGATGCTGAATCAAGTTGGGGCTAGAGATGCTATAGGCACTCCGGTTGTGCAGAAGACTGGGATCCAATGCTTCAACTGCAAGGGATTTGGGCACATGGCTAGGGAATGCAAGAAGCCAAAACGGGTTAAGGATTTGGGATATCACAAGGAAAAGATGTTGTTGTGTAAGAAAAAAGAAGCAGGAATTCCACTCACAGCAGAGGAAGTTGATTGGCGTGATGACACTGATGATGAAGCCGATGATCAAGAGTTAGAGGCACATTATGTGTACATGGCAAAGATTCAAGAAGTGATTCCAGAGAATGATGATACTTCTGGACCTATCTTTGACACTGAGCCAATTGAAAAGGTACCAACATATGATAACTATAATGTGTTTGCTAATGAACGACGGCATCCTGAGCAACCCGAAAGCATCAATGACACATATGTAATGGACACGGAGGATAGCAATATCTCTACGGATTCACAGCATATGTGTAATGATGACGGTAAGGCTGCTCAGGATACTGACTCGAATGAGGACCGTGATTTGCTTGCGTATATTATTGATTCTTTAAAACATGAAATTAAGGAAAACAAAGAGGCTAATAAACGTTTGAAGCAAGCAAACACATCCTTAGCCGAGGAGATAGATAGGCTTAAAGAGTGTGATTATGTAAAAGAAGCTGATCGACGAGTTGCAATAGCTAATGGTTTGGTATATGAACGTAAGGTGCTCAACGAACAATATTGTTCTGAAGTAACACACGAAATTCATATGTCAAAACAAAAGATATCGGAACTTGAAGAACAACTGCTTCTACATAAACTCCAAATTACTGAGTTAGAGTCGGTTAACAAAGAAAAAATTGAGCTTTATAAAACTCGTGAAGAAAAGGATATTGAAAAAATTCTTGCTTTGGAAAAGAGACTCGACACGTTAAACAACATTGTTTACAAAACGGGTCAGTCTATTCAAACTATGAATATGCTCAATAGAAATATGAACCGAGTTTTGTTAAGCCTGACTATCTCAAGAACGTTCAAACAATCAAGCCTGGTCTTTATGATATCGGTTGCTATAATGATAATCATGCCCTTATGCTTTCCCCCGACTCCGAAGAAATCCTTCGTCGTGACGCAGAACGTCAATCCAACCTAAATGACTTCATTGCACCTTATGATTATACCGCATGAAATGAGAAACATGTCATTAACTTTGTCCCCCAAAAAGAGCGTTCATATGAACAAGACTATTTTCCAAATATTCCACCAACGGATAATCACACGGAAACGAAAAGTTCTTCAAAAGGGGTTTCAAAAAGCAGTCAATTTTGTTAGAAAAGCGAATTTTGGATGAAAAATGTAAATGGGATGCAAAATGTAAAAGTGTTCAGCAATTTGAGTTTATAAAACAAGGAGTTTTAAATTTATACAAAGGTGTTGTCGATTATGAAAAAGTTTCTCGAGATATAGTTTGGAATATTAAACCTCACCCACAAGTAGAAGTCGTCATTCAACAATGTATTGTCCCAACCATCGATGACCTTTCAAACAATGTGGAAATGTTTTATAATGCTCTCACTGAAGAAATGACAACTGATTTAGGATACGTCAAATCTCTTAAAGATGAAGTTGAGTTTCTTCAAACTAAATTTAAGACACAAGAAACCTAACTATCTAACGAAATTGATCGACTTTCGCGGGAATTCTATCGTATAGATCATCTGCATGTTTTAGTTGTTGATAAATGTCACAATCTCGAGGTTGAGCTTTCAAAAAGGTTGAGTCATACAAAGAACTTGAGAAAAGATTTTTTAATCTTGAGAAAAGTTTTCACACCCTTGAACTTGCTTCACAAAGTAATGATCAATCTCATAATCAACAAAAATGTAACAAAATGGCAGCATCTTCGTTTCGTACTTTAAATGAGAAAGATTTTGCAATAAATGATTTGAAAGCTCAACTACAAGAAAGAGATATAGCAATCAGTGAGTTACAAAAGCTCATTGCAAAACTGAAAGGAAAGTCTGATTTGGGTAAACCATCCGCTGTTCGTCAACCGAATGCGGTTAAATGCCCTAAATCATATATTTTGGGCAAACCCCCACAGACTTTGCCTAAGATAGGAACTGATAAGAGCATAAATGTGATAGCACCTGGAATGTATAAGATGAACACTAGGTCCACTCAAACTGGAACATCGCGGTTACCTCAGAATACTAGGAAAACTAATCAACGCGTGTCTTCTTCTACAGGAGTAACTCCCACTACTAGCGTTAGCGGACCACAACTTAAGAGCACTAGAATTGAAGATAGAGTCATGCCTAACAATAGTCAAGGGAAGCAGAAGGAAGTAGAAGATCACCGTAGGAATTTTAAGTTTTCTAAGAATAAAACGTCTGTAACTGCATGTAATGACAGTTTAAATGCTAAGACCTCGAATGTTGAATTTGTTTGTGTTGAATGTGGAAAATGTGTTCGTACTTTCAATCATGATGCTTGTGCTCTTAATCATAATGGCGTGAATACTAGAACTAGGAAGCCTATTCTTGTGCCCACTAGTACTAGAAGACCCACAAGATCTTTGAACCAATCCACTGATCAACCACTTAAGAAACTAAGTGCGTTAGACTCCACTACTCTGCGTAAACAAAACAGATTAAAGAAGCTATATGAGAACATGATTAGGACATGTACACGGGGGTATTCGAGATTTACACCACCCGGATACAAATGGGTACCTAAGTTAACCACTTTAGTGATTGGGTCTAGAAATATCAGCTTGCCTGTAGACTTTGCATCTAGGCCCACTACTATTTTGGAACCCGTTTCTATCAAGGGATCCCATTTGTCAAATGCTACATTGTCTTCTAATTCTTCTGCAGCTCGTCGAAATCATCCTATTCATAATGGACTCCGGGTGCACAAAGCACATGACGGGAAATCTCAATCTTCTCATTAACTTCGTGGAGAAGTTTCTGGGTACGGTGCGGTTTGGAAATGATCAGTTTGCACCGATACTTGGATATGGCGATTTGGTTCAAGGAAATCTCACTATCAAACGGGTTTATTACGTCGAGGGACTGAATCACAATTTATTCTCGGTTGATCAATTTTGTGATGCGGATTTGGAAGTGGCTTTTCGGAAATCTACTTGCTATGTTAGAGACTACGATGGGAATGACCTTCTTACAGGTTTTTGTGGTTCTGATCTCTACACAGTAACTCTTCAAGACACATCTTCAACAAATCCAATTTGCTTAATGGCTAAAGCTTCATCCTCTCAAGCATGGTTATGGCATCAACGATTGTCACATCTCAACTTTGACACCATCAACTTGCTTTCGAAGAATGATATTGTGACTGGTCTTCCTAAGTTAAAATTCGTCAAAGACCATCTTTGTTCTTCTTGTGAGTTGGGGAAAGCAAAATGGAAGTCTTTCAAAACAAAGACTACCCCAAGCTCAAAAGGACGATTGGAACTTCTACACATGGATTTATGTGGTCCCATGCGTGTAGAGAGTATTAACGGGAAAAAGTATATTCTCGTGATTGTTGATGATTACTCTAGATACACGTGGACTTTCTTCTTAAGGTCCAAAGATGAAACTCCAGAGGTTCTCAAAAACTTTCTCAAGATGATACAACGCAATCTTCAAGCTCAAGTCTTAACCGTAAGAACGGATAGGGGTACTGAATTTTTGAACAAGAACTTGCAATCTTACTTTCAAGAAGAAGGCATCGAACATCAAACGTCTATTGCTCGAACTCCTGAACAAAACGGCGTTGTCGAAAGACGGAACCGTACTTTGGTTGAGGCTGCTCGAACAATGCTTTCTGCTTCAAAATTACCGCTATTTTTCTGGGATGAAGCAATTGCAACTACCTGTTATACTCAGAATCGTTCTCTCGTCATCCCTAGACATGAAAAGACACCTTACCACATCATCAATGGCAGGAAACCTACTGTCAAATTCTTTCACGTATTTGGATCTTTATGCTACATCCTTAAAGACGGTGAGAATCTCGACAAGATGAAAGAAAAAGGTGATGCATGTATTTTTGTGGGGTATGCTACATTGTTGAAAGGATATCGAGGTTACAACAAGAGAACAAAGATTATTGTCGAAAAAATTCATGTGAACTTTGACGAATTACCACATATGGTACTTGATCACAACAGCTCAAGTCCCGCACCTTAATGTCCAGTAATGGCACCTACACAAAACAGTGTACGTCTCGTGCAAGAATGTCAACAAAGTACTCCTACAGCAGACTCGACGAATATGACACAAATGAATGAGTTGGTTGATTTATATGATCCAATGTTTGATGAATATTACTATGGAAACAAAGAAGTTGTGTCAAAGCCTTCCGCTGTCAATACTGCTGATGCACACGAACAAAGTCAACAAGACACAACTGCATCTACTTCAGCAACCGTTGCTCAAGAGACAATTATAGTGGATACTAAACAAACTCAAGAAACAGTCATACAACCAACATCACCAACCGTCAATGCTGAAGGAGGAAACAACAATCAAGCAGTCGATGCACAACCTGACGAAGAAGAATTTATCAATTCGTTCGGTACACCGGTACACGAAGTCGGAGAGTCTTCTACTCAACATGTTGATCCGTCCAACATGCATACATTCTACCAACCATATCCATCCACTCACCATTGGACACGTGATCATCCATTGGAGCAAGTCATTGGAAATCCTTCACAACCGGTTCGCACACGCAGACAACTCGAAACCGATGGCGATGTGTGTATGTTTGCACTCACCGTGAGTTTATCTGTACCTACAAACATCACACAAGCCATGACTGATCATGCGTGGATTGAATCAATGCAAGACGAAATTCATCAGTTTGAACGTCTAAATGTTTAGGAACTTGTTGACAGACCCTATGGAATGTCAATTTTAGATTTCAAATGGATCTGTAAAAACAAACTGGATGAAGAACAAACCATCATCAAAAACAAATCTCGTCTTGTGGTTAAGGGATACCATCAATAAGAAGGCATAGACTACGATGAATCATTCGCTCCAGTTGCTTGTTTGGAAGCTGTCAGGATATTCCTTGCTTATGCTACACATAAGGGCTTCATGGTTTTTTAGATGGACGTTAAAGTTGCTTTTCTCAATGGTCATTTGAAGGAAGAAGTGTATGTTAATCAGCCGGAAGGATTCATCGATCCTCATCATCCTGACAAAGTCTATCGTCTCAAGAAGGCTGTATATGGACTTAAACAAGCTCCAAGGGCATGGTACGAAGAACTATCAAACTTCTTGGTTTCTAAAGGATTTTCCAAAGGTTCTATTGATCCTACTCTCTTTACTAATAAATATGGGGATGACATACTGCTGGTGCAAGTTTATGTTGATGACATTATTTTTGGTTCTACGAACCCAAAACTTTCAAAACGTTTTGAAAAATTAATGCACAGTAGATTTGAAATGTCAATGATGGGGGAGCTAAAATTCTTTTTAGGCCTTTAGATTCATCAATCCCCACGTGGTATCTTCATTAACCAAGCTAAGTATGCTCAAGAGATACTTAAAAAGCATGGTATGACCTCATGTGCTCGCGTTGGTACACCATTGTCGACCAAATCCCTAGACGCTGACTTGTACTCATATCCCGTAGATCAAATGCGATATCGCAGTATGATTGGGTCACTTATGTACCTTACAGCCAGCAGGCCTGATATTCATCATGCCACATGCTATTGTGCACGATATCAAGCCATACCTACTCAAAAGCACCTCAAAGAGGTTAAACGGATCTTTCGGTACCTTAAGAATACCATTCACATGGGACTCTGGTATCCGAAGGAAACCGGTTTTCATCTAACAGCTTTTTCAGATTCTGATCACGCAAGTTGCCTTGATAGTCGCAAAAGCACTTCTAGTAGCGTACAATTTCTAGGGGAAAACAAACTTGTGAGCTGGTCGTCAAAGAAGCAGGATTGCACTTCGCTCTCATCAGCTGAAGCAGAATATGTGGCTCTATCCACGTGTTGTGCTCGATTCCTCTGGATGAGAACTCAACTCACGGATTATGGCTTCCACTTTGATAAAATACCTATGTATTGTGACTCAAAGTCGGCCATAGCCATCTCTTACAATCCGGTTCAACACTCCCGTACCAAGCACATCGCAGTGAGATATCACTTCATCAAGGAACAAGTAGAACGTGGTATCGTGGAATTATACTTTGTCAGAACTGAGTACCAGATAGCAGACTTGTTTACTAAAGCCCTATCTTAAAATAGGTTTCAGTATCTCGTTGGCCGTCTTGGTATGAAGTATATGACTCTAGAAGACTTGGAAGTTTTAGCAAATGAAGCTGCTTGATATTCTCTCATAATGACTCCTAAGCGCATCACAGCTTAGGACTCGGACCTCAACTAAGGAACGTTTATCTCAGACGATAACTTATCCTTTTCAACGAGAAATTCATATTTCTCGGTCATGAGCTTCTCATAAAAACATTCAAAGTTTTTTAAGCTCATGAAAAACGATTTCTAAGTAAATGTCAGCTTAGACCTCGAACTTCAACTTAAGGAAAGTTTATCACGGATGATAACTTATCCTTCACAACGGGAAATTTATTTTTCTCGGTCATGAGCTAGTCACAAAACAATCAATGTTTTGAGCTCATGAAAAACGGACCCGAAAGGGAAGTGTACGTTTCAGTGCGCTTTCCCTAAGCAATAGAAGAGAAGTCTTCTATCATGTTTATTTTAAAACCGTTGAACACAATTTTTCAAGAATTTCTCAAAAGGTTTTTCTAATTCTTTCAAAATTGTGTGTTCAACACTCCCTTCCTCATAATATGGTTTTTATATCTCAAAATTGTCATATGTTATTTTGATCAATTTTTGAGGGGGAGCGTTTTAAAATCAAGCCTTTAATGTTGTTGGGTACATCTCTAAAATTGTCATATTTTATGTATCCAACACATTCTGAAAATGGTTTAAAACTGTCATATGTAATATACTATATCGGATAAAGCATCTCAACTCCGTACCTCAACATATTTTATGGTGTCGTTTTTCCAAAATTTTGTCAAATTTTTGTTACAAGACACACATATATTGTTGAGGGGGATCAACCCGACTTAATGTTCCATATTCATGCGTGCACACATGTTTCTCTCCCAATCGGTTTTCAGAAATTGTCATATTTTAATCAATTGGTATCTCTAATATGATATTTTTATATTAGAGATAGGGGAGAAAATATGATTAAAATGTAATATATCGCAACATGTGATCTTAAAGACTCAAGTGCAACTCTTTCCTTCACATGCTAAACTATTTCGTATATCGATGCATGTGTGTAGGGGGAGCTTTTCGGATATATAAAACTTTCAAAGTGATAAAAGTTTTGATTTTTATCAAACACTTTGAATGGTTTTCAATGATTTTGTGGTTACGATCTATACCTAAAACAACCTACTATCCACGACGGAACGTTGGAGTCAAAAGGTGGTTTAGGATAGGAAACTAAGTCCTATGATCCAACCAGAACCGGAGGGATCTACCCAAGGACATTCCATAGCTAGAAATAGTTGTCCTTAGGAAAGATGGAGATGAATGAAGCTGAATGCGGACCAATTACTTAAGTTAGCACTGGAACAATCACAACAAGGTGCTAGTGATGACGTATTGGTAAGCATTGAAGGAGTTGAATATTCTATGCAACTTAGGTAGAAACCGGGTCAATACATCTATTGAAGATAAGTCATCATGGACCCAGTGATGCAATGCACAACCCTTCCCAGCCATTCGAGTTTCTCTCAATAGAAACTTGTCTCATTGTCACGGAGATCAACACGTATCTATTGACTTTCTCACTCCGAGTTAGTTAATATTGAAAAGGTGGCAGTCTGCTCCGACCTCCGATTACCAAAATGCACTTATTGAGTCTAGAGCCAAACGAGATCTTTCTATTATCTCATTAGGATACAATCGAGTCCTACGCATTATCCTTGTGATATTGCCAGAACAACTGAGTGATACGATTCACAATGAAGATGGAAATCTTGCTTGAGCCAGCATCAAACAAGCTCATGGTAGGTAACTTGTGCGATTCTACACGAATCAAACTTGTGAGAACTGGAAAGCAACTAAGTTTGGATTCTTAATTGATTCAAACTTGATTCCAGGTTTCTTCGCAAAATCCGTGTGATCTTGCCAGAACATTCAGAGTGACACTCCTTAGTCCTCACAGTGACGAATGGAAATCCTTCCAGTGTCAACATCAAACAATACTGCGGTAGGTGACTCGCAAGATTCTCTATGAATCAAGCTTGTGACAAACTGGAAAGCAACAATGGTGCGATTCTTTTAGAATCAAACTTGTTCAAGGAAATCTGAATTGACGACTCTAATCAGACGGATAATTTATCCTTATGATTCACTCTTTACGTTCGCAGTCTGCTTTGAGATGGTCGAGTAAAGAGAACTGGCTGCTACCGCCGTGAAACCCTGTCAAAGAGGTTCTTAATCGAATCTACCCGATCACAGGTATGGTATCTAATACCGTCTAATGGTCTTCACCGACCGGAGGTAAAACGCTACCGAGTTAGGGTGAAATGTTCAAAGCCATTTCGTCTGTGTCTATGTATGTTGCTACATATCAAGAAGGTGGCGTAGCTGTGTAACCGATGTCGATTCAGAAGTCACAAGAGCACAAAATGGCGATAATCAAGATACCTAATAATGTAAGAATGTAATAGGTCATATTAGTCACAAGGAGCATAAATGAAGATCTCAAGCACTCAAAGTCAAATGACAAAGGCTCAAGATAAAGATCACAAAAGCATGAAGGAACAAAGCTGTTACAAATAAGATCAAGACCAAGATACAAGACCAAAGCAGGAAGATCTCCTCTACAAGAATGTATTCACTCAACCATCTTATGCTTTTTAAGTTTTTTAAGATTACCGATACATTGGGGGAGATTGTTAGTCGTATATTTATTATAGTCGAGCAAGAATGTAATAGGTCATCTTAGTCGTTAATGGTCTTGTATTGTAATAGGTTAGTCGGGAAAAACGGGCTTGGACTTTAAGCTAATATTGTCTAAGTTAGGGGCGTAAGCCCAAGACAAAGCCAAGCCCGGCCCAAGTCACTTAAACCCAAGGCCCAAAATCCAAGGTTATATATACCCTCTTCCATGTGTGGAAGAGGGTGTTGGTTACCATTTTGTTTCTCTCTCTAAAAGTGTTTAACCTTCCACCATCTCTCTTGTTTCTCTCTCTACTTTTCTTCCCTTTCTCTCTCTAGAATCTTGTGTTATGGATTGATATAGGAATAACAGTATCAGAGCAGTGGTTATAGGGAACTGAGTCGTTTTCAAAAACTTAGTCTATAACCGAAAGTTCAAATATTTTATTGTTTCTAAGTGTCAAACACAGAATCTGCCATTGTTGTTCGATATCTGCGCGGGTAACTCTCTAATCCTTATTAATTACTTTTAATTATCGTTGTAGTATTTCTTCTCCTGATTACATGCTGAAATAGTACATTAATCTAATGACGATAATTACTATGTCTTTTCAAAGCTTTTGTGCTTCATGAATTATCATTCGATATTACTGTGATTACATATGCTCTTACTGCATTTCTTAAATTTTAGTTCTTGTGAACTGATCTTGTTACAATGATTTTATATTGTTATGACGTTATCAACTTGTACTCGGAGCGCGTATGATGCCGACTTTTCATGCTCATTTTTCTGAGTATTATTGCTATTTCATTTATGCGTGATACGACTGACTTCATATGCTCGTTCGTTTTAAACCGTCTGTTTTTCTCGACTCACTATTACATGTTGTGCATACTCTCGAGATACCATTGTTCGGGATTAAGAAGTGTTGTTTACGATGAAACTCCTGATTTTCACTTTCTACTGTATGTGTTGCTTTCATTGTTTAATTCTTTTAAAATATCTATTTAGATTTGCAGATTTCCTTCCGATCATTGTGATTGGATGTCTTGAAACTAGTTTTTAGACCATTGTGTAGCTCAATGTGTCTCGTAGAAAGACAAAAGGACATCATGTGAGTCACACATCTCAAAGCATTCGTTGAATCAGTGTTGAATAATATCGTGGGTTTTCGTAATCTTGATTGACCTTTACGTCACCGTTTTACACGACAAATGTACATGGACTACATTTTATTTCATTGACCATTCTACGTTTCGACTTCGAATTACAACATCCGTTGTACATTGAACACATGATCGTCATTTATTATGTGACGATTGTTTGGAATACGATCCTACTTGTATCCTCCCTTTTTATTAACCCTCTTTGCTCCGGGAGTGTAACCCGTTAAGGCTCCATTTCTTTCTCGGTATGTCTTGTGATTTTGAAAAAAATCATACCGCCTAGAGACCTTCCTGCATTGCATTATGATATCTAAGACGCGGATGTCATGCGCCATTTTTTATTTCTTAAGTTTATCGTTGGCATTCTTGAACCATATCTATACTGTGTTTTCTTTACATTATTAATTTTACAGTTTATTCTCTCTCGTCTTTATGGAATCCACAAGTCTTGTGTGTACATTAATTCTGAGTTATTATGAAATTTGGATTTAATTTCAAACTATGTCGAAAAATATAATTTGTATAGAAACTTTACAGAAAATTTAACAGTGTCAAGAAAATATTTTTATGACTTAGATATAAAAATATATATTTCTACCTGTTGAGATGTTCGTGTAGGACATAATATTTTACCAGTAAACTTTAAATCGAGCAAGTTACGCTCATTTGATATTGTGAAATTTAAGAACTTATTTTTGCTTAGTTCTAAAATATCGTTTTGCTGACAGATTTAATGCAAAGGCATTTTCGTCCATTTTTTATCCGTTTCAAGTCTCGAGTAAAACTAGAAAGTTGTTCAAAACATCGTTTTACACCAAATTACTTTAGACTTCGAGTCATAAAATGTCATTTAGTGAATCAGTTGGTCTAGTCAAACCCAAAAGTCAAAGTTGACTAAAAAGGGTCAAAACTGATAGAAGTTAAAAATATGGTTTGAAGCATTTTAAGTTCGTGTGAGCTCGTAAAACTTTAACTAATGATATTTTGCAAACTAAAAACCTTGATTACACTTAAAACATTGAAAAATAGGAACCTTGAGCTCGGTCATACATAAATCCTGAACTTTTAGGAACCAAGTGATTTGATAAATTGATGCCCTACTTCTTTAAAAGTATATTTATGTCAAATAAATTACAATGTGAGCACATACGGATTCCTTATTCCTTTCTTTTATTTATGACTTGTTTGTCATTCTATTTTTCTTTCTTTGCTTCTATCGTACCACTGATTTGGGCCGAGGTTTGAAGTTCTTGCTTTCGTATCGTTCGTTACCATCTTGACACGTGTTTCCTAACGATTCCTGCTAAATCTCTTGAAACCTTATCACCTTGTAACCATTTCATTGACTGACTGAACTACTCTTTATTGCCCTCCTGTAACCCACTCGCTATTTTATAAGTTACCATATAAGCTCAAACTGGTATTGTTTACATTGTTTACGAAACATTTTACAAAATGTTCCACTTGGGCATTATTAAATACTTGAAGGTTATCTTAAAATAATTAATTTATATTAATTTTACAATGTATTTTCACAAATTATTCTAATACGGTCTTATAAAGAACCCTTGTAACTATACAAACTGTTGAATTAAATATCTAGCCAGTAACTTCGTGGCGAAGAGTTTCACAAATTATTTTGATTCCTGTTTTTACAAATGACATTATATACATATTTTAAATCATATGATATGTAATACTGATTTGACGAAGCTGAGCATCGTATTGCTAGTCCTAAATTATGCATGGCCTGATCACCGATGCTTAATTTAGAAGGAGCCATGCAAGACCAAATAGTAGTCATCTTAAATATTTAACCAAGAATCAACTTTTTAATTATGTTCCTTAAAAAGTTAGATAAATAAAGTTTTGAAAACTTTTACATCTTATGCGAGTAACAACAGTTCGCGTCTTACACATAGGGACCCTTATCTTTTCTTGAACAAAGTACATGCCTCAAGCACATATTTCCTTACTCAACGATCCTTGCTTTACTTGTTACCTCATCATCCTGATGATACAATTTTTGTTACCATTTTCCTAATTTCTTACCATTGATACCCGACTTGAAAGTTTCAACGTTGTTATGCTTCTACATCAATCGATCTTCTTTATCTATTTTGGTAGACCTTCAAAACATCTATGGACGCGTATTATGATTTATGACTGGAAGTGACCAATGATTACGTGTATTTGCCAAGATGTGTTAGTCTTCATAGTCTTGAAATTTATTCGTGTGAACCATGTGTTGATTTTGCTTTTCATTGCTAATGTTGTTCATTTTACTGGAATTACTCTCAAGTAACTTCGTAAGAATTTCTGTGATTCGAAAATTTATTGTGTGGCTTTTCTCTTTCGACCGTGTATCGACCACCGAGAATTTAATAAGTCGTTGTTGGTGACACCAACTGCACTCAAGAAGCGATGACTTGCTATAATCCTTTGTTTCTTATTATTTTTATCATTGACGCGTCAATTCTATCACGTTTGTTAAGAATTGATACGACTTTCGTTTTATTCCCTTGTGTTATTGCTGGCATACAAATTGTTGACCTTTATATGTCTCATATTCATTGTTGTCTTGTCACCTTTTGAAAACCAGAATATGTCAAGTTGTATCTTTTAAAGTATTTGATTTTACCATACTTTACTGTCAACTTAATGAAATTATTAAAATAATTTATAATTTCTAACAATGATTCTAAATAACTTGGAAAACCTGATTTTTTTTCTAATGGTAACGATAAACCTGAGGTTTTAACAATAATTTCATATAGTCACCCCAAAAGTTCTTAAGCCGATCAGGAAAACTATTTTGAACGGTTCTACTTTTGCTTCAAAAATCCCGATCAAGAAAAAGATATAGCAATAGCTTACTCACTAAATACAGATAGTTTGATTTTAAATCACTACACCTTGTAAAATTTTCTTTTAATCAGGAAAATATTTAAACTGAGTTTTAAAGTTATACCAAAATCCTAGACAACTGATTTTGACAACTTGTATTTTAAATGATCATATGTAATTCATTTTTCCCTTCTATTTTGCTTGTAACCAGATTCTTACATTTTCATATTGTCATGTTTTACAAGTTGCGCGATTTGCAAATCCTTGTTGATTACCAATCCTGATTCATTTTAATGCACTTTGTCCGTTTAAGCGATTCTTGTGTTCATTATATCTTTTGAATATTTCTCCGTACTGAAAGGTCATTATTCTAATTCAAGTTGAAAATTTATTTGGGAAGGAGTTAAGAAACTGAAGCATAGTGAATTCTAACCGTTAAGATTCGTCGTGGTACGGAAGTTACCTAAGAAGCAATGAAATCGTTCTACACTTTGTACCTCCTCTTTTTTGCATCTTCTACTGTTTCCAGGAGAACTCTGAGGGACCAGAGTTCCTTTAGGGGGGGATACTGTAAGAACCCGTACTTTTCCAGCATTATTTTATTCTTTTATTTGTGATTCTTGAATTTTCCAACGTATTACGTTTTCTTGTATTCTTATATGTAAATCCTGAGATCATGATAATTTTAATAAATTATACTTTTCAAGTATTTTCTAATCATTGATAAATACTTTGTATAGAATTATAAAAATTTTATCTTATTTTTCCATATTTAATTTAAATCAAAGTTTTTGATTTAAAATCACCCGCGTGCGTTTTACAACGAGTTTATTCAAAATCAATGTACAATGAGAATTCCTAGTGATCGCGATACCGACGGATGCCCAAAATTTTACATTTTATTATCGATTGTTTCGATAATTAATATTTTCGACAACTTCGTTTTAATTACGTATTAAGTCGTGTCGGGAAATCGTATAATCATATTTACGATGCATCTTAACTTTTAAAAAGTATTTTTACGAAACTCGAGCCCCGTAAATATTTTCAATATTTACCAATAACCAGTTTCTACCCATTAAACTATTTATTACATTTTAAGTCCTAAAGTTTCAAAAATGGCAAATTTAGTCCCTCCACTACCTACCATATATAAACTTATCTTAATCAAAAAAACATACACATCAAAATTATAAATAAAAAAAACTCATAACTCTCTCCTTCCTCTCTTTGTTGCCGTGACACCCCAAACCAAAAACCCTCAAAAATCTTCAACATTCAACTTGATCAATTCAAAACAATTTAAAGACCACTTCCTAGATTTTTATGGTGCATTTTTTGGTACAAGATTTATACACATGCAACAACTTTCATATTTTTGGTAAATTCTTTGTTGGGTTGATGTTTGATCATCATAAACATGATGATCATGGCTAGATTTTGTAATTTTGATGTTCAAAAGTCTAAGTTTTTATTTTGATACTTTTGATTTTGATGCATACAAGTGTTTTTAGGCGTGTTTGGTTGATGGGTATGATAGTAGAGTGATTATATAGGTTTGGGAATGACTAGTTATGGTTGGAAAATTAATTTGACATGATTTCTAAAAGGGTATTTTGGGAAAGCAGCTTAGAACAGATTGTTTCGTGGGTTTAAGTTTTGATATAGGCTGAGATTATTTGAAATTGTTTTAGATTTTTTCGAGACGCTCGTTTTGTTATAAGATAGAGCTTCTAACTCTTTACGAGTCAAAAGTTATGCTAATTTTAGTATTCGTGTACCGGGAGACGCCAGTCGGCACAATACGAAATTGTGGCTGATTTTGGGTCGACTCTCGGGGACTTTAGGCTTGGCTAGATAAGGGGTACTACTGGTTTTCAAGTTTACAAACTTAATTTGATGAGTCTAGTAGTGTTTTCAAAAGACGGATTGTCGCGTTAGTACTTTTAAAGTGGTCCAAACGGTTTTATAAAACAAGTATACAATTCTGTCCCAAATTTCAGGGTCGAGTAAAGTGTCGAGCTGATGGATTATAAAGTGTGAACTTTGGCTCAAACTTTAGTGAGGTCTTATACAGGTTATAAGTGACCTTGACACTAATTTTCATCTAAATCGGACAAGTCTAGATAGGGTAGATCGGTGTGTACATTCGGAGTGTACTTGCTGATTTTATTTTGGAAACATAGTTCAATGCTTGTATTGCGTGAGTTTGAGTATTCACTATTGGACATGGTGACTTACTCAAGTGCTTAGTCATTATATAAATGACATGGCTACTGGTCCGATTAAGGTAAAGGGAATGTTTGACTTGCTTGACTTGGCGTCTTAGGACGGGTCAATTCCAAGTGTACAAGTGTTTAAACGGGTAATGTCGGATAAACGGGTTAATATGAATTCATTTTGTTCGTGTCAATGGTTTTGAAATATGAATACTTTGAAAACAATTGAGTCATATTATATTTGGTGTATATCTATATTTGAGTTCGAGTCTTAACGCGCGCCTTATTGTGATAGGTTGTGGTTTTTGTGTTTCCCCGGGCATCCATATCGTCGGTGATCGTCTCACTACCATTATTTCTACTCAATTGCTGAGTACCGTGATTGACTTACCTCGTGGATAAGGTGAGTTCATAGCCCCTTTTTACTTATACATGATTTCTAAACACGGGGTGAGATTTTACATGGTGGAACACAACCATTTAAAAACTGTATGCTATCCAGAACTTGTATGCAATCCAGAACGTGTATGCTTTCCAGAATTTCGATATTATTATTGCTTTTTAGTCTAGCCTTGAGTTTCCTCTCCTGATCATGAACCGTTAATTGTCATGTGTGCATTACGCGAAGCGCGAATATTGTGGGTGGATCCATCGGGATTGACTATCCTCGTTACGATTACCTTGACGCACTAATATTTGTTTATACTTGAGTATTTAGGCTGAATAATCCCTAGAGGAACTTACATTGAGTTAAGCTTCGGTTCATGAACTGAACTACAATAATAATAATAATTTCGGACGATGGTTACTGTAGATAACCATTTTCCATAATTCTTGTTTACAAATGAATGCTTGTGTTCCACACCTTTACTGCTAAACCTATGAATATCACTCAACTTTATGTTGACGATTTTACATGTTTAATCTCAGGTATTATTACTTAGCTTTGCTTGGATGGGAGCCGCAGGATATTATCGCATCTTGGAGATTTCCGTGATGCTTTTAAAAGATTGGTTTTAGTATAAACTGTCAAAAGTTTATTATATCATTTGGGCAACTTTATGTTATAAATCATGATGAAATAATATGTTTTTCCGCTTATAAAACTCTGGGACCTCTATTTAAAAACTCTGATCTTTTATGATGTAATATATATGTTTTTATTACTTCAGCTTTGTGTCAACTGTAATTCATTGTTTCTTGTACTATGACGTGTTACCCCATCGTTGCCTGGTTGTTCCATGTCAGATTCTAGGGGTCTCACAATTCACAAGATTAGTAGTTTACGAGGTTGGACCTGAATGATGAGAACATCATATGATATAATCACATGGTCCTTGTTGGTAATTATGGGTCTCCTCGTCACGTCTAAAGTTATCTCTTAACGCCACGTGTACGATTGGTATCATTGTCTTGACACCAATATGTGAACTTGGCACTTTCAGCATCGAATATTTTGAATGCTTGACAATTGCTCCCCCTCAATTGTTGACCCGTGTTCTATCTAAAGAGCTGTAGTCGGTGTTTGAGTAGTTGCATCCTCGAGTATGTAGATATCAATTGTAAATTGCTACGGTTTATGGAGATGATAAGTTCATAAAAACAAGATTTCTCTTGTTTTAACAAATAGATGCACTGAAGCGTACATATATTCGTGTTAGATTGTGTTCTAACGTAAACATAACCCCTTACATGGTTATAAAGTAAACCATGCTCGAGAAAATTAATTCCCGTTGTTGAGTCAAAGCTTTCCTGTGAGATGTTTGACTTTAATGAGAAAAGCGGGTTGCTATCAGAAATAATAGCAAACCATTTTGATCATGTTTTAAAACTTTTAAACTTCTTTTCGAACTATATTTACAAACCCGTGTCATTATTAAACGACATTTCTAGGATCGTAAATATTATCGATTTTAGAAGACATGCTCTTTTAATCAAAACATTGGTTTAAAAATAAACCAATTACTTGAGCTTAAGATTTTGAATATCTTATTAAACGAGATCAAGTCCGAGAAGTTGTAAGCTTCCCGTTGTGAGGATAAGTTATCGTTAAAGATATACTTTCCTTTTATCTAAAGAACGAGTTCTAAGCTAACATTTACTTAGAAGTTTTTTTCATGAGATTGAAATTTTTTGAATGTTTTAACGTAAAGCTCATGACCGAAAAAGATAAATTTCTCGTTATGAGGAAAAGTTCTCTTATTTAAAAGATACACTTTCCTTTCTGAGCTTAAAACTTAGAATGTTTTAATACAAGCTCATAACCGAGAAAATTTAATTTCTCATTGCTAAGGATAAGTTATCGTCCGTGATAAACTTTCCTTTAATTGACGTTCGAGTTACAATCTGACATGTGACTGTAAGTCATTGTGCATGAGCTTAAAAACTTCGAATGTTTTTAATATAAGATCATGCACGAGAAAAATTAATTTCTCGTTGTGAGGATAAGTTTATCATCACCGATAAACTTTCCTTTCTTTGATGTCCGGGGCATAATCTGAGATATAATTATAAGCCATATACACGAGCTTAAAACCTTTGAATAGTTGTAATGTAAGCACGTGTCCGATAAAATTTAATTTCTCGTTTTGAGGGTAAGTTATCGTTGACGAGATAAATTCCCTTTCTTTGAAGTTCGGGTCACAATCTATAATATGACTACTATCCATTTTGGTAAGATTAACCGCAAATCCCCTGAGACACTTGATTCGTAGATATCTGCTTCTTCTGTAGCCGGGGTTTGGAATGATATACAATCAAGTTACTGCCACGTTCTTGTGGAGCCTTGATCTTGGTACTTGCACTCGCATCAACAATTTGCATACTTTCACATGGGTTAGCGATATCTATTTTAGAACCATGTGGGGGTTCATTCAACCTTGGTAGTGTTAGAGGGAAACATCCTTCATGTAGGAACCCATTGAGGATTAACCGATTTAGAAATCCTACCCGTGGGTTGCCACCTAAGATTAGATCTAGACGACATGGTTTTCTTATGTACATCGGAAGACTTAGCGGTAGAAAACCTATTTCCTTTGGGATTTCCTCTTTTAGCACGGGAGTTTAACTCCTTCAAGACTTTAGTTACACAAGCCGCATGATTTATCGTGAAGACACTCTTCATGCATACGGAACAAACACCGTATTTGTGGTTCGAGTGAGATTTGGAAATCCTAGTTCGTGCTTGTGTCCTTTTGAAAGTCCCTAATCAATGCTAGAAACCCTAAACTTAACTAATCAACACAAGGTATTACTTTTCAAACGTAATCTTATTATTGTATAATAAAGAATTACAAGTGTTATGGATAACACCATTTGATGACAATGTGTTGTGCACACTTTGAACAACTATAAACCCTAACTTATGTATACAGTCACAGCTGTTTGATTCTATAAGTTCTAAGCAATAATGTTATGAATATACTCAAAGTGTTAAACATTAATGCATGGATACACATCCTATTTACAGTGGTACGAGATTGACCTAAATAGTACTTGATGGTGACTACACAAGACTTTCACTTTTCAGATATCAGTCACATGATGCTCTTCTACTCTTGGTAGTCTGCCATTATGCTTTAAGGAAACAGTTGTCGAAACAGTTTCCTTTTTCTTCATAGTCTCGAACACACAAATGGCATGCCAAAGTGTGCTGAGTGTTAACAGGGTATTGCCACCCCTATTAACCCTCAACCCCTCAGAGTCCCTGATACATCTTGGCTGTTATCCATCACAGCCAATGAGTATGTCTTCAAGTAATCTTTGACTTCCTTGACAATGTCTCTTACATGGACTCTTCTGAGGTTGCTCACAGAGACTTGGATCTCTGTAAGTCTTACGATACTTGCATGCCTCCTAGGCACAGGCAAGGGACTATCTAACAGCTTAATTATGTTTAAATCTATGATCAGGGAATCTAACAAGTTTAGATTCCCAACAATCTCCCCCTATTTAAACATAAATATTGCTATATCTATCTAAGTTAAGGTAAGTGAGTTAACAGCTTCTTCTTACTCATAACAGATCTAAACAAACATACCTCATGAATATTAATACTTAAAGGAAATTACAAGTACATTACAAAAGTGAAATAAAATGTGAAGGTAAAATTGGGCTGTGAATATCTTCAATAGTCATCAATTTTAATCTTTTCTTCAGCTTCAGCTAAGTCTAATCTGTTATCCAACTCTTCCTGCAAAGCTTTTGCAAACCTTTTGGAATACTCTGTGTTGATCTTGAGTGACTTCTTGTGACAAAGCAGTTGAATTGTTGAGGCTAAGCACAGCTCATCTTCTCTTTCAAATGCATACTGGCAAGCTCTGTTCATGAATGTCATTCCTCTTTTAGGCTCTGTGTATGTCTGACCATCAACAGGGCCAATTATACCATTTGGTAGGATCAAATCCCTGTGCATACCATCCACTTGAACATCATCTGTGACAAAAGTTTCCTTAACAAGTTGGGAAACTCTTATTCTTTTGTTACCAGTCTTTAGGGGTTCTTGTTCAAAAAGCTGTGGTGAGGGATCTATCTTGAGTTTGGCAGCCGTTTCTTTGATCTAGGTAAACTTGGCCTTAATAGTCTTAAGCAGAAGAAAATTAGCCTGTCCAGTTCTTTTGGCAGCTAAGGCTTCAAGTTCGAACCATTTAGATAACCCAAGTGTCTTTAGCCTGAAGTTGTCAAACACATTCATGTTTCCTTGTTGGTTATCTCTCCACAAGATCATTTGTGGGGTGTTGGTGGATTTGTGAATGGTGTATTTGAACTTGGTTATCTTGCCAGGTGCGTACCTGTTGTTAACACAGGCATCATAATCAGCTTTGACTTTTCTTAGTGCCTCAGCGCGTTTAACTTCCATTTCCCTCAACCTTTGTTTTTGCTTTTCTCTTTCAGGTGGAGTCATCTTCCTTAGAGTAGCTTCATTCAATTCTTTGGTTGTCTTAAGTTCATTTAGTCTCTTGAATTCCTCAGCCTATTTCTCTATTTCTTCAGGAGTTAAAGGAATCTCATTGGAAGGTGTAAAGGTTGAAAATTGGGAAAGGTCTGTGGTGGATCCTCCTGTCTCTAGCATCGTAGCTATCTTCTTTAGTTTGGTGTCTGTGTCAACCAAAACTATCTCCTTTCCTTTCTTCGAGACAGAGGATTCCACACTTATGTTTTTCAAAACTTCAGCTCTTCTGATAAATGCTGTTTGAGCCTGAGTTTGTATTGCTTTGGGAAGGGAGCTAACAGTGAACTTTAGCTTCTTGGCAGCTGGTTCACCATCATCCCCAGACTCGCTGGTGTTAACCAAAGCCAGGGACTTTGATGAATCAGCTCCATCTTGATTCTGTTGCTCCCCCTGAGTGTTATCCTCATCATCAGATATGTTAATAGGTGTGATGACTTGGAGGGGGACAGGTGTAATGGTGTTGTCAGCTGATGATGAGCCTTGTTTAGCAGATTTAAGGTTAAGTGTTGTTTCCTTCTCCCCCTCACATTCATCCTGGCTACGCAGACGTTTGGATGAACGTGTTTGAAAATGCATTGCAAGTTGTTCAACAGAGGCAGCCATAGCACGTTGCCTTTTCCTTGAAGCCCTGGCAATCTTCAGCAGAAGGTTGCTATTTCCATTCGTATTGGCCTGAACGCGATTAACAATGAAGTTTGCATGACGGTATTGCCTGTTGCGAATAGCTTCAAAATGTATGTGCATAGTTTGCTTATGTTAATGGAATAAGGCAGGGACCTCTGAGTCAATTACATCCTTCATTCTTGTGGATAGGTGACTAAGTCCTTGTGCTACACCTTTTCGAGCACCATCCTTGATGGGTTCAGTAACTGCCTCAGCAACAGCCTTTTGTATGATCCCTGGAAATGTGACAGTGAAGTTATGCATTTCAGACTTGATCACATCCAGCTTCCTTGATAAGCGTTCAATGTCAGATTGATGATGAACAGGCTGAAGATTATGTATGTTGAGGCTTTGTTGAGCATAATCATCCCCCCTTGGTAAAAGATCAAAGTTGGTTTGGGCAGGATGATCAAACATTAGAAACTCAGCTGTTGGATCATAGGTTGGGCGTTGAAAGACTGTTGTTGTGGAGGTAGCAGAGTTTGGAGTAACAACAGCGTCCTTGGGATGAAGAGTATTATTTCCAGCTGGGGTGGACACAGCTATTTCTGTAAAACCCGCATGCTTTTACCATGCATAGTACCCTTAGGATCGTACGTACTAGATTAAAACTTTCATAATATAGCATGATTACGATTACGTGTTAGGAGTTTACGTATTACGTACGTGTTAGAACACGATAAGTATTTACTATGCACGATCACGTAATAATTATTTAACGATAATGAATCACGAACATGCGATCATGAAATCATGAACGTAATTAAAACAGGAACTATTATTAATTACGTATATATATTTATTACGAGCGTAATTAAATATATTAGATCACGGTATTTACGTAACGAGAACATTTAAAACACGAACATAAATAATCACAAACATGTAACTAAATAACGAGACACGGAAAAAGGTACGGGTACCCCAAGTGGGGTCCCTACCCGCGGCCAACAAGGACAAATGGGCCAAGCCCATTTGTCAAATTTACTAAAAGGGGGTTTATTATTTTTCACTACTCAAATAAACTTTACAGAAGATTTTTAAGAAAACCTAAAAACTTCCTTCCTCCTTGTCTCTTTGTGTCGCCACCCTACAACCACCATAAGGAGTGGTTTTTGATCTTGGATCTTGGAATTCTAGTGATTGATCGTGTTTGTTCTTCGTCCTCTTGATCCACGAATTCGGTAAAACCTTTTTAAACCTTTTCTTTTGATTTAATCTTTTTATAAATTATGAACATAAAATGTTTTTACAAAAACATAATAATTAAGCATAGATCTAACATGTTTTGGTGTTAAATAAAATCAAAAGGTTGTTTTTAAGGGGTGTTTGTTTTGGCCGCAGGCTGCAACCGAACCCGAAGGGGTTTCGGTTTGTCAAGCCGACCACCACCAAGACCATATGGTCTTGGTTGGTGCGTGTGGGTCCCACGGCAGCAAGGGAAACACGGGATACCCCGAGTTGGTTCGGGGTACGGTGTTGATTCATGTCCGGTTCATGTTTTTAGTCTAGATCCGGTTCATGGTGTAGGTTAGTTTTTTTTATGTTTATGATCTTAGGTTAAATTAAATTAATAAAATGATGTAATTAATTTAATAACATGACTTAGGTTATTTAATTATTAATGATCATGAAATTATTTTAACCTAAGTATTTATATATTTAAGACTTATAATTATTTAATTATTTTAAAACCATGGATATAATTAATTAATTAACATGACTTAGGTTATATTATAAATATATAATAATACATATTTTAACCTAAGTATTTAACTTATTTAATTAAAAACATGTTATACTTTAATTAAATATTATAACCTATAGTTTAATTAAATTACATGAAATAATTATTAAACTATACACTATACCATATGACTTAGGAAATAATCATGAAAAACACTTAGGCTTATATACTTAGCTTATTTAACCAGCTTATTTCTAATTATGGAAACTTTCTATTTTTTTAGAAACTTAATTAAATAAGGCAGCTAATCTATTTATGGAAACCAGCTATTTTTAGAAACTTATTTATTTCAGGCAGCTAATCTAATTATGGAAACTTATTTAATTTAGGCAGCTAATCTATTTATAGAAACTTTCTATTTTTAGAAACTTATCTATTTTAAGCAGTAAATCTATTTTTGGAAACTTTCTATTTTTGGAAACTTTCTATTTTTAGAAACTTCCTATTTTTGGAAACTTTCTATTTTTGGTAACTTCCTATTTTTGGAAACTTTCTATTTTTGGAAACTTTCTATTTTTGGAAACTTTCTATTTTTGGAAACTTTATTTTTTTGGAAACTTTCTATTTTAGGAAACCTGCTATTTTTGGAAAGTTACTTATTATTACACAGTAAGTATAATAACACATGAAATATCATAAATACTTAATCAGATTAAATAGAATATAAGATTTAACACAGTTTAAGGCCTTAAAACAGTAAAACATGGTAAGAACACTTAAAATAAGCTAAGACATGACATAAAACCAGCTATGTATTTAGTAAGCAGATACTTATTCATGTACGTATTTATGTAGCACTAGTGATTCGGAAGTAGGATTCCTCGCAGTTCGTCTTTCTCGTTCACTGGACATAAGGTACGGATTCCCGTCCTTTCAGTATGGACATTCTTTCCTTATTAGGATTCCCCGTATGCAGCCAACTATTTTCTCGTAGTATAAGTTATGTGTTTGATTGCTTATGTTTAATTAAGATTACCTATAGCCATATACATGCATGACCAGTTTCACCTAGTTATGGAGGTACCATAACCATAACATTAGAGGCACTGATGTTATGACTTCACCACGGCGGAGTGATTGCTCGTGGTGTCCCTTCAGCTTTTGGCCATTTATTTATATTTATCATGTGGGGCGTATGGGTGCATCCTAGTTACATGTTTTTATTCAGGATTTCATGGTGAATGTGGTGTGTGCCTTGCATCCTTCACAAGGAGCTGATCCCTCCTACCCAAAAACAAGTATATTAAATTAGAGGCAGCCCCTCTAATTTGCATGATGAGGTCAACCCTCCAATTATTCATGCACGATGGATTTTCATGACCTATATTGGCTAATGGTAAAATATGACAAACAGTTTTTATAAGATAAACATAAGACTTTCAAACTATAAAACCAGTTTTATTAAGACTTAACCAGGTTACTCGGGACTTAGTTTTCTTCCGCTGTTATTATGTTATACGCTTATTCTATTCATGCTTTATTGTACATCCGTGCACTGAGCGTATTTGCTCAGCCGTTTTCCTTTTCTATGTTCCCAAAACGGCAGGTACTCAGGGACGCTCGTAGACACTAAGAGTACGTGCATATGGACTGGAAGCTGTCTAACCTTCTTTACATTATGCATTTCCTTTCTTATGATACTTTTGCTTTGGACATTGTTTAGTCCTTTCCTTTATTATACTATGTTTGTGTGTGATGAGCTTTACTTTTGGACTACCGATGTTTGATTCAGGTATTTTCCTTTTTATGGTCAAGTAATGTTTAGACATTTTTCCTTGTATGCTTTGATGACACGCCATAATTACTGTGATATTTCCATTTCCAAAATGGGGTGTTACAATTATGGTATCAGAGCCCAGGCTTCGACTTGTAGGCTCTCAAATATGACCTGTGATTATTGGGTAGTCACTACGGTCTTCCTAGAACTGACAGTTGTTTTCATGCATTCATCATTTTTAAGCATACATATACATGTCATTGTTGCAGGGTTTTTGACTAAGTAATGGTTGGTACAGGACTGACCCTATTTAGTCGCATGTGTTTTATCGAAACTTTTAGATTTGGGACCGACCCATAGGCGTCCCCTCGCTATGTCTTTTGTTTTGGGTGAACTGACCAGAGGCGTTCACTCTCGAGCATACAAAAGTTTTCATAAAACTGCATCATGCATTCATACACAAAATTTTTCTTGCATAAAATTTTTCTCGTGAAATTTTAGTATAAATTTTTTTCATGTATATATAAATATTTTATGTTTTGATCTGTTTAATCATATGTTTTATGTTATACTGTCAGATGGTTCTCACACGCGAACAGGAGCAGCTCAATGCTGCAATTCAGGCTGCCATGCAAGCCTTGCTTCCTCAACTGAGGAATGACATCAGGGCTGAAGTTCAAGCTGCCAACAATCAGCAGCACAATCAGCCACCTCCTCCTCCTCCTCCAGTGACATTAGCAGTATGGCTGGAGAGATTCAATAAGCTCCGCCCTCGAGCTTTTGAGAAGACAGATAGCCCCAGTGATACTGAAAGCTAGTTGGCTCACATCGAGAAGATTTTCAACGCTATGGGTTGTGACCCCGCATACAAGGCGAGGTTGGCATGCTATCGGTTTGAAGGCGATGTACTCAACTGGTGGTTAGCATTGATGCAATCTGAAGGTGGTGATGAGTGGGTTGCTGGTTTGACTTGGGCTCAGTTCAAGGACAGGGTGATGGAGCAGTTCTTTCCCAAGGCTGAGCAGGACAAGCTCAAGAGAGAGTACCATGGGATCCGACAGAGAGCTGGGGAGAATAGCAACGATTTTATGCAGCGCTTTCTTCGCTTGGCTGGTTTCCTTGGTGCGGCAGCAGGTACTCCTGAAGAGCAGGCACATCACTTTAGATGGGCTCTTCGCACATCGGTCGCAAACAATCTGGTGTGTGCTACGTTCAACACTGTAGCACAAGTTTGGCGATGCAGCACGAAAGCTGGAGAAGCTGCAGAAGAGAGATGAGTTCGGGGAAGCTGAAAGACCCGACAAGAGGTAAACATTCGTATTCAAGCGGTGACCAATCCGTATACTTTCCATATGTCAATTATTCATCTCTTTGAATGTATCTTCCAAGCAGAAAACTAGGGACCGGTCTCAGCCGGCTACTCAGTAGAAGCCTCATCAGCCCAAGGGAAACGGTCAGACTAACGACCGTTCTGCTACGGATAGGCGTGGCGGTAATGACAATTTCCGTAACAACGCCGGGCACTCCAACAACAGCAGGTCCTAATACTTACGAAATTCCTTATGTTTTATGTTATAACTCATATTCTAACACTTTAGCAAACTTCTACCAGGAACCATGGAAACGGTAGGGACCAGAACCAGAGAGGTTCACAGCCTAGCCGTCCAGCTATCACTGGTATTCAATATTACAATTATCTGCTTCGTCCTTGGTACCCAACAATCATGTCTTATGTAAAATGTTTTTATCAGGTCCTCAGCCAGCCAGAGCACCTGCTAGAGGATACACTCATCCTCTTTGCTCTACTTGCCACCGTAGGCACCCAGGACCATGTCGCCGTAATACTGATGCGTGCTTCAAGTGTGGTCTTCCTAGCCATATTATGAAGGATTGCCGTAAGGGCGAGATGGAGGGTACATCGGGACATGCTGATACCAAGCCGCCTCCTACTGCCGGGCGTGTCTACACGACATCTCGAGACCAGGCCAACAAGTCTACAGGTACCATCACTGGAATCTTGTATATGTATGGTCGCGTTGCATGTGTTCTTTTCGATACGGGTGCAACTCACTCGGTTATTTCTACTGCTTATGCTAAGAACATTAGGATGCCTCCCTTTCCACTAGAAAATAGGCTTACTATTTCCACGCCTTTGAGGGACTCTGTATTAATCACCCATGTATACAAGAGTCTTCCCCTAGAATTTGATGATAAGGTTCGACCTGTCGACGCACTTCCGTTGGACATGAATGACTTCGACATGATTTTGGGCATGGATTGGTTATCCAAGTATCATGCTACCATAGACTGCCATTCATATCGAGTTATCTTTGGTGATGTCAATGCACCAGAGTACATTCATAATGGGTTCATACCCGGACGGTCTGTACAAGTCATATCCACCCTGCAAGCGCGTGCACTACTGTCACATGGCTGTGAGGGTTATCTAGCTACGGTTCACGACATGGATGCTGAATCTCCATCAATTCAAGATCAACCAATAGTGTCGGAATTCCAAGATGTGTTTCCAGCAGAACTTCCGGGCATACCACCTGCACGAGAAGTGGAATTCAGTATAGAGCTGGTTCCAGGAGCTGAACCAATCTCCAAGGCTCCTTATCGCATGGCTCCCATAGAGCTGAAGGATCAACTGCAAGAACTTCTTGAGCGAGGTTTCATTCGACCGAGCGCATCTCCATAGGGCGCACCGGTTTTGTTTGTTAAGAAGAAGGACGGCAGTATGCGTCTTTTCATAGACTATCGCGAGCTCAACAAGATTATCATTCGGAATAGGTATCCACTGCCACGCATTGACGATCTGTTTGACCAACTCCAAGGGGCCAAACACTTCTCCAAGATTGATCTTAGGTCAGGCTATCATCAGCTACGGGTCAAGGAGCAGGATATCGCTAAGACTGCCTTTCGTACCCGTTATGGCCAGTACGAGTTTGTAGTTATGCCATTTGGCCTGACAAATGCTCCAGTAGTGTTCATGGATTTGATGAACAGAATCTTCCATGAATTTCTGGACAAGTTCGTCATTGTCTTTATCGATGACATCCTGATTTTCTCAAAGTCCAAGGAGGAACACGAAGACCATCTTCGTACAGTACTACAGATTCTTCGCCAGAAGCAGCTGTATGCTAAATTCTCCAAATGTGAGTTCTGGTTAGACAATGTGGCATTCTTAGGTCACATTGTATCGGCAGAAGGAATCACTATGGATCCAGCAAAGGTTGAGGCCATTACTAAGTGGCCAAGGCCGACATCAGCGACGGAAGTCCCTAGTTTCTTAGGCTTAGCTGGCTATTACCGTAGGTTCGTGGAGAACTTTTCCCGCCTAGCACTACCATTGACCAAACTGATGCAGAAAGGGGAGAAATTCGTCTGGACTGAAGATCGAGAGAAGAGCTTTGAAGACCTGAAGCAGAAGCTAGTATCTGCACCTATTCTTACTCTACCATCTGGTACGGGTGGATTTCAAATCTACAGTGATGCATCGGGGAAGGGACTTGGCTGTGTTCTCATGCAACATGGGAAAGTGATCACGTACGCTTCACGGCAGCTTAAGCCTTATTAAGAAAATTATCCCACGCACGATCTGGAACTTGCTGCAGTCGTGTTTGCATTGAAGATATGGAGGCACTACTTATATGGAGAATCATGTGACATTTTCATGGACCACAAGAGCTTGAAGTATATCTTCACTCAGCGTGACTTGAACATGAGGCAGAGGAGATGGTTAGAGCTGTTGAAAGATTATGACATAAATCTACAGTATCATCCCGGAAAGGAAAATGTAGTAGCAGATGCTCTTAGCAGGAAGTCCGGAATGATCAACGGCATTAAAATCGAAGAGGAAATCATCAGAGACTTGGAGCGACTAGACATCGAGATCATGGTACGTGGACAGCACGGTTACTGGGCTAATCTTAGAGTAGAACCCGAGTTACTATCGAAGATCAAGGAAGCTCAGAAGGATGACGGAGAAATCTGGGCGATAGTACAGAATTTGGAGAAGCAGAGAGAATTCAGAGTAGATTCAGATGGTATCGTATGGCAGGGCACTAGACTTTGTATTCCTGATGACCAAGAACTCCGGGAAGCTTTGTTAGCTGAAGCTCATAGCTCCCCATTCTCGATACATCCTGGTTCGACTAAAATGTACCATGACATCAAGCAGTACTTTTGGTGGAGTGGTATGAAACAGGATGTGGCCACTTACGTCTCCAAATGTCTTACCTGTCAGCAGGTTAAGATCGAGCATCAACGATCTGGCGGTCTCCTTCAACCGTTAGATATTCCAGAGTGGAAGTGGGACAAAATCACCATGGATTTTGTTACCGGTCTTCCGCCTACCAAAAGGAAGCACGAGGCAATTTGGGTTATCGTTGATCGACTTACCAAATCAGCTCATTTCTTACCGGTCGCAAGGAAGATTCCGTAAGTAAACTCGCAGATACGTATAGACGAGATATCATGAGACTCCACGGTGCACCATCCAGCATCGTCTCAGACAGAGATCCTCGATTCACTTCGCGCTTTTGGAAAAGTCTGCAGAAAGCTTGGGGTACACAACTTAAGCTTAGCACGGCTTTTCATCCTCAAACGGACGGACAGTCGGAGCGAACCATTCAGACATTGGAGGATATGTTGAGGTCATGTGTGTTGG
Organism: Glebionis coronaria; assembly: GCA_025667525.1. Taxonomy (NCBI): domain Eukaryota; kingdom Viridiplantae; phylum Streptophyta; class Magnoliopsida; order Asterales; family Asteraceae; genus Glebionis; species Glebionis coronaria. The sequence continues at coordinate 107,595,155 of CM046879.1, read as the reverse complement.
AATGGACGGGTGATTGGGACGAATATATCTGTTTGGTGGAGTTTGCATACAACAACAGCTGGCACGCAAGCATCAAGTGTGCTCCATTCGAGATGTTGTATGGCAGAAAGTGTCGCGCCCTAATCTGCTGGGATTAGGTTGGCGAGCGAACACTCGAAGGACCGGAAATCATAGAGATGACAAATGAGAAGATCGCAGTAGCTAAGCAGAAGATTCAGGAGGCACGGTCACGTCAGAAGAGTTACGCCGATAAGCATCGTAGGCATATACACTTTAATGTAGGAGATCACGTCTTCCTTAAGGTTTCGCCGGCACGTGGTGTTAGACGCTTCGGGATTAAAGGGAAGCTCAGTCCTCGTTTCATCAGACCGTTTGATATCATTGAACGAGTCGGTGAAGTATCTTACCGATTGGCGTTACCTCCACAACTTTCGCATGTGCACAACGTGTTTCATGTGTCCTTACTCAGAGGGTACCAGTATCATCCCCTTCACATGGTTCAGTATCCACTGGAACAGATACATGAAGATCTTACCTTTATAGAAGAACCCGAACGAGTTCTTGACAGACAAGAACGAGTCATGAGAAAGAAGACGATTCCATTCGTCAAAATTCTATGGAGGGATCATACCGAGCGGGAAGCCACTTGGGAAACAGAGGAGTCTATCCGGGCTTCTTACCCTCATTTCATATTTTGAATTCGGGTATGTTCTTCTTTTCCAGTTTACTTTATCTATAATTCGGGGACGAATTATTCTTTTTAGGGGGGAAGAGTTGTAAAACCCGCATGCTTTTACCATGCATAGTACCCTTAGGATCGTACGTACTAGATTAAAACTTTCCTAATATAGCATGATTACGATTACGTGTTAGGAGTTTACGTATTAAGTACGTGTTAGAACACGATAAGTATTTACTATGCACGATCACGTAATAATTATTTAACGATAATGAATCACAAACATGCGATCATGAAATCATGAACGTAATTAAAACACGAACTATTATTAATTACGTATATATATTTATTACGAGCGTAATTAAATATATTAGATCACGGTATTTACGTAACGAGAACATTTAAAACACAAACATAAATAATCACAAACATGTAACTAAATAACGAGACACGGAAAAAGGTACGGGTACCCCAAGTGGGGTCCCTACCCGCGGCCAACAAGGACAAATGGGCCAAGCCCATTTGTCAAATTTACTAAAAGGGGGTTTATTATGTTTCACTACTCAAATAAACTTTACAGAAGATTTTTAAGAAAACCTAAAAACCTCCTTCCTCCTTGTCTCTTTGTGCCGCCACCCTACAACCACCATAAGGAGTGGTTTTTGATCTTGGATCTCGGAATTCTGGTGATTGATCGTGTTTGTTCTTCGTCCTCTTGATCCACGAATTCGGTAAAACCTTTTTAAACCTTTTCTTTTGATTTAATCTTTTTATAAATTATGAACATAAAATGTTTTTACAAAAACATAATAATTAAGCATAGATCTAACATGTTTTGGTGTTAAATAAAATCAAAAGGTTGTTTTTAAGGGGTGTTTGTTTTGGCCGCAGGCTGCAACCGAACCCGAAGGGGTTTCGGTTTGTCAAGCCGACCACCACCAAGACCATATGGTCTTGGTTGGTGCGTGTGGGTCCCACGGCAGCAAGGGAAACACGGGGTACCCCGAGTTGGTTCGGAGTACGGTGTCGATTCATGTCCGGTTCATGTTTTTAGTCTAGATCCGGTTCATGGTGTAGGTTAGTTTTTTTTATGTTTATGATCTTAGGTTAAATTAAATTAATAAAATGATGTAATTAATTTAATAACATGACTTAGGTTATTTAATTATTAATGATCATGAAATTATTTTAACCTAAGTATTTATATATTTAAGACTTATAATTAATTAATTATTTTAAAACCATGGATATAATTAATTAATTAACATGACTTAGGTTATATTATTAATATATAATAATACATATTTTAACCTAAATATTTAACTTATTTAATTAAAAATATGTTATACTTTAATTAAATATTATAACCTATAGTTTAATTAAATTACATGAAATAATTATTAAACTATACACTATACCATATGACTTATGAAATAATCATGAAAAACACTTAGGCTTATATACTTAGCTTATTTAACCAGCTTATTTCTAATTATGGAAACTTTCTATTTTTTTAGAAACTTAATTAAATAAGGCAGCTAATCTATTTATAGAAACCAGCTATTTTTAGAAACTTATTTATTTCAGGCAGCTAATCTAATTATGGAAACTTATTTAATTAAGGCAGCTAATCTATTTATGGAAACTTTCTATTTTTAGAAACTTATCTATTTTAAGCAGTAAATCTATTTTTGGAAACTTTCTATTTTTGGAAACTTTCTATTTTTGGAAACTTTCTATTTTTGGAAACTTTCTATTTTTGGTAACTTTCTATTTTTGGAAACTTTCTACTTTTGGAAACTTTCTATTTTTGGAAACTTTCTATTTTTGGAAACTTTCTATTTTTGGAAACTTTCTATTTTAGGAAACCTGCTATTTTTGGAAAGTTACTTATTATTACACAGTAAGTATAATAACACATGAAATATCAGAAATAGTTAATCAGATTAAACAGAATATAAGATTTAACACAGTTTAAGGCCTTAAAACAGTAAAACATGGTAAGAACACATAAAATAAGCTAAGACATGACATAAAACCAGCTATGTATTTAGTAAGCAGATACTTATTCATGTACGTATTTATGTAGCACTAGTGATTCGGAAGTAGGATTCCTCGCACTTCGTCTTTCTCGTTCACTGGACATAAGGTATGGATTCCCGTCCTTTCAGTATGGACATTCTTTCCTTATTAGGATTCCCCGTATGCAGCCAACTGTTTTCCCGTAGTATAAGTTATGTGTTTGATTGCTTATGTTTAATTAAGATTACCTATAGCCATATACATGCATGACCAGTTTCACCTAGTTATGGAGGTACCATAACCATAACATTAGAGGCACTGATGTTATGACTTCACCACGGCGGAGTGATTGCTCGTGGCATCCCTTCAGCTTTTGTCCATTTATTTATATTTATCATGTGGGGCGTATGGGTTCATCCTAGTTACATGTTTTTATTCAGGATTTCATGGTGAATGTGGTGTGTGCCTTGCATCCTTCACAAGGAGCTGATCCCTCCTACCCAAAAACCAGTATATTAAATTAGAGGCAGCCCCTCTAATTTGCATGATGAGGTCACCCCTTCAATTATTCATGCACGATGGATTTTCATGACCTATATTGGCTAATGGTAAAATATGACAAACAGTTTTTATAAGATAAACATAAGACTTTCAAACTATAAAACCAGTTTTATTAAGACTTAACTAGGTTACTCGGGACTTAGTTTTCTTCCGCTGTTATTATGTTATATGCTTATTCTATTCATGCTTTATTGTACATCCGTGCACTGAGCGTATTTGCTCAGCCGTTTTCCTTTTCTATGTTCCCAAAACGGCAGGTACTCAGGGACGCTCGTAGACACTAAGAGTACGTGCATATGGACTGGAAGCTGTCTAGCCTTCTTTACATTATGCATTTCCTTTCTTATGATACTTTTGCTTTGGACATTGTTTAGTCCTTTCCTTTATTATACTATGTTTGTGTGTGATGAGCTTTACTTTTGGACTACCGATGTTTGATTCCGGTATTTTCCTTTTTATGGTCAAGTAATGTTTAGACATTTTTCCTTGTATGCTTTGATGACACGCCATAATTACTGTGATATTTCCATTTCCAAAATGGGGTGTTACAATTTCCTTGGGAGGAGGGACATATTGTTGATCTTCCTCATCTTCTTCATCCTCCTCCTCAAACATTCCCTCAGGGATTTCATCCTCAGACATTGACTCAAGATCAGAGACATCATCCACTACTGACAGCATTTCTTCTTCAATATTCAGCAGAGACTCATTGTCATTAGGTTGGTCTTGAGTAATTGTATCAGCCTCTTTCTCCTGTTGTACCTGGGATTCAGTGACTGGCTGTACAATTTCAGCCTGCAAATTGTTATAATTAGTAACGGGAAAAAAGTAAGGGGAATGGTCGCCATTTCGCTGTCCCAGAGAGGCTGAGGGTGATTACTCAGCCACTCCAAAGAATAAATCATTGGGATTCTTTTAAGTGTGAAAAATAGATGGTTAATGATCGCTATTCGCTGCCCCTAGGAAAGCTTAGTGTGATTATTCAGCCCCCCCAAAAGGTTAAAACCTTTGGGACTCTTTTGATTGTGAAACATATGTTGTTTATAGATCGCCATTCGCTGCCCCTAGGAAGGCTGAGGGTGATCATTCAGCCCCCCCAAAAGGTTAAGAAACCTTTGGGACTCTTTTAAGAGTGAAACATATGTGGGTTAAGGTCGCCTGTTACGCTGCCCCTAGGAAAGCTGAGGGTGATGATTCAGCTCCCCCTGAAAAGGATAAATCCTATGGGATTCTTTCAAGGTGAAAAAGTTAAGGGTTAAGATCGTCTTATTACGCTGTCCCTAGAAGAGCTGAGGATGATGATTCAGCTCCCCTAAAAGTAAAACTTTTGGGATTCTTTTTCTGAGGGAACCAAGAGGCTGTGTGAAGTACAGCTGATCAAGGTTGAGACATATGTGTATCCAGGTTGTTGTTAGCCTGAATACTGTCTAGAGGGTGCAGGGTCATCGGGGTGCTTTATAAACACAAATGAATCATTCCCTGGTGCAAAGGCAGGGTGTACAGAAGTCTTAAAGAGTTCTAAGTGCATAGACAGACTTCTATGGGTCGAGGATTACCCTAACTTCACCACTCTCTCCTAAAGACAATTGAGAGTGGCTGCTTATGAACCTCTAAAAATGTACACTGATTACCTGTGAGATATCAGCTGGATTAGGCTGGTTTCCTGTTGTCTCAGCTGACTTTGAGACACTAGACCCCTGTTGTTGGTCAGCAGAAGTATCTGATTCCACATGAGTATCTGGAACAGAGGAGGTGTCTTGGTTCACAGTCTTCTTTCCCTTGGCCTTAGCAACAGATTTGGTGTGGGAAGAAGATGGGATTTTCTTCTTCTTAGGTTGTTGGCCAGAAGAAGCCTTGGATGTCGTAGTGTGCTGCCCAGAGGTCAAAGACTTAGACTTGCCAGACACACTAGAGGTATTCACCTTCTCAGAAGAAGGGAGCAAGGACTTCTCAGTTGTTGGTTGTTTGTTGGCAACGTTCATCATATGAGAGGTGACATGGACATCTTCAGCTCCTATTTCTTTGTAGATGGCACCTGTGATGCGGTAGGGCTTCAGAGCAGTCAACGCAGAGTTATGGTAGTTGTCTCCCAACAGGCTTTCAAAGATCAGCGACAAGAAGCGAACATAGCAGATATTCTTTTCCTTGACTTGATTTCTTCCCTTCAGCTGTTCAACAAGGTTGGAGAAGAAAATGCTTCCAACATTAACATCAGCTCCCCAGATCAGCCCATAAGCTATAGATTGATGGTTGAAGGACATCTGATCTTGGGATCCCTGCATTCCTCCCAGGGATTTAACAATGTGGGTGAAGAGGACACGCCACATAGGTGAAAAGTACTTAATCTTCAGAGGAGATTTTTAGAGGACCTCAGCGGGTGTAATGTGACAACCCTGGTTTTGAGGTTCGTCACTTAGTTTTATTTTGTGCTAGTTACGTGTCTTTATGTGTTTATGTGCTTATTGGTGTGTATAGATTGTGGTTTGGATATCGTTTCCGGTACGGGGTACCTTGTGAGTGAAACGATGTGTGATGATTTCATATTCATGAGTTCACATGGTAGTGACTATGAAGTGAGATGGTGTTATTTAGTGGTTTTACGTATACGTATATGTATTATAGAAAATCGTATTTTTACGATTTACGGTTTAGCATTTAGAGGTCTCAGATGAGGTAATTAGTCATATGGATATTTTTCGGGATGGTTTTAAGTCATTTAGGACTTAGTTATAAAGTTTATTTCAAAATTTTAGATTTTTTTTAAAAGTGTATATTTTACGACTTTTACGGTAAAAAGCGTAAATTTGACTAGTTTTACGGTTTTGAGGTTTTGGAGGCTTTAGGAGCTGAAATAAATTAAGGTAAATTAAGTTAATATTATTAATACATATATTAATAATAAAAAGGAAGAAAAAACGAAATTAGGGGTGTTTGGGTCGGTTTAGACGCACCAAAGAAGAAGGGGGAAAAAAGGAAAATAAGGGAAAGTGTTTGGGTTGGGCTAGGATTGGGTAACAAATAAACATATAAGGATTTGTTACCATCAAAACACTTCATAATCCCTGGAAAAAAAAACATACGTGAGTTCATCAATGGAGGATTTAGGGTTTCTTCAAAAATTTCATCTTCCATTAATTTTAAGGTAAAAACCTTTAATCCCTTTTTATTTAATTTGTTTTTAATCATGTGTACATCATCTTATGATGGATTTAGGTTAGGGTTTAATTTAAAAACAGTAAATTAATGTTATATTAATCATAATATGATGATTACATAAATTAGGGCTTGTAATTGGAGGAATTAGGGTTAATTAATGAGGTTGATTTTGTTAAACCCGTTTTTAAAACTGGGCAGAATTTTGAGTCAATTGTTTTGATCATATCGGGAGTTCTAGGAATATTCAAGATGCGATCCAAGTATCCCTGAAAAGGTAATTGAAGTGGCTTTCTAATGCAAGAAATTAGAACTAAATTGAAGGTCGGGAAGTGGGTCAAAAACAGGTTACAATGTCGGAGTCAATACAGTTTTGAATTCAGCCTGTTTTCTTTTTAAGTTTTGGGTTGTTTGGGGTACTTAGGGTTGTATTGGGATCTTCTCACGAACATGAGAGATGGTTTATATATTGTAGTAAGGATCTGCACTTGGGCTAAGATTGTGGTTTAGTGTAAGACCCTCTAATGGTAATGAACGTTTCATACGTTTAAAATCAGTGAATTCTGGATAGGTAGCAATATATACACATATATTTGGGCCTTAACAGTAGCTTTAAGGTTAGGGCAAGTGGGAGGTTTTAGCTAACATGTATAAAAGTGTGAATATTCCTTTTACAGAAACCATGGGTATGTTTAAGTGGACGTTTGACTTAAAATTTTGAGACCTAAAACTGGGACTGTTTTGTGTAAAATTATGAACGGGATAGTTATTAAACCTAACCAAGTTAAGGACTTGTTAAGGAAGGGTAATGGGATGGTTAGAGCTTATCAATGAAGTTTTTATATGGGAATAGACTAGATGTCCATCATAGGTTGACGAGCCATCTTAGTGATAGGTTCGTGTATTGATTTCGTGTTTTTGGTTTGTTAGCTTGTTGCTAGTGCTTAGGACTTGTGAAGAAGCTATCAGGTGAGTTTCATAGTCCCATGTTTACTATTGATTTTGAATTCCAGATGGGATGGAAGAGACACTGTGTTGAGTTATTTGTAAATAATGCTGTGAATGTTTTTATGGGTTGTCATGGACTTGTGTGTACACTTATGTGATTAACTGCTATGTGATTTTTGATTGTGTATGTTTTGGATCAAGGGACACGTGCCGTCTCAGTTATTGTGGTTTGACAAGGTAGTGGCCTTGTGGTTTGACAAGGTAGTGGCCTTGTGGTTTGACAAGGTAGTGGCCTTGGGATAGGTACATAGTGTGATCATCTATGGTACCATGTTGTTTGGCAAGGTAGGAGCCTTGGATTTTGGTTTGGAATGATTGATATTGAATGCTAGTTGTTAATACATAATTCTAGCACATTGTCCATATGTTATTGTGTTAATGGTTGTTATTCACAGCTTGTAACTGATTTAGCGTTGGAGTCTAAACCTATGACTCTCACCAACTTTATGTTGACGTGTTTTAGTGTCTCTTTCAGGTGAGAATGTGGTTAAGCTTGAGGATAGAAGTGGCTAGACTTGGATGCCTTAGGATTGCATATAGAAGGAGATCCTCGTTCCTTCTTAGCTTTGTTTGTTCATTTATCTAGTGTTACTGTTGGCACCTATATGTTTGTTTGTTTGTGTTATTTGTTTGTCTTGGGTAAGAGGTAGGACTGTTACCTACTTACCTAGACTCCTGCATTGTTGAGATATTGTCATGACATTTGTGTCACCATTTTATGACCTTTCTTATATCATTTAGTTATCTCTATAGACACGCTATTGTTGTGATGATATCCATACATCGTTCCCCATATTCCGCCATGGTGGGGTGTGACAGAATGGTATCAGAGCCAATGGTTATAGAGAATTAGGTTGCCTAGTCGTGTAGCCTAGTCTATAGCTTAAGGGTCCCTGCATATAGGCGTCATAGGAGTATGTATGCATTTTATATTAATTGATGTGTTTGGATGTTATTTATTGCGATGTTTTGACTAGTATGAATTGAACCGTAGTATGTTCATACTTAGTCACATGTTATTTTCTTTTCGGGTTTGTGACTAGTGCGGGTTGAACCATAATCGTCTACGCTAGTCACTGTTGTATTTTGCTTAAATTGTACATTATAGTACATAATTTAGTACAAGGTAGTTTCTATCTTTTATCGAGTTATTTTACATACCTGGGGTATGTTATTTTTCTTTTGATGTTTAAGTCATGTTCCCTAAGAATCGTGTGGTGGTTCGAGTTACTAGGAGTAGGTGGATAGGAAGGATTTTAAGTTGTTTCCACTCTTACGGGCGACATGACTTATAACTGATTTCGTTTTCGTTTTGGATTTAGTCTATGCTGTTTTCGCTAGACTATGGATTTTTGTATTCCAAGAGTATTACTATGTTATTTTAATAGATGGAGTTTTGGACCTATTTGGTTATGTGGTTATGAGCTTATGTGAGTAGATGGATTTATTTGTTATATGTTGTATTGATTCTTATAAGTGTCATCATAAGGGGGAGTGCATTGGGGAAAAGGTAATTGTATAAGTATGGTGGCCAACATAGTTATACAAGTACCACAACTTCAATGGGTTCTCAAGTATGATTGCATGAAAGAGGATTAGTACATGCTTGTATATGATGAGAGGTGGATTTTGGGTATATTTATAATATATGGATTTATGTAATGGCTGCCTATGATATGGCTATGGTTCTTTTTGTGTTATATGTTTTGGGTTATGGTTGTGTTGTGTGATTTTGGGGTCACACGAAATGGTTTGGTTTTGGAGGTGGGCTTTATGCCTTGTTGTGGCACGGTGAGATGGTGATTACTCGTATGGAAAAAACGAGCGTATAAAGTGATTGATTGACTTATGTGTATGATAACGAGTATGTTTGGGGGATTCAATAGGTATACATATGCGGATGTATATATACTGATAGATGGTATGTTATGATTTACGGTCGTTCAGTAGTTATTATAACTTGAACGTACCTAGTGCTCTCTTGTGTTAAACGATTTATTAGTGCTCGAGTTTGGTGGAGTTTCAACGATGTTTTAAATCTTTTGAAGTGTGTCATGTAGCGTATTCTTTGAGTTTCGTATTTCACGTGTACGTTTTAAAATGGTGTTCTTGGTTTTAAGTCTATTAAAATAACTTGGGATTTATTTTGAGATAATGAAATCTTTTGTGTTGGGTCTTACATTTCTTTTGGTCGGAATATATTGAGAAAAGGGGGACTGGGAAATCTATTATAGGGTTAGATAATTGGTTGTATTCGGTAAAATAAGGGTAAGGTGTTGGAGTCTTGTTTGAAACAAGATGTAACATAATATTTCTTTTAAATCAACACTTATTTATTTTAAATTCTAAAAGACTTCCTTTAAAATAAAGCAAAGTAAAATTTCTTTCTACTTACATAGTTTATATAATCGGGTTTAACCGATTCACGTCATTTATAATTATTAGTACAAGGTTAAATTGAGTTTATGAATATTTCACATACAATTTTATCTTTCATTAATAAAAAACTGTTTTGGTCATAACTTGTTCGTTTTTTTAAAGCTTTTTGGGTGATTCAAAAGCCTAAAATTATGTACTCGGAACGTACTTTTCAAATACTCAGAATGTATAGTCATGGGAGGTCAGTGGACTGGTCGGAATTGTTGTACAAGTGTCGGGTTCAAGGTTGAGTTTGAATAGTAGTTTTATTTTTTTGTGATTTGGGATGCACGGGATACCTAGTCTTTGAGTTGAGTTTTGAGATCGTCTAGAAGGTTGTTGGTAGATGGTTTGAGTCACATATATGTGGGGAGGTAAAAATTTTAAAAAAAAATAAAAATAAAATAAAAATAAAATAAAAATAAAAATATATTCTTTTGGAAAAGTCGATCTTTTGCACGGTTTAAATAATATGTCGCAAGGCGTAATATGTTTTGGTTGCCATTGGGTGTTTCTTGGATTATTTTTCATTGTCATGGGTCATTTTGAATTGATATATGTTCTGGGTTTGAGTTTTCTTTTGAGTCTCGTGGTTTTGACTTGTTTTAATTGGTGCACGTGAAATGCCGTTAGTTATCCTTGGGTTTGATTCGTCGATCGTATCTAGTGGATTCAGGATGTAGTTTTGGTTATGTATTGATTGAGAGCGTTGAGGTAGTCATATGAAAGACTTGGTCGCGCCTACACGCTTAAGTAGGTGGCCATGAGAGAACAGTCGGAATGCCCTTAGTGGGGAGGGAAGAAGTTCGTAGACGAACAAATGTGAATATATGGTCACTTGGAGTACCAGTGAGAGGAATAGAGATTTGTATAATGTATGGATATTGGCACAAGTAACGCGCCATAGAGGGTGGTTAGAAATTGCAAGGGATGCAGGATAAAGGTTGAGTTGCCTGGTAGTAAATGTGATGTGGAAGCGGTTGAGTGGTCTGATAAGAGGGAGTTATACGTGAGATTTTCAAGAGTAAGTTTTTAGGATTAAGTTTACGAGGATGAGCAGTAGAGGTGGTGGCATATCGTGGAACCAGCAAGGGTGAAGTGAGGAAGGATGAGGAAGCATTTTGGAGGCTGAAGAGGTGGATTGAATAATGAGCCGATCTTGGCATTATCGGAAGGACCGGATGAATTGGCGAAGCATGACGATACGTGGAGCAAGGATTTGGATGTGTACGAGAACGACAAGAAAGGCGATTTCTTATACGTTGTAGGAAGTGAAGATTTGGAAGAACTGGATAGACTTAGTTAGTGGAGCTGGACTGTTATATCTGCCTAGAATGCTAGAGGCATTTGGTGTACGAGACGTGGAGAATGGTCTACGTCTCTAACACATATTCAATCATCTTGATTGAACATTTGGCAAAGGTGATGGGTGGAGTTAATTGATGAAAGAAAATTGCAAGGCCAAGTACCATCTGGGAAAGGCAAGCATGGTCGATGAGACATGGAATAATAAGGATGAAGTGAAACTGAGACGAACTTGAACTATAGGGATGACGTATTAGGGCGGTTTGGATAAAGGATATAGGTTGCACGAGTTGAGTTGTCTAAAGCAGAGAACGCGTCAACATGTATGTTGCGTGGCTTGGACAATCATATGGAGAAATGGGACGTAGACTATACTTCCTACATAGATAGGAGTAGTTTAGAAAGGGCGATGTAAGGACGAAGTTGGTGGAAGGGATACATAATGCAGGGGAGGATTAAGTAAGATGAGAGTTGGGTGATAGTCGATAGACTGACTAATTCATCTCATATTTCAAGAGGAATGAGAAGTCACGTAGTTGAGAAGTTGGAAGGATTGCGTACGGATGTGATGGAATAGAGGATTTTGCGTAAGAGATAGCCTAATATGTATGGAATGCCTTATGAAGGATTATGGCAAGGGAAGAAACGATGGGAAGCATCACATCGTGATGTATGGTAGGAGTCGAGGAAGGAGAAAGAAGTGTGTATATAAGCGAAGCATGAATGAATAGGTCGAGATAGAAACCGAAGGTAAAACTTTGGTAGAGCCTAATGAGTAGAATAAAGCACGACGTAGGCTAATACTGTCGTAGTGTGGAAAAGGAAATGGCACTGACCTATACTGATTGTTTGGGAGGCTTAGTATCGATAATCGAATGGATGAGGAGTTATAGGTGTGATGTGCCATAGGGACGAAGGGCTTGGTCTAACTGAGTTAACCGTCCTTTTGATGATATGTATAGCTCATAAGTTGATTTGGATTGGAAGAACTAATGGATATGTGAAAGACTGTCATAGTCACTTTGTAAGGAAATTGGAAATTTTTAAGTAGTTTGGGGTACAGACTAAAGGGAGTTGATGTAGAGTTTTGTAGGTCCATTTATGATCCTTGGAAATATCGGACCATTAGCTTATGAGCATAGAATTACCTGGGGGAAATGAGTTGTATACATGATACATTTCATGTATTGAGATTGGTAAAGGTTGTTTGAGAATGCATTTTGCATGTACGGTTATTCGGGACTTGTGTTAATAAGAGTCCTTGTTTTATCAAAGAGTCATCTGTGAGATTTATTGACTGTGAGGTCAAGAGTTTGGCAATGAGTTTAATTATTTTTGGTTTGTATATGTGGTATTTTGCAACTTGAACTAAAGTTCACGTGGAAATGAGGGGAGTTCATTTAGAACAAGTATCCTCGTGTGATTTGTTGGTTGTGTGTTGATCCTAAGGAGTAAATCTCGGGACGAGATTTCTATTAGGAAGGAGTGATGTGACAACCCTGGTTTTGAGGTTCGTCACTTAGTTTTATTTTGTGCTAGTTACGTGTCTTTATGTGTTTATGTGCTTATTGGTGTGTATAGATTGTGGTTTGGATATCGTTTCTGGTACGGGGTACCTTGTGAGTGAAATGATGCGTGATGATTTCATATTCATGAGTTCACATGGTAGTGACTATGAAGTGAGATGGTGTTATTTAGTGGTTTTACGTATACGTATATGTATTATAGAAAATCGTATTTTTACGATTTACGGTTTAGCATTTAGAGGTCTCAGATGAGGCAATTAGTCATATGGATATTTTTCGGGATGGTTTTAAGTCATTTAGGACTTAGTTATAAAGTTTATTTCAAAATTTGAGATTTTTTTAAAAGTGTATATTTTACGACTTTTACGGTAAAACGCGTAAATTTGACTAGTTTTACGGTTTTGAGGTTTTGGAGGCTTTAGGAGCTGAAATAAATTAAGGTAAATTAAGTTAATATTATTAATACATATATTAATAATAAAAAGGAAGAAAAAACGAAATTAGGGGTGTTTGGGTCGGTTTAGACGCACCAAAGAAGAAGGGGGAAAAAAGGAAAATAAGGGAAAGTGTTTGGGTTGGGCTAGGATTGGGTAACAAATAAACATATAAGGATTTGTTACCATCAAAACACTTCATAATCCCTGGAAAAAAAACATACGTGAGTTCATCAATGGAGGATTTAGGGTTTCTTCAAAAATTTCATCTTCTATTAATTTTAAGGTAAAAACCTTTAATCCCTTTTCATTTAATTTGTTTTTAATCATGTGTACATCATCTTATGATGGATTTAGGTTAGGGTTTAATTTAAAAACAGTAAATTAATGTTATATTAATCATAATATGATGATTACATAAATTAGGGCTTGTAATTGGAGGAATTAGGGTTAATTAATGAGGTTGATTTTGTTAAACCCGTTTTTAAAAACTGGGCAGAATTTTGAGTCAATTGTTTTGATCATATCGGGAGTTCTAGGAATATTCAAGATGCGATCCAAGTATCCCTGAAAAGGTAATTGAAGTGTCTTTCTAATGCAAGAAAATATAACTAAATTGGAGGTCGGGAAGTGGGTCAAAAACAGGTTACAATGTCGAAGGTCAATACAGTTTTGAATTCAGCCTGTTTTCTTTTTAAGTTTTGGGTTGTTTGGGGTACTTAGGTTTGCATTGGGATCTTCTCACGAACATGAGAGATGGTTTATATATTGTAGTAAGGATCTGCACTTGGTCTAAGATTGTGGTTTAGGGTAAGACCCTCTAATGATAATGAACTTTTCATACGTTTAAAATCAGTGAATTCTGGATATGTAGCAATATATACACATATATCTGGGCCTTAACAGTAGCTTTAAGGTTAGGGCAAGTGGGAGGTTTTAGCTAACATGTATAAAAGTGTGAATATTCCTTTTACAGAAACCATGGGTATGTTTAAGTGGACGTTTGACTTAAAATTTTGAGACCTAAAACTGGGACTGTTTTGTGTAAAATTATGAACGGGATAGTTATTAAATTTAACCAAGTTAAGGACTTGTTTAGGAAGGGTAATGGGATGGTTAGAGCTTATCAATGAAGTTTTTATATGGGAATAGACTAGATGTCCATCATAGGTTGACGAGCCATCTTAGTGATAGGTTCGTGTATTGATTTCGTGTTTTTGGTTTGTTAGCTTGTTGCTAGTATGAGGACTTGTGAAGAAGCTATCAGGTGAGTTTCATAGTCCCATGTTTACTATTGATTTTGAATTCCAGATGGGATGGAAGAGACACTGTGTTGAGTTATTTGTAAATAATGATGTGAATGTTTTTATGGGTTGTCATGGACTTGTGTGTACACTTATGTGATTAACTGCTATGTGATTTTTGATTGTGTATGTTTTGGATCGGGGGACACGTGCCGTCTCAGTTATTGTGGTTTGACAAGGTAGTGGCCTTGTGGTTTGACAAGGTAGTGGCCTTGTGGTTTGACAAGGTAGTGGCCTTGTGGTTTGACAAGGTAGTGGCCTTGGGATAGGTACATAGTGTGATCATCTATGGTACCATGTTGTTTGGCAAGGTAGGAGCCTTGGATTTTGGTTTGGAATGATTGATCTTGAATGCTAGTTGTTAATACGTAATTGTAGCACATTGTCCATATGTTATTGTGTTAATGGTTGTTATTCACAGCTTGTAACTGATTTAGCGTTGGAGTCTAAACCTATGACTCTCACCAACTTTATGTTGACGTGTTTTAGTGTCTCTTTCAGGTGAGAATGTGGTTAAGCTTGAGGATAGAAGTGGCTAGACTTGGATGCCTTAGGATTGCATATAGAAGGAGATCCCCGTTCCTTCTTAGCTTTGTTTGTTCATTTATCTAGTGTTACTGTTGGCACCTATATGTTTGTTTGTTTGTGTTATTTGTTTGTCTTGGGTAAGAGGTAGGATTGTTACCTACTTACCTAGACTCCTGCATTGTTGAGATATTGTCATGACATTTGTGTCACCATTTTATGACATTTCTTATATCATTTAGTTATCTCTATAGACACGCTATTGTTGTGATGATATCCATACGTCGTGCCCCATATTCCGCCATGGTGGGGTGTGACATGTAAGGGCAGGGTTTACATCATGGAAGGGTTTGAGTGTGGCCAGGGCATCTTTAACAACCTTTTTATCAACAACCTTAAGGCGTTCATCACCATGTTTCAATCCAGCCACACTCGAGAAATCTTTAAGGGAGAAAGCAAAAGGGTGTTCATTGCATGAAAGGCTAAAGGTTATTGTGTCATCTACCACTTCAGCAGAGTACTAGAATTCCCTAAGGTATTCTTGGTAGAAGGTGGTTGGGGATTTGGTGAAGGCTTCACTTAAGTCACAGTTTTGCATGAAGTTTACCAGATCTGAGTAGGTGTCATTTGGGGCCTTGATCCATCCAATGGAGTTGTTTGAGGCGAGGATGCTTTCGTTGATCTCGAAGTTAACGTTTGTTGCCTTGGGAACGAAAAAAGCCATGGATTCAAGGTCGAAGGTGAAAGAAAATGGAGGATGATTTAAGAGAGAGAAGAACTTAGAGAGAGAAATAAATTTGTGAAATGAGAATAGTGGTGGGTGAAGAGAGACGAGAGACAATATATATATTCAAAATAAGTAAACAGTTATTCAACCACATTTAATGCAAAGTGAGAAAATGACTGCTCATGTGGGTCCCTTGACCTTTCAAAACTTATTTGTCTCCTCGTTATTCGAAAAATAAATGATTAAATATTTGAGAATGTTTTTTGCATTTACTTGGAAAGTAACTACCTAGTTTCATGTGAAAAACATTTAATTTAGAATCAATCATTTAATGAACACATTTAATATCAAGCCACAGGCTTTGAGATATTGAGCATCCCTAGCTCAGCAACTAGCCTGTTGAACGAAGGTTCAGCCAAAGGCTTTGTGAAAATATCAGCTAGTTGCAGCTCTGTGGGAACAAAGTGCAGCTCAATATCTCCCTTCATTATGTGATCCCTGATAAAATGATACCTGATATCAATGTGTTTGGTATGAGAGTGAAGAACAGGGTTGTTGGATATGGCAATGGCGCTGGTGTTGTCACAAAAGATTGGCACTTTGTCATATAAAATTTCATAGTCAGCCAATTGACTTTTCATCCAGAGCACCTGAGCACAACAGCTGGCTGCAGCGACATATTCTGCTTCAGCTGAAGACATAGCCACAGAGTTTTGCTTCTTAGCACTCCAGCCAACCAATTTTCCTCCTAGGATTTGACAGCTGCCTAAAGTGCTTTTCCTGTCAATACAGCATCCAGCATAGTCTGAATCTGAATAGGCCTTGAGATCAAAGCCTGATTCCTTGGGATACGATAGACCTAGGGATGGTGTTCCTTTGAGATACCTGAAAATTTTCTTAACAGCCACTAGATGGGATTCTTTTGGGTTAGCTTGGTACCTTGCACAGAGACATGTGGAGAATTGGATATCAGGACGACTAGCTGTCAGATACATGAGTGACCCAATCATGCCTCTATATAAAGTCTCATTAACAGAGACCCCTGACTCATCAGGGCCCAAGTTGTTGGGTGGAAGCATGGGGCATTTCACTGATGCACAATCAGCTAAGTCGTATTTTTTAAGTAAATCCTTAACATACTTTTCTTGACAAATTGAAATTCCCTTAGGACATTGTTTAATTTGAAAACCCAAAAAGTAAGTTGGTTCACCCATCATACTCATCTCATATTTCTTGGTCATTAATTTAGCAAAACGTTTACTAAGATTGACATTTGTTGACCCAAAGATGATATCATCCACATAAATCTGCACAATGATGAAATCACTCTTATCCTTGAAGGTAAAGAGTGTTTTATCAATAGAACCCCTAACAAATTTATTTTCAGTTAAGAAATTAGAGAGAGTTTCATACCATGCTCTTGGAGCTTGTTTTAGCCCATACATGGCTTTGTGTAGTCTGTACACATGGTTGGGAAACTCGTTGTTCTCAAATCCTTCAGGTTGTTCAACATACACTTCCTCTGCCAAATCACCATTGAGGAATGCACTCTTTACATCCATCTGATACACAGTGAAGTTCATATAGGCAGCATAAGCCAGGAAGATTCTGATGGCTTCAAGTCATGCAACAGGAGCAAATGTTTCATCATAATCAATTCCTTCAGTCTGAGTATACCCTTGTGCCACCAGCCTGGCCTTGTTTCTGATGATGTTTCCAATTTCATCCATCTTATTTCTATAGATCCATCTAGTGCCTGTGATATTCTTTCCAGGTGGAGCTGGCACTAGTGTCCATACTTTGTTCCTTTTGAACTGATTGATTTCTTCTTGCATAGCAGCTACCCATCCTTCTTCTACCAGAGCCTCAGCTACTCTTTTAGGTTCAATTTGTGAGAGAAATTCAGCAAAGAGACATTCATTGGCTGAGGCGGTAACCCCTACATTAGGTTCCCCAATAATGTTGATAAGAAGAATGTGTTGATCTCTTGACCACTTATTTTGAGGAGCTGGGGACTCAAGGACAGGAACACTTGTGGGCACAGCTGGTACAATTTGAGTTTCATCCTGCTGACTAGGAGGGCTTTCTTCAAAGACTACTTCAGTGTCAGAGTCTTCTTCAGCCATATCAAGAGGTACAACTTCATTATCAGCAGGAGATTCTTCAGGGATTTGAAGAATTGGTGAGTCATCAATAGTAGTAGACGAAGAAGGACTACCAGATGTCTGTGGTTCTTCTTCATCAAGTTCCTGAGAGGTAGGAACTTCTATGCTGTGAGTAGACAGAGGGTCAAAGGCAGGAACATAAGGAGTGAGAGTGTTGGAGTGATGATGGTGATGACTGGTAGGTCTTGGTTCTGAGAATTCATCACTTGGGAAAGACACATTTTCATTAAAATCAATTTCATCACCCTCTGTTCCTGTTCTCTGTATGACTTCATCATCTTCATCGAATCTGACATGAAAGGTTTCTTCTACTTCTTGTCTTCTGATGTTAAATACTCAGAAGGCTTTGGCTGTTGGAGAGTATCCCAAGAAGAAACCATCATCAGCTTTTTCATCAAACTTTCCAAGTTTATCCCTGTAGTTGTAAATGAACACAGGGCAACCAAACACATGAAAATAGCTAACATCTGGAGATCTTTTTCTAAAAACTTCATAGGAAGTTTTACCATGTCTTTTGACAATGATTGATCTGTTTTGTGTGTAGCAGGCAGTGTGAACAGCTTCTCCCCAAAATTGCTTTGGTAAGGCTGCACCATTCAACATAGTTCTGTCTGCTTCAATCAAAGTCCTGTTTCTTCTTTCAGCCACACCATTTTGTTCAGGGGTGCCAGCTGAAGAGAAGTTCTGTGAAATACCTTTTTCATCACAAAAAGATTCAAGTTGATGATTCTTGAATTCAGTACCATTATCACTTCTTAGAGCTTTTACTCTAACATCATTCATATTTTCAACCTGTCTGATGAAGGACATGATGGTATCAGCTGCATCACTTTTCCTTCTGAGGAAGAACACCTATGTGTATCTTGAAAATTCATCAACTATGACCAAGGTGTATTTGTTGTGATTAATGATCTGAGGTTTGACAGGCCCAAACAAATCCATGTGAAGGATATGTAAGCACTTGTCAATGGAGAATGATTGCCTAGTCTTGAATGAAGACCTGTGATGCTTTCCTTTGACACAGGCAGGACAAGTCGTGTCTTTAGAAAACATCACAGAAGGTAGACCAGCAACCAGGTTTTGTGTGGCTATCTTGTTGATGTTCTTGAAGTTGAGATGAGACAGTCTTTTGTGCCACAGCCAATTGACACTTTCAGAGGCTTTAGCAAGAATACAATTTGAGCTGTCTTCAGAGCAAACAACCATGTTGATGACATAGACATCTCTCCTTCTAGGGGCAATAAGCACAACATCATTGTTTTTGTTGAATATGGTTCCCTGAGTCTTAGTAAATAAAACCTTATAATCGGCATCACACAATTGGCTGATGCTAATAAGATTGTGTTTAAGACCATTCACATATGCAACCCTGGTAAACGTAATCCCATTGCAGTTCACTGAGCCATATCCTTCTGTGTCACCTGAAGAGTTATCTCCAAACACCACTTTAGGACCTGTCTCCTTTGAGTATCTGTGCAGGTATTGTTGAATCCCTGTCATGTGTCTAGAACAGCCACTGTCTAGATACCATACCGATTCCTTGAGATATTTCTGCACAGATACATAGAAACAGGTTAGTTCCTATGGTGAACCCACTTTCCAGTGGGTTCCCTGAATTGCTGATTAGCAACTCTTGTGTTCCTGTAGAACTTTTGGCGTTGGGAGGGACAATTCACTATTTCATGGGTATAACTTCTACAAATATCACACCTAGGGAAGTCACCACACTCGTCTGAGTGATGGTCTGTGAATCCACAGAATTTACAGGGAGGATAAGGTCTGTAGTTTCCCTGTTGTCTTTTGGAACCCTGTGGTCTATCCCTAGAGGGTGTCTGAGCTCTCTTAGCTGCCATATGTCTGTCATGATCTAAGGTCATGTGGTGAGAGTTTTTACATATATTGCAATAAGGTTTGATTAACCTTTCCCCTTTGGGTTCACCTAGGACTGACTTAGGTTCATGAGAAGTAGAGCATTCAGCGGAAGGCTTAATGTGTTGTTTCAAGAGTTCTACTTCTTTCATTAGAGACAACAGGCGTTCTTCAGTGGTAAGGTCAACCTTATTCACAGCTTTAGTAGAGACAGGCTTAAAAGCAACTTGTTTACCAGATTGTTTAGCAAGCACATGAAAAACTTTAGCTGGAGGTTTCTCAATATCTGTTCTAAGTTCACCTTTAGCGGCTCGTGAGGAACTGCTAGGTTCAACTCCAGAGAGTTTGGGCAAAGGTGGTAACTCAGCCACATCTTCAGAGACAAGGTCATTAGTCAAAGTGGTTTCTGACATATGAATAGTCTCTGTAGATTTGAAGACAATGTCTTTGGGCTTGGTGAGAATTCTCAGCTTATTTTTCTTAGCAGATATATCCCTTTTAATGTCAGCAGGCAGTTCATCATTAAGCAATTGATCTATTGTGAACCTAGCACACAACCATTTTTCAATAACCTTGTTTAATTCAGAAACTTGATCATTTAAGGCAATGTTTTTCAAGGTTAACCTAGTGACTTCATTTTGCAGGGATATTTTCTCTAAATTAACCCGTCTGAGAGTTTTACATTCAGATTTAGCATTTAGCAGATCAGTTTTAACAGAGTGAAACTTATCAAGTAGGTTCTTTCTTTGTTCCTCAACAAAGTGTAAATCAACAATGGTGTAATCAAGGACATGCTTGCGTTCATCACTATCAGACATAGATAAAAGCATGTGTACCTTTTTCATTGTGATGTCAACCCATTGTCCTGATCTTGCATCACCTTTTCCAACAGCTGGTTCATCCTCAGCTATAGCCATGAAAGCCCTGACTCTTGTAGTATCTTCCTCATTTGAAGTCAGTGGCTCATCATTCCAATCATAAGCTTCAGCTACCAACCCTTTCTCTGTCTTTTTATCACCTCCCTTCTTCTTAGACAGAGCTTCAAGCTTCAAATTCATCTATTCTAACTCAGCTTTAAGTGCCTTGTACTTGTTTTTGTAATCCTTCTTCTCAGTGTCTGATGAATTGGATTGGTGAGATGAGTTGTTGTGTTGTTTGAATTTGTAAGGTTTGGATGAATATGATGGATAGGAGGGTGAGGATGTCTTGGTGGAAGGACAGTCTTTTTGGAAGTGTCCAAGCTTTCCACAGGCAAAGCAAGTTTCTTTTGACCTGTCAGTTGGTTTACTAGATGATCTTATTCTCCCTGATCTTTTGAAGAATCTTCTTTGGTTGGCTAGCAAGGCTCTTTCATGAAACTCTACATTAAGGTCTGTCAAGAACTCTTGGCTGCTGCGGGTGTCTTCTTCAACATCAGAGTCATTGTCATGAGGATGTGGTGCAGAGATCAAGGCTTTGGAAGATGCTCCTTGAACTACAAATCTTTCAGTCTCTGACTTGTAAATAGTATCAATCAGCCCTTCTTCATAATTATATTTTCCATAAAGCTGAGCTAAGGTGTCATTCTTGATTGAGTTATTAGCTCTCTGAGTCTGATTCATACTCAGCCACTTTCTTGGAAGGATGTTGACAAATGTGGCATTAATCTCAGCTTGACCAATGGTGACATCATTCATTGCTAGGTCATTGAGAAGAATCTTCAGCCTTGTATAGGTTTGTTGAACCTTTTCACCTTCAAGTGACTTGAAGGCATTGAACTGAAGTCTGATTGCCTAAATCTTTGTCTCTCTTGTTTCAGAGGGTCCTTCATGGCCAAGGATGAGGTTTGTCCACATTTGCTTGGCTGTGGGACACTGAATGACAGACTTCATGATATGTTTGGAAAGACAGGATATGATGATGCTTTTGAGACGTTTATCTTGGTTTGCCAATTTTCTATCAGCTGGAGTCCATTGTTTTAGAGGTTTGGGAAGAGGGTTTTCTTCAGTGGAGGTAAGCGCCATGAGAACATAAGGACCATTTTCTAAAATTTCTAGAAGCAAAGGTTCAAGTCCATCGAGATACACAAGAAGTTGACTCTTCCAACTGGCAAAATCTTCTTCATTAAAGACTGGTACGCTTGTGACATGTGATCCACCTCTTGAGTCAAGAAGTTGGGGTAGATCATCGTCATTGGCAGGAGGGTTGAGTCTTGGTGAAGATGGGGTTGTAGAAGGTGAATGTGGTGGGTTAGAAGTTTCTGGCATGGTGGATCTTGATTATAAAACTGAGAACGATGTTTCTTGAAGGTTTTAATATCAAACACCGCTCTGATACCAATTGAAAGTCCCTAATCAATGCTAGAAACCCTAAACTTAACTAATCAACACAAGGTATTACTTTTCAAACGTAATCTTATTATTGTATAATAAAGAATTACAAGTGTTATGGATAACACCGTTTGATGACAATGTGTTGTGCACACTTTGAACAACTATAAACCCTAACTTATGAATACAGTCGCAGCTGTTTGATTCTATAAGTTCTAAGCAATAATGTTATGAATATACTCAAAGTGTTAAACATTAATGCATGGATACACATCCTATTTATAGTGATACGAGGTTGACCTAAATAGTACTTGATGGTGACTACACAAGACTTTCACTTTTCAGACATCAGTCACATGATGCTCTTCTATTCTTGGTAGTCTGCCATTATGCTTTAAGGAAACAGTTGTCGAAACAGTTTCCTTTTTCTTCATAGTCTCGAACACACAAATGGCATGTCCAAAGTGTGCTGAGTGTTAACAGGGTATTTCCACCCCTGTTAACCCTCAACCCCTCAGAGTCCCTGATACATCTTGGCTGTTATCCATCACAGCTAATGAGTATGTCTTCAAGTAATCTTTGACTTCCTTGACAATGTCTCCGACATGGACTCTTCTGAGGTTGCTCACAGAGACTTGGATCTCTGTAAGTCTTGCGATACTTGCCTGCCTCCTAGGCACAGGCAAGGGACTATCTAACAGCTTAATTATGTTTAAATCTACGATCAGGGAATCTAACAAGTTTAGATTCCCAACACCTTTTCTTAGGTTCATCGACATAGTGATTGTTAGGCATGTTATTCGACCTAGGTAGAGGCATATTCTTAAAACTATACTTGGAGTCACTAGTATCAGTCTTGTTTTGAGGTTTTGCAAAGGCTGTTTTAATCACACTGGGCCTAGTTAGTAGAGTGACTGGTCTAGAAAGATGAACCATATCAAGTTGGGAGGCAAATCGCGGTCTCGAGGATTTTGCTCGCTCGGATCGAAATGCAGTCGGTTGTCTAACAGACTGATTTTTAGGCGGCTTCCCCAAGATTGATGGTTTTTCAAGCTTAGTATCCACACTAGTTCCCTTAATTTTCCTTAGCTCGTTTTTAGAGCAGCTATTGCAAAAACCTTTTTCTGAACGTGAGCCTTTAAATCAACATTTTCTGTAGTTAACAAGGTCGTTGACTCTAGAGTTTTCGACCTCATCTCTACAATAGAACTATTTAACTCATTACAACACTGTTTTAAGGTCTCGTTTTTCTTTCGTATGATATCTTGGGATGCCAACTTAGATACTAACGACTTAATTTGTTTTAACAAATTATCATTTTCAGCTTTAGAATCTAGAATTTTTTGATCCAATTTTCGTTCAAGAACAACGTTTGATTTTTCAAGTTTTTCAAAATGTGTTTCAAATTTATTCGTTTTCTTCGAAAATTCAAGTTTGTCATCCTCAAGATCTTTTGATTATTGAGCGAAGATCGTTTCGAGCTCTTCAATCCTAGAAGCAAAATTAGTTAAGGAAGCAGTTATAAGGCATTTATCATGATTTTTAGCATTTTGAACATTTTCTCCCCCATTATGACTTACATCGGATGAACCAGAAGTAGTATTGCTATCACCATTTTCCATCCCATGTTCAGCATATATAGGTTTGGAATTCTCAACATGCTGTAGATCATTGTTAGATACAGTATTCATTTGTACCTAACCATTGGCTCTTCGTCATGCATGCTTGATTCATGCTGGCGTGAATCTATAACACTACTATCATCGTTAACCGAGGTGGTCTCCTTTGAGTCATCCGTATGACCAGTTGTCTCCTCTGGCATCTACATTGTAGATTCTTGCATTTCACTATCATGCTTTAGTTGAAGTTGTGATCTTTCATAAATCGAAAGCGCAACAAATTTCATGTATTCGAGCATTCTATCACTGGAATCTTGAATCTTGATTTGTGTATCTTCAAGGAATGACTGGCAGATCATTGAGTTCTCAGCCTTGGCTAGATTAAATTTGAAGAAACGTGTAAACTGTTTCACTAGAACTTGAAGTGCATATGCGGATGCAGAATGATTAAATTCGTCTTTGTCAAGTTGTTGTTCTAGTATATTCAAGTTTGCCATCATATCCTCGATGAAGAAAGGAGCGTCTTGACCAAAGACTGCCACAAAGGTTGGTCCATACTCGAGCTTTGTAAGCTCGTCGAGATGAAATTCAAATTTTCTAAATGAGACCTTGCACCTTTTTCTTACTTCATCTTGCATTGTATGTAAATCTCCCTCTCGAGATGTCGAATTCAACGATTCCATTGAAGTTCGATGAAGGTAAGGATTACTTATTGATCGAGCAATGAAAGAAAGTAATTGTGTTTGTTGTTTTAAGGACAACGGAGTTTTACAACTCGTGGAGAAACCGAGAATAAAATTCGCGAGATTTTACAAACCATCGAATAAACCATAAAGGTTCTTGATTCCTTGATTGGTGAATAAAAATTGATTAAATCCCCTAATTATGTGTTCTTGAGAAACCAAAAAATCTCCAAGACCAAATAACTCGCGATTGTTAAAAAATTTCTAATTCACGTTTTTGAAAATTTCTCACTTCGCAATAAACTGAAGTCCTAAGTCGCAATAATTCAATGAACTCGCAATATTCTTAGAACTGAGTTCGCAATAGTTCTATCACTGAATTCGCAATAATCAACTACTAAACTCGCAATAATTTTAAACATTGAGTTCGCAATAAACAAACCTTGAGTTCACAATCTTGGTACTGAGTTCGCAATCTGGGTACTGAGTTCGCAACCTTGGGACTGAGTTCGGAATTTTGGTACTGAGTTCGCAATCTAGGTCTGAGTTCGCAATCTAGGTCTGAGTTCGCAAACTAGGTCTAAGTTCGTAATCTAGGTCTGAGTTCCCAATCTAGGTCTGAGTTCGCAATCTAGGTCTCAGTTCGCAATCTAGGTCTGAGTTCGCAATCTAGATCTGAGTTCGCAATCTTGGTTTATGAACACGTAAAAATTCAAAAAATAACAACTTTTGGATCTTCGAAAAAATGCAACTTTTTCAAGTGTTTCCGGCGAAACGAATTGTACTTTCAAGGTTATAGGCTTCGTAGGGACTAGAAAAACAAAAACTTTTTCAAATTTATAGCGAAAAATTTGAAATCAAGATTTGTACTTTTATAAAAAAATCTTCACCAAAAATCAATCCAAACACCAATTTTTTTTGAGTTTTTAACCAAAACAAGAAACCCAAATCACTAATAAGAGGTATTAGATGATTTGTAAGAAGTTTAAACCATAAAAACACAAAAAAAATTGGATCGTGAGTTTTTAGATCAAAATCACACGAATTTGACTAAAACAAACACAAAAACAAAGCAATCATCCCATGGCTCTTGATACCAAATGGTTTATCGTAATCCTTGGATTATCTAAGTATGGGAATGATTATAAAAGAAAGAGATAGATGAAGAACTAGAGAGATAAAGTAGAGAGAGGTTGGAGAGAAAAGAAGAAATATTAGATTTAATGCAAAATTGTGAGAACCAACCCCTCCTAACATGCTAGGAGGGAGTATATATAGCCCACCCTACAGGTGGGTTTTGTGGGTTATATTGTAAGACCTATGACTACGATCCCATACTATGTATATATTGTTTGAGTGACCGATCCTTCTTAAATACGTAAAAACGTATTTCCGACAGAATATTTTGTATGGAGATGTCAAAGTATACGGCAATGTACTTAATACCGGGGGTAATGACAACTATTACATCTCTCGTCTTTAAATAGACCATTAATGGGAGTATTTAAGGTTCGGTTCCATGAGCTTAATGCAATTATGGCTATATACAATTATAGTTGTTGATGCAAATTATTATATAATGCTTGTTGATTCCAAGTATGCTACCAAAATATAACGGTTGCTTGTGTTCAAAATTATTACATAAACCTATAGATTTCACTCAACATTTTTGTTGATGATTTTTCTCACATGTATTTCAGGTAATCAAGGAGTGTGAAGCTTGGTGGTCACAGGAATGAAGTTGTGCACTAATAATGTTGTTAAAAACTCTTTGAATGTTTATCGTTCCTTTTTCAAAACAATTTAAATCTTTTATTTTTAGTTGTACTTTGGTTTCGATGACTTCAGACTACGCTACTCTGTTAAATATTTTGGAACGGTAAATTTGAAACGTCTTTTTTCAAGTCGTTCTTTATAAATTATGTGTTATTGTACCATTGTTAAGCACCTAAATATATATTTCGCTGCGTTTCAATTATGGGATGTTAAATAAGTTCTCATATAAACTTGTTTTAGATGTTACTTTTCCTTGTTAAGATTATCTTAATTGTGATGACTGATTAGTGATATTTAATTTTTGTGGCTGCGGCCTCTCTATGCTCAAAGAAAAGCATTTTACTGCCAAACTAATTATCAAGCAGAGTCGGCCCTAGTATGGGGCCAGGTGGGCGACGACCCAAGGTAGCAAACTTTTTGGGGGCATCAAATCTTCTTCTATATCGGGTATAAACAAAATTTAAAAGAGCATATCTTAGTTTTTTTTTATAAAAATGAAAGGAAAAATGTAGAGTTGAGTAGAAAGAAGATGATAGCTTTGAGGAAAGAGAAAAAAAAATGGAAAAAAATTACTATAATCTCACACGTGCATATGTATGCTTTAAAAGTTTAACTTGTATTGTGTGCTTCATTGCTTGTACAAAAGATATATTGTACGAAGCAGTAGTAATTCTTTGCAAAGTGGCAGTAGAAAAACTTTGTTACTGTATTATTTATGATATTAATTTTATAATGTTAGAATTCATAGAGATAATTTTATAATATTAATTTTATAGCGATTATTTATGATATTAGTTAATTTTGTAATTATTTGTATAATGTAATTTTTTTATCATGATCACCCATCATATAATAATCATATAACCTATTGGTTTTTCATAAGATACAAGCAACGATATAAATAGTTTTAGTCGTGATGTGGATACATGATCAAGCTTTACGTTTTATAAGTTATAGGAAGTCATAATATATTTTAAACGTGATTTAAAACGGCAAAAATAAAATAATATATGAGTTATTATAATTAGTTCATATCTCAAATATACTGAGTTCAAAAAATATATATATTTTTTTTTGGTAACCGTGATTTCCGACTCATTGGCTGACTAATCCACGAGGTTTGAGCCCACCGCCACACAGACTCAAACCAGGTAAAGCCCCCCCTTTTAAGGAGGTAGACGTGACCACTTCAAGTAAAAAAAAACATATCACTCAAGTTCAAATAAAAAAAAATCTATGCATCATTATTTTTCACGTCTGACCACGTATTTTCACTTCTCATTTCACGCCAATCCTTAAAACTACGCCTTAATTTATTATGTAGCGTCAAGGTCAAGCTTTACACCTTTGTGACAACAAAGCGAGCCTTTGTAAACATTAGATACAAGCTACAACATCATATTAAGTGTGTAATTCAAAGTTTGTCACTTGTACCGTACCATTTTACTTATTAATGAAAAATTTGCGTAAAAATGAGCGACGTAACTTGCATATATTACAATTTTTTTAAATAGTATGTTAATTCGTTTACGAGGGACATTTTTCTGTCACCTCGCCTAAGGCATTCGAAACCTCAGGACCGACCCAGTTATCTAGGCAAGCATATTATTAGTGAGCATTTTACACGACATGAGTACCACCACATACATGATAATCCTAGTCAATGCAGATTTGTTATTGTTATTACTAGTTGTAACGCCCGTGCACGCACGGGTTTTAACATATCGTTTGTATTTAGAAAAGATTCTAGTTTAATTATGGTAATCCGTATTATCTTCTTAAATGGATTGACGTTATAACTTATTTATGAACAATCAGCAATGACTTACTCCATTACCAGTGAAAACACCACACGACTTGCTAAAAGTTGAGGTGTTTTTACCTCAAATTTTCAAGAAAGTCACTTTAAACATAAATACTAACATCTGGTTATCATATTTGAGCAAGTAGTGTGATCACTTTACCTATGAAATAAAAATATGACTTGCAATAGTGTGAGGCTTAGTTGCACATTTGACATTTTACCTAATCAACATAAACTATCGATTTAATGTCGTAAATTCGAAGACGTTGATGCTTTGAAATGATACGTATGGTGTCCTATGAGGACGTATATGGACTGTCATTTTTGAATTTCTGTTAGTTCATCTTCGCTGTACCTACATGACTTTGTGTTTTTTGTGACATAGATAATGATGTGATTTTTGCAAATTTGATACTTAAGAATCTTATATCCCCCAATCTCTTAAACAGTGTTGCCTCGTCTTTTAAGAGTTGTTGCTCTCCCAGGTGCTAATGTTTGTGAGAATCGTCAGCAATACTAACTAAAAGTTCAGAATTAGATTTAGTCATTTTGCTTAAAATTTTCATAACTTACTTAGAGAACACTAAAATGTATCGATTTTATTTTGACTCACCACTATTACCATAAGTCATTCTTCAAAAATAATTTTTGAACGTTGTTTAGCATCATTGTGAACCAAGCTTTTCCTCTTCAGCGTTCTCTGCCTTTGCGCATAATTTGTTGAGTTGCCTCTTACCTGCATAAACAACCAAGGTAAGTTAACGCATTATGATATGAAAATAAGAGAATAATATTTCAGTTGCTTTTTTTGTATAAATGTAGGCTAATGGATACAAAATAACTTTAAGATTTCAATTTGTCTAAGGTGGTTGTGTTTAATTTAATAGCAAGCTAGATACCCCTCGTCAACGAATTATCTTATCACAATGTTTCAGTCATATACATGCATCTAATACTCAAAACAAATGTAGCTCAGAACTCTACTTCCATGGGCTTAGAAGCGATACCATGTTACCTCAGTCATGTCATGTCTGTTGTTAATTACTATAAACTTTACTTAAACACGCATGTAACATGGTTAAATACTAAGTTCCTGTTAAATACTCTTGCCCATGAATCTTTCTAATCCAGAATCATTTACATCACATGTCACAATCATTTTGGTGTTACTATGTGCTGCAATTATATACATATGTAAAATTAAAGTGTAACTGTGTAAGTATTGTAGTTGTTCAATTAAACAAAGCTTTATACGTCAATACATGTATCTTTAGTTGAAACACGTCGCAAAAGATTGGATTAATTAACAACATTTTATCAATAAATGCATACATATAAATTAACTACTAAGTTGACGATTTCTTTCAAAAAAAAGGAAACATGTGTTATATATAATTTACATACTTAGCCTAGTTCCTTCGATTTCAGGTGGAAGAATGCCCTTGGGTGTCGATGACTGTGAGAATAGGGAACCCATGGTAGTCTACTTATATCTTTCTTAGAGGCTTACGATACCAGTAAAAAAATAGATGTACATAATAATCCGTAGTTATAATCTAATGTTAACTGATCAAGCTTGTGAAATTACCTCCTACAGAGGGCGCGTTAGGCGATGTTTCAGGAAAGACACATGAAAAACACCCGAGAAACTTCAAGAGGCCGAGGTTCGTTGATATTGCATGCCTCCATTGGCATCAAAACCAAAGACGTATTTGGATGTGTATCTAAACTAAAGTCGAGATAAATCAGTTCTAACTGTTTGAAAAAAAGTGGTGATGATTCAAAATGTTTAAAGAAGCAAACGTCACCTGCTCCTTCCGAAGTCAACTTGGTTTAATCATCTTCTCGTGTGACCTGATCAGTTCGAGTAGCGGTTGATTGAATCCAAAACACAGGTCTTAAAACCTCCTTATCCCAAAACAGCCCGTTACTTACCAAAAACAATTTCATATATTAGCTCGACCGGGTTTTTATATTAATTTATCCACTAAGCATATATTTAGGCATGATATCGAATTCTCGTCCCACATTCATTTGCTGCAATAAGCAGGTAACGTAATTTAGGCAATATAGAAAAGTGCACAGTCAAATTCAACATTTAAACCAAAAAATCATATCTTTGAATCAAGAAATTAAAGCATTTTTAGCATATGCTTACATAAAGTAAGAGCCTTATCGAAGATGCAGGTTTGATATGTGGCATGGTAAGATGATAGAAAATATTTAAGCCATTTGTAATGATCATCAGAAGGGAGCCTATCATTCCTCGCGACAAACAATAACCCAATTAAATCGATTGGGTGGAAAATAGTAAGTAGCCTAGGATTAGCTAACGCTCCCTACAACTCAAAAACCTCTCACATTTTGTATGAGTTGTATCACAAGTTGAAACAAATAACATAATTAAGATTTAATTTAATTTTGAGTCTACACTCAATAATTTAAAAATCTAACATAAAACCTGTGATTCGTTAACCTTACAGTGGTCAAACATGATTACAAATGATATGTTGTTGATGAACATACCTTTTAATTCTCATATGTGATCCACAATAGTTTATTTTTATATGAATATTTTTTATACAATCAATCTTTAAAGGAAAATTAACTGAAAATTAACTCCAACATACTAAATCAAAATTTACAGAAAATAAGCAATACCACATCAATTAAAGCACACAATAACACAAACCCACAACTTAATTACAAATAAACCCATAATCTATGATATAAATCAATAAGTCATGGATTTATATACCTTCAGTTCATTCAGCCGAATACATACCTTATTCTTGAAGGATTGAATCAAAGTGTACAATTTCATACCCAAATCTTCAAATAAACAATTTGGATTGTTTAAAAGAATACACTTTAATTTTTCTAATTGAATAGATTTTTACACCCTTGAATAATTCGATTTAATTTAATCAATATGATTTGATATTGGGGTTACAGTTTTCTTTTTGAGATATGTTGGAACCTCTGTGTCGAAAGGATAGGTTTTATTTCTTGTAATTTTTTGTTTTACCCTTACACTTTGTTGTAGCTAACTACGTTTTTTAAGCTTTATATTTTCAACCCTAAAGTTTTATAATTTTTAACCCGTTTTCTGTGTACGTTTTTTCTTCTTATTTTTAACACGTATATTTTTTACTCGGGTTTTTATTTTCATTAAACATAAAAACGAAAATTAGACATGTCTTACTAAATCAAGGAACAATTAAACTTTTTAAAGGAATAAATAAAATAATTATTTCCTACTAAGGAAAGAATCCTTGAAAAAGTCCTTATTTTGCATTTTTCTTTACAAAGAAAAAGATATGTAAATGCTTAGCTGTTCGTAGACTATACCCAATTTTTTATATTCAACACGTAAAAGACAATCGTTTTTGTCATAGGTGTAACGCTCTCTAATTTAAGTCAACTTAAATAATAAATTTTCTTGTGCAATGATTAGATAGTTCATTAAACTACATTGATATGAACGTATGCTAATTTAACTAATAATCTAATTTTTCTTGTGCAATCATTAAGACTGAGCGTAATACTCGCTCTGTTGTTCGGTCGATCGATTTCGATCAAATAAACGTGTCTCACTCGATACGAGGCGAAAAATGAACGCCTCCCCTCCTATGTTTTTAATAATTTTGATCGGCAACGGGACCAAGCAAATGAAAATAAAACGTAACACATATATTTTTTAATTAAACACTCAGTATATATAATACCCATTTAACAACTTTATACAACAATTTTTATAAAAAAAAACATATTCTTTACACATACTTGACTCTAAACCAAACAAATGAATTTTGTAAAATTATTTTTTGACAATACAGATAATGAAACAAGAATCACTCTAGTAAATCACATTTGGCAATAAACAAAGATTGTTTCACGCAGCACATGTTAAACCATGTTTATCAAACACAAACTTTCATTTTATATAAAAAATTACATGTAAAGATAGCCGACCAAACTTGAACTTAAATAAATTTAATTAAAAAATGTTACTTGAATTTATGATCAGACTTAAACCTAAATAAGTTTATTTAAAAAAAATTATTTGAATTTTCAAATAAATTCAAGTAACTATTTTAAAATAAACTTATTTAAGTTCAAGTCTGGTCAGTTATTATTTGTATTCATATGATAATTATTAAATGCTAATGTATAATATTTTTCGATATTTATGATTAGTTTCATATATATTTAAAATATAATTATTAAATGCTAATGTATAATATTTTTAATACATATTTAAATAAATATGAAATTTTCACTAAAATGTAAAAGTAGAAATTTAATTGACCAATTAATTGATAAAAAGTTGGGAGTTGGAAATATAAGATGCTTACCTGATGAATAATAGTAGTAATAGAAAAGAAAATAGAGATAATGTAGAAAAGAAGGAATATACCAAGAATAATAATAATAAAAAACAAACGATGATTCAAATTATCATTCAAACTCGGCGTGGATAAAGCATTTGATCCTGTAGCATAATCCTTTTCAAATCATGATATCTTCTTAATCCTTATAAATAGTTACTCTCTGTTTTATTCTTAATAATCGAACTCAAGTCAACAACACCATGAACTCATCAAGTAAGCATCTTATAATTCCCATCTCTTCTTTTCAGCTTCAAATTCATTGGCTTTTATGAACTAGTGATGAATGTAGATTAATTTTCGTTTGACTTCAAAAGTCAAAGGAGCATAGGTGTTGGCTAGTATAGTAGTAAACTTGGTGTTTTAGTAATGTTCTAACTTTAGATCATGTAGGATGACTAATAGTATCATGGTTTTTTCTTTGGTTAATTTTAATTTGTTGATCATTTCTATATATTGGATAAAAGAACTATACCCCTTTAACATAAGCAAAGTAAGGAGTTGGTGATGGGGCTGGGGCTGGGGCTGGGGATGAAATCTCCGAAATTACCGAACTTGGGATAGGACGGGGATGGGGTAGCATTAGAGGTGTCAAATTATGTCCATATGTCTAAATTTGGGCTATTTGGACCTTTTTTGAACTAATGGACTAAAAGTTTGTCCATTTGGCCCGAGCCCGTTTGACCCATTGTCCATTTGGTTTGCGGCCCGTTTGGTCCAAATATTTGTAAACGCCCATTTGGCCCGTTGCCCACACCCGCCCTACCCGCCCATTTAGCCACCTCTAGGTAGCATAAATCTCCAACCCCGATCTTCTTAACGTACAATATATACTCCATAGAACATGTACTTTGTATATCTATATGTTGACAAGTATTATACTTTTAGTATATTTGTATGTGATATTTAATAGATCAAGTATTTTAAAAATGTTAAGAATGAACAACATGTTTATATATTACTGATGTTTCAATAATTAGGATGCTTTAAAGTTGAATGACATTTTAAACTTATCCAACACTGTACAATGTATGCTTTTTAAGACATTTTATAGGCCAATTCTTTATATTTTCGATTAGTTATGTAATTATATGCTCAATTTGCCATCGCTAAAAAGCATAATCTTTCAGTCCAAAAACTTACGGCTTTGACATTTTAAGTCAGCTCTATTATTTTAGAAAGCCGGAATTTATATATGTTCATCTGGAACAACATCAGTATACATTGTTACTCTCTACAGTCCTTATTTTTAACTTTTTTGCTGTACTACAAATATACTTGGAAACTGCATAAATTATGTTCAATTTAAATTTTTTTTAAAGAAGTTTTGACCTCGTATAAAAGGTTGTGGCTAGTTCAAGTATGTTTCTGTTGTGTAAATGTGTTTTGTTGGTAAAATATATTTCAGGTTGTACAGCCTTGTGTTTGCTGCTATTATTTGTCGGGTGTTCTGCGAGGAGACTCTATCCACTTCCAAGTGAGAATCAAAGTACGAAAAAACCCTTACAAACATTCCGCCCATTTAACGTTGCACATCGAGGTTCAAATGGAGAACTTCCCGAGGAAACTGCTCAAGCTTACCTGGTACATTTTTTAATCCACTTTCATCTCACAAAAGTAATATTTGACTTTGTTTATGTTTTCGCTCTTCGTCGTTTATATATACTCTTTCTAATAGTAGTCGGTAGTTTTTATTTATATTACGGTAAGGGTCATATGTGACAATGTTGTAATCCTTATGATAGAGAAATTTGTCTTGGAATTGTAATACGGTGGGTGTTTGGATTTGCGTTTTAAAACAGATTACATCATTTTTGCAACTTTACGTGACAATTAAACTAAACTTACCTATTGACACGAACAACGAGTTCCAATATTTCACAGAATGTGTTTGTATCTTTGGTAAAAATTAGATTTCTTGCATATGATAGTGCCTTACTTTCTTAACGGTTAAATGTTAAGTTGTTGGTATTTTTACCTCCTACAGAGAGCAATTGAAGAAGGCGCAGACTTCATAGAAACGGATATACTATCTAGCAAAGATGGCGTTCTTATGTGCTTCCATGATGTAACACTCGATGATACAACAGATGTTGCAGACCATAAGGAGTTTGCAGATCGAGTCAAGACCTATGAAGTTGAAGGAGCTAATAAAACTGGACTTTTTATATGTATGCTCAGTTTCCTTGAATTTAGAATTAATATCTTCATCATGTAAATGCTTTACTAATAAAGTAATAATCTTTGACTCTTTGCAGTTGATTTTACATTGAAAGAACTGAAAACTTTGAGAACAAAGATGAGGTTTGAGTTCCGTGATCAGCAATATAATGGTTAGTTTCCTCTTGTATCTGAAAATTTATTTCAACCCCTTGTAGCCAAAGCTATGTTTGCAACTTTGCATGATTAGTGTTTGGATTTGTGTTTACAAAATTGAATAATAAGTTTTTATGCTTTTCTAAACAAATTGTGCTTCTGGTTATCTAATTATTTAAGGCTCAAAAAACAATTCATAGCTTGAGTTATTGAGGGTAGTATAAATGACGTCTTTAACCCTCTAAAAGCTAATCTGAGAGGCGTTTACTCTTTCATAAGGCATCTTCGAGACTATCATTACAAAAGTGTCATTTGTTCATATGATCTTTTGTTTCTGTTAGTCCTTAATATTACTCATATTTAAGTTGTCAATTTGTACTGTAAGTGTGTAACACGTAATCACTTTCAAGGCACATGTCCAAACAGCCTTACTAGTTTATCCACCATATATATAATCGAGTACATCCAGGTTTTAACATATCATTTTGTGTAACGGCTATGGACAGGGAAGTATCCACTCATTACATTTGAAGAGTACATTCAAATTGCAATCGATGCACCACGTGTCGTAGGAATATATCCAGAAATAAAAAATCCTGTATTGATGAATCAGCATGTAAGTTATATTCTCAACTTTAACTTTTGCACGTCAAATTATAAGACCATGTTAGTTGAATTTGAGTTGCATTTCAGGTGAAATGGTCAAAGGGGAAGAGATTTGAAGACGTTTTCGTGGAAACCCTTAAAAAGTACGGGTATAAAGGTTCGTATTTATCAAAGGAATGGCTCAGACAGCCGTGTTTTATTCAGTCATTTGCACCATCGTCACTTGTTTACATCCACAACAAAACTGATCTACCAAAGATCTTCTTAATTGATGATGTGGATGTCACGACCCAAGACACAAATCAGGTAGAGGAAAAGATCTATAACATATTCTGTCATTGTTTGAAATTTTTATCTTTGAATAATCAGTTTCATGTCAACCATCAGATATGATTATTTTAGGATCCAAACTCGCCCAATATAAGTTACTTATATATCTCTTCTTCAAACCAATAAAATTCTATTTTGCGTCCATAAAAAGGTTCCTCTTCCACAAAAAGATTAAGGATTTATTAATTTATTTTCTTATTACAACTTCTAAAAATAAATAAAAATACAATTTTCTATGACCTGTTTTGTTACAATTGGTTGCTGGTTTCTTATTATATGCTTTCAAAACGAATATCCAAACACCGTCAAAACGAGCATGACATGTTTTGCCTCCTTGACTTTTACTAATTTGAATTCTTTTTCATTTTTAGACATATGCAGAAATCACTTCAGATAATTACTTTGATTATATCAAGGAATACGTTGTCGGGATTGGTCCATGGAAAGATACTATAGTTCCTGTAAAAGATAACTACATCCTAACACCGACTGATCTTATTGCCAGAGCTCACACTCATGACTTACAGGTACATTAGATTGCGTTTGACTTTTGACGTGTAGCCATTGCTTCCCAAAATTCAAATTTTATTCCGATGTCATTACTAGTTCTTAACATACCTTTCCCATCTAAAATATGTTTTATCAACTCTTATAAATTTTGTGTCAAACCGGATTTTCAAATTTTATTCCAATGTCCTTACTAATATCTTTGACTATTGACATTCAGGTGCACCCATACACATTTCGTAATGAAAATAAGTACTTGCATTTCAATTTCTGTGAAGACCCTTATATGGAATACGATTACTGGATAAACACAATGGGGGTTGATGGCCTTTTTACCGACTTCACTGGTAGCCTTCACCATTACCAGGAATGGACCTCTCGATCTCCTACCGAGCTCAATGCAAACCAAGTATTGCTAAAGGTTTCTAAAATTATTAGAAAATATGAATTTCCTATCAGAAATTAGCATTCTTTTACACATACACTGTTTTCAGATGTGATTTCTTGAACATTATTGATTAGTGAACAAATTAGTTTGTGATCTTGTAAAGAAATTCACGGGTTTGTGAAATTACCGGTATACGCTTGGAGTTGGCACCTGCCTGAACCCGGCTATTTACAAAGTAAAATGTTTTGTTTGTAAACTTCCAGGTATTTAAAAGGTGTGTTTGTGACAAATTCACGGGTTTTGTTAGATTCCCGTTGTACCCTTGCCATTTCAACTGGACGGAATCTAGTTACTGAGATTGTCTTTCTAGATGGGGAAATTTTGAATCAGTGGTAGTTAAAAAGTAGGTATTTAAGGAGCATAAACAAAGTAAAAAAGTTTAAAAGAGTTGGTGGTACTTAACAATCTCCTAATCTTTATGTCATTCTTTTGATTTTTCGACATAAATATATCGGCAACATTCTCCCTACATAAACTCAGCTTTCATTAACCTGAAGTAGAAAAATGGCAGGCAGTGCAGACCTTAGTGCTATTACATCAAAAACAGGTGAACATGTAGTAAGGAGACCACGAGGTAGGCCGGCAGGCTCAAAAAACAAGCCCAAACCACCCATCATCATCACCCGAGACAGTGCCAACACCCTGCGGGCCCACGCCATGGAGGTTAGCCCAGGGTGCGATATTGGTGAGAGCTTAGCCTCTTTTGCTAGAAGGAAGCAACAAGGGATATGGGTGCTAAGTGCAGCTGGATGTGTAAGCAATGTCATGTTGCGTCAACCATCCCCGTCATCCGGTGGGCCTGGTTCAGGACCTGTGGTTTCCCTCCACGGCCGATTTGAGATTTTATCGTTGGTTGGTTCTGTATTGC
Source organism: Glebionis coronaria (assembly GCA_025667525.1). NCBI lineage: Eukaryota > Viridiplantae > Streptophyta > Magnoliopsida > Asterales > Asteraceae > Glebionis > Glebionis coronaria. The sequence goes on along the minus strand of CM046879.1, from coordinate 107,557,802 downwards.
CGCCACCAGCTCCCCCAGGTGTCGGTGGGTTAGCTATATATTTAGTTGGCCCACAGGGCCAAGTTGTGGGTGGGTCCATTGCAGGCCCACTCATGGCCTCTGGACCCGTGGTGATCATGGCAGCTACTTTTATGAATGCTACTTTTGATAGATTGCCTATGGACAAGGAGGAAGCGGTTGTGGCTGCTGCTACACATGATCATCATCACCATCGTGTTATGGGTGTCCCAGATATCTATGGGGCGCCACAAAACTTGTTCGCCAATGCTACAGTTCCTCCTGATGTTTATACTTGGTCAACGGCTCGGCCACTGTCAAAGGCATAATCATGGCACGTGTTTAGCAAGCTATCAGATATAAAATTCTGTCAAAATAATATTTCAACATTAAGGATACTTTGACATGCGTCGAGTATGTCAAGAGTATAAATTAGTAAAACTAATTAAAGGATATAACTTCTGACGATCTTTTTAAATAAAAAAACACAAGTTTGAAAACATAGAACGCCATCTAACATCTGAAAACTCTCTGCTTGGTAATGGTTCGATATATGTATGCTACCTATTTGAGTTAAATCTAGAGGCCCCGTGGCGTCAAGCTGATGTTCAGAAATCTGATAACTAGGTGTTGTGCAAGCTCAGATTGTATTAGTTAGGATTGGCAAGCGATTTGTTACATTGATTCCTTGTTTAAATGTTTAATATGTAAACTCTTATTTGTGAATTGATCAGGAGAATATGGTTTATTTAGTACTTAAATTCGTTGTTTAGGTTCGTTTCAAACACTGTGGTGTTCATTTTATGTTACCAGCAGTTCCTTTGTTTTCGAACAGCAGAGTATATTATAAACACCTTAGTAAAAAGGCCTGGGGAAATAGAACAAGATCATACAATGTTACCAGCAGTTAATGTTTTATGGTGTATGTTCTTGATTTATGTACGAAATTGTCATGTGTTTAAAGTATGAGGTCACGCAAAAGATCAATATTACAAATATTTCTAAACGAGTGGGAATGTACCCGCGCGTTGCAGCGGGGCTGCATTTTGTACAGCCTGTGTACGGGTTTTAGTATAAACTGCGAGAGTGTTTGCTCTCACGAGTTGCGGTGAAGGTGATTCTGTTTGTATTTTTACACGTATTTTAAAGCATTGTAGAGGATGTAAACTTGAGCCATTACAATACTTGTGTTCATATTTCATCTTATTGTGTTTATTGTTTTGTTTTGTTAGGCTACCCGCAACAGGGTCGTTTTAGTTGGTCGCGATCGAAATCGCACTCGATCGTCCCGTTGTAGCGATCGAGTCGCGGTTTGTTTTCCAGCAATTAGGTCGTAGGTACGATTGATTGTCTCTTGGCCACTGTTTGAAAAGTTACCATTATTTTTAAACTTTTTTTTATTTAAACTTTTATCCTTATAAAAACCCTATTTATTCAACTATTTTTCACACATATTAAACTTACAATTCTTCAAACTTCAATTTTTAATACCATATAAAATAATGAGTTCTCAAATGTCATGGACTACCGAAGAGGCGGTAGCTTTGTGTAAAGCTTGGGTGCACGTTTCGGAGAATTCCGGCGGTCAATATCGTAAGTCGAAAGGGCTTTAGGAGGAGGAACGTGAGTTCTTTTATCAGGAAACGGGTGAGCGAAAAAGAGGTTATGACTCAATTATCAGCAGATACAAAAATTCGATTCGTCATAAAGTTGGTCAATTTACCGCGATTTACAATTACGTCGTACGCAGGCACCCGGCTAGGACTTCTGAAAATAATCTTTATCAAGAAGCCGCATTTGAATATCACACTATTAGTTATATGGATTTTCCATCGTAGTTGGAAAATTCTAAAACAATGTCTCGCATGAAGCACCATTGAAATGCTACGCTTCTGTTATCCAGAAGTTTAAGTTTTTAAGTTTTAATATTTATTATTATTAATATGTTTCGTAATGTTTTTTTTATGTAATGTTTTTTATTTGGTGTAATGTTTTTTTTATATAATGTTTTTTATTTAATGTAATGTTTTTATTGAATAAATGTTTTTTGTTTTTGAATAAAAAAATTTAAAAAAATTAAACTAGGTCACTTTATTGGGGCAAATAGATCGCACTAGTTCGCAGGAGAGAGAAAGCTGAAAAATTAAGGTCGCAGTAGGTCGCTATTGCATGTAGCTTTAGTTTTAATGCTCGTCTAAGCACGCGATTTGAATATGAAAGATAAATTAAGTAATAATTTCGGTATTATAATTTTATGCATATTATATGTTTTTTAAAAACGTTTTATATGTTTGATTATGTTGTTTTACCGTGCACCGTGTAAATTAATATAGATTTATCTCAATTTTTATTTTTTAAATTTCATAGTTTTTTACTTTCGATATTAATTATTAATCAACAATCCATTTACATCAACCTTACACGTTCAGGATTTATAAATTAATGATTTGTAATGCTCAATATTATTTTATAAAACAGTATTAAATTTTTAATACTTGAATAGTTACGATGCTCATGGACCCACGCTTTTTACACGATTTTTTATTATGTGATAATATTAATTGATATTTTGTATAAATATTTGTTGCATAAAGGATTTAACGTTGTTTAACTAAAATGTTATTTATCATTTTCTAGATATTGTGTGTTTAGTAACACATAACGACTTTGAAAAAGTATATGTAGTTGTAATATGTAGAATACCTTCTATTTATTTTAATCTCACATCGATGTTTGAGGTCTTGCATCCATTCTGATATTTATATTCATGTTAATAATAATTTATATATATTACATTGCTTGACTTTGTTATGTGTCAAAATAAAAATACATAATAACTTGTGTTTTTATTTGAATATTTATAATCATGTGATTTGTTGATTTTTTAGTATAACATATATATTTTATTTTTTAAATATAAAGTTTAGAGGGTATAAAATTTAAGGGAGTATTTTGTTTATTTTATAAATTTACTAACATATATAGAAAAAATTAGGGATGAGCACAGTACCGGTACCGTAGCGATCCCGTACCGAATTAGTGGTACCGAATTTTTCCCGAGCATGAATTAATGGTACCGGCACCATACCGAACGAGATTCAGATATCGGTACCCGTACCGGGAAATCAGGATTTTTCTGTTTTTTTCGGAAATTTCCCGATTTGATACCAGTCATGTACCGAATTAGTGGTACCGAATTTTTTTCTCCTTATTTCATAGTACCGGTGCCGTACCGAACGGGATTCGGGTACCGGAAATCGGTATGGTTCCGGGATTCGGGTCCAAATGCTCATCCCTAGAAAAAATTATAAGTTTAAGCTTAAGTCCATCTAATTTACTTACAACCACTAAAGTTTCATTAATCATCTTCTCTTTTATTAAGTTTTTATTTTCATAAATTTGACACATATATTTTTTTGTGTTTTTATTAAATTTTTCCATCAAATTTTTTAATTTTGACTAAATTGAGTTCAATTTGACTTTTTTCGACCAATCACATTCCTCGATTTTACATATGTGTTAAAATCAAACAATTTGATTGGTATAATTATGATTTCTAATAACTTTCAGTTGTTATTAAAGTTTTCAAATAATCTAATTCTTTTATTATATATAAGATTAGGCATTCAAATACGACGCACTTTGAAATCTTTTTACGTTAGGCTTTTCTTTTACCTGTAGTGTTGTCCCTTTTTTTCGGTAGTAAAGAACAACAGTACTAAATAATAAACATGATCCTTCTATGGATTTCTATTATTACTAATGGTGAAATGTGTTGGTGAAGGTGTATCTTTCACCTATGTCGTGGGTTCCTTTTATACTAGAGGAAATCCTAATTGGCATTTACATCAAAACGTGTAAAGGTGATATGCATATCTATCCCTAAGATAACTCATGCATATTGCTATCTCTAACTAACTATTTTATTATCCCGAACTTACTATTTCATAGACCAAGAGTAACTATTACTCCTATCAGTAATAACCACATACAATACAGCCGTAGGAAGTACTACTACTCCTACCAGTAGGAACTTCATACCTACTAGTAGGAAGAATTCCATAACCACGAGTAACTAAAAATTACATTATCCTTAACAAAGAGTGTGTAGAAACTAGAAGAGGGGGGGGGGGGGGGGGGGGGGGTTGAATAGTTTCTTATAATTTACTTGTTAAAAGGTGGTTTTCAAAAAATCCTTTTTCAAAAACTTAGGCTTGAGAAAATATGTGAAATCTTCTTATGCACAATATGAACAATGATAGTGTAGTTAAGCTAATACTAACAAATGTATATGCACAAATAATAAAGAATGATAGTGTAACTAAGCTAATACTAACAAATGTATATGCACAAAGAATAAAGAATGTAAAGAGTTAAGGGTAAAGAAAGATCAAACCGAACACCAAGGATTTATAGTGGTTCGACAACGAAGCTCACTCCTCGTTCCTACTCCACTCCTCGAGTACTCCTTACTCGAGTTCACTACACAACAAGCTCCTTATGGTGGAGAAAACCGTACACGTCGCTTAACTAATTTCCGACTCTAAGCTAAAAGTCGAGCCCTAATCGTAGCTAGGACCAATCTACACAACTATACTTAGTACATACACAACTTCCAAATAGACACAACTACTTGGATCTTCACAACTATGACACAACTACAAATGTATAAAATTAGATCTTCAATGGATCTCTGGTGGTGGACTCAACACTTCACAAGGATATTGTTCTTCTCTTTGCACTTGGAGAGGAAGGGATGGAAGGACAAGATTCACTTCTTAAACAAGTAGTAATCAAACAAATGATCAAAGATTTGAGTGATTAAAGAAGAGTGTTTGAATCTGGAAATAGATGTGCAAAAGAGGTGAGTTGAAAAGCTGAGAATGGTCCACTATTTATAGGACAAGAAGGCCAACGACTATATCTGCCCGCGGTACCTTATCTTAGCCCGCGGTTCCTTATCGATAAGGAACCGCCCAGGGGCTAAGGTACCACCGGACTAGACTCCGCTCCCTTTTTGTCTTTTAGTGGTGGAGGTCATATCTGGCTTAAAAAATATCCTGATAGAATATTCCTAACCAAATAAGAATATGCCATTTTCAAATTTTCAAATAATTAATTTAATAAAATATTTCTTAAAAAGGAAGTTTAATAAAAACTTGTCACACTTAATAAAAAGTGAGTTTTAAGAAAAGATTAAATCACTTGATCACTTGATTAAGGTTAGTACTTTGTTGGAGCATAATTTGGCTAGGCCGGTCTGACGACTCTCAACTGGGCTTTTGCCCGTATAAAAATTAAAGTTCGTATTCTCGGTATCTTAACGAATTGATCTAGGCTCTCTATGTGACTCAGTCGTTCTTTGGTGAAACAAATATTTTTGGTTGTTTTAAAATAAAAGTGCAAAACTTTAAAGTAAAAGTGCGTTAAAGTAAATCTAAGTCTAATTAAAATAAAAGTGCAAGTATTTAAAAGCGTGACTGAAATTAAAGGGCACTAAAGTAAATGACGTAAACTTAAATCTACCTAAGGCAATCTTAAAACGCGACTAATACTTAAACTAAGGCAAAACTATAATAAAGCTAAGGCAATTAATGCAATTAAAATAAAAGACAGGAACAATAAAGCTTAAAAATAAAAGACAGAAAATTAAAAAGAAAAACCAGAAAGAACCTGACAAGAAACTTCTTGATTCGGAAGTTTAAAACTTCCGAATGAACTAGCTTGACTTGGAACTTTTTAAGTTCCGAATGAAACAGGCTTGGTTCGGAAGTTTTGGCTTGACTCGGAACTATTTCCTTCCCTTGATCCGGAACTTCGTTCGGAAGATATTGATCCGGAACTTTTGCCCTTGGTTCGGAACTTTCGAATTGATCCGGAACTTTTGAGAATTTCCGAATGAACAGCCCTTGGTTCGGAACTTTGGAGTTCCGAATGAACGCTCACTGATCCGGAACTTTTGGAGTTCCGAATGAATTGCTTGATCCGGAACTTTTGAGTTCCGAATGAATGATTCTTGAGTCGGAAGTTGTCCTTCGTCCGGAAGTTTGAGACTTCCGAATGAGTGATGCTTGAGTCGGAAGTTGTCCTTCGTTCGGAACTTTGAAAGTTCCGGATGAAGCCCTTGATCCTGAACTTTGAAGTTCCGAATGAAAGAACTCTTGGCTCGGAAGATTTCACCTGGAAAGATCAGAAACACAAACAAACTCCCCCGAAGAACAAGGGATCACAGAAACAAGGAAGATAACACAGATTTAACCAAAATCAACACAAACGATTTAATAAAACTATCAATGAAACAACAGTAAACATAAACAAACAGTTAAAATCAATAAAACAAACAAATTTAACCACAATAATTGAAAACCCACTTGATCAAAATAAAGAACATGAACATGAACACAACATAAACATAACAAATCAAAGATTGAGAAAGGTAGATAGGAGATTAACAAGATAAAATAAAGATTGACAAGAATTAAAATGAAAACTTACTTGGAATTAAATGGTAATTAAGGTGTAAAACATGTATTTAAAGTTGACAAGAAAAGTAAATGACAAGGTAATTAAAGGTGGAAGGACTAATTGTCACTATTATCCAACAAAATGAAAAGTGATTAATACAAAAGTATATATAGGGGAGGATTAGGAAGCTTCCTCCCCTCCTTCATTTCTTCATAATTGCGTCATTAGGCCCTTAAGCATATAATCTTCATTAATTGCACCATTAGTCCTTTTTCCTTCTAATCTTCTTTAAACTTGGACTCTAATGACTTGTGGCTTGGGATTTCTTTTGAACTCGTCTTTAAATTCTTCAATAAAATAGACTTGAATTCTTCGGCTTTTGATAAACTTCCGTCTTTTGACTTTTTCTTCGATAAATCTTCAGAATTGGTCTTGGACTTCCGTTCTTTTTGCACTCTTGACTTCTTGACTCCGTCTTTCATCTTTTTCTTCAATAAAAGTCCGTAAATTCCCGTGAATTTCCGTGTTTTCTCCACTTTTCACCTTTTCGTCCTAAATCACAACAAAAACACAAACCACGCATAATTCCGACATAAAAGATATAAAATACACGTTTTGGTCCGGTTATTATTGTAATTAAGTGGTAGAAAGGATGGGTGTTTACACACCTATCAACTCTCCTGGGTCGTTCATCGTCTTCCCGGGTTCTGAGTAATGCTGCAAACAAAGGTAAACCGGTTAGACGTAGACCCGAGGCCGGAGCCCCGGGGTCCACCTCCGACGGTCAAGTTAGTATTGATCGATATATTGTATAAGAGGTGTGGTTGAGAGAGAGAACCTGATTTTAATGAGACCCCTACCCCTGTTTATATAGGCTTAGGGTTTCTTGTAGGATAAGTAAGGTGTATATGGGTCGTGGGCCTGTTGGGCCGGGCCGAATACCGACTGTACGTCGACATGTCCCCCAGTCTAGTATGATATGGTCCATGATCATGTTATGCTAGACTCATTCGTGTATCATGCTCACTAAACAACCGCGTGCGACTTACTGCTAGGACATCCTCGTGAGTTGCCCGTAACATATGGTTCCACTCGTAAATGGACTACCTTTCAGCAAAAAGATAATGGGTTGGGATCGCGAATAGTGAGCATAGCCACTACACGCCATCATGTCCCCCCAGTCTAGTATGCGAGGTTGTCACCGAGGTTACTAGACTTTAGACCATATCCGCTACCTGTAAGCATATCCACATCGAAAGAAATGGGAAAACATGTATACGTAAGACGGGTGGTTGTGCTCGAATGCTTGGTTTCCCGTGTTTAGACGGTAAGGACCCCGTAAGAAGAAAACGTGTTTCTATAGCCGGGGTAACACTGGCATTGACAAGGTATCATTCTTATTCATCTCTAACGTGAGGATGATAAGAAGTTTTTGTAAAGGTGGAGGTGGAACCCGTATGCTGCATCGTCAACATCTGAAGGCGTACTTCTTATACCCACTAATGATGCAACATAATGCGAATATTTCATTCGCCTTAAGGCCAACAGAAGACGTACCTCTGTGGCGAGGTTATGCGGATATCACATCCGTCTTGCGGCCACGACATCTGATAATGAATGCAAAAAATTTACTATGGTTTTTCCTGAACTAGACGTAGTTGATCAGGCTCCGTCTAATCAAGGCCAAACAATATAAACTTTGGAAAAATCACTCCATGGCCGGGTAAAGTAATTCATCGCGGAAGACGTACTTCCGCAACAAAGATACTTGCCAACGGAAGACGTACTTCCGCGACAAAGATAATGAGCCAACAAAAGAGGTACTTTCGTGGCGAAGATATGAGCACGTGGAAGAATATTTCTACGGCGAAAGATAATGAGCCAACGAAAGAGGTACTTTCGTGGCAAAGATATGAGCACGTGGAAGAATATTTCCACGACGAAAGATAATGAGCCAACGAAAGAGGTACTTTCGTGGCAAAGATATGAGCACGTGGAAGAATACTTCCACGGCGGAAGATAATGAGCCAACGAAAGAGGTACTTTCGTGGCAAAGAGGTGAGCACATGGAAGAATACTTCCACGGCGAAAGATAATGCGCCAACGAAAGAGTTACTTTCGTGGCAAAGATAATGAGCCCATGGAAGAATACTTCCACGACGAAAGAGAATGAGCCCGTGGAAGAGATACTTCCACGGCGAGAATAATAAGCATGTGGAAGAGACACTTCCACGGCGAGAATAATAAGCACGTGGAAGAGATACTTCCACGGCGAGAATAATGAGCACGTGGAAGAGATACTTCCACGGCGAAGACAAGAAGCACGTGGAAGTATACTTCCACGACGAATATAATGAGCACGTGGAAGAGATACTTCCACGGCGAAGACAAGAAGCACGTGGAAGAATACTTCCACGGCGAATATAATGAGCACGTGGAAGAGATACTTCCACGGCGAAGATAATAAGCCCGTGGAAGAGATACTTCCACGGCGAAGATAATAAGCACGTGGAAGAGATACTTCCACGGCGAAGACAAAAAGCACGTGGAAGGAATACTTCCACAACGAAGACAATAAGCCAGTGGAAGGAGTACTTCCACGGCGAAAACAATAAGCACGTGGAAGGAATACTTCCGCGGCAAAGACAATAAGCCAGTGGAAGGAGGACTTCCATGGCGAAGACAATAAGCACGTGATAGAGATACTTCCACGACAAAGGATAATGAGCACGTGGAAGAGATACTTCTACGGCGAAGACAATAAGCCAGTGGAAGGAGTACTTCCATGGCGAAAACAATAAGCATGTGGAAGGAATACTTCCACAGCGAAGACAATAAGCCAGTGGAAGGAGGACTTCCACGGCGAAGACAATAAGCACGTGGAAGAGATACTTCCACGGCGAAGGATAATGAGCACGTGGAAGAGATACTTCTACGACAAAGATAATACGCCATTGGAAGAATTACTTCCACGGCGAAGATAATAAGCACGTGGAAGAAATACTTCCACGGCAAATGATAACGAGCACGTGGAAGAATACTTCCACGGCGCATGAATAAGACAACGGAAGAGATACTTCCGTGGCAAAGGCATAAGCCAATTGGAAGAGATACTTCCATGGCGCAGAAACAAGCGCGCAGAAGGAGTACTTCCGCGTTGAAAGAATAAGCCAATGGAAGAGATACTTCCATGGAAAATGAATAGGCGCGCAGAAGGAGTACTTCCGCGACGAAGGAATAAGCCAATGGAAGAGATAATTCCATGGAGCAGAAATAAGCACGCGGAAGGAGTACTTCCGCGGCGAAGGAATAAGCAAATGGAAGAGATACTTCCATGGCGCATAAATAAGCACGCGGGCGGCGAAGAAATAAGCCAATGGAAGAGATACTTCCATGGAGCAGAAATAAGCACGTGGAAGGAGTACTTCCACGGCGAAGGAATAAGCCAATAGAAGAGATACTTCTATGGCGCAGAAGTAAACCGGTAGAAGGCGGACTTCCGCGGCAAAGGAATATCTAAAGATATTTGTGTGACGTGCACATAAATAGTGGTATTAGTATACCCTAGTAGCCCCCCCCCCCCAAGTTTAATGGTGCTACACTAGATTAGTAGTATAAAACTTAATCAAGTATTCAAAAAATTACGATAACGTAGACCAGCGCGAATGGACGTACCATAGCCGCATACTAAAGATAGAAATTAGGTTCGAATGTGCGAACCAACACGGATGGGTCGTGCCATAACCGCGAATTGTCACATAGTATAAGATGTATCTTAACTAACTTATGGGATGAGCTATGCCATTATGTGCGGCGTACCGCTACTACCATAAGGACGGTCAAAGTTTTGACAAAATGTTGTTAGACGTGCACAGTGTGTCTTTTGCAAGTCCATCATGAGTCATGTGCTTTGTGTAACTTACTACAACGTCTTGATAGCAAGGTGTCTAACAAGGATACATGATCCGTGGTCGTTGGGTTTGCAACCCTCTTACACGACAAGTTGAATTATTAGGTTCACTCAATCCTCTTATTTCGCTTGGGAACGATATGTACATGTACGCCCGTAGGCAGAAGATATCCGAGTGTACGGACTATCACGGATGAACGTACCATGACCGCGAATGACAAATAAAATATATTATTTAAAGAAAATATATGTAATATATCTTACCGATATAAAAGATATATATAATATCTTTTATAAATTAATAATATCAGAATATATTATCTCTGAATAGAAAAAAGATAAATAATATCTTGTAGTAATTTAAATGATATATGTAATATCCTTTTTAATATAAACAATATATCCGAACTTTCGGATTAATTACGAAAGATGCGGCTCATGACCGTAGTAAAAAAATATGACTGAACATACAGATAAGCACGGCTGGACATACCATGGCCGCGAATAAAAAATATAAATCATTGCTGAATGCGCAGACGAGTGCGGATGAACGGGTCATGACCGCAAATAAAAAAGGTCGGGTCGCGACACAATTCTAATAGCTGCGCCACGGCATATACGAAAAATATAGTAAACAACTCGAAAGATATATGAATTTATTTACCGAATTAAAAGATAAACTTAATATCTTTTATCGATATATTAAATTTTGATAATATATTTATTTTTTAGAAGATATCTATACCAAATTTAAAATATCTTTCTATAAATTTGAAAGATATGTTTACCGTCTTTTATTAATATAGACAATATGGTCGAGCGTGCGGACGAACGCAAAAGTATGCGTCTCTTGACCGCAGTTAAAAAATATGTTTAATCATACGGACTATCGTGAAAAGAAGCCGCGGATACGAAACAGAAAAAGTTGCAAATAGATTGCGTAGGAAAATATATCTTTGACATATTATACCTATCAAATATACCAAAAATCTTTGAGATATCTACGTATCAAATATATACCAGTCTTTCAAATTATGATGATGTATCATAGTTTTTTGGTGCTACTATCTAGGTAGCATAACAAAATATACTTGTCAAATTATGATCAAGTGTTTTAAACCTTTTTGTGATATTTTTAAAAGATCATATATCAGTCCAATATGAAACTGTTGCAATAGTTTGCTATACAACATGCTAGGTGTTATATAAGCCCATTAAAATAGAATATACTTTTGCTATATAGTATATGTACGAGTAAACTTGCTACAGAGGTTTGTAAAAAATATGCTATGTATCATGCGCCAATTAAATAAAAGATTTGCAAACATGTATTTACGAGCGGAACATACCCAGAAACAATCTGTCTCTTAAGAACTTACTCGTACCATACAAAAAAGGGTTTAGAATTACCGATTTTTGGTTCTGACGAGAACACGAAACATAGTTTAGTCGTGGTCCCACGAATGGCGCCAACTTGTTAGAGCATAATTTGGCTAGGCCGGTCTGACGACTCTCCTGGGTCGTTCATTGTCTTCCCGGGTCCTGAGTAATGCTGCAAACAAAGGTAAACCGGTTAGATGTGGACCCGAGGCCGGAGCCCCGGGGTCCAGCTCCGACGGTCAAGTTAGTATTGATCGATATATTGTATAAGAGGTGTGGTTGAGAGAGAGAACCTGATTATAATGAGACCCCTACCCCTGTTTATATAGGCTTAGGGTTTCTTGTAGGATAAGTAAGGTGTTTATGGGTCGTGGGCCTGTTGGACCGGGCCGAATACCGATTGTACGTCGACATACTTGTTTATCCATACCTTAAGTGAAAATGGGTAAAATGAAAAATACTTGAACTCAAGAATTCGTTTTTCGTTGTTTTCGTAAATGCTTGTTTTTACATATTGTCGTAATCAAAACAAAGCGAGACCGAAAAATGCAAGTAACGTTTTTAGGCATTTATTGCATTAACAATCTCCCCCTTTTTGATTCCGACAATACATAAACTCAATCACACAAAAAAACAAGATTTTCGAAGACGAGTTTATTCATTTCTCCCCCTTTATCGAAGCAAAAAGGTTGCACAAGTCGGTGTTGAAGAGACGGAATTTGCAAAGACTCCCCCTTGGTGCTTACTCCCCTAGCTTGGGGCACCGAGGAATCGAGATATGGTGACAAGCTACATAGAAGGGTTAGTTGAACAAAAGAAACAACCAACAATATATAGCAATAGGTCACAAAAAATAAAAGAGAAGAAAACACAAAGACAAAGATCCAAGATAGGTTACTAAAAGATCACCATACAAAGAAGTATGGAAAAAGAAACAAGCCAAAAGCATAAATCTAATCCTAGTTATTCTAGAATTCTAAGATTTGCTTGAAGTTGGTGTCTTGTGGATAAGCAACTAATGCTTATATGAAAGGCAAGGTAATGGCGGAGGGTGGTGGTGGTGGGTTGTTAGAGATCTCATAATCATAGTGAAGAGGAGGCTTGATTAAGAGACTCTTGATGTAGCTCAACTCCTCATAGATGTGTGCCATAGCAAGATGTTGATATTGACAACATTGACAATATGTTCTATGGTGCATGACATTATCATGAGAAGGTGGAAGAACACTAAAGGGTGGTGGTGGAAGAAAAGAAGTTCCACAATCAACATTTTTGGTAGGAGAAATGTGATTAAGAGTGTTCTTGGGTGGGTTTGGATTGTAATGGTTTTTGGGTGAGTTGGGATTGAAAGCAATTGGTGAAAATGGAGGAGATTCAAGGCTTTCATTAGGAGAATAAGACATTTTGGATGTGAAGTAATGCAAAATGCTTATGGTTTAAATAGGGAAGGCTTAGGGTATTTTTGGGGTGGTCAAAGGGTTTGAAACAAAGATTCTCAAAAATGTTGGAGCAAATCTGGAGTTTCAGACAAAAACCCAAAAAAGGAAGGCACTATAGGCGGTTCCTTAGCTAGGCTGGCGGTACCTTATCAATAAGGTACCGCGGTTCACATATGAAACCGCCTGCAGAGGCAGTGTTTGGTGTTTGGAGGAAGATTTTTCAGCAAATCTTATTTTTCTAGTCTAACTTATCATAGGGATGTGCTTAAAAGCAAAGATAGACAAAGAAAACATATGCAAACTTACCAAATAGAGATTTGACCAAAATACATGGATTAAAAATCGATGTAGGAGGTGTGTAAGACAAGACCTTAAGTCATGACACAATGATCCTCCATGATTTTATCTTGTTCTTGCTATGTTTGAGAGAATCATACATATGAATTATGTAAGCTCTAGATTAATAGCGAGAATCTATGAAAAATCGTTTTTAGATTGAATTAACAATTTCAAACGAATTTCTCAACCATTTTCGAAAGAGACTTTGAGAATTTTGAAAAGGAGAAGAAAGGGTTTTTCAAAAAGAGTTTGGAAGACTCAATGACTCAAAGTGGTAAAAGAAAAAACACAAAAAGAAAGGAAATTAAGGAAGATGTTCCATTAATCCTAGACCTAGACGCAAGTAATTAAAAGGTTCCCTCTTAAGTGGCTTAGTGAAGATGTCGGCTAAGTTGTCCTCGGAGGGTACCTTCTCAATTGAAATGTTCCCCTTTTGAACATTATCCCTAAGGAAATGGTGTAACACCCCCAAATTTATACAACTTAATACAGCGGAAGACTAGTTGGTGTTACGGGATAGCACATTACTCACATCATAGACAACACATAAAAATAGCGTCGTTTAATAATAAATCATTTCCATTCATAAACATCAAAGTTACATCGGTCCCAAGTCATTATATTTTATACAAAGTTTTACAAAGTATTTGAATGGAAAAATATTGTTTAAGTGCGGGCCATGAATTCTTGTTGTCTTCCCGAGAATTACCTTCAAGTACCTGAGATAAAACATGTTAAAAGAAAAGGTCAGCGATAACGCCGAGTGAATTCATAGAGTTTAATAAATTCCATCAATATAATATCAGTATAAAATTATTACTGAAAATCATTTTGTACAAATCGTTTTGATAGGCCATGAAATAGCCAAAATCATTTTATACAAATCCTTATCGAAATTCATAATATAGGCATTTGCCTTAAAAATTATTATACGAGCCAATGTCGTAAAAACATCATACAATACGTTTTACAACGTTGTATAGATTAAATAAAAACCGTTATATGAATATGGTTATGAAAACCAAAATACAAACATAATATCAATAGTATGACCCTGTATTGCTAGTCAGGCAATACATCGTAATTCGGAGCGTCTATTAGTATTTCGTAAATTTTGGATTATTATAAGCCGCATGACATTGTTACCTTACTAAACCAACAACGGGTAGCTAACCCGATACCAATTTTGCCCATCTAAAGTAGCGTGTCGTCACAAAGGTCACGCTATGGAAATCTTCTCATACATAAATTCGCTTACCAATCAATGTGGCACGACGGGGATCAACCGTCAAGGCGCGAACTGGGGTGATCGTCCCCAAATAGTACTATTAAATGCATAAGCGTCTACCAACTCCCGGTAGTTCACAATTCATGCTAATGGGACTTTTAGTGACATAACCTAACTTTAATAATCCATTTAATTTCATCTATCGGGTCCTTTAATCATTTATCGGGTCATACAATCGGGTCATTCAATCATTCGGGTCCAAAATCAATAAACAAACAATCGGGACAAATGGTGTCCTATTTAATAAAAACTAACATGTTATCTCCCTCGCGGGTTTATAAAACATTTATAAAAACATTTAAAAGAGTGCGAGGCTATGAACTCACGTTGATGTGGGAAGGCGGGTTATCGGCAATTCGGATGTACGATACGTGCTTCAATCACGGAAACCTAGACAAATAATAATCGGTCTTAGAATCATGTCCAATGACTTTATAAAAATAGCAATTATGTATACATATGATGATTATATATATATGATGATCAAGTGGGTTTACATATCCTCATTTACTCATTTTAGAGTTATGTGTTGATAACTTTTATACTAGTTTACTAGTTTTACCTATGTACGTGTTTTAAGTCCAATAAACTTATTATGAGTTCTTTAACTCTTATTAGTCCATTTTATACTTATATGATCAGTGTTTACACCTTACAAGTTGGGTCCAAAATGGGTTAATCCCAATAAGGTCTTTTTATGAGTGTTTAACTTATTTAGTCCAATTATTAGCCCAATGTGTTTACTTAGCTCGTTAATGTCCGTTTGTCCTATAGTTCGGGTTTTTATCGGTTTTTACTTGTTATACATGTCTATATATCAGTATATAAGTTTTATAAAGTTTTCACTAGACGGGTCCAAACATCTAAGTTTTATTTAACAAAAACGTTAATTTTACGGTATTAGCCGAAAAAGTCGTAAAAATCATGTTTATAGTTTTTATAACTTATAAAACATAACAAGTTACCATTTTATAAAATATCCACTTATTTATCATTGTACATATTTATATAAATAAAATCCAAGAGTTAGTGGGTTTTAACTTTACATTTTATACAATATAATTTTTGAGTGCTTATATAATAGTATTATACTTTATTTTCCAAAATCTGATTTTTATCTTCACTTTCACCAAAACTGCCATATCTTGAGTTCTATATGGAGATAGAAGCTCAAATTTTTATCACATAAACTAGATGATATGTGATACATTTAACTCTTCTATAGCTACTGTTGAATCATCATATAAATATTTTCTAAAAATCGTCCAAAACAGTAACTTCAGATTTATACCCTAAACTTGTTTTGATCATATCTCACTCATTACAATGATTCCATTGCATGGCCAACTCTCACATGTGTACAAGACATATAGCTTACTGTAAGTGGATTCTACTTCATCACTTTATCAGTTTATAACATGTTTCTTTACTGTTTTATACAGCCATGTAATTTAAACAAGATTTTAACCTTGTTTCTTATGGTTTTTCACCTTTTTAATCATGTTTATCAACAACAAATCCCCACATAACATTTTTATCATCATATAATCATCATATACATATACAATAGGAAATAAAATACATGTTTACATAATCAAATTAACAAGAAGATGAGGAGGACAATCTTTATACCACCATGATGATGTAGGTTGATCAATACATGGATTTTTGATGGAGAAACTTGTGATGCACCAAGACCATCTTCATGACCACCATGCTTCATGAACTCCTTGTGGAAAATCAGCCCCAAGACACCATGAATACTCCTCCTTGGATGTTATAACTTGCACCAATCTTCATCTTTTTGAATGGAGATTAACATATGTTAATTATAACATATGTTTTGTGGTTAAATTTTGTATGAAATGGGTGTTTGAAGATGAATATGGGACAGCCAAAATGAGATTAGAGAGAGAGATGTAGCTAGTTTGCATGAGTGGAATGAGAAAAGTGGTTTGTGTTGGTGGTTTTGTGAAGTGGAAAGCTTCATTGTGAAGCTAGTTAGACAAGTGTCTAACTAGTAAGCCAAAGGTGGTGTGGTGTACACATTGTGCCGTCCCATGTAAGCTAGTGGGGTGGGACAATGTGTTTTGTCCCATCTCACTAGTTTACGGGTATTTCTCGATTCTAGTTTTCTCGATTTGCGTGCCCTCGGGTCGTTTTACGAAAAACGTTTTTATAAATTATGAATCACCGTCACAAAACAAATCTAATAAAAATTGTCTCATCAAAAACGGAGTTCGAAAACGTAAATACGTAATCCTAGGGTTTCCGGTTTAGTCGTAAAGGACGTTAAAATAAAATCGTAAGTCCTAATCTCTTCTCGTAAATTTGTGAGTTTATAAACTAACACAAATTTAAAACTCCAAAATAATATTCACGGACAAATTTATTTTCTGAAATGTCGGACTGTCGCCAAAGACGGTGTATGTAAATGTAAGCACATAACGTAGAATCCTCCGGTTTAGACGTAGTCGATGCTACTCCAAGACGTAAATCCAAATTTCTTCCCAAAAATAAGTGAGTTCATATTGTAACATTAAAATAATATTTTCAATTAATATTTGAGAATAAAATATCAATCGTAAATTGACGGATTGTCACAGCATTTACCCCTAAACAGGATCTTTGTCCCCAAAGATCATCTTACCTTACTACTCGCTTCTTATAGAGTTAAAGCCATGTGGGTATTTCCTCCACATTCGGTCTTTTCTTACAAGTGCAATCCATTATAATACGCGAGTTTCATCAAACATAACTACGGGAATAAGATCAGGCTAAATGTTGACTTACTTTCTCTATCCATGATGTTCACGGGTTTTTGATGAATGCAACTTTTCGCCGATCTAAGCTCTATTAAGAATAATCAGAATTTCACTTGATAGATATTCCATCAAGTTCGATTTACGAAACATAATTCACGCAGTTCTTGAAGTCCTAGGGTAGATCCAACTTATATGCCTTTCAATCCCAACTTTTACATCATCTCAATGATCCCAAACAACGGGGACTTATATCCCATGATTTGTCAGATCATGAATTCATTTTTCCCAAGGTTAAAAATTGTGGCATAACTTCGCTACCCATTTGGCACTTCAAGATCTACACTTCGTATTCACATATCCTCTTGCCCACTACCGGCATAATCAGATCCTAATTTCAACAATCATTTCAGATTTCGCGGGTCGGGTATTCTGTAAGGTTAGGTTCGCCATCATAGGAAACCTTAAACCTAAAAGACATGTCCAACTCACAATGGGTGTATGTCGGATGTCTTCATCTCAATTCTTGCTTACAGATGCTCTAAGATAGATCCTAACAAGATTCGATCTCAATCCTAACACGATGATTATCAATGATAATCTCTCCAAAGGAAAACGAACTTACGGTCTATTACCAAAGGTCAATCATTCAAACATAAAACAACACTTATAGTATTTTGTATCGTTACTTTACCTCGTCCCTTCGATTTGGGGTGGTACATAGTACTCTCATCAAGATTCGTTCACATTGACTTCTGAGCAAATCTCTAGAAATTCGATGCGAAGCGAGGATCTTGATAGAGATGATCGATACGGCACACCATGTTTACATAACTCTTGCATTTATCATTAACGGGAATGATATTAGCAGATTTGGTCAGTCTGTCGACGATGAGCCAAATCGAATTAAATCCAGATGATGACCTTTGCAATAGCTAGATGTTTACTAATGTATGTGGCGATGTCTGCCTTCATAATTGTCATTAGTACAACTTATTCAGACAAGGATACTTTTAGTCAAAAATGACATACATATAATACTTATACTTACAAATTCCAACATAACTATATCTCACAATCTCCATATTTAGGCAACCACAAGTGGCCTTTAAAATATTTACTGCTATCGGCTTCTCAATTCTAATGGTTCACATTAGCCGCGAAGCCCTTTTTATTATTTATATTATCCTTCTTACAAATATCGCTCATATTTTAAATTTTTCGGCAATTTATTTTGCTCCTTCATTATTAAGGAACATGTCCTAATTGGTTCTTTATCTTTTCTACATAATGCATCGGTATCTATATTTACTTCTCATGATGATATAATTATCATGTCCACAATTCACTCAGATATTCTTTCTATATTAAGTGTCAGTAATTACGTTCACCTTTCTTGAAGAAATAAATAATCATAACTGTATTTATTCAAAATTCTTTCTTCATATTCTTTATGTTTCAGTTTCGTCTCAACTATCATTTTTATCAGTTTTTCTCAATCCGGCGTCTAAAGCGTCGATAATTATTATAATTAATTAAATAATTATTAGTTAATTTTTATAAATCGTAAACGTAAAAGTTTTAAATTTCTTAGTTCGACCAATTATATAAAATGTTCAAAATAAATTTGAATTTAATTAACAAGATTTTTGTTGATTTATCGAAAATATTTAATAAGATTTCGTAAATGTTCGAGAAACCTTTGTTTATACTTTGGTCAAAGTTTTATTATTTGAAAAGCAAAAATTATCGTTTCAAATTTTAAGTCATGGTTTAAATGGTTTTCCTTAATCCTTTTTAAGTTATCTGGAGGTATACACAAACATTTACCCCTAAACAGAAGTTTAGTTAAATGGTTTGTGTATAAGGGAATAATCCCTTTAAAAATCCTTTGTTAAAACATTTGTCAAAACATATTTCCATTTATTTTTGGTAAAATCCAAAGTCTTAAAAGGGCTCTTAATTTTTGAAGAGTCAATTTATATTCCATTAACCTTTTAATCACATAGTCAAATCATGTAAAGGTTCAAGTCTTTAATCACGTGTTAATTATTCAAGGTTCAGGTTTTCATTGTTCAGCCAATTCAGGGCAATTTATAACTAATTATTAACTCATTCTTATTCATATAAATAAACAAATAAATGGTCCTTAATGATCACGAGCATGAATTTATCAAATTACAGTCTACACACGCGATTCATCATAATTATGAATACTACATGTGCATTGTCAATCCAAACGACATCACGTGAAACTCATAACGTTCATCACAAGTTTGGGATGTGATGATTGGAATAGATAATCTTCTTCGCATATGCGAAGTTGATAATAACCATGCCGTGGATCAAATCTTTAAAACATACGCTAGAACCTTGTAAATGATCGAACAAATCTTCCATTTCGAGTTATGGATATCGTTTTCGATTGTCAATTTACTCAGTCACAGTAATCTATAAATATAAGGAATGATAACACCATAGCTCTTCAGGATGACAGGCTTGGTATAATAAAATCTTTCTCCGACAACTCTCTCAGTTGTACGGTAATTTCTTAAATTCAGATGGTGCTGACGTACAATGCACATGCCACGGGTGCAGCACCGGTTATATAATCAATACCAAATTCTACTTGCCTTGATGGCGAAAGTCTAGGTAATTTACCAACAAATACTTACTAAAGTTTCAGATAACAGAATTATCTTTTCAATAAATTCATATTAAGTTCTTTCTAGTACATACACAACTTCCAAATAGACACAACTACTTGGATCTTCACAACTATGACACAACTACAAATGTATAAAATTAGATCTTCAATGGATCTTTGGTGGTGGACTCAACACTTCACAAGGATAGTGTTCTTCTCTTTGCACTTGGAGAGGAAGGGATGGAAGGACAAGATTCACTTCTTAAACAAGTAGTAATCAAACAAATGATCAAAGATTTGAGTGATTAAAGAAGAGTGTTTGAATCTAGAAATAGATGTGCAAAAGAGGTGAGTTGAAAAGCTGAGAATGGTCCACTATTTATAGGACAAGAAGGCCAACGGCTATATCTGCCCGCGGTACCTTATCTTAGCCCGCGGTTCCTTATCGATAAGGAACCGCCTAGGGGCTAAGGTACCACCGGACTAGACTCCGCTCCCTTTTTGTCTTTTAGTGGTGGAGGTCATATTTGGCTTAAAAAATATCCTGATAGAATATTCCTAACCAAATAAGAATATGCCATTTTCAAATTTTCAAATAATTTATTTAATAAAATATTTTCTTAAAAAGAAAGTTTAATAAAAACTTGCCACACTTAATAAAAAGTGAGTTTTAAGAAAAGATTAAATCACTTGATCACTTGATTAAGGTTAGTACTTGTTTATCCATACCTTAAGTGAAAATGGGTAAAATGAAAAATACTTGAACTCAAGAATTCGTTTTTCGTTGTTTTCGTAAATGCTTGTTTTTACATATTGTCGTAATCAAAACAAAGCGAGACCGAAAAATGCAAGTAACATTTTTAGGCATTTATTGCATTAACAGAGTGTCTAGGAATACACTGGAAAAACCAGACACGTTTATACCAAATGACTTTAGGAGTACTCCTTCTAATCCATTTCCAAACCTCCAAAATGCTAAAATTCGTCTCTTTACCCTTATTATTAACCCACACTACTTTGTCAGCAACATTATCACTAAGATTAGGAACTCGATTATCAATAAAATCTTTAAACTCAACTAACCATTCCTTAGGCCACTTCCAAGCACTTCCTCTAATCATATCCTTAACTTTAGCACAAGGACTAAGGTGAGCTTGAGTAATAGTCCATTGATTGATATTCATACACAAAGGGCTTTTATCATACCAGCTATCAAAACAGAAATTACAAAATCTACCATCACCAATTCGGGTAAACAAAAATTGCCTAAGCATATCTTTGAGGTCCACAATTTGTTTCCAACACCAATGGGTTTGATTCTGGGTAACAATAACCCAAACACTCTTTCTTTTGAGCCAAGCTATGTTGATCCATCTTACTCATATAGATTCCTTATTACTCAGATTATTCTATAAATGCATAGCTATCAATGCCATGTTCCAATCATGAAGAGGCTCTAGGCCAAGACCACCTTGACTCTTAGGCATACAAATGTCTATTCAAGAAACACTAGTTATGAACTTGTTATCATCACCCCCAGACCACATAAAGGACTTAAATAACTTGTCAATAGTATCAAAAACATTAGAAGGAAGTACAAAAATAGAAGCCTAATAAACCTGTAGAGAGGCCAGGACAGATGCAATAGGCTGAAGCCTACCATCATAAGAAAGATTCTTGTTCCTCCAATCATTAATCTTCCTTATCACATTGTCAATTAAGAAAAGACAGTCCTCCTTATAAAGTCTCCTAGAGGTCAAAGGAACCCATAAGTACTTTGTAGGCAAAACTCCCTCATTGAAAGGCACGAACATGATAATTTTGCTCTTGACATAATTAGACACACTCCCAAAATACACAATGCTTTTAACCATACTATGATAAAGACCAGATCTTATAGTGAACTCATCAAGAGCCCTTCTAAGGATAGAAGCAGACACTGCATCACCATTACACAGCAAAATCAAATCATCTGCAAAACAAATGTGAGTGATTCCTAATTCTTTGCACCCCCAATGAAACTTGAATCTTTTATCCATACTAATATGCCTCTTCACGATAAGATTAAAAACCTCCATGAAAATAGTAAAAAGGTAGGGTGAAACAGGATCACCTTGCCTCAATCCTCTTTTGGTCTTAAAGAACCCACAAAAGTCACCATTAACATTGATAGAGAATGATGCAGTAGAGAGACAAGTCAAAATCCAGTCAACCATATTCTTATGGAGACGAAACAACTCCAAAGAAAGTATCATAAAACTCTAAGACACAATGTCATAAGCCTTGTGGATTTCAACTTTAAAAGCCACTCTTCTTCCTAGACCCTTCCGGTTTTACCCATTCATAAGCTCTTGAATGAGCAATACATTATCACAAATATGTCTGCCCTTTAATAAAATCACCTTGATTACAATCAATTAACTTACCCAAAGTACCTTGATCCTGTTAGTAATAACTTGACTAACACACTTGTAAATCACACTACGACAGGCAATAGGCTTGTAATCAACAACCTTCCTTGAGGTCTTACATTTAGGAACAAGGGAGATAATAGTAGTGGTGAGCTCACAGATCATTTTTTCACTAAAGAATAACTCTCTAGCATCACAACAAACATCATTGCCAACCATATTCCAAGTAGCTTTAAAATATTTAGAAGTAAAACCATCTGATCCAGGAGCTTTAATGTCACCAATATAAAAAAGAGCATCCCTTAATCTTTTCATTAGAGACAAATTTAACCATGTCTACATCATTAGCAACATCAATCTTATTAGTAAACAAACCACTAGGATCTTCTACAGGATAAGTCTCACCTTCAACCCCAAAAATACTAATGAAATTATCAACAAAAACATTAGGCACATCATTACCACTAAGACACTCACCATCTTCTTTACACACATAATCATTTCAACTTCTACTCAGCCTACCCTTAATGGAACTATGAAAAGAAGCATTATTAAGATCACCCTCCTTTAACCACTCAATCTTGGATTTCTGTCTCAAAAATCTTTCTTCATCTAACAAAGCAGCCTTGCAAGCTTAAGTAAAAATAGCTTCCCCTTCCCTCAAAACAGGAGAACTAGGATCCTTACCCAACTCAACTTAAACCCTTTCCAACTCAACCTTTAATCTTTGAACATTCTAAAATACATAGCCATTCTTTTTATTTAAACTTCTCATGTACTTCTTCATATACCTAATCCTTTTACCCAAGATATACATAGAAATACCACTTATAGGAACATTTCAATTATCACTCACAACATTCATAAACTCAAGTTTATCAGCTAGAAAATTCATAAGTCTAAAGGGTTTAGGATTCTAAGAGAAAACTTCATTCAAGACCAATAAGGCACGACTACGGTCAGAAATGAGGAATGTGAGAAAATTAGCCAACCAACCCTTAAGCTCTTCCAAAAAATGACAATTACCTCGAGAATCTTGTACCAAAACGTCTCATTTTTTTGGTCGCTCTCGATGTTCGGATCTTTCAAAAGTTGTATGAATGACTCCTCCAAAAGTCTCTCCTTGGTGGGGGTCTAAAGCTCACGTTCGGTTTCTAAAGGTAAAATTTTGGAAAGTGGGTATTTAAAACCACCAAACGGCTCTATTTTTACCAAATTTTCAGAAACTAGACATGTTATAACGTTCTTTTTTAATAAAAGTAAAACTTGAAAACGCCACAAAAAATCCTAAAACGCGACTTGCAGACTCGTGCCACCATTTGGCATTTTTAAGAGTATATGATTTGGTGGTGGTTGCTCAACACTCGAGAACGCAATTTGAGATGTGGGTCTAGCACCGTCATTTAATGTTATCAAGGATGAATCAAGCATGTCATATGGTACCTAATTTTCAGGGGAATGACACTTCAAATAAAACACGATATTCTTAAATGCAAACGATAACTATTAATTTGTTACGAGATTGTTCTAACGTCGTATATTAGACGGTGGGAGTCTGATGTGCCTTAGTTAGCCTCATATAAAGATTGGTTCTCTTGGTTCTCTTCTATTCGTTTTGTTAAAGGTATTAAATATGTTTTGGAAGGTGTCTTTTACGTGATGTGATGGGCAATGAAAGCATCGTAATCGAGTTATGTTCGACTCATCTCAACCGCGCTTGGATTTGTTGCTTGACGAGATTGTTCTAATATCTTATACTTAGTGTTCGAGTAGATGTAGTAGTAGTTTTTATTGTAGTCTTTGGTTGAAATGTCCTAATTCTTTAACTTTGTAATTTTTTAGCATTTTGCTAGCGTTCCAATGCAAAATTGTCGTTAAAAAAACCTAACAACATGTGACGGAAGAAGTATATGATACGCTATATGTACTTAAAACATATTTACTTACAAAATTTAGAACTTGATTTTAGTAATGTTATAACTAAAATACCATTATGTATAAAAAGATAACATAAGCAATGCTCCAGCTGATAATTACTTCTTAGTTAGCAATCATTTTTTATTAAATTATATTATTGAAAAGTCCTTTTAGAAAACAACCTTCGATACACAAAAGTTTTTTAATAGCTTTTTTTAGCTCTTCATGAAATAGTGATCACTTATTAGATTTGTACCAAATACTACTTGATATTACTGAGCTATTTTTTAAAAAGTTATTCATCAAATTATTGTCCTAATAAGAAAATTCTTTCAAATGACTTGAACTAACAATAATAAGTCTTCTAAAAAAATAAGCATTACATAAATTCTTAAATATTTTTTGAATTTAATTAAATTTTTTTGTCTCAAAATTATTATTCTTAACAAAAAAACCATACAATTTAAGAAAAATGCATTTATTATAATTTTTCTAACTTTTTAACAAAATAACAGTTTTACTTTTAACTGATTATTTAAATATTATTTAATTTTTTAATAACAATTTCAAATAAAAATAATATACTAAACTTCATGAAACTATTCACTTGCTCTACACCTATATAGCCGCATAAACTGACACAATCATACATCATCATTGTTATGCACGATTATCAATCGTTACTGTTGATACAAAAGTTGGATGATCCTTGCTTAGTCCGAATTAGGCTTAATTCGGGTAGGCTGGGCTCCGGCTCTTGCACCAAGTGAATATCTTGTTGAGATCCTGCACACTAAAACAACACGCGTTAAGCTTACCGTGGGCACGCATCCCACTATTAAACTCCAGCGTGAGGTAAGTAATCGATTTAGGGTTAAGAATCGGCTGTAGGTTGAGAGAATAGAGAATCTGATACCTTTGTGGAACCCTTGGGGGTTCCTTATATAGGCGGTAAAACCCTAGTGGGCTGTCATCGATGCTCTGGCCCCAAGCAAAGGATAAGTGCCATAATTAGTTTGATTGTCATCTTCTAATTATAGTTAGTGTATATCCTCTACTTTAGGTTAAATCCCAATCCTAATAAGATTGCGATTCTGTCTAACCCTCTACCGGTCTTGCCGGGCCGTGGGCCGCACACATATATGCGGCCACTGTTCATTCTAAGCCCATAGGCTTAAATGACTTAACCCAACCCATTCGTGATGAACCGGATGCGGGTAGTACCCGTAGGCCGGGTCCATGACCCGGTTAGGGACTATACGTCATCATGTCCCCCCAGTCTAGTTGTTACAGCCGTAGGCGTAACCTCTACACTAACCAATGTCCCTTAGATATCGTTGTTGCAAACATAGACGCACTATAGAAACGGTCGGCTGCGACAACATTAATGAATTCATTAATGGTAGTCATGAGTCGGACGTTTTCTCTGCAAAAGTGCACCTGACAAGCCCACTCTTGAGCCACGTAAAACTACTATGAGGTGACCCGTGGGTCCCTCTGACGTTTCAACTGTACCATGCATCCCATTCGTTGGATGGGTGTAGTGGTTTACACGTGGCATTCATCCAGGGCACCTCGTAAATCGAGACAACCCTATAAAAGACTTGTGTGTGTTAACTGTGTACACACACAGTTAACAACTCTTTCCACCATTGTTATACTCGCTCTCATTCCTTCCCTTCTTTTCCACGGAAATCCATCGTACCAGGTTAGACCACTGCGCCCTTATCCTAATTTGTATAAATTATGGTGAAGGATAATCCTACCATCACGTCGGTACTCAACGTGATGCCCGCGGATAAATACATGGATTTTCTGTCCGATTACTATATTCCAGAGAGCGTACACCCTACCTATCTGGGTGACGGTGAAGCTATCACGGATGCTTCCGCTGGGAAAATAGGCGTTTATGCGCGTCTATTTGACGCTGGGAAAATAGGCGTTTTCGTTGCCTAAATTCCTTGTAGATATCCTTACATACTATGATTTCCATATATCCCAAATCCACTGTATAGGAGCCTGCAAGATTAATCAATTTGAGATTACATGCCATACTTGTGAGGTAGCCCCCACCGTGAGCTTATTTAGGGTTTTTTACGTCCCTCAAATGGTAAATGGGTGGTTGTCGTTTAAAAAACGATCCGCGACCGCCCCCATGTGTTATAGGAAAGCCCTAGACTCCCTCAATAAGTGGTACGGCCACTACTTTTTCGTAGATGCCAAAGTGTTTCCCACGACTTTTGTTCTCAAAGACAAAGTGTGACACGAATATCTTCCCCCAGCCAGAGAGTATAGCATTCAGGATGTAAAAACGTTAGACACCCATCGTACTGACTTTCATAAGGACCTACCAGAGCATTTCTTATGCCTAGTAGGGATTAGCCGTAACTACTTTGGTAGGGAGGATAGATATCCGTGCTTTCTGACTGAGCGTAGACAGAGTAGGTATATCTGTATGTATGTTCATATAAATGTGACAATAATGCTTGTAAACATACTAACATTTATGTATGCGTATGTCCGCAGAGATGAAGCTATTTGGGCTGCTACGCTAGGGAGATCCGAGCAAGGTCGCAGAGGGATCCCGACCACTACGTGAGGGCGACCCCCCTCTACTTGTCGCGACCGCTGGCATGACCATCCCACTAGAAGGAACAACTGAGCCACAGTCCGATGAACAGGGACCGGTTATAGAGAAGTCGCCGTTGGACTTCACCGATGAAGATGGTGGTGAGCTGCTATTAGAGAACGCCACCGCCATCTAAGGTGAAAAGAAGCCAACTGATCCATCCATCAACCGTATGTTTGGTGATGACGATGAAGAGGAAGGGGAAGTGACGCAGGAGACTGGGACCTCCAGGCAGCCAAAACCCACTTCCAGGAAGCGCAAATCCACCGGGAGGGTGGTGAAAGAAGTAGAGGTGGAGGGGCGGGGGGAATTCAATGCGCCCCCAAGAGGCTTAGGGAAGATCACCCCCAATTTCAAGAAGGGAGCAGCACCACATTGCCGCAAGACAACCCCCTTCCTCACCCTGCCGTAACAGAGGAGAAAGTAGAGACACATGTGTGGAAGGCAACGCCCGTGAGTGCCGTAGCTCCCACTATCACTGAGCCGATGATAGATGCCACGTAAGTACCTCTTTATATTCCATCATATTCGTTGTGTATGAATGTGCAAAAACTTATAAGTGTTTGTTAAATAACAGGGTAGATCCTACGACCGTGGTGCAGGAGAGGGAAGTTGAGAGGGAACCTTCCCCCATGATATCCGCGATTCTACCATCTCCTCCCCCCACTCACGCAGAAGTGCCCCAACACGAAGGCCTGGACTCCTGCCTTCGCCCAACCTGGAACTTGTCCAGCTTGACAAGGCTAGAGGCAGAGTCGGAGTGCAAGGAATTTATGGACCACTTGACTCCTCCCACACTGGCGCAAGACCTGGATGAAATCAACCATGGGATTCTCCTTGAACAGTTTAATGTAGCAACGGCACACCAGATAACACTTGGTGCGGCCGTACGACGTCGGTTTGAGGAGTCCTTGGCATATGTGCGCCATACAGATAGGAGGATGGCTCGCAGGGAGGAGCTGGTGGAGAAGCATGAGAAGACAATTGCCTCCCTACAGGCAGATTTGGTCGTGGCGGAGGCCACAATAAAAGAACAAACAAGCCACGCCAATGCTCGTGAGGAGCGCACTGCTGAGTTGGAAGCTCTTCTCGAGGCAGCAAATGGCAAGGTACGTATCCTTACACGGTTATGTGAATTTTATGTGAAACACCCTTGTCTTTATCATCCCATAGTAACCTTAATCTTTTCATAGGTAGCCGCAGCTGAAGCCGCGACCAAAACTTCAGCTGACCAAGCATCCGCCCTCGCAGAGGAGCGTGAGGCGTTGAAGGAAGAGTTCAGCAAGGAGCGGGCTGATATGGAGGAGCGAACGACCGAGGCCTTGGGCAAGGTGGAGCACGAGCTGAGCGTGTTGTCCACAGACTGTGCTGAAGTGTTGTGCCCCCTACTTCTTACGGCCATTGCTAGTCGTAGGTGGATGGTGGGTGAAAGGGCGCGTCTGGCCGTGACAAGAGTGATGGAGTGCCGCAGTTCGTGCAGGCTTTTGCTGATGTCGTGTCAGATGGCATTGACCGCGGCAGGCATGAAGGGTTGACCAAGGCTACAGAATTAATAAGCAAGAGTGAAGACATCACTAAGCATGCCTACCATAACCCTGGGGCGGAGGCAAAGATGACTGCGTCCATGGCCGCCCTGGGGGATATGGAGTACCCCTTCTTGGCTGACCTCGAAGCTATGAAGGATGCCTCCAATGAGGATATCATGGTGAAGCTTACACAGGGACCCAACCCAGCTCACTATTCCAATATATGATGCAAGTTTATAGGTCGTGAAGGTTGAGAAGCCACTGGTTGAGGCGTTGGAGGCCAACCTAGCTAGGGCGCATAGCGGAAAGGAGGCTCGTGGTGAAGCCCTCCGTGCCTTAATAGCCGAAGGTAAGAGAGAATTAGGGGAGTTCCTGCCTTCTATTTATTTTATTTGTTGTAAGCATTTGTTATCTTCGTCCGTGGTTGTCCACGGCTTTAATTTGTAATTCCATGTTTTGACACTTAGAATTTGTATGAAAATATATGTTCGTGGTGATCACGGAAACTTTTGTTTGTATGTTTGAAACTTGTATTTATTCTTAGATACCATGTATCTGTTTGCATGACGTGTCACGGCTGGGTAAGAATAAAACTAAGTCTATAATTTACTATACGTGCACCGTGTGTCTTTATCATGTCCGACACTATGTAAGTACGACATGTGGAAACATATTACAATGTCTTGTAAATAAGGTGTCTAGTAAGGATACATGATCCACGTCACTAGGGTTGTATCCCTCTTATGCGACAAGTTGAATTATTAGGTTCACTTAATCCTCTTACTCCGCCTGGGAGCGAATAGTACATGTACGGCTGAATGAATGTATACGAACAAGTAATAACACACAATAAATAATTCTAAGGACGCAAGACAATATTTTTGCACAAGAACAAACCGTGGAGCTAGCTAGACACCACAACATTTTATTAGAACGATTACGGTTTTGTTGACAGAATTAAAATCCTAAGACAAATAGAACCTAGAAAACATGAAAACAAAAAATACATGGATCTTTATTGAAGCTGACTATAGCGTAGTGTCCATGCGGAGGCCGTAGCCTTTCAGAGATAACATCTTTTAAGGTTGCAAATATTCCATGTACGATCCAAGTCACGGCCATCCATATCACGCAACTTGTACGCGCCTAGCCCCAAAGCTTCTGTGACCTAATACGACCCTTCCCACTTTGGACCAAGTTTCCCCGTGCTCTCCGCGCGACTTGCCTCATTAGCACAATAGACAAAATCCCTCGGTCGAAAGGAAACACCCTTGACTTTGGAGTCGTAATAAGCTTTCATACGTGCCTTAGACTTAGCCTCATTGATGGCTGCTATCTCGCGTTTCTTCACTAACAAGTCTAGATTGACCCGGAGTTGCTCATCGTTTGTGACGACGTTAATTTCTGCCGTGCGGATTGTTGGCATCCTAATTTCTGATGGGATAACAGCCTCAGTTCCATAGGCTAGCGCAAATGGAGTGTCCCCATTGGCTGTTTTGATCATTGTCCTATGTGCCCATAGGACATGTGGCAGTTCAGCCACCCATTTGGCGCTTCTTTCATCTAAGCACGCCTTGATCCCTTCACCTAGGCTTCTATTAGCCCGCTGCACTAGACCATTAGTCTGTGGGTGTGTAACTGATGCGAAGTGCTGTCTGATGTTCAACGCCGCACACCAATCTTTGAACGGATTGTCCGCAAACTGTTTTCTGTTATCCGAAATGATCTCTCCTGGTAAACCAAAACGACATACAATATTTTCCCAAACAAACTTTTTTACCTGTTTACCCGTGATCGTTGCGACCGACTTAGCTTCTATCCAGCGAGTGAAGTAGTCCGTAGCTACGATCAAGAACTTAACGCCCCCTGCAGCAACAGGAAAAGGACCTGCGATGTCAATTCCCCATTTGTAGAATGGCCATGGGGATGTGATGGGTGTTAGTTCTTGTTGCGGATGTCGCGGTACTGGCGTGTGTACTTGGCAATCGCTGCATTTAAGAATCATGTCTCGTGCGTCCCGATGCATAGTTGGCCAATAATATCCTATGCGCAGAGCTCGTGCTACTACTGATTTGGGGCCTGCGTGCATGCCGCACGACCCTTCGTGTATTTCACTAATCACATAACTAGCTTGGCGTGGCCCGACACATCGCAACCACGACTGTAGGAAGGAACGCTTATATAGGACACCATCTCGGAGTTCGAAGTGTTGTGACTTTCTTTTGACGCGCCGCGCCTCAGTTTTGTCCTTATGAAGGGTTTCATTAGTCAGGTAGTTTATGATCGGGGTCATCCATGTAGGCCCATCTTCATCAACTATGGTCGCTATCTCCCCTCCTGTAATGGACTTCTTCTTAAGTATTTCAACCAACACTTGTTTGGATAGATGGGCAAAACTTGTAGACGCGATCTTGCTAAGAGCATCCGCCTTCTTGTTCTCGCCTCTTGGCACCTGCTTGATAGAGAACTTACCATAACTGGCGATGAGTGACTTGACTTTCTCTAGATATTGGATCATTTTTTCCTCCTTAGCTTCGTACCCCCCTAGGATGTGATTCGCGACAAGCCGTGAGTCCACGTAGGCTTCAAGGTTGCGGACTCCCATCCTAGCGGCGATTTTTAAACTCGCAATCAATGCTTCTTATTATGCCTCATTATTTGTGGTTGTGAACTCAAAGCGCAAGGCGTAGGTGAATTCCATTCCTTCTGGATTTGTGAGTATGAGGCAAGCCCCCGATCCGTCCACGCAGGAAGATCCATCCCCGGGCTTCTCAATTATGAAATCTACCAAAATTTGGCCTTTGATGGCTGTCCTTGGTCTATAGGAGATGTTGTGATCCCCCAGCAAGACGCTCCACTTCTGTAGTCTTCCTGCTATGTTTGGTTTGGAAATCACCTGTTTTATCGGTTGGTCCGTGACTACCACTATTGGGTGCGTCTGGAAGTACCAGCGTAACCTTTTTGCAGCATAAACCAACGACAAGACCAATTTATCCATTGGTGAGTAATTCAGCTCTGGACCTTGTAGCGTTCTGCTTATGAAATAGACCGGAGTCTGGACCGAATCCCGATCAGTCATGAGAACTTCCCTTATTGCTCCATATGTAGCAGATAAGTACATGATTAGTTCCTCCTTAGGTCGCGGGTCGACCAACATGGTGAGAGCCGCGAGGTGTTGCTTGAGCTGACCAAATGTTTCCTCCGCCTCTCTTATCCAGCAAAAATATCCTTTCTTTAAGCACTTCTTGAGTGTTTTAAATAAAGGAAGTGATTTTTCTGCTGACTTTGATAGGAACCTATTGAGACAGGTCAGCTTCCCATTAAGTGACTGCACCTCTTTGAGTGTCCGAGGGGATGGAAGCTGTATCACGGCATCCGTCTTCTCCTGACAGGGCTTGAGGCCGTTTGGATTAATCATGTACCCAAGGAACATTCCTTCGGTTGCTCCAAACGTGCATTTTTTGGGATTCAGCTTCATGTTGATTTTCCTCAATGTTTCGAATGTCTCTTGGACATCGCGAAGGAGATCGTCCTCCGTATGGATTTTGATAACCAAGTCGTCAACGTAGACTTCAAGGTTACGCCCTATCTGCGAGTCGAAGGCTTTATCAACAAGTGGTTGATATGTGGTACCCGCGTTCTTGAGTCCGAACGGCATTTTAGTGTAACAATATATACCCTGACTGGTATGAAACGTCGTTTTCTCCTCGTCTTCCTCCGCCATCTGGATCTGATGGTATCCTTTATATGCGTCCAAGAAACATTTAAAAGAGTACCCCACATAAGGATTCCACCTTCCAATCAATCTATGGTAACAGATAGCAATCTTGTGGGCAAGATTTGTTTAAGTCTGTGAAGTCCACACACATGCGCCAACTTCCGTCATGCTTCTTGACCATGACCGTATTAGAAAGCCATTCATGGTAGTAGACCTCGCGCATAATTCCTGCGTCTACCAGCTTTCGTACCTCGTCCAGTATTACCTGGCTGCGTTCTGGTGCCTGACCGCGGCTTCTTTTGTTTAACAGGTGGATATCCAGGGCGGCTTTGAAGCTTATGTTCTGCTATCGAACGCGGTACGCCCGTCATATGCTTTGGCTCCCATGCGAATATATCAAGGTTTACTTTTAGGAGAGAGCACATGGACTTTTTCCCTTTTTCGGAGAGCTTTCCCCCCCGATAGCCACCTCTTGTTCCGGATATTCAGGGTGGATTACCACCTTCCAATTGCGGGGTGGTGATCCTTCCTTTATAGGAACCGGCTGGACTGGTGTTGTCACGGCGTGGCACTCGGATGCCGGTGTGATTGAGTTGTAAATAGTGACAATTCCCCCTTCATTCAGAAACTTAAGCATGCCATATGCCGTGGACAGGACCGCCCGTATGGCTAGGATACCTGGTCTTCCAATAATACCATTGTACGGAGAATGTGAACGTATCACCATGAAGTTCATCCATGCCATGGTGGAATGCTCTTTATCTCCAATGGTTACCAGTAGACGCAATTGTCCTATTGGCCAGATAGTGTCTCCACTAAAGCCAATGAGCGGCGACGTGGCCGACATTAATTGGCTTTTGATCTCTGGTCGTAGCTGTACGAAGCAATGTTCGTAGAGTACTTCCGCCGATGATCCTCTATCCACATACATACGACGAACGTTGTGGGTTCCAATTCTTACCTCAATCGTGAGAGGTGCATCAGCCACGTTGCTTGCCGTGATAGGAGGGAACGAGATTTCCTTGCCGCGTGAAATTTTTTGACTAACTTTCTGCTTCGTGCGGCGCTGCCATGATTAAATCATATATATGGTTGTAGGCTTGTCCTTTTGGGAATCCTTTTTGTCATACTTTTTGTTATCCTTCCCATCCTTCCAATCCTTGACCAGGTGTTTGAGTTTGCCTGATTTAATCAGCGACTCTATATGCTTCTTGAGCTGGATGCACTCCTCTGTGCCGTGACCCTTGTCGTTATGGAATTCACAGAAGCGAGTGCCTTGACGGTGATCAACTGGAGTTTTCATCGGGGGAGGTCTTGGAAAATTTGCTCCTTCTGTTAGCAAGATATCCCTATAAGTCATCTTTAGAGGGGTGAATTTGTCATCCGACCGTCCTCATTTTGACTGCTTTTTGTAATCCAGACTCCTCCCATTGTCAGAGTTACTTTGGCCACCTGATTGCCTTCTAGGCTGATCGTTTGATTGGTAGCCGTGGTCCCCTTTTGTAGGGTAAGCCGTAGCAACCGTGGTCTCCCCCTCCACAAAATTACAAACCCTTTCCATGAGTTCATCAAACTTCTCCGGGCGTTTATCATTAAGGCGCCTGATTAGCTCCTTGTCAGTTATAGCGTAAATGTAATCATAAATTTTGAGAACTTCTGGAAACGCTTTGGTACGCGTACACTCGTCGTTGAAACGCTCCGTGAAGTCTTCTGTAGACTCTCCGGACCTCTGTTTGACGGTTGCCAATGAGACCGGATCCCTATTGTACTTCTTCCGCTGAGTGTAATTGTTTTTGAACGCGGTGCATAGTTCGCCGAAGCTATCGATGCTCCGGTGGGGGAGATTTTCAAACCAATCGCGGGCATTGCCAATCAAGGTCGAATTAAACATCTGGCACCATATAGACATCGGCCATCGTTCAATTTTAGCCTGTGTATCAAACACATTTAGGTGATCGTCCGGATCACCCGATCCATCATAGGTTTTAACGCACGCCGGCATACGTCGCTTCTTTTCCTCAGAGTAGTTTCGTATGCGAAGAGTGAAGGCGTACTCCCCGTCGTCGCATCACGGAAGGGAGAGATCTTCCTCCTCTTCATCGCGATAGTAGGTATCACCGTAGCGTCCTTCATCGTCTGATGGTGGTGGGGGGAATACCTAGGTCAGCGACGTCTGGGGGGATGGTCATCCGAATCAGACCCCGAAGGGTCATTAGGGGGGGGGGTGCCCCACCTCTATGATGGGCGCTTTTGTGAGAAGGGGCTTCCTTCCCACCAAAATTTATCCTACGCCACACACTTATGCGGCGATTTTCCACGGGAGTTTCCAATACTGGGCGTCCAGTGGAGCCGTCGGATCTATCCCCATCTCATGAGATTCTTGCAATTCTTGCATGATGCGATCCCCTATGCGCTCGAACACATTCCGTGGTCGAGGGGTTTCCTCGAAGGAAGGCTGTTCATGAGCTCGCGTCTTCCTTCCCCTCTTCCTAGCTTGAGGGGGAGTACCGTGCGCGGTGCTTCCAAAGTTAAGTCTGGACTGGAGATTCCGCCCCAGATTTAACCTTGCCAAGATGCCTGGCATGATTCTGACGAAATTTTGCGTGAGTACGCGCTCGAGGTCCTCGTCATCGAGTGAACCAACTTCTAATTCTGCCTCGATCGCTGGTGGCTTTTGCGGCTCCTTGGTAGGGGCCTTTAGCGCAGCTCCCGGACCGGGGTTATCCAAAGTGATGGTTGGTGGTGGGGTATTATCAGACGTGGCTGCCCCACCGAGAGACTGAAACGTGTTTTGATTATTTGTCCCTCCTGCTTGACCACCCCGAGGCTGGGCGGAGGTGATTATCCCATCACCTGTGGACTTCCGATTCCTAGGATTCGTGTTCCTTAGGTTTCCTTGAAAGTGTCCCTTCGTCATTGGGAGAGATTGAGATCGAGAATGAGTTTAGTTTAGTGTATGGGTCCCACAGATGGCGCCAAATTGTTTATACAAAAGTTGGATGATCCTTGCTTAGTCCGAATTAGGCTTAATTCGGGTAGGCTGGGCTCCGGCTCTTGCACCAAGTGAGTATCTTGTTGAGATCTTGCACACTAAAACAACACGCGTTAAGCTTACAGTGGACACGCGTCCCACGATTAAACTCCAGCGTGAGAGTAAGTAATCAATTTAGGGTTAAGAATCGGCTGTAGGTTGAGAGTATAGAGAATGTGATACATTTGTGGAACCCTTGGGGGTTCCTTATATAGGCGGTGAAACCCTAGTGGGCTGTCACCGATGCTTCAGCCCCAAGCCAAGGATAAGTGCCATAATTAGTTTGATTGTTATCTTCTAATTATAGTTAGTATATATCCTCTACTTTAGGGTAAATCCCAATCCTAATAAGATTGCGATTCTGTCTAACTCTGTACCGGTCGTGCCGGGCCATGGGCCACACACATCTATGCGGCCACTGTTCATTCAAAGCCCATTGTAACACCCTATTTTGGTAAATGGAATGTCACGCGTGATTATGGCGTGTCATCAAAGCATACAAGGATAAATGTATTAAACATTACATGACCATAAAAGGAAATACCAGAAACAACCATCGGTACCCTAAAGTAAATCTCATCACACACAAACATAAGTACTGTAAATGAAAAGGACTAAACAATGTCCATAGAAATGAGTATCAAAAGTATGAAGAAATGCATAAAGTAATGAAGGCTAGGAAGCTTCCAATCCATATGCACATACGCTTAAAATCTACGAGCGTCCCTGAGTACCTGCCATTTTGGGAACATGAAAGGAAAACGGCGGAGCATAACGCTCAGTGCACGGATATACAAGCATAGAATGAATAACATAAGCATATACAACATGTATCAGCGGAAATGTCTAAGTCCTGGAAAACCTGGTACTAGTATAACTTAGTAAAACTGGTTTTATAGTTTGAAAAGCCTTATGTTTATCTTATAAAACTATTTAACATGTTTACCATTAGCCAATATAGGTCATGAAATATCAACTTGCAGGAATACTTGGAGGGGTGACCTCGTCATGCAATTAGAGGGACTGCCTCTAATTAATATAAGTGTGGGTAGGTGGCAGCTCCTTGTGAAGGATGCAAGGCACACACCACATTCACCTGAATAATCTGTAAAAACATGTAACCTAGGATGCACCCATACGCCCCACATGATAATAATAATATGGCCAAAAGCTGAAGGGATGCCACGAGCTATCACTCCGCCGTGGTGAAGTCATAACACTGGTGCCTCCAGTGTTATGGTTATGGTACCTCCATAACTAGGTGAAACTGGTCATGCGTGTATATGGCTTTAGGCATTTATTTAAACATAAGCAATCAAAACATATAAAACATATACTAGGAAAACAGTTGGCTGCATATGGGGAATCCTAATAAGGAAAAAGAATGTCCATACTGAAAGGACAGAGAGTCCGTACCTTGTGTCCAGTGAACGAAGAAGACGAACGGAAGAGAGTCCTACTTCGATATCACTAACGCTACATAAATAATATACGTGTATAAGTATTCTGATTACTGAATACGTAACTGGTTTTATATCATGTCTTAACTTGTTTTATATGTTCATTTCATGTTTTACTGATTTTATCGTTATGCTGTGTTTATCATGTATTCTGTCTATTCTGATTAAGTACTACTTGTATTTCTTGTATTATTATACTTATTGTTTAATAATAAGTAACTTTCTAAAAATAGAAGGTTTTCAAAAATAGAAAGTTTCCAAAAAATAGAAAGTTTCCAAAAATAGAGTAGCTGCCTTAAATAATAAGTTTCTAAAAATAGAAAGTTTCCATAAATAGATTAGCTGCCGAAAATAAATAAGTTTCTAAAAATAGAAAGTTTCCATAATTAGAAATAAGCTGGATTATTAAGCTAATAATATAAGCTTAAGTTTTACTGATTAATATTCTAAGTCATGTGATATATAGTATAGTTTATTAATTATTACATGTAGATTAAATAAACTATAGGTTATAAGATTTAATTAAATATAACATGATTAATTAAATAAAAGGGTAAATAATACTTAGGTTTAAACATGTATTAATATTTATTATTAATATAACCTAAGTCATGGAAATTAATTAATTATATGCCATGTTTTAATAAATAATTAATTACTTTAGTCTAACATTAAATCATAAAATACTTAGGTTAAAATCATGTATTATTATTAATAATAATTAACCTAAGTCAAGTCTAAATTAAATTAATTACATAACATGTTAAGTTAATTTAATTAAATTTTGTAATTATTTAACTTGTAAAAATAAATAATTAACTTGTAAAATAAATCATGAACCGAACCCGTGTTTTAAATCTAAACATATAATGAACCCGTCTGTGTTAACCCTTGAACCGGCCAAACAAACAACCCCTTAACAGTGGCAAACCGGCTTGGCCGGTTGCCACTGTTTGTGTAAAGGTGCCACCGGCTTAAGCCGGTGGTCCCTTGGTCATTGGCTAGCCGCTGCCCATGCGACGGTTCCCCTTGCTTTCTATAATTAGCCACCGGCTTAAGCCGGTGGTGTTGGTTTGTTTTCAGCCGAGACCCCCAAACCACAAGGCTAACCCCGACGTGCGTCGGGGTCCCTTGTCTTGCCTGCTGCCGAGCCACAAATCCCACACCGAGACCACTTGGTCTCGGTTGTGGTCACACGAGCCATACCGAGAGCTTAGGCTCTCGGTTTTTGTGCGCCGGCCGAACCAAACACCCCTTAAACCCATGTTTTTAATACCCTATGATTAGATCTACATGTTTATTAATTAGTTTTTAATAACCTCATGATTCCAGTGTTTAGATCTAATAAACAATTAAAAGAAAAAGGTTTAAGGTTTACCGAATACGTGAAACAAAAGGGATGATAACACGAACGATCTTGCAAGAATTGGATCAACCAAAATCAACAAACACACCCTTCTTGTGTGTGTATACCCGGCGGCCAAAGGGGGACAAGGAGGAGGCTAGGATTTTTGTTATTTTCTAATTCTTCTGTAAATGAAAAATATGTTTCCTCCTTTTCTTATTTTAGTTAAAACAAAAGTGGGCTTGACCCCTTCCTTTTGTCTATGTCGCGGCTATGTGGGGCCCATAGGCTTAAATGACTTAACCCAACCCATTCGTGATGGGCTGGATGCGGGTAGTACCCTTGGGCCGGGTCCATGACCCAGTTGGGGACTATACGTCATCAATTATAAAGACCATCATTATCATTGTTATGCACGGTTATTAATCGTTATAAAGAACTCCTTTGTACATCTTTGTATTTTTTGGCTTTTTCATTTATCTTTATCATTTTTAATAATTTTATTTATATTATAAAAATTATAAAACAAAAAATACAAAAAATATAAAATTTAACAAGTTTAAATTATTAAACTGACAAAAATTGCATAACAAAAATCAATAAAAAATGTGTTATAAATTAGAAAAAGTATTATTTTGTATATCTTCTTTTTAGTAGAGTATCAATAGTACTTTTTCTTTCTTGAAATTATAGTCCAATTTATTTTTTTCGGACGTTCTAAACTAATAGTTCACTTTTAAAAATAAGTAAGAAATGTAAATTAACTTTATTATATTCCTTTCATTTGTAAGTATTATTACGAAAAATAAAAAATTTGTAAATTAATTAGTTGAAGATAAAATTATCATTATATAAAAAATAAGAGAGAAGAAAGTAAAACAATAATTTTTTACACAAATTTCATGTTTTTTTTGTTGATGGACCATAATTTATGAGACGGCGGAGTAATATCATTTACAAAAACACTTTTGTAATCAATCCATATAGAAAAAGCCACCTATACATTAAAATCAATCAAAATAAAACGACGTTTCATCAACTTAACGTATACCAAGCAAAAAGAATTTGTCTATCAATGACAAAAACAAAAGGGTCGGTGCCCTTCATATCACTAGTCTCATCATCTCCGTCTATCACCAAGAACGAAATGCTATCTCTTTTTGATATCTTCAAGTGAATAATCTCCTCGTAAATGTTCATTTGTACTCTTCCAAATATTTTAGTTCTTTTTAATGTATAATTTAGTTTGAAACTATAAATTGAAAGTGGATAATGAATGTTATATAGTTTAGAGTAAACTATATTGAGAATATAAGCCCTTTAACCTGAAGGACTATTTTGGACAAAAGACAAAGATGGAGGACTAGTTTTTCTACTACAATGTCAAGTGTATAACAAGAAGGACTATAAGTGCACATGGGTGAAAGTGTCGGGCTAAACTAAAGATTATGAGCTTATATACTCAACCCACCTAACTTGTTTACTTACTTTTCATTCTTTATTTTTCTGTTATCGTTTCTAGTGAGAGAACTATGTGTGTTGATCTATCTTGATCAATCTTGTGAGTGTGAGAGTTGTTCTTTGATTCTTTCTTGTATCCAAATATTGTAATTGATTCATTGATAAAGAGAGCTAAGGGAAGGTTGGCTGGGTTCTCTGTTACACATTCTTGTTGATTTTGATCATTGATTCATTAGTTTTTACATGGTATCAAAGCAAGGTTGCTCTGAATCGTGATTAAAATCTTTTTTCAAAATTAGGGTTTTTGGAAAATTGGGGGTTTTAATCTATTTGTGTAGATCTTGATTTGTTTGTTAGTGAATCATTGTTTAAACTCGTTAATTTGAGTTTCTTGCAAGATTAATTGAGTTTTTTGAAATTAGGGTTTCAAAATTTTTTTGGGGGGTTTTGGTTAAAACTGTTTTTGATCTAATTGGTGAGCTGTGGGTTCATTATTTGGGTCTAATCATTGATTTTGATTGGTTAATTGGAAAACCCTAAACCCAGGTATTAGGGTTTTCTAATCTTGGTAGGGGATTGTGATTATCTTTATTTTTTGTTGTTCATTAACGTGCAGGTTTTTTTTCTCGCTGCGTTGGTTGTATAGATCATCTTGATCTATTTGGTTGGTTTCTTGGTTTCTCTGGATTGTCTTGATCCACAGTTCTTGCTTGGTTTGCTGCGCGTGCCTTGTAACACCTTTCACACCTTTATTTCTGTCTTTTGTTCTTTATAGGTTTTTAGTTGTTTAGTGTGTTTTAGGTGTCGTAGGGATTAGCTAGTTTGTTGTGTTGATTGATTCGAGGTTTGTGGTAGTTACTTGTTATTTGTAAAGGAGATACAAGGAGGTTGTGATATTCTCTTTGTTTTATCTTTGCTCTGTTTGTTTTTTAACCACATACAGGTCTCAGCTCTTGACCTACCACCTTTTGAGTGGTTAGGAAGCCCGAGAACTATAATTTGGCCTGTTTGTGTGTTCTTCATGTTTTGTTTAGTTTCTTGTTTGTTATTCTATGACTGGTTCTAGTCCTAGTTCACCCAAGGGTGGCTCTCCACCCAAAGGTGGTGGTGGTGTTAAGAATGATGATGGTGTTAAGTTTGATGTTTATAACCCTCTTTATTTGGACCCTCAAGACATTGGTTCTTAGTTGATTACCTTCAAACTTGAAGGGATTGAGATAAAGTTTGGTCTGCTGCTATAAAACTTGCATTACAAACTAGAAATAAACTTGGATTTATAAATGGTAAATGTGTTCAAGACACTAATGATGGTCCTGCTAGAGACCAATGTGATAGATGTAATGTTGTTGTGCTTTCTTGGTTACTTGGATGTGTTTCACCAGATTTGTATAAGGGTCAAATTTTCTCTAAATATGCTCAAGATGTTTGGGATGAATTAGAAGAAACATATAATAAACAAGATGGTTCTATGATATATGATCTCCATCATAAGATTTACACTCTTACTCAATTTGGTATGTCTTTATCTGAATATTATCATGAGTGTAATTCTTTGTGGAGGCAATTTGATGCTCTTGTTGATCTGCCTGATTGTACTTGTGATGGTTCTGAGGCTCTTAATGAACATGATCAGCTACTTAGGCTGATGTAGTTTCTAATGGGTCTTGATGATTGCTATAGTGTTGTGAGAAGTCAGATTCTCACATCTGATCCCATACCAGATGTGAGAACTGCTTTTGCAACCTTATCTAGAGATGAATCACATAGAAATGGGTCTAAAAATAATAAGGTTGGGCCATCTGCTTTTGTTGTTAAGTCTGGTGGAAATTCTAATAGTTGGAACAAAGATTCTAATAATTCTAATAATGGGAATTCTAATAATGGGAATTCTAACAGAAATAACAGGACTGGGTCTAATGGTTATAGAAATAGTAATCTTATTTGCAAGCATTGTAACATGAATGGTCATACTATAGACAAGTGTTTTGAGTTGATAGGTTATCCACCTAATTTTAAAAGAATAATAATAACTCAACTCAAAATAATGTTCATAATGTGAGTGTTAATGATAATAAGTGTGATCAAAGTAAGAGTACATCTCATACTCTTACTTCTGATCAATATCAAAGACTTATGAGGTTACTGCGTGTTTCAGGAGAGAATTCTATGGGTTCTGCTACTATTGCAGGTACCTTCAAAGTGAATAATTGTGTTGTTAGCTTTCTTTCTTGTATATTTTTTAACTATAATTCAAATATAAGTACTTATAGTACTTATATTGGTTGGATTATAGATTCAGGGGCTAGTCAACACATTACCTATTCTGAAAAGTTACTTTTTGATGTCATTGATGTTTCTTATCTAAATATAAGTGTTGCTCATCCTAATGGTACTTTGGAGTATGTGAAAAAAATTAGTTGTTTTAAAATTAATAATTTGATTATTAAAGATGTGCTGGTTGTTCCTGGATACAAAGTTAGTCTTTTATCTGTTCAAAAGTTGTCCAAAGATAATAAAGTTAATGTTAGTTTTAATGAGAATTTTTGTATGATTCAGGACTTAACTCACAATGTCCTGATGGGGACTGGTAGTGAAAAGGATGGTTTATACTTTCTTGATGAAGGTAGGCCAGTGTTTAGTAAAAATGTTAGGTGTTGTCAGATTTCTAATTCAGTTTGGCATAATAGACTTGGAC
Source organism: Glebionis coronaria (assembly GCA_025667525.1). NCBI lineage: Eukaryota > Viridiplantae > Streptophyta > Magnoliopsida > Asterales > Asteraceae > Glebionis > Glebionis coronaria. Next base: position 107,515,382 of record CM046879.1, on the reverse strand, counting down.
ACCCAGCAGATCAAGTTTTGGATGTTCTAAGAAAAGATAATTCTGATATAAAACTTAAAGTTCTAGAACCTTGTGATGTGTGTCATAAAGCTAAACATACTAGAGAGTCTTTCTCTTTAAGTGATCATAAGACTAAAAAACTTGGTGATATTGTTCATCTTGATGTTTGGGGTCCATATAAAGTTACTAGTAGGGAGGAGTTTAGATTCTTTCTTATTGTGGTTGATGATTATAGTAGATCTGTTTGTGTTATTTTATTGAAGAGTAAAACTTAAGTTTTTTGTTGTATTGAAAGTTTTGTTAAACTTCTTGACAATCAGTTTAATAAAAAGGTTAAAGTTTTTAGAAGTGATAATGGGACAGAGTTTGTTAATCAAAGATTTTCTGATTTTGTTAAAATAAATGGTATAATTCATCAAACCACTTGTGCTTATACCCCTCAACAGAATGGTGTTGTTGAGAGAAAGCACAGACATTTACTTAATACTTCTAGAGCCCTCATGTTTCAGGGGGCATACCATTAAACATGTGGCCTGAGTGTGTGCTAACTGCTACTTATTTGATTAACAGGTTACCTACCGCTGTTTTGTCTGGTAACAATCCTTATGAAATGGTTTATGAGTCTAAACCTAGTATTCTCCATTTAAAAGTGTTTGGATGTTTGTGTTTTTCTAATGTAGTAAATGTTTCTGATAAGTTTGAGTCAAGGTCTGAAAAGTGTGTTTTTGTTGGTTATGCTTTTGATAAGAAGGGATATAAATTGTTTAGTTTGGAAAATAAAAGATTTTTGTTTTCAAGCGATGTAAAATTTATGAAACTGTTTTCCCATTTAAAAATGATATGATTAGTAAAGAATTTTTTTTAGTGATAATGGTGTTGATGATTTAATTTTTTTTAACATAAACAGTCAAGTACCTAGTGAATCCTATGATGAAAATGGAGATAGTATAGGTAAAAAGCATAGGCTTATACCTGAAACTAATGTTAAACCTAATTACAGCACTGTAGAGTCTTGTAAAGGTAGAAAAGATGTTCATACTACTGATACATATGTTGTTTCTGAGGTAGATAGATCATCTGATACTAATACAAATTCTAGTAGGAAGGACATTAGGGTTGAGTATGCAACATAAAATGTTTCTGAGGGTATACCAGACATTGGTAGTGATGATGAGAATTCCTCTGAGGATGAAGGTATAGAGTCTTTTGGAAATGTGTTTAATTGGTCACCAGAACCAGCAACAGATAACACTGTTAAGAGAACTAGTAGGAAAGTTACTTTTCCTTCTAAGTACAAAGATTTTGTGCTTAATAAAGATGTTAAGTATAGTATAAACAAAGTTGTTAGCTATGCTAATTTGAGTGTTGATAATTTTGTGTTTACTACTAATCTGAATAAAATTCATGAGCCTACTATATATTCTGAAGCTATTAAAGATAGTAGATGGATTGAGGCTATGAATCAAGAAATGGAAGCCTTAAACAGAAATAATACCTGGATTATTACTGATCTTCCTGAGGGAAGAAAGGCTATTCCATGTAAATGGATTGGAAAGTTAAATACAAATCTAGTGGTGATGTAAAAAGGTTTTAAGCTAGGCTTGATGCCAAAGGTTTTAACCAAAGGGAAGAGATTGATTATGATGAATCTTTTTCACCTGTGGTTAGAATTGTTACTGTTAGATGTGTTTTGAGTTTAGTTGTTAGTAATAATTGACCATTATTTCAGCTAGATGTCAATAATGCATTCTTATATGGTGAACTTGATGAAGAAGTTTATATGAAAATTCCTGAAGGTTATGGAGATGATAACAATAATAAAGTTTGTAAGTTTATTAAGTCTCTGTATGGGTTAAAGCAAGCACCAAGAAAATGGAATGAGAAGCTTGTTTCTGTTCTTATTGAAAATGGTTTTGTTCAAAGTCCAAATGATTTTTCTCTATTCATTAAGAACAGTAATGGGGTTTTCTTGGTCTTGCTTGTATATGTGGATGACATAGTTATCACTGGAAATAATCTTGATGAAGTTAACAAGTTTAAGGAATTTTTAAGTACTAAGTTTCTTATTAAAGATCTAGGAAAACTTAAATATTTTTTGGGTATTGAGGTTATTGACATTGATAATGGTATATGTTTAACCCAGAGAAAATATTGCACAGAGTTATTTTCTGAGTTTAGTATGTTAGGATGCAAACCATGTGGTGCTCCTATTGAAGTTAATCCAGATAGTAAAAAACTGAATAAAAAGTTTAGGGATGATAAAAAACTTACTGAGATTACTTCATATAAAAAACTTGTGGGAAAGTTGATCTATTTGACTATGACTAGACATGATATTGCTTATGCTGTTCATTGTCTTAGTCAAGTTATGCATAGTCATATGACATCTCATTTTGGACTTGCTTTCAGAGTTTTTAGATACTTAAAAGGTGAACCTGGTTTAGGTATCACTTTTAAGAAAGGTGATTGTAGTAAGCTGAATGTTTTTGTTGACTCAGATTGGGCTAAGTGTAAGATAACCAGGAGATCTTTAACTGGTTATTGTGTGTTTCTGGGAGATAATTTAGTTTCTTGGAAGAGTAAGAAACAAAGTGTGGTTTCTAGATCTTCCACAGAAGCTGAATATAGGGCTATGTGTAATGTGTGTTGTGAAGTCATGTGGATTCACAAAGTGTTAACAGATAAGAAAGTGGAAGTGACTCTACCTGTTGAAATGAATTTTAATAATAATTCTGCTATTCAAATATCTATGAATCCTGTGCTTCATGAGAGAAGCAAACATTTTGAAATTGATCTCTATTTCTTAAGAGAAACAATATCTGCAGGTTATATAAAACCTATAAAAGTTAAATCTGAAAATAACACTGCAGATGTGTTTACAAAAGGTTTGCTTATATCTGATCATAAGAAATTTTGTAGTATGCTTGGTTTGTATAATGATTTGCAGGTTAAGGACTTAAGGGGGAGTATTGAGAATATAAGCCCTTTAACCTGAAAGACTATTTTGGACAAAAGACAAAGATGGAGGACTAGTTATTCTACTGCAATGCCAAGTGTATAACAAGAAGGACTATAAGTGCACAAGGGTTAAAGTGTCGGGCTAAACTGAAGATTATGAGCTTATATACTCCACCCACCTAACTTGTTTACTTACTTTTTATTCTTTATTTTTCTGTTATCGTTTCTAGTGAGAGAACTATGTGTATTGATCTATCTTGATCAATCTTGTGAGTGTGAGAGTTGTTCTTTGATTCTTTCTTGTATCCAGATATTGTAATTGATTCATTGATAAAGAGAGTTTAGGAGAGGTTGGATGGGTTCTCTATTACACATTCTTGTTGATTTTGATCATTGATTCATTAGTTTTTACAAACTACACCATTTGTCTTTGTAATTTGCGTTAATCGACGAGTTTTGTTTTTGACCGAAAAATGCATCGTCCGTATTTAAATGAGAAAGGTTGTCTATCATCCGGTCACACTAACTCTCGTTAAGTCATTTCACTTGATACTAGGGGTGAGCATGGTTCGGTTTGGTTCGGTTTTTGTATAAAACCGTAACCGAACCAACAAATTTCGGTTTCTGATTTTTAGGAATCATTCGGTTTCGGTTTTGTGTCGGTTTACTTTTTCGGTTTTCGATTTACTTTCAGTTTGTTTTTTCGGTTTTTTCGGTTCCTATATGATTTATCGAGCTTCGCTTTTACAAGTCGATTTTGAATATACCATAAACCTACACGTTAAAAGCTTTAAATAAACAATAACAACAAGAAACACAACATTAACAATAAGGAAAAAATATCGTATAAAATCCTTAAAAAATCTTTTATGTGTATAAATCAACACAATAGCAACGATAAAAACCTAATTAAAAAAATAATCGAGAATAAAACTTATTATTTAGTCATGTTCAATAAGCATATGAAACAATGATTAGTTATTAAACATGATAGAATTAACCTAGCGTAGCATATTCATCGTCCATTAGCTTCGACGTGAACTTATATATATATATTCTCATGTTTATAAAGATCGGTTCGGTTTATATCGGTTTTCTTTAATGCTAAAACCAAACGGAACCAAAAGCTTCGGTTTTTTCAAAATGCAAAAACCGAACCCTCGGTTTTTCAATCGGTTTCGGTGTTTTAGGTGTCGGTTCTTCGGTGTTTTTCGGTTTAGGTTCGGGTTTTCGGTTTCTTGCACACCCCTACTTGATACTCTAATGAGGCTATAGTGCTCATCTTTTTCTTTTATTATAAAAACAAACAAATAAAGACATCTTATGTGTGTGTCCTATCACGATCACTCATTTTCTTCATGATTACACCATCTTCTTCTTTACATAATCAAAACCCAATCACTTTCATCTTCACCCACCACCACCATTCAACTCGCATCCGACCACCTTCCCCAAGCCCACTCATTAAACTGTTTTTTGTCACAACTTCTAAAACGCCTATCAAAAACTAAAACACTAATCTCAAGATCTTCACCAGTCCAAACTCCAAACACCTCCGGTTACCTTCACAAATTTCAAAATCAAAACCTGTAATCGTTATACCAAATCCCACAAACACCAACACCCCATTACCATAAACTAAAAGACAAAATCAAAACACAACCTAGTTCTTAATCTAAAGAGTTAATGTAAAAGTTGTTAACGTGACAAGATCTTAGTTAGTATTTGGTTTATATAAGTATGTATTATTGTTTACTGGCGATAACCGGAATTAGTAGTCAAATTGTTTACTTTCGTTTTTTTAAAGATATATCGACGTCTTTTGTTAGTCGTTATTGTTATCGCTAAAAAATATCCGTCCTCCCTTAACTTAAAATCTTAGCTTCACCCCTGATGATAACTAAATTTTGACTGTTTGATGTTTGTGAAAAAAAATAGGAGGTTAAGTCTATATATTGGTAATGTACTCTCCATCGTTTACATATATAGGTAATATACTAATTTTATTACTAACATAGTAATTTAAAACGGTTAATAATTTTCAATATATGTAATATGACCGGCTGATTTTCTAGTTAGATTATTAATTAATATAATTTTACATGGTGGATTTTTTTCTTTCTAAAAACCAATCAATCCTGAAAAAAATCTTCTTCTCCAGCAAAAGTTAAAACTTCATCTTCTCCAACACAATCAACATGAGACCATATAACAAAAAATCCAATCAAAACGCAAATCGAATCTCTAAACCCCTTAAATCGAATCTCAAATCGAATCTTAAAATCCTTCAAATCAAAACCCAGATCGAATCTTGAAATCCTTTAAATTAAAACCCAAATCAAATCTTGAAACTCTTCGTATCTTATCTTGAAAACCTTAAAATCGAATCCATATCATCATAACTTATTTGTTGTTGATCAAGACCCAAATCTTAAACCTTTTTAAATCTTATCTTAAAAACCTTTAATTAAATAAAAAAGATCTTGAGAAAATGGGGATCTACGTATATACCAACAATATGCTTCGTATATCGAAGGTTATGTTCAGAAGGTATAGTCCGTCACAAAGAGTTCACAATAAATTTTTATCCTTTTTTTGTGGATTAGAAATGGTGATATACCTGCATATTAACGTGTTTGGTTTTGACTTGGATCAAAACTAATCTAGTGAATCAATTTATGTAGTTCAATTCGTGATCCCTTTTAGATATAGGGAGAAAAAGCCAAATTAACATAGTTATATAGATTATGGCAATTGAATATTAACCTGTCTGAATAAATGTTAGATAAAAACTGAGAAAAAAAATAGTAATTCTATTGAATTGAATCTTAATGTATTTAATTATTAGATAAAAAAATAAGAAAAAATATAAATAAAATGAAAAGAAGATTCATCTTCTTTTTTATAAACTGCATGTCATCAGTCATATCAATTAAGGTCAAACAGTTGATGTGGTATATCCAACTAGGATTAAAAAAGAAAAGAAAAATGACGTGTCAGCCATTTTCAAGTTACAACCGACACTTAATCGGTCATATCACCTATATTGAAAACTATTAGCCGGTTTAAATTACTATGTTAGTAATAAAATTAGTATATGTAGAACAATGATAATCTTATGACTAATCAAGAGGGTTGTTGTTAAACTAGAGAGAGAAACAAAAGAGAAACAAAGAAACTTTTATTAATGTGTAAAACAAACTAAACAACCAACACCCCTTTCCATGGTGGAAAGGGGTTTATATACCCAAGTCCTTAATGGACTTGAGACTCCGGCCCATGAACATGCTCATGAGTCGGGCTAAACATAAGTATTACTTAAACAATACTACGAGCCTATAACTATATAGTTGGAGTGACCGAGACTTTCTTAATACACAAAACGTATTTCCAACAATCTCCCCCAAAGGGAGGTCACTCCAAATTTACAAAGTCCTAATCTAGCATGTTAGATCTTGTTCTTGAGCTCGTAGTCCACTTTTCTTTTTTTCTCATTTCTTTTTGTTGTGAATATGTTTATGTTGATGTTTTAGGCTTTGGCTTTAGAGCATTGTTCTTTTGACCCTTCACGTGCGATCTTTGCCTTCTTGTGATCCTTGCCTCCTCGTGACTTCATGTCCCACACACTTATCCTTTGTTGAATTCTTTGAAAGTTTCAGAGTCGATACAGCGGAAGACTTTTTAGGTCAGACTTTCTTGAATTTGCTGAAAGACTTGAAGCAGAAGGAATAAATATGTGAGGACGACTTCAACAGGTACACCGCAACGTCACCGTCTTCAACAGGTACACCGCAACGCCACCGTCTTCGAATGCAGCAACATAATAAGACACAAATGAAATGGCTTAGAACATTTCATTCTATATCGGTAGCATTTTACCTCCGGTCGGTGAAGACCGTTGGACGATATTATATATCGTACCTGTGACGGATAGTTTCAATTAAGTAACTTCCTGACAGGATTTCGCGGGTAAACCCGTTCTCTTTATTCGACGATCACTAAGCTTGACTGCGGATATAAAGAGTAAATCACTTGGATAAATTATCCTTGTGATTGAAGCCGTCAATTCATGAAACCTGGAACAAGTGAATTTCAATTAAGATTTTCACCATCGTTGCTTTCCAGTTGTCACGAGCTTGATTCAAATAGAATCTTGCTTGTCACCTACCAAGTGCTGTTTGATGTTAACACTAGAAGGATTCCCACTCATCACTGTGAACACTAAAGAGTGTCACTCTGAGTGTTCTGGCAAGATCATACGATAATGCGTAGAGGCCTAGAACGAGTTTAAGTTCAATTAAGAATTAAACTACTGTTTCTTTCCAGATTTTCACAAGATTGGTTCTTAAAGAACCGCACGTGTCACCTACCATGAGCTTGTTTGATGTTGGCTCAAGCAGGATTTCCATCTTCATTGTAATACTTGCGTATCACTCGGATGTTCTGGCAATATTACAAGAATACTGCGTAGGACTCATAAAGATCTCTTACTTTTCACAGTGTGTGAAGAAGCAAGGAATGAATGAAAAGTGTCCTAATGAGATTTTTGATGATCTTGTGGCTCTAGACTCGATAATGCGTTTTGATTTAGTGAGCGATGGCTGGAGAGGATTGCCACCTATTCAATATCAGTCTATTCGGAGTGAATAAACCAATAGATAACATGTTGAACTCCGTGTGATTAAAACAAATACCTTTTGAGAAATATTTGAGTTAGCTGAGATGGGTTGTTCATTGCATCACTGGGTCCATGATGTCTATCTTCAATATCAAGAATCATTAAAAAATGATCTCAATAGTATATGTATTGACCCGGTTTCTACCTAAAGTTGTAAGGAGGGCTTCTTTCTTTACACCCTTTATCTTGGCAATTCTTTTTCATTCTTCAACCCCTTCAATGCTTACCAATACGTCATCACTAGCACCTTGTTGTGATTGTTCCAGTGCTAGCTTAAGTACTTGGTCGGCATTCAGCTACGTTCACAATCTTTCTCCATCTTTCCTAGGACTTCTAATTCTATCTAGGGAATTGTCCTTGGGAAGATTCCATCGGTTCTGATGAATCATTGGACTAATACCTAATCCTACCACCCTTTTGTCACCACATTCGTCGTGAATTAAGTGCGTTTTGGGTAAGTATTGTCACCATGAAAAATCCTTGAAAATCACTTAAAGAACTTGTGATATTTTAATCAAAGTTTTTGTGCCTTAAGTGTTTTGTTCATCAAAAACGCTCCTCCTTAACATGTGCATTACACATATTAAGTTGGTTTATCTTTTAAGCCTTTTTCATTGTTTAGCCAAGTATCATTAAGTCTCCTTAATCCCATTTTCTCCCCTTTCCAAAATGTTAACCATCAATATTTTGGATATTAATGGATTAACCAGTCTTTGGGTAATAAAATGAAAATAGATGTTGGCCAAAGAACATATTAATGCTCCCCCTCAAATTAATGAGGGATAGTTGTAGTGCTTGAGTATGATATATTTTGAAAGATTTAGAATCTCGTGAGAAATTCTTGAAACATTATCATACTTTCACACTACAACAAGCCACAAAAGCAGAATATTCACAATATTTACATATTCACAAATTTAACAATATGGAGATGACCTGAGGTAGTATGACCCATTAGATGGATCGTTCCATGAACTTGTGGTGCGCTCCATACGGTCTTCCACCAACGAATCATTCTAAACTTCTTATGAGACGTCTTTCTCTCAGCTTCTCATCAATCTTCTTGATCGTGTATGTAGCACTCTGTTGATATACCTTGTCCCAATCTACAGTGACCTCTAGAAGAGTCTTGTGCTTGTTGAGATGCACCAAGTTGTCCCGAATATGGGTGAGAGTCCCGTCACTGAATTTGTTGATCTCTGGAATTCTCATGAACTTCATAAGACCACGACCATTCAGGTAGAAAATGCCAAGCATCGGGTAAGAGGTTCTGGTGTAAGGATATTTGTCCGCATGCCTCTGGAAGACTTTAGTGCGTGGTTTTGAGAGGTTGAGCTTCCTTTGATAACTTTCTACTCCAAGTTGCAGATCTTCAACTCTTTTCTTGATGACAACTCGACGTGTGTACATTCGAAGAGCTGAATTCAGGGAAATTAGTTCTTCCGACTTCAGGTGTCAGAGGGCGTTGTGAGTTAGCAAAAGCAGCATGTCCTCAATGTCCTCGAGACGAAGAAGTGGAAAGTCGCCTTCCTGGATAGTGTAGACTTTTTCATCTTCTCGAATGAGCCTGATCTCTGTCAAATGTTGATAGCCTGTTTTGGGTTCAATCCTAACGCCTTGGATGCTTTTGATTCGAATTAGGGAGAAGACTTGAGAACCTGAGTTGTGCACACATGCATAGTTGTAAGCGCGTCGCACACGCTCATCCCAATGTGAAGCACCCAATTCAGCATATCGATCATATGCAGGATATTGTTGTGGGACCTAGAGACGGTTAACTTTTTCTTCTAACCAAGTGTGACAACCCTGGTTTTGAGGTTCGTCACTTAGTTTTATTTTGTGCTAGTTACGTGTTTTTACGTGTTTATGTGCTAATTGGTGTGTATAGATTGTGGTTTGGATATCGTTTCCGGTACGGGGTACCTTGTGAGTGAAACGATGTGTGATGATTTCATGTTCATGAGCTCACATGGTAGTGACTATGAAATGAGATGGTGTTATTTAGTGGTTTTATGTATACGTATATGTATTATAGAAAGTCGTATTTTTTAGGATTTACAGTTTAGCATTTAGAGGTCTCGGATGAGGTAATTAGTCATATGGATATTTTTCGGGATGGTTTTAATTCATTTAGGACTTAGTTATAAAGTTTATTTCAAAATTTGAGATTTTTTATAAAAGTGTATATTTTACGTCTTTTACGGTAAAACGCGTAAATTTGACTAGTTTTACGGTTTTGAGGTTTTGGAGGCTTTAGGAGCTGAAATAAATTAAGGAAAATTAAGGTAATATTATTAATACATATATTAATAATAAAAAGAAAAAAAACGAAATAAGGGGGTGTTGGGTCGGTTTGGTAGACGCAAGAAAAGAAAGGGAAAAAGGAAAAAAAGAGAAAAAGGAAAGTGGGCTATGGTTGGACTAGGATTCACCCATACCCTATATAATGTTTTATTCTAAACCAAAAGTCATAATCCCTGGAGAAAAAAAGAGGTCGACGGTTCTTGGAGTTTTTTTAGGGTTTTCATAGTTTTTTTTATCTTCCAATAAATTAAAGGTAAACCTTCATAACCCTTTTTAATTTAATTATTTTAATGTTTTCTTTAATCATCTTATGATGGATTTAGGTTAGGGTTTAATTTAAAAATAGTATATTAATGTTATAATAATGATGTTATAATGATTACATAAATTAGGGCTTGTAATTAGTGGGATTAGGGTTAATTAATGAGGTTAATTTTGTTAAACCTGTTTTTAAAAACTGGGCAGAATTTTGAGTCAATTGTTTTGATCATATTGGGTGTTCTACAAACTCTTATTTTATGATCCAAGTATCCCTGAAAAGGTAATTGAAGTGGATTTCCAATTCAAGAAACGAGAACTAAATTGGAGGTCGGGAAGTGGGTCAAAAACAGGTTACAACAGTCGGAGGTCAAAACAGTTTTGAAGTCAGCTTGTTTTCTTTTTAAGTTTTGGGTTGTTTGGGGTACTTAGGGTTGCATTGGGATCTTCTAACGAACATGAGAGATGGTTTATATATTTTAGTAAGTATCTGCACTTGGGCTAAGGTTGTGGTTTAGGGTAAGACCCCCTAATCATAACAAACGTTTTGTATGTTTAAAATCAGTAAATCTGGAATGACAAAAGTATATATATATACATATATATATATATATATATATATATATATATATATATATATATATATATATATATATATATATATATATATATATATATATATATATATATATATATATATATATATATATATATATATATATATATATATATATATATATATATATATATATATATATATATATATATATATATATATATATATATATATATATATATATATATATATATATATATATATATATATATATATATATATATATATATATATATATATATATATATATATATATATATATATATATATATATATATATATCGGGGCCTTAATAGTAGCTTTAAGGTTAGGTCAAGTGGGAGGTGTTAGATAACATATGTAAGGGCATAAATATTCCCTTTACAGATATCATGGGTATGTTTAAGTGGGCGTTTGGCTTATAGTTTGGAGACCTAAAACTGGGATTGTTTTGGGTAAAATGTTAACGGGACGGGATATGAAGTAAAATGAGCTAAGGGCTTTATAGAGGGGTGTAATGAGATGCTTAGAGCATTTAAATGAGGTATTTATATAGGAGGAGGTTATATGTCCATCATAGGTTGATGAGCCATCTTGGTGTTTGGTTCATGTTTTGATTGTGTGCTTTTGTTTGTTAGTTTTTTTTTGCTAGTGCGAGGAATTTTGGAGAAGCTCAATCAGGTGAGTTTCATAGTCCCATTTTTACTATTGTTTTTTTACTTCCAGATGGGATGGAAGAGACACTGTGTTTTGTTGTTTATAAATTATGCTGTGAATGTTTTGCGTTGGTAATGGACTTGTGTGTGCATACTTATATGATTAACTGCTAGTCGATTCTTGATTCTTTATGTTTTGACTTGGTACCAAGGGGTTATTGGCAAGGCGGAGCCTTGGGATTGGTTCATAGGTGTTTGAGTACCTATAGGAGTATGGTGTTTGGTAAGGCTGGGAGCCTTGGATTTGGATTTGGACATGGTTTTGGTTTGATTAGTTAAATCTTGAATGTTAGTTTGTTAATGCATGTTAGTATCACATTGTCCATACGTTTTTAACTTTTGGTTGTACTCACAGCTTATGGTATGATTTTGGCGTTTGAGTCTAAACCTATGACTCTCACCAACTTTATGTTGACGTGTTTTAGTGTCTCTTTCAGGTGATATTATGGTTAAGCTAGAGGACATAAGTGGCTAGGATTGGAGTCGAGTAGGAATGCATTTAGAAGGAGATCCCCGTTCCTTCTTAGTTTACCTTTATGTTTTTTTTATAAGTGATACATGTTGGCACCTATATGTTTGTTGGTTTATGTTTATCGTTTGTCTTGGGTAAGTGGTAGGACTGTTACCTACTTATCTAGACTCCTGCATTTTTGAGATATTGTCATGACATTTGTGTCGCCATTTATGACATTATATTTGCATTTTAGTTTTCTCTGTAGAGACACCGTTTGTTGTGATGATATCCATACGTTGCACCCCATATTCCGCCATGGTGGGGTGTTACAGAATGGTATCAGAGACAATGGTTATAGAGAATTAGGTTGCCTAGTCGCGTAGCCTAGTCTATAGCTTAAGGGTCCCTGCATATAGGCGTCATAGGAGTATGTGTGAATTTTATAATAATTGATGTGTTTGGATGTTATTTATTGCTATGTTTTGACTAGTATGAATTGAACCGTAGTATGTTCATACTTAGTCACATGTTATTTTCTTTTCGGGTTTGTGACTAGTGCGGGTTGAACCATAATCGTCCACACTAGTCATTGTTGTATTTTGCTTAAATTGTACATTATAGTACATAATTTGGTACAAGGTAGTTTCTATCTTTTGTCGAGTTATTTTACATACCTGAGGTATGTTAGTTTTCTTTTGATGTTTAAGTCATGTTCCCTAAGAATCATGTGGTGGTTCAAGTTATTAGGAGTAGGTGGGTATGAAGGATTTTATGCTGCTTCCACTCTTATGGGCGACGTGACTTATAACTGATTATGTTTTCGTTTTGGATTTAGTCTAGGCTGTTTTAGCTAGACTATGGATTTCTGTATTCCAAGAGTTTTATTCTGTTATTTTAATAGATGGGGTTTTGGACCTATTTGGTTATGTGGTTATGAGCTTATGTGAGTAGATGGATTTATGTGTTATATGTTGTACTGATTCTTATAAGTGTCATCATAGGAGGGAGTGCATTGGGGAAAGGGTAATTGTATAAGTATGGTGGCCAACATAGTTATACAAGTACCACAACTTCAATGGGTTCTCAAGTATGATTGCATGAAAGAGGGTTAGTACATGCTTGTATATGATGAGATGTAGAATTTGGGTATACGTATCATATATGGGTTTATGTAATGGCTGCCTATGATATGGCTATTGTTCTTTTTGTGTTATATGTTTTGGGTTATAGTTTTGTTGTGTGATTATGGGGTCACACGATATGGTTTAGTTTTGGAGGTTGGCTTTATGCCTTGTTGTGGCACGGTGATATGGTGATTACTCGTATGGAAAAACGAGCGTATAAAGCGATTGATTGACTTGCGTGTATGATAACGAGTATGTTTGGGAGATTCAATAGGTATATATATGCGGATGTATATATACTAGTAGATGTTATGTCATGATTTATGGTCGTTCAGTAGTTATTATAACTTGAACGTACCTAGTGCTCTCTTGTGTTTAAACAATTTATTAGTGCTCGAGTTTGGTGGAGTTTCAACGACGTTTTGAATCTTTTGAAGTGTGTCTGGTAGCGTATTCTTTTAGTTTCGTATTTCACGTGTACGTTTTAAAATGGTGTTCTTGGTTTTAAGTCTATTGAAATAACTTGGGATTTCTTTTGAGATAATGAAATCTTTTGTGTTGGGTCTTACATTTCTTTTGGTCGGTATATATTGAGAAAAATGGGGACTTAGAAATCTATTATAGGGTTAGATAGCTGGTTGAATTCGGTAAAATAAGGGTAAGGTGTTGGAGTCGTGTTTCAAACAAGATGTAACATAAGATTTCATTTTAATCAACACTTATTTGTTTCAAATTCTAAAAGACTTTCTTTAAAATAAAGCGAAGTAAAATTTCTTTCTACTTACATAGTTTATATAATTTAGTTTAACCGATTCACGTCATTTATAATTATTAGTACAAGGTTAAATTGAGTTTATGAAGATTTCACATACAATTTTACCTCTCATTAATATAAAACTGTTTTGGTCATAACTTGTTCGTTTCTAAAGCTTTTTGGATGATTCAAAAGCCTAAAATTATGTACTCGGAACGTACTTTTCAAATATTCAGAAAGTATAGTCATGAGAGGTCAGTGGATTGGTCGGAATTGTTGTACAAGTGTCGGGTTCAAGGTTGAGTTTTGAATAGTAGTTTATTTTATTTGGGGTGCATGGGATACCTAGTCTTTGGGTTGAGTTTTGAGATTGCCTAGAAGGTTGTTTGTAGATGGTTTGAGTCACATAGATGTGGGGAGGTAAAAAAAAATAATAAATAAAAGTATATTCTTTTGGAAAGGTCGGTCTTTTGCACGGTTTAAATAATATGTCGCGGGGCGTAATATATTTTGGTTGCCATTGGGTGTTTCTTGGATTATTTTTTGTTGTCATGGTCATTTTGAATTGATACATGTTCTGGGTTTGAGTTTTCTTTTGAGTCTCGTGGTTTTTGACTTGTTTTAATTGGTGCACGTGAAATGTTGTTAGTTATCCGTGGGTTTGATTCGTTGATCGTATCTGATGGATTCAGGATGCAGTTTTGGTTTCGTATTGTTCGGGAGTGTTGAGGTAGTCATATGAAAGACTTGGTCGCGCCTACACGCTTAAGTAGGTGACCATGAGAGAACGGTCGGAATACCCTTAGGGGGGAGGAAAGAAGTTCGTAGACGAACTAATGTGGTCATGAGGTCTCTTAGGAGTACCAAGGAGATAAATAGAGATTTGTGAAATGTATGGATATTGGCACAAGTAACGCGCCATAGAGAGTGTTGGAAGGGGATATAATACCTCAAAGGTATTTATGATTGTTCGCAAGGCATGTAAGTTTTCCGAAAATTTCCTGAGATTTAGTAGGTTTGCCCATTACTGTGAGGTAGAACCATAAATAGAGCAAGTAGGAGAAGTGAGAGGAGTTGTAGTTAGTGCCTTCCCAAGGCAAATTGTTGATGGAATGATATAAAAACAAGAGTTGATATAAATTGCAAGGAATGCCGGATAAAAGTTGAGTTGCTTAGTAGTAGATTGGATGTGGAAAGAGGTTGAGTGGTCCGATGAGAGGAAGTACCGGTCTTTTAAGATGCGTGTAGAATTTTGCAAGTAGAACGAGGTAGGAATTTATTCGTACTGCCGCTAAGAGAGGGCGCAAGGAGGACAGAGTTGAAACTGCTAAGAATGTTGTATAAACACTTTGGTTTTACGGTTATGCATTTGGTTTCGCCAAAGCACTAGCGGTTTTCATGGAGTCAATGAACCGATTGTGCATGAACGTATATAAACGAGTTGTCATCGGGAGCATCGACGACGTCTTGATCTACTCAAATCTGAGAAGGAGAGTGAGGCGAATTATGTGTTGGTTTTGGAGTGGAGTTATACGTGAGATTTTCGAGTGTGAGTTTTAGTATTAAGTTTACCATGATGAGTAGTTAGAGATGATGACATATCATGGAACCAGCAAGGGGCGAAGTGAAGAAGGATGAGGAAGCATTTTGGAGGCTGAAGAAGTGGATAGGATAATGAGCCGATCTTGGCATTATCGGAAGGACTGGATGAACTCGCGAAGCATGACGATACGTGGAGCAAGGATTTGGACGCGTACGAGGACGACAAAGAAAGGCGGTCGCTTATACGTTGCAGGAACTGAAGATTTGGAAGAACTGGATAGACTTAGTTAGTGGAGCTGGACTGTTATATCTGCCTAGAATGCTAGAGGCATTTGGTGTACGAGACATGGAGAATGATCTATACGGATCATGAACGTCTCCAACACATATTCAATCATCTTGATTGAACATTTGGCAAAGGTGATGGGTGGAGTTAATTGATGAAAGAAAATTTCAAGGCCAAGTACCGTCTGGGAAAGGCAAGCATGGTCGATGAGACATGGAATAAGAAGGATGAGGTGAAGCTGAGACGAACTTGAACTATAGGGATGACGTATTAGGGCGGTTTGGATAAAGGATATAGGTTGCAGGAGTTGAGTTGTCTAAAGCAGAGAACGCGTCAACGTGTATGTTGCGTGGCTTGGACAATCGTATGGAGAAAAGGGATGTAGACTATACTTTCTACGTAGATAGGAGTAACTTAGAAAGAGCGATGTAAGGACGAAGTTGGTGAAAGGGATACATAATGGGGTGGAGGAATAAGTACGACGAGAGTTGGGTGATAGTCGATAGACTGACTAATTCAGCTCATAATTCAAGAGGAATGGGAAGTCACATAGTTGAGAAGTTGGAAGGATTGCGTACAGATGCGATGGAATAGGAGGTTTTGTGTAAAAGTTAACCTAATATGTATGGAATGCCTTAAGAAGGATCATGGCAAGGGAAGAAACGATGGGAAGCATCACATCGTGATGTATGGTATGAGTTGAGGAGGAAAAAGGAAGTGTGTATAGAAGCGAAGCATGAATGAAATAGGTCGAGATAGGAACCGGAGGTAAAACTTTGGTAGAGCTTAATGAGTAGAATGAAGCACAACGCAGGCTAATACGGTCGTAGTGTGGAAAAGGAAATGACACTGACTTATACTGATTGTTTGGGAGGCTTAGTATCGATAATCGAATGGATGAGGAGTTATAGGTGTGATGTGCCATAGGAACGAAGGGCTTGGTCTAACTGAGTTAACCGTCCTTTTGATGATGTGTATAGATCATAAGATGATTTGGATTGGAAGAACTAATGGATATGTGAAAGACCATCATAGGTCACTTTGTAAGGAAATTGGAATTTTTAAGTAGTTTGGGGTACTGACTGAAAGGAGTTGATGAACATGATTGGATATGGGTGAATGATTTAGAGGTAGTTAGGAAACTCGTTATTGATGGCTGAGTTTTCATATAATGATAGTTATCATACTAGAATTCGATAGATGCCATTTGAGGCACTATATGAAAGGATAGGGTGAGTTGTCCCTATTATGGACTAGAATTGGTAAAAGAGGCTACTAATGTGGTAATGATGTTGTGGAAAGGATGAGAGCAACAAGGGATGCTATGTAGAAAAGGAGGAAACCACTAGAGTTAGTGACAAAGTTATGTAGGAAGTTTCACCCATAGTAACGGGTGGTATGTTTTGGTAAAATGGAAGAGTTGATGTAGAGTTTTGTAGGTCCATTTATGATCCTTGGAAAGATCGGACCATTAGCTTATGAGCATAGAATTACCTGGGGGAAATGAGTTGTATACATGATACATTTCATGTATTGAGATTAGTAAAGGTTGTTTGAGAATGCATTTTGCATGTACGGTTATTCGGGACTTGTATTAATAAGAGTCTTTGTTTTTATCAAAGAGTCATCTGTGAGATTTATTGACTGTGAGGTCAAGAGTTTGGCAATGAGTTTAATTATTTTTGGTTTGTATATGTGGTATTTTGAAACTTGAACTAAAGTTCACGTGGAGATAAGGGGAGTTCGTTTAGAACAAGTATCCTCATGTGATTTGTTGTTGGTGTGTTTGATCCTAAGGAGTAAATCTTGGGACCAGATTTCTATTAGGAGGGAGTGATGTGACAACCCTGGTTTTGAGGTTCGTCACTTAGTTTTATTTTGTGCTAGTTACGTGTTTTTACGTGTTTATGTGCTAATTGGTGTGTATAGATTGTGGTTTGGATATCGTTTCCGGTACGGGGTACCTTGTGAGCGAAACGATGTGTGATGATTTCATGTTCATAAGCTCACATGGTAGTGACTATCAAATGAGATGGTGTTATTTAGTGGTTTTACGTATACGTATATGTATTATAGAAAGTCGTATTTTTTACGATTTACGGTTTAGCATTTAGAGGTCTCGGATGAGGTAATTAGTCATATGGATATTTTTCGGGATGGTTTTAAGTCATTTAGGACTTAGTTATAAAGTTTATTTCAAAATTTAAGATTTTTTATAAAAGTGTATATTTTACGTCTTTTACGGTAAAACGCGTAAATTTGACTAGTTTTACGGTTTTGAGGTTTTGGAGGCTTTAGGAGCTGAAATAAATTAAGGAAAATTAAGGTAATATTATTAATACATATATTAATAATAAAAAGAAAAAAAAACGAAATAAGGGGGTGTTGGGTCGGTTTGGTAGACGCAAGAAAAGAAAGGGAAAAAGGAAAAAAAGAGAAAAAGGAAAGTGGGCTATGGGTTGGACTAGGATTCACCCATACCCTATATAATGTTTTATTCTAAACCAAAAGTCATAATCCCTGGAGAAAAAAAAGAGGTCGACAGTTCTTGGAGTTTTTTTAGGGGTTTCATAGTTTTTTTTATCTTCCATTAAATTAAAGGTAAACCTTCATAACCCTTTTTAATTTAATTATTTTAATGTTTTCTTTAATCATCTTATGATGGATTTAGGTTAGGGTTTAATTTAAAAAAAGTATATTAATGTTATAATAATGATGTTATAATGATTACATAAATTAAGGCTTGTAATTAGTGGGATTAGGGGTTAATTAATGAGGTTAATTTTGTTAAACCCGTTTTTAAAAACTGGGCAGAATTTTGAGTCAATTGTTTTGATCATATTGGGAGTTCTACAAACTCTTATTTTACGATCCAAGTATCCCTGAAAAGGTAATTTAAGTGTATTTCCAATGCAAGAAACGAGAACTAAATTGGAGGTCGGGAATTGGGTCAAAAACAGGTTACAACAGTCGGAGGTCAAAACAGTTTTGAAGTCAGCCTGTTTTCTTTTTAAGTTTTGGGTTGTTTGGGGTACTTAGGGTTGCATTGGGAACTTCTAACGAACATGAGAGATGGTTTATATATTGTAGTAAGTATCTGCACTTGGGCTAAGGTTGTGGTTTAGGGTAAGACCCCCTAATCATAACAAATGTTTTATATGTTTAAAATTAGTAAATCTGGAATGACAAAAGTATATATATATATATATATATATAAATATATATATATATATATATATATATATATATATATATATATATATATATATATATATATATATATATATATATATATATATATATATATATATATATATATATATATATATATATATATATATATATATATATATATATATATATATATATATATATATATATATATATATATATATATATATATATATATATATATATATATATATATATATATATATATATATATATATATATATATATATATATATATATATATATATATATATATATATATATATATATATATATATATATATATATATATATATATATATATATATATATATATATATATATATATATATATATATATATATATATATATATATATATATATATATATATATATATATATATATATATATATATATATATATATATATATATATATATATATATATATATATATTTATATATATATATATATATACATATCGGGGCCTTAACAGTAGTTTTAAGGTTAGGGAAAGTGGGAGGTGTTAGATAACATATGTAAGGGCATAAATATTCCCTTTACAGAGATCATGGGTATGTTTAAGTGGGCGTTTGGCTTATAGTTTGGAGACCTAAAACTGGGACTGTTTTTGGTAAAATGTTAACGGGACGAGATATGAAGTAAAATGAGCTAAGGGCTTTATAGAGGGGTGTATGAGATGCTTAGAGCATTTTAATGAGGTATTTATATAGGAGGAGGTTAGATGTCCATCATAGGTTGATGAGCCATCTTGGTGTTTGGTTCATGTTTTGATTATGTGTTTTTGTTTGTTAGTTTTTTTGCTAGTGCGAGGACTTTTGGAGAAGCTCAATCAGGTGAGTTTCATAGTCCCATGTTTACTATTGTTTTTGACTTCCAGATGGGATGGAAGAGACACTGTGTTTTGTTGTTTATAAATTATGCTGTGAATGTTTTGCGTTGGTAATGGACTTGTGTGTGCATACTTATATGATTAACTACTAGTCGATTCTTGATTGTTTATGTTTTGACTAGGTACCAAGGGGTTATTGGCAAGGCGGGGCCTTGGGATTGGTTCATAGGTGTTTGAGTACCTATGGGAGTATGGTGTTTGGTAAGGCTGGGAGCCTTGGATTTGGATTTGGACATGGTTTTGGTTTGATTAGTTAAATCTTGAATGTTAGTTTGTTAATGCATGTTAGTATCACATTGTCCATACGTTTTTAACTTTTGGTTGTACTCATAGCTTATGGTATGATTTTGGCGTTTGAGTCTAAACCTATGACTCTCACCAACTTTATGTTGACGTGTTTTAGTGTCTCTTTCAGGTGATATTATGGTTAAGCTAGAGGACATAAGTGGCTAGGATTGGAGTCGAGTAGGAATGCATTTAGAAGGAGATCCGCGTTCCTTCTTAGTTTACCTTTATGTTTTTATATAAGTGATACATGTTGGCACCTATATGTTTGTTGGTTTATGTTTATCGTTTGTCTTGGGTAAGTGGTAGGACTGTTACCTACTTACCTAGACTCCTGCATTGTTGAGATATTGTCATGACATTTGTGTCACCATTTATGACATTATATTTACATTTTAGTTTTCTCTATAGAGACACCATTTGTTGTGATGATATCCATACGTTGCACCCCATATTCCGCCATGGTGGGGTGTTACACCAAGGTATCAAATCCCAAGTTGCAGCCTTTACCAATGTTAAGGAAGTTGCATACTTGTTTGCTCCTTTGACCAAGTATTCGAGATCCTCACTGACAAAGAATTCAAGTGCAATTTGATCATCATCTGCAGTTGTAGTAGTAGGAGGTTTTTCAGGCGCATGAAGACCATCCCTTTGAGTAGTTCTCAACGCTTTCAAAAGTTCATTTGCGTTGTACTCGTATTCCGTGCTGTTGAGCCTTGATTTAACACGAAGGTTGGGATTTTTGAGTCCTCTCACAACCATTGCTTGAGTTACATTAGACCCATAGTTGTACTCCAAGTATCTTGAAAATTCTATAGGATTGCTTAGGAATTGAGAGAAATCAGCTTCATCAGCCTTTGTCAATGGACGAAGTGCAGCAGCATTGGACACCCAAGGTTGTACGGGTGCATTTTCATCTTCCTCGAGTGTATCCACCCATGCTGGTTCACTTGACTCTGGAATATCAGGAACTGCAGTAGAGACTTGAACATCATCAACAGGTTCTACTACTGCTTCAATGTCTGGCATGTCTTAGACTGGATCAGAGACTGGAATGTTTGGTACAGGTTGATCGGGTTCCGTCAGTTGTTGTTACACTAAAGATGTAGTGACAGAAGCAACTGGGGCAGATGTGGTTGCAGGAGTGGTTGTAGGAGTGGTTGTGGCTGGAGTATGGGATGAGGCTGTATTAGCATCTACATCATGAAACTTCTTGGTGCGTTTGCCTTGACGAGGTGTAGGTTTTAGAGTTGATTTACCCTTGGTAACCTCATCTTTGGAAGATTTTTCACCTTTGTACTTGTCTTGCTTGTCTCCATCCTTTTTCCCTGTATCATCGTTCCCTTCTTCTTGATCATCACCATTTTTGCCATTACCATCACCATCACCATTATCATCACCATCGCTGTGTTTAGAACTTCCTTCTTCATCATTGGTACCTTCTTCGTCATCAGTACCTTTGTCTTCATCACTCCCGCCTTTGTCATCACTATCTTTGTCTTCATCACCATTGTCATCATCACCCTTGTCATCATATCATCAACATCGTCGGATTCATCTTCTTCTTCACTTAAGATATCGTAGGGAACTACAGAACCATGTTTCTCGAATATCTTAGTATCTTGATCTATGGCTGTCTTAAGAGCTTTGTGAAGGATCTTTTGAGCTTTGGTTTTGTTGTAGGACCCGACTTGAATCATCCAAGCATGTAAGATTTTCTTTAACTCATAATCCGTGAACTTTTGAGCCATGAGAAAATCTGACTATTTAGCGTCAGAAGACTTGATCATGACGTTGCTTGCAGCAATTTGTTTCAACTCGTCACGCATATTGTCAACAAATTCCTTGACCTTTTCATCAAGTGATTGAACAATTGTTTCATTAGCTTCTTCAAGAACCTCTTTCTCAGCTCGGTACCTCTTTTTAAGGTCTCGAAGACGAATGAACGTTGCTTCATGTTTGGCAGCTTCCTTTTCTTTGACGTGAGCTAGTTCTTCTTCATTAAGTTTGCGAGATAATTCTAACTCTTCTTGGAATTTAGCCATGGCGTCTTCTTGAGCTTTTCTTAAGGATTCTTCACTTTGTTGTCTACGAGCTAACTCTTCTTTTATATGAACCATCTCTTCTTATTGAGCTGTCAAGTGTTGTTCTATCTGAATCATGAACATTTTTTATAAAGATGGAATCAATGATATCGGTGCAGCTGTGGTTTGTATTGTAGGAGTAATGGTCATGGCAGTGCTAGACAATGAAGTGGAGAGAGGTCGACTTGGTAGAGTTAACGGGAGTTGCATTGACGCAGGTGGAGTCTCTGTAATAACCGATGGGGGTATAGTTAAAACTAGTGGAGGCACTGTAGTAGCTGGTGGAGGCACTGTAGTAACTGGTGGAGGCACTGTAGAAACTTGTAGAGGCACTGTTGAAAGTGGTAAAGACACTGTAGAAACTGGTGGAGGCATTGTAGATACTGGTGGAGGCATTATAGTAACGGGTATAGACACTGTAGAACTTATGAATTTGGTAGTCTCAACAAATGATGTCGTATCAGTGGACCCGGGTAACATCCATATCCTTCAATCCGTCATGAGGTTGTTGTTCTTCATCAACATCATCAGCAGTTTGGGCAGATTTGTCACGACAAGGTGTGTGCTCATCAGGTTTCTCAAATTCAGCAATATTAGAAGGTAGTATGGTTTCCTTTGCTTTCATACCAGAACCACTACCCCTAGTGTCTTTCTTACTTTGCATGATAGCTGCCTTGACATTTCGTCTTTCAGTTTTGCGAATCATTTCTTCTTCATTGATATCTTCATCTTCATCTTCAAGCATTAGCTCCTTCCCACTAGACTTGGCAACAGTTTTCTTCTTTTTGGGCTTAGGTGAAGCTGTTTCATCTGATGGTTCACCTTGTTTGCGTTTGCCTTTGCCTTTGGGTTTTGATGAAGAGAACTCTCCCAATGCAGCTCTTTCCTTTTGAAGTTCCATTTCATCCAACAATTGCTTGTATACCGCACTTGCTTTGAGTTCATCAGTCAACATATGATTAGGAATAGCGGTTGGAATACTTGAGTAAACACCGGTGTGTCCGTCGTGTTTTAAATCCGCAAGAATATCATCGTCATCGGGAGTATGCTGAGGACTTCCTTCAAGCTTATCGATTGAGGCATCTAATTGCATGAAGTGACGAATAATAAGCTTAATGAAACGTGGGAAAGGAAAGTAACCTGTCTTCTTCTTGGTATTGTGGAAGAGTTGATAAGTAAAATCCTCCCATAGTAACTCTGCATAGTTCACATTCTTCCTCTCATAGATGCCCCAAAAGATACAAGCAGTTGAAAAACGCAAAGAGTCATATCCAGTTGATTTAGCAGTAAAACACCGAACGAGTATTCCGAAAAATGTTTTTCAAGGTTGACCCAAGTTAGCTGTAGTAAACTGAGACACCAGTCGTAAATCAGGATCACCGTATCCAAGAGAGTGATACATCTTCACAATTGCATTCTTGTCCGGGTCGGCTGTAAAATTTTGACTTGCAGGTGGTATTGGTAATCCGAATATTTGACGAAAGATAGAAATTGTGAGAATACATTTCTTTTTGTTGATGGTGAATGAGAACTTTCTGTCTGTTAGTCGTTTCTTTGAAGCCCAAAATTCATGCATAAAATCGGTTGGAACCGAAGCCGTACCCCAAAACACCTTCTTAATTGGAGTTCGATTAAGAATATATGTAACCACTTTGAAAGCATAGTGAGCTGAGACATAATCTTCTTTGTCTTCTTTTAGTCGAAAGTTGTTTGGTATGAACTGTAGAGCCTTGGCGGCTTCAAGTGCCTGATTAGCTTTGATTTGCTTGTCGGTAATTTGAGACATGTTTTCTGCTTAAGACGAACAAACATACAAGATTGATATACCCAAAAATATATATCATGATGTATTTATACCTAAGCAAATCAAGCATATACCAGGGACAACAAGCAATACACCATCTTTGAAAAAAGCTACAATCTGTGGATAAATATAATTGACATTTTCAGAAAAATCATCTTTTTCGGAATAAACGACATTTTCAGAAAAATCATCTTCTTCGGAATAATGACTTTTTCGGAAAACCAACTTTTTCGGAAAACCAACTTTTTCGGAAAACCAACTTTTTCGGAAAAACTAACTTTTTCGGAAAACCAACTTTTTCGGAAAACCAACTTTTTCGGAAAAACCAACTTTTTCGGAAAAATGAACTTTTTCAGTGAAATCAACTTCTTCGGAATAATGAATTTTTCTGTGAAATTAACCTTTTCGGAAAAATGGACTTTTTCAGTAAAATCAACTTCTTCGGAATAATGACTTTTTCAGTAAAAACAACTTTTTCGGAATAACGACTTTTTCAGTAAAATCATCTTTTTCGGAAAAATTACTTTTTCAGTGAAATCCACTTCTTCGAAAAAACGGACTTTTTCAGTAAAACGATTTTTTCAGATTGGTATGTTTTCAGATAATTCTTCGGATAAAGGCCATGTTTTCAGAAAAAATCATGTGTTTCAAAGAAATCTTCGGATAAACTCATTTTTTTCAGAAAAAAATCTATGACATCCTAAACTACCATCTCGTTATGATTCGTGGGGCAAACAGTGATTCTAAGGCATCGTAATCAAAAACAACTATGATCCCTTTCAAAACCCACCTATTAAATCAATTATGCAACCTAATTAGATTCATAAACCCTAATTGATATTTTTTTGGGGATTTGACTAATTAGACTAATACACAAGAGAAACATAGACGAAATTATATAAGAACATGTTTACCTGTGATGTTTTTAGGAGATAGAATCAATAACAAGCTGAATGAAATATTTCAATGGCGAAAAATGTTTTGTGGTTTGAGTGAGATGGTAAACAGAGAGACGAACTAAACAAATGGGGGGGGGGTGTGTATGCATTTGACTTAGGTCAAAAGTAAGCCCTTACCATTTTTACACAATTAGTCCTCCTATTTCCGTATATTTGCGTTTAGTAATTATCTTATTTAATCACACTCAATTCAAACCGCACAAATTACCTCCTATTTCTTAGATATTAATTATATTATCACAAAAAAATCCTAAGACCGAGTCACGTAAATCACGAAAAATCACGAAGCACAACGAGTCCACACGAAGAATGATACACCATAAAGCAAATAACCAATTAATTTTTCTGAAAGACTTTTGAAGACCGATTTGATGATGAAAACACTTTGACATTTTCTCCCCCTTAAATACAGACCCGTTTTCTATTTAAAGAGTTGTAGTCTTATTATTTAGGAGAACTGATGAAAGACTTTTTCGATTAAGACGATATTAAAACAATTTGTGGTGGTAATAAGATTTCTCTTATTTTAACAAAGTAAGTGCACTGAAACGTACACAGATTTGTGTTAGACCAAGTTATGAAGTAAACTCGATCCCTTGTATGGTTTTAAAGTAAACCATACCCGAGAAAATTAATTCCCGTTGTGAGCCAACGCTTTCGTAAGAAATACGTGACTTTAATGCGAAAAGCGGGTTGTAGTCAGAAATAACTACAAGCCATATGGGCATGTTTTAAAATATGTACAAATTTTATACGGACACTATTTATGGCGCCGTGTCAATTTTAATCGACATTTCTAAGGCCGTAAATATTACCGTACTAAAAGACATACCCGTTTTAAAATGAAAAATATTTTTGGATTTTCTTGATTTTATATTTCTTATGGATTTTCTATGTTTTATATTTTTTATGGTTTTTCTATGTTTTATATTTTTGTAATTTTCTTTTGGTGGTTTTAAATATATACTATAATATACAACATCACGATCAAAGGATACTCTAGAATAGTTTACCACCACTTTTCTTCAGATTCTTCTGCCAACTCCTTAAGTGTCGCTGGTGAGAATGATTTCATGCCTAGATTTTCGATCAAAAACTCGATACGTCCTCGATCTAAGGCCTTTGTGAATATATCTGCCAGCTGATACTCAGTGTTGACGAAGTACAGTTCGATCACTCCATCTTCCACTTGCTCTTTGATGAAGTGGTAGCGTATGTCAATGTGCTTTGTCCGGGAATGTTGAACGTAGTTGCGGCACATAGCAATTGCACTTTTGTTATCACAGTACATCGGGATTTTGTTGAAGCCAAGACCGTAGTCAGTTAATTGTGATCTCATCCAAAGAACTTGAGCACAACCACCGGACATAGCAATGTATTCAGCCTCAGTACTTGATATCGCCGTGCTTTTCTGCCTTTTGATGCCCAACTCACCAGTCTATCTCCAAGAAGTTGCACACTGCCAGAAGTGCTACGTCTAGTATCTTGACACCCAGCATAATCCGCATCTGCATATGATATTAGTGCAATAGAGGAATCCTTCGGATACCACAAACCACGATGAAGTGTTCCCTTAAGATACCGAAAGATCCTTTTCACAACATGTAAGTGCTCTTCGGTAGGTCGGGCCTGATACCTGGCACACATGCATATAGCAAATTGCAAATCAGGCCTGCTAGCAGTCAGATAAAGAAGGGTGTTGATCATTCCATGGTAAAGTTTAGGATTGACAGCTATCCCTTCCTTATCTTCATCTAACTTGGATCTCTCCACCATTGGAGTATCCACGGGGTCACAATTTTCAAAATGATATTTCTTTAATGATTCAAGAGCAAATTTGGATTGATTAATGAAGATGCCTCTGGGATTCTGAGAAATTTGTAACCCTAAGAAAAATGAAAATTTTCCCATCATTGACATCTTAAAACGTGTGGACATAATTTTCTCAAAATGGTCAGACAGTCTTTGATTAGTAGCAGCAAATATTATATCATCAACATAAATTTGTACCAGTATCATGTCGTTGTCCTCCTTGAGAATAAATAATGTTGGGTCCACTTTGCCTTTGGAGAAGCCTTTCGAGATGAGATACGAGGATAGGAGATCGTACCACGCGCGTGGAGCTTGTTTCAACCCATAAGAGCCTTCTTGAGCTTGTACACGTGATTAGGATACTCCGAGTTGACGAATCCATTCGGCTGGCTTACGTAGACATCTTCCCTTAATTCACCATTGAGAAATGCCGTCTTAACATCCATTTGGTAGACGATCATGTTCATATGAGCAGCATAAGGAAAGAATAGCCTCCAATCGTGCCACAGGAGCAAAGGATTCTTCAAAGTCAATACCCAAAGCTTGTTTGTAACCTCTAGCAATCAATCTAGCTTTGTTCTTTAGTACTCCACCTAACTCATCGAGTTTAACCTTATATACCCACAACAATGTAAGGATTTCAACGTTGCTGGGTAAAGGAATTAATTCCAACACTTCAAGACGTTGAAATTCATTAAGTTCCTCTTGCATGGATTCAATCCAAGATGATTTGGTCATGGCTTGTTGCCAGTTTTTAGGTTCAGTGTCAGAAAGAAATGCATCAAAATAGCAATATAATGCATGTTCTTGGAGTTGGTGGCGTGTTAAGACTGGTCGATCGATGTCACCGATAATATTGTGGATTGGGTTATCCTTTGTCCATTTTGTGTTGTGAGTTTCAATCCGTGGTGGTCGGGAGTGAACGATGGCAGGAGCTTCCTCTGAGGTAGACGCACCGTTAGGGTTTTCAGGTATGTGTGAACCAAAGAAAGGAAGCTCTTGTAAGTGAGCAAATTCCAAATCGTGATCATAGTGATCCTCTTCAACATCATTAGGAACGAGTGGGGGTGAAGATTCAGGTGTGGTTTATGAATTGGTGGGGGATGGTACATCTTTTTCAAGAGTGACATTAGATGCCTCTGACTGATTTCCATTATTTTGAACAATAACTTCAGGAATAGGAGCTACTGCTACAGGTAATGGAGAATCATCACTAGGTGGATCAAAGAATTCATTAAACATAGGTTGAAATAACTCATCCCACTCGGGCCTTGTAGGTGGTATAAATGATGAAGAAGTAGGATTGTTGGGAGTTAATCCGGAACTAATTGTACCGGTTCCCATCTCATGTAATACAGGTTCAGAGATGTGTTGCTCAGAAGCCATCGCTGTCAACTCATCAAAATCGGCATCCAAAGTTTCTACTATCTTGTCAAGACGACGGTTATAAATTCGGTAAGCTTTCTTTGCAGGTGAGTAACCAATGAAAATTCCAATGTCAGCCTTCAGTTGAAGTTTTCCCAAATTCTCACTATTAGTATTTGGATAACACAGTGCACTGACTACATGAAGAAATGAAATATCGGGTTTTTGTCCATGAAGTAACTCATATGGAGTTTTACCATGCCGTTTACGAATGATGGAGCGGTTTTGGGTATAACATGCGGTTGCCACTACTTCAGCCCATATGAATAAAGGAGCATTCACATAAATCAACATAGTTCTAGCAGCTTCCATTAGTGTACGGTTACGTCTTTCCACGACACCGTTTTGTTGTGGAGTGCGAGAAACAGAAGTTTCATGTGAAATACCGACATCTTCATAATAGTATCGTAGAGTTTGATTAACGAACTCAGTTCCATTATCAGTGCGAATGCAGCGAACAGTAGCATTAAGACGTACTTTGATCATCTTTAAGAAAGTAATAATATACTTTGGTGCTTGATCCTTGGATGCTAAAAAATTTACCCATGTAAACCTTGAGAAATCATCCACCATGACGAGGATGAATTTTCTACCACTCACACTAGCCGTACGCATTGGCCCGCAAAGATCCATGTGCAAAAGATACATTGGTTCTTGGTTGGTGTCTTCAGCTTTAGGGTTGTATGATTTCTTGGTGCTTTTTCCCAAAGAACACGCAGAACATAAATGATCCTTGTCGAACTTAAGTTTTGGAAGACCACGAACAACTTCGTTTTTAGCCAAATGGTTTATAGAACAATGATAATCTTATGACTAATCAAGAGGGTTGTTGTTAAACTAGAGAGAGAAACAAGAGAGAAACAAAGAAACTTTTATTAATGTGTAAAACAAACTAAACAACCAACACCCCTTTCCGTGGTGGAAAGGGGTATATATACCCAAGTCCTTAATGGACTTGGGCCTCCGGCCCATGAACATGCTCATGGGTCGGGCTAAACATAAGTATTACTTAAACAATACTACGAGCCTATAACTATATAGTTGGAGTGACCGAGACTTTCTCAATACACAAAACGTATTTCCAACAGTATATTACCTATATGTGTAAACGATGGAGAGTACATTATCAATATATGCCTTAACCCTTTATATGTGATTGTAGTTGGGAAAGTAATCTATATAAAGCAAGAAGACATGAAGAAAAAGACCAATATATCCTCAAATGCATATCACTTGTGAAGAGCTAACATGAGTTATTGAAGTCCATTAATGTGAAGGACTAATGATACATAACGTTTCTCACTTAAAGACGAACAATGTGTTTCTCTCGGTTAAAGGACGAAACTCATCGATCAACGGAAACCACAAAGACGAACAATGTAATTTACTCTATATTTTAATATGTTACATTGGAAATTGAATGACAAATTGGCATGCTTGGTTGGATGTATAAGAAAAAGAAAGATAATCATTGATAGAGCTTGGTCTACTATAATACAATGAAACATTAACCCCAAAACTAGAGGTGGCAAAATGGGCGGGCGGGAGGGCACGGGCGGCGGGCTAAATGGGCAACGGGCTAAACGGGCGGCGGGCTAAACGGGCGTGGGCTAAACGGGCACGGGCGAAATGGACGGGCAAACCGGGCGGGCTAAACGGGCGCAAGCTAAAAAAGGAAAAAAAAACATATAAAAACATACAAATAAAAAATAAAAATACTTGTTTGAAAGCCTGTATAAAAAATTGAATAAAAAATATTCGTCGAGTATACTAATTTGTATTTTACAAGTGCGCCCGTTAAGCCCATTTAGTTTCTTACATATGCGCCCGTTTAGCCCATCCATTATAAAGAATGGGCAAAAAGTGCCCCATCCTTTTTTGAAAATGGGCAAAAAGTGCCCATATGTATCAAAATGGACAAGATTTGCCACCTCTACCCAAAACAAAGTAATCAACCATTATTTTACAAATTGGGGGTTATGATATTCATTACCCATGTAACCAACTCACCCACTTTTTTCTCAAAAATTATTTCCATTCCAAAAATTAAAAAGTGTATAACCGCTTAACTATCACTACCAATATATTTTTTTATTCAAAAAATAAATTTATGCCACAAAATTTTTCGTTAGGCAACTATTGATTCAAAAAGTAGTTTTTGCCGTCAAAACAACTTTTGATTCAAAAAACGTATATGTCATCAATTCTTTTTGACGAGATTTTTTTAATTCAAAAAATGCACATGTTATTAAATAATATGTTGTTTGTATATGTTAATTTGTATAAAAAAAATTTAATATTAACTAGTGTCAACTGATATGTTGTTAGGAGCAGTTTTTTATGGATTAGTATGTATGTCTAATATATATGAAAATATATAATCAAGCACAATTAATCACTAATGAAATAATCATTATATTCCTTAATATACCCATTATCTTTCCTATTGCTATTCCTCTATTTATTCCAAACACCCTAAATATTTTGGTAATTTTTATACCTTTTCGGTTGGTGGGGAAAATAGTATCACTTATAAGGTACAAAAATATATTTTTATCCTTCGTCATCAATTATTTGATGAGACAGATTATTCGTTCATACTCCAAACTATGAGTAATACCTCTTAGAACTTTTTTTATTTATTATTATTTCTTTTATAATTTTGTTTGAAACTATAAAGTCGTAGAACAAACAAACAAAACAAAAATATTAAGATTGAAAATATTAAGTTTGATACATCAAAAGTAGTAACTCATTAAAAGTATAAAGCCGGAATTTGCCGTATTTTGTTGATAAAGTTGGTAAAACTATCGAATTAAAGTGCAAAAAAAATGTTATATTTTACAAGTAAAAAATGGTAACCGTAAAAACTACAGAAAACTGTTAAGAATTGTCTTATGCTTTTAATAAACTATGTAGTCGGAGGTATTGGTTGTAGAATTGACAAAAGAAGGATAGAAATCATTATAAATACCCTATACAGATAATGTTCCTTTTAAGTTCAAAAAAGATAATGTTCCTTTTAATGTCCGTTGTATTGATATGAAAAGACAGTTTTTATGTTTTCCGTTTCGTATTTTTCACATCTTATAGTTTTGACTTGTAAAATTTTAAAGTTTATGTTGCGTATTTTCAAGCAGTTTTACTCAATTTATAAATAGGTGAAGACATATTCATGTTTCATATTTTTCATGTTTTATTACCATTAACTTGTCCAACTCTACATTTTATTTTCCTTTTTTATTTTACAATTGTATAACAAAAATAAAATTATAAAATAAAAAAAATAGAAGAAAATTTTTAAAAAGTATTTGTATCACTTGAAGGGTATCGATAACAAATAACATTTTACAAAATTTAGTGGTGTGAGTTTACCGCATAGTTTATTGGAGCACAACCATAAAAACAACCGATACTAGCACCTGTCACTAAAGGTGTGTTTGTTGAAAGTAGTGTTAATAATTAGCAGTTACCAGTAACAATTAGCGCTAATAGTTTAATTTATCAGAGTGTTTAGTATGATAGTTGTGACTGTAATTTTAATGTGTAATTTGATGTAATGCTAAATTCTTATTCAAAAAGCATTGAGAAATTAGCGTTTTCATAATTTATTTATGCAATATAATTTCTTCCAAATGATACTTTTAATAATAATGTTAACTGCTCAAAAATACTCTTAAAAGCTACGTGTCAAACACATCCTAATATAATATAATCAAGTGACGAGTAATGCACGTACGAATGGTACAATCACATGCATTTGTCGGATTCTTGGACTTGAAATGGTAGCATTTGAAATGATGGCAACTACCTTCGATCGTCAGAGAAGTTCAAGTCAGAGACATTGTCAAGGAAGTCGAAGATTACTTGAAGACATACTCATCAGCTGTGATGGATAATAGTTGAGATTTATCAGGGACTCTCAGTGGTTGAGTGTTAAAGGGGTGACAATACCCGGTTGACACTTTATACGCTTTGGATATCTCTTAGTGTTTAGGTGGGAACTATTTGAGCGGGATAGATAGTAGCTTTGAAATAAAGCTGCCTAAAGTACAAGGTTCACTAGTACAAAAAAATGGTATCCATCACACTAAAAAAGAGTGACCATATGCCTACAACCACACGCGTTTTGTTAGCCTTGGTAACCAAAGGTCCCGCGGTCGTAGGTGGATTTAGGTCACAAGTTCGTCTTAGTGACCATAACCATAAAAAAGAGTGACCAATACTCAAAAATATGTGACGAACTAGGTATAATATTTGGTGGTTTAGTGAATATGTGTGACGGTAAACAGTTTATAGTTACACGACTTTTGTTAAAAAGTGACTATTGTTTATCCTTTTGTTACATGAATATACAATATGTGTGACATTAACTATGTCATTAGTGTATTTTGTGTGACTATATGCATCCAATGATCACTTGAATTGTATGTTTGTGTAACCTTTTATGATATGTAGTCACACAAGTCATGTTAATGGTAGTGAGTTAGTCACATACTATTAACCAAAGAGTGACCAATATCAGTAATAAGTGTGACTGTATTCTTTGTAAATTCAAGCAAATTGTATTTTGTGTGACTATATGCATCCAATAGTCACATGAAGTGTATGTTTGTGTGACCTTTTATGATATGTAGTCACACAAATCATGTTAATGGTAGTGATTTTGTCACATACAATTACTAAAGAGTGACCACAAGTAATAATAAACGTGACTGTATGCTTTGTAAAGTCAAGTAAATTGTATTTTGTGTGACTATATGCATCCAATAGTCACACAAATTGTCTGTTGGTGTGACATTTGTGATATTTAGTCACACAAATCATGTTAGGGGTAGTGATTTTGTCATATACAGTTAACCAAAGAGTGACCAAAATACTAATAAGTGTGACTGTATTATTTGTAAAGTCAAGTAAATTGTATTTTATGTGACTATATGCATCCAACAGTCATATGAATTGTATGTTGGTGTGATGTTTTGTGATATTTAGTCACACAATAAATTAAGCAAACAGTTACCAAAAGTGCTAATAAGGAAGTGTAGGGAATCGAACCCCGTGACTCTCGAATGCAATGCGAGCGCTCTACCATATGAGCTACACTCCCATTTGTAATGAGTATAGTTAACTACGTAGGGGACAAAAGAAATACCATCAAAACCTGCAAGCTTACCAGTTCTAGCTTCCTAAGTTGCTTTGGAGATCTAGCTAAACAACATCTGTCTGAACTTAATTTCCTGAAGATATCACAAATTATAAAACAGACGAACAAAGGAGAAGTCGTATTATGGCAAAAAGCTACAAAATTCACATGTTTTATCAATTTTGATACAAACAAACCTCCTAGTAACATGAGACTGCTATAATGGCAGGTATATTGCAGCTGATGTCAGGCCTGATATCATAGATAATTTTGTTATTTAGCTTAACGCATCGAAGTCTCACTGCTTGCAAATTATTTCGCTCGTGAAGAAGGAAACAAAGAATGGGAGTGGCATCATTGTATGTTGACAAGAGAACCTGCATAAAGGCATTCTCGCATAAGATATATTGCTTGAAGTCTCACTGCTATGTATAGGATGAGACATCGTAAATTAGGTTAACAAATATTTGGAATATAATCCAAGATGAAACAAACACATGCTATGTGATAAAACCTTTACCGTTGAAAGTCCCAAAATACTACAATTGTTGAAACTATAACTCGTATAAACAAGAACACACAAAAAATACTTTTCAGACGAGTAATGCTTTATTAACTGTTATAAACAAAGTATTACAAAGTGCTATGAATACACCCGTTGAATGACAATAAGAAATGAACCCTAGAACGAGTAAACTTGATTCGAGCCTCAAGTTTACAAGATAACCTATGAGTCGCTGGTAAACAGCCGAGGGCTCAAAGGTTCCAGAGGGAGAAAGAAACTTAGATAATTTATCCAAGCACAAGGGTTGAATGAATCTTCTTTCTCCCTCCTATTTATAGTGGTAAGAGATTGCTTCATTAGTGGGAGTAGTTGATACGTGTCATCTTCTGAGTGGAAGAGTACAACATATTAAAAACATGTCCATATTGAGACATACCTATAAACTACTTTAAGTGAAGAGTTCTGCCAACTGTTCACTTTTGTCCCACTAGGTCGTACCAGGCTTTAACTTGATATCTCCTATTTTGTCCCCCCCCAAAACACCTTGGAGATTCTCCCGCCTAAACTATAAAGGTAAGGCAAGTCTTTGCTTGCTAAAGTCTTCATAGGGTTGTAGGTAATCTCTAAGTATTGTCATCTTAGAGATCCTTGAACACCAGCACATTCCTTCTACATCCCATGTTGGAAATATGTTTTTAACGTATATTAGAAGTATCGGTCACTCCAACAATATTATTAAACGTTGTAGGCTCGGAGTTAGTAAGTTACTTTATTTTGTATTAATCACCTAGCCCATGGGAATGTCCATGGGTTGGAAGGCCCAAGCCCACTTAGGCTTGGGTATATAAACCCTTTCCTTTGATGGAAAAGGGTGTTGGTTGTTTCATTTTTCATATAATAAACACACATTTTCTCTCCATCTTTCTCTCTCTAGTTTCTCTCTCTAGAAACAACAACCCTTTTGATAGATCTTAGATTATCTTAATTATACAGTTGGTATCAAGAGCCATGGGGTGAGAAAAAGTTGTTAGATTCGTGTTCTTCATAGTTGCTTGTGTTCATGAGTTTTCTTCTTTATAAAGATCGGATAATCAAATTTTTTTACGTTTTGTGGTGTTTAGTTAGTTGACAAATCGACTACATAGCCGTGGTAGTGATTTGTGATACTTGGATTGGTCAAAAACGCAAAAATTTTGGGTGTTTGGCTTTATTTTTGGCTTAAAGTCTCGAAAATCAACAAGTACATCTGAGATCCACAATTTTAGGAAGATTTCGCAATATCTGATTCATATTGCGATATTGAATCCCTGATTCATATTGCGAAATTGAATCATTTTGCAACATTGCGGAATTGAATCATTTTTGCAACATTGCGACATTGAATCATTTTGCAACATTGCGACATTGAATCATTTTGCAACATTGCGACATTGAATCATTTTGCAACATTGCGGAATTGAATCTTTATTAGTACATTGTGGAATTGAATCGATTTCAGACATTGCGAAATTGAATCCTTTTAGCACATTGCGAAATTGAATCATTTTAGCACATTGCGGAATTGAATCATTTTAGCACATTGAGGAATTAAATCACTTTACATATTGCGGAATTAAAACCTAAATATTGCGGAATTATATACTGTTAAGATTGAGGAATTGTGTTACTTTGATTACAACATTGCGGAATTGTTACTATTTTTTTTGGACTTAGACATTATTTTGAAGACATCTCACATCACTAATACAACTTTCACAATTTTATTTCATTGGACGATCAAAAGATAATCTTTTTCTTCAAGTGATAAAAAATGAATCCTCATTCATTTATACCGACAATGACATCGCTTACCGATATTTTCATAATCTCGGGTACCAATACCCGTCCACCGTTGCTTATCAAAGAGCTATTTGAAGCATGGCAAGGTCGCATGAGGACTTATATTATGGGTAAACCCAGTGGCAGACTTATGGTTCAATCCATTGAGCAAGGTTAACTCGATTGTGGTGAAATTACTGTAGACGACGTCACTCGGACAAGGTTATTTCATGAATTAACGGCTGTTGATCAAATCATTGCCGATGGGGATGACAAGGCCGTTCAGACCATACTTGAAGCTCTTCCACCCGATATTTATCGAATGGTAAACGAACACAAGGTAGCAAAGGAACTTTGGGATCGCTTAACTGTTTTGTTACAAGGGACTTCACTCACCAAGCAGGAACGAGAGTGTCAAATTTATGACTTGTTCGATAGGTTCACATACATTCCAGGGGAAACACTTCATGACTACTACTGGCGTTTCGCTACATTGATGAATGATTTGAATGTGTATAATCTAAGGATTGCTCAGTTTCAACTCAACACCAAGTTCTTGAATACGTTACCCCAAGAGTGGAGCCAATATGTCATTGATGTTAAAATGATTCGGGATTTGCACAAGTCAAATTTACATCAACTATATGCTTTCTTGCAGCAACACGAGAAGCACGTGATCTAGAAACGTATCTCTCAAGGATCTTATTCCGAACCATTGGCATTAATGGCAAATCATCCAACTTTGTCATATCACAACTCTCCGTATGCTATGGGACAACAATCTTCATATCAGCCCTTGTATCAAACTCTAAGCTTTCCTCAGTATTCGATTCTACCACAACCACCTACATCATATCAGCAACAATATCAGCAACCAGCATTATCATCAACACGTGCTCAACAACCATACTCTCTGTAAAACCCGCATGCTTTTACCATGCATATTACCTTAAGTTCGTACGTACTAGTTAAAAACTTTCCTAATATAGCATGATTACGATTACGTATTAGGAGTTTATGTATTACGTACGTGTTAGAACACGATAAGTATTTTATTTGCACGATCACGTAATAATTATTTAGTAATAATTAATCACGAACATACGATCACGAGATCACGAGCGTAATTAAAACACGAGATATTATTAATTACGTATATATATTTAATACGAGCGTAATTAAATATATAGGTGTAGGATATTTACGTAACGAGAACTTTTAAAACACGAACATAATTAAACGTAAACGTGTACAAAATTACAAGACACGAAACGAGGTACGGGACCCCCACAAGGGAGTCCCTACCCGCGGCCAAACAAGAAACAATGGGCCAAGCCCATTGTTAATTTTACTAAAAGGAAGGGATTAGAGTTTTATTACTCAGATTAGTTTTACAGAGGAATTTTAAGAAAACCTAGAAACTCCTTCTCCTTCTTCCTTGTGTGCCGCCACCTTCAAACCACCACAAGGGGGTGATTTTGATCTTGGATCTTGGTGATTTAGTAATTGTTCGTGTTTGTTCTTCACCCTTTTGATCCACGAATACGGTAAAACCCTTTTTACTTGTTTTCTTTTTAATTTATATTATATTAATTAAGAACACATGATGTTTTCATAAAAACATATTAATCAAACCTAGATCTAACATGTTATGGTCATAAATTAATCAATGGGATCGATCTAAGGGGTGTTTGTTTTGGGCCGTAGGAACAACCGACCCCAAGGGGGTTCGGTTTGTTCTAACCGACCACCACCAAGACCTTTTTGGGTCTTGGTTGGTGCGTGTGGGTCCTACGGCCGCAAGGGGGTACCCCGAATTGGTTCAGGGTACGGTGTTTGTTCAGATCCGGTGCATGTTTTTAAGCCTAGATCCGGATCATGATCATGTTAATTGTTTATGTTATAAACTTAGGTTAAGAATTAAATTAATAAGATGTAATTAATTTAATAACATGACTTAGGTTAACTAATTAATTTTAAACAGGAATTATTTTAACCTAAGTATTTTAATTATTAAGACTTATAATTAATTAATTATTTTAAAACCATGAATATAATTAATTAATTAAACATGATTTAGGTTATATTATTAGTATTTAATAATACATATTTTAACCTAAGTATTCAATATATTTAATTAAAAACATGTCATACTTTAATTAAATATTATAAACCTATAGTTTAATTAAATTACATGAAATAATTATTAAACTATATAATATACCATATGACTTAGAAAATAATCATGAAAATACGTAGGCTTATTTACTTAGCTTATTTAACCAGCTTATTTCTAATTATGGAAACTTTCTATTTTTAGAAACTTAATTAAATAAGGCAGCTATTTTATTTATGGAAACCAGCTATTTTTAGAAACTTATTTATTTAAGGCAGCTAATCTATTTATAGAAACTTATTTAATTAAGGCAGCTAATCTATTTATGGAAACTTTCTATTTTTAGAAACTTATCTATTTTAAGCAGTAAATCTATTTTTGGAAACTTTCTATTTTTGGAAACTTTCTATTTTTGGAAACTTCCTATTTAAGGAAACCTGCTATTTTTGGAAAGTTACTTATTATTACACAGTAAGCATAATAACACATGAAATATCAGAAATACTTAATCAGAGTGAACAGAATATAGGATTTAACACAGTTTAAGGCTTTAAACAGTGTAAAATAGTAAGAACACATAAAATAAGCTAAGACATGATGTAAAACCAGCTATGTATATAGTAAGCAGATACTTATTTCATGTACGTATTTATGTAGCACTAGTGTTTCGGAAGTAGGATTCTCGCAGTTCATCGTTCTCGTTCACTGGACATAAGGTACGGATTCCCGTCCTTTCAGTATGGACATTCTTTCCTTATTTAGGATTCCCCGTATGCAGCCAACTGTTTTCCCGTAGTATAAGTATGAGTTTGATTGCTTATGTTTAAATATGATTACCTATAGCCATATACATGCATGACCAGTTTCACCTAGTTATGGAGGTACCATAACCATAACATTAGAGGCACTGATGTTATGACTTCACCACGGCGGAGTGATTGCTCGTGGCGTCCCTTCAGCTTTTGGCCATTTATTTATATTTATCATGTGGGGCGTATGGGTGCATCCTAGTTACACGTTTTATTCAGGATTACATGGTGAATGTGGTGTGTGCCTTGCATCCTTCACAAGGAGCTGATCCCTCATACCCATATAACCAGTATATTAAATTAGAGGCAGCCCCTCTAATTTACATGATGAGGTCACCCCTCCAATTATTCATGCACGGTGGATATTCATGACCTATATTGGCTAATGGTAAAATATGACAAACAGTTTTTATAAGATAAACATAAGACTTTCAAACTATAAAACCAGTTTTATTAAGACTTAACCAGGTTAGTCGGGACTTAGTTTCTTCCGCTGTTATTATGTTATATGCTTATCCTATTCATGCTTTATTGTACATCCGTGCACTGAGCGTATTGCTCAGCCGTTTTCCTTTTCTATGTTCCCAAAACGGCAGGTACACAGGGACGCTCGTAGACACTAAGAGTACGTGCATATGGACTGGAAGCTGTCTAGCCTTCTTTACATTATGCATTTCCTTTCTTTATGATACTTATGCTTTGGTCATTGTTTCGTCCTTTTCCTTTACTATACTATGTTTGTGTGTGATGAGCTTTACTTTTGGACTACCGATGTTTGATTCCGGTATTTTCCTTTATATGGTCAAGTAATGTTTAGACATTTTACCTTGTATGCTTTGATGACACGCCATAATTACTGTGATATTTCCATTTCCAAAATGAGGTGTTACAATTATGGTATCAGAGCCAAGGCTTCGACCTGTAGGCTCTCAAATATGACCTGTGATTAGTGGGTAGTCACTACGGTCTTCCTAGAACTGACAGTTGTTTTCATGCATTCATCATTTTTAAGCATACATATACATGTCATTGTTGCAGGGTTTTTGACTAAGTAATGGTTGGTACAGGACTGGCCCTATTTAGTCGCATGTATTTTATCGAAACTTTTAGATTTGGGACCGACCCATAGGCGTCCCCTCGCAATGTCTTTTGTTTTGAGTGAACTGACCAGAGGCGTTCACTCTCGAGCATACAAAGTTTTCATAAAACTACATCATGCATTCATACACAAAAAATTTCTTGCATAAAATTTTTCTCGTGAAATTTTGAGTATAAATTTTTTTCATGTATATATTTATATTTTATGTTTTGAACTGTTTAATCATACGTTTTATGTCATACTGTCAGATGGCAAACGCAAACGATATCTGGGCGATATTTGCAGCTGCTGATGCAGAGATGCAAGACGCTCTTCTTCATAACGACGGTTATCCTCCTCCGCCTAACATCTTTCCCATGGAAGGAAGGAATCGCTCATGAGGGAATACTATAGCATCAGACAGCGACCTGACGAAGACAACAATGACTTCATGCAGAGTTTCCTTCGCTATACTGGTGTCCTGAGAGCAGCTGCGGGCACCACTGAAGAACAAGCAATACATTTTCGTTGGGCTCTAAATCCAAGGATTGCAAATAATTTGTCAGGTGCTCCGTTGGATACGGTAGCACAAGTAACAGATGCAGTACGTAGACTGGAGATGCTGCAGGAGAGGGATGAGTTCGGGGAAGCTGAAAGACCCAACAAGAGGTAAAACCTTCATATTCAAGCGGTGATCAATCCGATATCTTCCATATGTCAATTATTCATCTCTTTAAATGTATCTTCCAGGCAGAAAACTGGGGACCGGTCTCAGCCGGCTACTCAGCAGCAGCCTCATCAGCCCAAGGGAAACGGTCAGACTAATGACCGATCTGCTACGGATAGGCGTGGCGGTAGTGACAATTACCGTAACAACGCCGGGCAATCCAGCAACAGCAGGTCCTAATACTTACGAAATTCCTTATGTTTTAAGCTATGACTCATATTCTGACACTTTAAGCAAACTTCTACCAGGAACCATGGAAACGGTAGGGACCAGAACCAGAGAGGTTCGCAACCTAGCCGTCCAGCTATCACTGGTATTCAATCTTACGATTATCCGCTTTGTCCTTTGTACCCAACTATTATGTCTCATGTAAAATGTTTTATCAGGTCCTCAGCCAGCCAGAGCACCTGCTGGAGGATACACTCATCCTCTTTGCTCTACTTGCCACCGTAGGCACCCAGGACCATGTCGCTGAAATACTGATGCGTGCTTCAAGTGTGGTCTTCCTGGCCATATTATGAAGGATTGCCGTAAGGGCGAGATGTAGGGTACATCGGGACATGCTGATACCAAGCCGCCTCCTACTGCCGGGCGTGTCTACACGACATCTCGAGACCAGGCCAACAAGTCTACAGGTACCATCACTGGAATCTTGTATATGTATGGTCGCGCTGCATGTGTTCTTTTCGACACGGGTGCTACTCACTCGGTTATTTTTACTGCTTATGCTAAGAACATTAGGATGCCTCCCTTGCCACTAGAAAATAGGCTTACTATTTCCACGCCTTTGAGGGACTCGGTATTAATTACTCATGTATACAAGAGTCTTCCCCTAGAATTTGATGATAAGGTTCGACCTGTCGACGCACTTCCGCTGGACATGAATGACTTCGACATGATTTTGGGCATGGATTGGCTATCCAAGTATCATGCTACCATAGACTGCCATTCATATCGAGTTATCTTCGGTGATGTCAATGCGCCAGAGTACATTCATAACGGGTTCATACCCGGACGGTCTGTACAAGTCATATCCACTCTACAAGCGCGTGCACTACTGTCACACGGTTACGAGGGTTATCTAGCTACGGTTCACGACATGGATGCTGAATCTCCATCGATTCAGGATCAACCTATAGTGTCGGAATTCCAAGACGTGTTTCCAGCAGAACTTCCGGGCATACCACCTGCACGAGAAGTGGAATTCAGTATCGAGCTGGTTCCAGGAGCCGAACCAATCTCCAAAGCTCCTTATCGCATGGCTCCCATAGAGATGAAGGAGCTGAAGGATCAACTGCAAGAACTTCTCGAACGAGGTTTTATTCGACCGAGCGCATCACCATGGGGCGCACCGGGTTTATTTGTTAAGAAGAAGGACGGCAGTATGCGTCTTTGCATAGACTATCGCGAGCTCAATAAGATTTACCATTCGGAATAGATATCCACTGCCACGCATTGACGACCTGTTTGACCAACTCCAAGGGGCCAAACACTTCTCCAAGATCGATCTTAGGTCAGGCTATCATCAGTTACGAGTCAAGGAGCAGGATATTGCTAAGACTACCTTTCGTACTCGTTATGGCCACTACGAGTTTGTAGTTATGCCATTTGGCCTGACCAATGCTCCAGCAGTGTTCATGGATCTGATGAACAGAATCTTCCATGAATTTCTGGACAAATTCGTCATTGTTTTCATCGATGACATCCTGATTTTCTCTAAGTCCAAGGAGGAATATGAAGACCATCTTCGTACAGTACTACAGATTCTTCGCCAGAAGCAGCTGTATGCTAAATTCTCCAAGTGTGAGTTCTGGTTAGACAAGGTGGCATTCTTAGGTCACATTGTATCAGCAGAAGGAATCACTATGGATCCAGCGAAGGTTGAGGCCATCACTAAGTGGCCAAGGCTGATATCAGTGACAGAAGTCCGCAGTTTCTTAGGCTTAGCTGGCTATTACCGTAGGTTCGTAGAGAACTTTTCCCGCTTCGCACTACTATTGACCAAACTGATGCGGAAAGGGAGATATTCGTCTGGACTGAAGATCGAGAGAAGAGCTTTGAAGACCTGAAGCAGAAGCTAGTATCTGCACCTATTCTTACTCTACCATCTGGTACGGGTGGATTTCAAATCTACAGCGATGCATCGGGGAAGGGACTTGGCTGTGTTCTCATGCAACATGGGAAAGTGATCGCGTACGCTTCACGACAGCTTAAGCCTTATGAAGAGAATTACCCCACGCACGATCTGGAACTTGCTGCAGTCGTGTTTGCATTGAAGATATGGAGACACTACTTATATGGAGAATCATGTGACATTTTCACGGACCACAAGAGCTTGAAGTATAACTTCACTCAACTTGAATTGAACATGAGGCAGAGGAGATGGTTAGAGCTGTTGAAGGATTATGACATTAATCTTCGGTATCATCCCGGAAAGGCAAATGTAGTAGCAGATGCCCTTAGCAGGAAGTCCGGAATGATCAACAGCATTAGAATCAAAGAGGAAATCATAAGAGACTTGGAGCGACTAGACATCAAGATCATGGTACGTGGACAACACGGTTACTGGGCTAATCTTAGAGTAGAACCCGAGTTACTATCTAAGATCAAGGAAGCTCAGAAGGATGACGGAGAAATATGGGCGATAATACAGAATTTGGAGAAGCAGACAGAATTCAGAATAGATGCAGATGGTATCGTATGGCAGGGCACTAGACTTTGTGTTCCTGATGACCAAGAACTCCGGGAAGCTTTGTTAGCAGAAGCTCATAGCTCCCCATTCTCGATACATCCTGGTTCAACCAAAATGTACCATGACATCAAGCAGTACTTTTGGTGGAGTGGTATGAAACAGGATGTAGCAACTTACGTCTCCAAATGTCTTACCTGCCAGCAGGTTAAGATCGAGCATCAGCGATCTGGCAGTCTCCTTCAACCGTTAGACATTCCAGAGTGGAAGTGGGATAAAATCACCATGGATTTTGTTACCGGTCTTCCGCCTACCAAAAGGAAGCACAATGCAATTTGGGTTATCGTTGATCGACTTACCAAATCAGCTCATTTCTTACCGATCCGCAAGGAAGATCCGATAAGTAAACTCGCAGATACGTACAGACGAGAGATCATGAGACTACACGGTGCACCATCCAGCATCGTCTCAGACAGAGATCCTTGATTCACTTCGCGCTTTTGGAAAAGTCTGCAGAAAGCTTGGGGTACACAACTTAAGCTTAGCACGGCCTTTCATCCTCAAACGGACGGACAGTCGGAGCGAACCATTCAGACATTGGAAGATATGTTGAGGTCATGTGCGTTGGAATGGACGGGTGATTGGGACGAATACATCTGTTTGGTGGAGTTTGTAACACCCCCAAATTTATACAATTCAATACAGCGGAAGACTCGTTGGTGTTACGGGATAGCACATTAGTCACATCATAGACAACGCTTAAAAATCGCGTCGTTTAATAATAAAGCATTTCCATTCATAAATATCAAATTTACATAGGTCCCAAGTCATTGTATTTCATGCAGGTTTTACAAAAGATTTGAATGGAAATTGTTATTTAAGTGCGGGCCATGAATCCTTGTTGTCTTCCCGAGAATTACCTTCAAGTACCTGAGATAAAACATGCTAAAAGAAAAGGTCAGCGATAACGCCGAGTGAATTCATAGAGTTTAATAAAACCATCAATATATCATCGATACATAATTATTACCGAAAATCATTTTGTACAAATCTTTGTAATAGGCCATAAATAGCCAAAGTCATTTTATACAAATCCTTATCAAAAATCATAATATAGGCATTTGCCTTAAAAATCATTATACGAACCATTGTCGTAAAAACATCATACAATACGTTTTATAATGTTGTATAGATTAAATAAAAACCGTAAT
This sequence comes from Glebionis coronaria, assembly GCA_025667525.1. Classification (NCBI taxonomy): domain Eukaryota; kingdom Viridiplantae; phylum Streptophyta; class Magnoliopsida; order Asterales; family Asteraceae; genus Glebionis; species Glebionis coronaria. Next base: position 107,471,124 of record CM046879.1, on the reverse strand, counting down.
ATGAATATGGTTATATAAAACCAAAACACGAACATAATATCAATAATAAGACCCCATATTTCTAGTCAGACAATATATCGTAATTCAGTGCGTACAACAGTATTTCGTTATTTTTGGATTATTATAAGCCGCATGACATTGTTACCTTACTACAACAAACAACGGGTAGCTAGCCCGAAACTCAATTTGCCCATCTAAATTAGCGTGTCGTCACAATAATCACGCTTGTGTAAATCTTCTCATACATAAATTCGCTTACCAATCAATGTGGCACGACGGGGATCAACCGTCAAGGCGCGAACCGGGGTGATCGTCCCCAAATAGTACTATTATATGCATAAGCGTCTACCAAATCCCGGTAGTTCACAATTCATGCTAATGGGACTTTTAGTGACATAACCTAACTTTAATAATCCATTTCATTTCATCTATCGGGTCATACAATCATTCGGGTCCAAATCGATAAACAAACAATTGGGACAACTAGTGTCCTATTTCATAAAAACTAACATGTTATCTCCCTCGCGGGTTTATAAAATATTTCATAAAAACATTTAAAAGAGTGCGAGGCTATGAACTCACGTTGATGTGGGAAAGCGGGTTATCGGCAATTCGGATGTACGGTACGTGCTTCAATCACGGAAACCTAGACAAATAATACTCGTCTTAGACTTTTGTCCAATGACTTTATCAAAATAACAATTATGTATACATATGATGATTTTATATATATGATGATCAAGTGGGTTTATACATTCTCATTTACTCATTTTAGTGTTATGTATTGGTAACTTTTATACTAGTTTACTAGTTTTACTTATTTACATGTTTTAGGCCCAATAAGCCTATTATAAGCCCAATAATTTAAATTAGTCCATTTTACACTTTTATTATCAGTATTATACTTTACATGTTGGGCCCAAGTGGGTTAAGCCCAATAAGTAAATTTATAAGTGTTTAGCCCATTTAGTTGGATTAATAGTCCAATAATGCTAACTTAGCCCGTTAATGTCCATATGTTATTTAGTTCGGGTTTTTATCGGTTTTTACTTGTATTAAGTACTTATATATCAGTATATGACTTTTAAAAAGTTTACATTAGACGGATCCGATTGTCTAAGTTTTAATTGACGAAAATTGTTAATTTTACGGTACTAGCCGAAAAGACGTAAAAATCATGTTTATAGTTTTTATAACTTATATAACTTACCAAACTACCATTTTTATATAATTTCCATTTATTTATCCTTATACATATTTATATAAATGAAATATATAAGTTAGTGGGTTTTAATTTCACATTTTATACTATATTATTTTGAGTGCTTATATAATACTAATAAACTTTAATTTCACAAAATCTGATTTTTAGTTTCACTTTCACCATTTTTATCATATCTTGAGTTCTATAAGGATATAGAAGCTCATTTTTGGATGACATAAACTTCATATTATGTGCTACAAATAAGTTAGTTATAGCTACTGCTCAATCCATGTCTAAGTATCCTTGACAGTCCCTATAAAACAGACTATTCAGATTGGTATACTAATTTTGTTTTGATCATATCTCACTTTATTTTGATGATTCCATTGCATGGCCAACTCTCACATGTGTATGAAATCTAATACTTACTGTAAATTGATTCCACCATGCCATTTTATCAGTTTATCATTTGGTTACTTACTGTTTTTATACAGCCATCATATTTAGCAAGATTTTAACCTTGTTACATATGGTTTTCCATCTTTTTAACCATATTTATCAATCTATCAACACCAAATCCCTACATAATATTTTTAATCATCATTCATCATCATATACATATACATAAATAAAGAAATTACAAGATTACATAATCAAAATAACAAGAGGATGGGAAGAACAATCTTTATACCACCAAGGTTGTGTAGGTTATGATCAAGGCTTAGATTTTTGATGGCAAAACTTATGATAGATCAACACTAATCTTCAAGACCACCAATACTTGTAAAATTCTTGTAGAAATTAGCCCTATGACACCAACAAATCTTCTCCTTGGATGTTAAAATCACCACCAATCAATAGAGCTTGAAAAGGGCTTCATCATATGTGTGAATAACATATGATTTCATGGTTAAATTTGATCAAATGAGGGTGTTTAGGGGTGGTTCTTGGACGAATTTTAGAGAGAGGAGAGAGTTTGGTGAGTGGTTTGCATGAGTGAAATGTGCAAATGGTAAGTGTGTAGTGGTTTTGTGGGTTTGGGTGGAAAGTTAGCTTACTTGTTAAGCTTTGCTTAACAAGTGTAAGCAACTAGCTACAACTTGGACACATCACATGTTGTGGTGTCAAGTTTTGGTCTTCCCATATAAGTGGGGTGGGATAAACTTGTTTTGTCCCATCCCGCTAATTTACGGGTATTCCTCGATTCTAGTTTCCTCGATTTACGTGCCCTCGGTCGTTTTACGAAGAACGTTTTTATAAATTATGAATCAACGACACAAAACGAATCTAATAAAAATTGTCTCATCAAAAACGGAGTTCAAAAACGTAAATTCGTAATCCCAAGGTTTCCGGTTTAGTCGTAAATGACGTTAAATTATTCACGTAAGTCCTAATCTCTTCTCGTAAATTTGTAAGTTTATGAACCAACACAAATTTTAAACTCCAAAATAATATTCACGGATAAATTTATTTTCTGAAGTGTCGGACTGTCACCAAAACGATATATGTAAATGTAAGCACGTAATCGTAGAATCCTCCGGTTTAGACGTAGTCGATGCTACTTCAAGACGTAAATCCAAATTTCTTCCCAGAAATGAGTGAGTTCATAATATAACATTAAAATAATGTTTTTAAATTATACTTGAGAATAAAATATCAACCATAAATTGACGGATTGTCACAGCATTTACCCCTAAACAGGATCTTTGTCCTCAAAGATCATCTTACTACTTGCTTCTTATAGAGTTAAAGCCATGTGGGTATTTCCTCCACATTCGGTCTTTTCTCACAAGTGTAATTCATTACAATACGCGAGTTTCATCAAACATAACTACGGAAATAAGATCAGGCTTAATGTTGACTTACTTTCTCTATCCATGATGTTCACGGGTTTTTGATGAATGCAACTTTTCGCCGATCTAAACATCATTAAGGAATAGTCAGATTTTCACTTGATAGACATTTCATCAAGTTAGATATACGAATCATAATTTACGCAGCCCTTGAAGTCCTAGGGTAGATCCAGCTTATATGCCTTTCAAACCAATCTTTTTACATCTCAATGGTCCCATATAACGGGGACTTAATTCCCATGATCTTTCAGGTCGTCTATTCATTTTTCCAAGGTGAAAATTTTTGGCATAACTTCGCTACCCATCTAGCACTTCAAGATCTACATTTCATATTCACATAACCTTCTGCCCACTAATGGCAGTCAATAATCAGATCCTAATTTCAACAATCACTTCTGGTCTCGCGGGTCGGGTATTTTGTAAGGTTAGGTTTGTCGTCATAGAAAACCTTAAACCTAAAATACATGTCTAACTCACAATGGGTGTATGTCGGGTGTCTTCATCCCAACTCCTGCTTACAGATGCTCTTATATTTAGATCCTAACAAGATTCGATCTCGATCCTAATACGATAATTATCAATGATAATCTTTCCAAAGGAAAGCGATTATACGGTTCATTACCAAAGGTCAATCATTCAAGTATAAAACAGCGCTTCTAGTATTTTGTATCGTTACTTTGCCTCGTCCCTTCGATTGGGGTGGTAAATAGTACTCTCATCAAGGTTCGTTCCCAATGACTTCTGAGAAAATCTCTAGAAATTCGATGTGAAGCGAGGATCTTGATAGAGATAATTGATACGGCACAGTATGTTTACACAACTCTTTTAAACACAAAGAGTCAATTCTTCATCAAGAATCTATCATTAACAGGAATGATATTAGCAGATTTGGTCAGTCTGTCGACGATGAACCAAATCGAATCAAATTCAGATGATGACCTTTGTAATAGCTAGACGTTTACTAATGTATGAGGCGGTGTCTGCCTTCATAATTTGCCATTAGTACAACTTCTTCTGATAATGATACATCAAATCAGAAATGACAGGAATAAAATACTTATACTTACGAGATTCCAACATGACTACATCTCAAAATCTCCCTATTTAGGCAACCACAAGTGGCCTTTTATACATTTAACGCCATCGGCTCCTCAATTCTAATGGTTCATATTAGCCGCGAACCCCTTTTTATTATCTATATTATCCTTTTTACAAACATCGTTCATATTTAAATTGTTCGGCAATTTATTTTGCACCTTCATTATTAAGGAACATGTCCTAATTGGTTCTTTATCTTTTCTATATAATGTGTCAGTAATTACGTTCACTTTCCTAGATGGAATAAATATCATGACCGTATTTATTCGAAAATTCTTTCTTCACATTTTCTAAGTCTTAGTTCTATCTCAACCATTGTTTTTATCAGTTTTGCTCAATCCAACGTTTAAAGCGTCGATAATTAATACAAGTAATTAAATAATAAATATTTAATTTTTATGAAACGTAAATGCAAAAAGTTTTTAAATTTTCTCACTTTGTCCTATTATATAAAAATGTTCAAAATAAATTTGAATTTAATTAACACAATTTTTGTTGATTTATCAGAAATAATTAGTAAGATCCGTAAATGTTCGAAAAACCTTCGTTTATTCTTTGGTAAAAAAATTTCTTAATTGAAAAGCAAAAAGTGTCGTTTCAAATTTCAAGTCATGGTTTAAATGGTTTCCTCAATCCCTCTTAGGTTGTCTTGAGGTATACACGAACATTTACCCCTAAACAGGAGTTTAGTTAAATGATTTGTGTATAAGGGAATAATCCCTTAAAAATCCTTTGTTAAAACATTTGTCAAAACATATTTCCATTTTCTTTTTGATAAAACCCAAAGTCTTAAAAGGGCTCTAAATTTTTGAAGAGTCAATATAGATTCCATTATCTTATTAATCACACGGTCAAATAGTGTAAAGGATTAAGTCTTAAATCACTTGTTAAATATTCAAGGTATAGGTTTTCATTGTTCGGACAATTTAGGGCAGTCTATAACTAATTATTAACTCATTCTTATTCTTATAAACAAACAAATGGTCCTTAATAATCACAAGCAAGAATTTATCAAATTACAGCCTACACACGTGATTCACCAAATTTATGGATGCTACATGTGTAGTGGTCAATCCAAACGACATAACATGAAACTCATAATGTTCATTACAAGTTTTGGATGTAGTGATTGGAATAGATAATCTTTTTCGCGGATGCGAAATTGATGATAACCATGCCGTGGATCAAATTCCTGAATATACGCTAGAACCTTGTAGATGATCGAACAAATCTATCATCTTGGGTAGTGTATATAGATTTTTAATCGTCAATTTACCTAGTTCACGATAATTAATAAATATAAGAAATAATAACACCATAGCTCTTCATGATGACGAGCTCGGTAGAATAAAATCTTTCTCCGACAACTCTCTCAGTTGTACGGTAATTCTTTTAATTCAAATGGTGCTGATGTACAGTGCACATGCCACAGGTGCAACACCGGGAATATAATCAATACCAATTTCAACTTGCCATAATGGCGAAAGTCTAAGTAATTCACCAGCAAATACCTCCCAAAGTTTCAGATAATAGAAACATCTTTTAATAGATTTACTTTAAGTTCTTTCTAGATTACGAGATCTATGATCAGTTCATAACCATTCACGGTATATTTTCTAGTCTAAATACAGGATATGGTCATCCATCAAGAATTATTTAGATCACTTTTGATAATCAACATCTTATCATTTAGGGGAATTCTACTCGAGTTCCCATCAATTAAGACAATGTCGTCATGTCATAATCAATCAATCCATTCTACTGGCACTAATCAACTTTCCAGTTTCATTACCGTTGATAAGATGTGAACTTCTCAAAAGACTAATAATGACTCATAATCCTTCACAAATTCAAGGATATATGGAGACACAACTACCATTAAAAGAGTAAGGTCAACGCATAATCTACGCGAGAGAATTTCAATTCAGATACAGACGAAAACATTTAACGAATATGAATATATCTCATGTTTTCATAGTTTGAGTACGCATTCGAAAGCTCCTCGGATCGTTACCCAGGTCATCCAAATGAAATCAAATCAAAAGAAATGATAGGAACGTCGATACATCCAGTCGGGTATCAACACTCGGTAATCAGATACTTTTCCTAAGAATCTCACTACGGGAGAATTGGACAAGAAAGAATTATCAATTGTCAAATAAGACAATTTACACAGATGAGTAAATTCGACTCAGAAGAATAGATGCTACAGGCACATATGTAGGTGTCCCTAACACTATGTCCCGATTTTCCACTTCTTGCAGATCTCATAAAATTTAATCTTTCACAATCTTCAAAGAAAATGTAGTGTTTATTATTCAGTTTTATGGTGACTACTAATCAGCCTTGCATGGTCCATTCCAAATTGTATGTAGGCGCACAACTATATACAATTTCAAGATTAACAATGCAATACTAAGTTCGTCAAAAGTTTATCATCATGTTTATAATAAAAACATTTTCATGCTTAATTCTTAAATAAGAATCAAAAATAACTTTACAAATATTTTCTTTGTTATGAAAACAATTAATTTTTCCAAGTGTTTTATAAACAACTTCATTTCGATAACAATCACTTATAAATCTCACTTTGAATAATCCTTATAGTGATGAAAATTCAATTTTTCTTAAGGGATACTGTTTTATCTTTATAAAAACAATGAGTGATCTGCAAAAGAGTGTTGAAAAGTTGTTCACCAAGAACTAACTTCAATATATCAGGAAATGAGCTTAACCACTTAATCATGAGGTTCATGACCTCGATGGCACTCAAAAATAATAATTCACAACGTAACTCAAATCGAGATGAGTACTTGTTCAATGGTTGCATCACTAATGCGAACATTAGGATGAAGCAAGAAAAGATAGATAACATCGATACATGTAGGATTTAGCAGTCAAAGGTAGTCTTTTCATTAATCACAAACAAGTCAAAATTGTACAGTAACACATTACATGTCAATATGTCATACAATTCCAAGAACTCATCCTACCAACTGATGTCTTAGTTAAGTTAGGGATTTTTAAAAGATACCACAACAAATACTAATCTACAAGAGTCATTAGGTGTACCAACTGTCCCGGAAGATCCATCGGTCCTAATTCAGAAGAAGATTTCTTCAATTTATTTATTGGACACTGGGCATCCTCGTCATTGGACAATGGCCTAGGAACAACCCTTAACACGAATCAACAATCAATAAAAACCTTATAATTCAATCACAGGACTTAATGGATTCCTCTTAACAATCTCATATTCAATATAAGTTAAATTTTACTTCATTCAAATTTCAACCAACTTAAACTCAATTCGATATCCTACCTCATTTTCCAATACTTTCATCCTTATTCTTAGACCTTAATAGGGCAATAAAAGCTCGATATGAACAATACATAATTTCCAATCCTATAACTCCTTTATCAATAATTATCAAATGAGTCACCAGTATGAAATGACTTGATCATTCAACTAGACTTCTCGGAAAGGTACTAGTGGCATGAGGCTTTTGGGTAATGGTTCCAATGACAGCCTCAAGTGCAACATTCACCTTTTCGATTCTCAAATTTAAGAATTGGGTGACAACGAATCAGATGACACCTTTCCAGGTGGTAAGTTTTGTTAAACTCCACTCTATAAGGAAAGATCGTCATGACATTGATATCAGTTTTAATCTCGCCAATTCTTCTTCAATATCACAATCAACTAATATCTACATTTCTACGAATATCAACCATTTTGTCGGGCTCATAAATATCTGCAACTTGGTTTAGATCAAGAATAGCTAGAATTCCTACGGGAATAGCTTCGATTAATTTACTAGGGGATTTAGGGTTCCTTGTGACAATCTACGTCGTATAAATACCTCGTATACAAATCAAAATAATCATCATACAATCATGTAATAAAATTACATCATATATATATATATATATATATATATATATATATATATATATATATATATATATATATATATATAATCCAAGTTATATATATATATTAAAATAATACTTCTCAGTCTGGCCTTGTCGGTAACTCGAGAATTCTTCGGCACCGTTATAGTCAAAAGATTTTTAGACATTTTATGAAAAATGTTTATAGTTAAAAGATTTTGAAATGTTTTATTCAAAACCTTAGTTTTAAAAATCTTTCGTTTTCTATAACGAGAGCTCTGGTACCAAACTGTAACACCCCCAAATTTATACAATTCAATACAGCGGAAGACTCGTTGGTGTTACAGGATAGCACATTAGTCACATCATAAACAACGCTTAAAAATCGCGTCGTTTAATAATAAAGCATTTCCATTCATAAATATCAAATTTACATAGGTCCCAAGTCATTGTATTTCATGCAGGTTTTACAAAAGATTTGAATGGAAATTGTTATTTAAGTGCGGGCCATGAATCCTTGTTGTCTTCCCGAGAATTACCTTCAAGTACCTGAGATAAAACATGCTAAAAGAAAAGGTAAGCGATAACGCCGAGTGAATTCATAGAGTTTAATAAAACCATCAATATATCATCGATACATAATTATTACCGAAAATCATTTTGTACAAATCTTTGTAATAGGCCATAAATAGCCAAAGTCATTTTATACAAATCCTTATCAAAAATCATAATATAGGCATTTGCCTTAAAAATCATTATACGAACCATTGTCGTAAAAACATCATACAATACGTTTTATAATGTTGTATAGATTAAATAAAAACCGTAATATGAATATGGTTATATAAAACCAAAACACGAACATAATATCAATAATAAGACCCCGTATTGCTAGTCAGACAATATATCGTAATTCAGTGCGTACAACAGTATTTCGTTATTTTTGGATTATTATAAGCCGCATGACATTGTTACCTTACTACAACAAACAACGGGTAGCTAGCCCGAAACTCAGTTTGCCCATCTAAATTAGCGTGTCGTCACAATAATCACGCTTGTGTAAATCTTCTCATACATAAATTCGCTTACCAATCAATGTGGCACGACGGGGATCAACCGTCAAGGCGCGAACTGGGGTGATCGTCCCCAAATAGTACTATTATATGCATAAGCGTCTACCAAATCCCGGTAGTTCACAATTCATGCTAATGGGACTTTTAGTGACATAACCTAACTTTATTAATCCATTTCATTTCATCTATCGGGTCATACAATCATTCGGGTCCAAATCGATAAACAAACAATTGGGACAACTAGTGTCCTATTTCATAAAAACTAACATGTTATCTCCCTCGCGGGTTTATAAAATATTTCATAAAAACGTTTAAAAGAGTGCGAGGCTATGAACTCACGTTGATGTGGGAAAGCGGGTTATCGGCAATTCGGATGTACGGTACGTGCTTCAATCACGGAAACCTAGACAAATAATACTCGTCTTAGACTTTTGTCCAATGACTTTATCAAAATAACAATTATGTATACATATGATGATTTTATATATATGATGATCAAGTGGGTTTATACATTCTCATTTACTCATTTTAGTGTTATGTATTGGTAACTTTTATACTAGTTTACTAGTTTTACTTATTTACATGTTTTAGGCCCAATAAGCCTATTATAAACCCAATACTTTAAATTAGTCCATTTTACACTTTTATTATCAGTATTATACTTTACATGTTGGGCCCAAGTGGGTTAAGCCCAATAAGTAAATTTATAAGTGTTTAGCCCATTTAGTTGGATTAATAGTCCAATAATGCTAACTTAGCCCGTTAATGTCCATATGTTATTTAGTTCGGGTTTTATCGGTTTTTACTTGTATTAAGTACTTATATATCAGTATATGACTTTTAAAAAGTTTACATTAGACGGGTCCGATCGTCTAAGTTTTAATTGACGAAAATTGTTAATTTTACGGTACTAGCCGAAAAGACGTAAAAATCATGTTTATAGTTTTTATAACTTATATAACTTACCAAACTACCATTTTTATATAATGTCCATTTATTTATCCTTATACATATTTATATAAATGAAATATATAAGTTAGTGGGTTTTAATTTCACATTTTATACTATATTATTTTGAGTGCTTATATAATACTAATAAACTTTAATTTCACAAAATCTGATTTTTAGTTTCACTTTCACCATTTTTATCATATCTTGAGTTCTATAAGGAGATAGAAGCTCATTTTTGGATGACATAAACTTCATATTATGTGCTACAAATAAGTTAGTTATAGCTACTGCTCAATCCATGTCTAAGTATCCTTGACAGTCCCTATAAAACAGACTATTCAGATTGGTATACTAATTTTGTTTTGATCATATCTCACTTATTTTGATGATTCCATTGCATGGTCAACTCTCACATGTGTATGAAATCTAATACTTACTGTAAATTGATTCCACCATGCCATTTTATCAGTTTATCATTTGGTTACTTACTGTTTTTATACAGCCATCATATTTAGCAAGATTTTAACCTTGTTACATATGGTTTTCCATCTTTTTAACCATATTTATCAATCTATCAACACCAAATCCCTACATAACATTTTTAATCATCATTCATCATCATATACATATACATAAATAAAGAAATTACAAGATTACATATATAACAAGAGGATGGGAAGAACAATCTTTATACCACCAAGGTTGTGTAGGTTATGATCAAGGCTTAGATTTTTGATGGCAAAACTTATGATAGATCAACACTAATCTTCAAGACCACCAATACTTGTAAACTTCTTGTAGAAATCAGCCCTATGACACCAACAAATCTTCTCCTTGGATGTTAAAATCACCACCAATCAATAGAGCTTGAAAAGGGCTTCATCATATGTGTGAATAACATATGATTTCATGGTTAAATTTGATCAAATGAGGGTGTTTAGGGGTGGTTCTTGGACGAATTTTAGAGAGAGGAGAGAGTTTGGTGAGTGGTTTGCATGAGTGAAATGTGCAAATGGTAAGTGTGTAGTGGTTTTGTGGGTTTGGGTGGAAAGTTAGCTTACTTGTTAAGCTTTGCTTAACAAGTGTAAGCAACTAGCTACAACTTGGACACATCACATGTTGTGGTGTCAAGTTTTGGTCTTCCCATATGAGTGGGGTGGGATAAACTTGTTTTGTCCCATCCCGTTAATTTACGGGTATTCCTCGATTCTAGTTTCCTCGATTTACGTGCCCTCGGTCATTTTACGAAAAATGTTTTTATAAATTATGAATCAACGACACAAAACGAATCTAATAAAAATTGTCTCATCAAAAACGGAGTTCAAAAACGTAAATTCGTAATCCCAAGGTTTCCGGTTTAGTCGTAAATAACGTTAAATTATTCACGTAAGTCCTAATCTCTTCTCGTAAATTTGTAAGTTTATGAACCAACACAAATTTTAAACTCCAAAATAATATTCACGGATAAATTTATTTTTTGAAGTGTCGGACTGTCACCAAAACGGTATATGTAAACGTAAGCACGTAATCGTAGAATCCTCCGGTTTAGACGTAGTCGATGCTACTTCAAGACGTAAATCCAAATTTCTTCCCAGAAATGAGTGAGTTCATAATATAACATTAAAATAATGTTTTTAAATTATACTTGAGAATAAAATATCAACCATAAATTGACGGATTGTCACAGAGTTTGCGTACAAAAACAGCTGGCATGCGAGCATCAAGTGTGCTCCATTTGAGATGTTGTATGGCAGAAAGTGTCGCGCCCCAATCTGCTGGGATCAGGTTGGCGAGCGAACACTCGAAGGACCAGAAATCATAGAAATGACAAACGAGAAGATCGCAGTAGCTAGACAGAAGATTCAGGAGGCACGGTCACGTCAAAAGAGTTACGCCGACAAGCATCGTAGGGATTTACACTTTAACGTAGGAGATCACGTCTTCCTTAAGGTTTCACCGGCACGTGGTGTTAGACGCTTCGGGTTTAAAGGGAAGCTAAGTCCTCGTTTCATCGGACCGTTTGATATCATTGAACGAGTCGGTGAAGTATCTTACCGATTGGCGTTACCTCCGCAGCTTTCACATGTGCACAATGTGTTTCATGTGTCCTTACTCAGAGGGTACCAATATCATCCCTTTCACATGGTTCAGTATCCACTGGAACAGATTCGTGAAGATCTCACTTTTATAGAAGAACCCGAACGAGTTCTTGACAGACAAGAACGAGTCATGAGAAAGAAGACGATTCCATTCGTCAAAATTCTATGGAGGGATCATACCGAGCGGGAAGCCACTTGGGAAATAGAGAAGTCTATCCGGACTTCTTACCCTCATTTCATATTTTGAATTCGGGTATGTTCTTCTTTTCCAATTTATTTTATCTATAATTCGGGGACGAATTATTCTTTTTAGGGGGGAAGAGTTGTAAAACCCGCATGCTTTTACCATGCATATTACCTTAAGTTCGTACGTACTAGTTAAAAACTTTCCTAATATAGCATGATTACGATTACGTATTAGGAGTTTATGTATTACGTACGTGTTAGAACACGATAAGTATTTTATTTGCACGATCACGTAATAGTTATTTAGTAATAATTAATCACGAACATACGATCATGAGATCATGAGCGTAATTAAAACACGAGATATTATTAATTACGTATATATATTTAATACGAGCGTAATTAAATATATAGGTGTAGGATATTTACGTAACGAGAACTTTTAAAACACGAACATAATTAAACGTAAACGTGTACAAAATTACAAGACACGAAACGAGGTATGGGACCCCCACAAGGGAGTCCCTACCCGTGGCCAAACAAGAAACAATGGGCCAAGCCCATTGTTAATTTTACTAAAAGGAAGGGATTAGAGTTTTACTACTCAGATTAGTTTTACAGAGGAATTTTAAGAAAACCTAGAAACTCCTTCTCCTTCTTCCTTGTGTGCCGCCACCTTCAAACCACCACAAGGGGGTGATTTTGATCTTGGATCTTGGTGATTTAGTAATTGTTCGTGTTTGTTCTTCACCCTTTTGATCCACGAATACGGTAAAACCCTTTTTACTTGTTTTCTTTTTAATTAATCTTATATTAATTAAGAACACATGATGTTTTCATAAAAACATATTAATCAAACCTAGATCTAACATGTTATGGTCATAAATTAATCAATGGGATCGATCTAAGGGGTGTTTGTTTTGGGTCGTAGGAACAACCGACCCCAAGGGGGTTCGGTTTGTTCTAACCGACCACCACCAAGACCTTTTTGGGTCTTGGTTGGTGCGTGTGGGTCCCACGGCAGCAAGGGGGTACCCCGAATTGGTTCGGGGTACGGTGTTTGTTCAGATCCGGTGCATGTTTTTAAGCCTAGATCCGGATCATGATCATGTTAATTGTTTATGTTATAAACTTAGGTTAAGAATTAAATTAATAAGATGTAATTAATTTAATAACATGACTTAGGTTAACTAATTAATTATAAACATGAATTATTTTAACCTAAGTATTTTAATTATTAAGACTTATAATTAATTAATTATTTTAAAACCATGAATATAATTAATTAATTAAACATGACTTAGGTTATATTATTAGTATTTAATAATACATATTTTAACCTAAGTATTCAATATATTTAATTAAAAACATGTCATACTTTAATTAAATATTATAACTTATAGTTTAATTAAATTACATGAAATAATTATTAAACTATATAATATACCATATGACTTAGAAATTAATCATGAAAATACGTAGACTTATTTACTTAGCTTATTTAACCAGCTTATTTCTAATTATGGAAACTTCCTATTTTTAGAAACTTAATTAAATAAGGCAGCTATTTTATTTATGGAAACCAGCTATTTTTAGAAACTTATTTATTTAAGGCAGCTAATCTATTTATGGAAACTTATTTAATTAAGGCAGCTAAACTATTTATGGAAACTTTCTATTTTTAGAAACTTATCTATTTTAAGCAGTAAATCTATTTTTGGAAACTTTATATTTTTGGAAACTTTCTATTTTTGGAAACTTTCTATTTTTGGTAACTTTCTATTTTTGGAAACTTTCTATTTTTGGAAACTTTATATTTTTGGAAACTTTCTATTTAAGGAAACCTGCTATTTTTGGAAAGTTACTTATTATTACACAGTAAGTATAATAACACGTGAAATATCAGAAATACTTAATCAGAGTGAACAGAATATAGGATTTAACACAGTTTAAGGCTTTAAACAGTGTAAAATAGTAAGAACACATAAAATAAGCTAAGACATGACGTAAAACCAGCTATGTATATAGTAAGCAGATACTAATTTCATGTACGTATTTATGTAGCACTAGTGTTTCGGAAGTAGGATTCTCGCAGTTCATCGTTCTCGTTCACTGGACATAAGGTACGGATTCCCGTCCTTTCAGTATGGACATTCTTTCCTTATTTAGGATTCCCCGTATGCAGCCAACTGTTTTCCCGTAGTATAAGTATGAGTTTGATTGCTTATGTTTAAATATGATTACCTATAGCCATATACATGCATGACCAGTTTCACCTAGTTATGGAGGTACCATAACCATAACATTAGAGGCACTGATGTTATGACTTCACCACGGCGGAGTGATTGCTCGTGGCGTCCCTTCAGCTTTTGGCCATTTATTTATATTTATCATGTGGGGCGTATGGGTGCATCCTAGTTACACGTTTTATTCAGGATTACATGGTGAATGTGGTGTGTGCCTTGCATCCTTCACAAGGAGCTGATCCCTCCTACCCATAAAACCAGTATATTAAATTAGAGGCAGCCCCTCTAATTTACATGATGAGGTCACCCCTCCAATTATTCATGCACGGTGGATATTCATGACCTATATTGGCTAATGGTAAAATATGACAAACAGTTTTTATAAGATAAACATAAGACTTTCAAACTATAAAACCAGTTTTATTAAGACTTAACCAGGTTACTCGGGACTTAGTTTCTTCCGCTGATATTATGTTATATGCTTATCCTATTCATGCTTTATTGTACATCCGTGCACTGAGCGTATTGCTCAGCCGTTTTTCTTTTCTATGTTCCCAAAACGGCAGGTACTCAGGGACGCTCGTAGACACTAAGAGTACGTGCATATGGACTGGAAGCTGTCTAGCCTTCTTTACATTATGCATTTCCTTTCTTTATGATACTTATGCTTTGGTCATTGTTTCATCCTTTTCCTTTACTATACTATGTTTGTGTGTGATGAGCTTTACTTTTGGACTACCGATGTTTGATTCCGGTATTTTCCTTTATATGGTCAAGTAATGTTTAGACATTTTACCTTTTATGCTTTGATGACACGCCATAATTACTGTGATATTTCCATTTCCAAAATGATGTGTTACACTCTCCTTATCAACCACCAAAAAATCCTGCTATCACTTACCAGCAGCATGAAGTTCCTCAACCTCACTACTCACAACATGTCAGTACTCCTTCAAGTGTGTATGTGGCTCCACCAGCACCGGTTTTCTATTGTGATGATGAGGTTCCAATTCTCGAGTTCAGACAAGGGGATAATCCTACTGATGTACTAGCACAAATGTCTGCCTACATAACTCAAACGTTGAACAAAAGAGGTTACCAACAATGCAGCATACCAATGTGATGATCTTGATGCATACGATTCCGACTGTGATGATCTCAATACCGTCAAGGCAGCTCTCATGGTAAATCTTTCACTTTATGGAGCTGACACAATCTTTGAGGTACCAAATATTGCCAATGATACTAGTATTGTACCTTATCAAGTTAAGCAAGTGTCTGAGTATCCGGAACAGCCTCCGGTGGTTAGCAATTCAAACGAGGAGACAAACAATGATATCAATATCAATGCAAGTCCCCAGACTTTGAGTGAAACACAGCCGGGAGCTATTACGTCTACAAATTCGTCTGCTAAAAAAGATTTGGTTATGGTGTCAGCATCTATGCTTGGCCAAATGAATAATGCGGTCCTTGAAACCCTCGGTGTTAATCAGACATTATCTGCCGAGCTTGCTTTGTATAAAGAAAAGGTTAAAACCTTAGAACTAACTTCAGTGACCACTACCTTAACCAATCCAGAATTTGATAGGTTTCGAAAAGTCCAAATGGATAACTTGCTAGAAATTGAGAGTTTAAGAACAAATCTCTCAAAAGAACTTAAAGAAAAAGAGTGAGTCGTTAATAATTTTCAAAATTACAAACGGATTTTGAAATTCTCGAGTCTAAAAGGGTTGAAACGGAAATTAAGGCGTCTGATAAAGTTAAAAAGACCGAAGTTTTGCTTTTAAAACAATACTCTGCTTCACATCTAGTACATTTGTTTCATTCATCTTTTAAGGAATTCACTCTATCGCGTCTAACAGACTTACCACCTAACCCGGGGTATGCAAAGCAAGCATTTAACCACAACCCACGACTTTATGATGCAACCAAGTTAGGATTGGTCTTAGATCCGATTGTGTTTTCAAATGAATCCGAGAATATGTCACTGCATGAAGAGAATCGGTCAAAAGTGATTTTCACATATCCTAAGTATCATTATCCACAGCTTAATAAAGAGAATGCAAAAACGGATCTTAGAGTTCTCTTTAATATGCAAAGGGAATTTATCCATACACCAACTTACATGTCTACTAGAGAAAGCCTTAGTATATTTCCTACACTTGTCAATCTGGATGAACCTAAGGAAATTCCAAAGGATCTTCCATCGGTAAGTACGGTATTGCTAAGCTTGAAAGAGATTAGGCGATACCTTACCAGATTTGACAAGGTCATCAAGGAATGTACGACTTCGATGGCCCAAACCGCTGGAGAATGGGATTTCAAACACATGAAAATGGTGTTTGAGAAAGAGATTGTTCCATTTGTAAACAATGTTAAAGAGGGTATTCTAGATCTTGGGGATAATCTTAACTTCGAAGTGGCTGAAGTTCGAAAAGTTTTCCATGAAATGGATGATGCTTATGAGCAACATCTTATTGAGAAAGAAAAGATTTTGTCCGAATATGACCGATTTTTGGAACATGTAGTGTTCTCGATGTGATGTAAGTTGTTACTATTGAATGTGCTATTTAGATTACATCTGCTGTGAATAAATGTGATGATGTGCATATTGTTGAACCTGTAAATAATGTAGATAATCATTCTTGTCACGAATCTAACGCTGAATTTTAAAGCTTCAAGATTCTTATAACTCACTTTCAAAACGTTTTGATGAGCTTCAACAACATTGTAGATCTCTTGAAATTGAAAATCAATCTAAAAATGAAACTCCTTCAAAAACAAATGATGGTGAAAACTCCGTTGAGACTAGTGACAAGATGATTCAGGTGGTTCAAGCATTAGAGGAAGAAATTATGAGACTTAAGAGAGAATCATTAGCAGAGAAATTGGAACTAGAGGCGGCATAGATTAAAAATCATGCTCTAGAAGATAGAATTACTTCTATGCTAGGGGAGTTTGATAAAGTAAAGCAGGGTTTTTTCACAAATTTATGGTTCGTTAGAAGAACGCTTCGCTATTAATGCGGCAGAGCAAAAGTCACTTGTTGACCAACTAAACCATAAGTGTGAGGAAATCTATGACTTAAATATTCAACTCATAGACAAAAACATGGTTTTGGCTGAATTAAAGGAGACACTTCAACTCAAAGGACAAGAAGTTGTTGATAATCCAGCTACAATCTCTGCCCCGACCTCTAGTGCTCCAAAAACCAAAAATGTGATGATCACTAAGAACCCGTACCATAAGAACAATCCACTATCATATAAGCTTTATATGGAGCATGCAGTTAAGCACGCGGATCTTGCTAGGGATGTTGTAGATGATCTCTATGAACTAGATCCCTCGAATAGTCATTATTACTCTGCTCATGCTTACATTGAGAATGTACAACAATGCTTAGAGCATTTTAATTACATAGGACAACCGGGTTCTGAACCACCTAAACAACAAACCCCCACCATTGCCATTAATCCATTCAATAAGACCCCAGGAACTAAGCCTGTTTTAAACACACCCATCAATGCTAAATCAAAATCTGTCACTAATGTTCCCTTGGCTTCTACAGGAGTAATTATGTCTACTAAGGCTAAAGGATCTCAAGACAAGAAAGATATGATAAAGCCTTCCACTAGTAGGACTGCAAAGAAGAAAGTAGAAGTTCACCCTAGGAATGTTATTTCAGTTTTAAATAAAAAGAATCGTATACCTAAGACAAAAGGCTCTGCCTCTATGTATAAGCCTAAGAAAAATGTGAATTCTAATTTGAGATGTTGGAATTGTAATGAATGCATGTTTTCTCAGTGTCATGATTTATGCCTTGTTTATCATGTAAATGAAATGTATGCCATTAGGAACAATCTTGAATGGATTCCAACGGGGACGAAATTCACCCAAGTTGGTTGGCAATGGAAACCCACTGGTAGGACCTTTACCACAAATGGAACTAAGTGCCCTTTAACTAGACATCCACTGAATTTAGGTCTGAGCGTCCTTTAAATAGGAACTCCGACACTAAGAAATGGAAAAAGCACCCTTTAACTAGGTCTGCGTCCACTATTGTGCCTACCAGTGAAGAAGTACCTCAGGTTATTAGACAACTTGAATCTAAGCCAGCATCTAGGAAGAAAATTTGGAAGCCTAAGAATCCTTCTGATAGCAAATCTAAGATAAATATATCTATACCTGCTAACATAAAGGAAAATTTAGATTCCGATACATTCTCTTCGTCTGGTGATATTTTTAGGTGGTCCAAATCATCCTCTGGTACTTGGACTCTGGATGCTGAAAGTATAGGACCGGAGACCGCTCGATGCTCAGAAATTTCATCGCCAAGTTTCTAGGAACGGTTAAATTTGGCAACGACCATACTGCGAAGATCATGGGTTATGGTGAATATCAAATTGGGAATGTTACGATTTCAAGGGTGTATTACGTGGAGGACTTGCTTAAAACTTATTCTCAGTGGGACAATTTTGAGATTCAAACCTTGAGGTTGCTTTTGGACAACATACTTGCTTCATTCGTGATCTTGTAGGAAATGATTTGTTAAAAGGTTCTCGAGGGGATAATCTCTACACACTATCTATTCAAAACATGATGGCCGCCTCTCCTGTATGCCTTCTCTCCAAAGCATCTAAGACCAAGTCATGGTTGTGGCATCGCCGGTTATCTCATCTTAACTTTGATGCTATTAACCATTTGGCTAAAAACAAACTTCTTCATGGTCTTCTAAAATTTAAGTTCGACAAGGATCATTTATGTTCCGC
Source organism: Glebionis coronaria (assembly GCA_025667525.1). Lineage (NCBI taxonomy): Eukaryota > Viridiplantae > Streptophyta > Magnoliopsida > Asterales > Asteraceae > Glebionis > Glebionis coronaria. Next base: position 107,451,751 of record CM046879.1, on the reverse strand, counting down.
GTGTTCTTTGGGGAAAAGCACCAAGAAATCATACAAACCTAAAGCTGAAGACACCAACCAAGAACCACTGTATCTTTTGCACATGGATCTTTGCGGGCTAATGCGTACGGCTAGTGTGAGTGGTAGAAAATACATCCTCGTCATGGTGGAGGATTCCTCCAGGTTTACATGGGTAAAGTTTTTAGCAACCAAGGATCAAGTACCAAATTATATTATTACTTTTCTAAAGATGATCCAAGTGCGTCTTAATGCTACTGTTCGCCGCATTCGAACTGATAATGGAACTGAGTTCGTTAATCAGACACTACGAGACTATTATGAAGAGGTCGGTATTTCACATGAAACTTCAGTTGCTCGCACTCCACAACAAAATGGTTTCGTGGAAAGACGTAACCGTACACTAATGGAAGCTGCTAGAACTATATTGATTTATGCGAATGCTCCTTTATTCTTATGGGCTGAAGCAGTGGCAACCGCATGTTATACCCAAAACCCCTCCATCATTCGTAAGCGCCATGGAAAAAACTCCATATGAGCTACTTCATAGACACAAACCCGATAATTCCTTTCTACATGTGTTTGGTGCACTGTGTTATCCAAATACTAATAGTGAGAATTTGGGCAAACTTCAACCGAAGGATGATATTGGAATTTTTATTGGTTACTCACCCGCAAAGAAAGCTTGCCGTATTTATAACCGTCGTCTTGGCAAGATAGTAGAAACTTTAGATGCCGATTTTGATGAGCTGACATCGATGGCTTCTGAGCAACACATCTCTGAACCCGCACTTCATGAGATGCGAACCATCACGATTAGTTCTGGATTAACTCCCAACAATCCTACTTCTCCATCATTTACACCAACTACAAGGCCCAAGTGGGATGAGTTATTTCAACCTATGTTTGATGAATTCTTTGATCCTCCAAGTGATGATTCTCCAGCACCTGTAGCAGTCGCTATTGAACCCGATGCACCATCCCACACCAATTCTCAAACTACACCAGAATCAACACCCCCACTCGTTCCTAATGATGTTGAAGAGGATTTCTATGATCACGATTTGGAAATTGCTCACCTACAAGAGCTTCCATTCTTTGGTTCACAAATACCCGAAAACCCTAACGGTGCGTCTACCTCAGAAGAAGCTCCTGCAATCGTTCACTCCAGACCACCAAGGATTGAAAATCACAACACCAAATAGACAAAGGATCACCCAATCCGCAATATTATTGGTGAAGTCGATCGACCAGTCTTAACACGCCATCAATTACAAGAACATGCATTATATTGCTACTTTGATGCATTTCTTTCCGACATTGAACCTAAAATTTGGCAACAAGCCATGACACAATCATCTTGGATTGAAGCCATTGTTGGAAATACGCTTTTACTTATTTAGGAAGATTCGGTCACTACGAAAATATATTAAGTAGTAGCTCGTAGTCTAGATATCTTTATATATATCAAACAAAGAAAAGCCCGGTCTATGCTTGTATGGCTGGCCCAATTGTAAGCCCAAGCCCATATTATGGGCTTGGTATATAAACCCTCTCCTTAGATGGAGAGGGTGTTGGTTCACATAACTTTACACATAGTAAAAGTGTGTTTTCATACTTTCTCTCTCAAAGTGTGTGTGTGTGTTCTTACCATATTTCTATCTCTTTCTCTCTCTAAAACATAAGCTAGATTTAGAATATTACAAATGGTATTAAGAGCCATGGGATGATTGTTTGGTTTATGTGTTTGTGTTCTTGATTCATACGCCTTTGTTTGATCCAAAATCATTCGTACCAAAATTTTTTTTGTGTTTTTATGGTTTAATCTTGATATACATCATCTACTTACTTGTTGTAGTGATTTGGTATTGTTACTTTGGTTAAAAACACAAAATTTTTGGGTGTTTGATTCATTCTTTGGCTAAAAATCGCGAATTTGTTGTGTTTTGTACTATCCGAGAAAAGTGGTAACCATAGTACGATCTGTGTATTGTGATCGCATAAACCTGGGGTTTCTACTTGCGATCCAATATCACGATCACATATTTCGATCACTCGTTGCGATCACTAGCTACGATCACTGGCTACGATCACTCGTTGCGATCACTAGCTACGATCACTCGTTGCGATCACTGGATACGATCACTGGATACGATCACTGGATACGATCAATGGATACGATCACTCGTTGCGATCACTGGCTACGATCACTCGTTGCGATCATTGGATACGATCACTCGTTGCGATCACTGGATACAATCACTCGTTGCGATCACTGGCTACGATCACTCGTTGCGATCACTTGATACGATCACTCGTCACGATCAAGGAGTGCGATCACTTGTCATGATCAAGGACTGCGATCCCCACTGCGATCTGAGTACGATCCCCACTACGATCAAGTCCAACATTTTTCAAAAACGTGTTTTTGAAAATTGTGTGTAATTTTGACTTGGATCATTTGGTTTATCGAGGACATAATTTAGGGGATTTCAACATTATTTCTCGGCTTTAACACACAACAACAAATACATTTACTTTCTCTCATTGATCGATCAACATTTGAAATCTTAACTTATCGAAATGGAGTACACATCTCTTACGGATAAGTCCATCCTCTCGGGTACGGATAATCGTCTACCAATGTTGGAGAAGTCTACGTACGAGGATTGGACTTCCCGAATGGAACTTTACATGTTGAACAAAGAGAATGTACATCTCATTTGGGCATCGGTGCTCAATGTACCATTAGATTATGGTATAGTGACGAAAGGTACAGTTACTCGTCCTCGAACAACGGGTGAATTGACCGGAGATATGAAGATTCAAGACAAATGTGATAAGTATGCTATAAACATCATTCTCCAAGCCCTTCCTCCAGATGTCTACAAACTCGTCAGCAAACATAAAGTTACCAAAGAGTTATGGGATAGAATTTGGGTTCTAATGCAAGGCACCTCGTTAACTAAACAAGAACGAGAGTGTAAGCTTTATGATACTTTTGATAAGTTTGCCTATGTCCCGAGGAGACTCTTAATGACTACTATTTGAGATTTACCCTATTGTTGAATGAGCTCAATATCTATGGCATGGCAATTCCTACGTTTCAATTAAACACCAAGTATTTGAAAACCCTTCCTTCAGAATAGCGTAAGTACGTGACGGCTGTTAAATTGGCAAGGACTTGCATAACACCAATGTGGATCAACTTCAAGCTTTTCTTCAACAACATGAATGCCATGTGATCGACGCTCGGTTGTCTACACTTCAAGTTCATGATCCACTTGCCATGTATGCTTCTCAACAAAACATGGCTTATACTTATCAACAACCATCATACTTGCAGCAGCCACCACGACACATCTATCAGCAACCACAGCAACCATCTTACCAACCACTAATGATACCACAACAAGCATTTCAACAAAGTGTTCATCAAAAATCTTTTCCACAGCAACCACTATATCAGACATCACCATCACAAGCTAACACTTCTCCAATGGGCTATACTCCTCAGCAAGGATATTTTCCAATTGAAGCACAACCAGCACAAGCCTTCTACTCCATTGAACTTCCACCAATCCAAGCACCGGTCTTTACTCCAAATGATACGCCAGTTGATGTTCTAAACCATCTCACTGCCTACTTGTCAAAACTTGTTGCAACTAGAGGATTTCCACCAACAAACAATCAGCTCCGCACCTCTTTAAATCCTCGACAACAAGCCACTGTTCAAGATGGTCAAGTGATGGTGCAACCTATTCAGGGAAGGCAAAATTCATATGGACCTCCTACAAGGACTGTGAATGCTCAAGCTGTGAATTCTCAAGCTAATGAAAATGGAAGCCCTATTGGTCCTTAAAAGGTTGTGACTTGCTACAATTGCCGAGGACAAGGTCTTATGGCTAGGGAATGCACTCAGCCAAAAAGAAGAAGGGATGCAACATGGTTTCGTGAGAAGATGTATTTGGTCGATGCTCAGTCTAAGGGGAAGATTTTGGATTCAGAGGAATTAGCATTTCTTGCAGACCCAGGTGCAGCAGATACTGAAGGCATTACAGTCGTTTCTACTTCTAATGCAGCATATCAAGCGAACGATCTTGATGCATATGATTCAGATTGTGATGACATTCACTCAGCCTCAGCTGCTCTCGTTGCTAATCTCTCTCACTACGGTTCTGATGTCATCAATGAGGTACCAACCACAACCAATCTTGGTAATGATGATAACCCACATCAAGCTGGGCATGAAAACGTCAACCTCGAATAGCATTCGGGAACTAGTAACTTAAATGATGTGGTAACCAATCCTACACATTTGAGTAAACCTCAACCAAATGCTACGACAGGTATGGAATCTTATGCTCAACATGATTTGGTCATGGTGCCTAAACATATTATTGATCAAATGCATATGGCTCTCAGACAATCCGTAGATATGAATTCCACCCTAACTGCTGAGCTTGCGTTGCATAAAGAAAAGGTCAAAACTTTTGAAATGGTCCCTCATGCAGAGAAAATAATGTGTTCTAAATTTGACCAATTTCGTTTTGAAAAGATTGAACACTTGAAAGAAATAGAATCATTAAAAGCTAATCTTTCCAATGAATTAAAAGAAAAAGAGTCGGTTGTAAATGATTTTCAGAAACTTAAATTGGATTTCAAAACTCTCGAGTCTAAAAAGTTTGAATCAAAAATTAATGCTACCAAACTTCTTAAATTCAAGGAACAACAGCTTTTAAAACAATACGCTTCCACATAAAAAGTTCATCTTTTAAGTAAATCGTTTAAAGAACTCGAACTTAAGCGTCTTCAAGATTTACCACCTAATCCCGGTTATGCAAAACTAGCTCAGGAATATATTCCTTGTATATATGATGTGACCATAATTGGCAAATCGAAAGAAGCACCTTATGTTCGTAGTACTAAGGAGACACAACCACTTACGGAAGAAACTCATTCTAAAATGCTTTCAAAATTCCATAAGATTGATTATGATAAGTATAATAAAGATCAATTTGATAAAAATACTCGTATTCGATTACAAAAAGAATTATCTCAATTAACTGCTTTTGTGCCCCAAAGTTTATCAACGGAAAACCTTCCTAGTACGTCTCCTACACTTGTCAAAAAGGATTTAACTAAGTTAATTCCACCGGTAAGTAAGGCATCCGATAGTTTAAATTCGGTGCACCAACACTTAGCCGATTTTGACAGGGTCATTTTGGAACGTACAACGGCTTCGGTCATAACGGAATGTGAATGAAACTTTGAGCACACTAGAGCTGCGTTCCGAGACGAAATTGTTCCGTTTGTAAAGAATGTTAAAGCTTGTCTTAGTAATCTTGATCAAGATTTGCTTCTGGAAATAGAAGAAGTTAGACGTGTTTTCAATGAAATAGATGATGCTTATGAAAACAGTTTACTTGAAATAGAACGAGTTTCACGCCAAAATGATCAGCTTCTGAAGCAAGTGATGTCTCATGATATAGTTTACGTCTGTGTGAATAAAAGTGCTGATAATGATTCTATTGTGCATAATGTTGAATCTGTGGATAATATGGTAGGTAGTACTTGTCACGAATCTGACGCTGAATTTTTAAAGCTTCAAGATTCATATTCTTCGCTTTCAAAAATTTTGATGAGATTCAAACACATTGTATTTCGCTTGAATGCAAGCAACAATTTATTCAAGAAATCTTTGAAACGTCATTCGAAGGTGTTAATATTGCTGATGCAAATTTTCAAAAGAATTTTCAATTGAATTTACAATCAAAACAACGTCAGCCAAGTGACAAGGTTACTAAATCTTTGCTGATAGATATAGAGAAATCTAAGAAGCTTAACTGTGTGAACGTACTTGAGGCCGCTGAGAATTTTAAACTTGATCTAGATAATCGAGTTTCCAAGATTTTGTCCAAAGTTGATAACTTAAAACAGAAAAATACACAACTCTTCGATTCAGTAAAGCCCGCATGTGCTTATACCACTGCACAGAATCAATCATTGATTGAACGATTGAATTGAAAGTCGGTGGAAATTTCTGATTTGAGGGAACAAATTTGTGATAAAAATCTGGCTTTGACTGAGTTAAAGGAAACACTTCGTACCCTAAAAGGTAAGAATATTGTGGATGTTGGGTCAATTCAGTGCCTGATTTGTCCCTTGCACAGGATTTGGATGTAAAGTATCCTAAGTAGTGTTAGTCACTGAACTTACGTATGTTATAAGTTCATTGTGTCATTCTTTAGAGTTCTTTAGAGTCTACGAGACAGACTCGTCATTAGCTGAGGCGGATCTCAGTAAGTGTGCAAAGAATCAAGGATGATGGAGTTAGTAAGTGATGACATAATAGCTTACTAACTCCTCGAGACTATTACTTAATCAAAGACCTGAAGAACGTAGAAGACATAGAATGTCTGAAGTATTAGTGGGAACATGTCTTATTAGCAATGAAGACAAAGGTTCAAGAGGAAGGCTTACTTTGTCAAAGGTGCAAAAGATGAAGACAACAAAGTACAAGGTGGTTCTTGTACTTTAGTAAAGCTTCTCAAGGAAGCTTCACACTCCCACTATATATATGTGGTCTTTGTAATAGAATAGTTAAGGATTCCCACCCACAGAAACACACATGTAATACTTTAGTGGATAGGGGTTTCATCCTCCCATGGTTGCATAAGCTTAGCTAGCTATGAACATGGGAGTTTAGTTTGTCATTCATCGCCTGGTTGTTATTCCGCAAACAACCGGGCAAGTCTTGTATATTTGTTGATTCATTATTAATAAGATATACATATGATGAAAAGTACAAGCTTTTTTATTAGTTAGTCAATTGGGTTAATTGTGCAAATGTTCTTCATAGTTTCTTATTGATTCGATGTTTGCACAAGTTTCGTGGACCAACAATTGGTATCAGAGCGGGTTGGATTAATTTACTATCCAGATCCGTTCAGTTTACGACTGCTAATAACATTTTTTACATAGTCAAAATCAGTAGTGTTTGTTTAAAAACTGCATTTACAGTAGCAGTTTTGATGGGAAGAAATACACTACTGCCGTGAGACATATGCTAAAACAATACCCACCAAACCTTATCCTTACCCACTCAAACCTACGTGTCAACCATCCAAAAACCCCACCTCCACCGTAAAAAACAACAAATCAAACCTTACAAATTCAACCTTCTCCTTTCTTTATTCCCTCCTTCACATGCGTCCCCTTTTCCAAGTCACACCAAAACAAAAAAACAGATCCACACTTTCTTTTCTATCTACTGGATCTCATCTTCACAAAACCCCACATCTTATACACACTTAGTTATCAAATCCCCATATCCTCTCAACATCCTATTACCAATCGCGTTAGTCACACAAATCCCTCGTCAACAACATTATCAATCGTCATTCACAACCTCATTCGAATCACATATTCACGAAGAATCCTAATAAAAAACGGACGAACTCTTTCCTTGTGGCCACAGGAAAGAATTCGTATTAGATTGAATAATCGATTTTTTATGTGGGTTTATAAAGACTTGATGATTTTTGGGGTCTTTAAAGTCAAGATCTTCAGTTTTGTTTGGTTTTGCGGTTGTCGTTGCTGGGTTACAACCAGAAATGGATTCGTGGTTGATAGTTAAAAAAAGGGGGTGTTGTTAATTTAATGTAATGGTCTGATAAAGATGGGTTGATTATGCGTGATGTTAGAGTAAAAAAGGTGGATTTCGTTCTTATGGATTAGATGAATACGTGGTAATTGGTGCTGGGATTTCAAGATTGATACGGGTCAAATGGGAAATCACAATGACGAAACCATGCTAGCATCAAGCTAATAAATCTCAGTCAAAGACTGATATAGGGTTTGGGTATGCTTTGAAAAGCTGATAAGATCAGCAGGGTTCCCAACTTGAGCTAAAAGAATGTGGTGATGTTAGTATCAACTTCAAAAAGAAGCTGATAAATTGGTTCTGGTGGGGTCTCTAAACCAAACAGTCGCTGTGAGTGGAAGAGCTAATATATCAGAGGTGTTGAACCCCCATGTCACCGATCCAAGAAAACCCGCTGGTGAAAAACAAGCCAGCGAAAGACTTTCACAGCGACCACTGCTGAACCCTTCATCACAGATAACTGGACCCTGTTTTGCTGAACCTGTCACTAAGCTGACCTCCAGCAGTTAAACCCGTTCGAAGATATGAATCTTGTCGCTGTCGCAATGTATGGTAAATCAAACCAAGCGTTTCAATCGCAACCTGATGACTGAAGGGGTGTTGGTTGATAGTGTTTTAATTAGACTATGAAGAAGCTGATAAAATTATCAGCAAAGGTTTTGGTATGAAGAAAAGTCAGACGTTGAGAAAATGATATGGGTCATTCCTATGAAGCCTCAAACCGCTGAGCAAGCTCTCATCAGCGACCCCTGATCTTTGGAATATCAATATAACAGTCTGATTGGCCTATCTCTATGAGTTGTGGTGAAAAGTGAAAGTTGTATGTTTGTTACAACACACAAGCTAGCCCTGAAGTTGAACTAGCTGATAACCATCCAGTCGCTAATGATAAATATCAGCCAATGGTTTGTCCTAGACGGCTTAGATGGTCGATTACACATGGCTGAAGTCCATTTTGTCAGAGGTTTCCATACTGGGTCAATAAACCCCACTAGCTGACCCACACCTCTGAACCCGTCGCTGAACCCCTGCTTTGATATGGTGAATCGCTAAAGCTGGACCATGTCGCTGGAACCTTCTCAGCGACCTCTAACTATGGTATGAACCCCTGGTGTGAACCCCAACCAGCTGAGGAGAACCCTTTTCAGACTCATAGGTCGCTGAAGCTTGAACCTAGTCACTGAGAAAACCCCACTCCAGTCGAGCCTGAACCTTCTTTAGCAGTATTGGACCATCACAGCGAACTGAATATCTGAACCTTCTTCAGCAGTATTGGACCATCTCAACGAACCCACCAAGTCATGGTCAGCGAACCCTGTCAAAACAGGTAATTGAATCCCTGGTATGAACCGCCAGCTGATGTTGAACCGCTGTCACCATATATTCGCTGACCCCCAGCCATTTGTGACCCTGCAAACAAGCTGACCCCTCGTCGCTGACTTGAACCCCCTGGTCACCAGCGATCCCTGTCCTCAATCTCTGTCAATGGACCCATGTCCTTAACCTTTCTCTTTGGACCCCTATCCCCAAGTCCATAAATCCCCTGTCTCTAAACCCTCAGTCATAGCTAAACTTCAAACAATAGAGCCAAACAGCCACATCAGACGTTTGATAAGTTCCACAGCTGTTTATTTCACAGCCAACTAAACCCACAACCACACAGCCATCACGTACACTGGGATTGATGAAGAAGCTGATAAAAAAATATTAAAAAAAATATGAGCTTAACAAGGATTTGCTGGCAAGATGACCAGCTGATCTACATGCTATCTTCAGAGCCTTCAGCTGTTGAAAGACTTGGTCACTCAAGAATTTTTTTTCTCACACCAAGATAAAGAAAGAAGATATGTTCACAGTCCCCCCCCTCCCCTCCCCAGCAGTTGTCACCCTCCCCTACCCCGCTGTAACCCCAGCCACAGAGTTTTTGAGAGACCAGGCTGTGTTACACGGTATTGGTGAAACATTGATTATACAGGGGTTTGATATCATTAGGGTTTGATAACATCAGGCGTTTGGTAGGAGATGAAATTCAGGGGGGAGTTGTATTTCAAGCGAGATTAAGACCATCACGCTATGATTGTGTACTAGTATGTAGCCGGTCAAAAGTTGCTTGGTTCCCTAGCAAATTTTGAGGGGGAGAGAAACGAGGACAGAGGTAAACTTGTGTTTATGTGAAGAAACATCAAGTTGACTCACGCTACATACATACTATCATACACAACACATAACCTTCAGGGACTTAGAATGTTTACATTTGGCTGATTGAGCAAAGTTACTGAAGATGGGTTGCTGAACAAGTTGCATTGCCTGATCGTTTATGGTTGCTGCGTCAACCATTGACCACACTTCTCTAATTGAAGGTAAATGAACTCGTGATCTACATTGGATATAATATGCTACTTTAATATATGCTAGGGTGAAGCATATGGTCTTTATGGTAAAGCATATAATATACTTCACTGATGACCTAAGGTGAAGTTACCTTTATGAGTTCTATATAAGCATCAGGGAATTGGTTCAAGTGTTTCTCAAAGTACAAGATCAGACATTGCAGTTCAGTAACAACTACAACAGGTACAAGACGATACAAGTTAGCGGATGACTTGAACTAGTAAAGCTAGTTATTTTTGGTATTCATTGTTGTAGCATAGCAGGTAAGAAGAAGCCTTTATACTCACTTACTGCTATTTAGCTTAGGCTACTTTTCTATCCAAATAGGGGGAGATTGTTGGGTTAATTTAGTGCCTGATTTGTCCCTTGCACAGGATTTGGATGTAAAGTATCCTAAGTAGTGTTAGTCACTGAACTTACGTATGTTATAAGTTCATTGTGTCATTCTTTAGAGTTCTTTAGAGTCTACGAGACAGACTCGTCATTAGTTGAGGCGGATCTCAGTAAGTGTGCAAAGAATCAAGGATGATGAAGTTAGTAAGTGATGACATAATAGCTTACTAACTCCTCGAGACTATTACTTAATCAAAGACCTGAAGAACGTAGAAAACATAAAGAATGTCTGAAGTATTAGTGGGAACATGTCTTATTAGCAATGAAGACAAAGGTTCAAGAGGAAGGCTTACTTTGTCAAATGTGCAAAAGATGAAGACAACAAAGTACAAGGTGGTTCTTGTACTTTAGTTAAGCTTCTCAAGGAAGCTTCACACTCCCACTATATATATGTGGTCTTTGTAATAGAATAGTTAAGGATTCCCACCCACAGAAACACACATGTAATACTTTAGTGGATAGGGGTTTCATCCTCCCATGGTTTCATAAGCTTAGCTAGCTATGAACATGGGAGTTTAGTTTGTCATTCATCGCCCGGTTGTTATTCCGCAAACAACCGGGCAAGTCTTGTATATTTGTTGATTCATTATTAATAAGATATACATACGATGAAAAGTACAAGCTTTGTTATTAGTTAGTCAATTGGGTTAATTGTGCAAATGTTCTTCATAGATTCTTATTGATTCGATGTTTGCACAAGTTTCGTAGACTAACAGTGGATAACACAGTCACTGTCTCAGCATCGTTCTCTAGTGCAATCAAAAGGAACCTTATCGTCGTCACACCACTTAACAAGGGCCCTAGGACTAAACCATCTCAAACATTGGTCACTAAAGATAAGGCAAAATCTAAAACAGCTTCTAATATTCCTGTGTTGCCTTCTACAGGAGTAACCATCACTACTAAGGCTCAAAGATCTAAGCTTAAAAGAAACAAGAAGAATGATAGGATCTTGCCCCCATCTAGTAGTCAAGAGAAGAAGAAACTAGAAGCCCACCCTAGGAATGTTATTTCTATTTTGAATAAAAAGAATCATGTAGCTAAACCTAAAGGCTCTGCGGTTGCAGCGTTCTAAGCCTACTGTGAATTCTAATTTGAAATGTTGGAATTGCAATGAATGTATGTTTTCTAGTCGTCATGATTCTTTCCTTATTGACCATGTGAATGAGATGAATGCCCTGAAAAATGGATTAGAATGGAAACCGACTGGGAAAGTGTTAACCCAAGTTGGTTGGATGTGGCGCCCCACTGGTAGAACTTTCACAATAGTAGGAAATACGTGCCCTTTAACTAGGATCACTCCCACTAAAGCGAAGAAAGCGTGCCCTTTAACTAGGAGTACCAAGGCTACCAAAACACAAGCGTGTCCTTTAACTAGGAACACCAACACTACCATAGAAACCAAGTGCCCTTTAAATAGGTTTACTCCCACTGTAGTGCCCGCTATTACTCTAAAACCTCAGCAAATTGGGACAATAAAACTTGTTAGTGATAAAACTCACACTAGAAAACGCAGGAAATCTAAGGGTCACACAAATGTTAGCAATTCTGATAGTTTTATATCTGTATCTGCTAACAATCCGGAACCAATAGTTTCCAATGCATTGTCTACTGTTGTTGTTGAAAACAGGTGGTCCAAATTTTTCTCTGGTATTTGGACTCTGGTTGCTCTAAACATATGAACAGAGATTGCTCTCAGTTCAGAAATTTCGTCAGCAAGTTTCTTGGTACGGTTCGATTTGGAAATGATCATATTGCAAAGATAATGGGTTACGGTGAATATCATATTGGGAATGTTATAATTTCGAGAGTGTATTATGTGGAAGGTCTCGGTCACAACTTATTTTCTATGGGACAATTTTGTGATGCAAACCTAGAAGTTGCTTTTCGAGAGCATACTTGCTTCATACGTAATTTGGAAGGGGTTGATTTATTGAAAGGTACTCGAGGGAATAATTTGTACACTTTGTCTCTACAAGATACGATGGCCGCTTCTCCCGTATATCTTCTCTCCAAAGCATCAAAGACTAAGTCATCGTTATGGCATCGACGGTTGATGGAGAAAGAAGAATAAACTGATTATTTAGTTTCCTTAGTTTATGATATCTTTTATTTTAATTTTCTTATTTTGTGGTATGTTTTATTTATTTTTCTGATTTTGTGTTTCCTGAGAAGAATATTGTTATCTTTTTTCCTAAGTTTAGTTTTCCTATATAATTAGGACTTTTTGTATTGAATTATTATTGAAGTTATGAATAATAAAATAGACTTTTAGTCTTTTTTAATTTTCTCTTAATAATCGGGTATTCGTTGAATCAACGATTGTTGGAGTTTGCCTGATTATCGGTATTCTTTTGAATCAACGATAGTTGGAAGAGTTGTTTTTGGTATTCCTTGGGAATCAACATATTCAGTTTATCTATCCTAGTTTTTCGCTACATCAGTTGCTATCAAGAGCCGAAGTTCCTGATTAAGATGTTAGAATATCCATTTTTTGAGGTTGATGGTTCATCTTTTGATGAATGGGAAGATTATGGTGCGGCTAGTGATGATTATGATGGACCTCCCATATTTGATGAATATGAAGAACAACCGATGTAGTTTATGATACAAATATTGAAGATGTCATTGAGGAAAAAGAAGGATTTACGAAGAAAAAAAAATTTGGTAAGGAAGAAGACAACATTGAAGACACTGTAGTTGTGGTTAATAGTCTTTGTTCTACAATGATCCAAACTATCATGGTCGACAAGTTGGGTTTAAAGACGATCAAGGTTCGAAGTCGATTCATTTTAAAGAAAAGAAATTTAATGGAAGGGATACAAATTTGGATTCTACGCGTACAAAGGATGAGTGAGACAAACTCGAGGACGAGTTTTTTGAAGTGAGGGAGAATGATGGAGAAAGAAGAATAAACTGATTATTTAGTTTCCTTAGTTTATGATATCTTTTATTTTAATTTTCTTATTTTGTGGTATGTTTTATTTATTTTTCTGATTTTGTGTTTCCTGGGAAGAATATTGTTATCTTTTTTTCCCAAGTTTAGTTTTTCTATATAATTAGGACTTTTTGTATTGAATTATTATTGAAGTTATGAATAAAAAAATAGACTTTTAGTCTTTGTTAATTGACTTGAATCCAGGTTAGGGTTTATTCTTCAATTTTCTCTTAATAATCGGGTATTCGTTGAATCAACGATTGTTGGAGTTTGCCTGATTATCGGTATTCTTTTGAATCAATGATAGTTGGAAGAGTTGTTTCTGGTATTCCTTGGGAATCAACAGATTCAGTTTATCTATCCTAGTTTTTCGCTACATCAACGGTTATCTCATCTTAACTTTGACGCTATTAATCACTTGGCGAAAAACGAACTTGTTCGTGGTCTTCCTAAACTTACATTTCACAAGGACCATTTGTGTTCCGCGTATACAATGGGGAAAAGCACTAAGAAATCATACAAACCCAAGATTGAAGACACCAACCAAGAGAAACTTTATTTGTTGCATATGGATCTTTCTGGGCCAATGCGTGTTGAAAGTCTCAGTGGTAAAAGTACATCCTCGTCATTGTCGATGATTACTCTCGGTTTGCATGGGTGAAATTTCTTACAACAAAAAATGAGGCACCTAATTTCATCATCAGATTTCTCAAGATGATTCAAGTGCGTCTTAACACTACTGTCCGACGCATTCGTACAGATAATGGAACCGAATTTGTGAATCAAATCTTGCGTGATTATTATAAAGAAGTTGGCATATCTCATGAAACATCCGTTGCTCGCACTCCACAACAAAACGGTGTCGTTGAAAGGCGAAATCGCACACTTATGGAAGCTGCTCGAACGATGTTAATTTACGCAAAGGCTCCATTGTTTTTATGGGCAGAAGCAGTATCTACAGTAGTTTACACCCAAAACCGATCACTAATTCGAGAACGTCATGGTAAAACACCTTATGAGCTTCTCCATGGAAAAGTACCAGATTTATCATATCTTCATGTATTTGGTTCTCTTTGCTATCCAAATAATGATGGTGACAATTTGGGAAAACTTCAACCAAAGGCTGATATTGGTATTTTCATTGGTTATGCACCCACAAAGAAGGCATATCGAATCTACAATCGTAATTCTCGTAAGATCCTCGAAACTATGAATGTTGATTTTGATGAGCTAACAACAATGGCTTCTGAATAAAGCAGCTCTGAACCCGCACTTCATGAAATGGGACCCAGTAACATTAGTTCTTGTCTTGCCCAAACAACCTCACTTCATCATCATTTATACCACCTACTAGGAATGAACGGGATACGTTGTTTCAACCGTTCTTTGATGAATTCTTTACTCCTCCAAGTATTGTTGCTCTAGAACCTGAGGTAATAGCTTCGGTAACCGAAGTTGTTGCTCCAGCAACCGAAGCACAATCAGTCACATCTGCACCTACAATTGGTCAAGCTATACCTTTAACGAGTAATTCTCAACCAACACATGTTTCAACTACCCATGTCATGCCTATTGATGATGAAGAGGATGATGATGATCACGATTTGGAATTCGCTCAAATGCGTGAACTTCCATTCTTTGGTGTACCAATTCCTGACCATAATCAAGCAGGGTCGTCCACCTCAGAGGAAGCTCCTAATACGATTTACTCCAATCCATGGATTCGTGAACATGACAGCAAGTGGACAAAGGATCATCCTATAGATTCTATTACTGGTGACCCTAATTGTCCGGTATCCACACGAAGTCAGTTACAAGAAAATGCAATGTTTTGTCATTTTGATGCTTTTCTCACTGAAGTTGAACCTAAGACATGGCAAGAAGCTTTTACTCAATCATGTTGGATAGAAGCTATGCAAGAAGAACTTAATGAATTTATACGTCTTGAAGTATGGGAACTTGTCCCATGCCTGGATAAAGTGCAGTTACTCACTTTGAAATGGGTTTACAAGGTGAAACTCGACGAGTTAGGCGGAATATTGAAGAACAAAGCTCGCCTAGTAGCTCGTGGATACAAGCAATTATTGGGCATCGAATTTATGGAATCCTTTGCACCTGTTGTCCGTTTTGAAGCTATTAGACTATTCTCGCTTATGCAGCCGACATGAATATGATCGTCTATCAGATGGATGTGAAGAAGGCATTTCTGAATGGTAAAATCAAGGAAGAGGTCTATGTTCAACAACCGGATGGTTTTGTGAATCCGAAATATCCTAAACATGTGTAAAAGCTTAAGAAGGCTCTTTATAGGTTGAAGCAAGCTCCACGTGCATGGTATGATCTATTGTCACAATTCCTCATCACGCAAGGCTTCACTAAAGGCAAGGTGGATCCCACGCTGTTTATTCAGAAACGAGGTAAATATATGATTATGGTACAAATAAATGTTGATGATATTATATTTGCTGCCTCGACCCAAACTTTATCGGATGAGTTTGGGACACTCATGTCTTCCAAGTTTAAGATGTCAGTGATGGGCAAAGTATCATTCTTCTTAGGACTTCAGATATCTCAGAGTCCCAGAGGCATCTTTATCAATCAATCCAAGTATGCCCTTGAATCTCTTAAGAAATATAAGATGGAATCTTGCGACCCCGTGGACACTCCAATGGTGGAACGAACTAAGCTTGATGCAGATCCACATGGAGTTGCCGTTGATCCGACAATTTATCATGGAATGATTGGTACTCTTTTGTATATCACAGCTAGTCGACCTGATCTTCAGTTTGCTATATGTATGTGTGCTCGGTATCAAACTCGACCTACTGAGTTACACTTAGCTACTGTTAAACGGATCTTTCGATATCTTAAAGAAACCATTAATCGGGGACTTTGGTATTCGAAGGACTCTTCGATTGCACTTATGGCATATGCAAATGCGGATCACGCGGGTTGTCAAGATACAAGGCGTAGCACGAGTGGAACTTTGCAACTACTAGGAGATCGACTAATCATTCTGGCATCGAAAAGGCAGAAAAGCGCTGCAATTTCAAGTACGGAAGCAGAATACATAGCTATGTCCGGTTGCTGTGCTCAAATTCTTTGGATGAGATCGCAATTAACCGACTATGGTCTAGGTTTCAACAAAATTCCGATGTACTGCGACAACAAGAGTGCAATTGCCTTATGCTGCAACAATGTTCAATTCTCCCGGTCGAAGCATATTGACATTCGCTACCACTTCATCAAGGAGCAAGTGGAAAATGGAGTGATCGAACTTTACTTTGTCCGATCTGAGTATCAATTGGCGGATATTTTCACGAAGACATTAGATCGCGCTCGAATTGAATTTTTGGCCGACAAGCTAGGAATGAGAACCTTCTCGCCTGAGACTCAAAAGGAATTGGCAGATGAAGCGAAACAATAGTAGTGGTAAACTATTCTCCGTATGGTGATCATCTGTCTATATTGTTTATATTTTTATCCACAAAAGCAAAACACAAAAATATAAAACCATATAACAACCATAAAAATTGAAAAATTCAGAAAAATCCAAAAATATTTTTACTTTATTTTTCAAAGGCATGTCTTTTGGTACGATAATATTTACGGCCTTAGAAATGTCGATTAATATTGATACGGCGCCATAAATAGAGTTCGTACAAAAGTTGTAAATATTTCATAAAACATGCCCATATGGCTTGTAGTTATTTCTGACTGCAACCCGCTTTTCATATTAAAGTCAAGTATTTCTTTTGAAAGCTTTGGCTCATCAACGGGAATTAATTTTCTCGGGAAAGGTATACTTTAAAACCTTGTAAGGGATCAAGTTTACTTTATAACTTGGTCTAACACAAATCTATGTACGCATCAGTGCACTTATTTGTTACAACAAGAGAAATCTTGTTTTTATGAAGTTATCATCTCTACAACCATAGCTATCTACATTTGGTATCTACATACTCGATGATGTGACTACTCAAACGACAACTACAGCTCTTTCAATAGAACACGGGTCAACAATTGAGGGGGAGAAATTGTCAAGCATTCAGAATCTTTGATGCCGAAAGTGCCAAGTTCACAAATTGGTGTCAAGACAACAATACCAATCGTACATGTGGTGTCAAGAGATAACTTTAGACGTGACGAAGCGACCAACATTTACCGACAAGAACCATGTGAACTTATCATATGATGTTCTCATCAATCAGGTCCAACCTTGTCAATTCATTATTATATGGTGAATATGTGATCATATTATAAATCGGTATCATTTCTCATAAATTGGTCTCATGAAGATTAAAAGGACTTGCATTTTTATTCCCAAAACCTTTGTTAAAACTTCATTAAATCAATTGATATCAAAAATATCGGTTGGGTTAATATTTTTAATATGGGGGAGAAAATGTGATTTAATATGGGAAATTATCACAAATGGTTTGACTTAACGTGATGGCTCATCCCGACATATGCGAAATGTTTTCGATTATCGTGGCATATGTTAAGGGGGAGAAAAATGGATTTGCTATATCAAAATAGATTTCATGGTGATTTATACTTACCCACAACCCATTTATTTCATGACGATGAAGATTGTGGTGACATAAGGATGGTAGGATAGGTTAAAGTCCAATGATTCTTCCAAAACTGGAGGAATCTTCCCAAGGACATTCTATAGCTAGAAATAGTAGTAGTTAGGAAAGATGGGGAAAGATTGTGAACGCAGCTGAATGTCGACCAAGTACTTAAGTTAGCACTGGAACAATCACAACTAGGTGCTAGTTATGATGTATTGGTAAGCATTGAAGGGGTTGAAGAATGAAAAAGAATTGTAAAGATAAAGGGTCTAAAGAAAGAAGCCCTCCTTACAACCTTAGGCAGAAACCGGGTCAACACTTATGCTATTGGGATCATTTTAATGATGCTCGATATTGAATATAGACATCATGGACCCAGTGATGCCATGCACAACCCATCCCAACTAACTCAGATATCTCTTAAAAGATATTTATTTTAATCACACGGAGACAACGCATTATCTATTGATTTATTCACTCCGAATAAATTGGTATTGAAATGGTGGCACTCCTCTCCAGCCTCCGATCACTAAAATCCAAAATGCACGATCGAGTCTAGAGCCATTTGAGATAATAAAATATCACATTAGGACACATTTTCATATTTCCTTGCTTCTTCACACACTGTGAAAAGTAAGAAAGAGTCCTACGCAAAATCTTCATGATCTTTCCTGAACATCCGAGTAATACGAAAGTATTTACAATGAAGATGGAAATCCTTCTTGAGCGAACATCAAAAAGCTCATGGTAGGTGACTTGTGTGATTCTTTAGGAATCAAACTTGTGATAACTGGAAAGCAATAGATGTTTAATTCTTAATTGTATTTAAACACGTTCTAGGCCTCTACGCAATATCTCAGTGATCTTGCCAGAACACTCAGAGTGATACCTTAGTGTTCACAGTGATGAGTGGAAATCCTTCTAGTGTTAACCTTAAACAACACTTGGTAGGTAACTTGCAAGATTCTATATGAATTAAGCTCGTGACAACTGGAAAGCAACGATGGTGCGATTCTTTAATGAATCAAACTTGTTCCAGGAATCGGAATTGACGGCTTCAATCATGCGGATAATTTTATCCAAATGATTCACTCTTTACGTTCGCAGTCAGCTTTGGACGACCGAGTAAAGAGAACGGGTTTACCCGTGAAATCTTGTCAAGGAGATTTCTAATTAAATCTACCTGCCACAAGTATGATATTTTATATCATCCAACGGTCTTCATCGACCGGAGGTAAAATGCTACCGAATTAGAATGAAATGTGATGCGTTCTTTGTGAGTGTACACAAGTTTTAAATTTATACAAGGATTACCGAATAAGCTAAGAACACACGGGCAAGTATGACCCTTTAGTTTGTAGCTAGCTTGTTGTGGTAAGCCGAGGTCGTTCACTAGGATTTGGGTGTTTTCAGTTGTGAAGAGTCTTTGTAACAATGTAACGTTAGTGGTAAAAATGGTTGTCACTCCCACAATTACCATATAAGTAACAATTAAGCAAGTAATAACAAGTAACAGGTAGATGATGATTAAGCTAATAAGAAGATGATAACAATAATATTAAAGACAACACTTGCTTGGATTAGTTCATAACATTTGGATTGTTCATATGAGAATGGTTTTGACAAATTGATTACAAGTATAGAAGATGATGGTCACAAATTCTAATCTTTGATTTTAAAGCACACAACCTCCGCAGAAGATCATACATCCATAAAATCAAGCATTAAGAAAAATCAACCAATTCAAGACTATGTTTAGTTTAACAAGTTTGATTCACGGTCGTTTCACAAAATCATTCACAATTACACTTAAGTTCCTTTGCATAATCATACCACTAAAGAAATGGTCAATACAATAGATAATCATCCATAGACAAAACGATTATAACTAGTTGGTGAATGATAACCCTTTCGACCTATGAAATCATCAACAACTAATCAAGTATGATAAGCAAATGGAATGGAACTTAAGCACAATTTTATTTCAAACATAACATGAAATTGATTAAAACAATGATAAAGCATAAACAATCCTCATGTCACAACATCATCCAAACAAGTGTAAAGAAAACTACTCCATGGTCATATTAATCAACAAACATTCAACATATGACATAGAGTTCAACATAATAAAAATAACAAGAGTTTACCCAAAGTATGAATACAATAAGTAAATGGAAGGAATTAGAGCAATCCTTAGGCCTCCAATTGACTACAAGTTTTGTGGTCTTTCGAGTTATGTATTTGGAAATTCGTATTTAAGAATTGAGGCGGGTTTTGGAGAGGTTTGGTGAAGGTTGGTGGTGATTTAGGTATCAAGAAACACTACCAATAATAAGGGTAATGATCCCTTAGAGTTTGGCAAGGTTATTTTGATTATTGGAGCTCCAGAAACGTCACTTTTTGGCACACCAATATTAAATCCGGGAATGGGCACTTTCACCAAGGTTGGGAGAGTTCCCTTGGTGAATAATGAGGTTGGTTATGAGATTGATGAAGTGATGAAGTGATATGTTACAATGACCCCCAAAGGTCTTATTTATAGTGGAATTAAGGCCTTGGTATTCAATGCATGAACTTTGAGCCAAAGAAATAAACTTGGAGCCAAAGCAAATATATTGGAGCCAAAGTTGTTCTAGAATGCTCCAAAGAAGCTTGCATGAATGTGGACACAATTTTGTCTATGTTGAGCTATGTTGGAGGCAAATCAGCTCCAATGTGATGGTGGCAAATTGTATGTGTTTTGATGGTGGCAACTTCACTCATGATGGAGGCAACTTGAGCTATGTTGGAGGCAAATCAGCTCCAATGTGATGGTGGCAAGTTGTATGTGTTTTGATGGTGGCAACTTGTATTCCGCCAGTAGCAACTTCCATGCTGAGTGACTTGTACACTTCTTGAAAACATTTTTTCTTGCATCCGACATTGATCTTCAAAGCTTGTAGCTAGTCAGGATTCCTTCGTATATGCATGAATCGTCAATTATTCTTTCATTTCTTCACTTTTCTTGTTCTTGGCTAACTAACAACACAAAACACAACTTTACACATATATGAGCTATAAAGCTCGTTAGTATAACCAAAAACCATGCAAAATATACGGATAACGCTCAAGAAAACATGTTGGATTTGGGCGTTATCAAATCCCCTCACACTTAAGTTTTGCTCGTCCTCGAGCAAGGAAAAGAAAAAATTTGCTTGCCCTCAAGCAACTAAAAGAAAATTAAAGCTAAGAGGTAGCTTGTCCTCAAGAAAGTAAAGAAAAAAATTTAAAATTCTATGAAAAATTGAAAATCTTTTTGGTTTTTATAAAAAATGGCTAAAGGTGCAAACCCCCTCACACTTAAGAGGTAGCTTGTCCTCAAGAAAGTAAAGAAAAATATTTATCGCATGGTGCATGAAAATGATTAGAAAAATAAGATTAAAATCTACAAATTACAAAGAAACTAAATCAAATGGCATGAGCACCAAGTGTACACATCTAAAGAGGACTTTTATTCGGGTTACAAGGCTAAGGGTTTGGGATATGGATAAGGCATAGAAATTTTATTAGATAGGTGTATCACGAATGTACAAGTTGAAAGTCTAAGTCCCATGTTGCTAGTTACCGAACAAATTACAAGCCCAAAAATAATTATAGCTACGAGCTTTATTCAACACATATCGATCAACACACATATATCACGTCTTAGCACATTGGCTAATCGATATCCAAATATACTTCGTCTTCCTTCATCTTCATAAATATATAGCCCATTGGCTATTTTTGTCATCGTCAACTTTTTTTTTTCGATGACTTATTCTTTTTTTTATTTTTCTCTTTTCTCATCCTCCTCTTTTTTTCATTTTTTTTAACATACATCACATGCTCCCCTCATACTTCACTTAAGCACACACCACAAAAAGTACAAACAAGAAGCCGCAGTCTCCATCTTTGTTGGAATGGCACACACATATAACGAAGTGTGACAACTATAAATCATCAAAAACGATCCACCATACAATGCAACTAGCAACCCACCATTTAGACTTTGACAAGGGTTAGGCTAAGGTTTACGGTTAAATTTTTTTTTTCTTTGTAGTGGATTTAATAAAAATGAAAAGATTGGCTCAACGGGTGTTCTAAGGGTATCTAGCACTGACGTGGGTGCTAACAAAAGGGTTAATTTGGATTGTTAGCTAATGGATGCAACTAGCTAAAAAGATGTAAACGGAAAAGGCGATTTGGGTTTTATTACTAAGGTTGCCTCTTTGTCACGCATATACACTTATATCTGTAGAAAAGCTAAATGCTATCCGGTGGTCTAATGTGGTGGTAAGTGGTGGTGGAAGCCATTGTTGGCTTAGAGAGAGAGAAAGAGAGGTTGAGAGTAAAATGTGTGTATTCCCAAATGAATAGAATAACAATCAACACCCCTCCTTGGAAGCTAAGGAGGGGTATATATAGTCACGCACTTTACAAAGAGCCTAGTCTAGTCTAAATGTGCGTGACTATGATAACTAACGGGAATTCTTAAATGTCGTCACATAAAGTGAGTTTCCAACAATCTTCCCCCATGGGACGACGTGTAGAATTCCTTACAATATTCTACCTATCAAGTATAAAATAATTAAGAACAAGAGCTTCCATGAAGCATCCAATGCTGATGAAGTCTTCTGAGGCCTTCGTCTTCAAAACGACTCATCTTTAAAGTGACTTGTAGTAGAAATACTGTAACGGCACGAGCTAAGTAACCCATACACTTCTGGTTAAGGAGAAGCTTCTGAATTAGCTTCCCCCTAATTCATGCCACGTAAACTTGATGTAGAAGCATTTTAAATAGCTTCCCCCCAAGTAGATCAACAACTTCTCTCCTCACGCTTGAATAATTCTTCTGAATTTTTCTTCCCCCTGAGAGTTCAAGTTATGCATACCAGAAAGAATCAAGACACTTCTTCCCCCACATAGTTGAAGAAGGTAAATCAATCCCAATTATGAAGCTCAAATACTGAAGTGGACACTTTATCCCATTCATGAAGTTGACATCGTAACACCAGAGTCAATTAAGTCCCGGAAATGCACACGTCTTCTTCCGGAGATGCACTTTAAATAGCTTCCCCCCAAGTAGATCAACAACTTCTCTCCTCACGCTTGAATAATTCTTCTGAATTTTTCTTCCCCCTGAGAGTTCAAGTTATGCATACCAGAAAGAATCAAGACACTTCTTCCCCCACATAGTTGAAGAAGGTAAATCAATCCCAATTATGAAGCTCAAATACTGAAGTGGACACTTTATCCCATTCATGAAGTTGACATCGTAACACCAGAGTCAATTAAGTCCCGGAAATGCACACGTCTTCTTCCGGAGATGCACCAGAGTCAATTAAGTCCTGGGAATGCATATCGGATAATGATGATGTTTAATTGCAACAATCAAACAATTAAACCTCGAATCAGTAGTGTACCGTATGGAGATTGAAAACACCACGAGTTAAAACACTGATTTTCTCTGCGGCTATGACAAATGTCATCCCGGAATATCTTCAAATCAAAAGAAGGTATGAAGTTCATCACGTGTACTCGTTGTGCGTTCAATGTGTCTGCTTCTTCCCCCTTGATGGTTTCGAAACTCGGAACCATCAATAAATTGTACGCACATGAATCTGAAATCTCGTGAGAATAATAAATAAGCTGAATTATATATTTTGTGAGAATCAGCTGTTGATCGAAAATCTCTTCTCATAAACTCTCCATGGCCACCTTTACCATTCCACGTGAAAGCAATTTGAAGTGACTACTGAAAGAATGAACCAGATACGGCAAACGTGAAGCTGAATAAAAATCCTTCGATCTTGTGACTTAAGCTTGCACTATTGTTGAATGAAGAACGGTGGAGAAATCTCTAAGTACTCAATGCATCACTGAAGAAGTCTATAAGCACAACACCTCTTGAAATTATCCACGTCGACGAAGCGCGTGACACTGAGTACAACAATGTAACCCCTTTAAGTGATAGTTATCCGAGTCATCAACCATCCACCCCGAACCCGGAAACCAGATAACCAAGTCTTCATTCTAGGATTAAGCACTAGCAAGTTATCTAGTAAAAGATAAAATAAATACACGCCTTCGAAAAATCCGTCTTCAACGTCTCGTAATTAATACCCGATCAAACAAAATCTGTAGCCACTAAAAAAATCGCCCATTTTTCTTGGTCTCGTCTCAAATAAATTCTCGTCACAATTGTCACTTCATTTTGTCGCGTCACATTTCTCGTCAGCCCATCAGTGTCAAGAAAGAACTAAAGAACCACAAATGCGACAAAAAAACTACAAATTCAAAAAAGGAATTTGTTTGTTTGAGCATCCATACTCCTTAAGAATGTCTCGACACTTTTTGTCCCGACCGGATGTCACAATGAATTAAAACGTAATACACAACAAATTTATTTAAAAATTTGTAAATTTTAAAAAAATTTGTGTGTATGTGTTATTAAAACACACGGTTCAAACTTTTAGCCAATGTTTAACAAATTAACCAAGGCCCAAAAGTATATCCGGTCCAAAACATGTCCAAAAACTGGTTCAAACTTTTGTCCAGCCCAAAACAACCAAATAAACATATTTGGCCCAAAGTCTTAGCACAACCCGGCCCGTCTGTGATTGAAATACCCGGTCCATCCAATTCACATTGTTATGTCCGCCCCATTTAATTACTGGCCACGTTTATAACTTGGTAACTTGTGTCAAACCCTAAATAAACTCATTTCATTGTTTCATCCGCCTCTCTCTCACACCTAATCTTCACTCACACCTCGTTCACTCCGCCCCCTCACCAGATCAACCATCCATCACCATCAAATTAAATAATTATCAATCTCATCATAAAAACACCCAATATGTTAATCCCTACTCAAATAAATGTACCGAATGTTTTTAATTCGAGCCTACATCCCCGTCAAGAAACGTCTTCAAGATCTGAAATAAAGGTCTCGGGTAGGTGATTGCATGTTGTTAGTGATGGTTTGTGTGTCATCAATCGAAACAAGGAAGAATCTGGACATTCTTGTTCAAGATTTTCCCTTTTTGATTTCGTATAACAAAAAATGGTGCAAACCATTACATTGATTTATGATGATTTTTGTTTCGTGATAAGATATTTAATTGATCAGTACATGCAACAACACGAAACTTTTAAAATCTGAGATCAGTTTTTCTGTTTTTTTTTTTTTTTAAAGCGAGTCTAGATGATGGGATTAAGTGTCGATGGGATAGGTTTAGTTTTGGAGTTGAGGCGGTATAAGGATGGGGGTATCGAGTCAACTCAGTGAGTTTTACTGAGTCAACTCTGTAATGACCGAGTTGACTCGGTTGAGATAGGTCGGTTTGGTCACAAATTTGGTCCCGGTTCATGTTGCCAGTCTTGCTATCGCAATGAATCGTTTTATAAAAAAAATGCATCGCAAAAATAATCAGTCCATCGCAAAGTCAAATGATTGTTTTCCATCGCAATCAAATGTAGAAAAGCTAAATGCTATCTGGTGGTCTAATGTGGTGGTAAGTGGTGGTGGAAGCCATTGTTGGCTTAGAGAGAGAGAAAGAGAGGTTGAGAGTAAAATGTGTGTATTCCCAAATGAATAGAATAACAATCAACACCCCTCCTTGGAAGCTAAGGAGGGGTATATATAGTCACGCACTTTACAAAGAGCCTAGTCTAGTCTAAATGTGCGTGACTATGATAACTAACGGGAATTCTTAAATGTCGTCACATAAAGTGAGTTTCCAACAATATCACACAAGTGTGATCTCACTAAAAATCTTATTATTATTTTTTTTTTTATATTTTTTTTCTGGGAACGATTATTGAAATATATTTACAAACAAACGTGTGAGAAAAAAAATTAAATCCTAAGGGCAAACAAGTGTACAACTCTCCCCTTTTTTTATTATTATTTTTATATAACAAAATTGGTTTCGTTTTCCTATTTATTTCCCCTCACACTTAAGTTTTGGATTGGACTCAATATGTAAAATAAACTTCAAAGCATGAAAAGTGAGGAAATAAATAAATAGTTCAAGAGAAACGAAACTCCCCGGGTTTTAGAAATTGCAATTGATCTCCATGTGATGCAATGCTACACCATAAGCTTGTGAGATCAATCGGTTCTTGATACTTCATTCCTTCTCCATGTATGCATCCTCCTCCATTACCTATTGCTGCATTTATTCAAACAAAACAAAACAAAACAAACAAACAAGCACACATAACAAACAGACAAACAAGCACACATAGATATATAAAAACACTATTAGCAATGTACACCCCCTCACACTTAAGATTTTCCAAGTTAAAAAAATACTTTGGGGTGTACATATTTATTCTAAACACACAAAAATAAACACACAAACAACTAAAGCACGGGTTGCCTCCCGAGAAGCGCTTAATTTATTATTGAGTCGTTAGCTAGACTCTTCCCCTAAATGTTAGGATTCTTTGACGATACGTAATAAAGAGATTTTGCTAGGTTGAAAAGTTCGTTTTCTCGGTGTCTTAGCGAATTGATTTCCGGTTCAAAGTGCGACTCAATTGTTTTTGGTTAAGAAAAAGGAAAGTTGATTATCTATAACTAATTAAAAAGTAAAT
Organism: Glebionis coronaria; assembly: GCA_025667525.1. Classification (NCBI taxonomy): domain Eukaryota; kingdom Viridiplantae; phylum Streptophyta; class Magnoliopsida; order Asterales; family Asteraceae; genus Glebionis; species Glebionis coronaria. Next base: position 107,425,167 of record CM046879.1, on the reverse strand, counting down.
GCGAAAAGTATTTAAAAACAAACTAAAGACAAGTACAAATAATTAAAGTAAAACAAGGTGAATATTAAAAACTAAAAAGTAAAACGATATTAAAACGAATATTAAAACAAATAATAAAACGAAATTTAAAGCAAAACAATTAATAAAAATAAAACTAAAAGCCGAAATTAATTATCGACTTGAAAATAAAGTTTACTAAATGAAAAAGGAGAAAATAAAACTAACATGGTACTTTGAAGCTAAACGAGGCAACACCTAAAGCGGGTACTAAATAAAAGATAAAACTTAAACTTTACGAAAAAATATTAATACTAAAAATCGAAGAAAAAATCAACTAAAAATACGTAACTTTCAAAAATAAAATCGGAACAACTTTCAGACAAAAACTAAACAATTACGGAACAATACTATTAAATAAACAAGCTAGCAGGCTAGCTGCTGGTAGCAGCCAGGCAGCCTGGTGAAAATGGTGGGAAACGGTGAAAAGCTGGCAAGCAGGCTGGTGAATCTTATTTGCTTTTGGTTCGGAACTTTTTTGTTGGTTCGGAACTTTCTTTTTGTTCGGGACTTTTTCATTGGTTCGGAACATTTGGTTCGGAACATTTGGAAACTCACTTCATTCGGAACTTTGAAAAACACACGGGTTCGGAACTTTTTAAATACACTGATTCGGAACACTTACTGGGCAATATTAACAGTAGTATGAATGAAGAACAGGAGATGAAAACCAAGCACGAATTTAATCAAAACTAATCAAGATTAACCAAAAGATTAATCCAAAACAACCACAAATGATCTACTATCAATAACCAATCAAACCAAATCAATAACACCAACAAACATAACCAAAATAATCAAAACCCACTTAATCAAAACCACAAAAATCAAGAACATGAACAATAAAGATGAAGAATAAATCAACCAAGAAAGGTAGATTGAGATTAACAATAAAGTAAAGATTCAATAAAACTTACTTGAATTAAAGAGTGCAATACAAGAAATTAAAGTGCAGGAAATTAAATTGCAAGGTATGAAAATGGTGGAAGTGGTGGTTTGTCAAACCACCCAACAACTTGAAAATGAAATGAAATGAAAACATATTTAGGGAGATTAGGGAGGAGCTTAGGAAGCTTCCTCCCTCTTTCTTCTTTCTCTAATTGCAAGCTTTAGTCCTTGATCTTCTTAATCCTTTGTTAATCTTCTTAATACTTGGATTTTAATGACTTTGGCTCGGGATTTCTTTAACTCGTCTTTGACATTTCTTCATGAATAAGACTTGAGTTCTTCAGCTTTTTAGTAAACTTCCGTCTTTTGACTTTTTCTTCGATAAATCTTCAGAATTGGTCTTGGACTTCCGTTCTTTTTGCACTCTTGATCTTTCGACTTCGTCTTTTGTCTTTTTCTTCGATAAAAGCCCGTGAAAGCCTTGTTTTCTCCACTTTTCACCTTTTCGTCCTAAATCACAACAAAAACACAAACCACGCATAATTCCGACATAAATGACATAAAATACACGTTTTGGCTCGTTTATTATTGTAATTAAGTGGTAAAAAGGATGGGTGTTTACACACCTATCAAATCCCCTACACTTAACCATTGCAATGTCCTCATGCAATGCATTAGTTACAAGGCATGTTTACATTTTTCATCACAATCAATCCACGTTGGCCTTTATTAAAGAGATAGAAAATAACAAAACAAGTAAAGAAATCAAAAAAAACCTTAGAGTTTTGGAAATGTAATGAATTATCATCATCCTCAAGTTTTCACTTTCTCCAAACCAAGCTTAAAAACGAGATCATTGTTATTATAAGTTAGTAAACTAACACGAACTCATGTGGGCCAATTATTCGCTTAGACTCCCTTATTCCTAGGTGTATCTCTTATATTTTATTTTTTGTCTTGAATGATCACGAGGATGCATTGTTGACTTATTTCAATAGTTATTTAAGCCGAAAATAAAGTGAACGATTTAATCAATAGTTAGCTAAAGGACAAAATCTTTTAAAACTGCTTCTCGGGACCTCATAAAGTTCATATCTTGGCATAACTCGCTTCGCGATTTGAGACCTTTCTCGGACCGATATTTGGAAGCGACTTCATACTTCAAACCTTGAGAGACGTTCATGAAATAATGGCCTTCTCTTCATAATAGAAATTTCTTCACTTGAAGTTTTGAGAGATTCTTCATAAATGGACCACGACTTCTTCATTTTCTCCAATCTTTATTTTGGACTTTGATATACAACGATCCGCCTCCTTTTTGGACTTGGCTTTATTTATCCTCATACCTTGCTAGGGTCTTTTCGGATAGACTTCTCCATGACTTTTGGGGAGTTTTTTTGCTTTTCGTCGTGTGTCTCGATCCTTCATATTGATTTTCGATAAATGATTCTTCACATCACTTTTGGATCTTTAGCAACAAAATGTAGCCCTCATGTCTTGTTAGGACCTTTTTGGACTCGCCAATCTTCGAATCCCGCTTCAATAAGTTATGCCTTGGCTATGAACTCTAATCCATACCGAGCAACTTTTAAACGATCTTGGGCTAGAAGCTAAGTAACTTTTCGAATCGTACAACCTTATTTATTGCAGATAAATTTATTAACAAGCGATGGGAGAATAGGCTTATAATTAACTCACATAAATTCACGAAAGAATACCAAACTTATAATCGACTCTATCATCTCTCGTTCTCCACAATTTAAAATCTCAAAGAATGAGACTCGTGGATGCTTAGCCTATTAAATCAAAGTTTTGGGTTTTTGAGTCATCTATAGGATCTTGCAAATTCTTAGACTTTTTCAAGTTTAGAAATCTCATTTTAAAGTTCCCTTGATAAACGAATCTCTAGGATCAATTATAGGAACTTGCGAAAGGTTCTTGTTCTTAACCCATGAGAGTTAAGACTTTCGCGTTTTATAGCTCCCTATATAAAAGCCTAGCAAAACTTGACTTAAACACGTTAAGGATACTAGCTAGAGTAAACTTAGACAAGTAAACTCGGGTTGAGTCAAAAGATTCACAACGTTTGAAAATTTAAAACAACTTTATTAAAAATTTATTCTAATAAGGAAAGAAAATAACTATACAAAGGTAAAAACAACTATACAACTAGGCCAAAATAGATTAAAAATTTTGAAAAATGTCGAAAAATCAAATTTTCTGGTTAAAATGAGGACAAATACAAGAAAAAGGCCACTTAACTTCGATAGAAGTCCCCCCTACACTTGATATAAACATTGTCCTCAATGTTTAAGCATGTGGGAGTAAACTCCCATACACTTAAAACATTGTTCACTTTGTTTAAATCTCGCTAAGGAAAAGACAACTAAAGAGATTCCTATTTTAGTATTGGAAAATATAAAATAGTGAATCGAAAAGAGTTTAGGATAGAACCGGGAAGACGGGAACACGGAATCACAGTTCTTCAAAAGTCATCAAGAGTGTGTCTTTGAAGCTCTAATCCCTGCACATGATAAGAAAGAAAACAAGAAACACCACGGGGCTCCCCCTACACTTATGGTAAAGATAGATAGATAATTGGGTTGCCTCCCAAAAAGCGCTTGTTTTTGTTAACCGAGTCACGAGCCTGACTCGTCCCCGAATTAAATGGTCCATGGGGAAGCCTCAAATGTAATACCGGGATCAAAGACCTTGTCCTCGTTCCCGGTTGACATCAACAAAGGAGAGGCGGGGGGATAAGTCTTGAATGGGAGAAAGGTCCTTTCAACATACGAGAAGTATGTGAATTCAAGATCCACGGGAGGTGGGGTGGGTAAAGTAAGCACATTGTCATCCCCCAAAGACAATGGAGGCTGAGCATTCGGCAAAGCCGTGATGTTATCAATGATAGCATAATCAATGTCACCTCCCGGGTCAAAGCACTCATCCTCCGTAATAGTGGCCAAAGGGGAGGATGAAAGGTGCTCGGGAGGGGGACTTGGGACAATACCTTCTTGCAGCAAATTATCAAAAATAATATCCCCCTCCATGTCATCGTCATCAATACCTGGAGGTATGGAGTGAATGTCGATTTCTTCCAGCAATGGGTCATTATCTTCAACGGGAGGAATAGATGGAGGCAAAGACTCGGAGAGAGTAGGAGAAGTCAACTCTTCGATTTGAGCAATAAGAAGGTGCACTTTCCGTAATCTATCGCGAAGAAAAACGTCTTCCACCTCATCCACAAGATCAAGTTTATCGGTGAACTTCTCGTAAGCGGGAAAGAATAAATCGTCATCGCCCGCATCTCCCGGTGGAGATTGAGAAATTTCAAAAGTGAAATTCTCATAGCGGAGAGAAGAATCGTCATCACTAGGATCGACCTCTTCCGTAAGAGCAACGTCGTCCTTAGGATCCATAGCAGGTAAGTCACAAACCTCATCATCCAATACTTTGTCGAGACCAACATCACTAAGCTCATTCAACGAATCTAGATCCTTAGATGCAGTAGGAACATCGAGAGTAGGAGCAGTAACTTCAGAAGATGTGTTGAAAGTGCATACAGCATCATCGTCATCATCATCATAATAGTAGGAAGGACGCACCAGAGGAGGGGTAGAATCACTAAGATTAGATACTTGCTCTTGTTGCAGTCGCTTTTCCTCCGCCCATGCTTCTTTTGTTAGAACAACGGCTTCTTGAAGTTGCATAATGATGGAGTGTATTTCGTCATTCAAAGTAGTGTGTTGTGGGTCAAGATTAATTTGCTGAGAGGATTGATGATTGAGGGTGTGATGTGGGGGCTCAAAATGTTGAAAACCTGAATTATAGCATGGGTGTGGCTCATAGTAGTTCATCGGATGAGAAGAATTAGAACACGGGTTTGGTTCATAATAATCCATTGGTGAAGAAAACTGAGGACACGGATTTTGCTCATAATAATTCGTTGGTTGACAATAAGAAGTATCGTGAGGACCCCCACAGTTGTTGCAAAACGGGTAAGGAGAAAGACTGGGTGCGTCTTGTGGATAGCTATTATCATGGTCATAATTGTACCCCGGTTCTTGCTCGTGACCATACGGGTATCGAACCGGGCACGAAACATGCCAATGAGAATCGCTTCCACAATAGATGCACGGGGGAACAGGAGGTGGATTTAAAAAGGACGAATTAGTCGAGTTGCACAAGGGACAAAATCCGAATTGTGTGTTGTCGATATCGTTTCCGCACCGCTCACATGTACACCATTGACATGAGTCGTTCCCGTATAATCTTCTCCCACACCCGACGCAATGGACATAAAAATCCATAAAGAAAAATAGATAAGCAAGAAGAATTTTTTTGGTGCAAAACTTTGAAAAAGAAATGCTTTTTATGATTTTTCAAATTTTTTTGGGATTTTTGAAAAAAAATTGAGACGAAAAATAACGTTCACGAGTGAACGGATCCAAAAAGCCAACGCGTCTCTCACAAAAAACCGTTAATCTTCACGAAAAGAGCCGGCAGCGGCGCCATTTTAATAAAGAGATTTTGCTAGGTTGAAAAGTTCGTTTTCTCGGTGTCTTAAAGAATTGATTTCCGGTTCAAAGTGCGACTCAATTGTTTTTGGTTAAGAAAAAGGAAAGTTGATTATCTATAACTAATTAAAAAGTAAATGCGAAAAGTATTTAAAAACAAACTAAAGACAAGTACAAATAATTAAAGTAAAACAAAGTGAATATTAAAAACTAAAAATTAAAACGATATTAAAACGAATATTAAAACAAATAATAAAACGAAATTTAAAGCAAAACAATTAATAAAAAGAAAACTAAAAGACGAAATTAATTATCGACTTGAAAATAAAGTTTACTAAATGAAAAAGGAGAAAATAAAACTAACATGGTACTTTGAAGCTAAACGAGGCAACACCTAAAGTGGGTACTAAATAAAAGATAAAACTTAAACTTTACGAAAAAATATTAATACTAAAAATCGACGAAAAATTCAACTAAAAATACGTAACTTTCAAAAATAAAATCGGAACAACTTTCAGACAAAAACTAAACAATTACGGAACAATACTATTAAATAAACAAGCTAGCAGGCTAGCTGCTGGAAGCAGCCAGGAAGCCTGGTGAAAATGGCGGGAAACGGTGAAAAGCTGGCAAGCAGGCTGGTGAATCTTATTTGCTTTTGGTTCGGAACTTTTTTGTTGGTTCCGAATTTTTCTTTTTGTTCGGGACTTTTTCATTGGTTCGGAACATTTGGAAACTCACTTCATTCGGAACTTTGAAAAACACATTGGTTCTGAACTTTTTAAATACACTGATTCGGAACACTTACTGGGCAATATTAACAGTAGTATGAATGAAGAACATGATATGAAAACCAAGCACGAATTTAATCAAAACTAATCAAGATTAACCAAAAGATTAATCTAAAACAACCACAAATGATCTACTATCAATAACCAATCAAACCAAATCAATAACACCAACAATCATAACAAAAATAATCAAAACCCACTTAATCAAAACCACAAAAATCAAGAACATGAACAATAAATATGAAGAACAAATCAACCAAGAAAGGTAGAATGAGATTAACAATAAAGTAAAGATTCAATAAAACTTACTTGAATTAAAGAGTTCAATACAAGAAATTAAAGTGCAGGAAATTAAATTGCAAGGTATGAAAATGGTGGAAGTGGTGGTTTGTCAAACCACCCAACAACTTGAAAATGAAATAAAATGAAAACATATATAGGGAGATTAGGGAGGAGCTTAGGAAGCTTCCTCCCTCTTTCTTCTTTCTCTAATTGCAAGCTTTAGTCCTTAATCTTCTTAATCCTTTGTTAATCTTCTTAATACTTGGATTTTAATGACTTTGGCTCGGGATTTCTTTAACTCGTCTTTGACATTTCTTCATGAATAAGACTTGAGTTCTTCGGCTTTTTAGTAAACTTCCGTCTTTTGACTTTTTCTTCGATAAATCTTCAGAATTGGTCTTAGACTTCCGTTCTTTTTGCACTCTTGATCTTTCAACTTTGTCTTTTGTCTTTTTCTTCGATAAAAGCCCGTGAAAGTCGTGTTTTCTCCACTTTTCACCTTTTCGTCGTAAATCACAACAAAAACACAAACCACGCATAATTCCGACATAAATGACATAAAATACATGTTTTGGCTCGGTTATTATTGTAATTAAGTGGTAAAAAGGATGGATGTTTACACACCTATCAATACGGTCAAGATGGGGAACTTTGGTTGGGTGCCATTGATTTTGATAATTATCATCTTTGAACCAAAGCAATTCTCCATTTATAGTCCAAACTTTGAAAGGCTTTTTCGACACATAATTGTCGTCCTTCTCTTTCTTTCTTCTATTTCGAACGTCCTTTATTGATTTCAACTCAACGTCATGAATCGACATTACATCATGTTCAAACGTCTTCTCCTTTTTGTTTGGGATATGCACGGCGCAATCCTTGGGAAAAGTTTAGTTAGAAACGATGGTGTTTGGTTTTGGCACGGTTGGAATAGGTTCTTCTTCTTCCTCGATAAATGCAACATCACCCTTATCACTCTCGTTTCGGATAGAGGGTAGATCGTATCTTGATTTGGTGTTGGTGATTTGAGGAAGGGACTTCGTATGTTGGATTTGCTTTTCGACACGATCGGTGTTTGTCTTCAAGTCTTTGATCCTGGCTGTGTGGTTTCGGAAGTTTAGATTGATTTGAAACTCCAAGTCAACCAAATTATTCTTAACACGTTCATTTTCTTCCGTTTGCCAAGCCATAAATTCTCTCATCATCTCCTCCGTTGAGGTTTCGGGTTTTTGGTGATATTGTGATGAGTATGGCGTCACATCTCGCGGTCGAGATTTAGGAATTGGACGGTTAGGGTTTAGGGTAAGATAGGAATGTGAATTCCTTGAGTTTTGTTCATGATATCCTCGGTGATATTCTTCGACATAATTCGCTTCATGAGGTTCACACATCGGCGTGTCATCCTTCATGGTGGTTTGTGAATCGTGGTCGTCTCTACGATCTTCTCGCATATCTTTTAGTTCATTCCTTATGATTAGGAATTGAGAATCGATAAGCCTAGCGAGAGCTTCGAATTTCTCCATCAACACGATATGATCGGAGAGGAGATTGTTTCCACCGGCGGAAACAACGGTTTTAGGATAAGGTTCGACATAGGAATCCTTCGAAAAATCGAGCTTGAGAAAGACCTTGTCCTCGAGGATTTGGAAAGCTTCGTTGGGAGTATTGTAGAGGAAGATTCCTCTGACGTCGAGGGATTCTTGAGTTGGATCGTCTAAGCCATGATAAAATATTTCGATTGTCGTTCTCGTGGTTAGATCATGTCCATAACAAGCGCGAAGCATTTCTTTCATTCGGAGCCAAGCTTTAACGAGAGTCTCGTTATCGAGTTGGTGAAAGTCATGAATGTCATTTAGGAGACGTTTAAACTTTGCGGGTGAAAAGAATCGGTTTATGAAAGCTTCTCTTAATTCTTTCCACGAAGTAATTGTTCGTTCATTTAGTTCATTCAACCAAGACTTAGCTTCTCCGGTTAATGAGAATGGGAATATCCTCAAGTTAATCGCTTCCTCTTGATTTTCACCATATTGGAAAAGGCTACTAATCTCAAGAAAATCAAGAACGTGTCGGTGAGGATCGGATAGGGATTCTCCATCAAATTGGTTTTCCCGAATCATTTTCATGTGGGTACTCGTGATAGTGAAATTTTTCAAAATAGGGATTTGAACAATAGAGGTACTAGGCGTTGGAGCAACGATCCTAGTGTCTGACCACATTGGTTGGTCATCGGGATCAATGGTAATAGTGGTAGAGGAATCGGATTCGGTTTCATAGGATGAGATTCCTTCGAGATGGAATGGATTTTCGAATATCATCTCGACTTTGGTGTCGAATACGTCGTCTTTGGAGGCGACAACGAAAAATTCTTTGATGAACGGTGGTTTGATATATTTGATAGGTGTGTAAACACCCATCCTTTTTACCACTTAACTACAATAATAACCGAGCCAAAACGTGTATTTTATGTCGTAAATGTTGGAATTATGCGTGGTTTGTGTTTTTGTTGTGATTTAGGACGAAATGTTGAAGAAATGGTCTAGTGCTAGGTCTGGTGATTTGGTAGGAAATGTTGAAGAAATGGAGATTGTTGATGAAGTGGTTGTTGGGAAAGGTGATAAAAACGTCTCAGTAAACTCAGGGGAGGATGCTGAGATGTTTTGGGGTCCAAATGAGGAGAATAATAAGGGGAGTGACGTTAATAGAGTGAAAACGGATGTTAGTAAGGATTTAGTGAGTAAATCACCCATTAATCCTAGTAATGATACTGTTAAGGATAATATTGCTGGTAAAAGTAATGTTAATGTTAAGGTTAAGGTTAAGGTTAAGGATAATCAAGGTGTGAGTAGTGGTGGTAATGAAGTTCCTATGGTTGTGCCATTTGCTGAAAATCCGGTGTTTAATCCAAAAGTTGGGAATGGTAGTAAGCCTAAAAGCCCGGTCAAGGTTAGTTTTGGTGGGGAGAAAAGGCCTGGTTTGTTTAAGGTAGCTAGTGTGAGTGCTAGTAAGGGTATTGAGTCAGTAAGTAATTTTGAGGTGGGTGAAGGAAGTGGATCAAAGGATATACAGATGAAGGAAAGTGAGAATGGTACTAAAAAGCCATTTTCATTTGCTAATGCTTTAACAGGGGGTAAAGTTAGTGGAAATAATAAGTTGAAGTATATTGATGGTTTGGTAAACAAGAAGGGTAAGGAAGTGGCGGATATGGATCCGGTTGTTGAAGACGGTAGTTCTAAATGGAGTAGGACTATTATTGGACACTTTGTAGGTTTTCAGATGTCTCATAGGGAGCTATTGGGTAACCTTAGGAGAATGTGGAGACCATATCAGTTTAGTGATGTTATGATGAATAATAGTGGGTTATACTTTTGCAACTTCAATTCAGTGGATGGGATGCAAACAGTGTTGGAGAATGGTCCATGGTTTGTTGAGAATAAGCCCTTTTTTGTTCAGAAATGGGAACCGGGCATTTGTATGTCTAAGCCAGAAGTCACTAAGGTCCCAATATGGGCTAAGATATACAATGTTCCTTTAGAGGCTTGGAACGACGATGGAATTAGTCGTATTGCGAGTAGGCTTGGTGTTCCTATTATTATGGATAGAATCACAACGGAAATGTGTGAAAAGACATATGGGAGAGCTAGCTTTGCTAGAGTGCTAGTTGAGGTTGAGTCATCAAAAGAGTTACTAACTGAGGTAGAAATTTATTATAAGAGTTTAGATTGTTCTATGATTTTGGAGGTTGAATATCCTTGGAAACCTCCTGTTTGTGAGCAATGTAAAGTGTTTGGTCATACTTTGAAAGGTTGTCAGGTTAAGAAGGCTGGGGGTGTGACTTCTGTTGAAGTTAACACTATGAAACCGGTTAAAACCAACAATGTTAATGTTAATGATAATAGTAATGATGGATGGAGGAGTGTAGTTAACAGAAGAGGAGGTTATAACAGAGGAGGGTTTAGTGGTGCAGGTAGGGGATCTTATAATGGGGGTAGAGGTAGTGCTGGGAGTAATGGTGGTAGAGGCAGTTTAGGTAATAGGCAAGAGGTCTCTGTTCAAAAAGTGGTACAAACTAATGATGGTGTCAAGCAGATGGGTAATGAAGTTAAAGTGGAGAAGGAGAAGCAGAGTAATGTTGTTAGTAAGAAGGCTGTTTCATCTGCTGTAAAGGGATCGGTTACAATTGGAAATCCAAAGAGTGCTAATGTGACTTCAGTGGTGGCTACGGGTAATAGGTTTGATGTTCTAGTTAGTGAGGAAGATAAGGAAGTAAGTGAGAAAAAGAGGAAGTTCATCGATGCTATTGTTGTAACAGGTGTTGTTGTGACGGAAGATGATAAGAAGAAATGGTCTGTGGAAGAGTTGAAGTATTATGAGGAGAAGAGTAATAGTATGAGTGTTGATCCAAAATTGCAGGAGAGTATTATCCAACATAGAATTGATGAAATACAAGAGGATATTGCTACAATTAAGGAAGGCCTCCATGAGACTGCTACTAAGGTTGCTAAGAAAAGGATTGTAGATGAATGTGGTGGAAAAAAGAATAATACAATCTTTGGTAAGTTTTATGAACAAGCCGTGAAGAAAGAGTCAGATAAAGTTGTTATGTTGGCATGGGAAAGGGATAAATTAAGAGTGGATTTATTTGTGTACTCAGGAAAACCTTTGACTGATGAGTTGAAAACTATGTGGTCTGAAGATATGATAGAGTACTATGATGATACTCTTGAGAATTTACGTAATGATAAGATAAATGGGCATTATAATGATGTAGAGGGTGTTCCTAATGCCACTACAGATTTTATGTCTCAGGATGAAACAAGTAATATTCATGATGTGTCTATGGCAGAAATGCAAGGGGGTGTGGCATCTGATCCATCTAGTTTCCAATGATAGGAAGTCTAGCTGCGTGGAATGTTCAAGGGCTTAATTCGGCCCTTAAACAGAAGGAAGTAAAAGAGTTGATTAAAGAGAATCATCTTTGTATGTTTGGTGTTATAGAGTCTAGGTTAAGGAAGAAATCGGTTAATGATGTTTTGAATGAGTTATTTGGGAATTGGACGTGGGTGTCTAATTCAGTTGATAGCAGGAAAGGTTGTAGGCTTGCTGTAGGATGGGATCCGGCTGTGATAAATGCTAGGTTGATCTCTCATATAGATCAGGTTATGCATTTTGAGGTTATGTTTTTGTGTAACCCGAGTAAGTTTTTTGTTTCTTTCATTTATGGTGAGATTTATGAGAAGAGTAGGAAATTACTTTGGAAGAATTTGGTTGAACATAAAGCTGACATTGGTGATTCTCCTTGGTTGTTACTTGGAGATTTCAATGTTATGCTATCGTTTGAAGAAAGTTCGAGTTGTTTTAGTTCTAGAGTTGGGGGTATGAATGAGTTTAGAGACTGTGTTCATACGCTTGAAGTTGAGGATTTGTGTAGTAATGGTATGTTTTATACATGGATACAGAAGAGGAATGACCCGAGTAGTGGTATTCTAAAGAAGCTGGACAGAGTCATGTGTAATGAGAATTTCACTCATAAATTTAGTAGAAGTTTTGTTAACTTTCTACCTTATTTATCTTCAGATCACTGTCCGGCTGTGGTTTGCTTTCCTGAAATGAGAAGTTCTAAACCTAGGTCTTTTAGGTTCATGAATTTTCTTGCTGAAAAGGAGGGGTTTATTGCTACTGTTAAGGAGAATTGGTTTGTTGATATTAGAGGGTATTTTATGTTTATTCTGGTTAAAAGATTGAAGAATATGAAGAGATTTATGAGGAGGCTTAACAGGGAAAATGGGAATGTTTTTGATAAGGTGAAGGCGTTGAAGGTTGAGCTTAAGAGTGTCCAGCGTAGTCTAGATGAAGATCCTCTTAATCCACGTTTAAGAGAGGAAGAGAGGATTTTTTCCAAGGCTTATCATGATGCTGTTGTCGATGAAGAGCGTGTTCTTAGACAAAAGACTAAGATAGAGTGGTTAAGGGAAGGAGACCTTAATACTGCTTATTTCCATAAGTTTCTTAGAGGGAAGAATAGTAGAAGAAGAATTGAGGTGGTCTGTGATGATTCAGGAAACATGTTTTATGGGAATGATGTGTATGCTCCGTTGTGGAGTATTACAAAAATCTTTTCCAGAATAATGACGATTGTTTCGAGATTGAAAATATTGATGGGTTGTTCTCTAAATCGCTTGATCCGATTGTTGCTCAATCTATGATTAGACCAGTTGTAGATGAGGAAGTGAAGACTGCTATGTTTGATATTAAGGATGATAAAGCTGCGGGTCCAGACGGGTATACTTCGAAGTTTTTTAAAAAGGCTTGGAGTGTGGTTGGCTTGGATGTGTGTAATGCTATGAAAGAGTTCTTTTCGTTAGGAAGGCTTCTTGGGGAAATTAATGCTAAATTGGTATCTCTAATTCCTAAACTTAAGGTTTCTAGGAAATTTTCTGATTTTCGCCCTATTGCGTGCTGTAATGTAGTTTACAAATGTATTAGCAAAGTTTTGACTAATAGGCTTAAGGAGGGTTTGGATAGTCTTGTTGATAGCAATCAGTGTGCGTTCATTCCTGGTAGACACATTAGTGATAACATCTTAATTACTCAGGAGTTGATAGCTGGATATGAAAAAACCACTGGATCTAAGAACTGTGCTTTTAAGGTTGATATTAGGAAAGCTTATGATACTGTTAACTGGAATTTCCTTAGGACCATTCTGGCTAAATTTGGTTTCCATGATATTATGGTTAATTGGATTATGGTGTGTTTAACTACTGCGTCCTTCACTCTTTGTATTAATGGGGAGGTCCATGGATTTTTTAAAAGCGGTAGAGGTTTAAGACAGGGAGACCCGATGTCTCCTTATTTGTTTACACTTGTTATGGAAGTCCTTAATCTTATGATTAAGAGACATATGAGATTGGATAAGGGCTTTAAGTTTCATAAGGGCTGCAAAGAGTTAAGTCTCACCCATTTATGCTTTGTGGACGATTTACTGCTGTTTTGTCATGCTGATGAATTTTCAGCTAGCATTCTTAGAAGAGGTCTTGATGAGTTTAGCAGGTGCTCTGGTTTGTATCCTAGTATGGAAAAGAGCACGGCTTATTTCAATAATGTGCCGGCTGATATTAAGGAAAGAATTGGTTTTGCTTTACCTTTCAAGGAAGGGACATTACCAATTAGATATTTAGGAGTTCCTATGATTACTAGGAAGCTTCATAATTTGGATTGTAGGATATTGGTTGACAATATTAAGTGCAGAATCCTTGACTGGAAGAACAAATACTTATCATATGCTGGTAAACTTGGGTGTATTGGGCATCAATGTTTGTTTTTCCCAAACATATATGTGACAGTATTGATAAGATTATGAAGAACTTTCTGTGGGGTTTCCATGATGGTAGAAAGGGATTTACGAGTGTTGCTTGGAAGGATATTTGCAAACCTAAATGTCAGGGTGGTCTTGGTTTACGGTCAACTAGGGATATGAATAATAGCCTTATGATCAAACATTTGTGGAATGTGTTTAGTAGGAAACAGTCTTTATGGGTTAAATGGGTTGGTTACTATAGGCTAAAGGGTAAGAGTGTTTGGGACTGTGAGGTTCCTAGTTATTCTTAATGGTCGTGGAGACATATTATGATGTTCAGAGATAGAATTAGAGATTTTGTTGGCGTTAGAATTGGTAATGGGAGCAACTGTTTTTTGTGGGTTGACAAATGGCATGAGAAAGGTTTACTTAGTAATGTTATTGCTGATTCGCTTAAAAGGTCTAGGGGTTACAATACCAAGGATAAGGTTGCTGATAGATTTGTCGATAATTCTTGGGTTTGGCCTCATGATTGGGAGAGATTGGACAGGAGCTCTCTTGATTTTGTTGTCCCTGTTCTCAATGATGGTGAGGATAAAGCCTTATGGTATAATAAGTCTTCAACTGTTACTGATTTTAGTGTTAGAGAAGTAACTAAGGCTCTCAGAATTGATGCTCCTAAAGTTCTATGGTATGAGCATGTATGGTATCCTCAATGTATTCCTCGTCATTCCTTTATCCTTTGGTTAGCCTTGAGAGGAAGATTGAAGACTCAGGATCGTCTGTCTAAATGGTTTCACATTGATATGGTGATGTGTCCTCTGTGCAATTCTGTTTTGGAGACTAACGCTCATTTATTTTTTGACTGTCAATTTTCCAGATTTGTATGGGACAGGTTGAAGACTATGGCAAGGATGAGTAATGTTTCATTCGTTTGGGCTGAAGTTATCTCTGCTGTTTGTAGTAGGAGAGCTAGTAGGTCTGTTTGGAGCGTGATTCAGAGATTGGTGTTAGGCGCGTCTGTTTATTATATTTGGCAAGAAAGGAATTCCAGATTGTTTGCTAAAGTATCTAGGCCGCCTGACGCTATCATTGAGATTATTGTGAATAATATCAGGTTGAAGCTCCTTGGTTTAACTCTTAAGTGGTCTTCGGATGTGAGTATTGTTGCTGAGGTGTGGAGTCTGCCTGGTCTTATAGCCAAGGGAAGGGGTGATAGTGTGGTTGATATGGAAGTAGATGATAGGTAGCTTTCTTTCTATGATGGGGTTATGTGAGCTAATGTATAGCTTACATTGTTTTTGTTTCGTCTTTGGTTCTCTATTGTTTGCCCAGTTTTGTAGCTTCTTATGGTGGCAAGAAGGTTTCCAGGATGATGTTAAGAGTTGATGCAGCTTTGGTTATTATCATGTTTGATGCTGCTGATGGGGTAAGGAATGTTTAAGTCATTGTTGTACTCTTTTTCCCTCTCTTGGTTTCCCACTGGGTTTTACTTGGGAGGGTTTTTAAGGAGGCAAAATGACTTAACTGCTACTCTGGCAATTCCTTGTTTGGTTCTATTGCATTCTAGATGGGTTTATACAGGTTGTCTATTGCCTGTTCCTTGTATTGCTTAGCCATAGGGAGTGTCCCATTGTGATGGATTGGGCCTGCTGAATGCTTCCTTCTGGGTTGATTCAGTTAGGTCCATGGATTCAGAAGTGGGCCTCTTTGTGGTTAAGTAATTGGATTTGGTGTCCATGGAGTGCATTGATGTATTAGTTGTTAGTCTAGGGTTCAAGTTTCTGTTTTTTGTACTCGTATTCCTTAGACTAATTCTAGTATGTATTATAAGCTTGGATCTGTCCAATGCCATATGTTTTTTGTTCTTGCCAAAGTATGTTAACAAGGTATGTGTCCTTTTTGATTTATTCTTTGTGCATTTTTGTATTATTTTGGCTACTTGCCTTTCTCTCTTTATAAAATTTACCATTTAGAAATAAGTCAACAATGCATCCTCGTGATCATTCAAGACAACAATAAAATATAAGAGATACACCTAGGAATAAGGGAGTCTAAGTAAATAATTGGCCCACATGAGTTCGTGTTAGTTTGCTAACTTATAATAACAATGATCTCGTTTTTAAGCTTGGTTTGGAGAAAGTGAAAACTTGAGGATGATGATCATTCATGACATTTTCAAAACCCCAAGGTATGTTTTTGATTTCTTTACTTTCTTCCTTTGAATGTTTATAATTTTCTATCTCTTTAATAAAGGCCAATGTGGATTGATTGTGATGAAAAGTGTAAACGTGCTTTGTAACTAATACATTGCATGAGGACATTGCAATGGTCAAGTGTAGGGAATTTGATAGGTGTGTAAACACCCATCCTTTTACCACTTAATTACAATAATAACCAAGCCAAAACGTGTATTTTATTGTCGTAAATGTCGGAATTATGCGTGGTTTGTGTTTTTGTTGTGATTTAGGACGAAAATGTGAAAAGGGGAGAAAACGCGGACATTCACGGGCTTTTATCGAAGAAAAAGACAAAAGACGAAGTCAAAAAATCAAGAGTGCAAAAAGAACCGAAGTCCAAGACCAATTCTGAAGATTTATCGAAGAAAAAGTCAAAAGACGGAAGTTTACTAAAAGCCGAAGAACTCAAGTCTAATTTATTGAAGAAATTACAAAGACGAGAGTAGAATTCCCGAGACAAAGTCGTTAAAGTCAAAGAATTAAGAAGATTAAGGACTTAATGACAATTAAAGAAAGAAGAAAGAGGGGAGGAAGCTTCCTCTAAGCACCTCCCTAATCCTCCTTTTAAATAGTCTTCATTTTCCTTTCATTTGTTTTGTTGGCTAGAGTGGCCCTAGTTCTTCCACCATTTTAATTTTTGCACATTTAAATGCATGTCATTTACTTAATTGTCTTGCACCTTAAATACCTTTAATTTCAAGTAAGTTTCCTTTTAATTATTGTTAATCTTTACTTTTATTGTTCATCTCTTATCTTCCTTTCTTGTTAATCTTTAATCTTTATGCTTATGTTCATGTTTATGTTTTTGATGTTTTATTGATTTGATTTAAGTGGGTTTTGATTATTGTGGCTATTATTGTTAGTTTTATTGATTTGGTTTGTTTTATTATCATTAGTTGATCATTTGTGGTTAGTCTTGCTTAATCTTTTGGTTTGATTTTGATTAGTTTTGTCTAGATTCGTGTTTCTTTTTGTCCCCTGTTCTTCGGAACTGTATTTCTCCAGGTTATTCTGAATCAAGGACAAGCCCAGATTATTCCGGATAAAGGTGGTGTTTTGATTGTTCCTAATACTCAATTTTTAACACCAAGTATGAAAGTTCGTTGAACCGAATCTCTTCGAATTGATTACCGATCTAAAGTGCGACTCAATTGTCTTTTGGTGAACAAGATAATGGTTTGGTTGATTATCTAATTTTAACTAATAGCAAATAAGTAAGTGTCGTTGAGTAAAGTAGAAGTTTAAAGATTAATACTAAAATGACGAGTTAAAATAAATGCTTGGAAACTTAAAGGCAATATTAGAAAAATACTAGTACACTAAATAAAACTAACACTTAGAACTTTGTAGAAACAAGAAATTCAAACCATCGGAAAACAAAATCTAAACATGATCGGAATATTGGTCGGAATATGATGCAATCGGAATGTGGGCAACAATGGTCCAAATCGGAATATATTTCGATCGGGTGATCGGAATGTTGGAAATGAGGCTGTGGGAATGTTACAAAAGATGGGCCTAATCGGAATAACACAAGACTACCACAATTGGAATACCACAAAACTCCACCCGTCGAAATATAAACAAAGGCCACCAATCGGAATATGATAAAGTTCCCCAATCGGAATACCATAAAACTACTACAATTGGAATATCTAAAACCCTATTCCGATCAACACGATCGGAATATTAAGCTGCAAATCGGAATGTCCCAAAACCCTTATCCGATCAATCGATCGGAATAAAAGGATGGGTGCTGGTCAGAATACGCAGATCGGAAAGGGGTTTAAACCCTTTCCGATATATGTGGGATTCGGTAATAAGCTAGGTAATAAGCTATATTGAATAAGCTAATACCCAACTTGAACGAATCAAAACTGAACCGGATCAAATAAGCACTATTATCAACTTATCTAAACTCTAAATAAACAAACTTTTAAATCAAACCATAAAAATGTGAACTTTTTAAGAAAACTTTTTATAAGTAAATAAGCTAATCATAAAAATAAGCCAAAAAGCACAAGAATCTTAATGCTTAATCAAATGGAAGCTTATGTAGGAACAAAAAGATTAACTTTTTAAGCACAAAACCATTAAGATCAACACGGATTTAATGTGATTTTGCACCAAAGTTAATCTAAAATCAAAGAAAGGTAGAATGAGATTAAGGATTAAAAGCTTAACTAGAACTTGATTAATGAAATAAGCAATACACAAATGTTTAATCTTGAAAGATTAAAAGAAAAGATGAAACTTAGTGAGAGAAAGTAGAGAACTTTCTCTCTCTAAAACTAGAAAGAAAAGTGAAAAATGAAAAACTAAAAATTAAAGACTAACTCCCTCCTAATGTGTATTAGGAGGGTATTTATAGGAAAAGTGGAAGGAGTGCATGTGTTGCATCTTCTTTCTTTCTTTCTTCACGTCTTCTCGACTCGACTTTAATTCTTTGTCTTTTCTCGATGTCGTCTCAGGATTTGAACTTGTCTTTTAATTTTCTTCTTCTATTAGACTTAAGTTCTTCGACTTCATTAAACTTTCGTCTTTAGACTTTTTCTTCGATAAATCTTCAGAATAGGTCTTGGACTTCCGTTCTTTTTGCACTCTTGATCTTTTGACTTCGTCTTTTCTCGTTTTCTTCGATAAAAGCCCGTGAAAGCCCGTGTTTTCTTCCTTTTTCATATTTTGGTCCTAAAACACAATAAAAACACAAACCACGCATAATTCCGACTTTTACGACATAAAATACACGTTTTGGTCTTGTTATTATTGGAAATAAGTGGTAAAAGGATAAGTGTTTTCACACTTATTAAATCCCCTACACTTGACCATTGCAATGCCCTCATGCAATGCATTAATTTTAAAGCACGGTTTACATTTTCCATCATAAATAACCCACCTTGGCCTTTATTAAATACTAAACATAAAAAGATAGAAACAAGTAAAGAAATCAAACACTTACATTGGTTTTGGCAGCCATGAACGTTTATCATCCTCAAGTTTCACGTTCCACATACCAAGCTTAAAAACGAGATCATTTTTATTATAAGTTAGCAAACTAACACGAACTCATCTGGGCCAATTATTCACTTAGACTCCCTTATTCCTATGTGTATCTCTTATATTTTATTTTTGTCTTGAATGATCACGACGATGCATTGTTTGACTTATTTCGATAGTTATTTAGGCCGAAAATAAAGTGAACGATTTAATCAATAGTTAGCTAAAGGACAAAATCTTTTAAAACTGCTTCTCGGGACCTCATAAAGTTTATATCTTGGCATAACTCGCTTCACGATTTGAGACCTTTCTCGGACGGATATTTGGCAGCGACTTCATACTTCAAATCTTTGAGAGACGTTCTTGAAATAATGGTTTTCTCTTTATACTAGGAATTTCTTCACTTAAACTTTTTGAGAGATTCTTCATATTTGGACCACGACTTCTTCATTTTTCTCCAATCTTTATTTTGGACTTTGATATACAACGATCCGCCTCCTTTTAGGACTTGGATCTATTCATCCTCATACCTTGTTAGGGTCTTTTCGGATAGACTTCTCCATGATCTTTAGGGGAGTATTTGCTTTTCGTCGTGTGTCTCGATCCTTCATATTGATTTTCAATAAATGATTCTTCATATCACTTTTGGATCTTTAGCAACAAAATGTAGCCCTCATGCCTTGTTAGGGCCTTTTCGGACTTGCCAATCTTCGCATCCCGCTTCAATAAGTTATGCCTTGGATATGAACTCTAATCCATACCGAGCAACTTTTAAACGATCTTGGGCTAGAAGCTAAGTAACCTTTTAAATCGTACAACCTTATTTATTGCAGATAAATTTATTAACAAGCGGAGGGAGAATAGGCTTATAATTAACTCACATAAATTCACGAAAGAATACCGAACTTATAATTGGCTCTATCATCTCTCGTACTCCACAGTTTAAAATCTCAAGGAATGAGACTCGTGGATGCTTAGCCTATTAAATCAAAGTTTTGGGTTTTCGAGTCGCCTATAGGATCTTGCAAATTCTTAGACTCTTCCAAGTTTAGAAATCGCATTTTTAAGTTCCCTTGATAAACGACTCCCTAGGATCAATTATAGGAACTTGCGAAAAGTTCTTGTTCTTAACCCATGAGAGTTAAGACTTTCGCGTTTTAAAGCTCCCTATATAAAAGCCTAGCAAAACTTGACTTAAACATGTTAAGGATACTAGCTAGAGTAAACTTAGATAAGTAAACTCGGGTTGAGTCAAAATATTCATGACTAAGAAAAATTTAAAAACACTTTATTGAAAATTTATTCTAGCAAGGAAAAAAAATAACCATAACAAAGGAAAATACAACTATACAATTAGGCCAAAATAGATTAAAAATTTTGAAAAATGTCGAAAAATCAAATTTTTCGGTTAAAATGAGGGCAAATTCATGGAAAGACCACTTACTTCGATAGAAGTCCCCCCTACACTTGAGATAAACATTGTCCTCAATGTTTACGCATGTGGGAGTAAACTCCCCTATGCTTATGACATTGTGCACTTTGTTTAAATCTTGCTAAGAAAAGGACAACTAAAGTGAATTCAATGTGAACATATAAAATATGAAATATTGAATCACAAGAGTTTAGGATAGAACCGGGAAGATGGGAACACGGTATCACGGTTCGTCAAAAGGCATCAAGGTGGATCTTTGAAGCTTTAATCCCTGCACAGCACAAGAAACAAGACAACAACACATACGGGGCTCCCCCTACACTTATTATGAAAGCAGTAAAGGATAGATCACGGGTTGCCTCCCGAGAAGCGCTTTTTTTTGCTCACCGAGTCACGAGCCTGACTCGACCCAATTTAGTTCATGGGAAACATGGTGAGGGATGGAATCATCTCTTGAGAGATGTCCTCACCAAAGTACAGCTTTAAACGCTGGCCATTCACCTTGAAATTGGGCCCATTAGGCTGAGAAAGCTCAATGGTCCCATAAGGAAAGACTTTGGCGACGGTGAATGGACCAGACCAGCGGCTCTTCAACTTGCCAGAGAAGATCTTCAACCGAGAGTTAAAGAGTAGAACTTGATCGCCAACGTGGAACTCTCGGTTCTTAATCCTTGCGTCATGAATGATCTTGGTCTTCTCCTTGTAGATCAGCGAGTTCTCATAAGCTTCATTCCTCAGTTCATTTAGCTCGTTGAGTTGAATCTTGCGATGATCAACGGCTTTGTTGATGTCGAAGTTAGCCCACTTCAAGGCCCAGTGCGCCTTATGTTCCAGCTCGATGGGGAGGTGGCATGCTTTCCCGTACACAAGACGATAAGGCGTATAGCCGATCGGGGTCTTATAAGCAGTACGGAAAGCCCACAGAGCATCATCTAACTTATCGGCCCACGCGGCACGATGCTCTCCCACAGTACGCTCCGAAATTCGCTTCAATCCACGGTTGGAAATCTCGGCTTGCCCATTGGTTTAGGGATGATAGGCGGTGGAAAGACGGTGATTAACACCATACTTAGCCATGACTCTTGCAAATTGATCATTGCAAAAATGAGTCCCGCGGTCACTGATAATAGCACGAGGAACGCCGAATCGAGCGAAAAGCTGCTTCAAAAAGGTCACAACCACCCTCGCATCGTTCGTAGGGAGAGCCTTGGCTTCAACCCATTTAGAAACGTAGTCCACAGCGACGAGGATGTACTTGTTCCCTTTGGAGGATGGAAATGGCCCCATAAAGTCGATGCCCCATACGTCAAAGATTTCACATTCCTGTATGAAATTTTGAGGCATCTCATCTTTATGTGTGATCTTGCCTTGGCGTTGGCAAGCATCACAATGCTTAACCATTTCGTGAGCGTCACGATAAATGGTGGGCCAATAGAATCCAGAATCAACACTTTCTTAGCGGTGTAATTGGGACCAAAGTGACCACCGGTGGGTCCTTTGTGGCAAGCCTGGAGAATGTCAAAAGCTGCCGGTCGGTAAACACATCGACGAATGATCAGATCAGCACATTGTTTGAATAGAAAAGGGTCATCCCAAAAGTAAGTCTTAACATCATTCAAGAACTTCTTCTTTTGTTGGGATGTTAACCCTTTGATGAGAACACCACCCGCTAAGTAGTTTGTAATGTCGGCAAACCACGGGGTGTCATCAAGATTGAGATTTATAGACATTAAGGTCTCAAGGGGGAAAGAGTCATTGATCTCTCGGATGATCCCCTTGATATGGATCCTCAAGTCGACTCAGATGATCCGCGGCTAGGTTTTCGGCACCCTTCTTGTCACAAATTTCAATGTTGAATTCTTGAAGGAGTAAAACCCAGCGAAGAAGTCTTGGCTTAGAGTCATGCTTAGTCATCAAGTACTTCAACGCGGAATGGTCCGTGTAAACGATGGTGGTGGATAAAACAAGATAGGGGCGAAATTTTTCAAAAGCATAGACAACAGCTAAAAGCTCTTTTTGGTTGTCGTATAATGCAATTGAGCCCCCGTCATTGTTTTGCTAGCATAGTGGATTGGTTGGAAGTGTTTATTCACTCTTTGGCCCAAAACCGCACCAATAGCAAAGTCGCTAGCATCGCACATCAACTCAAAAGGCAGCTCCCAATTAGGGGTAACCAAGACCGGTGCCTTAGTTAGCTTATCCTTAAGAAGATTGAAGGCTTCGATACACTCTTTAGAAAAGATAAAAGGAGTATCTTTTTCCAAGAGGTGGGTCATCGGGCGAGCGATTTTAGAGAAATCCTGAATGAATCGACGATAGAAGCCCGCATGACCCAGAAAACTTCTCACACCCTTCACGGTTGAAGGTGGAGGTAATATGGCTATGACATCTACTTTAGCACGGTCGACTTCAAGACCGGCTTTAGAGATTTTGTGTCCTAGCACAATGCCTTCTTTTACCATAAAATGGCATTTTTCCCAATTCAGAACAAGGCGAGTGTCTTCGCACCGCTTAAGCATACGTTCCAAATTGGCAAGGCAAGAAGAGAAGGAATCCCCAAAGACCGAGAAATCATCCATGAAGACTTCCATGGTTTGCTCAACCATGTCATGGAAGATAGCCAACATGCACCTTTGGAAAGTCCCGGGAGCATTGCATAAGCCAAAAGACATTCTTTTGTAAGCAAATGTGCCATAGGGACAAGTGAATGTTGTCTTATCTTGATCTTGGGGATCGATGGGTATTTAGAAATAACCCGAGAAACCATCAAGAAAGAAGTAATATTCATTACCCGCTAAACGTTCAAGCATTTGGTCCATAAAAGGTAGAGGGAAATTATCCTTTCGCGTGGCATCATTGAGTTTGCGGTAGTCTATACAAACTCTCCACCCAGTAACGAGACGGGTAGGAATTAACTCGTTGTTGGCATTGGGCACAACGGTGATTCCGCCTTTCTTAGGCACACAATGGACTGGACTAACCCATGGTGAATCCGAAATAGGGTAAATCATACCCGCATCAAGAAGTTTGATAACCTCTTTTTTGATGACTTCATGGATTTTAGGATTCACCCTGCGTTGGCTTTGAATTATGGGCTTGAAGTCGTCCTCCATGAGAATTTTATGTGTGCAAAAGTGAGGATCAATTCCGCGAATGTCGGAGATTTTCCAAGCGATAGCTTTTTTATGCTTCTTCAACACGGCGATAAGTCGGGACTTTTCTTCTTCTTTCAGGTCCTTCGCGATGATGATCGGTAACTTCTCGTTGTCTTCAAGGAAAACGTATTCAAGATAAGGAGGTAGGTCCTTAAGCTCAAGAGTAGGAGGATCCTCAATAGATGGTGTAACTAACGATGGATCATCATTAGTCACCTCTTTAGGAGAAGGAGGAGAAACCGGGTCTTCATTGAGAAGTCTCTCAATAGTACGAATGTCTTCATCCCAATCAGTGGACGAATTATCATACTTAATATCGAGAGGACCCAAGCTGGCTTCGAAATCATCCAAGTCACTTTCTCCAAAAGGAGTCAATGCCGGAGCAATTGAGGCAACGGTCTCAACATTGGATAGAGAAGAAAGAGTACTTTTGCAAGCATCATGAAAATGTTCTTCACAAGCCTCATCGAGAACATCAATAGCATTAACACTCTCATATGAATAAGGTTGCTTAGAAATCTTACCCATGTTGAAGACAATTTTATCGTCACCAACTCTCATGATTATTTCGCCCGCGGCTACATCAATGAGAGTGCGACCGGTCCTCAAGAAGGGACGTCCAACGATTAATGGAACACGGGGGTCCATCTCGTAGTCAACGACAACAAAATCCGTCGGGAAGGTGAATTTGTCAACGCCAACAAAGACATCTTCGGCTATCCCCACTGGATAAGCAACCGTACGGTTGGCTAATTCCAAAGTCATTTAGGTGGGGACTAGCTCGGGAAGAGATAATTGCTTCCAAACACTTAATGGCATTAAGTTTGTACTGGCACCTAGATCGGCTAGGGCCATGCAATTCTCTACTCCCGGGAAGTTGCAAGGAATCAAGAAGCGACCCGGATCACCAAGTTTGGTGGCCAATTTCCTTAAGAGAACGGCGGAGCAATTCTCATTAAGTTGGGTCTGAGCAATGTCAAGAAGCTTCTCCTTGTCACTTAGAAGATCTTTAAACATCTTAGCGTATTTTGGCATGTGAGCGAGAGCCTCGGCAAAGGAGATGTTAAAATTCAATTGTTTAAACATTTTAAGAAAGTTTGAAACTTGAATATCATCCTTGCTCTTTTGCTTCTCTTTCCTCAACCTTGAAGGATAAGGTATATTGGATGAAGAAGAAGGCTTTAAGGGAGTAGGATCACTCACAACCACGGGTGGTGGGGTAATGGGGATAGATGGTGAAGGAGGTGGGGAAAGTTGCTCTTTTTCCTTGTTCACAATCACGGGTGGAGGTGTAGGAAGCTCGGGTTCCGTATAACCTTTTCCACTACGAGTGGTGATTGCTTTCATCTCCCCTCTTGCGTTCGCAACGGTGTTACTCGGAAGAGTACCCGAAGAAGAGGGTTGATTACCTTGGATGAGCGAACCAATCATATCACGAATGTTAAGCGCTTGAGTGCTGAAAGAGTCTCTGATGTCTGCACGAATTTCATTGCTTTGTTTTGCCATGTCATTCCTTAGCTCGGCTCGAATATCGCTCCCTTGTTTCGCCATTTCGCCCTTCAAGTGGATGACTTGACTCTGAAGATTCGTCACCAGCTCCCGATTAGTCTTCATGAACGTCTCGGCGTCTTGATTTAATGCCATCGGTTGATTGAGAGGTGGAGCTTGGTAAGCTTGAGAATTTCCTTGAGTTGGGTATGGGTTTCTTTGGGATTGATATTGATTGTTAGCACGAGGTTGGGATTGGTTGTTTCGGTTATAGCTTTTTTGTTGGTTTTGGTTTGAAAGAGGGAAACCGGGTGGAGCAAGATAATTGTTTGAACGATAACTTAGCAAGCTACGGTCTCCTTGAGGACGAGCTTGATATCCTCTCGTGGGATAAGTACCGTATGCCGCGTTAACGTTTTCAGAAAAATTGCCTTGAGTAGAAGGACAATCATTGTAAGAATGAGGACCACCACATGTGTCACAAGAAATAGCAACGGCTTTAGCTTGTTGAAAGTGGTTTGTGGCCATGGTCATGAAATTCTTGTTCATCTCAGCGAGTTGTCGAGACATTTCAGTCATCTCAGGATTGGAAGTAGTAGAAGAAACATTGACTCTCGAGTTAGATCTTGAGGATGCGGATGAATCCCAATTCTTGTGGTGAGTAGTCATGTTTTCAATCAACTCTCTACACTCCTTCGGTCTCCTTTTCATAAAAGTACCACCGGCGGCGGCATTGATCGTGTCACGATCACGAAAAGTGAGACCATTGTAGAAAGTATCAATGAGAGTAACGGGGAGCATGTTGTGATTTGGACAGCGGTCGATCAAATCATTGTATCGTTCCCAAGCATCGAAGAGTGATTCATCATTGTCTTGCATGAATCCACTAATTTGGTTACGAAGGCTCGTGACCATGAATGGTGGGAAGTAGCGCGACAAAAAGCGTTGAGTCATGTCATTCCACGTATGAATAGAATTCTTCGGAAGACGGTCAAACCATTTTTCGGCATGGTGAGAAAGCGAGTAGGGAAAGAGTTGAAGGCGAAGGTCATCCATAGAAACACCGGGTCACTTCATGCTTTGGGTGATGGTAATGAATTTGTCGAGGTGTTTGTTAGCATCATCATCCGGAATGCCATGAAATGGGTTAGTTTGCACTTGTTGGATCATGTGATGCTTCAACGAAAACTCATGAGCCGTGACGTGCATCGGCGCAATCGGGCCTCCGCGTCCGTTCATGGTGGGTTGACACAATTCCTCCATTGTTCGTAAATCAGGTAGGGGAACATTGTTGTTGTTGTTGTTGTTGTTATTGTTATTGAGATTGGGTAGAGGTGGGTTATTGTTGTTGTTATTAACACCAGCCATATCTAAATCTTCACGAGTCTTGGGCTCAGAATAGTTCGAAGATCTAGTACGCATACACCTGCAGAAGAAAAATATACACAGAGAGAATATCTATATAATCTTTTTGGTGCAAAACCTTTGGAAAAGAATTGTTTTTTATGATTTTTTAATGTTTTTGTATTTTTGAAGAATTTTATATTTTTTAGGATTTTTGAAAAAATTTTAAAGCAAGGAAAATAACGTTCAAAGAACGGATCCCAAAATTCAATGCGTCTCTCTTCGAATTGATTACCGATCTAAAGTGCGACTCAATTGTCTTTTGGTGAACAAGATAATGGTTTGGTTGATTATCTAATTTTAACTAATAGCAAATAAGTAAGTGTCGTTGAGTAAAGTAGAAGTTTAAAGATTAATACTAAAATGACGAGTTAAAATGCTTGGAAACTTAAAGTCAATATTAGAAAAATACTAGTACACTAAAT
Organism: Glebionis coronaria; assembly: GCA_025667525.1. NCBI lineage: Eukaryota > Viridiplantae > Streptophyta > Magnoliopsida > Asterales > Asteraceae > Glebionis > Glebionis coronaria. The sequence goes on along the minus strand of CM046879.1, from coordinate 107,398,200 downwards.
AAAACTAACACTTAGAACTTTGTAGAAACAAGAAATTCAAACCATCGGAAAACAAAATCTAAACATGATCGGAATATTGGTCGGAATATTGGTCGGAATATGGTGCAATCGGAATGTGGGCAACAATGGTCCAAATCGGAATATATTCCGATCTGGTGATCGAAATGTTGGAAATGAGGCTGTCAGAATGTTACAAAAGATGGGCCTAATCGGAATAACACAAGACTACCACAATCGGAATACCACAAAACTCCACCCGTCGGAATATAAACAAAGGCCACCAATCGGAATATGATAAAGTTCCCCAATCGGAATACCATAAAACTACTACAATCGTAATATCTAAAACCCTATTCCGATCAACACGATCGGAATATTAAGCTGCAAATCAGAATGTCCCAAAACCCTTATCCGATCAATCGATCGGAATAAAAGGATGGGTGCTGGTCGGAATACGCAGATCGGAAAGGGGTTTAAACCCTTTCCGATATATGTGGGATTCGGTAATAATCTAGGTAATAAGCTATAGTGAATAAGCTAATACCCAACTTGAACGAATCAAAACTGAACCGGATCAAATAAGCACTATTATCAACTTATCTAAACTCTAAATAAACAAACTTTTAAATCAAACCATAAAAATGTGAACTTTTTAAGAAAACTTTTTATAAGTAAATAAGCTAATCATAAAAATAAGCCATAAAGCACAAGAATCTTAAAGCTTAATCAAATGGAAACTTATGTAGGAACAAAAAGATTAACTTTTTAAGCACAAAACCATTAAGATCAACACGAATTTAATGTGATTTTGCACCAAAGTTAATCTAAAATCAAAGAAAGGTAGAATGAGATTAAGGATTAAAAGCTTAACTAGAACTTGATTAATGAAATAAGCAATACACAAATGTTTAATCTTGAAAGATTAAAAGAAAAGATGAAACTTAGTGAGAGAAAGTAGAGAACTTTCTCTCTCTAAAACTAGAAAGAAAAGTGAAAAATGATAAACTAAAAATTAAAGACTAACTCCCTCCTAATGTGTATTAGGAGGGTATTTATAGGAAAAGTGGAAGGAGTGCATGTGTTGCATCTTCTTTCTTTCTTTCTTCACGTCTTCTCGACTCGACTTTAATTCTTTGTCTTTTCTCGATGTCGTCTCGGGATTTGAACTTGTCTTTTAATTTTCTTCTTCTATTAGACTTAAGTTCTTCGACTTCATTAAACTTCCGTCTTTAGACTTTTTCTTCGATAAATCTTCAGAATAGGGCTTGGACTTCCGTTCTTATTGCACTCTTGATCTTTTGACTTCGTCTTTTCCCGTTTTCTTCGATAAAAGCCCGTGAAAGCTCGTGTTTTCTTCCTTTTTCATATTTTGGTCCTAAAACACAATAAAAACACAAACCACGCATAATTCTGACTTTTACGACATAAAATACACGTTTTGGTCTTGTTATTATTGGAAATAAGTGGTAAAAGTATAAGTGTTTTCACACTTATTAGTTCCGAATCAAGCTAATATTTCGGATAAGTGACATATTCAGGATAAGTTTGTTATTCCGAACCAAGACAACATTCCGAATCAAGGGAATATTCCGAACCAGTGGAATATTCCGGATCAGTGGTTATTCCGAACCAAATTTGTATTCCGAATCAAATCGTTTATTCGGAATAATAAATATTCCGGATCAAGTGTTCATTCGGAACATTCCAAACGAAGGAAAACATTCCGAGTCAAGGAAAATATTCCGAGTGAAGGGTGTATTCCGGATCAAGGGAATATTCTAAATCAAGCTATTTGTTCCGAATCAAAGGTCTTCATTCGGAACATCATATATTCTGAATCAAAGGTTGTTCATCCGGATCAAGGGGTATTCATTCGAAATATTCCGGATCAAGGGGTTGTTTATTCGGAATAACTAATTATTCCGGATCAGTGATTATTCCGCATGAAGATTTTATTCTGAATGAGAGTTTTGGCTTAGTTATTCCGGATAAGTGTTTTGTCTTGATTATTCCGAACGAAGAAGAATTATTCCGGGTGAAGGTGATATTCCGAACGAGTAATTATTCCGAGTGAGGTATTTTTAGTTTATTTTAAGTTTTTAGTTTTTAAGTTTCAAGCTTTACTTTTCCCGCCTTTTTAATTAGTCGCACTTTAAGTTTACTTGCCTTAGATTTATTTTAAGCCGTGCCTTAGTTTAATTTTTAGTTGCGTTTTAAGTTTGCCTTAGATAGTTTTAAGTTTGCGTTATTTACGTTTAGTGCACTTTTAACTTTTCGTCACGCTTTTAAATTCTTGCCATTTATTTTAAATTAGATTTAAATTACTTGCCTTTTACATTAAAGTTTTTGCACATTTCCTTTACTACAACGACACAAATATTTGTTTCACCAAAAGAAAGCTGAGTCGCATAGTTAACCAGTTATCAATTCGATTAGACAGGAACAACCAACGATAATTTTCATACTAGGTAAAAGCTTCGTATCAGTATGGTTCGGGTGATTCAATTTCAAGGGGTACGATTGGTGTTTTATTGGATGTCGTCCTATTTTTGATTTTACGTTTAAGCTTTTGGAAAGGACGAACAAGTTGTTTTCCCCAAGAACGCGGGTTTATACAAACCCGGAGTGATTTGCAAAACGTCATAGAAAAATAAACTAAATAAAACAAATAAGACCATAATATTTTTGTATATATTTTTTACTACTACTATTATTACTATATATATATATATATATATATATATATATATATATATATATATATATATATATATATATATATATATATATATATATATATATATATATATATATATATTTTGTTTTTTTGTTTTTCTAAATAAAACAACTAAAGGAACAAAAAAACGCAAATAAATTATTGTACCAAATCTATCAAACCGGACGGCTCGAATGACTTCGGGTTCTAAACACGAGGTTTGGGAATAAACCGGGGCGAATAGAAATACGAACGAGGTACAAAATATTAGAACGGAGTGGTTGGGTGGGATATGATAAAATAAGGATAATTGGTTATAAACTCGAAAAGTCGGATGTTAAACAAGTTAAAACACAATTAGAAACGGTTTGAGTAAGGCTCGGTTGAAAATAAAAAAAGACAACAAATTTTATTTTATTTTATTTTATTTTTTAGCCTTGCCGGCGGCAAAAGGGGGTTGCTGGCCAACTTTTCGGGTTCTATTTTAAGCTTGCCGGCGGCAAAATGCCTTGCCAATCGGCAAACTTTTTTATTTTTATTTTTTTAGAACTTAAAAGTAACAACTGTAAAAAAACATAAGTTTGGGGTTGATGAAATAATCACTAAAAAGCTTGATCTAAAACACACTTGATTATAAACCAAATAAGCACAAAACAAATACGCACAAAGGAGATTAAACGATACACGATATGCAACAAAGATTCAAAACATGAAAAGCACAAAACACAAATCCCCGGCAGCGGCGCCAAAAACTTGATGCGGCGATGCCGGATTATGAGAGTCAAACACAAAATTATAGAACTTAATTCCTATAAAATAAACTAAACAAACAAGCAAAAATAAACAAGAAGCAAGAAACAAATATTCTAATACACGAAAACACAAACAAATCCCCGGCAGCGGCGCCAAAAACTTGATGCGTTCTTTGTGAGTGTACACAAGTTTTAAATTTATACAAGGATTACCGAATAAGCTAAGAACAAACGGGCAAGTATGACCCTTTCGTTTGTAGCTAGCTTGTTGTGGTAAGCAGAGGTCGTTCACTAGGATTTGGGTGTTTTCAGTTGTAAAGAGTCTTTGTAACAATGTAAAGTTAGTGGTAAAAATGGTTGTCACTCCCACAATTACCATATAAGTAACAATTAAGCAAGTAATAACAAGTAACACGTAGATGATGATTAAGCTAATAAGATAAGATGATAACAATAGTATTAAAGACAACACTTGCTTAGATTAGTTCATAACATTTGGATTGTTCATATGAGAATGGTTTTGACAAATTGATTACAAGTATAGAAGATGATGGTCACAAATTCTAATCTTTGATTTTAAAGCACACAACCTCCGCGGAAGATCATACATCCATAAAATAAAGCATTAAGACAAATCAACCAATTCAAGACTATGTTTAGTTTAACAAGTTTGATTCACGGTCGTTTCACAAAATCATTAACAATTACACTTAAGTTCCTTTGCATAATCATACCACTAAAGAAATGGTCAATACAATAGATAATCATCTATAGACAAAACGATTATAACTAGTTGGTGAATGATAACCCTTTCGACCTATGAAAAAATCAACAAATAATCAAGTATGATAAGCAAATGGAATGGAACTTAAGCACAATTTGATTTCAAACATAACATGAAATTGATCAAAACAATGATAAAGCATAAACAATCCTCATGTCACAACATCATCCAAACAAGTGTAAAGAAAACTACTCCATGATCATATTAATCAACAAACATTCAACATATGACATAGAGTTCAACATAATAAAAATAATAAGAGTTTACCCAAAGTATGAATACAATAAGTAAATGGAAGGAATTAGAGCGATCCTTAGGCCTCCAATTGACTACAAGTTTTGTGGTCTTTCGGGTTATGTATTTGGAAATTCGTATTTAAGAATTGAGGCGGGTTTTAGAGAGGTTTGGTGAAGGTTGGTGGTGATTTAGGTATCAAGAAACACCACCAATAATAAGGGTAATGATCCCTTAGAGTTTGGCAAGGTTATTTTGATGATTGGAGCTCCAAAAACGTCACTTTTTGGCACACCAAGATTAAATCCGGGAATGGGCACTTTCACCAAGGTTGGGAGAGTTCCCTTGGTGAATAATGAGGTTGGTTATGAGATTGATGAATTGATGAAGTGATATGTTACAGTGAACCCCAAGGGTCTTATTTATAGTGGAATTAAGGCCTTGGTATTCAATGTATGAACTTGGAGCCAAAGAAATAAACTTGGAGCCAAAGCAAATATCTTGGAGCCAAAGTTGTTCTAGAATGCTCCAAAGAAGCTTGCATGAATGTAGACACAATTTTGTCTAGACAAATGTTGGTGGCAACTTCACTCATGATGGAGGCAACTTGAGCTATGTTGGAGGCAAATCAGCTCCAATGTGATGGTGGCAAGTTGTATGTGTTTTGATGGTGGCAACTTATATTCCGCTAGTGGCAACTTCCATGCTGGGTGACTTGTACACTTCTTGAAAACACTTTTTCTTGCATCCGGCATTGATCGTCGAAGCTTGTAGCTAGTTAGGATTCCTTCGTATATGCATGAATCGTCAATTATGCTTTCATTTCTTCACTTTTCTTGTTCTTGGCTAACTAACAACACAAAACACAACTTTACACATATATGAGCTATAAAGCTCATTAGTATAACCAAAAACCATGCAAAATATACGGATAACGCTCAAGAAAACATGTTGGATTTGGGCGTTATCAAAATATTCAAAACTATTTCGTTCGTGTCTACTTATGTTGCGGCATTTGAAGACGGTGGCGTTGCGGAATCCGAGAAGAAGTCGCCCTTGCATGCTTATACTTTATGCACTTAATACTTCAACCAATTCTAGAAAGCCTAAAAGTCAAGTCTTCCGCTGTATCGAACTCTGAAGCTTTAAAGAATTACAAAGGTATAAGTATGTGAGACATGAAGTCACGAAGAGGCGAAGATCACAAGTGAAGGATGCACAAGATCAAGGCAAGAGATTAATGCTAAAGATTGATACCAAAGATCACATCAGCATGTTCACCAGAAAAGAAAAAGAAAAGAAAGAAGAAGACTACGAGCTCAAGACAAGCATAGTATGCTAGGTTTATTTTATTATTATAACTTGGGTAACGCCCTTGTTTGGAGTGATCTCCCTTAGGGGGAGATTGTTGGAAATACGTTTTTACGTATTTAGAAAGATTCGGTCACTCCGACAATATATTAAGTAGTAGCTCGTAGTCTAGATATCTTTATATATATCAAACAAGGAAAAGCCCGGTCCATGCTTGTATGGCCGGCCCAATTGTAAGCCCAAGCCCATCTTATGGGCTTGGTATATAAACCCTCTCCTTAGATGGAGAGGGTGTTGGTTCACATAACTTTACACATAGTAAAAGTGTGTTTTCATACTTTCTATGTCAAAGTGTGTGTGTGTTCTTACCATATTTCTATCTCTTTCTCTCTCTAAAACATAAGATAGATATACAATATTACAGCCATGCAAGAGGAACTTAATGAATTTCAACGTCTTGAATGTGTGGGAATTATTTCCTTTACCCGACAACGTTGACATCTTTACATTGTTGTGGGTATATAAGGTTAAACTCGATGAGTTAGGTGGAGTGTTAAAGAACAAAGCTAGATTGGTTGCTAGAGGTTACAAACAAGCTTTGGGTATTGACTTTGAAGAATCCTTTGCTCCTGTTGCACGATTGGAGGCGATTAGACTATTCCTTGCTTATGTTGCTCACATGAATATGATCGTCTACCAAATGGATGCTAAGAAGACATTTATTAATGGTGAATTAAGGGAAGATGTCTACGTAAGCCAGCCGAATGGATTCGTCAACTCAGAGTATCCTAATCACGTGTACAAGCTCAAGAAAGCTCTTTATGGGCTAAAACAAGCTCCACGCGTGTGGTACGATCTCCTATCGTCTTATCTTATCTCAGAAGGCTTATCCAAAGGCAAAGTGGACCCTACATTGTTTATTCTCAAGGAGGACAACTGTAACACCCCCAAATTTATACAACTCAGTACAGCGGAAGACTCGTTGGTGTTACGGGATAGCACATTACTCACATCATAGACAACGCATAAAAATCGCGTCGTTTAATAATAATAGCATTTCCATTCATAAATATCAAAGTTACATCGGTCCCAAGTCATATTATTTCATACAAAGTTTTACAAAGTTTTTGAATGGAAATTATAATTTAGGTGCGGGCCATGAATTCTTGTTGTCTTCCCGAGAATTACCTTCAAGTACCTGAGATAAAACATGTTAAAAGAAAAGGTCAGCGATAACGCCGAGTGAATTCATAGAGTTTAATAAAATCCATCAATATAATATCAGTATAAAATTATTACTGAAAATCATTTTGTACAAATCATTTTAATAGGCCATAAAATAGCCAAAGTCATTTTTTATACAAATCCTTATCGAAAATCATTATATAGGCATTTGCCTTAAAAATCATTATACGAGCCAATGTCGTAAAAAAAACATCATACAATACGTCTTATGACGTTGTATGAAAATAAAAACCGTATATGAATATGGTTACGAAAACCAAAACACAAACATAATATCATTAGTATGACCCCGTATTGCTAGTTAAGCAATACATCGTAATTCAGAGCGTACAGCAATATTTCGTTAATTTGGATTATTATAAGCCGCGTGACATTGTTACCTTACTAAACCAACAACGGGTAGCTAACCCGATACTCAATTTGCCCATCTAAATTAGTGTGTCGTCACAAAGGTCACGCTATGGAAATCTTCTCATACATAAATTCTCTTACCAATCAATGTGGCACGACGGGGATCAACCGTCAAGGCGCGAACTGGGGTGATCGTCCCCAAATAGTACTATTATATGCACAAGCGTCTACCGAATCCCGGTAGTTCACAATTCATGCTAATGGGAATTTTAGTGACATAACCTAACTTTAATAATCCATTTTATTTCATCTATCGGGTCCTTTAATCATTTATCGGGTCATACAATCGGGTCATACAATCATTCGGGTCCAAATCAATAAACAAACAATCGGGACAAATGGTGTCCTATTTTATAAAAACTAACATGTTATCTCCCTCGCGGGTTTATAAAATATTTCAAAAAAACATTTAAAAGAGTGCGGGGCTATGAACTCACGTTGATGTGGGAAGGCGGGTTATCGGCAATTCGGACGTACGGTGCGTGCTTCGATCAAGGAAACCTAGACAAATAATACTTGTCTTAGACTCATGTCCAATGACTTTATAAAAATAACAATTATGTATACATATTATGATTTTATATATATATGATGATCAAGTGGGTTTACATATTCTCGTTTGCTCATTTTAGTGTTATGTGTCGGTAACGTTTATACTAGTTTACTAGTTTTACCTATTTACGTGTTTTAAGTCCAATAAACTTATTATAAGTTCTTTAACTTGTATTAATCCATGTTATACTTATATTATCAGTATTTACACTTTACATGTTGGGCCCAATTGGGTTAAGCCCAATAATAAGTTCATATGTGTCTTAGTCCATTTTGTTGTATTATTAGTCCAATAATGTTAACTTAGTCCGTTAATGTCCGTATGTTATATAGTTCGGGTTTTATCGGTTTTTACTTATTATACATGTCTATATATCAGTATATGAGTTTATAAAAGTTTACATTAGACGGGTCCAACCGTCTAAGTTTTATTTAGCAAAAACGTAAATTTTACGGTAATAGCCGAAAAAGTCGGAAAAATCAAGTTTATAGTTTTTATTACTTATAAGTATTATTCCACTACCATTTTTATAATTTATACACTTATTTAACCTTTTACATATTTATATAAATAAAATCCATAAGTTAGTGGGTTTTAACTTTACATTTTATACAATATAATTTTGAGTGCTTATATAATAGTAATAAACATTAATTCTCAAAATCTGATTTTTATTTTCATATTCACCAAAACTGTCATATCTAGAGTTCTATATGGAGATAGAAGCTCAAATTTTTATCACATAAACTAAATGATATGTGCTCCATTTAACTCTACTATAGCTACTATTGAATCAGCCTCTAAGTATTTTCTAAAAATCATCCAAAACAGTGAACTCAGATTTGTATTTTAAACTTGTTTTGATCATATCTCACTCATTACAATGATTCCATTGCATGGCCAACTCTCACATGTGTAAAAGACCCATAATTTACTGTAAATTAATTCTACTTCATCATTTTATCAGTCTAACATGTGGTTCTTTACTGTTTTTATACAGCCTACCATTTAAACAAGATTTACCCATTTTACATGTAGTTTGTCCATCTTTTTAAGCATGTTTATCAACACCAAATCCCCACACAATATTTTTAATCATCATTCATCATCATATGCATATACATAAGTAAAATAAATACAAGATTACATAATCAAAAATAACAAGAAGATGGGGAGAACAATCTTTATACCACCATGATGATGTAGGTTGATCAAAACATGGATTTTGATCACACAACTTGTGATAAATCAAGACCATCTTCAAGACCACCAATCTTCATAAACTCCTTGTGGAAAATCAGCCCTAATACTCCATGAAAACTCCTCCTTGGATGTTATAATCACCACCATTCAAGAGAGCTTCAAGAGGGCATCATCATATGTATGAATAACATAGGATTTTGTGGTTAAATTTTGATCAAATGGGTGTTTATGGTGAGGATATGGACGGCAAGATGAGAGGAGATGAGAGAGTTGTAGGTTGTTTTGCATGGAGTAAAATGAGAGTAGTTTAAGGTGCTAGTGGTTTTGATGGAAAATGGCTTCAAGTTGAAGCTAAAATGGACAAGTGTTGTAACTAGTTAATAAAATGACACCTTATGGTGTGTTGGCTTAGGTTGGCCGCCACACACATAGTGGGGTGGGCAAGTGTAAAACTTGTCCCATCCCACTAATTTACGGGTACTCCTCGATTCTAGTTTCCTCGATTTGCGTGCCCTCGGGTCGTTTTACGAAAAACGTTTTTATAAATTATGAATCAACGGCACAAAACGAATCTAATAAAAATTTTCTCATCAAAAACGAAGTTCGAAAACGTAAATACGTAATCCTAAGGTTTCCGGTTTAGTCGTAAAGGACGTTAAAATAAAATCGTAAGTCCTAATCTCTTCTCGTAAATTTGTGAGTTTATGAACTAACACAAATTTAAAACTCCAAAATAATATTCACGGATAAATTTATTTTCTGAAATATCGGACTGTCACCAAAGACGGTGTATGTAAACGTAAGCACGTAACGTAGAATCCTCCGGTTTAGACGTAGTCGACGCTACTTCAAGATGTAAATCCAAATTACTTCCCAAAAATAAGTGAGTTCATATTGTAACATTAAAATAATATTTTCAAATAAATATTGAGAATAAAATATCAACCATAAATTGACGGATTGTCACAGCATTTACCCCTAAATAGGATCTTTGTCCTCAAAGATCATCTTACTACTCGCTTCTTATAGAGTTAAAGCCATGTGGGTATTTCCTCCACATTCGGTCTTTTCTCACAAGTGTAATTTATTACAACACGCGAGTTTCATCAAACATAACTACGGGAATAAGATCAGGCTAAATGTTGACTTACTTTCTCTATCCATGATGTTCACGGGTTTCTGATGAATGCAACTTTTCACCGATCTAAGCTTTATTAAGAAGAATTCAGATTTTCACGTGATAGATATTCCATCAAGTTCGATATTCGAAACATAATTCATGCGGTTCTTGAAGTCCTAAGGTAGATCCAGCTTATATGCCTTTCAAACCAATCCTTTACATCATCTCAATGGTCCCATACAACGGGGACTTATATCCCATGATTTGTCAGATCATTAATTCATTTTTCCAAGGTTAAAAATTTTGGCATAACTTCGCTACCCATCTGGCACTTCAAGATCTACATTTCATATTCACATAACCTCCTGCCCACTATCGGCAGTCAATAATCAAATCCTAATTTCAACAATCATTTCAGGTTTCGCGGGTCGGGTATTTGTAAGGTTAGGTTCGCCATCATAGGAAACCTTAAACCTAAAAGACATGTCCAACTCACAGTGGGTGTATGTCGGATGTCGTCATCTCAACTTCTGCTTACAGATGCTCTAATATTTAGATCCTAACAAGATTCTATCTCAATCCTAATACGATGATTATCAATGATAATCTCTCCAAAGGAAAACGATTATACGGTTTATTACCAAAGGTCATTCATTCAAACATAAAATAGCACTTATATTACTTTGTATCGTTACTTTACCTCGTCCCTTCGATTGGGGTGGCACATAGTACTCCCATCAAGGTTCGTTCTCACTGATTTCTGAGCAAATCTCTAGAAATTCGATGCGAAGCGAGGATCTTGATAAAGATGTTCGATACAGGCACACTATGTTTACATAACTCTTTTCCATTTATCATGAACGGGTATGATATTAGCAGATTTGGTCAGTCTGTCAACGATGACCCAAATCGAATCAAATTCAGATGATGACCTTTGCGATAGCTAGACGTTTACTAATGTATGAGGCAATGTCTGCCTTCCTAATTTGCCATCAGTACAACTTCTTCTGATAATGATACTTTTAGTCATAAATGACATAAATAGAATACTTATACTTACAAATTCCAACATAACTATATCTCACAATCCTCCATATTTAGACAATCACAAGTGGCCTTTTATACATCTAACGCCATCGGCTTCTCAATTTTAATGGTTCATATTTGTCGTGAACCCCTTTTTATTATCTATATTATCCTTTTTATAAGCATCGACTATATTTTAAATTGTTCGACAATTTATTTTGCACAATCATTATTAAGGAACACATCCTAATGGATTCTTTATCCTTTCTATATAATGTGTCAGTATTTACATTCATCTTTCCTGATGAAATAATTATCATGTCTTCAATTTACTCAGAAATTCTTTCTTCACATTTTCTAAGTTTTTAATTTCATCTTAACTATCATTTTTATCCGTTTTACTCAATCAGACGTTTTTAAGCGTTGATAATTATTATAAGTAATTAAATAATAATTAGTTAATTTTTATGAAACGTAAACGTAAAAAAATTTAAATTTCTAGTTCGACCAATTATAATAAAATGTTCAAAATAATTTGAATTTAATTAACAAGATTTTTGTTGATTTATCAAAAATATTTAATAAGATTCGTAAATGTTCGAAAAACCTTTGTTTATACTTTGGTCAAAGTTTTCTTAGTTGAAAAGCAAAAATTCTCGTTTCAAATTTCAAGTCATGGTTTAACGGTTTCCTCAATCCCTCTTAGGTTGTCTTGAGGTAAACACAAACATGTACACCTAAACAGACGTTTAGTTAAATGGTTTGTGTATAAGGAATAATCCCTTAAAAATCGTTTGTTAAAACATTTGTCAAAATATATTTGCACTTTCTTTTTAGTATAACTCAAAGTCTTATATGACTTCTAACTTTTGAATAGTCAATGTATTCCATTATCTATTATTCACACAGTCAATTATTATAAAGGATTTGGTCTTTAATCACATGTTAAATATTTAAGGTACAGGTTTTTATCGTTCGGCCAATTCAGGACAATCTATAAATAATTATTAACTTCATTCTTATTCTTATAAATAAACAAATGGTCCTTAATGATCACAAGCATGAATTTATCAAACTACAGCCTAAACACGTGATTCACCATATTTATGGATGCTACATGTGTATTAGTCAATCCAAACGACACCACGTGAAACTCATAATGTTCATTACAAGTACCGGATGTAGTGATTGGAATAGATAATCTTTTTCGCAGATGCGAAGTTGATGATAACCATGTCGTGGGTCAAATTGCTAGAACCTTGTAAATGATCGAACAAATCCTCCATTTCGAGTTATGGATATCGTTTTCGATTGTCAATTTACCCAGTTCACAGTAATCTATAAATATAAGGAATGATAACACCATAGCTCTTCATGATGACGAGCTAGGTAGAATAAAATCTTTCTCTGACAACTCTCTCAGTTGTACGGTAATTCCTTTAATTTAGATGGTGCTGACGTATAGTGCACAAGCCATAGGTGCAACACCGAGGATACAATCAATACCAAATTCAACTTGCCTTAACGGTAAGTCATCAATAAATACTTACTAAGGTTTCAGATAACAGTAATATCTTTTAATAAATTCATATTAGGTTCTTTCTAGATTATAATATCTATGACTAATTCACAACCAATCACAATATAATTTCAAGTCTAAATGCAGGATATGGTCATCCATCAAGAATTATTTAGATCACCTTTGATAATCAACATCTTATCATTTAGGGGAATTCTACTCGAGTTCCCATCAATTAAGACAATGTCGTCATGTCATAATCAATCAATCCATTCTACTGGCACTATTAACTTTCCAGTTTCATTATCGTCGATAAGATGTGAACTTATCAAAAGTCTAATAATAACTCGTAATCCTTCACAAATTCAAGGATATATGGAGACACAATTACCATCTAAAGAGTAAGGTCAACGCATAATCTATGCGAGAGAATTTCAAATCATATACAGATGAAAACATTTAACGAATATGAATATATCCCATGTTTTCGTAATTTGAGTACGCATTCGAAAGCTCCTCGGATCGTTACCCAGGTCATTCAAATTAAATCAAATCATAAGAAATGATAAGAATGTCAATACATCCAGTCGGGTATCAACACTCGGTAATCAAATACTTTTCCTAAGAATCTCACTACGGGAGAATTGGACAAGAACGGAATATCAATTGTCAAATAAGACAAATTCCACAGATGAGTAAATTCAACTCAGAAGAATAGATAGTACGGGCACATATGTAGGTGTCCCTATCAATATGTCCCTATTTTTCACTTCTTGCAGATCTCATAAAATTTAATCTTCCACAATCTTCAAAGAAAATGTAGTGTTTGTTAATCAGTTTTATGGTGACTACTAATCAGCCTTGCATGGTCCATTCCAAATTGTATGTAGGCGAGCAACTATATACAATTTCAAGATTAACGATGCAATACTCAGTTCGTCAAAATTTTATCATCATGTTTATAATAAAAACATTTTCATGCTTAATTCTTAAATAAGAATCAAGAATAAATTTATAAAGATTTTCTTTGTTATGAAAACAATTAAGTTTTCCAAGGTACTTAATAAACAACTTCATTTTGATAACAATCACTTATAAATCTCACTTTAAATAATCCATATGGTGATGAAAACCTAATTTTCCTCAAGGGATACTGTTTTAACTTATAAAAACAATTAGTGATCTGCAAAAGAGTGATGAAAAGTTGTTCACCAAGAACTAACTACAATATGATAGGAAATGAGCTTAGCCAAATAATCATGAGGTTCATGACCTCGATGGCACTCAGGAATACAAAGAGAATAATCTACAACGTAACTCAATTCGAGATGAGTACTTGTTCAATGGTTGCATCACTAATGCGAACATTAGGATGAAGCAGTAAAGGATAGATAACATCGATACATGTAGGATTTAGCAATCAAAGGTAGTCTTTTCATTAATCACAAACAAGTCAAAATTGTACCGTAACACATTACGTGTCACTATGTCATACAATTCTCAGAACTCGTCCTACCAACTGGTATCTCAGTTAAGTTAGGGATTTTTAAAAGATACCACAATGAATACTAACCTACAAGAGTCAGTAGGTGTCCCACCTGTCCCTGAAGATCCATCGGTCCTAATTCAGAAGACGATTTCTTCAATTTATTTCTTGGACACAGGGCATCCTCGTTAGTGGACAATGGCCTAGGAACAACCCTTAACACGAACCTACAATCATTTAAAACTTAATAATTCAATCACAGGACTTAACGACTTCCTCTTATCAATCTCATATTCCATATGGGTTAAATTTTACTTTATTCAAGTTTTAACCAATTTTTATACTCAATTCGATATCCTACCTTATTTTCCAATACTTTCATCCTTATTCTTTGGCCTTGTAAAGGCAATAAAAGCTCAATATGATCAACACTTAATTTCCAATCCTATAGCTCTTACAACAACAATTATCAAATGAGTCACTAGTATGAAATGACTTGATCATTCAACTAGACTTCTCGGAAAGGTACTAGTGGCATGAGGCTTTTGGGTAATGGTTCCAATGACAGCCTCAAGTGCAACATTCACCCTTTCGATTTCAATTTAAGAATTGGATGACAACGAATCAGATGACATCTTTCTAGGTGGTAATGTTTTGTCAAACTCCACTCTATAAGAAAAGATCGACATGACATCGATATCAGATTTAATCTTGCCAATTCTTCTTCAATATCGCAATCAACTAATATCTACATTTCTACGAATATCAACCATCTGTTGGGATCATAAAGATCCACAACTTGGTTTAGATCTAGGATAGCTAGAATTCCTACGAAAATAGCTTCGATTAATTTACTAGGGGATTTAGGGTTCCTTGTGACAATCTACGTCGTATAAATACCTCGTATAAAAATCAAAATAATCATCAAACAATCATGTAATAAAATTACATCATATATATATATATATATAATCCAAGTTATATATATATTAAAATAACACTTCTCAGTCTGGCCTTGTCGGTAACTCGGGAATTCTTCGGCACCGTTATAGTCAAAAGATTTTTAGACATTTTTAGAAAAATGTTTATAGTTAAAAGATTTTGAAATGTTTTATTCAAAACCTTAGTTTTTAAAAATCTTTCGTTCTCTATAACGAGAGCTCTGATACCAAACTGTAACACCCCCAAATTTATACAACTCAGTACTGCGGAAGACTCGTTGGTGTTACGGGATAGCACATTACTCACATCATAGGCAACGCATAAAAATCGCGTCGTTTAATAATAATAGCATTTCCATTCATAAATATCAAAGTTACATCGGTCCCAAGTCATATTATTTCATACAAAGTTATACAAAGTATTTGAATGGAAATTATAATTTAGGTGCGGGCCATGAATTCTTGTTGTCTTCCCGAGAATTACCTTCAAGTACCTGAGATAAAACATGTTAAAAGAAAAGGTCAGCGATAACGCCGAGTGAATTCATAGAGTTTAATAAAATCCATCAATATAATATCAGTATAAAATTATTACTGAAAATCATTTTGTACAAATCATTTTAATAGGCCATAAAATAGCCAAAGTCATTTTTTATACAAATCCTTATCGAAAATCATTATATAGGCATTTGCCTTAAAAATCATTATACGAGCCAATGTCGTAAAAAAACATCATACAATACATCTTATGACGTTGTATGAAAATAAAAACCGTATATGAATATGGTTACGAAAACCAAAACACAAACATAATATCATTAGTATGACCCCGTATTGCTAGTCAGGCAATACATCGTAATTCAGAGCGTACAGCGGTATTTCGTTAATTTGGATTATTATAAGCCGCATGACATTGTTACCTTACTAAACCAACAACGGGTAGCTAACCCGATACTCAATTTGCCCATCTAAATTAGCGTGTCGTCACAAAGGTCACGCTATGGAAATCTTCTCATACATAAATTCGCTTACAAATCAATGTAGCACGACGGGGATCAACCGTCAAGGCGCGAACTAGGGTGATCGTCCCCAAATAGTACTATTATATGCACAAGCGTCTACCAAATCCCTGTAGTTCACAATTCATGCTAATGGGACTTTTAGTGACATAACCTAACTTTAATAATCCATTTTATTTCAACTATCGGGTCCTTTAATCATTTATCGGGTCATACAATCGGGTCATACAATCATTCGGGTCCAAATCATTAAACCAACAATCGGGACAAATGGTGTCCTATTTTATAAAAACTAACATGTTATCTCCCTCGCGGGTTTATAAAATATTTCATAAAAACATTTAAAAGAGTGTGGGGCTATGAACTCACGTTGATGTGGGAAGGCGGGTTATCGGCAATTCGGACGTACGGTGCGTGCTTCGATCACGGAAACCTAGACAAATAATACTCGTCTTAGACTCATGTCCAATGACTTTATAAAAATAACAATTATGTATACATATGATGATTTTATATATATATGATGATCAAGTGGGTTTACATATTCTCGTTTGCTCATTTTAGTGTTATGTGTCGGTAACGTTTATACTAGTTTACTAGTTTTACCTATTTACGTGTTTTAAGTCCAATAAACTTCTTATAAGTTCTTTAACTTGTATTAATCATATACTTATATTATCAGTATTTACACTTTACATGTTGGGCCCAAATGGTTTAAGCCCAATAATAAGTTCATATGTGTCTTAGTCCATTTTGTTGTATTATTAGTCCAATAACGTTAACTTAGTCCGTTAATGTTCGTATGTTATATAGTTTGGGTTTTATCGGTTTTTACTAATTATACATGTATATATATCAGTATATGAGTTTATAAAAGTTTATATTAGACGGGTCCAACCGTCTAAGTTTTATTTAGCAAAAACGTAAATTTTACGGTAATAGCCGAAAAAGACGTAAAAATCAAGTTTATAGTTTTTATTACTTATAAGTATTATTCCACTATCATTTTTATAATTTATACACTTATTTAACCTTTTACATATTTATATAAATAAAATCCATAAGTTAGTGGGTTTTAACTTTACATTTTATACAATATAATTTTGAGTGCTTATATAATAGTAATAAACATTAATTCTCAAAATCTGATTTTTATTTTCATATTCACCAAAACTGCCATATCTAGATTTCTATATGGAGATAGAAGCTCAAATTTTTATCACATAAACTACATGATATGTGATCTATTTAACTCTCCTATAACTACTATTGAATCAGCATCTAAGTATTTTCTAAAAATCGTCCAAAACAGTGAACTCAGATTTGTACTTTAAACTTGTTTTGATCATATCTCACTCATTACAATGATTCCATTGCATGGCCAACTCTCACATGTGTACAAGACCCATAACTTACTGTAAATTGATTCTACTTCATCATTTTATCAGTCTAACATGTGGTTCTTTACTGTTTTTATACAGCCTACCATTTAAACAAGATTTACCCATTTTACATGTAGTTTGTCCATCTTTTTAAGCATGTTTATCAACACCAAATCCTCACACAATATTTTTAATCATCATTCATCATCATATGCATATACATAAGTAAAAGAAATACAAGATTACATAATCAAAAATAACAAGAAGATGGGGAGAACAATCTTTATACCACCATGATGATGTAGGTTGATCAAAACATGGATTTTGATCACACAACTTGTGATAAATCAAGACCATCTTCAAGACCACCAATCTTCATAAACTCCTTGTGGAAAATCAGCCCTAATACTCCATGAAAACTCCTCCTTGGATGTTATAATCACCACCATTCAAGAGAGCTTCAAGAGGGCATCATCATATGTATGAATAACATAGGATTTTGTGGTTAAATTTTGATCAAATGGGTGTTTATGGTGAGGATATGGACGGCAAGATGAGAGAGTTGTAGGTTGTTTTGCATGGAGTAAAATGAGAGTAGTTTAAGGTGCTAGTGGTTTTGATGGAAAATGGCTTCAAGTTGAAGCTAAAATGGACAAGTGTTGTAACTAGTTAATAAAATGACACCTTATGGTGTGTTGGCTTAGGTTGGACGCCACACACATAGTGGGGTGGGCAAGTGTAAAACTTGTCCCATCCCACTAATTTACGGGTACTCCTCGATTCTAGTTTCCTCGATTTGCGTGCCCTCGGGTCGTTTTACGAAAAACGTTTTTATAAATTATGAATCAACGGCACAAAACGAATCTAATAAAAATTTTCTCATCAAAAACGAAGTTCGAAAACGTAAATACGTAATCCTAAGGTTTCCGGTTTAGTCGTAAAGGACGTTAAAATAAAATCGTAAGTCCTAATCTCTTCTCGTAAATTTGTGAGTTTATGAACTAACACAAATTTAAAACTCCAAAATAATATTCACGGATAAATTTATTTTCTGAAATATCGGACTGTCACCAAAGACGATGTATGTAAACGTAAGCACGTAATGTAGAATCCTCCGGTTTAGACGTAGTCGACGCTACTTCAAGATGTAAATCCAAATTACTTCCCAAAAATAAGTGAGTTCATATTGTAACATTAAAATAATATTTTCAAATAAATATTGAGAATAAAATATCAACCATAAATTGACGGATTGTCACAGCATTTACCCCTAAATAGGATCTTTGTCCTCAAAGATCATCTTACTACTCGCTTCTTATAGAGTTAAAGCCATGTGGGTATTTCCTCCACATTCGGTCTTTTCTCACAAGTGTAATTTATTACAACACGCGAGTTTCATCAAACATAACTACGGGAATAAGATCAGGCTAAATGTTGACTTACTTTCTCTATCCATGATGTTCACGGGTTTCTGATGAATGCAACTTTTCGCCGATCTAAGCTTTATTAAGAAGAATTCAGATTTTCACGTGATAGATATTCCATCAAGTTCGATATTCGAAACATAATTCATGCGGTTCTTGAAGTCCTAAGGTAGATCCAGCTTATATGCCTTTCAAACCAATCCTTTACATCATCTCAATGGTCCCATACAACGGGGACTTATATCCCATGATTTGTCAGATCATTAATTCATTTTTCCAAGGTTAAAAATTTTGGCATAACTTCGCTACCCATCTGGCACTTCAAGATCTATATTTCATATTCACATAACCTCCTGCCCACTATCGGCAGTCAATAATCAAATCCTAATTTCAACAATCATTTCAGGTTACGCGGGTCGAGTATTTGTAAGGTTAGGTTCGCCATCATAGGAAACCTTAAACCTAAAAGACATGTCCAACTCACAGTGGGTGTATGTCGGATGTCTTCATCTCAACTTCTGCTTACAGATGCTCTAATATTTAGATCCTAACAAGATTCGATCTCAAACCTAATACGATGATTATCAATGATAATCTCTCCAAAGGAAAACGATTATACGGTTTATTACCAAAGGTCATTCATTCAAACATAAAATAGCACTTATATTACTTTGTATCGTTACTTTACCTCGTCCCTTCGATTGGGGTGGCACATAGTACTCCCATCAAGGTTCGTTCTCACTGATTTCTGAGCAAATCTCTAGAAATTCGATGCGAAGCGAGGATCTTGATAAAGATGTTCGATACAGGCACACTATGTTTACATAACTCTTTTCCATTTATCATTAACGGGTATGATATTAGCAGATTTGGTCAGTCTGTCAACGATGACCCAAATCGAATCAAATTCAGATGATGACCTTTGCGATAGCTAGACGTTTACTAATGTATGAGGCAATGTATGCCTTCCTAATTTGCCATCAGTACAACTTCTTCTGATAATGATACTTTTAGTCATAAATGACATAAATAGAATACTTATACTTACAAATTCCAACATAACTATATCTCACAATCCTCCATATTTAGACAATCACAAATGGCCTTTTATACATCTAACGCCATCGGCTTCTCAATTTTAATGGTTCATATTTGTCGTGAACCCCTTTTTATTATCTATATTATCCTTTTTATAAGCATCGACTATATTTTAAATTGTTCGACAATTTATTTTGCACAATCATTATTAAGGAACACATCCTAATGGATTCTTTATCCTTTCTATATAATGTGTCAGTATTTACATTCATCTTTCCTGATGAAATAATTATCATGTCTTCAATTTACTCAGAAATTCTTTCTTCACATTTTCTAAGTTTTTAATTTCATCTTAACTATCATTTTTATCCGTTTTACTCAATCCGACGTTTTTAAGCGTTGATAATTATTATAAGTAATTAAATAATAATTAGTTAATTTTTATGAAACGTAAACGTAAAAAAATTTAAATTTCTAGTTCGACCAATTATAATAAAATGTTCAAAATAATTTGAATTTAATTAACAAGATTTTTGTTGATTTATCGAAAATATTTAATAAGATTCGTAAATGTTCGAAAAACCTTTGTTTATACTTTGGTCAAAGTTTTCTTAGTTGAAAAGCAAAAATTCTCATTTCAAATTTCAAGTCATGGTTTAACGGTTTCCTCAATCCCTCTTAGGTTGTCTTGAGGTAAACACAAACATGTACACCTAAACAGACGTTTAGTTAAATGGTTTGTGTATAAGGAATAATCCCTTAAAATCGTTTGTTAAAACATTTGTCAAAATATATTTGCACTTTCTTTTTAGTATAACTCAAAGTCTTATATGACTTCTAACTTTTGAATAGTCAATGTATTCCATTATCTATTATTCACACGGTCAATTATTATAAAGGATTTGGTCTTTAATCACATGTTAAATATTTAAGGTACAGGTTTTTATCGTTCGGCCAATTCAGGACAATCTATAAATAATTATTAACTTCATTCTTATTCTTATAAATAAACAAATGGTCCTTAATGATCACAAGCATGAATTTATCAAATTACAGCCTACACACGTGATTCACCATATTTATGGATGCTACATGTGTATTAGTCAATCCAAACGACACCACGTGAAACTCATAATGTTCATTACAAGTACCGGATGTAGTGATTGGAATAGATAATCTTTTTCGCAGATGCGAAGTTGATGATAACCATGCCGTGGGTCAAATTGCTAGAACCTTGTAAATGATCGAACAAATCCTCCATTTCGAGTTATAGATATCGTTTTCGATTGTCAATTTACCCAGTTCACAGTAATCTATAAATATAAGGAATGATAACACCATAGCTCTTCATGATGACGAGCTAGGTAGAATAAAATCTTTTTCTGACAACTCTCTCAGTTGTACGGTAATTCCTTTAATTTAGATGGTGCTGACGTATAGTGCACAAGCCATAGGTGCAACACCGAGGATATAATCAATACCAAATTCAACTTGCCTTAACGGTGAAAGTCTAGGTAAGTCATCAATAAATACTTACTAAGGTTTCAGATAACAGGAATATCTTTTAATAAATTCATATTAGGTTCTTTCTAGATTATAATATCTATGACTAATTCACAACCAATCACAATATAATTTCAAGTCTAAATGCAGGATATGGTCATCCATCAAGAATTATTTAGATCACCTTTGATAATCAACATCTTATCATTTAGGGGAATTCTACTCGAGTTCCCATCAATTAAGACAATGTCGTCATGTCATAATCAATCAATCCATTCTACTGGCACTATTAACTTTCCAGTTTCATTATCGTCGATAAGATGTAAACTTCTCAAAAGTCTAATAATAACTCGTAATCCTTCACAAATTCAAGGATATATGGAGACACAATTACCATCTAAAGAGTAAGGTCAACGCATAATCTATGCGAGAGAATTTCAAATCATATACAGATGAAAACATTTAACGAATATGAATATATCCCATGTTTTCGTAATTTGAGTACGCATTCGAAAGCTCCTCGGATCGTTACCCAGGTCATTCAAATTAAATCAAATCATAAGAAATGATAAGAATGTCAATACATCCAGTCGGGTATCAACACTCGGTAATCAAATACTTTTCCTAAGAATCTCACTACGGGAGAATTGGACAAGAACGGAATATCAATTGTCAAATAAGACAAATTCCACAGATGAGTAAATTCAACTCAGAAGAATAGATAGTACGGGCACATATGTAGGTGTCCCTATCAATATGTCCCTATTTTTCACTTCTTGCAGATCTCATAAAATTTAATCTTCCACAATCTTCAAAGAAAATGTAGTGTTTGTTAATCAGTTTTATGGTGACTACTAATCAGCCTTGCATGGTCCATTCCAAATTGTATGTAGGCGCGCAACTATATACAATTTGAAGATTAACGATGCAATACTCAGTTCGTCAAAATTTTATCATCATGTTTATAATAAAAACATTTTCATGCTTAATTCTTAAATAAGAATCAAGAATAAATTTATAAAGATTTTCTTTGTTATGAAAACAATTAAGTTTTCCAAGGTACTTAATAAACAACTTCATTTTGATAACAATCACTTATAAATCTCACTTTAAATAATCCATATGGTGATGAAAACCTAATTTTCCTCAAGGGATACTGTTTTAACTTATAAAAACAATTAGTGATCTGCAAAAGAGTGATGAAAAGTTGTTCACCAAGAACTAACTACAATATGATAGGAAATGAGCTTAGCCAAATAATCATGAGGTTCATGACCTCGATGGCACTCAGGAATACAAAGAGAATAATCTACAACGTAACTCAATTCGAGATGAGTACTTGTTCAATGGTTGCATCACTAATGCGAACATTAGGATGAAGTAGTAAAGGATAGATAACATCGATACATGTAGGATTTAGCAATCAAAGGTAGTCTTTTCATTAATCACAAACAAGTCAAAATTGTACCGTAACACATTACGTGTCACTATGTCATACAATTCTCAGAACTCATCCTACCAACTGGTATCTCAGTTAAGTTAGGGATTTTTAAAAGATACCACAATGAATACTAACCTACAAGAGTCATTAGGTGTCCCACCTGTCCCGGAAGATCCATCGGTCCTAATTCAGAAGACGATTTCTTCAATTTATTTCTTGGACACAGGGCATCCTCGTTAGTGGACAATGGCCTAGGAACAACCCTTAACACGAACCTACAATCATTTAAAACCTCATAATTCAATAACAGGACTTAACGACTTCCTCTTATCAATCTCATATTCCATATGGGTTAAATTTTACTTTATTCAAGTTTTAACCAATTTTTATACTCAATTCGATATCCTACCTTATTTTCCAATACTTTCATCCTTATTCTTTGGCCTTGTAAAGGCAATAAAAGCTCAATATGATCAACACTTAATTTCCAATCCTATAGCTCTTACAACAACAATTATCAAATGAGTCACTAGTATGAAATGACTTGATCATTCAACTAGACTTCTCGGAAAGGTACTAGTGGCATGAGGCTTTTGGGTAATGGTTCCAATGACAGCCTCAAGTGCAACATTCACCCTTTCGATTTCAATTTAAGAATTGGATGACAACGAATCAGATGACATCTTTCTAGGTGGTAATGTTTTGTCAAACTCCACTCTATAAGAAAAGATCGACATGACATCGATATCAGATTTAATCTTGCCAATTCTTCTTCAATATCGCAATCAACTAATATCTACATTTCTACGAATATCAACCATCTGTTGGGATCATAAAGATCCACAACTTGGTTTAGATCTAGGATAGCTAGAATTCCTACGAAAATAGCTTCGATTAATTTACTAGGGGATTTAGGGTTCCTTGTGACAATCTACGTCGTATAAATACCTCGTATAAAAATCAAAATAATCATCAAACAATCATGTAATAAAATTACATCATATATATATATATAATCCAAGTTATATATATATTAAAATAACACTTCTCAGTCTGGCCTTGTCGGTAACTCGGGAATTCTTCGGCACCGTTATAGTCAAAAGATTTTTAGACATTTTTAGAAAAATGTTTATAGTTAAAAGATTTTGAAATGTTTTATTCAAAACCTTAGTTTTTAAAAATCTTTCGTTCTCTATAACGAGAGCTCTGATACCAAATTGTAACACCCCCAAATTTATACAACTCAGTACAGCGGAAGACTCGTTGGTGTTACGGGATAGCACATTACTCACATCATAGGCAACGCATAAAAATCGCGTCGTTTAATAATAATAGCATTTCCATTCATAAATATCAAAGTTACATCGGTCCCAAGTCATATTATTTCATACAAAGTTTTACAAAGTATTTGAATGGAAATTATAATTTAGGTGCGGGCCATGAATTCTTGTTGTCTTCCCGAGAATTACCTTCAAGTACCTGAGATAAAACATGTTAAAAGAAAAGGTCAGCGATAACGCCGAGTGAATTCATAGAGTTTAATAAAATCCATCAATATAATATCAGTATAAAATTATTACTGAAAATCATTTTGTACAAATCATTTTAATAGGCCATAAAATAGCCAAAGTCATTTTTTATACAAATCCTTATCGAAAATCATTATATAGGCATTTGCCTTAAAAATCATTATACGAGCCAATGTCGTAAAAAAAACATCATACAATACGTCTTATGACGTTGTATGAAAATAAAAACCGTATATGAATATGGTTACGAAAACCAAAACACAAACATAATATCATTAGTATGACCCCGTATTGCTAGTCAGGCAATACATCGTAATTTAGAGCGTACAGCGGTATTTCGTTAATTTGGATTATTATAAGCCGCATGACATTGTTACCTTACTAAACCAACAACGGGTAGCTAACCCGATACTCAATTTGCCCATCTAAATTAGCGTGTCGTCACAAAGGTCACGCTATGGAAATCTTCTCATACATAAATTCGCTTACAAATCAATGTAGCACGACGGGGATCAACCGTCAAGGCGCGAACTAGGGTGATCGTCCCCAAATAGTACTATTATATGCACAAGCGTCTACCAAATCCCTGTAGTTCACAATTCATGCTAATGGGACTTTTAGTGACATAACCTAACTTTAATAATCCATTTTATTTCAACTATCGGGTCCTTTAATCATTTATCGGGTCATACAATCGGGTCATACAATCATTCGGGTCCAAATCAATAAACCAACAATCGGGACAAATGGTGTCCTATTTTATAAAAACTAACATGTTATCTCCCTCGCGGGTTTATAAAATATTTCATAAAAACATTTAAAAGAGTGTGGGGCTATGAACTCACGTTGATGTGGGAAGGCGGGTTATCGGCAATTCGGACGTACGGTGCGTGCTTCGATCACGAAAACCTAGACAAATAATACTCGTCTTAGACTCATGTCCAATGACTTTATAAAAATAACAATTATGTATACATATGATGATTTTATATATATATGTTGATCAAGTGGGTTTACATATTCTCGTTTGCTCATTTTAGTGTTATGTGTCGGTAACGTTTATATAGTTTACTAGTTTTACCTATTTACGTGTTTTAAGTCCAATAAACTTATTATAAGTTCTTTAACTTGTATTAATCATATACTTATATTATCAGTATTTACACTTTACATGTTGGGCCCAAATGGGTTAAGCCCAATAATAAGTTCATATGTGTCTTAGTCCATTTTGTTGTATTATTAGTCCAATAACGTTAACTTAGTCCGTTAATGTTCGTATGTTATATAGTTCGGGTTTTATCGGTTTTTACTAATTATACATGTATATATATCAGTATATGAGTTTATAAAAGTTTACATTAGACGGGTCCAACCGTCTAAGTTTTATTTAGCAAAAACGTAAATTTTACGGTAATAGCCGAAAAAGACGTAAAAATCAAGTTTATAGTTTTTATTACTTATAAGTATTATTCCACTATCATTTTTATAATTTATACACTTATTTAACCTTTTACATATTTATATAAATAAAATTCATAAGTTAGTGGGTTTTAACTTTACATTTTATACAATATAATTTTGAGTGCTTATATAATAGTAATAAACATTAATTCTCAAAATCTGATTTTTATTTTCATATTCACCAAAACTGCCATATCTAGATTTCTATATGGAGATAGAAGCTCAACTTTTTATCACATAAACTACATGATATGTGATCCATTTAACTCTTCTATAGCTACTGTTGAATCAGCATCTAAGTATTTTCTAAAAATCGTCCAAAACAGTGAACTCAGATTTGTACTTTAAACTTGTTTTGATCATATCTCACTCATTACAATGATTCCATTGCATGGCCAACTCTCACATGTGTACAAGACCCATAACTTACTGTAAATTGATTCTACTTCATCATTTTATCAGTCTAACATGTGGTTCTTTACTGTTTTTATACAGCCTACCATTTAAACAAGATTTACCCATTTTACATGTAGTTTGTCCATCTTTTTAAGCATGTTTATCAACACCAAATCCTCACACAATATTTTTAATCATCATTCATCATCATATGCATATACATAAGTAAAAGAAATACAATATTACATAATCAAAAATAACAAGAAGATGGGGAGAACAATCTTTATACCACCATGATGATGTAGGTTGATCAAAACATGGATTTTGATCACACAACTTGTGATAAATCAAGACCATCTTCAAGACCACCAATCTTCATAAACTCCTTGTGGAAAATCAGCCCTAATACTCCATGGAAACTCCTCCTTGGATGTTATAATCACCACCATTCAAGAGAGCTTTAAGAGGACATCATCATATGTATGAATAACATAGGATTTTGTGGTTAAATTTTGATCAAATGGGTGTTTATAGTGAGGATATGGACGGCAAGATGAGAGGGGATGAGAGAGTTGTAGGTTGTTTTGCATGGAGTAAAATGAGAGTAGTTTAAGGTGCTAGTGGTTTTGATGGAAAATGGCTTCAAGTTGAAGCTAAAATGGACAAGTGTTGTAACTAGTTAATAAAATGACACCTTATGGTGTGTTGGCTTAGGTTGGACGCCACACACATAGTGGGGTGGGCAAGTGTAAAACTTGTCCCATCCCACTAATTTACGGGTACTCCTCGATTCTAGTTTCCTCGATTTGCGTGCCCTCGGGTCGTTTTACGAAAAACATTTTTATAAATTATGAATCAACGGCACAAAACGAATCTAATAAAAATTGTCTCATCAAAAACGGAGTTCGAAAACGTAAATACGTAATCCTAAGGTTTCCGGTTTAGTCGTAAAGGACGTTAAAATAAAATCGTAAGTCCTAATCTCTTCTCGTAAATTTGTGAGTTTATGAACTAACACAAATTTAAAACTCCAAAATAATATTCACGGATAAATTTATTTTCTGAAATATCGGACTGTCACCAAAGACGGTGTATGTAAACGTAAGCACGTAACGTAGAATCCTCCGGTTTAGACGTAGTCGACGCTACTTCAAGATGTAAATCCAAATTACTTCCCAAAAATAAGTGAGTTCATATTGTAACATTAAAATAATGTTTTCAAATAAATATTGAGAATAAAAGATCAACCATAAATTGACGGATTGTCACAACAACGACATGATACTGGTACAAATTTATGTTGATGATATAATTTTTGCTACCACTAATCAAAGAATGTCTGACCATTTTGAGAAAATCATGTCCACACGCTTTAAGATGTCGATGATGGGAAAATTTTCATTTATCTTAGGGTTGCAAATTTCTCTAAATCCCAGAGGCATCTTTATTAATCAATCCAAATATGCTCTTGAATCTTTAAAAAAGTATCATTTTGAAAATCGTGACCCCGTGGATACTCCAGTGGTGGAGAGATCCAAGTTAGATGCGGATAGGAATGGGATTGTTTTCAATCCTAAACTTTACCGTGGAATGATCGGCACCCTTCTCTATCTGACTGCTAGCAGACCTGATTTGCAATTTGTTATATGCATGTGTGCCCGGTACCAGGCTCAGCCTACCAAAAAGCACTTACATGTCGTGAAAAGGATCTTTCGGTATCTTAAAGAAACACTTCATCGTGGTCTGTGGTATCCGAAGGATTCCTCTATTGCACTAGTATCATATGTAGATACGGGTTATGCTGGGTGTCAAGATACTAGACGTAGCACTTCTGGTAGTGTGAAACTTCTTGGAGATAGACTGATTAGTTGGGCATCCAAAAGGCAGAAAAGCGCTGTTATATCAAGTACAGAGGCTGAATACATTGTTATGTCCGGTTGTTGTGCTCAAGTTCTATGGATGAGATAACAATTAACTGACTATGGTCTTGGATTCAACAAAATTCCGATGTACTGTGACAATAAAAGCGCCATTGCCCTTTGCTGCAACTACGTTCAACACTCCCGAGCGAAGCATATTGACATTCGCTACCATTTCATCAAAGAGCAAGTGGAAAATGGAGTAATCGAACTGTATTTTGTCAACACTGAGTATCAGCTGGCGGATATATTCACAAAGGCCTTAGATCGAGGACGTATCGAGTTTTTGATCGAAAAGATGGGCATGAAATCATTCTCAACAGCAACACTTAAGGAGTTGGCATAAAAATCTGCTGAATAGTGGTGGTAAACTATTCTTGAGTATCCTTTTATCGTGATCATGTATATTATCGTACATATTTAAACCATCAAAAGAAAATTACAAAAAATATAAAACATACAAAAACCATAAAAAATATAAATTCAAGAAAATCAAAAAATATTTTTCATTTTAAATCGGGCATGTCTTTTAGTACGGTAATATTTACGGCCTTAGAAAATTTGACTAAAATTGACACGGCGCCATAAATAGAGTCCGTATAAAAGTTTTACATATTTTAAAACATGCCGAAATGGCTTGTAGTTATTTCTGACTGCAACCCGCTTTTCGCATTAAAGTCACGTATTTCCTTGGAAAACGTTGGCTCATAACGGGAATTAATTTTCTCGGTATGATTTACTTTAAAATCATACAAGGGATCAAGTTTACGTTATAACTTGGTCTAACACAAATTCGTGTACGTTTCAGTGCACTTATTTGTAAAAATAAGAGAAATTTTATTGCCACCAGAATCGTTTCACAAACATAAAACCGGCAAATGTCTTCAAAGGTATTTGCCTCCTTAAACAACGACTACAGCTCTTTAAATCGAAAACGGGTCTGTGTTTAAGGCGGAGCAAATATTAAATCGTTCTCAAAAGAAAATCGGTCTTCAAAAGGTTTCAAGCAAAATTAAACGGTTTTCATGGTATCGGATACCTTTAGTGCTATGTGATCTAAGTGTTATTAGGATATGTTGCTTGTGTGTCGGGTATGCCTTAATTGCTTATTATTAATGGTGAGTAGTTAACAATCGTTAAGGTTTCTATGTTTAGGTTTTAAACTAATGGAAAAGAAATGAGGAATAAACTTGGAGGGGGTAAATGCAAACTTAGTAAACATTTTGACTTTTGTCAAACCCTACCCCCGTCTCATTTTCTCGTCACACACAAAAACACATATATACCCTTAATTCTTCTTAGCCACCATTGATAAACCTTCACACATTTGATTCATCAAGATCTAGGATTGAATCTGCTCATTTGTATAAAACGTGTGTATTATATCTTGCTCTATATTCCCTTGATTATTCAACCCCGATAATCATCTATTGATTTTTAGGGTTCGTTTGACTTTGGTTTACAATCAGTGATATTAGATGGTGTGTTTCGATCCCCTAGGGCTGATAAACATTGGACTTGATCTAGACTTGGTTAAAAACGCTCATACATAGTATATCTTTCGAAACCCAGTTTTTTTTTTCTTGTTAAATCCGCCACTTTGCGGAATCTTGCACATGGGCTTATTACGGAATCATGGTACCTTGCATAGTTGCGGAATCATGTCAACTGTTTGGTTGCGGAATCATGTCAACTGATTGATTGCAGAATCATGACAATTTCTTGGTTGCGGAATTATATCAAATGCTTGGTTGTGGAATTATATCAAATACTTGATTGCGGAATTATGTCAAAGGTTTGATTGCGAAAATATATATGGGTGAAAGTTGCGGAATCATGTCACTTGTTTAGTTGCGGAATCATGCCACTTGTTTAGTTGCGGAATCATGCCACTTGTTTAGTTGCAGAATCATGCCACTTGTTTCGTTGCGGAATCATGTCCACTTTATTGTTGCGGAATCGTGTTCACTTTTTAGTTGCGGAATTAGGTCCATTTTATAGTTGCGGAATCATGTCATTGATCTGGTTGCGGAATTATGACTAAATATGGTTGTGGAATTATGACTAAATATGGTTGCGGAATTATGAGAGAATATGATTGCAGAATTATACACCTCGACAGATTGCGGAATTATGTACTTTATAAGATTGCGAAATCATAACTTAGGAGATTGTGGAATCATTTGATTATTGTGTTTGCGTAATCATGTAGTTTGCGTTTGAGGAATCATATAATTCCATTTTTGCTAATTAGGGTAATGTTATCAAGTATTGTCCACATTGCAACTTTAAATTAGTCATTGGTTAAGATTATAACTACAGCTCTAATACATTCGTCTTAGATGATTTCTCGGGTTATTTGAGGAATTAATTAGGATAGGGCCATTAAAACGAAACCAAGATTTTTGGTATAACTTAATTTTTTTCTCATAAGAATACTTGAAAGGTTTCTTATTACAAAAATTCATCTTATCTAATAAGTTGATATTTTTGTAAACAAAAGAGATAAAATTACTTATTCCATATCTCGTGTCTTGTATCCAGGCCATGGAAGAAACTGCATCACCTTTGCCAAATCCTACGTTCAAACCTACTGAGGTTTTGGTTATTCTAACACCTACTAGGGTTTTGGTTACGCCAACACCTACTGAGGTTGAGGTTTTGCCAACACATACTGAGGTTGAAGTTTTGCCATCACCTACTGAGGTGATAGTTATGCCAAGGCTTACTGAGGTGGTGGTTGAACTTAATCGTCCTTTTTTCACTATTTCTCCCACAGAAGTAGTGGTAATGACTACCAGGAAACCCAAATCCTCGGGGAACTTACTCTAAGCCGTCATGTTTTTAGAATAAAATGTTTGTGTTATACCATGTGTTTAAGATTTAATCTGAATGTATGTTTGTATTTCATATGAAGTTTGTTTGTATTATCTTGCTATTTTTTTTATAAAATATGGTGACATTTGTTGTGATATATTTCCTATGCTATGGATTTATATGAATAATGAGATGTATATGTTCGTATATATCAATTGTGTATGTATTATCTTAAGCAGGAATTATGTCGATTACCAAAGAACAACAAAAAATACTTGATGAAGCACTTGTCCCAAAAGGAGAACGATTTCCATTCGTAGAGAACAATTTCAGACTAAGGGAAGATTTTGATCCACCTCAATCCACATTCAAATTAGCAATGGATCTTCTCGACAACTCACCAATCAGCAAAATTCTAAGGTCCACAACATCAGTTCTAAAAATATACTTGCATGAATTCTGGAAATCAGCGGTTTCCACCTCAGTCAGTACGATTGACTTCACCCTAGATCGTCAAGGAATGACACTTAGTCTCGATCTTTTTCGAACTATATTGGGCTTCCCTCTTACTGCCAGTGGTGAGAAGTATGCTACCCCTCCTACTAAGGAACAACTGATCGAGCTGATAACATACCTTGGGTATGATGGCAAATTATCCACCCTGTCTTCATTTCATACATCACATATTGGGCAACCTTGGAAAGCAATAATTAGCATCATCACTCAATGTTTTTCTGCAAAGTCAAGGGGAGCAGACACGTTTAGACCCCCTCAAGATTCTATCCTCTGGGGGATTTACAATGGTTAGCAAATTGATTATGGTAGCCTTATCTGGGAAGAATTTTACTTTCAAGGCTTCAAAAACAACAAAAGGAAGTCTAATCATCTGATCTTTCCAAGATTCACAAAGCTCATCATAGATCATTTCATGAAAGCAAACCACTCAACCATTAGTCGACGTGGATATTTTTCTTACCACACTGAAGATCATGATTACATTTTGGACCACATGAAACAAGAAGGACCCAAAACAGTGGGTAAATATAAGAAGGTTCCCGCTTTTATTCCAGAATGCATGTTGAATGATGGTGTTAAGGACAGTGACGCATATCGTGAAGTCTTGAGATAAATTGAAATTCAGAGGAAAAGAGTTGCATCTAGAGATTTTTCTGACCTATCTAAAGGAAAAAGGAGGAAGAGATCATCTAAACAGATTGAGTCAAAGACACCTGCAAAGAAGGCAAAGAAAGATAAAGGTAAAGAGGCACTTGTTGATGAAAATGAACCAACTCCAGAAAATATATCTCAAGCCAAACAACAACGACTCATCCTTAGGAAAAGCAAAAAGGAGGCTCTCGTGAAATCCAAGGGTTCCGGTTCCAAACCAGCAGACGACTTAGATGAATTTGGTGAACCTGATGAAGACACCCATCTTTTTGATACAGTTACTACTACAACTGAGGAAGAACAAACCCAAGTAATCACAAGCCTTGAAACCTATCAAGACCCTAATGATGAACATATTGAACCGTTCAGCTTTGAAACCAGTGAGTATACTGAGGGGAGTGGTGGCAGTGACAACACAGAGATAGAAGCACTATACCATGATGCCAATATCACCACATCATTACCAGAAGCAACCAGCACTTTGATCACAGAGGATGCTCATACGACTCTCATTCCAGCAACTCAAGTCCAAAGTAAGTCCACTTCTGCTCCTGACGATTTTAGGCAATATCTTAACCTGGATGCGGGAGATACTGAAGTAACAAATATTGATCCCTCGTCGAATGAAAATATGGTGGATGTCCCTATTACTACAACTACAACTAGTACCATTCCACCATTCATTCCTCCAGTAATCAGTACTGTCATCACACCATCTCCCATCACCCAACAGACACCTCCTCCACCACCAACTCTCAGCACTGTTGTGACTACCGTTTCCCCGGTTGAACCTACCATCCAACAACCAGTATCAACCACCGCCCCATAATCTGTATCATCCACAACCCCTCTAACACTTGTGGCTACACCTCTTCCATCAACTACAGTACAACAAGTACCATCCACCTCCATTCCATTTCTTTCAGCCAATGATCCACTAATTTAGCACCTCCAAAAATAATTGGAGGATCAGGCAAAACAGATTGATTTACTGAAGGGAATGATAACTCCTATTGATACACGTGCATTCAAAGCACAGAAACGTGATGACTCCAAACTTCAAGATACATACACAAGCGTCTTAAAACTTCGAAAGCAGCACAAAGAGTTTATTGAAGAAAAGGAAGCACGTGACAAAGAAAATGCTGCATTCCTTGATTCCATAAATGATAATATGACCACCATCATTCAACGTGAAGTAAAGTCATATGTCAACCAAGAGCTACCAAATCTATTCACTTCCGGTTTATCTAATCTTCAATGGATGCAATTGTTGCAAACCCGACTGAACAATCTCGGGTCTGATAAATCGAAGACAAAAAGAAAACTTTTGCAATATCTCAACAAGGCCATCATTGAAGATACACCTGAACATGACTCTAATGACTCTGAACAGCCTGAAACTAAGGATGAGGAAGTCAATGATGAAGATAAAGAAGAGAATGATGAGGAGGAAGAAGATGAAGAGGAGGAAGAGGATGAGGATGAAGAAGAGGAAGAGGACGAGGACGAAGAGGATGAGGATGACAGGGAGGACGAGGACGAGGATGAAGATACTGATGGGGATGAGGATGATGATGATGATGATGATGACAGTGATGGGAATGGAATTGGAAAGGGTGATAAGATTGATAATACGGGTAAAAGTGGTGATGAGTCTAACAAGGGTAAAGGTGATAAGGAAACTGAGAAAGGTGATGAGGAAGAAGAAGAAAGCATTGCTGGAACAAAAGAAAAGACTGTGGATGCTACTGTCTCAGAACCTCAAAATATAGACACAGGTATGTCTACTAAACCGGATTCTACTACTGTCTCTCTTATAGAACATGTAGAACCTATGCATGAAGACGAACCCACAGTGTCTATGCCTGAAGATGAAATTCCGGTGTCAGAAGCACAACCATCCACACCTCCTGTAGATCAGCATTATTCCAACATGGAAGTCGAGGACTTAAATGTACCAGAACCGACTTTTGTTGATCTCTTATGATAGACGCGAGTGTACAGGAGCACCTCTAGCTTACCAATGCAGCTCCACAACATCCTTTCGATTCAGCAACAGAGATCGAGCTTACTAACTTCCTCAACAATCCAATCGATTTCTTAGCTTTCTTAAGGCACACTCATGGGAAATCCACAATGACTCTGGATCTTCTCAGAATGACAGCCGCAGATGTGAATTTCTTTGACTCAATGAAGATCAGCAACAATGAGGCTAAATATCACATCAATGAGCTTGCGAAGGCCATGAAAGCAACGACTGCCGGGATTCAGACTCTAGTATTACAGCCTCTCACACCTACAGTCATTGCCGGTTCTACGACTATTCCTATGGAACATTTTGTATGTCATGATCTCGAGTATCAAGAAAACGGTGCAAAGAAATACGCTACATCACTTACCATGGTCAAGGCTAAAAATCTAGAGAATGTACCTTAGATTGAAGACAAAGTACCTGATGCTATCTGGCGAAGAGAGTTGTTAGAATTCTATGACCCCTACGCGGCACTTGGAGTTTCTCATTGGAATTCAAAGAAGAGATTAGCGTGCAACCACTTCAATAAAGAAAAACCCGGGTCTCTTATTGATGAGATGGCTTTTATACATGATCTCATCGTTCTTTTCAGGCTTTAAATGCATTAAAATGTCATATATATGCTTGTATTTGTTTACTTGTGTGTTTTAGGTATGGATATCGTGAAAAAGACAAAAGATCATAAGAAACAAGGAAAAACAGACACAAGAAACGAAGCCGTACAAAAAACCGGGCCCTAGTTCATGATTTATCCAAGAAAAACCCTTAAAGACTTGAAGATGTACAAGATTGATCCTCAAAATATGAAGAAATGACACTTAAAACCCTTGTATATTCATAATTACAAGTTTGGTCCCTTAATTTTGTCAAAATTACAAAATGGTCCTTCAACTTTGAAGAAATGGCAAGTTTAGTCCCTCAACAATTCTAAATTGTCAATTATGGTCCCTCATGAAGTCAAAGATACAATGAAGACCTTTAAAGATCAAGAATGTCCAAGATCAGTCCTCAAACTATGCAAAAACGACAAAAACAACCCTTGAAATACTTTTGCCAAAGTTTTGGGGCAAAAGTGAGAACTTTGTAACTTCAATAACAAAGAAAACCAAGTTTAGTTGGCTGAAAACACGTTTTACCATCTTTCTGAAAACACAAGGGCCAAAGTTGGGCATTTGAAACATTTAAAAAAGAAATGCGCCAAACAAATCCCACTCCACCAAAAACGGATCAAAGGGAACACTATTCATGTTCATCCCACCCAGATTTTACTTTTACTAAACAAAGGGTAATTTACAATTACCTTGAATTACGAATTATTCACACACATATACCTCCTTGGGAAACGAACTTTCACCTTTGGGTCATTAGTGTTTGATTTTCCTAAGTCATCACTTAATACTTTCCGCTTTTACGCCTTTTTCCTAAAAGGTCGTATTTTACCACAATCATTTTGGCGCCGCTGCCGGGGAGGTGTGTCGTGATTAATTTTTCTTGTTGTTTTTAATATTAACCATAAATAGTATTTGTATTAGTAGAAATCTACTAATACGTATTATCGGTTTTTTCGTTTTCTTATGAAATTATTATTACTAAATTGTATTAAGTATCACAATCAATCCAAAATATCTCCAAAAGTGTGAAAACACAACCTTAATTAGGATTTGATCTCCTAATTATTGTATTCGAATCTCAAACAAAAAGAAAAAGGCAAAAATAGATAAATACTTTCGTGAAGATCGATTTTGAAAAATACAAACTATAAGGTGGGTATAAGGCGGGTATTATAAAATATACCCTAA
Organism: Glebionis coronaria; assembly: GCA_025667525.1. Taxonomy (NCBI): domain Eukaryota; kingdom Viridiplantae; phylum Streptophyta; class Magnoliopsida; order Asterales; family Asteraceae; genus Glebionis; species Glebionis coronaria. The sequence goes on along the minus strand of CM046879.1, from coordinate 107,361,969 downwards.
GGAAAAGGCTCTTAAGTGCTTCGCGCCGCCTCGTTTCCCCGCTTTCTTGTGAGTATTTTGAAATTGAAGGCTAATCGAGGGTTTTGCCGCCCAAAGTATTATTACGTATCATATATATTTGCTTGGTTTCTTTGTGATTAAACCCTCTTGAACAATTTGGTTTTCACCAAAGTTCTAAAGTCATTCGAAGGCGTTCACTCCACGTGATCGTTTTCATTCTTTTGAGGCTTTTTTAATCAAGAGTTTGATTCGAGGAGAGCTTTGGTAGATTGTTGTCTACGAAGATACACCAAAATCAAAAAAAAATTAAAAACAATCGAAAACACAAAAAAAAATAAAAATTCACAAAACACCCAAAAAGAATCTTCTTTGCTCACCTCCCATTCTACGTGAAGTTTATGCTAACTCGTAGTCAAGCAAAACGAGCTCGTAAACGTCGTCAAAATCAAGGAAATCAAGAGACGTTGATTGAAGAACAAACTCCAATTGTTGAACCTATTGTAGAACAAGAATTCGTCATGGCTAATCGTACTATGATAGAGTTGCTTCAAGCAACCACCGAGGGTTTTGGAGAGGCCATTGTAATTCCCGCTATCCTTGCGGAGAATTTCGAGATTAAGACGGGTTTAATGTCGATGTTGCAAGCAAATAAGTTTAGAGGTCATGAGAAAGACAACCCGCATTATCACATAAGGAATTTTAATCTCTCACCGCAACTAGCAAGTTTAAGGATGTTCCACATGACGTCATTAAGATGATGTTGTTTCCATACTCGTTAGATGGACCCGCTAAAATTTGGCTCGAGAAAGAACCACCAAATTCGATTTTGACATGGGGTGATCTCATTTCTAAGTTTGTGAACAAATTTTTTCCACCATCTAAAACAACACATTTGAAAAATGAGATTTCAAGATTTGTACAACGAAATAATGAGAGTTTTTCAATGGCATGGGAACGATTTAAGGAAATGTTACATGAATGTCCACACCATGATTTTTCGGAATTGCATCAAGTTGATACCTTTTATAATAGGCTTAATGATCATGAACGAGATTATTTGAATGCCGCCGCGGGTGGTAATTTTTTGTGCAAAACGACCGATGAAGCTTTAAAGATTATCGAGAATAGATCTAAGGTTTATAACCCTCGTAACACATCGAGTGTTGCCAATATAGGTTCGTCATCGTCGTCATCGTCTCGTAGCATTAATGCCTTACATGATGAAGCTAATGAGGAAAATCGTTTTTTCGATAGGTTTTCAAATCTTATAACTCATTGGAAAGCACAAGATGCTTTGAACTCCGCTTCGGTTAAAGCGGTTGATAAGAGTTGTTTGTCTTGTGGTGGAGCTCATGATCTTTCCAAGTGCATTACCGCCGGTGGTAACACTTCGAGTGCTTACGTAGCAACGGGAACTTATAACCAAAACGGCCAAGGTTCCCGCCCAAATCAAGCTCCACCAAATCAAAATGTTAATAACTATCAAAACAACAACCAAAATGGTGGTTATCAGGGCAATTCACGTAACTACAACAAAGGGAATTATCAAAGTGGGAATGGACAAGTTGAAAATCAAAACCAAAACCAAAACCGTGATTTTCAAAACACTACACAAGGTTTTCAAAATGCTCATACTAAAAATATTCAAGGAGAATTTTTGGATTATGCTAAAGCAAATGATGCTAAATTTGATAATATGCAACGTGAGATGATTAGCTTAAGATCCGAGTTGAAAAACGAACTTAAAAACGAACTTGCTAATGAACTTAAGACTCATGCTAATAAAATGGAAGGAAACGTTCAACGTCTTCAACAAAATCAACAAAATATGGAACAAGGACAACATGAGATTAAGCAAGAATTGTTAAAAGCGGATTTAAGGAAATCAAAATTTGAGGACCGAATGGCAAAAATGTTTGAAGCAGTCATGTGTAAACCCTCTTCCTCGGGTGGTCTTCCTAGTGATACCATTGCAAACCCGAAGGGAGAAATAAAGGTTATTACTACACGAAGTGGTAAAACTTTCAAGGAACCAATCTCTCGTTCAAGTACTTCTACGGAGAAGGAAATCGAGAAAGAGCCCGAGGTGATGGTCGAAAAGGAGCATATTACAAGCCCACGAAGTACCACTCAAACCACACCTACAGTTGAACCAATACCAATCATGGAACCCGAGATTCCAAGGCCGTTGCCTAATGTCCAACCCACACCACCCTTACCTTACCCTTCGAGACGAAACAAAGAGAAATTGCAAGAACGTAACAAACAACAAATCGAGATTTTTATAAAAATATTTCAACAAATTCATTTTGATGTAAGTTTAGCCACGCGTTGTTATATATGCCTAGTTTTGCTTCCACTTTTAAAAGTATGATGAGCGATAAGGAAAAGCTTTCAAAGCTTGCTAATTGTTCTTCGGTTTATCTTAACCGCATACTGGAAAAAGTTGGTGACCCCGGAAAGTTTCTCATTCCTTGTGACATACAAGATACGAAAGAATGCCTCGCCTTGGCCGATCTTGGTGCGAGCATTAATTTGATGCCATTTTCCATTTGGAAATCGCTTTCGCTTCCGGCTCTTACTTCTTCGAACATGTCTATCGAGATGGCCGATCATTCTACGATTTTAGCATGTGGAGTAGCCGAGGATGTTTTCGTGAAAGTGGGGAAGTTCTACTATCCCGTTGATTTTATAGTAGTTGACATCCCCGCGGATCCTCAAGCTCCTCTAATTTTAGGTTGTCTATTTTTAGACACCTCGAGATCGCTTATCGACGTTCATGCAAGAACTATTACTTTGAGATTCAACGAAGAGGAACTTGTTATAAACGCTACTCAAAACTCAAAACCTTCTCATGTTTATGCAATCGCTACCATCAATCACATTGACTTAGTTGATGTGGTTTGCGATGAGTTTTCACAAGAAGTGTTAGGTTTTTCCGATAGTTCGTCAAGTGGCAATCCCACTATTTTGGATCCGATTCTTGCTAATTCTACACCAAATCTCACTCCATTCCAAGGAGGCAATTTTACTTCAAATGAAATCGACAATGAAGATGAGGTGATTATTAGTTATGATACTTCTATTCCACCATTTCTTCCGCCGATGGAAGTTATGAGTGTTGAGCAAAAATCTTCAATCGAGGAACCACCTATCCTTGAATTGAAAGATCTTCCATCTCACCTTGAATACGCATTCTTGGAAGGTGATGACAAGTTGCCAGTTATTATTGCAAAGTTCTTGCTAATGATGAAAAAACCGAGCTCTTGAAAGTTCTTAAAGCTCATAAAGGGGCAATTGTGTGGAAAATTTCTGACATTAAGGGTATTGACCAAAAATTTTATACTCACAAGATTTTAATGGAGGAGGACTACAAACCCGCAATTCAAAGTCAAAGAAGGGTAAACCCCAAAATTCACGATGTCATAAGAAAGGAAGTTTTAAAACTTCTTGACGCGGGAATGATTTATCCTATCTCCGATAGCCCATAGGTGAGCCCAATCCATTGTGTCCCTAAAAAGGGAGGAATGACCATTGTGCCCAATGAAAACAGCGAGTTAATTCCCACTCGTGTTGTGACCGGTTGGAGGGTGTGTATTGAATACTGAAAGTTAAATGACGCCACTCGTAAAGACCACTCTCCTTTGCCCTTCATGGATCAAATGTTGAAGCGACTCGCGGGAAATGAATTCTATTGCTTTTTAGATGGTTTTTTTGGTTACTTTCAAATCCCTATCGACTCTCGTGATCAAGAGAAGACTATGTTTACGTGTCCTTATGGAACGTTTGCTTAACGTAGGATGCCTTTCAGACTTTGTAATGCATCGGGTACGTTTCAACGGTGTATGATGGCTATTTTTCATGATATGATCGAGAAGTCGATGGAAGTGTTTATGGATGACTTTTCGGTGTTTGTCAATTCGTTCACGTCGTGTTTATCTAATCTCGAGCAAATGTTAAAACGTTGTGAAGAAACCAATCTTGTGCTTAATTGGGAAAAATGTCATTTCATGTGTAAAAAAAGAATCGTCTTAGGACATAAGGTCTCGAAAGCGGGGATTGAGGTCGATAAAGCTAAGGTAGACGTCATCGCCAAGTTACCTCATCCCAAAACCGTTAAGGGAGTTAGGAGTTTCCTAGGCCACGTGGTATTTTATCGTCGTTACATCAAAGACTTTTCGAAAATCTCTCGACCTATGACACACCTTCTCGAGAAGGATGCTCCTTTTAACTTCAATGAGGATTGTGTTAGAGCTTTCAAAACTCTCAAAAGGAAACTTATCGAAGCTCCCATTCTTGTTGCTCCTAATTGGGAATTACCCTTTGACATCATGTGCGATGCAAGTAATTATGCTATAGGGGCCGTCTTAGGGCAACGCTATGAAAAGCATTTCTGTCCTATCCATTATGCTAGTAAGACAATGACCGAGGCTCAATTAAAATACACCACAATGGAAAAGGAATTCCTTGCCGTGGTCTATGCTTTTGAGAAGTTCCGACCTTATCTCGTCTTGACTAAAAGCATCGTGTATACCGACCATTCGGCTATCAAGTATCTCTTAGCTAAGCAAGATGCTAAACCGAGATTGCTTCGTTGGATGCTCCTCCTCCAAGATTTTGATGTCACCGTGCTGGACAAAAAAGGAGCCGAGATCTAGCGGCCGATCATCTCTCTCGTCTAGAAGATCCTCACCAAGATGTTTTCGAGAACAAGGAAATCACCGAAACATTTCCTCTCGAGACTCTCGGTGTAGTGAATTCCAAAGACACCACCCCATGGTTTGCCGACATTGCAAATTACCATGCGGTAAATTTCATAATCAAGGGTATGACGACACAACAAAAGCGAAAATTCTTTCCTGACGTCAAGTTCTATTTTTGGGACGACCCTTATCTCTTTCGGGTTTATGCGGATCAACTCGTTCGACATTGTGTTTTTGGTGCCGAAGCTTCAAACATCCTTAGAGCTTGTCACGAGGGACCCACGGGTGGTCACCACGGTGCTAATCTCACGGCTAAGAAAGTGTTCGATGCCGGCTTCTTTTGGCCTTCTATCTATCGTGATGCACACGCACTTGTGAAGTCGTGTGATTCGTGCCAACGTCAAGGAAAATCGTCTCAACGTGATGAAATGCCGCAAAACATAATTCAAGTGGGTGAGATTTTCGACATTTGGGGCATAGACTTTATGGGGTCGTTACCATCGTCTCATGGTAACAAGTATATCCTCGTCGCGGTCGATTACCTTTCTAAGTGGGTGGAAGCTAAGGCTTTACCTACTAATGATGCTCGTGTGGTAGTGAAGTTTTTGAAGCAACTATTCTCTCGGTTCGGAACCCCTCGTGCTATTATAAGCGCTCGTGGAACCCATTTTTGTAATGACCAATTCGAGAAGGTCTTAAAGAAATATGGAGTTACTTGTCGTCTTTCTACGGCTTATCACCCGCAAACGAGTGGGCAAGTCGAGGTTTCGAACCGAGCTTTGAAGAGGATTTTAGAGAGGTCGATTGGAGAAAACCGTGCTTCATGGTCCGACAAACTCGATGACGCTTTATGGGCCTTTAGGACCGCTTATAAGACACCTTTCGGTTGTACTCTTTATAAGTTAGTCTATGGGAAGAATTGTCATTTGCCCATTGAATTGGAGCATAAGGCATATTGGGCCCTTAAGCATGCAAACTTTGACTTGAAGATTGCGGGAGATCACCGGAAAATACAATTGAATGAATTGGATGAACTAAGAGACAATGCTTATGAAAATTTATTGATTTTCAAAGAAAAAACTAAAAGGTTTCATGATGCGAAGATTAAAAACCGGGTTTTTAACGTTGGTGATCAAGTGTTACTTTTTAACTCTAGACTAAAGATATTTTCCAGGAAATTGAAATCTCGTTGGTCGGGTCCTTTCACCATTACACAAGTGTTTCCTTATGGGACCATCGAGCTAGCTCAAGATGATGGTCCTAACTTCAAGGTGAATGGACATAGGCTTAAGCACTACTTTGGTGGGGAAATTCCTTCAATGGATGACCTCGACCAAGTCACCTTCCCGAATGATAATTATCATTGAGGGGATCGAGTCGATCTCATGACTCGGTAATAAAAAAACGAGGTGCCTCGTGGGGGAAATCCCATGTTTATCTTTTATGCTTTCTAATAAATAATGAGAGGGGATTTGTGCCCTTCCAACTCGTTGTCTCGTGGTTGTTTATGATTGTGTTATCTAGATTATCATCATCATCTACGATTGAAGACTCTCGTGTTCGTTTACATGAGCCTCCATCGTTTGCTTGAAGAAGTTTTTCACGAATCCATGACATATCCTTTATTGTTCTAACAATTATCTTTTAGCATAATTAATAAACGGCTTTAGATATATTGTTGATCACCCTTTCCATGCTAGATCCTTAGCATTCGACTCTTCGTCTCTAGTATGGGGGTGCTCCACCTTTAGACTCGAAACATTGAGGACAATGTTTAATTTTAGTATGGGGGAGAGGTGAATAGATACTTGCTTTGCTACGCCCTCACGTTTTCCAACTTTCAACGTTTTGTTGCTAATAAGGCTAAAAATGGCCAAATTTTAAAAATTTTCTTAGTTTTAATAAGTGTTTTAAGACACGAATGTATATTTTCTGATGGGTAGAATAAGATCTAATGTTTGACTTGATAGGCATTTGGAGCCCTTTACATTCCTTAACCCGCTCAATTCAAGTTTTGCTAGACTTTTATATAGGGACCTTTAAAACGCGAAAGTCTTAGCTCATTCGGGTTAAGAACAAGAACTTTTCACAAGTTCCTATAATTGATCCTAGAAAGTCACTTATCAAGGGAACTATAAAATGCATTCTCTAAACTTGAAAAAGTCCAAGAAAGTGCAAGATCCTATAGGTGGCTTGAAAACCCAAAACTTCGATTTGATATAGTCTTAATGAAAGCTAATCCAAATTTGGATTAATTTTGACTTGCATGGCTAAGTATTCACGAGTCTCTTTAATTAGAGGTCTTTATATAGTGAAGAACGAGAAATGATAGAGTTAGACAAGTGATCATGCTAAACGTAGAACATGAAAATGTTCTTTCAAAAACTCATATGTTTTTTAATTGTGGCTTTTTCTCCCATAAGATCAATACATTAGGAATAAAAATAATTGCAATAAGTAAGGTCGTACGATTTGAAAGGCTACTTAGCTTCTAGCTCAAGATCGTTTAAAAGTTGCTCGGGGTTGAATAGAGTTCATAGCCAAGGCATAACTTATTGAAGCGGGACGCGAAGATTGGTGAAGATCCAAAAAGGCCCTAACAAGGCATGAGGAGCACTATTTGTTGCTAAAGATCCAAGATGATGTGAAGTATCATTATTCCTAAATCAATATGAAGGATCGAGACACACGACGAAAAGCAATTACTCCCCTAAAGATCATGGATAAAGTCTATCCAAAAAGATCCTTACAAGGTATGAGGATAAATATATCCAAGTCCGAAAAGGAGGCGGATCGTTGTATATCAAAGTCCAAAATAGAGATTGAAGAAAAATGATGAAGTCGTGGTCCAAGTATGAAGAATCTCTCAAAAACGTCAAGTGAAGAAATTCCAAAATATGAAGAGAAGACCATAATTTCAAGAACGTCTTCCCAAGATTTGAAGTATGAAGTACATGTCAAATATCGGTCCGAGAAAGGTCTCAAATCGTGAAATGAGTTATGCCAAGATATGAACTTAAGGAGATACACGAGAAGCCGTTTTAAAAGATTTTGTCCTTCGGCTAACTATCAATTAAATCGTGCTACTTTACTTTCGGACTCATAAATATTCAAATAACTCAATATGAATCACTTGTGATCCATGACAAATAGTTAAAAAATTCTAGTAACCCATTTCCTTTTATAATAACTAGGATTGCGGGGACAAAAAGTATTACACAATTTGGACGTATGAGTAGTGTTAGCATTGTGACATGTACCAATAATGATCTCGTTTTTGCACTTAGCATGGAATGTATGACAATCAAGGATGACGAAATTTACTCTATGGGACATTTACTTGTTTCTATTCATTGACCCTAAAAGTCACATTCGTGATGAAAATCATGCATTATGTCTTTTCACATCTTAGTAGTATTGTTGCAAGTCTTTTACTTTTTAATAAAGGTTAATAAAATTGATTTTTGGTGATGCTTAGATACTTTATTCTAGCATTGCGTGAGGGCACGGCAATGGCTTAGTATGGGGGAGTGATGAGATGGCTTTTATACATGATCTCATCGTTCTTTTCGGGCTTTAAATGCATTAAAATGTCATATAATACCATATATATACTTGTATTTGTTTACTTGTGTGTTTTAGGTATGGATATCGTGAAAAGGACAAAAGATCACAAGAAATAAGGAAAAACAGACACGAGAAACGAAGTCGTACAAAAAACCGGGCCCTGGTTCATGATTTATCCAAGAAAAACCCTTGAAGACTTGAAGATGTACAAGATTGATCCTCAAAATATGAAGAAATGACACTTAAAACCCTTGTATATTCATAATTACAAGTTTGGTCCCTTAAGTTTGTCAAAATTACAAAATGGTCCTTCAACTTTGAAGAAATGGCAAGTTTAGTCCCTCAACAATTCTAAATTGTCAATTATGGTCCCTCATGAAGTCAAAGATACAATGAAGACCTTTAAAGATCAAGAATGTCCAAGATCAGTCCTCAAACTATGCAAAAACGGCAAAAACAACCCTTGAAATACTTTTGCCAAAGTTTTGGGGCAAAAGTGTGAACTTTGTAACTTCAATAACAAAGGAAACCAAGTTTAGTTGGCTGAAAACACGTTTTACCATCTTTCTGAAAACACACGGGCCAAAGTTGGGCATTTGAAACATTTAAAAAAGAAATGCGCCAAACAAATCCCACTCCACCAAAAACGGATCAAAGGGACCACTATTCATGTTAATCCCACCCAGATTTTACTTTTACTAAACAAAGGGTAATTTACAATTACCTTGAATTACGAATTATTCACACACATATACCTCCTTGGGAAACGAACTTTCACCTTTGGGTCATTAGTGTTTGATTTTCCTAAATCATCACTTAATACTTTCCGCTTTTACGCCTTTTTCCTAAAAGGTCGTATTTTACCACAATCACTTATCATCTCAGATCATCGAATCATGAGCATCTAAGGAGTTACCACTAGGACGATACTCGGTTATGAGTACTTGACTCTAATCCGGTTCAAACGCACTGACAAGAAAGAATACAACATCGAAGAAAGTGACCTTTAGTACCTTCGCCTTGAAGACATTGAAGAACTTCTTCTAATCTTGGCTCAAGAAAAGGTTTCTCACTTAGATATTGATGAAGTTATATCATTAAGTTCCAACATTCGTCAATTTACACGAAAGATCGTCATCAAAAATCGGGTTGAAGACTTTCAACTGGGTGTGGAGAGTTACCAAAAGCAACTAAACTTGCAAAGTCCTCACACAACTCCGCTAACTCAATATCACAAGGATAAATTGCCTTACATGGGGACTCTGAAACCGGAAGCAGGAATATTTTATCCGAACGCAACAGGAGTCATGCAGTACATGAGATTTTCTTAACTACATAAATTCAGTGATGGCACACTCAAAAATGTTCGTGATGACATGCTTGTTCTCAATGTGAATCTACCACTTCCAGTAGTAATGTACACATGGACAGCTCAATGCAAGAGAAGTGCCAACTACGCGATCAAGAAGATCGAGGCAACGTTACGGAAGCGCCGGTTAATAAGAAGTTTGGAACGATTCGTAGGTGGAAGACCATATTGAGCTCACCACAGACTCATGGAACGAGCTATTTAGTTATGGATCGTCTTCTATCAGGTCAACTCCATATGTATCTTATTGTGAATATATTAATATATGCACCATAGGCTTTTGTGGCAAGTTGTAGTGTAAAAGTATGATATTTTTCGAGAATTTCTCACGAGATTCTAAATCTTTCAAAAGATATTGTACTCAAACACTATAACTAACCCTCATTGATTTGAGGGGGAGCATATGTTCTATGGCCAACAACCGATTTCATTTTGTTACCCAAAGACCGGTTAATCCATTACTATCCAAAATATTGATGGTTAACATTTTGGATAAGAGGAGAAAATGGGATTAAGGAGACTTGTAAAACATATGTGGCTAAAAAATGAAAAAGGGCTTAATAGAAAATCCAACTTGATATATGCTACGCATATGTTAAGGGGGAGCATTTTGTTGACAAAAACACTGAAGGTACAAAAAAACTCTTGATATTTATATCACAAGTACCTCAGTGATTTTAAGGAATTTTTCATGAAGACGAATACTTAACCAAAACACACTTAACTCACGATGAATGTGGTGACAAAAGGGTGGTAGGATTAGGTATTAGTCCAATGATTCTTCCAGCACCGGAGGAATCTTCCCAAGGACAATTCCATAGTTAGAAAATAGAAGTCCTTAGGAAAGATGGGGAATAGATTGTGAACGTAGCTGAACGTCGACCAAGTACTGACGCTAACACTGGAACAATCACAACAAGGTGCTAGTGATGATGTATTGGTAAGAATTGAAGGGGTTGACAATGAAAAAGAAATGTAAAGATAAAGGGTGTAAAGAAAGAAGCCCTCCTTACAACTTAGGTAGAAACCGGGTCAACTCATTTTAAAGACAAAAGTATCATGGACCCAGTGATGCGATGCACAACCCCTCCTAGCCAACTCAAATATCACTCAAAATATATCTGTTTTAATGTCACGGAGTTCAACATGTTATCTATCAGTTTATTCACTCCGAATAAATTGATATTGAAAAGGTGGCAATCCTCTCCAGCCTCCGCTCACCAAAACAAAATACACTATTGAGTCTAGAGCCACGAGATCATCAAAAGTCTCATTAGGACAAAATTTTAAAAATTTATGAGTCCTACGCAGTATTCCTGCAATATTGCCAGAACATCTGAGTGATACAAAAGTATTATCATGAAGATGGAAATCCTGCTTGAGCCAACATCAAACAAGCTCATGGTAGGTGACACGTGTGGTTCATTAAGAACTAATCTTGTGATAACTGGAAAGAAACGATGTTTTAATACTTAATTGAGATTAAACTTGTTCCAGGGCCTCTACGCATTATCCAAGTGATCTTGCCAGAACACTCAGAGTGACACTCTTTAGTGTTCACAGTGAAGAGTGGAAATCCTTCCAGTGTCAAGCTCAAACAGCACTACGGTAGGTAACAAGCAAGATTCTATCAGAATCAATCTCGTAACAACTGGAAAGCAACGATGGTGAAAATCTTAATTGAATTCACTTGTTCCAGGATTCATGAATTGACGGCTTCAATCATGCGGATTTTATAATCCAAATGATTCACTCTTTATGTTCGCAATCAGCTTTGGACGGTCGAATAAAGAGAACGGGTTTACCCGTGAAATCTTGTCATGGAGATCTTTAATTAGAGCTACATGTCACAAGTACGATATTTATTATCATCCATCGGTCTTCACCGACCGAAGGTAAAATGCTACCGAATTAGAATAAAATGTCAAAGCCATTTTATTCGTGTCTTATTATGTTGCTGCATTTGAAGACGGTGGCGTTGCGGTGTACCAACTGAAGTCGTCCTCACATACTTATTCCTTCTGCATCAAATATTTCAGCAAATTCAAGAAATTATGACCTAAAAGTCTTCCGCTGTATCAACTCTGTAACTTTCAAGAATTCAACAAAGGATAGGTATATGGTACATGAAGTCACGAAGAGGCAAACATCACAAGAAGACAAAGATTGCACGTGAAAGGCCAAAAGAACATGCTCAAGCTAAAGCCCTATGATTATCAAACATATTCACAAAAAGAAAAGAAAATGAGAAAAGAGAAAACAACTAAGAGCTCAAGACGAAGACTTAGTATAGTATGCTAGGTTTAGGACTTTGTAATTTGGAGTGACCTCCCTTAGGGGGAGATTGTTGGAAATACGTTTTTAATGTATATTAGAAGTATCAGTCACTCCAATAATATTATTAAACGTTGTAGGCTCGTAGTTAGTAAGTTACTTTATTTTTATTAATCACCTAGCCCATGGGAATGTCCATGGGTTGGAAGGCCCAAACCCACTTAGGCTTGGGTATATAAACCCTTTCCTTTGATGGAAAGGGTGTTGGTTGTTTCATTTTTTATATAATAATTCTCTCTCTAGTTTCTCTCTCTAGAAACAACAACCCTCTTGATAGATCTTAGATTATCTTAATTCTACATCCCAGCTTGTCCATAACTACTGGTGAGTATGACTTTAGATAATCTTTGACTTCTCTGACGTTGTCTTTGACTTGAACGTTCCTGGTGTGCTAGCTGAGGCTTTGCCATCCGCTAGTCTGGTCTCTGTCGCTGGTCCTCTCAGCGACCCGTAACGCTTAGTCTAATTAAACAAATCTAGACTGGGCCATAGTTAAAACTTTCATTGGCCCAACAATCTCCCCCTATTTGTTTATAAATTATACTTAGTATAAAATTATTGTAAGTGAGTCCACAGCTTCTTCTTACACATAATTTAACAAACATGCCTTAGAGTTTTATTAAACATAAAGAACCTAACCTATTACAAAGACACCCAGTGCTGTAATAAAATACAAAAGGTTCTTCAGCGATCGAGGCCTTGGTCACAGCTTCTCTGTGCTTCAACTTTATCAGCTCTGGAGTTAATGATCAGCTCAATCTCGAACTCAAAATCGTTGGCTTGTTTGCAATTTCTCAAGATGCCTTGTTTGATTCTAATGAGTTGGATAGTTGAAGCCAGGTGTAGCTCATTCTCCCTCTGGAAGCCATATTCACAATTGCCATTCATGAAGACCATTCCCTTCTCTGGCTTAGTGTAGACTTGTCCACCTATGGGCTTTGTGTTCTCCTTTGGAAGTACAAGGTTTCTGTACATTCCATCTACAACAACATCTTCAGTGACTAGTTTCTCTACAAGAGGCCCCATTGATTTCTTTCTTTTTTTTCCTTGTGTCTGTTGTTGTTGTGATAATTGGGGAGGTAGAGGGAGTTTCAGCTTCTTAGCAGTGTCTCTTACCTAATCGAGCTTTGCTTGTATGTTCTTCATCATTTGGACTACACCAGGTCCAGCATTCTTTTGGGCAAGAGACAATAGTTCTAACCACTCTGAGAGTCCCAGATCTTTGAGTTTGAAGTCATTGCTGACTTTATAGTTTGTTATCTGGTTGTCTCTCTATAGGGTCATGACTACCTTTTTATCCTTGTTAGTGAAGCAGTTGTATTTGGTGATCAGCCTTGGCTCAGCTCTCTGGTTAACGGTCTTCTCATACTCCTTTCGAAGATTGTTTCTTTTAGCTTCAAGTTCTTTAAGTTTTTGAGCTGAGATTCCTTGGCAGAGGGTGAGAGGATTTTCTTTAGTGCCTCCTTGCTCTTGAGTTCAGCAGCCTTGATATCAGCGAGCCTTTTCTGTTCAATCATTTGGGCTCTCGCTTGCTCAAGAGTCATAGGTGGCTCATCAGCACTCCTAAACCTATGAAGGTCAGAGACCTTGTTGGTGGAACCTCCTTCTTCTTGTAGGGATTGAAATGATATGACTGGTTCGTCAGTGGCTATGCCTTTGCCTTTATCATTTGTGTTAGTTGTGGATTTGAAGGATCTGATAGGAGTGGGTGTGGGGATGATGGTTATCTTGGGTTGTGTTGTGGGTTTTGGTTGTTTTGGCAGCTGCTCCCCCTTAGACATAGCATCTTTTTCATCACCAGAGGTGGAGGTAGCAGAATTCTCCCCCTCAGGCACAGCGCCAGAAGTAGCTGTGCCTGATCCTGCTTTATTGAACTTAAGGAATTCTTGATGAACAAAGAGACATATTTCCTTAAGTTCTTCTTGTAAGAGTTCTTGAAGAAGCTGCCTTGATGGCTCAGAGGCTTTGGCAATGGCTGCTACAGTTTCCTTGACAGTTGCAGTGAGGACAAGGGGCATGTACTGCTGAAGACTCTGATTCATGACTTCTGGTAAATGAGTTTGCAGACCAGTTCCCAGCATTTGTGGAAGCAGAGATTTGAGATAAGATTCCATTGAGGAGGTCAAGGAAGTCTCTAGATTGGTTTTCAGATCCTCAGCATCATTGGTGAGAGTTTTAATCTCAGAGAGAAGAACATCATTTGTGATAAGTGGCTTGGTGTTACTGATGTCTCCCCTCTTAACCCATAAATCCACAGCGGCCAACTCTTGAACATTCTTCATCCTTGGAACAGGTATGGGCTTGAGGTTTTGCAAGATTTCCCAGTGTTGCCTTGCAGCAAGTTCTTGAACATTGATCATGGATGGGAATGGGATGGGTTTCAACTCAGTTGATGATACTTAATCATCATTAGCATCCATGTCTTCGAACCCTGAGTGATCTTCAATAACAAACACTTCATCATTCGATGTCAGACACAACGGAGAGATCAATGGTAGAGGCTTGAGCATAGTCATCACTAGCATAGGTGAATGCATCATCGTTCAGTTGTTCCTCATGGAGATTAAATTCCTGTTATGAAAGTTGTTAGTGCCCAGTTGATGAACATATAATGAAGTTAAGGATCGCCAGATGCCCCTAGGAAAAGGATTTCTACTTGGGACTCTTTTGTTGTGAATTAAAATATGGTGAAGGGTCGCCATTCGCTGCCCCTAGGATAGTTGGGTGTGATTATCCAGCTCACACTTAAGGATTACTCCTTGGGACTCTTTTGATTTGTGAAACATTATATGGTGATTGGTCGCCGTTCTCTGCCCCTAGGATAGCTGGGTGTGATTATCCAGCTCCCCCTGAAGGATTGCTCCTTGTGACTCTTTTGATTGTGAGACATGATATGGGAATGGTCGCCTTTCTCTACCCCTAGGATAGCTAGGTGTGATTATCCAGCTCCCCCTGAAGGATTGCTCCTTGGGACTCTTTTAATTGTAAATTATGTGAAGGTAAAGGTCGCCTTTTATCGTTGTGCCTAGGAAGATTGAGGGTGATTATTCAGTCCCCCCAAAAGAATAAATTCTTTGGGACTCTGTTGAATTATGAGGGGACCCAGAGACTGAGTGAAGTTCAGAGAGTCTGGCTCGGGACTAATAATGTACTCAAGTTGTTTTTTTGAAAGAGTCCATAGGGTGAAGGATCATCGGGTGCGTTAAGAGCACAAGTGAGTCATTTCCTAGTGTAGAGACAGAGTGTACAGATGGCCTATGAGATCTAGGTGCTGACACAGACACTCCAAGGGTTAAGGCAGACCCTCAACTTCATCACCCTCTCCTACAGACTTTTTGAGGGTGATTGCTTGTTAACCTCCAAGAAGAAAAAATAAAGGCAGACTAATACTTGAGTGATATCAATGTCGAGAGGGTTCTTACTAGTCTCTTCTGACTTGGAGACACTAGACTCAGTTTGTTTTTCAGCGATAGACTCTCTTTCCTCATCCACTAGAGTAGGCGATGGGTTCTTTTTAGTATTTGTCCTCTTGGATGGATTAACAGAAGGGGCTTCAGAGGAAAGGGGGATTTCTTTCATCTTCTTCTTCTTATCCTTCAGCACCTTGGGCCGAGAAGTAGACTGCGCATTGGTCTTGGACGGAGACTTATCAGTCATAATTTCAGCATTCACCTCAAGATGAGGGATCCAGGGCTCTCCAACTTCTGGTGCAAGTAATCCAGCTACCTTCAACATGTGCCTTGTGAGGGGCACCTCATCCTCTAGGGGTGTCTTCAAGGAAGCAGGTGTGATGTGAAAGGGAGAGAAGGAGTGAAGTTCGTCATTGTTGTAGGTTTCACCAAAAATATCCTCAATTATGAGTGAGAGATATCTGGTATAGCAGATGGTGGCCAGACGGTTCTTTTTCCCTTTGTTCTCATGCTTAGCTATGAGATCGGTGTAGAGAATATGGGCAATCCCTATGTCTAACCCCCATATTAGGCTGTAGGCAATCGCCTGCTGAGATCCATTCAGCTTTTCATGCGATCCCTGGTTTCCTCCCAGACATTTAACAATGTATAGCATCAGCGACCTCCAAATGCGTGAAAAATAGTTGACCTTAATCAGGGACTTGTTTTGGAAGGCGAGGGATGATAAGGGTTTATCATCATCATCATGAGGTCAAAGGGCCGCCAGAGCCTTTTTCATAGTGGCGCTGCTTGGCACAGCGGTCATATCCTCGTTAACAGCAAGACCAATGACTCTAGCAAAGTCATTGAAGTCGAAGGTGAGCGGTGGAGAGGTTGAAGGTGATGTTTGAAGAAGTTTGGTCTACTTTAGCCGAGAACCAAAACTCCTTCAACTATTATGAGTAATAAGTGGAAGGTTCTCTCATGATGGCTTCAGCAATGGGTAAGTTCTTCAAAAAGGTTAGCAATGGTGTGTAAAGGGGATTGTTATGTTCAAGAAGGGCTACACAGTTGTTCAAAGCAATCTTTCCATCGTTAATGTTGAAGTCGACGTTGGATGCGGCCAAGACGGTGAAAAATTGGTTTGTTGTTGAAGACGCCATTGATGAAAGATTAAAGGTTTCTTGAAAGATAAAGAAAGATGAACAGTATGTGTGTGTGTAAGATAATGAGTTGTGATGGTGAAAATAAAATGAGTCAAGGGTTTGTGAAAAAAAATTTCAGTTTTCAATTAAAGCATTTAATGCAAAGTTTACCTTTTGAGAAAAACATGGGATCCTTTGACACTTCATGTGATTTTTTGTCCCCTTGGAAAACGAGAAAGTTGTTGACATTCAAAAGAAATCATTTGAGTTAAATACTAGAATATATTATATCCCACTGAGATGTAACTACCTCGTTACATTCAATTCTATTAAATGCCTAGTGACAGAGATCACTTATCAGATTTATTTACCAATATTGAGCATACCCAGCTCAGCAACCAACCTAGTAAAACTTGGCTCAGCTTGGTAAAAATATCAGCGGGCTGGTATTCAGTAGGTATAAAGTGAAGCTCAATATCTCCTTTTAAAATATGGTCTCTGATAAAGTGATACGTGATATCAATATGCTTGGTTCTGGAATAAAGTACCAGATTATTTGAGATGGCTATAACACTTGTGTTGTCACAGAATATGGGAACCTTTTCATAATTAATTCCATAATCAGCCAACCGACTTTTCATCCAGAGAACTTGAGCACAGCAACAAGCAGCAGCGACATATTCAGCTTCAGCCGATGACATGGCCACGGAGTTTTGCTTCTTTGCACTCCAGCATACCAACTTTCCTCCAAGGATTTGGCAACTCCCAGAGATGCTCTTTCTATCAAGGCAGCACCCAACATAGTCTAAGTCTGAGTATGCTTTGAGGTCGAAGCCTGATCCGTTTGGATACCACAGACCCCAGTGAGGGAGATCCTTTTAAGTACTTGAAAATTCTTTTAATAGCTACAAGGTGGGATTCCTTTGGGTTAGCTTGGTATCTATCACAAAGACATGTAAAGAACTGGATGTCTAGTTTGCTTGTTCTGAGGTACATCAGTGACCCAATCATGCCTCTGTATAAGGTCTTATTAACAGAGACCCCTGAGTCATCAGCTCCCAAATTATTGGGAGGAAGCATGAGGCATTTCATTGATGCGCAATCAGACAGATCATACTTCTTGGGCAAATCTCTAACATATTTTTCTTGACAACTAGAAATTCCTTTTGATTTTTGTTTGATTTGAAGACCCAAGAAAAAAGTTAGTTCCCCCATCATGCTCATTTCATACTTTTTGGTCATAAGTTTGGCAAACTGTTTGCTCAATACAATGTTGGTTGAACCAAAAATTATGTCATCCACATAAATCTATACTATAATGACATCACCCTTGGACCTATAAGTGAACAAAGTTTGGTCAATAGTACCTCTAAAAAACTTTATCTCAAGTAGGAATTTTGATAGAGTTTCATACCAGGCTCTAGGCGCTTGTTTCAGCCCATAGAGTGATTTGTGAAGTCTGTAGACGTGGTTAGGATAGCCACTGTTCTCAAACCCTAGGGTTGTTTAACATATACTTCCCCTGCAAGCTTTCCATTAAGAAAGGCACTCTTTACATCCATATGGTAAACCATGAAACCCATATAAGCTGCATAGGCCAGGAAGATTCTGATAGCTTCTAATCTGGCCACTGGTGTGAAGGTTTTATCATAATCAATACCCTCTGACTGGTTGTAACCCAGCACCACAAGCCTAGCCTTGTTTTTAACAATCATGCCAGCTTCATCCCTTTTGTTTCTGTAGACCCATTTGGTTCCAACCAGTTGCTTTCTAGTTGGAGCTTTTACCAGAGTCCACACCTTGTTTCTCTTAATCTGATTAAGTTATTCTTGCATAGCTATAACCCATCCTTTATCTAGTAGGGCAGCGACCACGTTCTTTGGTTCATCTTTAGAGAGAAAATCAGCGAAAAGGCATTCATTCGCTGAGGCGGTTTCCAGAGATCTCAACTTTCCTCTGGTGGTGACTCCCTCAGAGGGTTCACCAAGAATATTCACTAGAAGAATATCTTGGTTCCTACTCCATTTGGATTGAGGAGCAGGAGTCTCTGTGGGTTCAGGAGTCACAACAGGTTCAATGAATGCTGGTGGTTAATCACATATAATTTCTTCATCCATGATCTCTTCATCTGTTTGAGAGATCGGAGAGATAAGATCAACATATTCTTCTATGGGTGGTGGAGTGAGTGATTCAGCTACAACAACCTCTGGAGTGATGTAAGAGATTGAACGAGGATCAAATGCATGAACGTAGGGGAAATCCTTGTGACATATTTGAGGTGATTCCTTGGGATTTGATAAATCATCCTTTGGATATGATTTAACTTCACTGAAGTCAATGTCAAAGTCCTCTGAGTTGGTGTGAGTAATGACAGCATCTGCTTCATTAAAGGTAACATGAATGGATTCTTCAAGTTCTTGCCTGTGGATATTGAATACTCTAAAAGCTCTAGAGGTAGGATAGTATCCAAGAAATAACCCATCATCTGACTTTTCATCAAATTTTCCCAAATGATCCTTGTAGTTGTGAATGAAAACAGGGCAACCAAAGATATGGAAGTAGCTTACATCAGGGGCTCTCTTCCTATACACTTCATAAGCGGTCTTGCCATGTCTCTTCACAATAATGGATCTGTCTTGTGTGTAACATGCTGTGTACACAGCTTCACCCCAAAATTGTTTTGGAAGTCTTGATTCGCTGAGCATTGTTCTGGCTGCCTCTATGAGAGTTTTGTTTCTTCTTTCAGCGACACCATTTTGTTCTAGGGTGCCTGGGTTTGAAAAGTTCTTTGAGATTCCCTTTTCATCACAAAAGGATTCCATGGCATGGTTCTTGAATTCAGTGCCATTATCACTTCTGATAGCCTTAACTCTACAGTCATTGAAGTTCTCTATTTCTCTGATGAAGGACATTATTCTTTCAGCTGCATCACTCTTTCTTTTAAGAAAGAATACCCATGTGAATCTAGATAATTCATCGACAATGACTAGTGTGTACTTTTTGTGATTGAGGGGTTGAGGTTTTACTTGTCCAAATAAGTCCATGTGAAGAAGATGGAGGCCCTTATTTATGGAGAATGATTGTTTGGTCTTAAATGAGGCTCTGTGGTGCTTCCCTTTTTCGCAGGCTGAGCAGGGTCTGTCTTTGTTGAAGGTCAAAGAGGGAAGCCCAACAACTAAATCATTCTTGGCGAGTTTGTTGATGTTTTTGAAGTTAAGGTGAGAAAGTCTTTTATGCCAGAGCTAGTTTTCACTATTAGAGGCTTTGGCAAATAGACAGGTGTTGTTTCCTTCTGGAAATGATGTCATGTCAATAACATACGCATGCCTTCTTCTAGGTGCAATAATAACAACAACATCATTTTGATTGAATATTGTTCCTTGGGTCTTGATGAACAGAACTTTGAAATCAGCATCGCAGAGTTGGCTGATGCTGATTAAGTTTTGCTTCAGTCCATTGACATAAGCGACCCTTGTTAAGGTGATTCCATTACAATCCACTGATCCATATCCCTCAGTAACCCCTGAGGAGTCATCTACAAAGACTACTTTAGGACCAGACTCCTTATATCTATGCTGATATTGTTTAACCCCTGTCATATGTTTGGAGCACCCACTATCCAGATACCAAACAGATTTATTCAAGTATTCTTGCATAGATATAACAAAAAATTAGTTTCGATGATGAACCCACTTTCCAGTGGGTCCATGCTATCGCTTACCAACGACATTAGGTCTTCTTTGGTTCCTGTCTCCCCCTCTTTGGTTGCAATCTCTGGTTTCATGACGCATACTACCACAGATGTCACATCCGGGATAGTGTTCACACTCATCAGAGTGATGGTCATAGAAGCCACAGTACTCGCAGGGATGATATGGTCTGTAGCTCTAAGGAGTGTCTCTAGGTTTGGGTTCTGGTCTCCTAGAGGACTTGTAAGGAGTTTTAGACCTTAATTGAGTTCTGATCTTTTGGAAAGCTATGGTCTCCTCATGTTCTCTGGAGGTGTGTTCAGTGGACTCGCATGTGATACATTTGGGTTTCTTTGAACAATTTTCGGGCAAATGATTTTTAAACCCACAATGTTTGCAAGGTCTGAATAAAGCTCTCCCCTTTGAGCTGCTGGAACCTTCACCAAGAGAACTGACAGATGGATTGTCTACCCTAGGTTTGATTTGTCTTTCAAACCTTTAACTTCTTCCATAAGGTTGAGGAGAAGTTTCTTGGTGGGTGAAAGCTCTTCAGTGGGAGGAATTGGTTTGGCTGGTTCTTTGGCCACAAAAACCTTTTTGTGTGCTTTCTCAGCAACCTTGAGATTAGATGTCCCAGAGGTCTTGATAGCAGGTTTTGGGCCAAGTAAGGAATTAGATGGATCAGCACCAGCAAGTTTGGGTAAGGCTGATGAAGGTCTGGAACCATCTGAATCCTTATTAGAGTCATTCTCATCCACAGAGGTGGAAATAGGAGAAGGATCCTCTAAGAGGAAAATTTTTACTTTAGCCACTGGTATATGGTTTTTAAACCTACCCTTACCCCCTATTGCTTGAACCACATCCCATGGAATGGATTCAGCAACCAATTCTTCCACAGTGTATTGACCTATGTTCCATTTTTTTAATGGTTCTTCTGAGTTCAGCATTTTCATTAGTTAAAGATTCATTTTCAATGGAAAGTTTGCTTACTTCATTTTGAAGTTGATTTGCAAGATTCACAAAAGGTTTGAGATTAGTTAACTCAGATTGACAAAGATTTAACTCGGTTTTAAGATTATGAAATTTGTTCAACAAGTTCTTTCTTTGTTCTTCCACAAAATGGAGGTCAATGAAGGTGTAGTCACTGACATTGTCTCTATCAGGACCTTTAGGCATAAAAAGCAATCTTTGTACCTTTTTCATGGTGATATCCACCCATTGACCAGATCTTGCTTCGCTTTTGCCAACAGCTGTTTCGTCATCAGCTACGACCATAAAAGCTTTAACGAAAGTGGTTCCTTCATCCTCTGATGTAATGGGTTCATCATCTCAATCAAACGAGGCAGCGATAAGACCCTTTTCAGTCTTTTTGCTATCTTTTTTCTTTGCTGCTTCATCAGCCTTTTGATTGAGTTTCACCAACTCAACTTTCAGTGCTTTATATTGGACCTTATAATCTTTCTTTCCCTCAGAGTCAGAGTGAGAAGTTTGCTTGAAGGGAGATGGAGTAAACTTCTTCTTGCTGTTGTGATCATTACTGGATGAGGGAAAGCTTGGAGAGGAACTCTTATTTGACCAACAGTCCTTTTTGAAGTGACCAGTTTTACCACATGTGTAGCAACTCACTTTGGACTTATCAGTTTTGGCTGCTCTGACTTTGCCTGATCTCTTATAGTATCTCTTTTGATTAGCAAGAAGAGCTCTGTCATGGAATTCTGCTTGCAACTCATCAAGAAATTCTTGACTGCTTCTGGTATCTTCTTCTATGTCAGAGTCATTGTCCTAAAAATAATGGTTAGCAACAAGAGCTTTTGAACCAAAGATAAGGGTGGTAAACCTATCAGTCTCTGATTTGTAAATAGAATCAATCAGCCCTTCTTCATAGTTATATCTACCAAACAGTTGGGCCAAAGTATCATTCTTGATTGCATTATTTGCTCTTAAGGTCTGGTTTAAGCTAAGCCATTTCCTAGGTAAACTGTTTACAAATGTGGCATTAACCTCAGCCTTAGATAGAACAACACCATTGTTTCCTAAATCATTCAACAAAATCTTAATCCTAGTATAAGTTTGAGCAACAGTTTTAGTTTCCAAAGCTTTAAAAGCGTTAAACTTGAGTCTTAGGGCTTGGATTTTGGTTTCTTGTTTCCTCTAGACCTTCATACCCTAGAACCAATTCAGTCCACATTTCATTTGTAGAGTTTCATTTGATAATGGACTTCATAATGTTCTTGGGTAGGCAAGAGATTATGATACTTTTAAGTCTCTTGTCCTAGTTAGCTAGACGTCTATCCGCTAGAGACCATTACTTAACGGGCTTCTTAATGGGTCTCTCAAGGGTAGAGGAAATGGCCAATGGCACATAAGGCCCATTTTCTAATATTTCTATCAAGAAGGGTTCTAATCCATCTAAATAAATTAGAAATTCACTTTTCCAACTTGAGAAATCTTCTTCATCAAACGCTGGAACATTGGACACATGTGACCCCCCACGAACATCAAGAAGCTGGGGAAGGTCATCATCATTATTACCAGGGCTTACAACTGGTGTAGGCATGGTACTAGATGTGGTGGCCGGAGCGTTGATCAAAGTATTGGCTTGACTAGATTGACCAAAGGGTGGTGGTATAGGAGGCATAGTATCAGTCATATCTGGATATTGATTTTAAAAACAAAACGGTTTATAAAAAGTTTATAAATCAAACCTCTCTGATACCAATTAAAAGTCCTAAAATACAATTGTTGAAACTATATCTCGTATAAACAAGAACACACAAGAAATACTTTTCAAACAAGTAATGCTTTATTAACTGTTATAAATAAAGTATTACAAAGTGCTATGAATACACCCGTTGAATGACAATAAGAAATGAACCCTAGGACGAGTAAACTTGATTCGAGCCTCAAGTTTACAAGAGAACCTATGAGTCGCTGGTAAACAGCGGAGGGCTCAGAGGTTCCAGAGGAAGAAAGAAACTTATATCATTTATCCAAGCACAAGGGTTGAATGACTCTTCTTTCTCCCTCCTATTTATAGTGGTACGAGGTTGCTTCCTTAGTGGGAGTAGTTGATACGTGTCATCTTTTGAGTGGAAGAGTACAACGTATTAAATACATGTCCATATTGAGACATACCTTTAAACTACTTTAAGTGAAGAGTTTTGCCAACTGTTCACTTTTGTCCCACTAGGTTGTACTAGGATTTAACTTGAATCTCCTATTTTATCCCGCCCAAAACACCTTGGAGATTCTCCGCCTAAACTATAAAGGTAAGGCATGTCTTTGCTTGCTTAAGTCTTCATAGGGTTCTAAGTGATCTCTGAGTAATGTCATCTCAGATATACTTGAACACCAGCACATTCCTTCTACATCCCAGCTCTAACTGTTGGTGACTATGACTTTAGATAATCTTCGACTTCTCTGACGTTGTCTTTGACTTGAATGTTCCTAGTATGCCAGCTGAGGCTTTGCCATCCGCTGGTCTGGTCTTTGTCGTTGGTCCTCTCAGCGACCCGTAACGGTTAGTCTAATTAAACAAATCTAGACTGGCCCATAGTTAAAACTTTCATTGGCCCAACAACAGTCATGTTGGAATCAATACAAGGTATAACTCCATGATATACACTTTAGTACAACATTTTTTGCTAAAGGACGACTTTCTGATAAGTGATACCTGCAGAACGTGTGGAAGGCCAAAATTGAAGGCGTGTGCGGAAAACTTCATCCAAATATCAAGAAAGGTATGGAGCTCCGTAATATCTCTCCTAAAACGATCTCCTCTAGTAGGTGGGTACTGCATACCGAAAGTAAATTTATTATGTTAAGCCGCCGTTTAAATATGTGTGTGGTATTTATCCTGATCATAACATTGGTCTTACCATTAACTTGGTGGTTGAATAATCAGTAGGGCTTGCTTGTAGAAACTTAGAAACAACTAATCTATAAGCATTTTTTCAGTTGTACATCAACCGCATCAATTCCAAACCAGTCGACATAGCTAGGACAGAAAGTGGTACCCGTACTTTTAAATATCATGTTTAAGGATGTTGGAGTCAAGTTAATTCAATAATTCGTTTGTATTTGGTTGTAGCTTAAGTATTCGTAAACGTTAAAATGGATGTTTGGCAACCCCGAAAGGCATGTAAAAATAGGTCGCTTAGGCTGCAAATGTTTATGAAAATGATGTATTTTAATGTTTTGATATGTTATAGAAAGTTTTATAAAGTTTCGAGTTGAGGAAGTCGTTTACGGAAAACAAATGTGAAATATGTAAGGATAAGAAAAACTGGGTGCGGCCTATGGCTGTGGCTACTCGGACACCGGCTAAAGGACAGTGGAGGTTGGAACTAGGCTCGGCCCGCGGCCATAACCCTCAGCCCATCGTCCAAACAGCCTCTGTGAAGATTTATCCTGCGGTCGTGACCCTCGGCCCACGGCTAAGTGCTTTATATCGTTGGAAAGATATTCGAGTCTACTTTCTCTAAAAATACCTTAAAGGTCTGGATGTTTAATGATTTTATTCACTTGGTTAAAGAGTAACAGAGTGCTTGTTTTGATAAAGTAGTTTCCGCATAAAAAGGTTAAATTCTTATGTTTTTGGTCAAGTCTAGAAGGGGGTGTTACAATATGGCTATATTTATTGTAACCTTAGTTTGGTAAAAATGAATACTTTACGGTAATTAGTTAATAAGTTAAAAGGTTTAACAATGATTAATTAAAAAGACTATATTTTAAGATAATTAATGTAATTGCTAAATAGAGTATTTTAGGTAAAAAGGTCAACCCAAAGGATGTATGAGGGGTATTCGGCTAATCTATAGAAAAGGAAGGAGGTGAAAGATTTTCTAGAAGTTTAATTACTTGTTAAGAAAAATAAGATCTTTTTATTAATTAGCCTAATCCTACTAGTATATAAAAAAAGGGATTGTGGTCATTTTTTCATAATTTAAAAATCAAATCTCTCTCCTGTGTTTCTCTTGGTGGTCGACGACCAACACACACCCACACAAGGGTTTTATGTTTTGTTTTTTGTCAAGTAGTTACTTGCTCAAGATCTAACAATCAAAGGTGATTGATTGAAGTGGCATGTGGATTATCCTTAGAGAAGATCTAGTTGTTGATAAATGGGTTTATAAGGTGAATTGGGTCGGGTATTGGTTAAAGGTTTTCTTGGTTGGTTATTTAGTATTCTTGATCATCGTTCTTGCAAGAAAAGGTATGCATTCTTTATCTTTATATTAATTACATTATGTGCATATGTTTTTAATCTTATCCGTTGCGTTTTACTCTTGATGCATTTACATTAGATATATTAGGTTGTTAAATTTTAGCAGTGGCATCACGAGCCAAATCATATGCCATGTAATTACATAAAAAACGACTAAAATCGATGCAAAAATAATTTTTTCTTGAATGTTTGATGATGATTTAATTAGAGATCTTTAAATTGTTGATTTAGATGTAATTAGATCAATAAGTTTTTGGAAAAAATGAATTTGCGTGTATTTTAGTTGATAGCAAAATATTAATTACAACTAAGTGTGCAATTTACGTGTTTTCTTGTATGTTATGCATGTTTAACTTGTTTAAATCCTTAAACCATGTATACTAATTGTTATGATTCATGGTTTAGTTGCTTAACATGCTTAGGAATGCTATGAGATCTAGAATACCTTAACTGGATTGGTGTATGCATGCTAGAGACGTGTTTTATAAAATTGTCTTAGGGCTGAAACTGTGACACCCGGACAAAAAAATAATTTTCATAAAATAATATGTAAGGAGTCCGATCTCAATTCCTTAAAAAACACTAAAAACTTGATTCTGCATAATTTTTTAGTATTAACCAAATGCTGGGAAAGATTTCTTCCTGCCGATTTTCGGGTTACAAAACAGAATCAGATCTAAAAGTTTAAAATTAGATTTAAAAGATTTTTCTTTAATTAGTGTCAAATCTTGTTATTTAATTGGTAAATAGCATGTGTTTATTTATTAGTGAATTTATTCATCCAAGTCGGTTAGTCTAATCCTTTTCTTAAAGGGAAATTTCTTATTGATATACTTATAATGTATAATATTCTATATTAAAATGACATATCAATCCTCCTCCTCCTCCTCTTTAATATTCATCCTGGCGCCACCATTAACATCTTCTAAAATTATGACATGAACGCCTTCTTTCACATCGTTGCTACTGAAACTTTGCCCACTATTTACTTTCGCTTCATCCATAGTTAAAACATCCGAAAACTCCTCCAAACTACTACCATCTTCTCCACTTATTTTACTTGTGGCATGTTGTATGGAAAACTATGTAACATCCTCATCAGAACATGCAAAGTTTTCATCTGATCTTGATCATCATCACAATCTTCGACAAAGATTTATGATTTAAGATTTAAAGTTGTAGCTTCATACGTTACCTAAGCTTTTTTTACACGCCCTACTTCTTCTATTATTCAACCTCCTTAACAAAACCTCTTAAAATCGCAACCTTCTTCAATAGAACTATAAGCTCTTCATGTATACGAGCTGATTCAGCTTGATGCTCTTCCATCATAAACCGCCATGAGTCCATTGATACTCTAAATCAATTTTTTTTTTTACTTTTAATCAACCGTAAATATGGTTTGGTGAACAATGTACGTGTTTCTGGCGGTGAATTGTGATACGGATGAATAGTGTTTTGATGAACATTATTTTTATTATTATTATTTTGAAATCCTAGAATCGAAATAGTTATAATGTAAACTGATATGAACCCGATCGATTAAGATGAAAATAACAAACAAACAAGATAAATGGTCTATCTTGATAGATAAACCAACCTTGTTTACAGTAGTGAGATAAACCGACTCCCAAATATTGATAATCAAATCTATGATGCAGATGCAAGAGGAGAATGGTCATACGGTTGACAACTTGGAGCCTAACATGCTAGCAGGGGGTATATATAGCCCACCCTACATGTGGGCTATATGGGCTATACTGTTTACATACTGGATCACGAGCCTAATACTTGAATATATCATTGGAGTGACCGATCCTTTCTAAATACGTAAAAACGTATTTTCAACACTAGCGCCACCATTGAAATCTTCTAAAACTATGACATGAACGCCTTCTTTCACATCGTTGCTACTGAAACTTTGCCCATTATTTACTTTCGCTTCATCCATAGTTAAAACATCCGAAAACTCCTCTAAACTACTACCATCTTCTCCACTTATTGTACTTGTGGCATGTTGTTTGGAAAACTATGTAACATCCTCATCAGAACATGCAAAGTTTTCATCTGATCTTGATCATCATCACAATCTTCGACAAAGATTTATGATTTAAGATTTAAAGTTGTAGCTTCATACGTTACCTAAGCTTTTTTTACACGCCCTACTCCTCTTATTCTTCAACCTCCTTAGCAAAACCTCTTAAAATCGCAACCTTTTTTTTTTGGGGGGGGGGGGTAAAGGGGCAACTCCCCGGTAAAATACATTAACCCAACCCATTAAGTACACTGGAATACGACAGAGGTACCGTATTAACCTCAAGCTAAGCTTGAACTACTAGATCATAAGACATACCATAGATCAACCTATTACATAACCAATAACACCTATAGGAAAAAACCACCTATAAGTACACAAACAAATAATACACTCAATCATATTGAAACTAAAATAGACTTCGATAAGCGCCATCGAAGAATCAACTGCTCAACACTCGAAGATTGCTTCCATCGGCACGACATAAGTTTTAGCCGGATCTCATTCTTCACCACATCAATGATTCTTTCAGGAGATCTTTTGTCAGCCCTAAAAAGTCGATTGTTGCGTTCTTGCCATACAAAATAAACTACCGCTGCTAAAGCAATCTTAGACACAACACTCCGCGCCGTTTTACTCTTAGCAAACGGAATAATATCCCTAAGAATATCATCAATAGACTGGTTCGAATTTGAAAGACCAATCTTCTTAGACCAATCGCAACCTTCTTTAATAGAACTATAAGCTATTCATGTATACGAGTTGATTCAGCTTGATGCTCTTCCATCATAACCCGCCATGAGTCCATTGATACTCAAAATCAAAAAAAAAATTGACTTTTAATCAACCGTAAATATGGTTTGGTGAACAGTGTATGTGTTTGTGTTTCTGGCGGTGAATTGTGATTCGGATTAATAGTGTTTTGATGAACATTATTTTTATTATTATTATTTTGAAATCCTAGAATCGAAACAGTTATAATGCCAATTGATACGGACCCGATCGATTAAGATGAAAATCGCAAATAAACAAGATAAATGGTCTATCTTGATAGATAAACCAACCTTGTTTACAGTAGTGAGATAAACCGACTCCCGAATATTAATAATCAAATCAATACTTCATTATTATTAAACATAATAAGAGTTATCGTCGTAATTATCTATTTATAATAAAAGATGCTTTAAACTTAACTTGGTCCCTATAAACAATAAAAAAACTAAATAAACTTATTAATAAATATAATATACGTATAATAAAAGATTGTGTCATAGACAAACCTTGTTGGTCAACATAAACCACATGAACAAACGATTAGTTTACTCGATTACTTATTACGTGGTGGAAGCCCTATTTAAAGCATTTGAACGGCAACAATATGCATTAGGCTTTAGGACCATGGAAGCAAGAAAGAGCTTACACATGAATAATGGTGAAGGAGTATCAAGTTATGCCAACAATTCGTTTCTTCAGGTTTCTTTTTCTAAAGTTTAAACCCCCAAGAATATGTTTAAATTAGTTAACCCTATATAGCATAAATCCATACTTTTTAATACTCCGTAACTATTATGTTTTCATTTTCTCTACAGGAAACTGTGATACTAAAAACACTACCTGTTCTCAAACATACAATCAGAGATTTGTGTAAGCATGATCTCGTGTTCGGTCAGTCTTTCAAGATAGCAGATCTAGGGTGTTCCTCTAGCAAAAATACGCTCTTGGTTGCATTCAACATTATTAATATACTCGATGAGGCATGTAAGGAAAATGACCGCAAAGCACCACAAATTGAAGTATGCTTAAATGACCTCTATGGAAATGATTTCAATAACATTTTCAAATCACTACCCGATTTTTATGCCAAGCTTAAAAAGGAGACAGGAGAAAAATTTGGGCCTTGTTTTGTATCGGCTGTTCCTCGTTCCTTCTACGAAAGAGTCTTTCCGGACCAAAATTTGCACCTTGTTCACTCCTCTTATTCCCTTCACTGGCTTTCTCAGGTATCTGCATAATAGGCCAACAAGCCAACAACCAATTTTTAACGTTAAAAACCGCTAATCTATTACATTTAATTTGTCTCACTTTAGTCGCACCTTCTTTTTTGGACATTGAGCCATCAGAACTCAGAAGTTAGTTTTGCTTCCTGTTCCTTATGAAAGCGTTAAATTTACGAATGTAATGAAAAAACTTTATAAGACTATGAGATAAAAATTGCCAACTGAGTCACCTAACCATATTTACTACACTTATTAAGATTAACTATATTCTTATATCCCTGTAATATGGTGATAGGTACCCGCAGGGCTTGAAGACAACAAGTTAAATATATACCTATGGAAAACAAGTCCTCCAAAAGTGTTCCAAGCATATGAAGAGCAATTTCATACGGACTTCACAAAGTTTCTACAAATGCGCTCTGAGGAGATAGTACATGGTGGACGGATGGTTTTAACATTACAGGGTCGGAGTATGACTGATTCGACTAGTTATGGTCCTGGTTTACCATGGAAGCTACTTGCACAAACGCTTCTCGACATGGTTGAAGAGGTATGCTTTTATTTTACTACTTATTACTAGAAAACGGGAGAGAAGGAAAATATGACAGTATTAGGAAGAAAGGACTTATTAGTTATTAATTACTAGAATCTTGCTTCGTCGAATAGTAGCCTAATGATATAATGCTCTAATAAACATCACAGTGCCTGGTCCATGAATCAGACCTTATCTCGTTCAATATGCCATTATATTTTCCATGCCAGGATGAAGTAAGGAACATAATTCTATCTGAAGGATCATTCACGATTGATAAATTGGATGTTTTCCAAGGTAACTGGGATCCATATGACACAGATTTCACCGATATGAAATATTCAAATGAGGCCAGCCAAATACATGGGAATAATGCAGCAAATGTGGTGAGAGCTGTTTCAGAACCATTGTTGACATCTCATTTTGGTAATTCCATCGCTGAGGAGGCATTTACGAGGTATGGAAAATATGTGGCCAATCATCTAGCTACGAAGAAAACAAGATACCATAACTTAGTCGTCTCAGTGACCAAAAAATAAGCAATCCGGCTGGTTGTGAAGCTGCGATTCACGTTTTCCATTTATATGAATTCATAATAAAACCATCTCTATTAGTAACAATGTTTGTTCAATGTATCATTTGGGTCTGTATTTTGCAACCCTGCAAGCTAATATCTCATCCATGGATTTTCTGAAGAGGTGCCTCTTTGACTCTTTGTTATAAATGGTGTTCAGTCGAGTATAAAAAACACCATAATCCTAAATGATGGAACATTATTTTAACGATCTACCTACAAAACAAACTTTTAGATACCAGACCAAATTCTGATCTTCTACTATGTAAAACATAAGTAAAGATAACGAGCATCACCGTTCAATACAAAACATGGAACAAGAAATTACCCATTTGAAATCTGGAAAAATTAAAAAGCTAACAGCTAGTTTCAAAAACTAAGCTAACGTTAAGTTGCTCTACAGAAGTTAGGGAGAAAACACGATAATATTAGAGAAGTGGAAACAAAATCCAAAGCTGCCTAACTAATATTCGTCTAAATTAAACTAGCGTAGACACTAGCTAGCATGGCACTCATAACTTCTCCACTACGCATGGCCATCGTTTTTCATCAACCCCACGTTAGCATCACAATTCCCGCAGCCATGTTAGCCAAGACCACAAAACTGGTGGCTTGTTGACGTAGACCTCGGCTAACGTCTGTGTCCATGCTGGATGCAGACGGACCCAACCCACCCATTCCACCGCCTAACACTCCAGTATTTGACGGGTTGTTTCCAAATGAAGAAGTTGGGGTTGAACCTGGAGAATGTGTGTTTGTACCCGGCAATGTTGACCCCGTGGTACCACTGCATAGATAAATATTTGTAACAAGTGTAAATTATAACTATTGTAATAACTAAACGATAATTTCATTACTTAGCAAAAAAACTAACTATATACATTTTTGTTAGGAATTTAACTAGTATACTTGATAGTTGATAACTTGATGTTGTCAACTTTTTTTTTGTCTTAAACCAAGTGTCACCATATTTATATTAGTTTGTCCTAATATATGTGACACCTTTGAAGTTTCGGCAAAATTAAATTCTCTAAAATTACATCAGATGCACACCGAGTATAATTGATAAAACGGAATGAGTATTGGTTAACATCAATTTTTCTAAAAGGGTTGATGCAACCGGTTCAGATGTTTAGAGTAACTTGTATTTGTACAATTTTGGTAATTACACATATTTTTGGTAGTTTAAAATAGTGTAATTATTTTCTCAAGTTTTAACCCCTTAATCTGCAATTCTGCATACCTCTCCAGATGTCTAGAGTAACATAAAATACACTAAAATGTGGCCATGGTTTACTGACATGCTATAGGAGTATAGGAAAGGGAATAATCTACGGATTTTCAAAAAAATTTATTAATCAACCAAAAAGTTACAACATATCTACATTTGACGATAACTTATCGAACGTTAAACTCTGTGTTTAAAAAAGCGCGCCTCAGGCACGCCTGAGGCGTGACGGAGGCTGATGCACACCCCTATTGCATCGGACACCCTAAGGCAATGCGATTACGGGATGCGTGCTGAGGCGCACGCATCGGGCACGCATCAGCTAAAGCGTGCATTGGCACTTTATTGCGCATCATGTACTTAGGCATTACAAAGTGAATTTGGTCTTAGTCATAGGTATTCGGCTTTTTCTTATGAGCTTTTCTTTTTAATATAGGGTCACTTTGACCAATTACAATAAATAAATCACATAAATGATAACACTTCCGATGATTTTGGTAATATTGTGTATTCTAACGAATGGAATCGTGAACTATGAAAATCCATTTATATTTTGATCGTAAATTTGGTATTATTGTGTTTTGTGCACTGTATATAATTTATAAATATCTTTTTATAAGATTGTCGCCTCGGGTACGTGATGCGCGCGCTTTCGCCTCGGCATTACAAAGTGAATTTGGTCTTAGTCATAGGTATTCGGCTTTTTCTTATGAGCTTTTCTTTTTAACATAGGGTCACTTTGACCAATTACAATAAATAAATCACATAAATGACAACACTTCCGATGATTTTGGTAATATTTATGTATTCTAACGAATGGAATCGTGAACTATGAAAATCCATTTATATTTTGATCGTAAATTTGGTATTATTGTGTTTTGTGCACTGTATATAATTTATAAATATCTTTGTGCACTGTATATAACTATGAAAATCCATTTATATTTTGATCGTATATTTTGATGCGCGCGCTTTCGCCTCGGCTTTTTGACCCTTGGCGCCTCGGCGCGCTTCATGCTTTTTAAAACCCAGCGTTAAACAAGTTTACCAGTTCTGCTGATCACGAGTTGAAAAATAAGTATATCAGTACAATGATAACTAAAACAGTTTAAAAAAATCAGTTACTAAATTGGCACATTGAAAAAACTAAAATTCTATAGTATTTCACAATATTAAACTTTATGTTGTTAAACCAAGAAAAGGGTACCCTATTGGTACCCCTACCCCACAAAAAAGGTACAAAAAGTACACTATTTGTGTACTTTTTGTCTCCTAGTTTTTTTCTGGACAGTTTTTTTCTGGACAGTTTTTTTATCAGTTTTTGTTCCGTATTTTTGACTGTTTAACAGTTTTAACCTGTTAAACTTTATTTTTTTGATTCCGTATTTTCAGATTCACAGTTTTATAACAAAACCAAAATTATAAAAATTAAAAAAAATTAAAAAAAAATAAAAAAAAATTAAAAATCAGGGGGGGTATATATAGGGGTTTTGGGGGGTCTTTATAACCTGACCCCCAAGAAAATGATAGTTTTATATAGTTTCCATGTCTAAAAAGGTGTTTGTATTAAATACGGAGCCACTATATATATACAGCACAAATCTCAAATGTGTACTTTGAAATTGATCTAACGGCTATAAATTGCGAGTTTAATATGCGGTGCAGTGGTGGCAGCAACATGACACAGGGCCTAATGCTGGTGTGTTCGATATGGACAAAAGCATAGTTAAACTTCACAGTCCTCACTACTCTTTGACCGTACGATAATATTCACTAGACAAATCTATGCATGTGTGATACCAAATATTTTGTACTATTCACTTAAATTATTTCACAACATAAGATTTTGTTTCATATTTATCACGATTTAAAACAAATAGAGAAACATACCCGGCACTAGTAGGATAAGTACACCCATTGGAACCTGTTCAAAGTTAAAACACCAAAAAATATACTGTAAGAAACGATTTTAAGGTCTAAAAGTATATACTCCATTAACCATAATACTAACGATCATACAAACATGATATATAGACTATAGTATAAACTCATATATAGGGCATAAAGAAAAAAGACTAACTGGGATCAGTGGTAGTGACCATGGTTGCACCCTTGAAAACACAAGCTTCAGGGGTCTGACCCTTGTTCTGGAAATAGCTATTAACTGCATAGTTACAGTGGTCCATAACTGTATCAGGGTCAAAACATTTACCACCTGTGTGCGTTTGAGTGCAATCTGCTCCATTTCCACATGCGTAATCTATTGCTTCTTGAAGCACTTTATCTTGTCCTCCTTTTTTACACACACACCATGTTGCACCTTCAAAAAAATATTTACATGTAAGTTTCATAAGTGTGAAAAAAAAAAAGTTATGAAAGATCAAATATATAGATCTACACATTTTTGAATACATGTGCTTATTGCATGTTACTACTTACTTAGGCTAATGATTTATTGTATGAGGGCCATAAAACCAAGAACTAGCAGTATTAAACACAACATAAACAGTTAAACAGTGTTGTATACTTACTTGAATGAGCAGCCATGGAGAAAATTAGCATACAAACTAGTAAAGCAGCCATTGATGACAAGCAGAACAAAAACTTGAGATTTTCTTTTTTGTTAATAATTTACTACTTGGAGAACTGGAGAAAATGAGTTTTAGAGAGAAAATTTTGAGTGAGTAATGAAATGTGATTTTGTTTGTCTTGGTTATATAAAAACAAAAGGTAAATACTCCGTTACTACACTAAATACAGTGGCAAAAAGTAAAAACCTTGGGTGTAGTGTAGACCATAGAGTTGTTACTGTTTTTTCAATGTTGGTTTTCGTGTGGGCTGACAATATCCCGGGTCCTGGACTCCTGGTGCGTACTATTGTCGGCTTTGAGAGACGAGAGACACTTCAACGGCTATGCTGAGATTTAATTTTTTATTTTGAACAAGAATTTAATTACACTAAAAAGCTGGTGGAGTACGTGTTTTCAAGATAATAAAACGACGTAATAACCAATGTTGTCGAATAGAATAAGTTGCTGATTTTTTATTTTATTTTATTTTTTTATTATTTTTTAGAACAGCAAATGTTAGTAGCAGTTAGTGGATTGAGTCGTACAATGACATCTAAGCGGAAGAATGTCTTCTTCGAACTCTCGCCTAGTTATATTAAACTATGTCTTCTTTGAACCCTCGCCTAGTTATATTAGACTCCTTATCTGTTTCGCCTGAAAGGCCCTTGGCAGGTCCCAAGACCTCCAGGACACCTCCCCCAAGGAAATCACTTAGTGGAACCT
The DNA here is from genome assembly GCA_025667525.1 of Glebionis coronaria. Lineage (NCBI taxonomy): Eukaryota > Viridiplantae > Streptophyta > Magnoliopsida > Asterales > Asteraceae > Glebionis > Glebionis coronaria. The sequence goes on along the minus strand of CM046879.1, from coordinate 107,326,887 downwards.
TGGTGGCCAACTAAGCTAAGCCAGTTGGTTAGAATAAGTTGTTGATTTGATACGAATAATCCTCTGTTCCATAATAAATGTCCACTTTTAATTTTTTGGTCTTTTATATACAACTTTAACCATAAATATTTTCATTTGTATTATATAATACTAGATAAAAAATATATTTTATGAAAATACATTTAAATCTCAATCTATACATATATTTTTCATCTACCATTACATAAAACAAATGAAAATATTTATAGTCAAAGTTAAATAAAAAAGACCGAGAAAAGTCACGGTGGACACTTATTATAGGACGGATGTAGTAGTTATAACTTGCGTGGACGTACAAAATTATAAATAAATCAATTTTAATTTAATATAATGATATATAATAAAGTTTGTGTTTAATATTTTGTAATTGTGATATTATTATGTTATAAAATATAAGAGGTATTTATAAGAAAAATTTAGTTATTGTAAAAAAAAATCACTTAACACTATCTTACTTATTTAAAATTTAATTACTAATATATTATTTATTACGGTCTTTTTTATTTGAGTTTTTTTTCACAAATTTGACATCTATAATTTTATATCTTTTTTTTCTCTATCAAATTTCTTCATCAATTTTTTAAACAATTTTACCAAATAAAAAAAAATTAGATTTTTTGAAAAAACTCAAAAATTAAAAAAGAATAAATTAAGAGATTATTTCTTATTAAAGAAACATTCTTTTAAAAAATTATTATTTTCGAAAAAAAGTTTAAATAATTGTTTTGCCTTGTGTTTTAGTAGTGTTGTGGTCGTATATATCTTAGAAGAATGATCGAAGAATTCCACAAAAAGGTGAAGTTTGGCGGGAACACCTTAACTCGGGTGCCTTTTGACACCAGCCATTGTCCACCCCACAAGGAATTGCTCCGGCAACTCTCCTGGCCCAAAGGAGCAACACCTAGAGTGAGATGAGCCGAGACTCGACCCTCGATCTCTTATTCCACAAAGTCTCTCCAGTGTGCCCGTAGGTTTTGCGGAGGCGGGTACCTATTTGAAACATATGCCAAGGATGGGAATTGAACTTGGGTCATTTGACTCAAGCACAAGAGCTCCACCCATTAGAAGAATGACCGCCTCTGATTAGTCAGACGCGGTTAGAGGTTTTGGTTGTTTGATTTTTTTAAGAGTTTGATGCAACAAGATTTATAGCCTCTGAATCGATCGGATCTAGTAATCATGTCTTACTGGCATCATGTTTAAACACACCCTCCAAAACCAATCTAGCTTTGAATTACATCGAAAACGAGAACTATCTCATGTTTGTTAACCGAAACCCATATAGATGATTTTTGTGTTGTTCGTATGTGATTGGAATGACCGAAAAACTCGTGGGTTTAAATGGCTAGTTGATGAGATTTGTTGATTTTTTTAGTGGAAAGTGAATGGGGATATATGGTACGTCAATGAATATGCGATTTAGAAGAAAAGTTGTTAATATAATAAGAAGAAGAGTTTGGTAGGTGAATGAATATGTGGTGGTTGTGAGAAATGTTAGGGTTGAGAGTGGGATTAGGGCATGTGTACGCTAGATTAGTTATTTTGGGCTAAGTCCAAAATTTATTTGGGAATAAAATTAGTGTTGGTTTTATTGCATTGCCAGTATTAATATGTGTTAATGCCATGATGCCTAAAAACGTTACTTGCATTTTTCGGTCTCGCTTTATTTTGATTACGACAATATGTAAAAACAAGCATTTACGAAAACAACGAAAAATGAATTCTTGAGTTCAAGTATTTTTCATTTCAAACATTATCACTTAAGGTATGAACAAACAAGTACTCATCCTAATTAAGTGATCAAGGATTTGATATTTTCTTAAAACTCACTTTTTATTAAGTGTGACAAAGTTTTTTTTTTTAACTTTCTTTTTAAGAAAATGTTTTATTAAATTAATTATTTGAAAATTTGAAATTTGAAAATGGCATATCCTATCTTGGTTTGTAATATCATTTCAGGATATTTTAATCCCCAGATTCGAACCAATCCACTAAAAGACAAAAGTAAGCGGAGTCTATGCAGGCGGTTCCTTAGCTCCTATAGCGGTTCCTTATCGATAAGGAATCGCGGCCTCTAATAAGGAACTGCGGGCAGAATTAGCCGTTGGATGTTTGTCTTATAAATAATGGACCATTCTCAGACTTTCAATTCACCTCTTTTGCACATACATTTCCAGATTCTTTCATACTTCTTAAATCACTCAAATCCTTGATCATTTGTTTGATTACTACTTGTTTAGAAGTGAATTTTTCTCCTCTCACCTTTTCCGCTCAAAGTGCAAAGAGAAGAACACTATCATTCTTGAAGTGTTGTATCTACCTCAAAGATCCATTGAAGATCCAAACTTATTCATTCACTGTTGTGTCATTGTTGTGAAAATCCAAGTAGTTGTGTCTATTTGGAAGTTGTGTATGTATTAAGGTTAATACTTAGTCCTTAAAATATATTGGTGTAGATTGGTCTTAGCTAAGATTAGGGTTCGACTTTTAGCTTAGAGTCGAAAATTGGTTAAGCGACGTTGTGTACGGTTTCTCCACCTTAAGGAGCTTGTTGATTAGTGAACTCTCGAGTAAGGTGTACTCGAGGATGGAGTAGGAACGAGGAGTGAGCTTCGTTGTCGAACCACTATAAATCCTTGGTGTTTGGTTTGATTTTTCCTTCCCTTATATCTTTACATTCATTATTCTTTATACTTGTGATTATTAGTTTAGTTACACTATACCTTGTTCATATTGTGTATAAGAAGGTTTTACATAAATACTCAAGCTTAAGTTTTTGAAAAAGGATTTTTATAAATCAATCTTTAACAATAAATTTTAGAAACTATTCAACCCCCCCCCCCCTCTAGTTTCTACAATTGGTATCAGCGTGTGGTTGCTCAAGACTTTTTAAAATATATTGTATTTTAAAACTTGAATCGATCTATGGATTCCAACAAGTATCTAGAAGGGCAATCCATGCAAAGACCACCTCTTTTTGAAACCGATAGTTTTATTTATTGGAAAAATAGGTTTGAGACTTATGTGAAATCAAAAGATTTAGATCTTTGGCATGTTATTACCAATGGTGATTTTTTACCATTCCAATATAATAAAGTTTCTAAAAGTAAAGAGATAGTAACTTTTAACAAAGCTAATGATGATACTAAAAGGAAACTTGCTAAAAATAATGAGGCTAAAATGGTGATTTATAATGCTTTACCAAAGAAAGAGTACGAAAGGATTTTTATGTGTGAAACCGCTAAAGATATTTGGAACACTCTTTCAGTAACCCACCAAGGTAATAGCCAAGTTAAAGAAAGTAAAATCGATCTTCTTGTTCAACAATATGAACAATTTGTCATCTTAGAAGATGAAACTATTGATAGTGCATTTGCTGGATTTAACAATATTATTACTAGTCTAAAAGCACTTGATGAAGGTTTTTCTAGTAAGAACAATGTTAGGAAGTTTATTAGGGCGTTGCATCCTAATTGGAGAGATAAAGTCACGGCGATTGAATAATCAAAGGATCTTGGCAAATTATCACTCGATGAACTCATTGGTAACTTGAAGGTTCATGAGATGATAATTTTGAAGGACTCGAAAGTGGTGAAAACTAAGGGTGAAAGAAAGTCTCTTGCATTCAAAGCCAAGAAGGCACAAAGTGACCATGAAAGCTCCTCGGATAGTGATGATGAGGAATATGCCTTGGCGGTTAGAGACTTTAAGAAGTTATTCAAAAGACGAGGTCAATACGTGAGGCAACCAAACAACGACAAGAAATCCTTCTCCAAAAACCGATTTGCCAAAGATGATAAAGGTGATAGGAAATGCTTTAGATGTGGTGATACAAATCATTTCATCGGTTATTGTCCTAAGCCTTCACGTGACAAGAACCACACGGCGTTTGTTGGAGGTTCATGGAGCGCTAGCGGTGAAGATGTTGATGACAACCCCAAAGATGAGAAATGTTTCATGGCTCACACTTCTAAAGAGGTATATTCCGAAACCGATTATTATAGCAATAATAGTTCTTCTCAAGATGATAGTGAATTAGAAGGCCAATACAATAACTTGCATAAGCTTAGCCTTAAATTCATTGAAAAGAACAAAGTGCTAAAATCAACTAGAACTAAGCTTGAAAACGAGATTAGTGAGCTAAAAGAGAAATTGGCTAAGCTTGAGAAAAATAAAGAAGTAGATCTAGGATGTTTAAAATGTGAAAACCTTAGACAAGAAAATGAAAACCTTAAGAGCACCTCCGTTAGACTTGAAAAGTTCATGAGAAGTACTAATGCTCTTGATGATATGTTAAACAAACAAATTCATTTTAAGGAAAGACTTGGGTTAGGATATAACACTAATAAAGCATCAACTAGTGAACCAAAACAAGTTAGGTTTTCAGAAAAACACTCCCATGTACGCGGTTCTCCAATATATGGGGCGGTTCCTTATTGCTATGGAACCGCGGATGGAGCTAAAGAACCGCGACTAGAAGAAGATTTTTGTGAAAATTCTAAACTTTCTGAAAAGTCAATTTTATGTGAAGGACCAAAACATATTCTTATTAAAAAGGTCAAAGTACCTATAATTGAAAAGTATACTCTAGATAAATTCTACAAGCCCTTGAGTAAACCTCCAACCGGAACTAGAAACTTATCTAGACAAACATCTACTCCTCCAAGAGTAAGAAATGAATCTAAACCTAGAAGTAGAACACCTACGCCAAAAAGAGATGATCAAGCTTGTAGAAACTAGAAGGGGGGGTTGAATAGTTTCTCATCGGTTTATCTCCTAATTAAAAGTCCTTTCAATTAGGCGAGTGCACAAAACTATCTTTTACTTGAAAGCTAGTTGCATAATGATTAGGTTCAATTCTAATGCATTAACAATGTGTAGTAAGTATAATGATAATGAATGTAAGTAAAGAATAAGAAAAGAAACAACCTAGTAGGAAGACGCCAAGATTTATAGTGGTTCGGCAACGAGGCTCTATCCTCGTTCCTACTCCACTCCTCGAGTACACCTTACTAGAGATTTCCACTATATCCACAAGCTCCCTTCTTGGCGGAGAAAACCTGACAACGTCGCTTACATTATTTTCCGACACTAAGCTAAATGTCGAGACCTAATCTTAGCTAGGTACAATCTACACAACGTCGCCCACTTCACCATTTTACGACACAAGGCTAGATGTCGAGTTCTAATCCAAAGCTAGAACCAATCTTCACAACGTTGCCTACTTCACCATTTTCCGACACAAGGCTAGATGTCGAGTTCTAATCCAAAGTTAGAACCAATCATCACAACTCTTCACTTTGAAGCTAAGTGAGAACTTCACACAACACAACTACATATCACTTTATAGTTTAGTGAGAACTCACAAGACACAACCACATCACTTTATAGTTTAGTGAGAACTAACACAACTAATTACAACTCAATTAAACATATCCAAGTACACACATGTAGTTTGGATCTACACAACACAAATCCAAACACACACATGTGCAATGGATTTACACAGCTCTAATCCAAGTATTTACATATAGTTTGGATGAACACAACTAGTCCAAGTATTCACAAATACATTGGATCTACACAAGACACAAATAAACAAATGATGAATATGACTAGATCTTTAGGAGAAGGTAATCTTCATCAATGCTTAATCTTTACTCACATCACAAGTGTGTGAGTGATCTTCTCTTTGGACAAGGTAAAGAAGGAGATCTAGAGGATAATCATGAGTAAACATACTTAACACATTAAGTGATCATTTACAAATGACTAGGATTAGATAGGAGAAAGAAGGCTGAAAGAAATGTCTAAAAAGGGTTGATGAGAATGTAGATTTGATCCACTAGTTATAGAAGACAAATGTTAATGGCTATCTGGGGGTGGTTCCTTATCTACCCAGGCGGTTCCTTATCGATAGGGAACCGCGTATGCACTTAAGGAACTGCGGGTACTAGACTCCGCTCCTTTTTGTCTTTTAGTGAATTTGAAATATTTGAGGTTGTTTAAACCTTCAAAGGATATTCTTATGGCATTTGGAATATGCCATATTCAAATTTATATTTTCATATTAATAAAACATTTTCTTAAAAATAAAGTTTATTAAAAATATTTTGTTACATTTAACAAAAATGAGTTTTAAGGCTAATCACTTTTATGATCACTAAGCATGATTAAGATATGTTAGTGTAATGATTATTACCTTGATGATAGTGTTTGTTAGATAATTTGTTTTATGATTGTGTTTGACAATAAATGTCTTTGTAATTTGTCGTGATCAAAACTAAGAAAGATTAATTAATACTAACAATGTTTTTAGGCATTGCTTTGCATTAACAATCTCCCTCATTTTTATTACGACAAACTATAAACTCATTTACGTAAAATACAAGTTTATTCGAATTATTAACGAGTTTATCACTATCATTTCTCCCCCTTTTGTCGAAGCAAAAAGGTTAGCACAAGTCTTTGAAGAAGAAAAGAACCGAACTTTTGCTAGTAGCTCCCCCTTGGTGCTTACTCCCCCTTGCTTGGGGCACCAAGAAAATAAGCTAAGGTGACATGCTACACAAAGGTTAGAAGAAAAAAAAGAAACACCAATGTATGTATGTGCACTACCTACTAACTAACTTAAGAGGGAGAAGGAAAAGAAATCTCAACTTAGAAGCAAGCATTTGCTAAGTATGTCCAAAGAGTGTGTGTTGACAACACCATAGTTCAATTGGTGGAATAAAGGAAGAAAATAAACATCCAAACCAATCAAAGATGATTTAAAGTGTCAAGGGGTTAAAATTTAGAATTTACGGAATCACCCATAATTAATTTTAAGTTTTAACCATGATCAACTCTTTAACAAATGTGTGAAATAGAATTAGAGGGAAAGATAACACACATAACATTCATATTACATAAATATGAAATAACATACAAGACAATATGAATATTTAAAGCAAAATATATGGAAAATAAACCACAAAGCATAAACTACTCTAATAGTGATAATCTTCCAAGATTGCTTAAGTTTTATTGACTCAAACAACTAAAGTACAAAATGTGCCTTAGTTGGAAAATAAAGACGACGAAGCATCATTCAATGTTCACGGGAACGAAAACTTTGAGAGGAGGTCGAGTGAGGAGGAATTCAAGGAAATTTAGCTTGTCATAGATATGAGCAAGTTCAATTTGTTGAAAACGACAACAAGCACACGAGGAACCAGGATGCAAAACAAAGTCGTTAGACGGGGGAGGTCCATCAAAATTAGAGGTTGGTGGAGAGGGAGATAATGGATAAGAGATGTTTTCACAATGCCTTGTGAGATTAGGGAAATAAGATAAGTCATTGAGTTGAGGAGAGTTGAAAGGTTTAGGTGGTGGTGGAAGAATTTCCTTTTCTCTGGTAATTGGATTTATAGAGTAAGTCTCATTCCAATATTGAATCAGAGAGAAAGAGGAATTCTTGGAGGATTTTGGAGAAGAAGAATCATGAGGATTCTTGTTCTTTTTTTATCCAAACGGCCTCGGATACTAAACTCACCGTAGATGATGATTGTGAGTCGGTAGACAACACCAAATATAGAGGTATGATTGATAGTTTGTTGTACCTAACGGCAAGTCGACGGATATCATGTTTAGTGTTTGCCTTTGTGCTCGCTTCCAAGAGGCTCCCAAAACCTCTCACCTTGAAGCGGTTAAGCATATCTTCCGATACATTAAGGTCACTATACATTTAGGATTATGGTATCCTAAAGGGGTCGGCGTAGAAACCATTGTCTACGCGGACTCGGATCATGCGGGAGACTATGTGGAGCTGAAAAGCACTAGTGGAGTTTGTACCTTCATGGGTTGTTGTTTAAATTCTTGGTTCTCCAAGAAACAAACCGCTATTGCTATATCCACCACGGAATTTCTCTTACGAGATTTCTCTTAATGATGTCCCCATCATGTGCGACAACGAGGGTGCAATAGACCTTAGCAAGAATCCCGTGCAACATTCGTGAACTAAGCACATAGAGATTCGCCACCATTTTCTTAGGGATAATGTTCAAAAGGGGAACATTTCGATTGAGAAGGTACCCTCGGTAGAAAACTTAGCCGACATCTTCACTAAGCCACTTAAGACGGAACTTTTTAATTACTTACGTCTAGGTCTAGGTTTAATTGAACATATTCCTTAATTATACATTTTAATTAACTGAGTCTTTTTCTCTTTTAAGTATTTTCTTTCTTTAAGCTTTTGAATATCGTAAACTCTTTTTCGAAAACTTCTCTTCCCTTTTTCAAAATTTTCGAAGTTCTTTCGAAAATGGTCGAGAAATGTTTTTGCATTGTTAATTCAATCTAAAAACGTTTTTCATAGATTCTTGCTATTCATAATGAGCTTACATAATTCATATGTATGGGTCTCTCAAATATAGCAAGAACAAAAGGAAATTATGGAGGATCATTGTGTCATGACTTTGTGTCTAGTTCTACACACCTCATACATCGATTTTATTAAAAATCCATGTATTTTGGGTCAAAACCTTGTTTTGTAAGCTCTTGTGTGTTTTCTTTGTCTATCTTTGCTTCTTAGCATATCTCCATGATTAGTTAGACTAGAAAAACAGGATTTGCTGAATTAGAAAATCCTCCTTCATCACCAAATTCAACCCACTGTGGGCGGCTCTTTATTGATATCGCGGTTCCCCAGTGATAAGGAACCGCCGGTTGAGGTAAGGAACCGCACCCACTACTTTCTTTTTCGGGTATTCCTAAAACTCCAAATTTGTTCCAACACTTTTTGGAATCTTTGTTTCAACCCTTTGACCACCCCCAAATTATCTTGGGCTTTCTCTATTTAACCTTAAGCATTTTGCATCCTTTCTCAAATCAAAATATCTTATTCCCCAAATGAAAGCTTTGATTCTCCTCCATTCTCTCCAATTGCTTTCAATCCTAATTCACCCAAGAACACTCAAATCACATCTCTTCTCCTTCTAAGAATGTTGATTGTGGAACTTCTTATCTTCCACCACTAGCCTTTAGTGTTCTACCTCCTTCACATGATAATGTCATGCATCATGGAACATATTGTCATTGTTGTCAATATCAACATCTTGTTATGGCTCATATCTATGAAGAGTTGAATTACATCAAGAGTCTCTTAGTCAAACCTCCTCTTCACTATAACTATGAGATCTCTAACAAGCCACCATCACCTCCTTCCGCCACTACCCTGTCTTTTATCTAAGCATTGGTTGCTTATCTTCAAGACATCTAGTTCAAGCAAATCTTAGGATTTTTAACTATGATAAGATTTATGCTTTTCTTTTGGCTTATTTTATTTCTCATACATCTTTGTATGATTTATTTCCTTGTATCTTTTATCATGTTTTCTTTTAACATGACATATCTTGGATCTTTGTCTCTTCTAACTTTTTTTGTGACCTTTGCTATACATATTGTTGGATGTCTCTTCTCTACTACTAACCCTTCTATGTAGCTTGTCAATATATATCGATTCCTTGGTTCCCCAATCAAGGGGGAGTAAGCACCAAGGGGGAGCATTTGCAAAGTCCGGTTCTTTCTTTTTTCCAAGAATTTTGCAACCTTTTTGCTTCGACAAAGGTGGAGAAATGATAAACTCGTCTTCGAAAATCTTGTTTTATTAGATGATTGAGTTTATGTATTGTCGGAACCAAAAAGGGGGAGATTGTTAATGCAATGATGCCTAAAAACGTTACTTGCATTTGTCGGTCTCGCTTTGTTTTGATTACGACAATATGTAAAAACAAGCATTTACGAAAACAACGAAAAACGAATTCTTGACTTCAAGTATTTTTCATTTCAACCATTATCACTTAAGGTATGAATAAACAAGTACTCATCCTAATTAAGTGATCAAGGATTTAATCTTTTCTTAAAACTCACTTTTTATTAAGTGTGAAAAAGTTTTTTTTATTAAAATTTCTTTTTAAGAAAATGTTTTATTAAATTAATTATTTGAAATTTTGAAATTTGAAAATGGCATATTCTATCTTGGTTTAGAATATCCTTTCAGGACATTTTAATCCCCAGATTCGAACCAATCCACTAAAAGATAAAAGGGAGCGGAGTTTATGCAGGCGGCTCCTTAGCTCCTATAGCGGTTCCTTATCGATAAGGAACCGCGGGCTCCAATAAGGAACCGCGGGCAGATATAGCCGTTGGATGTTTGTCTTATAAATAGTGGATCATTCTCAGACTTTCAATTCACCTCTTTTGCACATACATTTCCAGATTCTTTCATACTTCTTAAGTCACTCAAATCCTTGATCATTTGTTTGATTACTACTTGTTTAGAAGTGAATCTTTCTCCTCTCATCTTTTCCTCTCAAAGTGCAAAGAGAAGAACACTATCATTCTTGAAGTGTTGTATCTACCTCAAAGATCCATTGAAGATCCAAACTTATTCATTCATTGTTGTGTCATTGTTGTAAAGATCCAAGTAGTTGTGTCTATTTGGAAGTTGTGTATGTATTAAGGTTAATACTTAGTCCTTAAAGTATATTGGTGTAAATTGGTCCTAGCTAAGATTAGGGCTCGACTTTTAGGTTAGAGTCGAAAATTGGTTAAACGACGTTGTGTACGGTTTCTCCACCTTAAGGAGCTTGTTGATTAGTGAACTCTTGAGTAAGGTGTACTCGAGGAGTGGAGTATGAACGAGGAGTGAGCTTCGTTGTCGAACCACTATAAATCCATGGTGTTTGGTTTGATCTTTCCTTCCATTATCTCTTTACATTCATTATTCTTTATACTTGTGATTATTAGTTTAGTTGCACTATACCTTGTTCATATTGTGTATAAGAAGGTTTCACATAAATACTCAAGCTTAAGTTTTTGAAAAGGGATTTTTATAAATCAATCTTTAACAAGAAATTTTAGAAACTATTTAACCCCCCCCCCCCCTTCTAGTTTCTACAATATGTTTAATGTTGGTAGTGATAATATTAGTACTGGTAGTGTCTGGTTAAATATGACCATATGGGACATAGTCAAATCTTAATGCTGCCAGAGATATTAATGTTACTTTGAAGTTAAAGATTGAAGACACGTAGGATATGTGCATAAGATATTGTGTGTATATCTTCCAAAGTTTAAACTTATTCATTTATATGTTTATCTTTTAAAGGACTCCTTATAATATAAAAGGAGGTTCTAGGGTTAGGTTTCGATATCTCTCTTATTTGTAACTTTGCTCCAACGTTGTAACCCTAATACTCTGCTTTGAAATATTCGTATTATTGATAATAATATTGAAGTGTTTGGTTTACTTCTTTGTTTAGTTTCATATCATATCATTCATATAATCTTCATAATATTAAAGAGTAGATTCCGCATACTCTTTGATATCATTCAAAATTTCTACTAAGACTATATATAATTTATTATATGTAGTCTAAGTCTACAAGCTAGACTTATAAGATCATAAGGGATCAATAGGTGGTATCAGAGCTTGTTGGGAAACTTTGATCTTGAAGATTACTGAAGACTCTTTTGACAAAAGAGATGGATTCAGAAGTTGCACAACCAAACACCATGAACAAGGTTCCAGTCTTCAAACAAAGAGAGTTTTAAGAGTGGAAGTTCATATTAACTCAGTTTGTGTAGATGTATAACTGGGATATATGGGAATTCATTGCCTACGAAAACACTCATACAAAATGTCACACCCCGTCATGGCGGAACACAGGGCGCGAACTATGGATATCATCACAACAAACGATGTCTTTCTAGAAAAAACTAGATACAATCAAAATGGCATAAACGGCGACACAATGTCGTGACAATATCTTAAACCAAATGCAGGAGTCTAGGTAAGTAGGTAACAAGTCATACCTCTTACCAAAGACAAACAAATAAACAGACATTCAAACATATAGGTATCATACAATTCACTTATTCAAATGACAAAAGAAAATATAAGAGGAAAGGGGTTCCTCCATATGCAATTCTAGGCAACTCCAGTCTTAGCCACTTTTATCCTCTAACTTGACCACAATCTCACCTAAAAGAGACGCTAAAACACGTCAACATACAGTTGGTGAGAGTCATAGGATTAGACTCGAAACCAATCAAAATAAGTTTATAAGTTGTGAAGTAAAAATAATCAAATACACATTTGGACAAGGTGTTACATAATGCATTAACAACTAGTAATCAAGATTAAATATTCCAAACAAATCCAAGGCTCCCATCCTTACCAATCGCCATGGTTCCATAGACACCCATACATCTATAAACCATCCCAAGGCCCCGCCTTGTCATTATCCTTTGATCCCATAGAAGCGCATACATCTATGTACCACCCCAAGGCCCCGCCTTGTCAACATACCATAGACACCCATACATCTATGTACCAAGCCAAAACATAAAACAATCAAGACTCATATAGCAGTTAAACACATAAGTACACACACATGTCCATCACAAACCATAAAAATTCACAACATTAAGTTACAAAACCATACAGTGTCTCTTCCATCCCATCTGAAGTAAAATCATTTATTACTCATAAATATGGGACTATGAAACTCACCTGAACAAGCTTCTCCAATTTCCCGCACACTAGCAAAACCTTAGAATTAATGGAAGAAGGAAAATTTATGAAAACCCTAAATCTTCTTGTTTGATCGACATACTTTTAATCTCTAGAGGTTTATGTGTTTTGATGTTAATAAAAATACTTATATAATTTAGATACACAATTCCTAGCCCCATACAAATTTACCTTATTTAGTTTTTTTTTTCCTTTTTTTTTCAACCGTCCTATAACCGACCATATATATCTTTTTTTCCTTTTATTATTAATCAAGGTATTACTAATATTACCTTAAGTTTTCTTAATTTATTTCAGCCCCTAAAGTCTCCAAAACTCTAAAACCATTAAACTAGTCAATTTACGTGTTTACCGTAAAATACGTAGAATTAATAATTTTATGAAAACTCTTAAAATAAGTTAGTGACTTAATAACTAAGTCCAAAATAACTTAAAACTAAACCATAATTTATTCCCGACGCTAAATCCTAAGCCCGAGACCTCTAAACGCTAAAACCTCGTATCATAAATATATGATTTACTATAATACATACACGTATATATAAAATCTCGAAATAACACCATTTCATTCCATAGTCACTACCACGTGAGCTCATGAACATGAAATAACCACACAGCGTTTCACTTACAGCGTATCCCGTACCCGTAAACGATGTCCCAATCACACTCTAATCACATCAAATAATCACATAAGCATATAAAGGCACATAATTCCACAAAACACACTCATAATAAAACCAAGTGACGAACCCCAAAAACCGCGGTTGTCACAACACTCCCTCCTAATAGAAATCTCGTCCCGAGATTTACTCTTTAAGATCAATAACTCTTTTTCACAATCGCGGAAAACTCATCTACCTCTGCTTTCTCACAGTTTGCTACTTCTATCAAGTAACCAGGGTTCACTACCTTAGGGCTCACACTCAACATATGCATAAATTTAGGTAGACACAAAACTAACATCAGCTCTCGAACCAAAGAGTAAAATATCTAAGTGATCGCCTAAAGAAACAACTCGTCACCTCATTCGGGTCGTGCACTGCCTCCGTGTCATTTACATAGTAGACCCTCCCTCTACTACTGTTTCCATTCTTTCTGCTACGAGTGTTGCGATTTACGTTATTTTGGTGTCTTGTGTTCCTATCACATTGGTTCCCCTCTAGTGCTAACGGGTTTCCAGCTTGCCCTGGTGCTCTTCCCAATCATGGGCATCTATTCCTATAATGTCCAGGATATCCACACTCAAAACAAGTACATCTTTCATAGGCCATCCTAGCCGCACGTGCAGGTGCTGCATCCAGAATAGGTGCTCGGCAATCCTTGACGAAAAGTCCCAGCCCCTGGCAGTTAAAACATACTATGCACGGTGTACCACATCCATGGTGCATAGAACATGTAGGACACTTTAGGTTATTACCAGCGTACCCACCATCAGCTGTCCACACAAAACTCTTTCCATCCCTCATTTTCTTATTGGCTTCCTAGCTATTCTCGTCCTGTTTTGCTTCTTCTGGATCCTTCCGTTTTTTCCCAGTTGTAACTAGTGTACCACTTTTGACTGCTTCTTCCGTCAGTACTGCGGCCGTCAAGATCACTTGATTCTTGTAGAAACTAGAAGGGGGGTGAATAGTTTCTTATATTTACTTGTTAAAAGATAGTTTTCAAAAAAATCTTTTTTCTCAAAAACTTAGACTTAAGGAAATATATGAAATCTTCTTATGCACAATATGAACAATGATAGTGTAACTAAACTAATACAAACTAATGTATATGCACAAAGAATAAAGAATGTAAAGAATTAAGAGTAAAGAAAGATCAAACCAAACACCAAGGATTTATAGTGGTTCGGCAACGAAGCTCACTCCTCGTTCCTACTCCACTTCTCAAGTACTCCTTATTCGAGAGTTCACTACATAACAAGCTCCTTATGGTGGAGAAAACCGTACACGTTGCTTAACCAATTTCCGACTCTAAGCTAAAAGTCGAGCCCTAATCGTAGCTAGGACCAATCTACACAACTATACTTAGTACATACACAACTTCCAAATGGACACAACTACTTGGATCTTCACAACTATGACACAACAACAAATGTATAAGATTTGATCTTCAAAGGATCTTTGGTGGTGGACTCAACACTTCACAAGGATAGTGTTCTTCTCTTTGCACTTGAAGAGGAAGGGATGGATGGGATAGATTCACTTCTAAACAAGTAGTAATCAATCAAATGATCAAGGATTTGAGTGATTTAAGAAGTATGTTTGAATCTAGAAATTTATGTGCAAAAGAGGTGAAGAGAAAATCTGAGAAAGGTCCACTATTTATAGGACAAAGGGCCAACGGCCATATCTGCCCGCGGTTCCTTATCTCAGCCGGCGGTACCTTATCAATAAGGAACTGCCTAGGCACTAGGGAACCGCTGGAGTAGACTCTGCTCCCTTTTTGTCCTTTAGTGGTGGAGGTCTTATCTGATTATAAAATATCCTGAAAGAATATTCCAAATCAAAAAAGAATATGCCATTTTCAAATTTTCAAATATTTAATTTAATAAAACATTTTCTTAAAAAGAAAGTTTAATAAAAAACTTTTCACACTTAATAAAAGGTGAGTTTTAAGAAAAGATTAAATCACTTGATCACTTGATTAAGATTAGTACTTGTTTATTCATACCTTAAGTGAAAATGGGTAAAATGAAAAATACTTGAACTCAAGAATTCGTTTTCGTTGTTTTCGTAAATGCTTGTTTTTACATATTGTCGTAATCAAAACTAAGTGAGACCGAAAAATGCAAGTAACGTTTTTAGGCATTATTGCATTAACAATCTCCCCCTTTTTGATTCTAACAATACATAAACTCAATCACACAAAAACAAGATTTTTGAAGACGAGTTTATTCATGTCTCCCCCTTTGTCGAAGCAAAAAGGTTGCACAAGTCGGTGTTGAAGAGACGGACTTTGCAAAGACTCCCCCTTGGTGCTTACTCCCCCTTGCTTGGGGCACCGAGGAATCGAGATATGGTGACAAGCTACATAGAAGGGTTAGTTGAACAAAAGAGACAACCAACAAGAGATAGCTATAGGTCACAACAACAAAAAGAAAAGAAAACACAAAGACTAAGATCCAAGTAAAGTCATATAAAATAAAAAGAATCATACAAAGATGTATGAAAGAGGAAACAAGCCAACAACATAAATCTAATCCTAGTTAATCTAGAATTCTAAGATTTGCTTGAATAAGTTGTCTTGTGGATAAGCAACCAATGCTTATATGAAAGACAAGGTAGTGGCGGAAGGTGGTGGTGGTGGCTTGGTGGAGATCTCATAATCAAAGTGAAGGGGATGCTTGATTAAGAGACTCTTGATGTAGCTCAACTCCTCATAGATGTGCGCCATAGCAAGATGTTGATATTGACAACAAAGACAATATGTCCCATGGTGCATGACATTATCATGAGAAGGAGGAAGAACACTAAAGGGTGGTGGTGGAAGAAAATATGTTCCACAATCAACATTCTTGGTAGGAGAGATGTGATTTAGAGTGTTATTGGGTGAATTTGGATTGAAAGCAATTGGGGAAAATAGAGGAGAATCAAGGCTTTCATTAGGAGAATAAGACATTTTGGGATGTGAAGTATGGCAAAATGCTTATGGTTAAATAGGGAAGGCTCAAGGTATTTTTAGGGTGGTCAAAGGGTTGAAACAAAGATTCCTAAAAGTGTTGGAACAAATTTGGAATTTCAGTAATACCCGAAAAAGGAAGCATTGTACGCGGTTCCTTATTGCTTCTGGCGGTTCCTTATTGATAAGGGATCGCGGTTCATATATGGAACCGCCTACAGAGGCTGTTTTTTGGTGGTGAAGGAAGATTTTTCAGCAAATCTTATTTTTCTAGTCTAACTGATCATAGGGATATGCTTAAAAGCAAAGATAGACAAAGAGAACACATACTAACTCACCAGATAGGGATTTGACCAAAATACGTGGATTTTAAAATAAAATCGATGTTAGAGGTGTGTAAGACAAGACCTTAAGTCATGACACAATGATCCTCCATGATTCTATCTTGTTCTTGCTGTGTTTAAGAGAATCATACATATTAATTATGTGAGCTCGAGATTAATAGCAAGAATAAAAAAACGTTTTTAGATTCAATTAACAATGTCAAAACATTTCTTGACCATTTTCGAAAGAGACTTTGAGGATTTTGAAAAGGAGAAGAGAAGATTTTTAAGAAGAGTTTAGGAGACTCAATGACTCAAAGTGATAAAATACTCAAAAGAAAATAAGAGACTCAATAAAAGGAAAGCAATTAAGGAATATGTTCCATTAATCCTAGACCTAGACGTAAGTAATTAAAAGGTTTCCTCTTAAGTGGCTTAGTGAAGATGTAAGCTAAGTTATCCTCGGAGGGTACCTTCTCAATTCAAATGTTACCCTTTTGAACATTGTCCCTAAGGAAATGGTGGCAAATTTCTATGTGCTTGGTTTGCGAATGTTGCACGGGATTCTTGCTAAGGTCTATAGCACCTTTATTGTCACACATGATGGGAACATCATCAAGAGAAATCCCGTAATCAACAAGCGCTTGCTTCATCCATAGAGCTTGTTGGCATGATTTTCCGGCACTCACATACTCAGCTTCCGTGGTGGATATCGCAAGAGTGGTTTGTTTCTTGAAGAACCAAGAAGTTAAACAACAACCCATGAAGGTACAAACACCACTAGTGCTTTTCCGATCCACATAGTCTCCCGCATGATCCGAGTCTGCGTAGACAATGGTTTCTACGCCGGTCCCTTTTGGATACCATAATCCTAAATGTATAGTGTCCTTAATGTATCGGAAAATACGCTTAACCGCTTCAAGGTGAGAGGTTTTGGGAGCCTCTTGGAAGCGAGCACAAAGGCAAACACTAAACATGATATCCGGTCGACTTGCCGTTAGGTACAACAAACTACCAATCATACCTCTATATTTGGTGTTGTCTACCGACTCACAATCATCATCTACGGTGAGTTTAGTATCCGAGGCAATTGGGGTCTTCATTGGTCTAGATTCTTCTAATCCAAATTTCTTTAACATTTCTTTAGCATACTTAGTTTGACTAAAGAAAATACCATCATCCATTTGTTTAATTTGGAGTCCTAAAAAGAAGTTAAGTTCTCCCATCATACTCATTTTAAACTCATCATGCATGATTTTGGCAAAGTCATCACACAATTCTTGACAAGTTGAGCCAAATATAATGTCATCAACATATATTTGCACCATTATGAGGTGAGAACCTTTCTTCTTTGTAAAGAGCGTGTTGTCTACCATCCCCATGGTATACTCATGTTTAACAATAAACACTCTAAGTTTATCATACCAAGCTTTGGGTGCTTGTTTAAGACCATAAAGTGCCTTCTTAAGCTTGTAAACATGATCCGGTTTCTCAAAATCAATGAAGCCGGGAGGTTGAGCCACATATACCTCCCCATTGATCAAACCATTAAGAAACGCACTCTTTACATCCATTTGTTGAAGCTTAAAGTCTAAGTCACAACCGTATGCTAAAAGGATTCTAATGGATTCTAATCTTGCTACCGGTGCATATGTCTCGTCATAATCAATCCCTTCTTGTTGATTAAGCCTTGAGCTACAAGTCTAGCTTTGTTACGAGACACAACACCATTCTCATCTAGCTTATTCCTATAGACCCATTTGGTTCCTATAATGGTAGAACTTCTAGGTGGAGGAACAAGTTCCCAAACATCATTAGCAACGAATTGATTCAATTCTTCTTGCATCGCAATGACCCAACTCTCATCCATCAAAGCTTCTTTAACATTCTTTGTATTCAATCAAGGAGACGAAACAAAAGAAGTTGCTTTGGTTTTGGACTTGAGATCTTAGGGTCCTTTGATTTAAGTCACCAATGATATTATTGAGAGTATGATCCTTAGACTCCTTAATGTTTACTTCCTTTTCAATACTGAGGTCTTCAACTCCTATTTTTCTAACCTCTTTGGCTTTAACTACTTATACTTCATCCAAGTCATCATCAACCAATGGTGGTGTCTTGGGTAAAGAAGGGATTTCATCAAAAGTCACGTTAAGTGATTCTTCAATTACGCCCGAGGTTCTATTGAGGACTATGCAGGCTTTGCTAGTTTGGGAATAACCTACAAAGATACCTTCGTAAGACTTTGGGTCGAACTTGGTAAGGTAGTCTTTGGTGTTGAGGATAAAGCACTTGCTTCCAAACACCCTAAAGTATTCCAATGAGGGTTTCTTACCTTTAAGAATCTCATATGGGGTCTTTCTTAGGAAAGGTCGAATAAGAATTCGGTTGAGAATATAAGTCGATGTGTCCACGGCATTGCACCAAAACTTTTGAGGCAAAAATTGCTCGTTTAACATCGTACTACTCATCTCTTGGATGGTCCTATTCTTCCTTTCAACTACCCCATTTGATTTTGGAGTGCGAGGAGCCGAGAAGTTACGGGTAATACCATGAGCTTCACAAAAGGCACCAAATTGCACTTCATTATCAAATTCCCTACCATGATCCGTCCTAATAGAGACAATTGGACATCCTAGTTGATTTTAAATTCTTCGACTAAAGATTTCGAAATGATCGAAAGCTTCATTCTTAGATGCCAAAAATCTAGTCCAAGTGAATCTAGAATAGTCGTCAACTATAACTAGGGTATAAAGGTTACCTCCATAACTCCGTATGGCGGAAGGTCCAAAGAGATCTATATGTAGGAGTTCTAAGCACCGAGAGGTTGAAACCAAATTCTTGGCTTTGTGACTTGAGTGAACTTGCTTTCCAACTTTACAGGCATCACAAAAGTGAATATCAAACTTCATCTTAGGGAGGTGTCTTACCAACTCCTTAGAGACTAAAGATTGAATTACGCATATTAGCGTGACCTAATCTCCTATGCCAAAGAGTACAACTATCATCTATAGTCGCAAGACATATGTTGTCTTTTAACTTCTTATTGACCTTCATGACATAAAACCCATGCTTTCTAACACCTTTTCCAATGACCTTTCCATCTTTTATGATTTCACTGTCATGTTCTGAAAAGATGACCTTACACTTATTGTCACAAATTTGACCTATGCTTAAAAGGTTAAAACCTAAATTATCTACGTGCTCAACATTTTCAATGGCCATGGAGTCAAGAGAAACCGTACCTTTGCCAATGATATTACCACGTAGACTACTAGCGAATGTGACGTTACCTCCATCATATGCTTTGTAGCGCGAGAACAAACTTCGATTACCCGTCATGTGTTTAGAACAACCACTATCCTTAATCCACTCGTCGGGTTCCAAATCAATTCCCAAGCATATCTAGGTAACAACACACACGATCAAACATTTGGTCCCTAATATCTCATGGGTCCAAAATTGTTAGTTTCAAACATCCCTTGCATTTGGTTGGGATGCATGAATAGAGGAGGGGTTCCCCATGGGGAACAAAAAGGAGGAGGATAATAATTCATATAACCATTTTTTTGTTCATTATTTCTCCTAGGTGTATTTGATATTGGTTTAGAGTTGTGGTCATTCCTTCTAGGTGTTGGAGTTTTACTTCTAGGTCGTAAATTGTTTTGACTATCTCTTCTAGGTGTTGTTGTTCTACTTCTAGGTCGTGAATTGTTTTGACTATCTCTTCTAGGTGTTGTCGTTTTACTTCTAGGCCTAGACTTATTTCGTACTCTTGGTAGAGTAGAAGATGGTCTTGATAAACTTCTATTTCCCATTAGAGGTTTACTCAAGGGCTTATAGAACTTATCAACGGCATTGACGTCAAGTATGGGTAATTTGACCTTGTTAACAATAAGATGCTTTGGTTGTTCACCTAAATTTGAATTTTCAGAAAATTCAGGATTTTCAGCAAAAACTCTTTCTGGCCGCGGTTCCTTATCTAGGGCGGCGGTTCCATAGTGATAAGGAACCGCCCCATACAATCTGGGACCGCGTACAACAGACAGTTTTTCTGAAAATCTGACTTGTTTAGGTTCACTAGTTGATGCTTCATTTGAGTTAAAACCTACACCAAGTCTTTCCTTAGAATGAATTTGTTTGTTTAACATATCATCAAGAGCACTAGTACCTTTCATGAACTTTTCTAGTTTAATGGAGGTGCTCTTGAGATCTTCATTCTCTAATCTAAGTTTCTCACAACTTACGCAACCTAAATCAACTTCTTTATTTTTCTCAAGCTTGGCTAATTTTTCCCTAAGTTCATTGATCTCATTTTCAAGCTTAGTTTTGGTTGATTTTAAGGTTTTGTTCTTTTCTATGAATTTAAGGCTAAGTTTGTGTAAATTATCATGTTGGCCTTCTAATTCAATATCATCTAAGGTGGAGCTATCATTGCTATAATATTCAGTTTCGGAATGTACCTCTTTAGAAGTATGAGCCATAAGACATTTCTCCTCTTTGGGGTTGTCATCAACATTTTCACCGCTATCGCTCCAAGAACCACTAACGAATTCCGTATGATTCTTATCGCGTGAGGGCTTTGGACACTCACTAATGAAATGATTTGTATCACCACATCTAAAGCAATTCCTATCACCTTTTTTGTTCTTGGCAAACCGATTCTTTGAGAATGGTTTCTTGTCATTGTTGGGTTGCCTCACGTGTTGACCTCGTCTTTTGAAGAACCTCTTGAAATCTCTCACCGCCAATGCATACTCCTCGTCATCGCTATCTGAGGAACTATCATGATCGCTTTGTGCCTTCTTAGCTTTGAGTGCAAGAGACTTCCTTTCACTCTTGGTTTTCACCAATTCGGAGTCCTTCAAAATTATCATCTCATGAACCTTCAAGTTGCCAATGAGTTCATCGACTGATAAAGTTGAGAGATCTTTCGATTCTTCGATCGCTGTGACTTTTGCTCTCCACTTCGGATGTAAGGCCCTTAGAAACTTCCTACCATTGTTCTTGCTATAAAAACCTTCATCAAGTGCTTTTAGACTAGTAATAATAGTTTTAAATCTAGCAAAAGCACTATCAATAGTTTCATCTTCTAAGACGACAAATTGTTCATATTGTTGGACAAGAAGATCGATTTTGCTTTCTTTGACTTGGCTATTACCTTGGTGGGTTACTAAAAGAGTGTTCCAGATATCTTTAGCGGTTTCACACATAAAAATCCTTTCATACTCTTTCGCATTATAAATCACCATTTTAGACTCATTATTTTTCGAAAGTTTCTTTTAGTATCGTCATTAGCTTTGTCAAAAGTGACCAATTCCTTAGTTTTAGAAACTTCATTAAATTGACAAGGTAAAAAATCACCATTGGTAATAACATGCCAAAGATCTAAATCTTTTGATTTCACATAAGTCTCAAATCTATTTTTCCAATAAATAAAACTATCGGTTTCAAAAAATGGTGGTCTTTGCATAGATTGCCCTTCTAGGTACTTATTGGAATCCATAGATCGATTCAAGTTTTAAAATACGATATACTTTAAAAATACTTGAGCAACCTCGCTTTGATACTAATTATAGAAACTAGAAGGGGGGGGGGGTTGAATAGTTTTGTTATATTTACTTGTTAAAATATGGTTTTCAAAAAAAATCCTTTTTCTCAAAAACTTAGACTTAAGGAAATATGTGAAATCTTCTTATGCACAATATGAACAATGGTAGTGTAACTAAACTAATACTAACTAATGTATATGCACAAAGAATAAAGAATGTAAAGAGTTAAGGGTAAAGAAAGATCAAACCAAACACCAAGGATTTATAGTGGTTCGGCAACGAAGCTCACTCCTCGTTCCTACTCCACTCCTCAAGTACTCCTTACTCGAGAGTTCACTACACAACAAGCTTCTTATGGTGGAGAAAACCGTACACGTTGCTTAACCAATTTCCGACTCTAAGCTAAAAGTCGAGCTCTAATCGTAGCTAGGACCAATCTACACAACTATACTTAGTACATACACAACTTCCAAATAAACACAACTACTTGGATCTTCACAACTATGACACAACAACAAATGTATAAGATTTGATCTTAAAAGGATCTTTGGTGGTGGACTCAACACTTCACAAGGATAGTGTTCTTCTCTTTGCACTTGAAGAGGAAGGGATGGATGGGATAAATTCACTTCTAAACAAGTAGTAATCAATCAAATGATCAAGGATTTGAGTGATTTAAGAAGTATGTTTTAATCTGGAAATTTATGTGCAAAAGAGGTGAAGATAAAATCTGAGAAAGGTCCACTATTTATAGGACAAAGGGCCAACGGCTATATCTGCCCGCGGTTCCTTATCTCAGTCGGCGGTACCTTATCAATAAGGAACCGCCTAGGCACTAGAGAACCGCCAGAGTAGACTCCGCTCCCTTTTTATCCTTTAGTGGTGGAGGTCTTATTTGATTATAAAATATCCTAAAAGAATATTCCAAATCAAAAAAGAATATGCCATTTTCAAATTTTAAAATATTTAATTTAATAAAACATTTTCTTAAAAATAAAGTTTAATGAAAAACTTACTTAATAAAAGGTGAGTTTTAAGAAAAGATTAAATCACTTGATCACTTGATTAAGATTAGTACTTGTTTATTCATACCTTAAGTGAAAATGGGTAAAATGAAAAATACTTGAACTCAAGAATTCGTTTTTCGTTGTTTTCGTAAATGCTTGTTTTTATATATTGTCGTAATCAAAACTAAGCGAGACCGAAAAATGCAAGTAACGTTTTTAGGCATTATTGCATTAACAATTTTGTTCACCTCCGGAGTATCCAAGTGAGGCACCAACTTTGCCAGCTCATGAAAACGATCCATGTACTCTGCATGAGCAGCTCTAATCATAGCATGTCCCCAAAACTCATTTTCAGCTTCTCCAAGTTAAGTTACAAATCATATTAAGATCGTACATTTATCTTAAGTTAAGTTACAATTTATTAAAGCACAATGTACAATTTATTGAAGCATAAAACTTTAAGCTAACCTAATTACACCTAGGTTATGATTACCCTATACAAACCCTTAATCCAAGCATGTAGAATCATTTGAAGTCATAAACACATTATATAATACCTATAATAATTTTACATAAGGAGATAAACATTAATGACCCAAAGTACAAAGTCATTAGGCTTAATGACCTAAAAACCCTTATATTAAGCATTTCACTTAGAATCAACACCTAGTCTTTTAGGACAAGTTTACAAACACTCATAGCATTAAATTCAGGTTATAAGATTATACTAAGAGAATGTACAAGTACCTTAAAGCATAAGGTACAACATTTCAATGCATGGCTTATAAATTAGGTCAAAATAGGTATTTTCACCCTTTGGACATGTTTACTTAGAATAACTTAATAAAACCAATGTTGAGACTTCATGAATACATTGAGGACAATGTAGGAGGTATAAATTGAGTTTAAATCAGTATCTAAATCAAGGATAATGATTTAACAAGGATTTAACCCTAGATCACTAGAAACCCTAACCCGCCTAAGTTTTCATCCTAATTTCACTTCAAACCGTTGTTAAACTTCAAACCAAAGACCCAAACTTCTTAAATACAATGTATAAACCTTAGTTATACCCTAATCCATCACTAATCACATTCCTAAACCCTTAATTACAATAATTACAAAGTTACAAAGTTACAAGCCCTATAATTGAACCTAACTAGGTTTTTCCCTCTAAAACCCCATTTAAACACTTTCCATCCTAAATTCAAACATAGGCAAGATATTTTGGGATATTTTGAGATATTTTCCAAGTAGGTGCGTGCATCACCTACTTCTAGATGAAACATGGCATTCCTATCCTTAAGAATTTGTGGCTTAATATGGTCCTTAAGCCTATATATTTTGTTCATAGACTCTATAAACTTGCATAAACCTTCCATAGATTCCCGTAGTCACTAACCTATCTATCTTACATGTTTCATGGCCAAACTTGGAGCCTAATGGTTGAAAATAGTATAAATAGGCACATAAACCTTACATTATAAACTTGTACCCCGTTTTCTCTTTACCTCCATACCCATTCTGAAATCCACTTATACAAAAGTTCTAGGACTTATAAGACCAAAAACCAGGTCTAGAAGGAAGCTAGTGAAGCTCTTGAAGCTTTGGTAGCAAGTAGTGTTCATAGCAAGCAATGAGCCATTTTGGAGCTACCTAGATAATCTTTATGTTAACTAAGCTTTGATCTTGTTATAATATTTTCTTAGACTTATTATAATGTTTATAGGATGTTAGAAAACTAATCTAAAAGAAATAAAGTCATATGATCATTTAGAATGAAAGTTATAAGCTAAAGATGTCTTAAAATCTTAGTTTTGTAATTTACAAGAAATAATAAGCAAAAACCCATTTCAAAGGCTATAATTCTGGATAAATGTTGTTATTATTGTTATAAAAGTTTTCATAAACTTTGTTTTAAGTTTCTAGACCATTTGGTACATTTTTGAGGTTGTTATGTAAATTTAAGCAAATATAGGGACTAAAAATGTCATTTTTGAAACTATTAATATCTGGGGCCAAAAGTGTTATTTATGAAATTTAAAACTATAAGTATTAATATTGTTAAATTTGAAACCTTGAGTTAATATTTAAAGGTTGAACTTATAAATATTAAAACTATATACTTTAGGGGTTAAAAGTGTAATTAAGCTAAAGTATAACTAAAAGGGCTATTTTGCCAATTTTGAAACTAAAAAAGATAAATTATAAATATGAGATAATATAAAAGGTATCATGTTAGTAGGGAGCTTTGTACAAAGATGTTCTATCTCGATATTACGGTCTGACTGAGTGGTTGGGTTTACGATTTAGAGTGTCCTCTCTCCTCAAACGTTTATAGAATGGCTTATGAGTGTGATGACCTGAACAATGATGCTATAATTACCACAAACTATAAATCAAAGACACATAACTAATACTTAAAATATTGATCTCAAGATCAAATACTTGATACTATACAAAATGTGTTAATCTAGGTTTGTATGAGACCAAGTTGTTTGTTTGTGAATGAAATATATCTGATGTAGCTCAGACTTACGAATGCCAGGTGAGTTCATAGCCTCATTTTTAATGCTTTCTAAATGATTTGAAAACCCGTGAGGGGGATATATACCAAATCTGGAATACATGTGTTTTTGAACTGCATGCTTTTACTGAAATATGTTATTGCACGAGTGCCCAAACTGTTACTTGCTACCAAAATTTCATGAGTCATTAAACACATACGTGTGCGTTAATGGGGTAAATAGATCTATTGGGTTTAACGAATCCTGTTTGTGTTACCTGTTCATGGGGTAATCGAGCATACTTTATTAGAACTAACGGGTAACCCAAGACATGTAGGTTATTTGTCATGAGATCATGTCACGACGGTCACTTCGGTGAATTCCATTAGTTTTGATGTCATGAGCTTAGTGCAATAAAATATTGTTTTATGTGAGCGAATAGTAACGTAACTCGAGGTGGTAAACATGTATTCAAAACTGTTATTGCAAACATATGCATTCACTCAACCTTTGTGTTGATTTGTAAGCATATATTTCAGAAAACTGTGACTGATAACATGGAGCAACATAAGGATGGCATAAAGAGGCACAAGCTTGAAATTATCGATATAGTAAACTCTGATTTTTAAATGATATATAGAGAAAGTTGATTTAGTCACTCTTTTGAGTTGTTTTCTATCATTATGACTTGTGTTCTATGAAGTAATGCCCTAAATTAGCTTCCACTGCTATAAGATAAAAATAGGGGTGTTACATAAAACAAGGAGGATATTGACATAGTCAATATTGATTATCTATACAACCACTTCAAGGTGGTTGAACAAATACTCAAGAAAAAGGTTGGGTCAATCTCCAATGTACTAATAGATCTATTGGGTTTAACGAATCCTGTTTGTGTTACCTGTTCATGGGGTAATCAAGCATACTTTATTAGAACTAACGGGTAACCTAAGACATGTAGGTTACTTGTCATGAGATCATGTCACGACGGTCACTTCGGTGAATTCCATTAGTTTTGATGTCATGAGCTTAGTGCAATAAAATATTGTTTTATGTGAGCGAATAGTAACGTAACTCGAGGTGGTAAACATGTATTCAAAACTGTTATTGCAAACATATGAATTCACTCAACCTTTGTGTTGATTTGTAAGCATATATTTCAGAAAACTGAGATTGATAGCATGGAGCAACATAAGGATGGCATGAAGAGGCACAAGCTTGAAATTATCGATATAGTAAACTCTGATTTTTAAATGATATATAGAGAAAGTTGATTTAATCACTCTTTTGAGTTGTTTTCTATCATTATGACTTGTGTTCTATGAAGTAATGCCCTAAATTAGCTTCCACTGCTATAAGATAAAAATAGGGGTGTTACATAAAACAAGGAGGATATTGACAAAGTCAATATTGATTATCTATACAACCACTTCAAGGTGGTTGAACAAATACTCAAGAAAAAGGTTGGGTCAATCTCCAATGTACTAATTTGCCATTTATATCAAGCACTAGTCATGCCAATGAAGAAAATACTTACAGTATTGTTAATGCTGGTAGCACATCTTTTAATACTGATAATACATTCTTTTATTCTGGTAAGGTAACCACTAGTGTTGCTGGTTTGATTGATGGCGCAATCCATGCATTCTTGTCTAACTGTGAGAATGTAGTAGAGATTGTTGCATGTGATCTTTAGCAATTAAGTGATGATGACTTAGAAGAGCTTGAAATAAAGAATAAGCTAGCATTCGTTAGCATGAGAGCAAGAAGGTTTCTTAGAAGAAGAAGAAAGCAGATCACTCTCAATGCTAATGACAAGGCAGGTTTTGACAAGTCCAAGGTGGAATGATACAATTGTCACAATAAAGGACATCTTTCTAGGGAATGCAAAAGTCCAAGAAGCCAGAGTTGTAGAAACTATAAGGGGGTTGAATAGTTTCTATGATTAATGTCCTAATTAAGAATTAGGTTTCTGTCATAGTTACCTTTTACTTAAAAACTAGTTTCATAGTTGTTAAGTCAATTTCCAAACTATTTGTTACTCCACTCCTTGAGTACACCTTACTCGAGATTTCCACTATATCCACAACCTCCATTCTTGGTGGAGAAAACCTTACAACGTCTCTTACATTGTTTTCCGACACTAAGCTAAATGTCGAGACCTAATCCTAGATATGACCAATCTACACACGTCGCATACTTTACATTTTCCGACACAAGGCTAGATGTCGAGTTCTAATCCAAAGATAAAACCCATCTTCACAACTTTTCACTTTCAAGTTAGGCGAGAACTCACAAGGCACACACACAATCACATCACTTTGTAGTTTAGTGACAACTAACACACAAGACTTATTACAACACAAGACACATCCAAGTATACACATATAACTTGGATATACACAAGACTAATCCAAGTATACACAAATACCTTGGATCTACACAAGACTAATCCAAGTATACATAAATATATTAGATCTACACAAGACTCAAATAAACAAATTGATGAACATGACTAGATATAAGAAAGGATGATCATCATCAAGGCTTCATCTTTTAATCACATCACAAATGTGTGAGTGATCTTCTCTTTATACAAGTAAAGAAGGGGATCAAGAGGATAATCATAAGAAAACATACTAAACAAATTAAGTGATCATTTACTAATGACTGGAAATATAGAAAGAAGATAAGAAGTAGAAAATTGTCCAAAAAGGTTCCTTTGAAAATGAATATGATCCACTATTTATAAGGGACAATGATAGGTGTGTAAACACCCATCCTTTTACCACTTAATTCGGGCTAAAACGAGACCAAAACACGTATTTAATATCATTTGTTTGGAATTATGCGTGGTTTTTGTGTTTATTGTGTTTTCAGAGACAACCGGATAAATATTGAAGAAAACATGGGATCGCACGGGTTTTACTAAAGAAAAAGACTCAAGATAAAGTCTATTGTCCAAGAGATGCAAAAGATTTGAAGTCGCTGGGCCTATTCGAAGATTTATCGAAGAAAAGGACCAAAGATGGAAGATTTATATAAGTCGAAGAAACTCAAGTCTATTAAACGAAGAAATTAAAAGACGAGTTGAATTTAATCGACAACAAATCCCGAATCAGAATCGAAAACGGAAACTTTTCTGAAAAGACGAAAAGACACGAAGAACGGGAGAAAGCCCACTCACCAACCAAAGGAAACACCTATAAATAGGCCATCCCACACACATTTTAGAGGGAGCTAGTTTTCTTTCTTCCTCCCTTTTCTTTTTCCTGGTTCGTATAACACCATCACCACTAGGGTGATTGGTGATTTTTATCTTTAGATCTTTAATCTTGTAATTTTAATTTTTGTTTAATCTTGTCAAAACATCAATCATTCAATACCAAGTTCTTGTTTAATCTTTCATTTCATCTTGTTCATCATCATCTTTATCTTCAAGTTCTTAAGTTTTTATTTTCTTGATTTGATCTTCAAAAGTTGTTTGGATTTGTGTTTTTATTAGTAGGATTTGTTGCTTATATTGTCTAAATGATTTGTGTTTAATTTGGTAAAACCTTTTTAAGTGTTTGATTTGATTTTGATTAATTTTGTGTTCCGTGTTCTTCGCTTTAACTGCTACTGTATCTGGGTTTCCATACTTCCGAACCAAGCAAAAAGTTCCGAATGAAGCATTCATTCGGAATCTTCCGAACCAAACATTAAGTTCCGGATCAGTATCTTCCGAGTCAGTTATTTCCGAATCAAACTGTTCCGAACCAAGCCCTTCATTCGGAAGTTTAAAACTTCCGAACCAGTGACTTCCGGACGAAGCAAAAGTTCCGAATCAGCTCAGACTTCCGAATCAAGGAGAAGTTCCGAATCAATCTGAAGGTTCCGAATCAGCAACTTCCGATCCAGCAAGTTCCGAATGAACATTCATTCGGAAAGTTCCGAATCAAGGTTTAAAGTTCCGGATCAGTTATTTTTGGGTATTTTAAAGTTACTGTTTTACTGTTGATGTTTTACTATTTCTCTGCTCATATTTCACTATTTACATTTTAACTTTAATTTTAATTTGAACTTTAAATTTTAAACCAAGTCTTAGTTAATTATAATTAAAGTAATTATCTTTGATTTAAAGTTTCATTTCACTTCTTATTAGAATAGAAAACCAAACCCCTTTATTTAGTAACCAAGAACAATCATTCCACTTAAGACCTAGATCAATTCGAGAGGATATCGAGAGACATAAAATTGAACCCATACAAAAAGTTCTGTATCAAATGGCGCCGCTGCCGGCTCTTCTCGTTAAGATCAAAAGTTTTTTGTGAGAAATTGGATTTTGGGATCCGTTCCCCGTGAACGTTACTTTTTCAAAAATTTTCAAAAACAACTAAAAAAAAATATAAAATTTTCAAAAATCCTAAAAATTAAAAAACAATAAAAACCAAAAATATTTTTGCTTTGTTTTTCTTTGTTCGTTCTTTTGCAGGTGTATGCGCACTCGATCCACGTCTTATCAAGAGCCCGAGCCTCTCGATAACTTAGACATGGCGGGTGTACAAAACAACAATAACATACCACCTCCGAACAACAATAATAACAACAACAACCCGCCTTTCAACAACATGAATAACAACAACAATGAGCACCTTCCGGATAATCGCCCAATGATTGAATTGCTGCAAGCTCATGTTGATGGCAACACGGATCCAATTGTTATACCACCAATTGCCGCCAACAACTTCGAGCTCAAGTCAGGCTTTATCCAAATGGTCTCCGCTCAACCATTCTTGGGACGCACCATTGATGACCCACACGACCATATCAAGAGATTTCTACAACTCACCAACACGGTCAAGTTCAATGGAGTTTCACAAGAAGTGATAAGGTTACAACTTTTTCCCTTTTCTTTAGAGGGACAAGCCCGGCATTGGCTTGCTAAGGAACCGCCACAGAGTATTCTCTCGTGGACGGATTTGGAAACAAAGTTTATCAACTACTTTTTTCCACCCTCTCGTACTACCGCTTTGCGGAATGAGATTATAAACTTTGAACAAAAGTACGATGAGTCATTCAGTGAATCTTGGGATCGTTTCAAAGATCTTTTAAGAAAATGCCCACAACATGGTTTTACCAAAGTACATCAAATAAATACTTTTTACAATGGTTTAAGCATGAGTGACCAAGATTCACTGAATAGTGCCTCAGGGGGTAATTTATTGGCTAAGACGTCCAATGCTGCTTGGGATATCATTGAGAACAAATCTCGTGTGCAAACCAAGAGTGTTAGGACCAATGTTGCTAGTGCTAGCACTAATGACAACGACAAGCGATTAGACAAAATCACCATGCTTCTTGAATCGCTTGTCACCCACACCGTCAGCAACAACAACAGCAACAACGCCAAAAATGCACAAGTGAACGCTGTCAGCCAACCTTGTGAGATATGCGGTGGTCCCCACTCCTATACAACTTGTACCGCCACCCAAGATTACCCTGCTGAGAATGTGAATGCGGCATATGGCACCTACCAACAACCTGCTTATCAAGCTAGACCTCAAGGTGACCGTAACTTGCTTAGCTACCGCAGCAACAACTATCTTTCACCACCTGGCTTTCCTCCAACCAACCCAAACCAACAACAAAACCTTAACCGCCCTACTCAACAACAACAACAACCTCGACAACCATATATCCCACCTCACAAGCAGCAACAACCGCCTCAACGTAACAATCAAGTATACCAACAACCTGCTTACCAACCACCTGCATATAATGCTCCTTCAAACCAAACCAACACTGCACTACACCAAGAGGTCGCCACCTATATGAGGACCAATGATGTGATAGTGGGAAATCTCCAAGAGGAAGTGCGCAATTTGAAGGCAGATTTGGTCAAGCAAGGAAATGATTTGAGAGCTGATATGAGGAACACGTTGGATAGCCAGACGAATGATCTGAGGAACATGATGGCTAGTTTTTTCCAAAGTAGTCAACCCTCTTCTTCGGGTACTCTTCCGAGTAACACCGTTGCGAACCCAAGAGGGGAGATGAAAGCAATCACTACTCGAAGTGGCAAAGGTACCAAGGAACCCGAGCTTCCTATACCGCCACCGGTGGTTGTGACTAAGGAGAACGAGTCACCTGCTCCCATTCCTCATCCTTCCCCTTCCCCAATTTCTCCACCCCTTCTTTCTACCCCTCCTCCACCCGTGGTTGTGAGTGATCCTATACTCCCAAAGACTTCCTCTTCTTCCAATATACCTTATCCTTCAAGGTTGAGGAAAGAGAAGCAAAAGAGCAAGGATGATATTCAGGTTTCTAACTTTCTGAAAATGTTTAAACAACTGAATTTTAATATCTCCTTCGCTGAGGCTCTCGCTCACATGCCCAAGTATGCTAAAATGTTTAAAGACCTTCTGAGCGACAAGGAAAAGCTCCTCGACATAGCCAACACCCAACTTAATGAGAACTGCTCTGCAGTGCTCTTAAGGAAATTGCCAATCAAGCTTGGTGATCCGGGTCGTTTTCTTATCCCTTGCAATTTCCCGGGAGTAGAGAATTGCATGGCCCTAGCCGATCTAGGTGCCAGTATTAATCTCATGCCTCTAAGTGTTTGGAAGCAATTATCTCTCCCAGAGCTAGTCCCCACTAAAATGACTTTGGAATTGGCCAACCGTACGGTTGCTTATCCAGTGGGGATAGCCGAAGATGTCATTGTAGGAGTCGACAAATTCACCTTCCCTGCTGATTTTGTTGTCGTCGA
Source organism: Glebionis coronaria (assembly GCA_025667525.1). NCBI lineage: Eukaryota > Viridiplantae > Streptophyta > Magnoliopsida > Asterales > Asteraceae > Glebionis > Glebionis coronaria. The sequence goes on along the minus strand of CM046879.1, from coordinate 107,294,513 downwards.
CTACGAGATGGACCCCCGTGTGCCACTTATTGTTGGTCGTCCATTCTTGAGGACCGGTCGCACTCTCATTGATGTTGAAGCCGGTGAGCTTATCATGAGAGTGGGTGACGACAAAGTAGTCTTCAACATGGGAAAGTTGTCTAAACAGCCTTATTCATATGAGAGCGTTAATTGTATTGACGTTCTTGATGAGGCTTGTGAAGAACACTTTAATGATGCTTGCAAAAGTATTCCTACCTCTCTTCCCACTGTTGAGACCGTGTCCTCCATTGATTCATCGTTGTCTCTATTTGGAGATAGTGATTTATTCTGGAACAATCTTGAAGCTACCATGGGAGATGCGAATTTAGCTACTAATGATTCTCCCACCGAGGGGGATGAAGATATGAGTTTCTTTGACAATCTTCTCACCGAAGACAATCATTCGCCCCCATCTCCCACGGTTATTGCTATCGATGCCACGACTTTGAAAACGCCTCCCGACGAAAATCCTCCGGATTTGGAACTTAAGGAGTTGCCGCCACATCTCGAGTACGTGTTCCTTGACGACAACAAGAAGTCGCCCGTCATTATTGCAAAGGATTTGAAAGATGAAGAGAAGACTCGTCTCGTTGCTGTGTTGAAGGAGCATAAGAAGGCTATTGCTTGGAAAATCTCGGATATTCGTGGAATTGATCCTCACTTCTGCACACACAAAATTCTCATGGAGGACGACTTCAAGCCCACTATTCAAAGCCAACGAAGGGTGAATCCAAAAATACATGAAGTCATCAAAACAGAGGTTATCAAACTTCTTGATGCGGGAATGATTTACCCTATTTCGGATTCCCCATGGGTTAGTCCAATCCATTGTGTGCCCAAGAAGGGCGGAATAACCGTTGTTCCCAATGAACACAACGAGTTGATTCCCACTCGTCTCGTTACTGGGTGGAGAGTTTGTATAGACTACCGCAAACTCAATGATGCCACGAGAAAGGATCATTTCCCTCTACCTTTCATGGACCAAATGCTTGAACGATTAGCCGGTAATGAATATTACTGCTTTTTGGATGGTTTCTCGGGTTATTTCCAAATACCCATCGATCCCCAAGATCAAGAGAAGACTACATTCACCTGTCCCTATGGCACTTTCGCTTACAAACGAATGCCTTTTGGCTTATGTAATGCGCCCGGGACTTTCCAAAGGTGTATGTTAGCTATCTTCCATGACATGGTTGAACAAACCATGGAAGTCTTCATGGATGATTTCTCGGTCTTCGGGGATTCCTTCTCTGCTTGCCTTGCCAATTTAGAACGTATGCTAAAGCGGTGCGAAGACACTCGCCTTGTTCTAAATTGGGAAAAATGCCATTTTATGGTAAAAGAAGGCGTCGTGCTTGGACATAAGATTTCGAAAGCCGGTCTTGAAGTAGACCGTGCTAAAGTTGACGTTATAGCAAAGTTGCCTCCACCTTCCACTGTGAAGGGTGTGAGAAGTTTCTTGGGTCATGCGGGCTTCTATCGTCGATTCATCAAAGATTTTTCTCAAATCGCTCGCCCGATGACCCACCTCTTGGAAAAAGATACTCCTTTTATCTTTTCCAAAGAGTGCCTTGAAGCCTTCAACTCACTTAAGGATAAGCTAACTAAGGCACCCGTCTTGGTTACCCCTAGTTGGGAGCTTCCTTTTGAGTTGATGTGCGATGCTAGTGATTTTGCTATTGGAGCGGTTCTTGGACAAAGAGTGAACAAACACTTCCAACCAATCCATTACGCTAGCAAGACAATGACAGGGGCACAATTGCATTATACGACAACCGAAAAAGAGCTTTTAGCCGTTGTCTATGCTTTTGAAAAATTCCGCCCCTATCTTGTCCTTTCCACCACCATTGTGTACACCGATCATTCCGCGTTGAAGTACTTGTTGACAAAGCAAGATTCCAAACCAAGACTTCTTCGCTGGGTTTTGCTGCTCCAGGAATTTAAAATCGACATCCGCGATAAAAAAGGAGCAGAAAACCTAGCCGCGGACCATCTTAGTAGACTTGAGGATCCATACCAAGGGGATCATCCGACCAAAGAAATCAATGATTCTTTTCCCTTGGAGACCTTAATGTCTATAAACTCGAAGCCGAATGAAACCCCGTGGTTTGCGGACTTTGCAAACTACTTGGCGGGTGGAATTCTCAAGGAAGGGTTGACGTCCCAGCAAAAGAAGAAGTTCTTTACCGACATCAAGACTTACTTTTGGGACGACCCTTACCTATTCAAACAATGTGCTGACCTGATAATTCGCCGATGTGTTGATGGACCGGCAGCGTCGGACATCCTTGATGCTTGCCATAAAGGACCCACCGGTGGTCACTTTGGTCCCAACTACACTGCTAAGAAAGTGTTTGACTCGGGATTTTATTGGCCCTCCATATACCGTGACGCTCACGATATGGTCAAGCGATGTGATGTTTGCCAAAAGCAAGGCAAAATCACACATAAAGACGAGATGCCTCAGAATTTCATTCAAGAGTGTGAAATTTTTGATGTTTGGGGTATCGACTTTATGGGGCCATTCCCTTCATCTAAAGGAAACAAATACATCCTTGTAGCCGTTGACTACGTTTCAAAGTGGGTTGAAGCCAAAGCTTTGCCTACTAATGACGCAAGGGTGGTTTGTAACTTTTTGAAAGCTCTATTCGCTCGCTTCGGTGTGCCTCGTGCCATTATTAGTGATCGTGGGACTCATTTCTGCAATGACCAATTTGCTCGAGTCATGGCTAAGTACGGTGTAAACCATCGTCTTTCCACAGCCTACCACCCACAAACTAATGGCCAGGCTGAAATATCCAATCGAGGGCTGAAGCGAATTCTTGAAAGGACTGTGGGAGAGCATCGTGCCTCATGGGCTGATAAATTGGATGATGCTTTGTGGGCTTTCCGTACTGCTTACAAGACCCCGATCGGTTGTACGCCTTATCGTCTTGTGTACGGGAAAGCGTGCCACCTCCCCATTGAGTTGGAGCACAAGGCTTATTGGGCCTTGAAGTGGGCTAATTTTGATATAAACAAAGCCGGTGACCTACGCAAGATCCAACTCAATGAGCTGAATGAACTCCGTAATGAGGCTTATGAAAATTCTTTGATCTATAAGGAAAGAACTAAGCTCATTCACGACTCCAAGATCAAAAACCGAGAGTTCCATGTTGGAGACAAAGTCTTACTTTTTAACTCTCGGTTGAAAATCTTTTCGGGAAAGCTCAAATCTCGTTGGTCCGGCCCATTCACCATTGCCCAAATTTTTCCATATGGTACTCTCGAGCTCGCTCAACCTGATGGACCAAATTTTAAGGTGAATGGCCAACGAGTGAAGTTGTACTTTGGTGAGGACACCTCTAAGGAGATGATTCCATCCCTCACCACGTTCCCCATGAACTAGTTTTGGGTCGAGTCAGGCTCGTGACTCGGTTATAAAAAACAAGCGCTCCTCGGGAGGCAGCCCGAGTATCTATCCTTGTATGTTTTAATCCCCTAAGTGTAGGGGGGACTTGTATATGTGTTTGCCTTTGTGTGGTGATGTGATTACAGGGATAAGTGCACTCTTGGAATCTTTGAAGAACCGTGCTCCCGTGTTTCTCCGAAATCCGGTTCTATCTCTCAACTATCGTGATTCAATTTTCTTCATACTCACATTTGAAATTGATCACGTTAGTCGTCTCTTCCTTAACTTGAGTTAACCAACGTGCACAATGTCATAAGTGTAGGGGAACCTTTTCCCACATGCTTAAACATTGAGGACAATGTTTATCTTAAGTGTAGGGGGGACTTCTATCGAAGTTTTAAGTGGACTTTTCCATGAAAATGCCTTCAATTAACCGGAAAATCCTATTTTTCAACATTTTTCAAATTTTTAATTAACTTTGGCCATTTAGTCGTAATTTTTAAATTTTTAAATTTTTATCGTTGTTTTCATATGTATATATTCCGCAATAAAGTCAAAAATATTAATAAGGTGTAGCTAGTTTAGAAGTCTTTGACATATTAGGCCGTTGCGTTTATTTTGACTCAACCCGAATAGACTTATCCAAGTTTATTCTAGCTAGTATCCTTAACCATATAGACCTTAATTGGTTTATTAGGCTAAGTGTCCACGAGTCTCATTACTTGAGATTTTGAATTGTGGAGGACGAGAAATGATAGAGTCAATTATAAGTCGGTATTCTTGCGCAAGCTCACTTGGTGTAATTATTTGCCTATTCTCCCATCACTTGCTAATAATTTATCTGCAATAAGTAAGGTCTTACGATTTGAAAAGTTACTTAGCTTCTAGCCCAAGATCGTTTAAAAGTTGCTCGGTAATGATAAGAGTTCATAGCCAAGGCATAACTTATGAAGCGGGGCGCGAAGATTGGCGAGTCCGAAAAGGCCCTAACAAGGCATGAGGATTCAATTTTATTGCTGAAGATCCAAAGTGATGTGAAAAGCATTATTCCTAAAGTCAATATGAAGGATCAAGACTCACGACGAAAAGTAATCAACTCCCATAAAGATCATGGAGAAGTCTATCCGAAAAGACCCTAACAAGGTATGAGGATAAATAGATCCAAGTCCGAAAAGGAGGCGGATCGTTGTATCTCAAAATCCCAATTAGAGATTGAAGAAATAATCATGAAGTCGTGGTCAACAAAGTTGGAGTACCCCTCAAAAGTCTCCAAGTGAAGAAAACTCTATTATGATGAGAAGACCATTGTCTCAAGAACGTCTCTCGAAGATATGAAGTATGAAGTACATGCCAAATATCGGCCCGAGAAAGGTCTCAAATCGTGAACCAAGTTATGCCAAGATATGAACTTTTTGATATCCCGAGAAGCAGTTTTAAGAGATTTTGTCCTATAGCTAACTATTGATCAAATCGTCCTACTTTGCTTTCAGCCCTAATAAACTATCGAAATAAGTCCAAAAATGCATCTTCATGATCATTCTAAGACAAAAATAAAATATAAGAGATACACCTAGGAATAAGGGAGTTTAAGCATTTAATTAAGCCATGTGTGTAAGTGTTTGAATTGCTAACTTATAATAACAATGATCTCGTTTTTAAGCTTAGTTTGGGGAACGTGAAACTTGAGGGGTGATAAATCTTCGCAGCACCAAAGCCCTAATGTAAGTCATCAATTTCTTTGCAAGTTATTTCCATGTAGCTATTTTCAAGTGAAAATGGTTTTCTACTCCCTTGTTATCTTTGAAGTTTTATTTCTTTAATTTTCGTTTAGTAGAATTTTAAATAAGGCCAGGGTTGATTAATTATGAGAAAAGTGTAAGCTTGCTTTATCACTAAGCATTGCATGAGGGCATGGCAATGGTTAAGTGTAGGGGATTTGATAGGTGTGTAAACACCCATCCTTTTACCACTTAATTCGGGCTAAAACGAGACCAAAACACGTATTTAATATCATTTGTTTGGAATTATGCGTGGTTTTTGTGTTTATTGTGTTTTCAGAGACAACCGGATAAATATTGAAGAAAACATGGGATCGCACGGGTTTTACTAAAGAAAAAGACTCAAGATAAAGTCTATTGTCCAAGAGATGCAAAAGATTTGAAGTCGCTGGGCCTATTCGAAGATTTATCGAAGAAAAGGACCAAAGATGGAAGATTTATATAAGTCGAAGAAACTCAAGTCTATTAAACGAAGAAATTAAAAGACGAGTTGAATTTAATCGACAACAAATCCCGAATCAGAATCGAAAACGGAAACTTTTCTGAAAAGACGAAAAGACACGAAGAACGGGAGAAAGCCCACTCACCAACCAAAGGAAACACCTATAAATAGGCCATCCCACACACATTTTAGAGGGAGCTAGTTTTCTTTCTTCCTCCCTTTTCTTTTTCCTGGTTCGTATAACACCATCACCACTAGGGTGATTGGTGATTTTTATCTTTAGATCTTTAATCTTGTAATTTTAATTTTTGTTTAATCTTGTCAAAACATCAATCATTCAATACCAAGTTCTTGTTTAATCTTTCATTTCATCTTGTTCATCATCATCTTTATCTTCAAGTTCTTAAGTTTTTATTTTCTTGATTTGATCTTCAAAAGTTGTTTGGATTTGTGTTTTTATTAGTGGGATTTGTTGCTTATATTGTCTAAATGATTTGTGTTTAATTTGGTAAAACCTTTTTAAGTGTTTGATTTGATTTTGATTAATTTTGTGTTCCGTGTTCTTCGCTTTAACTGCTACTGTATCTGGGTTTCCATACTTCCGAACCAAGCAAAAAGTTCCGAATGAAGCATTCATTCGGAATCTTCCGAACCAAACATTAAGTTCCGGATCAGTATCTTCCGAGTCAGTTATTTCCGAATCAAACTGTTCCGAACCAAGCCCTTCATTCGGAAGTTTAAAACTTCCGAACCAGTGACTTCCGGACGAAGCAAAAGTTCCGAATCAGCTCAGACTTCCGAATCAAGGAGAAGTTCCGAATCAATCTGAAGGTTCCGAATCAGCAACTTCCGATCCAGCAAGTTCCGAATGAACATTCATTCGGAAAGTTCCGAATCAAGGTTTAAAGTTCCGGATCAGTTATTTTTGGGTATTTTAAAGTTACTGTTTTACTGTTGATGTTTTACTATTTCTCTGCTCATATTTCACTATTTACATTTTAACTTTAATTTTAATTTGAACTTTAAATTTTAAACCAAGTCTTAGTTAATTATAATTAAAGTAATTATCTTTGATTTAAAGTTTCATTTCACTTCTTATTAGAATAGAAAACCAAACCCCTTTATTTAGTAACCAAGAACAATCATTCCACTTAAGACCTAGATCAATTCGAGAGGATATCGAGAGACATAAAATTGAACCCATACAAAAAGTTCTGTATCAGACAATGAGCAATGGCTCGTTGGGCGCGGTTCAACAAATAGGTTTGCGGCTCATATTGAGCCGCAGGCACCTATTTTGAGTCGTGACTACTAGAGTCCGCTCTTTTTTGTCCTTTAGTGAGGAAATCCCATGTGGTGAAGTTTATAACTCAAAGGTGTATTCTTAGGTCATTTGGAATATGCCAAATTCAAAATTTTATTTTCTATTTTAATAAAACATTTTCTTAAAAACAAAGTTTATTAAAATATTTTGTCACGTTTGTATAAATGTGAGTTTTATGGTTAATCACTTTCTATAATCACTAAACTTGTATAAGATATGTTTGTGTAAGACTTAAGTGATTATTACCTTGATGATAATGTTTGTTGAATAATTCGTCGTACGGTTATCTTTGACGATAAATGTTTTTACACTTTATCGTGATCAAAACTAAGAAAGATTAGTTATTTCAAATAATGTTTTTAGCCATTGGTTGCATTAACAAGAGCAATTCCCAAGATAGAAAGGTAACTGTTAAAGAGTCTTCCATAAATGAGTTGATAGCTATTGATAGAGTTGGCACTAACTGGGGATTTATATATGATGAGGAACCTATCACAAACATAGCTCTCATGGCACTTTCCGTTTTGAAGTAATTCTTAAGAAAAACTGTACTACATAATGTCAAAAATGCTATGAGGAACTTAAAAAATACCGTGATGGTATTTAAAGAAATTATAATAGATTTGAATGTGATTTATCTAATTATAAAAGAGGTTTGAAAATTTTAGAAGAACGTATAGGCTGCTATAAAGAACAAGAAATGACCTTTAAGGATTCTATCATTCTTTTAAAAGGGAAATTGCATAACATGCTTTAAATATCACTAGACTAACTTCAAAACTAGAATCTAATGAGTATAGTAAAAATGAAAACAAGGTTAAGTTTAAAAGCTTTGATAGTGTAACTAAAATCCTGGAAAACATGATTGAAAGTCAAGTGTTCGACAAATGCAATTGGGGCTTGGGATACAATGGTGAGTACCTCAATGTCGAGCCCCTTTTGTATACTTTCATCCTTTGACAGACTTGTCATACACTAGTTTGCTAGAGTTTCAAAGGAAAGAACCTTAGTTTGTGCCAATTAAGGTTGAGCATAAGCATAATAGTATTGTGTTGACATTCCACAAGAAACACCGATTGTTAGTACTAGTGTTAGTGTTCAGACTGAGGAATTGATATCTGAACTTAGTAGTTTAGATAACAAAAACTCTCAAACTACTGCTAAGATAGAAAAGAAACTTTTTTTTTGAAAAGGCCAGAAGATTGAATCCTAATGCCCCTAAGTATCAACATGTTAGAGAATCTATGAACTAGGGTGATTAGTGACATGGGGGTGGCTATCACTATTGTCTCTAGCTTAGAAGCAGGACAAGTAAGTGCTACTGTCATTAAGACCATCCCCATGCCCAATTAATCTACACTGAGGGTTGAGTCCTCGAATGTGGATGAGCGTAGTATGGAATCAATGACCGACATTGTTGGGCCATTTTAGAGCCTAAATTGTCCTTGTACTGATTTGACTGAAATATACCCTAAGTATTATATAGGTCGGTAAACTCATGATAGGTTACCGAGTCATCCTCACGATGTTCTTAGAAGTCCACAGAGACTCCTTCACTACTGCAGTGGATCTGAGCCAGTGAAGACAAGAACCAGGATCAGGATGATGGAGTTAGTGAGTAATGACAATGACTCACTAACTCCCGAAGACCATCTCTGATATGAAGACATGAAGTATTTATACTAAAGACATAGTGAGAACTTCCTTTGGTGAAAAAGGAAGAATATAAAGTGCAAGGTGGTTACTTGACTTTATTGAAGCTTGTAAAGGAAGCTTTACTTTCCCACTATATATAGTGGTCTCATGTTTAGAGTTTGGTAGAGATTTACACCACCAAAATACACATAGTGTTAGTGTTAGGATTACCTCCTCCCATTGGTTCTTTCCTATCTTGTAACAATGGGAGCTTAGTTTGTCATCATCGCCCGGTTGTTATTCCGCAAACAACCGGGTAACACTTGTATATTTGTTGATTCATATATTAATAAGATATACAACGATGAAAAGTACAAGCTTGTGTTATTAGTTAGTCAATTGGTTAATTGTGTACATTGTTCTTCATAGATCTTCATAGATTCGATATGTGCACAAGATTAGTGGACCAACAAACATTGAGTTGACGAATTTCTGTATGCGCTTGCAAAGGCAAAATAGAAAATTGGTATAAACAGTAAAGCAACAGGGTCTTGAACTCATTCAGTTGAGGGATAGACTCTCTACTTTAGAGCCCTTAGGAGTTAGGAGGATAACCTATGTAGTGTAGTCTTTTGATATTGATGTTGGAGAAGATTCGTACAAAGGGGAGGAAAATTTAGATTTGAGTGTTAAAGGCTCAAAAGAGGGCTCAAAGGATTCAAGCACATGTGTCAAGGAAGCTGCTGATGCAATTATAGACTTAAAGGACACCATGTTCTTTGGTATTTCTCTTATGTATCCTATCAAGTCATTTACACAGCTTATGGAAGAGGTTAGTGCTAGTGCTGGGAAGATTGCCATACCCAATGACAATTCTGGTGTATCCAATGATAAGACCAGCCTATCTGCTGTTGGATTGTTTAGTATACCCACTAAAGAAAGAGTTCCATCCATTGTTGGTGTATCCTAACCACCACTCATCATTAGGGAGCCACAGTCAGAGGTAGTTACTACTTTGCCTTATATTGATCCATTAGATAAAGGTAAAGGAATATTGGTAGAAGAACAAGGTTCTTCAAAGAAGGATGCTAGGACTAAATTTGATCAACAACTTGCACAACAATTACATGAGCAAGAACTAAAACAACAACAATAACTAATAGAAGCTCAGGTTGTGGGTTCAGATTCTGGTGGAATGAATGAAAGTTTGTCAGTTTATGATTAAGAAGAAGAGGAGGAACATGTGGAATATGGTAAAGACAGAGAAGCTGAGGAGAAGCTTAACTTTATTGATTGATTATAAAAATGAGCAGATTGCAAACTTATATTTTAGGTATGAAAGAGAAGCTATGGAGCAAGACATTCCTATCTCTATTAGGATATGGGGAGTTGAGAATTTGTTGAGAGTACAAAATGATTTAAAGGTGATAGAAGAAAATAAAGCTGAAGATATTTTGTTGAAACCCAATTCACATAGGAGAGAGTTGTATAAAATGTTGCTAAGAAGTAATGGAATAAGTTTAAAGGTATGTCATTGAGGAACTAGAGTACACGACATATCCTATTTGGGATGAGATATGCAGGCACAACACCAAAATTAAACTCTCAACTGAAAGACAAGAATGAAGCTGAATCAAGAAGCACCAATTCTCAAGCCAAAAAAGAAAGGAATCAAGCTCAATTTTACAGAATTTGATATAATGGATCCAAAATTTTCTAGTGATAGCTTATTGAATGCAAATATAGAGCTTGTCACTTTAGGTGAAATTGCTATAGAGCATGTAGAACTTAGAAATCCTATAATTAAATATGAGAATGATGTAGGTACACGTTTCTGGAAGTTCATAAAGAATGGTGGAAAGGTACATATATTTACTTCTCTTGGATCACTGTTTGGTAGTATGGATAGGGAAGACTTGGAGAATATATAGAGTCTGTTATTGACAGAGTATAGTGCCAATGTTCCAACAGATTTTGGAGAAAGCAGGATCTGGTCAACTTTTAGAAGAACGTTTGATCATGATCAAGATGATCCAGTAAGTCTGGATTTAGCTAATCCAAATGGCTTTGATTAGAGATTATTTTCAGCACAACGAGTTTATCATCTAAGCACTTCAAAATTTTTAAAGTATTTGTTGGTGGATAAAGTTTATCCGCTATCACAAGGCAACTTAAAGAAGATGGTCAAGTCAAAGCTGAAGGTTGACTACACAAGTGATTTGAGTGTTGACTTTTTGAGATATATTTATTCTCAAATCCAAGGATAATGATGTTTGTAAGAATCCTCTCTGTACTTTCTTGTTTTATTCATAAACTTGATAGTTAAGGATAAATATCAAGTGTAGGGGAAGATCGTTGGGAATAAAATAATCAAGTCCTTAGACGACGACAGTTGGTTTCTATCCACTAATGAAGATTATTCTATCAACTGTTATGTGTTGTGTAGTCGCTGAAGCAAGCCACTGAAGAGAAGACTCCCACATACTGTGGGATTGCATGGATCAACACGTTTTGTTATTTTAAGGAAGATTGACTCGAATAAGTTATTTTCCATGTTTATATTTTTATATCTTCATAATATAGTTGATCTTAGCTTAATGTACAAGGCTCCTTATGTTATAAAAGTAGGCCTTAGGGTTAGACGAATAATAACGCTTTTCATATATTTTTCACTATGTTTATTAATCATTGGAAAGTTTGGTAATAGTTTGTGTTGCTTTGTTCTTTGTTTAAAGTGTTAAATTCCGCATAACACTTAGATTGTTAGTTACACAAAGTTTCTCTACGTATTATACCTGATTTATCTAGATAATCCAAAAGCTAAATCGATCTAAGTTTGGGATCAACACTCATTGTACAACAACTAAAAATATATATCTACAAAATTGTACATAAGTTGTTTACCTAAAATGATAGTGTACATAGTTTTGAAAACTGAATCGGACCAAGGGGTTCAATGAGAATCAAGGTCATAGTCGGTTCGGCTAGTCAATAAAATCCGTCTGAAAAAGAACCAGAGATAACCTATCGAAACCGATAAGAACGACTCAGTTTCATAAATTTGTACTACTTTTTTTAACGACACATAAACGTATACTACTTATATATAAGAGACTGCACTCGCTATCAAAAATATTAAGTAATACAACCTTAGAAGCGTTTAGTACAAACCTTTACAATCCCAAAACTTTATAAATTCATTTATGTATTAATTGATGAACAATACACATTAAATGACGAAATGAATACAAATTACTATGCAACATGTATACATGATTATTGCTTTAAATTATTATTTTTTACATACAATTATTTAAATTATTCACTTACGTAACTTTACTATCAAATATGTGTTGGATTTTGAACCATATAAATTTTTATATATTTACATATTCGAAAACATATATCCTCTATGGCTATATGTATGTATTTTGGTACAAATCTATTGAAATACTAATTATTTTACTAATTTATCTAATTTAATAGTACATATCAGAGTAAAAAGAATTTTAGGTTATTAAATGTACGAAAACGTGTAAACATAAAAACTACGAATTTGCACGTTATATAATATTGTGACGGATGTTATACAGATAAGCAAATACCTTTCAACATCAAACATCACAATCTTGTATAGTATTTTTATATGAAATGATGTATTATTGCTCAAAGTTTTTTCAAATTAAAACTTTCATCATTATCCGTAAAATTATTATTGAAAAATATGTATAATCATAAACACAGTGCTTACAAAATTTAGTTTCAGGATACCCGCACGGCAACGGGTACCCTGCTAGTTACAACTTATAAAAACAACAAATATTTAAAAATTTAGAAAAGAACTCGTATGTGCACGGGTACTAGCTCATAACCCATGTTCAACACGGGCAATAAAAATAAATATTTTTAAGAGATTTTAGTTGGGAATGATTTTACATTATGGAGTATAAGTTATTATTAAAACTTGTTGAAATGATCAAATTATCACTACATTGATAAAAAGGAATTAGTTTAAGAGAATTTCATCATTAATATCTATAAATTACAAATTAATCAAAGGTTTACAACTTGACCCACAATTTTTTTATTCAAATATATGTAAATTTAAATACATTTTATGCGTATAGAAAATGATATGGAATACTCAAATTAATTCTCACACATTATCCAATCCAACCATATTCATTTCACATTCCACGCAAACTAAGAGGAAAACCATCACTATATGTAATCCTTGAGCGATACACAACCCTAATGATTTTGACAAAAGAGTTATGTCAAAACAGTTGCACAAAGTTGTACACCTTATCATGTTCAATAAAGAAAGATACTTATTGTCTCCAATGGCTTCGAAACCTCAAACCAACATACGACAGTTCGAGAGAACCAAAGTCTTAAGCCGAGGCAGTGCACATATGCGGTTATACTAATAAGATTGTCGAGTCTCTAGGATTTAAAATCTGGATTGATGGAAGAACCTGTTTCAAATCAATGTGGCATTATAAACTATTTTGTATACATCGACTTAAGACCCATGAAGCTAAAATGAGATGTATTGTGTAAAGGATATTGATTCCCCTGCCTTTGGTGGTCTCGCAAATGACACATATCTATAAAGACTATAAACGCATACAAACAACAAAAAGAACACTCTAAAGGCATGTTTTATACATAAAGCATTTTAGATTAGAAATGAGTGCTTATTCTGAGATGATACAATACTTAGAAAAGTAAATATAGTAAGAGGGTGTTTGTCTTTGCGTTATCTACTAGCTTATTCGATTATTTCATTTACAAAATGAAAAAAAGTTGAATCGAGTGTTTGGGAAAGAAAAAACAAAACTTGATTATCTGCGTTTAGGATGGAGCAAACGGACGTTTTGAAAAAGTGAAAGAGAGGCATCAGTTGGAAAATGAAGTTTTATTTGTAGGGTCCATTTAGCATAACTATGTAGTAATTACTATTATAGCCTTTTTATTTAACTTCAATTTGGCTCAACTTTTTTAATAGTAGGTCTATTTAAGTCATATTACATGTTTAGTTGGATAATAATTTATTTTGACAAACACAAAAAAAAAGTTTATCTAATTATTGCATATTAAACACTATAATCAAATCCAAACACTATATTTCAAAATCACATTTTACAACCGCTGATTATCTGATTATTCGTTTACAAAACGAGTAATCTATTTTGAATAAACAACCCCAAACACCCCCTAAGTAACAATAATGTGTGTACTTAGTGTGAAATCATGTAATGCACATGCTCAGACACTTATACATCAACCATTTGAAGAATATTCAGTACAAATTACATGAAGGGAATAATAAAGAACCATGGTGTAGCTAATATGAGAAGACGACACATTTTGTCACATCGACTCAAAATTAGCTTTCATCTACATCTACGACTTCAATTCAACTTTATCCTTTTCTTAACATGACATGTCATATAAAAGAGACTGAACTCACACACCCCTACAACAAAGTTTGCATATATATTCATAAAGGGTATGCATAAAGCAAATGCATAAGAGTTTAGGATCATCAAAATTTATATCATCCTTTCTTAAACTAATTAAACTTCGTAGAAATCAATTTCATGAATCGAAAGAGACTTAACGCCATTTCTTCATCCATATAGTTGAAACCTCGAATCAAGCAAAACTCGACTAATGAGCTGCAAAATCCATATGGAAATCATTAATAACCAACACGTTTACCATTAAGAAGATGGAATATAAAATAACAATGTTAACTAATAAGCTCAATTGTGTTAATATCTCTTAAAAAGAGGCTAACTAAACAATCTTAGTTGAATATGAAATGATTCATAACAATGATAAATGAAATGATTCACAACATGTAACAATATAGTTGAGTAAATAGCAAATAAAACAAACATGTCAGTCACCACCAAAATCTGCTATGTATATTCAGCTCCTGCATAAAGCTTTACAAATGGACCAATGAGCTGAAATATCAAAACCCAAAATAAAAATTTAACTAAAGCAACTTAAAATTAAAAAAATTTAACTAAAGCAACCTAATAAGAAACGTACATCTAATTCCACTCTCCTGTTAAAACAACTTAATAAGATATATAACACCCAAATTCATGTGGAAAAACAACTTTAGAATGGCTTTATACTTATAAAATATTTCATCGAACTGTTAGTAACTTAAAAACAACAAAATCTAAAAAGAACTTACATGAGAATTATTTATACCTTCTTTGACATTTAAACCTTAAACTGCTTAAATGAAGAGGTAGTAGTTGATCTTAAGTCGAAGACCGTCCATGGTTAAGAGGATCTTAACCTGATGAGTTAAATAAGAATAAAGCATAATATAAGATATTGTAAACCGAGAAGCTCATCACCAGGAACAAAAATAAAATGAAGAAAATGAAGATGTAACTTTTAAGGAACTTGTTGCAAAGATAAATGAGAACAAGAGATGAGAAATTTGAATTTTAAGTTCTTGATTATAGAGCTTTTTTTTTTCTTTCAAAAAACATGATGACTGGACATTGCAAGCTGTAAATCAACTTTTCTAAAGGGCAAAATATTAAAAGAATATTATATTTTTGTTATCTATAATTAAAACAAAATAAATTACATATACTACATCATCAAAATGACAATTGTTACTGATTTTTGTCACTTGTTGATGGTGAAAGAAATTTTACAAAACTTAATTCGTTTTCATTTGGTCACTTGTTGTTTCACCTGTGTAGTGAATTAACCAAGTCCAAGTATTTCAACACAAATAAAGATATACATTAATCATAACATGGTTGATAAAAAAAATGATGTTTTCCATGCCAAATCATGTAAAATATATAAAAGTGCTAGCGTTAAGCAACTTAAAAGAAAGGCATGAACATAGAAAAGTAAAACTACAAATAAGAAATAGTAAATGATTGATTGCACATATAATTAACATAATATCTAAAATTCTTTAAAAACACAACTTTAATGGCTAACGTAGATGAAACATTTTATCAAACATTTGGTGAACCATTAGAAACAATAAAAACTAAAGAGATCTTAATTGAGAATTAGTGATACCTTGTCGAACAATAAAGTTAAAATAGTTGAGTCGAAAATCATCCAGAAGATCTATCTTCATCTTCACCTGATATGTTAAATTAAACAAAAACAAAAAATGAAGAACATGATGTTGAATAAGAAAATGGAGAACTCTTAACCTGTAATTTGAAACAAATTCAAGTATTAAAAAGAAAAAGAAAGATTCAAATTTTAAATTCTCGTTTAAAGAGCCACACAAAATTTGGTAAAGGATCATGTAAAGGTGCAAGTCAACTCACTTTTGAAGTTATGAAACCAAGAAAGCAAAATGTCACAGACTAGATTACATATACTACGTCATCAAAAACTTGATAAGTTGGTTGAATGACAAGTATGCAAAATGACATCAGCGAAAACTCCCTTTTAATAGAATGTATATAGATTATAACCAATGGATGTAATTTAAACAAATAAGAGTTACTATTTTTCATTTCGTTTATGTCAAAAACATATAAACAAATAATTTCTTTATGGCTTCGTTTGTTTTTCTTTCTTATTTTTCTTTGTAACTTGAAAACACAATGCCAAGTAAGCAGCTAACTTTACTTAAATTAGGAGTAAGCATCGGCTTAAAATTGGACCGAAAAACTTAAATATGAACCGAAAACCGATTCGAAATTTATCGAGAAAAACCAAAACCGAAACAAATAGATAGTTAAGCGTATTTCTTTTAGTTTGAACTGAAAACAAACCGAAACAACATGATCGAAATAAAAACTTTAAATACACAAAACCGAAAATCAAACCGAGCGGTTCGATATTGATCGGTTTTCAGTTCGTATTTCGCTGCCCTAACTTTAAAATTTTAATGTTAAAAACCAGTCCATATAACCCAGCAGCGCATCCCAGCCCATCCCAGCCCAGACCAGCCCAGCCCAGTACGTGGAGCTCACTCACTTCATCACCTTCTTTAAAATCCACCTACAACAAAAATCACACAATATAAAATAAAATAAAAAAAAACCAACGACCACCACAATCACAATCACAACCACCATAAACACCATCACTAAAACACACACAGAGCATCTTTTCATTCCCGTTAAAAAAAGAAGATGCTTCTAGAAGTAGCTCGGTTCTCAAACTCACTAAGAGAACCGTTCGATGTGGATGCAGCTTATCTTCAACGCAAAGCCTTTATCCAGTCATTAAATAACCGTAACAGGTACTGATTTCTTCAAAACTTTTTTTTTTGTTTTAATTTAACTGAATTGTGTGTTTTTAGGTCTGACGAGTTCGAAGTTGCGCGAAAAATCGTTCATACCTGGGACGAAGGTATACACATCCTTCCTTCACTATTTTTGCTGCGAATAGACGAGTGGAGTTTGTTAAGTTGTTGTATGTATTTATTTAAGTTTCTATATCGATCGCTCGGATGAAGGTATACATGTGCTTATGTCATTACTAATTTTGGCTGTGAATACGTGATAGGTTTGTTGTATAGAGTGTTTGGAATACAGTGTTTGTTTGATAACGAGCCTTTAGGTTTCTGATTTTTTAACTTTCTAATATAACAAGCGTTTTTAGGTTTTATTTAACAACACAAGCGTTTTTAGGTTTGTTGTATAGAGTGTTATAAGTTGGCTCACATAGCTTTGTTATTTGGTTGAAGTTTGCTGTTTAAACCTATTGATTATGTCCTAAACTCCTAATAAACCCTGAATACTACGAATACACTTGTAGTAACTTTCAGTTCAAAGAAAGTTGCTTTAAAGGCGTCAGACGTTTTTATAGGGTTTATGTTCATCGAGCTTGGCTTTGATGAATATGCAATTTATTCCACTTAAAAACAGCATATGGTTTTACTTATGTTGAGGTTAACCGTGCCGCTGTTTGATGAATACAAGATTTGATCAGATATGACATGGATGAGTTTTTTTTTTAATATAACGAAATTAGAGCTGGGATGGGGATTGTGTGGACTGGATGTCAACTGCTGCTGTACGAATATACAGTTTATGATATGAAGTAGCGCACCATTTGTTGGTTTGGAAGCATTTTAACTTTTTATCTTTTTTGTGTACATATAACTGGTGCAGCTTCTATCGAAGTTCGACAAGCATACAGGCAGTTTGCTGGGGCTGTTGTTGAGTTGATCGACGGAGTGGTGAATGATGACGAGTTCAAAGAGGCAGCATTAGCAGTGTATAGGCTTTTTGGTGCTCCTGGGGAGGAGGAAGAAGTGAATAGAAGAATTATCGAGAAGAAGTAAGCTATTCTTTTTATTAGAGTTGGTCCAAAGTATTAGATCTGAATTGAAATAAAATAAACATGCATTTACTGTTGTATGCTTCAGAATACTTGTCAAATTTGTGAGTAGTAAGCTTTTCCATTTATCACGTTTGTGTCACTTTTATTGCTTATTTGTGAAGTATCTCATCACAAAAATGACGCAGAGATAAATTCATACTGTACAAACTTTGTGTTATGCAGACCTGAGCTGCAAAAACTGCTTGGCCATGCTGTTTCACATGCAAAGGTACAGAAAGTCGTTAATGCTGTGCAAACTCTCTCCAGTTTACAGCCAGACAACCACGAGGCTATGCATACGGCGGAAACCCAAGTAAATGGGAATAATAGTGAAGAATTTGGTGCAAACTTGGTATTTCACCAACCAGGCCGGTTCCTGGTTGATGCTTCTTTTGAGGACGGAGACTTGTGGGGGGAAAGTACTAATGTAACCTCTACTTCACTTCACGGTGAGTGGTATGATTATAACGAGAGGACAAATCACCATCCTGTCCGAACATTTGATTTGGAATGGCTAGGAAATGAATGTAGTAGAATAGTAAATAGGAGTGCTTCTCAGCTTCCTCAAGATGAACTAGCAATGGCTATTTGTCGGGTGCTTGATTCAGACAAAGCTGGGGATGAGGTAAAAGATAATGTTATTTTAATAGTGATCTTGTTAGTTCTGAAGAAACTGATGTTCTACTATGGTTTCACGATTGGATTTTTAAGTTTGTACATTGTTGTTGGTTTTGTATTGCAGATAGCTGGTGATTTGTTGGATCTAGTTGGCGACGGTGCATTTGAAACAGTTCAAGACCTTCTCTCGGTGAGACCTAATAATCTTGGTCTTGCATGTGGCTTAGTAATCATGATCTTTCCATTTTCTCATATGTCATGGGAGCCCTCAGCATTTGAAAGATTGTTGCTTGGTGACCCAAATAACACGTGTTTAGAAAAGTCACCTCTATAATTGTAATATATATATTTAATACTTAATGTTTCAGTTGTCATCAGCCTTTATCCTATTCTTTTATTCAGCATAGGAAGGAACTTGTGGATGCTATTCATCATGGGATGCTGAACTTAAAACCTGAAAGGGCTGTTTCTAGTTCTCAACCACGCATGCCTAGTTATGGTACTCAGGTATAAAGTTAGTCATTATTGTGTATGTGAATTTTGTGTTATTGTTCACTCAGGCATTATCATATGCCTAGATGTTAAATTTGGATGTCCATACGTATGCAGGTCACAGTTCAAACAGAATCAGAAAAGCAATTTGATAAATTAAGACGAAAAGAGGAGAAGAAACAAAAACGTGGAACAGATCCTGGGTTTGACAGTGATTTATCTCTTACCAGCTTTAGTTCTTTACTTCATGCGAGTGCAAAGAAAAGCCCATTTGAGGATTTGATTGGACATGGTGAAGGGTCCAACATATTAACAGTTACAGCACTTCCTCAAGGAACTACTAGGAAGAATCACAAGGGATATGAAGAAGTTTCCATCCCGCCAACACTGACTGCTCCGATGAAGCCTGGAGAGAAGCTGGTACTTACATTTATTGCTTCTATATATTTTTAAAGTCACTTATATTTTAAATAAGTCTTTTATTGCTTTTGTATCTTTGATGCAATATGTCCATAGTTGTTCAAGAGTTTTGAGAAATAAAATCACTGCCTGTGAGAATTAATTTATTTTTATTTATACTTCTTGTAAAGCATTTAAGACAGATTCATTTTAGAAAAGTTGAAATCATTATTAGTCAATTTGTGAAAAGGGTATTGTGGTTAAACACCATTTCTCATTTTGAGAGTTTTTTAGTAAAATGTGTTTTCTCTTGAAATATAGTAGAGATAGAGATATAGCTTATTTGGGCCATCAAATTCCCTTTGAATCTATTTGCCTTTCTTAAAAAAACCCTTTGAATCTGTAAGGGAAGGTTATTGGTCATACTTCTCGTGTTATTGAAGTCGACTCAGCTAGTCAGCTCAGTAGAACATAGTATATTGTCACTAGGATCACTTCCCTTTCTCAGAAATTCCTAAATATCCTCATCGACTTATTAAAATAAATTTTCTTTTTGCTTATCCACTATCATCTTTGTGAAACATATATCTTATGTGACGATTATGCCAAATTTAACGTATGCTGTACAATGTACGTAAAAGGTCAAAGTTTGGTTGGATTATTTGTATCCCACTTAGTGTTCTTCTAAATCTTGTGTGTTTATCAGATTGAAATAAAGGAGTTGGATGAATTTGCACAAGCTGCTTTCCAAGGCTACGAGTCTCTTAATCGTATTCAGAGCAGAATATTCCAAACTACCTATCATACAAATGAGAACATTCTGGTAAGTTATACTTAGGCTTACTAATACAGTTAATGTCATGAAATAGTATCCTATGTCCTCAAGCCATCACATTGTGTTACAGGTATGTGCTCCAACAGGAGCTGGAAAAACAAATATTGCTATGATTGCTATTCTGCATGAGGTGCGTACATAGCAGTTACATTAAAGATATGTTTCTTTCACTTTCGTTTGACAATTGAATGATAACTTGGTTAATAGAAATTTATTTACGGTTTAGAATGTGGTTAATGGTATATGACATAATTACCCTTTTGTTACGATATCCACGACTTGTTGAACTATTGTATTTTTCTTTTAAGAATCTCATTTAAATTCACAACAGTGTAACACCTAGGTTTTGTATCACAACAGTGTAACACAACAGTGTAACACAATAGTGTAACCGTTCCAAATTGTAGCAAATACATAAAAACTTAGCCTACATAGAGTTACACTTAATTTTTGTATTCACGCTCTTTTTGCAAAATTATAAGAGCATGAGAGAATGTTCTAACCATTCACAACTTTTTCTATTTGTATTTTTGGAACTTGAATACAAGTGGGTAAATAAAATACACAAAAAGTTAGAAAAGCTAGATCCACCCCCTCGTAGGATTGTAAATGGGTGCTTCCAGAGAAAAAAAAACAAAAAAATGTTTGTATAAGCAATGGAAGTTTGCTTGTACCAAATTAAAGATTGTTATCTTACCTGTTGAAATGATGCACTCGAGTCGGTTATAAAACAGCAGTTAGCTTTCCCAATTATTTTAGGGGTCTTTCTATCAATTCGATATCAATTACAATCCTGGTTCACAGTTAAATTAAAATACCTCGCTCTCCCTCTGGATTAAAATTCTTCACTTTTTGGGCTCGAAATTTCAAACCCCTACTTTAATTTTACCAAACACGATTTTCACAGGAATTTAAATTACAATTCGCCCATATACACCCAAATTCCTTGAACCAAACAAAACCTTAGTCATTTTATTTTTTCAGTAAATTGCAAAAATAGTCCCTGTGGTTAATTGCAAGCACAGTCTATCTTTTTGAAAGTGCATAGACCGGCCCTGTGGGGAACTTATGGCTGTGCGTTCAGTCCCAGGCCGAAGTGAATTGCCAAAATTTCCCTTTTAGCGACGCTCTTTGCACTTTGTATAAGTAGGGCAGTTTGGTCATTTCACTTTAGCCACAGGGATTGAACTTGCGAAAAGGTAAGGATCACGCCTACAATTTGAACAAATCTCAGGGACGAGTTTGCAATGTACAATATTGTTTTTAATCTATTTTTCCTTTATTGTTTTTGTTTTCATATTTGGCATAAGAACTGCCATTGAGGAATGATAATCCCATTACACAAGTCTTGTCTTGCTCATTGTCCATATGATGTAAATCACTTAAAAATCTATCTGATCTTGTTATATTTATCTTACCCAAATTTGATCATTTATATAGATTGGCCAGCACTTTAAAGACGGGTACTTGCATAAAGATGAATTCAAGATAGTTTATGTGGCTCCAATGAAGGTAGAACTTATATTTTTATTCGACCTCGTTGTGTTTATTATGCTAACAATTTTGTGTTTATTACGCTAACAATTTTTTTAATTGTTTTTACATTCAATCTCTAGGCCTTAGCTGCGGAAGTTACTAGGGCATTTGGCAATCGATTAGCTCCGTTGAACATGGTTGTGAGAGAGCTCACGGGTGACATGCAACTTACTAAAAGTGAAATTGAAGAAACTCAGGTTATTCACAACTAATATGAAGTTCCAAAATGAAATTATATGCTTGATGTTTCAGTTATAACTTTTTAGATCTGTGCTGGCAGATGATTGTGACAACACCTGAGAAATGGGATGTAATTACGCGTAAAAGTAGTGACATGTCACTCTCGATGCTGGTAAAACTCTTAATTATTGATGAAGTACATCTGCTGAATGATGATAGAGGGCCTGTAATAGAAGCATTAGTGGCTCGCACTCTTCGTCAGGTACACCATTTTTTAGCTATGAACATACTAGAACATTGTTTGATGTCCTAAAGTAAAATTTATGGCTGTCCAATTAGTTGTTAACCTATGCTTCTTGATGGCTTCAACAGGTGGAGTCCACACAGTCCATGATCCGTATTGTGGGCCTTTCAGCCACTCTTCCCAATTACTTGGAGGTTGATATCCCTCACACTTCTCTATTAGGAATCTGGTGATAACTTTATTTACAAGCCAGTGGGGAAATTAAACTCTATGATGTGTAGTTTAATTTATTACTTTATTTTCTACTTTCAGGTAGCACAATTCTTGAGGGTTAATCCGGATGCAGGTCTCTTCTTCTTTGATTCTAGCTACCGCCCTGTGCCTCTTGCACAACAATATATTGGAATTTCAGAGCCAAACTTTCAAGCCCGAAATGATCTGTTGAATGACATTTGCTACAGAAAGGTTTCTTTTTTTCTCACTGTGTATCCGTTTGTAGTATATCTGTATTTGTTTTTGTTTGTTCAGGAAAACTTTGTATGCGCAGGTTGTTGCTTCAATAAAACAAGGGCATCAGGCCATGGTGTTTGTTCATTCACGTAAGGACACCGGGAAAACAGCCGAAAAATTGGTAACATCTTTTCTCCTATATTAAAGACAAGACTCATATGCAACTATTGACGCTTGTCAAAGTGATTTTGTGTCTAGCTATTTCCCATTCTTTGATGCTAAGGTTTATAAATTGTTTCTTTAGCTGAGTTCTTTGTAGTGATAAGCCAAGCATATCCGTTGATTTCCTAGCAACTATTCCTCTAAGAAAACTAATATTATTAGGCTTAAATTATAGTTACCCTATGAATTGCCAATAACTGATTTCTGGCCAGATACAAGTGTTTTAAGAATACTCCATATAACTTTGCTGTACTATTATGTAAAAATCTCCAGAGTTCAGTTTGAATTTATAACTTAATCACACTGGTGCTAAGTCATTTTACAAACACTGTTAGTCCCATTTATGATTTGTTTTGCTGCATGTCATACAGATTGAGCTTGCCCGGCAGTATGAGGAAGTAGAGCTATTTAGGAATGATGAACATCCTCAGTATCAATTGGCGAAGGTATAAACATTGTATTACTCTTGGGCTTTCTAACAACAGTCCATCATGGTCTATCTAGCTATCTCACCATCACCTTTTTTGTTGTCTTTCAGATAAAGGTTGAAAAATCCAGGGACAGACAGCTTGCTCAGCTATTTGACTTTGGAGTTGGAATTCATCATGCAGGGATGTCACGTCCTAATAGAGTTTTGACTGAGCAACTTTTCTCTGATGGATTATTGAAGGTATGTAGTTCTTTTTCTTTACTTGCTTCTATAGTTTCGTTAATAGAAATTCATGTAAGGTATGTAGCCCCTTACCAAGTCACCATTTTCTTTTTCAGGTTCTCGTTTGTACAGCAACTTTGGCATGGGGAGTAAATCTACCTGCACATACTGTTGTGATTAAGGTTGTTAAATTGTGGATACTTGTATATTTGTTTGTATGTGTTTATTTTTTTACTAACTAATGCAGTGTTCGTCAGTTTTTCTTGCTTACATATAGCAGGGGTGTTTATTTTAAATATGATCTAGCTATCACTTGTGGCGAGCTATGACCATGATAGTATTTGGGAATTCGTATTCCAAATCCACACATATCCTTGTGTAATCATAAAACTCACCGGATGATTTTCTTTTGCAGACACATCAATTTTTAACGTGTTGAAGTTTGCATATATGGAGTGAAATTCACCTTTGTTAAAGACATTACAGTTTACCGCGACATTAAAATACGAACTTATATTAACCATTTCACCCAATTAGTTCTATAATAATATAATGAACGCTTACAATTAATTACTGAGATTTTCTGGTGCAATCGTGTTTTAGAGTTTTGATTCGTTATGGTATAGTATTTTGCATTTTGGTATTTGCTCATCGACTAACATACTACCTTGGCACAGGGGACTCAATTGTATGATGCAAAGGTTGGTGGATGGCGAGATCTGGGTATGCTTGATGTTATGCAGGTACCATTGTTGTCTTAGCCAATCTATTACCAGCTTTTACTTCTATTGGAATATTAGGCTGTGTTAACCTGTCGTGCTGTAGATCTTTGGACGTGCTGGAAGACCGCAGTTTGATAAAAGTGGTGAAGGCATTATAATTACATCTCATGATAAGTTAGCGTATTATCTGCGACTTTTGACAAGTCAACTTCCCATAGAAAGTCAGGTAATTGTTTTATCAAGCCTTAAAATGTTCTCACTCAAAATTTGACAAGTGTTTTTTATTCAAATAAATACCCACAAGATTTCTGTCTAGGGCTCTAAATGTTCAGTCTAATAGTATATTTTAATTTGTTGGCAGTTTATTAGCTCCTTGAAAGATAACTTGAATGCAGAGGTGACATTGGGAACTGTGACGAATGTGAAGGAAGCTTGTGCATGGCTTGGATATACATACCTTTTTATAAGGATGAAAATGAATCCTTTGGTATACGGTATTGGATGGGATGAGGTATAGTAATCTTGATGGCGCATATATATATATATATATATATATAATATTCCAATATCTCGAATCTAATTTTACTCCTTTAAGCAAGTTTGTGTACTTTGTGATGAAACACTGTTGATATATTGTCTCTTTCCGATAAGAGACAATTAGGGGTGAGCATTATAGACCACGGACCGAAAACTGGACTGGACCGAACAGGTCCTCGGTCCACCCTTTTGCTCATTTTCGGTCCTCGGTCTTCCGGTTCGGGCTTACGCACAACCGGATATTATGTTTTGTGACCGAAGAACCCGACCCGGACATGGACCAAACATTCCGGTTGGGAGTTATGGACCAATTCGGTTTGGTGCGTCGGTCCGGTCCGGTTTTCGGACTGTAACCAGTCTTTGGAGAATGAAAAAAATCGTTCATGGATAACATGTAACAATATTATGTGAATAATTTAAACCCTAAAAATTCTTGGTAAGATTGTCCTGCTGCTTTCTTGTTATCAACTCACAAATTTGACCAGGTTGTGTCTCCAAGATTAAGTAAATTCTATAAAATCTTAAATATGAGTGGCAATAATCTTATTGATGTTTGTTGTAAATTTCTGTTACAAAGCTGCTACATATGAATAGAGTAGTTCCACTACAACTTACTAAATTCATATAGGTAGAAACATTCTGCACTCCGCATAATCATATTGGTTGAGCCAAACACATGGTGCCGCCTTTGGAGTTTTTTCAGCTGCAGTACTTCCATGGAGTTAGTCTTTTGTTTAGGGGGAGTGCAGTATCCAAAACTACCTGTTCAGCTTTAGGCAGTACTGTAGGTTTTAGTTTCTTTTATTTTCTTTTGGTCTGTTTTTTTGAGAGATGAAATCTATATATTTGTTGAGATTGAGATGTAATAAAGATCTTTCCAAAAGTTGTAATATCTGTTAGCTTGTCTTTAGGCATTTGTGGTATATATGATAAATTCTTTTGTGTGATAGGTTGTTGCAGATCCCTCATTAAGTTTGAAGCAAAGATCTCTTGTTACAGATGCTGCACGTGCTCTTGACAAAGCTAAAATGATGCGGTTCGATGAAAAAAGTGGCAATTTTTATTGCACTGAACTCGGTCGCATTGCTAGTCACTTCTATATTCATTATTCCAGTGTTGAGACTTACAATGAGATGCTAAAGCGCCATATGAGTGATTCTGAGGTAACAAACTTTTATCAATCTTGCATAATCTATTGGTCAAGTTTCAATGCTACATACAAATATGCTTATAAAAGGCTGACCTGCATGGCCAAAGGTGTAGGTGGCCATATTTTGCAACAAAACCATTAATACTCATACAGATAGAGCTAAAGCCTCTATTGCCCTTGTAGAAAACAAGTCTGGTGATTACTAACCATTGGATGCAACATGCTTGTTTGATTTCCAAATACATACAATTTGTAGCCAGCTAATGCAATATACGTATCATTTATTTATCATATAATGCAACAAGTTGCTACTTTGGTACGAAATGGTAAGTATGTTGCATGAAGTTCTTAAGGAATTCCATGTATCATCAAAGGGGAATAATACTGCATACAGTTCCTTGCAAATAGAAACAAGGAATATATGGTTAGAACGCATACTGGTTCCAGCACAGTTGAGTAGAAAAGCCTAAGCTGCTACAGGAGATACTGGCTCTTCTTTGATTGTATATCCTTAAAAACATGTGGACAATGGATAGACCTTTATTATGAGAACAAATATGTATTTAGTTTGATGCTGTATAACTAATCGTTTTCATGACCCATTGTTTTCTTTTTACAGATAATTGACATGGTTGCTCATTCTTCTGAATTTGAAAATATTGTTGTTCGAGATGAGGAGCAAAACGAGCTAGAAACATTGGTACGCAAAGCATGTCCCTTGGAAGTTAAGGGTGGTCCCACAGATAAACATGGAAAAGTATCTATTTTAATTCAGGTATAGGCTTAGGAAGGCCAAGAGCTGTACAATTAGGTTATGAAGACTTCTATGTGATTTTTCTTTATAAAACAATGATTTGGTAATGGCGTTTTTTTGCAGCAATTCATATCTCGAGGGTCTATTGATGCATTTTCCTTGATTTCTGATGCTGCATACATTAATGCGAGCTTGGCTCGTATAATGAGAGCCCTTTTTGAAATTTGTTTGCGTAGAGGATGGTGTGAGATGACTTCATTCATGTTGGAGTATTGCAAGGCTGTGGATCGTCAGATATGGCCCCACCAGCATCCACTTAGACAATTTGACAGAGATATATCACTAGAAGTATGTCTAACCATCTCTGTGTCGCTAATAATAATATAGGTGGCAAAATGGGTGGTTGAGTAACGGGTCTTTTCTGTCCGCGTGGAAACGGGTTTCCTTGACCTGAATCACCTCGTCCAGCGTCTCAAATTTCTTAGTTCAAAATTACAAGGATTTAGAATGTTCTGTCTTAAATATATACTTTGGTTGACTTTTAACCATGTTTACCCACTGTCTTTAAAGGTTATTTTCTTTATTTTACTTGTTTGAGCCGTTGGAAATTTAAGTAACCCGAGTCTCCTATTTACAAGTAAATGGGGCAAATTTTGTCACCGTAAGTTGCTATGTTGCCCAGCTTCTGCTGCATCTCATCTTTATCTTGTTTCAGATACTTCGGAAGCTAGAAGAACAAGATATTGATTTGAGTCATCTTCAAGATATGCAGGAGAGGGACATTGGAGCTATGATCCGTTATGCACCTGGAGGAAGGGTAAACTTTATTATTGTTGTTTTTCAGTTTCCTATAGCAATCTGAATTTCGCTTGTAAGACTTTTTCTTCTTTCTATTTTGAAGGTAGTGAAGCAATATTTGGGATTTTTCCCTTCAATCTTGTTGTCTGCTACAATAAGTCCAATTACAAGAACTGTAATAAAGGTAAGTTTTGATAATGATCGAAAGTATTTACTAGCCTTAGAATATTGCAGTGTGTTAACACCAGCTTTAACTTTCAGGTAGATCTGGTTATAACTCCAGACTTCGTCTGGAAAGATCGCTGGCATGGTGCTGCACAACGTTGGTGGATTCTTGTTGAGGTACCGCCTTTCATTTACTTTGTTCTGTATGAAATGGCTAATATATGTTGCGTCTTGACTGTTTTCTTCCTAACTTAAAAAACACGCGAGGGGCAAAGTTTCTCCAACTGCCAATACTTCTATTTGGCACAAGAAATTTTTGTTCATATCTTGTAATACCCCCAAACACGAGTGGCACTAAATAAAAAAACGAGTAGGAAAGATTATAGTTTTGAAATTTAAATCCCATAATCGTTAGTTCACTACCTATTTCTCGAGTGTGTTTAATTTTTCAGTGTATCTAGCCCGTTTCAGTCAGATCAGTTTGATCTTATTCTCTTTGACGCTTTATTGATTCTGAATTTGTTATAAAGTATATATGTGTTCTACTAGGTCCAGCAATATTGCAATTCCGTGTACAAGGTTAGTGTTGAACTTCTAATGAATGTTTTCTATGCAGGATTCAGAGAATGATCATATCTACCACTCAGAGCTTTTTACATTGACCAAAAGAGCAGCAAAAGGAGACCCACAAAAGCTTTCTTTCACTGTACCGATTTTTGAACCACACCCCCCACAGTACTACATACGTGCTGTTTCTGATTCTTGGTTGCAAGCTGAGGCTTTCTACACTATATCTTTTAAGAACCTTGCATTGCCAGAGGTCAATATAGCAACTTAATTTTAGATAAGGCTAATGATATTTTAATAATTTTTTGATGGTTTATATATGCTATTTTTTCAGAGCCATACAACACACACTGAACTTCTGGATCTGAAGCCACTTCCTGTGACAGCACTTGGCAACAAGGCTTATGAAGAACTGTACAGATTTTCACACTTCAATCCCATTCAAACCCAGGTATGATTTGCTATGCTGTGGATGTTATCCATGTTGTTATCACCACTTACGTTGTATGTCACATTGTCTCTGACGCTTTTATTGGTACTCGGCAGGCTTTCCACACTTTATATCACAAACAAAACAACATTCTCTTAGGAGCTCCTACTGGAAGTGGGAAAACTATATCTGCAGAGCTAGCTATGCTTCATTTATTTAATACCGCCCCTGATATGAAGGTACAGCTTGTTGTGTAAATTCCTTGGCCTCACTTATTAGGTTGTAATTTCACTATCAGTTGCTTGACATCAATAAGTGAGTTAGCTTTTTGATGGCTCACGAACACAGACCAGATAATTGGTCTCTGTGTGGTTCATACTCTAGAAAATTACTTTTTCTCTATATGGAAGGGTAGACAATTTAAATAAACCACGTACTAAGCCAAATACTGTATATTAATGGGAAAAACGGTGCAACTATTAGAAATGAATAGGTATAAGGTGTTCATATAGTTAAAAAATTGGTTCACGGTTCACGTATGAAGCTGGGTTTTCTAGTTTCTATCTCGAGATCACTATGTTCTCATTTGTCTTTCACTCAACTTTGCAGGTCATTTATATAGCACCTCTGAAAGCCATCGTTCGAGAAAGAATGAATGATTGGAAGAGTGGCCTTGTCTCTAAACTTGGAAAGAAGATGGTAAGTAAACTTCATAAGTTGTACAATACAAACGATAATTGTTTGATTTTGTATACAATATTCTTGTTTGATGGCGGCTTCACTGGAAAACTGCTACGGAATTGTATGGCAGCATCACTAAAAAACTGTTTTCAGTTTCTTAGTGTTAACTATGTTTGACTGAAAAAACCGTTTACTATCTGCCATACATGAATTCATATTTCACATGCTACTCTATCAGGTGGAAATGACTGGTGATTACACGCCGGATATGATGGCCCTCATGTCAGCAGATATTATAATATCAACTCCTGAAAAGTGGGATGGTATTAGTCGTAATTGGCACAGTCGAAGCTATGTCACAAAGGTTAGTTTCTTACTTTATGCTCATCTTACGGCAGTGTTGGATATCATTCTTTGGTTCAAAAGTTGTCTTCTATTTCTTCTATTGGCAGGTTGGTCTTATGATTTTAGATGAGATTCACCTACTTGGAGCCGATCGTGGGCCTATTCTTGAGGTATTCATGTACTAGCTTATATAGGACAGTCTTTAACTGCATTTATTGTACATAATAATCATGTTAAGTTGGCCTCTCAATGAGGTCTACATATTTTCATCAACTTCATTGAATCTGCCAAAGCACTTAAATATAAGGGTTTGCTTTTGCAATTTTGACTTCTCATCGTTACATGCATACACACACGTCATAGACCAACCCATTTATGAGGCCTTTATAACCAGTGGCGGATCTAGAAATTCCAAATAGGGTATGCATTGTCCTAAGGTAAACGATAAAAAATAAAGTGTGTAACAGGTCAAAGTGGGTCGGGTCGGTTTCTCCTGGTCAAATGTGTTGGGAGGGCTCTTCGGGTCTGTATCTTATATAACTACTTAAAGATTGAGTTTTTAAGCATGAATATGAACAAGTAAAAGGCAACCAATAAGATGTAACTTTTGTTTGTAAAGCATTATGCATACAATCATATTATATCTGTAACTACGTTAGAAGAATTTTTCTAGTTGCAAATTGATTATATAAGCAAGTGATCATTACCCTTACATTTTGATATGAAAAAATATACTACATATTTCGACAAAAAAATAAATAAAATAGTGAGAACAATAATTGTCAACACATTTCATTTAAAAAAACAAGGAAGTCCAATATTAAATAGTATAAAATAAATAATCGCAAATGGGAGTTTGAAGGTTACTTAATTTGGCCCAGTAAGTATATGAGAGAAACAATCAAACAAAATTTGATAAAACCCATCTAATAACTTGACCAGTGACTATTACGCCTTCTTCATTTTCAACACAACACATAGAACCCTAAGAATGGATATCTCTACTTCTTTCATATATAAATTTCCCTTTCTCTTTTTCTGGGTATGCACTCGGATAAATTTCTTTATTTTTTGAGTATGCATTCTATGTATTTGATATATAAAAGCTTGAAAAAAATAAAAATTTTACACTACAAGGTAGAACAGGGTATGCACGTGCATACCCTGTGTTGGCTGTGTATCCGCCCCTGTTTATAGTAAAGGCTTCCACAATGTCTTTTAAGCACCTAGATAAGTATATACTAGCTGTACACTCTAGAGGAAACTTATGTTTGTAAATGTGAGCTTCATGTATCTCTTTTGGGATAATTTCTTTACTTATATCGAATTGGCTAACAGGTCATCGTCTCAAGGATGCGATACATATCATCACAAACGGAGCAGCCAATTCGGTTTGTTGGCTTGTCAACAGCACTAGCAAATGCACAGTGAGTTATTCTGTTCATAAACCTTAAGATTAAATTTGAACTTTTTCTTGCGTTCCATTATATGTTTACAACATTGATAGTATAATTTTACTAGAAATACCCATCAGCTAATTAGCTAAAAAGTTTATTCACTAATAATGATTTTGAAACATGTCCGGTATTTGATTAGAGCTCGAGGTCCCTGAAACACACAGCATGCATTAGCTTATGCTGTGTCAAACCTTATGCTGAATCAGTAAAATCTTATGTTTTTTGTTTTTATGTTAGAATGTGTGTTTTTTGACTTTTTCAATGGTGGTTTTAGTGCTTTTAATAATGGCATGGGTCGTTATATATTCTTTTCCCTGAACTGTTTAACGTAATTCCAACTTTGTTATGTCTGCTTAGAAATCTGGCTGACTGGTTGGGAGTTGAGGATATTGGTCTTTTCAATTTCAAGCCAAGTGTGAGGCCCGTGCCTCTTGAAGTTCATATACAGGCAAGTGATGTTTTTTTTCAGCTATATATAATTTTCACCCGTTGCTGATAATGCTTAAAAATACATACACAAGATTTTTTTTTAAATAGTCGCGAGTTAAGCATATTTCAGAGGGCTAATTGTAAAAAGGTGAATGACTTTGGTTTGAATTTTGTTATTATAGTAAAAACCTGTAAGTTTTTAAAAAATTGATACCAGGTAATTTTCAACATCATGTAACTGGCATCTTTTCGCCTCTCCAAAGCTCAACTTTTTGCCATACGGAAATATAACATGATTTTTACAGATTTAAAGTTTGAGGGGTTCTTTGTAATTTTTGAACGTTTGAGATCCTTATCAAAATTTCCTGAAGTTTAAGGGCTTATATACAGACTTTGAACTTCAGTTGTATTTTTTGTAGTAAAATAGATGGTTACCCGAAACAGAAATCAGAACAAAACTGTTAAAATTAGATATAATTACTCATTGCTTCACCAAACTTCCAGCTCTGTATGGTTCCGTCTAAAGTTAAGTCTTATTTAGCAGTAGTTTCATTTCTTATGTTGAGTGTCACGCCAATTTTTCAGGGATATCCAGGGAAATTCTACTGTCCAAGAATGAACAGCATGAATAAGCCTACCTATGCTGCCATTTGCACGCATTCACCTACAAAGCCAGTTCTGATTTTTGTTTCATCTCGTCGGCAGACAAGGCTCACTGCATTGGATCTCATTCAGGTATGTCAATTGATCTCTTGTGTGACAGCTCCAGTTTACATTGTTGACTTTACTATGTATTAATTTTTGGATCTTCGGCAACATGAAGTTTGCAGCTGCAGATGAACATCCAGTACAGTTTCTGGCCATGCCAGAGGAAGCACTGCAGATGGTTCTTTCTCAGGTTACTGATCAAAATCTGAGGCACACTCTACAGTTCGGTATTGGGTTACATCATGCAGGATTGAATGACAAAGATAGATCTCTGGTTGAGGAACTCTTCGCAAACAACAAGATCCAAGTAATAATCATTCACCTTGGTTCTCATTATATTTTATATAAGTTTATCTTTGATTATTTGTTTGACAAGCAACTAAGCATGCATATGGAGATGCTCTTTGCTCTTTAGAGTTCCTTATTATATGTTCATCTGATGGACCATTACTGTTTCAGGTGTTGGTTTGTACAAGTACGTTAGCTTGGGGAGTGAATCTTCCTGCTCATCTGGTTATAATTAAGGTCAGTTTTCCCGTCTGTATCTGTTGGACTTCCCTAAAAATTAGAGTTTCTTTTAATTTACGTGCTTACTAAGTTCATCAACATACCGAAGTTATTCATGCTTACTTAGGCTGAAGGAGATTCTTCAGAAGCTTCTTATTATGGTTGGTTATTGATATTGGGTTTGTATCACAATCTTGCAGGGAACGGAGTATTTTGATGCGAAAGCAAAACGTTATGTTGATTTTCCAATAACAGACATCCTGCAAATGATGGGAAGAGCTGGTCGTCCTCAATATGATCAACATGGGAAAGCTGTCATTCTTGTCCATGAACCCAAAAAAAGCTTTTATAAGAAGGTGAAAACCTGTGATAACTACGAGTTTTTAACGTTTCAACAAATAGATTTTTGCTTTTAATTTTCTCATTAATTTTAGGTCAATCAGTTTTAGATAAATCAATTTCATACCAGCTGCAAAAAGTGGGTTTCTGTAGGGAAATATATATTACCTATTTAACCCTTCTTTTAGGCTAAGGTCTAGCGATTCTTAGCCTAGCGATTCCTATTCTCATTTCACAAACTGTCTACTCTTTTCGTAAAAGTTCGATTGTCATATTTATATATTATGGTCTTAAAAAATAGTAGTTTATAAACACTCGATGTCTGGTTTATTTATCTATTACAACTTCAACAACCTAGGAACATTCAGATTCTATTTTTCTACATCCAGTTTTGTAACAGCTGATTATCTATTAGTATTATGTGACTATCGAAACACACATCTAAACTATGTATAGTGTCATTACTGATGTGCTTGTTTTATTCGCAGTTCCTTTATGAACCATTTCCAGTTGAAAGCAGTCTTAAGGACCAGCTTCATGATCACATGAATGCTGAGATAGTTTCTGGGACAATTTCTCATAAGCAGGATGCAGTACATTATTTGACCTGGACTTACCTATTCCGTAGGCTGGTAAGATTTTTGTAATGCAAATGTGTAAAGAATGCAGTGATTTCTGTTAATGCAAAGTGCAATATATTTTTACCTGATAGCTACTTACTATTGCTGATATAGATAGTGTAGAGGTGTCAATTTTCCCTGATTTATGTAATGCAAATTGAATGGGTCGTGTTAGGGTATGTTCTAGTCCTTGTAAAATGAAAAAAATATCTAAAAAGAAAAGGGCTCACTGTCGATAAGGTATTGCCATCATCGGCATTACTATAAGTCGTTAGAGTTGGCAGTTTTATTTAGTGACATTGTTGCACATGTGACAGAGGGTTAATCCAGCTTATTATGGATTGGAGGAATGTGATCCTGAAAGTTTAAGTTCTTACTTATCCAGGTAAACAAACTCTTCGTGAAGTTGATTGAGCATCTCTATTTGATTTACGGTGCTAAATTTGCAATTTATCTTGCAGCCTAGTGCAGAACACTTTTGAAGATTTGGAAGATGGTGGATGCATCCAGATGAATGAAGACAATGTGGAGTCCTCAATGTTAGGCAGAGTAGCGTCCCAGTACTATTTGAAATACATGACAATTAGCATGTTTGCTTCAAATATAGGGGCTGATACCTCTCTGGAAGTAAGTGACAGCTGTTCAACCTGGGACCTTTTTTATCTGTTTTGTTTGTCTAACTTGTCAAAATGCTAAATGATTTAATTTAAATTTTTTTTTTTGGTTTTATTGATGAAATGAAATCATCTTTGTAATCAAATTTGACAGACATATTAAAAAAATAAATTAAAGGTTTCGCCTATAAATGGCTTCCAGTCAACCCGACTTGACATGTTCGCTTACCCACCTGAACTGCCAATTTTCCTCGTCGGTTTTAGCTCTATCTTTCAATCATCTTTAAGCTATGATTCTTATAGTAGATCATCTTTCTTTCAGGTTTTCCTTACTATACTGTCTGCAGCTTCTGAATATGATGAACTTCCTGTGCGTCATAACGAGGTAAAGACAATACAAGTATCCCTTGTTTGAAGGGTAGACACTTTGTATGTTGTAATTGACGAGTGGATATGTTGCAAATAGTGTCGTTTAAAAAGTGAACGGGTTTTTCTTATTACTTTTTATGCTCACATCAGAGCCGAGTATTCTTTGTGCTTGCAATAGCTTATGCGTTTTATTCTACCTGGTTGGCTGCTGTAGGAAAATTACAATGAAGCATTGTCAGCGAAAGTTCCATATGCAGTGGACAAAAATCGCCTTGATGATCCTCATGTAAAAACAAATTTGCTTTTTCAGGTCAGCAAAGATTTAGAACATTTTGAAAGTTAGCCTAATATACATTTTCTTCCTTCTGAAACTTTACCTAATATACATAAAAATTTCTACAGGCACATTTTTCTCAAGTAGAATTGCCAATCAGCGACTATGACACCGACTTAAAGTCGGTGTTGGATCAGAGTATACGTGTCATCCAAGCAATGATAGATGTATGTGCAAATAGTGGATGGCTCTCTAGTTCCGTTACTTGTATGCATCTTCTTCAGATGGTCATGCAGGTATGTCTTGATGTCAAGCTACTATCTTATCTTTGAATGTTATATGTTTAAAATAACAATAACCAAAATGTCGATTAGCAAGTGAGCTGCAATAACTTGAAGAGGCAGCAACATGTGTTGGGGGGTTGCTTACAACCAGTTTGAGTCGTTCGACCTCCTTCCTTATGGTTAAATCTTTTGATTTTGACCAGTTTGAGATTAAAAATACTAATTGATGCATGTATAAGTAAATTGGTTGAAAATGCCACCTCAAATTAACTTTGACATTTGTTGGTATGGGTATTCTCCACATCCCACAAACAATTCATAGATATATCTAAATAGGTGCATGGGGAGTTTCATGAGTGTTCCAATTTAGTCACTCAAACTTTGTTGTAAGCTAGAATTTTTACCATGAAAGCCATTGCTTTTGGAGAATAGGTTTTGTGACCCTCACTGACGAAGTCCAATCCAGTCTACTTTTATAACAATTATTTATTTATTTTAATTAATACCAGGGTATGTGGTTCGAGAGGGACTCTCCCCTATGGATGTTGCCATGTATGACTGAAGATCTTCTTGGTTCGTTGCAAAAAGGAGGAATTTCGAATATTCAACAACTATTAGATCTCCCCAGGATGAATCTGCAGTCTAGATTTGGAAATGGTGCTTCAAGACTGCAGCAGGTGAGCACAACTATCTAAAAGGCTTCATTTGATTTCATGTTTAGCATGTTACATATATTTACGTAGAGATGGGAACCCCAGTTTCTTATGAGTGGGTCGATTTGAATTCTATTTTATTTCAAGCAACTCAAACAAAAAAGATTATTTTAAAAGGCAACTATTTGAAAATTGCCCAAAGATACAACTTCTTAAAAAGTATTTTAATTCAGAGATTTAGTATTTTTCTGTAATCATAGCTAATAAATTAGTAATTTAAAAAATAAAATTGACAAAAAGTGTCTTCAGGTTAACCCTGGGTTGATTCCATCTATACTAGAAGCGACTCATCTTAAACCCGAACCTATACCTAACCTGTTAATCTTTTTGGTCATATATAGTGTATATTTTGC
Organism: Glebionis coronaria; assembly: GCA_025667525.1. NCBI lineage: Eukaryota > Viridiplantae > Streptophyta > Magnoliopsida > Asterales > Asteraceae > Glebionis > Glebionis coronaria. The sequence goes on along the minus strand of CM046879.1, from coordinate 107,258,130 downwards.
TTCTTTTTTTTCCTCTCCTGTTGTCATCAGTTGATCCTGCAACTCGTGTTGCTCATTTTATAGGATCTGCGGCATTTCCCGCGTATTCAAGTCAACCTCAGAATTCAAGGACGGGATGATGGCAGTGACAACATCCCCAGTCTTAGCATCCGGTTGGAGAAATCCAACCGCAGAAAAACATCAAGAGCTTTTACTCCTTGTTACCCAAAGGTATGTAATCCAGCATATAGCTGTTTTCAGAGGTCGCAGTTTCTACCCATTTATGTGTAATAATTTATAGATACTTTTTCATTCATAATAATTTATAGTTCTTAATGCTATTTAGTTTATTTATATATAGAACTTAATCAAGAGAAGTATAACAAGTGTTTGCAGATCGGCATCAGATTTTTTACTTTTCTTGACCCAAACCTGTATTTGCATTAACCACCTGCAAGCTCCGCCCATTTTGCGGCCTATTAGTTTATGTAATTCATTTTTAGTTTTCGCTCCTTGACCTTTGTTTCATTTTCAGGTAAAAGACGAAGCATGGTGGTTGGTTCTGGGGAACACCTCAACTTCTGAATTACATGCTCTTAAAAGGGTTTCCTTCACGGATCGTCTGGTTACTCGCATGAAGTTACCCCGAAATGCAGACAGTTACCAGGTTATTTTTGTTTCCTCCACTTATCTCCTGCATTTCATAAAGGTCACTTAATTTTGCAACTGCTGTTTTCTGTTTAATTTTACTTATTGTTATTAGTATATATTGCAAAGGAGCCTTTTATATCTGATCTGTTTTTCACATGTTTTATAGTTGTCATTTATAGCGTGTGTATTAAAATTCACATATGATTATTTTAGGTACAGTTGACATTAATTAAAGCTATTAGACATATTTCCAGATAAATTTTTATATTTTGTGACTTAGTTAAAAATTAAATTTGATTAGGATTTTATATTGTAAAATTTTAATATTCACAAAAAAAGCCGAAAATAAATTGTCGAAATACATGATATCATCTTCCCATTTATTTTGCTAATTTGGTTTAATTAAGACATGTGATTGGACAATTACGTTAATTTTCGCCAATTACGTTAATTTTCGCCAGTTACCTACGTAACTTCATAAGCATTGGTTGCTTTTATATAATAACAAATGCATTGGTTTACTTGTCAATAAAACGACCTTGTCACAGCATCTGGTATTTTCTGCCCGGTTATTAGACACTCTACGGATGCTTGTGTTCTTTTGTTCACAGTTAATAAAAATTACACATTTTATCTTTTGTGTTTCTTAGGTGGTTGATTGTTTTTTGTTGTCTCTTTTGCTAGGGAATGAAGCTGCTTCTCATTTCAGATTGTTATCTCGGATTTGACCAGGAATACTCAATTGAAGAACTTATGTAATCTTAAAATGGGAGAAATCCATGGTAAATATTTGCGTGTAACAAAAATGCTGGATCCAGTGACTCATTCATCACAAGAGCCCCAAGCTTTTCTGCAGTGGATATAGATAGATGTTCAAAATCGAGACTGGTGATTTTCTGAAGCCCAGATTTTGTAACATCCTTAAGACACAGGAACTGAAGAAAAAATGTCAAACCAACAATGAACCAGATGAATTAGACTTTGTAAACGCATGCATTAACTATTTTCTCTTAAATCGTTGATGCATAAGTGTATATCTGCATAGAAATTGTCATCTTCTGTCTCATTTTTGTCTTTCATGCTTTTTCTCAGTTATAATTATCTTCTATCCTTGTTTTATTTAATTTCCTATATTAACATGTGCCATCTTAATAAAGAAGTTGCATACTTGCATCATCCCGGAACAATTTTGCAAAAACACGCAGATACACAATGGCGAGCTAATCTTGACGTGAGTGATAGGCATGAGGCTGATTTCTTATGTTCAGTACTTCAGTTTAGATATATTTTATTTCTTCTTGTGTTGAAGTTGAAAATGCCAAACGAGCTTATTTTCTAAAAGTATATATGGCTATCATGTTGACACGTGTCCATGATTAGTCTTTTGAAAACTGAGTTTAGGGTCTTCTTGAAAAGCTCAGGAAAGCCCACTAACATACGTTCACCAAATTTGCCATTAAAATAAGAACTTCCATATCTTCAATACAAGATCACAATTGGAACTCAAAGATACGTTTGAAACAATTACAGGGGGCCACTAATATTTCCATAAGACCTAAAGAGAAGTTTCAAAACGGGTCCTTTCTTACTGTAGTGTTTTTTTTTTTTTGCGTAAAGGCTGTTTATTGAAAATTTATTTTTCTAGTTCTTAGTTGCAAAATCTTTGATATAGTACATCTTTTTGGTATACAAAAAGAGCCATTCAATTACTTAAGATATTGACTTATTTTTTCTACAACTTGTAGGTCATAAAAAGCCTCTGCCGACCCATGCGTGACAAAAACAATCTCTGATAAAGTCATAGTTTAACTTTAATACAATTAATAACGATAATTAGGTTGATGTTTGAACTGTTTGATTTTCATGTTTGAACTGTTTGATTTTCATCTTATAAAGTATTTACATCATATTCTATAATTAAAAGTCTTAAACTATTAAGCTTCAAAATTTTCTTTTTTAGGAAATTTACACGTCTCTTGATAAATAGGTGTATAACAACTAAACATTCAAATGTGTATTTAAGATAATTTTTATGGCCTATTAATATATTATAAAAATGGTACTCTTTAATTACTTGACCAACACAAAAGCGTATTTAAGTTTCTCTAATGTATTTAATTTTGCAATGTATCATTCCCACTTAAAAGACCCATTCATCACAATTATAGTAACAACTTACTACTACATTTAAAAACCCCATACACATCAAAGGAAAAAAACAACAACTTTACATTTTCATTCTTCTTACTATCACCACTTCGTCACCACATCAGCCCACACCTCCATAGATACACCTACCATAAATGTGTCCAACTACCACCAAGAACAACTCACGACCAAACATTATTAATTTTTTAGTTTTTCGTTCTAAAGTTTTGTGAGTTTGTTGAAAAGGTTTGTAGTTTTGGTAGTTCTTTCTAATTTTTGTTGTTACAAATGTTTTTATCTTTTAATTAGATCTGAATATTGTTGCACAAAGATTTCGTGGTATTCTTGTTCAACTGAAGGTGTGAGTTACTCCTTCATGTATGCATAAATTATTGGAGTTTGACACGTGCTTATGTCTTACTAAATATCCATATATTATGCATGATTGAAGTAAAGATGTTACAAAGGTAGCATTCCTTTTGGTATGGACAAACACATTTTTCGGTCATCCATTGTACCGATAGTTTAAGTTAATCGAGGAGAATTACTGTTCTATTCGAAAGTTTATTCCTATAAGAATCCTATGATAATCTTCCCATTACCAATTTATTCATTATGCTAATTTTTAATAGGTGTAAGAAATGTTGGCATGATGTAGCCTTTCCAAAAAAGTTTAACGTTGGCACATATCATAGTGGTCATGGTTTAATGTAATTTACTAAAATGACCAATAAAGTCGTGAAATAATCTTTTAGTTTGAGCTATTAATAAATACTAACAAAGTTTTTTTAAAAGTGAATTCTTATAACCTTACAAATACAGTTTGTCTAAATGAAATTATTCTCCGCTAAGAATGTATTAACAAAGAATAGATACTCGCCACAAAATTGGACATCGAGTATGCGCCGCCATTTTGCATTGGTACTCGGTTAATATACTATAAAAACATTTAACCTTTTATTTATAATTAGAAGTCTTGAAAATTACTCAAACACTTTCTATAATAAAAATATTTATTTTTTTCTAGAAAATTAATGTATATTAAAAGTCTATATTTAATTGTAACTTAATACAATTTTGTAACTTAAAATTTAAATGCTTTTAAGTATAATTAGGAGTTACAACCAAAAAAATTAAATGTCCTAAATTATTTTAAAGTCCATTGTCTAACACCTTTATAGATACAATTAAATTTTAAATATATAGACTAAAAAAAACTTAAAACAATATGTAAAATATGCAAAACTTAACCATCGCTCTCTCTCAACCACCAGCCGATGTCTCCGACTTCGAGGCGCCGGAAAACATTATGGCCATTGTCTCTAAAGATGTTCGTTTTTGTAATGGTAGTTTCGTGGTTTAACCAAATCCACGAAATTAGTCACCGGCTATATGCCGTCGCATTACGCGAGTAGCCGGCTAGTATGTTGAATGAATGAATCTTATTGAATGCATTAGATGTGTATAAATACCAATTCGCGGATCATATTCTCAAATGTTCAACAAAAATACAAATTGTATATCATTATCCTACAAGAGACGGGTTCAACAATGCTAGATGTTAATGTATCAGTCGAAGCAAACCAAGATGGATCAATCTTGTTTGCATCGCAATTAGCAGCTGCATGTGCCTTTCCAATGGTCTTGAAAGCCGCCATTGAGCTTGATTTGCTTGAGATCATCGCAAAAAAGTCATGATCAGGGGCGGAGCCAGAAATATTTTTAAGAAGGGTACAATTTTTTTTTACGGTATATAAAAAATTAAGGGAAAACTAAAATATGTTATGGGCAAACTAAAATTAAAATTAACTAATTCGGATATCTAGCATATTAAATATAAAATAGTATAAGCATGTCAATCTATAAAAAAAGTTAATACTACATAAAATATAACTGTAATAAATAATATATACAAATAATTTAATAATCGAAACGCTGACTATATATCCATAAAATATGTAACGCATCTTTATTTGTATAGCCTTTTCTTTAAGTAACAATATGATGTAGCATTCAAAAGAAAATTACAAGAGAAAATCATCTTTTTTTTGATGCAGCATTTAAAAGAAAATTACAACTAGGGTCCGTTTGGTTTGAAATCGGGTTTTACTTTAGGTGAGGGTTTATAAAGTAAAGGGTTTAGGATTGTTATATGATGTGGGAGAGAGAAAATATTTAATGGTATAAAAAATGTATATATTTTATAAATTATTTAGATTAAAATATATTATTTAGAAATAAAATTGTAAAAGAAAACAAAAAATAAAAAAATTGTGTGGCTACAAAAGTTGCTTAGATAAAAAAAACAATAATTAAATAATAGGATTTCTCAAAAGTCACTAATATAGGTGGGGTTGACTGTTTGGAAGTCATGACCATGTGTCACACTAAAAAAAAATACCAATTGAGTTGGGATTTCTTTGAGCCTAAAGCTGTTAAAGCTGTTAAAACCTAGACACCAAACGGCTCCCTGATAAGCTTAATCACACCAACTAGATAAATGAATCCAGCCACACTGTCACAGTGTCACACCAATAGACCAATAAATTATAAACGCAAGACACGTTACCAACCCACGTGATTGAAAAAACAAAATAAAGTAAAAATAAATACTGTATAACTTTTACTTTTTAGAATTACAAAGTACTATATTTTATATTAGTATAATCTATCATCTTCTTCCCCATTTCATATATATACATGCTTTTCTTTGCACAAACTTTTTCAAATCAATTTTTTCTTTCGATTCAACCAAGTCAGACATTTTTTAGGAGGGGCACATTACCAAAATATCTCAAAAATTTCAACAATTTACAATGCAAAATTCTCCGGTAGGGGGGCACGTGCCCCCGTGCCCCTCCCCTGGCTCCGCCTCTGGTCATGATGGTTCATGCTCCGCTTCTGAACTGGCGACTCAGATTGGTGCAACAGTTAATAACCCTGAAGCACCCCAAATGCTGGACAGAATTTGTAGTCTTCTTAGTAGCCACTCTGTGCTCACTTGTACCCTCAAGAAGAGCCATGATGGTGGTCATGAGAGATTTTATGGTTTAGCCCCGGTGTGCAAGTTCTTGATCAAGAACGAAGATGGCGTTTCATTTGCACCCATTGTGCTCATGAACCATGATAAGATTCTTATGGAGGGCTTGTATATAGTCTCTTCATTTTAAGTAAACGTATATATTGTGAGAAATTTAAACTACTGTATATCACATCTATCTTATTATGACAACTTCGAGCGAGTAGCTAAAGTATGTATTCATTATAAACTGTTTCTAGTTTCTGCAACATGAGCTACCACTACTAATTATTTGATATCACTAGCATCTTATCCGCGCATTGCAGTGACATATCCGATAACTATTTTATAGCAAACAAACATTACATTTTAACTCATCATATGTATATTCAAAGTAAAATGAAAGTTATAAAAAAATAAAATTAAAATAAACTTAATATTAATGAAAAAACTAAAATTTAACAAAAGTATATTAAAATAGATGTTAAATTAAAGAGCACGAAATTTTTAAAAATATGGCGAAATTAGATTATAAAAAGATTAAATAAATAAAAAGATATTTTAATTTAAAAATAAATTTTTTTTAAATAGTTTGTTACAAATGTTGTTACAAAAGTTTATTTTAAAACATGAATGGATAAGATTAATTTACCAAATATGATAATGACTTAAATGTAACATTCCTATATTAATTTTTGGCTTCCAGTTAGCTTTAGTAATTTTAGGTTCGGGATTAAAATCGGAGTTAGGTTTTGAGTTAGCATATTTATATAATAGTATAGATTAGATATATATATATAGATTTACGTTCATGTAAGAACCACTCTTAAAATAAAAACAATAGGAACCAATAACATTAAGCCATGTAACATTAATTCATAAATGAAAAAAAAATCTTCTAATTAAATGCTCTATTAAACAAAAGGACATTTATGTAAATACGTCTCCTCACCATGTTTTCATTACATGACTATTTAATTGAATCGACATTTAATTCTCTCCCTACCACAAAATCTTTTTTATGAATCTCAAATTTAATATGGGCTCTTTTCTTTCAGTTTTATATCAAAAGGGTCATGAGTTTTTTTGCAAATATTCGGATAGTTTTATATCCATAGTTTCTAGTATTGTTTTTATTATATTTAAGATTTATTTTATTATGTATATAGTTTTTATCTACAAGGTCTATGTATTTTTTTTCTTTTTGTTATGTTATACCGAGTGATAAAAAACAGTTGGATATTTGGTTAGATTTTTTCTCGATACCACTTGTTTTCATCGTAATTGTTTAATTTTTCGGAACCATATTATATGAGTTTTTTAGATTAATGTGTATATTATTTAGGGTATGCATCATCACACGTGTCTTTATTAGTAGTTGTGTAATTTTTGAAACACGTATTATTTGTGTCTTTTAGGTTGGTCGTGTATTTTCGGATAAGTATCACTTAGGTCTTTTTTAGTTGGTTATATATTTTTCGAATGCGTATCACTTGGATCATTTTTAATTGGTTGTGATTTTTTTCATACGTGTCACTTGGATCTTTCTTTTTAGTTATTATGTATTTTTTAGGATACGTATTACTTGGTTCTTTTTTAATTGGTTGTGTATTTTTTTTGAATATGTATCACACGGTCTTTTTTAATTGGTGATTTATTTTTCGTATACGTATCACTTAGTTCATTTTCTGGGAGATGGTTGTGATTTTTTTTGCATACGTGTCACTTGGATCTTTTATTAGTTGGTATGTATTTTTTAAGATACGTATCACTTGGTTCTCTTTTTAATTGGTTTTGTATTTTTTTGAATATCTATCAAACGGTCTTTTTTAATTGATAATTTATTTTTTCGGGTACGTATCACTTGGTTCATTTTGAATCGGTTATTTACTTTTTAAATACGTATCACTTGATTTTTTTTATTTGTGTATCACTTAAGCTTTTTATAATTTTTTAATTAAGAAACAAATCATCATGTTTTTTATTTTGTTAATGTGTGCCATGTTTTTTGTTGGTTGTTACTATAAGATATATGTACATTCTTAGACAATAATATATTTGAATTTGTTAACGTTAAATATGTATGTATCAATTAATTTGTTGCAAACGTATGCCATGTTATTATAAATTCAAATCGGTAAAATATAATAAAAGTAATGGCGTAGTTGTGTCAATAAAAAAAGAAAAAAATATGAAAGCAAATAAAACGAGATCTCGTTACATAATATATTCCACATTTTTAAAAGCCACTCATAGTATATGAAATTACAAAACTGCCATTTATAATATTCACTTAATTACAATTAATTCACATCTATAATGATAGATCTAACGGTTTAAATCGGTTCTTATTGTTTTTATTTTAAAGATGGTCACCACAATAACGCCACTCTATATAGATATATATATATATATATATATATATATATATATATATATATATATATATATATATATATATATATACATATATATATATATATATATATATATATATATATATATATATATATATATATATATATATATATATATATATATATATATATATATATATATATATATATATATATATATATAGTGTAAGTTTCTTTTCAGAACCAATAAAATGTACAGAACTGCGAGAAACACCTTTTATTCTTAATAACGCATATGTATTTTCCTCGTAATTTTTAAATTATACGTTTAATAATTGTTTTATTGGTTATAAATCCGAGTAGATGAGCGATATGAAGAGTGCATATGTGTTTTTATATTATCTATCGAGAAGGTAGTTATGATATATACGAAACAAAATACATGTGCATGGTCCTTGAATACATGATACATATGACCTAACACGATGAGAATCCATGCACGTCTACATTGTGAACTAACACGATAAAAATACATGTGTATTTTAAGAGTAAAAACGCGGTTCTAGTAGTTCTGTATATTTATTTGGTTCTGAAAAGAACTTCACCCTACATATATATATATATATATATATATATATATATATATATATATATATATATATATATATATATATATATATATATATATATATATATATATATATATATATATATATATATATATATATATATATATATATATATAGTTATAGTTTCCTGAAAATATATGGCTGATTAGGTTAACTAACTAAATTTAAGCATGATCTCACGTACTATCTTAAAGATGCGGTTATGGATGGTGGAATTCCACTAAACAAGGCTTATGGCATGTCGGCTTTTGAATACCAAGCAAAGGATAAGCGATTCAACAACATTTTCAACAATGGACTGTTTAGTCATTCCACTATGGCCATGAAACTGATTTTAGATTTGTATGATGGCTTTAATGGACTCACCACCCTAGTTGATGTTGGTGGCGGCACCGGTGCTAGCCTCAAAATGATCATCTCTAAAAATGTTTCAATTAAGGGCATTAATTTTGACTTGCCCCATGTTATTGAGGAGGCCAAGACTTACCCAGGTATATATTTAACTAGATAATTTTTTTTTAAGAATAGTCCTTATCGTTTACACTAAAAATCAAGTTTCGTCCCTATTTTAAAATAAGTGCACCACTCGTCGCTATCGTTTAATTTTCGATAAAAAATCGTCCCTATCTTGGACGAACGTTAGTTTTGGCAATTAAGTTCAATGAAGAGAAGAATAATTTGGTCTTTTACTTACTATATCCTCTTAAACCTTATCCCTTACCCACCACCACCGCATCTAAATTGATCCCATATTTTATAGGGGTGAGCATGGTTCGGTTTGGTTCGGTTTTTGTATAAAACCAAAACCGAACCAACAAATTTCGGTTTTTGATTTTTAGGAACCATTCGGTTTCGGTTTTGTGTCGGTTTGGTTTTTCGGTTGTCGATTTACTTTCGGTTTGGTTTTTCGATTTTCTTGGTTTCTATATGATTTATCGAGCTTCTCTTTTACAAGTCGATTTTGAATATATCATAAATGACACGTTAAAAGCTTTAAATAAACAATAACAACAAGAAACACAACATTATATCATTTATACCCGAAAGTCCCTAATCAATGCTAGAAACACTAATCTTAACTAATCAACACAAGTAAATACTTTTCAAACGTAATACTTATTACTGTATAATAAAGAATTACAAGTGTTGTGGATAACACCGTTTGATGACAATGTGTTATGCACACTTTGAACAACTAAATAACCTAACTTATGAATACAGTCACAGCTGCTTGATTCAATAAGTTCTAAGCATTAATGTGCGAATATTCTCAAAGTGTTAAACATTAATGCTGGGCTACACATCCTATTTATAGTGATACGAGGTTGACCTAAGTACTAGATGATGGTGACTATACAAGACATTCACTTTTCAGACATCTGTCACAAGATGCTCTTCTATTCTTGGTAGTCTGCCATAATGTTTTAAGGAAACAGATCTTGAAACAGTTTCCTTTTTCTTCATAGTCTCGTACACACAAATGGCATGTCCAAAGTGTGCTGAGTGTTAACAGGGTATTGCCACCCCTGTTAACCCTCAACCCCTCAGAGTCCCTGATATATCTTGGCTGTTATCCATCACAGCCAATGAGTATGTCTTCAAGTAATCTTCGACTTCCTTGACAATGTCTCTGACATGGACTCCTCTGAGGTTGCTCACAGAGACTTGGATCTCTGTGAGTCTTGCGATACTTGCCTGCCTCCTAGGCACATGCAAGTGACTATCTAACAGCTTAATTTATGTTTAAATCTATGATATAGGGAATCTAACAAACTTAGATTCCCAACAATCTCCCCCTATTTAAACATAAATATAGCTAGATCTATCTAAGTTAAGGTAAGTGAGATAACAACTTCTTCTTACTCATAACAGATCTAAACAAACATACCTCATGATTTTATTCATACTCAAAAGAAAATTACAAGTACAATACAAAAGTGAAATAAAATGTGAAGGTAAAATTTAGCTGTGAAATTCTTCAATAGTCATCATTTTTGATTTTTTCTTCAGCTTCAGCTATGTCTGTTCTAGTATTCAATTCTGCCTGCAAAGCTTGTCCAAAAACCTTGGAATACTCTGAGTTAATCTTGAGCCCCTTTTTGAGACAAAGCAGCTGAACTGTTGATGCTAAACCAAGCTCATCTTCTCTTTGGAATGCATACTGGCAAGCTCTGTTCATGAAGGCCATACCTCTTTCAGGCTCTGTGTAGGTCTGACCATCAATAGGACCAACAATTCCATTTGGTAGTATTAAATCCCTGTGCATTCCATCCACTTGAACATCATCTGTGACGAAGGTTTCCTTAACAAGTTGAGTCATCCTTCTTCTTTTCTTGCCAGACTTTGGGGGTTCTTGTTCAAACAGCTGTGGTGGGGGATCTATTTTGAGCTTGGCTGCTGTTTCTTTGATCCAGGTGAACTTAGCCTTAAGGGTCTTAAGAAGAATGAAATTGGTCTGACCAGTTCTTTTAGCAGCCAAGGCTTCAAGTTCAAACCATTCAGATAACCCAAGTTTCTTTAACCTGAAGTCCTCAAAGACATCCATATTACCTGTTGGTTATCTCTCCACAAAATCATTTGTGGTGTGTTGTTGGACTTGTGAATTGTGTATTTGAACTTGGTTATCTTGCCAGGTGCATACCTGTTGTTAACGCATGCATCATAATCAGCTTTTACCTTTCTTAGTGCCTCTGTGCGTTTAGCTTCCATTTCCCTCAACCTTTGTCTCTGCTTCTCCCTTTCAGATGGAGTCATCTTCCTCAGAGTTTCCTCATTAAGCTCCTTGGCTTTATTGATTTCATTTAGTCTCTTGAATTCCACAACGTGTTTCTCTATCTCTTCAAGTGTTAAGGGATTCTCATTAGAAGGTGTGAAGGTTGAAAATTAGGAAAGGTCTGTGGTGGATCCTCCTGTCTCTAGCATCGCAGCTATCTTCTTTAGTTTGGTTTCTGTGTCTACCAAAACTATCTCTTTTCCTTTCTTCGAGACAGAGGATTCCATACTCATGTTTTTCAGCTCCTCAGCTCTTTTGATGAACGCTGGCTGAGCTTGAGTTTGTATTGCCTTGGGTAGGGAGCTAACAATGAACTTTAGCTTCTTGGCAGCTGGTTCACCATCATCCCAGACTCGCTGGTGTTAACCAAATTCAGGGACTTTGATGAATCAACTCCATCATTATTCTGTTGCTCCCCATTAGTTTCATCCTCATCATCAGGTATGATTACAGGTGTGATGACTTGGAGGGGGACAGGTGAAGAAATAGTGTTATCAGCAAAGGTTGAGCCCTGTTTGGCAGATTCAAGGTTAAGCACCTTTTCCTTCTCCCCCTCACGTTCAGCCTGTCTCTTCAGACGTTTGGATGAACGTGCCTGAAAGTACCTTGCAATCTGGTCAACAGAGGCAACCATATCACGTTGTCTGGTCCGTGAAGCTCTAGAAATCTTCAGCAGAAGGTTGCAATTTCCATTGGTGTTGCGATGAACACGATCAACGATAAAGTTTGTGTGACGATATTGCCTGCTACGAACAGCTTCAAACTCTCTATGCATTGTCAACTCATGAGCATTAAAAAGAGCAGTCACCTCTATGACAATGGCATCCTTGATTCTTGTGGACAAATGACTAAGTACTTGGGACACTCCTTTTCTTGCACCATCCTTGATGGGTTCAGTGACTGCATCCCTAACCGCCTGACTGATGATCCCTGGAAATGTGACAGTGAAATTATGCATCTCAGATTTGATAACATCCAACTTTCTTGATAGGCGCTCCATATCTGATTGATGATGAACAGGCTGAAGATCATAGATGTTCAGGCTTTGTTGTGCATAATCATCCCCCCTTGGCAAAAGATCAAAGTTGGTTTGGGCTGGATGATCAAACATAAGGAATTCAGCAGTTGGATCATAAGCAGGTCTTTGGAAGACTATTGTGGTGGAGGTAGCAGAGGTGGGAGTTACAACAGCTTCCTTGGGAGGAGGAGTGGTATGATCAGCTGGTTTGGACACAGCTATTTCCTTGGGATGAGACAGAGATTGTTGGTCATCTACTTCTTCATCGTCCTCCTCCTCAAACATCCCCTCAGGGAGTATCTCGTCCTCAGGCATCGATTCAGGCTCAGAGAAATCATCAGCTAATGAGAGCACTTCATCTTCAATATTAAGCAGGGGCTCTTCTTCATTAGGTTGATCCTGAACGATTGTATCAGCTTCTTTGTCTGGCTGCTCCAGGGATTCTATGTTTCGCTGTACAATATCAGCCTACAAATTGTTTCAGATTAGTAACAGGGAAATAAAGAGGGGTATGTTGCCATATCGCTGTCCCAGAGAGGCTGAGGGTGATTTCTCAGCCACTCCAAAGGATAAATCCTTGGGATTCTTTTAAGGTGAAAAGTATGAGGTTAATGATCGCCATTCACTGCCCCTAGGAAAGCTGAGTGTGATTATTCAGCCTCCCCAAAAGGTTAAAACCTTTGGGACTCTTTTGATTGTGAAACATATGTTATTAAGGATCGCCATTCGATGCCCCTAGGAAGGCTGAGGGTGATTAATCAACCCCCCAAAAAGGTTAAGAAACCTTTGGGACTCTTTTAAGGATGAAACATATGTGGGTAAAGATCGCCTGTTACTCTGTCCCTAGGAAAGCTGAGGGTGATTATTCAGCTCCCCCTGAAAGGATAAATCCTTTGGGATTCTTTTTCTGAGGGAACCAAGAGGCCGTGTGAGGTACAACTGGTCAAGGTCGAGACATATATGTATTTAGGGTGTTGTTTGCCTGAATACTGTCTAGAGGGTGCAGGGTCATCGGGGTGCTTTATAAACACAAATGAATCATTCCCTGGTGCATAGACAAGGTGTACATAAGTCTTAAAGAGTTCTAAGTGCATATACTGACTTCTATGGGTCGAGGATTACCCTAACTTCACCACTCGCACCTACAGACATTTGAGAGTGGCTGCTTGTGGACCTCTAAAAATTTACACTGATTACCTGTGCGATATCAGCAGAATTCGGCTGGTTCCCTGTTGTCTCGGCTGACATCGAGACACTAGACCCTTGTTGTTGGTCAGCTGAAGTCTCTGATTCCACAGGAGTCTCTGGAACAGAGGAGGTTTCGAGGTTCACATTCTTCTTTCCCCTGGCCTTTGCAACAGTTTTGGTGTGGGAAGAAGATGGTTTTTTATTCTTCTTAGGCTGTTGGCCAGTTGTTGCCTTGGACGTTGTGGTGTGCTGCCCAGAGGTCAAAGACGTAGCCTTGCCAGACACACCAGAGGTATTCACCTTCTCTGATGAAAGGAGCAAGGACTTCTCAACAGAGGGTTGTTTGTTTGCAATGTTCATCATGTGTGAGGTGACAGAGACATCTTCAGCTCCAATTTCCTTGTAAATGGCACCAGTGATGCGATAGGGCTTCAGAGAAGTGAGTGCAGAGTTGTGATAGCTGTCACCCAACAGGCTTTCGAAGATCAGAGATAGAAAGCGAACGTAGCATATGTTCTTCTCCCTGACTTGGTTCCGTCCTTTCAGCTGTTCAACTAGGTTGGAGAAAAGAATACTTCCTACATCCACATTTGTGCCCTAGATCAGCCCATGCAATAGATTGGTGGTTGAAGGACATTTGATCTTGGGATCCCTGCATTCCTCCCAGGGATTTAACTATGTGGGTGAAGAGGACACACCACATAGGGAAAAAAAATACTTGATCTTCAAAGGAGACTTGGAGAGGACCTCAGCGGGTGTAAGAGCAGGGTTTACATCATGAAAGGGTTTAAGTGTGGCCAGGGCGTCCTTAACAGCCTTTTTGTCAATCACCTTCAGGCATTCATCGCCATGTCTTAACCCAGCCACACTAGCAAAGTCTTTTAGAGAGAAGGCAAAGGGGTGTTCGTTGCATGAGAGGCTAAAAGTAATGGTGTCATTAACGACTTCAGCAGAGTACCAGAATTCCCTAAGGTATTCTTGGTAGAAGGTGGTTGGGGATTTTGTGAATGCTTCACTTGCATCACCATTTTTCATGACGTTTACCAGATCTGAGTAGGATTCATTTGGAGCCTTGAGCCATCCAATGGAGTTGTTCGATGCAAGAATGCTTTCGTTAAGTTCAAAGTTGACGTTTGCTGCCTTGGGAACTGGGAATGCCATGGATTCAAGGTTGAAGAAGAGCGAAAATAGAGGATGGGTTTAGAGAGAGAAAACTTAGAGAGAGATATTTGTGAAATGAGAATAGTGGTAGGCGAGGAGAAACATGAGACAATATATATATATTCAAATGTGAAAACAGTTATTCAACCGCATTTAATGCAAAGTGGGAAAATGACTGCACATGTGGGTCCCTTGACCTTTCAAAAACTATTTGTCTCCTCGTTATTCGGAAAATAAATGATTAAATATTGAGAATGTTTTTTTAGCATTTACTTGGAAAGTAACTACATAGTTTCATGTAAAAAACATGTTGGGTCTACTAGATGTAGATCTTGCAGTCTGTCAGGACCGGTGAATGACTTCTGTAATCATAAGTCAAATCACAAAGAGACTCTATACACAATATGAATGTAGAATACAAATATAATCAAGGAGAACAGAATAACTATAAAGACTTGATCCTTTCTAAGGATTTCTAATATTGATAATGACTAGAACTACGTTTGGTGAAGGTGTGTATAATCCTTCTGCCTAAGGTTCCTTTTATACTACAAGGAAACCCTAATACAGCATTAAAGAAAACGTGTAAAACTGATATGCATATCCTTTCCTAACATATCTCATGCATATCCTAACAGAATATTAAATAAATAATAAAGTTTGACTTCGACTAGGACCAGGAGCAGGACTTGCTCCTACTACTACTAGGACCAGGAGGAACTACATACCTCCTAGTCTACCTATTACATTTAACTATTACAATGGTCCTAACAATCCTCCCCTAAACTTGAATTTGACCTGTTGAGTTCAAGTTTCCTGGAAAACGTGCAAATAAAGCCCGAGGATTGCATCAACAAAACAAATAACAGCATCAGAAAGATAAGAATCAGAGTAACCGCTGCAACATGAAACACTAGAAGCTTCTCCAAAGCTTGGAACAAATCAACATCGTGTTGAATCTTCTCAGCAACATGAGCAGATTTGATGAGCCTTTACCAAGTAGCTGCTCGCTCTTGGGCTAACCAGTCTTTCTGGTGGAATAAGCATCACCCTGGGAGACTAGAACCTAGCCCAACTCTTAGAACGTGAATCAATGGTGAGTGGGAGTACCCTGATGATTTTAGGCAAACCATCACAGCCGTCAACGGATTTGATACGTCTTTACCAGAAGCCGTACCCCTCTGGACTCGCCAACTCTTAGCAATGAAGCATCGGTGAGTTGAAAACCCTATAGCTTTAAGCAAGCTATTACAGCTATCAACGGATTTGATAAGATCTTTACCAAGAGCCGTACCCCCTTGGATTAGCCACTTTTCAGTCCAAGACTATGGCAAGTGAAAACCATCCAGTTTTGGGTAACCTGGCAACCATCAACGGATTTGAGAATCGCACCAGGAGCCGTACCCTCAAGGTGAATCAACTTTTTCTTGTCGATTAGACATGGTAAGTTGAGAACCATTTGTTGTGAGGACCAAGTCCAACACCAAGTGAACCAGTAACCAGCATAAGCACAATTCAGTAACCAGAACCCACAATGTGAAGCAGCAAATGGTATCATATTCACAAGTATAAAATCCAAGATATGTGAAAAGTATAAGCAGATATTATATAAAAAGTATATATATATTTTTTTATTAATTGGTTTAAGTTAGTCTAATTTTTAATGTTTATTATTTTTTTTTAACTATAAAGAATGAAATTCACCAATCACTGTACATATTGGTGAAAAGAATGAAATAAGAACAAACAAACAAAAATAAAAAATATAAACACTTACAACCCAATCACATCACAAACCAGAAGCAGCCTTCTTATCTGCTGTCAAACGAGCCTGAATTCCTTCCACCAATGCCGTGGCCATAGAGGACTCATTTCCAGATGGAGCATTGGAAATTTGCAAATGACTAGCCAACATCGCCTCCATCGAAGAAATTGTCAAAGGATAATCCACATCCGTCAGCATAAAAACCATATGACCAGATTCTAATTCCAACATATGCACACCACATCCTGCATATAACTTCCAGCGCTGAATCACCCATTGCATTTGGTCCTTCCATATACCCGAAACAGGAGCATGAGGAGGTGCATCCAACATCAGCTTAAGATCAGCCCAGATACGCAGACCAGGCCATGAAGACACAGCCATGGGGTCAAAAGGCATGCTAGAATCCACTAATCCATATAAGGCCATAAGATCCATACGATCAGCCCAAGACAACACACCCTACAAACCCGTAGCCAAACGCACAGACCCATCACTCAGAGTAATTCTATGGGATACCACACCAGGAAGAGTTGTGGAACGCTCAACCGTGTAACCAGTAATGTTCCCATTCCCCAAAGGTAAGTCAGAATCACTGTCAGAAGCTGCATCAATCAAATTCTCAGGATCACGCTTCTCATAAGGGACTGTCTTACCACGGCGAACACGACGAGCTTGTTTCTGGCGAAGCGAACGTCTAGGTGTGGGATCACTAGGTGTGGGTTCAACCTTTACCTTGACCTCAACAGCAGCAGTGGGAGCAGGAGAAATAGACTCATGAGTTTGCCCACCCAATGGATCAATAGGAGCTGCATCAGAAGTAGGAATTGGTTGAGTTCCAGAAACCGATGGTGATGGGGATGCCATATCCGGGGTAGCAGTTGTTGTGGTTGTAGTAGCAAAGGTGGTGGCGGTAGCATGTGGGGTGGTGGTAGCATGTGTGGTGGTGGTAGTAACAGGTGTGGTAGTGGTGATAACAGGTGTGGTGGTAGAAGCATGAGTGGTGGTGGTAGCAACAAAACCCGAAGGACTAGCAGAACCAGGAGTAGGAGCAAAGGAAGGACCAGTAGTAACAACAGGCGAAGAAGAAGTCACCACACGAGGATGATAGATAAAGCGTTCTGGAATAGGTTGACTCTGACGCTTCACCATACGTTCATAAAGTTCCTTGAGCTCATCAAAAGTTAAAGCCCGAACCCTGTCCCACTTCCAAGGAGCATTAAAATGAGCAGCAGACTGATATTTCACATAGCGCTGCATCTGCTTGCGCTCCTCAGTCCTTGATAAAGGTCTGTTCTTTCTCTTTTCCAGAAGCTGGGCAGCAAGCGCCAACTGTTGCTTGCGCATCAATACCATGGCTCTCGGAATACAATTGTTCTCATCAACATCGTCACCCAAAAGATCTGTAAACTGAGCATAATCCCTGGTGAGAATAGTCAACACCTGCATCCACTCACTATCACTCCAATGCATTGCATCGTGCTGAACTTGTTCACGCCTCCACTGTCGAAGCGCCTCTTCTGCAGCCCTTTCAGCCTCATCAATCTCAGCTTGGATCCGACGAGCAGCCTCCTCACCTAGCCATTCCTCTTCAAGCTGTCGACGGGTATGCTTGCGAGATGGTGATGGAGCATCAGTCATTGGGGCCTTGCCCTTCGAATCATGGGAGGGACCAGCATTGGAACCAGCAGCAGGACAAGAATCACCATCCATAGGAGTGGGAATAGCACCAGGAGAAGGAACACTGGAGGATGTCGGAGGAACCGGCAAATCATCATACACTTTATCAGCAAAGGCAGCCTTTGCCAATAATGTCAAACCATCCTCAACATGCTCCGTACCCTCCTCATCAGAATCTAAATGGATCACATGCTTCTTTCGGCGTCGTTGCTGAGTTTCCAAAGCTTTGATGCGATCAGCCAGAGGAAGAACAAACTCCCTAGTAAGTTTCCGGTGTTGGTTCAAATCAGCTTCCAATGAAACCATCCTCTCATGATACCTGCGCATAAGATCAAGTAAAGACATAAGTGTAGTAGGCTCCTCCGCCTGCCCACCAAGAGAACTTGGGTCAGGGAAAGCGTCATTGGAGCCCGAAGCAACATATGGGTCAACCTGTGGAGTACTAGTACCAAAAGGTTTATCAACCGAGTGTGGAGCAGGACTAGGAGGTGGAGTCTCCACAAATGGAGACTTGTGTGGTGCGGAAGAAGGACCAGCCTTGGAGGGGGATGGTTTTTCAACCACCACCTCCTCAACCAGCTCCTCCTCAACCACATGAGAAGGACCACCAGTAGGAGCCTCCTCCTCCATAGGGTCATCATCAATTAGAACAAACTCAGGAGCCTCCTCCTCCTCACCCATAGGACCTTGAGCCAGTCCCAACATGGCCTCAGTCAGGGGCCTCCACTCCCCAGTAAACCTATGGACCATATTGTAATACACTTTTGCAGTAAGCTTAGACGGCACATGCTCAGTCATATCACGAGGAATACAAACCAGTATTTGTTGTAAAAACCTAGGGTACATAAGAAACTTATTTCTAGAACCAGCATTAGATAGATTACTAACCATCCCCTCAAATAGATAATGAGAAAAGTTAAAAACTCTACCCTGGGCTAAGCAAATAAGACCAGTAGCCAAGGGAGTAGGGAAAGCATCCCAACTCCCAGACTTGGGACTCATACAATGGATTAGAAAGTGCACCAGAAGCTTCCATTGGGGGGAAAACCTATTTTTCTGGAAGTTAAACTTCCCCCCATGTTCGTATCCTAAAGCAGCCATCTCCTCCAATACCTCCGAATTGGGAATGGACTCAACACCACCCTCATCCTGAAGATGAAGGGAAGAGCGAATAGAAGCCTCAGTCACCACGTATGCACGTCCATCTATGGTAGCATAGAGTGCACGTGGACGACCAACCACATCCACAAGTCGAGCAGACTCCCAAAATTGACGAATAACACTATCATAAATAGTGGGACATACAGTAAATGCAAACCTTAGGTTGGAAGCTTCAATGAAATCCAGAATATCCGCAAAATGTTCACGATGTGGACCATCACCCAGATAAGCAACTCGGTTGTGAGCAGGTTGGTAAGCAAGAGCAGCCATGGATCTTGATTAATTGATGAAAGAAGGATTTTGGTTAGGGTGGAGATAGTAGGAGCGGTTTTGTGTGTGTGTTGATTGGAATGAGTGAGTCAAGAGGTTAAGTTGACCATTAATAAGGAAAAGTGTAACTGTTCATTAACCCCTATTAATGGGGGGTTGCCCTTTCAAATTTATACATAATTGCATAGTAACCACTTGCCCTTTTTAACATAATAACCAACTCCCAATTTATCATAGTTAATTAAAAAGGTAAATACCAGGATTGGGAGCGTTGACCAAAAGTCAAAGCACACAATGGTCAGACCAGGAGCAAAACGTGATTAACAAAGGACAAAAGGAATGAACAGTGTCCCAGACCAGTACCAGGAGCCAATTACCACTTGACAAGGAAGGATTTTGAACCACCAGAAGCCACCAATTATGACTAGAAGCTGACCATTGAGGACCAAAAGCCAGTCATGTAAGACCATATCCACCAGAAGTGAGCAAAATCCTCCACCAGAAGTACCACACACTACCAGAACCAATAAAATATGTTGTTAAAATCTATCAATACGTTAGACTGTCCTACGAATATGTACACAAAGCCTCCCCTTAGGCTTAGCCTCCCCTCAATCCTAGACCTCAAGGATTGACCATCCCAATATGAACCACCAAGTGGTTAAACCGAGGACCATCAAATGCTTTAGTCAGCAAATCAGCAACATTATCATCCGTATGAACCTTAAGAACCTGAATCGGCTTCTTCTCATTGGCATCCCGTATAAAATGATGCCGAATCTCAATATGCTTCGTTCGCTGATGAAAAACAGGATTCTTCACAATGCAAATAGTGCTTTGATTGTCAATAAAAATTTTGGTGTTCATAAAATTAAAACCATAATCCAACATCTGATTTTGGATCCACAAAACCTGTCCATAACAACTAGCAGCAGCAACATATTCAGCTTCTGTTGAAGAAGTAGCTACTATTGTCTGTTTCTTGCATTGCCATGAAATAAGACGACGACCCAAAAATTGACAACCACCAGTAGTAGACTTCCGGTCATTATTAGCACCAGCATAGTCACTATCACTATAGGCTTCTAGAACAAAAGGTGATTCTCTAGGATACCATAAGCTCAGTTTAGGTTGAGCCTTGATATACTTGAAAATCTTCTTCACTGCATTTAAATTCGAAACCGTTGGAGTCACCTGGTGTCTAGAACAAGCACTTACTACAAACATGATATCCGGACGTGATGGAGTCAAATACATGAGGGAGCCAATCATAGACCTGTACATGTGAACATTGACCGGGGGGTCTGGCTTATTCTTAAGTTTGATTTTAGCAACTTCATAAGGAGTCGCTGCTGGTCTAAGAGGATCCATGTCAAACTTCTGAAGAACCTCATGAACATATTTATCTTGACTGATGACAATCCCATCCGATTGTTGCTTGACCTGAAGACCAAGGAAGAAAGAAAGTTCTCCCATCGCACTCATCTGAAATTCGTCTTTCATTAAGTGTTCAAACTCATCACACCATTCCTTCCTCGTAGAACCAAAGATAATGTCGTCCACATAGACCTGAACAAGAATAATGTCCTTGGTATTCCTCCGAAGAAATAGTGTTTTATGATTAGTACCCCTTCTATAGCCATTTTTAACAAGAAAGTTGAAAGACGCTCATACCAAGCTCTAGGAGCCTGATGTAATCCATAAAGAGCCTTGACCAACTTGTAAACTTTCTTGGGATGAAGTGGATCTACAAAGCCCTTAGGTTGAGTGACATACACCTCCTTATCAATTTTGCCATAGAGAAATGCACTCTTGACATCCATCTGAAACACCGTAAAGCCCACATAAGAAGCAAAAGCCAAAAACAGACGAATGGCCTCTATCCTTGCAACCGGAGCAAAAACTTCAGTGTAGTCAATGCCCTCAATTTGAGTGTGGCCTTATGCGACAAGCCTAGCTTTATTCCTCACGACAATTCCCCGTGCATCCTTCTTGTTCTTGAGAATCCATTTGGTATTGATTGCTGACTTTCCATCTGGTAAGTCAACCAGAACCCAAACATTCTGAAACAAGAATTGCTGCATTTCCTCCTGCATAGCCTCCACCCAACTTTTATCCTCAAGTGCATTAGAAACGGACTGAGGTTCCACATGAGAAAGAAAACAAGCAAACAAACAGTGTTGAAAGTCCGTATGATTATTACGCTTTTGATCTTCAATATAGCTCACAAGAGCATGTTGATCAGACGAGGCCTTCTGCTATATTCTGTGTGTCTTGACAGTAGAACCAGGATCTCCAATGATTTGAGTGGTAGGATGATCTTTGTGTGATAGCAAGACTGGATTGGATGAAACCTCCACTTCTGGTGCCAAGTTATTAGGATCACCAACAAAATCAGCATCATATGAGGTCGTGTTGAAAATCCCATCTATTGGTTGTTTATGAATATCATCCAGCTTGGTAGAAGACTTCTTTTGATGGTTCCCCAAATCAGAAGGACTGGAGAAACGAGTATTGGAAGCAGACTCACTAGCCGGAGTACCAGTAGGTGATAAGCTAGTACTAGGAACAGAAGCTGGAGTACCAGGAGCAGCTTTGTTAGTAGGCTCAGCCAAGGGAAACTCAAAACCACCTTGGGCAGCTGCTGTAGTAGCTTCTTGTTGTTGTTTGAGTAGAGTGTCAAGAGCTACTTGGGAATCCGGTACATCCAATGGAGTTGCATCACTAGGAGGAGTAGGAGAAACTGTGGTGGAATAGGATGGAACCACAAAAATGTCATCCTCATCATCTGAATCAGAAAGACTAGAAGGAACACCAGTACTAGAAGTTGCAAACACTTGTGGTCCTGCATCATGGTTAGTTTTGAAACGAAAATATCCTAACGAATCACTAAGATAATCAAGATCAAAATACCATTCTGGACCCTTGCCTTGGATGTTTGACTTCTCTTCAAAGTACCTGAGATTTATAGTTTCAATGATCCGCTTGGCTTGGAGATTGTAGACACGATAAGCCCGAGAGTGAGCTGCATATCCCACAATGTATCCTTCATCTGCCTTGCCATCAAACTTCCCCAAATAGTCACTAGTATTCAGAATGGTGACTGGACACCCAAAAGGCTTCAAATGAGCAATATTAGGAACTTTGCCCGTGAGCAGCTCATAAGGCGTCTTCTTGTGAGGATTGGTAATAGAAACCCTATTCAAAACATAACTTGCAGTATTAACAGCTTCTGTCCAGAACATGGTTGGAAGCTTGGAATCGGCAAGCATAGTTCTTGCTGCTTCTATTAGTGTCCTGTTCTTTCTTTCTGCCACACCATTCTGTTGAGGAGTCCTCGCAGCACTATAATCTATTTTGATGCCCTTAGCATTACAAAGTGCTATGAGGTCTTTATTTTTGAACTCGGTTCCATTGTCGCAACGAATACCTTTAACCTTCTTGGTCAACTGGTTCTCTATCAGGGTAAGAAAATCTCTAAGAATTGAGTAGGTCTCACTTTTGGCAGCCATGAAGAACACCCACGTACACCTACTATATCCATCAGTTACCACCAGACAGAATTGCTTGTGGTCAATGCTTCTAATGGAAGTAGGACCAAATAAATCCATGTGTAGGAGCTGCAACGGTTCAGTGATAAGACTAAGAGCAGTAATAGCCTTGAAGGATGCTTTATACTGTTTGCCTTTGCTGCAAGCAATACAATTTATATCATTTCTAAACGACTTGGGAGGTAAACCAGAGACCAGGTTCAGATTTGCAAGTTTATGAATGGTATTGAAGTTCACATGCCCCATCCTTCTATGCCATTGAGTGGCTTCATCTTCTGAGGCCTTAGCAACCAGACACGCTAGTTGACCAGTAGGGTTGACTTCATTCAACTTGATGCTATAGAGATTGTGTCTTCTCGGGATTCTGAGTAGAACTTGTGAGTCATCCGGAAGCTGAAAGTCTTTGGAGAGCACAAGTGCATCAGTATCGGTGAAGAGAACAAACTGCTTCTTGTCACAAATCTGGGAGACATATATCAAGTTGAAATGCTGAAGTGCTTCCACATAGTAGACCTGCTCAAAATTTAGATTAGGAGTCTTTATCGTTCCTTTGCCAGTGATCCTGCCTTCACCCCCACCAAAATAGACCTTGCCTCCATGAAATGGTACAAAGTTAGAGAGAAGACTTTTATTTCCTGTCATGCTCCTGGAGCAACCACTATCAACAATGCCTAGACTAGGATCTTGGTATGGAGTAACCTACAACAACAAGATAATAAAAATGCAAAAGTTAGTGTCTTAAGGGGACCCAAACCTTTTCAGGTTTGAGCCTGCCTTGTGGATCTTTAGTAGAGTGCCAAGAAGATTGATGAGATCCACCGTTGTTCCTTGGTTGCCAATGCATCATATGGGTATTATTATTTGACCAAGAACAACCTGCTGAGGGCTTAACAACAGTGCCCAAACTTCCCAAACCAAAATACGTGTGGTCCAAATTATGTGGATAAACTGGAAAAAATTTTGAAAATAATTAATAGAGGTTTGTAATCCAATGTTTCTCCAATGATCAGACACTAAAGGAGAGGACCTTCTAGAAGAAGGAAAAGATTGAGCACTAGGATTAAGTCTTCTAGTAGCATATGGGGCAGCTCCTGGTGGACCAGGAGCATGAAAAGCATGATTAACAGAAGCATGTGTGTCATAATAATCACAATCTTTAATTAAATGAAAGGCACTGCCACAAACAAAACATGTTTTGAAAGACCTTTTATTAGAATGAGATTGTTTCATACTGCCTACTTTATTACACACAATTCTAGGAGAAACATTCTTCCTAGGACTCAATAAACTAGGACCAGACACACTTGACATAACAACAACTCTTTCTTCACACTTCCTAGCACCAGTAGCAGCATGATCATTCAACTTGGAACTTGTAGGTTGTGACTCTTCACTTGAACCACTAGATGCAGAGTCACTGGCTTTGTTACTGAAAGTACATGAGACAAAGTCATTAGTATTAGTAGAACTTGTTGGGGACTCAATCATCTGTGATCCATCCAAGTCATTATGCCATGAAGTGGGCATAAAAGTTCCAGTAAGAGGAGGAGGGACAACATGCATTTCTGCTGCTGGTTTAAACCTATTGTAACTAGGTTTTCCCTCATCCTCTTTGTCGGCATCAAAGACACTTAAAAAAGATAAATCAAAGACATCTTCTGAATCAATATATTTTTCAAATCCTAAACCTCTTTTAGTTCTACCAGACATGCTACTATCAATTAATTTTGAAAGATTTTTAGGTGCCTTTTGCCATTTTTCAAATCTTAGCATTGTAGCATCTAATTTTCCTTGCATCTCTTCTTTTTCTTTGATACTAGCATCTCTTACTGTTTCTGTAAAATTGAATCATACATTTAATGAACACATTTATTATCAAGCCACAGGCTTTGAGATATTAAGCATCCCTAGCTCAGCAACTAGCCTGTTGAACGAAGGTTCAGCCAAAGGCTTTGTGAAAATATCAGCTAGTTGCAGCTCTGTGGGAACAAAGTGTAACTCAATATCTCCCTTCATTATGTGATCCCTGATAAAATGATACCTGATATCAATGTGTTTGGTACGAGAGTGAAGAACAGGGTTGTTGGAGATGGCAATGGCGCTGATGTTGTCACAAAAGATTGGCACTTTGTCATATAAGATCTCATAGTCAGCCAATTGACTTTTCATCCAAAGCACCTGAGCACAACAGCTGGCAGCAGCGACATATTCTGCTTCAGCTGATGACATGGCCACAGAGTTTTGCTTTTTAGCACTCCATCCAACCAATTTTCCTCATAGGATTTGACAGCTACTTGAGGTGCTTTTCTTGTCAATACACCATCCATCATAGTCTGAATCTGAATAGGACTTGAGACCAAAGCCTGATTCCTTGGGATACCATAGACCTAGGGAGGGTGTTCCTTTGAGATACTTGAAAATTTTCTTAACAGCCACTAGATGGGATTCTTTTGGGTTAGCTTGGTACCTTGCACAGAGACATGTGGAAAATTGGATATCAGGACGACTAGCTGTTAAATACATGAGTGACCCAATCATGCCTCTGTATAAAGTCTCATTAACAGAGACCCCTGACTCATCAGGACCCAAGTTGTTGGGTGGAAGCATGGGGCATTTCACTGATGCACAATCAACTAAGTCATATTTTTTAAGTAATTCTTTAACATACTTTTTTTGACAAATTGAAATTCCCTTAGGACATTGTTTAATTTGAAAACCCAAAAAGTAAGTTAATTCACCCATCATACTCATCTCATATTTCTTGGTCATTAATTTAGCAAAACGTTTACTAAGATTAACATTTGTTGACCCAAAGATGATATCATCCACATAAATCTGCACAATGATGAAATCAATCTTATCCTTGAAGGTAAAGAGTGTTTTGTCAATAGAACCCCTGACAAATTTGTTTTCAGTTAAGAAATTAGAAAGAGTTTCATACCATGCTCTTGGAGCTTGTTTCAGCCCATACATGGCTTTGTGTAATCTGTACACATGATTGGGAAACTCGATGTTTTCGAATCCTTCAGGTTGTTCAACATATACTTCCTCAGCCAAATCTCCATTGAGGAAGACACTCTTAACATCCATCTGATACATAGTGAAGTTCATATATGCATCATAAGCAAGGAAGATTCTGATGGTTTCAAGTGTTGCCACAGGAGCAAATGTTTCATCATAATCAATTCCTTCAGTCTGTGTAAACCCCTGTGCCACCAGCCTGACATTGTTTCTGATGATGTTTCCAATTTCATCCATCTTCTTTCTATAGATCCATCTAGTGCATGTGATGTTCTTACCAGGTGGAGCTGGCACTAGTGTCCATACCTTGTTCCTTTTGAACTGATTGATTTCTTCCTGCATATCAACTACCCACCCATCTTCTACAAGAGCCTCAGCTACTCTCTTAGGTTCAATTTGAGAGAGAAATTCAGCAAAGAGACATTCGTTGGTTGAGGCAGACTTTGAGTCAAGAATTCGTTGTCTAGTAGTAACCCCTGCATTAGGTTCCCCAATGATGTTGACAAGAAGAATGTGTTGATCTCTTGACCACTTGGTTTGAGGAGCTGGGGAATCATGGATAGGGACAATTGGGGGTATAGTTGGTACTATTTGAGTTTCATCCTGCTGACTAGCAGGGCTTTCTTCAAAGATGACTTCAGTGTCCGAGTCTACTTCAGTCATATCAAGGGTACAAGTTCATTATCAGCAGGAGATTCTTCAGGGGTTTGAAGAATTGATGAGTCATCAATAGCAGTTGAGGAAGAAGGAATACAAAAAGGCTGTGGTTCTTCTTTATCAAGTTCCTGAGAGATAGGAACTTCAATGTTGTGTGTAGACAGAGGGTCAAAAGCAGGAACATAAGGAGTGAGAGTGTTGGAGTGATGATGGTGACGACAGGCAGGTATTGGTTCTGAGAGTTCATCACTTGGGAATGATACATTTTCATTAAAAGCAATTTCATCACCCTCTGTTCCAGTTCTCTGTATGACATCATCATCTTCATTGAATCTGACATGAAAGGTTTCTTCTACTTCTTGTCTTATGATGTTGAATACTCTGAAGGCTTTGGCTGTTGGAGAGTATCCCAAGAAGAAACCATCATCAGCTTTTTCATCAAATTTCCCAAGTTTATCCCTGTAGTTATAAATGAGCACAGGGCATCCAAAAACATGAAAATAGCTGACATTTGGAGCTCTGTTTCTGAAAATTTCATAGGAAGATTTACCATGTCTTTTGACAATGATTGATCTATTTTGGGTATAACAGGCAGTGTGAACAGATTCTCCCCAAAATTGCTTTGGTAAAGCTGCACCATTTAACATAGTTCTGGCTGCTTCAATCAAAGTCCTGTTTCTTCTTTCAGCCACACCATTTTGTTCAGGGGTGCCAGCTGAAGAGAAGTTTTGTGATATTCCCTTTTCATCACAAAAAGATTCAAGCTGATGATTCTTGAATTCAGTACCATTATCACTTCTTAGAGCTTTGACTCTAACGTCATTCATATTTTCAACCTGTCCGATGAAGGATATGATGGTATCAGTTGCATCACTTTTTCTTCTAAGGAAGAAAACCCATGTATACCTTGAAAACTCATCAACTATGACCAAGGTGTATTTGTTGTGATTAATGGTCTGAGGTTTGACAGGCCCAAACAAATCCATGTGAAGGAGATGTAAGCACTTGTCAATAGAAAATGATTGCCTGGTCTTGAAAGAAGACCTGTGATGCTTTCCCTTGACACAAGCAGAACAAGTCTTATCTTTAGAAAACATCACTGAAGGTAGACCAGCAACCAGGTTTTGTGTGGCTATCTTGTTGATGTTCTTGAAGTTGAGATGAGACAATCTTTTGTGCCACAACCAATTGACACTTTTAGAGGCTTTATCTAGAAAACAATTTGAGCTGTCTTCAGAGCAAACAGCCATGTTGATGACATAAACATCTCTCCTTCTTGGTGCAATAAGCACTACATCATTGTTCTTGTTGAATATGGTTTCCTGAGTCTTAGTAAACAAAACCTTGTAGTCAGCATCACACAATTGGCTGATGCTAATGAGATTGTGTTTAAGACCATTCACATATGCAACCCTTGTAAAAGTTATCCCATTGCAGTTCACTGAGCCGTATCCCTCTGTGTCGCCTGAAGAATTACCCCAAACACCACTTTAGGACCTGGCTCCCTTGAGTATCTGTGCAGGTATTGTTGAATCCCTGTCATGTGTCTAGAACAGCCACTATCTAGATACTACACCGATTCCTTAAGATGTTTCTGCACAGATACATAGAAACAAGTTAGTTCCTATGGTGAACCCACTTTCCAGTGGGTTCCCTGAATTGCTGATTAGCAACTCTTGAGTTCCTGTAGAACTTTTGGCGATGGGAAGGACAATTAGCTGTCTCATGGGTGAAACTTCCACATATATCACAACCTGGGAAGTCACCACACTCATCTGAGTGATGGTATGTGAATCCACAGTTTTTACAGGGAGGATAAGGTCTATAGTTCCCTAGTTGTCTCTTAGAACCCTGTTGTCTTTCCCTAGAAGGTGTGTGAGCTCTCTTAACAGCCATTTATCTATCATGGTCTAAGGTCAAGTGATGAGAGTTTTTACAGATATTGTAATAAGGTTTGACTAACCTTTTCCCCTTGGGTTCACCTAGAACAGACTTAGGTTCACGAGAAGTAGAGCATTCAGCAGAAGGCTTAATGTGTTGTTTTAAGAGTTCTACTTCTTTCATTAATGACAACATGCGTTCTTCAGTTGAGGAGTCAACTTTGTTCATAGATTTTGTTGAGACAGGCTTAAATGCAACTTGCTTAACAGATTGTTTAGCAGGTACATAAATATTTTAGCTGGTGGTTTCTCAACATCTGTTTTAAGTTTACCCTTAGCTCCTCTAGAGGAACTGCTGGGTTCAACACCTGAGAGTTTGGGTAAAGGTGGTAATTCAACCACATCTTCAGAGACAGGGTCATCAGTCAACATAGTATCTGACATATGAATTGTCTCTATAGATTTAAAAACAATCTCTTTGGGTTTGGTGAGAATTTTCAGCTTATTTTTCTTAGCAGAGACATCCCTTTTAATATCAACAGGCAGTTCATCATTAAGCAATTGATCTATAGTGAACCTACTACACAACCATTTTTCAATAACCTTGTTTAATTCAGATACTTGATCATTTAAGGCACTATTCTTCAAGCTTAATCTACTGACTTCATTTTGAAGGGATATTTTTTCTAAATTAACCCGTTTGAGAGTTTCACATTTAGATTTAGCATTCAATAGTTCATTTTTAACAGAGTGAAACTTATCAAGCAGGTTCTTTCTTTGTTCCTCAACAAAGTGCAAATCAACAATGGTGTAATCAAGGAAATGTTTTCGTTCATCACTATCAGACATACACAAAAGCATGTGTACCTTTTTCATTGTGATGTCAACCCATTGCCCTGATCTTGCATCACCTTTCCCAACAGCTGGTTCATCCTCAGCTATAGCCATGAAAGCCATGACTCTAGTAGTATCTTCCTCATCTGAAGTCAGCGGCTCATCATTCCAATCATATGCTTCAGCTACCAATCCTTTCTCTGTCTTTTTATCACCTCCTTTCTTCTTAGACAGAGCTTCAAGCTTTAAATTCATCCGTTCTAACTCAGCTTTAAGCGTCTTGTACTTGTTCTTGTAATCCTTCTTCTCATTGTCTGATGAGTTGAATTGGTGAGATGAGTTGTTGTGTTGTGATTTGAACTTGTAAGGTTTGGTGGAAGATGATGGATAGGAAGGTGAGGATGTTTTGGTGGAAGGACAGTCTTTTTGGAAGTGTCCAAGCTTTCCACAGGCAAAACAAGTTTCTTTTGATCTGTCGGTTTGTTTACTAGCTGATCCTATTCTCCCTGATCTTTTGAAGAATATTCTTTGATTGGCTCTTTCATGAAACTCAACATTAAGGTCTGTCAAGAACTCTTGGCTGCTGCGCGTGTCTTCTTCAACATCAAAGTCGCTGTCATGAGGATGTGGGGTAGAGATCAAGGCTTTGGAAGTTGCTCCTTGAACTACAAATCTTTCTGTCTCTGATTTGTATATAGTATCAATCATCCCTTCTTCATAATTTTACTTTCCATAAAGCTGAGCTAAGGTGTCATTCTTGATTGAGTTATTGGCTCTCTGAGTTTGATTCATACTCAGCCATTTCCTTGGAAGGCTGTTGACAAATGTGACATTAATCTCAGCTTGACCAATGGTGACATCATTCATAGCAAGGTCATTGAGAAGAATCTTCAGCCTTGTATAGGTTTGTTGAACCTTTTCACCTTCAAGTGCCTTGAAAGCATTGAACTGAAGTCTGAGTGCCTGAATCTTGGTTTCTCTTGTTTCAAAGGGTCCTTCATGACCAAGGATGAGGTCTGTCCACATTTGTTTGGCTGTGGGACACTGAATGACAGACTTCATGATGTGTTTGGGAAGACATGATATGATGATGCTTTTGAGACGTTTATCTTGATTTGCCAATTTTCTATCAGCTGGAGTCCATTGTTTGAGAACTTGGGAAGAGGGTTATCTTCAGTATAGGTAAGCGCCATGAGAACATAAGGACCATTTTCTAAAATTTCTAGAAGAAATGGTTCAAGTCCATCGAGATACACGAGGAATTGACTCTTCCAACTAGCAAAATCTTCTTCATCAAAGACTGGTACGCTGGTGACATGAGATCCGTCTCTTGAGTCAAGAATTTGAGGTAGATCATCTTCATTAGGAGGTGGAGGAGTGAGTCTTGGTGAAGATGGTGATGCATTGTTTTTGTTTCCAGAAGGCGATGGTGGTGGGTTGGTTGTTTCTGGCATGGTGGATCTTGATTATAAAATTAAGAACGATGTTTCTTGAAGGTTTTAATATCAAACACCGCTCTGATACCAATTGAAAGTCCCTAATCAATGCTAGAAACACTAATCTTAACTAATTAACACAAGTAAATACTTTTCAAACGTAATACTTATTATTGTATAATAAAGAATTACAAGTGTTATGGATAACACCGTTGATGATAATGTGTTGTGCACACTTTGAACAACTAAATAACCTAACTTATGAATACAATCACAGCTGTTTGATTCAATAAGTTCTAAGCATTAATGTGTGAATATTCTCAAAGTGTTAAACATTAATGCTTGGCTACACATCCTATTTATAGTGATACGAGGTTGACCTAAGTACTAGATGATGGTGACTACACAAGACATTCACTTTTCAGACATCTGTCACAAGATGCTCTTCTATCTTGGTAGTCTGCCATAATGCTTTAAGGAAACAAATCTTGAAACAGTTTCCTTTTTCTTCATAGTCTCGTACACACAAATGGCATGTCCAAAGTGTGCTGAGTGTTAACAGGGTATTGCCACCCCTGTTAACCCTCAACCCCTCAGAGTCCCTGATACATCTTGGCTGTTATCCATCACAACCAATGAGTATGTCTTCAAGTAATCTTCGACTTCCTTGACAATGTCTCTGACATGGACTCCTCTGAGGTTGCTCACAGAGACTTGGATCTCTGTGAGTCTTGCGATACTTGCCTGCCTCCTAGGCACAGGCAAGTGACTATCTAACAGCTTAATTTCGTGTTTAAATCTATGATACAAGGAATCTAACAAACTTAGATTCCCAACAATACCATAAGGAAAAAATATACCATAAATACCATAAGGAAAAAATATCACATAAGTCCTAAAAAAATCATTTATGCGTATAAATCTACTCAATAACAACGTTAACAACCTAATTAAAAAAACAACCTAGAAGAAAACTTATTATTTAGTCATGTTCAATAAGCATATGAAACAATGATTAGTTATTAAACATGATATAATTAATCTATCGTAGCATATTTATCGTCCATTAGCTTCGACGTGAACTTATATATATATTCTCATGTTTATAGAGATCGGTTCGGTTTATATCGGTTTTCTCTAATTCTAAAACCAAACCGAACCAAAAGCTTCGGTTTTTTCAAAATGCAAAAACCAAACCATCGGTTTTTCAATCGGTTTCGGTTTTTTAGGTTTTGGTTCTTTAGTTTTTCTTGGTTTAGGTTCGGGTTTTCGGTTTCTTGCACACCCCTAATATTTTAGGGTAGGTCATAATTGTTTTAAAGTTATCCCATATAACATGGTCAAAGTAGGACCACGTCAAAAGTGAGGTATCCCATAAAAGCAGCAACCAAATTCGTATCTTGCCAAAACTCTCTCAACATAATGACTGCTTCAAAAATATACGGATAGTAATCCCTAAAGATCAGGCAAACAATATCTCCCAAATTCCAAGCGACGTTTGAAACAAGGTAACTATAAAGCAGCATATATCACGTACTAAAGTGTACCACCGACACAAAATTAAATATCAAGATCCATCTCATATCCAGTGGTGCGGATCAGGACACAAGTGGGTTTGAATCGGATATGGACAAAGGTGGGGTTGAAACCATTGATGAACTGAAATTAATCTTAGGTGGGTTTGAAACCGAATCTACTGTTGCATCTTGATGTTGTTATGGCGAGATCCGGATATATCTAAAGATGTATTTTTTTTTGTATAAGGTTTCATGAAAAAGATGTTTGGTTAACTTGATGGTGACAATTAGCAGTGAAGAAGGGCCACCACTTGAAATCTTCAAGGCCACTATTTGTTT